>FR990067.1:5000000-10000000 GCA_905404285.2 Erannis defoliaria | reverse complement strand
AGCGCGTTCCAGTTACGTAGTATACAACGTCTTTAGTAGAAAGTGGCTAAATTGTCGGAGTGCCATCAATTTTGTTCGGATAATACAATGGCAACTCCCGTTCTGAACACAATACGTAGGTATGGTTACATTTGCACAGTAAGGGTCTTACTTAAAAACATAACGTAACCTATTAAAAAAAAAACTACTTCTAATGAGTAGGATCAAATATTACGTAAAAAAAATCTTCAAATTGGAGCTGGTTAACATGACCCAACGGTATAATACATTTATAAAAGGACCGAATAGTGAGCTTCTCTTACGTAAATCGGTTCACAAATGGAGTAATCGACGTACCTACATAAATATACGGATTACTTGCTAGCCTACTACTTTTTTGTAGTCTATTAAAATGAACCGTGTACTACTAATTAACACCATTAAATTTTGCCTAGCATTTTTAAATGAGGCCCTGACTTGGTATTCTATTTTATGAAATTATTGAATTTAATGAATATTTATACCAGTTATAAATATTTTCAATTATGTCAGAAGCCTGAGGGCGTCAACGCTTATATTTCACGCTGCGTCTACGCATGGAACTAACAGTCACTCATTATCATCTTGCATTTCTTTTTTTTAGTTTACAAATCATGAAGTCACCGTCATCGCAAAGGTACATAATATTTCATTCCTATAAACGCTTTCTCAGCTTTAGTGCTCTCTCGCTCGGACATTACTTAATACCGATATTACTGGGTTATTATGGAATGCTTTGATAACAATTTCGTAAATGATATATTAGTGTTATTAACAAGCTTTCGATATTATATAAAATTAATTAATTTTAGAAAAAAAATTATATGCTTTGTTTTTTGAAAATGGAAAAATATTCCATTTATTTTATCAGTTCAGTGTCACTCCCAGTAATTTATGCGTTCAAAAATACCGAATGTGCGAGTGAGAGATGACGACCGGTCGTATAATACTTACAACAGGAAGTTTGATTATATGCGAAACAGCAGCCTAATGGACCGTGCTGGAGTTGCTTATCGATTACTTTTAATTATTGTCCTGTTTACAGCCGGTCAGTTTTTGAATGTGTGTTCAAATAATTAAAACAGTCGAGTGAAGTTTTTTAACAATCGCGTGACGATACAAGCTTGTTGCTCGCCTGGTGGTAAGCTCCACATTTGACGATTTGAGTGTCTCCAATTAGGGTAAAACCAGGATAGTTGCCCTATTGTAATTACTCTGGTATCGCGGATGAATCTGATGCTTTTTTATTTATCTATCGACAGATTCTCCTACTATCACTATGGTGACCGTGTCGCATGTCTCTGTGCCATTGCGTTGGAAGGCAAAGTGCGATCAAAGTTTTTGCGGGATAGGTGCCTTGGTTCTCGGTGGGGAATCTATCCCAAATGTATTTTTTTTGATTAGGCAATTATCCTCTACATAGGATAGATGCCACAAAATGTAGAGGTCTGCAAAAATAGCTAATACTCTGCAAATATAAAAGATAATGCTTTTTACTTTTCATTAAATGGTATATAAAAATAAAAAGTACCTGCCATTTTTACAAGTAAAATATTTAGCTTTTTGTACTGAGAGATATAAAGTGATTTCAAAAAGTCTGGCAACTATCCGGGTTTTACCCTAAAGTTTGTTATTATTTTGTATTTTGTAGGGTATTTTGTGTTTGTTTACAACCTTTTGTACCTTATACTCTAAGCTTTGTTTTAACTCCCGCGTTCTGTCCATCTTAGAATGCGTATAGTTATTGTCATTTAGAATACTAATTTAATTTTACATTTGTTTACAATAACTGCCCTTAAATGGTAATCAACCATTTCTTATTCCATTATCTTTTCTATTATTATAAATGTGAAAGTGTGTTTGTTTGTTCCTCTTTCGCGGTAAATCGGAGCAACTGCATGACGTGATATTTTGAATGGATATACAATATACATAGATTAAGGATTAACATAAATTAACCGCATCAGTAGACAAATGTATGAAACTGCCTGAGTGAACACCATTACGTTTTATTAACTTTCAATACTTAATAGGGTCATTTAGTCATCATTATGAATAACTTGTACTATGGGACCAAAAAGGAAAACGGGGAAATAAGGTGTTCCATACAAAAATACCTTTGACACAATGTATGTTTTTTTTGCGATTTCAATGTTGGTCCCATAGTAAAAGTTGTTCGTAAGGTTGAGTACAATGCCCCTTCAAAGTATTAGATGTTTATTAAAATGAGTGGTGTATAGCCCTGAATAATAGCTGCCAATAGAATGTTTTGTTTTTGGATTATATAACCCGACCCATAACTGACACCAATAAGTATAACCAACAAAGGCGCAGTTCCAGTGCTTGAATAAGAAGGTCGCGATTCAAGTGTTATGTTGACTTGTGCAGAAAAAGGGTGGTAATGTGAAGACAATCCCGCCTTACAAGCCGGAACCGCAAGACAGCCAGTCGAGCGACTCGAGCGGTGAGAAGGAGCCGGAGAACGAAGCTGGCCCCAGCGCTCCCGGCGGCTCCACTCCCACACACGGCACCAAGTCTAAAGGGGTATATCCCTCATCATCTTTTTTATGCTTGAAAGGCTTGGCTTTTGACTACATCTCACCTGTTCCCGTTTTCGAAAACCTATCGAAAAGGTTTCTTTTTATCCCAGCACTGTATACATTTTACCGAAAAGTAGCAACACTCGAAATGTCAGTTTAGTCCGTCTAATTATGTCTCCGACATTCTTAATGCAGAAGACAGAGATGGTAAGATGGTTTTAGAACCGAATCCAAGTCGATTGGGTTGGTGTTGTCCAAGTTAGTAAACACATTTAGCCTGGAATGGGAACTAGCTCTCAAGTGAGGCTGTCGGAACCGTTTACTGTCATACTTTATGCTACTGTTGGGTATAGATGGCCTCTTACCGTGCCATTTCCGAGCCAATAGTGTCCAGGGTCGACAGGCGATTTTAATAACAGTTTTGACCCAATAGCCGCTGGGCGACCAACGTTCCGTTTACCTTATCTCGGCCACCAGTCTGTCACAGCCTTAATCTACGTCATCACTTCGTTTAGACACATGACCTGACCAGTTCCACTCAAGATTCAGTACTGTTGTTCCATAATCATTAACTAAAACCATTGAGATAATATCTATAGAGAAAATGCACGCTACGCATTGCGCCGACTTTTTGAACGACTTGAACTACGATAACACACAAGCGCTCAAGCATACATTGAATACTATATAATCGACATAACGTCTAAATTCGAACAATTGTGAACTATATTATGCACGTATAGGTATATACAATGGCACTAGGACGTTTGTTGACTGTTTTCACTTAGAGATTGTGACTCTTTCGATATTAGCTCAATGACTAAAACACATTTATTAATTGCTGTCAGTACATTTAACTTTAATCTTAATCTTTTTTAACAGACTTCAATAAAGGAGGAGGTTATATGTTTGACTGTCTGTATGTTTATTTTTATGTATGTCCACCGATTTTTCCGTTAATTGTGGACTGATTTTGAATTATATATTTTTATTTGGAAGGGTTTACTCTCGAGGTGGCCCCATAATAGTTGGAAGTCAGTTGTATCTTTTTTAAAGTTACTTGTTATCCTTAGTTTTTATGTTTTAACAAATATATAAAACGTAATCATATTCCAGGCTAGGTGTGTTGTTTACCATCTTCGACCACAACGTCACTTAAGGTGAGCTGTGGTCAAAACCCTTAGTCTGTCAACCATAACTTGTAAACTAGGGTGCCGCCGGCAGCGGGGCAGGGCTCAAGCTGCCGGTGGTTAAAGTTGCAGAGTGGAGAAATTCTTGACATTGCGTGCCATGCCTTGGAACACATATCTTTTAGATCTGACCCTTGACCCAAATACCTAGCGCCTCCAACCAACTGACTTGCCTCTTAAGAGGAATGCTGCAAAGATGCGTTGCCAATAGATGGTGCTAGAATCATTATAATAAATAAAAAAAAATTACGTTTTAGTTCAATTAGTAGATGTTAAAAGGCGGACATGTACTTGTACAGTGATTGTCAATCGCCCGTATTTTTGTTTTTAAAAAGAGCATTTTAGCTATATTCGTCCTCTATCCATACGATCAAAAGCATTGGCATTTACAATCTCTGCACCTAGACGTAATCGCCATTTAAGATCTTCTAAAATTGAATTGCTATCTACGACGTAGAAATATGCTTTCAATAAAATGTGTCTAGCGCTTATGCCATCTGTTGGAATCGCATCATAGAAGTATCTTTCTTTAGGAGTTGGTATCTAATCGTCAATGTTAAATTTTCTTATGATGTCATATGGTTGTGTTGTATTTTTTGGAATGTTCACGATGAGTCGATGTTCGCAGCCCGGTCGCAAGTCATCTCACGGCAATGCTGGTAAACATACTCCAGCATCAGGAAGCAAGCAGCAACCCGTCCCTCAACCCATGGGTAAGCTAAACAAAAACCATCTCCTTTCACTTACTCATCTCTTATTTATAATTTTTACTAACATCACATTTTTATTTTTGAATACGCAATTAATTATCTTCCCCTAGTTATTTTATCTATCGGGCACTGTTTGGATTTTCTTGCACTTATCTACTTTTGCCGTTTTGGGTTTACTTATTTATTTATAAACATATTATGTGTTAAGTAGCTCTGGAATGGTTACTTAATCATTTATTTTTATCTTATTAGATTCAAAATTCTAAAGAATGGGTTTTCCCAAATATTAGGTAATTTTTCAAATACATCTTCCCGTTTAGAATAGTTATTTAAAAAAATAGGTTTTTAGTACCTGAAAAATAAACGGTTTCTGTAGAATAGCAAGTAAAACCACGAGGCGCAGATGGTAGGTACTTTATAAACCAGGTAAAATGAATAAATATTATTTTAGAAATAAAAAAGAAACAATCTAAAATTATATTCCTTGAAGTGAATACTATCATGCAGCGACGGTGTTATTGGAATGGACGGGCCCAGCGCTTGCAAATCGTTCAAAATTAACAAGTCAACACAATCAAGCATACCTAGCTAAAAGTATGCATATTACATTTGTCAGAAAATAGAGATAGCGAATCTAACTACTGTATAACAAAAAAGAGAAAACATGTACATGTATTAGAAGTTTGTATTGTCGTATCGTACGGCTCGCATGTCGCAAAGACAGAGTATGACTGACGCGAGTGGAGAGCTGGCGCTCAACATAATTATAGTCTTCAAAATCCGTGCGCTTATTTCCCGTCCATTCATTTTATCATTGTTGCTGCTATCATGACGTTTCTTTGTTTACATAAATTATCTCGAATTAATAACCGACCATAAGTCTGTTTTAGATAAAATGTATCCAGTTTAATACTAATACTTCTGTGGTATTTAACCTCAGTTTGACTATTAGCAAAACATTTTACCAAAATAAGTTCTTTGTTTGTTTAAAAATGTTAGAACTAAACCACACCAGTATCTTAAGTAAGTTTTTATAGTATCATGCGAGTTCAACCCGTATTAATTAGTAGCCGACGTTTAGATTTTTTTTATTACTAAGTTAGTGTTACATATAGTAGAAAAAAGATCATCATCAGCCGGAAGACGTCCACTACTGGACGAAGGCCTCCCCCTTATTAGTAAGGAGAAAAAACATATAACAATATTAATAAAGAACCAATTACTTTAAACTTAGAATGATTTAATCATATTTAAAAAAGTAGATACCGGAGATAAACGGCAGCCACGTTAATCGTAATTGTAAAAAACACGACAATTAGGTTTATGGCTTCAGTGTCTTTAGTTCGTACTATGGCGTCTTTGAAACTGGCTTTCGACGTGAGTTGCGAGTGCAATAGGGTAGATGACTGATGTTTATATCGTTGAAACCAATAGCTTTGATGAAGAATTTAAGTAAATATAGTATGTTTATTGAAAAAATAATTTAATTCGGTTAATAATGTTCCGATATATGAGCGTTTAAAGTTTTTGTTAGAGACAACTCTGTCCCTTTCCCACAAAACAAAAAATGACGTCACGCCTTACTTGTCAGAATAGAATTTATATGGCGTACAGAGAAGTGACGTCACGATTTGCTGTTTCGCCTCTCTGTCTAGCATGATATTAAAATGCTTATAAGTTGCTTATTTTTGATCTGTTTTTTTTTTTTTTCATTAATCAGTTATATTAATGGGCCACATTTTAATAGGACAATAAAAAAAAACCAGTCATCTAGCCTATTGAGAATGGCGCACGCCCAATATAAGTTATTTCTGATTGTGCCTTTGTCGTGCTTGCTTAAAATTGTGGTGCAGGATCATTTGAAGCAGAAGGTTAGATGGGAGCTAAACCACAAGTCTCATAGAAAATTACATGAGTATTCATTATGCTTGCCATAAAACAACGGGTTACTAAACTGTTATACTTTTGTCATGATTAACGTGAGATTTGAGTATAGAGGCACTAGTTTCAAAGTGGTCGTGTTATGCGCACAGGGCTTCATTTGTTTCAATATAATGTATTAACCAAGTTGTTTGTTTACTGCGGCATATAGACGTGAGCGACGACGCACCAGACCCGCCCGTCACGCGCAAATACAAGAACGCGGATAAATGTGTGTTGCAAACATTTGTTTATAGCAAAAACTTCTCATCCTGTAAATGTAATTAAACTCATTCGCTTTACAATTCGAATAAACGAGATGAGCTGAGATGCGCGAGGGTACTGAAAGCTGACCAGGTTTCAGGTTGCAGCTTTGGGTATGCAGAAGTATAGGGACTTACAATAGGGACCGGGTATCTTTTATCTGAAATAAAGATACATTGATTGCAATCAGGTTGTTTTAATTTTTTGAAGGCTTACTCATTAACATTTTGTATGCTTTACAAAAAAAAAATAACATCATTCATTACTTCATCATTCTCCCTCGGTGGTACGATAGCGCAGGCAAGATACGTCCTATTTTCCACCACTTATTGCCATAATGGCACCTCTATCTCCTTGATGATGCTAATGATGAATATTTAGGTCTTTCATACACCAATGTGTATATGTCGCAGAAAGATGATAAAAATTGAGATTTGGTCAAATGCCGGAAGATGTTCAAATTGTAATTACATTTTGAAATTTCTCAAAACAAATCTTAGTGATATGATCAAATCCCAAAACGAATCAACTGAATTGATAATATATCTTTTCAAACTGCCATTAAAAAAAACTGAACCTAACTAGCATACAAAATAAGAATTATTTCTCAAACATCTTTTGATGACTGTACTTCACATTTTGGACGTTTTCACAAATTGGACGTTTTACTAGTAAGTCGTTTTGCCACTCAAAACATTGTCACCATGTAGGCGTTTTAACATGCCGACGTTCTGCAAACATCGTCATTTACCTTGATAGTCCTTCTGATACGGAGCCGAAAAAACCCTAACTGCCATACATAATAATACAAAGTCATGTACACGAATGATTTGATCAAATCACTACTACCACTACTGTCACTCTTTTTGTTTGTTTGGAGAAATGATAAAGTCGATTTGCAATATTAACAGCTCCCGGCATTTGATCAAATATCTAGAGATCTGATCTAATTACTGATTTTATCATATCCCTACGACATATAAACGAGCACTTTGTGGCATCAGCATCAGTCAACAAACTGTTGGGACTTTAAGCCTTCAATAAAATAAAATCTCATCTAATGAGGTTCCACAGGCAAAACTTTTCGTAGATGGCGCCAGCGGCGGTTTGGATGAGGCAAAATCAAGTTTTCTTGTTAATCGTTGCTTATTTCTATCTGCTTTTGATGAGGCTTTGTCCATAATCTAGTCCAAGGATAAATACTGGGTACTGTGCCTTGTTTTAAGAATCTATGCAGCTGTTGACGCCTTAAAATAAATGTGTAGGTTAGATGGTTGTTTACATTTTATGTTGGACAGAGCTTTCATTTGCAAGGCAAAGGATTGCTGTATAAACCATTATATGCAGATTTTCCCTGTAATCCGAGCCTAATAAGAGTAAAACGATTAAATCGTTGAAAAAAAACTACAAAATGTATGAGATTGATAGTTGACTATGGCCGCACCGACGATACGCCACCTAGCGGAAAACACGTAGTGTGGATTCCCATAGCAAACAATAAAAACATACCCGACCCCTGTTGAAGGACCCTATGCTAGCGTGTCTTCGATGTGTATATTATATTCATTTAAGTAAGCACTAGTACGGTAATATACTATCTGGATGCCTTTCTCTCATATCAGACGTCTATGGGCTGGGAAGTTGTTCATTTACTTCTACTATCTTGTTTATCTACGTGGATAACGTTATAATGAGAGGGCGATATTTGGCAATATTACTTAACAAACAACTGAAATGAAACGGTTTCCTTTACTTTTCTCTTTATTTAACTCTAACAGATAGACTTTATAAAAATTTGTAGTTCAAAGGATAGAAGCTGTGGTTCAATCACGTTTTTAAACAAGACTGTGAGAGCTTTGCATGTAGAATGTTGTGTTGTTGTTCGTTATTCGACGCCGACCGTAATCTTAGCCTGTTCAGCCAATAGGTGAGACCTATTTAGTCGTATAAAGGGCCAGAATTCTGCGCACCGCTATCTCGCTCTCTGATTTCTTCGTTCTTAAAGATCTTAAATTCCAGAATCATCATCATTATCAGCTAGGAGACGGCCACTGCTGGACGAAGGCCTTCCCCTTTATAGGGAGGGGTTGCCATAATCCCCACGCTTGGCAGGCGGCTTGGGGATCGCAGAATTCTCCAAAAAAGTCCAGAATATCGTTATAACACTAACATTGCAAAGGGTTTAGGAAAAACATTTTTTTTATCCCGTTAAACTTATGATACAAAACGAAACATAAAATCCGTTTTTAGACATGCCACTCAAAATGTTTGGATCAAAATGTACTGAACTTTAATGAACTTTTGCAAAAAAATACCTGCTGATCCATACCAAAAGTTCATGGACCTTGGACAAAATGTATGGAACAGCTGATATATTTTTTCACAATTTCAGGCTTGGTTCCATAATAAAATTTGTTCATAATTGAGTACATACATGCCCTTCAGTACTGTTGAACCTTTTTGTAACACATTATATAGCTTGGCAAAAAATAACGTAACATGCCGCGGACAAACATGTCAGTGGAAGAAATTCATCCAAACATCTTCAGGATGCACTATAATTGCTATTAGTTTCTACTTTTTTTCAAGGTATTATAATACATATTTTTGAACGGCCTCAAAATAGAAGAAGGTTATATGTTCGATTGTATATATGAATGTATGTTTTTAATAAAGTATGCTCACCGATTTCTCCGTCAATTATGGACAGATATAAAATTATTATTTTTAAATATGTTTAGTCTCAAGATCTCATAAAAGATTGAAGCCGTTTTTTTTTTGATACATATTTAATTTAGTAAGAATGTAATTTGACTTTATTCACACTTCAATCACATAGTACAGATATACCCTACCTTCCTCACTGGATTTATAATTATTCTAGTATCTCGATTACGAAAACGAAAGAAATTATTGACTTATATACATTGAGCTAATACCTAAATAGTCACAATCTCTAAGTGAATACAGTCAAAAACGTCAGACTGCCGCTTTACATACCTATACGTGCATTATATAGTTCACAGTTGTTCGAATTTAGACGTTATGTCGCTTGTATATTGTTCAATCTATGCTTGAGCGCTTGTGTCTTATCGTAGTTCAAGTTGGTCAAAAAGTCGGCGCACTGCATAGCGTGCGCCGAGTTTTAGCTCGGTTTTTTTTGCACTATTATGACTATATATATTAGCTCAATGCCTATATAATAAGTAACAGACCTAAAGGACCTGATGTAGTAGTTTTCTTTGCATGCAAGTTATTTATTTTACAACACATTTGCTCAAAAAATGCTCTTACGAAGCCTGTATACATTGTTCGAAAGTTGAACATTAAGCACCATAAAACTAGGCGTGCGGCAAACCTATTTTACCGCAAGCCTAGTTTTATAGCGCCTTTACGGTATTTTTTTAATTTCTAAAATAATACATTAGATTTCCAATATATTGGAGTTACACATTACGATAATATATAATATAATATCCTTGGAAGCGGTTTTGCTCAATACGTTTGTCTCACTTTAATACTAAAAAGAAAATGAGACGATAGATGTAGTTCTAAATTTCATTTGTTTTCATTTCAGTGCCATTTGTTAATTCGCGCCATTACAGTCATCTTTTCTCCTAGGAGTATTATGGCATCGCACTTTGTGCATTTGCCAGTTTCAAGTATTTAGTTGCGACTTTCCGACCGATATTTATAAAAAAAATAGTTTATTTCCTTATCTGTTGTACTTCTGTTATCTGTTTTCTCGCAAATGTGTTGTAAAACGTTGTATGGCACTCGTGCGGTATTGGTTTTTACAAACTCGTGACTGGTAAGCCCGAAATGAAGTCGATTCGTCTACTCGTTTGTAAAAACCTACTTACCGCACTAGTATCATAAATAACTATTCTCTTAGTAAAAGTTTATATTGATACGTAGATTCGTACAAGTACGCCTGTAGTCACTGTTAAGATTAACAGATCAGATGATTTCGTTCGCGCCCGTCACGGTGGACCAGTGAGAGATAAACAGAGTAAGACAATGTATCTCTTTCACTTTTGTTGGTCAGATGGTATACCGCCGTGATAGGCCGATCCGAATCTACATGTCTGTTCATTCTTTCAATCTAGCTTATACCTACTTGCCTTAGTTAATAATCTTTTTTTTAAATTTGTTGTTTTGATGTTGTCGTAAGGTTTTGTTCGAAGTAGACATCTAGGAACTAAGGTTGTATCTGCCACAATCATCTAAGCTCTCATTGATGGTCACTGATAATTTAATTAACACACTATTCTTCCTGATTATTCATATCATCCGACGCGACGGGCCAGACAGAACTCTTAGATTAGTACATAAAAAAGCCATGAATTCGCCTCGGGTTGGTAGACGACATTCGATCATTGGCCGGAGCAATTGGGGCGTTTATCCAAATCGGTGTAGATGTTCTAATCCTGCTGCTCGGTAATAAAATATACATACATTTTGGAAAAGCAGATTGTTTTTCGCTATTTCATTGTTGGCCCCATACTAAAAGTTGTTCATAATGATGGAGTACATACATATCCTTTAGTTTTGTTCAACCTTTTTGTTACACGTTGTATAACAGATGGTAAAGAGTTGTTAGGGACGCCCTTTTGATATGGCATGAGATAACGCCTGCATGAGTGAATTTTGCCTTTGCAGTTATTTGGAACTTTCTGTAACCAAATATTAAGGCATCACGACATTCAGCGCTCATTATTTTAATACACATACATTGACGTTGTAGTTGGTAATTTTCATGTGGTCGATATTGTAACATAGGTGATGTAAAGTGGTTCTAACAATGGTGTCCGATCTCTATCGCCAGATAAAAAGAAGTCACCGGCGCGCCGCGGATCGTCCACGGGCGAGGGCAGCGGCAGCAAAAATAGCACTCCGGCGCCTTCGCCCCAGCGGTCTGCCGAGTCACCACTGCCTGCCAAAAGTACTATATACACATACGCTTTTAATATTCTTAACTAGTTGTTTCATATCACAGAGCTTTGTAAACTAGACTTCATACAAGTAATAAACAACAAGTCTTGAGAACAGACGTTCTCCAGACGTTGGGGGCTAAAATGGTTGCGTTTAGCAATTCTGCATATGAACCTATGATGATTCATTTCGCAAATCGTAAAACGGTCACTTAAGCGCCAATTCATACTATGATTTTGATTCTATTACGGAATTCATTACTTTGACAGTTTTCTATAGAAAACCGTAAAATGGTCAATGAAAGATGAATTGCATAAAGCCAAGCCTAGCAGATATGTAAGAAGTTACTCGAGATAAACTTTTTACAATTCATTCTGCTAAGAATTCATAAGATGAACTGCTTTTAGGAGAATTGCTTAATGCGGCCATTTAGACCCCCTGGAGTTCTCCATATGTTTCGGTCAAATCTCACTGCCGACTCGAACCGTATCATTATCCTATTTCCGTTAATATGGCATATCCATTCGTCCTGTTCCGCCCTATTCCAGTCTCACTGCTGTCTGGGGTCTATACAGATCATAAACTAGCGCAGTGCAAAGTGGCAAGCAATGGATAAAGATGGAGAGGGGTTATGATAATGACCAAGAGATCACATTTTTTTATTACTACGGCTGTTGAAGTACAATTTATTATATGGCGAGAGTGAATGGGCAGACAGTAAGTTTCGACGTTGGCGAACTACGACCAAATGGAAGATTTTAAATGCTAGGTTAAATGTATGATGTATATACAATCTAGAAGCATGTATGAAAACGTTCATGTCTTGAAAGTCGAAGCAAAAAGTGTATTGCATAACAATGTAAATTTCTATTTCCCAATAGCGAGCACACCTTCAACCACCCCTGCCAAGATGTCTCCTTCTAAGTCACCGCCGACCGTCAAAGCCCCCGAACCTGTTGGAGTTATCAGCTCGGTTGCTTCCGCAACTGCTCCCGCGTCTACAGCTTCAGCCACGACTATCAGGTAAAGTATCATTCGCACTACAGCCGAGGACCATCTTTTTTACGTGTTGATAGGAAATTACTAAAAATGGGTTTACACGAGATCTTATTATCTGTCACTTGATCGGTGACCTTCAGTGTTACAAGTATTTTTACTTAGTAAGCAAGTATTACTTAAATCACATTATTTATAATGTATAAAACTAGTATGCCCAACGATTGAGCCAATGGAGTATATCAAAAGCTTTTCAGACAGAGGGCGCTGTGTTTGTTACCTGTAAAAACACTTGATAAAAACGGGTTATTGCCTTGTTGACTTTCTTCGCATCGGTTTAGCGTTGTTGAGTTTTTTTATTAGTTTTGTGATGTATTCCACCTTACGTATTGCCCAATTGAAAGAGAGGTTGAAAAAAAGAGGTGCATCGCTGCAGAATCACTTGGGAATTTGTGTACACATGTTTCTTCACAGCCAAAAGCTACACAGCGTCCCATAATTTATAAAATTCGTGAAAACAACCAAAATATAGTTAATGTCTTTGTAGATTGACAGATCTTTTGGAACAAACATTTGGCGCCCTCTGGTCGGAACGAATTGACAGTTGTCATCCCCAACAATAAACTATTAAAATGGTTTACCCAGGTGAACAATGTGGAAATTAAAGTGTATTTAAAAAAAAACTTTCTTTCATTTCTTTCTTCATTTCACCTTGGACTCATTGCACCTAGGTGATATCACCTGAGTGATTAGTTTCGACATTATTGGTGGCCTTTGTTCACCTTGGAATTAAAGCACCCAGGTAAACAGGGGCGACTTTTTTTATTATTATTGTGGACTTTAATCACCCACATAAAACATGTATTAAAACTTTCAAATCACCTAATCACAAGTTCATGTGGGTGAAATCACCCAGATGAACAAAGTAAAATAAACCATTAAAATAACAACTTGTTCAATAGCTCACCAGTTTCGACGTCAGTGGTGCAAGTGAACAAGGCCGGGTTCCAGGAGTCTGTGATAACGAACACGGACGCGATAGACCCGCGGCAGACCAAGAAGCGCAAGGCGGTGGTCGCCGCTGCAGCCGCTGCCGCCGCCGCCGCCGCCGCTGCCGCCGCTGCAGAGTTCACTGGGAACCCGTCCAACTCAGCGGTAATCAACGTATTCACAATGGCCTTGTATCAGTAGTCCGATTACTAAGTCCGATGATCGGACTGATGAGACTTTTATGTCTCAACAGTTCGATGCTACTAATGAATCGGACTACTGAGACTTTTACTCCGATTAACTAGTCCGATCTAAGTCATTCGATGATATTAAAAATCTGACTAGACAATCACTTGACCTGGGGCTTTATTTTTGAATCGTACGAAAGAGTTGCGCATGCGAGCGGAGCTGACCTTCGAACGATATTGTTTGGAATAAGGTTCAATATCGTTGGAAAGTCGGCTCCGCTCTCATCCATAACTTTGCGTAAGATTAAAAAATAAAGCCCCTGATCAAATCCACATAACTATCAGTGACCGCCAGTGCAGTGCCATGAACTTTGGTGTTACCTTTGTTATTGTGGGTTCGATTTCCACAATAACAAAGTAATGTTTATGTGACGAACAAACATGTTTGTTCAGTGTCCGGGTGTTGTATGTGTTATGAGTGTGTATTTACCAAAAATATATATAAGTAAGTATCAGTTATATCTGGTCCCATAGTACAAGCTTAAGCTTAGCTCAGTTTCGGACTAGATGGCGCGATGTGAAATGTCTAGCAATATTTATGTATTTAAGGGCTTGGATGCCGCCACAATGGTCGTGTGAAGGCGTTGTCTCTTACCATCCGGAGGGTCCTGCTCGTCTCATTACTTGTTAGTTAAAAATAATAAAAAATAGGCTAAAGAAAGTCGTGGTAGTCGCCTCAAATGCTTGAAGTTATAGGTTCGATCCCAATTTTCAGCCACTCAATTGGTTCTTTGGAGCTTATAAGAATTTGATTTAAAAAAAACACTAGCTAAACGTTTTGAGAAATCCTAAATTTATAAGGAAATGCAATACCCAAATGTTAGTCTGTGAATCCAGGATTCTAGAATATCGGTGGTTGCGGGGAATCCTATGCCCAGCAATGGGATATTGTCCAATGCAATGCGCACTACCTTCTTATTAAATAAAAGAGAAACATCTTAATTGAAGCTGTAGCCGATGTAATGTTGATACTCATGGACGATAGCAAAAAAAAACAAAAACACTGATATACTTTTTTATTGACTGAAGGTAGTATACGCAGAAAATAATATGAGGCAATGCGCGCCGTGCGTGGAGGCGGTGCAACGACGACACACCTTCAAAACTAAACGACCCCCCACCTCGGCACGCACCCCGCGCATCCCCTTTACAAATAATGTACGTACTATTGTACAAAATAGTAAATACAGTGGCGCGTCGTCAACAGAAGCGATAAACAAACTTCACGTGTCAGTTTTGGCGGGAACACGGAAATATCATGTCGTTGCATTCTATTATTTTCTTAAACTTGTGTTATTTCGCGAATTAATGATTAAAAATGGTGGCGTTTTATTCATTGAGTGTTGAATTACATGCACGAGTGTGGGATATAATGTGGTGAAACATGTCTTTTTGTGTTGTTTTCAAAACTCCGTAGAAGCTCATAGTAAAGTCGCCACAACTTTACTAGGGCATGACTTGGACTCGACTATGACTACGACTTTCGTGTGACTGACTGTGATGTCATAACATATTTGACTTGATTTTAATATAAATACTTGAAAAATTCATAAACTTGACACTGGCAGAATGCACAACGTGCGATGCCAAGAACTAAGAAAAAATTATAATCTTCACGTGTTGTTTTCTCAACAGAGTAACGAAGCACAAGCGCCCCCGACGGCACAATCTTGGGAACAGAGAGATGATACACATGAACCAATGGAGAAGATTATCAGACGGGTAAGTTATGGTAACGCCCATGCACGACGGACTTTCAAAGATTAATACTATACTCAATATTTTATTGCAAACATTATGTAACTTATATAATACATGCAGATCTTATTTAGCACAATTTATATCACCGTTAAAATAACTTTATTATAATTTATTTAAATTATTACTGTAACATTAAACACAAAAATGTAATTAACACAGGAGCCTCACATATACCCTTACTCTACTGGAGCATGACATAGACTTGGCCATGACTTGTTTAGATTGCAATCACTGTAAATTTTTTGTTATCATTTACAAGATAACTTGATTAATTTAAATGTTTGACACTGTCGAATACAATGTGTGACTCCATAATCCTTTTTTTTTACAAAGAGAAGAGGAAAATTTGTTTGATAGTTATACTTTTTTCTGTACAGAGCAAGCCGGAGCACGACCCGTCGCCGGGCCACTTCTCGAGCATTAACGCGTCCGTGCATATGCCGCCACCGCCTGCCCACAGCCCCAGGTAAAATCCAGATACATCAACTATACAACCCGGACACAATATCTGTGCACCTGACCTCGTGACGTCATATCGGCGGTCTGGGTACGGTGTGAAAAAAATTAAGTTTTTTTCGAGAAATGTGGAGGTAAAAAAAAATTACTAACCTTTTCAAATCAATTTATTATTGATGAAGGGTTTGTTATTAAAAAACAATAATAACAAAAATAACAATAAAGCGAGGTGCACAGATATTGTGACCGGGTTGTACATCTCTGGTGATCATGACAGCTCCAGGCAGGCGTTCTGCACACGTAAAAATGATTGAAAAAATATTGCGGCAACCAGCAACTAGCTGTTTTTATGATTTTCATATAACATTGAGAAACCAAGCATGCGTGCCAACTCTAGATTCGAGTGTAGAATACACCAACTGTTTTCGATTGCTGCAATTGGTGGAAAATATTATTACAAATAGCGCCAACTAGCAACTGACAAATTTGTACCAGTTATGAGAAGTTGCCGGTTTCCACAACTGACAACTGCAACGCTTAGATGACCCCCACATTGGGTTCTCAACCATCCCGGATTGCCCGGGAGACTCCGGTAATAATAGTTAACCTCCCGATTTCCCGGGGTGCAATAATTTATCCGGTTTTTCTAGTAATTATATGCATCCGTCGCGTCTTTATGAAATAGAAAGACTGAAAATCCTGTCCTGATTTGAAAAAATGGTTACGTTTGTTCTTTCCATTCCCGTCTCTAACGGTTCTTGCGAGCGCGTATTCAGTATGATGGAACAAGTATGGAGCAAGGAAAGAACCCGAATGAGCATTTCTTTAGTAAAAGCAGAGTTACAATTACAAGTACTCACAAACTTCGATTTTTCATGTAAAAACTTTTATGTAACCGTCAAATACTAGATGCTGCTCGAAAGCAAAGTAAAATTAAGTTAAAATTATTGAGGTTTTATTTTAAACATCTAGCTCCCTGTACTGCAGCAGCAGCATTTGTGGTATTAGCAAACCTGCGCCTATGGACACCTGCAACACTTAATGAATTTGTCGATGCTTTGCCAACCCGGAGAGATGTTAGTAGACGCCCATTTTAAAACACTCGGAGTGTTAAGAGTAAACAGGCCGGTCACTTCTCCATAGAAACGGGGAAGTAATTTTACTCTATTATGTACTGTTGTAGGTCCAAGACTAAGTATTATATCGATTTGTCTCGTCATTATCTAAGATTGTAAATTGATAAGAAAGTAAAAAGTTAATAAACATGAAAGTTATGAGCCAGGAAACATCTTGTATTTTAGCTCAAGAGTACGAAAACTCTAAAATAATGTATCAAGCGGCATAGTTTACACCATCACAATTTCAAATAACTTTAGTTGTTTTTTATTTTTATTTTTATTTTTTTTGTTTATTTTGTCTTAGGGAATTAATTACATAGCTCAATTTATAACTCTGCCAAACTGCATAGCAGTTTGTAGGCAGACACTACAGTACTTTACAGTACTTCAGTACTTTATTCATCACAATCCTGCTTGAAAGGGCGACTGCACCAAAGGTCGACATGAAAATATTTGCGCGCTCATTTCTCTTTCTCGCGCGTTTTTAGCCACGCCCACCGATGAGTTTGAGCCGTCGGGCGGTGCATCCCTAAGAACGACACACCTACGATACACCTTTTAGCGAATCTTCGCGATCTGTTGCTAACGCTGTCTCTGCTTTTGTCTTAATCTGTGCTCTTAACCTGCAGCTCTATATTCTAAATAAGGGCGCGGCAAAGTTACGAATATAAAATGCATCTAATACATACTAATGTGACAGTTATTCAGGGCAACTCATAATGCACGAGACGGCGTAATGTGAGCTAGCCTCCATGGCAGTCGTTTTTGATCATTCAGGCGCGGACTTTTGTACCGACACATTGTCTCGCTGTTTATTCGAAAATGTCCTATAATTATCGTCCCATTGAACTCCGTTTTAGGTGATTATATCTAAGCTTTTGTAAGAGTTTTGTGAAATTTTGTGTATTTTGCTATTATTTATTTAAAAATCTTTAAATTTTGAGTATATTTATAAATTAACAGATAGTATAACGTTACAGAAAGGTACAATATATAAAAATGTATTTGTCAGATATGATAGATTTTACAAATCAAGTCCTGCATAAAATAAGTAAAAATGTATTTTTTTTGTCAATTTGCGCAAGTGTGCTGTGTAATGTAATAAAATAATGCACACAACGGCACAAAAATGTATTTATATATGTCTAACAGCAAGCATTTTAAATTTCCCACTGCTTTTGATACATTTAACTTGTGGGGCCTTACTTAAAAATGCTGGTTCTTAGGTAAGGCTAATGCTCTGTTCAAACTTAGAAGCCGCGCCCCGTTTCTCAATGCTAGACATGCAAGAGTGTAATGATCTCGTGACGTAGAGAATTAGTGTGAAACAACACTAACACCAGCGGAATATTGCATGCCTAACTATGAGAAATGAGACTTTGTAATTATTGAGAAGGTTGCTTCAAAATTCCTTGCTCGTACTGTAGATAAAGTTTTGTTTTTAGGCACCTGTCAAACTCCTTGGTGGGCCCAAACATGATCCCGCCTCCAGCCATGCGCTCGCCACCGCATTATACGGTAAGTAATAACTCAACTATTTTTTTAATGTGATTTCAGCAATCTCCGTTACTTCAAATAATCTAAAGCCTACTGTACCTGTTTTGTGTGCTCGCGCGCATTCGTAGGTATCATGACTGATTGATTTAATTATTTCATAAGTTGTTTACATGTTAAATACTTTTTATACGATTGTCGAGAACTTGTTGTCTAGACAAACCTGAAGTAGGTTTTTAGACAATAGATAAAATATTGTTTAATAGATTTTTAAGGTTTGTAAGTGATAAATTAAAAAAAGTCAGGACGTTTTACGGAAAAAAAACCATGCCGGGACGTACCTGTCACGGTAAAAAGCGTCGTTTTCAATGATACCGTTTGGATCACGTTCCATCTCGTCGGTTCTTTTTATGTATATTTTGTTTCATGCTGTTTGTATGAAATGATAAAGTACAAATCTTTTCTCACTTTCACGTATGGTATGTTACAGCCATTATTCTTCGTTCCTTATTCGCAAGCGGTCCGAAAGCCATCATTTTCAGAAATAGAGTAACTGATGAGGCGCGAATGGATAGGCTTTGGCTGTATAATTTTACTAATTCTAATCTATCTATATATATAAAATGCTCTGTCCTGACTGATTGACTGACTGACTGGTGACTGACTGACTGACTGACAGACAACGGACAGCCCAAACCGCTGGTCGTACAGACTTGAAATTTGAAGGGTATACTTTTGTATTCGTCTCGATGCGTAGGGATGTACAAAGTAAGGTTTTTTTAAATTTGACCCCTAAGGGGTGAAGGGGGTGTAGAATGTTGTATGGAAAGTTAGTTTTTTTTGAAGTTATAGGGATGAAAATTGATATTTGGGTATTTAATTCAAGTGGGGGCTCAAAAATATTGCTCAGGATGATTTAAAGTGGTGAATTTTGGGAGAGGGCCGAATTTCTTCCGTACGCGGACGAAGTCGCGGGCGATTTCTATTCCTGAATATAATCCATCTGTAAATAGTTTTTTTTTACTTTTAACTTCTTTTATCTGTGAATCTACTTACTACAATATGATAGGCCGTTATGTCCCATTGCTAAGCAAAGGCAACTCTCCCCCTTTCCATATTTCTCTGTTAACTGCTATCGTAGATTAATCCTTTTTAAAAGCATCGAGGTCGACTTTTCCTCTGAGGCTGGCCTAGTGATCGTCTAACCCCCCTCGGGACTCGGTGAGTAATAGCTTTATCGTATACCCTCTGATTGGGCAGACGTATCCAAGCTATTTTAAGCCCAGAATGGTTAAAGCGCTCAACTTTAATCTTAGTCCACATTCAAATAAATTAATTCATTCATTTATTAGTTGTACTAGTAACGTAATAGTAAAAAGTTTAACACACTAGAGAGAAGATGGCAGAGCATCTTAAGCAGTGACTAACGGTTGAAAAGTTTTTTTAAGTAAGGCCGTATATTTTTAGGAGATATACCGGTAGCAAAACGGATGTTTCTTTCTCTTTCATCATTAGCCAGAAGACATCCACTGTTAGTCGAAAGCCTGCCTCCTTATTAAGGTTGCGATAATAACTACGCATGGCAGGCGGCTTGGGGATCGCAGAATGCTCACCACCGTTAACCGCGAGGACGCTCGATTTTTTCTTTTTCGTCGATAAATAACTTATCAACAACAATGATTTAACATGAAATGTCATTCTACAAGATCCCTTTTTCCTTTTTTTCAAACGACTTCATAAAAGCAAGTTCTCAATTCGACACTGTTGTTTTTGTATGTGTGTTACGCGATTACTCCGCCATTAAAATTATGAATTGATTTTGATGATTGTTTTTTTGTTTGGTAGTTGATACCTGAGTAAAATGTATATGGTCCCATATACATTTTATCGAAATCGGCGCAGTAGTTTGGTTTTTTAATCAAAATAACTGGAAAAATGAAAATGCCATCCAGGTATTTGAAATTGAAGTCGGCTGTTGTTTTTTTATAAAGTATTATTATACTAAGTTTTTTTTCTTAACAAAGTTTGGTAGTTTGTGAAAGACTATGCTGGCTCACGGTGCAGTACAGAGCCTTAACAGTTTTCTTTTCTCGTGCTCGGTTGCCTGAATACTTTTTTTTTTTAAGTTATGGTAAGCATCTTACTTCGTATTCAAAGTCGCAGCCACTTAATTGGATGCACTTAACAATGGATGTAACATGATTAACAGATATACAAAAGAGATCATTGCGGACTAACGAGAGCAAAAAAAGGAAACTTAGTACTCTCTGTTCCTCTCGCTTGTCAAACGGCGCGCCGACCCACCGTGGTCTAAACGAACCAAATCCGCTAGTTACTCCAGCGCAGGACCATTGTTGTATTGATCTCGGGGGTCAAGCGAATAAGGCTCCACAGGCAAAACTATTCGCAGATGGCGCCAGCGGCAGTCCGGATGTGGCAGAATCAAGTGTTCTTGTTAATCGTTGCTTATATCTATCTGCTCTTGATGAGGGCGTTGTCAATAATCTAGTCCAAAAAAAAAATACTGGGTACTGCGACTTGTTTTAAGAATCTATGCAGCTGTTGATAGCCTGAAAATAGATTTGTAGGTTAGATAGTTGTTTACATTTTATGTTGGACAGAGCTTTAATTGGAAAGGCAAAGGATTGTTGTACAAACCAGTATATGCAGATTCTCTCGGGTAATCCGAATCTTTAAATTATTATCTGCAAAAACAACAAAATGTACACGAATGTAAGAGATTGACAGTTGACTATGGCTGCATCGACGATGCGCCACCTAGCGGATAAAATCGCAGCGTGGATCCCCATTCTGCCGCTGTATTCTAAATCTTATCGAATGGAAATCGATTGGAAACTACTCTCACGATCTTCGTCTTCTGCATTAAGAATGGCAAAGACACATAGAAGTGTAGATTCCAAGTGGCTACTTTTCCGATTGGTTTTAGAATACGGTAGCTGATCAAATAACATCCATATATAAAATGAAGTAGTTTAGTTATTTTGCCGTCGAATTCGAACCGATTTATTTACACAGCGCCATCTAGCCTCAAACCAAGCAAAACTTGTACTATGGAAACCAGATAGCTGATAGAATACTTACATACATTTTTTTTTGTAAATACATACTTATAATACATTCTACACCCAGACACAGAACAAACATCTATGTTCGTCACATAAGTGTTTGCCCTGGGTCGATCGAACCCACGCCCTACAGCTCTGAAGGCAGACGTGCTACCAACTGAGCTATAAGGCAGTCAATATTGAGAATAGACGATCACATTCGTCCTATGTTTGGTTGAAGTCACTTGACGCATTTTTTGAATAAAGACAGGATAAAGCCCGTTTTCACAATGAACATGCGAAGCTATTCCAAAACATGTACAATAATTGTATATTTTTCATTATACAGGGTTAGTTCTAATCTGTTAGCATCCTTTTAAGGGCATATTCTGTACATCAAAACAAACAACTTTTACTATGGGGAAAATATTGAAATCGCGATAAAATTATCAGCTGTTCCATACAAAAAGTTCATCGACATTGGGCAAAATGTATGGAAAAGCTGTTTCTTTTTTTGTGATTTCAATTTTGGACCCATAGTAAAAGTTGTTTGTTTTGATGTACAGAATACGCCCTTAAAAGGATGCTAACTGATTAGAACTTACGCTGTACATATAACTATTTATAATTAATATGAGTTTCTAATACTGTTTTTAAACTAACACGGTAGATCACTACATTTCATAGTAATAATATACATGCCAAAGTTACTATCTTTGCCTGCCTGTTTGTTTGTTACCAATCCATTATTAACCGAGTTAACCTTAGCTAAAGCTTAGCTTAGTTAAAGCTAAATAAATGATATATATGTCGATAAATAAATATGACGTGTAGTTAATTTACTGAAAACTCGGTTAGATCAAAGAAATGTTGCGCGTACAATGTATCCCGGTATTGAATCTCGTTTAATTTTGAATTCTATTTTAAAATTGTATAAGGCCTTACTTTAAAACCTCAATACATAAAGTATGTTAAGATTAGGATGTAGAACCAATAAAAAAGGCTCCTTTTTACAAACGACATTTAACGTCTCCGCAATAAACGAAAAATATATAAGTAGTGTTTTGAGTTAAGGTCCTTAGTGCTAGTAAGTCATCTTTTATCACAGGATGGCTTATCATAAATATGAAGCCGCACAAACAAGCGAGAAAGTCCTTTATAAAGTTGTTTGAAAGCTATTATCAATATAACTCGATGTAAATTGTAGGTTTGCATGGTATTCTAGCATTCTACGACTACGTCGATCATTACAATACAATACAACTTTATTGCACACCAGAAATATAGAACAACTTACAACCAAACGATCATTGTAAATATTTTCATAGTAATCTTTGGAGGGTCATATTTTCTTTAGCGATTAGTTAATTTTGTTTATTTAGTTAATTAATTAGTTAGTTAAAAAAAAATGATTTCTCTAGTGGCATTATCCTAGCACGCTCCGAGGACTAATTAGTCTTTCCCCGCGCGGGAAAGTGATAAAGCTAGAATATGGATATGTCTGTCTTGTTTTCGCGGGGAAAAAAGAGTGGATAGACGTTTATCACGGCTCGCGTGCTAGGCGGGCTGGAAGAAAATAGGGGAATACGTTTGTATGGAGAATCGCTCACCAGATGCGCTCTAAATATGTAGTTTAAAAACTTAATTAGTATTGTATAATTTAAATAAAAAATTCTTATACACAGTTTAAAAACGAATTTTGTACGTCACAGTTTCAACTCACAAGATCGTTATTTGAGGTACCTACCGTGAGGTTACATTACAAAATTCGGAAATAAAGACAAGTCTATTTTCTTTTCTGTTAATCATTATACTGAAACAATGTGGGAAACGTTCGCTCTTTCTAACTCCTAGACACAAATAGAGAGTAAGTTTAACTTGTGTATCTGTGTATCTCTGTCTGTGACATCGTAGCTCCCAAATGGATGAATCGATTTAGTTTTTCAACCGACTACAAAAAAGGAGGTTTACAATTCGACTGTATTTTTTTTTGTTTGGTCGGTCATATTTCAGAGGTGGACCCTATATAAGTTTTATCGGTTTAGTATTTTAGTTTTTAAATCAAAACTACTGGAAAAAAGATGTAATCCAGGTAATCGAAATTGAATTTTTTTTTAAGTGTTATTTTGTATGTAAGGTAACTCGATCGAGTGTATCTTAGCCACTAAAGAGAGTCGGCGGTTTAAAAAATGTTTAATTTAATATTATTATAGACAAATTATCTGTAGTATAGTCTTAGGAAATGTTGTAGCTCAAGAGATCAGCATTACTAGCTATTAGTGAGGTTTGCTCACGGACATTTAGCTATAGGTGTATAAATTAACGCTAGTCTCCGCTACGTGCCGCTTGGTATCGCCATCTGGTGACTAATCGTGGGTTGTAGGGAGCGAAGCCCGAGCGGGACGGGCAAGCGTCGCTGCTCGTCTCTGTGCCGCTGCCGTCCACTTCGTACGGCATCAACCTGTCAACGCATCAACAGGTTCATCATCATCCACTCGTGGATGCACAACTGTCATTGTCATAATAGGGTAGATGACTGATGTTTAAATCGTTGAAACCAATAGCTTTGATGAAGAATTTAAGTAAATATAGTATGTTTATTGAAAAAATAATTTAAATCGGTTAATAATGTTCTGATATATGAGCGTTTAAAGTTTTTTGTAGAGACAACTCTGTCCCTTTCCCATAAAACAAAAAATGACGTCACGCCTTACTTGTCAGAATATAATTTAAATGGCGTACTGAGAAGTGACGTCACGATCTGCTGTTTCGTCTCTCTGTCTAGCATGATATTAAAATGCTTATAAGTTGTTTATTTTTGATCAGATTTTAATATTTTTTTCATTAATCAGCTATATTTATGGGCCACATTTTAATAGGACAATAAAAAAATACCAGTCATCTAGCCTATTCATATTACGCTGGGCGTGCTGAACCCCCTGACCCGGGAATCCATTGCCTACTCCGGAACATTACCTCGATAACAGAAGTTGGTCTACTGATCCATATAAGGGATACAAGACAGAATTAAATGGCATTAAAAGTAACAAATCTCTTGCCAACTGACAAATAATAATAATTCTATCTGCAGATGCCAATATACGTTTTTAAAATCATAAGGTTTTGTTAAGAGGTTGTATTGGAGCTATGGCACCTTTCTCACCGCCGACGAGTAAAGCGATAGATCGCCTATTTAATTTTTTTCTCGTATAAACGAACAGTAGAACTAGGTTCCGTGTCAGTAAAAGAGATACATATAAATAGTTCATTGCTGAGGGTTCACACTGCAGGCGAGAACTTTCTCTCTCTCTCTCTCTCTCTCTCTCTCTCTCTCTCTCTCTCTCTCCATTAGTAACAACAAGATTTACCAACGTAAAAACTTGGCCAGGGACTCGCGCTTGGCAAAACACTCGCTGGGAGACTCGTAGCACTGTGACGAAACCTATTAGAACTACTCACTCGCTTCTTACCGCTCGCCAACTACTTACTAGCTCTTCTCGCTTATCGCTAATCGCCGGCGGTCGGACAGGTGCCTATAATGGTATACTTGGATAGTCAGGGTAGATCAACTAACAGCTAAGCATTATACTTGCTCTGTACAATGTGGAACAAAAAGGTTCAACAAAACGGAAGGGTATGTATGTACTCATCATTATGAACAGCTTAAACTATGTGGCAATCCAAAAATCGTGAAAAAACAGCTGTTCCATACATTTTGTCCAAGGTAAATGAACTTTTTGTACGAAACAGCTGTTTTTTTTTCGCGATTTCAGGGTTGTTTCAGTAGCAAAAGTTGTTCACAATGATGAGTACATACATACCCTTCCATATTGTTGAACTTTTTTGTTACACATTGTATATATACACAGTAAAGACGCGCAAACGTAGCTTGGAAGATCTTTGGCTCCCTTACTGTCTAGATTGAACTTACCACACCGTATACGAAATGTTTTTTTTTTCTTGCTGTATTTTTACGACCTTTTTTGCTGCGTAGACTGTTTATTGTTTTTACGGACAGGTTGGGTAGCCAAAATTCTATCTAACTCGTCCCGTTACAGTATATTGTGTTAAACTCATTATGTGACAGTTGTGAGTCCACGTCATTTTATTCGCTTTTAGTATTAATTCATATCATAACCTTTAATTAAGTGTACTACTAGTAAAGCAAAAAGTAGTGAGTAGCATTATTTCAAAAGCATGTTTTGTACATTTAAAATAAATATGGTCTTAGTTTTTGCTTATCACTCTTTAGATTACAATTTTCCTGAAACATTTTATTTCTATGAACGCTATTTATGTCAGTCGAACATTGAGATAATATCTAAAGAGTCACAATCTCTAAGTGAAAACAGTAAAAAAACGTCCGACTGCCGTTGTAAATACCTATACGTGCATTATATATTTCACAATTGTTCGAATTTAGACGTTATGTCGCTTGTGTAGTGTTCAATGTATGCTTGATCGCTTGTGTCGTATCGTAGTTCAAGTCGGTCAAAAAGTCGGCGCACTGCATAGCGTTTTGGCTCGGACATTTTTTTTTGCACGATTGTTTCTCTATAGATATTAGCTCAAAGCAGTCGAAGTACTCGTACGACATCAATGTCGTAATCTCGACGCTATTATTAGGAATAAGTTAACAAATAACATAAACCCAAACAAGTTAACGAATACCTGTAGGTGAATAGGGAGCGTGACGCATGAGGAAAATGAGCAATTTAGAACGATTACGGTTGATAATTCGTAGCAGTTTTACCCGATCGCAGAGGGATTCGGTAGAAAGTGAATTGTTTAAGGCGCTGGATCAGGGTACGAATGTGGTTTATTTACTTTACTAGCTGTTTTGGGAAATCGATAAAGCGTCGCGCTGAGCTATAGTTGTTGTGAGTACATTTTGTTTTTACTATCTACGTTTACTACGTTGGTTGGCAGGTCTTCTTAAAATTTGTTTCATGATTAGATAATATTGCATTTATACATCTAAATCCTTATTATACCTCCCTAAATTAACTGTAAGGCTTGTGTTGTGTATACAGGGTGTTATTGAATTCGTGAGCAATATTTTGGGGGTCATTAAACTCGTCATAATGGACATCTTGTAATATGAAACTAGCACTGAAATCGCGAAATAAACGTTTGTTCCACACAAAAAAATCAATAATGAACGACGAAATGTACGGAGCAGCTTTTTTTCGCGATACAGGCCCCTTAGTAAAAGTTGTTCATTATGATGAGTTCAAAGGACCCCTATGATATTGCTCATGAATTCAGTAACATCCTGTATACCTGGTATAGCCGTATGGCATGGCGTATGGTGGTATGGCCGTGTGTCTCATTGATTGATACGTATACTTAAATGATGTTGCCTTAATACGAGTACTTGTTGACAAAGACGTTCATTGAACTATTATCATGTTTCAGTACCAGAAATTGTATACAGATACTTTATTTACATGTGTTTATACCAATATTACTTACTATGCGTAATGATTATTATTGGTAGATATAAAAAACACTTTTAGTAGGTACATTTTAACGCTTGTTACGCATGTAGGTTTAAATGCATGTCAGCTTCCTCATGCTGAATCTATCAATAGGGTAGATGACTGATATTTATATCATTGAAACCAATAGCTTTGATGAAGAATTTATGTAAATATAGTATGTTTATTGAAAAAATAATTTAATTCGGTTAATAATGTTCTGATATATGAGCGTTTAAAGTTTTTGTTAGAGACAACTCTGTCCCTTTCCCACAAAACAAAAAATGACGTCACGCCTTACTTGTAAGAAAATCATTTATATGGCGTACAGGGAAGTGACGTCATGATTTGCTGTTTCGCCTCTCTGTCTAGCATGTTATTAAAATGCTTATAAGTTGCTTATTTTTGATCAGATTTTCGTTTTCTTTTCATTAATCAGCTATATTTATGGGCCACATTTTAATAGAACAATAAAAAAAACCAGTCATCTAGCCTATTCTATAATATGAAATGTGTTTGCATGGTGAAGTGGGTGAATTGGCAGAAGTCATACGGTAGTCTCCTTTTATCTTACTGTATTATCATTTAATCGAACTAAGAACGCTGACGTTAGTGGTTTGTATTTAGACACAAAATAATTTGGCCGTGATAGTGCACCTAAAGTAAAAGTTGTGAAAAACCTCGGACAAGAAAAATAAAATGTGCAAGTACAATTTTACTATGTACAAGGAATAAAAAAAGTATTCTTGTAATGTATGAAAATCATCTGCGAAGTTGTTCAATGTTCCTGGTAGAAAACATTTGCAACTTTCCTGGCATTAAAGTAAAGTTAAGCAAGGAAATCTTTCTAGTTACCTGAACCATGGAACTGCCCCGAAGTCGAGTTACAGCGCATAAAATTTTACAAATATGGATTCGGCAGACGAGCGGGCAGTAGCCGCGCGGTCTACCAGCGCGAAATACCTGCCGCGCTGTTACGCTGTCAGCGGAACTGATATTAAACCCGCGACAAACATCATATAATAGGTTCGGCGCGTAGTCACTTTAACGAAATAGAAAACTTGCATCTAGGCCCTGTTTTATAAAGCTACAAGTACAAGCTTACAATTGTACTAGCTTCTTGTACCAGTAACTAAGTACAAGTTACCAGTTACAGGTAGATGGTCTGTCTTTATCCTATAGGTGTTTGTACTTGTAGTTTGTACATTGGTTGTCTTGAAGCTTTAGAAAACGCCGTACTCAATATTTTTGCGGTTTAGTTTCTCACTACAAGTACATAACTTGTAGCTTTATAAAACAGGACTCTGGTCGTACTACGAATATCATTGACAGCGCGGCAAGGCCGCTTTATCACAGCCAAATTAACATTGCCTGCTATTATTAACTGCAACATGTAACGAAATCAAGCATACCAACTACTAGGAAGTAGTTAGTGGATGTTCTGTTATCTTAAATTTGAATATAAGTAGTACTTTCGGTGTTATTATCCTATGTATGTTGTTTATTTATTGCTATATGTCCTTCAAGCGTCGTGATAATACGTACTCGTAACTTGATTATTTGTGAAATGTCTTTAATTGGAAGCCGCTTGAGCTCAGGGTTGGTGGTGGACCTCATATTAGGTTCCGATTTGTACGCTCGTATACTGCACCCAAACACATACGGCCTTACCTAAAATAATCTCGATTTTCTTAGTCATTGCTTAAACTTCTCTGTCCTTTTCTAGCACGTGCAACTTCACGTTAGAAAGAAGATGGCAGAGCATCTTAAGCAGTGACTAACGGTTGAAAAGTTTTTTTAAGTAAGGCCGTTAATGTTAACAGTAGGCTTAGAAGCTTTGCTGCCTATCATCTTGTAGTTCAAGCTCTAATCCAAAGTGCATTGTGGTCCGATTTTGATAAGTAGCTCGAAAATCGCGTAGACGGTTTTCCGAGCGAAAGTAGTACCTACTACTAATAATTATGATTATAGAACACACCACTTCCATCACGGACCAACTACTGAGAACACGTATTCTTCGTAAAAAACTGTAGTCCAAAAAATTGAGTCACTGAAATAATCGTTCCGTGAGAATTCATCGACCTATACCAGCACACACACAAAAGCTAGCTAAAAATGTATTTCATATTGCGATTAACTCGTTCCAGAACCATCTCGGTCCTATTAGTTACTGAATAGAAGGTACCAATGTCCACTTCTATGTAGTTTGTTTTAGAATATACTCGTATGAGTAAAATTATGTATTTTGGTCTTTGTAATATAGCCGATACAAGTTTCGCAGACATCTGATACATATATGACTTCAACACCGCCGCTGAATACATCGAGCGCGTCGACTGCGTCTGGGAGTCAGCACGTCTTTTATTCGCCGCAGCAACCAAAAGTAAGTTTAAATAATCATATGTATGCATTTTCCCCTATTAAGAGGAGGCATACATCCAGTAGTGGACGTCTTCTGGCTGATGGTGATGATGCATTATTCTAGCATGCTGTTCATTTCAATGTCGCGAAAAATCTAGAGCGTCGTTTGAGAAGATTTTGTACTATATCTTATAATTCGTATTTACTTAATAATTGTATTATATTTAATCAATCATTTATAATATATTGTAAGTATAAGTTTAGTAGTGTTAACTATAATGTCAATTGATAAATTTGGTAACATAAGACTGAAGAGTTATGTCATAGTCTTGTACTCCAAACTCTATTTTTTTTGCGGCGGTAGTCTCATTCAAATTTGTTGTAAACAGCTTTGCATGCCTAGCCTAGGTGGCTTTTAGGGATAGTATAGCTATCTGATAAAATATTAGAATTCGTATCGATTTAGTAGTTCCGCAATCTAACGCCTGATTTAATTATACAAGTACCTAATAGTTATCAAGTCAAGACTTTGTTTCGCTTTGGTTTTGCGTGATGTGTGCCCTTACACGAATTAAGATGACTCCAGGAAGCGAAAAAGAATTACGTTGTGTCAATATATTTGAATATACCTACTGGGCATAGTATATATAGTATAGAGTAGTTTGAGTTTGGAACAAGCATTATAAGAACTATACGAGTCAAACTAAAGTCAAAGACCAAGCATGTTTATTAATGGGAAAAATAGTGAACACGTGAAGGATAATATCGCATTATTCAATAAATTATTTATTTACTTTTAAATCATATTCATTGTAAGTAAGTACTTATTTAGAAACAGGTCCCATGCCTGTATAATTGTATATTATTGAAATTATCATTCTGTTTAGCTAGAGCTTTAACTAAGCATTGGGGGGCATAAATGTGCTGAGGTCAAAATGTCAATGGGTAACATTGTCTCAGTGTCAAAATGTACAAAGCGCTAGTGCCAAAATGTCCTTATGCCCAAATGTTGCTATGATAGAATATGTTAATGTCAAAATGATTTAAGGTAAAAATGTCAAGATATCCAGCGGCCTGAAGTGTTATTCTTGTAATCTTCTGGTGCCTAACAGTCATTATTTCTAAGGGTTCGTACACATCTGGCGAATGCGCCGCACGCTAGCTGCGCGCTTGCATCATGTAGTGCAATCTGCACACGCGCTAGCTCACTTTGCAGTATTTTTTTTAAATTATCTTTTGCTGTTAGTCTCAGACGGCCTCTACAGCGCGATGACGCGGCAACTTTAGGGAAGCGCAAATGGCACTAGACTTAGTTTAGGTTATAGGTGACTAGCTCAAGGGCACCTCAGACAGTACGAACCTCGGCTTGGCCGTCGCCGGGAATGGGGTCGGACTTGCCCTGGCAACCCAGAAGGGGTGTGCCCTGGTGCCCTAGTAGGTTGATCTGGTTGACTATTTGGAGAGAATCTAACAGATCTGGGGAGTCCTCGACCTCGCCGGCGAGGTCGGGGTGTATTTGTGTGCCTTTACTAAGCGGCGGCGCCTATACCAAAAACGGAATACTTCCTGTTGCTAGGTGTAGTCGAATCGGGCACACACAGAATATTGTGCAGCTGCACTAGTGTGCAGCTCGCGCGCCACTTCTTCTCGCCACTTCGCCGCTGCCCGCTACTCAAGGTGTTTTCATACGCGCAAATGTACGCGTGCAGAAGCCTTATTTTTTAACCGACTTCAAAAAAAGGAGGAGTTTCTCAATTCGACTATGTTTTTTTTATATGTATGTTACGCGATTACTTCGTCAGTTATGTACCGATTTTGATGATTTTTTTTTGATCGGTAGGTCATACGTCAGAGGTAGTTCCATAAAAATATTATCGAATTCGGTTCAATAGTTTGGTTTTTAAATAAATATAACTGAAAATAAAGTCGGTAATTCGTTTTTAAATAAAGTTAAAAAAAAAACGTTTTATTTTGTAGACCACTGTAAAACCGCAAGTTTTTGTCTTGTTTGAAGGAATGTCATAAGAGACTTAAAATATATTTGGGTAGTTTTCACCCCGTGGTCCCGGCTCATTCCCGAAATTTCAAAATGGTACAGTGATAGTTGGATTACGTTGCATTTTGGCACAATGATATTTTCTTTTTGTATATTTTGACATTGAGACTATGTTACCCATTGACATCTTGACCCACCCGTAACTAAGCACCGCGACTTGCACCTAGTACCTGGTTCCAACTACCTGCAATGTCAAAATAGAAAGGTCTCGTCCGTCCATACGCGTCAAAACGCGCACATGTGTCGCCCAGTTACGATAGGACTGTATGTGACACTGCGCTATTAGTAAAGTTCATAATAACAGTAGTCTTCAGTCCGCCGCGGCACAGCAAGTCGTGTCGTCTGCTGGCACTTACGTCACGTCACACTGGATCGTTGCACATCTGCCGACGGCGACGTATAAAACCTAAGTTTTATTTTTCATATTATCGTGTGAACTTAACTCATATCTGAACATTTGCTACTCAAAACAACCCGCAGCCATCAAGTACCCTAAATGGTAAGAATTATCCATAAATGTTGTCTATGACACTGATAACTGAGACTATTACACGTGTTGTTTTGATTGTTTGTTTGTGTGAAAAAAATATGTGCGTATACAAATGAATATGCCTAAACTTTTTATGTATTTGAGTATTGACTGCGATGTTCGTCTGGTTTGTTTTATTTTTATTTCGCGAATTGAGGTCGGCCGAATTCCAATATAGCATTCACTAACAGCTAAACATTTTGGTTAAAATCACACTTCGCCTGACGTTACTTTAGTAATTTTTCCAGATTACTAGTAGTTGGGTACTATTACGTAAAAATAAGGAGGGAATTTATGGTTTTATATGGTTTTTGTTGGTGCTGGACTTCTGGTCGATACAAACCAAGTGATCACGAGATTACTTACAATGTTTTTAACGTTTTGTATCCCAAGGGAGCCCTGTTAATAAGACGTCGCCGTATATCTGTCCGCCTGTTTGTTCGTCTTCTACCTACCCGTCTGTTTTCCTGTTTATCTAATACTGTAGGAATCTCTGTCCTGACTGACTGACAGCCAACGTACAGCCTATACCGCTGGTCGGACAGACTTGAAATTTGGAGGGTGTATTTGTCTTGATGTGTCTTAAGAAAGGATTTTTCGTATTTCGGGGGGTCGGTATGATTTAAAGAGGTGAATATGGGGAGGAAAATAATTAGTAATTAACCCAGCGGTATGGAAGATACGAGTATATGGGAGGGGAGCGATTTTTTCCATAAGCGGACGAAGTCGCGGGGGACCTCCATTTCAAAGTAAGACGTTTTTAAGAGGATGAGTACACCCAAATTGGTTTCATTCGGGTTAATGTTTTGCTAAATGTACAAATTCGACAGCACAGATTTTTTTAATGTTAATCTAGATCATATTTCCTATATGGCTATTGTTTCGAAAACACGTTAGCGAATAATTTTCTCGTTAGAAAAAAATCGTAAAATAACCTCTAAAAACGAATATCTAAGTCAATTTTACTTTGTATTTTTGTATGAAGACACATAACCAAAATTAGTAGGTAAAGGTTACGAGTAATGCTTAAATCGATCATACTATTGATCTAGGTTTTTTTCTTACGCAATAACTTTATTGCAACTAATTATTTTCCAACAAAATTACTGTACGAAACGTGGCGCAAGCGCCGGCTTCTCTTTTTTACCTATGTAATTAAACAGAGACCACAGACGCGCGGAGGATCAGCTATTGTCAGCGTCTTAATAATTGAAACCAACTATTTTACTTTTATGGCTGCTACTATTCCATCCGAATCGCATCTTTAAAAAGAATTAATTAATATGATCAGTACTTTTTTTTATCTTTTATCTTATATAATGATTCTTCTGTTCGTGTGTTTGTGTTGTCCTCCTAAACGGCTTGACCGATTTTAATGAACTTTTTGTGTGCGTTTGAGTGTGTCCCTGGATAGACCCTGGAACCTGGTTGGACCCGGTAGGTGGCTACAATCTGGTTTCAGATCTGTTTTCCAATCTGTCAGGTCCGCTAGTTGGCACTTAAAACTACTGTAAACAAATACTACTATACTACTACTACAAACTAAAACGACTACTAAATAAAAATTAATATACTGATCTAATATGTTCCGAATTGTTTACGAGATGTAGCCGACCGGAGTGGACTTTGTTATATTGTGCACAAACACTCGCTCCGCGACTGTATTAATAAATATCCAATTAATATTATAATAAACTCGTAGGTATTGCGGTACTACCTACCGCCCATTGAGTGTGACTTGATACCCACGTTACGTTTTTTTTAATGCGACGCACATGTTTCCTCTTATTTGCAATGTTGTATAAATAGTACCCTAGACGTTAAATCGAGTGTAAATGTCTGTTTGAATGTTACAACTTTATAAAACTTTCAGGAATAATCGTAGGACGATGTAATCTTGTTTATTTCAACAGGATTCAACAAAAATGGAGCGGAATTGAAATGGCACGTTAAATTAGTAGTCTCGGTTGTTGTTTTTTTCCTATCATATAAACCATTATAGTCTAAGCTAAGGACTTTCGGGCGGTATATTGTCTCGGCCTTAGAATACAAAGTACAAACTGAAGAGTTTGCTACACATTTTAACCGACTTAAAAAAAAGAAGGTTATCAATTTAACACGTATGTATGTATGTAATATTATCAGAACTGCAATATATTCACATAATGATAATCTATTGCGTCTTTAAACAAATATAATTACAAAATGTTATAGTTATGTATGCATGTTAAACCAAGCATTTCTTCGAAACTATTAATCGAATTGTTCTTTTTTATTGTCTTATCTTCACTTCAACTTAGAGAACAGTGCAAGTTTCAACAAAATCGGTTCAGTGTGGCGGTCTAAGGGAGAGGCTTTTGTTCAGCAGTGGACGTCTCCGGGATGACGATGACCCCATACTCTCGCAGTGGTCCCATAATGTCCCATGTATGTAGGTTGAATAAAAAAAACCACTTTGTATACTTGTTACAGTAGAATTTAATTATCCATTTGCAGGTGACCCATGAACCGATGCACGGTCTCCCGCCGCGCTCCTCTTGGAGCGGACTCAATGTGCAGTACGAGCAGCAGCACATCCTACAGGACTCCGACCCCGGGTATGATATCTTAGTACTAATAAATAATAATAATTTATTCAAAAACATATAAACAAGTCTGACTAATATACAAAACTTACATAACATACTACCACTAATTTGTATCGTCTAAGCGGAGTGAAGCCAACAGAGTATTCTGGAATATATCGTTTGTACATACGTTTGTTGCTAAACTTTTCGCAGATGGCGCCAGCGGCGGTCAGGATGTGGCAAAATCAAGTTTTCTTGTAAATCATTGCATATATCTATCTGATCTTGATGAGGGTGTTGTCGATAAAATCTAGTCCAAGGAAAAATACTGGATACTCTGCCCTGTTTTAAAAATCTATGCAGCTTTTGACGGCCTGAAAATAATTTTGTAGCTTAGATAGATAGATAGATAGATAAACTCTTTATTGTACACACCAAAAAAATAAAATAATAACAGTCATGATAATCACAACAGAAAAATGAACTTAGCACTAGTGTAACAATTGGCGGCCTTATCGCTAAAAGCGATCTCTTCCAGGCAACCTTGGGATGGAAAGGATTCGAAAAAAACATTAATAGACGGGGTGTGCAATATTAAATAACTTCAAGAAAAAATACATAGAACAAAAAAACTTAAAATTTTAAGATAAGTACCTAATACAAATACATAAATTACCTAAATTTATAACAATACACTAATATATATAATTATATAATAAATAATTATACCTGATAAATTAAATAAAAACAACAGCATTAATGAAATGGAATTTGCGTAAGATAATATTTTTTAACATTTTCTTTAAAAAGAGCGAGCGACGGAGCAAGTCTTATGGACACGGGCAAAGCATTCCACAGCTGAACTGCTTGGAATGCAAACGACTTCCCATAGAAAGTTGCACAACGTGCAGAAGGCGTTTTAAGAGACAAGTTGTTCTTGGACCTGAGAGGGAGGGAATGAAAAGTGTGCCAATAAGTAAAGTTCTTTTTTAAATAGTGTGGAGCAGAGGGGTTGAAGAGAATATTGTAGAGAAGAGAGATGATATGCGCATTCCGGCGAAGGCGAATGGGAAGCCACTTGAGTTTTGCACGAAATTGGGAGACATGATCATATTTGCGTAAGCCATATATGAATCTAATACAGTAATTTTGAAGGCGCTCAAGTTTTTGAAGCTGATCCTCGGTGAGATCTAGATAACAAGCGTCCGCGTAATCCAAGATGGGAAGGAGAAGAGACTGTGCGAGCGTAACTTTAGTAGCAGTGGGTAAGAAATTTCGTAGTCGCCGAAGTGATCCACCAGACGCAAACAACTTGCTGCTGATTGAGTTTAAATGAGGTGCCCAACTTAAAGTACGATCAAATATCACACCAAGATTTTTGACTGATTCGCTAAATGGGTAATCCCATCAAAAAGCACGCTAGGGATTGTAGAAAAATCGATCCTGGAGATCATATACGCGCTCCCTATGACTATAACCTGAGTTTTTGCGGGATTCACTTTTAGACTAAAGGATTTGCTCCACTCATTGATACGGCTCAAATTAGCGTTAATGGTAGTTATAGCTAGGTGTAGGTAATTGAGTCGGGCAGCTTAGATAGTTGTTTACATTTTATATTGGACATAGCTTTAATTAGCATGGCAAAAGATTGCTTTACAAACCAGTATGTGTATTATTTCTGGTAATCCGCGTCTAATAAGAGTAAAACTATTAAATTGTAGAAAAGACGACAACAGATTGTAAGAGATTGACAGATGAATTTGGCCGCATCGACGATCCGCCACCTAGCGGAATAAAATCGCAGTTTGTGGCTATCACACTATCAACAATATTTATGAATATATGAACATATTCCATGACGTTAACTATAAATAAAATAATAATAATAAATATTGGGGGACATTTCACACACAGCGCCATCTAGCCCCATACTAAGCAAAGCTTGTATTACGGAAACCATAAATAGCTGATAGAATATTTATAAACCAGTTATATACAATGGTGCAGCAGGACACTGCAATCATCTAACACTACAGCGTTGACTTGTGTCGAAAGCGATTATGAATTTGTGACCTAGATCTCACTATCGTATGTTACCCGCATTTGAATATCATTACCGGTGAAGATAAAAATGACGAGACAAAACAGAGATGATATTCAATAGGGATCCCAAAGGCTCTCTGCTGTGGTCATTGGTCAACTGTGTTCACATTTGTGTATGCAACCGTAAAATCACCAACGTCGATATTTTGTGTACCACAAGGGGTCCCTATATTGTACAGCAAGTACATTTCTCAAATTGACATTAAATAATTATCTTGAACCTAATTGCTATACAAATAAGGAAACAAGGTCATGTACACGGATTACTGGCTGTACATTATTATCGTCTCCCTACCGCAAGCATGTATACGGATGAATTTTCATAAATTAGACTTTCTTCGGTACGTGTAAAAATAAAAGCTCAAATGAAGTACAGTACAAACACACGTATTGCCTTGTAGCTCAGTTGGTAGCAAGTCTGACTTCAAAGCTGTAGGGCGTGGGTTCGATCCCCACCCAGGATAAACATTAATGTGACGAACATAGTTTTTTTTCTGTGTCCCGGTATCGTATGTTAAATAAGTGTGTATTTACAAAAAAAAAAAGTATATATATAAGTAATCTATCAGGCTGATAGAATACTTATATATATACTTATTTCTTTTTTAAATACACATAACTGTGTGGGCTTAAAAAGAACTGATCAGTTATAACGAAGCTGTCAGACTGAACGGTTAGATTCTACTTTTGGAAGTGAAGTGATAATCAAGCACTACGAGGGCGGCACTGAAAATTTCGGGAATCAAGGAAGTGACACAACATTACTATTTAAAAATATATTTATTGCTTTTCGAAGTATTCTCCGCGAAATTTGACACATTTTTCCATACGATGGAACCAATCATTGAAGCAACCATTCCATTCGGAAGTTGGGGTCTCCAAAATGGCCGTTTTGTAGGCGTCCACAGCTTCTTCAGGTGATGAAAATCTCTGTCCACGCAATTTATTCTTTATTTTAGGGAAAGTATAGAAATCATTAGGGCTTAGGTCGGGGCTGTACGGCGGATGGTCCAATAATTCTATGTTTTCTTGCTCTAAAAACTCTTTTGTTCTGTGCGCGGTGTGAGAACTCGCATTGTCGTGATGGAGGATGATGCGGCGGTTGCAGTTCTCTTTACGGAGTTCAGAAACGACCTGTGGCAAACAAATGCTAGCATACCATTCTGCATTAACCGTTTTTTGTCCCTCAAGAGGAATAGTCATAACATGGCCGGTTTTGGAGACAAACGTGGCCACCATTTTTTTTGCAACACTCCGTGAACGAACAATTTTTGTTGGCTTTAACTCATTTTCGAACACCCAAACTCGTGACTGGTTTTTTGTTTCGGGTTCGTACGCGTATATCCAGGATTCGTCACCTGATACGATGTTGTATACAGCATTTGAGGATCCTGCGTGGAATCTTTCGAGAGTTCTGACGCACCAAGTAACGCGAGCCGCTTTTTGCTCTTCACAGAGCGAATGCGGTATCCATCGGGAAAACAACTTTTTTACACCTAATTTTTCATGCAAGATTATTTGTATTTGACTCATGCCAATGTCTAAAGTTGCCTGAATTTCGCGGTATGTCACATGTCGATCTTCCTCAATCAGCTTACGCACAGCATCAACGTTTTCTTGGGTGACTGCAGTTTTTGGACGACCTTGACGGGGATCATCACTGAGCTTGACACGTCCACGTTGAAATTCAGCAAACCAGCGATAAATTGTGGTTTTGGATGGGGCTTTATCACCAAATGCAGAAATCATCCGGTCAACACACTGTTTTTGTGTTAAACCACTTCGAAAGTCATAATAAATCATCGCTCTTGAATTTTCTCGAGTCAATTCCATTTTCTCAACGACTAAACAAGTTTGACAAAACCTTGTGACAAGACCGAGAATATTTTTTTAAATAAATAAATGGTATTCGATTTTTAAAACCAAGGAGTTTTCAATTAAAAAGATTTTAATATGACAGAAACAGTGGAAATATTCCATTCCCGATACTTTTAGTGTAGCCCTCGTATGCCTAAACCCAGGTTAAAGGTTTTATGTTGTTTTATTATCTAGTGATGATAGCTTGGGGATTAGCACGTTCCGTTTGCCAAGTACAAGGGGGCAAATATCAACAACACCCTAGCGCAGCGATCGCGAATATTATAAACTGTATTGTGTATGGTAATTTTGAACAAACTACTTTATGGCCCTTCATGCGTTATAAATGCAATGACAATGACGTCGCGCGAGCGCAGCGACCTTGAGTTTCTTTTTTGCTTATTTTAGTCATTGTTTTTTTAACATAAAAATATACTTTGACAACATGCGAGTGCGAAGGTCGTCGTCAGCCATAAAACGTCCACTGCTGGACGAAGGCCTCCCCCTTTATAGATGGGTGTTGCCATAATCCCCACGCTTGGCAGGCGGCTTGGGGATCGCAGAATGGTCACCACCGTTAGGCAAGAGGACGCTGCTGCCCGTCCTCCGGTGGGTCTGGTTGCAGTTTAAGGACATACCCAGGTCCAGAGTGCGAAGGTACCTGGTTAAATTTGATCAAGCTATCTATTATTTCTCTGCCGTCAGTGCTGTAGGGTGTGGGTTCGATTCCCATCCAGGACCAACATTTATGTGACGAACGTAGTTGCACTGTGTCTGGAGTCTGGGTGTAGTACGTATTATAAGCATGTAGTTACAAAATAAAATATATTTTATCAGCCGGTTTCCATATTCCAAGCTTTATTTCGTTTGGGGCTAGATGGCGCTGTGTGAAAAAAGTCCATAATTTTTGTTTACGTTCACAAACACAAAAGGCCAGCTTTAGCTAAAGGCCAGCTTTGGATTAATTGCGACATCACTGGCTGAGAAAGCTAAAAATAATTTAAATTGTAGCTTGCGTTTAATCCAATTACGACGTCATTTTTGCTAAATACTCGGTAAGAAAAACAACAAAATTATAGCACTATGGGAAAATTGTGAAAGATTAATTCACGACAATAGACAGCGAAACCATAACGCGTCAGTGCGCAAAACAAAATACTATAGGGATGTGTAATAGCAAAACCCCGGGTTTCTCGTTTGATTTTAGCCTGTTTTCATCAATAATGCTGGGTTTTTTTAACGTATTGATGATATATTTGACTGGTTCTTAGCCTATACGAACTCACTTATGAGATATTTAATTTTACAGAAGCCTTCGGACGGCACGTTAAGTCTGACACTACAGTCAGCATGTCCGTATATATACGGACAGACTAGTGAGATTCATTTTATTGATCTAGATTTATTTATTTATTCTTATTATTAAAGTTTGTAGCGCATACGATAGAGTATACGAGTACAGTTTCACAGTTCTGAATACATTGCTCTGGTTTTATATCTATAAACATACTTACTTACTACTAAAAAGTGAGTAAAGCGAGTGAATCGGTTTCTTCTAGGCAAGCGTGCTCCATCGTAGACTGCATCTTCGTTTATCATCAGACGAGATGGCAGTCAAACGCAAGCTTACATCATACAAAAAAAAAAAAAAAAAAAAAAATAAAGTATTCTAATATAACTCCCATGAAGGCTAGCGCACACTGCGAGCGAAATCGAAGGTATATTCAGATAATCGACGAGCTCATTGTACACATCACCAACTTTTTATTGGCAGTGGACCCCGAACTAAGTCTGCTGGTTTCTTGGTGGCCGTGTTAGGTAGATATTGTAATATCTTGTAGATAGAGATCTTATTATGTACATACCTATTACATAATTATTATACCAAATTTATTTATACACGGTGCTATCGACAGCCTTGTAGCTCAGTTGGTAGCATGTCTGCTTTCAGAGCAGTAGGGCGTGGGTTCGATCCCCACCCAGGACAAAAATTTATGTGACGAACATGTTGATGTTTGTTCTGTGCCTGGGTGTAGTATGTATTATAAGTATGTATATATGAAAAAAAAATTTATATATTGTATTCTATCAGCTATCTGGTTTCCATAATACAAGCTTTGCTTTTAGTATGGGGCTAGATGGCGCTGTGTGTAAAATGTCCCACAATATTTATTATTTATTTATTTAATCGGCTAAGGAGCGGTCGTCAGCATGTTGTATACAAGATAACAAACAGCTTACGTTCTACAACTTTTGAAAATTCACGGAAAAAAGCAGCTTTTCCATATAAAATGTTAATGGATCTTATGACAAAGTATATGGAACAGCTGTTTATTTTTCGTGAATTTTCAAAAATCTTTCAACCTAAGTTGTTTCTTATCTTATATACAACATCCTCATAACCGCCCCCTAGCTGATTAAATAGCACCATGTATAACTGAAATAGATTTTTAAATGTACCTATTATCTTAGCCTTATTTAATATTATGTTAAATATACAACTCTTCACCTCCCAGTTCTCATCACCCAGTGAGTTGAATAAAACGAGTGATTCTGATACCAGAGTTTTATCCCACTCGTAGCTTATTAACGTGGGTGTGCGCCCATCCCTATTAAACCGCCTACAAAGGTTAAACGTGTATACTAAGTCACGTGTAAACTTTGTTGGTAGGAAAGTAGTAAAGTTGGGGTAGGGCTTAAAAAGAACTGATCAGTTATAATGAAGCAGTCAGACAGAACGGTTAGATTCTACTTTTGGAAATGAAGTGATAATCAAGCACTATGCCTAAATCCAGGTTAAAGGTTTTATGTTGTTTTATTATCTAGTGATTATAGCTTAGGGATTAGCGCGTTCAGTTTGCCAAGTACAAGGTGGCAAATATCAACAACACCCTAGCGCAGCGATCGCAAATATTGTAAACTATATTGTGTATGGTTAATTTTGATCAAACTACTTTATGGCCCTTCATGCGTTATAAATGCAATAACAATGAAGTCGCGCGAGCGCAGCGACCTTGAGTTTATTTTGCTATTTTGACCTGTTTAAATTTGTTATGCGTTTCTATTGTCTTGTCTTGTGTACAAAATGTGTTTTTTTCTACAAATAAAATATTGTCTATTGTCATTGTTTTTTTCCCATCAAAATATACTTTGACAACATGCGAGTGCGAAGGTACCTGGTTAAATTTGAACAATCTATATATTATTTCTCTGCCTTCAGAGCTGTAGGGTGTGGGTTCGATTCCCATCCAGGACAAACATTTATGTGACGAACGTAGTTGCACTGTGTCTGGAGTCTGGGTGTAGTACGTATTATAAGCATGTAGTTACAAAAAAATATATATTTTATCAGCCGGTTTCCATATTCCAAGCTTTATTTCGTTTGGCGCTAGATGGCGCTGTGTGAAATGTCCACCAATTTTTTTATTTTTTTTATTTGACTGTTCATGATAATGAGAGATTTGATGATCATTCATCATTCATAATAATATAAGAAGTATCTCATTGCTCTAGAAAACGTACAAAAAAATCTTGCGTTGTATACACTACAAATGTTTTCTTAATCGCCCTTCGTATGAGAAGCTACTTGAAAAATATGAACTCCTAAAACTTGAATCAAGACGTAAACAACTTGAAGCGATGCTGCTTTATGACCTATGCCATAATAGATATGATTGTATACCATTAATAAATAAATATGTTACAGAATACCTACTAGAACGCATTGCCGCAGACCTTGTGAACTGTTTGCAACTCCTCGTTGCCGTACCAATGCCGGTATGCGTTCTCCGCTGTACCGGCAAGTTAATTCATACAATACGAACTTTAATTCTATAGACATTGCGGCAATGCGACCTAGTATTTTCGAGACGAAAGTGCTGGAACTATTTATTTTATTTTATTTTATTTTATTTGGACAACCAACAGCCTTCTTACGGGGAAAGAATAAACATTATTATTATTATCTTAGTACTAATTTACTACCTACTTCTCAAATTGTATACTTAGATATTTTGCTTACCCATAAAATTAATAACTTAATTAGTAATCTGTGGTAAATGGTGCTTGTTTCACAATTATATGAGATAGATTTGATTTAAGATCCTTTAAGTAACATTTATTGTGACATTGTTAATTTGCTCTAATAAAAGAACGAAAAAAAAAGAAAAAGAACAATGCGACTGAAATGAGATGCGATGAGAATTTTGTGTTTGATTTGGTTCGCAGCGCGAACGAAACAATAGAAATATACATTTACAATTTGCGAGCGCGGCGAGCACTAAGTTTTTGAAAAATCTGATTTTTGATTTGTGTAATGTTTAATACTACTCCTCTTTTACTTCCGTCGTTTCATTAAAAGCAGTGCAGTGTGGTTTATATTGTTCATAGAAAGTTTTTTTTAATCTATGTTGTTCTGTAGAGATGTCCAACCATGTAAAAATAATATATGGCGGACATGCAACGATTGTACATCACTAGCGAAACCAAGATTCAGGGTTGAAAAAACACTGTGCAACGACAATAGACATGAGACAGGGTCTGACCAAACGCCAATCTAATCAAAAACCTAAATAAAATAAAAAACGGTGCACTTGATTAATATCATGTATTATTTATGAATAAAAATTCGCATTTTCGCGTTTGTCTATTATCTCTTAATATCTATCTATTAATAGATCATCTAAAAACAAAACAGACTAGAGGTGCATTAGGGTATTATTTTTGGGCGTACGCTAAAACTCGCGCGGGCGCAAGGCGCCGATGTCCGCACGCGTGTGGTATCCTGTCGCACGCACCCGCGTCTGTTACTATACCTTATTTATTTCAATACAGACACGTCAGCGTGCACCCGTGCTTGTTTTGTGGTATTAATGGAATAATAAGAGTTAGCGGTATTCACAGGTCAAACAAGGAGTCGAACGGTGCGTCGGGCATGGCGCTGAGGAGCTCTCCAATGGCGTCGCTGCAGCCCGCCGCGATCCGCAACAAGAAGCGCGCCGCCTTATCTGGTGCGGTTTCGATGCCTACCCAGCCGCTCCCTCCACCTACCGCCCCCATGCGTAAGTCGCCCGCAATACTAACCAGCACTACAAATGTCGCATTCGTGTCTTTAGCGCGTCTGTGTGCAATGTGTTGTCGCTTGCAAACCCGCTTCCGCTGCCCACCTCCATAAATAATAAAAAAACCCTTTAAGGTTTTTCTATCTTATTAGTGCCCGCCACGATAAGAACAAAGAAGCGAGCGGCGATGTCGACCATAACGTCGATGGCGCCGCCGCCACCCCCGCCTCCGCTGATTCGTAAGTTTCAATTACTAACTTAAACTGAAATACGATTAGACAAGTATTGAAGTTTAAAACATTGAGGAGCGCGTCGGTTATATCAATGGCTGACACGTCTCCGCTGCTACCGCCGTCTAACCACAATATCGGCCTTTTCTCGTCAATGGAGTTAAGGCCTCTCGATCTCACTAAGTGATTAAAGTGATATTCGCCAACAAGAACAAGATACAGACAATATAAATGTCGTATCGTTTTCTGAAAAGGCTAACATTGTGATGTTGAGTTGTCTAGTATGTTTCTTATATGGTATTTTTTTTGGGACCTACAGAGATGGCATCTACGTCGACACAAAGTTTAGCGAGCGTGCGACGACAGCCGCAGACGACGTCGCAGCCGATATACACGGAGACCGTGATTGATTCGCCGCCATCATCGCCAGGTAAACATCCACTACCATATGACAGTCTTTTAGCATCACCACTTTCACGGCCTTAATCCAGCGCGTTTTAGTCGTAATCGTAATGACTAAGAACATATATAAAACAATGGAAAAGAACAGGAATCAAAAGTGCCTACAAGTATTACAATCATAATAACAATTTTAGTAATCTCTGCAATTAAGTTATTATACTCGTATGTACAGCAACTTAGGCCGGGTATTCCACGTTTCAAGCACATTTTTTTAATGAGATCGATCATTAGTCTAAAGCTTTATCAGGTTACATTTAGCGGAGCAAAAATATGGCGGTTACGCAGATTCGTGCGTGTCAAACTTCGATTTTTGAAGATTTTCTCAGATTACTTGAAAAGTATAGAAATTAATAACTTTTGAACCACAGAATGCTCTCCAAAATACTATTAACTTATAATACATATTTTTTTAATGTGACTATGTGATCTAATTAGGACATAAAACTGTAAATGATTTAAAAATAGACACTGTTTCGGTATTTTTTTCTATCGAGGAAAGTATAATCAATCGTGTTTTCATCCGTTAAAGTTACTAAGACGGATGTTCTTCTGTAACATTTTATATTTTTGGGCTTTAAATATAGTAATTTGATTTTGCGAGGGGCAAATTTGGAAAATCCAAGCCTCAAAGCTTGCAATGTTATAATTTGTTTATTTCTTAAGAGTATTTATTTGAGCTGTTACAGCTGCGGGCACTTTTTCGTGGATTTTGTAATAGACCTAACGTCCATTGTTTTTAGTATTTTTAAAATGACTGAAACCGCTGGCATTCGATGGCCGTAAGAAAATATTAATTTAAAATAGTCTTTCTAATCCCAGGGGAACGAGCAATAAAGAAGCCCGAAGCACAGTAAGTATATACTTTTTTTATAACTTAGGACAGTAACGTTTAATTTTTTTATTTCCTTTTCTACTTTTGTGTTCTTTTTATCAGATATTGAGTAGAAACTATTATAATTAACACAAGTAGGTACGTTTTATATATTATAGTTAATCGATTGAGAAAAACCAATAAGCTGTCAATATTAATAAACATTCTTGTTGCAAAAACAAAAGTTTGTAAGAATAGTTTCTGATTAAAAATGTATATTAGAATAAACCGCAACGCTTACCAACTATACAAAAACAGATTATATTGAAAGATGATCATGTCGTTAGTACACAAATTTTAAGATAATAAGATAAGATTACATGTATTCTTAATTTCTTTATGAATGCTTGCAAGCATTCATCAGAGCCAAATCACCTATTGTGCGACAAATTTAGGGCGTCCCGTAATATTTAAAATTGACCCTTATACACCATCTTTAGTCGCCGGGATGGGTCGTCCGTCTCCCCGTTACGAACACCCGCGACTTGCGTCCGCCGCGAGGGTCCGCTAAACACAGCGGACGCCCTTAGAATCTACTCTAGCTGCGCTGCTCAGTTATACTAGTAAATTACTGGGTATGACGAGATTTAACATCTAATATCTCAGGGTGACGAGCGTAGTGCAGTGCGGCGCAGGATTGTGTTCGCAAGTTCACAATTCTAGCACTGCTGCTGTTAGTAGCAGGTGTGACGGTTACCACCAGGCGAACGCCTCGCTCGTCTCTTCACTTGATTGTAGAAAAAAAAGTACCTATTCTATATTATATTGTATATCCTCGCAGTTTATATAAAATTGAGAATGGATTTTCGTCTGACCGTGCCTCACGGAAGGCAAAAGGCAAAACCACACTATTTCCATGCCATAGAAACTGAGTAAACGGATAGTGTATTTGTGTCATGACTATTTATTTTATTATTTGCATTTTTATCTGTTCATTCTTTAAATTTACAGGAAAACAGAAAGCACAATTTTTTTTAATGAATATCCTACTACACATTAGTATTCTAATAAATTAAATATTAAATAAACATAATTGCCTATTGGCTTCTGGGCACTCAAGACATTAGTTTTGCCTAGTTTAGGCCTTTCATTTTCAACCTTGTCATATCAATGATTTTTTGGTAAGGTTAGGTCAGCACCTAACTAATAAAAGTTTGTAAGGCTATACGCATTTTAGCATGATCATATTTAGGCCCCTTTCACATTTTTCCAACCACAGTCAATTTATCCTCCAGCCCCCCTAGCACGCGCCGAGGACTAATTGGTCTTTCCCCGCGCGGGAACGTGATAAAGCTTATATACTAAGAATATGGATACGTCTGTCTCGTTTTCGCGGGGAAAATAGAGTGGATATACTTTTATCACGGCTCGCGTGCTAGGCAGGCTGGGAGCAGGTAGACAATATGGTTTTGGGATGAAGTAATAAAGGCGAGAGAGACGGTGAGGGGTGTGTGTGTGTGTGTGTGTTTGTATTTGCGTTCATCGTATGGTCAAGTTGGTGTGTGAGTCGTTAACTGGTTGTATGATTGTCCAGCATCATGCACACGGCGCCGCATATGCTGGGGAACATGCTGAACCCCGAGAGCAACGTGGCGGCGCGGCTGCAGGAACAGCTCAACGCAGAGCTGATGGCGCACACGACCGACTCCTCGGGCCCGGAGTCGCTGGTGCCGCCGCCTCTCCTCAACAAGGCCATGGTACACTACACATACAATACAATAACTCTATATTGACCCACAAGGATATTACAGAAGGTATTCACTGCTACATGTAAGCACAAAAGGGGCTAAGAGCGGAATCTTTTAGAAATCGTCTGATGAATTGATAAAAAGTAAAGAGTACTTACTTTACAACTCATACTACAGTTGTTTTTAATAGTTCCTGGCCATGGATTCTAGTCCTTCAGCCGAATACATATTTCTTCATCGATTCTTCTTTCTGCAGTTAAATGAGTCGTATTCACAGTCCAAGTCACACACAGTAAGTCACAGTCAAGTCCAATCATGCCCTAGTAAAGTCGTGGCAACTTTACTACAAGCTTCTTCGGAGTTTTGGAAACAACACGAAAAGACACGTTTCACTACATTATATCACTTGACCACACTCTTGCTCGTAAATCAGCACTTAATGAATAAAACGCCACCATTTTTATGCATTAACCCTCGAAAAAACACAAGTTTTAGAAAATAATACAATGCAGCGACATGATTTTCTCGCGTTCCCGCCAAAACTCCACTCTTACTACAGTACCGTATGTGTTGCCAACGTTATTGGACGTTAGTGGGGGTGTCGACATATCAATTTCAACAAATTGGTGTCGATGTGTCATTGGTAAATACGCGTGTGTTCTCTGTAATACCGTAGATATCTGCTAGAACTATACAAAATAATAATCTACAGAGAGGCAACAACTCGATGCTTGAATCTACTAAACTAAGTACGTCATACTCCGTATCGGCCGTAAATCACCACAGACGCTACTTTTCTGCGATTTATTAAACGGACGATTGTTATTAAAATATCGACTTTCTTCGATATAATATGTTAAAAAAATATTTTTTCTAATAAATCTCATAACTTATAGACATTATCGGTTACATAATTAGCAAAAAATTGTTTCTGATACAATCCATTTGTTTTGTAGAGAAGTTTAAGTAAGTAATAATAATAATAAGTTATTGAACCTTGAGTATTACATGTATACCACGTATTACATTTTTCATTTACAGAGTAGCGATTAATGGTAAAACGAAATAAAAATTTACAATATTTATTTAATTGATCATTGATTATTTATTTAATTGACGGGCCCAGCGCTTGCAAATCGATCAAAATTAACAAGCCAACACAATCATGCATACCTAGCTAAAAGTATGCATATTACATTTGCCGGAAAATAGAGATAGCGAATCTAATTACTGCATGACAAAAAGAGAACACATGTACATATATTAGAAGTTTGTATTGTCGTATCGTACGGCTCGCATGTCGCAAAGGCAGAGTATGACTGAAGCGAGTGGAGAGCCGGCGCTCAACATATAGTCATCAAAATCCGTGCGCTTATTTCCCGTCCGTTCATCTTATCATTGTCGCTGATTTTGCACATATTATTTTAATGCACCATTATTTTTTCATGATTGCACCGGATCTAAGTAAAGGGCTTATAACCTGCAGGGAGGGCGCACATCGAGCGCTCAGAGCTTGGACCAACTCCTGGAGCGGCAGTGGGAGCAGGGCTCGCAGTTTCTCATGGAGCAGGCTCAGCACTTCGACAGTCAGTATCAAACGCTTAGCCTAGTTACTTAGCCACGCCTCAATCTATGATATAATAATACTTTTTTCCAGTTATTTTCCCGAACCGATAAAACCAAACCACTGAACCGATTTCGATAAAATTTACATGGGACCACATCTGAAGTATGACCTACCAAAAAAAACATCAATATCAATTCATAATTGGCGGAGTAATCGTTTAACAAAGATTATAAAAGAAAAAAGACAAACGAACTGCCGAATTGAGAACCTCTATTTTTGAAGTCGGTTGAAAAGTAAATATACAATGTGTAACAAAAAGGTTCAAAAATACGAAAAGGCGTGTATGTACTTATCATTATAAACAACTTTTACTATGGGGCCAACCCTGAAATCACGAAAATAAAATCAGCTGTTCTATACAAAACGTTCATTGACGTTGGACAAAATGTAGAGCTGAACAAAGTGTACAGCTGATATTTTTTTCGCGATTTCATGGTTGGCCCCATAGTAAAACTTGTTCATAACAATGAGTACATACATGCCCTTCCGTATTGTTGAACCTTTTTGTTACACGTTGTATGTATAGGCTTTTATTGATTCAGCGCATCAAATGTCTCAGAGTCAACGGGAACACATCTACGTAGGTATCGTCTAACAATAACTCGACAATCGTATGCCGATCTATTTTGAAGGCGAGTACTTCAATCAAGAACGATTTTTGAATTTGAATACAAGACCTTGACCGCCCCGGTCAAGGGATTGTGAGATTATACAGATATGGATGAAACTAGGAATGGAGATAACTTATTACGAATACTACTACTTGGGCTACTTGTTAACATCGGTATAGCTTTTCTTCATCATGTGGGTGAAACCGCGGGGCGCAGCTAGTATATTATATAAAATTATGATTTAATTATCTACAAAATAACTTATACGCTTAAAAAAATATTAAATTTTTATTCGCCTGCATTACACACATGCGACATCGCATGCGACACAACATGAATATTTAAAGTATTGCTTTCACGTGAAGCCCAAAATAAAATGCATTTTTCATTAATCTGTGTAAGTCTTTATTTCTACAATAGTGTTGTGATCAACTGAGCGCTGAATTTCACCAACTCAATTCGATTCCAAGTAATTAAATCACTTATATATATATTTTATACTATCAAGTTGCGAGACGAGCAAGACGTTCGCCTGGTGGTAAGCGTCACGCCTGCCACTAACAGTGCTAGAATTGTAAACTTGCGAATACAATCCTGCGCCGCAGTGTACTACGCTCGCCACCCTGAGATATTAGATGTTAAATCTCTTCATACCCAGTAATTGCTCTGGTAACATTGCCCTTCAAACCGGAACACAGTAATGCTTGCACCTACTGCTTGGCGGTTGAATTTCCCAGGTTGATTACCCCAGGCGGACTCTCCAGTAGAGTCCTACCTACAACCACTACAAAATTATTATTAATATATCTTCATTCTAAAACAACAACAATAATTGTTATATTTTTTCTAAAAGATACTAAAGAGGCGAAAACTTGAGTTGGCAATACTGATTTCATTCTATCGGAAAACGGATCGACATCTGCCGCGCAGTCTTTCGCTATCTTGGAATTTGACTGCGTTCTGTTTTTGGTTCGGTGTGGAACAGAGACCGCGTAGTTTATTCTTGTTAAAGCATGAGTTTTAAATGAATATCTTGAATCGGGAATTACCTACAGAAACAAACTTATGACCGATGTGTCTCCTAAAATCTCAATACTGACGGTCAAACTAGGAAAATTACTGCCGGACCTACGTAACCAACTAAAAAGTCAATATTTGATTCGAGTTTGTTACTGTGAATGCCTTTTAAATTTTGCCTCGTAATATTTGCTTGAAATTGGCATATTGCCATTCAATACCGACAGTATGCTGGGTACACGCTGCCGGCTTGTAGATGGTTTGAGCATTTGGATTGTCTATGGACTTTTATAGGTCTGGATATAGTCCTTTTGTTTTTTGTTTAGTACTTTAAGTAGCTAGGTTTTAGGTAGTTTGTTGTAGTTTCTAAAAGATTTTAAACGAGAGAAAAAAAAAACAGATCCAAAGCAGAGCTTGATTGCAGGTCGACATCACTATGGCTTGTAGAACAAATAATTAAAATAAACTGGCTTGTGGTATTTTTCTTGCGGTTTCATTTTCAACTGTTTCTGTTTGCTTTTGCAAGCTTTGCTATCGTATTCTGGGGCCCAGTTTTTGAACGTATTTCTATACTAATATGGCCGACTTTCAAACAAAACGAACCTTAATGCGTTCTAATAAACTCGTGAGTGAGCAAATCCGCATGTAACAACACTTAATACTTATAACACATTGAAAGTAAAGGTTTTAAAATTTATTTTATTTAATCCATTCAATCACATTCATAAAGTTTGGAATGATTTCTGGTGATAATCGGGTAATTTGGTTTCCGTTTTTTTTGTTCTTTTCTTACATTGCACTGATAACTGAAATTTAAAACTTAAATTTTTACTTAAATTTTTGCTTGTTGCCATTTTAATCCGTCAAATTTTATTGTTAACGATATTTTCTTAGACAAAGAAACATGAATTTGTTACTTAATGGAAATTATTGACCTAAACAAAGCTAAGATCTCCGAGTCTAAGGAAAAAATTGGCGTTTATATGTATATTTGTTCGACAATCACTTGCGGACCGTTGATCCGATCCTTATGAAATTTCGTTAGCAAGTATTGCTTACAAATACAATCGAGTATTTGTAAGCAATACTTACAACAATCAAGTTCGAATATGAGTCAAATTGGTGAAGGGGCTTGAAATATAATTATATTGGTCGTGGGGTCACAGTTCGCTGCGAACTACTAGTTATATGTCGAGTTAGTAGTAGTAGTAGTAGTAGTTTAGAAGGCTCACAGTGGGCTCACTTATTTTCTATCTCGCTTGCACTATAGATACACTTAGATACGTTTTCACGCATTTCTTTCAACTTATCGGATGTTTTAATTACTTATCCTAGATAATTAAAACGGAAAAAAAGAAGTTATGAAACAGCGAAGAAAATTAATTTTTTCCTATCTTATAGTTATGAACGTTTAGTTACGATTGTGGATGAAGGGAAATTATCTACATCAATTTCATATTTCATATTTCATATGTATTTATTTGCAACTAAGTGTACAGAGGTCTTAAATTAAATATATTATGCACTTTCAGACTTAGTTGCCCTTGTCGGGCATTGCAAAACATAGATGCGAGGGCGCTTAATATAACAAATAATTATACAACTTTAAAGATAAAATGAGCGTTAATGTAAAAAGAGCAGATCGTCCTATTTTTATTTTATAGTAGCTTTAAAATATTCATCTAGTGAGTAGAAACAATTTTTCATTAGAAATTGTTTTAATTTTGAGGTAAAGATTGGGGTAGATTTAGTTTCATTTCTTAAGCTTATTGGTAATTTATTAAATAATTTAATTGCCATGTAGTGAGGGCTTGTATTTAGCATTTCATTCAGTTATATAGAAAATACTCTTGTTTAAAATCATATTCTTTCTTTCTCATTGTAGAATCTTGCATACAGTTGAATCTTCATTTGCTTGAGAGATGGTTAAATCAACGAATAATTTTTCTACCTTTTCACCAGACTCTCTCACAGAACTTCCTTGATTGATCGTTTGAAATTTCGATTGGAAGAGCACGTCATATTTCGTGATTATCAATGCATTTAAATATTTTTGTAACTTGATGTATACTTAACCCACTAGTCATTTTAGGTAAAAGGGGTAACGAAACTTTACCTGGCACGATGTATGACTTCAAATTAGTACTTTTATCAAGAAATATGAAATCATCATGTTCTTCTTCAATTATATCATATTATCGGCCACCCCCTAAATAGGGAGGGGTTGCCATAATCGCCACGCTTGGCAGGCGGCTTGGGGATTGCAGAAAGCTCACCGCCGTTAACTAAGAGGGTTGGGCGTCCTCCGGCGGTTCTAGATGCAGTTTAGGATATACCCAGGGTAACATTTATTGGGTAAATAATTATGTAAATAAACTTAAAACTCAAAATGTTAAAAATAATAATTAGGAATATTTTATACGAAGATTTTTAAACATAAGCGCACTTTTAATTACAATATTCTTAATTTCATTTATTGCATAAACACGCTAGCATAGGCCTATACTCTGTCTATTATTTTAATCGCTTTTTTACAGCTTATAAAAATATGACGACATAATTTTTTAAAGCGTCTAGCAAATTATATCCCATAGAAATACGTTTGTTCTAGGAATACGTCTTTACAAGGTAACGTCAAATGTTGACAAAAACTTTTAAAGAGGTAAAGCGTATTTTTTTCTATTGGATATAATTTGCTAGAGGCTTAACAAAGTTATGACGTCAACTTTTTTTGAGCTGTCAAAAGCGATTAATATAATGAACAGAGTATAGTCGGTATTGAAGTAGATTCCGCGAGTAGAACTATCTTTCTCGGGTTTCGTGTGGTTTTCCGTCTCAAGGCTAAATAGCTTTCGTAACGTCACTGAAAGTCAATAATTTTACACGTTCGTATTTGTTTTTCATAATGACGTTTTGAAATGTTTTGTATTAGTTTTAGTTCATTAGACCTTTTTTAAAATAAAACTGGCAATAAAAAATATTCTAAACTAGTCTACTTCATTACAGGTGTACCTGTACACTATCTATCTGTATACAGTGTGCACTGCTTTCCTTAGTGAGCCTCGTCAACGGTTGATGCGTCGCCATTTTCAGCTACGTTTTGGAACACGAAAAGTTTTTTCTTTACTAACGTAGATTTATATTGTTTAATGCCCGTAGTTTAGTTTCGTGTATCTAGTAGATTCTTTCACAAGTAAAACTTGTAGATATGAGGTACATAAGCAGATATTCGCTGTAGTTTAGCAGGCAGGGTCCCCGTTAGGCACCTGTCCTGCTGCCAGAAAGAATGCGACTAGCTATCGATTATTTTCTTGCTCAAGAATATATAAATAGTTGATTGCTTATTGTTTACCCGGCATAAACTAGTTTGCCGCATCGACAAGAGCTATCAATGAAAGCCACGCTCGCTGAGAGACGCTTGGCACGTACGCATACCAGCTAGCGAGTAGAGCGAGTAATCGCCAGTCGCACTCACGATTTCGCTCATAGCTTAGCGAGAAAACTATTTGAACTACTCACTCGCTGCTCGCCTACTCCTTTTAAAGTTGCTAGCTATACTCGCTTATAGCTAATCGCCGGTGGTCGAACGGTTGCTTTGCTGTGGTGGTGGCAGGATCGCCGTGTAATGTGTGTCTGTTACTGGTGTGTGTGTGCTGCTACATAATAGATTTTTAGGAAGCAGAACGGAGAATAATAAAAATTCCAAACCGTGCGAGTTTGTTCTGTTTATTATATTATGTTGTAATCCAATTCCCGTAATTTGCCGACTTAAGAATTTAACGTACTTACGCCAGGGCAGGTTCACTCCGATAGAAAATGCGTCCAAAAGTACATATATCTATAACTATCGCTGCGTTCCGTACTACGCTAAAAGTGATAGTATCGCGAATCCGACCAAATTTAATAGTCACAAAATATAAGGGCTTTGATTTGATCGAGTAATAATTGTGACTTTGGTCGGATTCGCGTTATTATCACTTTTAGCGCATTACGAAACGCAGCATATATCATATTAACGGCAAGCCATTTTGTACTGTATATATAAGATACTGTAAAATTTCCACTGTAACGCTTGGCTCGTTGACGACACTCGGCTCCCGCCGTCTGTGCGCTGAGGCACGCGCACTACAGTGGAACTTCCACACTAATATTGAGGTTCAACTACGTTTACAGACGTATTTTCTATGGGAGCAAGTCATGTGTACGTTACGTAGTACTATTATGTTATCTGTGTTACTACTACGTATATAAATAATCGTCTTATATAAAAACTTTATCAATCATCATAATTTGAATAGTATAAACAATGCTTGTTGAAAGCATATTCAAATTATGATGATTGATAAAGTTTTTAAATAAAACAAGTTTCGAAGAGGCCTGATGGAAGAGACCATCAATAATTTGTATACGGTTCACCAGTTGAATTTTTTATTGTTTTGTTATGTTATTTATTTTTGATATTAAATTACCGCATAACCAACTAACTTATTTTTAAAACTTAAGGTTTTATTTTTTTCTTTTTTGTCCTTACCAAAGTAGTAACTGCCCTATGGGGGCTAGGCAATGGCCTAACTCCGATAGAGCTGAACTAAACGGCACATGATTGGCGTGACAGTAGCGTCGCTGCTATCGTGCCTGCACCAGCTGCGGACCGAGAACGTGAGGCTAGAAGACCACGTGGCGAGCCTTCTGCAGCGGCGCGATCATCTACTGGCGGTGAACGCGAGACTTGCGATCCCGCTCTCCGCAGGTATCACACCTTCGTCGAGTTATCGCCTTGTTTCGTCATCAGCCATAAAACGCCCACTGCTGGACGAAGGCCTCCCCCTTAATAGAGGGGTCTTGCCATAATCCCCACGCTTGGCAGGCGGCTTGGGGATCGCAGAATGCTCACCACCGTTAACCAAGAGGACGCTGCTGCCCGTCTTTCCGGTGGTTCTGGTTGCAGTTTAAGGACATACCCAGGTCCAATCGCCTTGTTTGGTAATATAATATTGTATTCTCTCGGTAGGTATTTGGCCCCTGCATGTAAAGACCCTTTGTGGATTTATAATAGGTATTTTATGGTGCATGAATTGAGCACCGAGGCATGAAAGTAAGTGAGACGTAGACATACACGTAGTCTTGTTATTGATTCGGTTCATTTCAATGAGCTTCCTTAATTGATATTTTATTAACTTTGATCCAAAATCCTGATCTAAATAGTCTGGTTCTGAATTTTGAACTGTTTTCGAAAATACTGAAGTTGTGTTTTAATTTTTTGCTAGACTTTTGTCTAGCTCTAGCGGATTTTTTCGCCAGTAATAGGCTTGTTGGTTGGGTGCTTTCTATTACCCCATTGGCCTTAAATTGAGCCAATTAAGAAATATATATATTATCTCATCAAAACTAAGAAAGTTATTTCGTGTAGAACGCACATTTTGTGAGGTATAATGATAGCGATTTCCATGCTCAATTGTCGTATTATATTAGTCTGCACCGTCCCACGCAGGGCAAGGACTTTCATTCTTTGTCTAATTGGCAAACTTGGATCCAATCTTTGAGATGTGTCAAGTTCGTTCCTTCAAATGTTTAATTGCACCGCATTTGCATTGCGAGTAAGAGACAGCATCTACTCATAGTACATTCCAAGAGCTTTTATTTAACACTTATACAAGTATGTGTTTTTATGACTCTAAATGTAGTCTATTCCCTGTCCATTATGTTAATCGCTTTTTGACAGTTCATATAAAAGACGACATAACTTTGTAAAGCGTCTACTAAATTATATCTCATAGAAATTAATACGTTTGATCTAGGATTACGCCTGTACTAGCTTACGTCAACTGTTGACGGAACCATGTAAAGAGGTAATGCTTATTAATGCGTATTTATTTCTATGAGATAAAATATGCTAGACGCTTTTCAATGTTATATCGTCAACTTTTTATGCGGTGTCAAATAGCATTTAATATAATAGACAGAGTATAGCAGACTTAATCATTATTTTTATGATGATATATACATATATACTTAGTTATATTTGACACTAACCTAGTTTTTTAGCTAACCTGCTTTGTCCCACTACCAGGCAAAGGTCCCCATTTTCTCTAGTATCCTGCGCCAGCACCGTCCAATCTTTATTAAACTTTCCGAGTTCGTCGCACCAGCTTGTCGGAGGGCGACCTAGGGATCGATAGTACTGTTATTTTGAAAAAATCAAGATCGGTTCGACCCTACTATCTGATAAAGTGCGACAAACGCGCCTCTAAAGTGGCTACAATCTCGTTGTTAAATTTCACATTCGTAAAATGTCACCATGTCGAATAATGTCACGTTCGCAAGCTTTTTCTTACGATGTGGTGCAAAAGGCGCTATAAATCTCAACCTGCCCGGTGACGGGTCGAAAAAGCTCTTTTATTGGGGGTTTTATTTTTACTTACCTTTTATTTTTTGACCAACACATAGCTTTGAATGTTATCGAGGAAACATACCTTATGTACCTAAGTACCGCTACACTTGCTTCCAGATAGAAAACGAATGTAGTAGGCAATACTTGGATAATACTATGCTAAACGGATAAATGCAACATATCTAACGAAATATAACAACTAAAAAGAACTGATATAGTGCACCAATAATTCGTTGAGTACTCGAACAAAGTACGAGGTTAGACAACTGGTTATGTAACTGTGTGCCATGGTGGCCGAAGCGGTTCTGCCTTTAAATGTTGATAAACGTTACTATTATATGTACTGTTTTAATTTCATACCAAATTAAAAAAAAAAATTAGCCTTATCTCTTGATGTTATTCGGTGTCTTGATGTTTTTTTTCAGTATTATACATTTCGTTATTATAAGCCATATTGTTAGACCTAAAATATAATAACATATTGTAATGGCAATGACTATTCCATGACAAAATTATTATTCATTATATTAATGAGATATGTTCTTTTTGATTACAATTGCATAGAAATGTAAAGGATAGACTTTGAATTTTTTTAGTAACCATTTTGTCCTACTAAGCTAGCCGCGATTTTTTCCACCTATTATCCTTGGCCAGAAACGTCCAACCTTCCAACGAACTAAGAAAGCTTAAAAAAAATTGGACGACACACTAAAGTTATACAGGGTTACTTTTTCAGAGCACAAATTTTTAACACACAATCTGTGATAATGATTGGATAAATATTTTGCGAATTAAAACCGTTTTTTTTTCTTCTTTATTATTTTAATCCACTAAATAAATATGCATGTGTTTTTATTGACTCACTAAAAAGCTGTATAACAACAAAACAAATAATAGAAAAATATATTTTAATATGTGCACAAATAACGAAGTTATAACAATTTAAGTTTCATGTTAGACAGGGAGACAGGGAGGGCACTATAGTGGCTTATGACGTCAAAGTACTCGATTCCAAACAAATTCTATACTAGCACGTGTTTTGCTAGAAAGGGACAGACGTCTCCCTCCCAAATACTTTGAACGCTTAAATTTCAGAACATTACCAGCCGATTTCAATTTTTTTTTAATGTATCCATCATTCAGAACTTTCCACTTATCCTATTATTTTTAATGATCGAAACACATGCATATACCCTATTGTCTTATATATCTCAGTATACGCGTGTTCTCGCTAATAGACCCTCCCATCGCGGACGCCTGCGATCGCATAAACTGTGTGAGTGTGGTACCTACGTGCGCCGAGCCTGGTAGTCGCTTTAGGCACGTACGAATAGGGTGGCCGGGTCGACCGCTGTTGCTGTGGATAATTTCAGTGAAAATCATTTTGTCCTTTTCTTTGTTCTAAGAGGATGATATAAATAATACGGGTAAGGATTTTTATTGTTAATAAGCTTTACCAAAATTATTATTACTTACTAAATTATTGGATCCAATATTTGCACTGAAAATAAAGTAACCCTGTATATGTGACAGTTTGGTTTGTGTATGTATTTTTACTTCTTCACGCTGTAACTTATACCTTATTTTTATATATTATAGTTAGTACTCTAGATTAACACATTTTTATCTCGAAAGAATGTGTGGTTCCCGTGGGAAAGTGGGTGAAACTGCGGGGCACTGTCTGTTTTTCAATAAGTGTTTTTTATGTGACCTTCAACTAAAGTTTATGCAAAAAGATCTCATATGTCGTGGCCAAAAATCTAATTAATGTTGCGACTTTTAAATAGCAACCCACTCCGTATGGCAATGACCATATCCAATACATACATGGCTTATATCAAACTAAGATGTTATGTCAAAATGGCTTTGGTATGTATTTCTACCGAAGCAAGTAATTTAGCACAGCACGCCCTCAAATCCCACGACACGAATACTCTTTCTGCACAAGCATTATAAAGTGTTCCTTGGTATAGTACTCGGTGTTACTTGATATAATCTATGTATATTTCGATATATAATATCTATAATCTTGGTATATTTAGTGTCACTCGGTATACTCAGCATTACATGGTATACTCAGCATTATTTGGTATACTTAGTGTTACTAGATATACCCGATATTACTTGGTATACTTAGTGTTACTTATTACATATACTCAGTGTTACTTATTACATATACTCAGTGTTATTTGGTATACTCGGTGCTACTTGGTATACTCACTCAGTATTACGGGGCATATTCAGTGAGTCTTGGTATACTCAGTAGTACTTAGTATACTAAATATTACTCGGTATACTCAGTATTACTTGGTGTACTCATCATTATTAGTATACTAAGTGTTGGGTTGTGGTTAGGGCCGGTACAGCCGCCGCCGCTGGAGGCCGCGCGGTGTATGCGCGATGGCGGGCCGCCGATCCGCGCCGCGCCGCCGCCGCCTGTACGCACCGAGACTGTTACCTCGGCGCATCAATCCATGCCAGACCAGCGTTCGCACCAGGTACTCTCTTTTTTCTTCTTTTTTTGGCATTGTACTTTGTGCGTTCATAACTTTTAAATAATATTATAATTTATTACAGAGACGATTTATTGTTTATTTTTTTAATATTATATGTAGTTTGACAGCAAAACAACACCAGCGATAATGCGCCACCTAGTGGGATAAATAAGCAGTGTCTCTCCATTACAAATACAAAAAATTTATAATTGCCTAAAATTATAGATGAAAAAAAACTGTGTTTCAGGAGCCAATAGTCTCTCCTGATTAAGATCATACAAAATACTTAAAAATTATACCTAAAATTTTACAATAAACTAGAATTCAATTTTTAAAATTTCTTAATATAAATGTACTACTCAAAAAACGCAACATTAATTATAAATTGAATATATGAAGAGATTTTTTTTTATTGAAATGCTTACTACATACATACTGTGAACAAATACACAGTGAACAAAATACTGTGTACATAATAATTATGTTTGTATAAATGTAGTGTAATTAAACGGTAGGATGAGTTACCGTGGGCATGGGTTTACGAAGAGCTTTGTTTGCAGCGTCAATTCCGAGGTGATGAGAGAGTCGAGGAGCGGTCGGGGCTCCGGCTGCCAGACGGTGCGGTGCACCTCGGGGCGCACCCTCAGCGCCCGATCAACATGGAGTCTCAGGTACCGCTACTTATTTAACGGATTTGTTTTTCAAATAAAGAAGCCGGGGCAGTTTGTCCCATTCCCTACGTGTAATACTACCTACCTGACAAATTTCAGCTTCAGAGATCTAGTAGTTATCGAGATTTCCTGTTTAGTCAGTGTAGCCGATGGAATGTTGATACTCCTGCACAATACCAAAAAACCCAAAAACACTGATAGCATTTTTTATTAACTGACTGTAGTATACGCAAAAAACAATATGAGGCAATGCGCGCCGTGCGTGGAGGCGGTACAACGACGACTAATCTTCAAATCTAAACGACCCCCCCACCTCGGCACGCACCCCGCGCATCCCCTTTACAAAATAATGTAGGTACTATTGTACAAAATAGTAAATACGGTGGCGCGTCGTCAACAGTCAGTGAGTGAGTGAATGAATGAGTGAGTGATGTTTCGCTTTTATGTATACATATATCGATTTAAGAAATAGAGGATATCGCACGTCATAATTGAAATGCACAAATAGTGGCACATTTTACCTACTCAAACAAATAGCAACTTTAATCCAAGAGGATAATGCTAAAAATGCTATGTGAGTGACTGTAGTCACGACTTGAACGATAGCTGAACCGCGCCGAATTGTATGCAAACTGGTGCACCAGAGAGTTAGTCGCAGGCCACAAGGAAACGGCATCGGGCGCGGACATGGCACGTACTCCATTCAGATTTCATACTAAATACATTGCAATAAGGCATAATTTGGACCTGGGTATGTCCTTAAACTGCAACCAGACCCACCGGAGGACGGGCAGCAGCGTCCTCTTGGTTAACGGTGGTGACCATTCTGCGATCCCCAAGCCGCCTGCCAAGCGTGGGGATTATGGCAACACCCCTCTATAAAGGGGGAGGCCTTCGTCCAGCAGTGGACGTTTTATGGCTGACGACGAAGGCATAATTTAGGACACACCGAACGACGTTCATCGAGAGTGCATCGGGCGCAGACGAGCCCGATAAACGTCATACATTTGCATTTCTGGATAATTTGGGCGGCGCAAGGCTGCAAATTCGTGGCGGCGTTCTGTCGGTAATACCATGATTTAATGTGTACGCTCTGTTGAGCAAACAATTCAGAGATCATTCGGTGTGGGACTTATTTCAATGAGTTTGGTATGAAATTTCGTTTTACCATTATATTAAAAAAGAATATGGCAAGCCGCTCTTGCCATGTCCGCGCCCGACGCCATTTCTATGTGGCCTGCGCCTTGGGTGTGCCGCGAAAAATTCACTGTTTCTTTTATCGTAGTATATATAATATATATGGTATTGTATATGTATAAATAGAGAATCTAAATAAAACTGTACGTTGCAGCTAATGATGCGCGACGTCCAGCAGAAGCCCAGCTGAAATGAGCCAGGCGGCGGCGGGAGCGAACCCTTTACCTCGGGGCCAGAGACTCAGCAGCCGGCGCATACCACTCCCCGCTACACCTTCGACCCTCGCAGATTCTACATTCACACGCAGCGACTGTTAGAGCAGGACCAGGATATACATCTAGAACAATTTCTCGCCCAAGAACCACCGCGTAAACTCGACTTTTCCATCGACGCCATTCTCAAATAAAACAATACGACCCAGCGTTCGCTCGAAATGTGGAAACATTGATCTAAAAGCAACGCTGAATCTGTACTGCAATTCATTCATTCAGCAAAGATATTAAAAAAAAACCGTCTGCAATTGACAGAAAAACACAGTCTAAGATCCTTTTTTGAAGGCAATTTAACAAAGCGTATATCTTAACTTTATTAGCCGATGTAATTGATTGAATACATGTGTAATATAGTTATGCCAGTGAAACTTTGGTTGCTTCATGATCTCTTTTCTTGTTCCACAAGTCGGGTGGGTGCTAGTGACCGCCGGGCGAAGTGCAGCCAACACCGCAAATTATTGCTTTGACCGTTTACGTAACTAGCGACAGGACGTGAACCCCAAATTAAATGGACAAAGGTGTAGAGATAATAATCTTAATTTGTGTGTAATTTATGTTAAGTCTAACATAATATTTTTTTATGTAAAACTTACATGATTACGGGGTATTCTCCGTGCCATAACTTACTGGCGTTTAATATCCCGTAAATAATCACATAAATGTCACGAGAAACTACGCTTTAAGGTGGCAACTGGCCCTCAAAATGTGGGATACAAACGAGTTCAATAACTAAGGCAGCTTAATTAAGACTGGTGTGAGTAGCACACCATTTTTAAAAATATGAAATTTGTCTATGGCATAACTTGCACACCAACTGTAAATTTTGCACCGCTCTCTCAAAATCTATCCATCCTGCTTTTATTTATGTATATTTTCGTTGATTCGTTTTTTAATGACTTCATTTTTGTTCTAACTGTATCTACCATTAATTAATAATTTAGTGACTCATCAACTTTTTTTTAATAGGCGCCAATGATCAAACGGCTACACAAGTTGCCAAGTCTCATGAAAATCTTTCGGGCCAGTAAACCACTAGATTATTCAAAAGTGGTAACTCGCCTGTGACCCACACTATGTGAGGGCCACCATCAGTTGCCACCTACGCCAGTTTTATACTGTTTTAATTAAAAAATACCTTTTTTTATCACTTGATGTTATCTAAAGAGTAGGACGATTATCTGCAAATTCCGTGTTTTATACTAAATGTGTCCTTTTGAAAACGGGGTAGAAAATAAGAAAAAAATATTAAAAAAAATACAAAAAAATATATGTTACCTAAATATAATTATGTCGTTGTTGGTCATGCTATAATACATCGTTTAGATGGTGTTTAAGTGGAGTGAAGTGGTGTTAAAGCGAGTGTGCGCCAGACGCGGCTTGGACAGTGTGGCTCGTTCCGCCTGCAGTGTCGGAACCGAATCGTATCAGACGGCTAGCCAGCCCCTTATTTTAATTCCTCATGTCATATGTACATAAGCGATCATCGTCATTTCTTAAGAGGGGATCCGGTGAGTGATTCTCCATACAAACGTATTCCCCTATTTTCTTCCTGGATAGGAACAACTGCTTCTATTTTCTTGCTCTAGACGCATTATTCAGGAAGACAAGTAAAAATATTAAAAAAAAAAAACAACCGGCTTCAAAATAATATGGGAGCACCTCGATAGTATTCCCTTTCAAATAAAAAAAAAATCTTTCAAAATCGGTCCACAATTGACATCGTACATTGTACATGTGTGTATGTACATTGTCATGAACATACATTAAAAAAAACATACATATAGTCGAACATTGAACCTCCTCCTTTTTGAAGTCGGTTAAACATAGGGGAATACTTTTGTATGGGAAATCGCTGACCAGATTCCCTTTTAAGAATTCACTAGCTATTACTGTATAATTATATTATTATGTAAATAGCTGATAACGGAATTCATTTTCATTTGGTGCGAAACTTTTTTCTAACTTAAGATAGCTTTTGTAGATATGATAGCGCCGTTAACGCGTTCGAGTTATGTCTCAAACTTGCGTGTATTTACCATCCGTGGTCATATTGCCATCATTTAACATTAGATGAGATATGATCAAACACCCGCAAATCATAAAAGAAACTAACTATAATAGGGTAGATGACTGATGTTTACATCGTTGTAACCAATAGCTTTGATGAAGAATTTAAGTAAATATAGTATGTTTATTGAAAAAATATTTTAAATCGGTTAATAATGTTTTGATATATGAGCGTTTAAAGTTTTTGTCAGAGACAACTCTGTCCCTTTCCCACAAAACAAAAAATGACGTCACGCCTTACTTGTCAGAATAGAATTTATATGGCGTACAGATAAGTGACGTCACGATGTGCTGTTTCGCCTCTCTGTCTAGCGTGATATTAAAATGCTTATAAGTTGCTTAGTTTTGATCAGATTTTCATTTTCTTTTCATTATTCAGCTATATTTATGGGCCACATTTTAATAGGACAATAAAAAAACCAGTCGTCTAGCCTATTTTAGCACGTTGTAATTCAGCGTAACTGCCGTGAAGAGTTCGTTTGTAATAGTAGGTTATTGCAAGTTTCCATCAGTTTTTTTTTTAATAAAATCCGTGCATGTATTTGTTCGTGCTCATAGCCAAAGACGTTAGGAGCTCTGCTTTCGTCGACGTAGTGACGTGAATCGCGCTTGCACTACACCAATTCCATATTTACATGTAAGCACGATCAAGATTCTACACGAATGTTTCGAAATCGCACACAATAGGGAATATGCATGTGTTTTTTTTAATTAACTCGCTTAAACGCCGACTGGCAACAAAACAAATCATCGAAAGTAATTTTTTTATATGTGCACAAATAACGAAGTTATAAACATTTTAGTTTCATGTTAGACAGGGAGGGCACTATACTAGGTTTATGACGTCAAAGTTCACGATTCCAAACACATTCTATGCTATGCACGTGTTTTCGCACGTGGGTTCGATCCCCACCCAGGGCAAACATTTATGTGACGAACATACATGTTTGTTCTGTGTCTGGGTGTAGTATGTATTATAAGTATGTATTTACGAAAAAAAAGTATATAAGTATTCTATCAGCTATCTGGTTTCCATAATACAAGCTTTGCTTAGTATGGGGCTAGATGGCGCTGTGTGTAAAATGTCCCCCAATATTTATTTATTATTTGCTAGAAAGGGACAGATGACTCCCTCCCAAATACTTTGAACGCTTATATTTCAGAAATTTACCAGCCGATTTCAATCATCATCATATTCGGTTAAACTCTCCATATATCCTATTATTTTTAATAATTGAAACACATGCATATACCCTATTGGTCCACATCTTCGCTTAGCAACCAGCAAGATTAACAAACGCGTATGTTTTTCTAAATCATACTTTGTGCCAAAATTAACGACAAACGCGATTGGTATCGGTACGCGCGTATACTAATGCAGCATGCATTACCGAGATTATATAGTCTCGCCGAAATTTTACACTTTTACCACGAGTTAACACTCTTTGAATAAGACTGAATTTTAAAGTTGGGTGTTTAGCAAAGAGGCGCTGCAGCCATTAGGCGGTGATTCTGTTACAGTCTTGAATGTAGAAAGCCGGCCAAGCGGCGACGACTGATTCTCGTATACGTAGAAACTGATTCTTATCTCGAACAATACCAAATGGTACTGGTGCTTCAACAATACTAAGTGGTATTGTTGATTTTATAACGGCACACTTTAAGATTCAGAACTTTTTTATTGTAAAACTGATATATTATGTATCATGATGTTCTATTTAATCTATCCGTCTTTCTCTTTTCCTCTTTATTGATCTGTCGGAAGGTTTAGTTAGTGGCGGAAAAATTCTGCCATTTCTAGTGGGGGTGAGGTAAACAACAGATACAAAGAAATAAAGACGAGGGTACACTTCAATGAAAGATATAAACACAAAGTCAGGGACATTCAACAATTTGTCTAAATACCAGGCAAATAGAATCATCGAAAATCACACATCTTAGCAAACTACTAGTCAACGCGCTGTAGCCCAAATAGTTTCAAAATTTAAATTGTCATAAACTGTTCGTAATGGTCTACGAACCCTACGACGAAAACTTTATATCCCTTTTGGTCCTGTATGTTTTTTTAAATTGATTATTGGTTACTAACGTAGTCACTATATTTGCGCTATAACATTTTAAATAGTATCAAATCGTGTAAAGTTGTATGCATAGAAACATTTAGTAAATGTCTAGTAAATATTACATAATTATTATAAATTTTAACTTTCAATCTTATCTGTAGCACAATCTGCATAAATAGTTTTATAAATTATGCAACATGCGTGTAAAACGGTTTAAACATCAACTTTTTAAAAGTTCTTAACCTAGGCCGTGTTAATAAAATCATTGTCTAAAGTATATCATGTTGTTGGTCAATATACAAAGTAAACCTCTCCACTGTGTATAAGTCAAACAAACACAAATCACAGGACAGTCATCCTGGACCTTCCTCCTTTTCTAAGTCCGTCAATGTCCGTCAATTAGAACAGTAATTTGTATGTAATATTACGCTTCGGTACATTTGTACACTTATTTACGCTTCTGTTTAATTATTAACTAAAAGTTGTGTGTGTGATTTTTTATTATATTTCTCGTACTTTGGTATTGTAATTTTTTAACCAGTTCCAATGATATGAATGATTTTCCGGAAGCTCTTATGTTTTTTTATTATTATTATTAATATGTACGTTATTTTAATAATTCAACGCATAAAAAGAATTGTTAATACGAAATTATTGAATCGTTATAGTTCTAATCAGTTAGCATCCTTTTAAGGGCATATTCAGTACATCAAAACAAACAACTTTTACTATGGACCAACATTGAAATCGCGAAAAAATTATCAGCTGTTCCATACATTTTTCCCAAGGTCGATGAACTTTTTGTATGGAACAGCTAATATTTTTTTCGCGATTTCGGTGTTGGCCCCGTAGTAAAAGTAGTTTGTTTTGATGTACTGAATATGCCCTTAAAAGGATGCTAACTGTTTAGAACTAACCCTGTATAAAGTAGTGTTCATAATGTGTTCTAGGCGATTTGATGTTACCTGTCCGTTGCTCAAGAGCTCTCGCAAAACTTAAAAAAAAATACAATCGACTTCAACTTGGATGGATGATATCTTCATATTTTCTAGTAATTTTGATTTAAAAACCAAAGAACTGAACCGATTTCGATAAAATATGGGACCACCTCTGAAGTATTACCTCCCTAACAAAAAGATAATCATTAAAATCAGTTCATAATTGGCGGAGTAATCGCGTAACAAACATACAAAAAAAAACATACAGTCGAATTGAGAACCTCCTTTTATGAAGTCGGTTGAAAATTAGTAATTATTTCGTACAATACACAGAGAGGAATATGTCCAATTACTTATTTTATCACAAGCCAAATAAGATTTTATAATAATCCCGTTAATTGAATTTTTACTTTTAAAATGATAACTACGCATGTAAGATCCATTGAAGACCTTATTATTAAACAAATATTGAACTACTAATAGACGTCCACTACTGGACGAAGGCCTCTCCCTTAATAGGGAGGGGTTGCCATAACAAATCGATAAGTGCTTACTTCGTTTTAATAGGGTAGATGACTGATGTTTATATCGTTGAAACCAATAGCTTTAATGAAGAATTTAAGTAAATAAAGTAAGTTTATTGAAAAAACAATTTTAATCGGTTAATAATGTTCTGATACATGAGCGTTTAAAGTTTTTGTTAGAGACAACTCTGTCCCTTTCCCACAAAACAAAAAATGACGTCACGCCTTACTTGTCAGAATAGAATTTATAAGGCGTACTGAGAAGTGACGTCACGATTTGCTGTTTCTTTCTGTCTAGCACGATATTAAAATGCTTATAAGATGCTTATTTTTGATCAGATTTTCATTTTTTATGGGCCACATTTTAATAGGAAAATAAAAATAAACCAGTCATCTAGCCTATTTAATTAATCGCAATATCAATAAAAACATAAATGTGACGTATAAATAATAATAATAAGATCTTTATCGTGTCGACATGAGAGACCACTATTAAATACTTTGACAAAGACGAGGTAAAAAATGTTACTTAATTATTGTTTTAACTTCAGTTACAGTTATGTTAACATTCACCAAAATGTCCGCAGCGTATACAAATGTTGATTTGTTACTTTTATCTCCTGAGGATTTCGGCTAACATTCGTACCGACTGAATAATTTTCGTTTCAAATGTAAATGTTTCGTTTATGATTAACATTGCTATGTTCCAGCAATGTAGTCGTATACAAATGTACAAGCCTCGTCAACTACTGGGCATTTATAGATCTATAATATGCCTCGGCCCACAATTTTAATGTTCGATCATTATTTAATAATCCTTTTGCCTGCCGCGACAGGGTAAAGTAGTTTCGAATATTTGAATAAAGATTAAATTGACTGAAATGTCAATAAAAACTTTTTTACACATGTTTTATGGCGCAGACACTGCATCGAAACTGCTCTTTTAAAAGTAATTATTGATATCGATTTAAATTTAATTCGTCAATTGTTCGCATAAAATTATGAATCAATGTTATTTTATCTTAAACTTGGAAGTATTTATTGAAGTGTTCCACTAATAAGTAGTTTACTTGTATAGCCCAAGTTGCACGCGGATGTGTTTTTCGGAACAAAATGTAGCTGTTCTGGGATGAGCTGAAGGCTCCGGTGCGTTCCACTGGCTGGGAGACCCCGGAGTCCTCCGTCAAATTCCAGGCCCGGGGGGGGGGGGGGGGGGGGGTAAGTTGGTAAAATGGCAACTATCGCGAATGACGCGACCGCACTTACAATGCAGCCTGAGATATTTCCCCCCGGTCAACAAAAAAAGATTTATTTTTTATTTGATAGTTTAGTAGACTAATAATTATCAGATTAATAAATTAATCTAACATCATAGTCATAATTAGTGAATAAGTATTATAAATTAATTTTGTATTATAAATTAATTTTACCTGAAAAAAGCTTACTGTACAGTTGAAATTGGATAATGACTGGCAGTCTTAAAGCAGCAATAGGTGAATAGTTTAAATGTAAAACAATTTCGTAGCGTGTAGACGCTGGTTTTAAACTAGGAACAATCATCTGGATATTTGTAATGTCATCGTGTAGGTGTTTAATCATTTAAAAGAAATATTAAAATTAATATAAAATAATGACGTGATCATCATATTCATACAGGATTACTGGTAATCGAATAGCATCCTTTAAATGGCATGTTCTGTACATCAAAACTAAACAACTTTATTTTTCTATGACTATAAATAATTCATCCTTTTTCTACCATAATTAAACATAAATTAATTTGACCAGTCTAAACAGAATAAACTCAAAAATGCAAAAAGCGCGCGCGCACGTTGTGGCGCATGCTGACAGCACGCGGTGACGATGAACGAAGCGTCTATGCGATACAGAGCTGAAAAATGTTAGAGGGCACCCACCATAGAACTAATTATTATTTCGTGTAATATTTTGACTTTTTGCAAAAGTTGTAGAACAAAAGTAGTTTGGTTTGATGTACAGTACATGCCCTTAAAATAATGCTAACTGATTACCAGTCACCCTGTATGTATTATCAAATGTTAAACATTTTCTATTTATGTATATTGAGCCATAACTTCCGCCAGTAAGTTTAAAATGTCGTATATTGTGTAGTTTGAAAAACGTGTCATTGTATACGTCATTTGTCAACAAGTATAATGGGCGATTTTCTGACAGCTTATTAAAAATATATAGTTCATAAATATCCGTAATATGGCCCTGAACAATTTCACTATCTCGTCTGTGGTTCTGAAGATTTTGAACGAATGAAGCAAAGTAAAAAGGTCAAAAAATAAAAAGTAACATCCTTATTTCATGTCCATCAGCTCTGTCATGCGTTTTTGTGGTTATTGTTTGTCTAACAAAGTAATCGTCCATAGTATTTCTTAAACTTTCGTTATTCCACGCAAATTAGTGAGTGCGCCTTGCGAATTAATTACTATCACTTAAAATAACAATAAATATCAACAAAAAATAATAACAATAACGTAACGTAACAATGACAATTTATCAGAATTTCAACAAAATGATCCAAGAAAACTTGGAAAGGCACTTTACCAACGAACGTGAACTGTGAAGTGAAGCAGTGAAGGTGAGTGAACTGCTTTTGTAAACAGTTCACTGAGTCACAACTCACAAGTGTAAAATAAGTGAGCCATATCTCGTCAGCGCCGTCTATCCTTTGGTTGTAGAACTACCTTCTGACAGCTGTCAGAAAACTTCCCATTAGAGGCGTAGGTAGTTTTGCAACTACGGGGAATCTAAATTTCAATTTTTAATCGAATTTAAAACCGTCCCGTTTTAAATTCCGCGCCCTGGACGGGCGTGGTCATAAGACAACACATGTAAAGTACTTATTGTTAAAAAGAAACTGAAAACTGCCAGTCATGATCATGGAGCCCGCTGCAGACGATGCTGAAGCTTGATAGGTTTTTACTCTGCGCATGCCTTTTAAGATAAGATAAAGATAATATAACACGCTTTTAAAAAAAATACAACCGTCTTCAATTTCGACTACCTGAATGACATCTTCATATTTTCCAGTTATTTTGATTTATTCGCGTACAAGCGTAGGGTTAAAATGCGCAAGCCACGCGTCGTTTGCAACTGGCAGTCAAGTGGAGCTATCTTTTAAGAATTGTTGAAATCTAGTTTTCTACGAAGTGATCTCAGTCGATTTTACTAATTTGTTGTTATTTCGCGTTTTCACTGCACCACTATGGGAAGTCAATATTTCGAATGGTAACAAGATATAAGCATTGAATTGGAGTGCATATAAATCTACCTAATTACTTAGGCTTGCACGGTTGCGTATCCAGCGGACGTAAAATGGCATAAATCCGGATCTTCTGCATCAGCTTATTAGACGTCCACTACTGGACGAAAGCCTCTCCCATAATAGGGAGGATCTTACACTGTGTTATTTACTTAATTCCTATACTTAATTACAGTGTTGTAGATATTGACAAAAGCACAGTGAAAATTCGAAACATTGTATTAATCGAAACTTGTGACTGATTTTATTAGTAGGTACTAATATTTTCGGAAAATCAATCTTATTTTCTCTTTATTGTTAAAGTAGAAATGAGTTCCAAAGTTAGCAGGTAGAGACGTGTGAAAAAACATACATATTAACATCATCGTAGACTTAAAAGACCAGTCCAGACTTAAAGGTGGCGCGCGGTGTATACGATCGTTTTTTCCCGGTGGTCCACCTAGGTGTTCCACGGGTACCTTTATGTACCCCTAGAACACCAGGTGTACTACGAGACATTTTTATACCCATGGAAGACCCAGGTGTACTACAGGTAATTCAATGTACCCTTTTGGATCACCCAGGTGCACTATGCATAATTTAATGTACCCGTATAACACCCATTGTTCACCCCAAGTCCCAAGTCCTTCCTTTTTAACCGACTTCAAAAAAGGAGGAGGTTTTCATTTCACTTGATTTAATTTACGCTTGTTACCCCAGCACTCCGTCATATTTTATAAATCGGCAGATTTTTTTTTAATACCTTGTTTGAAGCGTTTATTGCCCGTGATTCACCTATGTGCTTCACCCAGGTGTTCCACAGATACCTTTTTGTGCCCTAAGTCTACCCAATACACCTAGGTGAACCACGGAAAGAAACGCTTCAATCAAGGTATTTAAAAAATCTGTGGATTTATAAAATATGAGTGCTGAGGTAACAAGCATAAATTAAATCAACCTAATTGAAAACCTCCTTTTTAGAACTCGGTTAAAAAGGAAGGAGTTGGGACTTGGGGTGAACAATGGGTGTTATACTGGTACATTGAATTATGCGTAGTATACCTGGGTGACCAAACGGTACATTGAATTACCTATAGTACACCTGGTGTTCTACGGGTACAAAAAGGTACCCGTGGAACACCTAGGTGAACCACGGGGAAGAAACGGATAAAACACATTTAGTAGAAATATAAATAATCATTTAGTCATCAAGTATCATACCCATATACCCATAGTACCCATATACATATATAAATTAAATTTATAGCAGTAGCAGTCACATTAATAAATTACATAAACACAATTGACATTTAAATTGAATTTGAAATTAAAATTGAACATGTAAATAAAATTACAAAAAAAATAGAAATAATAAAAAAATTACAATTCAATTGTATTAAGTATGTCAAAGAAATAAACACATTAATAAAATTAAAATTATACCTACCTCCACTACATTTAAGCTTCTACAGTGTGCAGGCCGCAAGGAAATGGAACATAAAACCAAAAAGACTTATTTACAAGTTTTTTTTTCCATCGAGAAAAATATTACAAAACGTGTTTCTAACCCTGCAGGCCTTAAATTAAGGTCTTCGTTATTTTCAGAATTGAAATCTCTGTAATTATACAATTGATCATCCGCATTTTGGACCTCATTTCGTCTTAAAACAGAATTGTCAATTATTATTTTATAACCCGATTTATTTACCGGGATCATTGAAGCTGTAAAATATTCTACAAACTGACAGAGACGGTACCGTCAGCAACATAATACTAGATGTGATGTTATACCAGAGCACTCACTCAAGTTTTCGATTCATGAGATCAGTATATTGACGGGCGGATAATTTGATTGTAACTTGGCAGCGTAACGACTGCTCTAATGATTTCTACAAAAAATCGGGTTATACCTACATATTTGAATACAGTAGGTAGAAAGTACCATAAGTTTTTTTAATAAACGATAAAAATCCAATTTGTTTGTCTAATATAAAAATTACACCTGTAATGTAAGTCTTCATATACATCAATGCCCGTTTTCGTACGCAAAAAAGACGTGAAAATGAAACTTTTTCTCTACTGGCAATATCGAGGATAATCACGTCAGTGAGGGTTTTTGGCGGGAACGCGAAAAAATCATGTCGGCGCATTGTATTATTTTCCAAAACTTGTGTTTTTTCGAGTGTTAATGCATAAAAATGGTGGCGTTTTATTCATTAAGTGCCGACTGACGTGCATGAGTGTGGGGAATTGATATAATGTAGTAAAACGTGTCTTTTCGTGTTGTTTCCAAAACTCCGAAGAAGCTTGTAGTAAAGTTGCCACGATTTTACTACGGCATGATTGGACTTGACTGTGACTTACTGTGTGAGACTTGGACTATGACTACGACTCATTTAACTGCAGAAAGAAGGATCAATGAAGAAATATGTATTCGGCTGAAGGACTAGTATCCATGGTCAGGCGCGGATCCAGGATTTCGTTGAGGGGGGGGCAATTTTTGTGTGGTGATAAAACCACACAAAATCGCCCCCCCCCCCCCTATTTTCCAGAACATTCGTTAAACAAATAAACTTTTATTATAGTATTTGTATTTTTACGCGCCTGCAGGGCTAAAGTGGCTACTTTTGTCCCGCTACGCGGAGCGAAAGGAACCACTTCCTCCCCGCAGCAGCACGTAAAATCGTATACACACCACGGGAGCAAGTAAACAGGCCTCAGATCTCATGTTTGTCACCCTCGGCTTCGCCTCGGGAGATATATACATGTGGCCTGAGACATCCTTTACTTTTGCTCCCTAGGTGAGTAATATACTATTTTATTTCAATATTGGCTTGCAATGCCAAAGACCGCTATCTCGTCTGATGTTAAGCGAAGATGCAGTCTAAGGTTTTGCAAGCTTGCCTAGAAGAAACCGATTCATTCGCGACTTTAAGAATGAATCGCAGTCTACTGTTTAGCAATTCGCACAATAAGGGTGGAATCGAACCGTTTTGTGCGTATTTTTGAAATATAAACCATGAAACAAGCCGCTTTTTGGAGCTCCTGGCCGTCCGATAGTAGAACGGACAGGGTGGGATCAGATCATGCAGTACCAAAACATATTCTACGAAATGTAACCGATAATAAACCGATAGACAGCAACTTTGCGTCGATGTTCAAGGCTTTGGAGCGTAGCCTGAACAAATGACTCCTTTGTTTTTAATGGACTCCTTTGTTTTAATTGACTCCTTAGCCTATGATTTTCTTGGCGCGTTTTTCAATGGACTCTTACGCCTCGAGCTAGTCGCCTTGACCGATCCATCCCAGAGGTGCGTGCAGTAATCCTTGTACGACCGATCTTGTGCTTGATATAATTTGAGCAACTGTTCTGGCGTGAAGTGCTGTCGCACCTTAGAAAGAACCTTTTTTTGTACTCTTTGCGTAGCAGCCAATTGAGCTTTTGACTCAATATTGGATCCAAAGTTGAGGGTTGGAGTCAATTAATGGTTAAAGCCCTCTGATATCAGTACGGATACTCATTTCGGAAAGTAGGAGCCAGATCGGATGACCTCTTTTTAGCAGAGAACAGACACGCCTGGGTGCTTAGCTGCATTGAACTTGACCAGGTTGGCATCGCCCCAATCTGAGACTGCCTTAAAAGACAAATTCAAGCGCACTGGATTTCTAGCCCACTTTTTCGTGCATCGCATACGTATGGGTACGCACACGACAGCACTGTTGTAGAGCTCTCTACGCGTCGTGTGCGTACCCAAAGGTACCTACCGTGCTTTAGCAGATTGTTAATATGCAGCAGGAAAAGAGTCGTAGAGAGCAATGACCCCTTAGGAACACCGGCATTATAATAATAATAATTTGGATTGGCATTGAAAGCCATTTGTTCGGTCGAGCGGCCATCAACGACCACTCATATCCATCGGTCCATCAGGAAATACGAAATCCAAGTAATGAACCAGTGGACAAGCCATATGAGGAGAGCTTGCTAATTAGGCTGCCATGCCGTACCCTCTCGAAGGCCTTCGAGACGTCGAGGGAAACGGCAACCGCTTCCTCGTGTTTTTCGATGGCCTCACTCCAGATGCGAATAGCACACGCTCGAAGATCTTCAGTGGAGTGGTTTTGGTGAAACCCATACTGCCAATCTCTGAGGAGGTTATTAGCTTCTAGTTATGCCAGGAGCCAGTTGTTGAGGACACGTCCCATAATCTTGCAGAGTGTGGACGTGTCTGGGATAGGCCTGTAGTTGGCATGGTCGGCATAACTACCTTTTTTGGGCACAGTTTGCAGGTTAGTAAACTTCCATGTCCTCAGAACAATGGCTGGAATACCAACAGTGCCATATCCAGTTTCCGTAATTAGTCAAATCGTCGTCAAGTCATCGTCAACTTTAATCAGCACTGGCTTTGAACAATCCCAGTGCTTTGTTCAGAACTTGACAACGATTTGACTGGAAACTGGATAACGTTCCAACACTTGTTTTTTTTTGGATGGAGAAAAAATAAACGCCCCTAGTGAATGTATGGCGAGCCTCAAATTTTCAATACAAAAAAGCATATTTATAATGCCGAGGCCACACATTGACTATTTTGCTGAATAAAAAGGGATGCACGTATACAGGCTACATAGATGCGTCCCTTTTTATTCGGCAAATATAGCCAATGTGTGGCCTCGGCATTACAGAAAGTTTTCCGGTTTCCGTAAGTGTTCAAGCAAAAAAAACTATTCAGCATGTCTGTTTTAAAAAAATATATAAATAACACAATGCAAAATAAACTACCAGAAAACTATAGATATATTGGATTGCCTTGCCAAAAATGGCAAAGATAACAAGTCCAAGCACTCGGCGAATTTCAGTCGCGCACGGATTGACAAGCGAACGCAATGCCGAAGTGGTCTTTAAAAAGGTGAAAATAACACACTAGCAATGTTTTTTTAACAGCAATTTCAAGTGAAAAACATTGATTGATCGATATATTTAATCTACATAATATAAGTTAGCAATGAGTTAATAACGATTTTTGTAAACAAGTCTCTATGAGGAATTTTGATGATGGCGTCAGGGGGGGGCAATTGCACCCATTGCCCCCCCCCTGTATCCGCGCCTGTCCATGGTCAGGAATAACTAAATACTACTCACGTCAGTGAATCAATTCGCCCAATCGTCTTTTATCGATATGGGGGTAACTAAACTATTCGCGATTGTTGCGCTTCGTATGAATTTCTATTCATTTTTGCCAAGTTAATTTGGGAAACATCAGTTCTATTTTGGTAGCAAAATATATTGTTTAATGCAAAGGAGTGACGAGACGAGCAAGACGTTCGCCTGGTGGTACCTAAGCATCACGCCTGCTCATTACAGTACCAGGGCCAGAATTGTGAACTTGCTTACAAAGTACTGCGCTGCGCTGCGCCTGCTGATATAATATGATGTCAAATCTCTAAATGCCCAGTAATTTATCTGGTAACATTGCACTTACGTTAATGCTTGCAAACTATAGACTGCCTGCTGCAAAAAGTTTTTTAGAAAGCTGAATTCATACAATAGTACTTTGGAGGATCTAGCTCTCACTCTCTCTCAATAGTACTAAAGATTGTACTTATAATAGTGAGTGAGTAGGTATTGCAAATCGCCAAATTGTAGTACATGAGATTCAACACAATGGCCTAACACTTAATGGTAAGTTCGAGTAGCGGCAACAACCGATATATACTACAATTACAAACATTTGCCAGCAATTCACGCACAATATATGCTCAGTAGCGTCAACAACCGATAAAATCGAGGGTAGGTACATGCCTACGGTCAAGCATCTTGTCAAAGTACCTAAACTAAGTATATACCTAAGTACTTAAAATGATTACGTAGGGTAGGTATCTAACGTTCATGAGTTTCCCCAACTTAGGGTTATATGACTGGAAATAGTTTGTGAAAACTATTTGCGGGCTTATCCCCGCAAAGCCACACTTCCACTAGTAGTTAGGTAACTCTTTTGTGATAGACTGCAGTAGTGTTAAAGGAATAGTGGGACCACGAGTAGGTAATAGTGGGCCAAAGTGGTGCCACTAGGGTAGCTGAGTTATCGTGCACACAATCGCAGGTAACGTAAGTAGACCTCTAAACTGGCAGCACAGTAGCTGGCAAGCAATGAGCTTATAAGAGACAAAGAGCTGAGTAAAAAGATTTTTTTCTAGCAAACTTAACCAATAAAAACAACTGGAAAGATTTAGATTAACGCAGATTTGTGGCAGAGCCCCTCTCGTGCAATGGCCCTACTCAGGGTAGATGACTGATGTTTATATTGTTAAAACCAATTGATTTGATGAAGAATTTAAGTAAATATAGTAAGTTTATTGAAAAAATAATTGAAATCGGTTAATAATGTTCTGATATATGAGCGTTTAAAGTTTTTGTTAGAGACAAATCTGTCCCTTTCCCACAAAACAAAAAATGACGTCACGCCTTACTTGTCAGAATATAATTTATATGGCGTACAGAGAAGTGACGTCACGATTTGCTGTTTCTTCTCTCTGTCTAGCATGATATTAAAATGCTTATAAGTTGCTTATTTTTGATTAGTTTTTTTTTTCATGAATCAGCTATATTTATGGGCCACATTTTAATAGGACAATAAAAAAACCAGTCATCTAGCCTAATAGGCTAGATGACTGAAATGTATGAAAAGTAGATTCCCTTCGATCGACCGATAAACTCTGTCCCATTAAATATGTTACTACCGAATTTGTTGGTAGGTAGGTACCGCGTTTTATTCGATGTTTAGGCTAAGGGACTGGGGCACCGATTTAAAAAATAATACACGTGATATTTTAGCCCATTCTATTCGCTATCGTTATTATTTTTATTACGCAATCGACAACTTTATCACTCTTTAATGCAATTCAAACATTTCAACATACCTATACTTACCTGCTTAACATATCTTGGTACATATTTATCTTACTATCTTTGGATTTTATAAATTGATCGATCCTCCATTGTGACATTTTAATTTACCTGTTTACCTAGATACCAACCTAGAATAATAATAATCTTAGATAAAACGTCGAGGTGGCCACAGTTCGATTCTTAGTAGTTATGTAATTACATTCTTTTATATAAGGTTCTGTAGGTAGAGAACGATTTAAAAGTCCTTTATAATATGGTGTGATACCGCAGCCAGTGGCCACGCCCACCATGATTACTCGCATTTAACGCAAGAAGATGCAAGATGTCCACTTCACTGTCCACTGTGGAACTTGGACGAAGGCAAGGCTTCCCCCTTAATAGAGCGGGGTTGACATAATACCTATTTAGAATATAGCCCTTTCATTTGAAACCAAATATGACAATTGATGCTTGCTTGAGTCATCAAAATTTGCCAAATTTATTGAATTCAAAGACCCCCAATGTGTTCCCTATATTCCCAATAACACGCAGTAATGCTTAGGTTTCGTACTTCTCATTAGCATTTACTAATCGGATAATTTTAATATGACACTAGTAGTTTAGTAAATAGGATCGGATTCTATTCACTCGCATGTCACGTACTAATTAGTACGTTTAGACGAAAGGTATACAAAGCATTAGCTACGAAGCGCCGTGTAATCCAGTCATAAGACGCGTCGATGGAGACCTAAGCGAATGCTGTTTGTCTAGGCCCAGTGTAGACTTTAAATACCAAGTTTAGAAGATGCGAGAACGGATGCACTGCACAAGTGCACAACCCATATCGGTAATTAGATACATAGACAACCAAAATAATAACCCTCCTTTTGTGTAGTTGGTTCATATATTTACTTAGGAAAGGTGAGCTCTTCGCACGGTACGTTTTATAAAATCCGATTAGTGAGGATTATCAGTTATAATTATTATCGAGGAATCCTAATTAAATAAACTTATCAGTAGGTAGGTACTCAGTCTAAACAACGCGCGCAATTAATTTTTACACTTCTTCGCGGTAGGGTCTACGTATGCTGTATTAATTTATAAAAAATCATAGCTGTGTAACTAAATATTTATGCCTGATTTTATTGATAACAATCATAATGTGTAATTTTGTATGTAGTGTAATTACTACAGTGGCAGGTTGTGTTTTGGTAGTAGCTAGCTGTTTGATCGCATTTTTATTAGTTCCTAATTTGGTGGAGAATATCATCAAAAATGTAAGTTATATTATAGCGTTGTTATGTTGTTCTTATTTACATTTACTGCCAAAATGGGCTACATTAGCCATATTCTAACACTCCAGCGAAGCTCTTTAAATGATTAAGTCGCAGGAGTGGTCGCCCTAGCCGAAATCGGCATGGATGATACTATTATTATACTATTATTTTATTATTATTTTCATATTAGCTATAGTATGAAGTGCGTAGGTATTAGTGAAAAATATTTTCTAGTAGGTACCTGCTTACCATATTGCCTTGTTTTTACATAACTTTGACAGACCTCACTAAAAGCATTTCTAACAAAAGGACTCTACATAACTCCCGAGCGATGATCGAGTTCAGAGTTTAAACTTAACTCTATATAGAGAGCTCACTTAACGCTGAGCTTAATTCTCGTTACGCTCATGGTCCAATATGCCGCCTGTGACGTAAGACATTGCTTTATCCCTTTGGGGCATAATCTACTATTATTCGCTTTGTCTTTAATGCTTGCTACCTACTTACTGAGTGCTTTAATTAGTCATTAGATACATACCAACCATCCTAGCATTTTTTTCATAAAGAAAACGAGAAAAATAATGCTGGGTCCTAATGCTAATAACTTCATTACAAAATATTACAAATAATTAGGTATACAATGCGGCTAAACGTTGATGTTTGTATTAGTTTTTTAAAATGGTTAGCCTTCACGAAATACGCCGAATTCTACAATTTCGCTGGTACATGCACAGAAAAGCGAAAGACCTACTTTTACTTCTCTCTTCAGTTGGTACATGGGCACAAGAAACATTATAGTAGAAGATCCGATTAACAACGACCTTCACCCATCTGTTTAGTCAATGACTTTTTTTTTGTTATCAAATTTAGTATGTTAGAAAATACATCGGGAGTGAGTTGGCAAAAAAATTCCTGGCCAAGGTTAGATTAATAAAAAATAAAAATAAAAAATATTGCACGCTCCCAAAGTATTTTCTAACAAACTAAATTTCATAACAAAAAAAATTTCATTGGCTGAACAGATGGGTGAACGTCGTTGTTAATCGGATCTTAGACTAATAATATTTTTATTTTTGTTTAACCTGTGTTGTCCCACTGCTGGGCAAAGGTCTCCCCCAATTTCTTCCAGATGGGCAAAGGTCTCTACGGATTGGGTGCCCCTGCACAGTCGACCCCGAGGTCGCCTTCCGATACGATGGCGCGACGAACTCGGGAAGTTTAAAAAAGATTGGACGGCGATGGCACAAGATCGAGACAGCTGGAAGAAATAATTATTATATATTTTTTTATTTTTCAGGAAGTAGTTCTTCTAGATGACACGATACAATACGAGAGATTCGAGACTGTGCCATTTCCTCTCCAGTTCAGTGTGAGGGTTATGGAGATCAGTAACCCTGAAGAGGTCCTAGCAGGAGGGGTCCCGCGAATGACTGAAACTGGACCTTATGTCTACAAGTAAGTCTTCGATCTCTTATGATAGTTCCTCAAGAAATAAGTGGTATAACAAACTCGTCATCAATTTTTCCCTTAATTAGTGTTATACGTAAATTCATTAGTCTAGGTTAACGGGAAGTACACTACGAATTAAGATTTAGTTGCGAGTCAAGAACACACTAAAAAATCCTGCAAAAATGGCCGTAATTATTTATTGTGTTGACTTAGAAGCTTGATTTTTTTTATAGCTCTAAGGGATAGTGAAATTATGTATTTGATATAAATTTAACTTGATAACTCTACGCGTTCCAGAGAAAAAGGGTCTTGATAGACAGACAGACAGACAGACAGACGGACAACGGAGTGATCCTATAAGGTTTTTATTTCCATTTGAGGTACGGAACCCTAAAAAATATTGTTTTAGAGGCATTCTCCAGGAAGAAAATAGGGGAATGCATTTGTATAGAGAATCGCAGACAGGATTTCCTCTTAATAGGCAGGCGGCTTAGGGATCTTAGAATGCCCGCCACCGTTATGAGAGGACGCTGCTGTCCGTTTTCCGGTGGTTTTGGATGATGTTTTAGGACAAATCCATGCAGGCCCATTTTCCTGTTATTTACTCTATAACCTGTGCTCTAACATTCCTAAACATACCTACATCTACGATTATCACGCATCCGGCGTCATAAGCACCTGTATTATGTAGATTAGGATATCAAATTGTCCAACGATCAACGTCATAGTAGGTACCCATACTCATACAAACCGGGATTTTACCTATCATAATATATGCTGTAAATGGTATTCTTTTATTTCACCTTGTACCTTGACAAAAAAAGTCTTGAATTATTATTTTTTCTCTCTCATGACTATACTGTGGCTAATTACGTCAGTGGGTGAGCATTTTCCTCTGACGTGCTACGGGGCATATAATATAGCTAGTAATGGCGTGTGGCCTAATGTTTAATTTATGACAAATAACAGCCTTAGTGATAAATATAACTAAATACATTACACAAACTGAAAAAATTAATTGTATTGGCTGATAAATCTCTGAGATATGAGCGTTGAAAGTTTTAGGTGGGGATAGAGAGGGGATGCTCTATTCCTTTCTCGCAAAGCACGTGTTAGTATAGCATTTGTATGCCGCGCCTGAGGCTTGACGTCATAGCTCAGTATAGCACGCTCTCTGTCTAGCTTGAAATTAAAATACTTAGAACTTATTTATTATTGAATTATTTTAAATTTTGGTTTCGTTGATAGGCTCTATTGATGATCAGCTTTTTTATGAGGTAATGAAAAAATAGTAGTCATCATGCCTATTAGGACTATTTGCGATAGTGCCCCCATTAATTTCTGCTCTTTTTTTGCCAAGCCATACATCATCTTAGCTTCCTTTGATTATATAGAGAGAGCTAGAGCCGCCAAGTAAGCTTCTAATCGAATTCAATATGTATACTAATCCTACTAAATATTATTTAAATTTAGTCCATAGAGCATCTCAAATAGAATACAATTAGCTTGCACTGAATATGACATGATTATAGTTTTAGACAGTGTCCGGTCTAGAAACCACGATTCGAATAGGGAATATGTATGTGTTTTGTTTTATAAAAATAATAGAATAAGTGGAGAGTTTAACTGAATCTGATGCTTACATCGAAATAATTGAAATCGGCTGGTAAAGTCCTGAAATATAAGCGTTTAAGGTATTTAGGAGGGAGACATCTGTCCCTTTCTAGGACAACAGGTGCTAGTATAGAATTTGTATGTAATCGTAGACTTTGATCATTAGCTAGTAGAGTGCCCTACCTGTCTAACATGAAACTAAAATGTTTATAACTTCGTTATTTGTGCACATATTTAAATTTTATTTTCATCACACTTGCTCGTAAAGTAGATCTTATTACATCGCTTTTAGGCTCATAATCCAAGCTATTACACACGCGTGCTTTTTACTTTACATTACGGCACTTGTACTATAATAGGTATAACCCGGTAAAGTCAAGTTTGTACGCGACTGCAATTAGACGTACGTATACGAAGCACTCTTAATATAGCCGGGTAATATTTACAGTATTTTTGTTACACCAACAAAGAGTTCTTATGCCGCTGAAGTAAATGCCAACCTGCGCGCGCATTACTGATTTGGGCGCCATTTTCCGCAAATGTTTGTTGACGTTTTCGCTGTGTGGTTGATTATTATTAAAAAAAAGTTTTTTCCTCGCAAGTGTCACGAAAACAGTCGTATGGAACTCTTGTGCTATTAGTCATTACGCTCTCGGCTTCCTTATCGCATAATACCGCCTCTAGTGTAATGACCAACATTCAGCACACTAGTATCATAATGTACTATTCCGATGTGTTGTTTTCAGAGACTCTAGAAAAAAATATTTGGTTGTTTTGTTGCGAGTCAGCTTTTGTGCGTCAATTAAAAAAACCATGCATATCCAATTATCCATATTGCGCTCTATGTTTGTTTGGAATTTATTCACTAACGAATCAACGGCTTGGAGGAGCTATCTATAACGGTGTAGGACTGAAAACATACATACTTTTATTTAAATTTGTCTATCTGAAGTCGGTTCAGCATTGCTGATTGTCACCAGGTTATACCAAACCAGGAATATCACGTACGTCGGCGAGGACATCTTGAGATACCACCGATTGGAAAATTTCGAGTTTGACGCAGAAGCTTCTTATCCTAACACAGAAGACGATATGGTAACTACCATCAACGTGGCATATCATGTGAGTATTTTAATATTTTTAAACCATATTCTTGTCGAGCTAGTCAAAGTAGTGCATCGAGGATAGCACACAATAGATTGCATTAAACAAAAAATAAATTGGTCCAGTTTAGGATGATCTCGCTCGACTCGCACTTGTCCTGTTTTTATTGTTTTCTACTTTAGAATTTGCTCTATAAAAAAACAAGTTGGCGCTTCTATCTAGGTGCATTTTATTAAAGAACAAAAAACAGGCTTTGCTTGTTTGGGAACCCTTCTTAGTTAATATATTATTATTATTTTTGTAGGTATATTGTTCATCAGGCTACTTATCATAATAATACCTAAGTACCTACATAATCTATATGTGAAAATATCAACTAGCTATCCATAACGCTTCTGTAAAGAAACTGGTGTTTCACTAATAAGAGATAAAATATTAAATGTATCGACATATAATCGAGTAGCTCGAGATAATAAATGAATATAACTCACCGTACTTTTAAATGGAACCGTTTAAACTGATATGTAAAATATATCCCGTATAGTGAAATGCCAGCTTTATTGTAGGGAAGAGCGATCGCCATCGTTGTCTCGTACTAAGTATAGTATTCTATTATCTTTGGTTGTCTCTATAGGTCTGTAGGCTCTGTAGATTGTATTTAAATACCTATTCAAAGGGGACAACGAAACTATCTGAAATACTCGCGACATCATCTAATTTTCCAGCATTTTCTGGAGAAGTATCATGAGGCCGTCGTATTGTCGTGATACCTACATACTGCGCATCGCTAAGTTTCACAAAGATCGGTCCAACAGGCATGATCAAAATCACAATCAGAGATGAATATTAGTGAGATATTATTATACTAAAATATAAATTTGAATTAAAAGCGTCTCTTCTAATATATTTTAGCTAATTAAGATAGAATTAAGAGGGACTTGCTCAGCGATATTTTATTTTATTTTGTGTACCTTTTTTCCGTTGCGAATGTATACTAATATTTCCTGTAAAAAGGCAACTAAGAGGTATTTTAATTCATTTGTAGCGACGTTACCTCACTATCGAACACTAATATTGAAATTCATCACCTTAAATCATCTCATCGTATGTAAACCGTAGTATGACAGCCCATAGCATGGTGCTATCTGAGGTAGTGGAACATTACAAAGCGCCCCCAGCCTAGCTATGATATGCTATTCTAGTAAAATAAGCTCCTTCTAGGTACCTAAATGTGCTCCATATTGGAGTGCGTTTCAGTCAGATCAGTCATTTCTTTATAAAGACCGCACTCTAATATGGAGCACACCAAGTTTGATGCTTCTATGTGCTTCTACCTTTATCGCAATAGAGAAAACCTATAATTCGTAAATAATCCTGCTTCTTTTTGGGACTCCACAAGAACCAGGCTTAATTACGATTTTTTCTTAAGTATTTTTTTATTATTTGTAAGGTAATCCATCTTATTAATGCATATTCTATGAAACAACCGACCACCTATTGCGGTTCAGGAGATAAAAGTAATAATAAATCGCATTAGTAGATAATAGGGTCCCGTTGGACACTCTTCCGGTACGGAACCCTAAAACATTTATTTATCTTCAAAAGATATGTCATACGGATCATAGTTCAGACCAAAGATAATGTTCAGACGGTTCGCCAGACAGACGGTGAAGATTATTGATAGTGTTCCCTTTGATATCCTTAGACCCTAGTTGATCCCTAATTATGAGAGTCAACAGTGGAAATAATTTTACCACAAAAAATACCACTACATTCCATTCAAATGTTTTAAATGTGTGAATATTTAATGTGAAGTGTCACCACACTTGGATATTCTTACGTTATTAACGCATAGGAAAAAAACATAGTAATATTAAAAAACACCACTGCCCACGGCAAAAAAACATTTTTGTTTTAACGATACCCCATACATCTAAATCTGTACAGGCATTTAGCATACACGAACCCTGAAAAATTGCTCTCCCTTTTTTGGGCAGTCGTGGTATAAGACGTCTGGCAGGACTTGAACTTCATACGAGCAATCAAACGGAATTTTGAATTTGTGTTGACAAACACACAAATTGCTTGCGATTAATATTTTCTCACACCTCCTGCTCGACAATGTCCAATTACATACCATGCAACCTCAACGTAAAGTAAAGCATTATCTCTTAAGGGATATAAAGTTGTATGAAACTCCATAAGGAATAAAGTGATTTGAATTTGGAACGTCAATTTCGTGTAAAAACTCGTGGAAAACTATTAAGTAAAAAAATGCCCATATGGCATTGTAAAGAGGTTTGTTCGAAAATCGAACTGGCCACCATAAGCAGAACTCAAAAAAAAGGTGCGTTTACAATGAATGTGAAACAAAAGACGGTCTTTGGTCCTGTGATTTTCAGTGAATTTAAATTTATGCCTAGGAGCCCTGGCTTTTTGTTGTCTCGCAGAAGGTGCGAAAAGTAGAGTATGCTCCTCTGGAATAAAGCCTGTCTTCGTCTTGGGCAGCTTGAACCCACTCGGGACTCTATATAACTCCCTCGTTACGCTCAGGGTTCAATATGCCGCCCGCGACGTTAGACAATGCTTTATTCGTAATTAGTGCGTAATCTACTATTTGATCGCATTGGCCGTTTGATAACCATCGGTTTATCGTTTCATATAAACCTCAGATTTATGTATTATCTTATCAATGTCAAGGTCTGCCCTCGTACAGGTGCACGGTCTACACAGATAATGAATTGGCACAAGTAATAATTTGCACTAAGTAATAATATTATTTGGGACTATGATAACAAAATATTAATTCGCTAATATAATTCGCATGAGTACGTACCTACTTATGTACATTAAATTTTGTCGCCTAAGTAAGGTGACGAGGTAAGTACTCTCGTCAGTCAGAAGACGTCCACAGCTGGACGAAGTCCTCCCCCATAATAGGGTTGCCATAATCCCCACGCTTGGCAGGCGGCTTTAACCAATTTCACTTATATACCTTTTTATTTTTCTTCTCTATTTCTAAATACATTCGAACATAGAATCTTTTCCTTTCTTGAAGTCGGTTAAAAATTAACCCCCAAGACTGGTTAACCTGAAATGATTTACTTTTTTCATAACGTTTTATTCACTAGATAGGGTGTAGATCACTAACCTAGCCAGTCTAAAAATACTGGAATGAAGCTCTCAGTGGGAGCTTCTCGCGTAACCTAAGTACGTGGTTCTGTGACCTAAATTCCTGATCACCTTTCTGCTGTTTGTGCTATTTTTAAATACTAAGATAAACTAGCGAACCGTTGAACCCTTACGGAATAAATGCTACAGTGGTATTGAATTCATTATTTTTGGATAAACGCTTTCCTATTTTAATATAGGTCGCGTCATGTAAAAATAACGCTGGCGGTTAAGCTGTGCAGTAGGCGATTTATCGGTCTATTTGGTGGTATGAGGCGCGGTATGAGTAATAACCAAAATACGAAGCTGCGAGCTAAAAGCTAATTCATAATTATTTAAAACAATAGGCCTAGTACTTTTGTGCGCATGTGTACACATGCGCTAACACACCCCCTCTACTTTCTTCCAGTGCTCTTTTTACATGACGCAACAAAGAAAGAGACCGATTGAATAATTCATTCACATATAAGTTCTTTTAGAGGGATTATTAGACTTTAAGAGGAAACACGCACTGCGAGGTCCAAAAATCACTAAGAAGATTTTTGAAGGGTTATATTTTCAAGCACTTACTTAGTTGCTGAAAAATAGGAAATGAGAGATACATGTCTACAATAGACATAGATATTACAAAAACAAATTGCTCTAGACTAGAAGCTAGACCCTCTATTTATCTTATTATTTTTAATGATTGAAACACATGCTTATTCCTTATAGTTCGTGTAGGTTCTCTATAGAAAGCTCAAAGGGAAACAAGTTATAGTTAGGAAAACTAAAACCTGTCTACTTCTTAACGCCACTCTACATTTTTATTATAAATTACGTCACCCGACAATTTAAATTTCAGTGTTTAATTATATCCATATGTTTAATGTTTAAAATTTGCTTGCTGACCTCCTAAAAATTTAATCACATTGATTGTCCGTGGTCCTACGTACCTTTAGTTATTAATTAAAATTACTATAAACAGTTCTCCATGACACGACTTAATTTTACCTTTTCGGTTTAAAAGAAATACAGTATACCAACTATTTCATGTTCAATCGTAGTGGCATTGCCAATTAGGCATGTTTATATACGAGTGCAACTTGCTTCTAGTAGCTTATGAAAAAATATCGGTCATTGAGTACAAAACAATGGTAGTTAGGTAGGTAATATATAGTAATTAACTACTACAAGACCAAGAAAAAAATTACAACCATTGTAACCACGTGAAGCCATTATTTTCTCGGTTGGCAGAATCCTACTACCACTACTACCTATTATATAGTTCTTTGGAACTACGCAAAATCAAGAGTAGAAAGAAGATAAAACCCTTCATCTTCAGAATTTGATCAATCGATTTATCGAATTTTGGCAATCTACAATGTGTTACAAAAAAAGTTAAAAATACTGAAGGGTATGTATGTCCTCATCATTATGAAAAACTTTTACTATGGAGCCAACCTTGAAATCGGCTGTTCCATAAAAAATTTCGTTGACCATAGAAAAAAATCTTGGAACTGCGGTTTTTTTTTCATAATTGTTCATAATGGTGAGTACATACATACCCTTCAGTATTGTTAAACTTTTTATTACACAAGAAGTTGTATAAACTTGAATTTCGAATATGAGCAAAAAGGGTCAACATAAAAACAGTTGTAATTAATAAAATTTAAACTAAACAAAAATCAGCTAAAAGATTTAAAAAAGCACCGCGTCCGCGTGAAGTGTAGTAATATTATTATTTTAAAAACCGTTGCGTAGGTAGAGGTAGCGGGTTGAAATTTTCACAAAATATGTGCTAATTTGGGACTATCCCACTCATTATTCCCATCGTGTTGTTACACTATTTTGACCCAGTAGACCCATGGGAAATTTGGCATATTACCAGTACCAGCAGCCTTATCATGTAACTTTTCGGGATCGCGATTCGGATTGCGATCTGTCATAAATGTCACTTGTCACTGTCACAGCTTCACAGTATCACGGAGGGATTTCTCTCGCAATCGTTATCGAACGAATGCATTGATTTCCTTAATTAAGTTAAGCAAATCCGTCGGTCTTTTGGCGTTTCATCCTGCCCTGCAGGGTCAAATGAGTTTTGGCAGTGACAGTGACAAGTGTCTATTTTTGACAACTCGTATCCGAATCGCGATCCCGAAAAGTTACATGATAGCCCCGCTGGTATAATTACAGGCTAGATGTATTTACCAACTTTCACCACAACACCAGGTGAGCTGTGGACACTTAGTTTATTGTCAGGTGATTAGTGTGAATATGTATGTGCGAAGATAGCGACCGCGATCTCACCACCTCAGCCGTCTGCGTCATTTCACACTACCTTCTTTTGTCTCAGGCAATCATCCAAATCGCCCAACTGCAGTTCCCCGCATTAGTATCTGTTCTCAACATTGCCATGAGCAGCGTTTTTGGCGTCCACAACTCTCCGATCAGCACCTACAGAGTGCGGGACCTGTTCTTCGACGGAGTGCGCATTTGCGACAACCCTGGCTTCATCGGCGCGGTGGCGTGCAGCATCATCAGGGATATAGGAGCAAGTGCACAGAACTTGGCCGAACAGGAGGATGGCTCGCTACTGTTCTCTTTGCTGGCTTATGTAAGTGACAATTCGAATATGATATTAGCGTGTGTTTGTGATGTTAATTACATCAACAGGCGGAAGACGTCCACTGCTGGACGAAGGCCTCCCTCTTAATACATAATTGTTTGACATAATCCCCACGATATGTGGATAATCCCCACGCTGATGTTAATGTGTAGTGTTAATTAGTAATGTACTTCTAAATTCTACGTTATAGGTACTGACTAATCACTGTACTATATAGCATACTAGGAGTACTTATATTCATCGAAATCTCTAATTTTTCACATTAAAACGTATAACAGGTTAAATAATTATAACTTATTTAAAAAAATGCCGTCGTTGGCGGGACAGGGCAAAAGCTGCAGTGTGTGAAACTACCTGACAATGCGTGCCCTGTCAACGTTGTACGAGAGAGCTAGATTCTCCAAGCGTGTCAATGATCACTGTCTTTTGGATCTGACGATCAGTTGGCCTAACTGTTAGTTTTTACTATGAAACCATCTCTAAAGTCTCTTGAGAAAATATCAGCTATTCCGGACATTTCATCGCGATCCCCCTCGATGAAATGTATGAATCTCATTCACATGAGGTTTATTTTATGAATCTGCTCTTTATTCATGAAAACTTTTTAGTGTTTTCAAGTTTGGTCCCACATGAAAAGTTACTCATAATTAACAAAGCAAGCGAATTCTATCTATAGTATGGATGTTAGTAGGTACCCGCGTACAAGTAAGTTCTATTTTTCAAAAAACTTGATGAAATAGATACAGCTATTCAATTTTTTTTATTAGGTTGTTTTTGATTTGCGCCATTTAGCAGAAAGATTCAGTATGTTACTCGATTCTAAATATGAATTTCGAATATAAACAGTCCTACTAGTGATTAGTAAGTACAAGGCGTACATGTGTACCTGTACCTGTCTTAGACTAGAATATCTCCGTCGACGTCATCTAACCACGAGGAAGCGTTCGAGTATGAATAGTGTTTGGGCAATGCAACCCTATTCAGACAGTCCTTTGATGTAACCCAATATGCAGGATACGTAGGAGAGAAACCTACATTTAATCAACGAAGCCAAATAATTACGAATGTGACATAGAGTAGGTAGTCATTACACATAACTTATTAGGTTATCAAAGAAAAGCTGCATAAAAGCATAGCTAGATATAGAACAGCTGAACAGTTTTAGACCTACTTACTTACTAGGTACTGATTTGTGTAGAAGATAGAATCAATATTAAAATCATAGTATCCATCGATGCGAAAATTTAGGCACAATATGAGAGATTTAATAATGTACCTAACTTACCTGCTAGAAAGCGATTGTGTGGTATGGCTGGTCCTTCACTACTTCTTAGTAAGCCCGTGGTGCATACTTATACAGGGTTAGTTCTAATCAGTTAGCATCCTTTTAAGGGCATATTCTGTATGGGGCCAACATTGACATTGACAACATCCCGAAAAAATTGTCAGCTGTTCCATACAAAAAGTTCATCGAGTTTGGGGAAAATGTATGATACAGCTGTTTTTTTGCGATTTCAATGTTGGCCTCATAGTAAAAGTTGGTTGTTTTGATGTACAGAATATGCCCTGACTGATTAGAACTAACCCTGTATATCTGCTTACATTGTGTCCTTATATTATTTATGTTACTTGAAACTGTTGTGAATATATTAATCAGTCTTTTACTTTATTGTTCTAGAAAGACAATAAACCCAGCTTGGAGTACGAAGTGTATCGGGGGCTTGAAGACTCGAACCAACTAGGTTTGATTCGGATGTTCAGCGGCTTGCCTCACTTCTTGTACTGGATGGACGCGGCAGAAGACGACCCTGGAGTCTGTAATATGGTCAACGGAACTGATTCTGGGATCTTTGCGCCTTTCGTGGATAGAGAGAAGTCTATATATGCGATCAATACGGACATATGCAGGTTAGTATTTTTATTCGGTAGGTTTTATATAGCCGGTATTAGATTATTCTCGGGATACGAGCGGGCGGGCGGTTATAAATTCGAATTTTGCTTTTATGAAACTTCCCCGGAAACATTTATCCTTTAAACTTTCAAGCTTTATTCGTTATATGTACATTATATATTATTATTATACATTCATATATTATACATTATATATCACATCATACAACACTCTCCCATACTACATCATCACATACGTGCTCGTACACAAACACACACAAATTTACCCTGGCATAGCTATACACTTGTATACACTATCCTTTTTCCTGGGGTCTATTTCAATGATTCAATGAAACTGAGTTACTGCTCCTCTATTGTAAAATCCATTTATAGGTCTCTCTAGGTGACGTAGGTCCCAGCGCGGAGGGTGCACCCTACGCCACCCCCTGGCTGCGTCCCACCCACCACCCATGGCTGAACGTCAATCCCGGGCTAAGCGATTGCAAATTGATTTATGTAATTATCTCGCCAGTACACTGCACACTGCGTATTCACCATTCACTAATGTAAACTTCGGGCACATCATTAAATATACCTGTAAATCCGAAATTTCAATACGACCACAGAATAAATAATACTATACTATTGCGAATTCCAAAATGAGCTTATTTTATTAGCCTGTAATGATTAGTTTGGTTCAGATGTGGGGCTCACAATTTCGCATCCACCTGTTGAAAATTGGATAATGCTTCCGTAATGTGAGTGTTCATTTGGTATCCCCTCATTATTGAAAGGAAAATTTTGCACTAGGCCTGTGTGGCCTACGCTATGCCTATACTTTAGAAGCTGCGGTGTAGGAGTATACTGTTTACTGTGGCCTACGCTATGCCTATACTTTAGAAGCTGCGGTGTAGCAGTATACTGTTTACTGTGGCCTACGCTATGCCTATACTTTAGAAGCTGCGGTGTAGGAGTATACTGTTTACTGTGGCCTACGCTATGCCTATACTTTAGAAGCTGCGGTGTAGGAGTATACTGTTTACTGTGGCCTACGCTATGCCTATACTTTAGAAGCTGCGGTGTAGGAGTATACTGTTTACTGTGGCCTACGCTATGCCTATACTTTAGAAGCTGCGGTGTAGGAGTATACTGTTTACTGTGGCCTACGCTATGCCTATACTTTAGAAGCTGCGGTGTAGGAGTATACTGTTTACTGTGGCCTACGCTATGCCTATACTTTAGAAGCTGCGGTGTAGGAGTATACTGTTTACTGTGGCCTACGCTATGCCTATACTTTAGAAGCTGCGGTGTAGCAGTATACTGTTTACTGTGGCCTACGCTATGCCTATACTTTAGAAGCTGCGGTGTAGCAGTATACTGTTTACTGTGGCCTACGCTATGCCTATACTTTAGAAGCTGCGGTGTAGGAGTATACTGTTTACTGTGGCCTACGCTATGCCTATACTTTAGAAGCTGCGGTGTAGGAGTATACTGTTTACTGTGGCCTACGCTATGCCTATACTTTAGAAGCTGCGGTGTAGGAGTATACTGTTTACTGTGGCCTACGCTATGCCTATACTTTAGAAGCTGCGGTGTAGCAGTATACTGTTTACTGTGGCCTACGCTATGCCTATACTTTAGAAGCTGCGGTGTAGGAGTATACTGTTTACTGTGGCCTACGCTATGCCTATACTTTAGAAGCTGCGGTGTAGGAGTATACTGTTTACTGTGGCCTACGCTATGCCTATACTTTAGAAGCTGCGGTGTAGCAGTATACTGTTTACTGTGGCCTACGCTATGCCTATACTTTAGAAGCTGCGGTGTAGCAGTATACTGTTTACTGTGGCCTACGCTATGCCTATACTTTAGAAGCTGCGGTGTAGGAGTATACTGTTTACTGTGGCCTACGCTATGCCTATACTTTAGAAGCTGCGGTGTAGGAGTATACTGTTTACCGTAGCCTATTCTTTGCCTATGCTTTAGTGCTGTAAACTGTCTGCCGTAACCTACACTTTGCCCACGCTTTAGAAAGGCATTCATTAGTCAAATGTGTCCTCAATAAGTCCTCTCTGACGTAGAAGGTTGTGAGAATCTTACTCAACAGTATGGTTGTAGGTTCGATCTAGGGACCGGACTGTGTTTTTGACTTTGTAATCGGACGTCTAAAAAGGACATATAGACTTTTATATAGATTTATGGGATATAGGTAATCGAAATATTCAGATACCAGTATTTGAATTTTGCGTGGTGACAGCCTAACACCAGAAAGTTCTGGACAATATGCAATAACGAAATACTGCGTATCCTGGACGTAATGTAATAAAACCATACAGCTTTCTAAGCTACCTATACGTTGAAATAAAATTGGTTTCCAGATTCCTTATTTTAAATTTGTTACTCTATGATTTTATTTATGGAATATTTACCGTCACACGTGATAGAGTTGTAGAGTATCTACGCTTAATAAGCTTAAAAGTAAAGGATGTTTGTTTGACCTTGCACTATCTTACACTATCGCTGAGTGCTAAAGGATGGCTAAAGGTTGTTAATTATGATATACTCGTATATAGATACGAGGTTTTTTTTTTCCTAAATAACATGATGTTTACTTTTAATTTCACTCATGTTTGATCTTTTGAGCGTCAATGTCACCAATATTTGACAAGCACTAGCGAGCCCTGTACGGTGTATGCCAACGACGTCTATAGATGACATAAAATATGGCCTATAAAAACAAAAATATACTTACTAAGTTATTGATATCAGATTTTTTAATATCCCTGTTTTTTTACTGTTAATTTTTGGTGCCTTTGCGTACAGGGCCTTGAAATTATAAGCTGTGACGGCCAAAAGGTTACTGCAAATGAAAATAAATGTATCTTCTTTGATGATTGCATAATTTGTTAGGTCCGTGGAACTACGTCACCAGTACGACGTAGACGTAGAAGGGATACCAACGGCCCGGTTCTCCTCCAACGAGTGGTTTATGGACAACAACGAGGGTTGCTTCTGCCTGAACATCACAGAAGGCATCAACAGGGACGACGGGTGTCTCCTGGCCGGCGCCATGGAACTCTACACCTGTGTCGGTAAGCACTTTTATTTCTAAGTCAACCTCCATACTATCAAAACAACACACAGAAAAAATGTTTAAAAGTAGGTAGGAAAAGTACCAGTTGGGTCCCCAATGCGAAGTTTTCTGACAGGTGTCAAAACGTAATTCTACAGCCAAAGGATAGACGGCGCTGGCGAGATTTGGCCCACTTTTTTTCGCATTTTTCTTGTGTAATAGCAGGTCACTCAACTACACTGCTTCACGTCACAGTTCGCGTTCTTTGGTGAAGTGCTTTTCTAAGTTTTCTTGTATCATTTCGTTGAATTGTTACGTAACGTTATTGTTATTCCCTCCCTATTAGGGGGAGGCCTTCGTCCAGCAGTGGACGTCTTCTGGCTGTTGATGTATGTTTGATGATGATGGTATGTTATTATTTTTTGATGTATGTATGATGATGATGTTATGTTATTTATATATGTTATTATGTTATTGTTATTATTTTTTGTTGATAATTATTGTTTTTTTATTGATAGTAATTAATTAATTGATTAGGCGCACTCCCTCATTTGGGTGGAATAACGAAAGCTTAAGAAATACAATGGGCAAGTACTTTGTTAGACAAACAATCGCCACAAAAAATGCATCACAGATCTGATATAAATTAAATAAGGTAACTTATTATTTTTTTGATCTTTTTACTTTACTTCATTCGTTCAAAATCTTTAGAACCATAGACAAGATAGTGAAACTGTTCAGAGCCATGTCTCTTCATTGCCATCAAACGAATTTTTAGGAACATTTTTTTTTTAAATTGGCTGTCACAAGATCGCCCATATAGTACAGCTTTTCTTATATTTTTTTATTTACTTACTTACTTACTTACTTAATAACATTTTTTAGAATATTACATATGTTTTTAGAGAAAATAAATATTTTTTAACTTTTTTAAATTGTTTTTGTCAATAGCGATCTTAAAGCACGTTTATGCAATTAGAATTAAAAACTGGTCCACCTACATTGTAGCTGTAATTATTTTCAGAAATCCGCTCCTTAGAGTTCTTTTCGAGGACTTTTTTTTTTGAGTTTATATAAATGTTTATTTACCCAAATTATAAAATCTCGAATACCTTCTTCTTGCTGGTAGCGTCGTGTGTCGGGTCGCCCTCTTCTCTCCAATATCGTTGAGCAAGGGCGATTTCTGGCACATGCGTCAGCTCGTGATTAGGTGCAGTTTCCGGGAGCTGGACTGCTCGGAGTATTCACGCAATTCTAGCAATAATTAGTGAGACTTAACCATGTTCTTTTGGTATGTTCATTTTGTAAAGCCTTTATCTTTCAAGTTATTAAGTGTAAAATATAGTAAACAAAAATTGATAAATTTGATAAAAGGAACGGACCCCGCAAGCCGCGGAGTTAAGAAGTAAAAACAACTGGAATACCATAATTCGCTGAACTGATACAGATAACATAATAGTAATAGCACTTACGTACAATAGATAGTCCAAAATCTGCTTAAAGCATGCCCTGAAAGGATACGGTCTGGAACAATAGGTAAGATTGGAGTAAGCCGGGCCATGCCGGGTAATGTAAAAGTTTTGATCTTCCATACTTACTCATCATAAGCAAGAAGACGTCCACTGCTGGACGAAGGCCTCCCCCTTAATATGGAGGGTTTGCCATAATCCCCACGTTTGGCAGGCGGCTTGGGGATTGCAGAATGCTCCCTACCGTTAAGCATCCAGAACCACCAGAGGACGGATCGCAGCGTCATCATGGTTAAAGGTGGTGAGGGTTCTGCGATCCCCAAGCCGAGCGTGGGGATTATGGCAGCCAACTCCTATTATGGGGAGGCCTTCGTCCACCAGTGTAAATCTTGTGGCTGATGATATGAGCCTTCGATTGTCCAGTTGAAGGTTGCAACTCATCCTTCGTTTGCAAGTTGCAGGATGCTACTCTGATTGAATAAGTACGTGAATGATGCTAGCTATATACTGTTTACACGACGACATTGAGAAAAACGCAGGCAACCGGTGGATGCCAATGGCAGGTTGTCGTACAGTGTGGCGGTCTAAGAGGGAAACCTTCGTTCAGCAGTGGACGTCTCCGGGCTGATGATGATGATGATACTTTTTTCAATTTCTTATTATTGTCCGTTTGTCCCGCGAGCGTTTAATACCTAACAGGAAAACGTCACTGTTATCCACTAAGCCTAATTTACACACGAATTGCATACTCGTAAACATATCCAAAAACTTTAAAATCCCAATTTTCTGCCAAAGTTATCTGCTGTATAATATTCAAAACAGCTTTGTAAAATGTGCACCACGATAAAGCGCCAAGAACGTTAAGTGTTGCACTTGACATACTAATGGAGAAAAAAAATGTTTAGAGTGAAACATTACGAATACCTACATATACCAGAATCAGCCAGTACGTTTGTGTTTTCATTTAAAAATATCCAATATAAAAGTTTTTTATTGAAAACAACAAAATAAATAATTGAAAACAAAATTTAAACATGTGCACAAATAACGAAGTTATAAACATTTTAGTTTCATGTTAGACAGAGAGCGCACCATCGTGGAAAATGACGTCATAGCACACGATTCCAAACAAATTCTATACTGGCGCTTGTTTTGTTAGAAAGGGACAGATTATTTCGTTCCAAAACTTTCATAATTTTTGCAGCCGATTTCAATTATTTCCTCAACGTAAATAGCAGACTCGGATATACTCTCCACTTATACTATTATTATTATTATTTAACACATGCATATTGCAAGAATCAAAAAAACTACTGAGCAATTACTTTTATTCCTTTTTTTTATCTAAGACTTAAACACCTATAACTCTACAAAGTCTCGCAATATTAAAAATAAAATTAAAAATACATAAAAAGACATGAAAGGGTAATAACCAAAGTTAACATTTTTAAATACCACAGAAAATACGTACTTAAGCTAGTTTAATTACGTTGTTGTAAAATCAATATATAAAATCCCCATGTAGGCGGCTTGGGGATCGCAGAATGCTCACCACCGTTAACTTAGAGGACGTTGCTGCCCGTCCTCCGGCGGTTCTGGATGCAGTTTGAGGACATACCCAGATCCGAATCATTACATGGTTGAGTAATATCCCTGACCCGTTTCTATGGAGAAGTGAGTTTACTCTTAAGTACGAAAATGTATAATCACAATCGGCCAGGTGCGAGTCGTATTCTTGCTAGACACTTAGATTAGCTCGTAGTATAACTAACAAACTTGAAATTACTTTTAATTGTAGTATTAATTTGAAAGTTTGCAAGTTGTTTCGATGACAGTATAGTAATTTGGTATCTTCAAGCATGACTTGATGATGAAGCTAGTGGATGGTAAAACAATTAACTGACCGAGGGTCCAAAGTAGACCCCTCGAGTTTGAACTCATTTGTTTTTACGAAATCCGTTATATTAAACCCGTTTTTTTTGCTAGACAGTCTTTAAAAAGGAGGAGGATCTCAATTCGGTTGTTTTTTATGTTTGTTAGCTCAGAATCTCTTCATTTATAAACCGATTTGGATTTATTTATTTATTTGAAAGGATATTTATTCAGATTTTATCAAAATTGGTTCAGTATTTTGGTTTTTACACTAAAATAAATATGAAAAATTAAAATTCATCCAAGTAAACGAAATTGATACTTTTTAAAATGTACTTTTTATAAGTTACTAGCGACCCGCCCGGCTTCGCAATCGTACCAAACTTCACAGGATCACCCGCTGAATCTGAAGATTGCCTGAAAATTTCATCAAAATCTCTCTTGCCATTTTCGAGTCCATATAACATACATACATCGACTTTTATATAATAGAAGAAGAATAGATCGATTTATTGTTGTAATTCAATTTACTACTAAGCTTGCTATGGTATGCTTTGCAACTTTTTTGGTAAACCGTAGGTATATACCTAATATATATTTTCCGTGGTAGTAGTGCAAAACCAACAACGGTGCCAATTTCCGACTCATACTCGACCGGTAATTATAATAGTCTTTTTTATCGCTGTTAGGACGTAACGTAACGTAGTTGCTTAGATTTTTACGTGCCGGCCGAACTTTTCTCAGAGCTTATCCAGATTAGGTATATAAGGAAATCATGTGCAATAATTCATGTTCCCAGACCCGGTTAAGGCTTTACTCTATGATCTACGGACTACGAATTGCTCTCTACCCACCAGTGTAAAAAAATACTAAATACTTAAATAGAATGCTGCTGCGCGATAGAAATTAAAATAAATTTTAAATTAACTAATTAATTTAAATTTAACAGTAGGTAATTCCAACTACAGTTGCGTGGATAAAAAATTGCTGCGAATTTAACAGTAGTTAAAACTACTGTTAAATATCGATTACAATTGATAAATTATAGTACTTAATTGATGCATTCGATTAGCGGATGTTTAAACGGCGTGGCTTCTTGTGAATTAGGCAACAGAGGCCAGTGGCTCACCTCTTGACCCGCCGCGGAAATCAAACCTGCGTATTTACATACTCGTCAGAGCCGCTCAACCTGACGATCGAACCTCCAACAACACACATTTGCGGACTAAAATACATAAATACTCGTGAAAAGTGACATTGATGCGGTCCCAATTAATTTATGCCCAATAAAATATTATTCCTGCAAAAGGTATAATATAACATGACAACTGTAAAGAATTTTCACATAAATAACAAATTGGAAATGTAATTTTATCTGGTCCGAGACATCACAACAAAATTGACCTTTGCATAAATAGATAAAACCAAACCGGTCAACGCCACATTTGACTTTGCGGAATAGAAAAAGGTGAATTACGAGCGTGTGATGTAAATGGAATGTTGAGCACCGCTGGCGCGACAGCGCGGTGACGCAGCCATCAAGGTAAGCGGGCGCAGCCTCGGTGCGTCCCGCCGCGGGCGGGTGCTAGTGCCATCGCGGACCATCCAACAAACGGCCTTTATCTGCGCTCCAAAATGCTCGGTAGCTTAACCCGGAGCAATTAAGATTGCCGTGAAATACGGGTGCGACACGAATCGCATCGGATGCGCCGCCACCGCGCCGCGGCCGCCGGCGGGAGGCTTACACGTAAAAAAGCGTGCGCGTGCGTCCACCAGGCAAACGCACGGCACCATGAATCGCGGCGCGTGGTGGACGTGTGCGCTCCTCGTGCTCTCAACGGCGTGCTCACAGGCGCGCATCTACCAGCGCTGCGAGCTCGCACGTGACCTGCGTGCGCTCGGCGTGCACCCCGATCACATCTCGACATGGGTGTGCATCGCGTACCACGAGTCTCGGTTCGACACCACGGCCAACAACCCGCACAGCGGTGACCACGGCATCTTCCAGATCAGTGAGCTGTACTGGTGCGGCGCGGGCAAGGTGTGCGGTCTGCCGTGCTCTGCGCTGCGCGACGATGACATCTCCGACGACCTCGAGTGCGCGCTGCAGGTGCACGAGGAGCACACACGCTTGCAGGGCAACGGCTTCCTGGCGTGGGTCGTCTATCCGCAACACTGTAAGCATTCCACCAAGAAGTATCTCGTTGACTGTGACGAAAACCTGAAGAACGCATCGGTGTCGACCGCGGGACGCGCTCTGAACGCTTACGCGCCGCACTCGTACGACACCCGATACAGAACGAGACCCGCCGATAGAGCCTATACGAACAACCCAGATATCGATGCCCTACTGCCGCCGTATTTGGCGGTCACCTCCATTTTCCGTGAGAGCTACGGAAAGATGCTTGACCACAATAAGATTAACGGCGTAGATTGGTATAATTACAAATATGATAAAATTGATGAGTTGAAGCTTCCTGTATTTGCGCCGCCTCAGTTACCGGCTACAACCACCACCACGACCACAACGACGACTACCACATATGTCCCGCCGATCAAGCCATGGCGATTCATAGAAACGAATCAGTTCCGGAAAAAGGCTTCATCCCGTGACAAAACTGTGACAAAAATAACAGCAGAAGCCGATACTTCAGAAAAAAACGTACTTAGCTATTCTACTTATAAACCAGCTACAGAAACCACCACGCGTGAATCACTTACTTCTGTTGCCGTCTCAGATATATTACTAAATGTTCAAAACACGATCGGTTCGTATAAATCACAGACTACGCACACTTCTACAATAAAACCAGTGAAGATAACAGACACTGCATATAAATTACCTGCGTTAACAACTTCCTACAAATCACGGACTACTACATATAGACCTTCAACTATTACATATGGGTCATCAGTAGGATCAACAAATAATTATCTGACAACAACAACCGGAGCTCACACTACTACTACTGTTAGGCCGAAGTTCCCTTCTTTCCCGTTTACTTTTTCGACGACTACGGCAAGACCGAAGACTGTTTCAACCACTAAGTTTACATTCCCTCCATGGGCTTTCACCTCCCGGGCCCTGAATGTTTCTACAACTACTGTGAAACCACCAACATCAACATCACGAATCAAAACGCCTTGGTATATACCTGGTGCCAATCCTTCCGAATCAATTTTTGCTCAAAATTCACAACCAACCACTTCACCAAGAAATCAACTTTCAACTAGATCATTTGTGACATCGAACACGCAAAGACAATCGGTGACAACGGTAACACGAAAGCCTACGTTCTTCTCACAGTGGACAACACTAAAACCTGCATTATTTACAACATCAACCACACAGAAACCTACTTTCTTTACAAAGTCGACGACGAAAATTCCGAATTTCTTCACATTGTCAGCTACGCAGAAACCAACGTTTTATACACCGTCGACGACGCAAAAATCTAGTTACACAACGTCGACACCTCAAAAGCCGATCACTACGCAAAGAACAAGCAGGCCTACTCAAAACATATTCGATTTATATTTGAACCCAACAAAACCACCCCAGTTACCATCTTTTTCATTTTCGAGGGGCAATAGTAAGTTCAAGGTAAACATCTTCTCGGGAGGAACTACAACAACTTCGCCATCTGTTATTAGTAGAGAAAAACGAACCCTTGTGGATAGAATCTAGATTAGGTATAAGGAATATTTTATGTCTAAACTTGCAATGTAAATATTATCAGCTACGAGTTATGGATTGACCGTAATAATAAACTTATTTTAGTTAAAGAGTTATGTCTTTTTTACTAACTGACTTCAAAAAAGAAGAAGGAGGTTCTCAATTCGACTGAATGTAAAATATTCATAGATGACGTTATGATTATAACTATGAAGTTACATTACAATCATAACGCCATCTATGTGTATTGTAAGCTCTCCACCATCTGCAGGCTCTTCAGGAACAATTTCAGAAAACTCTATTACATTCTCAAAATGGGGTCTTATATCTCTATATTAATATAATAATTATATATTAAAATTGTTTGTTGTTAACTAGGCTACAGCTTGACACAATCTGTTCATATCCACACAAACTGTTGGGTGAGCGTTGCGTAAACAAAACACAATTACAATTCCGCCTAAAAATAAATTAAAAAAATAAACTTCTAGACTAAATAAAAAGTAGAAAATAATATTGTAATTACTACAAAGCAAAGAGCATTAAAAAGGATAATCGACGAAATTATTGATACTTATATATCTTTATATTACAATTTATAATCAGTTATTTTTGGAGTCGGTGCCAGCCAAGCCGCTGCGCCGGTGGTGTACCGTTCGAAAGTTTGTTGCAAAGGCTAGAAAGTCAAAAAGAATAGTCTAGAAATCGAATCGAGAAAAGAACAAACCTATAATTATGTTACACCAGGAAGTAAGCTATCTCCGTTCCGAGTTACATCTAAATCCGAACAGCCGTTTTGGACTGAAGAGTTAACAAACATACACTCACACACCATTTACCGACAAACTTTCGCAATTATAATATTAGCCTGAAACATCTGAGCAAATGCCTAAACCTTAGACCGACACACTGTAAAAGACAACCTATTATTTGCATCCACGCATTTGCATTTGCATGCGCGCGACAATAATAGAAATACATGTTATTGTTAAAATGAACCAGTAGTTTTACATATCAGTGTAGTGTACTAATTCTGAATTTTTGCATAGGTACTTGATTGCCTTTTGTTGTTCGATACTTTGCGAGTTAAGGGTTTGGTCCGTTTTCGTAATTGATTTTCGTAGTCGGCTACGAAAGAAGAATTATTTTTCATTCGTTCGTAATCAATTAAGTATGAAACAAGAACTGTGTTGCCGTTTTGGTAGCTGAGTTTCGTAGTCAGCTACGATAGAGGAATTTCAGTTCCCTTTTCGTACTCAATTATTAAATAAGAATTTCAGCGTCGTTTTCGTAACTGTATTTTTTTGTATCTATGGTGAACCTAGTCAAATAAAAAAACATGAAATATAAAAAACACCTTTTTATTTAAGGCCGTCACACCCGATGAAGATACTGCTATACAAATACAAATACAAATACAAATCGTTTATTGATAACACCAAAGTTACACGTCAAATATATAAATAAATATAATCAAATATAATATACTTAATATTAAAATGTAATCTTAGATCATAATATTTCAATGAATAGAGTCACGTCACGGCATCAGCCATAAAACGTCCACTGCTAGACGAAGGCCTCCCCCTTAATAGGGAGGTGTAAATACAATAAATAGAGTAGCGATATTGAAATACTACTCTACTCATACATTTCATTGACAACACTAATGACGATGTTAATATTATTAAGTATTTCAAAATTGTATGTCGAGCGATATGTATTTTATCTTTACATGAAATATTATAGCATCTATGAAGAGAGCTAGATCCTCCAAGCATCTACGGCGTGAGTGATAGGGTTACCATCCGACAGATATTTGCCGCATTTGACAGGCATTTTACGGTTTATACAGCCGTGCGGCCGGCGCTAATAGAGACAGGCATTTTTTTATTTCCGCGGCATCATGTAAGCCCGCCTGCCAGGATGAAACTGACTGTGAAAACATGGGGTAGGTAACCACGCGCGCGCTGCACAAGAAAAGTAAAGGGAATCCAGCCTTTTAAAACTATCTGTAGCGTATTATTTATTTTGAGACTTGCAGTTTATGTTACAAATTTTAAATAGACAGGCATTTTTTTGGAAAATGCTTTTAGACCTTTCACTGATGGACGATTCAAGAATTGGGCATTCCGTGATTGGACGTTTTGCGACAGCAGGACATTTTTCGAATTGAACGTTCCGTGACTAAACGGATTATCGTTTCCTGGTTATTCTCAGCGACACGCTTAAAGTATGAGCAAACAATACAAGTATCGAGTAGAACCAGTTTTCCTCTAAACAGCTAACAAACGCAATAAAACTAAGCAATCAATGCGGCAGTCAGTTTATTAATAACTTACCACTTAATGTTGGAGATTAATATTCATAATGTGACATCCATGAAAAGCGAGCTAATTAAACGAGCATGAATCCTCGCTGCTCCGGCTCGATAATAAATTAGGGCTGTCGTTAAGGCTTGGGTCTCCTTGCCAGCTCTCTCTCTCTCTCTCTCTCTCACTCACTCACTCGTTGATTTCATATTTTTAACCGACTTATATGTTCTATGTTCGACTGTAAGTATGTTTTTATTTATGTTCACCGATTTATTCTCCGTCAATGGGGATCCACACGCAAAACTTCGGCGCCAGCAGCGATCTGGACATGTCAAAATGTCAACAAAACCAACTATCAATATTTTTTTCTTTTCGTTATTCGCTTCGTGCATTCTGCCAGAGTCAAGTTTATAGTGTATTTTTTAAGTTTTTATTGTATCAAGTCAAATACTCAATACTCAATTTGTTTATTGTAGTTATAAAGAATAAGTGATAAAATCATAATTAGTCACAGTCAAGTCTAAGTGCCCCGCAAGTATTAGCCCCGCTACGCGGAGCGAAAGGAACCACTTCTTCCCCGCAGCGGCACGTAAAATCGTATACACACCACGGGAGCAAGTAAAGAAGTCTCAGTAACCTTCGGGTTTGCTTCGGGTTACAATATACATGAGATCTGTATTTAGAATATTTACTTTTACTCCCTAGGTGAGTAATCAACTATTAATTATTAGTACATATTAAAAAAACATGAAATGAGCGAGCGAGACGAGCTGACAACGTGGCTCAAGCCTTAAGTTGGGGCGACATCCACCTATATGACGTGATATTGTGTGCAAATCATTGAACGCTGCGGTTGAAACGTATAATAGGTACATGCGTGTTGCAAAACTGGCCATCCAAAAAGTCGTTGAATCACATATGTATATAGGCACTACATTGATAAATGGACATCGTCGGCGGTTGTGTTAGGTGAAAATAAAATTGCGTAAACAAATAATAATAAAGTTCGTTACTCTAAGACACAAACACAGTTTTTTGTTTATTTTATATTTAGCAGTGCCTCTTGGTGATAGCTTCGGCTCCACCAGTACCTCTTTACGGCCTTAGAGAAACTACCTTTACGTTTATTGCGCGACTTGCGCGAGTATACTTACAAAAAGTAAGTATTGGTACTCGTGCTTAAGTAAGTTGTTATTTATTCCTATTTTTTCCTACTGTAATAAATAGTGAAAATCATGTGCAAGAAAATTACTGCATAAGTATGTATAATTTAGCACATGAACTTGTTAGCCTTGCAACTGCGAGTCTGTTTTGTATCATAGGCATACAAATTCTTAGGCGCTGGTGTGCTCATCGCTGTGCGGCCTCGTGTTCTTTGATCGATGTTGTATGTGGTTAGCCGGCTGGGATCTTTCGATGGGAGTGAGTCTTCCGTACGTAATAGTTATTTTTTTCTTATATCAATATACAATACACACTATATATACTATACTATACTATACTATACTACTATTTCTCTTAACATCATTACAAACCACCCTGATACCTAGTTAGATAGGTAAAATGTGACAGTGTCCATAGAACACGGTCTAATGATAGTGATGCTGTCACAGGCAGCTGAAGAGACTGATAAATCACTGATAACGGATATAGATTTCTACTTCGGCAACGTCGTCTTAATTTCAATGACGACGACAGTTCGTCGACGAGGCGATGGACAAACTTTTTTTTCCAAGGTTAAGTGATGAGACGAGCAAGTCGTTCGCCTGGTGGTAAGCGTCACGACTGCCACTAACAGTAGCAGGCCAGGATTGTGAACTTTAATCGAAGCGAATTTAATCCTGCGCCGCACTGCACTGCGCTCGTCACCCTGAGATATTAGATGATAAATCTCTTCATACCTAGTAATTTTTCTAGTATTAACATTGCCCTTCAAGCCGGAACACAGTAATGCTTGCACACTACTGCTTGGCGGTTGAATAATTGGCAAAGGTGTGGTACTTCCCCAGTCGGAGTCTGCAGTAGAGTTCTACCACTACAAAGTATTTGTTCTGTTTTGATGTCGGCTAACCAATCCACCAACCCGCATAGCCAGCTTGGTGGATATGGCTTAATCGGCTTTCTGGGGTAGGGCGCTAGTTTGGTGGCTAGGGCCGACATGTGGCCCGAGCCGACACATTTCATGAATGTTTTTTTATTTGCAATAAATAATTTTAATTTAGAACTGAAAAGATGCTAGGTATTCGTTATTGTATTCATTCACAATATTAATTATACATCTTGGGGACTTAAGGCTTTATGGACAATAGATGATGTTAGGTTAGGTTGATGATGATGTTTAAATCGTTGAAACCAATACCTTTGATGAAGAATTAAATTTAACATTAGTAATACTAGTAAACATTATTTAAATCGGTTAATAATGTTCTGATATATGAGCGTATAAAGTTTTTGTTAGAGACAACTCTGTCCCTTTCCCACAAAACAAAAAATGACGTCACGCCTTACGTGTCAGAATAGAATTTATATGGCATCCTGACAAGTGACGTCACGATTTGCTGTCTCGCCTCTCTGTCTAGCATAATATTAAAATGCTTATAAGTTGCTTATTTTTGATTAGATTTTAATTTTCTTTCCATTAATGAGCTATATTTATGGGCAACATTTGAATAGGACAATTAAAAAAAACCAGTCATCTAGCCTATTATGGTGTGCTAACCAGATACCGCGAAAAAATCAGAGGTAGCCTAGAAAACTGTCATACACGACAAAATGTATGGGACAGAAGATTTTATAGCGATGTGTGTTGGCCCCATAGTTAAAGTTGTTCACAGTAAAGAGAACTATGACCTCCTTTCGGCTTAGTGCGTAGCGCGTAACCCTGTATAGATATTGCGTAAAATAATATTATATTAGGTAGGTATATGTAATGCGTTTTACCATAGAAAACATAATAGTACAACGTACAAAAGATTTACTCCCATAGAAAACGTATAAGCGTAGATATACCTACCTTTATAACTACACAACCATGTCATATTCAGTGCAAGGTAGTTTGTACTCTTTATTTCGATAAATCAATAACAGCGTGTCGACTTTCCACTGTAGCGATTAGCTCGTTGACGTCACGCAGATCCCGCCGACTGCGCCGCGCCTCTTCACTACATTGGAATCGTAATATCGAAACTGTTTTATATATAATAGAGTATAAATTAGCTTGCACTGAATTTAACATGATTGTAGTTACAGGTATATTGTGGTTCGACTATGGTTATATACGTTTTCTATGGAAGTGATACTTCTGTAGGTTTTGTTTTACATACTCTCGACGTCTGCGTAAAATTCGACTAACAACGGATTGTGAGTCTGGTCGGCTGGACCCGCTCTGGATGGACATAGACTTTTAGATACTTTGTGCGAACCGCACTTGACGAACATAGACAGAATGAGTAAAACTATAGGTAGTACTTACTATTTAATTAACATTTTAAATTATCATGTAAGTAAGTATTATTATTTCATAGATTACCTACAATTTAGGTAAGTACTTTTAAGTCGGTCTAAGAAAAATATTAACATAAACCGCAAAAGTTATTTGCTAAATAAACTTTAGTCAGCTTAGTGTAACCACGCCCGCCAAAAACCACTTGTCCTTGACTTCTATTTCTCGAATGTTTTCTAAGAAACACTCGTTCTGGCCGAAAGTAGATGTCCTTTGAATAATTAGTATACTTATTTCATTATTTATAGGAAATTATAAAGAACTAGCTGACCCGCCCCGGCTTCGCACGGGGTAATTACCTATTTTGAACCGACTTAAAAAAGGAGGTTATCAATTTGTCACATATGTATGTAATATTAGCTGTGACCGCAGTTCCACCCACGTGATTATGAAAAACGACGAAAATGATAATAATAAAAAATGCCTTTAGGTATGTTATTCCGGTATATAAGCTATCTCCATTCCGAGTTTCATTAATATCCGTTCAGCCATTTTGGCACGAAGAGGTAACAAACATACACACACACACCGATAAATTTTTCGCATATATAATATTAGTGTGATAGCCTGATCTTCAGATATCGTCACTCCATCCAGTCTCAGGGTGTCCTGTACTAAGCTTTCGTATTTATAATATCATAGTGTGGATATATCTTCAAATACCAATTTTCATCACTATACTTTAAATAACAAAGACCTTTCCTTATAAAGTTTAATCCCCCGTTTCTCGCCCTTAAATGATCCCTGTCAAAAAATATTTAAAATATCATATTTTATTTTGAATTTACTACCCAAACACCAACTTTTATCACTATAACTTAAAAACAAAGAACTTTCTTGCAAAGTTTCATCCCCATTTCACCCCCATAATTCAGCCCTGTTGCAAAATCCGTTCTTAGCTGACGTTTTCTGCCTGTAAACTACCTACCTGCCTAATTTTAGTATCAGAGATTAAGTCGTTTCCGAGATTTCGTGTTTACCCTTGTAAAGTTTAATCCCCCGTTTCTCGCTCTTCCCATACAAAGTTTCATCCCGCGTTTCATCCTCTTAAGTCAGCCCTGTCAAAAAATATTGAAAATAACTTTTTTTTATTTTGAATGAACTATCTAAGTATCAATGTTCATCATTATAACTTCAAAAATAAAGACCTTGCTTTATAAAATTTCATCACCCGCTTTACCTCCTTAAATCATCTGAAAATATGATATTATTAATAATATTAATAATATCACATTTTATTTTGTATGAACTACCCAAATAGGTGCCACCTTTCATCACTATAACTTCAAAAACAAAGAAAGAACTTTCCATGTAAAGTTATATCCCCCGTTCCACCCCCTTAGTTCAACCATTTCGCAAATTCCGTTCTATGCTGACGTCACCTACCCATAAACCACCTACCTGCTAAATTTCAGCTTCAGAGATCAAGTAGTTTTCGTGATTTCGTGCTTAGTCTTCTAAAGTTTAATCCACCGGTTCTCACCCTTAAATTTTCCCTGTCAAAAAATATGAATAACATCAAATTTTAATTTGAATGGACTACACAAACACCAATTTTTATCACTATAACTTCAAAAACAAAGAACTTTCTTGGAAAGTTTCATCCCCATTTCACCCCCATAATTCAGCCCTGTCGCAAGATCCGTTCTTACCTGACGTCTCCTACCTATAAACTACCCACCTGCCAAATTTCAGCTTCAGGGATCAAGTAGTTTTCGAGATTTCGTGTTTAGTCAGTGAGTGAGTGAGTGATTTTTGCTTTTATATTTAAAAAAATTAATAATAATAGAAGATGAAAGGGAAATGGGAAAGGGAAATGGGAAATTGGAAATTGGAAATGGGAAATTGGAAATGGGAAATGGGTAATTGGAAATGGGAAATGGGAAATGGGAAATGGGAAATGGGAAATGGGAAATGGGAAATGGGAAATGGGAAATGGGAAATGGGAAATGGGAAATTGGAAAATAGAAAAGGGCTGTTTTAAGGGTTTTCCCGGAAATTATACGATTTTTTCTCGCCTTTTAAACCTTCCCTAGACCTCCACGAACACTTCAAGACTAAGATAAGATAAATCCGTTCAGCCGTTCTCGAGTTTTAGTGAGACTAACGAACAGCAATTCATTTTTATGTATATAGATAGGCTAGATTACTGATGTTCAAATCGTTGAAACCAATAGCTTTGATCAAGAATTTAAGTAAATATAGTATGGTAATTGAAAACATTATTTAAATCGGTTAATAATGTTCTGATATATGAGCGTTTAAAGTTTTTGTTAGTGACAACTCTGTCCCTTTCCCACAAAACAAAATATGACGTCACGCCTTACTTGTCAGAATAGAATTTATATGGCGTCCTGACAAGTGACGTCACGATCTGCTGTTTCGCCTCTCTGTCTAGCATGATATTAAAATGCTTATAAGTTGCTTATTTTGGATCAAATTTTAATTTTCTTTTGAATAGGACAATAAAAAAACCAGTCATCTAGCCTATTAGGCTAGATGACTGGTTTTTTTAGGTAACTTTTGTATCTATTACCGGAGTACTATTATTTATTCTGTGCTATTACTTTAATCTTGTTTAGAGAAAAGTTATATTCTACCTATAAGTACCTATCTTCTTCTATTTGTAGTGATGTAGATGTAGATTCTAACTTTTTATCTATCAAATTTTGATTTAGGTATTTGTTGAAGTGCTAGAGCCCTTCGGCCGCGTACGAAACCGGAGGCTCGTAAGCGTAACCAGTTACGGCAGAAGAAAAAATCTTCGTTGTCAGATATTGGTTACTAGGAAATACTTTATGGGAAGCCCTAAGTGATTTATGGAGAGAATTGGGTTCTTTGTCTTGCACTGGATATTACAATAAGAAAATACTTTGATTATAAATCATAGATCTATTAAAAAAAAGGGCAGATGAGTGTCGCGCGCTTTGACGTGGACCGCACAAATTAGGTCCACGGGCCTAGTTGACCTTATCATAATTAATCAGGACGTTAGGTTGAATTATCGTAGACATATCTAAAAAAAAATACCTTCCTGTGTTTTCAAAAGAGGCACAAACAGTCCAAAAACCAAAAACAAGTTCTCTCTCAGTTATTTCTCACTACATACATTTTTCTTTAAAATTCTTCCGATTCGTTCATGTAGTTGTTTTAGTCCAATTATGTTTGCTTGACATTAGAGCGTACCTCATCTCCCTTTTTTTACTAGATCTATGTTATAAATTTTTGTCGTAGGTGCCATGTTGGTATTGAGCTACCCTCATTTCCTATACGCTGACATGAGGTACGTCAACGGAGTCATCGGCATGGTCCCCCGTGAAGAAGAACATAGGATCTTTATTGACATTGAGCCGGTAAGACAATAATATAGGTAGGTAATATTACCTACTATACATACTTTATTTTAATAGATAACTACAATAATGTGCATTTTTCATATGTTAACTAAGTGTGCCAAATTCCTAGCTACCTAAGCGTCTATTATTTAAATATACATGATCGGCCTTATCTACCTAAAATAATCTCGATTTTCTTAGTCACCGCTTAAACTTCTCTGTCCTTTTCTAGCACGTGTAACTTCACGTCAGAGAGAAGATGGCAGAGCATCTTAAGCAGTGACTAACGGTTGAAAAATTTTTTTGTAGTAAGGCCGTAGGTATCAAACAAAAAGTTTCAACAATACTGAAGGGTGTGTATGTAGGTACTCGTCATTATGAACAATTTTACTATGGGGCCGAACCTGATTTCGCGAAAAAACCCAGCTGTTCCATACAATAAGTTCTTTGAGATTTGACAAAATGTATGGAACAGCTGTTTTTTTTCTCTCTTTACACAGTACACATAATATGGCACATAGCAACCGCACCCCTTCTAAACATTTGCAGACCAATCGCTCCAATATTGCAATAAGGCGTTTATTTTTTTTCTCTGAGTTTTTTTTCGTCTTGCAAAAGCTAGTTTGTAGTATATCTACCTGAATATTAATTTATATTAGTAGTTATCTACCTGTAATTCCATAAGTTATTTCAATAAAATAGAAAATACTCTTATTGTGCTAGAATATAGTATAGGTACCCTATGTCAGATAGGTCCCTATTCATCATCAGCCCGAAGACGTCCATTGCTGGACAAAGGCCTACCCTTTTAATGGGGGGGGGGGGATTTTCATAATCACTACGTTTGGCTTAGATCTGGGTATGTCCTAAAACTGCATCCAGAACCACCGGAGGACGGCCAGCAGCGTCCTCTCGTTTTACGGTGGTTAGCATTCTGATTCTGCGTTCCACCATAATATCTTTGCCAGCAGCGACAATGATAAAATGAATGGACGGGAAATAAGCGCACGGATTTTGAAGACTATATGTTGAATGATGTTGATCCTCTCGCGTCAGTCATACTCTGCCTTTGCGACATGCGAGCCGTACGATACGACAATACAAACTTCTAATACATGTACAATGTACATGTGTTCTCTTTTTGTCATGCAGTAATTAGATTCGCTATCTCTATTTTCTGGCAAATGTAATAAGCATACTTTTAGCTAGGTATGCTTGATTGTGTTGACTTGTTAATTTGAACGATTTGCAAGCGCTGGGCCCGTCCATTCCATTATCACTGTCGCTGTTTGCTAGTAGGTAACTATTGTCGAATTTCTGTGAAAATAAGAGAATAACATTTACTAATGTTTATTAGCTTGAAGTATTCGTACTTATAACGTATACGGCTGCACTGATTGAAAAAGAACTAACTCCACCAAGGAAGAGTACTTAATACTGAGTAATACTACTTAATTTGCAATCGTAATTGTCAAATACTTATATTCAGTCGTAGCACAGCTTATTATGTATGTTCCTACTTTAGCTGGTTATTTTAACACTATAAGGTATCTACTAACGCCTTGATTAACTATTCAAAAAAACAATACATACTAACCAATCTATAACACATAATTATGTGGTTCAGGTGCACAGGGCACTAGATCTGAATTTAAGGTAGGACAGTTGTAATAGGTAGGGCGCTTCACAGTACTTTGCTTATTTTAAGGTAGTGCATTGCCCCTTTCTCTTATGTGAATAAAAAGTAATGTATTAGCTTGATTTATTCAATTTAAAGTTTTGTTCCTTTCAATGGCAATTAAAAAAGACATTGCAAATTAATTTAAAATTAGATAAAATCTCGTCGTCGTCTCGTCGTTATAGTCGGAGTATCTGATTTAATTAAACGTGAGTATTCCCGTATAAATAAAACAAAAATAGATAAAATCTAGTAATAATTAATAATAATTTTCTATTACAATATGCTTATATGCTAGCTTTAATTTAAATTAATTTATTTTTGTATAAGTTTCAAAAGTAATTCTTCCTTTGCCTTGTTTACCTAATCCTCTAGTGTATATTATGTTAAATACTTCTATTATTAATGCAGCTAGGCATAAATAGGTTAGTACAGATCTTTAAAATGTAATTTATGAGATAGCTTTAAATTATTGCATTCTGTTTTGTATGTTTATTAAATAAATAAATAAGTCGTAAGAACGTTTTTTCAGAAACGAATTTGTAGAGGTACCTAACTATAATTTGTTTTATAGACATCTCGTCAGTTACCTTTAAGAAACTATCATGTAAATTGATCGAGTACACGTTTATATAACTTTTTTAAACGACACGAGTACAACGCGACTGATAAGTCGTATAAGATTGCTTTATAGACGTATTGACGGTACCTTTACTTAATGATCGTGTAACTTCATCGAGTAAACATAGCTATAACGTTTTGATACCGACACAAATTAAAACGACCAAATAGTCGACCTTAACACTGTTAAAGGACTCTGAAGTCTGATTATTACTGTATATGATATTTTTGTAACTTAGGGTTTTATATCATTTTGTTAAATGACATCTTTGCTAGTTGGGTCAATAATCCTCCTATGCCTACCTCAATGCCCCCCCCCCCTCCCTCCCCCCTCGGCTACGGCCTTGCAGGTGCACCAGGTGTTATGCATCTCAATCTTCATAAAAATTTGATACATAGGTACTCAAAGAATCTGTGATGAATTATTTTATTTATTTATATTATAGAACACCGGCACCCCTATAAGAGGAGCAAAGAGAGCGCAGTTCAACATCTTCCAGAGGCCGATTAGTGGAATCCCACCAACTTCGAACCTTCGCACACTACTCATGCCTATCGTGTGGGTGGAGGAGGTAAGTGCTTACTTGTATATTTCGCGAACTACAAAGCTACTCTAAATTTAGCTGTTCCCAATTTTCAGCTAGCTATAGTAAGTATAGTAAGTAGGTATTATACAACGTGTAACAAAAAGGTTCAACAATACTGAAGGGTATGTATGTACCTACCCATCATCATGAACAACTTTTACTATGGTGCTAATTCTGAAAACAATAAAAAACATCAGCTGTTCCATACAAAAAGTTCCTTTACCTTGGACAAAATATATAGAACAGCTGTTTCTTTTCACGATTTCAGTGTTGGCCTCATAGTCAAAGTTGTTCATAATGATGAGTACATACTTACTACTCTTCAGTGTTGTTGAACCATTCTGTTACAGATTGTATATAAGTACCTACCAATTATATACCTCTTCCAATCTACCATTAATTATATCTCGGTGGCAGTGACAACAAATAAGTACAATAGTTTACTAAGTTACACCAAAGTTCACGTCAAACACGTGTTCTTCCGACTATTACATAATAGGTACAACTTCTTCTTTATACTAGTACCTATCTATAGGCTTCTTCTTAGTCTCAGTCTCTTCTTAGGCCTTTAGGTAGGTACATCAATATTAATGTTAGGTAGGAATACCTATCATACATAGAAGCTGAACTATTAGTAACTAAGGCTAGAGTAGAAGCAAGTAGCTCTCTTTCCTGTAGTCACTGCACGCGAATGACATCAAATAACCACGCCAAGAGAAAACATCATCAGCTTATTATGTTTCACAGTCTATAGATTTGCCAGAAGAGTACAAAGATGAGCTGCGTTCGCGGTTGCTCCGATCACTGGACCTGCTCGACATTCTGATCCCGGTGCTGATAGCAGTGTGCTGTGCTGTGCTACTGGTGGGACTGGTGCTGCTGTGGCGAGCCAAGGCACAGAGAACCACCGCGCACCCGCCTCTTTCGACCGAAATCGATAATAAAACATAATTCCACCTATAGATTGGTTTTTATTATCTTCTTCAGGGACCACGCCAATAACTAGACAAAATTCTTAATTAACTAGGTGCTACAAACTTACGTCGAGGGTGTCCGGAAAGACAGGCACAAAGATCGCAAGAGTTTAGAGGCTTTACTGCAGAGCGAAGGTGTTAAAGGCATAAAGTCACGAATAGCGTTCAATAAAAATGCATCACAACTCTCGACACTCGTATGCTTCACGCAACATCCACCTGGGGACACATATATACCAGTAGGCAGCGACGGTGATAATGGAATTGACCGGCCGAGCGCAAGCAAATCGATCAAAATTAACAAGACAAAACAATCAAGCATACCTAAAATTACCATAGCTAAAAGTATGCATATTACATTTGCCGAAAAATAGAGATAGCGAATCTAATTACTGCATGACAAAAAGAGAACACATGTAAGTACATGTATTAGAAGTTTGTATTGTCGTATCGGACGGCTCGCATGTCGCAAAGGCAGAGTATGCCTGAAGCGAGTGGAGAGCCGGCGCTCAACATAGTCTTCAAAATCCGTGTGCTTATTTCACGTCCATTCCGCTGCCAGTAGGTATAAGTCATAGGGGTCAATGTAGGGTATATTAATTTAAGATCTCTGTACACTTAGTTGCAAATAAATAAATATGAAAGTATTTCATTCCATTTTTGGCAATTTTGTTTTATTTTTATTTAGTGAGTTTATCCATTACAAACATAAATCTAAACTTACAAAAAAATCTAATCTTTTTCTGACAGTAAAACGTAGTGGTTAATACTCTTTGGTTGGCGACTGCCTAAATAGATAACTAACCTAAGCACCATTATTCCGGGAGTTTTTGGCGGGAACGCGAAAAAATTATGTCGCCGCATTGTACCTATTATTTTCCAAAACTTGTGTTTTTTCGGGTGTTACTGCATAAAATTAGTGGCGTTTTATTAATTAAGTGCCAATTGACGTGCATGAGTATGGGCAATTGGTATAATATGGTGTAATATGTCTTTCGGGTTGTTTCCAAAACTCCGAAGAAGCTTGTAGTAAACTTGCCACGACATTATTAGGACATGATTGGACTTGACCGTGACTTACTGTGTGTGACTTGGACTGAGGCTAAAACTCATTTAGTCGGAATAAGAAGGATCGATGAAGAAATATTTATTCGGCTGAAGACCTAGTATCCATGGCCAAGACCAAATTATAAGACACCATTTTTCCTAGTGCACTTTTCATACATGTCTTGTCCATTCATGTCACTATGGCACTTTCGCCAGGCAAAGATATAAATAGCTAATGATTGATTGAAGCTAATCAATGACCAACATGATGGGCAAAGTAAAGTTGCAACAACGTCACTGGCTTTAACGTCGACACAATTAGAATGGGAGATGGCATCAGGATAAGTACCTATATCTCACTAACTACCCTAAGTAAGTCCCTGGGTGATGGATCCTACAAGGAAAATAAAAACACGTACCAAATGAGCTTGAATGTTTATTTCATTAAAATTTGTTTACATATAGAGTTCATTACAATTAACATTTCACACAAAGAAGCTGCAAAGTTTTTCGTACCAACAAAATGATCTGAAGAAACGCTCGCAAATTAAAATCACAATATTTACCTATTTTATTTCAAGGCTGATAAGGAAGCGGGGGTAAAGAGTCTTTCTTTTACTGGACTAGATAAACAAATGAGATTTCACGATACGTACTACTCAAAATATCTAACGTAGGCATAAAAATAGTTAACAAATTATTTAATAAACGCGAAACACACAAGTCGCCCGACATCTTTATCAGCCTCCATAGATAGTGTGCAACCTAACTGCGGTTTTCTCACACGGGAACGCAATCGAGATCATCCAATTTGTAAAGAATTCATAAATATATTTATAACTTACTGGCATGAATAAAGCTGTCGCACATTAGAACCTGCATGCAACTAGAAGCAAAGAATAGAAATGGGAACCATGAACACTGACGTGGTTTTGACCCACTTTTGTTTTATTTATACGGGATAAACTCACGTTACTTAAGTCGGATTCTCCGATTATACCTAGTTTCGGTTACATCCGTTGATCCTTTTCAAGGAGTGAAAACTGAGCCCGACGCACGGGCGTCCGCGCTGTTTCACACAATATAGTCGGGGCATCCGAATTAAATAATTGTGAGTAATCTTGTATAAATAAAACAGAAATGGGAACCGTTCGCCGTTTGCCGTTTGACAGAAGTACCAAGACGTGTGAAAAAGTGTTCCTTACAATTCGTCTATAGTGGCACAAGTTATAACGGCCGTAATTTCAATGCTTTACTGGTAGACTCGTATTGGGCATCTAATGACCGACTCGCTCTTGTCCTTCGCGAGGAGGAAACCCACAATCGACCTGCACAACCTACATTCATAAAATATTATAAATTTATCATACCTCAAAATAGAAGTAAAAACATTCATTATGCGTCAGGAGGGGGCATTTATAGACATTTATTATTATAAGTATATTGCTTAAGTAACTTATTACTTAATTAAATAAAAATGACATACATACATTTAAACGACATTCCACTTCGTATAGTCGCAGTGCCTAATACATAATATTCATAATATCTACCTTAGTAATTATAATAAAATTCGTGTGAAAGTTATGCACAAAATGTTCTTATTTTGGTATCTCGGATTGCAACAGAAAATTAACGAGTTGGCTTCAAAAGACCAAAGAATAAGAATCATCTCCAAATAAAGAAAATAAAAAATAAACTCATATTTCATACTTAATTCATCCGACAAACAGCACTAGGCAGCCTATAAAAAAAACTTGAAAGTCGACAAACCAAAATGTAAAATTACACATTTTATTTAGCTGGTAAATAAAATAATAACATTTAGACTACAAATAGTTTAGTAAAGAATTAGTTGTTAAATCGGTAAGGTAAGGTCCAGTTGTACGAGATGGTAAATATTGTTTTGAACATGTTTAACTATATCCTCTCGGATAGCTTCACTCTTTTTTTTAATACCAGTTGAATGCTGAGAACATTACCATTCATTATATTTACAACAGGTAGGATTAAAGTTGAAAAGTATTCGTATTTAAGGCAGTCTCATCCCACTTTTGAGCTACCGAAGTTCGCGTTTTTAACCACTAAAATACCTATACTTTTTAATAACGGAAAAAAAAAACATTTTATATTTTTCAAGGCGACGCAAAAGTAGAAACTTAATTTAAGATGATCAACCCGATAGAAAATTAAAGAAAATCAAAAGTGACACTGATATTTTATTTTTCGTGTCCATTACCAGCCAGATACCAACGGAGTTGGCAAGCCAAGGCTCTGCCCTCTGCCAAAAAGTATATAGTCAGGGACCATATACTCTTTTATGTGTTATGATTTTATTTTAGTGTGCGTTCCTACAAACAGGATATTGTTTTAATATTATGAAAGTTTGCTTGAAAGTGTGTCATACGTGTTTACCTCGTCCTCTGCAAAAAGTGACAGAAAACAGCGACGGTGATAATGGAATGGACGGGCCCAGCTCTTACAAATCGATCAAAATTAACAAGGCAACACAATCAAGCATACATTTACATTTGCCGGAATATAGAGATAGCGAATCTAATTACTGCATGACAAAAAGTGAATACATGTACATGTGTATTAGAAGTATGTATTGTCGTATCGTACGGCTCGCATGTCGCAAAGGCAGCGTATGACTGAAGCGAGTGGAGAGCCGGCGCTCAACATATAGTCTTCAAAATCCGTGCGCTTATTTCCAGTCCATTCATCTTATCATTGTCGCTGACAGAAAATTTTGTAGGCAGATTATCGCTAATGGCTTCTCCTTTGGTATGCGCTCTTATAGTAGTAGTTGTCGTTAGTACTATCTCTATGATTTATTAATCAAAGGAACAGAGGATATCGCACGCACGGATATCGCGTCGATGCAATCAATGCAATAATAGTGGACATTTTAATGACTCAAATAACGCAACTCTGCGACTGATTTCAAACGAGGCCGCGGCGACGGTGGCGCTGCACCGCGTGCTGTACGCTACTGAAAACAACAACGAAATATGCCAGCAGCGCGAGTACCGTTCTGTGTGTCGCTAATTTGACGTGTCGGTAATAGCTGATTTCATTGACGAATTTAAGAAAATACCGATTTTTGTCGAATTTTATCGATCGTTAAGGACTCGAGCTGCTGTTTACACACGATATAATGGGGGCGTGCGCCGCTGCCGCGGCGGTCAAGCTGCGGTCAAACACTACCTGAGTAGTACACATTACTATGGTAGTGTGTTGCCCCCGACTACCCAGAAATAAATGTATTCAGTTGGCTGTATTCACACGAGACGACAAGGACATGTTGTTTGCGGTGCACTCATCACTAAAAAACGCGAGGTCAGCGGCAACCCGCCCCATGGCTCGCGGTATCTTTCGGCCGCTAGGATTGCGGCGCGGTCGCCGCGCTCTCGTGTGAAATCAGCCTAAACTAAGGGGTTAAAGCTCAGAATACTGCGCGGCGCTATCACGCTCGCGCTTTTCATCATTTTTAAATGTATACAATTACTGAATATAGAATGAATATGAGAAATCGCAGTCAGCGAAATTACGGGTATGCAGATTTTTAGGGGGACAAAACCATAGGTATTGGTTTTGTGTTCTATAAAAGTCCGCATAGATAACTTAAAATGAGAATGGTCATCATAACTCAAAGTATTGATCAGCAGGCGTAATCATAACTCAATCGGAAATGTTTCCGTTCGGTTTCACATTATCTGTCCCAGTCATCTACATTCAGGATGACACAGACCGAGAATGTGTATCCGAACGGAAATCTTTTCGATTGAGTTGTGAATACCCACCCTTGCATTACCTTGTTATATTTTTAGACACACATTTGGAAGCACCACATCTAGATGTTCTTGCAAAAACAGTTAACAGTATAAAAATATACACTAGAAAGATATGATCATAGTAAATTAGACTATACACTTACATGATACAATTTTAAAAAGTAAATGCCCACGAAATTGTGAAGAAACTTCAAAACCAAACTTGTTGTCACAATGTTTTATTTTATATCCCACAAACTAAAAAAATACCAGCAGCTGCAATATTCGACTAAAATTAACTAGGCGTTGAACCAGAATTTACACTATTATTTACAACTCAATTGAAAAACATTTCCGGTCGGGTCCACATTATCCCTCTCTGTCATCCTGAATGGAAATGTAATGAAAATTAATGGAACGGATAATGTGAATCCGAACGGACACGGTTCCGATTGAGTTGTGAATACCACTTCTGAACAGTTACAGACCAATATTTCCAGTAGCAACATAGCTTCAACGCGAACCCGCGCCTTTCCACCTGCGCAACAAGATATAATATATAACAAAAAAATAAACTTTACAAAAAGGCTCCTAAATGGGTAAATAAAGGTGAGGGTAGAGTACATATACCCCTTCTAGGTAAGCGTGCTCCATCCTAGACCGCACCGTCGCTTACCAGGCAGGAAGGATATGGCAAACCTATTCCGAATAAAAATAATTTGTAAGCTTGCGACTGCGTGATGTTCGAGGTTATCTTTGGAATTACTGATCCGATTTACCTACAGAAACTATTTGCACCAATGGAAAGCCGCGTGTTATAAGGCTATATTTTAACGGACTTCAAAAGAGGAGCTTCTATGTCTGTATGTATTTTGTTAAAGTATTTTCACCGATGATTTCTCCGTCAAAGTCCAATTTTGAAAAATCTTTTTTTGTTTGATAATGTACCTATACTCTAGAATTTCGAGGTTTTTTTACTTCGTGCTTGTATTGTGACGTCATAGCAACGAGTGGTCTGGTGCAACAGAAATAGCTAAACATATTCGGATGTGGTCATAGCATCTCTTTTGATATATGTTTGGACCAAAAAGATTTTTGAACTGCGTATTTACGGCCTGACAAGCCTTACCTAAAAACGTTGCTTGAAGTAAAATTACATTAGTACTCTGCAATGTTTTGTATTGCGCAGAAATTTGATGACGTTTGTTAACTTAAGTAACGTTTTTAAGCAAGTTTTAGATGTAAGACACGCCTTATTACATTGCTAAAGCGTACGTGTATGTTAAGAATTAAAAAAAACAACAAATAGTGGGGACTTAGATTATATACCTGTCAGTGGGGAAGACCACGTACTACTCGTTTGACAACTGAGAAGACTAACGATGCGTCTTAATTTTCTCTGCGACACTGGCCACTAATAAAAAACTAAGTATAAATAATAAGTAGTACGGGATCGATAGAATGTGTATGAAAAATAGTATATTCCATTTACCCAAGATAATCAGTCGGGGTGCTTTCCCAGTTCTCATACATTTTCTGACGAAACATACTAGGTATTTTTCAATCAATTTGTGCTAAGTAACAGTTCTGTAACTATAACTGTGGTTGTAGTACGAAATGCGCGAGCCAGTTTAAGCTATGCTACTGACACGGGATTGGTCTGCTGAAGGCTAAACTCTATTATTTTGAAGCGGAAAATAAATTTCAAATAAACAAAAACAAACAAATAAATACGAAACAAAGAAAAAAATATGAATTACATATTGACCTTAGAGCGAAAATAACCGCGGTACCGTTTATTTATCCTACAGGGCATTTGCCACAAGATTGTAAACGATAATAGAATAGCAATATTATCATCTATACGGTAACAAAAACCCGTACATAAAAACAATCTTGGCTTTAAATTTAACGCTTTTATAAATTACATTAATTAATCAATATAATATTCCTACGCTTAAATGAGTGTGGGATCTAATTAAAATCAAATTAAGGTCCTCGATAATATGAAATCTCGTGGTCCGACAGATCGGATTGCCAGCTTATTAAAAAAAGTGCCCAATTCATCTGTCAACTAAAATATGTAGTATTGTTTTAAATTATAACACAATTTATAAAATTAAAATACTGGATCTATTTGTATTAAAATAAAATCTACAGTAATTTTCATACAAAAAGTGTCCCATAAAATAAATAATCTGTTAACTAAAACTTCTAAGAGGACTGTTAAACATCAATTCATAAAATTAAAACATTATTGGAATTTTAATCAATATATCATTAAAATAAAATCAGTCCTCAAAACAGTTATACACAATTCGACTAAAAAATTTACAATTTATTTACATTTTAGTAATATATATTTACTTTTACTTATAATATATACCTACTCTATTATTTGTTTAAGTATGTATTTACAGGTATGTACAAGATCAATATAGAGTCGAGTGTCGAAGGTTAATATATTAGTCTAAGTGTTTGTCGGCGTTGTTGCGCTTGCGTCCCTTTGCGTGTGCGAGCATGGTAACAAGCTTCTTGTGGCTGTCGCCGACGATCCAGCCATGCTGCGGCTGCGGGCCGGCCGCCTCTTCGCTCTCCGAGGAGCAGTAGTGGTGCGCGGCGCGCACGCGGATCTTAGGCCCGGGCGGCGCGCGCTGCCCGCCGCTCCCGCTCCCGCTGCCGCTGCCGCCGCTGCCGCCGCTGCCGCCGCCACCGCTCGCCTCACCGTCCTCGCTGCGGCCGCCGCTAGCGGCGCGCCCTCTCGCTGCTTTGCTCTCGCTTTTTGACAAATGGCGGCTAGCCTTCCTCCCGCTTGTGTGATGCCCTTCCTTCTTTCTACTCTTCTTTTTGCGAGGAGCACTCGCCACCACAGAATCCGCGCTGTTGGGCCTCGGGGGGGCCCCGTCGAATTCCGACTCCGAACTCCAATGTTCAGCCAGTATGTTTTGCTTGCCGACTGTACATTTTCTCCGCGCTCTTTGCCGCGCCACGCCCGCGTTGTCAAACGACTGGTCAACCGTATCGGCGCTGCAGTCGTAGCTTGTACCGATACCTTCGTCAGATTTTCCGGGAGAATGCTTATCCGCTGTAGATCTCGAAGCGGGCGCCATGAACGCATCCACATCTTGCGGTGGCGTTGCGCCATTGTCTTCATGGAAAATGCTTCTCGAGACTCTGTAACTCTTATCATCGTCACCTAGATCAAGTTGTTTATCAGCCCGATCACATCTCAAGGTTTCAACATCATCATCACTTTCCTCCTGTGCAACACATCGAGAAGATGTATAGCTTTGATTTTTATCAGTCTGAATACTCTTTGTTGATTTTGATTTATGAGCAATATCACGAATATCGTATTTCTGTAAACGAATACGATTCCGCGGAACTCCTAGCATATCTATGTTGTTTTCTCTTTTTGACTCTGACAAGTCATCATGCAATGTCATCTTTGATGAATCACGTCCGTGTGTCTTCAGCTTCTCTGTCTGTGTACTTTGTGCAGACACCATCGTATAAATTTCCATTTTAGCTGCTTCCGAAGGTGACAGCCCCTTAATATATTTGGTAGCGGCCGATTCGTTGCTGGTTTCCACATCAGAATAATCAAGTTTATTTTCTGTTTGAGCAAATGCTGATACCTTTTCGGCGGGTAATATCAGATGCATATACTGTCTATTTAATGTTTCCGGTTTATCAATATCGAATTCATCTTCAATGTCACATGTTGTAAGTTCATTAGTTTTCGTCACAACAATGTTAGTAAAATTTTTATCATCTTTTGTTGCAGCAATGATATCTTTGAAGTTTACTTGTGTAGATTCTTCAGTCATTAGACTATACCCAAGATTTTCTTTTTGCTTATCATCAATTGAGAAGATTTGCATTGAGCCGGAATCTGTATCGTTTTGACATAATGAAGATATATATTCAAAGTTACTCGGAGTGAGTCCGTCGGCTGTAACGTTTGTCCGTGCATGTTTACTATTTGCCGATAAAGATTGCTTATATTTTGTTGTGTTGTAACTTTCGTCAAAAATAGGTATATTTTTATTTTCTGAAGTTGTATGTTCGTTGCACTCAGTCCAATTGTGTTGCTCCACCGGCGATAAATTAGTATTTCTTTGAAAATTGGTATTTGACGATAGGATTACGCCTTTTTCATCCTTAGAGATGTCAATGTTATTAGATTTGGATACAGTCTCCAGAAGACTATCGAAAAGCTGGTCAAGATTAGGTCTAGGATTTTCAGGTTCCTTTGTGTCAGGTTTTTCACATCGCACTGCGTTGTTTTTAAATATATTTTCTATAGCCGCATTCTTGTCTGCATTTCTATTTTTGTTGACACAATTTAGTTTCCCGCATCCTCTTTCAACATCGCTGTCGTCAGAATCATTATCACTTGGGCAGACGCAATTAATATCGTTGGACATGTAGAAAATAAAATCTCCTTCAGGAGAAGAATTTTCACTTTCATATTCACTTTCGTCTATACGGTCAGGAATGAAACCAGACGTGCTAGCTATACCAATGTCAGCTTCTGTTTTACCATTGTCAACTTCGTTGTTACTTTGTGCTCCGGAGCCTTTTTGCACTTTCATCCAGGAGTCTTCGTCTATACATTGGACGAAATGTTTTTCACTAAAAGCTATGTCTCTAAGATTTTTCCTCTCAACGCCTCGTCTCTCTTCTTTTGAGAAAATATTCTTTCGCTCCTTTTCATTCCCAGTTACAGTGCTTTTGTCTCCTTCTTTTACTGTTTCGAAATTTATAGAATCTTTAACTTCACCTTTTCTTTCTTTGTCTCTAGTTTTTATTTTTTCTTCTTTTGCTTTCTCCTTATCTTTGTGTTTTAATTTATTTTTACTATGCATACTCCTAAACCTATCCATTACGGTCGAAGGTCTGAGATCGAATAGTTCTGTATCTTCGCTGTCCTTAAATTCGTAAATATCTCTCTCCAGTTTATCTTTTTCGTCAGATTCACTACAACTGCTGTCCGGATCACTTGATTCTTTTTTTCGCTTGATAGTCGTCTTTCGTCGCTTCTTTGTCTGCCTTGGTGGAGAAACGTTGATTGGCATGTTAAGATCGTGTGTCGGAATTGATATTTTGATACATTCAAATCCTTTTAGTGCTCCTTTTGTTGGTACTTGTGTGTTTTGATAATTTTTTCTTGTACTTTTTGAGGTCCTTTTTCTTTCAGATTGTTTTCGAGACTTTGCACTGGAAAAATAAAAAAGCATAATAAGTACATGATTTCATCCAGTATTTACAAGTGCTTGTAAAAAAAATTGGAATAAATTCTCGAGGGGTGGTTTTTCTAAGACATATCATGCAGATGAGAATGGTTCACATTCAGACTACTTCTCTAACTGCTACAGCTACAGCATAAGTAAAACAAAGTCTTAGGCGCTTTATGATAATACAGACAAAAAATATATACATATAATATATGTAAAAAAAATATAAGTAAAACTATAATCACCTGGTGCTAGGTTCGGCAACAACTTGTATTTGTTTCGCTGCTACTGCTTGCGATCTGCTCTTTCGTTTAATTTTGTCAAATTTGTCTTCAAACATATCTATCTCTTCAATATCTGGATACATTTTTTCTTTGTAGTTGTGTTTATTTAGTTTATTTCTGTTAGATTTTTTTGTAGCTTCAGGATTTTCGTTATTTTTAGGATTTTCGACATGTTTGTCTTCTAATTGCGATAAAGAATCAACAGCTTTCGCGGTCATATCTAGATCGCATGCATTCTGGTAGCCCACAAAACAGTTTCGGGCAGCATTGGCTTCGGCTGCTTCTCTAAAGCTGGAAAACAAATCATTTTCCAAGCATTTAACTTCTTCGCTATCCATAATGGCTTGGGCCGTTACAGAGTCAAGATCGCTGTCGTCCATTCTCACATCGCCTGGTTCCTTCGCATAATTATCTATTCTCGGTTCCGTCGACTGGATATCAAAGTTAGACTGGATTTCGTCGCCTGGTATAGTTTTCAAATCTGTAATATAAATAAATTGGAGGAACATGTAAAAAACTTTCAAAAACCTAGAAACTACCCTTGATTTTTTTTCTACTTCTTTGACCATCGAAAACTTCAATCTGAATACTTTTGAATATACATATTAAAATATCATCATCAGCCAGAAGACGTCCACTACTGGACGAAGCCCTTCCTCCCTCAATAGAAAACGTTCGCCATAAATATTACAATACAAATATTAAAATATTATCAAACGGCGCTCAAGAAAATACAGATTTTTTTCAATACTAAGTTTTGACAGATTCCTTGTTAATCTTATACGCGGTCAAGGGCGGATCCAGTCTTTTTTAAGTCAAGAGGTGGGGGGGGGGGGGGGGGGGTCATATAGTCGAGTCGAGGTCTAGTTAGCAGTCAGGCTCCATTACAACTACAAAAGCTATCAGTAATCGTCCATCCCTACACCCGAATATATTATATACAAGATTTAACGAACAACTTTTGTTCCAACACTTCTTTTTTCACATCACACTTCTTTACTATCTTATATTAAACTAGCAGATCGGGCCAGACGTCGTCCTGCACTGAAAATATTTTAAAAACCGGGAACCCGATTGCAGCGCCACCTGAAGGGTCCAAATGTGAATCTAAAGCAACCAGGGACCTCCCTGGTTGCTTTAGATTCACATTTGGACCCGTGTGGGTACATGAAAGCACATAAAAAAAACAATGAAATCAGCCCAGCCGTTTAGGAGTGACACGCAGAGAATAATTATTTATACACGGAGAGATTTATTTGGCTAGGGAGCGGTTGTGAGGATGTTGTATACAATATAACAAACAACTTTCGTTATACAAATTTAGAAAATTTACGAAAAAAAAACAGCTGTTCCATACATTTCATCGCAAGATCCATGGACTTTTTGTAAAGCCACTATTAAGCTGACAAGAGACTGGTTTTCTTTTCGCGTCCGAAATAACTGTCTTCGAAATCTTATTGTCACATAAAGATACTGTTTTTTTTTTCGAGTCCGAAAAGACATCTTATTGTCACATTTATAGAATATTTTGTTACAAGCTGACACACACACACACAGCCACAAACACATTGACTAATATATCTCAACTAATATTTTACAGCATATTGTCTTACTTTACTCTATACATTATGTTAATCGGTTTTTGACAGGTCAAGCAAAGTTTAGTAACATTGTAGTAAGTTGTCTAGTAAATTATATTATATCCCATAGAATACATAACTTTGTAAAGCGTCTAGCAAATTATACCCCTTAAAAATAAATTCGTTTGATCTAGCATGACCTCTTTACAAGGGTTACGTCGACAGCTAACAAAAACTTGTAACGAGGTAATGCTAGATCAAACGAATTTATTTGTAAGGGGTATAATTTGCTAGACGCTGTACAAAGTTATGTGTCAAAAAGCGATTAAATAATGGAGAGAATATAATAATATTATTTATTGGAAATAATACCTTGGGTAGTGATGACATTGCTTCCATTCTCCGACTTTTTCTTATTTTCATTTTGAGTTGTTTTTCTGGATGACTTTTCCTTGTAGCCGAAGAAAGAGTCATCACTTTCGTTACAGATCATATGAAATGTTTCTGCAATCTTTTTGGAAGCCAATAAGTTAGATTTACGTGGTATTCTTTCAGAATAAAAACCAAAATTCTCCATAAATTTATCAGAGCGTAATTGTTGATCTTCTTCGTTAGATACAATTGCAGAATCAACATTATGTGCAGCTGGTGTACGGGTTTTCTTTTGTTTATGTGGTTCCTTTTGAGTTGTTTCATCTATTGATATGATGTCATTGATGTTTGAAATGTCGTCTTTGACAGCTGTATTGCTTTCACATATGCTATCATCAGAGTTAACACGTTTTATAGATTTTTTCCCTTTGCAAGGGATGGGAGCCACTGTTGAATTTAAATTATTACTGCAAGGATTCTCATCATCACTATTCTCTGTGTTTTGTTTTGATGCCAAGGTGTTCAATTTTTCTGTACTGTCAGTGAAATCATTGATGCCTTTGTTATTTTTATTTTTGACATCAACTTTTGATGTTTTGCTATCAACATATTTTTGCAACGGTACGTCACTTTTCGAAGAGTCAGAATCGGAATCATTGCTTATATTTGATTGAACTTCATTTTGCTTCAATACTTGTAATGATGAACTATATAAATCTTCTTTCGGGGCATTCAGCTTGAGGTCGTGGTCCAATTTAATAGACTGATCATCGCCAACATTTTTGGCTTTTTTCTTTATTATCGGCCCTGTAGTTTCAAGAATATCTATAAAGTCAATGTCATACGGATCGTAATTAGCGTGATCTTTAAGAGAAGAAGAAGATGAACGAGGTTTTCTATTTGGAATAGACCTGCTGTAGCATGTTACGCGAGTTTCATTAGAGACACTAATATTGGCTTTTTGCTTTGGAGTGTCATTAATCGCTTCATCAATACTTTTTGGTGACTTTCCGCTATTGTCTTTTTCTTTGGATATACTACAGACATCGTTTTCATCTACTGAATTTTTTTCGTTTGGAATATTTTGTCTCGTTACCAACAAAACTTTGTCGTCATCTGAATCGAAATCAGATTGCGATTTCTTTTTCTGATACTTTGTTTTCTTAGACTTGTGTGAAACAACATCTGATGATTTTGTAGTATTTAGTTTTCTTTTTACCGACGCAGTAGTCTCTTTAATTTCTATTGAATTATCGCTTTCTTTGATTTCTTGTAAGTGATCTTCCACCACACAGGTTTTCTTTTCATTGCTAACTATAGTCGTGTTTTCAGATAAGCTTGAAGTGTTGTCAGTGGGAGCACATCTCAGATCCTCTTTACAGGAATCTTTTTCAGTAATTTTATTTCCTGCGTTAGACAGTTCTCGTAGTATGCAGCTATTGCTTTCCGAAGCACTATGTAAATTACTGAGGTCCGACAATTCTTCCTCTTGTTCATGTGAACTGGTTGGTTTTATTTTCTTTAATACTCGCTTCGAGTACGGAGATTTTTTACGCTTTGTTAATGTTCCTTTCTTTACCCACGTTTTTTCGAGATCATCAGAAGTAATTGATTTTGATAAATGATCATCAGTAGCATTACAACTTTTTTCTAAGATGCTAGATTCACTGTTACGCTTCTTATCTTTTTCCACTCTTGACAGTATAAGTCTTTTCATAGTCAGAGGAGTTTTCTTGGTACAATCCTCAAGTTGTTCACTGTCATCTAAATAACTACCATCGACGTACATTGATTTGCCACGTCTACTACGACGCAGCGGTAGTGTATTTACTTCTGCAATTTCAGAACATAATTTCAAATCACTGTCTATCGGTGTTGAAAAATAAGTTACCTTTGTAGAGTCTTTAATAGAAACATCTGTACATTCTTTTGGCTTGGTTTTGCTATTTATCGAATCAAATACACTTAATTCATTTATCGGATCAATATCAGACAAAATGCTTTTTGTTTCATCTTCGCTGGTATTTATCTTTTTTATCTGTGCTATATTTTCTTCGACAGAAACGTAAGTTTTCTTTAATTTTTCATTACGTTTAACATTCAAGTCTTGTAAATCTTGGACTTCGTCACTAGTAGGTGATATTAGTCTTTCTGATTGAAAATGATTATGTACGTCTATATTAGTATTGGGCATTTCTTTTAGTTCGTTTTTATTAGTATAATTATCGAGTGTGTTTTCAATTTCATTATGTTCATGAATTAGGCTATCATCGTTTTCTTTGGACTTATTAATATTTTCCATGATATTATTTTCTTTGTTTACATCAAATTCATTGGCTTTATCTATTGGTGTATTAATAGGATCCATACTGGCGAAAGTTATATTTTTGATGTCGTTAACATCGTTAATTTTTTTTTCAGTATTTGCAGGTTGTATAAATTCGTCTGTCACATCATCAGAAATATCGTTTCGTATTATTCCTGTGTTTTTCGATAACTTCTTTGTCTGACGTTTCGACGCTATTTTCAACTGTTTCTCCTTATCTTTACTCTTTAATATTGCAGAAGTTTTACTCTGCTTGCTAGTTTTTTTTCCTACTTTGGAATCTATTTTGCAGTGTTTTTGTTTGATAACTGCCAAAGTTACATCATCTTCGGAATCATCTTCATTAGATTTTTCGTTTTTTGACGAGAGTTCGCAAACATTTTTGATTTTACTTTCTAAAGATGATACAAAAGTTTTACTATATATTTCGTCTTTAGAAGCCAATTCTTGTCCTTCATCGAGCTTTTCATTAGACAGTGAAAGTTTTTGTAGAACTTCTGTATTATTGTCATCAGCACATTCTTTTCCTTTGCTTTCAATGTTGTTTATATTTCCCACAAGTACCTTAGTATTAATTTCTGACTTGAAATCATGTTCAATCACGGCAAATTTAGTCGGCGTGGTATTTTCTGAATCTTTCTTCGATTCATTGTCGCATGTTTTATTTTTAAAATTTATTGCAGATTTTTCTTCTTTAGAAATCAAACCTTCTGAGGAAGATACCGATGTCGTTTGTTCTAAAAAATTACAGGTCGTATTATCTTGCAAAGGTACAAATGATGATAGTTCTAGCGTGACTGTATTCTTGACCAGATCACTATCTTCATGTGTATCGTGTGAGGTTATGCTAGGTTTTTTTTGGGATACTTCTGTATGTGATACAAGTGGCACACTATGTGTAAAATTTAAATGATTTTCTATATTTGTGTCACTGATAACTACAGTTTTTGTCGTCTTGCTTTTCGCTTCAACGGAATCTGTATTTTGACTTATTGTATTCCGTAAAATTAAGTTGGCATCATCATCATAATTATTTTCAATTTGTTTGCTATTTAATTTAGCATGTTCGTATTTCAAATCGTTTCGATTTATATTACATGCTTGATGCCCAATGCTAATTTGGCCCGAGTTTGTAAGTTTCTCATTCGTCGTATAGCAACCACTGACCAGTAATTTCTTGTCGTCTGAAAAAGATTTTTTGGTAGCAGTTGTTTTGATACGAACGGCTCTTAAGCTAGCAGTTTGTTCGTTAGGGAGTTTTTGCTTCGTAGGTAATTTAACAGTCAACTCTTGAGTAGGTGCAGTGGGGATAAAATCGATTCCCGCTGGAGCCAAAACTTCGTTATTCCTGTTTATATGAGCCGGTTCATTCAAATAATTAAGTTTTATGTCAGCCCTATCTTTTTGTGAAGTATTACAATCAAAATCTTTTTTTACCATGCTTTCGAAATGATGTGTCTTAATCGAGCTTCCTAACTGATCACTTAGGGAAGATTTTGAATTATTTGCGGACTCATTATGTCCTATTGGTGAACGCTGAGGTAATGTCGACACAAGCGGCGGGGGCAATATTGGCCCACTCGGCTGTGAATCACCAGAATTTAATCTTCCTTTGGAATGTGAAGGCGAATGTCGTTTTTTAGGAATTACGCTGCTTGGAGAAATTGCAGTATTGACAGAAAGTATGGTCGAATCACTGCATGTGGAAGTTTGCTGGGTTTCTGCTAGCGATTTATTTTTCAGAATGTCAGTTGCAGGCAAAAGGTTTTTTGTATCATTTCCTACATTCGAAAGTGGATTAGACACATATTGTGGTAGAACATTCAACAACTGGTTGCGATGATTTTTTGGAATATTGTCTAAAATTTCGACTATTTCGACTGGTAACATAGCAATTATCCGAGCATCATCCGCATCTTGTTCAATTTTTGCGTTGTCCTCACTAGAAAACACTTTATGATTGTTAATTTGAGAATTTGTTTCTCTGGGTTCGATGTCATGAATATCATTATTTTGGCTATTCATTTCTGGGGCATTTGGAGGTGACACATTAATGGGGGTCAAATTACGATCCTTATGAAGATGAGATCCATGCAGATTATTGGTTTCTACATTGTAATCAACATTGGTAGATGCGCAAGGACTTTTCTTTTTCGATGTTTTATCTTCAAACTTTGATCCCGCATTAGTCTGCGCTGCAGAATAAGAAACATTTCTACTGTCCAAAAAGGTATTTTCAAGCTTGCTTTCTTGACGATAAATCGCCTTAGATTTCTGTGAGTCATGAGGCATGAAATAATTACAATCTGGCGGTAAAGATTGTAGCTGATTAATTGAATAGTTGCTAGCAATACCCACATTGGGGATTTTGTTTGTTTTTTCTTCAGTATAATTAATATGTATACTTGAATCCTTTAACGATCTATCTATAAGACCAAGATCAGCATAGTTGGTAGTATTTAATGCCGGCTGGTACATAGATTCTTGAGTTGGCATTTCATTGTTTTTGATTTTTTCACATTGTGATTCGTTACCATCTAATTTGTGTACAGGTCCTTTGACTTGTTCACTTTCAGGTGATATTAGCGCATGTCGCGATAAGTTTCGTAATTGTTCAGAATAATATCGACCGAAATCGGGAGTCATAGATACGTCGTCAGTTTTTTTTTCTATACTTATAGGGATATCACAAGTGTTTTTTGATACATCCGAGTTCTTTTTAGTTAAGTTCAATGTCTGGTCTTTTCGAGTTTTTGCTTCGCAACTCAAATCTAACGGAGCCATGTCTTCCATATTAGGCTCACAAGATAATGATGGTATTAAAGAAACTGTATTACGTTGTACGAGTAAACCGTTGTTTGAATATGTAGCTGTAGGTACTGCAAACGAAGCAACAGATTCATGATACGCACGTAGTGCATTATCATGTGTTTCTTTTCGTCCCTCAAATCCCACATCTAAAGAATGGTCTAACGTTCTTATATTTGGTACATTACTATGATAGGCCGACGGATGGGTGTAAAATAATTCAGAGGGTCTACGAGTATGTGGAGTGACATGTAGAGTTTCGATGTTTTGTTTGATAGCTTTGCTTTCTTGCCTGGAATATTTATCTACATGCTCACTAACGTTGATCGAAAAATCGCTCCTTTTTTCCAAATACTTTTTCTCTGTTGATATTTGCTGTTGAACGCTCGTAAACTTGCGAGGGTTCTGTGTCTCACAAATGTTACTCTTGTCTACGTTTCTACTTAATGGAGTTGGATTACCTTGCATGGATCTTTGCTTATCGTGATTAATTGGTACAAACACTGAATTAGAAGGATAATGGCTATGCAGCTCATTTGATTTATCGTAACGCGCATTGTCATTAATACATTCATCTGGACTAGTCTCACGTGGATGGGATATACCCTGGCTTGATTGAGATATACTAATAAGAGCTTTTTCATATTGATCACGATATATTTGGGCCATTAAAGTATCATAATTAGCAGTTATATTTTGTGCATTAGCTGATTCAATAGAGTGACTGCTTAAGTTCGGCATGTTGATAATATTTTCAGTAGGCGTTTCTGGGGATTTTCTAACTGTACTCAAGGTAACATTGTCTCTATTTTCAACATCAGAAGGACTGCAAGGACTATTCAAAACTCGTTTGTAGGTTTCTTTTCCAAGATTGATGGCATTTGCTGGAAGTGGAGTTTTCAAAGGTAACGTTTCATGTGAAGGTGACTCTTCAGGCAAATAAGTAGTGTTATGAAGACGCATATTTGAGTCGGGTGGACTCGCCCCGAATCTTTCTAAATCATTATTTTGAGGCGACAAGGAAGTGGGTGCCTGTGGTATACTTTGTGGTGGCTCGTTTTTCAATTTAAGTTGTTCTGAATTTGCTATCTTCTTAATAGGCTTACGTTTAGTTCTTCTTGGAGTAGGTGAAACGTTAGGTTGTCGAGAAGCCATTTTCGAGTCAATTAATTCTTCTTGGCTCTGCGTAATTTGAGAATCTGTCTGTGCAGCTATTGAAACTACTTGTGGAGTGGTCGATACTACTTGCACTTGTACTGCTTGCGCATTCGCTTCTTCTAACATTAATGCAGAGTTCGACTCACTTTGTCGCCTTTGCATTTCGTCTACAATTCGATAACTGTATTCGTGCAGCAAGTCTATGTCTACACCCTCTTTATTCTTCATTAGTTTATCCTGTGCTTTAATCATGGCTTGAGTCAAATTTGGCATATCGAAATTAATTATCGGTTTTACAGTTTGGTTTTCTCTGTTAGGATAATAAACACATTCAAGCTCTTCGCTAGTCTTGCTTTCATCGTCGCTGGAACTATTTGAGCAAACAAGTACGTCAGAAGGTTCCGTAACCGTGCCTTCTGCGGGACTATGCTTGCTCTTGATTTCTGATTTCGTACTGTTTGTAGACCTAGTTTGATGTGATTCGCCCTCACGTTGTTGTACAGTTAGCGATACCTCGGTGTTGTCAACAGGTTTTTTGTCTTTTTGGAGGCAAGTTGGAGTATTCTCAGTTTGGGTAAGTAACTGACCAGTTGAAATGCATCTGCTTGTAGGTGCATCTCCGTCTTTAGCAAAAGACGGTCTAGTTTTTGCCGTTTTCGTCCTTTTTCTGGGGTTTTTTTTAGTATTTTTACTAGCAGATAAAGATGGACTTGAGCGTACGGTTGTAGGTTTAACTTCAGAGTCTACGGTTTCGATGTCAATGTTTTCATCATCGCCCTGTTTACTAGTGGATATATCAATTCGAAGACTCTTAGTTCTTAACATTGCAATACAATCGTTTAAGCCTTTACGAGTTTTACTAGATTTAGATTTATCAGTCTCTATTTTTGTTATCTCTGCATTTGAATGTGTTTCATTATATTCTCGATTAAGTCCCGCCAACTCTTTTGTATCCATTAATGTGGGCTTTTCTTCAATACATTTTCGAGGCTCTTTATAATTGTCCAACAAAGGTAGTTGTCGAACACTGCCATGTTGTCCACTTGAATCTTTGTGCAAGATTTTTTTGTCATTAGCTGCACGAGATTCTGATACATTTTCTGAAATTGGCGATACTATCAGATTTCGTGAGTTTGGAGGTAACGTGTATGCGTTGAGATTACCGACCTCTATAAAATTATTCGCCACAGGCTGTTGTTCGTCCGGTTTTTTCGACTGTGTTGTTGTGTTCAGACGGTGTTTTGACTGTGTGTGTGTATCATTTAATAAAGGCGGCTTGTCAACTTTTAGGACCGATACTTCATTTTCAAATACTTTTCGACCATCCGCAGATTCATGGGTAAAAGTTGTACTTATTTCAGATTGTAATGAATGAGGATGATGGTAAGGTATAGATGAATCACAACCCTCGGTGTCAGACGTTAAACTTGCAATGGAATGTTTCAGAGGCACATCAGGCGTTTTATTAATATTGTTGTTTTGGTTGCTGTCGTCTCCTCTTCCGTTAGAGCGCTGTTTGCCATTTTGCATAGTGGTACCATTGCGGCTTCCGTGTTGTTTGATGTTGCTTGGGCCAGCATTTTTCACATCGATCCGCTGGTTCGTACTCTCTAATGTAGATTCATTTTGTACTCTATCCGCTAATTTTGTGTTTAGCTTTCCTCGACGTCTTTGTTCAAACTCTGAACCATTGCATTTCTCTTGATCTACAGGCAGCTGGTTAGGACAGTAGTAGTACGGGTGATATGGCAAGAATGCGTCAGGTCGCAAAGCTGTGGGTCGGAAAACATTGCTCTGTGACATACCGGATGGTATTGGGTCTTGGTTTAAGCCATCGTCATTTATCGGATAACGATGATGTAATTCAGGGTTGATCTCATCGGGAGGAGTGTTATAACTGTAATAGTTAGGCGGAAGCCCTTCCATGTTTGTATTTTGTTTGCGACTTCGCTTTTTCTTCTTGGTTTTAGTTAATGTAGCTCTTCTACGTAAAGCTTCATTTCCCGTTCTCGTCAAAACACGTGTAGCACTCAACTTCAAAGGCTGGTCGTCTTCGTCTACTGTCGATGAATTGTCAGTATCATTTTGTTTTTTTGGTACTTCACTTTGGTTGGACTCTTTTATTTTCTTAACAGGTCGGTGTTTAGATTGTTTATCTTCCAAAGATCTAACTTTGACCTGTTTTTTTGTTTTTAAAACAGTTCTTCTGGGCCTTAGAACATTTGTTGACGTGATTCTGTTCCGTTTAGCCGGTAGGTCTGCTATCATCTTCCGAATTGTCTCGGCTAGAAAAACAAAACACGCAATTAAATACTTATAAAAGAAAAGTTTATACCTACTAGACTTCATCAAACCCATCGTTAGTTTCGACAACAAATTCGTTAAAGGTTTTTATTTGTCATAGCATGGGAAACATTTATAATAATAATTATGATTACACATAATTTTGATGTGTATATTATTAAATAAACTACATCCTAAGATCTTGTGTTGATACTAATTGATTAGGCAGTGAGCCACTCAAAATATTGGCGTTTTCATACAATCGTACTGGAGCCTTATTTTTTATCGTACGCAAAGTTGCGCATGCGACGATATTCGAACGATATCGACTTTCGAACGATATTGAACCTTATTTCAAACAATATCATTCGAAGGTCGGCTCCGCTCACATGCGCAACTCTTGAGTACGATTCAAAAATAAAGCCCCTAGTGTTTTTTCAGCGGGGTGTCGACAGATATTGACTTTTCTGTTAATTTTTCGCAACGGCTTCTTAAATGTCATATTCAAATGGGCGCTCCTTGATATCCTTAATCTGAGCCCCAGTAAGTGAGAAAGGGTCTGGAACGCAACGTGCGTCGATAAGTTATCTTTTGTACTCCTCAGCAAAATAATCAATTCAAAAACGTTTCATTCGGCGGTAGCGGCGGCGCAGGCTGCAGAAGACGCCAAACTTTCAAGTGTATGGGTAAAGTGCCGCTAACATGGCAACACAATTAAGTAATCCTGAATGCTAATGGTAATGTACAAACGCTTGGTATCGTAAGTGACCTTCCAAAAGGTCGTATTTACTATAATTACATTTTATAGGCCTTTAGTGACCTGGGCATATGTCCTAAAACTGCATCCAGAACAACCGGAGAACGGGCAGCAGCGACCTTACGGTTAACGGTGGTGAGCATTCTGCGATCCCTAAGCTGTCTGCCAAGCGTGGGGATTATGGTGATACCACCTGATGGACGTCTTTTAGCTGATGATAAGACCTTTCGTGTAATATTTGACGTCGAACAGCTGCCTGCGAACGTTGGCCGGTTAGTTAATAATAATAATACGCTTTTTTTTAATACAACCGACTTCAACTTCTAGTACATGGATGATATCTTCAAATTTTCTAGTAATTTTGAACCGATTTCGATAAAAAAAATATGGGACCACCTCTGAAGTATTACCTACCAAACAGAAAAATAATCATCAAGATCAGTTCATAATTGGCGGAGTAATCGTGTAACAAACGTACAAAAAAAACACACAGTCGAATGGGCGATTATCTGACAGCCAATTAAAAGAAATATAGTTCATGAAAATCCGTTTGATGGCAATGAAGAGACATGGCCCTCAGCAGTTTCACTATCTTGTCTGTGGTTCTGATGATTTTGAACGAAAGAAGCAAAGTAAAAAGGTCAAAAAAAAAAGTAGGTAACCTTATTTAATTTATATCAGACCTGTCATGCGTTTTTTTTTGTGGTTATTGTTTGTATAACAATGTACTTGCTCATAGAATTCGTTGTTTTACGCAAATTAGTAAGTGCGCCTTGCCAATTAATTACTATCAATAAAAAATACTATTACTATCAACACAAAATAATAACAATAACGTAACGTAACAATAACAATATATCAGAATTTCAACAAAATGATACAAGAAAACTTGGAAAAGCACTTCACCAACGAACGCGAACTGTGAAATGAAGCAGTGAAGGTCAGTGAACTGCTTTTTCACAAGAAAAATTCGAAAAAAGTGGGCCATATCTCGCCAGCGCCGTCTATGCTTTGGCTGTAGAACTACGTTTTGACAGCTGTCAGAAAACTACCCATTGAGAACCTCCTCTTTTTAAAGTAGGTTGAAAAAGAGAAGACGTAAATATAAGTTGACCTACTGTCATCTAACATCATTATGTTAAGCATCGATATATTTTAGGGAATTATATTTTTTAGGAGGTTTACGAGATCTAATAAAAAATAACCTACATCTAATGAAGTACGACTCTATTTCTGAAATCGAGCTACACCCTGGAAGCTCAAGATTTTCTATAAAAATTTCAGGCGGCCCTGGTTACATTTCATTATAAAAAACATTCACTTTTCGTTTACATTCACTTTACAGTTTTTTTAATTTTTTATAATTTCATAAATATCAAGCATATTGGTCATATTGGTCTGTATGTCATTGCAAGACAAGACATTTTCTTTTTCAGTGGCTAAATTAAAATGTATTATACAATCTATCCCATCATTTATTCTGGTTGTACACTCACTTATTGCACAGACTTTTATAAAAATATGTAAGAATCTAATTATTTTGAGATTAATAAAATATAATTATCTATTCCATGTCTTTTATCGATTGAATCCAGAAGCTATAATATAATACTATCAACGTAACTTAGTTGTAAATTGTTCCTAAAAAAGTTGTGTTGTAGTTAAGTCGCTTGTTAATCGGAATGCTGATATAGGTACTTGGTTACGCGGAATTGTATTAAAACCTGCAAAAAGCTCGTTTTACTCATAATTGTAAACAACTCATACTATAATAAATAAATATTATTGGACAATTTTTACACAGCGCCATCTAGCCTCAAGCTAAGCAAAACTTGTATTATGGGAACCAGATAGCTGATAGAATACTTATATACTTTTTTTTAATACTTGCTTATAATACATACAACTACACCCAGATATAGAACAATTTTTTTTTATGGTAATGAATGACGAGACGAGCGAAACGTTCGCCTGGTGGTAAGCGTCACGCCTGCACATAACAGTAGCGTGCTAGAATTGTGAACTTGCGAACTAAATCCTGCGCGGCACTACACCGCGCTCTTCACCCTGAGATATTAGGTGTGAAATCTCTTTAAGCCCAGTAATTTCTCTGGTAACATTGCCTTTCAAACCGAAACACAGTAATGTATGTACACTACTGCTTGGCGGTTGAATAACTGGCAAAGCTTTGGTACTTCCCCAGGTGGAATCTGCAATAGAATTGTTCCACTACAATCATGTATTCTATAAAAAAGCGATAGACTAGCAACTTTGTGTCGATTTAAGGCTTTGTGGCTTAGCCTGGCTCAGCTTTGGGTCTGATCCATATAAAAATGTAATTCATCTTTGAACAAAAGAAACGGAACAGTTGTTACTTATTTCGAGTTTTTAGAGAAGTTGTTCACAATTATCAGTACAATGATCTTCTTTCGGATAACTACAGGCTGAGTCAAACTTAATGGCGGCTGTGAACTTAGGCGCGAGACGCTGCGCAGTAGCAAAAATTAAGCGTGCGGTGTGCGTACAATCGCAAAGCCTCGCTTGCAGCGCACTTCACAGCCGCCATTAAGTTTGAATCAGTCTATACTACAAGTATATAACAAACTGTGTCCAATATGAATAAAGACGATGTGACATTTTGGCCTAGTTCCTACAAGGAAGTATCGGAAGTTTGTATCACTAGGCCACATTCCTATGGGAAATGTCCTAAGCCTTTAACTAAAAGTGTGTCATAATATTCAAGTTGATCAGTAGGTAATTAATTGATTTGTTTAATCTTGTCGATAAATAAAAGATAGTCATTTTTGACCAAATAAAAATTTTCATTTACTACCTTTCTGTAACTGGATTTTAAACAACCTAAACCTACTATCACCGACGCCATTCTATCACCAGAATGGTTTTCAGGCAGTTATAGACTAATCGTCATAGGCATATAAAACAGTGAAACGTATTTTAAATCTATTTTAGTTAAAAAGTGTTTTGTATTATTTTTTCTAACTCAATTCGTAATTCGAAAGAAATTGACAAAACACTTTTAAAATAAAATAGGTTTTAGTGTTTTATGCGTAAGACGGTAAGTTATAAACCAGGCTGTCTGCCTCATAGCTCAGTTGGTAGTATGTCTGCTTTGGGAGCTGTAGGGCGTGGGTATGATTCCCACATACATTTATATGACGAACAAAGATGTTAGATCTTAATATAAATAAATAAATGTTTGTTCAGTGTCTGGGTGCTGTAAGTAATATAAGTATGTATTATGTATTTACAAAAAAAATAAGCATATCATTTATCTAGTTCCCATATTAGTTTGGGACTAGATGCTAGACTAGGCGCTGTGTGAAAAATGGCCACCAATATATATTTTTTTAAATGCCCGAGTTTACTGTCATTCGACTTCATTTTGCCACCTAAATGGTTCCCGGGTTTTTTATAATAAAATATATAACATGAACCTACTGTCGTCCGACTTAATTTTGCCACCGGAATGGTTTCCGGGTTGTTTATAATAAAAGATACAACATGAACCTACTGTCGTCCGACTTAATTTTGCCACCGGAATGGTTTCCGGGTTGTTTATAATAAAAGATATAACATGAACCTACTGTCGTCCGACTTAATTTTGCCACCGGAATGGTTTCCGGGTTGTTTATAATAAAAGATACAACATGAACCTACTGTCGTCCGACTTAATTTTGCCACCGGAATGGTTTCCGGGTTGTTTATAATAAAAGATATAACATGAACCTACTGTCATCCGCCTTAATTTTGCCACCTACAATGTTTCTGGGTTGTTTTTAATAAAATATATAACATAAATCTACTGACATCCGACTTCATTTTGCCACCGGAATGGTTTCCGGGTTGTTTATAATAAAAGATATAACATGAACCTACTGTCATCCGACTTAATTTTGCCACCTACAATGTTTCTGGGTTGTTTTTAATAAAATATATAACATGAATCTACTGACATCCGACTTCATTTTGCCACCGGAATGGTTTCCGGGTTGTTTATAATAAAAGATATAACATGAACCTACTGTCATCCGACTTAATTTTGCCACCTACAATGTTTCTGGGTTGTTTTAAAAAAAAATATAACATGAATCTACTGACATCCGACTTAATTTTGCCACCGGAATGGTATCCGGGTTGTTGTAAAACAAACTGAGCTTATAGTAATCTGACTTCGGAAGTAACGGTATCGGAATGACGTGAGCAAGACCAGTAGCTGCCAGTATCGATATAATGGCAGCCTAGGGGTCGCAGCCAAACCCCCTTAAGTCCCAACCAGATTTACAGTTTTCTCAAACCAGGCGACTCAACCCCAGATATTTTTTAATGTAATTTTTTTTTTTTTAATTTGTTGTTATTTTAGTACGCAATCAATATTAATAAAAATATATTTCTCACACTCCGTAATTCTCTATTAAAAAAAATAAAAGAGCAACGAAATCGATATAGTACATATAATATTATTATAATAGAATAAATAACATAAATATATATAGATATGCGTAAAAATGTTACGTCAAAACTACTAACTTGCAACCAAAAATGTACTAATGGTTTTATGATTGCATGCAGACTTGAAAGAGGGGATACTAAATGAATATTTCAAATAAAAAAATAATATGAAACATATAATGCGTCACACAAAAGCGTAAAAAAGAAAGGATTGGAAAACTCACCATCTCCGACTTCAGTTCGGATCCTGGATCTGGGTCTCATGTGAGACTTCTGTCTGTGGCGAGACCTGATATCTTTCCGCATTTTCTTACGTATCGTGTTGTCAGGCAAGCGCGGTCGGCGCCTGCGCACTCCGAAGGGACGGTAGCGACACTTCCTGCGCACCGTGGGAGTATCACCCGCGCAATCCAACATATGCTGGTGCAAGTGTTCCAGAGTAATGGACTTGTTGCATTTGGTGCAATCCCTGAAACCCCGGGGCGGGCGGGTCCTGTTCGTGATTTGACTCGGCGGCACATATAGGTGCTTGAGTATGTCGGCGCTGAGCAGCGTCTCGCCGACGATCTCGTAATGCTGCACTTGTGCGTTGGGGTGGTGAGTGGTCAAGTGCGTGGTGAGGGTGCGCGCATCGCGCGTCTGATCGCCGCACGCGCAGCAAACGTAGCACCGCGGCCGCACCCACTCGCCGCTGAGTACAGCCGGCCGCAGCTCGGATCCTCCACTCGTCGAGTGTAGGCCTAGGTATGTCGGTAACTCAGACCCCACGTTGCTCTCTACCGGCGTTCTCTTATATTGCACCAACTGCGAACTAGATGGAATATCGCGGCTTTCCAGAATCTCTTTTAACTCCATACCGATTAAATTCTGTTTCTCCGTCTTCTTTGCAGTAGGCGTGGTTTTGAATATATCTTCGAACTTACTCTTCATACGCAATTGTGTCCACATGTCTAAACTCGAAATCAAACTAATGATACAGCTGTTGACGTGACTGTCACGTTTGGTCTGATCGAGTAGCATCAATATGTTTTTATCAGTATCGGCGGTGTCCCACTTCCATTTATGCTTTGGCGCCACTCCTCTAGGTATGAACCCGTCGAAGAGATTACGCGAGAACTGTTCTTGAGCCAAAAGTATTGGAAATCCTTCAGCAGTGTTGATCATTACGCTAGCTTTTGACTTTCTTGTTTTTATGGTGGTATCTTTGTGCGGATTAAAATTAAAGGTACCATCGAGGTATTTCGCTAAGTTTTCTTGGACGTTTTTGGTTACTCTTGAATAGAAACTGGTATCAAAACATTTTTCAAATTTTTCATTTGGCTCGTCCATCATCCTTATTAAATCTTTTCTTGACTCACCGACTCTGGGTGAACGATGAACAACGCCAAGTCTAGAGAGAATCTGGTCCGCATCGGCGTTATGAAAAGAAAAATTAGAAGGTATGCGTTTGTTCCACTGCAAGTCATCTAAAACGATGACAGCATTCTTTTCCACAGTCGTGCTGCCGAGTGTCTTCGAGGACGGCAAGATTAGGTTGGTAGTTATTTTATCTTCGATGTCCGCATCGTGCATATCGGACGGTTTCAACTCGCAAGATATAACAATACCATTAAAGCTAAGGTCATTAGAAAGCTGTGTGCTTTCATTAAAATTTGCCGTCTTATCGCTTTTAATCGACTTTTTCGGATTCCTTTTAACTCCTGGCGAAGTCTTATGTCGTAATTTACTCCGGTAAGTCGGCTTTTGTTTCTCGCAGACGTTATGTTTATGCTCAGCAAGCTCAGTCGTTGAAGGAAATCGAGTATGGCAGTCCAGGCAAGCGAAGTACTGGTTGGGATGACTGTCGACCATGTGCTTAATGATGGCGTTGGCTTCAGCGTCAGAATGATTGCAGTACAGGCATTTGATGAAGTTGTCTTGTTTTGATATCGAAAGATGAATACGTCGTGCATGTTTAGATGCAGTTTGTCTAGTGTTAAATTTTCTGTCGCAGTATGGACACAAAAAGATAGTGGCGCTCGCAGAGTCAGACTTAGGGAGGAGATCATTTTGTTTGACCGGCGACGCCTTGGACGGGGCATTGGTTCTCTTGGGCCTGTCCTGGGCGAGTTTGCCTTCTGTTTTTCGTACCACTTTATGTTGGGGGCTTGGAGTGGTGGCACCGATAGATTTACGAGGTCTCAATCTTCCATTTAAACTAGGCGAAGGTTCATCTTCCCCCGTACTCATCGTGTTTGATTCTTCAGTTCTAAAAGGTACAAATAAAAAACAACACTCAAAACCGAAAGACAAAATCAGCTTAAATAAAGACATTTAGACATAGGAAGATATTTCAGCAACAGCCGAATATTTAAACATTTATTCCTCTCAATGCTGGTTAATTACAGAAATTTAGATTCTTAGGTATTAGATCAAACGGCGGAGGCACCAAAACTATGTCCCTACAAACTGAATATAATGCTCAAATTTCTGGTAAACAGCACTACCGCCAATACTTTTACGATTAAAAAGTATTATTGGCGTTTTTGTATAGTTTCTATATCTTAGATTATATTTTGTACTCACAAAAAAGCTATGAAAAATTTCCCAGTAGGACTAGTTATAATACAGAGCTTGGTTTTACTTCTCATGTCGTAAGTAATGTAACTAAATAGCTCCGTGGTTTAATATTACTGAAGAGAAAAGAAACCAATAAATTTCTGTTTACAGTACAAATATGTTTAAGTACTCGACCGCCTGAGAAGGAGATATATAATATGACATACATATATTTTATGTAGGTAATGATTATGATACGTCAGTTATAAACAAATCATACTTACTTGGTTAAACATATGACATTGTCTTCGCAGATGAATACTTCAATGCAAGGGTAGAGATCTAGATATTCCAATTCTACCTCATGTTTGCCTTGACCCGATGTCAAAAAGCCATCTGGAGATCTAGAGAAATTGAAAATATCTTTTGTCGCTATACAAATCAAATATTTACAAGCCGCGAGTTGAAATTGTAACAGACAGAGATCTTAAACGCATGAAGATCGAATCACATGAATAAATAAATAAATACATAGGGCACTGTTATTATGAAGCGCGGGACAGGACTAAGAAGGATTCAAATCGAACGGCACGTCGTAGCGTATTATAATATGATGCTGTAAACAAAATTAAGGTGTTTGTACAATAATCAAAAAGTTCATATTCGCATCGAATGTGTGTTATCTAGGATGTTGGTCGGATGCGCGTGCACTCTTGTATCTCTCGCCAGCGCCAGCGCTCGGGCATGTGCTAAACTCAGATATTGCGAGCATGGCGGCAGATGCGCGCGTATGCTCGCGTATTCCAGCGAATGTTCATTCAACTTACGACTAAGTTAAGCGCCATAGCAGAAAAACAAAAAAAAAAGCTTAATTTATGAGAAAAGAAATATTAACTATTAAAAGCCTATCATTAATCATAGTGATTAATTGAATTAAGAGCAATCAAGCATCTAATTCTCCGAAAAAAGATTGCGACCGACGAAAAATACGAAAACAGCTGAATAAAATACTGTGGTACTTTGAAAAATAAATGGTTCGTAATAAAAATGTACTTGTAAAAAATATATTTCGATATGTGAACGAACGGTAATATTTTAGGGCATTAGGTAGATTTGTACGAAGTACTAAAAAATAAGTTTTAATTATTGATCGAAAATTATTTATATGTGAGTATATATGTGAGAATAATGAGTTTACTCACTTTAAAGTTTGATAAACTGATATAAACGTCACAATGCAGACGCGCGACGTTTGAAACACCGACGCGTCTGTATTCTGTAGTCCGACATTGACGCCAATTCTACCCATCCTTCTAAATTAAGTTAGACTTAACTACACTTTCCTCAAATGTAATTTAAACCTGTTTTTTTTTAATTAGTTTGGTATGTCCCTTGCCGTTCCCGTCTCGAGACTCTCGTTCCGCGGCAGTAAAGTTCATTTTAGGCGTGTCCAGTTATCGACGATAAATGTATAGCTAATTACTAAAAGTACAAACGTAGGCGTGCTATCTATGCACACGTAGGCGCATTTGGTTTGGCATTTTTTGTTAAACTACAAGGCCAGCCTAAAGCATTTACTACATAATATATCAGGCTTTTATTCGGCTTTCATTCGATTGGTTTTTCCGAAGATTAATCATTTATCATTAGCATTAATCGGCACAGCCGGGCTTTATGTAGATCTACATAATTATCTGTATATGTTAGTGAATGCCGGCCCGCTTTAGTAGTAGCTGGCCTGGCTTATAAAACTTAACACATATAAGCGGGTCGGCAGATTTTGTTCAGCAGTATCTGGTGAACAACAAAGTCGAACCGAAGCATTTACTTATTCAGCTATCTATCGATCTGCAGGTTAGGCTTGTTTTACCGAACGCATCACACTAATATTAGAAATACCAATATCGTTCAGTATATGTATGTATATGTTTGTTATGTTTGTATCTTCATGTCAAAACGGCTGAGTGGAATTAAAATAAATAAAAATAAAATATCGGAGAACATTAACTTCACACAGCGCCATCTAGCCCCAAACTAAGCAAAGCTTGTAATATGGAAACTAGATAGCTGATATAATACTTATATACTTTTTGTTTTGTAGATACATACTTATAATACATACTACATCCAGACACAGAACAAACATTTATGTTCGCCACATAAATGTTTGCCCTTGGTGGGGATCGAACCCACGCCCTACAGCTCTGAAGGCAGGCATGCTACCAACTGAGCTATAAGGTTGTAATTAGATGAAGCTCGGAATGGAAATAGCTCATTTCCGCGAATATCATATAGGATACTTTTCATCATCAACACGCGGGTGAAACCCCGGGCGCTGTGCTAATCTACATATATTTGATTTTAGCGCCGCCGTACCGATTAATGCCGACCAGCTAAGTGCACAGAACGCCATAACTTCTTTTTTTAAATTTGAAAATTACCTTGTCTCAAAGAACACAAGGTTTAAATTACATTTGAGGAAAATATTGTTTAGATAAACTTATTTTAGAGGGATCGTAAAATTGGTGCCGTTATTAAGGGACGCGGTTTATGCGCTTTCATTTCGATTTTATTTAAAGCTTAAATACACTTTTCGAGCTAATATATCCTACGTGTTAAAGTAGTAATTTTTTTTAAATTTCAAATATGTCAAATATCAACTATGACCAAAGGTAAACTTCTGCAGTGCGTTAAAATGTTTTAGCAGAATGTATGTTTTCGGTAAATAAGTATTTCTTTCAGAAGTTTCTTTTAATATTTGAAAGCAGGATTTTAATTACGTATAGTTATAACTTGAGCAAGCCCTTGTTTGTTTTAAACAGCCGGGGTAGGCTAATAAGAGACTAACTTGACTTGAAATTGTGAGGTTGTGAGCTCAAACGCGGACCCGGACCCGAACCAACTATTTCTTTGTTTATGTGCTTATTTTCATACATGGCTTTCCGTTGAAGGAAATGTAAGTAAGGTAAATTTAAACCGGCTATATCATGGTTTGAAAGATATGTACTTATTGTTATAACTAATCGGACGGGCAGACAGACAGTCGCGGTAGGCTTATTAACACGGTCCTTTTGGAGACACTTCGGTCACCGAACCCTAAAAATTGTTTTAACTAGCTACTGCTAAGGCTACCTATTACAGGCCAAAAAAAGGAGATAACCCTTTTTCTCCCTTTATAACTCAAACGGACGGACAGACGACGACGATTATTAAACCCTATTATACCTTTCCGTCTTTGGACACCCTTCGGTACGAAGCCCTCATCATCATCAGCCAACTTTAGTCCACTGCTGGACATAGGCCTCTCCCAATGCACGCCACTTAGCCCGATCTTCGGCTTTCCGTTTCAAGTCCTGCCCACTGCCTTGCATATATCGTCACTCCATCGAGTCTCAGGGCGTCCCACACTATTCTTTCCGATTCGTGGGTTTGGGTCTAGACCACGTCTACCCCAGCGGTTATCGGTTCTGCGACATATATGTCCGGCCCACTGCCATTTCAGCTTGCTAATACGCTGAAATATATCGGTAAGTTTAGTTATCTGGCGAATTACTTGGTTCCGGATACGATCCCTTGAGAAACACCGAGCATAGCTCTTTCCATTGCTGCCGAGCGACTTTGAAGTTGTGAACCGATCCAATAGGCATGATGACTACACTTTTTTTATTAACTCATAAAAAAGCTGATCATCAATAGAGCCTATCAACGAAAACAAAATTTAAAATAACTCAAAAATAAATAAGTTCTAAGTATTTAAATTTTATGCTAGACAGAGAGCGCGCTATACTGAGCTATGACGTCAAGCCTCAGGCGCGGCATACAAATGCTATACTAACACGTGCTTTGCGAGAAAGGGATAGAGCATCCACTCTCTAGTCCCACCTAAAATTTTAAACGCTCATATCTCAGAGATTTATCAGCCAATATTTTTTTTTCTTCTGCATGTGTAATGTATTTAGTTATATTAATCACTAAGCCTGTTATTTGTCATAAATTTAACATTAGGCCACATGCCTATTCTAAGTCCCACGTTTATGCACCGTGGGTCATGACGGGTAGGACGCACTGGTTAAAGAATTTCGTCTTGGACGTCGAGACTGTGGGTTGGGTGACGAGAAGACTCGACATTGTTTCCCGAATGCTGCCCAGCCCAGCTGTATTCTTCTCTTGGCCTCACTCTTAAAACTAATATTACCTAGTTCGAGCGTCTGCCCTAGATAAACCTACTATAGAACAATTTCAAAAGAGGCACGATTACCGGCAACCGGTCCCGGAAGGACGTACTTGGTGTATATAACGTTGGTCTTATCAAAGTTCATCCGGAGACCGATGCGTTGAGAACAAGTAAGTAGCAAGGCCGTCCAGTATCCATTGTAAGTCCTCCAGCGATTCAGCCATTAAGGCAATTTCGTCTACAAACCGTAGGAGAGATGTACTCGCCATTGATATTGATGCTCCGCCCTGTCCAGTCCAGCGCCTTAAACACATCCTCCAGAGCGTTCGTATACAATTTGGGGGATATAACATACCCTTGTCTCACGCATCGACGCAACTTGGTATGTTTTGTTAGCTGATTATGGACATGGACACATGGACAGACATAGATGCGGCGTCAAACAGGCACCTTATTATTTCCTTGTATCACTTATCATCTTGGCATAGCTGTAAGGACTCCAGAACCGCCGAGGTTTCGACCGACTCAAAAGCATTCTCATAGTCACTAACGCTAAGCAAGATCGATTGTACTCCCTGCCTGCCTGCATTGTAAAGCCCTAAAAGGGTATAAAAACCTACCTACTCCTTAATAAGTAATAAAATACATGATGCCTAGTACTTCTTTTTCTATAATTGATAATGAAGTTTATAATTCCTCTTCTATATTAACAGAACAATAGGAACATTGAACCCGGAATCCATATGTATATAGATTTTTCTGACTATATTTTATTTTTATTAAGTAGCATTTTTTTACGAGGCAGTAATTTTAGCGCAATTGTTGGTTGTTGATAATATTCTGGATGCAGTTTTAGGACATACCCAGGTCCATATAGGACAATACGTTCGAAATCGAAAACTCTAGATTGAAAAATAGTCAGTACGCAACAATTGGAGGTGGAGAAAATGCCTCCTGCCCCTCCCGCCGGAGGCAATCACCCCTTTTTCCGCCCACGCATTGCATACTCAAATACAAATCCCACAACTCGACCTAACTGTCGAGTAATCATTGCTACAAAATAAATACCTATAAGTCGTACAGAATAACCGTTTTATCTATCATCACTCATATTTAATATCATAACTGATGTCAAACGGTAGTCTATAATAGATATGTTTTCTGTGAAATTCCGTAACTCTCTAATTTTATTTTATAGTAACTGCATCTAGCCAAATATAGATGTGGTTAAAAAATAAGATAAATACAGAAGATATGACAAAAAATATATACCCAGTGTCACTCGGGATGACTTAAGGATTCTAACGAGACCCCATCATCCAATTCTGGTCAGACATTTAGATGTTATGGTGGAATAAAGAATTCACATACATACATGAACCCTGAACACACTGCACTCCTTTTATGCGCAGTCGTTTAAAAATTGGCGCGCATTTCAATGCAAAGTAGTGTTTGTGTCAAAATAAACAAGCAATTTAAACCGGTGAAGAAATTTCGAAGATTGGTCTTCAAAAGGTCTTCACTTTATATTGTTATGCTCGCTATATTTTTTTGGACCTGGGTATGTCGTTAAACTGCAACCAGACCCACCGGAGGACGGGCAGCAGCGTCCTCTTGGTTAACGGTGGTGAGCATTCTGCGATCCCCAAGCCGCCTGCCAAGCGTGGTGATTATGGCAACACCCCTCTATATAGGGGGAGGCCTTCGTCCAGCAGTGGACGTTTAAGGGCTGACTAAGATATTTTTTTAAACATTTACATTTGTACTTATACAGATTTAAAAACGTACTTTGTTCTGTAAAATAAAAACATATAAGGCGAAATCTCGATTCCTGCCTGATAATAAATGCCGCGCCTACCTGCCTGGACACGGTTTATTTTAAGAGGTCCGAATCTTATATTAGGTATAGGTGTAAGTATGTATAATTATTCTATTAAAAAATCGGATTAATTATCGTACGTACCTAAAAACAATGATATTATATGTTTCACTAGATCTGAAGTTTCCGCTTCAAGCAGGCCCCGCCTGAAATACGCTTGAGAACTAATTCGAGCTTTGACGTCTATCATTCTCTATTGCCGATGAATTCGGTTCATATGTCTAACATAAAAAATGAGTAAATGTGTCGTAAAAAGCTGTAACTCCTGCTCTGAACACACAATAGATGCCATGGAATTTCTTTCCACATGTTAGTTTCAATTAATGTCCGTATTTTACTGCAACTTATTGCAAATTTTCGTAAAAATATTTTCGAAGTAATGTGTCATATCATTTTACTTTCGGTGCTGCCAGAAAATCTTTTTGTTTTTCCCCATATATGTAGAAGTATTTTTTTTTTGCTTAAATTGCCTTCTTTATTGGTTAACCTCTTAAATCAAAGTGATGTATAATTAGTGGTGTAGCCTTTCTTTACAAGTATTTTAAAGTCAAAACCTATGGAATTCGAGTTCATTCCAGTAAAATCCATACATTTTGCGCTTATATTTCTAAAAAAACAGATGATTTCAATTATTTTTTCGATGATCAGATTCAGCTTATGTTATTATTTTTAATAATTGAAACACATGCATATTCCCTAATGAACAATAGGAAAGTCTCCGACTCTACTTGAACGATGATGCATTTGTATGTATGTAAATTATGTTTGTTTGTATTAATTTGTTCGATGACATCATGATGATGATGATCATAATAATGTATATTAATTTGTTCGATGATAGCTTGCGAACCGTTGATATTCGACCTTAAGATTTTTTTTGACTATAAATTTTGTTGAGGTAGTAAAACGGTGATCGGTCACATTACATACATACATTTTGACCTGGATATGTCCTTAAACTGCAACCAGACCCACCGGAGGACGGGCAGCAGCGTCCTCTTGGTTAACGGTGGTGAGCATTCTGCGATCCCCAAGCCTCCTGCCAAGCGTGGGGATTATGGCAACACCCTTCTAATAAGGAGGCCTTCGTCCAGCAGTGAACGTTTTATGGCTGACGACGAATACATTTTGAGTTTATGGTATGTACTGAAAATATTTTGTAAACTGAAAATGTGATGCTGTTAAATATTTTTTTTGACATTGATGATTCAAAAAAACATTTGAATCTTGTTATTGTACTAAACTTCAAAATGTATTCGATATCATGTTATATCGTAGCAGAAGTTTTAGGAAAAATTTTCATCAGGTAGGCAACATCAATTTCGATATCGAGTTTGCGCGAAAACTGGCCAACGACAAAAGAAAATAAAAACTTTTGAAAAAACGGCTCCATTTTTTTTAGGGCAATCATATGACGTTTATCCCTCTCTGTATTTATCTCAATGCCTAAAAATAGGAGTTGAATTGAAAACTTGCCTCTTATTTCAAGTCCATAAAAACAAATTAACATTTAAACAGTTTTTTTGAATCATATTTTTAAACTATATAAATATACTGAAGGTTGCATTCACATTTTCATTCTACTTTAGTATTGAAAGTACAATAATGATTATCTTAGTGAAAAAATTCTTAGTTAAAAAATAAGATATTTAATGGTAACAACGACAACAATGAGAAGCCGAATAAAATAAACAAAAAGAAAGGAGAAAAATGTGTCCTGCATTCGCATTAATTAGCAATATTTGCAAACTTATCAAGCATTGAAATAATTAAACAAAAAATAAACAAACACAAAAAGTTTAATTTCGCACAGGCAGCGAGGGTGAATGATAAAGTGGTCATTACATACTAAAACAATACTAACTGAAGGAAAATCTCTGCGACTACGACGAAAGTCATGGTATCGAAATTCGGCACTGTCTAATCGTCACAACTTTACTAAAAACACTTCACAATTTTTTTCAGCTATATTTCTGGAAAGTTACTGGTTAGTTGTTGAGCGTTATTTAATCGTTCCTCGGTAAGAGCGCGCCTTTCAGCTAGAACGCGCACAAAATAAAATCCAATCACAAACGCAATAAAATAAATAGAGTTTCAAAGCGACGACTAATCAAATTAAAAAAATGTTTAAATAGGTTCCCAGCAAATGGTATCAACAAAGAAAAATTGCAGAAACGAATAAATGTAAAAAATATGTATTTTTTTGTTTGAAAAAACTGCAACTTTTATGTTACGTCCCGCAAGCACCATGGCGCTCCGCATTTCCCATGCGACTGAAGTGCATATTGCGCCGCCCGGTGCTTCAGGCAGGCTTCGCTAGTTAACGGCTATATCTAGGGATAGGTCCCACCCCCTGGGCGTTTCCATAGATACGGGTTAGTGGGGCGGAAAGTGTGAAGCGATATAAATTGCGAACAGCGTCGCAACTACAAGTATTGTACAGAAGTGGATTTACCGCGATGATGCCAAATAATATACCTATTTTAATGCTAATTCCTTATTTATGAGATTCGATCTTGGTGCGTCCAATCAGAGTAATATGGCCTCATATTGCTATTAAAACAAATAAATAATACGTTTGCGACAGCAGATTATAATATAAAGGAAAGTACATGAATTTGTCCTGTTAGAAAAAAGTACAAAAAATAGCATACAATTTTAAGATCTCTGTCTTGTTACCTACTAATGGAAAGAATTAAACGATGTTTGTAAAAAATATATATCCAATAAAAGCACAACGCTTACCCCAAACACAGACAATTAAGCAAAATATGCATGATACGAATTTTGATACATTTAATACAAAGTTATTAAACACAATATTTTTTTGCAGAACACAATAGCACAAGTGTCCGTGGTAGGGCTATAATTAAAGCAGCAACAAGTAGGACGTTTCAACTGTACTACCGTTTACGGCAAACTTATTCCTCGTTATAAGTATCATTGGATATATTACAGGAAATACCTTAGTGTCGTTATTGTACAGGTTGTGTTATTCTGGTTGCTGTTCTCAAAGCACGCTGATACTTACCTAAGCACCTTTGGGGCGGCGCAAGGCGCCCGCCCCGAGAAATACGCAGGCCCACACGTGGCGCCTTTTCCTTCTTATGTCCAATACGCAAAAGCCACTGGTTTCTGGTGGCCGATAGGGTGAGCAACCGGCGCCAGCGTGACGCACGCCCTAGCGTACCCCGGGCAAACCAACCTGAAACAACCAGACATAATGATAATGGTTGCCTGGAAGAAATCGCTTAAGGTGATAAGGCCGCCCTTGTACTGCCGATGTCTGTAAAATTATTATTTTTTAAGATCTTTTACTGTTGGTGTACAATAAAGATGTATTGTATTGTATTGTATTGTAATGATGATATAAAGTGGTTTTTTTTTTTTAGGCGTAAGCCTTTATTAATTACAACAAACTACAAAGACTACTTAGCCTACTACACAACAAAAAACAAAAGGATTGTATCCAGACCGATGAAAGTTTAGAGACAATCCAAATGCTCAAACCCACTACCAGTCGGCAGCGTACCCAGCATGCTGGCGGCATTGTATTGTAATGATGCAACTTCATCTTTACTCATTGGCTCATCGCTGTGCGAGCGTCTAACTGCTTTGATGGGATACGACGCTTTATGGTCAATTGGCTGTCACCTACAGTCATGATAACATTTTTTACCTAGAATTACGTGCTCTACTCTGCGACAGAGTCGGCATCGCTTAGCATCGCAATTGATAGCAAATTTTTTTTTCCTATCTTACGATAGGGAAAAATATATATATGTATATATGCATTTTTTTTTATAGACAAACAAATAAGGTGAGTCGCAACTAAATCAATCATCGAAAACAAAATTTAAACATGTGCACAAATAACGAAGGTATAAACAATTCCGTTTCATGTTAGACAGAGTGCGCGCTATCGTGACAAATTACATCACATGCCATGATTCCAAACAAATTGTTTAAAATACGTGTTTAGCTAGAAAGGGACAGTTATTACCTTTCAAACATTTTTACACAACTTATATTTCCGAAAATTTCGTCCAGTAGTGGACGTCTTCGGGCTGATGAGTGAATGCATAAAAATTGTGATGTTTCATTCATTAAGTGCCGCGACTGACGTGTGCGTGGGCAAGTGATATAATGTGGTAAAACATGTCTTTTTGTGTCGTCTCCAAAACTCCGAAGAAGCTTGTAGTAATGTTACCACGAGTTTACTAGGGCATGATTGGACTTGACCGTGCCTTACTATGTGTGACTTGGACTGTGACTCCGACTACGACGGGAGAAAGAAGGATCGATGAAGAAATGTGTATTCGGCTGAAGGACATGGCCATTCATTTTTTTTAAACAACAACGATACCGATGACGACGTACAAATTGCTACTTGTAAGGCGAACCGTCTCAATGTGATCAAGTGACATTTCTATCTACGCCATCGTGGATCCATACGAGCAACAAATAAGTTGCACAGATATTAGTAAAAAGGAAATAGGTAGACTTTTTATACCCAACGGCATTGTCGTAGGGCTTTTGAAATAAATGGACCTGGGGCCTTATTTTAATAGATATAGATATTGTTTGAAATAAGGTTTAACATCGTTCGAAAGTCGGCCCCGCTCGCATGCGCAACTTTGCGTACGATTCAAAAATAATGCCCCTGATTTAATGATATAGAAAATCAATTATAACCGGATACCCGGTTTGGACTAGTTTGCATAGCAAACTAAGTTTAAAGTGAAGCCGTTGAAACACAACGACAACTTCTTGAAGACAGAGCTTCGCACCAGACTGTCTAAACACCGTCGTTCAATTTCCTTTCGATGAGTATTTTAATCGAATCTCAAAAACATTCGATTCGAGTCTCGGTTAACTCGGCGGCAAAGCAATCGACCCATTTTATCATCTTTTCACATAGAAATCCTTTTCAAAAGGATGCTTACACGTTTTCTTATCGATATATCATGCAAATCTTGATGTGACTAGACTAGACTATTCTTCTCAATATAAAGCATAACAGATCAACGATACGACACAAGTGCAGCATAAACATAATAATAAGTATATAGTAAGTATATATACATATAGCTATATATAGCTCCAGTTCTCGAAAATGGTCGTGCTCTATTGGGACCGCACAATCATCACGGACAGGACTATTGATCCTAACCACCGGCAGCTTGTCTTGCCCCGCTGCCGGCGGCATCCTAGTTTTTAAGTTATTTATAATTTGTATTTTTATATTCATATTATATTAATTGTAAAAATCTAAGAAATCAAATAAATATATGCATAATAATAATAAAGTTGATTTGTTTGCCAAAAGGTTCCCAACATCTTTCTTGTAACCCCTGCACTAAGGGATCGCGGAAGTACTCCAAAGACGGCGGGGGCAAACAGAGAAACTTTCTTTACCAGGTATTAAAATCGGATTAATCGGTTTGATTTTAGGAGGGACATTTGGCCCCCTCTGCCCCCCACTTCCGCGGCTGCTGCTGCACTAGAAGAAGGACCACAACTGATACGATTTAAATTATGGAGTCACAGTACGGTGAATTACATAGAGATAATATTTACTATGCTTTGTCTTAATTAGGTTGATAATTTTGGTATCTCACGCCCATGAAGTATCGTATTCTTTTTTCGAAAAAATTTAATATAATCAATTCGTACTTCGTTGACGCGTACCGCGCACTTAGTGAAGTGCGACGCATAACGAACAACCACAGACTATCAATAATCGGTTTTGTAATAAAATAACTCGAATAATTAAAATGTACATTTGGGTAACTATATTAGTTTTTGGAAATATTGAACTTATTTGCAATTATCTACCACCCAATTATTTACTATAATACTATTGGTATTTATTGGTAAATGGAATCATTAGGTATGTAACCTGTAATGATTCGGTTTTGTAAACCGTCAGCCGTCACGCGTCTGCAGTGCCGAAAATGTGGCGCTATAATCGGTTTTCGTAAAATTACTAAATTATGGAAAATGGATATATATTGACGTCTTTTGCATAAAGTTTTGTTTTGCCCCTTTTTACGCATTTTCTAGTTAAAAAAACTATTTCACGGCACGAAAGTCATTTTCACTAAATTATTAATTTTTTCATCACTGTCATTCTGATCTGCAGCGTCATGAGTCGTTTTATAGTCATATTAATTAATAAATTATTAATTTACTAGAACAAAATAGTTTTCGAATATACGAAATCGAATCCAAATTTTACGAGAATAATTATCGAATAGGTTCATTACCGATTAAACACTACCTCATCCGTACTGTGAGTTGTCAAAATTATCAACTTATATTAGACAAAGCATAGCATAGAAATGCAATAGAAGGATAGAAAATAAAAACTGTACAACATCGTGTATGTGTGCATGTATATGTTGGGGTGCGTGTGATGGTATGTTTGTGTGTGATGGTATGTTTGTGTGTGAGGGTATGTTGATGTGTATGGATATGGGCGTGTGTGCATGAGTGGTGGTAAATGGTAACCTAGCGAACCTACAACCTAGACGCACTAAATTATAAAAATCTGCCACTACTACCTCTATATTGTGGCCATGTCGTGCTCGTCCGACTGCGGGTCGACAGACGCCCGACGTACTATATGTACCATTGACTTGCACCATCAATAGTGCAGATGCAACGCATTAGGTTTGTTTGCTCCATTAATGGTGCAAAATGCAAATGCAACTAGAGTTTATACCTCGTACCTTATGCACCATTCACTTGCACCATCAATGATGCAGATGCAGCTGCTGCATATCGTTTTTTACACCATTCAAATTAATACAACTATTTCACCTTGCTTTCCTCTTCATACGTTAAAGGAAGCAAGGTAGCATGTCATAGAATAGATAACAGTATTCCAAATAAGGCCACTTCACTACATATAGAGCGGCTTCTAAGGGCTCGAAATAAAATTTTAATATGACATGTGAGTACGGAGTTATAGATAAAACATTATATTATATTGTAAAATCCATAGCCTACGAGACTAACTGTTAAGCGAGAAAGTTTATCCCTCGAAGTACTATTAGGTCATATCCACCACACTGGCCCAAGTCGCAGGTTGGTGGAGTCACATTATGCCGTATGCAGTTTGCCTCACGATGTTTTCTTTCGCCAGTGGTATGAAAATCCGTACAGAAACTCTAAAGAGCTCACTGATACAGGTCCGAGATTTGAACCCACGACTACGATTTCGAGTCCAGCGGCTACTAAGGTCACCACGCCACGCTACGGCGACGACGACTGCAATGCGTCCTTAATTGCGACTTTTTTTTTTTTTTCATGTGTGCTATAGCGGTAAGTTTATATATTCCTATATTTCTGAAAACACCATATACAGGGTGTTATTGAATTCATGAGCAATATTTTATGGGGTCATTGAACTCATCATAATGGTGTATGTAACCTTTGTAATGTTATTCTCAGCAATTTCACCGGCTGTGATTTTACATAACTATTTACAGTGATCTTAAAATAACGTATAATGCGCAAGCGAGACAGCGGCGCGCATTCTGAGCCTTAAGATTTATATCATTGCAAGTTCACTTTAAGGTCCAGATCACTGCAGGCTGCTGTCTCGTGTTTTTTTAAACGCAGCCTATATAATTATTGAGAATGTTTTTTGGAGTTTTGTTTTTTGGCAATGCACCGAGAATGCCACTAGTGTTTCAGTTGTTCATAAGCATTCGTTACCTTACCATCAGGCATTAGATGGAGACTGATTAACTGAGTACTTTTTGCAAACATGTAAATTGTAACAGTATTTTTTCTGATAAACCTTAAAACATATTAAAAACTAGCAGACACGGTGACCAAAAAAACCTGAAACCCGATTGCAGCGCCGCCTATCGGGTCCAAATGTGAATTAAAACCAGCCAGCCTACTCGATTCGAATGCACATTTTTTTAATTAATATCGTCCCAGCCGTTTAAGGGGAACTCAGTCACATATACACACATACAGAAGAATTAATATACATAAGATGTATAATTAATATAAACCCTTCACTGGGGATATTTATATCACCTGTGTCTGAAATTGATTGAAAATAAAGAAAACGCTAGAAAAACATGGGCATGTGTGGCATGGGCACCCCTTAATATTTTGTATAAGATAACAGAATAATAATGAACCGTTCATGAAAATGTCAACAAATTGGATCCCCAAGCTGCCTGCCAAGCATAGGGATTTTGGCAATCCCCTTTTACAACAATTTTATTAAGGGGGAGCTGTTGTCCAAGAGTGGACGTCTTTTGGCGGATGACATGACGAAAGATCATCCAAACAGGCAGACAACATAATAAAACGTAAAACGACGTACGACGTATAACTTAATAGTCTCATTAGACACCCTTTTGGTAAGGAACTTTTAATTTTTTTATCAATATTTCCGCTCTCAAGACTTGTCAACCTATACAAGCCTATATAGGTGATGTCTGTCCCAATGCCAGAGTAAACATGCCACCAGATGGCCTCTGATATTACTTGATAGCTGCTGTTATGTGTGACAGACAAACAACAGGGCCCAATCTATACTTATAATAAACTGTAACAGGTCCAATTCAGTACATCAGATTAATTTTGAAACTTTTAAATTGTCAAGAACATCCTTTATTATCAATGAAACCCGATAATCAATATTAGTAGTTTTTTTTCTTTTTTGCCTGTCTGTCTGCCTTTCAGTCTGTATCTGGACTGCTACATGCCAAAACTATTGAATAGATTCACATGAAACTGGGAATGATTATAGTTGATACTATGGTCAGGGGGGTGTCACTCCGCAGTTTAGGTATGTTCAGCCAGCGCTCCGCTCCGCATCTGATATCTCAGGGCAACGAGCGCAGTGCAGTGCGGTGCAGGATTGTATTCGCAAGTTCACAATTCTGGCACTGCTACTGTTAGTGGCAGGCGTGACGCTTACCACCAGATGAAAGTCTTGCTCGTCTCGTCATTAGGCCGTATAAAAAAATAAAAACTCACAGCTGGGCTTGGGTCTAGCCCGGAATGGTAATCGAGCACTAATTTGCCACTTAGGCCAATGCGACTCGCAGGGTTTATTTTACACCCATGAATATGTTATCTGAGCATATGACAATCTCCGTTAATGTTTTGTATGTTCTGATGAATTCATTAGTATCCAGTGGACCCATTTTTTTTATACAATCAAGTGACGAGACGAGCAAGACTTTCACCTGATGGTAGGCGTCACGGCTGCCACTAACAGTAGCAGTGCCAGAATTGTGAACTTGCGAACGCAATCCTGCACCGCACTGCACTGCGCTCGTCACCCTGAGATATTAGATGTTAAATCTCTTCATACCCAATAATTTCTCTGGTAACATTGCCCTTCAAACCAGAACACAGTAATGCTTGCACACTACTGCTTGGCAGTTGAATAGCTGGCAAAGGTGTGGTACTTCCCCAGGCGGACTCTGCAGTAGAGTCCTACCACTACAAAAAGTATCCTCAAGTATGTCTGTGTAGTATGTTTTCTATCAACTATGCTGCCTCAATTTATTAGAAAAGGAATTTCAGGATTTCCCAATATTCTTGAAAAACAGAAGAATAGAAGCTAGCTTGAATATTTTATAAGAAATGTTTCCATGTTTTGGGTATATCTATGTTTTTACTGCATAGACCTTAAGAAAAATTATGATCCTTGGCAGGACTTGAACCTGCATACAAGCAATCTCAGGGTTTCTGTCCCAACTGCTTTGTCAATTAAGTTTCTGCCTTACCCGTCATATTTCAAACTGTTGAGATCTACTAAAGAGATAGCTAAAGGCAGTGACTTCTGTAGCTTAATTGGCAAAGATTGCTCGTATGCAGGTTCAAGTCCTGCCAGAGACCATTTTTTTTTATTGTCTATGGATTAAAAACAAAGAAGTTAGCTTGCTGCCTAACTCAGGCTAGGTATGGGTCGGCTGACATGTTAAATTGTTCAAAGTTGTTTACTCTATAACAGGAAGCCTCAAAGCCACAGCTATTGAGCCTGGTGATGTATGTAATAGCTTCGGCATTAGAATTAGTCACTCAACCTATATGATCATACATACTGCTTGTATGGAGCTGGCTCAACAGTTTCATCGCATAAACAGAAGCTGTAATAATCTTATTATGGGGAAATGTAGCCTATATGTATCCAGGGTATCTTATTTGAATCCTGAGGAATCCTCATCCATCCCAAATTAAAACAAATTCAATCAGTTTTTAAGGACCTTAATGGGAACTCGCATACTAACCCACTCACACACTAACATACACAATCTTTTGCATTAGTAACATAGATAGTTTAGCAAATATGATAAAAGGGTGCACATTGTTTTTGTGGCAATTTATCTTGTACCATAAGTAGAATACAAAGACAATAAATGGAATCTTCTCTCACACCATGTTTCAGCATTTCATAAACTACGAAATCGCAGAATAATCAAGTTCTTATAAAAAAGTGCTATCAAAATTGTCTAACGAGTAAATATTTCGGAATACAGGTGGTAATTTATCAAATTATTGGGCACACTATAGCTACACATACCTACCTAGATGGTACCATGCACGTAGCACTAAAATATGGAGGATGCATATCCGAAATCATCCAAAAATCACGAATCAAACAGAGAACTGCATAACCACATTTTAATTTAACGTGACTACATCGAATTATGAGATTTTGTAACAAATTTATGTGACAAAATCAACTGGGAGCGTCGAAATAATGTCAAATGACCAATGAACGTACCGCCCTACGCTTATGTTGATGTAGCGCAAATGACCACTTACCTTACTTGAGGAGGGCATATTCCATATCAAAAACATACACAAAAGTATCTTAATGAAAACTATAATGAAATGTTTAATCGCCCGACTAGAATTTAGTCAAGTTTTACAAAAAAAATCACAAAACAATAACACTATGTACGCGCAATCACTTAACTCGACCACACTGAAGTTGTTGACAAAGAGGCCAATGGTAACAACATTACGGACAAAAAAATAATCGATTTTCATAGTTTGGAATTTTGGAGCTTGGAGATAAATAAAAATAGAAGATATGTAGAATGTAGGTACCTATAATCCTACCAATAATGACGTGTAGTCTTCAGAAAAAAACGAAATCTCAGCTTAGGCTAGAAGACTGGTTTTTTTTATTGTCCTATTAAAATGTGGTCCATAAATATCTGATAAATATAGTTGATTACTGAAAAAAAAAACTGATCAAAAATAAGCAACTTATAGCATTTTAATATCATGCTAGATAGAGAGGCGAAACAGCAAATCGTGACGTCACTTCTCTGTACGCCATATAAATTATATTCTGACAAGTAAGGCGTGACGTCATTCTTTGTTTTGTGGAAACGGACACAGTTGTCTCTACCAAAAACTTTAAACGCTTATATATCAGAACATTATTAACCGATTTAAATTTTTTATTCAATAAACGTAACTTTCAAAGGTATTGGTTTCAACGATATAAACATCAGTCATTTACCCTAAGCTTTTTAAATAAAGGTCTTTTCAGTTTTTTCACATCGAGAAAACCAACGACCAATGAGAAGGCAGCCATATTACAACATCTGTGGCTTTTTACGAAAATCAATATTGAAATATTACCACGGGCCATGGAAACTATCAAAAAGCGAAAACAGCCGGCAACTGTTGTCTTCAAAACCGCAAAAAGCAAAAGCCGTAGGATTAGCTGCAAAGCTCTACTATAATAGGGCAAGTAAGTATTCACGGAGTTTTGGCGGAAACGCAAAAAATCATGTCCCCTTCGTCGCCGCATAATATAATTTTCCAAAAGTTGTGTTTTTTCAAGTATTAAAAATATATATATGGAATTTAATTCACTAAGTGCTGATTTACGTTCACGAGTGTGGGAAAGTGATATAATGTAGTGAAACATGTCTTATCGATATGTTTTCAAAACTCCAAAGAAGTAGTTTTTACGGCATTACTAGGGCATGCCCTAGGCAAGTCACAGACAAGTCCAGCCAGGCTGGACTGACAAATGCACAAAGTGCGACGCCAAAATCCTCTTTAGGAGGGAAAAAAAGCTATGACGTTTATGGCTTTACTGCTTTAGCCTTCACCATGGGCAAAAAATAATAATGACGCATGACGTGACGTGTGCTGAGGAATTTGATGAGCGTCAATATTGTACAGCCAATAATCCGAGTACATTCTCAAGAAATGTACTCGGATTATTATTATTATTCTCATAGACGAATTTCGTCTTATTGGCTTAGAACTATTTTTTTCAAAATGCGAACTCTATTGCTGCGTTCCGTAATGCGCTTAAAGTGATAATATCGCGAATCCGACCAAAATCAATAGTCACAAAATCAAATCGAAGCCCATATGTTTTGTGACTATTACTCAATTTGGGCGGATTCGCGATATTATCACTTTTAGCGCATTACGGAACGCAGCATATGTTTGCGATTCATGTCCGAACAATGATTTGGTTATTGCAAAATTTAATGATTTGGCTCCAAACATCAATTCTGTGTATAGATGTTCTCTTCGCCTACTGGGTTCACCGATTTTAGATGAGTCTTTTTCACCTTTCGTAGAAAAATTTTATGAGTGCCTCCAGGGGGTTACTCAATATTAACGCCCACATGGCGTTTACCATTATCAAATATTGTCTGTTTGTGCCAAAATTTATATACACTTTACGATGTAGTCCACTGTGGAAACACGGTGAGCTCCTTTCGAGCTTAGACAATGTTGTAAAGGAAACACTAATATCGGTTTTGAATGTTGACATGAATGACAGGACATGGTCACAAGCCTCACTACCAGTAAGGTTAGGAGGCTTAGGGATCCGCAAAATTTCAAGTGTAGCTCTACCAGCTTTCTTGTCCTCAGTTCATAGTACACATAAATTAATTGAAAAAATCCCTCTTCCCTCTTTAGGCCATTCCGGTGTAGTAGTAGCTCATTTGAATGAGGCCAAGAATGTTTGGAGGGAGGCTTGCCCAAATACTGATTTTCCGAGGACTTTGTCTTCGCAGAGACTATGGGATCGGCCGATCTGTGAACTAGCACGGAAATATCTTCTAGATACGTGTATTAGCGTCGCAGATAGCGCTCGTATTCTTGCTGTCTCGTTATGGGAATCAGCACCCTTATCATGGACGTTCGTGATTCTGATTGCGAGCGTGCGCGAGCAGGAGCGCGCATGGCGCGAGTGGGTTGGTACGAGCAGGATGGCATGCTATCGCAATCGGAATCGCGAACGTCCATGATAAGGGTGCTGGTCTTTGGTTGCAGACTATTCCCTCCTTTAACACTGGTAGCCTTTTAGACCCAACCGCATTTCGTCTAGCTGTCAGCTTGCGCTTGGGTGCAAGGTGCTGTGAGGCCCATCGCTGCCAGTGTGGTACTGCTGCCGATCAGCTCGGTCACCATGGTCTCTCTTGGTCACGTAGCACTGGTCGAATCGGCCGCCACGCTAGCCTGAATGGTATCATACGCCGGGCTTTATCCACCGCCAATGTTGCAGCTGTGCTCGAACCGAGCGGCCTTTCGCGTGACGATGGCAAAAGACCTGACGGTATGAAACTTATGCCTTAGAAGTTGGAAAATTTGTGTTTTTTCGAGTGTTAATGCATAAAAATGGTGGCGTTTTATTCATTAAGTGCTGATTTAAAAGCAAGAGTGTGTGCAAGTGATATAATGTAGTGAAACGTGTCTTTTCGTGTTGTTTCCAAAACTCCGAAAGAGCTTCTAGTAAAGTTGCCACGACTTTACTAGGGCATGATTGGACTTGACCATGACTTACTGTGTGTGACTTGGACTGTGACTACGACTCATTTACTTACATTAACTGGAGAAAGATGAAAGAAGGATCGATGAAGAAATATGTATTCGGCTGAAGGACTAGTATCCATGGCCAGGAACTATTAAAAACAACCGATTATTGGCTGACGTGATGGCTGTGCATATTACGTAGTTTTTACTTACCTACTCTATGGCTGTGCATTATTTATTTGTTTGGTTTGGAGCTAGTTTAGTTTCCAAAGAAAATAATATTTAAAATATTTACGTATTAAATTATTAATACGTAGGTAAGTTTGTACGGATTCAACGCAATTCACCTTAAGACCTTAGGCGGCCTAGCAGCCAGACTAATAATACACGCGGACCGCGGTGTGCTCTTTGCAGCTCGGGGATTTATTCTTTCAGTTGTACACCTATATGCGTCGACCTTATCGTCAGATGTTTGTGTTTGCAGCAGGATTATTTATAATACTACTGCTTTATGCGAATACGGGAATATTAAGGTAATAATCTAACTAAGAATGTATTTTTTCTACAATACTCATGTTTGTGGCCCAGTGCCTAATAATTGGTTGTGGACTTCATTAATTTTATTAGTGACTCTTACAAGTAGTGAAATAGCTCATAAAATATATTTTATTTAAGAACTCACTTTTTATAGTAATTAATACAATTTGTATTCTGGACTGTTTTAGTGGTTTAAATTCAAAGCCTGTCCCATTGAATGTAAAGAACCGGTTATGCACTGTAAACTTAGAAGATTTAAGAAGCAACACAGGAAATAAATCTCAGCTTAACATGGTATACTTTGTAACACCGACTTACCCTCGCCCTACGCAGATACCAGAGCTGATCAGGCTAAGTCATACCCTGATGCATGTCCCTAGCTTACATTGGATTGTTGCCGATGATCAGGAATCCTGTTCTGAACAGGTGTTAAATGTTTTGAGGTGAGAATATAATTTTACATGCAAATGCAATGCTTTTTACCTCTACATAGTATGCAGTATGATGTAAACATGTTGTCTATTTTCTATTATGGTCAACAGCCAGAAGTCGTCCACTGCTGGAAGAAGGCCTCCTCTTTAATAGGGAGGGGTTGCCATAATCCCCATGCTTGGCAGGCGGCTTGAGGATCGCAGAATGCTCACAACTATTAACCAAGAGGATGCTGCTGCCCATCCTCCGGTTGTTCTGGATCCAGGTTAAAACATTCACACTTCCACATTTTCTATTATAATATATCCTAAATTAAAACAACTGCTGTGCCAACTGTAGTCCTTTTAAGGACTTGTTGGTAGTTTGGGACCAAAATTCTGGCTCTTATTTTGACATTAAAATTAGCCTCAAACAGCATGGCAATGCGGCCAGCTAGGCATTATGAGCACATATTTGTAATGAATACAATGCTGTTTACAATAACAAGTCTTTTTGGCCTAGTAATACAGTTCAGTGTAACACTATTTAATAATTTATAACTTCCAATGGCATGGCCCTGGGCATGTCTTTAAACTGCAACCAAACCCACCGGAGGACGGGCAGCAGTGTCCTCTTGGTTAACGGTGGTGACCATTCTGCGATCCCCAAGCCGCCTGCCAAGGATGGGGATTATGGCAACACCCCTCTATTAAGGGGAGGCCTTCGTCCAGCTGTGGACGTTTTATGGCTGACGACGACCGGCGTGGCAGCATTCCAAAATCTGTCCATGAATGGCGAAAATGGCGTCGATTTTTAATTCAAGTTTGGATTTCCAATCAATTCAGCACACCACGCCATTTGGATTTATCGGCAAGGTGTCTTTGGAGTGATAGTGATAGCTCCTTTGGATGCACTCCAAAGGCTCCATGAATGTGCAAAACTGTGTCCATTTAATTTCATTCTTTGTTGCACAGTTGAGTAATAATTCTATTGATTGTTGATACGTTTATTTTCTTGATGTTGCTTTCGACAAGAGCCGGGCAAGGCCAGGGCCTGGGTTACCTATTAAATTGTTATGATGTTTTAGTACCATTTATTCACAGAATGTTTTAGTACCATTTATACACATAATGCTTTAGTACCATTTATACACAGAATGTTTTAGTACCATTTATACACATAATGTTTTAGTACCATTTATACACAGAATGTTTTAGTACCATTTAAACACAGAATGTTTTATTACCATTTATACACAGTTTTTTTTAGTACCATTTATACACAGAATGTTTTAGTACCATTTATACACAGAACATAATATGGAATAAAATGAAGGCCATTGAGTGACACTCCAAAAAAATGATGTCATTAATGATTATTGTAAAAAAACAATCATCAAATCTATTTATTTGTTTTTGAATAAAATGCAGACATATAAATAAATGCAGAGTTATACAAACTTTGGTACATTGAAAACAAATCCTCTTTTTTTGAAGTCCGTCATCCTTACAGACACACCATCTTGACTGAGGATCAATCCATGGAAGACATCCTCAGTTAGCAAGGATATCTTCCATGGATTGATCCTCTGTGTGCTACAAAGCGATGACGGTGGTGAGAATTCTGCGATCCCCAAGCCGCCTGCCAAGCGTGGGAATTATGGCAACCCCTCCCTATGTCTTCCGGCTGTTGAAGTGATGTGAGAGGGCTACAAAAATGGAAGCCATCCATTTGGATTCATTCGTTTAGGAGGCGTCCATGAGGATGCATTGTGAATGCCCACCTTAAAGTATTTTAGAAAAATTAACATTATCTGCATTTTAAGATCATTCACATGTTACATCAATAATTTCATAGCTAATTAATTATTGCAGGTTGTCTGGGCTGCCCTATACACACATAGCCAGTCCAAAGCCTTTCTCATATAAAACCAGCAATTTCCCTCGAGGTGTGGCAAACAGGCTTGCAGCTTTGGCTTGGATACGGGAGCACATTCGCGAAGGGATCCTGTACTTCGGCGATGATGATAACACTTTCGATCTCCGACTTTTTGAAGAGATCAGAAAGACCAAGCGAGTTGGTATGATGCCAGTTGGGCTGGTGGGCAGTTATGGAGTCTCCTCACCAGTTGTTAGCGATGGAAAGGTAAAGTCTTGTAATATGCCCATTAAAAATCCATATCAAATGCAGACTTACGCGCTTAAACAGTTTAGTAGATGGCAGTTTGAGGCGACTAGCCTACCTGTTAAATGTTTTAAAAACTAGCACTACTTCATGGTTTCATCCATTATTTCTCAGGAACCCCCAGAGATTAAATATTGGTATATTACATTAACGTATGTCTGTGCAGGCACTGTTTATTTTTCTAGGATATAAGTACTTATATATCTGGTTTTACTATTTAGCCCTAACGCGATGTAGTCATATCGAGATTTAATCTTATAGCGATCTAGTCATATCTGGTATCTAGTAGTAGTATTGCGAGATGTAGTCGTAAAGATTCTAACCCGTTCATTTTAATAATATAAGTTTTCATACCTGCGGGACGAAAGAGGTTACTTTCAGCTCGCTACGCGGAGCGAAGGTACCACTTCCACCGCGCAGCGGCGCGTAATCGTACATTGTTATCCTAGGGGTGAAAGTAACTTATTTAGTCCCGAGATGGGGCTAATAGTTCGAGAGACTAAATAAGTGTTTAACCCCGAGGTAAACACTGTGCTTTTCATTACGAATACAAGGAAACTAAAAATAAACTGACACTGGGAAGTGCATGAGAAGTCACTCACTCACTCATACAGCCAGAAGACGTCCACTACTGTACGAAGGCCTCTCCCTTAATAGGGAGGGGTTGCCATAATCCCCACGCTTGGCAGGCGGCTTGGGGATCGCAGAGTTTTACCACCGTTAACCAAGAGGACGCTGCTGCCCGTCCTCCGGTGGTTCTGGATGCAGTTTTAGGACATACCCAGGTCCCCGAGAACACACGAGAAGTGCGGGACCATAATCCTCTGAGGAGAAAAAAAAAAGTTGGAACATGGTTCAATACAAATTTATGTGAAAATAGTACTTGTTTTTTTTCAATAATTTGAGTGTCGTCATTTGTCAACTGTCACTGTCAGTTGAAAGGTATTCTCCCTAAGGCTGAAATGTATTACTTTCAACCCGCTCCCAGGCAACTTCAGATCTACTTCCCGAGTATGAGTAATGAAAAATCGTATACACACCACGGGAGCAAGTAAATCATGTCTCATGTTTGTCAACTTCGGCTTCGCCTCGGGAGACAAGATGCATGAAATCTACTATTATGATGACCCTTATTCTAATGCAGATGGTTAGTAACTTCATGATCACCTGACTTCTGTTATGACCTTACAGGTGGTGGCATTCTATGATTCGTGGCCAAGCGACCGCACGTTTCCCGTAGACATGGCCGGATTTGCTGTGAACATTAAGCACCTCCCGCCGTCTGCTTCGATGCCATACACCGAAGGCCTACAAGAAGATAAGTTTCTCCTTAGCTTAGGTATCAAAATGGAACATATAGAACCGTTGGCCGATAACTGCTCCAAAGTATACGTGTGGCACACAAAAACCGTTAAATATAGAAAACCCGATGTGAAAATTAATATGGATATGCTCGAGGCAATGCCTAAATATTCAGCATTTGTTAATTTGCTCCGGGAGACGGTCGACCTTGAAATGGCAAACATATCTCCGGGAAAGGGGGCGAAAATTGTTAAGAATCGTAAAACGTTTGACATAATTAGTGGATTGCGCTAGCTAAGGCAAACGAAATCCATGCTAGTATCATACTTCTGATCTCAAATGAATAGGGTAGATGACTGATGTTTATATCGTTGAAACCAATAGCTTTGATGAAGAATTTAAGTAAATATAATATGTTAATTGAAAAAAATATTTTAATCGGTTATTAATGTTCTGATGTATAAGCGTCTAAAGTTTTTGGTAGTGAAAACTCTGTCCCTTTCCCACAAAACAAAAAATTACGTCACGCCTCTGTGCGCCATACTGTTAGAATAGAATTTATATGGCGTACACAGAAGTGACGTCATAATCTCCTCTGTCTAGCATAATATTAAAATGCTTATAAGTTGCTTATTTTGATCAGATTTTCATTTTGTTTTCATTAATCAGCTATATTTATGGGCCACATTTTAATAGGACAATAAAAAAACCAGTCATCTAGCCTATTACCACACTATAATTGTCTTTAAAAAATATACTCGCTACTTGACTAAAGTACTAACGAAATCCATTATGAAAACACGCGAGTAATACCACTAGATAGAGTTTATTTATTTTTTGCTATAAAAAAAACCACGCAATCAAATATACGTGCTCTCGAACTTGCATTACCGTCAATTTTTGCTCGCCTTAAATGCGACCCATCTTATGCAGTATAACCCTAACGATGGACTGCAGTAACAAATGCTCTGGAATAGTGCTGCAAGAGTGCCTTAACTAGATTTCATAGAGGATATGGCCTAAAAAGTAGATAAAAAAGAGTAAGCTGTTATTTTCAACCGACTTCAAAAAAGGAGGTTCTCAATTCGACTGTATGCAATTTTTTTTGTATGTATGTTAGGCGATTACTCCGCCAATTATGAACTGATTTTTATGATTGTTTTTTGTTTGGCACGTAATTCTTCAGAAGTGGTCCCATATATTTTTTTCGAAATCGGATCAGTAGTTTGGTTTTTAAATCAAAATTACTAGAATATATGAAGATGTCATCCAGGCATTCGAAGTTGACGTCGGTTGTTTTTTTCTTTTTTTTAAAGCGTATATTGTTGAAAACCAACCATACTTATGCTACCCAGAGAAAAGTGAAGCCCTACTTCTTAGGTAGAAAGGCTGTCAAAACAATGCAGTAAATCAATTGTATAGAAATCCGCTGTCGCCAGTTTCACAGAAAATTGTATAGAAACTACGACGAAAAAATTACAATCATTGGTCGCGTATTTGAAGTAATGAATAACGCTCGAAATGCTATTTAGCATAAAATGCTAAATCCCATTTTAAACCTATTTCAGTTAAAATGTGTTTGTTTTCTTTTTTCAAACTCCACACAACTTAAAATTGGATTCGGAAACAACATAGTTTATACGCTTGTTTTTTGACAAGCAGCGCTCGCGCTTTTGATTTTGACCAATGGTGGTGATGACACAATTTACCTATGCCATTCTCGGACTCTTACCGTCTTATGCATAATAATAATAATTGTTTATTTAGCATAAAACACTAAAAGTACCTATTTCAAAACCTATTTTAGTAAAAGTGTCTTCTTTTTTCAAACTCAAATCGTAATTGGAAAGATTTTTTTTAAAACGCTTTTCAACTAAAATAGGCTTGAAATACGTTTTAGTGTTTTTTTTGCTTATGACGGTTAATTTATAACCATGCCAAATACCACGTCGTCGGTTCGTTTTTCCTTTGAGGAAAGAGGAACAGACGAACCTTACAAACACACTATTTACAATATTAGTAGGATTGGCTCCCCCAACTTACTCTAATTTTACCAAGGGCGGATCCAGACGGGGGGGGGGGGGGGGTCATGACCGTTTTAGCGTTTTTTTTTGCTTATGACGGTTAATCTATAACCAAATACCACTTCGTCGGTTCGTTTTTCCTTTGAGGAAAGAGGAACAGTTCGTCTGTTCCTCATGTCAGGTCATGGTCAACTCTCCTCGGTGACCTCGACTCGATTATATGACCCCCCCTGACTTAAAAGCTGGATCCGCCCTTGAATTTTACTGCAAAGAATACTAGATGATGTCGTGACTGCTTATAAAAACATTTTATAATAATAATATTTATTTGAAGAAGCTTAGCCTATTACAGTTATTAGTAATTTAATTATGTTATATAATGTACATGTACTTATCTATTTTAACTTTGTTGCTTGTTGCTTCAATTAAAGTATTTATATTAGAGTATTTTATTAAAGTACTAGAGGTCGCCGCGGTAGAGGAAGAAATTCGGGCCGCTACAAAGTTACAAGTGTTAAAAAAATATTTTTGTAATTTGACGAAGAAACATTTTTTTACAATAACTTCTTCGTTTCCGTTATATTAAAATTAACACGATAATGTTTCATATTTATTTATTATATTATGCTAAGTAGCTAGATTAATCTACTCAGTTATCACACCTTATCATAGATACAATAAATAAAATAAAATACTTATTTATTCTTATCGCGTTCTATTTCTTCGATATATTATTTTAAGATTTCTGGTACTTCGCTTTTGTTTTTTATTAGAGCAGTTTTCACACGGTGGCTGTAGTTATTACGTTACTTACTCTATGGCTGTAGTCATCCATGATGGAAACAAAATAGCGCTCACCATCATGTGTTGCTGTATCTATTGGTTCACAGACAGCTGTGTGTTAAATTTGTTATATTTCTCCTGCTCTCTTTCTTTCAGTACTAAAAGGCAAACTAGTTTGTTTAGATTTCATGCATACCTCACATTATTCTCCAATATTCTTTTTATTTTCTAGCTTTGTGCCATATGTCAGTGTGGCCATGGTGTCAACGCCTGGATGTTTTTTTATGTCATTGTAGTGGTTGGTCTTCGCTTTTGGTAAAATATAGTTTTCCTTGGGCTTCTTCTTTACATTTTTTTTTCTTCCAGGGCTACATAATTTAAGCCATTGATTATTGTCTCTCCATTCTTGATTATTTCTACAGATTTTATGTTAAACAGTACAGAGCCGTTGTTGTTTGTAATTTTTTTGACTGATAGCAAGTTCTGGAACTTACAAAGTATCTTTGATTATGCAACCTTTACCATGGACAGCTGCAGTTTATTTTGCCATTATGGTTTCACTGTTAGCAACAGATAACTTTTCTTTTCTGGCTGAAACTCGCTGAGAATTTCAAAATCACTTGTCATAATATGTGCCGTACACCCTGAATCAACTACAAACTAACAATAGGCTAGATGACTGGTTTTTTTTATTGTCCTATTAAAATGTGGCCCATAAATTAAGCTGCCTAATGAAATAAAATGAAAATCTGATCAAAAATAAGCAACTTATAAGCATTTTAATATCACGCTAGACAGAGAGGAGAAACAGCAAATCGTGACGTCACTTCTCTGTACGCCATATAAATTCTATTCTGACAAGTAAGGCGTGACGTCATTATTTGTTTTGTGGGAAAGGGACAGAGTTGTCTCTACCACTACTGTCTTTTTACTTAAATACTATATTTGCTTAAATACTTCATCAAAGCTATTGGTTTCAACGATATAAACGTCAGTGATCTACCCTATTATCTTCTTTATGATCTGTTGTTTTGCAAATAACACAAGCTCTGCATTGGGATTTTAGGTGATTTGTTCGCCCACATTTAAAACACTTTTAAACTGACTGTTCACTTACAGTTTTTAGAGCAACGTGTTCCTTTTCACTAGACTGTGTAGCTGAGCTCCGAGTCTCTTTTAGTAATAGCCTGCTAGTCAAGTTTGTTAGTTTTTTCTTTGATAGGCGTTGATTCCCAAGCCGTAGTAAAATATTTGTAATTATCTGGCGTCTGTATATGTTAGAATTTTCGGCATCACAAGTTCTTTATCTATTTTGTGTTACAGGTTGTTAAGTCGTAATGCTTAGTTTTCTTTGCGCATCTTTAAGATATTTTTATAAGCTTTGCTATTATTTATGTTTAAATTGAAGAAGTCTTGTGATAAGTTTTTTAAACATTGTATGAGCTGTACATCCCATTATTAATTATGGCAACACTTCCCTTTAGGGAGAGGCCTTCTTGATGTGATGTGATATGAAATAAATAAATAAATAATGTGAATTTTCAGTTTTCTGTCGACGCTCCGCAGAATCATAGCTTGGGCCTTGGTGTTTTTAATAGCGATAGTGTCGTTCGTTTTTAATGTTTCCTTTGTGGCAGAAGTGGCGGCTTCGACACTAATTTTTGTTAATGATTGTTCAACAATATCAAATAATCCAGTGGCTTTTAAGTATATGCCACACTCGAATTTCCATAAAAAAGGACTCGTCGTCCACCAATTATTCGATAATGTTCGTTCACCATTTCCTCAATTTAAGGGTTTTTCGTTGTTTGCACTAGTTCTTAGTTTTACCTGCAGGCTAATCATGTAACTGTTTGGAATCGCGATTTGTCATAAATGTCACTTGTCACTGTCACAGGTTCACGGTATCACGGAGGGATTTCTCTCGCTATCGTTATCGAACGAATGCATTGATTTCCTAACTAATATAGGCAAATCCGACGGTCTTTTAGCGTTTCGTCCTGCCCTGCAGGGTCAAATGAGTTTTGGCGGGACAGTGACAAGTGACATTTATGACAAATCGCGATCCCGAACAGTTACATGATTAGCCTGTATCACTGGTTATTTTAAACGCACTTGGCCCATGACCTCTTGGGGTGGGACCTTATTATTAGTTTAATATTATTAAAAGTCTGTATAATACAATTAGCAGTTCTTTTATTTAAAATCACACGAGACACATTTTTACATGGAAGCCATTACCATGCGGAAACAGGAAGTATAACTTTTATTTATTTTTACCAGGCGCTGTCAAATGTCAACATAGTGTTGCCAACAGCTCGCAGATTTGCACGGTTTTGTATAGTTTAATTTTCAAAAAGCTCATGTTGTATCTGTTTATAACAGCTTTACAAATGGTTAAAAAAAATGCTTTGTAAGTTGGCGAGAAAACAAAAATTTTCTTCGATTTTCTCCGTTTTTTCCGTCAAATTAAAAGATGAACACGAAAATGTTTTATATATATTTGTTATATTATGCTTAGTAGCTAGATACAAAAAGCATTACCTATTTACAAATTCACACTCGGTGATTTTTTATTTACAAGATTGTGAAAAAAGTGATCGAGATTTCCGTTGCACGACAGCATCTAATATTAAGAGCGGGCCTAATGGCAGGATAAATTCTGATTTCCCCCGCGCATCTCGCCACACCCAGCGCATGTACGGATAACAAACACGGGCGGCGCGACGACGCGCGGAACCAAGCTTTCGTACTCGACGTCATTGAGCGGGTACTTATCGGGCAGTGCGTAGTATATGCAACATAGTCAGATAAAACCAGACTTTTTTAAATTTTGGTATTATTTATTAATGTATGTTATTTAATTGTGATATTATGTAGTACGGACACACTGATCTTTTACTTGTTTACAGTAATTTATTAAGAATTCCTTTATTGGTTTTACTATACAATTTAATTAATTTGCTACAAATAAAACACGACGGTAAGAAATATCTTATAATCATCACACTCATTTCACTCATTTGTTAAATTTATTTTGGGTACAATCAGGCAGAATCTTGATGCTCTGATGAAATTTATTTGTCATAACACACTTGACATAAACTTCTCTATACGAATATTTTTATGGCATACAAATTATTTAATACAATTATTGTTTGGCCGAATGTTTATGTGTCCGAATTTACAATGGCATACTTTTAAGATGACAGAATTTTATTTGGCCTATATTTAATCACCATTGACAAAGTTAAATTCCGCATAATTTCGTTTAGCATAACGTTTATTTAGATGGTACAATTTCACTTGGCATACTATGAAAATGCCAGAATTTTATGACTATCGATATGAAATGTATGCCAAAAGACGATTCTGACTGTGAACTTTCTGCAATATGATGGTTCTACTTTTTAATTATTGTGAATATGAAATTTATGCCTAAAGGTGATAAAATTATTAGTTTGGAATGTAAATGAGGGTTTGCCAAACAATTTTCTGCGAAATGAAGTTTTTGCTATCCTGTGTTTGTTATGCAAAATAATATGAAATAGAAAGTTCTGCTTTGGTTAGATCCATTTATTTCATTCAAAAACACTGATTCTAATTTAGTCATCATCAGTACTCAGAAATCGGTAAAACATTTTCTTCATTTGATGGTCCAGGAGTAACGATTTCTCTAGAATGAACTATTTCATAACAGATCTGCTTGCATTTTGAGGGTCCAGCAGTTGGTTCTTTGAGCTGACGTTTTTTGGGAACTGTTGGTTGCCTGAAAGGCATGTTTCTTGTTTGGCGTGGGTCCACTAATTCAGGCAATATGTGCTCCGTATAAAATTCGGTAAGCTTACCAATCATTTTCTTTTCCCAAAAGTCGTCATCGCGAAATATTGTTTCTACAGTCATTCTTTGGTTTTCACCAGACCACACTGCAAAAATACACTTGTTTCTGTTGCTTATGTGTAACTGTCCTTGGACTTGGTAAAACCAAGGGTGGTTCTTGTTAATAATTATTTTTTTATCTTTAATGGTCCAAAATTTAATTTTTTTCTTCGTTATGGCCTCTTCTATAGGTATTTTGAAAGCAGAAAGTGGGCATTTAACCTCTACAATTGTGTCATTACCGACTAAGCCATCTGGAGTAGCTGCCAAAAATGGTATCGTATTATCTATAAATAGTCCACACGGGCTTATTTCCACACTTTCTTGTCTTGCAAGCTGGTGAAGAGCAATAGCTTCATTATCGACACCGTGTTTTATTGAAGCTACGCTTGAAATATTACTTTTGTACAATAAAGCTTTGACGATACTTACGCTGGTAGTTGGGCGACGATTGATAATCTTTCCAAAGTTTGATGCAGTTAATAAATTTCTACGAAGCTCTAACCACTCACTACTGTCTCTTTGTAATATTGTAGCTCGTTCAACCTGTGATTTTTCAAGGTCAGTTTTTTCTAAATTTTTCAAGAAATTTTGTTTTGCCAGCTCGTAAACCTCTTCGTCCATATCAGGCTTCTGACAACTGTCTGTTCCATAATTTTTATCTGTGGTTGCAGCCGATGCCAGTGTTTTGGTAAAAGGAAGTTTCCTGAAACTTTTAACATTTCTTCTACACTTATTTTTTTGTTTTCTTCTGTCTTCCAATGATTTCGTTTTCGATTTAGGACTCTTGCCCAAAAGCGATTTTTGTATATTGTATAATGGACTTTTCGTATTGAATGCCACAACTGCTGCCGCACATCTGGATTGATATGTTTGCCGTTGAATTAAGTTGGTTCGTTTGCCACCTACGAATTTAGCTATTATGCTATTGAATTGTTCTACAGGATTACTGTCACAGTCATTGACCAGACTTCGTGAGTGCGAGGCAACTAGGCCCACAATGTATTGAACTTTCGCCCAAAACGCAGAACTTTTTACTTTCGGCACGAGGTCTTCATTTTGCCTTTCACTACAACAATAGTGATCTATACAGTCGTTGTGATGACCGAAAGCATGATTATATGAGTTGTTAATGTCAACAAATAGATTATGTATTCGCACACCCAATTCAGCAGTATTATTTTTGTGATGTTTTATAGCTGAACAAATAACTTTCCTGATGGCAAGAATTCTTTGGGTGGTTAGCATTTTTCTCATACAAAGAGGATATTTTGTATCTTTACTGATGGAAACTAATTTGTTGCACATATTACGCAAGATGTGATTTCTACATTCAATTTTCTCCACGGTGATATCCTTATATGGTCTTTCTTCCAGGATCTTTGCGTAAGTGCTCGAATCACCATCCGCTATAACTCGCCCATATATGATGTTATACATTTCTACGGAATTTTTGAATCCCTCTACTATTATTTCTGCCTCCATTCCAGAAGAAGAACCCGTGTAATTTCTATAACATTTGTGTTCTTTTGGCGATACTCCTATATTTTTTGCACGAACACATATGCAACAGAATTTATTTTTCACACCTAAATAAAGAACTTCTTTGAACTTTCTGCCGACTATAGCTGCTGCTCCAGAAAGCGCAGAATAATTACTCTTATAGGAGCGCTTTGACCAGCAGCCGTCAGCAATGACATCAACAATTGCAATCCCATCCTTATTTACTCTACCTTCTTCTATTGCTGCTTTTCTTTCGCGTTCTGCTGCAACCGCCATAGCCTGTTGTGCTGTTTTTTCCCAATGTTGACAAATTTCAACGTGTTTTTTTTGGTACATTTGTCCTGACAATATGGGAAGATTCATTGCAGCACACAACCCTTTAAACTGTTCTAAACCAATGCCAGTACTTGTGATACCAGATACTGCAGCTGTATTTATGTCTACGTTTTGGGTTGGCAGTGGATCTGTTGTATTTACGATAAACTCAGCTTTACACATGTCACAGGAAAGTTTCAGTTTAGAATTGAGACCTATTTTCGTTTCTCCCGTGATGTGTAGGTTGGCTAGACCGCAGCCGAATTGAGGTGCATGATTAGAAATGATTTTTAATTTTTCAAAAAAGTAAAATTTATCTATTATTAATCTTTCTGCAGCATCATAAAGATTTTCGTCATGATCTTTGACTTTTTCACATATTTTTTTTATAAAATTTTTCTTTGGTCCTTTATACTCTCGTAGTTCGGAGTTTCTGTAATAAAAAAATAAGTTATGTATTTAAATTTACGGCAGGTTTTGTGGGGATTGATTCAAATAGTACTGACAGCATTGTAACTAAACAATTTGAAAATTATTACAAAATACGTACTGTTCGCGTACAACACTCTTGTCATTCTGTGACTCAAGCTCCGTTTTTCTTTTTAAATCATTACTGAAATAAATAAAAAATATATAGGTAAATAAAGGAACTTTGGTAACTGTGTAAAATATATTACCGCAAAAAACTGACGAAAATACTTTTCAAGAGTGTCAGCTAGCAATCCTTCGTTATTGCTCAAGCTATATATATCTGGTTGTTCATGCTGAGTGACTGAAGTCTGACCGCCTAATATCTCCAAGGTCTTCAACATAGGTCTGAAAGTTAGGTATGAAAAGTAAACATTCATAATTATTTATGAAAACATATGTAAGTATGTAAGATTTGGATAGTAGGAAAGGATAAACGTACTTCTCTGGAGGCAAATCCTGGTCAACATTCAAATTGTTTTCGACCTCGATGATACTACCGATAGAACCATCAACAAACTCGATCAATCGATTATTATCCATTTCCGGGAACTGATACCTAAAACAAGTGAGTCTTTGGAACAGTTTTTTATATAGAGTTTAACGGAAAGTGTTGTGGTCATATTTTAAGTACTGCATCTGCTCATTGATATGAACCACTTTCTTCAAGACAACCTGAGGAAATTCTCAAAAAAATATACCTCTCCTACAAATATTGGTCAGCTGATGGTATTTTATATAGCTTTGTATGGAAAGTCCAATGGTTTTTTAAATTTTCTATTTTTTCATGAAGAATGTGCAGCCCATGGCAGACAGCAGTTCCATGGGCAGAACCGGTTCTTAAAATATGACCACACCATTCCGTTACACCCTGTATATCTTTTTTTTGATAAGTCACTTGACTAGTTCTAAAAGTGTATCAAACAAAGAGACGGGGTGAGAGAGAGGGGAGATCGCACACTTTTGCATTTCTAATGTTTTAGTGAGAAAGTGTGAAGAACACAAACGTAAATCAAAATAAATGACACGTTCATCGATAGGTATAGTCCTTTAAGTTTTAACTAGTATAATTTAATTAATTTATAATATATACAAATATATGTGAATAATAAATTCGTACGAAAAATATACACGATCGCAGCGGTCAAATCAATCATCTGTTTATTTTGCATATACTATGTATGTATGCGCCTATGCACTAACCTGTGATAAAAACAATAAAGTTTACTCCTGCCAAAAATCAATAATAAAGTTAGTACCTGGGCGTATTTTTTTAAAGTGTAGTTACCTTAGTTACCTATTTTATGTAATGTAGGTAAGTACTTATCTAAAACTTGATATAAATACAAAAAAATACATACCTTTGACTTCGGCAATCGGCAATCATTTGAGTCTTCAACCTTTTTAGTTCTCGCTTTTTGAGTTTTTTTACTGTATTTTTTTTGTTTCCCATGTTACTCAACTTATATGTAATTTAATTATTATAATAATGGCGGCTAGGCGCGCGGAGCAAACTGACATGGACTACCCGTCTCAACAGAGCGATGGTAACTGATCGGTGCAACAAACCGATGCCTCAAGCTTGTGTCACGCGAGACGAAAGACAGCGTATTGCGCGGATTAAAAATGTTGTAAGCGCCAAGTGCTTTCTACTCTCATAGCTTATAGAATAGACAATATTTTTAAAAATTGCTAGGGTCAGCTCTAGGTTATACATGAGTGATAATATTTACATAATTTATTGTTCAATAATATGTACCAAAACAGAATGCAAACCAAAAATGTTGAAAATTAGAGGTAACTTTGTGATGGTTTTCTATCGAGAAAATTTTATCCTACCATGTTTTCGTCAGGGTCGACCTTTACTTATATATTGAAGTTTCCTAACGTATTTTTTTTTTCGATTTTGGACATGATTTACTACTGTGAAAATCTAATCAAAGATTGAAGATTTGCTTTAGGCCCAATCTTAACGAGCGCGCGCGATTACTGTCTGTCTCGTCTGACTGTGATCAAGTGAGTATCAACATCCTAGAATCACGGAGCCCATAGCCCTAGTGGGTATGCATCTAATATGCTACCCTGGTATGAAATATTGTATGTATACTGTTTTATACTACAACGGTTGTTCGTTACAGTTCTACCATTATTTACCGGGTTTCACAACATGATCACGATAATGGAGATCTTTGCTGTCATTTTTTCACGCCAGATGGCGCATCGTCGACATGGCCTCTGGAAACTGTCAGTTGCATACAATTCCTAACCTATAATTCGGTAAATGGTAGTTTTCTCGAAATATGCCTCTGTGTGCTATACCTGGATGTACTAACACGGATGTAAAACTATTTCCATAATTTTCAACATTAAAAAAGTGGGAAAAGGACGACTATCGACGTCGCAAAGATTTTGTAGCGACACAGCACAGATTTTGCCGGGATATAACAATAATTAACTATAATGATGACCAACCAGTTTTATCGCAAAAACTAGAAAAAAAACTCATGTAAACAAAGCGACAATGATTTGACAGCAGCCATCTCACCGCTGGCGCCTTCTGCGCTTAGCTTTGCGTGTGGATCCTGATTATCCTGATTATGACTGAATTTTATACATTTTAATGTGTGAGATTAAACTAAGTAGCACTAAGTTTATTTTGATTGGAAATAGATCTGAGTTTAATCGGTGAGTTCCCAAAGAGGATTTCCAAACACGTCACATTGTCACTCGTTACGAAGATTGTTTCCCATCCTGTCACAACATTTCTTAGTGCAACTCTTATTTATGCTCGGGCCACATCATATTAAGGTTTAAGTTTAAAAAGCTACCTTGAAAAAGGGTAGGATGTATAGCCATATACACGACTGTGTGTAGTTAATAAGAGATGGGTATCAAAATTATGACATAAGCGTGGTCTTAGCATTAGAACGTAGGTATTCCCAACAAGTCACACTAAAGGTATAATACTATGATTCGATGGGAAAAAATCTTCCCAACGAGTCTCTGTGTATGTCGTTGGGAACTCATCCATATTTTTAAGTTTTGTTTTAGTTTAAGCGGCCACCAAAGCACCTATGCTGGCAAATGCATTGAGCTCGTTTTGTATAAAATTGCAATGCCATTGCCATCTAGTGTCAATAATGTGTCCATAGGTGGCTTTGCTCATATAGTTCATAAAAAAGTAGTTATAATTAACGTCAGAGATTATAATTATCTAAGGGAAATAAACGCAATTAATAAAACTAGTAGTTGGCACTTATATGCTCTTATCAAACAAGCAGTAGTTAAGACAAAGACAAACCTAAGTTTTTGACAAAGACTTAGGTTCTGTTTGGCTATATCTATAATGATATACGGTCATTGATAACTGTGTATATTACCATTACTTTAGACCAGTGGTTCTTAACCTATTAGATTTTTTTTTGTCTTGCCATGGATCGCTTACTGTTTGGAAGTAAATACAGTAATGAAAATTAATAAAAGATTGTGGTATCTATAAATTAAACAACTGTTTGCGACGGCTCTGTCCGTTACTTCAGTCGTAGCGCAACTCGCGCCACGCGTCGTGTCGACTCGTTGTCTTTTATTTAATATTTTACGTATGGCTTCGCGGACCACTTCGGGTGCTTCCAGGGACCACCAGTGTCCGCGGGCCACCGGTTAAGAACCACTGCTTTAGACAATACTTGGCACCGAAACTGCGCGCCACCCTGTGCTCGAATCACTCTCTCATACGTGCTACGAGTATCCGAATAAGAATGGTAACGTAATATAATGGTAATGGCACATGGCCGTCTCGTAGCTGGGAAACGGACGCGCCGAATTTTCTTTATGTCGTAAGAGCGCGAGTGATTTGTGCACAAGGTCACGCGCAATTTCGGCAGTAACTATTAATTGTCTATATTTATAGCATAACTACCCCCTACCATAACATATATGGTATTTCATGACTGATAATTTGCGAGTTAGAAAGCAGAAGTTCCATAGAAAATGGTAATTTAATGGAACAGTTTTTTCGGCAATTTTTTACCGACTTATATAAGGACGTAGGTATGTATTGTTTTTATGTATGTTCACCTATTTCTCCGTCAATTGTAGACTGATTTTGTAAATTCTTTTTTGTTTGTCTTCGAGGTTGTTATCTTAAGTAAACAATGACCCCGTAGAAAACGTGATAGTACTAACTACAGAAGATTTACTCGTATACATTAAGCGGGGAACTACAATATAGGTAAGCTAACCTATAACTACAATCATAAGTCATATAAATTGAGGCTTAATTACGTTCAGATTCGTTTTATATCTGAGTGAATCTTCTGTACATATTACTAATAATAATGTTTTCTGTGGAATAACTATGATATATTATTATGCTTATCTTATCTTATGTATATTTCCAAGAATACTGTTAAAGTTAAACTGACCAATGGGATCGATGATTGATGACGACGTTGACGTCTCGCTCCGCTAAGAAATCGCTTAATCGCCAGTATGGAAAGGCCCTTAGTAGGCAACCCCAATCACAATCTCATCGGGAAAAGGTTAAAGAGTACTTTAGCTAAAGTGGGTTTATCGAATGTATATGAATTAAGATACTTGCAATAAAAACATGCAATAATTATGTAAATGTAACAAACATTGTTGTTAAACTGCTTTATAGAACAAGTACAAGGTTATAATCTAGATAGAATACAAGCATGTGTATTAAACCAAAAGGTGCATCATCGTGAACAATATATTTACCATAGTGCCAACCATAAAAACGCGAAAAAGAATTGCTGTTACATGGAATAAGTTAATGAACTCTTAACAAAATGTATGAAATAATTTTCATGGAGCCAACCATAAAAAACCAAAAATAATTGCGTTTACATGGAAAAAGTTAATGAACCCTTTACAAAAGGTATAGTTTTTTTTGGTCTTTTTATGTTTGGCCCTATGGTAAAAGTTTTTCACAATGATGAGTATATTTTGGCTTTGTACACCCTAAGCTTATAACCCTGTATAGTAGGTACATGAGCTTTATAACCTATTATAATTTTAATATAATAATATAGTAATAGATGATACATTACAATTGTTGTGCAATAATATTATAATTATGTTATTAATATTAATCATGTAGTATAGGTATTATTATATGATTTTGGAAACGATTGCAAATAAATCGACGAATCTGCTTATAATATAGTTTTATTTTCATAATATATGGATGTAGATATTTATGTATAACATATTACAAAAGATTCCCTCTCTATTGTAGGTAGTAACAGATATAAATGTTTTCAGTTGGTATATCGAGCTTATTAGGGATTATTTGTTACGGATTGTCTCTAATTTTGCTCTGTACTTAGAAAGTTCTACTCCATCCCAATGGAGTGTAACATCGTGGAAAAATCTGTAAAGATTGAAAGACGTAGATATTTAGTACTACATAATAGCTGCGCCTCGAGATTTACTCGCGTGATGATGAAAAACGGTGATGGGAAAATAAAAATATAAGCTATGTCCAGTATGTCCATGCCGAGTTTCATCTAAATCCGTTCAGTCGTTTTTGCGTGACTTTCGCATTTATAATATTAGTGCGGTTAGAAATTACTATAATAATTTCTACACTAAATATAATTTTCTAGTTATAGTAACTTTTTTTTTGTGGTGGAAGCAGAGTTGTGATTTTGGGGGTTTAAAACCCGGACCCCGTACCAATATACTCTTTGGAGTTTATGTACGGATTTTCATACCATTGGCTTTTCGTCGAAGGAAAAAATCGTGACGAAATCGCTTTAGCTCGATCGCTATAGGTCCTAAATGCCTAAATGCACACAAATTCCTTGAAGTTGAAAATCATTTATTAGGCCCGATGCCCACCTCAGTGTTATGATAGGACGACGTGATCGAGCAAATCTACGTATAAAAGTGCGTGACGACCAGTGGCGGATATACACATTTACCGCTAATAAGCTATAAAAATTTTGCTGCCCGTAGTCCGTAGCGACATATACATATCCCGCGTTCACAATAATATTTCTTGTCATTGAAATTGCAACTTATGATTTGGGCACTATTGTCTGAATTATACCATCCCTTTTCCGTAATTAGCATGATTGTGAACTAGGGGATTGATCAGTTCCTAGATTATTTTTACAACCCAACGATTCGATTTAGTTAAGACAGCAAAAGAAATAGTCTTTATAGTATAAATATTTGCCGCCCTAGGCTCCAGCCTACTCAGCCTGCTGGTAAATCCGCGATTGGTGACAACTGTTCGTGATTTAAAAAAAAACTTGTCTTGTCAGTTGTCAGATCACGTGTGTCGTCATTTGGTGGGTTTTTGGCATTGAGCTAATATCTATAGAGTCACAAACGTGCAAAATAATCCGCGCCAAAACTTTTTGAACACAAACACATTGAACACTATACAAGCGACATAACGTCTAAATTCGAACAATTGTGAACTATAAAATATCATGCACGTAAATGCACGTATAGTTATGTCGCACTCGGACGTTTTATGACTGTTTTAATTTAGAGATTGTGACTCTTTGGATATTAGCTCAATGGGTTTTGGCCTTAATATCGGTTAGACAAAGAAACACCAAGATGAAGATGGGTCCTATTGGACCATCACAATTGCATTGATGTATTTGACTTCAAGTTACCTAAATTTTAACATGATGTATTATTGGCAATTCTACAAAAACTACAACACTGAATTATTCTCAACGTTGTGTAACTTTCTTTGATTTTTAGTAACTTTCAATGTTTTTGATTACTTAACATTAACCACTGTTTACATGCTGCTCTTATCTTGATCATGTTGTGTACACATGCTTAGGAATATAGTCTAGCTCTGCACCTATTCTCATTTTTGCTTTGAAATGTATTGATTATAATCTGTTTTGTGTGCCTAAAAATAAATAAATAAACAATAAGACGAACCTCGTCTGTACCTCGGCCAATACTTTCAGTTCGTGTTCTGAGAGTCCTTTGTCTAGCATGTCCAGGGTGTCTCTAAGTTGGTCCACGTTGTAGAAACCGCAAATGTTCGTGTCGAGGTCTGGCTGGTTCAGAGTGTACCATGTCGCTAAACGCGCCAGTTCTATGTCTTGTTCCTGTGGATAAGACAGATATAATATTATAAATGCGAAACTTTGTCGGCTGTGTGTGTATATGTATGTTTGTTAGGTACCTCTTCACGCCAAAACGGCTGTACGAATTTAGATGAAAGTCGGAATGGAGATAGCTTGTTTCCCGGAATAACATAATTTTACTTAATAACAGACATCAGACGAGATGCAGTCAAACGCAAGCCTAACAATAATAAATAAAATAAAACAAAAACTTACTTTGACACGGAATAATAACATACTTTTTATTATCATCATCATCACCGTTTTTCGTTATCATGCAGCAGGTGAAACCGCAGGCGCGGCTAGTCTTACATAGCTTTTTCTCACATCATAGTCACTACAAAAATATCATTTCGGCCATAGAGTAACAAACACGTATGATCGTGTTGCTCTATGCATTTTGTTGGTTGTAGGATAATGGTGAATTAGCTGGATTTATGAAGATATTCTGTGTACTCTAAGGCTGTTTGTCCACCGACACCGTCAACTAGAACGAGATGACTGACGTCTCTCGTGCGGTGGACACGCGGCTATAGTAGTAGTGATCCTAGAGTAGTAGGTACCGCTACTTCGGCGACGTCATCTCGTTGACGTTTCGGTGACGGCGTCGGTGGACAGACGGGCCAAGTAGGTATATCAAATTGTTTTTCAGAATATAAATATGAATTACCTACTGAAGTATGTTAGGAGCACTTAATATAGCTCGTTACCTTGCAGTACTCGGACGCTTGTCTGCAAAGAGCCTTGATGTCGCCGCTGGCGGGGTGCCAGTGCTGAGGTCCACTGTTGCTCAACAAGCCCATACCCGTGGCAGCGGCGTTGATCACAGCTACGCCTCTATCCTAAAAAAATATCTACGAAGTACTTCCCCAAACCCTAAACTGCTCTCACATCTTGGGGATCGCAGAATGCTAACCACCGTTTACCAAGAGAACACTGCTGCCCGTCCTCCGCTGGTTCTGGATGCAGTTTTAGGACATAACCAGGTCTAAACTGCTCATCATCAACAGCCGGAAGACGTCGACTACTGGACGAAGGCCTCTCCCTTAAAGGGAGGTGTTGCCATAATCCCCACGCTTGGCAGGCGGCTTGGGGATCGCAGAATGGTTACCACCGTTAACTGAGAGGACGCTGCTGCCCGTCCTCCGGTGGTTCTGGATGCAGTTTTAGGACATACCCAGGTCCACTGCTCTATTTAGTCCCAATTCTTTGAATTGTTAGCAAACGGTAATAAGGTTGGTAAGGGAAGGTTACGAGTAATACTTTAATCTATATTACTTTTGAACTAGTTTTTTTTCTTACGCTATAACATTATTGCAATTATAGTACATTATGATACGAGTGTGCTATGTTGGTCATTACACTAGAGGCGGTATTATGCGCGCGAGCCGCAGGCGAGCGCGATAAGGAAGCCGAGAGCGTAATGACTAATAGCACAAGAGTTCCATACGACTGTTTTCGTCACACTTGCGAAGAAAAAACATTTTTTTTTTGATAATAATCAACCACACAGCGAAAACATCAACAAACATTTGCGGAAAATGGCGCCCAGACCAGCAATGCTGCGCGCGCATTTTGCTGTGGTTGACATTTACTTCAGCGGCATAAGAACTCTTTGTTGGTATTACAAAAAAACTGTAAGTATTACCCGGCTATATTAGTCCATATTAGGCTATATGAGTCCTTCGTATACATACGTCTAATTGCAGTCACGTACAAACTTGACTTTACCGGGTTATACCTATTATAGTACAAGTGCCGTAATGTAAAGTAAAAAGCACGCGTGTGTAAAGCTTGGATTATGAGCCTAAAACCGATGCAATAAGATCCACTTTACGAGCAAGTGTAATGAAAAATATTTTTCAACAATATTACTGTACGAAACGTGGCCCAAGCGCGCCGGCTTCTCTTTTTTACCTATGTAATTAGACAGAGACCACAGACGCGCGGAGGATCAGCTATTGCTTACTTAACTAAAACTCCGCACACAGAAAGGTTTTAAGTACTTACATAGGTATACTTAACACTAAGTATTAAGTATTTCAACATACCTACCTTGAAATACTTTGTATAATTTTGCAATCTGTTGTCAAAGAGAGTCGATTTGGAATAAGATAATATCGAGGATATCTTGACCTCTGACTCTTCGATTACTTCTTTCATAAGTTCGATGTCGTAATCCGCCAGGCCAATGTACCTGGCTTTACCGTCTCGGACAGCCCTCTCAAGGGCAGGCAGGGTCTCTTTTAACACCACTGATAAATCCGGGGCAAAAGTAAAGTCATGAATCTACAAAGTGAACGATTGAGTGAGATGCTTAGATTACAGAATAGGTAATATGCATGCATGAACCTAGAAAAAAACTTTTTTTATAGGTTCATGTCATGTATGCATGTGTTTTTTTTTCGTTGACTCACAAAAAAGCTGACTGGCAACAAAACAAATCATCGAAAGTAAAATTTTAATATGTGCACAAATATCGAAGTTATTAACATTTTAGTTTCATGTTAGACAGAGAGTATTAGTAGTAAACCTAGTTTCGGCATTAGGTATCTGTTTGTTGGACGACAAAGCCGTCCCGAAGCAATGGGGATCCACACGCAAAACTTTGCGCTGCTGGTAATGCCGAACCCTCGCCGAACCGAATGTGCCCCCGACCAGAGGGTCGGGGGCACATTCGGTTCGGGCTAATTATGAATCTGAGTATAGGTAAGAGTACCTATACTCAGATTCATAATTAGGCCGGGCGCATACGACGAGAAAAACCGTCCGGTTTCGCCCGAAGGCGCTCCGTGCATACATTTTGTACTAGGTCATGCACACGGCAAGAAATTTCTCACGGCGCCCGTCCGGTGCCGATGCGCGTCGGATCGCACCTCAACCGAACGCGAGACGTTTTTCTCGACATGCCCGTCAGCAGTACATTTTGTACTAGACTTCGCACACTGTCGGCAATTCGCGTCAGTCAGTGAGTTGAAATAAAGGTAAAAACATCTTAGGCGTCAGTTCGGAAGACTGCGCCGTACGGTGCACGCGCGTTCCTCGATCCAAAATACCCGATATTTATATATTATTTATTTATTCTAATTACAACTATTATTACAGGCATTCCCTAATTAAATAGTGTAAGTCAAGTGCATTATTTTAAAGAGAATAGTTAATAATTAGACCTTGATAATAAGTCTTTACCTACCTAATTATAATAATAATCATTTACCTACGTAAAAGTTAAAGCACATAATAATTCCATTGTAACTTATTATTTATTTTCTTACGTATTTGAAGTCAAAGCGATAATGCAAGATTTGATGATAGCTGAAGTGGAAAAATGTCTGTGTGTATGAAATTTGGAAAACGAAAATTATCAAAATAAATTACAGCTGGACAAGCCAAGCCAAGCTCCTTCTTTATTACACTAAACAATAGTGCCAATGGTAATAAGCTGTCGTCATCCATAATATCGCTTTGCGAACATAGAACGGCGGAGAGGTGCGTACTGGCGGAGCGGTCAGACGCGATCACGCGACTGGCCGTGCCGGATAGGTGTGCGTGGTGGATAACGAACGGTACGGCGCCGAACCGGTGCCTGTCGGGTGCCGTGCCGAATTGATGTGCGGTAAGCCTAAGGCCGGGCGCATACGACGAGAAAAACCGTCCGGTTTCGCCTGAAGGCGCTCCGTGCATACATTTTGTACTAGGTCCCGCACACCGTAACAAATTTCTCGAAACGCCCGTCTCGCTCGCACCAGTTAATTCTGTATTGTGTATCTGTGTTCTGTACGACCAAACCTGTATTATATCCACATAGTCCAAGCCAAGTAGCCGCAGCGTGTTGTCGACTCCAAATTCTGTCTTTTCCGTGGAAAAGTCAAACATTTTCTCCGTGGTTTGCTCGTACCGCCCTACTTTGCTGGCAATGTAATAAGACTCTCTCGGAACACCTGATAGAGCCTGTAAGAATAGGTTTCTTTAAGTAGATTAATTCTTCTTTATTTAAGACTAGCGGCCCGTTCCGGCTTCGCACGGGTGGACTATTATTTTTTAAACATTGAGTAAGTAGGTATCTTTAAGCAGGACATTGAAAATAACTTTTGATGAATACTACCATACAAAAACTGTGAGTAAGTACTATAAAAAATAAACAGTAAAAGTTTAGTAAAATAATGTATAAGTAGTTCTGAATAGGATTTTTTATCTATAACAAAAACGGTGCTATGAAAAAAGTCAAAATATTCAATGTCTGACCGCGCGTTCAGGCCTACCTATTTCATAGGGTTTCTTATCCGTGGTCCACATAAAAGGTTCACCTAGGTGTTCCACGGATCCACCTTTTTGCATCCGTGTTCCACGAGTACACTGAATTAAAAGTGTACTCGTGGAAAACCCAGTTATACAATGCGTAATTCAATGTACCCGTAGAATACCTACCCATTTGTTTACTCGTTCACATGACTGATCGCGGCGGTGGTCCTTGAAGCCCAAAAAGATCCCCGGGGAAATAAAAGCCGATATTTCGAAACCTTGTAATGGTTTATTTACCTTACCGTAAAACTCAAATAAACCGACCCACACCGTTCAAGCCCCTTAGTCAGCCGGAGAATGTTGTCACCGCGAGTTAAGGAATCGCTCTCGTTTACTAACGCCATCTAGTTTTAATCGACTGAACTATTGGACTTGATCGATGGGTTCAAGTTTTGAAATGGTGCGTGAAGCGCGTCGAACATTCCACCCATCAAGGATCATTATTGCAAATAATGTCCTTCACAAATATTTTTATCTTGAATCAAAATTGTATACAGAGAAAATTCTAAGTTTTGTAAATAGTTCACCACCCATCATGAAAACATTGAGACATGCATGCAAAAGGAAAATGAATGTAACCACCCATCGTGAAAAAGTAAGTTTAAATCATGCAAAAAACTAATTGCCATGCATCATTATGACAAGATGGGAGCTAAAAGAATACAAAGCAAGTTATATATCTACTGGCAGAAGGCAAATTTTTGTAATTGGGCGTTTAACGACGGCGTTTTTACATTTAAGTGAAACGACTCTAATAAGCCCGTCGTCGCCCGGATGTAAATCTATGATTCTGGCTAAAGGCCATTTGCCAGGAGGCAAATTGTCATCTTTGACCAGGACTAGAGTTCCTATTTTAATGTCATTGTCCATTTGTTTCACCCACTTAGGTCTTTGTTGAAGTCTGCTTAAATATTCAGTCAACCATCTGTTCCAAAAACTTTGAAACAATCTCTGAGTAAGCTGCCATCGATCCAATCTATTAACATTAGTCTCTAAATGCGATGGTTCTGGTACTACTATCGGTGGCTCACCGATCAAGAAGTGACCGGGAGTCAAAGGCGCCAAATCGGTAATATCATCGCTGATTGGTGAAATTGGTCTTGAATTTAAGCAGGCTTCAATCTGACTAGTCACTGTCGACATTTCCTCATAAGTAAGTGTGGAATTCCCGAGTATCCTTCTCAGGTGATGTTTGATGGAGCGAACACCAGCTTCCCAAAGTCCTCCAAAGTGAGGTGCACTAGCCGGAATATGATGCCAGGTCGTTCCATCTCTCGCTAATTGGTCATAAATCTGGTTCTTCACCGAATCTAGGTGGTTCTTGTATAAATCTAGCAGTTGTTTATTGCCAGCAGTGAAGTTTGTGGCATTGTCGCTCCAGACGTTGCTACAGTGCCCACGTCTAGCAGTGAATCTCTTAAAAGCGGCCACGAAACTCTCACTGTCCAATCCGCTGACAATCTCTATATGAATGGCCTTTGTCGCCATGCAAATAAAAATACAAATGTATCCTTTGTAAGTTTTGCATCCTCGACCTTTTGACATCCTGAGGTCTATAGGACCTGCGAAATCTACACCCGAATTTAGAAAGGGTCTACTCGGAGTAACTCTTTGTTGTGGGAGATCTGCCATTAATTGAGTTCGAGTTGCAGCCTTGTAACGAACACAAACAACGCATTTGTGCACCTCATGGTTGATCATATTCTTACAACCCAGAATCCAATATGTCTGTCGAATGTAATTTAGCATAAGGGTTGGTCCCCCGTGTAGAGTCTTCATGTGTGCTTGGGCAATAATCAATTTTGAAAGGGTGTGATTGTGAGGTAAAATTATCTGGTGTTTGGCATCTTCGGGTATATTAGCATGACGTAACCGGCCTCCGACTCTTAGGACATCCATTTCATCCAAAAATGGGTTAAGCAATCGAAGTTTACTCCTGTTGGTAAGGGGTTTGTTCGCCCTTAAGTAGTGTACGTCGTCTGCGAATTCTTCCTTTTGGCAAAGAAGAATGCAAACCGTCAGTGAACGTGATAATTCAATGGCTGTAAGGTAAGTAGGGTACTTTTCTTTCTTTCCGAATCTCTTGCACCATGCTATGACTCTAAGTAGTTTGTTCAGTGTAGAAAATTTTCCAAAAAGGTCTTGTGTAAAATCTCTTTCGTTGTTTGTATTTGAAGTATCTATAAAGTGTACTACCCTTTCTTCCAGTTTTAAGTCTTCATGTAAGTCCGTGGGAACTTTATGTTGTCTCTTCCCTTCTAGCAACCACTCCGGACCCTTCCACCAAAGTCTTTCATTTTTCAGCATTGAAGCCGACACGCCTCTCGAAGCCAGATCACTGGGATTCTCCTTCGAGGCTACGTGACTCCAGTGATGAGCAGGTAAGGTAGTTAGGATTTCCGAGGTACGATTCGCGATAAAAGTCTTCCACCTGCTTGGGTGACTCTGTAACCACGCCAAGACAACTTGCGAATCAGTGTAAGCATATAAGTCTTCTCTAGGAACTTTCAGGTATTCAGCGACTTCATTTAGCAGTTTGGCGAGCAGCGCAGCACCACACAACTCCAAACGAGGTATAGAAATTGTTTTTACAGGAGCTACTTTCGTTTTTGCTGAGATTAGCTGTACGTGGACGTCTCCGCTAGGCCCAATCACACGTGAGTACACAACAGCCGCGTAGGCCATGGTACTAGCATCAGAAAAGCCGTGAAGTTCAAGATTAGTGTTATTTGTAGTCGTATGTAACCACCTTTTAATTCTGATTTCAGATAGACAAGGCAGCTCTGAGCGGTACTGCAGCCAGTCTTCTTTCAACGCTTGAGGTATTTCCTGATCCCAAGTTACACCAGAAAGCCAAAGTTTCTGCAAGAAAACCTTTCCGATTATGATAGTAGGAGCAAGCCATGACATAGGATCGAAGAGTTTGGCTACGTCGCTCGCTATAGTTCGCTTCGTCACAACGGTTTGTACAGGTAAGTTTATAGAATATTGAAATTCATCTCTCATATTGTTCCAGGCTATTCCCAAAGTCTTCACTGTCGTATCAAGATTCAGCTCTTTGTCGTGGTCGTCTATCCCGTGCATAAGTCTCAGAAGGTTTGTGTTGTTGGTGTTCCACTTTTGCATTTCAAACCCTCCCGATTTTAGTAGTTCTGTCATATCATTGTAAATTAGAAGTCCTTCTTCGTAACTGTTGGCCCCTGTTAACAAATCATCCATGTAGAAGTCTGTTAGAGCAATGGTTGCTGCTACTGGATGCTGCTTCGTCTCATCTAAGGCCAACTGTTGCAGAACCTTGGTCGCCAGGTAGGGTGCACTGGCTGTGCCGAAGGTCACTCTATTCATTTGAAAATCTTTGATTTCGTCTTTTGTATCTTCGCGCCACAATACGCGTTGAAAGTCTGGTTGTGTAACGACGACTTGCCGATACATTTTTACTATATCGGCTACTAAACCCACTTTATGTTGTCGCCATCGCATGATTATGTGTCTCAAGTCTTGCTGCAAACGTGGCCCGACCAATAGGTCGTCATTTAACGAAACTTGGTTTTTGTATTTACAGCTAGCGTCGAATACCACTCGAACCTTTGTAGTACTTTTATCAGCTCTTATAACTGCGTGATGAGGTAAGTACACGGCATTTGGTTTGTATCTGTCTTCTTCCTCTTTAATTTCTTGCATGTGTTCTAAAGTAAGGTATTCTTTCATGACTTCACTGTACTCTTTTTTCAGCCACTGATCTTTCTCCAACCTTCTCTCCATTTGCAACCATCTTGCTTTGGCAACTTCTCTTGAATCGCCATATTGGCATTGTGGGTCTTCACCTTTGAATGGCAAAGACACTGTATATCTTCCGTCTTCTTGTCTGTGATGTGTCTCTTTGAAATGTTGTTCACAACGTTCTTCTTCGTCCGATAAATGTGTCTTGCATGCACCCTCTTCTATCTCCCAGAACCTTTGAAGCATTTTATCTTCAATGCATAAGTGCATGCTAAGTGTAGTTGTGTAGCCATGTAGAGCCTCAGTACTTGAAATCTGGCCTGTCAATATCCACCCGAGGTGAGTATTCTGAGCTATTGGTGATCCTCGGGGGCCTTTCTTAAGTCCAGTAGTGATTATATCACCGTAGACATCTGCGCCTAACAATAGATCCACTTTGCCAGGTTTTGCGTAATTCGGATCTGCTAGTTCAAGTTGGCGCAGGTGTGACCAGTCGTTGTTGTGTACTTCTGTGGTAGGTAACATTCGAGTGAGTGATTTGAGCACGCATGCTTTCACTGGTGTAGCAAAGTTTTTATTCACAGTCGAATGTGCTTTAAATGAAACCATGTGTTTGGAGTGGAGGCTTCTCCCGTTCTCTCCCAGTCCATTAATTTGGCAATTGATTGGTATTTTCTTTAACCCAAGGAACTGTGTTGCGGATTCTGTAATAAATGAACATTGGGACCCGTGATCTATCAATGCCCTAAAGTGGTGTGTAGCCCCATTTTGATTAATAACTTTCACCATGGCTGTGGCCAGCAGCACGTTAGTTGGAAGTTCCTTGTCCGCATAATGGGAAGCTACGTTGTTGACTGGTGTAAAGGCTACGTTTGAATCGTTTCGAAATTGTACAGTTCCAGCTCGCTCTGGAACTTGATCTGTGGCTTTATTTTCGGGGTGAATTAAGGAATGATGTCTTTTACCGCATCTGCGGCACGATGTTTTGTGTTTACAATTAAAGACTGTGTGATTTGGAATCAAACAATTGTAGCATAAGCCATTCTTCTCTACAAACTTCTTCTTTTCGTCGCAGCTAAGCGTAGTGAAGTCTTTGCAATGGTAGATTAAATGATTCCCTTTGCAGAAGTTGCAGTTGGTATTACTTGAGGCAGTGTGATATGACGATTGCCTAGTGTTGGAACGGGGTCTGGATTGTGGCTTAGATGTTTCTAGTACTTCAAGAGTTCTGAAGCGTGACTCCAAAAAGACGCACAAGATTTTGTACGTAGGTAGTTCGTCACCGCTGTCTTCATTTGTACCAATATGTTGTTCCCAAAGCCGAACAGATTCTGTATCCAGTTTGTTCACAGTGATATACACTAATATGGGATCCCAGTCAGACGATGCTACGTCTAGATTCTTTAAAGCATTCAAACATTCATTAGTTGTATCAAGAAGTGACTTGACTGCCTGAGAAGACTCGTTACTAATGGATTTTTGCGTCATCATTCTTTTCAGCAACGCGTTTATAACGAAGCGCTTGTTGCTGAATCGTTTTTTAAGAGTTGCCCATGCTTCGTCGTAGCTAGCCTCTGTTATAGGTATATGCCGCAGCAATGCCTCTGCCTCTCCACTCAGACTTGATTTTAAATAATGCAACTTTTGTACATTTGATAGTGATTTATTATTATGGATTAGTGATGTGAAGAGATCGTGGAACGATGTCCATTCTGCATAATTTCCAGAGAAAGAAGGAATATTTATTCTGGGTAATTTAATTTCAGCACGTGTTTGTGGCACCTGACTTGAGGGTGCTGGCTGTGACACTGTTGTCGTGGGTACAAATTTTTCCAAACAGTCCAGCATCTCACACTTGCCCAATGTATAAGCATCTTCACCCTGTGTATAAATATCCTTTGAAATGTAATCTGCTGACTTGATCAGCTTCATATGATTTTTCATAAAAGTTTCCCATAATCCTTCTAATAAATTCAGTCTGACTTGTATGTAAGTTTTATTTAATTTCACTTTAGCAGTTTTCTTAAAATTTGTCAAAGCCGCTTTTAACTGTCTAAAAACTTCCTCTTGTTGACCAATTAACTCCTCCATTACGTCGTATTTTTACAAGTAGAAAATAGTTTGAAATTCTCTAAGTTGAAAAGATTTAAAAATATTCTAAGTCTTTTTGCACAGTTTCGTAAAAATATTCTAAGTCTTTTTGCACAGAATTTTTTCTAAGTCCGGAAAATATTGTTAAAATTTTACAAGTCTTTTTTGCACACAATTTTTCTAAGTTAAATTCACTATGTCCACAAAGTTCGAAAATAATTTAGAAGTATTTTTTTACACAATTTGTTCAAAGTCACTTTTAATTAAATTTATTACTCACGGTTACCAAGTCCTTATGTCATTTTAATCCAATTGTTCAATCACTATCACTGTCCCGTATCACTATTCCGTATCACTCACTATCACTGTCACGTGACTTCGAGAACGCACACGCACACACTAACGAACGGATCCGTATACTCGCGGTCGCGACACTTAGGCTCCGGTTCGAAGGACCAATGATCGCGGCGGTGGTCCTTGAAGCCCAAAAAGATCCCCGGGGAAATAAAAGCCGATATTTCGAAACCTTGTAATGGTTTATTTACCTTACCGTAAAACTCAAATAAACCGACCCACACCGTTCAAGCCCCTTAGTCAGCCGGAGAATGTTGTCACCGCGAGTTAAGGAATCGCTCTCGTTTACTAACGCCATCTAGTTTTAATCGACTGAACTATTGGACTTGATCGATGGGTTCAAGTTTTGAAATGGTGCGTGAAGCGCGTCGAACAATGACCTTCCTTTTTATCAGACTTCAAAAAAGGAGGAGGGTCTCAATTCGGACTATGCGTAATTCAATTTATCCGTAGAATACCCATTGTCTACTCATTCACTCCCATGTCCTTTATTTTTAACCGACTTTTAAAGAAGGAGGAGGTTCTCAATTCGGTTGAATTTTTTAATGCTTGTTACCTCAGCACTCCTAAGCACACACTTACTCAGCGATATTTTAAATAGCTTGAGTAGGTATACTACCTTAGGTAGGTATCTTATTGTAAGTCCTTACGGTGGTAGCATAAATGAATAATTTTATCTGATTGCCTACTAATATTATAAATGCGAAAGTTTGTCAGTGTGCGGGTGTGTATGTTTGTCCATCACGCTGAAACGGCTGAACGGATTTGGATGAAATTTGGTATAGAGATAGGTACTTTTTACCTTAGAATAAAACATGGCTACTTTTATCCCAAGTATCGCGTAAAACCGCGGGGTGCAGAAATTGGTTTAATGATTTACCCGTGGTTCGTACCTATTGAGTGAACCAAGGGCACAATTTTTTTTATATTTCCCTTGGTTCACCTATTGGGTGAACCAACCGCTCAAACTTAGTCACTGCTTAAACTTCTCTGTCTTGTTCTTGCACGCAACACTTCACGTCAGAGAGAAGTTGTCTTAGCATCTTTGAGCGGCGTTTTTTAGTAAGACCGTATATTTACACGTGGTTTACCTATTGGGTAGGCTAAGGGCATAAAAAGGTATCCGTGGAACACGTATGTGGACCACGAGTAAGAAACCATTTCATAGATGTGCACGCCCCTCTCCCGCACTCCGGTGCTCCTCGCCGCGTTGCCCGCGCTGCGCTGAGCCGGCCGCACGGCCAAGGCGCGGCGGCGTTTATTTTTCTAGTATTTTGTTTAGATTTTTAAATTCGTAATATCTTTTGAATGGAACGTCCGATTTGGATAATTAATGGACAGGTATTGAAACAGTCTTGAATACGAAAATTTATTTGGATAAGTGTTCATACAAAGGTATGGATAACGTGGTCCGATTTTGGTCGGCATTTCTATCAACTTTTTAGATGTAAGAAGTAGTTATAGTAACATAACTACAATAGTTAGGCCTATGATATCGCATTTTTTTTTGTCGATATTGATATGATCTTTAATATTGTAGAACATGTTTTTGTTCTATCTTCAATAGTTTCCGCAGCGCATGCGATGACATACATTTTATGGCAAAAAAAATACACCTTGGGTTACATTATTGAAGTTTTAGTAGGGACCCCTATTTTTTTAGTAATAAATATAGTCTATGTTACTCAAGGATAATGTAGTATTCTAATAGTGAAAGAATTTTTGAAATCGGTCCAGTAATTTTTGAGTTTATTCTTTACAATCATACAAAAATACAAATTTTTCCTCTTTATTATATTAGTGTAGATGTATTTTTGTTTTATTTTTACGGGAATACTCGTACTCACGTTAAAACAGAGCCCGACGCGCGTGCAGCTGCGTCCTGCTTAGCACACTCCTTAAAAGTGTAGATGTAGATTACGAAGTTTTGACATATAAGTTTTTTTTGTTTTATTATTCCAACATGGTAACACGACTAGCTTGCATTGTAAGGCTTTCAAGTGAGGCTGGTGTAAAAGTTACAGTTAGGTTCCAAAGTTTGGTTCCTGGGTGAAAAAGCTTTCGTCAGTCGTAGTCATAGACTCAAAGATCTAGACTCTCTCACTCACTCGGGCACTAAGAACGCTAACCACCATGTTATGGTTTCCTCTTTTTCTCATGTCATTTTTCCTTCACAGGCAGCTCAAACAGGTTGTGATTGCAAAAACCTGACGTATCATAGGAGCACTAAAAATATTATATGGGCGGCTTACCTTCCCGAAGGTTCTCTCTGAGCTGCCCTGTCCATACCAAGGTGCGGTTTCCATATAATTAATGCCGCTCCTAATGCTTTCTCTTATCAGCTCTACGAATTGCTCTTCTTCAAATGATCTGAACAAACGTTGATAAAGTTATGGGTAAGGCCAATGATATTATTTGGGTAAGGCTATGGATGTTGTTATAAACTACTTAAGGCCTGGATATTCCACGTTTCAAGTAAATTTTTTAATGAGATCGATCATTAGTATAAAGCTGTTTCAGATCGGGTCACAATTAGCGGAGCAAAAATATGGCGGTTACGCAGTTACGTGCGTGTCAAGCTTCGATTTTTGAAGTTTTTCTCAGATTACTAAAAAAATATTGAAATCAATAACTTTTCAGCCGTAAAATGTTCTCCGAAATACTATTCTCTTTTAAAACGTTATTTTGTATGTGACTATGTGCTGTAATTAGGAAATATAACTAAAAAAGATTTAAAATAGGCACTGTTTCGGTATTTTTGTCTATCGAGGAAAGTATACCTAGTTAATCGAGTTTTCAATCGTAACAGCTACTAAGACGAATGTTCGACTGTAACAATTTTTTTGGCTTTAAATATATTAATTTGACTAAATAACATTGATTTTTCGAGGGGCAGCTTTGGAATATAGAGCCCTTAACAAATAATAATAATATAATATAATAATAATGGATGTATAATATATAATGTCTGGATGGCGCTCGGAGCTCTTAGTATAGTAAATAAACAAAATTTATACAAAACTAAACTTGCGGAAGCTGGACTGCTCAGAGTTTACACGCAATTCTAGCAAGAATTAGTAATACTTAGTTAGGTTCTTTTGCCAAGTATATTCATTTTGTTAGCTTTTAAAATGTAAAAGTTGACCCGCAGTCCGTGGAGCTAACAAACAATTAAAAAAAAAACTAAACTTTAACTTTAGCAGTCTTACTTAAAAAAACTTTTCTACCTTAGTCACTGCTTAAACTTCTCTCTCCTTTTCTAGCACATGCAACTTCACGTCAGTGAGAAGTTGACAAAGCATCTTAAGCAGCGACTAAGTTTGAGCGGCGTTTTTAAGTAAGGCCCTAGTCTCGTAAAGTCGATAATAGATTATGTCTTATATTATGAAAACTGACGTGGTTTTGACACATTTTTGTTTTATTCATACGGGAATACTCACGTTTAATTAAATCGGATACTCCGACTATAGTTTCGATCACATCCGGTGATTATGTCTTGTTTGGAGAAGAACGCGGTCCGAGGGAGATAACACCGCGACGGCCCTCAGTCTCGTTCTTATTCCTAGAGGTCGCCCGCGACTTCGTCCGCGTACTGTATATATATAGGTACGGAAGAAATTCGGCACGCTCCCAAAATTCACCACTTGAAATCATCCCGAGCAATTTTTATTGCAGTAGGTATTTACCTATACAATATCCTTGGTTAAGTGTGTCGTATCATCGTATCGTACGTCTAAAGCACCGTATCCACGATCTAGACTGCTGTACAACCCGCCAAGGCCACTGGTGGACGTAGCGTATCTACCTTGTTTTTGATAGGTAAACGAAACGTGTGAAAAACAGATATCGCTCAAAACATTAAAAAAAAAAACTTAGTTCTTGGCGTCGCACGTTGTGCATTCTGCCAGTGTCAAGTTTATGATTTTTTCAAGTATTTATATGAAAATCAAGTCAAATATGTCATGATATCACAGTCAGTCACACGAAATTAGTCATAGTCGAGTCCAAGTCATGCCCTAGTAAAGTTGTGGCGACTTTACTATGATCTTCTACGGAGTTTTGAAAACAACACAAAAAGACATGTTTCATCACATTATATCACTTGCCCACACTCGTGCATGTAATTCAACACTCAATGAATAAAACACCACCATTTTCAATCATTAATTCGCGAAAATACACAAGTTTAAGAAAATAATAGAATGCAACGACATGATTTTTCCGTGTTCCCGCCAAAACTCCTACCTTACCCTTACCCTGTACTAACAAAGGCCAAAATGTCTAATGAGGTCTAATGCCTTTAAAACATCCTAAATAGGTACCAAGCTACATTGAAACGAACTGCGAAGAAGAAACGCAAGCGAATGCTATAAATAAATCCCTTAGGTATTCAAAAAATATATTATATAACAGATAATTGTATCAGAAAACCAAAATAAACCCACATACAGGCGAATATCTATCAGAATTATGTTCATTTGTTTCAACAGGTACACAATGTTTGCTGCGTTCTGAAATGCAATAAAAGTGATAATAGGTATCCGACCAAAGTCACAATTATTACTCAATCAAATCAAATCAAAACCATATATTTTGTGACTATTCAATTTGGTCGGATTCGCGATATTATCACTTTTAGCGCATTACGGAACGCAGCAATAGTATGTGAGTATTATCCAACCGATAATGAAATCATGACATCATATGTGAAACAATGAGCAGTCATAAAAATACTTTTAATTTTTACCCATAATATTTGCTAAACGCTGCTCCACCCAAACTAACATGAGAAACTTTAAGGTCCGTCTTCCCGAGAACATTGTACTGCATGATTATAACTGTATAACTCAGTTATGGATTTAGTGTTAAAATAATCACGACCGACGCGGTTGAATGAACCGGCTTCCAGAGCTCGAATGGCTTGACACGGCTTGGCAAGTTGGAATTGGCATCTTTGTCCTTGCTATCGCATACTATGTGTGATGTTTGTTTGTGGCTCTCATAAATTACAAACATTATTATTGTGGTACAATTTAATAGCCATGCCGCCGTGCCACGCGGTTTCACTTCTCTAGCTATTCTACACTGTTCTTTTTCGTTTATAACATGTAGCCTTCCTATACTATCTCCATAGTACATTTCGCCAGATTTCACCCAAATTCGTGTAGCCGTTTCGGAGTAATAATAAATACCTATCCTATACTATATACTATACTACTACGTAGACGGGGATTGGTTCCTCCAATGAAACAAATGAACGAATTGTTTTCTCTGTCTACGAAGTACAAATTCGGATGTTATGTAGGTATTTATTAGTGTAAAAATAAACAGTTCTGCTACACTGTGTAACTCACAGAAAAGCGAAAGCCCTACTTCCTTTAAGGGGGCGACCAATGCCAGAAGTAAGAAAAATGTGTATTTTTAAACACATAGTTTAATTATAAAAAACGTACATATTCAGATTTAAAAAATACTAGAGGTAGGGAAAAACCTAAAGAAGCCGAGTAACCGAATAGAATTTAGAAAAATAAACTGGTTTATTAAAAATATATATACAAATTACTAACACAAAAAAACTGTTTTTAATTCAAATCTAAATTATCAGCGACGATACCACTTTATTTTTTACGAATCACTTAGCCAGACTAATGTTTTAGCAGAGTAACCGTTTACTTTTTTTATTTCATGCGTATATTTTTAATTATTTAATAAAAACCCACCTAAATTGCTCAAAGCCATCATCATCATCATCATCATCATTGTCGTGCGATTTTCGACTCTAAGCTAATGCAAGACGCGCGGGTGAAATCATATATTTTTCTGGCATTAGGCGCACTGTTAAGAGTGGTCACACATTGATTTGGCACGGCACCCGACAGGCGCCGGACCGACCGAAACACCCTCCGCACAATTAACTGGTGCGAGCGAGACGGCCGTCTCGAAAAATTTCTTTCGGTGTGCGGGACCTAGTACAAAAAAATAATTATTGTACGCACGGAGCGCCTTCGGGCGAAACCAATCGCGCGGTGATGTAGGATTTTGCTGACGCAAGGCGACTATTAGACTGCTGAGCATGACAATAAGCTGTTGGTTACGACCTTTCCACACACCGCTATCCTCACGTCCGAGCTCACGATAAGTCGTGTTGTGTCGCTATCGTGTCGTGGCAGTGTGAAAACGGGAGGCCTTTATTAATTAGCATTAGCAATGGCAACACTGGCAGTGCAGACCAATCTATGAGAGAGTTTTGGCGGGAACGCGAAAAAATCATGTCGCCGCATTGTATTATTTTTCAAAACTTGTGTTTATTCGGGTGTTAATGATTGAGTAATATCTATAGAGTAACAAACGTGCAAAAAAAATGTCCGCGCCAATACTCGGCGCACGCTATGCAATGCGCCGACTTTTTGAACGACTTGAACTACGATAAGACACAAGCGCCCACGCATACATTGAACACTATACAAGCGATATAACGTCTAAATTCGAACAATAGGGTAGATGACTGATGTTTATATCATTTAAACCAATAGCTTTGATGAAGAAATTAAGTTACTATAGTATGTTTATTGAAATAAAAAATTCAATCGTTTTACAATGTTCTGATATATGAGCGTTTAAAGTTTTTGTTACAGACAATTCTTTCCCACAAAACAAAAAATTACGTCACACCTTACTTGTCAGAATATAATTTATATAGCGCACAGAGAAGTGACGTCACGATTTGCTGTTTCGCCTCTCTGTCTAGCAAGATATTAAAATGCTTATAAGTTGCTTATTTTTGATCAGATTTTCATTTTCTTTTCATTCATCAGGTATATTTATCGGCCAAATTTTAATACGACAATAAAAAATACCAGTCATCTAGCCCAGGGGTCAGCAACCGGCGGACTATCTTGGTGCGGCCCGCAAGCCTGAGGTCCGTAAGAAAAAAATACCAAAGCAAAAGGCCATATAAGTTCACTACAATTTATACCGCCATGCTGCTGGGCCATGAACTCTCACTTGTAAGCTCGCTCCCGTGCGGGGTGATAAAAAATCTATCTATTTCATTTCTTAAGAACTGTTTATAAAACGTTTAAAAAAACTTGCAAGTCAAATGCAGCCGCAAAAATCGCACTAGTTCTTACTTCTATGTTAGTTATATAAATAGTTAGTTATACTATGAATTACTATGTAATTCAATTTAAATATAAATGATTGTATGAATATATATGCGTTTTATTTCAAATATTTAAAATACATGTCCGAAGTGCGGCCCGCACTGATACTCTGGCAACATATGTGGCCCTGCTATAGCAAAAGGTTGCCGACCCCTGATCTAGCCTATTGTGAACTATAATGCACGTATAGGTATGTACAACGGCACTCGGACGTTTTTTGACTGTTTTCACTTAGAGATTGTGACTCTTTAAAGTATTAGCTCAATGGTGTTAATGCATAAAAATTGTGGCGTATTATTCATTATTTGCCGACTGACGTGCATGAGTGATATAATGTGGTGAAACGCGTCTTTTTGTTTTGTTTCCAAAACTCCGAAGAAGCTTGTAGTAAAGTTGCCATGACTTTACTAGGGCATGATTAGACTTGCCCGTGACTTACTGTGTGTGACTTGAACTGTGACTACCACAGAAAAGCGAAGGCCCTACTCTTAGTCTCTGTTCAGTGGTGACTACGACTCATTTAACTGGAGACAGAAGGATCGATGAAGAAATATGTATTCGGCTGTAAGACTAGTATCCATGGCCAGGAAATATTAAAAACAAAGACCACTCTGCTAGTTTATGGACTGACTAGAAAATAAAAAAGAATAGAAGTGTGGCGAGCGCAACAGCGATCGGGCGTCGTTTAATTTTTGTTTCGGGATTTTACTCGTTAATCTCTGTGATCGAACTTTCTATGGTGTTTGTTTTAATGCTTTTATCATTAACGACTTTAATCAGCCAGTAAAATACCGTGTGTTTGTTAAGGTTAACATGTGAATACAATTTTATCGCATTTGGCTCCATTCACATACAAAAACGTAAGTTCATCTGTCTATCCTCAGTGTTTAATAGTTTATATTGTTTACTACAAAAGTAGTAAAGTCCAAGCACTATAATTAAGGTAGGTACAATGTTTTTCTGCAAACCTTGATAGGTAGGCGGTTAAGGTAAACCATATATAAATAATATTTATTTAGAAAACGACGCCATAGTGGAAGAATTTTAACTCTGCATATTTTTGGGCTAACGAATTATGTACCCACCTTTATTTCGGTTCTGTTAGCTGTACTTGCCTTACATATTGACCTGCTTTTATTTTTATTCCATTTTTAAATTTATAAACAGTAATCCAGACATACGAGATGTTCCCGACTATTTAAATAATTAAATGCCTACAAAAAGAAGGTACATACCACAGAAGATGAGTACAATAAAAAAAACATATTTAAGAGTAGTCAAATAAATCAAAATTAAAAGGAATGGACTGGGTACTTAATGAACTTAATTTGTTTTTGTGAGTAAATAAAAATAAAAACCGCTAAGTGCGTGTCGGACTCACGCACTGGGGGTTTCCATACCACACACCATCTCCACACAATGTGATGTCTCTAACACCTTCACGCAAGGCATAGGTTGCTTAATTGGTAAATAACTTACTGGCTCAGAAAGGATTGCAGGTGCAACAACTAAAGCAGAATATAAATAAAGGGCTTTACCATACTGAAATCTACTAAAATATTATTTAGAGAATAACTAGAATACACTATTTATTCCCAGGTCCAGGATGCGGACTCGAATGCCCCGTTGCCGGCCTCTGTCGACGAGGCTCTTTGCCATCATTATATTGCTTGTGGGCTTCTGTGTGTATTGCTACTACTACACCAGCTCTACTACATTTTCTAAGACAGGTCAGTGATTATTTTAGTAAGCATACAATTTTTACTGGAGCTATTGTATTAACAGCTCAGTATCAGAAAAAGTAACTGCCAGCGGAAAAAAGTAATCTAGATCTCAAATCTGGAATCTTCAAGCTTAGAGTAAATTTTCTTAGTCTGTATGCTTTAATTTCGACTTGTTGCTTACTATCAAGCAAGTTGGTAGTCAAACAATAACTTTTGTGTTAAAAAGTACACTTTACGAGCTGAAATGGTCCGGCAGATAAATATACTTTAATCCAATTTTATCAATTATGAAGAAACCTCTAACATAGAAGCTACTGAAATTTAAGTTTGAATCAAACTCACAAACTCATTTTAATCTCAATTTATTAAGTAAAAGCATGAAAACTAAATATTTAGAAATATAAGTATAATACAAAAGTTATAGTATGTAAGTTTATGATTAAGAACTTATGTCATGATAGAATGAAAGAGTAGAGAACACTTATTTAAACTGGGAGCCACAGATAGATAGTAGTCTGTTATGCCATGGCTACATGCAGGACAACGCAGGCAAAGCCACAGAAGTAATGAGAATTACTACCAGAGCGCATATGAGGTAGCTTAAACTCCAGCCGTATCACTGCAACTGTTTCTCACCATCATTTCATTAATCTACTGTAACTACTATACCAGCAGCGCAGAGGTTCGCCCCGCTACCTTACATAGCTGGCTTGGTTAGGGTAGATGTTGGGAGAAATGCACAATACACCCCAACGAAGCGGGACTTCAGTGCAAGACTTATCGCTCCCACATAGAATAAGAATACATATTATACTGTTCTATACGTCGTTTCTTATACCCATTGATCTGTATTTAAGGACTTCGCACCTTCCACTCGGCTGCTGGACATTTCAAACTGATTCTTTGCACAGGTTTGCATACAATTCGGCGATGTTAAACTGTTGTTCAAGTCACTTACATAGCAATTTTAACCACTAATCCTTTTTGCTTAGAGTTGCTATTTTTCTGAGTCGTAAAATGTGCCAGTATTTTCGCATTTCAATTACGACGTGCGATATTCTCTGTTTCCTAAATCAATACTTATACAACAGAATAAATAATAGTACTTAGTACTTATATCAAAGATAATTATAATACTATACTAGCCAGAGAAATATACTAGCTTATACCAAACATTGTGATAGCAACCTTTTTTGACTTTGACTGGCTGCAACTGTTTACACCTACACATAGTATACAATTACGTATGTGCAATACACAAAAACTCGCTCCTACCACACCGTAGCAGCAGCGAGGTTTTAAATTTGCCTTTAGTGTGACAATTGATTATTTATGAACTTATTTCTGAGCTCCCTAAGTATTCAGCTAATCATTTTGTCGGTGCCCGTGAGTCGACTCACAAACAATTGAAATAGCGTATTTCCGATTCAACCACTTTCGTAACTTTTATTGGCTAGGTAAGTAAGTACCTACTTTTCTTTTGTCAACCTCATGAACTTTTCAAGTAACATTTTTCGGCCCGCCGATTTTCTGAGTAGTCTAGTCAGTTAAAATGGGCATTCTACATGTCAAACAGTTAAAAAGTGTTGAGAATAATTTTGTTCGATATAAATTATTACAAGATACTCATAAATTTATTTTATTACCTACACTAGAGGTCGCCCGCGACTTCAAAAATATCAATTTTCAACACTATAACTTCAAAAACAAAAAACTTTCCATACAACACCCCCCCCCCCTCCTTTATTCGTCCCTGTCAAAAAAGTATTGAAAACAGCATTTTTTATTTTAAATGAATTATCCAAACCCAAATTATCGTGACTAAAAATTCAAAAACAAAGGAGTTTCATACAAACGATGTTTCCCCCCTTTTCCCCCCTTTGGCGGTCGAGTTTCGAAATATCCTTTCTTAGTACACCCCTTCGCATCGAGACGAATACACCCTCCAATTTTCAAGTCTGTGCGACCAGCGGTTTGGCCTGTGCGTTGTCTGTCAGTCAGTCAGTCAATCAGTCAGGACAGAGCCTTTTATATATATAGATGAATGAACAAAACAAATTTACGAGTTTAAGGTCGCTGAGGGCATCAGGATAAAAGCCGTCACAGACGACGAAGATGCTATAATATTTCATGTTATCTTAGAACATATTTCAATATCGCTACTCATGCATGTCATTGAAGTGCACAAACGACGAAGATAATATATATTTTCAACGCCCGCAACTTAAGATGATGAACTATTTCTGAATTTATCTTAAAATGCCTATATTAATATGGGGAAATATGATCTTAAGATACCATCTTAATATACGTAAATCATTTTAAGATAAATACAGGTTGATTTATTTAGGGTATTCTTTTTGGTGCCTTGCAAGCTCTATGACATTTGTCACTCTAATTTTTCTTGAAATGTTGGTAAATATTATAATTTTATCCATTTCCTAAAACACGTTTTAGCCTAATCTTGGTACCAGAACGGGTTTTTATCTGATAAAAGCTGTAGTGTGATTAATTTGCTGAAGTTGAATAAAACATGCAAAATGACATTGTTCGACGCGACCAAGTCGCAAGTCGGTCTCCTCACAGACAACAATTGGTCAACATGGAAATATAAACTGCGTATTGCATTTTCTGCCAACTAGACGCAGTGAAAGGAGAGACAGTGTTAGGAAAAAAAGGAGAAGGTAAACGCCAGAATGCCGACAGCCAGATATTACTGCACTTGGGGATAACGACGAATCTAAAAGAAAAAAGTGCTACAGAAGATTATAAGGTTTACAACGGCTAAGGAAGGTTGGCTAGAGCTACATCGGTTATACGAGGGCGTGTCAGAAGATAAAGCATGCGACCTATGTTGGAAGTTTTTTGAGTAGGTAACAATATTGGTAGTCATTTATTAGTCATTCAAAACATTTGGTATGAACTGTCAAAACAATCTGAAACAAAACACGAGCAGCCAGAAATTTTCCTGACATGCAATGTAATGGATACTCTGCTAGTATAACCAGTTTGATTTGAAGGTAAAGTATTTAAAGACGATGCAATTACGAAGCCGTTTTTTGAGCTGAGACTCCAAGCTATTTAAAGCTAGCTAGCAAGAAGATGGAATAAGAGAAGAATTGCAAACAGAGAAAATGTTAGAATGAAAGTCCTTATGGTTTAATTCTTTGTGCTGCTTTGCAAGCTCGATGTCATCAGTCACTCTGATTTTTCTTGTTAACTGTCAATTAAATCAATTAGTAACGTTTGTGTACTCAATTGCCCAAAACAACACCTGTATGTAGATTTCCAAGCAAACACTTCTGACACTTATTGCTTGAGTGTCGAAGAAATCAAGGGCGGGGCGGGGGGGTCATGACCCCCGTAGGCTTGGTTATAGGTTGACTACTGATTTATTTATTTATTGGTCTATTAGAGAAATAAAATAAATACTTTGTGTAGGTATGACTATGATGGCAAACACGAGCGCGAATGACACGCATAATAATTATGTGCTGTTATTACAATTTGTATTTTATATTAGGATGTTCTTCTTCTACGACTGCTCCACGTTCACAAAAGCAAGCGGAGCAAGTCATAACTTATTTCGGGAGAAGACAAAAGAGCAAAGTTGATTTTGTTATTAGATTAAAATTATTTTGACGTGTAACAATGAAATACCATGTCATTATTGTAATCGAATTGTAGCCTGTCCTAATTAGATCTCGACTCGACTATAATAATATGACCCCCCTCCCCCCAGAATTAAAATCTGGATCCGCCCTTGGAAGGAATGTGAATATGTTATAAATTATCGTATCTTAATCGTGTGTGGTAGGTTAAGTAAATATAATATAAAGTACTTAAGCTAATAAAAGATGAAATATTATAGCATTTTCGTCGTGTGTGACGGCCTTTAGACCTTGGCCGCTGTCTCGGCGGTCACCCGGCACGGCGCCCTCGGATGATGCGCTGATTGGACCAATCAACTGATCTGGCTACACCGCGGGATTTCCTGGTTAAATAATGCATAGCATGCCGCGGGCGTACTTTGTTCTTTACGTACTGACATCTAAACCACACGTGGTTCCTTTTTCTCAAGATCTTCGGGCAACTAACTATTATAGGGGTAGAACTATAAACATAGCCATGATTAGCTCCTTAGCTAATTAGCTATCCAATATTCTGGAGCTACGGGACTAGCAAGAAGGAAAACCAAAAAAAAATAGACAACATTTATTCTAAATCTAAAATATATTTATACGATTTTGAGTATTTAAATAATCGAAGATGCTTCGTAGCGGCAGCCACTCTGCCAAGATTCGCGACTGAGAGGAATCTCGAAATTATCGTGAATCTTAGATACTCATGAATTTGTAATCGGGTTGAAGCTGAAACGTAGGCTTGATTTAGGTATCTGGGGATCGACAAAGCAAAATAAACCCAAATTCACAAAACGTGCCTAATGTAGATGTTGGTGTTGATGTAGAGTAATTTTAACACACCTGGAAAAAAATATTAATCTCATACTCTCTTAGTCCGAAGGTTGGACCAAATCCGTGTTTCACCGTCTCTTATAAGGAAAGATCCCATTACGGCTTCGGGATGCGTGTGTGTAAAGTTCAATTGCGCCAATGTCGAGGTCGTGGATTGTCCAGTGTCCACTCTAGTCGACCTACACATACACAGCGCGATTCCGACACGCGACGTGATAACTTGTTTGACAACTTACATCGAGTATAATTCCAGTGTGTTTTTAGTATTTCTTGCTCTTTGAGTAAATACGCTTCGATCCGAATTACTTGTGCAAGTTACTTGGAATATCATGTACTTCAATAAGCCTGTTCTGGAGCCACCAGATGCAGTCACATTTGGGATTCAGTACATAAAGGTGACACTAGCAGTTGACTATCTGTGCGAAGGTGTCTTACCGCACGCTTGTGAGCTAACCCATCAAACCAGGCATTCCGCCCGCAGTAACTTTTCTCCAACGAACGCGGATTTCGATCGTAGTACTATAATAAAGGTTTAATTGTGTCAGAAAAGACAGAGAGTATTGGCATGGCCTAGGGTGTTGCGAGCACTGTTCTTTAACTAAACGCTACTCGCAGCATTATGCCTTTTATCCCTGGATCTTAGGCTCCTATCTCTTGCGATTTCTACCTCCGGGCCAGCTAAGGCGAGCCAGGCCAGGCCTTCCCAGGGGTCACAGGTATCATTTAGCCCCATGGAATCGGAGACGCGGTGTTGCCACGGTCCGCCACAAAGGCCGCCCATGCGTATATTACTTATATTTATTTCTTTACATATTTGAGTACCTACTTAATAAATCCCACGCCCAATCAAATCCTGCCTGATCAATTCTCACACGGTATTATGCGGTTTAAACGAATCAGATACGGAGCGTATATTTCTCCTGAAATCAATTCCCAACAATTTATTTCTGTGGCAGAGCTAAACAGGAATCAATTTCGCCTAGGTTTACGGAACGATAACGAGTGGAATATAAACAAACGAATTAATTTTGAATTAGTATTCAGTCATTTTTGATCTGGTGCCAGGGCAATGAAATACAGCTGCTGATAAAATCAGCCTAAAAAAAAGGTGGTATAACCATCACTTCTGTCGGCGTGTAAAACTTAAGGCTAGTGACGGGAAGCATTATCTCAAGTGCGTGTACCTTCACGCCTCTGCGTTCGCTATCCCATACCCAGCGTAGCACTCACTCCCCACCATAACCCGGTATATAAAATTTCTCCCACCGCAACTCTTACGAGTGGCATGCCGTGGTAGTGGCTTATGCTCAGCAGCAGTAAGGACTATAATAGTATGATGATACATTTTGATTAAACCTGGGCCGCGCGGTGAGCACGCTCCTACATCTACTTTCATTACACGTCCATAACAATCACAACTTAATATCATATTAAACAAGTGAATGAACGTTCTCCATAAGCATTCACTTGGAAAAAGAGGAAAAACAACATTATTGTGCTCAGTTTCTAACTGCTCCATATCGCAGAGATGAAATTCTTATATCATAGAACTGTGTACGTACTCGTTCGCTTTATAGATTGGTTTGTCCCGTCAAAACATGTCTGGCAATACTCCAAATTCTAACTGGCATCTAATGCTTACTTTATTCATACTTGCATAAAATTTGATATGCATATCTGAACGTGCTCGGTTATTGGTTCATTCATATGAATAACTATCTCCACAATCAAACGGTTGGGTCGTTCTTTATGGAATTTGGTTTAGAGATAGCCCTAACTCTGAATAAGGACATAGACTACAATTAACCGACATTATCAGCACGCACGCAGGCGTGTTTAAAACGGACTCGAACCACGGGCATACTTAGTGTACCAGGCTGCTCAGTAAGTTTTTAGCTAAAGAGGTTTTATACGTGCCAATTTTTTCATTTTATAGAATTTCTAGAGATAATGTCAATACAAACCTCCTTAGCAAAAATAATTTGCCGAATAATATTTTTTCGTCATTTATCAAAAAGAGAACAGCAGTAATGAGCGTACCAAGCTTAGCATTTCGTGCGATGATTTTTATGATTACTGGACTATTTGGACACTGTGGGCGTCCAATTGTTACCCATACGCTAAAGCCGAGATTTAGCCCCGTGCGATTTTTTATTCCTCCCCACCATTAAAAAAAAATGCTTCGTTGAATAAAATTCTGGACAGCAGATCAGACTCGAAGAACGTTCGATCTCCCACAAGACATGTATTTAAATTGTTTTGAAAGCTGGTTCTACCGAATTAACAAATCTAAGAGCTGGCAGGAGAGTATTCTGAAACACTTTAAATAATATAACCTATAAGAACACTAGTTTTGATTTTACTAACAACTTACGGAACAGCCCACGTACTATAATATACAAGTACAATCTTCAACAAATCAATAATTCAGCGACGTAGTGTTTTGTTTCTCTCCGGTCGGCAATAATATTGTCAAGATACGGCAGGCTGGAAGTAAAATAACAATGTAACCTTATATTGCGAAACGCATGCAAGAAACACGTCATATTGTATTGTTAAATAACTTTCTACTTCACATTCTTTACGACTAGAAGATAAACCTTTGCAATATCAACGATTTCTAGATATAGAATTAGACTTTAATTGTTTCTATGTGCATTCTCTGTGCACAAAAAAAACCGCAACTCAACTAATATATTTGTACCATAAGAAATAGCTTCTATGCCTATAGCAGAGGGAAATGTCCCCAAAATGCTGGGCCCTATTCCAACATCGTATGGCATCGCGGACCTGGGTATGTCCTTAAACTGCAACCAGACCCACCGGAGGATGGGCAGCAGCGTCCTCTTGGTTAACGGTGGTGACCATTCTGCGATCCCCAAACCGCCTACCAAGCGTAGGGATTATAGCAACACCCCTCTAAAAAGAGGGGAGGCCTTCGTCCAGCAGTGGACGTTTTATGGCTGACGACGACGATCGCGTAATTTTTTATAGAAGCCAGCATCTTGGTCACGTGAGTTGACCAGGTGTACATGATCAGCCAGAAGACTGCCACTGCTGGACGATGTCCTCTCCCTTGATAGGGAGGGGTTGACCAGGTGTAAGATACTTAAATGTATTTAAAAAACTTTTGTTCCCCTTCATTATCATCATCAACCGGAAAACGTCCACTGCTGGACGAAGGCCTCCTCCTTATTAGGGAGGGGTTACCATAATCCCCACGCTTGGCAGGCGGTTTGGCGAATGGTTACCACCGCGGTTTCCGGTGGTTCTGGATGCAGTTTTAAGACATACCCAGGTCCCGAAGCTCCAGTTACTCACTGTCTAATTGTCAATGATTTTATTATTTACTGATATTTCATAGATACTTACCGAAGTCAAAATCCGACTATTAGTGGTAAATAAATCCTACCATAGTGCGCAAGATACTTAAATGTATTTCAAAACGTCTGCTCCCGTTCATTATCATCATTTACCGGAAAACGTCCACTGCTAGACGAAGGCCTCCTCCTTATTAGAGAGGAGTTACCATAATCCCCATGGCAAGCGGCTTGGCGAATGGTTACCACCGCGGTTTCCGGTGGAGCTGGATGCAGTTTTAGGACATACCCAGGTCCCGAAGCTCCCGTTACTCACTGTCTAATTGTCAATGATTTTATTCATCAACAGCCGGAACACGTCCACTACTGGACGAAAGCCTCCGCCTTAAAAGGGAGGGGTTGCCATAATCCCCACGCTTAGCAGGCGGCTTGGGGATCTCAGAGTGTTACCACCGTTAACTGAGAGGACGCTGCTGCCCGTCCTCCAGTGGTTCTGGGTGCAGTTTTAGGACATACCCAGGTCCAATGATTTTATTATACCTACATTTTCCGATATTTCCTAGATACTTACCAAAGTCAAAATCCGATTATTAGTGGTAAATAAACCCTACCATCGTGCGTAACGCAACGAAATAAGCCGAAAAAGGTCAGTTGCGCAGTTATTAGGTAAAAAATGACGTACCCATGTCCTTCACAGCTCTATCGGTGGACAGTCAATTGAGTATAAGGAAAAATAAAGCTTAATTTAGCAGCTATTTCAAAGGTCAGCGAGATATCTTTATATTCGAAGGAAATACGCCTTGTTTGTGATGTTAATTTCCGTTGTCGGAGGAGCAGAATGATCTGGCAGTTGAAGTTACTCGGAGCTGTGGGATGTAGGTCACAGACCATGGTTGGACCTTTCATCAAGTTCGATACAATTCTTCTATTATCACAGGCACAATAAGTTATTGTAGTTTTGGTTACACTTACATTGGTTCACAGCGTCTACCTACATACATTATTTATACAGGATTAGTCAGTCAGTTAGCGGGCCTAATCAGTTAGCATCCTTTTAAGGGCATAGTCTGTACATCAAAACAAACTAATTTAACTACGGGCCAACATTGAATTCGCGAAAAAAAAAACCAGCTGTTCCATACAAAAAGTTCACACACCATGGGCAAAATGTACGGAAAAGCATTTTTTTTTGCGATTTCAATTGTTTTTTCAGTTGGCGCCATAGTAAAAGTTGTTTGTTTTGATGTGCAGAATATGCTAACTGATTAGAACTAACCCTGTATATGGGTCTGCTTCGCAGCCTATACGAATTGTTCAAGCCTTTTCGAATTTAAAAACTTTTTTCCTTACGTGTTTTATTGTAGTTTCTACTTTTAAGTTCTAGGATGTATGCAATGTTGTCAATATGTAATGAGTAAACGTCGATTGGTCTTGGATTGAATCTACATAATGAAATAAATCCTCACATTATCCATATCAATTTATTCATTAGTTGCTATTTCAAACCGGTAACAGGATCTCCTATTTTTGCCGATTCATTTATGTAGTATCACAATGCTCTCTCAACTCTAGTCCCTCTTCGTGTGTGTGTGTGTGTATCTAACAAGAAAATGTCGCTGAAGAAAATCTCGTCGTCGTCAGCCATAAAACGTCCACTGCTGGACGAAGGCCTCCCCTTTAGAGGGGTGTTGCCATAATCCCCATGCTTGGCAAGCGGCTTGGGGAAGAAAATCTAGAGTCCAAGAAATAAGAACATAGATGTTTGTTCTGTGTCTGGATGTAGTATTTATTAACAAAAAAAAAGTATACAATGTGTATCAAAAAAGTACAACAATACTGAAGAGTATGTAACCGGAAGCCGCAGCGTAGGAAGGCCTCCCACTTGGTGGACCGACGACATTGTAAAAGTCGCGGGCAACCAGTGGATGTAAATGGCAGGTTGCCGTACAGTGTGGTGGTCTAAGGGGGAGGCCTTCATTCAGCAGTGGACGTCTCCGAGCTGATGATGATAATGATGACAAAATAATAAAACTTGAAAAAAAATGTTATTGTGTCACTATCCATAGGTACCTTTTATATATTATATATTTACATACATTCTTGCTTTTTTCAACCGGGTTTAAAAAAGGAGGTTCATAATTCTACTGTGTATGTTTTTTTTGTATGTATGTTACGCGATTACTCCGGCAATTATGATTTGATTTTATCGTTTTTTTTTAATTTGGTAGGTGATACTTCAGAGGTCGTCCAATATAAATTTAATCAAAATCAGTTCAGTAGTTTGGTTTTTAAACCAAAATAACTGGAAAAATCAGGAAAATATGAAGATGTCTTCAAGGTAGTCGAAATTAAGGTCGGTTTTTAAAGCGTATTATTATTTCATTTACTTATTTAAAATTAGTTTGTAGTGGAACTACTAGGAGTAATCACTCTCCCATTGCTACGCTCAATCAAGTAGCCAGTAGCAAGTAGCTGAGAAAAACGGTCGCACTAGTTCCATGGAACAAATATGCAGTGGAAGTGGAACTGATGGGAATGTGCTTTCACACAGATTACGTGTCATCATTACACTATATTTGCTAGTACTATTGTCTGATAGGTGCTATTGTTTTGCCCATTGTTTATTAGTCGATTGTCTGATTTGCTTTCAGTTTCTATATTAGAGTATTGCCTGATTTCATTCTCTTTTAGTGTCGCTTTGTGATTAAACGTAAAAACAAATATACTTACTCATTTTTTTTACTAAAGCGCCTACTGACTCATAAAACCTTTTATTTTTCACGTGACTTTACTCCAATCATAGTCAGCCTCATTATTATTTTTTTACTTTTTTCATATTTATTTATTTATTAAAACCTAATTCAAGTTTTCATTTAACCAAGCTTTGCGTCCAACCGTTTTCTATCTTCTTTTAAGTTTCTATAAAGTAGGCTTTTCGCTTTTCTGTGATTGCAAAGAACAATCATAAAAGTGTATCAATTGCGTAAAATTGCGTTTAATTGCGTTTTTGTTTTTTATTGTTTTAATTTGCATTTAAAAAACATATCAGTGAAATTACTAACCTCTTCTTGTTAGAGTCGGTTAAAAGCTTTAAAAAAATAACACAGATGTCTGCTGGAAGTTTGTTAGTGCTATTTACAACATTAGGTAAGAAAAATATTTCATATTTCAAACTTATAAGTTTACATATAAGTTTGTTTATATATATAATTTTTGTAATTTGTGTACAGTATTTTTTTTAAATTACACATTATCAATGTTCAACTATTAATACTTGTACTATTATGTATTCCGTGCTATGAATCAAAAAAATAATGGTGTCCATGTGGTAATCTTAGACCGTCTGTAAGTGTAAGTTTAAAACGTCCTTACTTCTAAGCATTGAAACGTGGTATACTTTATACTTTAAAAACTACGTGGTTTACTAGCAATCATGAATATTTATATGTATTGTTTCCATACTTTGGGTATTTCTATGTTTTTTAATGCATTCATGACCCGCTCAATTACATTATGGCTAGCCGTGTTGTAGAACGAGAAGCACGCATACAATGCGGCGGCCTTACTTTCAGCCGTAATACAATTTGTCTAAACTTGAATACGCCGCTTTATAAAAAGGCCCTGTTTTTAAAATGGCTAGCCGTAATGTAATACGACGTATTCTGCAATTTGGTTGCGACATATACACGGATATTGGTCGTATGCAGGTTCAAGTACTGCCAGAGGTCATTATTTTTCTTACGGTCTTAGCTTTAAAATCATGAATATTATTACTACGAGTATAGAAATACTAATTGTGGTCCTTGTTACTGGATTTTGATGTTGCTTGTTGCAGTTACCAACTGTCCGTATCGATCTGGACAATATCCGATCTTAAAATTGTCATTTTAATAGTTATGAAATGCGTTGCATGTGAGATTTACATTGTATAATTTAGAAACTAAAACGACCAGAGTTTTATGGATATGTCCGAATATATGGATGTTGTCAAGACCATAATATTTTTTTGTATCAGAACTTTCCAAATTTCGTAATAGTAGCCCTACACTGGACTAGCTATGGCCGACGAAGCTAACCGTAGTATAAACATTTTTTGTAAATAGGATATAGAGTTTCCCGAAATGACTACATCCAAAATTCCAAACAGACCTCGTCATTTATATTATTGTTTAAGCAGGGCTTTTTTTAATCAAAGTGTTTTTCCTGGTTGTCTAACAAAACCGACAACCGGTTTTTATTGCGGAGAAATCGTAGCTCATTGGCTTGGTACAGAAATCCCCTTAGACAGTCCCATGCGAAAGATATTCTTTACACTTTTTGCCTAAAAAACCCGTTAGCATCCCATTTGAGTAGCGGAAGGGGATTATTAGACAAAAAACAATTATCGTTAGCTATTCGATAAAAGGAATTGTTTTAAAATCAGAACGTCCTTGTGTCAATTTTGTACCAAACTCAAAATATGATTTTTCAACTTTTACGAGGCGAAATGTCGTGGGAGAGCCTGGCATAAATAATGAATCAGTTGTATTGTGTTTATATTTACATATATTTAACTATTCGGTATTTTGTGCGCTCAATGTTGTAATGATTTTAGCAGTTCCGTAAAAAGAACGTAAAAAAGAACCCACAATGGTGAGACTTCTGCGTCTGTTGTCTGTCCGAGTTTGTGGTACGTACGGAACACTCATTGCGCGATCCCGACTCGCATTTTACCTGTTGTATTTATCAATTTAACGTTAAAACAAAATAAAACAGGTCGAACAAAACCACAAATCCAATTACCACTGCAATCTATACGTATAGTTTTGTCCCTTTCACACAGAATAAACCATAGTACTAGCTTTGTGCCTTTATTAGTCCTGCTACATCATGAGAACCAACGTTTCTCATCATTTATTTACCACCAACTGACGAATTTCCCTTCCTATTCAAAGTTTCCCCCGCTATCTATCTATATATATAAAAAAGGCTCTGTCCTGACTGATTGACTGACTGACTGACCACTTTAAATCATCCCGAGATTTTTTTACGCACCCAACTCTACCGACTCTTGGGCTGTGTCAACGCACAGTGAATTTTAGGAGCGGGCTGAATTTCTTCCGTACGCGGACGAAGTAGGGGGCGACCTCTAGTGGTATTATAAATTTGAAATCAATCACACTTATAATATTAAATGCAAAAGTGACTGCCTCTTGCTTCGTGTCATGCATTATTAAAGAAATTTAATAGCCATGGATACATTTGTTTTGGAGATTTTTGGAGGAATAAAAATTGGCGTTGACACGGTGCTGATGGGTTCTTTGCGTGCGTATTTTGAAAATCATCATACCATTAGAATTTTCATTGAAGAAAACATCAGGGAAAGAAAAATTTGCGTTTTTATGAAATATAGAGACGAAACGAGCGAGACGTTTGTATGTAGGTGCCAGAATTGTGAACTTGGTTGGTTATGCGGAACGATAATACTAAGTCAAAAAAAGGTCATCGTACTTATTATTGTCTTAACTCTTACTGAGGGGCCAAACCTGAAATCGCGAAATAAAAAATCTGCTGTTCTATTCATTTTGTCAACCGTTAAAGAATTTCTTCTATGTAACAAGAGATTTTTTTTCGCGATTTTATTATTGTTCCCATAGTAAGTTAAACACGTTTCATAAACGGGATAAAAAAGCGAGCATTACGTATAAACGAGCGGTTATTGTCAGTAATGATGAATCCGATGAGGCAATTAAACAGGCCCGCAATTACATTTACACACTTTTTAATAGCTTCCATTGTAACTAACTAATGAACTAACTAATTTAGCTATGTATTAAAATCTGGGAAGTCAACAAAAATTTAACTACGTCTAATTGTCATAACAATTTGAATCATTGCGCGCATATGTAGTTCTGATGATAGTGGAATAATTTGGTACTATCGTGCTTATCTGATGGAAGCAAGAAGTGGATAGTGACACTACTTATTTTTCAATGGCTATATAATTGGACCCTCCTATTTGGTTTCTTATAAGGTCCGTACTACACTTGGTGACACTTGGTGACAAGGTTCTGATGGAACCGGGAGACCAAACAATGAGATTATGAACATTAGCAGTAAAATAAAATAAAATAATACATATAATAATAATCAGCCCTCAAATGAGGTTTTTGGTCGTGTGTACATTGGTACACACGTAATAATAATAATTTATATAATATAAATATCGATCGCAAATTTTTTATTTTATTGAAAATGTAAAATCACTGGGTGGAAATTTCAAAAAAGTGCAAGTGAAGCATACTTCCATCCATCATAATAATGAAAAATGGAAAAAAAAAACGTTTTTCATTTTAACTTTTTCCATCTTGTCGACCAAATTTAAAGTTGTAACTTCTGGCAGTAGCCGTACCTACAAAGTTGTGTGAAAATTAGAAGCCGAGTCGAGAAAGCGTCCCTTACAACTGACACTAGGGTTGCCCACCACACCACATACGCTGCCTAAACGAGCTTGTCGAAATTATTTAGGTGGCTCTTTTTGGTAACATTAGTAACAAAACCAACACGTTCCCGAATAAGATCGTAGAGATAACGCGTGTCCTAGACGTCGTCGCCACGCTCCTTCCGTTTGTCTCTATCCAGCCCTAAAACAGGACAGCGACAGACCTTCCTTTCCTTTCCTGTCAAGGTCGTCCAGCCATCGCTGTTTGTCTTGTAACTATAGAAGATCTATGCTTTTTGGTTGTTTGCTGGAAGGTCCGTTGAGCTCTGGCTTCCTCCACTTGATGGTAATAATTCGGAGAACCCGACATGATCCCTAAGCTCATCCAACAAGCGGCAGACATGTCCAGCCCAATCCTTCTTGCAGCCCTTGGGTCACATCGGCTATTTGAACCCTGGTACGCTGTATAGTGTTTCTGATGAGGTCGTTTACTTTTACGCCCATAACGCAGTGTTCCATAACCACTGATAAACTGCAAGGTTTGCACATGCCAAGACACATGTCTTGTCTACGCCATGTCTGTGTTTGATGAGTTCTTCCTCTAAATCTATCCCTTCTAAAATCTTGCCTGGGTCATTACTCAATAGTTAATAGTTCCCTTAGGCGTTTTCAGTGTGATTTGCAACTTTTGCCGCCTATTTCGCCTGGATGGAGACTGTTGGACCTGGATATGGCCTAAAACTGCAATCAGAACCACCGTAGGACGGGCAGCAGCGTCCTCTCCGTTAACGGTGGTGAACACTCTGCGATCCCCAAGCCGCCTGCCAAGAGTGGAGACTATTGCAACACCTCCCTATTTTGGGAGAGGCCTTCGTCCAGCAGTGGACGTTTTCTGGCTGATGGGTTGGGTTGGAGACTGTTGTCCCAAATACACGATCCATCTCTCTAAACTCTGGCTCTGGGTCATTAGCTTGGTCTTTGACATATTCAATCCGACTTCGACGCAAGCCTTGCTCAGATCTTACAAAACGTAACTACAAATAAATATAAAATGTCGATGATGGTTAACTACATACCTAATATCTGACGCATAGTCCAGTTATAAAAATACCTCTCGCGTCTTTAATTCTTCCGTGGTTACATTAGATATGACATATGTGTTATTATTATATGTGTATTTGCATTGAATACATACATTTTCGTGTAAAGGAAATAAATTGGGAGGGAGATTTTCAATTTAAATTTCTAATTTTCTAGGGAGATAAATTGTTTTAATACAACATTTGCTAACCAGACATATATATAAAACTACATAAAAAGAGAGAATGAAGCCTCTACTACGCACGATGCAATCATTGCTGTAAGATAATTGATTAATTGCTTTGTTCAGCGTCTTCTTCCCCTCGCACTGTGTGCACTCTCAACAACACAGTGTGCAACACTCTTTGTGTTGGATATAAAGGAATTCATTAATAGATTTAACTGACGGTGGTATCATCAATTTTGAAATGTAGATAGTAACACTAACAACCGCCAAAAACATAAGAAAAGTTGCCAATAAAAGCCCGAATAAAAGTTGCCATTTTCGACTTTATTAACGGAACTGACGTGTCTTACGAACCGTACCGTAGTGTCTGTTGTAAATTTTTAATTCCTCCGCCGCCGTACCCCGAATACAGGGTTACGCAACGTTAGCACTAAGCCGAAAGAAGATAGGCTTGAGAAATAGTACTCAACATCAAACATCGGTGCCCATCGCCTAAACAAATCAAATAAATACTTTCAAACCAATCAATGAGTGGCAATCGATATATACTATAATTGGAAAAGCCACACTATTTACTTACTATAATTGCCGACGGGAGTAAACAATTCTGGATCCCCACAAATAGTGACAACTGGTTTTTTCTTTTTTGATTTCGTACATGGTGTATACGAGACATGCGGCGTTCGGCCTGAGTCATCCATTATAGTCCGATACGGTGTTAACTCTAGTGCTAAGTTGATTAGGTATAATCATGGCATAATACTACGAACGGATTTTCTAGTGAACTATGCCTTGTTCTTATGTAGGTACTCGTAATGAAGGCACGTACATTAATGCGGCTTCATACGACGGCGACGGCGTTTCTGTGTCATTGTCGCAAGACTATACATTTTATAAACCAGCTCCCTGCTATCTCAGGTAAAAAATGCAAGCATAGAAACTGACGTGTCTCTTATAATCATACAGATTATTTACTTTTACCAAGTAATGGTTATTAATTACGCTGTTGTATTACCAAGGAATTGTTTGTGTCGAGATAAAGTGTATAAACGTTGGCGGCGTCGCGTCGGGTTATCACTACGAGTCGGAATGTTACTGTGACCCTGGTAAATCCCTGTCGATATCGAAGAAAACGATACTGTTAATATTTTTACTGAGCCGTTTGGTGATGAGACGTAGGAGCCCATATTCAAACTCAATTAAACAGTTGTTTCTTTTCTCGCATGTACTCTGACGATCTGCGTACTTGACGAAATGCTTGTTAACCAACTGCGAGCTGGACGAAATGCGTATTGGACCAAGTGCTACTAGGTCATTTATCCGAGCACCTGGTCGAAGCGAGGCGTGATCTAAATGCTGGCGTTTATTATTTATTATTTATTTAATTCTTTATTGCACACAAATACATTAATGTACAAAAGGAGGACTTAATGCTAAAGCATTTTCTACCAGTCATCCCCGCGGTTAAAGAGATGGGGATGTAGGCGCACAAAATAAATTATTGTTAAGAGCAAATACAGTAATACATTTCAATTAACTAATAACTAAAAATATCTATACTTATAAATTTAAATGACCAATAAATAAAATTAAATACAAATAATTAATTAGATAATAAAATAAACCTAAAATATATACAATATAAATATGAAAAACAAATATTTATGTAATAAATAAATAAATAAATACGACGTTTATTGGACTCAAAGCATAAGTTTCGCCATTGAACGTATGCCGTCACCACGCAGGGTACGCTGCCGACTGGCATTTAGACTTTTCTCGTTTTTTATCGGTCTGGATACAGTCCTTTAGTTTTTTGCAGTAGGTTAAGTAGTTAAGGTAGTTGGTGTATTTTGTTGCATCCACAATTTTTTTACTACGAAACTATCGAACTGACGAGCTCGATGGTTCCTTTATTGAGATATTCATATTCTATTTGGTTAAGAGGTTCATCAGAGGACAACTTTAGTACGTAGAAAATCGTCCCATTTAAAGAAATCTAGAGAAAATCGTTCCATTTAAAGAAATCTCGTTGATAAGTCAAGATGAATCAAAATCCAAATTATGTTTTTAAAATGTTCTTTTTTCTAATCTGCTATTTGTTATACTTGGATCCGAAGTAGCCATATTCAGTTTTAATTTTCCATAAGTGCAATAATAGCTTGTGAAACGTACACATACTTTGAATATTAAAAATGTAGAGTTTGTAATCATAAAAACATACTTAATATAATATGAAAATTGTGTTGTATAAGGAAAAGTACGTGTCTGTATGTCGGTCACCCGCGTTCACTAAAAGCAACCGGCAATCACGAACGTAAAGTTTATAAATAGTTTCATCCAGACTGTGGTAATAAATTCTCTTGAAATTGTGTACAGATTCAACGGTTAAACTAACCGCTTTTTATGTTAACGTAATGATTAAAATCCTATCCAAAAAAAGGGTCAAAAACGCGCTAGTAGACGCGGTAACTTTTTTTATAAGTTATTTTTTTAGATGTTATATACCTCGTTATTTATAATTCGGGTTATAAAAGTTAGATAATTATAGTAGAAACTTTAAAAAATAAAAATAAGCTGTAAATATGTTGTGGTGCGGCTAAAAACTAAATAAATTAAAATATAAATTTAAATAAACCTGACTTTGTTCGTTCAAGCAGTAGAATAAAAAATTAATAAGCCTGCTTATGGCGCTTATTTTTTTAAATTCGAGTCACCGAAAATAGCTCAGTTTACACACATTTTTCACAATGGCTTATTAATTCTGATGAGTATGAGCTGTTAGGTAATTTTACTAGAAATTATAGCTAGATAGCTTATCACAGTATTGTGATTGATTTCATGGCTTATTTGCAATCTGTATTTATTTATATTTTACCTAGAGCGCGTTCACCAGCGGTCGTATAAAGCGCTGTCGTTTCCTCTAGCTTTACACCAGCTTGTCCGAAGAAAGGCTCGTGTTGTGTTGCTACCATGCCGATCCGTCGCCGATTTGATATGTGTGCTGCGACCTGTGACCGTTCCCTGTTTTCTTATTAGTTGAATTCAAATATTGTAGCTACTCGCCCGCCAGATGCGGCATAATCCATGCAGATTGTATATTTGTGCTCGGTTACCAGGAATTGTATAGGTACTTATATTACAATAAAGTATGTATAGGTATGACCGTGACTGAGATGTAGAGTATCTCTGTGGTGACCAGTTGATTATTATTGATATAAGTTGTGTAACTTTTAAATTAGTTCATGTCTTCAGTTTCGTAATGACCGAAGTGTGAATATCTATGTATACAGGGTGTTAGATTGAACACCGTTATCCTTCTAGGATATTATTGCACTCATCATTATGAACAACTTTTACTATGGGCCAATCCTGAAATGACGAACAAAAAACAGCTGTTCCATACAAAAAGGTTCATCGATCTTGGACAAAATGTATGGAACAGCTGTTTTTTTTGACTGGTGTGGGTAAATTTTAAACACCAAAAATGATTTTGCTCTCTAAGAATTGCATATGATAGTAATATGTTAAATGTTTCCCGACTCCCGACGCACACTTGGCACATTTTATTAATCGTTCAGTATAATAATTGTAGTCTATGTAATCTATTTTTGTTGCAATCACTGACAAGGGGTTATCTACTCGTGTGAACCTCAGAGATTACCTAATAATTGTTATATATACATAGGTATTACATGAACATTGACTGAAAATTACTATTCTGCAGCAGTTTGTTTGTATTCCCAGGTATTGGAATATATTGTATAATTATTAAATAAAAGTATGTTACCTCCGAACAGGCGCCCACTTATTTATTCAAAGAAAAAAATTGGTACATGTAATTAAAAAACCTGCCAAGTAAGACTCGCGTGCAGCTTTTTCAATATTAACGTTTTCTATACTGTGAGCGCCATCTAGTGACGAAATATGGCACTGCTCTTCATATTGTACCTAAACGCAATCGAAAACCTTGCACTCGGCGTCGGTACTCAGATAAACTCGGATTGCTCTCATCTCATTCGAATTTACTTTTAATAGCTATGTGTAACTTCACTAAAAGATACATTTACTTTTGGTTGTAGGGATAGGACTCTACTGCAGAGTCTGCCTGGGGAAGTACCACACCTTTGCCAGTTATTCAACCGCCAAGCAGTAGTGTGCAAGCATTACTGTGTTCCGGTTTGAAGGGCAATGTTACCAGAGAATTTACTGAGTATGAAGAGATTTAACATCTAATATCTCAAGGTAACGAGCGCAGTGCAGTGCGGCGCAGTATTGTGTTCAAGTTCACAATTCTAGCACTGCTATTACTGTTAGTGGTAGGCGTGACGCTTACCATCAGGCGAACGTCTAGTGGTCTCGTCACTAAAAGTAATTAAGTTCGTATAGGCTGAGTGGCCAGCCTAGTGGCTAGTGTCAGAGTTAATGTGCCGCCCGAAGGCCCCTGACATGGCTGACGGCTGTTGTTATAGAAACTAGGACAAACAACCGGGACCAACAATTTTACGTGTCACCCACGGTAGCGAAGCAGAAATTAATGCCACTCACGGTCACCCATCCGAAGACTGACCGGACCGTCTGTTGCTTAACATCGGTGACCTTTTAGAATCACCTAGACAAGCTAGGCCACGAGCACTAGAACGTATAAAAAAAAACTTAAGTTTTTTTTGCTATTGACTGACGAGACTAGACATGCGTTCGCCTGCTTGTAAGCATCTCACCTACTAATGCGCCGCACTGCACTGCGCTCGTCAACTCGTCACCCTGAGATAATAAGTGTCAAATATCATCATGCCCTGTAACCATCATCTCTTCATTAGCGCTTATGGCAAACGTTTTAATAGTCACGTTAGATAATTAAAACCATTAACTATTTTACTCGGATGCACATAACAAAGGGGCGATAGCAAAAACAATTAATTCGCAGGGCAAAACAATAGTTATTGTTTTCTTCACAGCTAAGCATAAGATAAGGGATTTGCTTGCTACATTTTTATGATTCACTTTAATAAACGAGTTTATTTAGGTCGCAGCCGACTTGCAGTTGCAGATTTCGCCGTATTGCATAACGGCTAGCCATAAAACGGAGCCGTTTTGTATTACGGCGAGTTAAGGTTTAGCCGGATAGTATTACGGCTAAACTAAAATACACCGCATTGTACTAGTACCTTCACTTTCTTCAATGCAGCTACAGCCATAATGTATTTGAGAACTTAATTGTGAACCGCTGTTTTGGCAGTATCATAATTCCAATTTCCGACACCCGGCGCTTACATAACCTAAGTAGATTTTATTCATTTTCATATAACATTTTATTTGTTAAATGCCCATTTACCAGTAATAACTTAACAAATACCATTTTATTTAATGAAACTTATCTTATTTTGTTAGTATGTTCAATGGTCATTGGTAGTCACACTAAGTAACTAGATTACGATTACAATGCGGCTTAACGGGTGTCGTCGTATTATAGAACGAATTACAATAACAATCCGGCTAAACGTTGATGCGCCGTAATACAAATTGGTTCCGTTATGTAAAATGGCTAGCCGTTGATGCGCCGTAATACAAATTGGTTCCGTTTTGTAAAATGGCTAGCCGTTGATGCGCCGTAATACAAATTGGTTCCGTTTTGTAAAATGGCTAGCCGTTATGTAATACGGCGAATTCTAAGCTTCGGCAGCGACATAATATACAGAGTGGACATAAGCAATACAAATACGGCAACAGGATGAACGACTTATGAATGACGCTACTCGTACGTCGACGTCACTCTTTATCATAAAACATTTGTATACAGGATTATTTATATACTATTGGTACATAGGAATATTATTTTTATTTAACGGGCTACTGTCCCCAAGTTTTGTTCTATATTTTCTGATAAGTCAATACATTACCAAAAAACATTTAGTTAGATTACTCTTTATTGCTCTACCCAAAACATATATTCATAATATATTTTTTTGTAAGTATAAAAAATCGTCATACAATCAAAATCAAAAGACTTGGAACTAAAGTTGCTATGTATTATCATGGACCGGGGGGTCCGACTCGCAATTGACCTGTTTTATTTGTTTCTAGTGGCAAACTATTTTTGTGGAATTACTCGTTGACTTCTGCCCCTCGGGTTGATGGTCCTAAATAGTATAACCTTCCCAGAGGCGATATACTATGGATGCTTGATCATAAAGATAAAATAGATACGTCTTCAATCGAAATAAATACCTAACCACAAAACCTACTAACATAATATATACCAGTAAAACTTTTTCCTACTCTGGTAGTCGGGTAAAAACAAAAGTGAGTCTGAAGAGTGAGTCTAAATCTCGTTATCTAAAATATTGTTGTTGGCTCGGTAGTTGAAGCAATAGTATTAAAATTAAATCTCTCCATTAAATCCAGTCATATTGTTTCAATAATACGCTTTAAAAAAAAAACAACCGACTTTAACTTCGAATACCTGGATGACATCTTCATGATTTCTAGTAATTTTGTTTTAAAACCCCAACTACTGAACCGATTTCGATAAAATTTATATGGGACCACCTCTGAAGTATTAACTACCAAACAAAAACATCAAAAGCAGCAAATAATTGGCGGAGTAATCGCGTAAAATACACACAAAAAAAATACATTCAGTCGAATTGAGAACCTCCTTTTTTGAAGTCGGTTGAAAAGGGGGACAATCTTGGATAGTTAAGACAAGAAGCCAAACATTTTTATATACTATTATTTTGAAGTTTTGTAGGTGGCTCGATGTACATCAGTAGCGGGATGGAGGCGGCATATTGCAAAAGTTCTCATATCACCCGGCGATACAACAAAAGATAAAAGACTTCGTTGGGCGGGTACGTTGTTGCCGCCGAGCTTTAATTAAACCCGGACCCGTTTGATGTACGTTCTTCACTCATATTTTAAGTCTTCATAAAATTTATGTTAGAAACGTATTTTTTTAATACACATAAGATTTTTGCTTCATATTGAATAAAGTTAAGTGCTTGAAAGGAGGAATAAGCAAGTTCGTATGGTCTGAGTGGATAGAGCATACATCAATCAGACCCCTGGTACTGATGTCCTAACAGTTACTGTAGCAGAATTGTGAACTTGCAAGCAAAATCCTGCGCCGCACAGCACTCGTCACACTGTGATATTAGATGATATGAATACTGACTGTGAAATATCTTCATGCCCAGTAATTTCTCTGGTCTGCCCAGTAACTTTGCCCTACAAACCGAAACAGTCATGCTTACACATCACTCCTTGGCGGTTGAATAACTAGCAGGGATGTGATAGTTCCGCAGGCGGACGCAATAGAGTCCGCTACCACTACATCCTAATACATATCTTATACATATATTGATAGAAGCAATAAGAGAGGAAGAACAACTATTCTCTCTTTTATTTTATTATATTATAAAAACATGGCTACGCGAACCAAATCCTCACGTCGTAACCAACCAGTAATAGAATGTTGAAGGAGCAAAGATCTTCTTAGATAAACTGTCCCGCCAGCGTCCTCGCCAATTTAAATTGTTTAATTGTTCTGAACTAATTAGGTTTATAATGCAGTTGGCGAGTTTGTATGAAGAATATTTGATTAGAGTGTTCTTTCGGTATAGCGGAATATAAGAGATATAAGATATACGAAATATAAGAGTACGTGTATGACATGCTACAGCTTTTTTTTTGTATAGTACGCGAACGATTCCTGTCACCTGTATTTCGAGGTCCGTGGAAGAGAGTTGGTTTGAGAATTCTATTGATAAAAATACAATACATTTTTGTCTCAATATCCTCTAAAAGAGCGAGTTAAGCGATTCCGAATTCGTAGCTATAGATAATAGGTTCTGTAAAATCATAGTCTTATTGTAAGAAAGAAGCATAGCTTCCTTCTTCGACGAAGGTTTCGAATAGTTTTCCGGATTTTATGTTGAACTAATTTCATAGTAAACCCGAAGAAAAATGTGTTTGTAGGCAGCGACAATGATAACATGAATGGACGGGAAATAAGCGCACGGATTTTGAAGACTATATGTTGCGCGCCGCCGGCTCTCCACTCGCTTCAGTCATACTCTGCCTTTGCGAGATGCGAGCCGTACGATACGACAATACAAACTTCTATTACATGTACATGTATTCTCTTTTTGTCATGCAGTAATTAGATTCGCTATATCTATTTTCCGGAATATGTAATATGCATACTTTTATCTAGGTATGCTTGATTGTGTTGTCTTGTTAATTTTGATCGATTTGCAAGCGCTGGGCCCGTCCATTCCATTATAACTGTCGCTGTTTGTAGGAAATACGACCTACAAATACAACTTTCCTGTTTGGACGAACGGCAGAGAGATGCTGAATAGTCCATTTTGTGATACGGTACCGGAAATCCGTAGAATTATTTCCTATTTTATAGCGTTCGTGCACAATCAGACAACATTGTGCGCTCAATGTGCTAGGGTGTACTATTTCCAATTCGTGACAGCGTTCCAGTACCTACAATGGGACGAGCATGTCATGTTATACAAATAACTGCTTTGTCCAAGCGTATAAATCATAAGATTCTAATACCGTAAGCTTTTATTCCAACTGTTTTTCTTACGTTGTACCAAAGATAATATCATACTATACTAGTATACTTTATCTCGCTCTATCTAGATTGATCGAATCGAATTATGCCCGTCACATCGAGTCTTACTGATACTTTCCTAAAGTCAAGCTAAGCTAGTGGTAGTTTCGGTGACTCTATGTGGGACCTCTAGGGTCTATCTCAGGGGCATTTAAGACCCTATAAGTTATAGGCTCTTCTATAAGTGCCCCATATAGAGTCAACGAAAGACCCTGTAAGTTATAGGGTCTTATTAACAAACGCGGAGAGTCTTTGGTGTAATCACTCCGTCTTTTGTTTGTATCTTCCGAGAGTGAAAGGAAATATAAAAGACGGACTAATTATTCTGTGACTACTCCAGGGCCCCAATTCAGCTAACCAAAGCCGAACCGCTTCCCATGCGTTCCTGCTACCCTTCCTGTCTGACAGCGGCAGACTAACGATCTTGGTCCGGCCAAGCGTACCTAAAGTTCATCGAAACTTCATCCATAAAAGTGACTACTGGTAGATACAATTATTGCACTCAAATAGTCAATTAGCGGAACATTCGAGGTGAGGAAGGGTCCATGTATGCTATTTCTCGTTCCTGGGTATCCGTGGTTACCATCTTCTGAAGTTATCTTTTTTTTGTTTCAGTGAACAACTTAAACAGCTTAGTGGAAGCGGACGTCAAGGAAATATCGTCTATTCACCAGAGCGCTAGGAAAGCTGCAGTAAGTATAATTTGTTTAAAAAGCATACTCTATCAAGTTCTTTAAAGGATAAAAACTGAGTTTTTGTAAAGGATAAATAACAAGCTATTTAAAAAAAATACAACTGACTTCAAAGCAAAATACGCAATGTTGGATGAACTTGGATGACATATTTTTTCCCGGTTATTTTGTTTTAAGATCGTGATGGAATTGGGGAAAATCTGTGGGACCAATCTGAAAGTATAATCCTTTCAAATAAAAAAATATAAGCATATAAGCTAATATAAGCATGAAAAAAAACCTATAACTCAAGTAAAATATTAGTATAGCTATGTAATTCGTGTGTATAAATGAATTATGTAATTAATATGTATAATATAGGTAACACACCAAAATGTAGTGTTGTCGTTGACGATTTAAAGCATATGAATTAAATCCACGTTTATTTATGTATGCACTACAAACTAATATAAATTAAGTGTAATATATGTTGATTGGAGCAGGAGCATGCATAGAACTTTTTCGTATTCCAAATTAAAATAAGTATGTTTGAATCGAAAAAGATACTATTTCCCTTGAGCAGGTAGGTCACCTGCTAGTGATACAAATTTCAAATTATTTTTTCTTCCTTTTATGAACTAGGCCAAAATGTCACATGCCTTTATAGTTTAATTAAAATTAATTTTCGCAAAGTCACGCCTGATTCAATCACACTATACATGTCTTTATGTTTTGGAAATTGATTTTTTTGTTCTGCCCGCAGCCGCCGGTCGAGCCATGCATGTCGTTGACGCAGAGTTCTGCAGACATCGACACCGTCACCATCTACCCTACGTTCGACTTCCAGGTTTGCATTTAATATATCTGTCGCAGCCGAATTCGCCGTATTACATGATGTATAGCCATTTTACAAAACGCATCAACATTGAGCCGGATTTTCATTGCGATACGCTTTATAATACAGCGGCCTACGTTTAGCCAAATTGTAATACAGTTGCCTACAATGCAAAATGCTTACAAGAAAGAAGAAACACATAAAAAGGGCACTACTTGGTAAGTCACTAGCAGGTTAACAAAATGTTTGAATCAAATAAAAAAGTGACGCTTAGGTAATCAAAGTGCCAAAGCGCCACGAGTGTCCAAAATTTGAACTAAAGTTGTCAAAGCGGCGGATCATGGATCATGACCAGCTCAATTACATTATGGCTAGTCGTGTTGTAGAACGTGAAGCACGCATACAATGCGGCGGACTTTCTTTCAGCCGTAATACAATCTGGCTAAACGTTAATACGCCGCTTTATAAAACGGCTCTGTTCTTTGAAATGGTTAGCCGTTATGTAATACGGCGTAATCTGCAATTTGTCTGCGACTTATCATATTCCTATTCATCAGTACCGTGAGCTGGTATATGACGGTTAAGCTGCATTCCTAAAATATCCCGCGGCTAGATATAGTTATTCGTCGCGCTAAAACAGGGCGAGATAAATATTTACGAAAAAAAACACAATATAATATTGCATGACTATCGAATCAAAATAAACCAGATGAAAGGTAAAATATACCTTTTGTTTTATGATATAAATTATGTTTAGTATCAGCAAAGAAAATACAAAATACTATACACGGTATCAGCACAGAATAAATAATAGTACTGTATAAGTAAAGAAATGCTCCACTCATCGCGGTCGTAGGTTGTTTACTGTAACCCATCTGTAACCGGAGCACATGACATACGTCGGCGTCGTCTTTGACCTTTCGCCCACGATTGACTATATAATGATTATCAGATTAGTAAGTAGTTGGAGGAGCTCTTTAAAGGCCGGTAATTTGTACTCACCGGTTAACAAAATTCTACGAGACGTTGACGAGACCGAGATGACGTCGCCGAAGTAGCGTTACACAGATTACTGTAGCCGCGGAGCCGTCTCGGTGACGGCGTCGGTGGACAAACGGCCTTAGTATAACGCTAAATATTAATAATAGTGTTATAAGATTATGTTTGATTCACATTGTACTAGGTACAGGGCGGGCTTTAATGGATATTTATTATTAACTTTTTAGCTACTTGTTGGTCTCCTCGAACTGAAACCATGCGTCCCATAAACGCGTGAACTGATGTTTTATTTATAGGTTTGGCAGAACTAAAGGTTGTACTACATTAGAAGATCGCCAGACTGAGCGCTCGAAGTTCCATAAAATATTTTACCTCCTTTCATAATTCGAACTTAAAAATTGTACTGTTATACCTATAACATTTTATACTTTCATCAACCGTACGTAAACGTAACTATCAAAAAATATGCAAGCTTAAATGAAATATATTGGATATATGAAATTATAATGCAAGTATCAATATACTTATTACCCGAACTAAACTCCAAGACCCAAGACAGAGTCGTTCTCGGAAGCGTAAATTTAATATCCGTGTACTTAACACAACCAGGTGCTGAATAGTAATAAGTCGCGTCAGTCTGATCAACAGAACTTCTAAAAAAACAAACTGCGCTTAGTGAATATAGTCAATGAGCTAGATATATCTAGATCTCTGCCCTTTAGCACGCGCCGAAGACTATTAATTGTTAATTGGTGTTTCCCCGCGCGGGAACGTGATAAAACTTTTTATTATAATAAATTGTATTTATTAATATCGGTGAACAATTTTCACATAGCGCCATCTAGCCCCAAAGTAAGCAAAGCTTTTACAATGGAAACCAGATAGCTGATAGAATACTTATATACATTTTTTTTGTAAATAAATATCTGTATTCATTCTACACCCAGCCTAAGAACAAACATCTGTGTTCGTACCATACATTTTTGTCCTTGGCGGGGATCGAACCCACGCCCTACAGGCTGTAGGCATCAGAGCCTGCATAGCTGTAGCCTACAGCTCTGAAGATTCTGATGCTACCGACTGAGTTATAAGGCAGTCAATAAAGAGTGGATAGAGTTTTATCACGGCTCGCTTGCTAGGCGGGCAGCATGGTCACATCCGCATTCCTGACGAGCCCTCTAAGAACCTGGTGTTACGTAAGTCCTGTAAACATAAATTACTCATTGTACATAACTGGCATGTTTCAGCCGAGCTGGCTTCGGACTAAGGAGTTTTGGGACAAGTCATTTGAAGATCGCTATGAAAAGATACGCAATGACAGCCATCGACCAAAACTAAAGGTACTTATATCCCTAACATAGCTGATATCGAAAAAACTCTTATCTTTTTGATGTACGTAAACATAATTTAACTATAGTCAAAAATATTGTTTTTGTTTTTGTTGTTAATATTCACTTTTAAAGTGCTTTTCATAAATCATTAAACTTATGATCATGTGTCATTACCAGTACTTGATTGACATTGATCCTTGTGACTACCCTTAACGCACTTTATTTGATGCTGACTGCACCATCGTGTACCAAGAGATCCGAAGAGTCCTTTCTATATTTGATGACGGTTTGTTTTGCTTTCGAGGAGGTTTCGCCATGCCATATACAAACATAGGACCCTGTTCCATCTCATCTAAGATTTCGTTGTGCGTTTCGAAAAATATTTTGGAAGGTTCTCCCTTTCAGCATCAGTCTTCGGAGCCGTCCTTCGTGGAGATTTCGGGATAAACTCCTAATTGTTAAAAATATTTTTCAGGTAATCGTAGTGCCCCACTCGCACAACGATCCTGGCTGGCTGAAGACATTCGAGCAATACTTCGAAGCGAAAACCAAAGACATCATCAATAACATCGTGCAGAAACTCAACCAGTACCCGAACATGACCTTCATCTGGACAGAGATCTCATTCCTTAATGCGTGGTGGGAAAGATCGCATCCCGTCAAACAGAAGGTAATCTCGTCTACTCGCCATCAATCAACCCGTCCACAACAGCAACAACCTTACAGGAACCATGTATTTAAAGAATATATAGGTACTCGTATAATCTCCCTCACATTACACTCAAAAACCAGTTTACCTTATTGAAAACCCTCTTCGGGAGACGGTACTGTCTCGTTAAAAACGGTTCAATCTTTTGCGCAGAAGATTCGGGGTACGATTCCCCGTCGGCCTGATATTTAAATGATAAATTTAATCATTTATTCTGGGTATAGATAAATGTATGTATGTGTTCCATGGCACCATTCAATATTCAGTGTTGCCTAGTGGAAAGCTACGTGTGTAAATATTTGTTTCATGAATTTTCCCACGGAAATATAAAAGCCCTACTATTTGGCGCTCGTTCTGATTTATTCGTTTAGAACTTAGATTAGTTATTAAAAGTTTGTCACGGTTTGCTTCAGGCTCTGAAGAAGTTGATCAAAGAAGGACGACTAGAAATCACAACGGGAGGATGGGTAATGCCCGATGAAGCTTGCACGCATATTTACTCTCTCATCGATCAGTTTATCGAAGGTATAGAAATTACTAAGATTAAAAATCTTACAATTCTCTTAAATGTACGCTTATTTTAAGAAACTGCTTATCGTTTTTCAGGGCATACCTGGGTTAAAACCAATCTTGGCGTTGAACCTAAAACTGGGTGGTCCATAGATCCGTTCGGCCATGGACCCACAGTGCCGTACTTACTGGACCAAAGCGGTCTCCAAGGCACGATCATTCAACGTATCCATTACGCGTGGAAACAATGGCTGGCACAGCAACAAATCGAAGAGTTCTTCTGGATTCCCGGTTGGAAAACCAAAAAGCCGACTATGATCGTCCACAACCAGCCGTTCGACATCTATTCTATCAAGAGTACATGCGGTCCTCACCCGTCAGTATGTCTCAGCTTCGACTTCAGGAAGATACCTGGAGAATATTCGGAGTACACCGCCAAGCACGAAGAGATCACCGATCTGAACCTAGAGAGCAAGTCGAAGACTCTCATTGAAGAGTATGACCGTATCGGGTCGTTGACAACGCACAACGTGGTACTGGTCCCGCTAGGCGATGACTTCCGTTACGAGTACAGCTCAGAATTCGATGCACAGTACACCAACTACATGAAAATGTTTAACTACATAAATAGCCACTCGGACACTTTCAACGCAGACGTGTCCTTTGGCACTCCACTTGATTTCTTCAACGCAGTGACGGAACGACACCCCCAGATGCCCACCCTCAAGGGAGATTTCTTCGTTTACTCCGATATTTTCAGCGAAGGAAAGCCGGCGTATTGGTCCGGCTACTACACCACACGGCCTTACCTAAAGATCCTCGCGCGCCAATTGGAGCACCAGCTCAGAACTTCAGAGATACTATTTACTCTGGTCTCGAATTACTTAAAAACATTGCAAAGCTCAAAACTTATCAGCTCTGAAAAACGGCTCGAGAAATCATACGAGCAACTCATATTCGCGAGGAGGAACCTCGGTCTATTCCAACATCACGATGCTATCACAGGCACGTCTAAAGCGAGCGTCATGTACGATTACGGCACCAAACTCTTCACCAGTATCTACCACTGCATTCGTCTTCAAGAGGCCGCACTCACTTCTATCATGATCCCGGACGAAAGGTTGCATGCCCAAAGCATTATACAGAGTGAAGTTGAATACGACACGTACGGAAAGTCACCAAAAAAGCTTATGATATCCCTCATCGACAAAAAAAAAGTTATTATCTTTAATCCACTGGCCGAACCACGAACTGAGATCATCACCTTGCGTTCTAACACTACAAACGTTCGCGTCTACGACAATTATCAGAAGGTCTACGTACCGTATCAGATAACGCCTAACATCGAGGTTCGTGAGGGCGGAAAACGCGTCCTCAGCGCCGATAGTTTCGAACTCATGTTTGAGGCGTCGCTCCCACCGCTCGCTTCGGTGACTTTCGACTTAGAAAAACACACAAACACCTCCAACCACTGCGTAGTTTACTGTAACAAATGTAATGACTTAGAGAAACCTGATGCAGAAAAACTGTTCACTACCAAGGAAATGCTGCCGGGAGACATCCAACTCGAGAACTCTTTTATGAAACTACTAATTAACCGAAACACAGGGTTCTTGCGCCAGGTGTACAGGAAAGACTTGAGGAAGCGAAACGTTGTTGAAATGCAGTTCGGGGCTTACCAGAGCGCACAGCGCCATTCCGGAGCTTATCTCTTCATGCCAGACTACGACGCACCTGAAAAGCCCGTGCTCAACCATTATACGAACAGTATGCAGGAAGACAACATTATTATTGTTTCCGGGCCCATATCCACCGAGATCAAGACCATGTATCTGCCGTTCCTGGTTCACACCGTGAGGATCTACAACGGCGACGACCCGTTCCTCTCGCGCGGTATATTCGTCGAAAACATTGTCGACTTCGAGAACCCGCCCAGGAACAGGGAGACCGAACTTTTCATGAGGATCCAGACCGACATCCAGAACGGAGAGCCACCAGAGTTCTATACCGACCAAAACGGTTTCCAGTACCAGAAAAGGGTGAAGGTGGATAAATTAGGTATTGAGGCGAACTATTACCCCATAACGACGATGGCTTGGATGCAGGACGAGGAGACGCGGCTGACGCTGGTGACGAACCACGCCCAAGGAGCGGCTGCCTCCGAGCCGGGCCGCATCGAGGTAATGCTGGACCGGCGCACACTGTACGACGACTTCCGCGGCATCGGCGAGGGCGTGGTGGACAACAAGCGCACCGTGTTCCAGAACTGGCTGGTGGTGGAGCCGGTGGCGAGCGCGCCGCGGCACCGCCGCCTCGTGGAGCCCGAGTTCCAGCGCGCGCGCCGCCGCTCCGTGTACGAGCTGCCGTCGCCCACCGCTGACTACCTGAGCCGCGCGCTCAACTACCCGCCCAACGTGTACCTGGCGGACACGAGCGAGTCGGGCGACGTGGATTTCACCTCGCACCAGCTGTTCGTGCGCCAGTTCCCGCCGGGCGTGCACCTGCTCGCGCTGCGTACCATCACCGACGAAATCCTGGAGCAGTTCCCCACCGACTCCGCCTACATGGTGCTGCAGCGGCCCGGCCTCGACTGCGCCATGGGAGACAAAACTAAACTCAAATCCACTAAGTTCACGTCCGAGACGGAATTCCACAAGCTGCGCCTCACTAACGTGACTGCGGTAAGTCTCACCGGCCTCAAGACATACCACACGCTCGGCGGACTCCAGGACATCTACTTGGACCCCATGGAAGTGAAGACTTACAAGATCAGGTTTTAAGACTGCTTTAGACATGTAACATGGTTTGTAGTTTTATATTTGTCGTGGCCTTATCGTAGAATTGGCTACAATATTACATGGCTAAGTAATACTGGCCAAGTGGCCATATAATGCTAACCTTTCTTTATTCGGCCAAACTTGATATCGTGTAGGGTAGATACAATTATGAGAAACAGGTTACTTTTTTAATTTTGTGCTCTCTAACTCCGTCAACAAGCATACAATTATTCGTTTTTATTGTTATTGTAAATACACCAGGATTATTTGCGGCCGCCATTTTACGAAAACAAGCAAAGCTATATCAGTCATTAGTAATACCGATTGTAGTTATTTTACAATTGGGTCGATAGTTTCTTATCAATTTCGTGCATAAATCGAAAAAAAAAAACACAATATTTATTTATCGATCGGACCAGTGCCCAATCGTGCATTTATAGCGTAGTCAACTCATAAAATACTGCGGCAATTTCATGATATGTCCAATTTTATGATTGGGCAACGACATTTAGATGATATAGATACTTAGGTACTTTTAGAAGTGACAGGCTGGTCGTGCTTTTATGTAGCTACGATAGAGAGGAATTTATCTGAAGGTGCGATTTGGTGGTATTTAATTGATAAGTAATTAATAAGTATGATGCATAATATCACGGCAACGAACACACGTAGTGGATTTATGTTTCTTATGTATGTGGACAAGTACACATGGTTATTACAATGAAATAGCTGCCGCCAAACTTACTTTCTTAAAAATTTAATATCACTTGCCAGATGTACGAAACATTCCTAGAAGTATTTGTAGTTCGGCTTTTTTATCTGCTACTATATAGGCTATATTTTTATGTGGTATTTACGGCAGTAGTTTAGCAGTACGAGCAATTTATTGCGATGTTGGTTAATTTTGCATAACTGTGACAGCGGATTCCGGTAACTTCGTATTTCCACCTTTTTTAATCGACTTTAAGAAAAGGTGGTTCGCAATTCCGCTGAATGTTTTTTTTTTGTATTTGTATACCTCAGAACTCCGTCATTTATAAAGTGATTTGGAAAATTCTTTTTTTATTTGATAATTGGTATATTTTCAGATTGGTCCCATACAATTTTTATTAAAATCTGTTCAGTAGTTTGTTTTTTAACCAAAATAACTGGAAAAATGAGGTCATCCAGGTGAACGAATTCAAATCGCATTTTTTTAAATAAAGTTATTGTTTATTCCATGTACATTAAACGTCAAATAGATGTGATAAATGTATTTTCAACCGACTTCAAAAAAAGAGGTTATCAATTCGACTGTATGTTTTATTTTGTGTGTATGTTACGCGATTACTCCGCCAATTATGAACTGATTTTAATGATTCTTTTTTTGTTTGGTATGTAATACTTTAGAGGTGGTCCCATATACATTTTATAGAAATCGGTTCAGTAGTTTGGTATTCAAATCAAAATTACTAGAAAATATGAAGATGTCATCCAGGTATTCGAAGTTGTTGTCGGTTGCATTTTTTTTTAAAGTATATTATTACGTACCAAGCCAGAACACGCATATTGTTGTAAGCATTTTAATGGCATGTGTTGAGCATAATAAACGCCAGCATTATGAACAATTAATATTATTGTTTCAACTGCCCTGAACACTTCTATTTGTCGCAGACTGTACGCTCATTGAGCCATCAAGCCTTATTAGACCATTTCAAGCCAAGTGGCTGCCGAGTCGGTCTCGATTAGCTGATCTACCCTCAGGGCCAATAATAAACCAGCCCGTATACGCGTGAGAGTTAAGCAAACTTTCGTTGTATAACTTGTTTACTTTAAAGGGTAGATCAACCTTAAGAAATACTCTGTAACATAATTGTGTTCAATCAACTTTCAATAGTAAGTGAAACTTACTGTAACCATGACATTTAATATCGTGTAGAATGTTATTTTTTACTTTTTCTCTAACAATTAACATATTGATAGCCACTCTGGTCAAGCGAAATCGGGCCCTGTATGGCCACAAAATCAATACCTGATAATAAATTGATATGATTGACAAAACACCAATAAACATATCGTTAGTTATCGATATACAATGTGTAACAATTAATTTCAACAATACTGAAGGGTATGGTATGTACTCATTATTATGAACAAATTTTACTATGGGGCCAAAACTGAAATCGCGAAAAAATTGTCCATACAACTTGTCCAAGGTCAATTAAGTTTTTGTATGGAACAGCTGGTATTTTTTTTCGCGGTCTTTATTTTGGCCTTAAGTTAAGATTTTTTAAGTTGTTCATAATGACGAGTAACTTACATACCCTTCAGTATTGTTTAACTTTTTTGTTACACATCTGACATAATCTGCCTTTTGCAACTCGTAGTCCCAGTTGGATAAAGGCTTAGCCACGAAGGCCCATTGGGCATATCCAACATTATGGCCCAATTGCTGGTTGTTACATTAATGTTATACGCCTTTGAATTTCTTCTCCCGACGAATATACAGGTTTCCTCACAATGTTATGCTTGGTGGGTTCCCAACGAGTCACACCAAAACCAGTCACAGTGTGACTCGTTGGGATTATTCTTGCCATCAAGCAACTCAGTTACACTGTACACTGGTGTGACTCATTGGGAACACCTTTTGAAAAAAGGTTCATCCAGTAACAGTGCGACTAGAATAAGCCAGTATGAAAATGTTTACATAAACACGCAAAGAACTCATTGGTTTGAACGCAAGACGTCACTGTTCCAAGTCGAGATGTCTCCCGTTAGACTAACATGGCTCTGTATATAATATGATTTTGGTATCATTGTTCTTTTTATAGGTTTTAATGACTTGGCGTAAAGGGAATTTAATTTGATTGAAGGGGATTGAATTTATTCCGTGGCGGTTTGAGGGCTAACTCTTTAGTCTTAACTTTAGTTTTACAACGCTCTGGTTGTCACAAGTTAATACTTAATACACTGAAATAATATCTAGTCGATATAGTGAATGGAATTTCCTTGCCAACAATAGTTACGTATAATTTATTCTTATAGGCATGGGCGTACATAAGGAGGGGTTTTAGGGGGTCCAGACCCCCCCCCCCTGCACCCAACGAAATAAATACAAAAATTCTATGACACGCGGTGGGAATGAAGTGTGTCATTTAGTTATTCGACAAATATATATATATCTCATATTCGTGCTTACCTAGTCCACCTTAGTACATTTTTCCCATGTGAAAGCTATAGCTACGCCCGTGCCTATAGGTACTATGATTATTTTGTTATCGGTTCTACAGTGCACACGAGTGGTTTCTACGTGTACTTAATTCTCAAACTTGTTTGTGTATCTGATGAATATTTTTTAATATAATTGTTGAAAATGTTTTTATATTAATTTAGGTTAGACTTTTAAGTAACATTTTTATTTTACGGAAGATAAAATTTCTGTGATAATATGCATGATCATGACTTATTTATCTTAAACTATATTATAAAATCTCGGTGATCAAATAGCAATTTGGGTTGATGCGTCGACTAAAGTTAGTGTAAGAAAGGGTGTCCCTTAGCAACTGAAGTATTTTGTAACACGATAAAATAATTCAAATATTGGTTGACACAGGCAAACACTAAAGGTGCCGAAATGTATATCATATTATTTACTATTGACAAAGTACTTTATTTAATTATTTCATGGTTAAAATCTCACGGTTGCTATGAATCACTTTGATATTTAAATCAAGAATTTTTCTTTTTATATATTTATTTACAGAATATTTTTGGAATTGTATGAATAATATCACTTATACCCGTCTACTGAGTTAATCACTTTCCGATTGCTCATGCAAAGTTGACATAACATTGTAAAACGTCTTTCAAATTATATCCCGTACAAATAAATACGTTTGATTTAGCATTACCTCGTTACAAGGTGACGTCGACAGTTGCCATAACCTTTTAAAGATGTAAATATGGATCAATTAAATTTAATTCTATGGGATATAATTTGCTAGACGCTTTACAGTTGTTTCGTCAACTTTGCAGTAGCTGTCAAAAAGCTATATTATCATAATGGACAGAGTATATTGAGAATCACATTTTTTATTAAGTGTAAAATGCATTTTACAATTTGTAAATAATTATAAGTAAGTAAATGTGTTTAGAGAGCTTATTACTCTAACTCTATTGTAAGAATTAAATAATATCCGTAATATATTTACAATATCATAAGTTATGTGTTCTTATGATAAAAGATGATCCAAAAATATAATATTTAATTGAAATAGTGTAGGTTAGTCTCTTGTAGTTTTATAAATCGTTTAGTTTATATTTATATCATTATATTTTAAATAATCTATTACAGATCTGTTTTGAATGAATCTTACATGTTCTTATGACGTACTGTTACAAGTAGGTTCGATCAATGATTTTAATTATTAAAATATGTATATATATATATATATATATAAAAATATGGATATATATATATATAAATATGGATATATATATATATATATATATATATATATTTAATTCGCTCCTTACTGGTAACACTGACCGAGGTACAGTATCAATCACAGATTTCAAATATTTGTACCAATACTTAGACCGTAGTGAAAATGGTAGAATCAAAGTCAGTCTGACTCGATAAATATCTCCGATCTCGAATATTATCCCACCTTCCGTTATTTGACTACCTATTTGTCCCGACAGAAATTTAGACCACAATCAATCCAAAATAGTTTTGGTTTATTTAAAGTCCAAAACACTTAATGGTACTAATAGGTTTAAATCAGTGAATAATACTTATCTGAGGGCATCATAACTGTCACTGCCAAGACGAAGACGAACAGCGCGGATTCGTACAGGAATTGACCAATCACAGAAAAAAAAAAAATTATTCAACCGATGACGTGATTATAATAATAATAATAAATATCGGTGGTAATTTTTTACACAGCATCATTTATTTATTTTATTTATTTATTTATTATTGAGATAAAAACGATAGAATCAATTACATTTAACTCACAATCATCTATCCCCAAACTAAGCAAAGCTTGTAATATGGAAACCAGATAGCTGATAGAATACTTATATACAATTTGTTGTGAATACATACTTATGATTGGTCGATTCCTACTCGTCTGCTACGCATCCTTCGTCTGCTACGCATCCTTCGTCTGCTACGCATCCTTCGTCTGCTACGCATCCTTCGTCTGCTACGCATCCTTCGTCTCCGCTATAGTATAGATGCGCTAGATTAGGTGGTTCCTACTATACTGTAATTTTTATCGGTTCGCCACCCATTCATTTATTTGTGCATTATTGTCACTATGTTTTTGGCCAGTCAACATGATCTGATTACTACATTATATTCTCATTTTCTATAATTAGATATCTTAACTAAAATAAGTTTTAATTTTAACAAGTTTCTATGTTTTTTTTTATACAGTCACAAACCCGACAACGGTTACACTAGGCTTTAGCAGATTAATTTTTACCAGTAAAAACTCCTTATTTGGAATTTAAACCCACAGAAAAACGAACGTACTTTTACTACTTCCTGCTTCACTTTTGTTTAACATCCAAAAAAGCCTATTGAATGAAACCTCACTTGACTCCGTAGTCTCTAGTTATCCCCAATTTGACTTGTATGGAACAAAGAAACTAGGCGCCATATTTTGTAAGATAACGTCACCCACCCTGTGACCAAATGTAGTACTACGCACGTGCGCTTAGCTTCGCTTTGTATGAAAATGTAGGTAGAATTGACGGCCCCACTAAGTACAGTTGCGTGTCTTGAGAATGTCATCAAATCACACGGGCTGCTCGGATGTGTCGCCCACGCAGCTCGACCCGGCGCACGCTATACATGTGGTACACGGTGGCGTCTGGCTGTGAATGTACGTGAGCTGTATCGGAAAGATGTTGATAGCGACGAAATAGCTTAATTAATTGATTAACTCTTTATAGTTACCGATAATTTCATAGAAATCATTAAATAATCTTGATAAGTGGCGGCCTTATTGTAAAAAGCAATCTCTTCGAGGCAACCTTAGGATGAAGAAAGATTTACAGAATGAGTAGAAGACTTGGTGTGTAATAATAAATATAAATCCCTATATTCTAACATATAAATAGCAAACGTCGGTTACAAAAAGGCATGGGTCCGTTATTAACAATAACCTCCTGTTGACTTCACCGTTGTCGGGCACTTAAAATTTTACGATGCGTTTCATTATGTCGAGAGTTAAGATTGATTTCTCTTTTTCTAATTATCTCTTCTCTCTGTCTTATGTGAGCTAATTTTACTTATTTATAAATATTTACAAATTAACTAGATTTTTTAAATGATAATTTAATTAATCATATTTTAACAGCCATTCGGGGCGTTTTAAATATTAAGTTACAGGTAAAGCTTCGACGTACGAATATCCCTAGAGCTCTCTAAGTAATGCTTAAATATAAAAAACTAAATATGTCGGCTATTGCCCAGCAAGATCTAACCTAGGCTTATTTATGCAATGCAGCATATTGCATGTATATTTTTAATATTAGGCCGTTACCCAACAAACCCCGGCAATCCTAAGACTGGCGTTGTAGCTTTATCCGTAATTTATATAGATGTTGATTTGCCACCTTGCAATGTTTACAGCGCCTATTGCTCAGGACCACAGATCATATATGTTCTATCTGTTGATGGTTCGTGAACATTATTTCTCCTACAAACTCGCCGTTGCGGGCAGGGGGCCAGGTAACGTTCTATGCTTGCGATTGTCGAATCACTGGGATGACGCAATCTGAGTTATGAAGTTCAATGAATTATCTGACGTAGTCGCAGTGGTTTTTAAACAACTAATTTTCGTTTGAGGGGAAGTCTGACGAGCAGTCAACAGGATTTATAGTCTTTGCTCAGGACTTTCCCCGTACGAAACTGGTTTAGGGACACAAATTTCCCATACCTCCTTATATGAACTAGGTCAAAATGTCACATGCCTTTACATGGGTTTAGTAGCAGCAATATTGCACTTTAGCAAATCAACAGCCAAATGTACGTCAAATACTTACCAAATATTCCGATGTAGAAACACTAAAATTGTTTATCTTAAGGTGTAGGTATGTCTACAATTTGATTATTTTTCTATGTAAGTTTTTTATGTGATACAAAAGTTGTCTTAATAGAATTTCATTGAATTTTATATTGCCATTCCTATTTTTATAAACATGTGTTTGTGCTGTCTTAATTCTTATAATTATACTTTGTCCATTATGGTTATCGCTTTTTGACAGATTGACATGCAAAGTAGACGACATAACTTGGTAAAGCGATTAGCAAAATTATATCCCATACAAATAAATACGTTTGATTTAGCGTTATCTCTTTACGAGGTTACGTCGACAGTTGATATAACCTTAAAAAGTAAGTAAGTAAGTTCGTATAGGCTGAGTGGCCAGCCCTAGTGTCAGAGTTAATGTGCCGGGATATAACCTTGTAAAGAGGGTATAATTTGCTAGACGCTTTACAATATTATGTCGTCAACATTGCGCGAGCTGTCGAAAAGCAACTTACATAATGGACAGAGTATAATTAATGTCAATCTCATTTATGTACAACTTTTGGTTAAGAAAAACTAGTTGAAATAAAATAATAAAATTTACCAGGTCGGTTTTATTATTTATTTTATAAATTGATCCATTTATTTATGTCAATATACATAATATCATTAACACTATTCATTACCAATATACAACATACAACATATTATAAATCGTCAATCATCTATAAAATACATACACCTTGCAACAAAAAAGCTAAATGTTATTATTATTTAATATGAACTAAAGACAGAAAATTGTATAACAAGTAGGGACAGCAAAATACTTAGCGAACTTATCCAATATAACATACCACAGTCCTTGTCGTAGTCTGACTAATCTATAGACCTGATGATTATTACATTATTTAGTTAGACGGTTATTAAAAATATAGTCCATTGACAAATCTTATAACGTTATTAACAATTTAGATTAGGCTTAGTAAAAGTAGATTTAATTGCATCATTTCTTCTTTATTCTGCTGGCGATCCATTCTAGACCTAAATGCAATCTGAAACAATCGTAGAAGTACGTTGAAATACATTCAGATTTTAAAATGCATAAAGTAAACAAGGGGGTAAAGGGGTAGGGGTAAGAGAAGGGGTCTCATTCGTGTGACCTTATTAGCCTGAGACAGGGACCAATGGCATAGGCCCTATGCCAGGAGGAGGAGGCCTACTATGCCCAGCAGTGAGTATCTACAGCCTGACGATCATAATGAAATGAGGATTTGGGCTGTCACTATTCAATTTCATTTTAACCTAACTCTTATCTTACCTGACCTGGATTACCTGGTCCTGGCGGATTTGGGTATGTCCTAAAACTGCATCCAGAACCACCGGAGGACGGGCAGCACAACTCTCGGTTAATGGTGGTGCGCATTATGCGATCCCCAAGCCGCCTGCCAAGCTCGGGGATCATGGCAACCCTTCCCTAATAAAGGGGAGGCCTTCATCCAGCGATGGACGTCTTCAGGGTGATGCGTGTGTGTATCATATATAAAATGCTAAGTCTTGACTGGCTGACATAATTCAATGCACAGCCTAAACCGCTGATTCTACAGACATGAAATTTTGAGGTTATACTTTGTATACTTTATAATTATCTACTGTATTTCCGCTTTCTACACTAGGTATATAAATATGTATTAGGTGAAGTTTATTTTTAACCCAGAAACTAAAAGAAGTTTAGAGAAGAGTTTAGATGACTGGAGGTTATTTCGTATTCCTTGGTTTCCAGCCCTGGAGGATTTAGCTCCTCTCTCTCTTTCCAGCACATGCAAAACTTTTTCTTACATATGTACCTATATAGTTTTTATTTTCGTAAGAACCTATAAGATGTATGCCGTAAGGCAAAATAAATGTCAAGGTAGACAAAAAATCTTGCTTCAAGGAGATTGTTGTTGAACATATTATTTACATAGTGGTGACAAAAAATTTAATTCTATGCTTTCCTGGACATTATTTAACTATAAAAAAATTATCAATATAGGTAATGATTACTGCTACACCTATTTGGTGGATGACGAACGACCTAGTGTGAGTATGTATGTGTGTCTACATGTCTTATCATAATAATAATTGTCTATTGTTTATTTGAATTTCAAGATAGATAATGTTTAATTTCGGGAGCCCGATCGTTAAATTGACACCTTTCCGGCCCCTCTACATAAATAATCCTATAAAATTATTTTATAAATAACAGCCCTGGATCAACAGAATGTGGCACATCAAAACACGTACTTTATGTCTTGGCACATCAGAACACGTACTTAATGTCTAAGATAATTTAATAATGCGATAAGATAACTTCACATGTGACGATATGAAATAATTTACAGCACTTTAACAAAGGACTGGTCTTGCGATATAATAGTTATCACTATGTGTTTTAATGTTCTCATTATATTCCAAAGTTTTTATTCGATATTTAAAACAGGAAAGATATAGCCTCGTTAGATTTTTGAAATGAACGTAGACATCTTCATCACGTGAGATCGCGGTCAAACAAGCCTGAGTATTAACATTTATATTGAAATTGAAAATGTATTTTTTTAATTTTTTATTTTGAAACAGGTTCTGATATTTTTTTCAATGATAAATAGTAATGATAAACTCGGCACTTATTGTGAGGACATCGAAAATGTATCTAACAATATTTTACCATTTACTCCCTTAACTTTGGCCGTCAGTCGCCTTCATAAACTTCATGAGTGAAGATTAAACAGTGTCTATAGCCTTGTTATTCATTTTGTAATTAAGTGATTTCGTTATAGACAGAGTTCTAAGGTCAATGATGAAAGAACCGAGCACATAGCAGTGGTTCTGAATTATTTTCACATAGTAAAGCAAATAACTGGTTATAGGACAGTAAATAAAAGCATTTGTTCGTAGCCGGTCAGGGTTAAGAAAATGTAAGGATTCGTAATTATGAAAACGTAAAAAAGAGTCTTGTTTTATATAACTAGTTTTCAAAATCTTATTATTTCGGACAACAAAATCCATTACAAAATTATACATTTACAATTATAAAACATAGAAGAAAATTTAATTTTTCGTAGCTAGTTATGAATTTTTAGTTACGAATGTGGATGAAGGGCAATTGCCACCATTTGACTCCAAGGTTTTTTCTTTTAGTTGAGCAGAAAGCATACTTCTGCTGCAGTTCTATTTTATTTAGGACCTCAACAAGTTACTGAGCACTGGTACGATAAATAAACGATGGTCATAGATGAATGCCTGGTCTTCGGACTAACGAGGTAAAAACGTTAATAATATGCGTACCCTTCCCCAGTAAGAGCGCAGCAGGCCTGTATATGCCAGGGATGCTGTTTGATTGAAGTCAGGTCGAGCTGCTGCGAGATTTCAGCAGCCGTCATCGATCCTTTCACGTCCTGGAATGTAAGAAATTATTTATTTATAAATTGCATAACTTTGGCACAACACTCATATACCCTGTGAGGGTGTCTCGCTTGTTACAATAATACATAAAAAAACACATAAAACAGGCCTACGCGAGCTTGAAACATTTTTCGTGTAAGAAATCTTGTATATTGTAAGTAGCATTTCTTTAGCTTCTTTTGAAATATTGTATAGTTTGCTTCGTTTCTTATATCTGTAGGTAATTTGTTATGCATGTACTCAGATCCCCCTTCGGACCACTTATTTTTTTTTACCGAGGTTAGTGATTCTTTTTTTTATCACATATCATGTTTTTTCTATAAAGTGGGGTCTGCAAAGTGGGATGTTCAGCATGCTTATCATGCTGAACATCTAGCATAAGTAATTCTTTTGCATTATTTATAGGCCTTCATTATTTTTTTATGTTACGCAACGAAAAGTAGATCAAGGTCTCAGGAACCAGTTGTGAGCAGTCACAAGTTACATTACGAACCACATTCGAACCAGTTTTATTCAGAAAACGCTATGGCGGCTTAGCTACTATTTTTAATTCAAGGATCCCCCCCATCGAGCAGGCTTATTACGGGGCAATTGTGTAATTACGTCTACAAACTGCATAGCTAGCATGTTATAAACTTAACTTATTAGCTCGAGCAGATGTTTTGTGAGAAAAGGTCAACAATATGTAACCGCCCTTGGATCAGAAGTGCATCTGTTAAACAATTTTCAGACCATGCATTGTATTGTACAATAAAAAATCGTTTACTCGTATAAACTTGCATTTCTTTCGCTGATGTAAAACGCAATATAATTATGAAACATTAAAATAGTATGTTCATAATAATTGCACACGCACAGTTAAATGTTGCATGGAAACTCGCCCCAAGGTTATTATGCAAGGCTGGGCACGTTCTACAATAAGGTTGATATTCGGATAAAAAAATAGTTATGAAACCACTACTTTTACCATTAATAGATTTACACTAAACAAGGGTTTAGTCGCCATTCGATTGTGCCAGCTCCGTTTTACAATACTATTCCCATAATAGTTATTACTCGCTTGGCTTTTCAATTAAAGTTGAAGTTGAAAACTCCGTCAGCCTTAAGGCTCAGAATGCTACGCGGCTATCTCGCTTGCAAACGTCACCATTATTTGAGATATAAAATCACCGAATATAGTGATGAAAAATGCAGGGCATGGCTTGGACTTGACTATGACTAGTTTCGTGTGACTAACTGTGATTTCATCACATATTTGACTTGATGATACTATTTAAACTAGACACTGGCAGAATGCACAAAGTGCGATGCCAATAACTAAGAGAAAAAGGGTAAGGTGCAGACTTGACGGGTAAAGCAGGTTATGTATTATGTCGCGAGACTTAAAACACATAATCACCACCAGTGAGTTGCGTAAGGGCACGACCTCATTAAATAGGTATATAATTACACAACACTAACGGAAATGGCTGCATTTGTAAGTAACAGACGCTGAGATTCGTACCGCCGAGATGCGGTTTTCTTATGATGAAATTTCAATAAAATGAAGAGCTACTTATATTACAATAACAACAAAGTGAAGTAATTTTTTTTCTCCATTGAATAACGAGGCTGGCGGGTCGTTTGCCTGGTGGTAACCGTCACGCCTGCCCATAATAGTAGCAGTGCCAGAATTGTGAACTTGTGAATGCAATCCTGCGCTCGTCACCCTGAGATATTAGATTTTTTATCTCTTCATACCCAGTAATTGCTCTGGCTAATATGAAGCTAAGATGGCGTTTTCTTTCCCTTTAAGGAATATGGCGTCGCGCAGAGTTATGGCGTCACGCAGAGTGCTTTTCCAATTTCAAGTTTTTAGAAATCACACGTTATAATGTTGAGGTGATACGTGCAAACACATGGACATTATATACATAACTATGTACAGTGTACATAAATATACTACTAAAATCATAGACTAAGTAGATAATACTATTAAAATCAAATCATATCAAAATCACTCTCCTTTTTGAACATTCGTGTAAAAAATACAATCAGGACCATATAACCAAAAAAGCCGAATGTTATCAGTTTATCACTGTTATCACAGATGCAAGCTTTGAATAACTACTAAATAGTTTACACAGCTGTTGATACACTTCTTAAGAGTGGTTTGATAAATAATGCCCAGTCGCTCGCAAAAACACAATTTTTTATTATATAAAATTACCGCGAGTGATATTAATATTGGGTTATTCACCAACTCGACACGAGAGGCTGGACACGTGTGCGTTCAGTTGGTGAAATCCGAAATAGTTATCACTTTTTATTTCGTCACGTCCAGGGCTAGCATGCGCACCGCGAGAAAATTTTGTCGTGTCTTTATTACGTGCGAAAACGAGACAAACTTCTACAGATTCGTAGCCTTGTCCTGTTTTTAAGAATCGAGAAAATGCTCGCCCTTCAAAAAAATGCCCTGCTCGACACGCTAAGATTTTCACGCGTGTCCAGATAGTGAATCTTAAAATTAACCTCGAAGGGCGTGCATTATTTTTTAGTCTGCGATTCGTTATCAACCATATTCGGTTATGTCCTAAAACTGCAATGAGAACCACCAGACCAGAGCACGGGCAGCAGTATCCTCTCGATTAGCGGAGCATACTGCGATTCCGAAGCCACCTGCCAAGCGTGGGGATTATGGCAACACCCCTCAGAGTACGATGTGACGTTGAAGTGGCCGACGACGGCGTGGCATTTATAGGAGACCATAGCCTTAGAGTTTTCCAATGTTACCGTAAAACACTTAAAAACGAAACAAACATAACAAGGGAAAATTAAAGGTTTTTACGTCTACATTAGCCCAGCTACGCGGAGCGAAAGGAACCACTTCCTCGCCGCAGCGGCATGTAAAATTGTATACACACCACGAGAGCAAGTAAAGAAGCCCCAGATCTCTTTTTTTTATACAATCAAGCGACGTGACGAGCAAGCCTTTCGCCTAGTGGTAAGCGCCACGCCTGCCCATAACAGAAGTAGTGCGAGAATTGTGAACTTGCGAACACAATCCTGCGCCACACTGTGCTGCGCTCGTCACCCTGAGATATTAGTTGTGAAATATGTGAGTACTATAAAAACCCTGACCATTCTGAGAAAGACTTTGAGGATTTAGCTCCTGTCTCTCAGCTAAGACCTCCCAAGCAAGTAACCACATGAGATAAATAAACGCGAGATACAACGCCACAGACAGTTAAACATGTTACATTTTATTTTATTTATAAAACTCTTTGCTTCGGGAGTTAAAAACACTGTCACGCATTGCGTAAGGCATACGCTTATAGATTTCTAGATTTTTGCTGCCTCTCCCTCTCATTTCTTTTAGACAAATACTTAAAATATGATTATAGCTACTGCTAAGAGGGACGCAGTCTCCTCCTGAACCGTAGATATATGTCATCAATTATAAATATAAACTCTTCTTGTCAGGATTCACTGTATTAACAATTCTATTCAATATTCTATGACCGAGTAACGTAAGAGAGCCCGCCATCTTGCGGCGTCTGCCCGCGCAATAATCTTCGTAGTGATGCCCCACGTCGATAGGCCTGAGACGACCGGTTCAGTCGATTCGCACAGATAAGGCATATCGCCCAATACTACTTATTATACATATATTAATTTAGCATTGCACAATTTGAAAACGTGAATTGCAAACGCGTGACCAGCACAATTGATTTATTTCACAATCGCTTCATGAACATTTTCTACTTTCAAGTTATCGCCAGCATTAGGTTTGATTCCCAGTAAAACCAAGTCTAAAGTAATACAAAAGACAAAACAACAAACTTTTACAGTATTTGTAAGGTTATAACTACGTAAGTCAGATTCTACTAACATTGTACGTTACCTCACGATGTTTTCCTTTACTTCGTTGTCAGCCATAAGACGTCCACTGCTGAACGAAGGCCTCCCAATAGAGGGGTGTTGCCATAATCCCCACGCTTGGCAGGCGGCTTGGGGATCGCAGAATGCTCACCACCGTTAAACAAGAGGACGCTGCTGCCCGTCCTCCGGTGGGTCTGATTGCAGTTTAAAGACATACCCAGGTCTTTACTCAGTATAGTATTATATTATCTTTGCCTTTACCGAAATGCCAGTGCTATGAATTTGTAAGCGGTGTGGTGAGGAAAGCTGGAAAGGACGTAATTCAAAGGCGTATGTGAATCCGCAAACTCGCATAGGGTGGCAAACGTGGTGGAATATCGCCCGATAGACCTACGCCCCGCAATCGAATATTAAAAGGAATATTATAAAGGCAAAAATTTGGACACAACTCCAAGGTAACCTTTTAAATAAAATAAGAACGAATCAGGATAACAGACAATCTCAGAACCTTTAGAAAATTAACTTAACCGATTTTGATGAATTTGCAACACGACAAATGATAGAATTCTTATTAAAGTTATTTGTAAGTTAAACTACAATACAACGATTATCTACTATGTGGATACCTCGCATAGGGCAAATAAGGACATAACATTGGCACTACACATTAGCATAAAATTACGACACTCTTCAATATTAAAGTTGTGACCTTGATCGAAGCAGCGTTCATTAAGTTTCTTTGCTTACGTTTGGGGCTAGATGGCGATGTGTAAAAAAAAACAAAAATATTTATGTATTTGGTCAATAAATTTGTTTGTCGTTGTAAACAATAAGGCACCTGTTTGTTGGCAAAGACAAGTAGACAAGCGCGACTGAGCTCCTCATGGGTCAGCATGCGGTGCAGCTCCTCCCTGCTGATGTTGAGACGCTGACGGTCAGTCGAGTCAATCACCATTATTACAAACTGAAAACAAATGTAAGTATTATTCAAACCTAGAACTATATCATATTACATTAAACAGTGAAAGTAATTCAACATATTAGGAATTTAAAAAAATACTCTGCGATTTTTTTCCGCTAGGTGGCGCATCGTTGATGCGGTCATAGTCAACTGTCTATCTCCTACATACCTCCTTAATTTGTTTCCTACAATTTAATGGTTTTACTCTTATTAGACTCAGATTACCAGGGAGAACAGGGGAACAGAGTGTAGCGCTCGTGGCGTAGCTTGTCTAGATGATTCTAAACGATCACCGATGTTAAGCAACGGACGGTCCGGCTAGTCTTCGGATGGGTGACCGTGAGTGGCATTTAAAGAAATTGAATTGAAATTGAGAGTTGTTTTTCCTAATATCCTTTGTTTGTGTGCTATGTTTTTTGTCGCAAATAAACTACTGTCTATTGTCTATTTATTTCTGAGCGCTACCGTGGGTCGGATGACACGTTAAATTGTTGTTCCCGGTTGTTTGTTCTAGTGTCTATAACAACAACCGTCAGCCATGTCAAAGGCCTTCGGGCTGCACACTCTGACTCTAGGGCTGGCACTCAGCCTATACGAAATTACTATTACTATTACCAGGGAGAATCTGCATAATACTGGTCTGTATAGCAATCCTTTGCCTTGATAATTTAAGCTCTATTCAACATGTAAACAACTATTTAACCTACAAATCTATTTTCAGGCCATCATCAGCTGCATAGATTCTTAAAACAAGGCACAGTAACCAGTATTGTTCCTTGAACTAGATTATCAACAACGCCCTCATAAAGAGCAGGTAGATATTAGCAACGATTAACCAGAATGCTTGATTTTGGCTCATCCGGAACGCCGCTAGCACCATCTGCTAAAAGTTTTGCCTATGGAACTTCATTTTTGCATTTGCCATCTGTAATTGTGTATGTAAAATTACATTGACTGTAATTACAAAGATGACAGCACTTTCACAGTATCTCCATCAGCCATACGATGTCCACTGCTGGACGAAGGCGTCCCAATAGAGGGGCCATAATCTTGCCATAATCCCCATGCTTAGCAGGCAGCTTGGGGATCTGCACAGTGTACAACTAAACAATACATGGTATACTATACCACATGTATATATCTACGATATGATTTGGATTAAGTACTATCACTCAATAGATTTCATTGCCACTGTATAGAATTTATACTACTATTTCACTATACATATTGAAAAACTTACTTCACTGTTGGTGTAGTAAGTGTTCCAGGCGGACCTCAAGCTCTGTTGTCCTCCAAGGTCCCACATCACAAAACGCAGGTTCCTCCAAACAATCTCTTCAACATTAGACCCTATCGTAGGTCTCGTATGAACAGCTTCACCCAGCAACAGCTGATACAGTATTGTTGTTTTACCAGCATTGTCCAATCCAACAAGAACCAGCTTGTGTTCTAAAATAAGTAGTAAATCATCAGAGAGAATTAGAGGTATTATATTTTTTTATCATTTGTTAAACAATTAAATTTTATTTTTTTTTTTTTTATTTATCGGTTTGCCTTTTACTGCCAACTTGTATGATGTTAAACAAAGATGCAGTCTACGATAGAGCACGCTTGCCTAGAAGAAACCTATTCACTGTCTACTTGTAGATACCCAGAAGTTACATGATGAAGTTACAAGCCTTCTTACCAAGTTAACCTCTTTAATTTTTTACCATGTAAGCAGTCGTCGTCAGCCATAAGACGTCCACTGCTGGATGAACGCCTCCCAATAGACGGGTATTGCCATAATCCCCACGCTTGGCATGCGGCTTGGAGATTGCAGAATGCTCACCACCATTAACCAAGAGGATGCTGCTGCCTGTCCTCCGGTGGTTCTGGTTGCAGTTTAAGGACATACCCAAGTCCATGTGAGCAGTAATTCTAGACAATTGTATAATGCAGTAAGATGTCAACAGTTCCCTGCTAAATGCTTTATAGTACTGATGCCAACAGGAAATATGCATGTAGTTTAAAGTGACCTCATTATCAGCCTTGAGTCATCTACTTCTGGATGAAGGCTTCCTCTTGATAGGAGGGGGAGGTTTGCCAAAATCCCCATGCTTTGCAGGCGATTGGGTATTGCAGAATACTCAATGCTCAATACAGTTTTATGACATACCTTGGTCACATTGATTATTAACATTGTTCTTCCTGTTGGTCTGGGTAATTGGGATTGTCTATCAAATACAATTTGAAGAGATCAAAATGGCTCAAGTTACAAATTTAAAATTAATTCTATCATGAACATACAACTTGGGTGTCTTCAAATCCAGAGTGAACAGGTTCCTTTAAGGTAAGCGTGCTCCATCCTAGACCACATCGTTGCTAAACATCAGGCAGGATGTGGTCAAACGCAAGTCTACTTCAAATTTCAAAAAATTACATACTGGAAGTAGCACGGGCAACAAACGCATCCATCAGTACTACATTCTGGCTAGATGCTGAGGTCAAAGACTTTTATTGCTACATGTACAAATCTAAGTTTCGCTTTACATGCATGTAACCAAATGATAATGTATGTATGTTAGTGTAACATTTGGTTTTACACACAACTACCAAAGAAAATTGGCATTTTAGTAAATTACCTTACTGTAGATATTTTTTGTTAATGTGGTGATTTTACTGCTGCATACAAAAATTTCCTGTGATTTACATACAGTTGACATTATGCGCGGAGTGTGAACCTCTCTAGAAAGTCATCTATGTAGGTTAGACCCTAAGTTCTGTACAAATTATATACCTACATGGTTTTTTTTAAGCAGTAGGTTTGAGGCTGCGATATTGATAAGATAAATGGACAGGAAATAAGCACACGGATATTGAAGACTATATGTTGAGCGCCTGTTCTCTACTCACTTCAGTCATACGCCTTTGCAACATGCGAGCCGTACAAACTTCTAATACATGTACATGTGTTCTCTTTTTGTCATGCAGTAATAAGATTCGCTTTTTAAATTTTCCGGCAAATGTAATATGCATACTTTTAGCTAGGTATGCTTGATTGTGTTGTCTTGATAATTTTGATTGATTTGCAAGCGCTGGGCCCGTCCATTCCATTATCACCGTCGCTGGTTTGAGGTAAAGAAATTGTGTTCATCAAAAGTATGAACATAAGGATTGTTTTTGTCACACAAAATCCCAGTTACACTGATATTATTGGTGAGTGAGAGATAATTTATGGGGTACATACAATGTTAGTAGCTAATTAAAAAATTAATTGGTGACGTAAATAATTTGTTAATTGTTTAAAGATGCCTTAGGAGTGGACACTGTGTTGTCACCATCTGTTCTATGCCTACTATTAAAACTATATACTTTAAGTCTATCAAATGAATAATAACACATAATATAACTTTAAAATATACTGGCTGCGCTAACCACAGGTTCACGAGTAAAGTTCTTTGTTGAGACAAGTGAGACAGCTTTTTTTCATAATGTACTTATCTAGATCTATGTAGGTACCTATTGAACAGTAAAGTTATGAAAAACTCAACAACTGTATTACGTACCTTCGTTTCCGAATAAACTCCATATTTTGGAAATCAAGAGACCCATCTTGAAAGACCTTCGACTTGAGATAGTACGTTCAAGAACCAGTCCATAAAATCAACACTGACCCAGAATATCGCATTGTCAAAATTGTGTCCTCACATGAACCGGTAGTTACATTCTTTTAATCACACTCATCACGCACGTTATAATTTATTTAATTATTTTTAGTAAACGTACTCATTTAAATCAATTTGGCAAAAATATCATACACAGACACACACAAGCAAGCAAAGTAGCAGCTGGTTGGTACATACAAGTACAAGGCCGTAACACTGGTGGTGGTGACGCACTCGCACTGAGCACACCACGACAAAGTAAATCTAAAATCCTTCCTCCAAGACCCACACCAAGGAAAGTTTGAATGAACACGAACGAGACACGAACGAACAAATGAAATGGCTCATGGCTCAAATGTTCTCTGCTCAAATGAGAACGAACTCGCACGACACGCGATCAGTGTTGCCAAGCCAGTACGCCAAAAATGGCTACACTTAAAAAGTTGCCAGAATGTTTGACATGCAAACATCCAAATGAAAGTTCCTGTAAAGCACTCTGTTCACCATCTTGCCTGCTGTACATCCCGCCAAGGTCATGCACGATGCCCGATGCAAAACGACAATGAATAGTCTTGACATACAGCAAGAATTGTATTATTAAGTGCTTGCTGGACTCGCTGGACGCGTTTTGCATCCAACGTGTGCCCCCACCACCGCAAACGTGCATGACCTTAGCGGGCTGAACGACGACCGTGCGTCGTACATGCTTGGTCGTGTATATAACAGGGGCTGGAAAGTTACCTTTCGCCTCCCTACAGGTTTTTTTGGGCGCCATCTCTTAGTAAATCACCGTAATCTAAGAGCAGTAGCCACATACATGAGCGGTGTGAAGCGGCGACTACTTAGAGCTGTCAGTGTCCAACAACCAACAAGTTAAATCCAGTTTTGGCGGGAACGCGAAATAATCATGGCATATTCATATCATATCAGATTATTTATTTGTAATCTTACATAAAAATACGAATAAACAGCTTTTCCGTAAAGTGACAAAGGGATTCAACTTTTTGTTTATAGTGGCTACTGGCTAATGCTACTGCCCCATTTAGAGCTTGTGTCGTGAGGCAACATCACGTCAAAATAGACCACGAAACACTTTCATTTATTGAAACTTGCAAGTTAAGTTTTGGCGGAAACGCGAAAAAAACATTTTGCTGCATTGTATTAAACTTGTGTTTTTTCGAGTGTTAGTGCATGAAAATGGTCTCTGTCTGTCTGTCGTGTTGTTTCCAAAATTTCGAAGAAGAAGCTTGTAGTAAAGTTGCTACGCCTTTACTAGCATGACTGGACTAGACTGTGACTTACTAAGTGTGACTAAGACTCATTCTACTTGAAAATCATCAAAAACTTGATATAAATAACTAATTTACACTGGCAAATGCACAAAGTGCGACGTCATAATCCTCATAGGAGGAAAGAAGAAAAAAAACATGCAAGTTCCACACAGCGGCGTTTTTAAGTAAGGCCGTTAGTCGCTGCTAAATATGCTTTGTCAACTTCTCACTGACGTGAAGTTGCACGTGCTAGAAAAGGACAGAGAAGTTTAAGCAGTGACTAAGGTTGAAAAGTTTTTTTTAAGTAAAACACACTACGCACCATCTTGCATGCTGTACAGCCTGCCAAGGCCGCTGTGCTGGATGTAGCATCGTGGCCGTCGTGCGCGCATCCAGCTGCGGGATGTTTAGAGAGAGAGATCCAACAGCCGTAGACAGACAGAGAAACACAGATAAACTCTGTGTTTCTCTGTCTGTCTACGGCTGAGCGAGGAGTGAATGAGTTAATTTTTTTGCTATTTTGCCCACAGGGTGGGCTAAACCCGTAAGGCCATACCGCCTGGTCATACGTCAACGATTCGTTTTTGTTTGTTTATGTAGTACGTACTTGCGGCATTTCAAGACAAGTTGAACTTATATCTTTCAATGAATTTTGAAAGGTTTCGCAGTCCAATAAGACGTGATGTTGCTTCGCTATACAAGCTAGAACATGAGGCAATGAGGCAGTAGTCAGTACAAAAAAATGGCTGTACAGCAAGATTATACACGACCGTTCTGTTGTACAGCCCGCCAAGGCCATGTTCGTTCGCGGTGTGGGGGCACTCGCTGGATGCAAAACGCGTCCATAAGCGACATTCATTCATTCATTCATTCAATTTGCTGTACGTCAAGACTATTCACTTTCGTTTTGCATCGTGCATCATGCATGACCTTGGCGGGCTGTACAGGAAGCACGATGGTGCGTAGAGTGCTTTAGACTGTTATTATGTATCTGTGTAATGCCTCAAGTACATACACGAGTTTTGGCGGGAACACGGAAAAATCATGTCGTTGCATTCTATTATTTTCTTAAACTTGTGTTTTTTTGCGAATTAATGATTAAAAATGGTGGTGTTTTATTCATTGAGTGTGGAATTACATGCACGAGTGTGGGCAAGTGATATAATGTGGTGAAACATGTCTTTCGTGTTGTTTTCAAAACTCCGTAGAAGCTCATAGTAAAGTCGCCACAACTTTACTAGGGCATGACTTGGACTCGACTATGACTGATTTTGTGTGACTGACTGTGATTTAATGACATATTTGACTTAATTTTAATAAAAGAAACTTGAAAATTCATAAACTTGACACTGGCAGAATGCACAACGTGCGATGTCAATAAAATAAAAATAAAAAAAAAGTACATACACATGAACATGCTACATGAACAAACAAATACGAGGTTTTGGCGGGAACACGGAAAAATCATGTCGTTGTATTCTATTATTTTCTTAAACTTGTGTATTTTCGCGAATTAATGATTAAAAATGGTGGTGTTTTATACATTGAGTGTTGAATTACATGCACGAGTGTGGGCAAGTGATATAATGTGGTGAAACATGTCTTTTTGTGTTGTTTTCAAAACTCCGTAGAAGATCATAGTAAAGTCGCCACAACTTTACTAGGGCATGACTTGGACTCGACTATGACTAATTTCGTGTGACTGACTGTGATATCATGACTTATTTGACTTGATTTTCATATAAATACTTGAAAAAATCATAAACTTGACACTGGCAGAATGCACAACGTGCGATGCCAAGAACTAAGAAAAAAAAAAAAAAAAAAAACAAATACCAATCGTTGACGTATGACCAAGGGCCTTATTTTTGAATCGTACGCAAGCGTAGCTCATGCGAAAGGAGCTGACCTTAGAACGATACTGTTTGGAATAAGGTTCAATATCGTTTGAAAGTCGGCTCCTTTCGCATGCGCAACATTGGTCACGGTTCAAAAATAAGGTCCCTGGCGGTATGATGGCCCATTGAGCATTTATGGTATGGGCTTACGGATTTAGCTCCTTCGTGCAGAGCCCGCCTGGGGAAGTACCACACCTTTGGCTTGCCAGTTATTCAAGCGCCAAGCATGCACTCGCAAAGCATTACCTACTGTGTTTAGGTTTGAACGGCAAAGTTACCAGAGAAATTACTGTGCATGACGAAATTTGACATCTTATATCTCAGGTTGACGAGCGCAGTGAGCGCAGTGCTGTGCAAGGCAGCATTTTATTCGGAAGTTCACATTTCTGTTACTGCTATAGTTAAGGGCAGGCGTGATGCTTACCATTACCACCAAGTGAACGTCTCGCTCGTCTCGTAATCCATAGCATAAAATAAGGCTGTTGTGCTAATTTTTTTCTCGCGTCGGAAGATGAATCTTATAAAAATCGATAGAGCATAAAAATGCGATTCCTAAATGTTCTAGCACTAACCCTTATCCGTTTCTATTTCCAAGTTATTGTTGAATAAAAATGCACTATTTGTTCGAAATTATATTTTTACTCGCAGCGGAAGATAAAACCTTTACATATCGATAGAGCATAAAAATGCGATGCCTTAATGTTCTAGCACTAACCCTGTATCCGTTTCCGTTTTCTAGTTAATGTTGAATAAAAATGCACTAGGTATTTGTTAGAAATTATATTTTTTTTACTCGCAGCGGAACATAAAACCTTTACATATCGATAGAGCATAAAAATGCGATGCCTTAATGTTCTAGCACTAACCCTGTATCCGTTTCCGTTTGCGAGTTATTGTCGAATAAAAATGAACTATTTGTTCGAAATAACATTCTGCGATCCCCAAGCCACCTGCCAAGCGTAGGGATTATGGCAACCCCTCCCTATTAAGGGCGAGGCCTTCGTCCAGTAGTGGGCGTCTTAAGGCTAGCGATGATATGTAAAGGTTTTATCTTCCGCCGCGAGTAAAAATATAATTACGAACAAATAGTGCATTTTTTCGACAATAACTCGGAAACGGAAATGGATACATGGTTACTGCTAGAACATTTAGTCATGGCATTTTTATGCTCTATTGATTTTTACAGGTTTATCTTACGCCGCTAGTAAAAAAATATAGTTTCGAACAAATAGTGCACTTTTATTCGACAATAACTCGGAAACGGATACAGGGTTACGGCCTTACCTAAAATAATCTCGATTCTCTTAGTCACTGCTTAAACTTCTCTGTCCTTTTCTAGCACGTGCAACTTCACGTCAGAGAGAAGATGGCAGAGCATCTTAAGCAGTGACTAACGGTTGAAAAGTTTTTTTAAGTAAGGCCGTTAGCGCTAGAACATTTAGGCATCGCATTTTTATGCTCTATCAATTTGTGTCGGGTTTGCCACTAGGCCACGGCGTCAAGGAACATGTCCGAAGCCCTTGATATTTGTTTCTAAATAGGTCTATTCATTTATTAATTATTTTTTAATCAATAAATTATAATACAAGTAATTTGGTTGTAAATATAAAAAAATAAAAAGTAATAAATGTTAAAATATCTGTCGGACGAGTTGAGAGTAGAAAGAAAGGTTACGGTACGTAAGCGTCACAGGACGATTCGAGTGAGTAATAACCCTGAAAAAGTACTAATCTACCGATTTTAGAGGGCAATTCAACTAATTTTGCATTAATAGGGTTATTCCTGTATTATTATTATAAGCCTAGAAGCTAGAACCTAATCGCATAATACTAGAGCCTCTATCTAGAGGGTAGGAAAACTTGTAAGTACTTAATTAAAGTACCTAATCTCTTCATGTTTTTATTAATTTTATTACAAAGCTTATTATATTAAATTACACTACATATAAATATGCTAGGTAGGTACTTTTTATTGGCATAGAGTAGGTAACCTGCGTTGGTAGGAATTTACTAACTAATTTTAAAAATACACTCGTAGAGTCGCTAGTTCCATAGGGGGGAAATTAACCGGACCAAAAGTGAATAAAGGGATGCCTTTGTCGGTACCAGCGAGATTTGTCTGGTAAACCGCTCGCACATTGCGGAGTATTTTATTCAAAGAGAAGGTCGTTTCACCGTTGCATTCTAGATGCGCAGAGGTGTCCACGCTACAAGAAAAACTTCGACGATGCAGTATCAAAAGAGCGGTATTCGGACTCAGGTGCCGGTGACGGTCTCCCCGGACCAAAACCAGTCTAAAGTTAACAACCGACACATCGCAAGGAAACGACGTTTTTATCAAAGGCAAAAATCCGTAGTGGCATAAATCTGTATTATTCTGCTCTACTAGAAAAATGTCTGGAAGATAATTAATCGCATTAGCGAGGTAAACCGCCGACACGCTCGGTAGGCTTATATCGTGTGGTTTTGACCGGTCTTCCATGTTATCTCTGAAGTTTTCCAACAATATGAACTGGTTGTGACAGGTGGCGCTGCTATCGGCGAGCCCTTCGTTGGCTCCGCGGCCATCGTCGAACAGCACTCTGCGGTCCAACATAACAACTAGCTGTCCTTCCTGCAACGCCGTCACACCTTGGGCGTGGTCCGTTATGTACGTCAAGCGACTTCGCTGATCTTGTATGTAAGCCATGCTTGTGATTGGATACAAATTAGATTCTATGCGTCTACTTAAGTTGACCACTCTAGCCGTATGCTGAAATCCATTGTTATCCAGATAAATCTGTGGCGCAACTCCATTGCTTATGTCCGTTTGTATTGACATGAAAAACTCTAGATCCCTATTTTTAGGCGAAACTTCATAATCAACTCTGTTTTCTATATGTATGGCTTTCGATAGAGGACTGCGCACCAAATTATAAATCGTAACAGTGTGTTCAAGAAATCGACCAAATACGGTAGACATTTCAGTCGTTATTCGACCTGAGAGGATCATAATAACTTTATTTTTGGATCCGGTGCAATACGGCTTCAAAATATTGTCTAACGGCTTGGAAACGTTCGTGTTGAACAAAAACATTCCAGAGTTTACATCCGCGTCTTTAAACGCGCCAAAGTCTATCACAACAGTCTTCGCAATGTTTGTTTCTTTTTCGACGACAGTTCTCAGGAAACCGGTCAGCTCGTCGAATATGAGTCTGTGTTTGTAGCTCTCTAGCTGGATATCTCCACTCTGAACTGGCTGTATAGTAAAAGGAAACGTTGAGTCGATGCCGGGGGCATCATTTATTTTACAAGAGGAACAGTAAATGGCCGCCGCTCTTTGGCTTGCGTCATATGTCATCTTAATTTTATAAAGTTCCATGGTCATAGGCAAAACAGTCACTGCGAAAGTGATTTTAAAGTATCTTCTCGAAATTACTACAAAATTTTGCGAGTATTTCCATATAGGATTTATTTGTACCGTAACTTCCTTTCTATTGTAATCTATTATCCTTACATTGGCGTGTCTCGAGACTAGCTCTATAATTTCTGTTCTTTCATGAGTGAGAGAGTTAAATACGTAAATTTGATCTTCCGGGGAAACAGTTTTGAATGTTGATATAAACTCGCCTTCTCTGTAGACGTACTTTTGCAGGTAAGACTTGTTCAGTCCTGGTTTAGATGTTAAGAGGCTGGCCGCCACTTCTTGAATTTTCCAACAGTCCCTGACTGTCTTCAATACCAACGCGTGCGCCTGTCTCAAGGTATTCGCTGGTAGCGTGCCACTCGCTACGTTGCGATCTAATAGTCGAGCTAGTGATTTCCTACTGCTAGTCAAGGCTTCAAAAATATGAGACTCATTAAACTCGCGGAAAGCGTTTAAACTAAGCGCAAAGGAAAATAAAATTTCTGCCGTTCTCAATGCCGATTCTAAGCGCCGCAATAAGATTTTGAAAAAGGGTCTGGATGTATAAAACCCGGTCCAATAAGCGGGAGAACCGGATTTGAGATCAGCAAAATTAAGAAAGTCTCCTTTGAGAGTTGGGTATTTTTTATGTTTTGATAAAATTGCCTTGAAATAATCCTTTGGAGTACCAAACTCGATCGTCGCTTTGTAAATACCTCGATTAAAATTCACAAAATTTGCTATAGTTTGGTAGTTATTGTACTGGAAATCGAACGACGATTGAGTTTCGTAAGTGTACGCTCCACCCACAGGAGCAATAATAGTGTTGTGGGGTGTGATGGTTCCAGACTTCGAGTATTGTTCAAGGAGAGTCTCAGACTTTTCTTTGACGTTATACGTGTTAATATCGATATTTTTAAATGATTTTGCGAAGTTGAAATCGCTAGCGCAGATGGCTTGATTTGGACCGCAGGCTTTGAAGCCAGCCGAGTTAAATTGTAAGAAATGAGTGATAACGGAGTGTTTCGGGTACCGGTCACTACCGATAATGTGAAGTAAGTCATTAAGTCGAGTGAACCTCGACTTATCGGAGTCCCAATTTTGCAACCAAATGAAATCACTATACTGGTACTCGGCTAAGAACTCTTCCCAAGCAAAGTGGAGATTAGTCAGTACTAGCTGATAGATGTCGAGAGTTGAAAGGAGATAAGTAACCGTAGGGCTGTGCGTGACGGTGTTTGTTAGCCAGGCTACTTCTGGGGAGTAATTCAGATGATATTTAAGCCACTCGTGACCTGTAAAAGGAGAAACATTACTAGTTTTATTCGGTGCGTTTGAAAGTTATTGATTACAACTAACAGCCTCATATTAAACCTTTATTAAGCATTCCTTTCCACAGGAAAGCGAAAGCCCTAAGTACTTCTTAGTTTCTTTCAGTAGGTATACATAGCAATTAATAACACAAACACGACGATGATAGGATTCTTTTGGATACATTCGTAGGAACAACTAAGTACCTAGTTCAAGTGAGCTTCATAAAATTTGATAATGAGAAAGTTGAATATAATATATCTATCACACTAATATAATAAGTATCTATAAAATATATATAAAAATAATAATATATAAAAAGTTTCTCGGTATGTATAGGTATGTTTGTTACCTCTTCACGCCGACACGACTAAACGTATTTGGATGAAATTCGGAATAACATATAGCCTACTTTTAACATCATCACCGTTTTTCATCATCTCGCGGAGTGCAGCTAGTTGTAAATAATGTGAAGCGTTCAGGTACCTTCAATTAAATTATGGACGAGTCCGAACACATGTGTGGTGGCTTCATCCGGTTCCACCCATCCTCCAGTGGTGATTTCCAATCGGCCGCACTTCAACAACCTCCTAAATGCCTGAACGTAAGGTAAAAATAGTAAAACAATTGGAAAAAAATTATACTGCGGTGATGTACGGTACGATAACTGTGATACATAAAACATCATGGAGAGAGGAAATTTATACTGTTACAAGCCGTCACACACGATGAAGACGCTATAATATTCCATGTTATCTTATACATATTTCGAGATCGCTACTCATACAAAACAAATGACGAAGATAATATATATTTCAAAATTGTATGGCGCGTGATATTACCGTAACATGAAATATTATAGCATCTTCGTCGTCTGTGACGGCTTTAATAGTGTCGTCGTCCTAATTAAATTGAGTTTGGTAAGCGAACTTAGCAAATTTGTAACCGTAATGCATAGAAAATTACCATGTTATTAAGGTAGTACCGAGTCATGAGACGAACGACACGCACTCTGATGATAAGAGAACGAATGCCCAGATCAGTGCAGTACTACTCAGAGCTTGAACAACGAAACAAAGTTCAAAGAATCACTGCATCGCCGCTCATTACTATTATTATTATTCACATGTTTTTTTTCTTAAATCTTAGTTTTTTACAATATACATTTAAAAACATAAATATTATAAAAAACCTAAACCTAGAGTGCCGCCGGCAGCGAGGCAGGGCTCAAGCTGCCGGTGGTTAGGGTTGCAGAGTGAGGAACCTCCTGACAATGCGTGCCGTGTCAAGTACCAGTGCCTTTTGTATCTGACCGTTGACCCAACCGTCTATATAGCGAGAGCCTCTTGAGGTATTGGTCGAGGCTCTTCGCTTTGAGACCGTTTTCAGAAACGAGAATCGGGACAATGATCGTCGAGTCAACATCCCACATGGCGGTTATCTCGAAGGCCAAGTCAAGGTACTTGCTGAGTTTGTTCTTCTCTGCCTTCAAGAGATTCTCGTCATGTGGGATGGTGACGTCGACGAGCAGTGCCCGGCGCTGGGACCGATCCACCATCACGATATCAGGCTTAAATTACTATTATTATTAAGACATATTATTAATAACTTTACCCTGAGACTGAGTAGTCAATTTTACTTTAAGCAAGTAAAATTGACTTAACTCAAAATTAACTCAGACTGAATAAAACTTACCGCACGGCTTTTATGTGAAGTGTTATCCCACCAATGACTCAGATGAGAGACTTCGTTCCATGTAAATGTCATATTTGGATAAAAGTGGAGTTTCTTTACTAAGTTCGACAATATTTTGGTCACGGAATCATTGTGATACCGCTCAAATGTCTTCCCCCATATGCTGTCGACGTGTGACCGAGGCACCAGTATAACCTAATCGAAAACGAGATAGGATGAGATTTAGAATAAATAGTGGACTGCGCTGCCCAAAATGCTTGACCACAATCTCGGCCGATGTTAGGCAAGGATGCGATATACCTGCATAATACTCGTATATTAGAACACGTTTACCTAGAAGAAACTGATTCACTTGCGACTTGACTAGCTACTGGGGAAACGCTCACTCGAGCAGCGAGTTTAATTGTTTAACAGTATACAAAGGAAAAAATGCACAAAATTGAATCAAACCGATTCTGAGTTAACAAAATATTCTGTTGTAATTAATATTCAAATTTTATGTATTAAGATAACTGGGATTAGTAATCTGGGATGGGTTAGTAACAAAAGTTTAAAAAAAACTTACAAAACGATTTTGTTAGTATACAGATAAATTAAATTGAAAACATGAGACAAACAACAAACATTTGAAACATTACAACAATTTTTTTTATTTTTTATTTTGAACAATTGAAACATTTTATTTGATTGATTGATTGGTAATGTGAAGTGAAAATATTATTGTCCGAAAATAAATCTGTTATAAAATAGTTTAAAGTTACCTTTAAAGGTGGCCATTTAGCATTTCGCATTAAAGCTTCATAGCGGCTATCAAATACACTGTTCCAGAAGTGTTTTTTACGGGCCCATGGAGGCTGTAAATAATAGAATGACCGTTATTACACGTACGAGTTGTCATATGCCTTTTCAGAACAAACCATAATATTAAAAAAAAAAAAAATAATAACACGACTGCCCAGCAAAATAACTACATGTTTCATAAAACTTAGCTAATATAGCTCGTGTCACTCGGGATGATGTAAGGATTCCAACGATACCTCATACATCCAAATCTGTCGAGGCATTTAGAAGTCATGGTGAAATATAGAAACTCGCATACATATATACCTAGGCAGATGAACTCTAAAAACATTACACTTCTTTTTTGGGCAGTCGCGTAAAAAACGAAAGAAGCAGTCATTCTATCAATCATTTCTATGCATTCTATAATCGACATCTACAGTAAAAACGAATACCTGAGTAAATATATATATATATATATTGGACATTTATTACACACAGCGCCATCTAGCCCCATACTAAGCAAAGCTTGTATTAAATAGTAAGTTAGTTTTGTCTGTCGCAATTTGTGTGAAACAATAAATCTACACTTATGTACTTATTTTCATTCTTAGGTTACCTTACTAACCTACCTACTAAAATTAATTTAAAAGAAGTAAAATATGTGTGTGCGTATAAGTTGGTACCTACCTAATCTCAGATACAATTGCTAAGCTATTCTAATGCGATATAGTAAGAGTGATATGGGACAGAAATAATATCACAGGTTGATGAATAAACCTTGCTCACCCGATTCAGAAAAATAAAAATATAACTCTATCTCAAATGATTAGGTTATATCGTTTATCTTTACGGGGGCAAAATGCATCAGCTTCAAGCTCTATCCCTGAAAGACCGAATGCTGAGCCTCACCACTATCGAGCGTACGATAAAGTCAGACAGGCTTTAGCTAGTGACGATTAATATCATGAATCATATCTAAAAAGAAAGATAAGTTTATTTACAAATAAAATACAATTATACACTAATATTAAATTATAACTAACTAACAACTAAATAAAAACTACCTAGTAAAAACAAACCCTACATAATAAAAATACAAAACTTAAAATTTAAACTAAAAGCCCCGTAGATGATGGAAAGGTGGCCAGAATGCTGGCGGCATTGCCACGTTGGATGGCAATGCTAAGTTTTTGACCAAAATATACGCCAGCATTCCGGTCACCTGACACCTCGACTAAACGTTTCGCCAGGTCCCTATATAAAACATGTGCGGCCGGCCCCCAAGGTCCCAAAGTCTCTACCCCAAACGGCACAAACATGTACAATCTGTCTAAATACCCATATTTGTGCCGTTTGAATAAAAATAAAAATAAAAATATTACCTCTATATTTAGCAGAGAAAACTTCTTTTGGGCATCGATGTCAGCATCTACCTCTTTCAAAGCTTCACAAATATAAGGGTTTACCGAGGCATTGTAACTATACAGCGTCTCAATATCCACCGGGTTACCGTGAAGAAGGTAATCTGCTTTACTGGTGTCTCCATCGGGAGACTCTGCGACGAGAATTTCTGGAGGATACAATTTCGGCTTCAACAGATCATCCATCCTCTCAGAGTCATTTTTATGGGCCATAAATACACTTTTTATATGAATACTGCTGTTATCTTTAGATTCCATTCCTTCAGGGAACACAATACTCTCTTTGCTGCTTTTCTGTTCTATACTTTGCAGTTCTTGTTCTTGCTCTACAGGCGGGAAAAACTTTGACTCTCTCGGAATTGGGAATGGATTCGTTTTAACCGTGTTGTTGTCTTTATGATCAATGTTCATCGATAATGAATAGTCGATTCCGGTAAACGGTTGCAGAGCTCGAACAGTGGGTGATAAAATATTTCTCGCCATCCTCAAGTCGTTTGGTAAGCCATTTCTTGATATCTTTTTGGAATGCGCCGATTTACTACGCGTTGTGTCCACTGTCGAAAGTATTGTTGTTATTTTCGGTCTTTGCATCCTGTGAAGCATTTTGGCTTGAACAAAGCTTGGCGCTATTATAGAGTCAGACAGCTGAGGCAGACCTGTTCGATTACTCCTTGACCATGTTTTTCCTCCGTTATCGCTAAAAGGCCTTTGAACCATTTTAGATTGATCTCGAACTATTTTTCGCAATGCTGAAAATAGGTAAAGTTCATTTTTAGTTGAGTACCCGAAAATTAGACGCTGCTCGCTGATATTTTTTATTTAGACGTTCAATTGCGATTGAAGTCGGTAGTAAAATCGTAGAATAAGTTAAATGAAAATTGCGTAGTCTAAAATATTACTTTTTTCATAGCTGAAGACTCGATGTGGGAAAAATAATAGTAAAAATACAACGACAGCACAAAAACGGTGTCTGACCATGTTAACGGACGGAAACCTATGTAAAACTCCCAACTCTTTGTCACGCAGTGTTGTTTACAGTATGTAAAGATTGTTTGATAACTTTGTACCGGCGCAGTTGCTGAATGAAAGACTATCCTATTCGACGTAAACGTTGGTGTTTTGAGAACATTATAATTTAAATTACAAATTAGGTAAAATTAATTTACTTTAACCGTTATAGATACAGGAAAACCTAGAGGAAAACAGTATGTCCGTGTCACAACAATAGGCATACTTACCTAACAGGTATACCTACTATTAAATACAAACGTCAACCAATCACTGCTAACATAACGATCACGAAGTTATTAAACTTTTCCATTTACTCCCATTTCTTCGTTCAGTTATTTGATTGATATAAAAAAATATATATACTGTCAAGTGACGAGACGAGCTAGACTTTCGCCTGGTGGTAAGCGTCACGCCTGCCAGTAACAGTAGCAGTGCCAGAATTGTGAACTTGCGAACACAATCCTGCGCCGCACTGCACTGCGCTCGTCACCCTGAGATATTAGATGTTAAATCTCTTCATACCCAGTAATTTCTCTGGTAACATTGCCCTTCAAACCGGAACACAGTAATGCTTGCACACTACTGCTTGGCAGTTGAATAACTGGCAAAGGTGTGGTACTTCCCCAGGCGGACTCTGCAGTAGAGTCCTACCACTACAAAAAATATATACAAATATTGAAAAATATTACTTACTTATAAATTAAAATATTACTTTGCGTGGGGATTATGGCAACTCCTCCCTATTAAGGGCGAGGCCTCCGTCCAGCAGGGGACGTCTTCTGGCTGATGATGATGATGATGACTTCTAGTTTTCCTGCAGAGATAAAAACATTGCAAAGCGTTCTATCGCTCAACAGTCCCGCTAAATAAACACACGTGGAAGATCGCGCATGCGCTTTCATCAGCAAATCGGATCGCTAACATAAAAGTGGCAAAGGGGCCGGCCTTGATATTGATTTATTTTAACCCCACAGTTACCCCTCAGCGCATCTATTGCGCTGGACGTACACTATTTAGGCGGGCAGTGCAAGTAGCTAACTTTTGATGAAGTTTGGTTACAAAATCTAATATTATGGTGGGTACAGACAGACATTCTGCATGTCGCCTATATACTATGTTAACTTCCTGTACGTAACCTGGATAATATAATATAAATATTAGGGTTTTGAGTGTATTTCTCTTCTGTGGTATCTGATCTAAATGCTCGTAAATAGTGAAAAATTGTTAACAGGAATTAAATGCTATGAGCACGTCGGGGCTTTTGGAGTGGGAGTTCTCTTTACCGTCGGATCAAATTATTTCCCACGGTTGGTATCATGGCGCCCTCAGCCGCACGGCCGCCGAGAACCTACTTCAACAAGATCGGGAGTTTCTTGTGAGAGACTCCACCTCACAGCCAGATAATTACGTGCTCAGTTGCCGGTCGAACGGACAGCATCTTCATTTTGTCATACAGCGGGTAAGTTGTCTAACAGCGCGGTTTGAATTATATTCAAAGAAAGATATAAGTTTGGTAGGCAAGTTAAACTGACATGTTAATTATTACGATGCCAAAGATAAATAAACAGAATTATAATTTCCAGATAGTTGTTCTACCAGATACAGTATACGAAAGATGCCAGTATCAATTTGAAGATGAAGCTTACGATACGGTAGCGGATCTCATCACTTCGTACGTGGGCTCAGGAAAACCTATATCTGCCGCATCAGGCGCGAGAATCCAATACCCTGCGAATAGAGTAGTACCACTGACGAACTATATTCAAAACGATGACATTGACTCTGTAGCTTCGCCGGCGGGAGATGCTTCAGGCTACGGAAACCAGTACAGCTTGTACAGTCACTTTGCTGCCAAGCCAGGCATGCAGTTGCGAGCACCTTTTAAGAAGCAAAGATCCCATTCCCTCACTCCTATAGACATGAGTCAACATAACAGTCACGGAAAAAGCGCGAGTGCCGATGGAGTTATTCAGAGCCAGACTAACAAGCACGTCAAAACATTTTCAAGTGATTCTAACTCCAGCTCTAGTACCTGGGATGCTAATTTACCGACAAGCCCTCCAGCTAAGCCAGCTAGATATGACGGCCCAAAAGCCGATGACAGGCGACTCGAATTGCAGCGACTCTACCATGTCTCCGGGTCCGATTCTGGCAACGCGTCCGGTGATTCGACTCAGAGCTCCGCTCACAGCGATCCTAACAAATCGCGCATCGAATCCGATTATAATCTTGTCACGCCGACCATTAAACAACAATTCGATTATGATAACTCAGAAGCAAGACTTTTACAATCAGAGAATTTAGACTATGTCATTGAGTCTAGAATTAATCTTGAAAACTTTCAGTCGCAAATAATCCCGTTGGGCCTTTCTAAGCCGTTGGAATCTGAAACATTGCACACTATTAAACTATTGTTAAGGACATCTGGACCACGAATACTTGCCAATCATTTGACTAAGATAGATTTGTATTTATTGCTCGAAGACGGAATTCAAATCGAAGGTCTTGATAAAACGGCTTCGGGATTGGAGTTGTGTTTTCTGCCACAAGGTAGATCTTTGCGTATAGACGCCATTGAAAGGTAACGTTAACCATTTACGGTAATCTAACTAAACTATGGTGTAGCAACTGATAATATCATTCATATGTATTGCTTTCAGGGTAGAGACATTCCGACTTCTCATAGCCGTGACTATATTAACGTGTCAAACAGACAGACAGAGGGCAGATACGATCAATGACTGGATTTTACTAGCAGTGGAAACCAAAACTGCTCTCGGGAATTTGTATGGGTTTTCTGCTATAATGTTTGGACTTTGTATGCCACAGGTAACAGAATTTTGTGCTTGTCGTTACAGTGGAAGAGTAGATAAGGGCCATTAACGTCATGCTTCTTTGTTTTATTTTTAGGTGGAATGCCTAGAAAATGCTTGGAACATACTGCGGCGGGTTTACACTGACAACGCGTTCATGTTTGAAGCGAAGTTACGGCCCTGTTTTAAAAGCATGAACGAAGGAACTAATCCCTTGCCACCAAACACCACGACACCTTACATCCTTCCGCCAGTGCTTTGTTTTCACTTATTCGGTAAGTAGTATCTATATAGTCATTGGTTTTTAAAGTAATAACGCAGCGAGCTATCGATATTTCATGACGAAGTATCTGCTACGTCACGTTTGAAGTTGTCCTATGGTTTCAGACGGTGAAGGCGGCGGTCTTATGCAACCAGACGAGACTTTCCCATTCAGCCTGATGAACAGCCTGGAATTTGACTTCAATGCTACAGCGGCCCATTTGGAGGCAGCTCGACAGTTCCCGAATCAAGTTGAAATGTTCAAGAGGAACGCAAGGACCGTTGTACAAGAGATGTCTTCACTTGGTCCAACGTTGGACCCAACCTTGCTGGAACTTTTTAGGACCGAATTTCATATTAACTTCCTATGGGGTGAACGTGGTTGTCTTACAACACCTTATCAGAGATTTGTACGGCTCACGGATATCTTGACCGCTATGGCAGCTAAGCTCGCAAATCAACCCCAAGATTTAGGTGACGTTGTTTAATGTATACAAAGAATACAAACACAAGTAAAAGGAAGTGATATTATTTTCAATTTATTAAACCTGGAAGTTTTACAGTATCATGTGTGTGTGAAATATGATGAATAGTTTAAGAAAAGAAAAAAAAAACACTGCCCAAAAAAAATTACTGCCGAAAACAAGTAGGTATCATGTGTGATGTGTAGTAAGATAAGTAATCAGCAGATAATAATATGTAGAAAAGCGCAATAAAAATATTCATTGGCGAAAACAAATGAAGTACCTAATAATTATAGTGAAATATATATTAAAATGTGAGTATAGTCGTTGTACTTCGTTTAAATACTATTTTGTCTTCTGTAATGAAAATCTATTATAAGCGCATAGAGGTAAGTTCATACCTGTAGGTATGTATAAGCGTATAGGCTGCTCTTTTTTCAACTTTCGTAGGCCAACTAATGTATTTGAGTGACAAGCGACGTATTTGAAAAACATGAATAAATACGTTTTGGTATTTCGGCTAGGTGATACTGGAATGAGATAGATAATATTCTTATTCATTCATATTTATTTATTTGCAACTAAGTGTACAGAGGTCTTAAATTAAATATATTATGCACTTTCAGACTTAGTTGCCCTTGTCGGGCATTGCAAAACATAGATGCGAGGGCGCTTAATATAACAAATAATTATACAACTTTAGTGAAAGATAAAATGAGCGTAATAAGATACCATAATGACTTCCTGGCTAAGCTAGTGTAACACGGGTAAAAAAAAACTTCCTGTGGTACTACTGGATCGCTTGGTAGTACTACGGGATATTTTTTTAGCCGTGGTACTACTGGTAGTAATACTGGTAGTACTACGGGCAACAAACGTAAGCTCCCTGTACAGAACATAAGACGCTTATCCGGTATACCTACCTCAATCTGCAGAGATGCGCCTCTTCTTTTATTTTGATCTTTCATAATCCTCGTACGAAATATTATTCTACTTAATGTTCGCCCTAAATTCGTACAATATATCGCACAATGCCTTTCTTACCAAAAAACACAACCTATAGTTAAATCACTGGTTTTTTTTCGTGTATAAGTTGTTTAATCAAGGAATACCGTCCGGGAAACGGAATTCCTTGTAATATTTGCATAACTTCATATAATTGTCAATTATTATAATTATTAGTAATAAAAAATAAAATTATTATTATTATAATCTTTAAAGGTAATCTTCTTCTCGTGACCAGCGACAGTAATGATGTCGCTGGCCAGTGGGAATGGACGGGCACAGCGCTTGCAAATCGTTCAAAATCCACAAGTCAACACAATCAAGCATACTTACCTAGCTAAAAGTATGCTTATTACATTTGCCAGAAAATAGAGATAGCGAATCTAATTACTGCATAACAAAAAGAGAACACAATATGTACATGTATCAGAAGTTTCTATTGTCGTATCGTACGGCTCGCATGTCGCAAAGTATGACTGACGCGAGAGGAGAGCTGGCGCTCGACATATAGTCTTCAAAATCCGTGCGCTTATTTCCCGTCCATTCATTTTATCATTGTCGCTGCTCGTGACTATGTTTATCACCGGGACTTCACAAAACAATTTATTTATATTTACCTCGACGTTTCGGCCATGTTTCAATGGCCGTGATCACCAGCTGACTGAAAAAAGCGGGTCTCTTGGCGAAAAATTAGGTTGTGGTGTCCTACCCTCATTTGGGTAGGATTGTTTCTACAGCACACTACACTGACGGTATCAGCAGATTTCTAGGAAACCATTCCGCGATACGAACACTTGGCTATAACGGGATTCCACGACGCCGACAATCTCATATTCAGTGCAAGTAACTACAACAATGGGAGTTTTGGCATTCTATTATTTTCTTAAACTAGTGTATTTTCGCGAGTTAATGATAAAAAAATAGTGGTGTTTTATTCATCGAGTGTTGAATTACATGCACAAGTGTGGGCAAGTGATATAATGTGGTGAAACATGTCTATTTGTGTTGTTTTCAAAACTCTGTAAAGCTCATAGTAAAGTCGCCACAACTTTACTAGGGCATGACTTGGACTCAACTTTGACTAATTTTGTGTGACTATAACTGTGATTTCATGACATATTTGACTTGATTGTAATAAATAAACTTGCACATGCATTTACTTGACTCTGGTAGAATGCACAACGTGCGATGCCAATAACAAAGAAAAAAAACTACAACAATGTCATAATCAGTGCCAGCTAGAAAAAAGGTTGGGCGTGTCTCCGTAGATTGAGCAAGCTTTACAGGGTTGGGTAGTAACCAACATTTCGGTGTACCTATTATAGAAAGACACTTCACTTTACTCAATATTATATATTCTGAAATAAGCTGGTACTTTTAATAGATTATCATTTACTTTCTATTCACTTTACATGAGAACATAATGGTAACACTTGTAGTATAAAGACTTCCTCCCAACCTTCTAGCCTTCTAGCCTTCCTACCCTCTATCGCCCTGCAGTTGGTACCATTGCTCAGAATTGACGAGTGACGAATCAACGCGTTCGGTGGCCATATAAATCAATTGACTGTCGGTAAATAGTTAATTAATACATATAGAAATCATAACACTATGTACGTCATATTTATATTATGATACCGACTATGCTAGTGTTAAATTTTTTGGGAAAATAATCATTTACAAAAAGTTACTCAATATAGGTCTACTAAGAATAATTTAAAAACGTGGTTTTATTTATTACGACGACGTCTTATTAGTGAATTATGCTAGGCCCACACTATAACGTTTTATCAGTGTACAAGCGAAATAGAATCGCAACATGTTGGTCGATCACAGCGACGCTGCAAGTGGTCAAATAAAAATTAGTTACTAACTTAAAAATCATGAAAAATGTGGTGTTCAATTAAATAAGATATTAAACAGCAGCTTCAACTTCCATCTTAGAATTATCTTGTGATTTATCAGCATAAGGCGCAAAATTTTAGTAGCTACTCTAGAATTAAGAGGTAAAGAAAAAAATACGCGTTATTTTAGGCAGCTGTACACTGACCTCTATTAATATACCTAATAACTATTCTAAGGAGGCAAATACAAAATTGACTTGCATTTCTTTTCACATCAAATGAAAAGATAAAAAAGTAAAAATTAAAAGTAATAAAAATCAACGCTATTTTATCCGACATAAAAAAGGTTTTACTGTATGTTTAAATTTTTAATTTTTAAACATTCAAGTGACGAGACGAACAAGACGTTCGCCTGGTGGTAAGCGTCACGCCTGCCACTAACAGTAGCAGTGCTAGAATTGTGAACATGCAAACACAATCCTGCGCCGCAATGCACTGCGCTCGTCACCCTGAGATATGAGATGTTAAATCGCTACATACCCAGTAATTTCTCTGGTAACATTGCCCTTCAAACCGGAACACAGTAATGCTTGCACACTACTGCTTGGCGGTTGAATAACTGACAAAGGTGTGGTACTTCCCCAGTCGGACTCTGCAGTGGAGTCCTACCACTACAAAAACCGTGTTCACCGATTTCTCCTTCAAGTGTGGACTGCTTTGGAATACCCTTTTTTTGTTTGAAAGAGTATAGGTACCTACCTCTTCCGCTCTTAGTGGTCCCATAATTATTTGCAGTCGTTTTATTTTAAATGTATTATTATTAGTGGAATGAGTACAGAGAGGTCTTTGTCATCATCTGTCTCGTGTTTAAGAGAAAAAAAGTGGATAGACGTTTTTCACGGCTCGCGAGCTAGGCGGGCTGCAATGGAACAGTTATGTATGCAAATACATAAATAATCATTACAATATTGGTGGAAATTACACACAGCACTATCTAGCCTCAAACTAAGCAAAGCTATATATAGGTGAGAAAAGGAAAAATTATAATCTAATAGCAAAACACCAATCAATTAATACAAAAGTAGTTTTATTAAGAACAATGCATAAAGTTCTCTTAGTCCAAATGTTGTTATTGCTTATTTAATTTGCTAGCTCTACCTGAAAATCAATTACTGAAGGCAAACTAATATATTCCTACTTTATCAAAATATAAAACCTTTATGTTACAACCTTTACCTGTATTTATAATTGAATATTAACGAACGAATGAAAGCCAATCTAAAAATTTGCTAAAAATACACAAAGAAATTATTTTGAATTTAGCTAGAAACAAAGCTACATCTTTTGGAAGAGCTGTCATAACATTATTATTATGCGTTAATAATAAAATATTAATGTAATGTAGGGTGGAAACCCTTGCAATAATAAACAGCAACACTATAAACTAGGAATTACAAATAGGCCTTAACCTAGATATTTGTTGCATAGAACTTTGGCAACCCATAACTCATGTATAGATTTTTGTTTATTTTGTTGCCATAACAAAGTCAAGCCGTAAACACAAAATCAATTATTACTTTTTTTTTCTTAGTTATTGGCATCGCACGTTGTGCATTCTGCCAGTTGACACTGGTTTATGAATTTTCACATTTATTTGTTCTCATGAAGTCAAATAAGTCATGAAATTACAATAAGTCACACGAAATTAGTCATAGTCGAGTCCAAGTCATACCCTAGTAAAGTTGTGGCGACTTTACTGTGAGCTTCTATGGAGTTTTGAAAACAACACGAAAATACATGTTCCACCACATTATATCACTTGCCCACACTCGAGCATGTAATTCAACACTCAATGAATAAAACACCACCATTTTTGATCATTAATTCGCGAAAAAACACAAGTTTAAGAAAATAATAAAATGCAACGACATGATTTTTCCGTGTTCCCGCCAAAACTCGACCAATTATTACTTATACTCTATCCATTATTTAACTCGGTTTTTGACAGCTCATGCAAAGTTGAAAACATAACACTGTAAAGCGTCTAGCAAATCATATGCCATACAAATAAATTCGTTTGATCTAGCATTACCCCTTTACAATATTACCTCGACAGTTGACGTAGCCTTGTATAGAGGTAAAGCTAGATCAAACGGATTTATTTGTATGGGATTATTATTATTATTATTTATTTGCTAGACGGTTTACAATGTTATGTAGTCAACTTTGCAGGAGCTGTCAAAAAGCGATTAACGTAATGGACAAAGTATACCTTGTACATCTTTTTAAAATGTCGTGTTTTATGTGAAACTGATTAGACAACAAAATGAAACAATTTCATGGGATCATTCTAAAAAGTACTGTATATAAATCCTTAAAAAAGTTTTTTCGAATCGGTTTATTAATAACAGAGTTCTGAGGTAACAAACATTTTGAAAAACATACAACCGAATTGACAACCTCCTTCTTTTTTAGAGAAGTCGGTTAAAAACTAGAAATAGCAAAACTAAAAAAGATTCACATTATAAAGATTAGCTACATCTCGGTAACACCCTGTTCGTCATTAAATTACATAATTATGACTTAACTGCGCATGCACGTAAAGGTTTTAGTACTTATAATATAGTAAACTTGATCAACATTATAATATATACCTCCTCAAAAAGCTAAAACTAGCGAAAATAGTTTAATATTGCTTTTGTTATTTCCTGTTTGATTTTAAGTCTGTATAACAACATTAGCTTCTAAAAGCTTTGCACTGAATCAGCACGCTTATCATGGACGTTCGTGATTCTGATTGCGAACGTGCGCGAGCGGGACGGCGCATGGCGCGTTTAAATTGGTACAAGCGGGATGGCATGGTATCGCAATCAGAATCGCGAACAGACATGATAAGGGTGATGCTTACATTACCCCTCGTCTCCGTTACGTTGCCGTAATTTTATATTGTGTCATCGATTTATCGCCGCATATATACAGGGTTATTGATAGCTTGAGCATAACCTCTTAGATACGTATTTGTTGCATCAAGACAAAAAAACTCAATATGGTATGTATGCGATCTTAATCAAAAGAAAGGGGTTGTAATGAGAACATTCCAAATATCTATAATTGATATCTATTTGCAATCAAGAATACAGCGTAGAGTAAACGGTCTTAGTTCTTCGACATATTTCATTCGCGTTTAAGACGGAATTCGGTGAGCGATTCTCCATACAAAAGTATTCCCCTACTATTTTTATTTAATACATTCAATTGATGAGACGAGCAAAACGTTCACCTAGAGGTAAGCGTCACGCTTGCCACTAACAGTACCTACAATGCCAGAATTGTGAACTTGCGAACACAATCCTGCGCCGCACTGCACTGCGCTCGTCACCCTGAAATATTAGGTGTTAAATCTCTTCATACCAGTAATTTCATAAGTAACATTGCCCTTCAAACCGAAACACAGTAATGCTTGCACACTACTGCTTAGCGGCTGAATAACTGGCAAAGGTGTTACTTCCCCGGCGGCCTCTGCAGTAGAGTTCTATCACAACAAAAACTGGATAACCTTGAAATATAAAATTACGGAGACATGTCTAAAGTAGACTTAGAATTTAAAAAAAAATTGCTCTCGGGGTAGTATGCAGGAAGAAAATAGGGGAATACGTATGTGGCATACGTTGTTTGGAGAATCGCTCACCAGATTCCCTCTTAAAGATTACGTAAAAGTTGTTCATAATCCAAATACAGCAATGGTAAAAAATTCCCTTTTAGGTATGTACTTTACTAAAATCACCTACTATCTTATAAAACAGTTGGTGTATAAAAGTACTGATAGTAATATTCACTCAGATTCCCCGACTATCAAGGAAAATACGATATGGAAAAGCAAACGCCTAGTGTTCAATTTACATATTGTACAACATTTATACGCTAATAAAATACAAAATATACCATGCATTAATAACATATTATTATATCTGCTTATACTATATACCTCCAATTGAAATCGGGAGAAAAAAATACATAAATCAAAAGAAGACGCACACAGTACAACTAACAGCCTTATTTCTAATATAATTAGAATCCAAAATACATCATGAATTAATAAATCAATCGTTAAATTCATTACAGAAGAACACTTTTATATAACTATAACAATTATTCACTTTGTTATGTGTGGGTACTTGGAAGTTTTGTTGTGATAACAGGGCCCTGTTTTATAAAGCTACAAGTCTTGTACTTGTAGTGAACAACTGGCAACACCGCATAAAATATTGAGTACGGCGTTTTCTAAAGCTACAAGACAACCAGCCTACAACCACACTACCAAACTACAAGTACAATCACTTATAGGATAAAGACAGACCATCTACCCTGTAACTGGTAACTTGTAGTTACTGGTACAAGAAGCTAGTACAATTGTAAGCTTGTACTTGTAGCTTTATTAAACAGGGCCCTGGTGACGTAAGAGTTCATATGAAGTGTTTCCACATATGGATATTTCTATGTTATTAGTGGATAGACAGTACGAAAAACCCGGTAGATTGCTCGCATGCAGGTTCAAGTCCTGTAGACGTCTTAAGAGTAAACAAGTCGGTCACTTATCCATAGAAACGAAGAAGTAATATTACTCTACTATGTAATGTTGTAGGTCCAAGACTAAGCATTGTATCGATTTGTCTCTTCATTATCTAGGATTGTAAATTGATAAGAAAGTAATAAGTTAATAAACATGAAAGTTATAAGCCAGGAAACATCTTGTATTTTAGCTCAATTTTAACGCCACTTTTGACGTAAATAAATACTCTAAAATAATGTATCAAACGGCATAGTTTAGTACAACAAAATTTCAAATAACTTTAGTTCGAATAAATTACTTCAGTACTTTATTCATCACAATCCTGCAGCCAACGCTCGACATGAAATAAATTGCGCGCTCATTTCTCTTTCTTTCTCCCTTTCCCACACTTTATTTGATGAAGAGAGCATGCTTTTTAGCCACGCCCGCCGTTGAGTTCGAGCCGTCGGGCGGCGCATCCTTAATTTTACATACTGTCTATGCATTAATTACAAAGACTTAAGAGCACTTTTTGGGTCACAACTAAGAACACTATACAGAGCGAAAAGAGGACTCTATGGTGGATACCCGAAGAAAGCGCGGCTCGCACTTCTAGGGATCAGAGAAATTCAGCAATTTTGTAGTGGTAGGACTATATCACAGAGTCCGCATGGGGAAGTTCCACACCTTTGCCTATTATTCAAATGCCAAGAAGTAGTGTGCAAGCATTACAGTGTTTCCCAGAGAAATTGCTGGGCATAAAGAGATTTGACAACTTTTGTTTTTAACATATATATGTCTAAGATTCGCTAACAACGCGCCTGTTGGTAAGCGACAATGCGATTGGTGGTGGAAGATGAAGCACGCAGACTTAGAAGATACCTAGTTACTTGGACCTTGAAAAGACAGATTATTATAGAAAAATCCACAATGTATGGGTGGTAGTGGGCCGTCTTATTTACAATATATGGGTGGTAGTGGGCCGTCTTATCCACAATATATGGGTGGTAGTGGGCCGTCTTATTCACAATATATGGGTGGTAGTGGGCCGTCTTATCCACAATATATGGGTGGTAGTGGGCCGTCTTATCCACAATATATGGGTGGTAGTGGGCCGTCTTATTTACAATATATGGGTGGTAGTGGGCCGTCTTATCCACAATATATGGGTGGTAGTGGGCCGTCTTATTTACAATATATGGGTGGTAGTGGGCCGTCTTATCCACAATATATGGGTGGTAGTGGGCCGTCTTATCCACAATATATGAGTGGTAGTGGGCCGTCTTATTCACAATATATGAGTGGTAGTGGGCCGTCTTATTCACAATATATGGGTGGTAGTGGGCCGTCTTATCCACAATATATGGGTGGTAGTGGGCCGCCTTATCCACAATATATGGGTGGTAGTGGGCCGTCTTATCCACAATATATGAGTGGTAGTGGGCCGTCTTATTCACAATATATGGGTGGTAGTGGGCCGTCTTATCCACAATATATGGGTGGTAGTGGGCCGTCTTATCCACAATATATGGGTGGTAATAGGCAGTATTCCTACTAGTACTGTAGTAGAGAATCTTGAAACACGAATTGCGTAGTTGATTCAATTATTTAATAAGCTAAACCTCTTTGATTTGATCTCAGAATCCATTAAGATTTTTATCAAAAATGCAATCAATCAAAAAAATGTCAATACAGCAACTAAGTCTCTATAGCTGAGCGACTATAACTAAGTATACAGGGTTAGCTCTAATCAGTTAGCATCCTTTCAAGGGCATATTCTGTACATGAAAACAAACAACTTATATTATGGGGCCAACATAAAAATCACAAAAAAAAACAGCTGTTCCATACATTTCGCCCAAGGTCGATGAACTTTTTGTATAGAACAGCTGATAATTTTTTCACAATTTCAAATTTGGCCCTATAGTAAAAGTTCTATTGTTGTACAGAATATGCCCTTAAAAGGGCATCCTTTTAAGGGCATATTCTGTAACTGATCAGAACTTACCCTGTATAAATAGATAAGACTATTAAAAATAATTCGTGTAGTGTGTCCTTTCATTGTTAACTGTGTTTTGCTGACATATCAAAAAAGCGTCAAACTTCAAGATTTTCCCTTTTCGCACATACTTTATCATAAACTCGTAAGATTAATTTGCTTAAGTAATAAGATGCTTACTTAATTATGATCTAGTTATTGCTCTTCGCTAAGTATAGTTTAGCATTCTAAAAACGTTGTTGATATGAATTTTAACAAATATGTTACATTTATTTATAAAATAAGTCGGTGTTGCTGTTTTATTTTCGTTGCTTAGGCAAATGTCTATGGCAAACGGTTTGCTCTCTGCAAATAATATTTTACCAGTAAACAAAAATATGTATATAAAAATATATAAAGCTAATTGGACCAACTTGGATAGCCATCAGAATTTCAGTGATTTTGCGAATAACGCCATGGTCGCCTGCGTCTTGTCTCCGTTGAAACGACGCAGCTCTACGATTGCCTGAAATCCAGATATATGAATGTCTTACAAATTATGCTATGGTATAAATAAATACTAAAGCTTGTACTCACTTAGAATACATACTTCACCCAGACACAGAACAAACATCTATGTTCGTCCCATAAATGTTGGTTCTGGATGGGGATCGAACCCACGCCCAACAACTCTGAAGGCAGACATGCTATCAAATCAGCTATAAGGCAGTCTACTATAATATAACCGTTATAGTGTTATTAGTACATTATGATACGAGTGTGCTATGTTGTTCATTACACTAGAGGCGGTATTATGCGCGCGAGCCGCAGGCGAGCGCGATAAGGAAGCCGAGAGCGTAATTACTAATAGCACAAGAGTTCCATACGACTGTTTTCGTCACACTTGCGAGGAAAAAACAATTTTTTTTTGATAATAATCAACCACACAGCGAAAACGTCAACAAACATTTGCGGAAAATGGCGCCCAAACCAGCAATGCGCGCGCAGGTTGACATTTACTTCAGCGGCATAAGAACTCTTTGTTGGTATTACAAAAAAAGCTGTAAGTATTACCCGGCTATATTAAGAGTGCTTCGTATAGGTACGTCTAATTGTAGTCACGTACAAACTTGACTTTGCCGGGTTATACCTATTATAGCACCATGTGCCGTAATGTAAAGTAAGAAGCGTTTCCTCTAGGACTCGATTCGATGCACTATTATGTTTCTGTGGCACTGGTTACAATAACGAACAAATGACCTAAGTATGTCCTTAAACTGCAATCAGACCCACCGGAGCACGGGCAGCAGCGTCCTCTCGGTTAACGGCGGTGAGCATTCTGCGATCCCCAAGCCGCCTGCCAAGCGTGGGGATTATGGCAACACCCCACTACGAGGGCTACACTAAAAGTATCGGGAATGGAATATTTCCACTGTTTCTGTCATATTAAAATCTTTTTAATTGAAAACTCCTTGGTTTTAAAAATCGAATACCATTTATTTATTTAAAAAAATATTCTCGGTCTTGTCACAAGGTTTTGTCAAACTTGTTTAGTCGTTGAGAAAATGGAATTGACTCGAGAAAATTCAAGAGCGATGATTTATTATGACTTTCGAAGTGGTTTAACACAAAAACAGTGTGTTGACCGGATGATTTCTGCATTTGGTGATAAAGCCCCATCCAAAACCACAATTTATCGCTGGTTTGCTGAATTTCAACGTGGACGTGTCAAGCTCAGTGATGATCCCCGTCAAGGTCGTCCAAAAACTGCAGTCACCCAAGAAAACGTTGATGCTGTGCGTAAGCTGATTGAGGAAGATCGACATGTGACATACCGCGAAATTCAGGCAACTTTAGACATTGGCATGAGTCAAATACAAATAATCTTGCATGAAAAATTAGGTGTAAAAAAGTTGTTTTCCCGATGGATACCGCATTCGCTCTGTGAAGAGCAAAAAGCGGCTCGCGTTACTTGGTGCGTCAGAACTCTCGAAAGATTCCACGCAGGATCCTCAAATGCTGTATACAACATCGTATCAGGTGACGAATCCTGGATATACGCGTACGAACCCGAAACAAAAAACCAGTCACGAGTTTGGGTGTTCGAAAATGAGTTAAAGTCAACAAAAATTGTTCGTTCACGGAGTGTTGCAAAAAAAATGGTGGCCACGTTTGTCTCCAAAACCGGCCATGTTACGACTATTCCTCTTGAGGGACAAAGAACGGTTAATGCAGAATGGTATGCTAGCATTTGTTTGCCACAGGTCGTTTCTGAACTCCGTAAAGAGAACTGCAACCGCCGCATCATCCTCCATCACGACAATGCGAGTTCTCACACCGCGCACAGAACAAAAGAGTTTTTAGAGCAAGAAAACATAGAATTATTGGACCATCCGCCGTACAGCCCCGACCTAAGCCCTAATGATTTCTATACTTTCCCTAAAATAAAGAATAAATTGCGTGGACAGAGATTTTCATCACCTGAAGAAGCTGTGGACGCCTACAAAACGGCCATTTTGGAGACCCCAACTTCCGAATGGAATGGTTGCTTCAATGATTGGTTCCATCGTATGGAAAAATGTGTCAAATTTCGCGGAGAATACTTCGAAAAGCAATAAATATATTTTTAAATAGTAATGTTGTGTCACTTCCTTGATTCCCGAAATTTTCAGTGCCGCCCTCGTATTAAGGGGGACGCCTTCGTCAAGAAGTAGACGTTTTATGGCTGATGACGTGGTTACAATACCTTAAAGGGGTTCTATAATCCAAAGTTGTCCCTCGAAAAAACAATGTTATTTAGTTAAATTACCCATATTAAATGCCAAAAAAATATATGTTACAGAACATCCCTCTTAGTTACTTCTTTAGTTGAAAACATGATTACTTATACTTTCCTCGATAGAAAAACATACCGAAACAGTGTCTATTTATAAACTTGTTTCAGTTATGTCCTAATTACAACACATAGTCACATGAAAAAATAATATATTGAAAGATAATAGTGTTTTGGAGATCTTTCTTTGATTGAAAAATTATTAATTTTGATACTTTTCGAGTAATCTGAGAAAAAGTTCATAAATCTAAGTTAATCGTAATCGCACGAATCTGCGTAACCGCCATAATTTTTCTCCGCTAAATGAGTCCCTACCTGATACAACGTTAGACTTATGATCTATCGCATAAAAAAAATTCTTGAAAAGTGGAATATCATGGCCTTAAGGTTGAAAAGTTAAGTTGACCATTCTAGTAAAATATAGTACATTACTTTGCGGGGGACAAACGAACAAATTGTTTAATTTAGTGAATGCGGTATCCACCGAGTTTGAATGCTATGCTATGGATTATACTTTAATATTCCTCGCAGCGCTCAGGAGTTAACTCTAGAATCACAGCTACGGTCTGGGTATAACAGCGCCCTCCCCATAAAATATTACTTTAGTTATTTGTAATACTATCAAATATTTCATTAGTCTCTACAAGAACAGTTTCTGTGGATTCAGGTCACAATGTATTTTAAGCATACACTGTTACACTGACACTGTTTATTTTGGGATCCCTTTGTTTCGCATATTGTTTTAATTCCTATTTAATTTGGCTTAATTCTTAATGTCATAATAACACTTTTGCATATTAATTTGTTGGCATACAGTAAGGCATAAAATTATATTTTCGGCTATTTTCCTTTGTACTAATTTTGAGTCGCATAAAATGTATCAAACTTCTTCTTCTTCGTCGAGTCGATGATCCAAAAAATATAATTATAAAAAACCTATTCTATACTATTTTCTCCCAGTATTTGGCCACTGCCATCCCACAAGGAGTAGCCTTATTCAGGTCTTCTAAGGTGCAGGAACTCGGGCACCGAGGACACGACAGTAGGTGCAACATGGTCTGCGCAGGCGCTCCGCAGTCGCACTGTGCTCTCTCGGTGTCCAAGTATCCCCACTTGACCAAGTTACTCCTGCAGCGGCCCACTTGGGTGCGGAGTCGATTTAAAGACTTCCACGTGGGCCACGGGAGGTCGCCGCCTACTGGGAGTACTTCCATAGGTTCTGGAAAGTCAGGCGGTGGGGAGTGTGTTTTCTTCCACAGGTTCAGGCGGGCTTCTCTCGGCTGATCAGTTAAGGCGGAGGTTCTATTGAGAAAGCTATTGCGGCTCTTAAGGCGAATTTTTTGTGGTGTCAAGCCGAATAACGGATGTCTGGAGTCTGACTCCTGTTTCTGTTTTTCGACTGAGCAAGCGATATTCCTGCGGACAGAAGGCGGAGCTATACCCGCTAGTGGGTATAGCATGTCAATAGGGGTAGGTTTGAGGCAGCCGGTGATCGTCCTGCACGTCTCGTTCAGGGAAGTGTCCACCTGCTTGGCGTGGGCGGAGCGATGCCACACTGGACATACATATTCGCCCGCTGAAAAGCAAAGTGCCAGCCCTGATGTTCGGAGTACGTGTGGTACGGCACCCCAAGTGGTTGACGTTAGGCGGGAGAGAAGGTTGTTTCTAGAGCTGACTTTTTGTTTAGTTTTGTAGCACTGGTGTTTGTAGGTGAGTGACCTATCTAGGGTTACCCCTAGATAGGTTGGGCTGTCGCTGTGTTCTATGTTAGTGCCTCGCCATTTGATTTTGAGTTTCCGTCTGGCTTGTAGGTTGCGGAGGTGGAAGACGCAAGATTGCGTTTTTGATGGGTTCGGCCTCAGAGCGTTATCATCATAATAAGTCCCATAATAAGTCCCAAGTATCAAACTTATTTTTTATTTGTCTGGTAGTTTTTTGAGTTTTGGGATCTCAGTAATATTAACTTTTTTTTATCTACTTGGATATTATACTGCGACAGTAGATTATGGTGCGGCGGTTGGCCCTTGCGTCCACCCCTAAGCTGCGAACATGTTTATTGTACACGTGAAAGTTATTTCACCTAACGTAAACAATACCTACATTTTAAAAACTTACCTTTTCTCAAAGTTCATCTGACTCATAATTTTAAATGTCTAATATATCCGGCATACTTGGTATGCCGATAAACATTATGCCATATGTCGTTATGCGTTTATAACATTATTCCATAGAATAATATGCCTGGTTATCGTTATGACTGTAGTTGGCAGAAAAAGTATGGCTAAACATTTAGGCGTAATTATTATGCTCATACATTTAGGGGCAAGTAAAATTAAGGTCAATATAATATGGCATTAAATTTTATGCAAAAGAATAGTGACCCTAAATTTTCCCAGCGTAGATATTAACATTCTTGATGCGGTTCGCCGACTGCGTTCATCTCGGACGCGGTATTTATAGAACCGACTACATTATAATCTCCCTACGTACTTAAATGCAATGTCACCCCTGCTACTCTCACGCGACCTGGAGCACAATTTATAAACATTCCGTACTACTACTAACATTTAATACTAACATTTCGTTTAATATTTCAATCCTAATCGTATATTCTTATTCTCTTCTTATTATTTTCTTATTTTTTTATTGTATTTCTATGTATGTGTATCTATCTTATTGTTGTGAATAAATAATTTTGTATTATTTGTATTGCCGACAAGGCGGGACCTGGAGTTTCTTAACATTGTATAAAAAGTAAGTAAGTTCGTATAAGCTGAGTGGCCAGCCCTAGTGTCAGAGCTAATGTGCCGCCCGAAGGCCTCTGACATGGCTGACGGTTGTTGTTATAGAAACTAGAACAAACAAACTTTTTACAAACTTTGTATAATATTCCAATATTGTGACCCAGGCCCACGGGCTCAATAATTTAAAAAAAATTATATATTTTTTTAAACATTCGAATGCAATTTCTCTCTAGCTACCGTTCGAATGTCAGATAGACTCACGTCATCAGCCGGAAGACGTCCACTGTTGGACCCTTATGTGAGATAGATTAACTCTGTACAATTGTACTATATACTTTCTATTTATTTTTAACACAACGAAATAGGTGGCGCTACAACTAGAGTAACGAGTGGCAGCCTTATTATTGCTTAAAGAAATCTCTTCCAGGCAACCTTAAGATGGAGAGGATTTAAGTATTCAGTAGAAGACGGGGAGTGCAAATACAAAAAAGTTATTTAAAGTGAGTTCTTGATTGTTCACACTAAACATATGTACATATCGGCATATACAGGGTCAACTCTAAAACACTAAAGACCTTTTAAATACAGCTTCCCTACATCAAACCAAACAAATTTAGTGCCATAACTTTCGAAATTTCACAAAAAAGCAGCTGTTCCATACATTTTGACTTTATTGTATGAAAAGCTGTTTTTTTTGGGAAATTTTGAACGACGTAGTTCAGAACTTGTTTGGTTCAATGAATAGAAGGGAAAATATCCCCACAATAAAATTGTGAAGCGATTTTAATGCTCTTTTACCATGAACGTTTTACACATTTTTGTTTTAATTGTATGGAATTTCTTACGACACGTGATATATGATATGTGAATACGCCAACCTGCATCGCAAGAAGCGTTTATCTTGCGATGCAGGTTGGCGTATTCACATACTTTAATACCTTTAAATATCTTCCCAGGAAATATATAGGATTCCTCACTGATTTTCTTCACCGTTAAGTGAGTGTTGAGTTTTTAAAAAACCCGTACATGAATTCCGAAGAACTCGTATGTACGGGCCCAGGATCGAACTCACGGCCTTACAAATTCGAGGCGTCTGTTATGACGGCACTAACGGGGTGATAGACGTTTTTTTTCCGGGATATGTGGGGAAAAGGCACATAGCGTGTAAATCGGGAAGCTGCAACTGACCTGTTCCCTGGTGAATCCAAGCGCGACAATCTCCTCTATATCAGTTTCTGCAAAATTGTCCGTGGGCAGTATGGTAGTACTTGGGTTGCTTAGTCCGCCTGAAAATCCAGCTGAAAAGTAACATATTTTCTTTATTAATTTTATTCCTTGACCCTAGAGGATTGGGAAAGATAATCTAGGTGGCACACGTAATTTTACGTTAGCTTGAAACTATGTTTACAGGCGTGCGGCGCTGGAGGTAAGAGAGCACACAAAGATATGTATCAAAGTAATAAATAACGAAACAAGTAAATTTTCATTTAATACATTAAAAAACACGACTACCTTAAAATATGTCCAGTATCACTCGGGGTGATATAAGGATTCTAACAATACCCCATACATCCAAAACTGTTCAGGCATTTAGACGTTATGGTGGAATAAATAAACACATACATACAATCATACATACATACATGAACACTTAAAAACAATACACTCCTTTTTTTGGGGCAGTCGTGTAAAACATATCACATCACATCATTAGCCGGAAGACATCCAATGTTGCACGAAGGCCTCGCCCTTATTAGGGAGATAACAATTATAGTATACCGTTTCAGACAATGATATTATATATATAAGAACGGAGATATGTCATATCGCGCCCTAAAATGGCCCGGGAAGACGGCCCTAAGGACTGTCTCGCCTGTCTCCGCTCACGAAGCGAGACGCGCGTTATCCCTTTTGCTCTCATAATAGTGCTATCTTCTTTCGCACTCGACTCAACTCGTAAACATGACGGCAAGGGGATCATTTTCAAACGTTTTATTACGCGATGGCGCATCTTTCGTAATCTTTGGTTTCAAATTAACCCTGAAAAATCGAATTTTGTACACGTGTGCTAAATAAACATTAGCCTTTGTCTTATCTCCTTGTATGTTGGTATTAAAATTTTTGGTTCGTTTTAAGAAATGTGTAAATAGGCAGCGTATGAATAAGTTATGTATGTATATAAATCAATGGGGATCCACACTGCGTTTTTTTTCCGCTAGCGCATCATCGATGCGGCCGTAGTCAACTGTCAATCTCATATATTTTGATGTTTTTTTTCGACAATTTAATAGTTTTACTCCTATTAGACTCGGATTACCAGGGAGAATCTGCATATACTGGTTTGTACAGCAATCCTTTCCCTTGCTAATTGAAGCTCTGTCCAACATAAAATGTAAATAACTATCTAACCTACATGGCTACTATAATATAAATTTTCAGGCCGTCAACAGCTGCATAGATTCTTAAAACAAAGCTTGGTACCCAGTATTTTTCCTTGGACTAGATTATCGACAACGCCCTCATCAAGAGCAGAGAAATAACGAAAATGTATAAGCAACGATTATAAAGAAAACCTAATTTTGCCACTTGCGGACCGCCGCTGGCGCCATCTGCGAATAGTTTTGCATATGTAACCTTATTGCCGCGAGATTCACAAAAAGTAGAAAATGGCCGACCGATCTGAATACATTTTTTTTGGTATTTTTTCTCCTCAATATAATGTGCCGGTACGAAGTTCATCGGGTCTAGTTTTCAATAAATGTTTAAACATGTTATCGTGATACCAATTTCAAATCAAAGCGGTATCAATGTGCTGTCTCGCTTGATAGCAAATGAGGTGAGGCGCAAAGCTTATCAATTCTGAATACAGGGTTAGTTTACGCACGTATACGCGTGTTTACGGGGCGTAAACTATGTACAACGTTATGCGTATCAGTATTACTTAGAGGAATGTTATGCCGGGATAAAAAGTAGCCTTTGTCACTCTCCGACCCCTAATCTATATCCATGGCAAATATCATGTTCAAATAAATGTAATGTTCCCAAAGACAAACTTCTGCGAGGTTTAGTAGGCGCTAGTTACCGAAACCTTTATTATATTAAATGTAACTGAGAATAAATTAAAAAAACACGGCGATCTGTTGCTCGTTTACTGCTTGAAAGAAGGACAAACGAGCTAAATATACTTTTGTATTTATAATTTAACGCTACTAAATCTTTAATAATCTAAAGCTAAATATACTTTAGTTTTTTTTAATTGGTTTTTGTATTCAATCAAGTGACGAGACGAACAAGACGTTCGCCTGGTGGTAAGCGGCACGCCTGCCACTAACAGTAGCAGTGCCAGACTCGTGAACTTGCGAACACAATCCTGCGCCGCACTGTACTGCGCTCGTCACCCTGAGATATTAGATGTTAAATCTCTTCATACCCAGTAATTTCTTTAGTTCTTAAAATACAAGTTTGAAATATGATTTTTCAGCTCTTTTTTACGACTACAGAAAAAGATTTGAAAAAAATTGATAGTCATATAATCCGCTATAATGTCGCAATTTGAAGTGACGGTGTGCCACTCTAATCATAAGGAGAACCAATGCGCGAGCGAAGCGATCGTTACAATAACAAGCTATATTAGAAATGTACGCGAGAGCACAACCAGCACCAACTTATTGATATTATTTCTTAACCCACATTTTATTGGGGTTGTACTAACTAGCTGATTTCGCTATCGAACTGGCTGCCTATGACATGTGACCTTATACGTTTACCGCTTACCATCAGGCGGGTCTGCTTGTTTGTTCTTGGTTTAAAAATATATATGGTTTTACCGATTCTACCGGCAGTGACGTTGGAAGTGCTGACGCCCGTGTTGCTCGACGAAGGTCTAGGTGCAGATGTCTTAGCCTCCGCTTCTAAAATCAAAACGTTTTATTAAAATTTTATATTTTTATTCGAATCCAATTATAGTATCGACGGCGGATTTGAATAAACGTCGACAGACGCCGTATACAACGAACGGTCAAGGCAACGCCTTTTTTATGGTCGGAGTATGATAAAACTAATGGAATGCCTCTTTTTGGATTCGGCTGAAAAAGTTTTTAATGAATAAAACATTATGAAGAATACGGTACTGGAGTCAGGAACCTTGACAAGAAGTACACTATACTACACTCATTTGCTGGCTCCGTATCGAAAGTACTATCAGGGTAAACTGTAATGTGACAACCCAGTGTTTTTTTGCACAGTTTTATAAAGATTAGTCACAAGAAATTGTTTTGTTACTATGTGTTCTGTAGTGGTAGGACTCTACTGCAGTGTCCGACTGGGGAAGTACCACACCTTTGCCAGTTATTCAACCGCCAAACAGTAGTGTGCAAGCATTACTGTGTTCCGGTTTGAAGGCAATGTTACCAGAGAAATTACTGGATATGAAAAGATTTAACACCTAATATCTCAGGGTGACGAGCGCAGTGCGGCGCAGGATTGTGTTCGCAAGCTCACAATTCTAGCACTGCTGCTGTTAGTGGCAGGTGTGACGCTAACCACCAGGCGAACGCCTCGCTCGTCTCGTCGATAGATTTAAAAAAAAAGCATCTAAAATACGTATTCAATGAAACTACATCATGAATGTGGTCTCTATAAAAATGGTAGTCCTCAACAATATGCATGTGTTTTTTATTGACTCACAAAAAAGCTGACTGACAACGAAACAAATCATCGAAAGTAAAATTTTAATATGTGCACAAATAACGAAGTTATAAACATTTTAGTTTCATGTTAGACGGGCACTATACTAGGTTTATGACGTCAAAGTTCACGATTCCACACAAATTCTATACTATGCACGTGTTTTGCTAGAAAGGGACAGACGACTCCCTCCCAACTACTTTGAACGCTTATATTTCAGAACTACCAGCCGATTGCAATTATTTTATCGACGTTAGCATCAGATTAAGTTAAACTCTCCATTTATCCTATTATGTATTTTCAATATTTTAAACACATGCATATTCCCTATTAACACTCAAGTATTCTAGTAACTAGTAAACAAAGGACGCGATATTTACTCTCCACTACATCAGAATAAAAGGTTAAACAAAATCTAATATCACATCCTACAACTTTGTATACTGATAAACTATTCAACAAGAAACAGAATTAAAACATCGACATAATAAATCGGAGTAAATGCAACTTATCTTCTTAGGGAATTACAGATAACAGGCGTTCGTCGAGTACGGCGTACTTCGATAGTAGGATCACAAACTTTTCGCAGGTTCTATTACTGTTGAATATCTGGGCATGTAAGAAAAAAAAAGTTTGCTGCAAAACACCACAACACCACCACCACGTCAGTTTTCATAATAAAATTGCTACAAAAAAGTAGATATTATAATTGGAATCTTTTTCAAACTAAAACACGTTTTAAACTATCACGGTTGTTCACTTTAGATCTATTATTATTTACGGGATATTTACCATGATTATATTGTGAAATGAGCTCCCGATATATTTCGGCGCAGTTGCATGCACCATGTTCACAGGAAGACTGAAGATTGCGGGTGGTTGTTAAACAGTTCAAAATATCAAGGGCATTCATAACGAACTACCCTCTTTCTTAATCTTTTACTACGATTACCACTGGAACTCGAATACTAACCCAAGTCTCGACAAAACACACTCACTATATCACTGTATATGTTATTTTGGACACCAACCTAACACTGGATTCCACGAACTAGCGAGTTGAAAACCATCCCCTCGATTGAAATTCCTGCATTTCGTGATCTCGATGGCTTCCTTCACCAACCTGGGTATGTAGTGGCTTTCGGTGGACAGGATTTTCGGGTTGTGAAGTTCAATCCAGTGGTTAGGCCCTGCATCCAGCAGATGCTCCGCTATGGCAGATTTATGTCTTTCGTTGTTTTTTACTGCTTTAATGTGTTCAAGGCCGCATCAAGGGCCTGAGACAGTTCGCTTGGTCTGTCCAATGTACGAACTTCCGCAGCTGCAGTTGATTTTGTACACCCCGCGATGCTGAAACGGAATCCTGCCCTTGGGAGAACGCACTTTGCGCGATCTTTATCTTCGGCTGTCAGCCGAAAATGGAACGACAGCCCACTTATTTGCCCTATTTAAAAGGAGTAACAGACAAAATCGGTCGAATACTGGACAAATATGATATTACGACCATTTTTACTCCTCACAGGAAAATCGGCAACAACCACCCGCAATCTTCAGTCTGCCCGTAAAAATGGATCACAATATAATCATGGTAAATATCCCGTAAATAATAATATAACTTTTTCATACTGCTCCGATTTTCATGAAACTGCTTTGATTGTGAGAGCTAGATCCTCCAAGTGAAACTGTTACCTGTTACCGATGTATATTCAAATCTAACGGCAGTGTTGAAGATGATGAATTACGAGTGTTGTCAAAGTTAAAACCCATTGGATTGGTGAACTAGTACCCTTATTTATACCTAGAACTGCTTTAAGCAATTATATTATATGTTTCACGCCTTAAGTGCCAATTCATACAGCGCTAGCGTATTGCCTCATTGTATATTGGTGTTCGGGCCATCCTTTGAGACAAGACTGAACCATAAGTATAGACAATAACAAGATGGTACTAAACTAACTGAACTTAAGGGGGAGGTCTTCGTCCTGCAGTGGACGTGTTCTGGTCCATGATTCTGAAGACTGCGTGTGGCATTGTCCACTACTCGCAAGCTGAGTAATGTATATTTGTATCTCTTCTATTTATTTACTAGCTATACCTTCCCGGCCAGGCAATTGTCACTACGAAGAACGGTCGTTGTGAACGTACCTTGTACAAATATTCAGAAAAAATATTATTCTACCAAAACGAATAGCCTTTCCAGTTTACACTGTATCGCGTATCGTGAAATGATTTTAATCGAGTTTTATGTAAGTTGCACTTTTGGTTTTTTCGAAAAACTCAGTCATACAACGGGCAATGGAGAGAGCTATGCTCGGAGTTTTTTTGCGCAATAAAATCTGGAACGAGGAAATTCGCCAAAGAACTAAAGTCACCGACGTAGCTCTCAGGGTTTGGAAGTTGAATTGGCAATGGGCAGGCCACATCGCTCGAAGAACTGATAACGGATGGGGAAGAAAGGTGCTGCAGTGGCGACCAAAAAGCGGAAGACGCAGCGTAGGTAAGCCTGCTACTAGGTGGACCGAATACATTGTGATAGTCGCGAGCAACCCGTGGACGCAAATAGCAGATTGTCGTAGTCTGGCGGTCCAAGGAGGAGGCCATCGTTCAGCAGCCAAAGCGGGTGGGAGGTTGGCAGGTAAGAGGGACATAGCCGTCACAGTGAATAATTTCAGGGATCTTGTCAGCCGGCACGATGCCTGGTGGGATGGCTCGTTCCTCGAAAGTAATTCGCCCCACAGTTTGGTTACGGAGTTCACTCATGCGGCATTTACGGCGAGTTCGTACAGTTCGTACACCACAGAGTGGCTCTGTTATCCTCGGTTCAACCTCGGTCCATTGGCTCAGTGGCGGCGTGTTTTGCTCTCAGTAGGTCCCTCGTGTCTACGGACAGGGTCCAGCGTTGGTCTACCTCGGCTGGCACCTGCCTGAGGCCTCACCGACGGCGGTGCAAAGGTGGCTAGTGGCAGGTCAGTTCGAGTGGCATGATTCCATTCCAGAGTCCGCCTGGGGGAAGTTATTCAACCATCAAGCAGTAGTGTGCAAGCATTAGTGTTTCGGTTTGAAGGGCAATGTTACCAGAGAAAACAATAGGCGTAGAAGAACAGGGGGATAGGGGTAGAATACACATCTAATACTCAGGGTGACGACCGCAGTGCAGTGCGGCGCAGGATCGTATTTGGAAGTTCACAATTCTGGCACTGCTTCTGTTATGGGCAGGCGTGACGCTTACCACCAGGCGACCGTCTCGCTCGTCTTGTCACTCAAATCTATAAAAAAAAGCTGTTCGATACAAAAAGTTTTGTACAAAATGTATGGAACAGCTGATCTTTTTTTCGTGATTTCAAGGTATCTAATAAGTCACTACCCAATAATATAATAGTCAAGGACAGTACCTCATTCATAATTATTCATAAAGCTCGGTCAATTTGATTTTTTGATGGTTTTTATCGTATTGCCCACTCATATTGGGCATTTTTTTTAAACTGTCCGGACATTATGAACACTGATGAATTCACCTATGAATGTCCAATTACTCACATAGTCCACAACATCTATTATTTATGATAACGCGGTGGATTTTGAAGGTTTTAGTTGACCAAATTAACTAAAGTATTGCTGGCCTTAGCTAACATGCCTAGATGCCTAGTAAAAAAGTGACAGCAATATTTTAATTAGTTTAGAACTGCACTAAAGCCTTCAAAATTGACCACATTAACATTGACAACATCCGTAATTCAAACCTATACAAAATCTAACTACCACGTAAACCAACGACATAGTTATACATTTTTTTATTAATATAATAATAAACGTTACTTTTTTTTTAATAAAATTAAATCAACTTGCACAATATGCGAGTATAAACTTGCAGAGTATGTAAGTAGGTTGTTACTTCTTTTTACTGCGCCCACCTTGCTTGGACTTTTCTAGAGCGTCCTTGATTTGCTTCTCTTCCTGTTCTTTGACCGATTGGGTGACTATTTCGTCTTCGGAAGTGCCGGAAAGCCGGGCGCACTCAGGTAGATCGGACTCGGGAAGGAACGGAGTCTCCGTGCCTGTGGTGCCGATGCGCAACACGTTTCTCTTCAGGTCTATGTTGCACTGCGCCAATGAGAACGTTCAGAATCACAAACTAATATAATAAGCTTTTAAAAAAACAACACAACCAACTTCAACTTTGAATACCTTCATATTTTCTAGTAATTTTGATTTAAAAACCAAGCTACTGAACCGATTTCGATAAAATTTATGTGGGACCACCTCTAAAGTATTACCTACCTAACAAAAAAATAATCATTAAAATCAGCTCATAATTGGCGGAGTACGCGTAACATACATACAAAAAAAAACATACAGTCGAATTGAGAACCTACTTTTTTGAAGTCGGTTGATAAATAAGGTTGTGTGGCTACAGCGGCTGCGGAAGTGGCCCCCTCTGACCCCCCTAAAATCAAACGCGCTGCGCTCATATTAAAAAAGAAGGCAATATTTTGTCGTTTTTTAAAATTAGTGTTTCATTTCATAGCACAAACCTAAAATTATTGGCAAATTGCAAAGTCTCAATTAGTTTAAATGGTATCTCTAGATAGAAGGTGAACTATAACAATACTTGTTTTAGATGTTATTTTATTCTGTGTCCTTAATCTCTATCTTTTAGGTGCAGATTAAAATAACGTAAACTTAGTATTGACCGAATACACAACATGTAACAAAAAGATTCAACAATACTGAAGGGTATGTATGTACTCATCATTATGAACAGCTTTTGCTATGGGGCCAACCCTGAAATTGGGAAAAAAAACAGCTGTTCCATACATTTTGTCCAAGGTCAATGAACTTTTTGTATGGAAAATCTGTTATAATAATTATATATATATATTTCGGACTCAAAGATCCATAAAATTTCCATATCATAATAAATCATAATTTCGTCAAATAATAATAATAATTTATTAATTTTAAAATAATAAAATTATGTTTTTCGCGATTTCCGGTTTGGCCCCATAGTAAAAGTTGTTCATAATGATGAGTCAGTATTGTTGAATTTTTTTGTTACATGTTGTAGATATGAAAAATAGCAATAGATAAAGTTGCTGTTGCTGTGTAGTGTTGCTTGTTTGCGGTCTTGTAATAGATATGCAAATTTCTAATGACTGTGCGCGAGTCCGACTCGAACTGAACAGAACAAGCTTTATTAATCCTACTATATAATATTATAAATGCGAAAGTTTGTCGGTGTGTGTAGTTTGTTACTCCTTCAAGCTGAAACGGCCAAACGGATTTGGTTGAAATTTAGTATAGAGGTAGCTTATACCTTAGAAGAAAACGTAGGCAACTTTTTATCTCAACAATCGCGGGTAAAACCGCGGGGTGCAGCTAATAATTCATAGAGTTCTAACCTGATGTCTTTTAAGCATGTCCAGTCCCAGAAGCATGTCCATAGGCTGTTCCTCGAGTACAGAGAACGAGGTTGTGAGGAAGTCTTTCTCGATTCGCATCTGCACCATGTGGATACGCCCTGTGATCCTTTGGACACCAACACCTTTCGCTATACCTGCCCATCTGAAATAGGATCAAAAATGCAATTCAAACAAATTCAGAGGTTTAGGTAACATACTTCTGCTTTCACTTACCTACTTACTTTACTAAACTGTATATAACAGAAAAATAAAATTAAAAATCGGTGGTCATTTCACACGGCACCATCTAGCCCCAAACTAAGCAAAGCTTGTACTATGGAAACCAGATAGGTTTAGTGTGTGTCATAATCTCTTTAAGGTAACTAAAAATACAAACTGATGTAGCCAATAACATGACAGATATTAAAAATAGAATTCCAAAATGCACTTCAATACGTACATATGAGTAAAGCCGTTTAGTATAATAAATAATTTACGAGACTTAGTATGGCGGTTCTTGCGAAATAAAAAATAAAAATATTCAGATATGATCTAAATGTCTATATAATAATAATAATAATGTTGTGTAGTGTTGTGTAATAATGTGCGTTTAGCACCTGAGATACAGAATTTTCTTGTTCGGGTGCTAATACTACCTTCATAATCATTTCGGCGTTACCTACAAATTTTAATATATACGTGTTTATTATGTATCTCAATAAGTATCTACTATTAATTAGGCAATATAACATGTCACTGTGTTCAATATTGTATGCCATTTTTGTGTGTCAATAAATGTTTTTATTTTTTATTATTATAATGTGGTGTGTATATGTGTAAATTATGTAAATGTCATTCTTACTTATTTTACGTTTACGCTTTTTCATCCCAAATCAACTAGGCAAAATGGGCGCCATATTGTATCTATAATGACGTCATCTACCCAATAACTGCCTCTGAACCAGCACAATCTATATAATATGTATAATTATGTATTAACCTCAGTTATCAAAATAGTTTGAAGTGTTGTGTGTGACGTGTATGACCGACATGCATACATATCTGCTTACTTTAATAACCTCTTTATAGTTCTGGTGTTGTGAATATCAAAAATATACACAATGTGACCCGAAACGCCTTAAGAGTAGACAAGTTGGTCACTTCTCCATAGAAACGCGGTAGTATTACTACTCCACTATGTAATTTTGTAGGTCCAAGACTAAGTATTATATCGATTAATCTCTTCATTATCTAGGATTGTAAATTATTACGAAAGTAAAAAGTTAATAAACATGAAAGTTATGAGCCAGGAAACATCTTGTATTTTAGCTCAATTTTAACGCCACATTGGACGTAAATAAATAACATAGGAATACGAAATCTCTAAAATAATTTATCAAGCGGCATAGTTTAGTCCATAAACATTTCAAATAACTTAAGTTGGAATAAATTAACTCAGAGTTTATTCAACCACATTACTGCAGCCAAAGGTCGACAAAAAAAATTGCGCGCTCATTTATCTTTCTTTCTCCCTTTTCCACCGTTTGTTTGATGAAGAGAGCATGCTTTTTAGCCGCGCCCACCGATGAGTTCGAGCCGTCAACTTGTCGATCCTTAAGGCAGTAGTGTCCTATCTTCCTGTATTTGGCAGTACTGACAAATATAGGAAACAGCGTGCTTTACTGACATGTGTACTGACGCTCGACTTCCTTAACTGAACGGTTTATATGGTTATACAGGCGACGAGTGATTGTTTGGATATAGAATGACCTAAAAAAAATTACTCCTTCTGCTAGTACAAATATACTTAGAAATAGAATGCTTTATTGGCCTTATAACAAAATTGCTACACTGGGCAAGTCATTTACAATGTCACATAATGTCACACAGGAATTAAAATGAATAAATTTAACAATTGAAATAACAAATTTAACCTACCTACTAAAATTAAACAGAATTAAATTAAATTAAAAATTATTAATTGACGTAACAATAAGATTAAAAACTTGTAATTTTTTTAATAATGTCATAAATAAATAATCATAATGTAAAAATAAGTAAATAATAATGGATGTCAAAACACTTTATTTACATACCTTGTGTCAACTAGCCTCATAATATTGCATCGCTCGGCGCAAGCAGCCGACATTATGGTAGTCTGAGCACCTGAATCGATGAATGCTTTCACGGGGAATCTGAAACAATCGCAAACAAGTTTGATAGATTTTGGAGAATTAAAAAAAATACTTATCATTATTTCTAAATTGATATTATCTAGGTGTGGCTAAGAACTTAAATAAATACATACAATTTTACATCATCATAATAGATAAAAAAAATGCAATGTGTAAGAAAAAGGTTCAACAATACGGAAGGGTATGTATTTACTCATCATTATGAACAACTTTTACTATGGGGCTTAACTTCTACCTTGGACAAAATGTATGGAACCTCAGATATTTTTTTCACAATTTCAGGGTTAGCCCCATAGGGAAAGTTGTTCATAATGATGAGTACATACATACCCTTCCGTATTGTTGAACCTTTTTGTTACACATTGTATAATAATAATAGACTCTACGATCATTGTCCCGATAGGTGTTTCGACAAATGGTCTCATAGCGAAGAGCCTCGACCAACATCTTAAAGGATCTCGCTAGACGGTTGGGTCCAAGGTCAGATCCAAAGGCAAGTGATCCTTGACACGGCACGCATTGTCAGGATGTTCCTCACTCTGCAGCCCTAACCACCGGCTGCCTGAGCCCTGCCCCGCTGGCGGCGACACTCTAGGCTTAGGTTTTTTATAATATTTATGTTTTTAAATTTATATTGAAAAAAACTTAGATTTATGAAAGAAAATAAATATGTGAACAATAATAATTACTTTATTGAGCAGAAAAGTAAACACATTTGTAGTATGTTTTTAGAAATTAATCTAAGGTTAGTTAGTGGGTATTGAGAGAGACATACAATAACTTCTTTAAACATAATGTACCCTGAGTCTCACACTAGGGGGATCCTGTGTCGTGTTGTGAGACTCAGTGCCTCCCATTTAGATAAATTGAATTAAGTAACAAGCTTAGTTTTTTTTAACTTTTCGATGTACTAAATGCATGTTCTTACATTCTTATATAGTTTAATAGTTTGTTTTGTATGCGCTGGATTGACGAGACAAGCGAGACGTTTGCCTGGTGGTAAGCGTCACGCCTGCCCATAACAGTAGCAGTGCCAGAATAGGGAACTTGTGAACATAATCCTGCACCACATCCGCACTGCATTGCGCTCGTCACCCTGAGATATTAGACGTCAAATCTCTTCATGCCCAGGCGTTGTTAGTGAGTACCGCGTGCGGGAACAATGATAAAACCGTGCGTTCACGTTAACTGCTTTATTGGTACTAAGGAAATGTACGGTGAGCCCGTACACCCAGTAATTTCTTTCTGGTAACATTGCCCTTCAACCATGAGCACAATAATGTTTGCACATTACTGGTTAGCGCTCGTGGCGTAGCTTGACTAGGTGATTCTAAACGATCACCAATGTTAAGTAACAAACAGTTTTTTTTTCTCATGGTTGGCTTGCGTTTTACCACATCCTGCCTGATGTTAAGCAACGATGCATTGGTCATTTTTCGGATGGGTGACCGTAAGTGGTATTTATTTCTGAGCGCTGCCGTGGGTCGGATGACACGTTAAATTGTTGGTCCCGGTTATTTGTTCTATATTTCTATAACAGCAACCGTCAAGCCATGTCAGAAGCCTTTGGGCGGCACATTAACTCTGACACTAGGGTTGGCCACTCAGCCTGTAAGAACTTACTTTCTTCTGATAAGTAGATCATCTTGAGTAAAGATGATGTACTTATCAGACTTCAGAATACATACCCGTTAACATGACAATTAATGTATAACATGACCACAGTGCCAAAAGTTTCAGGATTGTACTCCATGGCCGCTTCCATGTTGGCTTCGATATTTTTCTGTCGTATTTCCTCGGCTATCATTCTCTGTGCTTCCGTATCGAACGGGTCAGAGTTCATCATCCTGGGAAGAAAAGACATAATACATTTTGGTTAAATACATACGGCCTTAGCCTTTACACTAGTTATGAATAATATCTAAACAATGCATGCACAAGTTAATTTGATCACATGCGGAAGAACATTTATATACAAAGCTCAAAAAACCTATCAAGGTAGACCAATCAGTACGATAGTTACATGGAATAAAAACTAAAAAAAAAACTGTCCTGTGAAGTTATTGTTTTCCTGAATTTTTTAGATTTATGTTAGAAAAACTGAGGCCCTGCTTATTCAAAATTTTCAAATCTCTTTCATTACGCGTAATGGAATTTGCTGTTCAATTGCGGTTGTCTCCCGAGAGATACAATAACTCGTGACTTGAAGACGCCCGTAATCAAGTCACGAGTGAATCGTGTTCTTTTTAACCGACTTCAAAAAAGGAGGAAGTTCTATGTTCAATTGTATGTATGTTTTTTTTTTACCGATTTCTCCATCTATTGGACCGATTTTGACAATATTTTTTTTATTTCAAAGGGTATAGATTTATATATATGTAAGGGTTGGGAAAAGAAAAAGTGAAAAAAAAATGAGTGGGGGCAAGTCTTTGTGGATTGCTATATGTACTATCTTAGATAAAGTTCACCTGATTCTTTGTTGCTGCCGTTCAGTTCGCGCAAGTATTTGCTCACGTAGCACTGAAGCAAACGTATCTACGGGATTATGGAATAAACACTTAATACAATGAAAAAAAGTAATAATCATCAGCATCACAACATCAGCCAAAAGACATCAACTGTTGGACGAAGGCCTCCCTCTTAATAGGAAGGGGTTGCCATAATCCCCACGCTTGGCAGGCGGCTTGGAGAATATAAGCAAATGCAACCTTTAAAATACATAAACAAATAGTTGAATAGGCGCCCAGGCCCAGGCCCAGGTTTGACCATGGTAGTTGGTCATCGCTGTATTCTGCAGGTCATTATCCATAACCTTATCAACCTTTTTAATAGTCCACCACCAGACAAAGGTCTACCATTAAAGGCCTAATAGGGTAGATGACTGATGTTTATATCGTAGAAACCAATAGCTTTGATGAAGAGCTTAAGTAAATATAGTATGTTTATTGAAAAAAATATTTAAATCTGTTAATAATGTTCTGATATATGAGCGTTTAAAGTTTTTGTTAGAGACTACTCTGTCCCTTTCCCACAAAACAAAAAATGACGTCACGCCTTACTTGTCAGAATAGAATTTATATGGCGTACTGAGAAGTGACGTCACGATTTGCTGTTTCTTCTCTCTGTCTAGTATGATATTAAAATGCTTCTAAGTTGCTTATTTTTGATCAGATTTTCATTTTGTTTTCATTAATCAGCTATAGTTATGGGCCACATTTTAATAGGACAATTAAAAAAAACCAGTCATCTAGCCTATTCACCACACTGACCCAGTTGCTGGTTGGTGGATTCATATTCGCCATTGAATTTCTTCTCCAGACATTTATGCAGATGTCCTCACAATGTTTTCCTTGACTGAAAAGCCAGTTGAAAGCCTGTACATAAACTTAAAAGTCAACGATTAAACCCACAACCTCACAATTTCAAGTATAGGTATCTCCCACTGTACGATAAAGGCTTTCACTAACTAGACCACCACAGCTACTGTCCATAAGTTAATGTAAATTAAGCTTTCATTCAACCTTATACCTTTTTCTTGGGAAAACGAATTGCAATGAATCTACTATAAAAATTATGAAAAATATGTTTTCAATCAGACAGCAATTTACTGAACCAATCTATGTTCACTATGATAATGTGATTATGGAATTTATGTGCAAATTTCTTTGAAAGTTAGACAGACATGTCAAACTGACATATAAAATAACAGATCACTATAAAACTAATAACCACCATAAAGTTTGATATGCTTGTATTTACATAGAGGATTATGATTTTGGCAGTTTCATAACTATTAACGTCTATATGTAACTCATGTACTATTATATACATCATATTTTAAGAAATAAGGTGTCTATAGATGCATCTTAGTATGTCATCAAACATAAAATATGTGTCTCATGACAAGAAGACTCTCATCATGCATGTCATGTCTTTCTGCATTTAGGACACTGACCTCTATTATACAAGTACACCCTCTAACAAAAAGCTGGACTTTACAATGCGATAGCAAATTGAGGCCATTTGATTTTCGTAATTTTGGCATGGATAGCTAACGGATAGCAGTGTGAGCGTCCATGGAACTCATATTTCGTAATACAAAAATGTAAATTTTAGTATGGGAGAAGCTCGAAGGGGCGCTTCAAATCTGCACACAAAAAAACTGTCATTTCCTAGACAATATTTAGTCCAGCGTACTTGTATAATAGAGGTCAGTGATAGAATATATGAATTCACTGTAAATACAATAGGCTAGATAACTGTTTTTTTTTATTGTCCTATTAAAATGTGGGCCATAAATATAGCAGATTAATAAAAAGAAAATGAAAATCTGATCATAAATAAGCAACTTATAAGCATTTTAATATCATGCTAGACAGAGAGGCGAAACAGCAAATCGTGACGTCACTTCTCTGTACGCCATATAAATTATATTCTGACAAGTAAGGCGTGACGTCATTTTTTGTTTTGTGGGAAAGGGACAGAGTTGTCTCTAACAATAACTTTAAACGCTCATATATCAGAAAATTATTAACCTCTTTAAATATTTTTTTCAATAAACATACTATATTTAGTAAAACTCTTCATCAAAGCTATTGGTTTCAACGATATAAACATCAGTCATCTACCCTATTGGGCAGATTTTGTAAATAAACTTAATAGGGAAAAAAACATGTTTTGTTCAGTATTACTTAAATGAAAGGGCTCAATGAGCACATTCCGAATGAATCAGTTGCCAGTAAGTATGTAATAAAGCCAGTAGGTGTAATAAAGTAGTCCGGTTTAGCACCAATAGGAAAAAAACATAATGGACAATTGCTGCTTCCCTAGAGAATCCCACTACTGGGACTATCAACAGCATCATAACTAGAAACATTTTAGTATGCCTACTTGTTTAACAATGGCAAATACAAAATAAGCTAGGTAATTCAATAAAGTATAAGATAAGTTTTGTGGAACATACCAAGGTTCCCACTAAGTAGAGCGTCAGCTAATCTTGGATTGTTTTGTTTTAGTAGAGCAAGCTGATCAGGGTTTGCCAGGAACATTTCCCGAATAATCCTAGGGTCTTCTTCAACTGGTGGTGCCCTGGATGCCATTGAAGAACTTGTCGAAGCTTGAGGCACTTGGATACCGCTGAAGTCAAGATTCGCTAAACCACTTGGCAATCCTGCAAGGTAGAACTACTTTTAAATGTTTTTATAAAAAATCATTTTGCTTTACATCAGCAAACTAATGTGTCATCTGTCATTACTATTTTTTTTTTGAGTAAACAAATCACGAAGTTACATTTTCGGCAGCCAGTGAATGTTCATTTGACAACAAACATTATCAAAATATCATGGAAGACAAAGGGACATACTTCAATCATGACATTGCACTTTTGCAAGTTCAATAACAAGAGAAAACAAACAAGTACAAAGAAAGTACCTTGGTTATTGCCGGCAATGTTGAGATTGGATCGCTGAGGTTGGACTAAGCGGAGGAGCACGACCACATCGCCGTCGCGCACACCGTGCTGTTTCAAGGATAGCTTATCGTCCAGAAGAGGTCGTCCATTGAAATTCAAAGTTATCTCTCTAGCGGGAAATCCGCACTCTATTTCACAGAACGCCTTAAAATTCTCCAGTTCCAAATCTTCAGACACGTCCAAGATGAAGATTTCATCGTTGAGAGTAGTCACAGTAACTTTCATTTTGTTACGAGAAAATTTAAAACTTTTTAATAACTGAATGTAATTATGCGCGGCCCAGGCGACTGATACGTAAGTACCTACGTTTGCTTTCTTTGAATTATAACTCCGGAATGACTGTCCTAAACATTTTATTAATTTAGCTACCAACCCGAGTAAACAGGAGTGCTAAAAGTACAAAGATAAAACACTGCTGTGGTTGAACTGTAAGTTTTATGTAGGTAGATCCGTCTACGTTTAATACGAAATGGTACGTACAATGCTTAAAACAATTTATTTCCCGTAACACTGTGAGTTTCGTTTCGCTGTACTAAACGTAATCACTGGATCAGAAAATTCACGCGAAGCTACCTATATCTACACTGAAAGTATTTTGAGTCCGATTTACACTGGATCGTATCGTAATCGGATTCTCGAAAGTCTACGTAGTGGGTTCAATTTCAATGCGGACATTGCGGACAAAATGTTGATGTTGTTAAATCTTATTTAATATGAATAATTTAAAATAGTGTATTACTTGAGTTAGGTCGTTTTAGATTGGATTAAAATTACTTTAAAAATTTAAATATGCCTATTTTGAAACGTTGGTTTCCAAAGGCGTTAGTTTTGACACGCCTCTGTGCCGTTTAAAACAATTTAATATCTGGCAATACTGGAACATTATTTTCAAAATGACAGCTTCAGATTTATCGTGTTTTTTTTCTTTGTTATTGGCATCGGTAGCTGTGCATTCCACCAGAGTCAAGTATGTATATATAAATGTTCAAGTTTATGTAGTATTATCAAGTCAAATATGTCATGAAATCACAGTTAGTCACACGAAATTAGTCAAAGTCATGCCCTAGTAAAGTTGAGGAAAGTTTACTATGAGCTTTTACCTTTGATTATATACCCAGCCGAGAGCTAGATCATCCAAGGCATAAAAAGACATGTTTCACCACATTACTTGGCCACACTCATGCATGTCATTCAACACTAAACAAAACACCACCATTTTTATCATTATTTTACGATATAACACTAGTTTATGAAAATAATAGAATGCAGCGACATGATTTTTCCATTTTCCCGCAAAAACACAATTTTTCATCTTTCCTTTTAGGAGGATTATGAGGATATTAGGATTATTTTTCTGACCTGACCTAGGCATGTCGTTAAACTGCAATCCAGCACTACCGGAGGACGGGCAGCAGCGTCCTCTTAGTTAACGGTGGTAACACTCTGCGATCCCCAAGCCGCCTGCCGAGCGTGGGGATTATGGCAACTCCTCCCTATTAAGGGAGAGGCCTTCGTCCAGTAGTGGATGTCTTCTGGCTGATAATGAGGATTATTTTTAAATACCTTAGTTAGAGTAAGTAAATACTATACACTATAAACTCGAAGGAACTAGCTAGTAGGATTATTTTTAAATACTTTAGAGTAAGTTAATACTATACACTACAAACTTGGAGGAAATAGCTAGCACCCGCTAGCTAGTTCCTCCAAGTTTGTTATAATCAAAGACTACAAAGCCACTTAAACATTATTAAATTGCTTAGTTTTTTTGTGTGACTTTGCTGTTGGCCTCAGACGGTCTCTACAGCGTCACCGGACTTTGTGAATTGTGAATACGTGATTGTGACAGCATGGCAGCTGTACTCAGGCGTAGTACCTAATCATCTTCTTGTATTTCGGGCCGCATGGGTGTCTTCGCCTGTCCGCACATACATTCGGCACGGCTTCCGTCAGGCACCGGTCCGGCGCCGTACGACCGTAACACACTGCGCACAATTAACTGGTGCGAGTGAGACGGGCGTCTCGAGAAATTTCTTACGGTGTTCGGGACCTAGTACAAAATGTATGCACCGCCTTCGGGCAAAACCGGACGGTTTTTCTTACGGTTTTTCTCGTCGTATGCGCCCGGCCTTTTGCGTGCATCGATATTATGCGGAGGTATACACAACTCATTCGAAAAAAGACTGTTCGTTTTCGAATTCACAATTTCTGTCCCCGCTATCCACATTCAGGATGGCAGAGATGGAGTACGTGATCCGAACGGAAAGCTTTCCGCTTGTGTTGTGAAACTCCTGCTGGATGCTACAAAAACAAAACTCACTAGCACAACGCCGCAGTGATGCCACCTTAGGGTATTTTGCCCTAGATTTAGGTTAAAACTGAACTCGCTGGGCAATATTTAGGGAATTAAATAATTTAGGGTATTTTTTTGTCTTATTAGGTTGATTTTGTCATAACACTACTAAGCTGAATATTTATTATGCTTTATGAAGAACATCTTAGATGTAGTCAAAATATAGATTACTCATCTCATCTCTAATATTAATCTCATATTCAATAATACTCAATTAAGATACTAATCTCAAAAAGTATACGTATACAGTCTGTCTATCTTTAGTTCAAACATACGTGAATATACTGCAATTCCAGTAATATGATATAATAGTGTCAAACTGGTAACTTCCCTTTTTTTGAAGTCGGTTAAAATTTGTTTTTTGCCCCCGTGCGAAACCGGCGCGGGTCAGTTAGTTGAGATATAATATGAGTAAGGCTAATGGCAAGCATCAAACTGTGCAATACGAACGTTATTAAGTCATTTAAAAACAAAATATTATTTTTTTCCAATGTCACTGCAAATCTAGGCTAAGTGTTGACGGAGCCTAGGGTAAAGTAAAAAATAGACCTGGCAGCACTTGTTGTGGAACAGCAGATAAATTATAAAGGACATATTCAGAAAGCGGTTTAGGTTTTTCTTACAGAAACAAGGCGTATATCAATAGAAAGCTTATAATATTCATAATCTTAAATACATATTTTGTTTTTTTTTAACACAGCCATTTAATTTATAACTTGCATTAAAAAAATGATTATTTTAATTAATAGTGCTACGCCAAAACCTTTTTTCAACGGTTTTTAGTTGACTATGGCATTGTCACCTGTCAAATACATGTCATTATCAGCTGTTGAATGAAATGAAAACAATTTTTGGAAGACAATGAACAAATCTGTTCTTTAAACTAATCGGCTATTAGGTTATTGTAAGAAAAAAACTTAGAAACAAAGGCAAAATTAAAAAATATCCGGCTTAGGTACTATATTTTTGTGTTTTCCTCAAGGTTATGATTGGTAGCAGTCATTGTTTCGGAACAAAAATGACGACGAAATCCCATAAATACTTCAAGTCATTTCCTCGTCAAGTCTTAGTAAAATGGCGGTGAATACGACGTTTTATCGTCAGCATGATTAGCATCGTGAATCATTTTACCTTGCCCTCACTCGTTTACGTAATACACAAGCAAACATCCAGCATTTTATACATTAACTTTAAAAAAAATAAGATTCGTAAAAAAAACAAAGTGCCTAGCTGATAGCGCCACCTATTATTCTATTTCGGAAGCGCCCCCGGAAAGTTCCTTCATGTTAATTATTTTTCAAAATCCTTAATATATTTTGTGTAGTGGTAGGACTCTACTGCAGAGTCCGCCTGGGGAGTACCACACCTTTGCCAGTTAATCAAACGCCAAGCTGTAGTGTGCAGGCGTTACTGTGTTTCGGTTTGAAGGGCAATGTTACCAGATAAATTACTAGGAATGAAGAGATTTAACATCTGATATCATCATCTCATCTCAGGGTGTTGCGCAAGTTCACAATTCTGGCACTGCTACTGTTATGGGCAGGCGTGTTGCTTACCACCAGGTAAACGTCCAGCACGTCAACTGATTGTATAAAAAAAGATAAAAAAATATGTTAACCAAATTTGTATATCACATATACGTTTTTTTGGAATTCTTAACAATTTAATTAAAAATCAAATATTTATTGACATAAAAACGTATAAGTACACATTTACATTTATGTCACAAAATTAAAACGGAAATTAAATTACATTAAAATAATAATAATATAATACTTAACAATAACAGACCCATCGTAGTAATCGATGTTTCGAATAATTAATTCTTATATCGCCAATCCCTATGGCACTCGATTGGAGTTGCCAAGCATCACTTAGTGTTACCAGTGCTATTCGGTATATTCCCTAGTAAGGCTTACAAAAAATCTAAATAATAAAAATATGGCTATTAGAAAATAATATTCTATATGTCTAATATTATCTACAAATATAACACTAAACAACAATACAAGCCATTTTAAAGTATTTTTTCCTATCCCGCCTACAGTGTAACATGATGTCATCTCCTTTCTTTGTGGAACAGCGGGGGGGGGGGGGGGGGCTATTCTCAAGAGGTGAGATGCAATCTCATCTCGAAAAAACTCTATATTTTCGAGTTTTCTTATTTTCTACTCCAGCATGGGAACAGCGAACAGCCATTACCAGTATTACCAGTACCAGCATCGACCACTCCGACTAGAACTAACCGCCAATAAATAAATAATACTGACCTTACTGTCTACTTTTCTGTACTGCTGTAAACCTATGCTGTAAACTGTGCTTGCCCTTGTAACATACGTATCGAGCAAGAGAAAACAGAAAACTCTAAGCTCAACTTAACACTCAACTCAGTTCGTCAGACAGAATCAGAAAGTCTTTGTTTCGGTTTTTCTAGTGTATTGTAATATACAAGAATGAAAATGAAAAGTGTGGCTTATTGAATGTAAAGCTTAAGAAGATGCGTTCTGCCTAGCTAAACCCTGTCATTCAAAAGACTTTCGAATCGAGTGGTGTATTTTATATTACAATGTGAAAACATTATGACGTATGTAGATGGTGAGTTTTTGTTCAGTATTTTGGGTACATGTAATAAATTCAACTTGATTTCAGGTAAGTATTTGGTTAACTCGACGTACCATCGTGTTATTATAAAATCAGTTTTTAATAGGTGTCACTGAACGAATTTTTTTCCAGTTCTGTTATTGCTTAGGTAAACGGTGAAAGTGCGCGATATCGCGTTTAAATTGGCAAGTCGAAACTGGTATATATTAAGGCAACGATGCATTAGGTAGTGTTCAAAATTGCATCCCATACTCATCGTTAAGTTGAGCTAGTAGGTATCTATTTATCTTAGATTATCAGGTCATTCTTTAATTATTATTGTACATGTCAGTCCTCCTAACTAAGTATTAGAAATGCCAAAGAAACACTGTCTCTGATCCTATGTATTATATTATAATTAGCATACCGTTGAACAAATAAATCCCGACAATACTTGATTACAAAGTAGTGTAGGTTTAGTTTGTCTATCACACTTATTAATTACAATCAAAGTAAATAAATTAGCCAAGGAAAAGTTGCACTTGCACACCGAGGCGTCCTTAACTCTACATGATATATTAAAATTAGCTATTTGTTGCAGTTTCAAAGATACATTTCTTAATAGGTTGGACAGACCAATAGATAGACATCAATAAAGAAATAATACGAAAACGAAGCAGGACGCGACCGCACGCGCGTCGGGCTCTGTTTTCACTCTATGAAAAAGGTCACCGGATGTGATCGAAACTATAGTCGTAGTATATATTTAATTAAACGTGAGTATTCGTATAAATAAAACAAAATAGGTAATAGTTGTAATCCAATATTTTTTTTGTTATTTTTTTCTTAGCATTTAGGGGATTTTGTCTCCGTGTGATAAAGACAAATGTCATTTTCTAGTATTTTAGGATTTGATTTAAACATAGGGAAACATTAAGCTAGGATGAAATTAGGAAGGTTGGATAAGGAAAATGGATTGTTTAGGTAGGTACTTTGAAAAATTCATACCTGAATAATGAAAAATATATTTACAATATCACAAAAATAAAATATTTACTTACAACATTTACCGCCCCAGTGTCACACGGTTACTAAACTTCGCAGGATTACCTGCAGGGCTAATTTGAACATTGCCTGAAATTTTCATCCAAATTACCCCAGCCTTTTTAAGAGTCCATAGGGAACATACATACAAACATAGATTTTTATCTATACATCTATACATATATATAATAGGTATTTACCTATGAAATTGCCGTTCTTCAGTACTGGTCATTTCAAATAGAAAAAAAGTTTGGAATGGCTTTGTATTCTGACATCAAATTAATTTTGTCTTAAAAACATGACATTATTTTTACAAACTCAGTCTTTTGGTTTATTGATTAGTGTTGTATTTTCATTACATTTGAACATTTTTCGTCATAATGGATACTTTAAAAATTCGTGTAATTATGGAATATGAGTTCCGTCGTGGCACCAACGCGAAATAAACGGCACGTAACATCAAAAACGTTTACGGAGAGAACTGTACAAACGAACGCACAACCCGTTATTGGTTTTCCCGGTTCCGTTCTGGAAATTTAGACTTGAAAAATGAAGCTCGTGGTTTTCCGGAGACTTTGGTCAACAATGATTCATTAAAGGCGATTGTGGAAGCTGACGAAACTCAATCTACAGCTGAGCTAGCAGCAGCTTTTGATGTTAGCATCAAAACAATTTTGATCCATTTGCGACAAATAGGCAAGGTAAAAAATCTTGATAGATGGGTGCCCCACGAACTTAACGATCGCCAGTGCAACGTACGCGTCGAGACCTGCGCCACGCTGCTGCTACAGACAGTCTTCAAGCTGCAAGAGCTGGGGTTGGAAGCTCTCCCTCATCCGCCATACTCACCAGACCTTGCACCTACCGACTATTACTTTTTCCAAAATTTAGACAACTTTTTAGTGGGTAAAAAATTCAATTCCCGAGAGGCAGTACAAAATGCCTTTGAAGAGTTTGTTGCCTCCCCGTCCGGCTAATTTTTACAAGAAGGGCATCAATAAACTGCCAATTCGTTGGCAAAGATGCGTCGATTGCATGGGTGATTACTTTGAATAACAGAAATAAAAAAGTTTAAAAAAATAAGTACTTTCACTTATTCCATACAAAACGGCAATTTCATAGGTAAAGACCTAATATATGGATTTACAACATTTACATCTTTATATTATTACAATTCATAATTTTTTTTTCTCAATTAGGATGATATAACTCGTCAAACAAGATGAAGATGCTATAATATTTCATGTTAAATAAAATATTGCTCAGCATACCATTTTTAAATGTATATTATCTTCATCATTTGTGCTGTGAATGAAATGAATGAGTAGCAATATTGAATATGTTCAAAGATAACATTAAATCTTATAGCTTATTTATTGTATGTGACGACCTTAAAGCAGAGAGATTATAGAAAATACAATGTTTTCAACCACCCTTGTCTGTCACTGCTGCCAAGAAATCAAGATCGCCAAATGTGCCAGGCTCTTTCAAACGAGGTTGTATGCCTGCATGTCTGCAAAGGTTATATATACCCAGACAGAGGCCTATGTATCACAGTGGTTTACAAACAAGACAAACGAGACAAACACCATAGAATCATGCAACTCTTACCGATTTCCAAACTAGCACTAGGTCAGTTTTTATTACATGTTTTTATAAATTAGTTTCTGGAAAAATATTGAATAGTAAAGATTGATATTTATAAAAATAATATTGACTGTACCTTGCCTGCTCAGTAATTAATACATATACGTACAGGTTATATTAATCAATGCTTAATTAGTATTTTTACAAATTTCTCCTTAGAATTACTATATTTATTATGATTGTTTGGGCTATTTACCTGTTTAAAGTACTCGTTATAAATCATAACTGTACCAATTCTCCATTGCATTGGTGTGATATGACCTATACTCTGTTTGCTGAGAATGTTTAGTATAGGGCGCTTTCTCTTGCACACTAGGCTGGATTTTTTTAATTGTCCTATTAAAATGTGGCCCATAAATATAGCTGATTAAAGAAAAGAAAATCAAAACATGATCAAAAATAAGCAACTTATAAGAATTTAAAAACATCATGCTAGACAGAGAGGCGAAACAGCAAATCGTGACGTCACTTCTCTGTACTCCATATAAATTCTATTCTGACAAGCCTTACTTGTCAGAATGACGTCATTTTTTGTTTTGTGGGAAAGGGACAGAGTTGTCTATACCAAAAACTTTAAACGCTTATATATCAAAACATAAATAACCGATTAAAATTATGTTTTCAATAAACATACTATATTTACTTAAATTCTTCATCGAAGCTATTGGTTTCAACGATTTAAACATCAGTCATCTACCCTATTGTATGTATGTGAAAAGGACGGTACTAGCTTTGACGGTAATAACTATGTTCGTTATATCTGCGACCAATGACGTGAATTTTGACGATTTCCCTGTTAGACATTCTCACCGAACAGAGTATAGACTGCGTTGTTGGTTATTATATGGCAAACCCCATATATTTTTTTTGAAATTTATTTTCCATTACTAGTGTAAAAAGTAAAGTAACCTATCACAGTGTAAAAAGTGTTACCTATTTCTTTCCAGTCTTCATCAGTAAATTGCAACAGTAACTATTAGAGTTATGTATGGAAGCCAATGAAAGACGCATTAACGATTTCATAACATACTCGTTTATTAACTCGAATTAATAGCAGGAGAGGTGTGAGTGCTCTCTACTGTACCGGGTCGCAGGGACACCATAGGGCAACTACTAGCTTTATGAGCTCACGAAACCAAGGTCTTAAGAACAAAGGTCTCTTGTTAATAATTGTAAATAAAACATATGAAAGAGAGAGCATTACTTCATACAGGTCAAAGTGAGACAGATTGATTTTTGCTATATCCAACACGCCCCCTCAAAAATTAATCTCTTTCCTTAAAAACGTTTTAGAAAAACTATTTACAATTAAAATGACACTTCACACCTTCCCGCTCTGTCTGGGAGTACATTCATCATGGTCCAACATTTGTTGCACAGGATTAGGGAAAACCCAGAAAAACCTAATCAGACCAATCCAATTTAGTAGCATTTCATTTTAATCTACTTAATTTAATTTCATAAACATCAATCAAACAGATCGTATTTACAATTTTACACATTTTACAAAACATCATGCACTTCATTACAATTACAATTAACAACATTTACTTAATTTGAGTAAGTTTTTCTTTCAATGTCGAAAAACACACAGTCGGTAACTGCTTCGTTAGGATTAATTATATCAGCCAACTGATCATCAGTAGGGCCAGTAGGTAGTATAAATGTTTTAGTAGAATTATTTTTCACCTGTTCCCTTGAAAAATATATTTTATAATTTAATCCTTTGTGATTTGTCGAATTATTACCAATGCTTATACATCCCAAATTATCCTGATAAATTGAATAACTCAACTTTAATACTGGTCACTCATGACTTTAACCACAAAGCTTCTTTTACAGACTCAAACAAAACCATGTAATCAGCTTCTCAAGACGAAGCCGCCGTTGTTTATCGCTTTGTTTGCCAGCATATTGTGCATTGTTCAAACAGTTGAAACAAATAACCCGTGGTAATTTTTCGTTGTAGTCATCACTACCCCAATATGAGTCCACGTAACCGCTCATATCATTTGCGTTACAATCAATCGACTCAACCCGGGTATAGATCAGCTTTAATTCTATCGTCCCTTTCAGGTAACGTAACACCCTTTTTAAACATGACCATAATGTTTGGTCGCTTTTGTTAGCAAACCGACTAAGGATGTTTATAGAAAAGATCAGGTCTCCACGAGAACAGAGTACGTATTATATATACTAAACATCATAACAGATTCATACAAGGGGCCTTTGTAGTTTCATTTGAGTTTAAAGTTCATCAATTTTATTTGCTATAGGACTGACAGAATTATTACTCAGACTCACTCAGGTTGAACTTTTCTAATACTAACTATATGTACAGCTCATATACCGACGAAACGTCGTATGTCTCTTAAATCTACCATTTTATATTTGAACATCTAGTAGTTTTTGAAACTATTAAAGGTATAATAATTATCTGCAATTACAATAATGACATCATTGACACACAGCACAACATAAAAATGTTTTTACAATTTACAAATGTTTCCTGCATCTAGAGTATAAATGCAGTGATCAGCTGATGAGTATCGAAAGCCCTTTTCCATCAAAGTTTGTTCAAACATTTCAAACCAACAGCGCGCGGAATGTTTTAATCCATACATTCTTAGCTTTGTTTAACTTGCAAACTAAATTGCCTTCATAGGAGATATCTTCAGAAATGTTCATGTATCATGTAATTCTTCCGATAGTTTGCCATTCAAAAACGTCGTATTAAAGGCGATATAATGGACAAGCAAATTGAATTGATTTGCAAAAATCTAATATACGTCTGAACTTGATATTTTAGCTACTGAGGCAAAAGTTTCATTATTTGTCAGTTAAATTATATTCCTGACTGAAATCGAGAGCAACTATATTATGCACTTTATATTTTACAGGTTTTCCAAACTCATCATTTTTCACAGTGAATACAGACATACACAGACTGTAAATGGTTAGGTTCTTTACAATCAACAATATTTTTAACAAAAAGTTTTTGTATAAATCAAATAGGTATCCAGTTCATAAAAGCTTATCATCCCTGGATTTAATTTCATCAAAAGACAGGTGTTGTACAAAGTAAGCTAGTGGCACACAACAAAGAGTAAATATCATCATGTTCATCATAAGATACCCAATTACACAGGAACAAGGAATTCAGATACAGATTCAGATTCAGAGGGCAAATAGTTTTTATTCCTCTCACTCATTCTAACTTGTTTTTCACAAGAAGGTTGCTCATTTTTAGGTAGTCAACTTATTTGAAATTTCTGTGCACATATCTGTTTCAACTACAGATTTATTAGGCGGTGGACCTAATTGTGCAGGTATTACACATGTTTGTAAACCATCTGATTTTACCAATCAGACATGCAGTGATCTGATTTCAATATATCAGATTTGCACGAACTTTGAGTGTCCGTTTTTTTGTGTCAGAGTGACCAGAATTTCCACTTGAAATTCCCATAGACTTCGACGGTCTACTTTATAAGAAATAGATCACATCTCTGACTATCATAAACTTTTCTCTTACCATATCTCACACCTTAACCATTTGGTTCATACGCGACCAAAATAGCTTTTAATGATTTGTCATCAAACTTGGTCTTTCTAGTCTTTCTATGAAAATAGACAGTTGAACCGAAAACCTTAAAATAGTTGCGGCTTTCTACCATGCCACAATCAAATGGTGTGTTAGCGCATCGCGCATTCAGTACTTTAGTGGGACTCAACACGGCCTCACCCCAGAACGTTTCACCAGGTACCATGGCACTAAATCGTTCTGTTCTGTTCGTATCATACATTCGGCAAATCCGTCAGAAACGGAGTAAATGACACTGTTAAGTGGTAGCTAATACCTTCTAACATACAAAAAATAAATCTTTAATTTTATTTGATAAATACTCGCCACCGTTTTATTGCTATAGAGGTTGACAATTTTCAAACCGAAATAAGCTTCACACTTATCGAAACGCAGCAAAAAACATCTTTACAGGGCTATTAAGTATGTTCATCCACAAAAATCACATAATAGTTTTTGCCGTCAAGTGTTGAAAGAGTGATGGGATTGCACAGGCATACGTGCTGTGCACATTTAAACAATGGTCGTTTTTATAACTTTAAAGATTACGACCTACCAAATGTCAAACATGTCCGCCCTTCATCCATGCAAGCTTCACAAAGTTTATCAGTTAATTTTATGTTTTCAATTCATTCTAAATTAGAAAACATACACTTGCTTTTTATTTGTAGGAAATTCGTCTTTTCAATAATAGTCTATGATGCCACAATTCATTATTATTATGAACGATCTTTAATTGTTACTGAGCTTCCAGCATTTAAAACATGCCTATCAAACATAAAGTTGATGCCAGTTAAATTGTTCAAAGACTCACCATTATTTGCTGTCTTACCCTCCTTGCCGTATATATATCTCCATTCCATCGTTTTTACCAAAAACTATAGTCATACTCGTACCAGCTTGTTGCATCTTTTTGACTTTCATACTGTTCACCTCCAACTATAAAAGCGAACCCGGAGATATCCGACGAATTAGGACCAGATGTATTGATGGTCTGCACAGTTCTATTATTCTCGATACGCTGTTGAGCTTGTTGACCTCTTTTATTATAATAACAATCTCTTTTATAATATATTTTTCTTCCACAGTTGTGCCTGGAGCACTTTAGATTTTGTTTCACGTCTTTCATTCATTATTTTAATTTCCTGGTCAAGCAATCTTGTCTTGACAAATGTCAGTGTGATGTTATCCTCCGTCAGTGTTTCAATAGCAGTAATTACTCCATTGTAACTGCTCGGTAAAGTCATAAACAGGTGTGTGACTTTATCCACCTCTTCTAATTTTGCACCTGCAGCCAGCAACTCCGTGATCAAATCATCGGATTCTTGAAAGTGTTTCATCACTTGCCAGCTTTAAGTTCAGTAAGCGCTTTCGTAAAGCAAGTTGAGTGGCGATGCTTTTTCTTTCGTAAATAGAGTCCAACTTCAAGAAAATTTACTTCGGTGTGATATTTTCATCACTTGTCAGTCCGAGCAACGAATCGGACAAATACTCAATTATAGTGTTTTTAGCCACACATAAGTAGTTCTTTGTAATACTCACTATCACTTTCTAGTTCCACAGGAGTATCACTGTCTATTATTTTTAAAACACCAAGTTCACTTAGAAAATTTCGTATTCTAAGTTTCCAGACACTATATTTGTCCCCATTAAAAGGTTTAATATTACGCTTTAACCTTTGGCTCTCCATTGTTTTGGTTTTTAGCAAATAATGCTTGGAATACTACAAACACTTATCACTGACAGAGTTCACAAAGTTTTTATTGCACTTAAATGTTTTTTATATTTCATTTCACTGGGCCCATAACCTATTAGAGTTATGTATGGAAGCCAATGAAAGACGCATTAACGATTTCATAACATACTCGTTTATTAACTCGAATTAATAGCAGGAGAGGTGTGAGTGCTCTCTACTGTACCGGGTCGCAGGGACACCATAGGGCAACTACTAGCTTTATGAGCTCACGAAACCAAGGTCTTAAGAACAAAGGTCTCTTGTTAATAATTGTAAATAAAACATATGAAAGAGAGAGCATTACTTCATACAGGTCAAAGTGAGACAGATTGATTTTTGCTATATCCAACAGTAACAGCAAAGTTGATGCGGTAGTAAAACAATGCCTACAAGAGGGTACGAGTTGCCGGTGACGCGGCTCACGGCACCAAACTCGACCAACCATCCGTTCTATGTCTACCCTCACAATGAAGAAGCACCGGGCTGTAAAGCTACTGAAGAACTCGAATTCGATCCGTCCTTGATGATATTGAGCGTCATGTATATGGTCTTCGGATTCTTATACACTTTCTTTGGTAAGTATTACAATAAATACTAAACAACTAAATCCTATTATAATATTATAAATGCGAAAGTTTGTGTGTGAATGTTTGTAACCACGTACCTCCGTAACTATAGCTTGGCAACGTCGTGCGTGACCCTCCTGCGAGGTGACAGACGTTGGCGGGGGACAAGGTACTCTAGATGTTAGCGGGGGCGGGTTGTGTCGCGGGGAAGGGAAACTCGCGCACCGCGCGTCAGAACCGAACCGGCAGTCGGCGCTGCGCTCTCGACGCGGTTAGATGGGTTGTCAACTCCATATTCAAATCTGACAATCTCTCTAAAGATAAATAAGCTTTTTAGCCAAACATTTCATTTAAGTGTTTGGAAACCTTCGGAAAAGCTTATTTGTTGTAAATTGATGAATTTCTCTGAATGAAAGTGACTACAAAGACAGAAATGATGAAACCTAGCAATAATATGAACGTGACACAGAAATGCGATGTTTTCTAAGCTTTATTTGAGTTTAAATCCAGTAAATACCCTCTGTAAATATGGAATATACTGAAAACGTTGGATGAAAAGAAATTGTATCATTGTTTGTATTCTATTTATATAACATTAATGGTCTGAAATAAAACTAATAGTTCATGAATACATTCGCACAAATGTTGTATTACATAAATTTGTTGTCACCGTTATGGTACGTCACTGAAATCCGATTTATCACGAGATTCATAAACTCAGTACTTTCTACACGTGTGTAGCCGTGCGTTAGCATGACTCTGCATGACGTCCATTTACTGTTATCTATTCTATGACGACGCGCTACCTTGCTGCCCCCAACGTCTGTCGCCCCGCAGGCGGGTCACGCACGAAGTTGCCAAGCTATAACCGATTTTAATGAAATTTTAAATGTGGATATTTTAGGTTCTGGAATAAGACATAGCGTAGCCTATAAAATATATATTGATGGACATTTTATTTGAAAGAAAACGCACTGTCATCCATACAGCGTCAACTAGTCCGTGATTTACTTTACTTTGTTATTTTTATGGTCATCAGCATACACTTATCTCCTATTATCAAATAAGTACTCGTAAATATGTATTCTTACATCAAATAATTCCTTTTTTTTTTAATTTTGATAGCTCGTCACTGAAATTTTTGATAGATCTCCTAGGTGTCTGTACAAAATAGGTATACTATTCGAGCTGGTTAAATAAAGAAAAAAGTAATATAAAAATAATCAACTGGAGAGTTTCCTTGCTTCCTTCAAACATTAAAAAAGCGCGTTAAGCGGTTAACAAGTTCCGAGGTAATACAAAAAGAATTGGCGAATTTAAGAAACAGTCTCCTTTTTGAAGTCTGTTGAATATTTGCACGAAAAAACTACTTTTATTAATTAAAGCGGCTTTTTCATGCAAATATTTTATACTTGCAGTGCAATATTTCGGGAACGTGACATTTTAGGGTACCATATTAATCGTCATTTTTTGGTTAGTAATCCCCTCTCCATGCACATGTATATATTAAAAACTTGTATATATACTACATTAAAAGTGAGATGAAAGGTTTGAAAAAGCAATCAAAATGGCAGCAAGTGCAATATTCCAGCTTCCTAAAAATTTTTCGAACCCCTTTGAATGTTTGTACATCCTTATGAATAGCAAAACTAGAGAAAACGGTCCAGATGACGTAAATTTTCTTTGTACATGTGTACAAAAAAATGATTTATGAACACAAAAACCCACAGTTTCGTTACCAGCAAACTGAGTAAAATATTTAGTTTTTATTAAAAAAATTTTTTTCCAGGTTACCGATTTTTCAAAGCGAACATGTTCCTGACAGGGTTCACATTTGCGACGCTCATTATCTACATTATTTGTCTCCAAGAACATTTACTGCCGCATATTGGGAATGTCAGTAAGTACATTTACTGTCTACTTCACTTGCATTACATGCACATGCACAGGGGGAAGGGGGCGAGTATCGGCATTAGACCGGCCGCAAACTATAAGAAAATCCTCGATAGAAAAACCGGACGGTCGCGCCCGAATGCGCTCCAGTATACATTTTGTACTAGGTCCCGCACACCGTAAGACATTTCTCGTGACGGCCGTCTCGCTCGCACCTGTTAATTGTCCGCAGTGTGTTACGGTTGCTCCGGCGTGCGCGAGAAAGACCTGTCTCATATTTTGCTGCCGGCCTTAACGGAGCAAATTTAATTTAAAAAAACTGACCTATGTATAAACTACCTATAAACCATAAAAACACACACTTGCGCTTATTCACTTCAACAGCCGGAAGACGTCCACTGCTGGACGAAGGCCTCCTCCTTCATAGGGAGGGTTACCATAATCCCCACGCTTGGCAGGTGGTTTTGGGATCGCAGACTGATCACCACCGTTAACTAAGAGAACGCTGCTGCCCTTCCTCCGGCGGTTCTGGATGCAGTTTTACCCAGGTCCACACTTGCACATTAACTTTTAATAAAAAAATAAATCAGCATAGCTGTGTCTTGCATTGGTATCATAACACACGAGTACAACCTGATGTTAAATATCGCTGCAAATTATAAAGACACACGCGAACTTAACTGAAACCTGTTGAATCTGGATTTGAATGACTAGAGACCAGCAGAAGTTTCTACAGCTATAATGTTGGTGATTTTCCTTGTGTAGCGGTAGCCGTGCTAGCAGGGTTCCTGTTTGGCAGCATCACGATGCTGATTCAGTATGTGGGGCTGTTCATCAACGGGCTTCATACTGGGCTGCTGGTGGCGATAGCCGGACTTGCTGTCTACGATCACCTACTCACCGAGTATCCGACTACGGTGAGTACCACTATTGAGTACTACTATCTAACCACAGTGAGTATATTATCTAACTACAGTGAGTGTACTATCTTACTACAGAGAGCGTACTATCTAACTACAGTGAGTGTACATGTACTGTTCAACTACCGTATCTTTTTACAACCGTTTTTTTGCTTAACTTTGTATTGTGTAATAATAATTAATAATTCTTAATCACGTCTTTGATCCTCCTTTTCGGCGAAAGGTATTGGTATGCGTTCTTAGTCGCAGCCCACACATAAATAGAATAGGGCGCGGGCTCCATTCAGATTTCATACGGCATATTATCATATTTTCTAAATACGGCACAATTTAGGACACACCGAACGAAGTTCTTTCAATCTACATAACCAGATGTTTATTAACGATAACAATTTTTATTCATACCATTTCTCAGTGACACTAATTTTGGTTAATACATAACATCAATATTTATATTCGTGATACGGAACCATCGGTGCGCAAGGCAGACTCGCAGTTGGTTTTTATCACAATAATATCACATCATCACTTCACACTAAATGTATAAATGCGAAAGTTTGTAGGTGTGTGTGTATGTTTGTTACCTCTTCACGCCAAACCGGCTGATCGCATTTGGATGAAACTCGGAATGGATATAGTTTATTTCCCAAAATAACATATAGGCTATTCTTTAACATCATCATCACGCGGGTGAAGCCGCAGGGCTGCAGCTAGTTGATGTATAAATATATAGGTTCACGACTTTGCTTGTCCTCCTTTATTAAAATTTGTTTGATATTGATTTTGTAGTGGTCTCTAGCAGACTCTACTGCAGAGTCCGCCTGGGGATGTACTACTCCTTTGCCAGTTATTCAACCGCCAAGCAGTAGTGTGCAAGCATTACTGTGTTCCGGTTTGGAGGGCAATGTTACCAGAGAAACTACTGGGTATGAAGAGATTAAACATCTAATATCTCAGGGTGACGAGCGCAGTGCAGTACGGTGCAGGATTGTGTTCGCAAGTTCACAATTCTGGCACTGCTACTGTTAGTGGCAGGCGTGACGCTTACCACCAGGCTAACGTCTTGCTCGTCTGGTCACATGAAAGTGTATAAAAATATATTGAGAAAAGGTTACAAAATGTCATTGTGCAACTAAAATACATCGAGTCTGCCTTGTAATCTGTACTCGATATATTAATTGTAGGGAAAAGTCCTTACCTTGAACTTTGTTTAACCTTAAGACGTCATCAAAGCTGAGCATTTAATTATAATGATCATTCAATAGCGAATTGTGCGTTATAAGTAATGTTCGCACGCATTTCGACGAAAGTAGATTTTTAGAGATTCAGCGATTGTTTTGCACTTCTTGACGGATTTAAAGTATATAGTCTCTGTCTCTGTTCGCTGAGAATGTCTAATATAGGGCGCTTTCTCTTGCACAATTGTATGTAAGTGAAAAGGACGGTAAAAACTGTTCGTTATCTGCGACCAATGACGTGCATTTCACGATTTCCTTATTAGACATTCTCAGCGAACAGAGTATAGTAATATTTTAGAAAAAACTGTTGATACCATTCCCTCTCTAAAAAGCTTTATTTTATTCACTGAAATCAGTGAATAAAAAGCACTTTTAATCACTATTTTGGTGTTTGAATTTAGAACACACCAATATATTTGACATCAATCTCAATGCTACACAACATCCTTGCACAAAAATTAAATCTTAAATTTTCTCGTAGACATGGTATAAAGTATAGTATGCAACTCTTGAATAAAACGGATTTATATCGAGGGCCATGAATCACCCGCGTCGCTCAGGATTCTAACACTTGAATCAGTCGTTAGAATCCTTCACTTGCTCTTGATTCATCTATGGCCCTCGCTTTAAATGCGTCCTTTATTCATTAATTGCATAATATACTATTTTGGACGATCGCTTTAGAAAGCGACATTCGATGGTGAGTCTCATTAGCCCCGTAATTTTGCTAAATTATCCTACATACCGGAGCACAGTAATGTTTATACACCACTGCTTGGCGATAGAATCCAACTCCTACTATACAATGTGTAACAAAAATGTTGAACAATACTGAGGGGTATGTATATACTCATCATTATGAAAAACTTTTACTATGGGGCCAACACTGAAATCGCGAAAAAAAATACATCTGTTCCATACAAAAAGCTCATTACCCTTGGACAAAATGTATGGAACCGCTGTTTTGTTTTTCGCGATATCAGGGTTGGCTCCATAGTAAAAGTTTTTCATAATGATGAGTACATACACAACCTTCAGTATTGTTGAACCTTATAATACATGTTGTATATTCACTCTTATCCTCGGTTATAATTAATTTATAAAAACATTTTATTTACAAATGTAACTGACTATTGATATGCATATTTACAAATAAGGATTAAGTAAAATTCCAGGTATGGTGCTGTGCTGTGAAGTTGTTTTTAATGTGATTACATGTGCTTATGCGATGCGAACTTATGCCTAGTTAGTGCCCATATAGTGTAACATGAGGACTGAGGTCACACTGACACTAGGCATACTATTCAAAAGATGTAACACTAACGTGTTTAATATTGCAATACAAATGGCTCAATGAGCAGTGAGCACATTGCAAAATACAATGTGGAAGAAAAAGGTTCAACAATACTGAAGGGCATTATGAACAACTTTTACTATGGAACCAAACCTGACATCGCGGAAAAAAAATCAGCTGGTCCATACAAAAAGTTCATTGATCTTGGCTGATTTTTTGTCACGATTTCAGGGTTGGTCCCATAGTTAAAGTTGTTCATAATGATAAGTACATACATACCTTGCGTATTATTTAACCTTTTTGTTACACATTGTATATACTTACCTTGTATTTTGCTATCAATAATGTGGCGAGCTATATTGTTTTTTTTAATGGCTTGTAGGCTCGCGTTTTACTGCCATCTCGTCTGGGTTAGGTATTCTTTGCCAGATAAGTTTGTTAGATATCTGACCACGGCCACTGTTTTGTGTCCTTAAGCAAAGATGCTGTCTACGATGTCACGCTTACCTATAAGATATATATTTTTTTACTTTCTTATCCGGGACGAGCGAGACGTTTGCCTGGTGGTAAGCGTTGCGCTTGCCTCTATCAGTAGCAGTGCCAGAATTGTAACTTGCGAATACAATCCTGCGCCGCACTGTACTGTGCTCGCCGCCCTGAGATATTAGATGTTAAATCTCATAATACCCAGTAATTTCTCTGGTTCTCTGATTCGCTCGCGGCTTGAAGATAGCTAGATTGTTACTATCGGGAAACACCCATCACCCACTCGGGCAGAGCTGTAGTCAATCTTACAAACTGCATGTATCTTGTGAACACATTTACTGTACGCTATTATAAGTAAAAATGCAACTCACAATAGTATCGAGAACAATTTATAAAATGTTCAGTTAAATTTTAATGGATGGGAGGCTGTTGGCATCCTGTCGTTCTGTGCACTTAAATACTAAGTGCTGACATCCCGTTGCAGATGAGACAAATTGAAAGATCTGCATATAATGGTCCTAATATCTTATCGATCTATCACGTAATAGGAGATTAGAGTTGAGTGCATGAATCGATAGGAATTAATCGATACATTTATGATGAAGTCCTTAAGATACGTTCTGATGAGGATAAAGAAGTTTAATACGCGATGTGTCACAGTTACAGTTGTCTGGATCTTATTAGAATCGCTAAAATGCTAATAATACGATCGATTTTCAACAGACTTCAAAAAAGGAGGTTCTCAATTCGGCTGTATGTTTTTGTATGTACGTTACGCGATTGCTCCGCTAATTAACAACTAATTTTGATGATTCTTTTTTCTTTAGTAGGTAATACTTTAGTGGAGGTTCCATTTGAATGAAAAAAAATACAACCGACTTCTACTTCGTCATACCTGGATGACATCTTCATATTTTCTAGTAATTTTGATTTAAAAATCAACCTTCTGAACCGATTTCGATAACATTTAAATGGGACCACCTCTGAAGTATTACCTACTAAACAAAAAAAGAATCGTCAAAATCAGTTCATAATTAGCGGAGTAATCGCGTAACGTACATACAAAAATATGCAGTCGAATTGAGAACCTCTTTTTTTGAAGTCGGTTGAAAAGCGTATTATTGCATGGCTTAACGGTTGTTTGTTCAACATTTCTATAACAATACCGTCAACGTCAACCTATGTCAGAGGCCTTCGGCGGCGTTTTGACTCTTACATTAAGCCTAGTCAGTCAGCCTGTACGAACTTACTTACTTTAATGCCATCAAACACACAGTACTATCTAAATACCGGCTGTTAGTTTGAACACCGTTATCCTTCTAGGATATCATTATGAACAACTTTTACTATAGGGCCGTGAAATAGCGAAAAGAAATCAGTTGTTCCATACATTTTTCTTATTGAACTTGAACAAAATGTATGGAGTAGCAGGTTTTTTTGTTGCTATTTCAGGGTTGGCCCCATAGTAATAGTTTTTCATAATGATGAGTACAATGAAATCCTAGAAGGATAACGGTGTTCAAACGAACAGCCGGTATGAGCATCCGTTTTAAAATAGTCATGAAGAAAATAATTCAATCACGGTCGTTCTGTATAGACGACGCATGATGACTAAGCCCATAATGATCAAAGAAGAAAACAATATAAACACACAAAATTACCAATCATGAAATGAGTAACACGGGTCAATGTCAATGACTAACATGCGACTTGACTCGCTCCATATCAGAACGACGATTCAGCTAAATGACTAACACAAATATTTTACGCTAAACAAGTTTTAAGTACTTACATTAATATTCAAAAACATTACGTGATTTTCCAACTAAGCACTTAGACCATCAACATTACACGTAATTAAGCCGAAAAGAGGTCATTGTATTCATAGTGAACGCTTATTATTGTGAGGCCAATCCAGAAATCGCGTTTTTTTGCTATACTTTCACCTGGTGGTAAGCGTCACGCTTGCCACTAACAGTAGCAGTGCGAGAATTGTGAACTTTGCGCGGATTGTATTCGACAATCCGCGCACTGCACTGCGCTCGTCACCCTGAGATATCAGATGTTAAATCTCTTCATACCCAGTAATTTATCTGGTAACATTGCCTTTCAAACAGGAACACAGTAATGCTTGCATACTACTGCTTGGCGGTTGAATAACTGGCAAAGGCATGGGACTTCCCCAGGCGGACTCTGCAGTAGATTCCTACCACTACAAAAATTGAAGCAACGTGTTCCTACTTTGACAGAAAAAGTCCCAAGCTGAGTGACTATGGCAGGTTTACAAAACACTTCCTTTTGCGAAATTGAAATTTTTCCTATTACGAAATTGAATTTATTCCTATTGCAAAATTAAATTTATTCCCTTTGCGAAATTTAAATTATTCCTATTGCGATATTGTATTTTTTTATAGCTCTAAGGTTGCTCGGTTCGAAATAAACGGCGAATGCTTAAATTTTTCGTTACGAATTAATGCCTGGATATATTTGACCTCCTGCGTTTTGTTTCTAGTCAAAAAAAAAAAACTCTGACGAGACGAGCGGGACAATCGCTTGGTGGTAAAGCGTAACGCCTGCCTTAACAGTAGCAGTGCTAGAATTGTGAACTTGCGAACACAATCCTGCGCCGCACTGCACTGCGCCCCTAACCCTAGACATTCGATGTGAAATCTCTTTATGCCCAGTAATTAACTTACTTATGTCCTAATGCCTGTATATTTATTAGGACATACAAAACATGTGGATATGTGGACCTGGGTATGTCCTTAAACTGCAACCAGACCCACCGGAGGACGGGCAGCAGCGTCCTCTTGGTTAACGGTGGTGACCATTCTGCGATTCCGAAGCCGCCTGCTAAGCGTGGGGATTATGGCAACACCCCTCTATTAAGGGGGAGGCCTTCGTCCAGCAGTGGACGTTTTATGGCTGACGACGACGACATAACATACATAACTATTTACTGAGATTGTTTTTTTTACTCGTGATAGCCTTGCGTTTGACCACATCCTGCCTGATGTTAAGCAACGATGCGGTCTAAGATAGAGCACGCTTACCTAGAAGGCACCTGCTTACTCTGGATCTGATATGGTACTTTAAGGGAAACACAGACTTTGGCAGAAAAATGTGCATGTGAACAAGAAGTTGACCATGCATGAAAGCATAATTTTCTCATGTTTGTTTCAGTACTGGCTGTGCATCGTTACTATGACTTGCTGCGGAATCTTCTTCGCTATTATCAACCTTTATTGGAAGAAAGGTAAAGTCTACATAGATAAGTTTTTGCAGGGCTCAATTCACTTTTAAAAGGGCTTTTTCATTACTCATACTCGGAAAGTAGGTCTGAAGTTGCCTGAGGAGCGGGTTAAAAGTAATACATTTCAGCCCTAGGTTGAATCTCTTTCAACTGACAGTGACAGTTGACAAATGACAGAACTCAAATTATCAAAAAAAACTAGTTCTATTTTCACATAAATTTCCAACCAACCAACCACCACCAACCATGTTCCAACTTATTTTATTCTCCTCAGAGGATTATGGTCCCGCACTTTTCGTGCATTTCCCAGTGTCAGAACATGTTTTTAGTTTTAGTTTCCTTGTATTCGTAATGAAAAGCACAGTGTTTACCTCAGGGTTAAAGACGTGCGTATTAGCCAAACCCCGTCTCGGGACGAAATAAGTTACTTTCACCCCCTTTTTTGTTTTATGTTTTTTTTTATACATTCAAGTGATGAGACGAGAAAGACGTTCCCCTGGTGGTAAGCGTCACGCCTGCCACTAACGTAGCTGTGCCAGAATGGTGAACTTGCGAACACAATTCTGCGCCGCACTGCACTGCGTTCGTCACCATGAGATATTAAATCTCGTCGTACCCAGTTATTTCTCTGGTATTCTGGTTTAACTAAGTAAGGCTGTTACCGATTTTGATGTAATATATCTTGAAACCTTGTGGACCTAGCTAGGTATGTCCTAAAAGTACATCCAGAATCACCGGAGTACGGGCAGTAGCTTCCTCACGGTTAATGTTGGTGAGCATTCTGCGATCCCCAAGCCGCCTGCCAAGTGTGGTGCGGATTATGGCAACTCCCCCCCTATTAAGGGGGAGGCCTTTGTCCAGCAGTGGACGTCTTTTGGCTGTTGATGATGGTGATGATAGCTTGAAAAGTGGTAGAGTTTGCGTTATGAAGACGTATGATTATATAGATATTTATATTTTGTATAACCCGAGCTAGCCTCAGGGTAACCCGGAGCGTGCTTAAAACAACGGTAAATATAGGCACGTCATGCGGTAGCACTTAAATTCGCGGCCGCACTGCGGCAGGCTAATCATAGACCGCGACATAGATCGCGATTTGTCATAAAAGTCACTTGTCACTGTCACAGCTTCACAGTATTACCGAGGCATTTCTCTCGCTATCGTTATCGAACGAATGCATTGATTTCTTTAATTAAGTTAAGCAAATCCGTCGGTCTTTTGGCGTTTCAACCTGCCCTGCAGGGTCATATGAGTTTTGGCAGTGACAGTGACAAGTTTCTATTTTTGACAACTCGTATCCGAATCGCGATCCCGAAAAGTTACATGATAGCCCCGCAGGTTGCGTCAGAGTGGGACAAGCTTCATACATATTTTACTATTGTATTTGGATTTTCTGCTTAATTTTTCAGGAATGACCGTATTCGGCACCGCTCTTTACGGCGGCGCGCTGTTCTCCATCTCTATTGACTATTTCTATGAACGCTTGGAAATGCTGAAATGGGTATGTTTTATTGGGCTCCAGGCTCATCTTTTTAAAAGTTAGAATGACGAACCAAGAAAACAAAAAATACATACAAAACTAGGTTAACATATAGTATGTAGTGATCGAGAGACAAGGCATAAATATATCTCAAGATATTTTTTTTATGTCCAGAAACTGCATCCAGAACCACCGGGGGGCAGCAACGTCCTTCGTTTAATGGTGGTGACACTCTGCGATCCCTAAGCTGCCTGCCAAGCGTCAGGATTAAGGCAACAATTTAAAGAGGCGGCTTTCGCCCAGATTTGGACGTCTTCTAGCTGATGATAAAATAAATAAATATTGGTGGACATTTCACGCAGTGCCATCTAGCCCCAAACTATGTAAAGCTAAACCAGATAGCTGATAGAATACTTACTAATATTTTGGAAATCATTATTGACAGCCATAAGACGTCCACTACTGGACGAAGGCCTCCCCCTTAATAGGGAGGGGTTGCCATAGTCCCCACGCTTGGCAGGCGGCTTGGGGATCGCAGAGTGTTACCACCGTTAATTGCTGCCCGTCTTCTAGTGGTTCCTGATGCAGTTTTAGGACTTTCCCAGGTCCAGTAAATTAATTAATTAAGTATATAATTAATTAAATTAGTATTTTTTTTTGTAAATACTTATAATACATACTACACCCAGACACAGAACAAATATCTATGTTCGTCACATAAATGTTTACCTTGAGTCGATCGAACCCACACCCTACAGCTCTGAAGGCAGACGTGCTACCAGCTATAAGCCAGTCGAACTGAGCTATAACGCTATATAAGGGTATACGGCAGTTCTTTTCACGCTGCCCCGTTTTTTTTATAAGTTATAAAAACTCTTTCATATCTATTAAATTAGTTCCCTTTGTGTTGTCAGTTGTGGGAGCGTGCCAAGCTGGAAGCGGTGACGCCGCCGCCGTGCAAGCTCACCTGGCTGTTTCTCGCGCTGTGGCCCTTCCTCACTTTTGTCGGGTACATAGCTCAGTGGTGTCTCACCGCCACCGGAATATATCACGAACAAAGTGAGTAAACACTCGAAACCCACCCGGGATATATGTACTATATAATGGGTTTGCGTTTGTCCGCAAGGGATAAAAAAATTCAATGAAAACAAGTTTATTGAGAAGTTACTTAATAAACAAACACAATATCTGATGGTTGCCTTACTAGGCAACGCCTGTATCAAGGCACCCTGTTTTCCTGATTACAGTAAACACAATAAACCTCGGTAGCAAGACAGTATTTTTGATTATACACACAATAAAATATTAAATTTAAAAAAAAAATGTCGACGTAGGAATTCTGCTTGTTTATCGGATAAATACAAATAAAAAAAAAGGTAGGTTGTCGTACAGTGTGGCGTTCTAAGAGAGAGGCCTTCGTTCAGCAGTGGACGTCTCCGGGCTGATGATGATCGGATAAATACATAAACATTGCATTGGAATTGCATGTATAGATTCTAACTGTTCTTTGATATGCATTGCGCTAAAACATCTATTCTTCACGCAATTATGAATCTTGAATGCGTTGTTAAACACGGATGGTGAAGCGGAGCGGTTCAATGTGAATAAAAACTCAAAATGTAATGAAACAAAATTTCCCCACAGTTTTCACATAAATATAAAAAACATACAAGTTGATGCCTGAAAGTTGGTATCACTGTCATTTGCAGGCATCACAGCACAGAAACGTCGCTTGCAGCAGCAGCACGCTCGTCCAATCACGCGCGAGCAGCGAGCAGAATTGAAACAGAAGAAGTACCGCTACCTGTACCAAGTGCGCACCGCGCACGGCGACGTCATTTCACAGGTACCTACATACAGATCAGAAACGTCGCTTGCAGCACGTTCGTCCAAACAAGCGCGTCCGGCGAGGAGAACTCAACAGAAAAACTTGTTGTTGAACAACTTTACCTTTTACTACGTCAAAACCGAACTTAAAATGGAAGGAAGGTTCATAATCATGCCATCGGAACCATTATTGTCATATGTTGTAGGTCTGACTCTACTTCAGAGTCCGCCTGGGGAAATACCACACCTTTGCCAGTTATTCAACCGCCAAGCAGTAGTGTGCAAGCATTACTGAGTTCCGGTTTGAAGGGCAATGTTACCAGATAAATTACTGGGTATGAAGAAAGAGTGCAGTGCGGCGCAGGATTGTATACGCAAGCTCACAATTCTGGCACTGCTACTGTTAGTGGCAGGCGTGTCACTAACCACCAGGGGAAAGTCTTGATATTCTCGTCACTTGACGGTATAAAAAAAAGTTAAAAAAGAAGCACCGGGATGGTCACGTCATCTCTCAGTACCTTACCTTCATGCATTTCAGAACTATCGGGTGGCAGCAACACGCCAGTGTAACAGTGTTACTCGATGGGACGAAAAATCCCAACGAGTCACAGTGTGACTGTACCGAGTGCGCATTGCCGATGTGATAACAATAGTCTCGTCGTCAGCCATAAGACGTCTACTTCTGGACGAATTGATATTCCTTAATAGAGGGGTGCTGCCATAATCCCCACCAAGCAGGCGGCTTGGGGATCGCAGAATGCTTACCACCGTTAACCAAGAGAACGCTGCTGCCCGTCCTCCGGTGGGTCTGGATGCAGTTTAAGGACATACCCAGGTCCATAATAACAAAGGTCCAGGATAACAAAGGTCTACCTGCATATAATTCCGATCGCTTAGAACTTTTCCAATCGCGTTTATTCATTCGATCGCATATTGCGCCGTTGTGTGTACAAACTGGACTTTGCGCGACTTTGCGTTTGTATAAAACTGAATGTAACATAAATTACGTGACTCAAAATACGATGCTCCTACTAAAAAAATTAAGCTCGCTTAGCTTCAGCCTGAGACCAGTGCTATTTAGTGTCAAGAGTCGGCGCTGCTCATATTTCATGCTAATCGAAATCAACGTTGACGTCATCAAATAGGTAAATGCAATCGGAAAAACCTGTACTAGGTGCTTAGAAACTCTTCAAATACACAGACAGTCGTGTTTAATGTTGTGCAAGCAGTGAGTTTTTTTTTAAAATAAATAAATGACATTTGATCTTCGTTTCAAGCCACACGCTTTACTGCCTACGCTTGGCAGGCGGCATGGGCATCGCTGAATGCTTACCACCGTTACCGAGAGGACGCTGCTGCCCGTCCTCTGGTAGCTCCGGATGTAGTTTAAGGACATTCCCAGGTCCCCAGGTTTTTACTTAGTGGAATCATAGCTCTAGATAATTCGCATAAAAAAACCTCCAACTACTTCCCTGACTTCAATTTCGACTACCTGAATGACATCTTCATATTTTCCAGTTATTTTGATTTAAAAACTAAATTACTGAACCGATTCCGATAACATTTATATGGGACCACATCTGAAGTATCACGTACCAAACAAAAAAAAAAAACATCTAAATCAATTCATAATTTGCGGAGTAATCGCGTAACAAATATACCAAAAAATAATACAGGACCTCCTTTTTTGAAGTCGGTTGAAAAGGGGCTCATTTGATGTATTGTCAACAGTCATACGTACAAGCTCTACAAAAGAAGGCTCAAATGAACAACTGGGGCGGGCTGGCGAGCGGCGGCGAGTGCAGCACTCTACAGAGCGACTCGACGCATCTCACCGTGCTGCCCGGCTCCGACCACCACCACGAGTCCGACGAGGACATCCACCAGATACGCACCGTGCACTGAACTTGCTCTAACTGCCAGTGAGTAGGTACTATATCTAAATCAGAATAAGTCCTGATACTGCCATGGAATTTAAAACACTGTTTTAAACCATCGCGGTTTTTCTCTACAGTTCTATTATTATTTAAGGGATATTTACCGTGATTATGTTGCACCATGTTCAGTTAGATGCACCATGTTGCCGGACAGACTGAACAGTCTGTCCGTGCGCCGAAATATCGGGAACTCATTTCACAACATAATCACGGTAAGTATCCCCTAAATAATAATAGAAACTGTATGGAATTATAGCCAAACTATAACGAGTCTTTTTACTGGCATATAACTATACCCTGATCGGAATGAGTCCTTATTGCCATTCAACTATACCCAAAGGAAAGGTAATGAGATTTTTTCTGCCACGGAACTATATCCGAACCGCAAAGAGCCATTTTACTGCTATGGAAATACACCTAAACCGGAATGAGTCATTTTACTGCCATGGGATTTTGCTGCTGTAAAGTGAACAAAAACAATATTTCTGAAAGTTTAAGTTTTCTTAAGTTTATGATCGGTTGAGTTATATGATTTCTGTACTGATTTCAAAAATTAATCAACAATATTTTTTTCCAGAATAAAACGACTGGTGTTTTGACCGAAACGTAATAATAATAAATAATATATATATATATATGCATATATGTTGTATATATGCATTTTAAATAAAAGATTTAAGATTATCAATATTGTACATTCTTAGGCCCTTATTCATAAAATATTAAATCAATCGCTCCTGAGGGTGTTTTGTCTCCCATTTGAACGAAATAGGTGTTTCGGTATTTTTTTATGAATAAGGAGGTTATTCTCTAGTATAATCATTTGATAGGTGTTTGAGGCCTATGAAATATGTGTAATGTATTAAAAATACTTTTTCTGATTTAACTTCTATGAGAGAAAAGAGACTAAATACGAAATTTCTTTATCAATTAAAACTTTAATCGCGTCCGATGTTGCACAATGTACATTCCTTTTTGTAATAGAGAATTAATTTTTGTAATATTATACGAAGACAGTCTTGGCACAGTAGATATATAAGCTAAAGCAGTAGTTTGACTTCAAACGCGAATCTAGTCACTTGAGCAAACGAGCCTCAGCCCGCTACGATACTTCACGGTACGCTTAGATCACAGATCATATTTATAGCCTGTTGATGGCTCGTGAACATAATTTCTCGTAACATCCTACAAACATGACTCACCGTTACGGGCAGGGGGCGAGGTAACGTTCTACGCTTGCGATTGGCCAATCGCTGGGATGACGCAATCTGAGTTGTTAAATACAATGAGATTCGTCCGAAACTGATTTGGCCAACAGGAAATAAAAAAAAATAAGTTAAATTGTCTTCTTTGACACATGGTACAGTCATTAAAACAATAAAATTAAACTACTAATTTTCGTTTGAGGGGAAGTCGGACGAGGATCAACAGGATTTATAGTCGTTGGCTTAGAGCGACACAAGCTCGCACCACGTTATCGTTATTCGCCGTGTGTGTGTCGTCAGCGTAGAATGCTTCAAAGCTAAGACGACGACGAGAGGAAGACTACAACGCAATAATTAATATTTTATCAACCCTAGCCCTCTGACCGATAGTAGGCATTGAATTAAAGGACACATCCGAGTTAAACTACAGCTTTATTTATAGATTATATCTACTGTGTCTTACTTAGATTCTGTATTTGGAGCACAATATTATTTTATAATTGTATAATGTTTATTAGACATGCATGGTTGTTATATAAGTTAAATAATTGTGAATCGATGTTAGATATTGCAGGTAAACGATACAGATGCTATAAAAACGTATCTCAACTCACTAAATACAAACCATTTTATGCATACAACACTCAGTAGTATTTCAAAACAATTTTTGTTAAAAATTGTTTTGTCTTCTATTTTCAAACTCAAATAGTAATTCGAAAGAAATGTGACAAAACACTTTTTGACTAATATTTTAGATTTGAAATACGTTTTAGCGTTTTATGCATATGACGGAAATAATATATGCCCCATTTGTCTATACTAAACGTAAGATTCATAGTCAGGATTGAGTTCGTTTATTATGTCAATATACCAATCTAGTTATACTATAAATTCATTGACATGAACCGACTTTGACCTTTTGAATGTCTCATAGTAATGTGATTCTTGGTTGTCGTATTTTATTTGCAGGCACAGTTAACTAAGTGTGTTCCAGCGGTAGTAGAGCGGTGCGTGTGGGTGTGTTTTCTTCACGTCAATGAGCGATGTTGAAGCCCGACTGAAGTCACGCGTCAAATGACGTAACGAAAACAGCCCTCCCGCAACGCTCCACTACGCCTCGAGCCTAGTTAGCTAAGCGCTATGCCTGTTATACTTGTTTCTTTTCTTCTTATTTCAATTTGGTACTATAGCTTGGGTAATTGATTGTGACGTCACACAAACTAATATCGTTTCTATGACGACGTGGTACCTTGCACAGTGAAGTAAACTTTGTTATGGTCTATGTATCTAATCCGAAAGTTATTATCTTAAAAATGATTTTCAATAATCAATTTTAGCTCAAAGTAATGTTAATGGCATCAGATGCATCGCCTTGAGGTTGACGATTTAGAATGAATCTTACCACTACTTATTATAATATCTCATTTTAGTTACTGTTGCCCAAAATTTGTCTTGCAGTAACAAGTCCAAAATCCTCCAAGAATTGTTCAAGACTGAGTCTGTGACTTGGTTATTGTAGTCACATTGAAACTTGTTCTTTTTTTTTTAATAAACTCTTTCTTCTTTATGTACTACTACGCTTTTTTCTGCTCATTATAATATTTTCTTAACATTTTCTTAAGATAGATGTTTTTATAATTATCAACAAGTAACACATCACGAGTGATAGGCACAAGCTTTTACCCAGATCAGTTGCATTGATGCAAGAATTGTTACTTCAGTCTTGGTCTTGCATTTGGGCAACACTAATTTTATTTTAATCGACTGTTGTATGGATGGATTTGACATGATTTGATTTAAGGGTATAAGCCCGCCAATAAGGTTAGTGGGGTCAGTGAGGTTACCCCGAATCACAGAAGCAAAATATTTGACAATGGGAAGAGATAATATTCTATGTTTTTTAATGTTTTTAAAGCTAAAACACTTCTGTTTATTTGGATTTCTTTTTATCAGCAAATAACTTAATTAACACTTTTGTCCCTAACGCAATTTATATTAAATAATTTAGTAAACACAATTATATAAACATGTTAGGAATTTAGTTGGCAGCTGTACTAGGCAACCCTGTATTACATTACATAACACAGGCATTAAAAACAGAAAAATCCAAAAAGTGGATACACTTCATATAAAAATATAGATATAATTATTAAGGCCCTGAATTTGAAATATTTCTTTTGTAAGTAAACCCTTTATTTTTTAATTGACAGAACTGTGAAGTATGACTTTGCTATAATTATTTTATTAGCACATGATATAACTTACAGTTGTAAGCTCATTGGCCGATTTAGTAAAGCTTATTCATAAGATATTTTATTAAGTATTCTTAGGTATAAAAATGTATCTAAAGAATAAGAAAAACGACCCCTACTTTTGGAGTGACTGTGTCAACGCTTTGTACTCATAAAGCTTTCAGACTGCCCTAATATATCGCATTATAGTTACTTAGCTTACTATACAATTACCTCTTGCTTACCGCGAAACCAGCGACTGTGATAATGGAACGGACGGGCCCAGCGCTTGCAAATCGTTCAAAATTAACAAGTCAACACAATCAAGCATACCTAGCTAAAAGTATGCATATTACATTTGCCAGAAAATAGAGATAGCGAATCTAATTACTGCATGACAAAAATAGAACACATGAATATGTATTAGTAGTTTGTATTGTCGTATCGTACGGCTCGCATGTCGCAAAGACAGAGTATGACTGACGCGAGTGGAGAGCTGGCGCTCAACATATAGTCTTCAAAATCCGTGATTATTTCCCGTCCATTCATTTTATCATTGTCGTTGCAGCAAAACAACATCGCGTGTCTAAGAGTTAACGTAATCAAACAATTGTACCTACGCAAACAATATTATTGTACCTGGGTATGTCCTAAAACTGCACCCAGAACCACCGGAGGACGGGCAGCAGCGTCCTCTCAGTTAACGGTGGTAATCATTCTGCGATCCCCAAGCCGCCTGCCAAGCGTGGGGATTATGGCAACACCTCCCTTAAAGGGAGAGGCCTTCGTCCAGCAGTGGACGTCTTCCGGCTGATGATGTTGAAACAATATTATTGTGCTTATGAAGCACAGCAGTGCGGGAAAAGCATTAAAACTATTTGGCGATAATTAATGTAGTCTTAAAACTCATTAATAAAAAAAATCGTGTAACGTGTAAAAAAAATTATACTTCTTACTGGCGCTTGGTTCGTTAAATAATTTCTCGTATATTTTATTATAGTTTATCTTACGGACATCGTCCTGTTATTATCGAATATTAATTGCTTTTTCTGTCCATTACTTAGATTTATTAAATTGCATTTTGTGCGGAGTCGAAGAGCTCAACGCGATTTGATGTAAGACACTCTTATGAAGAGTATAAACTAAGATAGAGTAAGTAAGAACCATAGCTGGCGTCTGGTCTGGTCTTTCAATGTTGGCCCCATAGTAAAAGTTGTTTGTTTTGATGTACAGAATATGCCCTTAAAAGGATGCTAACTGATTAGAATTAATCCTGTATAACAATTTAAGATTAGATTAAAACTTCTTACAAATGCTAAGGTAAAATTTCCTTAAATAATAAATCGGAGGACATTTTTTTAACACAGCGCCATCTAGCCCCAAACTAAGCAAAACTTGTAATATGGAAACTAGATAGCTGATAGAATACTAATATATTTTATTTTTGTAAATACATACTTATAATACATACTACTCTCAGACACAGAACAAACATTTATGTTCGTCACATAAATGTTTGCCTATGTTTTGTTTGGGGATCGAACCCACGCCCTACAGCTCTGAAGGCAGACACACTACCGACTGAGCCATATGGCAGTCACTTCACGTCCTTACATATTAACTTATCCCCTGTAAAATATTAATTTGTATTTGCCAAAATGCGCCTAGTTGATATAAAAATTCTTTGCGATGTTGCGATCACAAGTAAATCGCAAGCTGATCAGCTGAAAGAGTCACCGGAGGTATTCCAGAACATGTAATATTTATGTTATTTGACAATGTTATAGCTCAGTTGGTAGCATGTCTGCCTTCAGAGCTGTAGGGCGTGGGTTCGATCCAGGACAAAAGTGCATGTGAGGAACATAGATGTTTGTTGTGTGTCTGGGTGTAGTATGTATTATAAGTATGTATTTACGAAAAAAAAAATAGTATTTAAGTATTCTATCAGGTATCAGGTTTCCATAATACAAGCTTTGCTTAGTATGGGGCTAGATGGCGCTGTGTGTAAAATGTCCCCCAATATTTATTTATTCCACCTACCTGTTACATTTAGATTGACATAAGAGCAACGGGGACCGATAAAATGTCGCATGCCATTGAATGGCCGGACTGGTTTATCACCGCCGTAAAATATGCCTGCTATGTCGGTAGTCGTGTTGTACATAATAAACCTCAAAATGAATGTTTTGAACTCGGAATCATACAAATCAGAACGTCGGCAAAAGATCGAATATCTATGGGAAATTTTGTTGAATAAAAATGTGTAAAATATGGGCTCTTAACGCCAATAATGCATAGCATAACTGAAACAGTGTTGTGAATTTAGTAATTATGGCAGTTTATTTGTGATTCTTCGATCGTTTGAGACAATAACCGAGTTGTATGTTGAGATTTTAAGTTATCAATAGCATTTAATGTAGATGGGCTGGTTAATCCAAAAATGTGCACTTTACTCAATGTGCGCTCGAAGATGACCATTCTTTAATAAGTGCATTTCTCATAGAGAGCACTACTCATAACGGACACTTCTCAAAGTGAGCACTTTTCTAATTGTTTAAGAAAGTGAATACTAACAAAATAACCTTATATTTTTTGTCTTTATTAAGGTAGAGACGTGAAACAATAGCAAAACGATCAATGTATAGGAGTATTTGTGAGTGTAGAGGTATTGTTTTGTTATTGTTTTATGTCTAAATTAAATTAACTAAAGGTACAAACAAGACAATTATGGCATTACTCATCTTTCCTAAACAAATTAAATAAATTAGAAAGGAGCGAGTTTTGAGAAGTGCCCGTTATGAGAAGTGCTCATTGCGAGTAATGCCTAGTGAGAAATGCACTTATTGAAAAGTGCTCATTTTGTACCGAGAGTGCATTTTGCAAACTGTAGATTTTAGACCTAGCCCGACAGGCCACCTGTCTGATTTGAGGTAGAGTATACCATTATGATGTAGCTGTATCTTACTATAATAGGCTAGATGACTGGTATTTTTTTATTGTCCTATTAAAATGTGGCCCATAAATATAGCTGATTAATGAAAAAACATTTTAAATCTGATCAAAAATAAGCAACTTATAAGCATTTTAATATCATGCTAGACAGAGAGGCGAAACAGCAAATCGTGACGTCACTTGTCAGGACGCCATATAAATTCTATTCTGACAAGTAAGGCGTGACTTCATTTTTTGTTTTGTGGGATAGAGTTGGCTCTACCAAAAACTTTAAACGCTTATATATCAGAACATTAATAACCGATTTAAATATATTTTTTCAATAAACATACTAAATTTACTTAAATTCTTCATCAAAGCTATTGGTTTCAACGATTTAAACATCAGTCATACGGTCAGTAGATAGAGCTGATTATTCGCCCGAATATTTTATAGTCTTACATGAAATACAATTTTCAACAGCGTACATAAATTGTTATTAAGCAAAAATAAAATCATTTTGGTATATCTTTTAAAGTACAAGTCTTATCGAGCATAAATAATAACAATGAAAAAACGCCTTTATTATTGTAGTTCACCGGGCCAAGTGAGCCAATTTTCAATCAAAACGATCAAACGGTCGGCTGTTTCAATTACCAAAGTTTTTAGGTTGTCGCGTCACTGTGAGCACAACATGTTATTTATTTTAAACTTTATCGTAGTATTTACTTTGTTAGTTGTTATGTTCATATTTTTTCCGCTATCCAGAGCAGCTCTTAGTTAGCTATGTTAAAAGCGGTAGAACTATTTATCTCTTAATTATAGATAAAACAGAGAGACATTCATGATGCTATTTCGCTCGCGCCACATTAAAGCACCTTATATCTTACATCGTATTTTATGTCCCTTATAAATAAACTTATCAATAATGGGGTTGGCAATGTCAAAAATCAAAGCGGCGCTAGCGCAGTATTTACCAAAGTTTTTTGACGTTTGGAAATTTCCGATAATATTGCCTTGGTAACAGCTATGCGACCACCACCTGTAGAAAATGTTTACTGGTAAACCCGGGCTAGATTTTTTTTCTGATTAAATCCAAAATGTGCACTCTATCCTATGTGATAATTTCTGAATATGAGCACTTCCCACATGGTGCATTTCTCATAATGGGTTTCTCTCTCAGTTATCATATCGGGCAGTTTACGTAACGAGCACTTTTCAAATTTGTACAGGAAGGGTCTTAAGTTTTTTGTGTTGTGTTTCTCTTAATATTTGGAGTGAATACTATAACACAATGTATTATTGTATTAAAAATTGCACTCATATTACGAGACACTCACTCAAATGATGGTATATGGTATGATAATATGAGTGTATTTTTTATTGATCGTTTTGCTACTTTTTCTTGTTTAAATAAAATAAAACTATTTCATCACACTTGCTCGTAAAGTGGATCTTATTGCATCGGTTTAGGCTCATAATCCAAGCTATTACGCACGCGTGCTTTTTACTTTACATTACGGCACATGGTGCTATAATAGGTATAACCCGGTAAAGTCAAGTTTGTACGTGACTGCAGTTAGGCGTACGTATACAAAGCACTCTTGATATAGCCGGGTAATACTTACAGTTTTTTTGTAATACCAACAAAGAGTTCTTATGCCGCTGAAGTAAATGTCAACCTGCGCGCGCATTACTGATTTGGGCGCCATTTTCCGCAAATGTTTGTTGACGTTTACGCTGTGTGGTTGATTATTATCAAAAAAAAATTGTTTTTTCCTGCAAGTGTGACGAAAACAGTCGTATGAAACTCTTGTGCTATGTTTCAATACACTCTCGGCTTCCTTATCGCGCTCGCCTGCGGCTCGCGCGCATAATACCGCCTCTAGTGTAATGACCAACATAGCACACTTGAATCATAATGTACTATTGTCCATTTTGATAGTATTCACTCTTCCTAAATAAATAAGTAAAGTGCTGTAAATTAGTGAAGTACCCGTTCTGTAGTTTCTGCAGTTTTGAGAGGAATGCTCTTTGGGTAAAGTGCATATATTGAGAAATACTCATATGGATAGTGTGCATATTTCGAACAAAACCCCTTTTTTCGAGCATGAAAATAGCATGTAATCAATTTGTTATTATACTTATATACAAAAAATGGAACGTGTAGAAGATTTATACCTACTGCAATGTATATAAATTATGCTTTTATGTTAATTTAGGTACATATTGAATTTTATAAAATTATACTTTGACTTATAAAAAACACGTTTTAAATTAAGGTTATTCAAGTAAAAAAAATACGAATTTATGCTTCCAGTTATGTTGACCTAAGCTTATCAATTGCATGGTGTGGCAATCGTATTATGAATAAATTGTATCTGTATGAAGAGTATTTTACACAATATAAGTAGTAATATAATATATAATATAATATTATAACAGTAACTTTAAGGAATGCAAACAGTCCACACAGATGGCTCAATTTCTAGTCCTACTCGTATTGTATCCTAGATCCAAATATTAATTATAGTACACGTAATATCTGCAGTTATATTTTGGCATATTCTTATTATAAAGTAGATTGTACGGATAGTTCGAGCTAAGAAGTCGCGCTTGAACTTTTTATGACCTTATGACACCTCGGCAGCCGAACCTCAGCTACGCACATTTACACGTTTCTGAAGTGTACATTTTCTCTTGACATTTTTTTTAATGACTTGCTGTTGGCCTGAGATGGCCTCTACAGCGTCAGCGGACTTTAGGCAAGCGCAAATTGCGCTAGGCCTAGTTTAGGTTATAGGCGACTAGCTCAAGGGCACCTCAGACGGTACGAACCTCGGCTTGGCCGTCGCCGGGAGTGGGGTCAGACTTGCCCTGGCACCCCAGAAGGGGTATGCCCTGGGGCCCTAGTAGGTTGATCTGGTTGACTATTTGGAGAGAATCTGGGGAAACTCTCTCACAGTTCTCGTCAGGGAGAAGTTAGCATAGCCCGAGGCTTTTGGTCTTGCAAGTAGCAAGGTTTAAAACCGAGATTGCCTGACCTTATTCCCCATTTATTTTCCTTATATTTTCATTCGTTAGCGCTCATTAGGAGCGCGACTTCGCGGATTGAACATCTTAGTGTCTAGTTTCTCCAATGTGATACTTATTTTTCTATGTTTCGTGACGCACAAGTTATGTTAGTAAAAAATATGTTTATTATTGTCAATTATGTAATTTAATTGTTGATAGTTCTCATACATTTATTTGTTCTTATTCTTAATATACGTTTATCCATGTTATGTAAATTTTTGTTGTATTTTTTGATTTAATATTGTATCATTTTGATCAGAATCATTTTTGTTTTATTTTCAACCTGCACCAACTTAACTGAAGGTAGAGGCAATATGGGTGTAAAAATTAAAATACAACCGACTTCGACTTCGAAGAATACCTGGATGACATCTTCATATTTTCTAGTAATTTTGATTTAAAAACCAAACTACTTAACCGATTTCGTTAAAATGTATATGGAACCACCTCTGAAGTAATATCTACCAAACAATAAATAATCATCAAAATCAGTTCATAAATGGCGGAAAAATCAAGTAAAAAAAAACTGTCGAATTTAGACCTCCTTTTTAGAAGTCGGTTGAAAAATTATTCTAAAAAGTAGTTTGTATAAAATGTGCATCCCTTTAAACCCTGCAGTGTTTGTTGGTTCCTTCTATTTTATGTTCGTTTTATCGTGTCCGCCCGCAAATCACTGCCGGATCTCATATTTAAATAGTATATAAGTACAATTATTTGTAAATCAAAATTTAGAATAGAAAAATAAAAATACAAAAAATACGAGTGGTGGTTATAGTCAGTCGTAGGGTAAAATTTTTGCTGCTTATCATAGTTATTAAAACTTTGGCTTCTTCTGTAATATGTACTCCTAGCGCAAAAACTTTCGAAAAACGTGTAAGTACGCATTTAATAGGAGATAAGTATGAAACATTTAGCTTTAAGTTACGCCCGATATCTGGCAAGGCCTTGCTATTCAATCTTTCCTCATTTTCTTAGAGAAAACTTACTAAGGTATAATCCTCGAAAGTTTTTTTGCTATGGGTACTTAACTGTACAATGAAGATGTTACTATAATTGATTAATTCTTAAAGCTACTATGGACTCAATCGTTTTTCTTTCTGTTTCATGTTCGTTTACACGAGAGCAAAAGAGACAAATAAAATTACAAACTGATATAATAAGTATAAGAAATATAAAATCTAATTAAATGCTCAATTTCATAAGGTGCATTAGAACTTTCGTTCTTTTTAGGGTTCCGTAGTATACCCGCATAGTTTCGCCGTGTCCATCTCTGGTGTAACCTTAACTTTATGATAACGACTAAGCCCTGAAACTCGATACATATTTTTATAGAACAGGGTTATAGGCTTGGAGTCTACTAAGCCGAAAGAGGGCCATTTTACTCATCGTTGTGACCAACTTACTTTGGGGCCAACACAGAAATCACGAAAAAATCTGCTTCTCGATAAATTTTGTCAAGATTCAATAAAATGTTTCTCTGAAACAACGGTTTTTTTCGTGATTTCAGGATTGGATCCCTTAGAAATCATACTTAATAGTGTAGATATTTATTCTAAAAAATCTTTAGGAATGAAAAAAATTCACGACTTTACTTTTAAAATTAAAACGACTTCCTGGAGTCCTAAAGTCAACCACGTAAATGTTTATGCAGAGTTTAAAATTTTTCCACAAAACCAAAAATACAATATCATTATAATTTATTTAACTATAGCTACTGAATCCTACCATAAGCGTGTCACGACACGCAACATAATTGTTTCATCATTAACTCAAAAAAACAAAAAAAAAAATTAAGTAAAGATAAACAACATGTTAAATGAATTTGACTGTACAGTAATAACCTAGGAAGGTGGTATTTTTAATTAAAAAAATTAGGCTTTATTTTTGAAACTTAGATTACTAGTGTAGGTATATTGTAATAATATAAGTTAATTAATTTAATAAATGTTTTGCCATCCAAAATGTTCTTTTATTTAGTTGCACAGTGATTTAAAGAATAAGAACTAAGACAATTTATGTAGGTAAGGTACAAAGATAATATAATACTATACTAGGTAGGTGTGTTTTTTTGTCTGTATGATTACGTACCTGTAGCCCGGAGACGTCCACTGCTGAACGAAGGCCTCCCCCTTAGACCGCCACACTGTACGACAACCTACCATTTGCATCCACCGGTTGCCCGCGACTTTTACAATGTCGTCCGTCCACCTATATATATATTTATATATATAGTGGGAAGCAGCGCTTACGCTGCGTCTTTCGGTTCGCGGTCGCTCAAGAAGCTTTCTTCCCCATCGGTTGTTAGTTCTTCGAGCGATGTGGCCTGCCCATTGCCACTTCAACTTGCAAACCCTGCGAGCTATGTCGGTGACTTTGGTTCTTTGGCGAATATTATCGTTACGGATTTTATCGCGCAAAGTAACTTCGAGCGAAACTGTAGCGTTGGTAAAACCTACTTACTTTTTTCTTTCAATGTTTTTGTTTCAATGGTATGGTATATTCAAAATGTATAAAAACATTGTATATTATCTTTTTTTACATAGGTACGTAATTATTGACATCCGGACGACGCAGGAAATTAACGGAAACATTTACCTAGATCTAACGATACATCGCACTTGAAATCTTATCAGCTTAGGATATGGAGGTCACCAAGTATATAGGTCTTGGTAGGTAAGTGGGTATGGGTATGGTACCATTCTGCGTTCAAAACATGAAATGTACGAGCAAGGTAGAGTTGACAACGAGACTCGAGCCCTATCTCCACCCACCATCACCATCACGGAATAAATAATAGTACTGCCTACCATGTAGATATGGCCGGAACGTGAACTTGAAAAAGTCATGTCGCCACACTGTATTGTTTATCAAACCTTTTTTTTTTTCAAATAATATGTTAGCATTTTACTAATTAAGTAAATATTGTGGTCAATTTTGTAGGCTTTAGTTGACAGGTTATATATCGCTGTCCCTTTTTTATCAGCCATGGTAGCGAAGGACAGCAATTACTTTAGTTAGTTTAGTTCTAAACCTTCAAAATCGACCACAATTACCTGTGTGTATAATAAGTGTTAGCAAGTATAATACGGTGTAAAAAAGACAAAAACTTCCAGTTGACTGTGACCGATCAATTATATTTACCTTTGATTGCGACTGTGACTTGTTGAGGAATTAGACTTACTTGACGCAACTAAAACTTGGAAGAACATTATAACTCGACACTAGCAGAATCTCAAAGAGCAAAAACATGAATTGATCCAGACCGATGAAAGTCTAGAGACTATCCAAATGCTCATAACCACTACCAGTCGGCAGCGTACCCAGCATGCTGGTGGCATTGCCACGCTGAATGGCAATGCTTATGCATAAGAACATTATTAAACTGCGATTTAGTATAACTTTAATATGGTAAAAAAAATGCGTTATATATAGGTTTTTATTTTAAATGTATTTTTACAGTATAATAAAATATAGATAACAACACTTTGGTTTAATGATTTACTTAATTAAGTATAAACATCTTTGTATTTACTTTTTAACATTATTTTAGACCTTATAACGTCGTTGGTATTAATTAATAACTTCTAAACATCCTACGTCTACAATGCGATTAAATTATGAATAGGAAGTCGGTCTGCGATAACTATACTTTCTTAAAATAAACTTAAAATTGTAGGCTATGCTCTTTATTTTGTCCGTACAGTTTACTAGGGTCGGCACATAAGTGGTAAGTCGGTATTAGGTTCAAATGTGCACTTTGTAAAGTATGCACTTGGTCCAAAGTGCGTATGAGAATGAGATTATCCTGGACACTTTCTACAACGGGGCACTTCTCAAAATGATCAATTTTTTGTATTGTTTCGGAAGAGTGAATAACATCTAGTTCTAGGTACCAAAATTGTTATGTTTTTCTTATATTATATTAAACAAAACAAGAACAAAACGATCTATCTACACTCATAATGACTCAAACACTCATACATAATAATAAGTATAAATAGATCTTATTTGTTATTCCGGTATGGTACAAAACGTGCACTTATTGAGAAATGCTGGGAGCATAAGTACATTTCGCACAACGTGTTAATATTTGCTGCGTTCCGTAATGCGCTAAAAGTGATAATATCGCGATTCCGACCAAAGTGACAAGTATGACTCGATCAAGTCAAAGCTCTTATATTTTGTGACTATTAAATTTGGTCGGATTCGCGATATTATCACTTTTAGCGCATTACGGAACGCAGCAATTGTCAGTAAACAATTTTTACGAACATTTATTTTTACAATATCCGATCACTACGACGACATATTTTAATCGCACTGTAGGTATTTTGTAAAGGACATTTTTTAAGGTCTAGGTAGGTACACAATCATGCTGATCATAGCAAAATCATGCCGTTGTTTAGAAACCTTTTGCTACATAGTAGCATGGGAGTGAAGACATTTCTAGTAGGTAATAAGCATATTCATTTCGAGTACCTATTTAATTACTTAAGCTACATTTTAGTATCCCTACACGAAATGCACAGAAACTCAAAAATTATAATGATTTTCGCAAATATTCCCCGATGCGTAAGTAGCACCGGCTAAAGGGGTTGTGCTTTGTGCGCGTCTTATTTGCAGCAGCAGCGAAAGAATATGTACTTAGTATTTTGTCGATCGATACATACGATATTTGTGTTGTGAACAAAATAGGTACGTCGATAACAGTCGATAAGATTGCCTATGACATACATCCACGACGTCTGGGACCGATCGATGAATGTGACATTTGATCAGTAAAGGCCGTCACAGACGAAGACGCTATAATATTTCATGTTAAAATTTTATCTTCGTCACTTGTTCGTCATTTGTTTTGTATGAGTAGCGATATTGAAATATGTTCTAAGATAACATGAAATATTATAGCATCTTCATCGTGTGTGACGGCTTTAACTTTAAATAATTTACTTTACGTTAAACTTACTTGCACTGGTTTTTAACAAGCGTGCTTAGGTAGGTACATATATTTGCTCTTTTGCAATATGTATGAAGTGCTTTCGAGACTTTATACATGCACAAAAGCATGCTTTATGTAAGCACGTATGTTCGTTTATCTATTTTACATAGGTATCCGCCGTAATCATTTTAAGTTTCAAAGTTCACTTTATATGATTACTTACTAGTACAAAAAAAACTCAGTACGAGTACATAAATACCTATGTTTACGTAACTATATACAATAAAATGATTCGTGTCTGTTTATTAAATGTGCATGTAGGTATATAATTTATATCTAATAGTTTACCATCAATGATATCTAATAATGATTTAGGCCTAATGAGAAAATGAGATATGCATATAAGTACAGGATGACATTAAATTCATTGGAATTATCTTAGGGGGTCATTGAACTCATCGTAATGAAGAACTTTTACTACGAAAAAAACTGCTGCTCCACACATGTTTTCTTGCGTTTTTTGTGTTTTTTGTATGGGACAGCCGATGTTTTTTCGCGTTGTGATGGTTGGTTTCTTGGTACAAGTTGTCCATTATCTTATGATAAGTTGAATGACCGGACCACATTAGATAATGACAATGAATTCCATGTTATCCTGAGGTATCTGCCTATACCTATACTACCTAATTTGATAGGTATATTAGAAGTTTTTTATTTATACTTAAGCCCGTTCTAGATAGATACCAACCTACCTATTAAAAATCAAGTTCTCGAGAACGGCTATGATTTTGAAGAAAGATCTCAGCCGTTAATAGGTACTGGTTGAAAAGGATATCGGTAAAACATACATGCCATTTATATAGATCACATTTGACAACAAAAATAATCTTTTGGTTAAACCAATATCATTGACACGACGATCAAATGCAGGTTGTGATCTCTTCCACATATGAAGATGGAAAGATGCCATAGGACCCGTTGAGATCGCCGCTCCACCAGCCGTCGTCCTGTTTCCCGTGGATGTTTATAATATCGCCTAGAAAACAAACATGGGTAATTTGTAATTCTTTCCCAGTTAATACTATATATTACCTATATAATATTGCTGTCTACCTAATTAGGTAGGTATATTCTTAACACACACACACACTCTGCCACGCCGCCTGTCACGAACTTCGGTCTTTATACTTGAGGTCTACACCCTCCGCCGAGACACGTGTCGTGTCGAGCGACACACTGCCAAACCACATAATAAATAATAGTACTACGGACAAAAAGTTAACTCCGCAAAGGAATTGAAATAAATAATGACTCTATCTATTAGGCAATAAAGTATCAATTCAACTCGCACAGCGCTGGATACCGCTCGCTATATTCACCTAGATATACCGCTCTCTTTCTATCACGTATGCTTAGTTACGTGCGACGAGGCTAGCGTGTGGGCGGCGACTGACTTCCTTCCTGCCTTGCATTATCCACCCGGACGGAGCAGCGGCTGAACATACCTAAACTGCGGAGTGACACCCCCCTGGCCGAACTAAAATACGTCATTATCCACAACCATTTGCAGCTGGGGCAACCGCTCTCTCACCGCAAAAGCGACCAAACTACCTTTATACCTGCGACCATGTATATTGTGGTTCCCAATAAATCTTTAAATATTGAGGAAGCAAACTATTTACCCCTGCTACCACTGGTAGGGAACGGAGACCGTGCCTCTCACGGTCAGCAGTTTCAATAGTTCCAGGCGAGTTGTAAAGAAATACAACAGTGAGATGGAGCGCACAGTATGTGACAATACTGATTCCGCTTCAAACTGGTGTCTTGCCATGAGACACTCAGGGCCAGGGGTGCTTTGACCGCCATGCAAGTTATTGAACCATGCAATTCCTCCGTTTGTAGCTTCGTAGGATGTACAAGTTGCGTACGACAAGGTTCCTATAGGAAGGACTCTGTCCTGGTTTTATCTAAGTGTTGAATATTTACCTGGTGACAAAGTGAGTTCATCTTTTAGCCTGGCTTCGTAGGTGTATATCGCGCGGCATTTCCCGATAGAGGGCAACTGCGCGGCGCCATTGGTCTCCTCGCCTTTACTGTCCACGGTGTCGGTAGAACAGTCGCTTTGAGATGAAAACTCATCTGTAAGTTCAATGTGAAAGATATGACGGACGATGCCCTTTGGAGTCTCGGGGGTGTGGACTGGGAAGCGGGTATCAAAAGCTTTGAACGTCACATTATGTGAGATACACGAAACAAATTAAAATAGAATTGGAGACTCAATGTGGCGTTTAGTTTTTCAAAGATGGGAAAATCAAGAATGTTAAGTAACTCTAATTTAATATTGCACACCTCGTCTTTTATATATTCTTCGAATCCTTTCCATCTTAAGATTGCCTGGAAGAGTTCGGTTTTAGTGATAAGGCCGCCAATTATTACACTAGTTCTGTGTTCACCTTTCTGTTTTTTTCTATTTCTGTGGTGTGTACAATAAAGAGTTTATCTATATATCTATCTACCGTTGTTCCCATTGTTCTGTACCTATATGTCCCATTATCGAAGGCAGCAAGAAGAAATTGTACCAATTTATTTTCCATGATGTCCTTATTAACATACATAAGCGTATGCGTACACATATGTCCTTATAATTATTTATTATTGCTGAACGTCAGCCATGTCAGAGGCCTCCGGGCGGCACATTAACTCTGACACTAGGGCTGGCCACTCAGCCTATACGAACTTACTTACTTTTTGCTGAATTAACCGTGAACCAGGGTTTAACGGCATGTGACATTTTGGCTAATTTCATACAAAGAGGTATGAGAGATGTTTACACTGTACCTACCACTAGGCGTATGTGGGAAATGTACTAAGCAAATAAAACAGTTAGTAAAATATTTTTTTACCAAAGTCGCTGTCATGCTGGTTGGAGAGCCCGTCGGCGGCGCCTCGGTCACTCCAGTCCAAAGGGCTGGGCGGTGCGGACGTCTGGAGCCGCGACATCATTGTGTCCATCGGCACCGACAGATCGCCGCTTAGTGGCGTCTCAGGGGCACTTTTCGAATCCATGTTCCTTCTAGAAATCATTACAGAAATAATAAGAACATCATCAGCCAGAAGACGTCCACTGCTGAACAAATTAAAATTCTAATTGTTAACAGACACAGATAATTTTACAGATTGTTATCCAGGGTTATTCACCAACTGGACTCGAGGGGCTGGACACGTGTGTGTCCAGTTGGTGAAACTCGAAATAGGTGCACTTTTTATTTCGTCATCTGGACAAACTAAGGTTTTCACGCAAGTCCAGATTTTTTGTTTTCGCCAACTGGTCCAAGGTGTTATATCTATCCAATTTTCATACAAATTAAATACTGATAAGCTTATAAATAATTGCTAATTATCTAATTCTAAGAACCTAAAAATATTATATTGCAACAAAAACTTAACGTTAGAACGAAAGTAGTTGTAAAATAAATAAATAAATAAATAAATAAATATCGCAGGACATTTTTTTCACACAGCGCCATCTAGCCCCAAACTAAGCAAAGCTTGTAATATGGAAACTAGATAGCTGATAGAATACTTATATACATTTTTTTTTGTAAATACATACTTATAATACATACTACACCCAGACACAGAACAAACATTTATGTTCGTCACATAAATGTTTGCCCTTGGTGGGGATCGAACCCACGCCCTACAGCTCTGAAGGCAGACACGCTACCGCTGAGCTATATGGCAAAAGAAAAGGAACACAAAATAAACATAAAATTCTAATCATTAAGCTCACAATATTCGAGAGTCCTTTATATAATGATGTCCTATCTATCAGCGCGACATCAGTCTGTGGTAATACGTATGTTGAGGTGCCTTTGTGCACGAAGCAACGGGGCTTGAGGCCTCCCTCTGGATTGCCATAATCCCCACGCTTGACAGGCGGTTTGGGGATCGCAGAATGCTCACCACCGTACACTGCTGGCCGTCCTCCGGTGGTTCTGGCTGCAGTTTTAGGACACACCAAGGTTTCAATAAGATTTGTGCATACGGACACCCCTTAATAGAAGTACTTTACAATGATGAATACAATATCATCCTTTCGGTTGATACGTTCCACGTAACCCCGAAGGTCTGGGTATCAACCGGTTTTGATTACCTACACTCCTACCGGCTATCTCCCACCACACAAGTGAAAGAATGATGACAAACGAATAGTCTTCGCAGTTCTGAGCAACATATTCGGGTTTCGCTTCGTTGACTTTTCGCCTTTGATTATGAGAGAGAGAGATCCTCCAAGGTTTTCGCTCTATCTAACAAGACAGTCAACATTATTTCGCAAGAGCGTGCTTCGTAGCAACGTTCTTCGCACACACGTAGGACTCAAGTGTCACTAGCGGTCTTCGCCCGTATTAGAGTATAAGGTGCTTATTAACTCAGGGTTCCTACTGTGGGAGCTAGGCCCTCAAATATGTTATTTTATTTCAATATGTTGCTTAGTTTTTATTAAAGCTCTTTAATTAAGTTCAGTTTTTTTTATTTAATTGCGCTGATTTTTAATTATAATAAGTATCATCTGAATTTATGTACATAATATAAGACCCTAATTAGTACCTATCAAAATCTATCATTACTTATATATGTGCTCAGTGTTCATAAATTTTGTAATTTGCATGCATTAAAATTATTATATTTAATATACTTAAATAAGATAACATAAGAATCAATTGGTCAAGAAATAAATGGTTTCGAAAATCTCTTGTTGCCGAGGGAGAACTAATAATCGCGGGCTGTTGGCCAAGCGAAATTATTATTATTATTATTATGTATGTACCTTCCTGAAGGAGTGGGTACTTGCTTATTTACATCTGTATGTACCTGAAGGAGAGGTGTTCGATCCTCAGCTTGCTCGAGGCACGGCTCATGATGGAGTCACGTCGTTCGCGCTCCTCGCCTCCGTTGACGCTCTTCGTCAGAGCACTGTAGTTGGGCTGCAGGTTCTTATTTACTTCGTTCTGGTAGTCAGCTTGCAGCCACGGTGGTACCTGAAATCACATGGTGGTATACATGGTGGTTCTGGTGGGGGCAAGGTTTTCAGTTTGATCTCAAAGGCGTCAAAATTTTAAGACACAGTGAGGTAATGGAAAACATCCCGCTTACTCTATTAGAGCTGCCTGGTGAGTATGTGTGTGTTCGCTAGACTCAGAATAGTGAGGTCTTGGGTTCATATCCCGGGCTCCCATACTTATAAGGTCCTTTAGAGTTTGTGTACTGATTTTTATACCACTGGGTTTTTGGTGGAGGAAAACATCGTGAGGAAACCTACACGAGGAAAATAAATTCAAGAAATGCACCAACTCGCAACTGGGCCAGAGTGGTGGATATGAAGTATTTTTTTTATTTAGATCTTCAAGGGGTTACGATTGGTACAAAAGAAAAAATAACTAACACTATTTGTATGTATTTCATCATAGTATTAAAATTATTTAACTTACTATGTACTTTTTCAAACAGATGAACCAAAATATAAGGGAACTCACATTTAAAAGATAATATGTATGCAATTTGTTTTTCAATAATAGTCTATTTTTTGTATTTTTGCTGTTTGCATTGGTTTGGTTCTATGTTACAAAATTAGCCAAAACAATGTCATCAACTAAATAATGACTTAAATAGTTAATTCTACAACTCTCGGCACAGCCAACTTGTTAATTCTGTACTCGCTAGTACAGGTTATCATTACAATACTTTAAAGTCTCTAACATGATAGGTGTAGACATTTTATACAATGAAAGTTTATGATGATAATTGAGTGAAATAATTTATTTTTGAGCAAATACTAATAAATAAATATACATATGAAAAGAAAGTGGGTAAGACTGAGTAATTTTACCAGTATAGCAAGGTAATACCGTGACCCTATAGCCCGCTCTTTGCCCGTGGTCCAGTTCAGTTGTCCGGTCAACCGGACTACCGAAGAGTTTTTTCTTCCGCAGTCCAGTTGACTGGATCACGGCATTTAGGTTTTTTTGTGGTTTGAATTTTTTGGTCTATTGATTGTCAAGTAACTTAATTGTCAGCTGGTTTTCTTGGTAAAATCTTATTAAATTAATGTTATATCCAGCTATATGCAGCAGATTAGCTAGCTAGGAGATTATGAGTGATATCGCATGGTTGAGCCTAGCGGCTAATGGGACACGCGCCACAGTCATAACACGCCGCCACCGAGTTGCGGACTCGTTTTCACACAATGTACATGAACTCGCCGTACACTGTAGAAATGGCTGCCGCGCTTCCGCTTCTCAAGAGCCGATTCTAGCTTCAGGCAGCAGAGTTTTGTGGCTGAGGTGCGTGTCCCGTGCGTACCTACTTACCCGTCGATATACACACACATACCCACTACGTACACATATAATATATCGATGGCCTTATATACTTAAAAACGCTGCTTAAACTTAATCATTGATATAACTTATCTGTCTTGTTCTTGCATGTGACACTTCACGTCAGTGAGAAGTTATCAGAGTATCTTAAGCGGAGAATAAGTTTAAGCGACGTTTTTAAGTAAGGCCGTTAGTGTAATCTATCTTGGTAGATAAGTACCTTGAGAATGCTCTGTTGTAGGCCTTGCTTATCCCTAATGATTTGTATGTGCGTTGCTAGTGGATGCTGTGCAGGGGGCCTATTGTCCAGCTCACTCAGACTGGTCGTGATCTTATACCGCACTGCTTCCAAGTATGTTAGCATACTTCTCATCTGCAAAAAAAAACAATATTGTCATTTGTTTACTTAGGTCTTCACTGGAATCCATTGATTTAAATAAAAAAGGGGGGTACGGTCTATTATCACGATAACCTGTACCAAATTTTAACCAGATCCTTTCAGTCGGTTTCAGTGTGAAGGAGTAACAAACATACAGACACACATAATATGCAGAAAAAAGCGTGCTAAGTGCTGCGTCACCTAGCTTTCTCCTTGGAACAGCTGCTTTTTTCGCGAGCGCAAATACGTTTTAACTTAAACTTTATCGATTAGGGATTACCTCAATTCATATGTGCATTATGGTTTAAAATTTAGATAATTATATTATTTTTGTCTCTATGATAGTATCCCTCAACAGAAAAACAAGTTTATTTTTCTGGATCGATAATTCGATAGATAAAATAGCCAAAAAAATTGCCGTACTTATTACAAAAGTAAACTTTTCACGTTGCCTTTCTAACTCATTGTTATAAAGTATTCGAAATGATTTACTCTATCAGTTACGTAATCTTCTGTGGTTTTATATCGGCAAGTTAAGCTTTGGGACTAGGGATATGAATTCTCAACCACGGAATAAAATTTTGTTTTATTTATACGGGAATGCTCACGTTCAATTCAATCGCATACTCTAACTATAGTTTCGATCACATCCGATGTCTGTGACCCTTTTCAAAGAGTGGAAACAGAGCCCAACACGCGTGCGCCTGATCGCAGAAATCCCACTGAGCTCTGATCACGAAACTCTTAGTGCCCGCTCACGTATCACAGTTAACACATTGTTAAAAAATATGGAACTCTTTACGTGATAAAGTTTGTCCGCTACGTTCTGCTGTGAGTCATCGTTGCCGAAGGTAGGAGTCTGCTTGATCGCCATTGATAGCTTCTCCAGGCCGTGCTTGGATTTCCGCTCTCTTTCAATATCTTGCTTCACTAGTTGAAGTATTTTCAGTAGCGCCTGCAATAGAAAACTTCAATTATGTCGCATCTACAAAGAATTGGAAAAGGATAACATCGATTTTAATGAGTTCCCGATCAAACCTCTCAATAAAGTGCAGTCACAATAGCTTCACACTATTAAAACATCGTACCTAGAACTTTTCCCATAAGCAAATAGTGGTTATTGGTGAGACTTTCTGTAGGTCTCTCTCTAGGTTCTCATAGGTCAAAATGGCTTGACTGTACGAAAAGAGGCGGTGGCAATTATTTTATGGAGCTTTGGCGTCGAGAATATTTCCAATCCTGATTCCATTGGCTCTCATATGAACAGAGTTTACGCGATTAAGCGTGGGGATTATGGCAACACCCCTCTATTGGGAGGCCTTCGTCCAGCAGTGGACGTCTTATGGCTGACTTGTAAATCTGGGGCTTGAGGCACGCCAGCCTCTATAGAGTCCTACTGCACATTAGAAAACACAATTAATACTAATGAATGCAAGACGCCAAAGTCAAAAACATGGAGAACAAATTGCAGGATAGGAAACTCGCACGTATGAGGTCTCAAGAACACGTTTGGCAAAAGACTAGGGCAGTCACCTGTTTGCGCCTCTCCCGGTTCATCGCCAGCGTGGTGTGCTCGCAGTAGAAGTCCGGCAGCAGTTGTTCGCTGGCACCGGCCGGCGCGGACCGTACCCCGCGTACCACACGCATGTCAACATTCGCGTTGGCGTTCTGGATGGGAGCAACTAAGGAGTTTGTTGCCTGGAATAGATATAAGTACATTTTTAACACAATTTATGTAAGGCACAATGGAATTCAACCAGCACCACCGGAGGACGGGCAGCAGCGTTCTCTTGCCTAACGGTGGTGAGCATTCTGCGATCCCCAAGCCGCCTGCCAAGCGTGGGGATTATGGCAACACCCCTCTATTAAGGGGGACGCCTTCGTCCAGCAGTGGACGTTTTATGGCTGACACCGTATGAACAATGGAACTCATCTAAACACCAACAGCATACTGTGGTGTTTAGATGATGTCCCACACAAAAAACAAAACCGCTCAGACGCATTGGTGGAGTTCAGTGGCATGGTTTCTCAATAAATGCAATGATGTCGAGAAAAGAGCAAGGTAAATAATACGTTTTTTAAAAAACAAACAACTGACTTCAATTTCGACTAAGTACCTGGATTATTACATTTTCATATTTCCAGTTATTAAAAGGGACTACCTCTGATCACCTGTATCACCTACCTAACAAAAAAGAAACATCAAAATCAATTCCTATATAATTAGCGGAGTAATCGCGTAACATACAGTCAAATTGAGACCTCGTTTTTTTAAGTCGTTTGAAAAAAAATACCCTGATTATCACAGTAAGTGAAACTGTGAATCAAGGGTGAATGGTACTTACATCTGCAAGTTGTGAAGGCACGGCTGCCGTGAGTCGCAAGTAGCAATCGGCAGAACTTTTCAGCTGGGCTAATCTCTCTTCTTCAAGAGATTCCAGCATGCCTGCACCTTTCACCACACTCGTCTCCCATTCTAACCTGGAAATGAAATACATCATAATGAGTAAAGGCAGAATCTGGAATCTGCTGTCAAAACAGCGCTAGCGTACTACGTAACTATACGTAGTTTCTGTCGCTAGTCCCCAGAAATTATGTATTCTACTACGCTAGCGTTTTGATTTTTATCTCGACCGTGCACTGACCTCTATTACAAGTACGCTGGACTTTTATTATCGATAGCAAATTGAATCCATTTGATTTTCGCCATTTTGGCGCGGATAGCCAACGGATAGCAGCGTGAGGATCCATGGAACGAATATTTCGTAATACTATTATTGACACAAATGTCAATTTTATTACCGGAGATGCTCGAAAGGTCGCTTCAAATCGGCACATGTTTGTTTGTAGTGTGACCGTGCGTGCATTTTGGACGGAGACTGCGTCCATATAAATTGGCCATAAAAGTCTCTAATAATGTATAAAGCATCTACAGATATCAAATCAACGTGGGTGGGCATAAAATGTTTAAGTATAAATAAACTATATTACAAGTGAGACTACTATTAAACAAGTAATACATTGTTAGCCGGGTTGATATTGATTGGGCCTTTACCTCGCTCTTTCAGCTTGCACGCAAACATTGTAATACTCGACTTCTGTTTTCTTGACTGCGTCTTCTGTCTTCCTCTTCTTCACCTGCAGTTTAGCTGCATCCCTCTCGCTGGTGGGAACCAAACCTCTCTCCGCCCTAGCTGCACTCAGGATGGAGTGCGCGTGAGGAATATGCCCCATACTTGAGCTTCGCGCCATCCGGCTGTGAAAAACAAGCAAGGTTACGATGCGGCATGGACGAGATGCCAACAATTCGCAATCGAACAATTCGCGTATCAGCTCGCAGTGCATAGAAGGATCCTTCCAACTTGAACGAGCCAATGTCCTGTGAGTTTAATAATCAAAGTGTCAAAGAGGACTTTGGCGTCGCCAAGGGTCATCGTCGTCATTCTTATACTAGCAGACCTAATATCCAGTGACGCATCTTGTAATTTCTCGTTTTCTCTAGCAGCTGTGTGAGAGTGCTTCTTGGATTTGGCTTCGGCTGTTCTCCAGTCAGTCAGCGTGCGTGTTGTCTTGTCCACATTACACTCGATCTGTAACGGGAAAAGTGGTCAAATAGATTAACCGCAAATTGCTCTATAGCTCTTGCTTTAGCTAGGTCACCGTTGGACAACAAAGTCTTAGAAAGATAACAATGAATGTAGATCTCTTAATAATGTTAGGTCAATTAAAACCTTGACCTAACATTGCCGCTATGGAACCGCTTTACCACTTCGTGCCTATAGCTGTGGATACCATGGGTTGTTGTGGCATGGAAGCTAAGTCGCTTATTAGAGAAATAGAGCATAGGCTCATAGATAGGACAGGTGACTCTCGCTCCGGTTCGTTCCTGGTGCAGAGGATGGCCATTGCCATTCAACGTGGGAACGCGGCGAGTGTGATGGGCACGTTTGCACCGGGAACGGTCAGGGGCGTGTTATTTGATTAGTTATTTTAAGGAAATTTTTAAGGGTACCTATGTTTGATTTTGACTTTGTTTATATTAGTGTAAACATAATAACATTCATAGTTTATCCAAATACAAATACTATTAAAATGTAGCCCACAAATATAGCTGATTAAACAAAATGATAATCTGATCAAAAATGAGCAACTTATAAGAGAGACAGAGAGGAGATTATGACGTCACTTCTTTGTACGCATATAAATTATATTCTGACAAGTATGACGCACAGAGGCGTGACGTCATTTTTTGTTTTGTGGGAAAGGGACAGAGTTTTCTCTACCAAAAACTTTAAGCGCTTGTATATCAGAACATTAATAAACGATTTAAATTGTTTTTTCTATAAACATATTATATTTACTTAAATTCTTCATCAAATCTATTGGTTTCAACGTTATAATAAACATCAGTCATCTACCCTATTGTAGATGTATGTAAAACTAAACTAAGGCTAAACTCACCTTTTTCCTTAGCTTAAGTTGGCTATCAATCACGTGTTTCATCGGCTTTACTAGTTCATCAGACATCGCACTGGAATAATTCCTGAAAATAATAAAACACGATATAATAAATTGGTACTTGGGCTATAAAGTACGTTTAATGTGTGGACTCGGAACTAACATTAAAGTATTGTATAATAATATAAAGTTTATTCCTCTACTTTTATAATGCTTGATCTGCTAGGTGTTTTACCACAATTCAGATGTTAGATGTTAAGCGACGGTGTGGTCGAAGATGGTTAACACACCTAGCCTAGAATGGGAACTAGAGCTCAAGTGAGGCTGCAGAAACATACCGTGTAGTAGGTACTATTATTTATTCTATGCCGTTGGTGCTCGACGGTGGATCAAAAAACTATAAGCTAACTAATATAAATTCAAAGAACCTATGGATTTCTGCCCGTTTCTCCATCTCTATGGCGACATGCTTCCATGCTTCCGCGCAGGAACCGACGCTCTCTTTGCACGCCTTGCTCAGCTTCGTGCCCAGCTTCGCCAGACATTTTGAGTAGTAGTGCTCTGCCTCGACCCTGTGAGGAAACGAACCGACCATGTATTATTTCGCAAACCTCAGCGGAAGCGAACGATTATAGCAAACATGGGCGAGACTATGCGGCTGTTTTATGACGCGCTATGCGGTTGTGCAAGGTACTGATAATGCCGTCTCGCCCAATGGGGGGGGCCAATGCGTTTTTAGAGCGCGAGTCATTTGCGTCTAACGATGTCCCACTTGGCGGAACCTCGCAGCGAGCTATTTTTGTTATGTGGCCATTGCCGTGCCCTTACTTTAAACATTCGGACTCGATACTATATAGAATAGTAATTGCGCAGCGAAAGTACTATGCGAACAATACAGTAATCAATTACATGTCATGACGGTAATCAATTATAAACTCTCGTATTGTCCCTAGATCGAGATGAACGTTCGATAGGAACGCGGTCCAAACTGAATGAAGAATCGCTCCGATGCTCTCCGAACAATAACGTATTGTTTTAGAATCGATGGAAAGTAAACGGCGAGTCGAAATCAAGATAAGATTTCTTATCTATCACGTGCGCGACTGGTCCAGAAGAAAAAGGGAAGCCGGGTGAGTGCAAGAATAGCATTGAAGTGATTCGAGACAGTTCTGGCATTCTAAAAGATTATTATGTTGACGACGCAGTTAAAATGCTGCACATTATTACGGTATTATCAGCTGAGTTGTCACTCGCTCGTAGCTAGAAGGTCGAGGAACATAATTAACACAAATACGCAGGTGACAGTGGCGTACGAGTATAATTATGTATGCAGTAAAACGCTCTACTAGTCTAAAGTGTACGTCTAGTCTAAAAGTAGGTTATCAATGCTGATCCGAGCAATGTAAATATTGTGGAGCACTTTGATTCTATTTGCGTTCTATTTTAGTTTCGCGAACGGTGGTGATGGAATTTATTAAATGTTTTGCTATAACTAACAAGATTTCTGATGATTTGAAGCAATAAAGTAGGTAAGTCAGTACAGTTAGTACCTAACCTGACTTAACTATATTTAATTAGATAATTAGCGCACGAAGGCCTCCGGGTGCTACTCACAAGACAATAGAAAAACCTACGGTAGCGCTTATGTAGTGGTAAGGACTCTACTGCATAGTCCGCCTGGGGAAGTACCACACCTTTGCCAGTTATTCAAGCGCCAAGCAGTAGTGTGCAAGCATTACTGTGTTCCGGTTTGAAGGGCAATGTTACCAGAGAAATTACTGGGTATGAAGAGATTTGACATCTAATATTCTTGTTCTTGATTCTTGATTGTGTTCGCAAGTTCACAATTTTGGCACTCCTACTGTTAGTGGCAGGCGTGACCCTTACCACCAGGCGAACGTCTTACTCGTCTCGTCACATGATTGTATAAAAAAGGTAAAAATAACGCTGTTGTAAATACGGCCACCCATAGAAAAACTAACCATATCTTCAGTCGTTAATGTTTTTTACGATCACAGCTGTACAGCTATTTCAAATAATAGTACCTTTCTTGAAGTATTGCAGCCAGTTCCTTGCTGAAATCGCTTCCCTGTTTCACGTATCGTCGCAATTCATCGAAACCATTCTGAGCCTGTAACAAAATTAAAAAAAAAATGAAACACGTAACGTGCTTCTAGATAATGCTCGTACTTTATCTGTGAGTGGTTTACTAATTGACTCTAATACCCTAAATAATGGCATCTATTTGTTGGCTTTAGAAGGTTAAAAGGATATATTAGCATCATAAGGTCATCACGAAACGTACCTTCTAATATGTACCTTTTTTCTGGTCGACAGGCTAGCTAATTGTTTGACCACAGCTCAATGTAGTCGAAAATGGTAGAAAGTACAGTTGGAACACAGCGTTAGGTTTGGTCTTTCACTTAAACTAATTACGAAATAAAAAGTCAGTATTATCGTGTAAAAAAACATATCCTTAGTAAATAGTGTAACTGGTTACGAGCCTTTGGTTTCATACGCGGCCGAAGGGGGCGTATCAACTATTTGGGGTGGGGTGCTGGACTACCTCTTCGACGATCAGCCAGTATTACCATTCTCGAATTCGTAATTCACTACGGCATTGGCTCTTGGAGGATTTAGCTCTCGCTCTCGTACTTAATCAAAGCATTAAGTCCAACATAACCCCTCTGCGCTCCAGTGGGAGGCCTAATTCGTAAGTGCATTTCCCAACGATAAAAAGGCGTATCTATTATTTATATTGTCTGTAGTTAGGTTAGCTTGGCTACAGATTTTCAATTTGTGATGGTAGCAGGAGTACCGAAAAGAAACTACGTCAAACCCAAACTCAAAATGGAAGGGAGGTTTATTTATCATGGCATCGGAACCATTATAGTCATAAGTTGTAGGTAGGACTCTATTGCAGAGTTAATCTGGGGAAGTACCACACTTTTGCCAGTTATTCAACCACCAAGCAAAAGAAAAAGACAAAGAAAGTATTACTGAGTTTCAGTTTGTAGGGCAATATTATGAGATAAATTACTGGTCATGAATAGATTGGACATATAGTACCTATCAGGGTGACGAGCGCATTGCAGGGCGGCGCAAGATTTTGTTCGTAAGTTTACAATTCTGGCACTGCTACTGTTATCGGCAGGCGTGACGCTTACCACCAAGCGCTCGTTCATCTCGTCGCTCCATTACATAAAAAAATAAAATAACCATGCATAATTTTATCATATTATTCTAATTAAATCTCGATCCAGCGGAAGTAAGATTTAAAATCGATTATAAATGGTTATACAAGCTTGTAAAACATTACGAACAAAATTCAACAAGGTAACCAGTGGGCTCATGAAAAGTCCAGTAAATAATACCTTGCATGCGCCACTTGAGTAACCTAATATTTAACATACAACTTTTGAGTGTGAAATTACACACTGCGCGACAAGGGCACATTGCTAGTAGAAAAACAGACAGCTTATAAGGGATTAAGATTGTGGTCAGTAACAGTGACAATAAATGAAGTAAACATAATGAATACTAAGTTTGTATATATTAGGAAAAATTTGGTTCATAAGAGCCGTTGTTGCGTTGTAGCCCATTGGGAGAAGGCCCACCTAGCGATCGTGAAATCGTGGTTCGACGCCGGGCCAGAACTTATGAGTTCTTCGGAATTTTTGTGCATATTTTAAAAACGAGTTACGTTTACGAGTAACGAGTGCATCTATGTTTGAAAAGAAATTCCATTGCCTATAATGTGAATGCAAATTATCTAACTTTTGTAGTGGTAGGACTCTACTGCAGAGTCCGCCTGGGGAAATACCACACCTTTGCCAGTTATTCAACCGCCAATCAGTAGTGTGCAAGCATTACTGTGTTCCGGGTTGAAGGGCAATGTTACCAAAGAAATTACTGGGTATGAAGAGATTAAACATCTAATATCTCAGGGTGACGAGCGCAGTGCAGTGCAGCGCAGGATTGTGTTCCCAAGTTCACAATTCTAGCACTGCTACTGTTAGTGGCAGGTGTGAAGCTTACCACCAGACGAACGCCTTGCTCGTCTCGTCAATTGAATGTTTTAAAAAAAACAACTTGTACCGAGCCACGGTGGACACTACGGTGGTCATCATCAACCAGAAGAAGTCCACTGCTGTATAAAGGCCTTCCCCTTAGACCACCACACTGTACGGCAACTTGCCTTTTGTTTCCACCGGTTGCCCGCGAATTGCACTATGTCGTTGGTTCGTCGCCGGCCCGATAGTATATATCCTAATTTCAGGCCGCCGCGCCGCCGCCTATTCCGAGCAGTTCGATGTTAAGGCTGCTGCAATGCAGTTCTGGGTCATCACCCGCCTCTATCTTACTATGGCATCTGCTACAGTCTTGTGCTAATAAAATTAATTCCCACTACGTTTCTCCACGTGACAACAAATAACATGGAACCTTCGATATTTTTATAATAAAATACAGTCTCTCGCCAGACAACGCTGACAATCCAATCAAAAAGTATACTTGATCATGCCAAGGTCACTGAAAATATCGAGTCCAGTTTTGTATGTATGTTTATTTGTTCAACAATAACTTCTGAGATAGTCTTCATTACATTTTGTAGGAATGTAGTTCGGGCAATTAATTAACAGGAGTACGAGTGGCGAAGCCATAGTTACGGGCGAATCATTCGTTAAATTATAATGTCATTTACCGCTTGTGGCGTAGCTTGTCTAGGTGATTCTAATCAATCACCGATGTTAAGCAACGGACGGTTCGGTCAGTCTTCGGATGGGTGATCGTGAGTGGCATTTATTTCTGAGCGCTGCCGTGGGTCGGATAACACGTTAAACTGTTGGTCCCGGTTGTTTGTTCTAGTTTCTATAACAACAATCGTCAGCCATGTCAGAGGCCTTCGGGCGGCACATTAACTCTAACACTAGGGCTGGCTACTCAGCCTATACCGAACTTACTTACTTACTTACTTTTTAGGCAAATTTGGCACGACAAGCATTTTCAGCAGTTCTGTAGCAGTTTTTTTTGGCCAACTGTAATGGTTTTCAGATAATTTATAGTTTTCTATAGTTTTCTGCTCGCAATGAATAATGCTTTTGACTGTACACAAATGCGGACAAGGAAACAACTGATAGTAGGTAATAATTAGAGATATTAGTACAACAGTAAGAGCTGACTCATAGAAGGATGTTTTGGTTAAAATACGCCAGGGGCGCATCCAGGTTTATTGCATGTCTAGAGTAAAACTTGCAACGAAGATTCCAACACGAAAAAATACATTTATGTTATACTAAACAGACATACATATTCTTATGTGTCTACTAAAATTCGTCTATTTACAACATCTAGGTATGTCCAAATTATAGCAGAAATGTGTACCTACTTATCCTTATTTATAATGTATGTGGTGGACATAGCCCAATCGCCCTTCGAGGGTGGGCCTAAGTCCAGCAGTAGATTAACTATAAAGGCTGAATTTAATAAATCATGACTATGTGTAAATAAGATAGATAAGTGTTTTTGTTATTCGTTAAACGACAAATTAGATATATCGATGTTTTTCAACACAATGCTTCAGATATCCCCCCCCCCCCCTTACCCTCTTTCCTGAATACATCCATTCAATGGAGTGATCTCTTCAGTGCTAATTATTACTAACCTCTTTCAATGTCTAGTTCATCGCACCTAAATGTACAACCTAACATTTTTTTGCCTTTTACCAAGCCATGACTAACCAAAACAAGATCTACTTACATATTGTAATAAGTATTATTATTATAAAATTATTACTTACTTACTATTATTATTAATTGTATATAAGTATTCTATCAGCTATCTGGTTTCCATAATACAAGCTTTGCTTAGTGAGTGAGTGAGTGAGTTCGTATAGGCTGAGTGGCCAGCCCTAGTGTGAGAGCCCCATACTAAGCTTTGCTTAGTATGGGGCTAGATGACGCTGTGTGTAAAATGTTCACCAATATTTATTTATTTATTATATTTTAACTTAACTTCCCAAAACAAACCTACTACACAAAATAATTAGATTATCTAATCTAAAGAAATATAAAATCAAAAATATAATTAAAATTTTTGAAAATTATTGTATGAACGAGACAGGAGTAAAGATCTCGGGGGCTTTCCAAAAAATTTACAACTTCGATGACGAATAAAAAAAAAACCAACAGCAAGAACCTTAAAAAAAAACAATGAACCGTCTTAAAAATATTATGGGACCATCTCGAGAGTATCTTTCATAAAAATAATAATTCAAAACCACAATTTCTCGGAGAAATCGGTGAAAATACATATTAAAAAAAACTTCACACAGTCAAAGATACTAACATAAAAAATAGGAAGAAAATAGGAGAGAAAAGTTGAGAGAGTTGTTTGTTATGCAAGGCAGCAAAGTTGTTTTTTTTGGCGCGAGTACTTGTATTGCAACCTCAGCAAGCGAATGATCCTATGGGTTCAAATATTAATCCTGAGCGTAGCGTGGCGTACAAAAGTACGAGACGCAGAATACCTTTGCTGCCGAGCCCAACACACAACTTTTCACCTCTATACAGCGAGGAAAATACTAGGGTTTTTTTTTCATGCAGTCTTTGTGCTGATTAATGTAAAGACGCTGGCGCACTGACATGAAATAACTGTTATTAATGCATTTTCAGTTTACTGGCGGTATAGAAAATTATTGAATAGAAAGGTTCTAGTGTTAAAAACTTTTTCCACGCTAGCCAAAGATTACGAAGGATGCGCCATCACGTAATAAAACAAAGTTTGAACATGACCCCCGCGCCGTCATGTTTACGAGTGCGAAAGAAGATAGCACTTTTATGAGAGCAAAAGGGATAGCGCGCGTCTCGCTTAGTGAGCGCAGACAGGCGAGACAGTCCTTAGGGCCGTCTTCACGGGGCCATTTTAGGGCGCGATATGACATATCTCCCTCCTTATATATATAATATCATTGACGCTAGCAGATAAAATGCACCTTTGCCAGAGAAATACACACTAGCACTCACATTTCGAATGACAAACAGAATCTTTCCGAGCTTGTGGGGTGAAATCTCTTTTTAAAAACAGAACGGTTCGCTACTCCAGTCTAAATGAACTTACTTTACTTGTCTTAGAGCCAGTCATATTTATTTTCCACATTTCATTGCATGGTTATTTGTAGGCGGAGTAGACTGTACTTTCAACTGCCCTTCGAATAACGTTCCCAATGAAGGGACATATTCATTATCATCCATTAACATAGACTGTAACATCAACAGAATCAAATCGTTGCCGACTGTTGGTGGACTTGATGTGATGGTGAGTAGTGTTGTAAATATATGGATAGATTTACATCTTTTGGTATTATATCTTGATCGATAACAAAAAGATTGAGCTAGATTCAAATCACCACATCACTTCAATGTCAAGTATTTTTGTATGATGAAGTATTCTTTTGTTATTCTTAAGACGAGAGGACACACCTCCCGTCCTCTTGGTCCTCTCGTTTACAATAATCTTCAGTATTGTGTGTCACACGACGTTTTTCAATACGCTTGTGAGAAAATTATAAGTGAAATACAAGGAAATAAAATACTTAATCTTCTTTCCGCATTTGTATCAGAGCGCATTTTTTTTAAACTATGGAATGTATCGTTAATTAGCGTATCGATTATATTATACTTAGCACAAGATTTAAAGAAGTATCGATCATTGTGATTCGCCCTGGATTGTCGCGAAGTAGCAAGTAACAATAAAAAAATGTTAAATTAATGGTTTTCATAATGAACACGCAATGTTGTTTTTATTTAAATAGTAACGTCCATTAATTACCAGTCGAGGTTGACTTTGGTATTTAATGGAATGGAAAAATGGCGATTTTTATGAGAACCTTTCTATCTACCTACTTAAAGCTCAGTACTAGTCATTCAAAGTGGTTTTTTTAATTACTGTAGGTACCAATTAGAAATACACCCACATCAGCAGAAAATGCTGCAGTGGACGATGAAAACAAAAAGATAGCGCGTTGGCGAGGACACCTATACTCAGCAGTCGGCAGTAGGTGACACCAACCAATTAAAAAGAAGTTCCTATATGTATAAGACTCTTTAAATGAGACTTTCTCGTTTGGAAATCAGTTAAAAAATGTATATAAAGGGTAGAGGATCTGTAGAGTCATTCTACAGATCAAACTACTGATTATAGAATTCATAAAATCTAAGTAGGTAGTAAAACGTAGTTTAGGACGTCCTGCGTCTCGATGGAGTGACGATATAAACAGGTAAGACAGTTGCCTAGAAGTGAGAAATCGACCATGATAGGTAAATGAATTGCTTCGAAGACTAACTGTGATGATGACGATGAAATAAAAACCATAAAGTTTCCCTTCAAGATGGAAAGCAATTTAATAGAAAGCTGGAAGTTGTTAAACTAGAGCATTCTCTTGCTGTTTAAGCATTAGAGGTGAAGTCGTGATGTAGAGTCCTCACAGATATTAATAGTAAATACATTGTTCACGACGAAACGATAATACGAGTACCTACAACCTCAGATAAGATCGTAGAAATCTAATTTGCATGTTAGTAATACTTATACAAGTACCTACATAGTAATTAAATGACGTCATCACAAGTTCAAGGTTGAGGAAAAACGGGTTTTATGTAAGTCTGGTTATTAGTCAATGCGGGTTTGAAATTTAATTTGGAGTCTTGTCACTCATTTCGTCCATTAATTATGTATGGAGTTCATCAAGCTATACCATGCGATTTTAAACATGGTTACGGCATAATTATGTAAGTTAAGTAAGCAGGTAATATTAAGGGATTCTGGATTTGGGTAAAGACCGGTTTTTTTTCCAAAACGATGAATATTTTTTGCAGCTGGCAACAATGAATATTTTTTTGCACAGACTTGCGGATTTGTTTGGCACTGACCTCAGTCAAGCAATGAGGATCAAAGAGAAGTACCTACTTAGCACGAGACGAATCTTTTTCTCTCTTATTGTCCATGTTTGGTCCACCATAGTCAATCCACAGCTCTATTAATACTCTTATCAAAGCAAACTTACCTAATCGAATGCTTGCATCATAATAACGCAACTCGCTTTTCATTATGCTAATAGACATAATTTATATGGTAAATCATAAATAAAATTTAAATAAGGAGGAGGATCGTTTCGTGAGGATGGTCTATCACTTTTTTCGAGGCTTTATAAACGTTGATCATGTTGAACAGTTTTAGCTACGGGGGCAGAGCCACGAGTAAAAACTAGTTCATTAAAAGAATGTACTTAGGTAAGTATTATTTTCTATCGATAGAATGCACGACGGGTGCCGACAAAATCGTGCTTTGGGCGCAAGTCACGTGCTTCCACACCCGTCAGTAGATTAAATTATACCACTACATTACACCACTGCGTACCAACAAAATGTACAATAACTTTCTTTACGTCACTTTCACTGTACGCGAAAATGATTCTACTATCAAAGAGGAGAAGGTTACTAATCACGGTCGCGGATCGATGGGAGCGCTATTTGAATTTCGAATGCGCATGAGTGGAATAGCGAAGAGCGCACGCGCTTCCGCTCGTATCGCATCGTCGGGAAGCGCTGTCATTTTACGAAAATGGAATCGAATCTAAAATAGATTTAGTTTCTTTTGTCTTTTGAATTTGTTTTAGTATGATGAGTCGAGTCGATGTCTCGTGTTACTATTTTGGCTTTACGATTTTTTGTAGTAGTCTTTTGACGGTATGCACAAGATAATATAATGTCGTGAGCATAAGCTTGTTATGCCTTGATTTGCCCACTATTTTTTATTTCATCTTTTTGATGTATCGTAATGACTAAAAATTCTACTCCAAAATTGAATGAAGTCTTTTATTTCTACAATAAAATTTAACTCAGACGAGTACTGCTACGCTGGACAAAACGATTTCAATCTTGCATAATATAATTTTCTGGAGGAACTCACCCAATAGTTATCTTTAAAGACTTGGTTATTGGATGACCGGAGGTGGATCATGTCTTCCAGAGTGTTCTGCCACCGGTCCATGCCGGCAGCGATCTTATTGGAGACGTTCTCCCGGTTCATGGCGCCCTCGTCGGCGGCTGGGCCCTGAGCCGCATCACTGCTCCCTGCCTCCTTGCTGCTGGTGCTAATGGCACTTAACGTTCTGCAACAAACAAAATGAACCATTTAGAACCTTACGTCCACCTGTTATCATATTCCTATACAAGTTCGACGTCCTGAAATCCAAACCAAAACAGCCAAGCCTTTACTATACTCGGATCATGACAGTGAATCTCTGGCATGGCAGTTCAGTTAATCGATGCATTCAAATGTGTGTTGGACGTGTACAATGTACATTGATCTTTGATTGAGTAGAGATGGAGAGCTAAATCGTCCAAGACATTTGTGAATATCAAATATTATATTTATCAAATATTTTAGCAGTAAAACTATTATTTCATCAGATGTGGTGGATATGTAGCAAGCTCAAGTAGACCGCCGAATTGCTGACTTGAGTAAAGACTACGTTTAGAAGGCTAACATGGTTTGGATGCCTTGCGGCTAGTTCTCAAGCGGCTAGCGTTTAGGTCGATTCTTGGGCAACAGACGTTGTTTTTGTTCCTATCACTCTCATGTTCAAACCAGTGAGAATAACCTAGTTAGAAAACATTATCGGTTGCATGAAAATCGACTTACAGTGTATAGTAATACGGTGGACAGAAATTAAGAGCGGAATATGTAGCGCGGTGTCGTGTTGTAAATTAGGAGGGGTCTGCTAGCGCGAAGACAACGTGTAAACTAATGATGATAACGCCTTAAGACGGTTAGCTCTAGGTACTATAGTCAAATAAAACAGATATGGAAATCCGATAAACAAATCAGATAGGTATAGTCAATCTGATTTGTATATGTGTCCGGAATACCAGGTAAAAATTCCCACCAATTCAGTTACACCCGTACCCTGTTTTGACTGCCTGTTTTGTTCGAGAATAGATATTTGAAAAAACAAGGTTTTTTTAAAACCTCTCAATGTTACTAAAAATATCGGCAATTTCCCAAAAAAAGTGAACTGATATTTTAAGTTCAGAATGAAACGTAGATAGGTAATTAATTAATAAACCGCACGCGCAAATCTTTTGAAAAAAGTGAGAACAAGATGTCACGTCAGTGACTCGTTTAAGACTCGTTCTAGCTACAATGCCCTACAATGTCTAAAATCCTATAACTAACATAAGAGTTGCCTAAAATAGCCAACTACTTTAGTTGGCTATTTAACAATTCATACGCATTTCCTTAATTCTTCACAAACGAAGGATTTGAGCAAAGCATGTAAATTAAGAAGTAAGGCTACTTCCTCTCATTAACGAAATGTGAAGTAAAACCTTTGCTAAAGCGAGTTATGTCTATAGTATATACGTTATATATATGTGCATACATATGTGTGAATCATTCCAACTTCCTATTGAGGATGCGTAACAACCTTACTCACGGTTTCTTATGATTATAAGAAATAGTTACCTACTACCTACGGATGTCATCGCGAAAGGTCTTTACCTATGAAATTGCCGTTTTGTATGGAATAAGTGAAAGTACTTATTTTTTTAACTTTTTTATTTTTGTTATTCAAAGTAATCACCCATGCAATCGACGCATCTTTGCCAACATTGATGCCCTTCTTGTAAAACTTGTTGTCTTCCATTCATTATCGGTATTGCCTATTTATAATTATTTTCTTCCTGAGTACTGTTTCCGTTTTTTTTTTATAATTCTTATACTTATAGTAGTTCCTATAAAAATGCTTGTATTAAATTTACTATAACTGTCAGCAGTTAATGGTAGGCCCCCAAGCAAAGCAAGCGCTTCATTTTTGAATGGCAGTGTGCAATTTAGTGAGTCAGGCTGTAATTTTGCGTTATTTCGCAATCTCGGGAGTTCGGAGTTTCGGACACACACGATTGCGATGGCGGATAGGCAAGTAATAGGTCTTCAAGATGGAACCGATAATGTCTTCGTTGATTCTTCGGTTATTTATGATGCCATTGACCACTCACCTGTAATTTGTTTTGTAATATTTCTAGTCTTTTTATTAAGTAGCTTTACATTGCGTATTTTTAAATCAGTTACTACAAGCATACATTAAGTATACAAGCATACTTAATCTATGCTACAAGTAAAGTCTTTGTGGAGTTCCACTATTTATTTTCTGATTCCATCATCAAACGCGCCAAATTATTGTTGCATTAAATTTTAGTATATTGTTGTTGTATTAATTGTTGTTGTTATTGTTGTATTATTGTTGTTAGATTTTATTGCTGTATTAATTGTACTCCGTGTGCACTCTGTGGGCTAAGCAGGACGCAGCTGCACGCGCGTCGGGCTCTGTTTTCACTGTTTGATAAAGGTCACCGGATGTGATCGAAACTTTAGTCGGAGTATCCGATTTAATTAAACGTGAGTATTCCCGTATAAATAAAACAAAAATGTATCAAAACCACGTCAGATTTCATAATTTAATTGTATTATTATTATTGTTGTCTTTAAATATGTGGTAACTACCTATAAATGTGCAAAGTTTCAAATCGATACGACAATAACTAGGAGTATATTAAAACTGATCTTCAAGTTTGTTTTGTATCGACGTAGTTATAAATAACCAGACGTACTGTATGCACCATTGACTTGCACCATCAATGGTGCAGATGCAACGAATTAGTGGAGTTTATAGTGAGCAAAATAGTTCTAGAAAAGTATTTATTTTCAGAAACTCCTTACAAGAAAAAAACCACCAATATATACTTAGGTACAAGTAAGGCATGTTTACACTAACAGATTAATGTTATACACAAGCATCATAATGCATCATTAGCGATAAAATCTTACGTCACAACTTCACTCAGATCAGATCATCTGTAGATTGGGAACATCATCCATCACTAAACAAGGTTGGTAAAAGTAATGATGTTTATTGGCATATAGTTTGGACTTGTCTGTCAATCCGTCTGTATGTCATGGTCCTTTTATAGAGAGAATATGAAGAGTACAGAACGAAGACTACGCAAGAGAGAAGACGTTCAAAATCATGACTTCTTTCTATCAGGAACAATATCATATTGACACATTTTTAGGAGCCACAGCTCCCAAACGTTCTAGTAGTTTCGCACGCTGTTTGCCAAAAACGTCGTTAAAATATTTATTTAAACTTATGGTCTGTTCCATTATTTTATGTGTCGATCAGTTACAACAAAAAAGTTATTTTCTCATAGGTAATACATATTTATTCAGTATTCTTCTGCACCTACTTGTATAAGTGACTGAAGTCCCGACTGTTTAGGCGGATTTCATTCACAGATAGCTGCCGATTTTGATGATTTCTTTGTATGTTAAAGTACCCACTCGGCCCTGGAAGATTTAGATTCTCATTTGGACCCGGTAGGTGGCGCTACAACTTTTCAAGGCTGGACTATGCCAAATATAAAATAAAAATACTCGACGACCTAAACAGCTATTGATATTTCAGAATCAAACAAAAATATGATAATATATCAATCAATCTATATCTCTATATTTTAACATAAACATAAATAACACTAGCTCGTCTGGCCGTTACATAACCGCCTAAAGCAACCGTTGATACTAGATACTACGTCACTATACCTATTTTATACACGTACCTATAACTATGATACCGAATTATCAACTAGGCACAGATTGCAATAATAGTTACTACATAACCGGACACTAAGGTGGAAACAACCAATCAGAACTCGAGCATTTGTTTTGAGCGAACATTTTAATATTTTGCTTTGGAAGCAGTTTATTTATTATTTTAGTTACCTTTTTGGGACCCTACTAATTAGACTGCTTATTAGGTGGGTTTGAAATGACTCTAATCTGTAAGGTATATATAGGTTCTTGTTATTCAGATACCTTTTACCATGTTATAGTGTTTATTAAAAAAATTGGCTAAAGGATTAAAATAATGTAGTTATTTATTGTTTGTTTTGCTTCTTTTACAAGAGAGAAAGAAAAAAGAAGGAAAATATATTCCTAAACGTTCCTACATGGCTGAGCTACTCCAAAATGCAGAGGTTGCCCGGTTGCCCTATATTTTTAGGTTTTAGTTGATAGTTTTACCTTCCTGTCGACGCTTAATAACTTAGTTGGTCGAAAATGCCAAAATCATAAAAAAACAATTATTATTATTATTTGAGATTTTTCGTCTAGCAGTGGACGTTTTCTGGCTGATGATGTGAGAAAAAAGAAAACACTGATTAGTTTTTTTTATATTTGTTTATTCGCTCTACGGACTGCGGTGCCTTATGCCAACTTAACAAAAAATATACAAACAACATTTTATTATTTTAATAACTTAAAAGCTAAAGGCTTTACATAATGAATATACCAAAAGAACAACTAAGTATTACTAATTATTGCTAGAATTGCGTGTATACTCCAAGCATTCCAGTCCAGCTCCCTGATTATAAGTTTGGAAAATGAGAAATTAGTAAAAATTTAAATAAGTACTGAATCGTTGACTTCTAGTTGTTATGTTCAAAGTCAATGACCTACAAGTACATTTTACCACAATTTCTATAGTTTGTCTAAAAACTCAGAATATATTGACCTCGGACGATAAAGCTACTTTTACTTGACCGCGTAAAAGTACTCGGCCAAAAGCAAAATGTCAGCAGTTGACATTCAGAAGCTAATGAATATTGTGGTAGGTTGCATCTTCTACTTACAGTGTATTTTTTGGAGTCTACTCAAGGATTATATTATACACACATAATTAAATAGAAGTCGTAAGGACAAAATAACTGCTGCAGCTTAGTACGAAATTAAAAACTATCCAACTGAAAGCTGTGCTCCTGACGGGTAAAAAAATATATGCAATGTTATTAATATAAGTGCACAACTCCAGCAATACGTACTCTACGTACTCCAGTGTCTACGTAAATATACGTATACTAATCCTCCAAGCTTTTATACGGACGTAGCGGTTTCGTAGTGGCAGGAGGCAGGACTCTGTTACAGGGTCCGCCTGGGGAAGTACCAGACCTTTTCCAGTTATTTAATCGCCAAGCAGTAGTGTACAAGCATTACTGTATTATGGTTTGAAGGGCAATGTTACCACAGGAATTACTGGGCATGAAGAGAATTGATTTCTAATAGCTCAGGTTGACGAGCCCAGTGCAGTGCGGCGCAAGTTTTTTTTTTAAGTTCATATTTCTAGCACTGCAACTGATAGAGGCAAGCGTGATGATTGCCACCAGGTGAAGGTCTCGCACGACTCGTCATTTCGGTATATAAAAAAAAATGCAGAGGCAAACAGTTTTTGATTGGCATCATCTATTTATATTTAAATGCATTACCCTTTTCCCGTATATATGTCCTCTGTGATATTCTCCAATATATATTGGTCATTATGCGTCTTTTGGTCTAAAAACGAATGCTATGTTATTTGCTTCTATACGTCAGTCTAGCAAAACTGGGACAATCACAGAAAAACCAATAAAAATAGAAAAAAATACGCTTCGATGATGAATCTTATTACCTAAGTAAATTGCAAAATCTCGATTAGATTACAAATTTTTCACATTTACTGTTGTCACAGACGCCGATTAAAAAATTCGATCGCTCAATCTCGTTGGAATCGTTGGCAAACTATTAGTCAAGAGCCTGCCTTAGCGCATATTGTAGGACATGTTCCCGAATTGCTCGATTGAACAGAAGTGCTTGGTGTTGAGTGACCGCCAAGTTAAAGGTCGCTCAGATATCTGCTTTGGTACTATGAAAGTAAAAAAAAAAGAAGAAGAAAAAGAAGTAAAAAAAAAGAAGAAGAAGTTGAAGGAGGGAGGGGGGGGGGGTTGGTTGTTTGTTTGTTTGGTTTGTTGTTTGTTTGGTTTGTTGTTTGTTTGAGTTTGTTTGTGTGCAGTATCTTTTTTTTTTTTTTTCAGAGAATATCTAAGTAAGACACCATAGAACCTAAGCCGTGGGACAAACTGATCTGGCGTCGGGCGAGGGCATGGCACGGGCGGCCTGCCGCCCCATCCTAATTTCATACTAAACACATCCAAATAAGGCGCAATTTAGGTCACACCGAGTTATTTTCATCTACGGGCGAGCTTCGGGTGCGCCCGACCGACGCCCGCGCCAGTGCGCCGCCCTATCGCCGCCCATCGCCGCCCGTCGGACGTCCGATAGTGTTGCGAAAATGCGTGACGACTTCGAATTTAATATTGCATTTTGTGCCACTTGATGATGACTATAAATAATAATGTGCAGTTGATCAGCCATTTGCTATAACTTACATTTATAATGATGGTTAAAACGCCTACATTTCACATTAGTCATTTTCGGGGGCATTTTAATGATCAGTTGTCTAAGTATTTATTACTAGAAGTCACCCCGTGACGCAAGAAATTCTTCCCGCTCCCAAATATCGTCGCCATAGCTATATCAAAGATGTTTGTTCTGTGTCTGGATTTATGTAAAATAAATAAGTATTTACAACAAAAAAAAACATAGATAGATAGATAGATAGATTAATTATTTATTGCTCACACCAAAGAAACATACATACAAAGGATTAAATAAATTAAATACTAGTGCACAAATGGCGGCCTTATCGCTAAAAGCGATCTCTTCCAGGCAACCTTAGATTAGACATGCATATAGGTAAGTATTGTATCAGTCAAATATAATATTAGATAAAGATAATATTATTTATGAAAATAATGCGGTGACATTTTTATATAATATTTCGCATCGCATCGACATAAATCGATACCGGACAACAGACATCTCTATTTCGCCCGCGCTATGCCCGCGCCGTGCCCGTGCCATGCTCGTGCCATGTCCTCGCCCGTGCCAGTTCTGTGTGGCCCGCGGCTAAGTCACCGATCTAGAAGTGGAAATGTGCCCGCCATATCTATACGGATGTTCTAGAGTCGAGACCACGAATCGACAAACCAAGCGTAGCCATCTGCGATGAAATATAAGGTAGATCCCCGATCGTCTCTCGAAAACTGTACCGTCAAAACAAGGCATAAATAAAGCGTAATATGCTTTGTTTTGCCCTCAGTCGCGTGTGACCGCGCCAATCGTGACGAGCTACGTTGCCGAATGTTTTACACGCTCAGAGATGTTTTACAACGCTAGGTGTTAAGGTTCATAATTAAAATGAAACAATATCCGTTTGTGGACTTTTTTATATTAGCTGCGGGGACACTTTTGAGGATTGATTTTCATAGAGACTCTGTCTGTATCTATAGTATTAACAATATATTTGATCTAAGGTACACACATAAGGTACATACATAGATCTAGTAACTAGATCTATGTAGCCATAGGATACCCATGTAACAATTGTGATAATCACGGGAGAAAGGGACAAAAATAAATGACATAACGTTGTCTTAGTCGCAGCCGTTCAAAAGAAAAAAAATATTTGCTAAATCTAGTACTGTTTAGACTTTTTTAAATACAGAATATAGGGTATTATTATTATTATTTACGAGACCTACTCTATATCATCATCGCCGGATTTAATCTTCTTGCTCAGACGTACTAAGTTTTTAGAACTATTTGCGATAGTAGCGCCCCTATTCATTTCGCTTTATTGCCATTGCTCTAGTTTTAAAGACACTACATTGTACGTTTATTATAATAGGCTAGATGACTGTTTTTTTTATTGTCCTATTAAAATGTGGCCCATAAATATAGCTGATTAATGAAAAGAAAATGAAAATCTGATCAAAAATAAGCAACTTATAAGCATTTTAATATCATGCTAGACAGAGAGGCGAAACAGCAAATCGTGACGTCACTTCTCTGTACGCCATATAAATTATATTCTGACAAGTAAGGCGTGACGTCATTGTTTGTTTAGTGGGAAAGGGACAGAGTTGTCTTTACCAAAAACTTTAAATGCTTATATATCAGAACATAAATATCCGATTTCAATTATTTTTTCAATAAATATACTATATTTACTTAAATTATTCATCAAAGGTATTAGTTTCTACGATATAAACATCAGTCATCTACCCTATTCTATGGATTCAACTTGCAAAACACAAATTCAACCTACAAGCAAACAAATTGTTATTTTTTGCTATGTATGTTAATGTCGCAAGCTGAATCTTAAAGGCACTATAGTTGTTGCAGTGATTACTAATCGAAGATTGGCATCTCGATACTGTATGTAATTATCTTGATAGATAGCATTGAATAAATTGACATCTATTGCGAGCATGAAAGGTAGGTATGTAACATAATTATTAAGCCGTACCCATAGTAGTCCTAGGAAACCTACTTACGTAATTTTGTAGTGGCAGGACTCTACTGCAGAGTCCGCCTGGGGAAGTACAACGCGTTTGCCAGTTATTCAACAGCCAAGCAGTAGTGTGCAAGCATTACTGTGTTCCGGTTTGAATGGCAATGTTACCAGAGAAATTACTAGGTACGAAGAGATTTAACATCTAATATCTCAGGGTGACGAGCGCAGTGCAGTGCGGCGCAATATTGTGTTCGCAAGTTCACAATTCTAGCACTGCTACTGTTAGTGGCAGGCGTGACGCTTAACACCAGGCGAACGTCTTGCACGTCTCGCCACTTGAACGTATAAAAAAAAGTCATCTTTTGGGGTGTCATTGGAAATACCTTGTGAAATGTGAGGGCTTTCGCTTATCTGTGCTTTTAACAGTAAGTACGATTAACAGAAATTATGAGTATATAATTATAATTATGTGACTGAAATAATCGAAATGGATTTGAATAATTCTAATCGCAGGCTCATTTATGTAGCTTTATTTAGCTAGTAAGTAAGTACTTACTTTCTAATCAAAGCATGTGATCATAGAAACATTCCCCTTTAATCAATGGACTACTTTGGCTGGATGCCAAATATTTTCAGACGTAGACTATCTGGTTCTATCTGGTCTTGTGTCTATTTGGCTGTTTAAAAAAAAAGATTATACAGAAAAATAACAGAACTTTAAGAGCTATTTTGTTTCCTTTTTTTTCAAGTATAAGAAACGTAAATAACGACTGTATTAAAAGAAAGAACAGTTTTGTAGATAACTCATTTCAATGGGTTATCGTAGTACAGGCGTTGTAGGTAAACTGGTTATGACATCAAACGTAACTAACACCCGTGCAGATAAGTTTCAACATAGACCCACTGGGTATTAGAACCGCAGCGCGGTATTTACGCAATGTTTGATTTGATAAATCTTGATTGACACTTAAATACAAGGTGCCGAAGTCACGTGGTACCCTCTGACAGAGGGTATCTACCAGGTGACTACCCTCAGGTACTAACCTCGGACGTAGGCCTCAAGCCACATAAGGTTTCTCAAGAACAATTCCCCTGATGTATCTCTATACAACAAGGTTATCGCCAACCTCCACCTACCTAAGTACTTACTACCTCTGCTGAGGAGGCCTACGCCTGGCGACCCTCAGAGACTGGGTGACTTCGGTGCCTAGTATTTATAAGTTGTACCCCTATACAACTAGGTGTTCGAGAAGATTGCCCCCGATAACAAGATAAATGTACCGAAGTCAGATAGCAGCACACGGTAAGAAGAAAGTTAAGGATGCACCGCTCGACGGCTCGAACTCATCGGTGGGCGTGGCTAAAAAGCATGCTCTCTTCATCAAACAACGTGTGGGAAAGGGAGAAAGAAAATGCAAATTTTTTCATGTTGATCTTTTGTTTGATTGTGATGAATAAACTACTGAACGAATTTATTCCAACTAAAGTTATTTGACATTTTGATGGACTTATACTATGCCGTTTGTTACATTATTTTAGAGTTTTCTACACCTTATGCTATTTATGTACGTCCAAAGTGGCATTAAAATTGAGGTAAAATACAAGATCTTTCCTAGCTCATAACTTTCATGTTTATTTTTTTTTACTTAACTTATCAATTTAGAATCTTACAAATACAAATAGCTTCTTGATAACACCAAAGTTACACGTCAAAGTTCATTACGTATGTCACAATAAATAATCACTTAATAACATGAAATAATAAATCATAATAACCAAAAAAAAAGTATTAGATAATGAAAAGGCAAATTGATAAATTATACTTAGTCTTGGACCTTCAACATTACATAGTGGTATAATATTACTTTCCCGTTTCAATGGAGAAGTGGCCGGCTTGTTTACTCTTAAACTTGCCTAGCAGGCAAGCTTAAGAGTAAACCTGCCGAATTATGGGATAGACAGAGCTAATCTATTCATAGTCATTATCATAATTATAATCTGATATTACTATTATAGCTATATATCCAATCCGCTTACATAAATTACGTAAATGTGGACACATAACATGTGTTTATAGACACCCCAAAAACGCGAATAATGATTCGGTATACCACACGGAAAGGTCACAACTCCACAAAAAATTTAAGACATCGCAATTGGTAGTTTTATTTTTGCATATAAAACTTTAAATACGTAATTTTTTATTAATTAAACAATTACATTATTGGTGAAATATTTTATTTACGGATACCGGTTAACTATTATACGCATGCAGGAAGGAAGTGGTATAATTTGTAGGCTTAAATTGGTTTTGACACAAGGCTATACGGTTTTACTGGATATTGCACATTTTTATGTATTATGTGCTCGTATGACCTCAATGCCCAAGCCGCCTGCAAAGCGTTGGGATTATGGCAACCCTTCCCTATTAAGGGGGTGGCCTTCGTCCAGCAGTGGACGTCAATGCAGTCATTTATTTACAAAATATGGATTTCATAAACGTACCTATAAACCTACAAAAACACGAAATAAGCAGCTACAATAAAAACTCTTTATCATAATTAGTTACGTGAGATTTGTAGAAACCGGGTTCAAATTCGGCCAAGTGTTCTTTTTTTTAGTTACAATTTTGGTTAAAATTAGCGTTTCATGACAATCGTTTGATATTTATTTTGGTTTTGCTTATTTATTTCGTCGCTAATCAACTGATATGGGCCTCAAAAGTGCAAAAAAAAACAGATAAGGAATAGGTTCTCGTTTTAAATCACTCGACGATTAAAAAAAAAACTATGAAAGGACCTTTTGACTTCGCTGCCCAAGTAGGTTTTAGGTTTTCTTTCCCTAATATTTTATAACATTCGACAGGAATGGAAGAGAAAATAAATAAAGAGTTATATATAAAGAGTTATATATACTTGTAATGATTCGGTGGCATTAGGAGGTTTGTTACAATATATCGTCCCCGGAATGAGAATCGATCTATAGCGACAGCGTTTTTTTATTTTTCGTTTAAAATAATAAGAGATTACTAAAATAAAAAATTGCCATAGAAAAACAAAACTGGGAAGGACGATTGCAATAGGGTCTGATGACTGATGTTTATATCGTTGAAACCAATAGCTTTGATGAAGAATTTAAGTATATATAGAATGTTTAATGAACAAATTTATTTAATTCGGTTATTTATGTTCTGATATATAAGCGTTTAAAGTTTTTGTTAGAGACAACTCTGTCCCTTTCCCACAAAACAAAAAATGACGTCACGCCGTACATGTCAGAATAGAATTTATATGGCGTACTGAGAAGTGACGTCACGATGTGCTGTTTCGCCTCTCTGTCTAGTATGATTTTAAAATCTTTATAAGTTGCTTATTTTTGATCACATTTTAATATTTTTTCATTAATCAGCTATATTTATGGGCCACATTTTAATAGGACAATTAAAAAACCAGTCATCTAGCCTATTTGATACAATAAATTCTCCCTAGATCCATTAAAACTTATTAAGCGACAGTGGTTGCCTAGGAAAGTGTTCAAGATTGATGCCTCAACGTGGAGTAGGTACTTTCACTGCAGGGAGCCAGTGACCGCTGACGTCACGCTACCTCATCGTTTGATCAATTGAGAAACTTGAACAATGGAGCAAGATGCTGAAAAAACTGATATTTAATACAGGGTTATAGCGTTAAAGTGTACTAGGCCGAAAAGAGATAATTGTGTTCATCATAGTGAATAACTTTCATAATGAGACCAACCCTGAAACCACGTTAGAAATGAGCTACTCCATAATTTTTTTAGACCATGTTTCACAGCACAAATAGTGCAGTTGCAGTGTCTTGCAACGTTTTTGCGTTGTTATTGCTTTTTTGTGTGCATGTGTCGACAGCTATGAGCTTCTCTTTGTTAAGTATAGGTGCTTGCATACTCTATATACGTAATGTTTTTATTAAAAGCACCAAAATTTGGCACAAAATAGCTTATTTGCTAACATATAATTTATATGTGCATCCTATAAAGCCACATGATATTTACCTTTGTTACTTTACCCTAAATACGTCCTCCTACATAAATTATCATCGTGGGTAAAACATGCAATCCGAAAACAAATAAATACTTAAAGGTCAAAAAACCACGTGAGAGAAAACTGAGTGTCTTGAACAGGTATATATATAAATTTGATCTGACATTGTGATTGCTATTGCCGATTTTAATCAACAGTATACTTATTAGCATAATGTACACTCTAATCAATTCTTTGATTTTTATCGATAGTGGCAACTCTGTTAAACTATTTCACCTGGTTCCCATAGCGCATAAAGCGTGGCGCTACGGTGCCGACATTAAATTAACACACGTGTAACCATAAAAATAATGTAAGAAAAAGCTTTAACAAATCTGATGTTCCATACATATTTTCCAGTGTTGATGAACTTTTTGAACTTTTGCGTTTCGCTGTACTTTTAACGTAATATAATAAGTTTCGTCGTGTTTGACGCTGTCTGAAATGTCATCCAATATTTTTTTAATTATTATTTATTAATATATTACTTTATGAACTTAACCAACGATTTTATTTATAAATGTCTTTTAGTTATATATTAAAATCTTATTACCGTATATCTAAACGTGCCATAGAGAAAGATTTGCAAATTATGTTTTCTGTCGTTGCAGGTCACAATCAAATTGACGAAATTAGCGATGAAAATAAAATTCTTATTTATTTGATATGTAGGTGTTACTCGAGAAGATATCAAAAAATATAATATGTATAGAGTTGAGTGAACAATATAATATAAGCTGTACGAATACAACACCAGGAACTCTGAATGATGTATTTTTCCATTTGGTCCATTATGATCACCTGGGTGATAGAGCTGTTGGTACAAAAGAAGCAAACTGTCCAAGACAACCATTTCTTTTTTTTTTCAGTGTTTAAAGACAAAACACGACATGTACCGCGGTGACCTCCATAACAAGACAAAAGTATGAGATCAGAGATCAATAAAAATATTGTTATTGACGCGTTATTGTTTTATCTAGAAAAGGGCAATTCTAAATCATTCAAAATGCATTTCCAATTGAAAGTAATACAGGTAGGTATGTAACCTTGTCAAGACAAATTGTCATACAATGACGAGAGACCTTACGCATTAATTATAATATTAGATTGAAATTAATGTGCTAACTAATCGAAGATAATATTCTAACGGCAAGCCTTCAAAGTAGATTAATAATTAATGATTAAAGTAAAGAGAGGTTATACACCTACTGTAAGATATAAGTAATGTCTATCATATCTAATAATATCTATTACTGATCTAGTAATTAGACGAAAAGTAATTGCATTAGTTTAATTTGGCTGTCTTGATTATGTTTTTCTTATACTCGTACTTAGATCATAAAGACAGGTGATTTTTTTAGATAAATTTATCCCACTTCGATCACCTGGGTGATATCACTTGCTTTCCTTTGATCACCCGTCAACATAATCACCTAAGTGGTAACAGACGAATCCATTTAAATATATCACATGCCCGGCAGTGTTTATATTTGTGTTTTTTATTAAGGAGCTTTAAATGCTCTAAGGTCAGTCTTACTTAAAAAAACTTATCTACCTTAGCCACTGCTTAAACTTCTCTGTCCTTTTCTAGCACGTGCAACTTCATGTCAGAGAGAAGATGGCAGAGCATCTTAAGCAGTAACTAACGGTTGAGAAGTTTTTTTAAGTAAGGCCGTATGTACTACATAGAGCTTCTTAAACTATTTTTTTTTCTATAACATTATCTTTTTATCGTTTGCGTTTAGGTATAGTTACGTAATATATACTCTACTCTACTCTATTATAAATAAAAGACCGAGGATCGGGCTAAATGACATGCATTAGGAGAGAATTTGTCTACTCATATGGGCTAATAATATTGGCGATAAATAAAAGAAAAAACCCGTTCACAAGATATTTACGAAAAGACACGGAACAAAAACTTCTTCCTATGTTGAGGTCGGTTTTAACAGGCTACAAGATGACCAGTTATTAACCAAGACTCGTTGAAAGGACCACAAATGCCGCAGTTCAGGGTCTTTATCAATACTAGTCTAGAGATAATGTCTTGAAGCGATTCCAATGTAATTACCCTAAAGCTTTCTGCTAAAAACTTTTAATTTGTAGAGCTCCAATGAAGTTACGCTAAGTTTGTGATCTAAGATTCAAGTAACACATACCTAAGTTGATTTTGGATAACTTTTGTGTCTTGTAAATAAATAAATATTGGTGGAAATTTCACACAGCGCCATCTAGCCCCAAAGCTTGTAATATTGGAACCAGATACCTAGCTGATTCAATTTTTTTTTTTTTTGTAAATACCTATTTATGATGTATTTATGTATGTATGTATAAACATACAAACACCAAGACAGAACAAACATAATATGTTCGTCATAAAATGCTTGTCCTGGGTGGGAATCGAACGGTTCACTAATGTTTTACCGAAAACCTTTTCACAAAATATTACTTGACAACCAACGTTTCGTATAATATTCATTCAAATTCAGTAAATTGACAATCGGTAAAATGGCAGAATACCGAATCGGACTCATGCCCTACAGCTCTGAAGGCAGACGTACTACCGACTGAGCTATAAGGCAGTCGGTATGTAAGGTATGACAATCAAATTAAAATTAGATATAAGAGAACTAATTTTTTTTAGCCGGATACGTTGATTTACTGGTGGTTTTGAATACTGTTACGATAGCCCTATCGTTATAGCTGCGAATTAGCAAAGTAAGGAAACATAACAAGATAGTGTAGCGTGAATCGCAAAATTGAATAGGATTAAATATTCTTTTGCAGCATATTATATATATTTTTGAACCTTTTAAATTAAATATAATCACACCTACTTAAATACGTAAACCAATTTTCGTTGAACTATACAAAAGTCAAGGGCGCGTTTAAACAGAAGGTGCCAATGTGACTCATGTTGCCTAAAACAAAGTGATCTGTGGGAGTATCACATGAGTTCGTCTCCGTATATGGAACCGTCCAGATCTAGGATCTTTTTTACTTCAAAAGTGAATAAATCCTTGATGTAGATAGAATGAATGTATAGAACGATGAATGAATAGAGACGATGAGGAAGAGCTGTGCGATAAGCGGAGTATTTTCTTGTATAAGTACCTATCCTATTTCGCTATTTAATTTCCTATTTTATTTGTGTTTGTGTTTCTTTATTGTTTTCATGTCAGATTGAAATTAAGTTTAGTAATTTAAAGAGAACAATGTGTACAATCTATAAATATGAGACAATCACACAACCTTCTCATGTTTATTATTAACCTTGAGTTTTGGACGATTTAAAATAATTTAACCTACGTGTACATATTTGCAACAAAATTGGTGGTTTTTTTCTAACTACTCCCTGGTTCTTGTAGCTGAGAAAAAAAAAACTCAAATTGCCCATGTATTTAAAAGCCAATCGGAAAGATTTTGATTCCAAAACTACTGTCACTTTCTCAGTGATGAAAACAGAGAGGTTTAGCTTTCGGAGTCACACATTTTTTTAAATGATGTATGGGTTTGCGTTGACCTTGCCTCACTGATTGTAGGCAAGGTCTTAGGTGAAACAAATACCTTATTTACTCTACTTTTAAAGATCTCCCCACTTGGAAATACTGTTGCTATAGAGCGTTCCAAACCTTTCCATTGGGTTCATTATTCCACCAAACTGAAACCATCCAGATTATATTTACGTCCCACTTAACACTCATTCAGTTTTCTCTTTTATTCTGTTCTTACAAATATTTGTCAATATTTCTGTTCTTCTTGTGTGCTATGTTTTTTTGTCACAAATAAAGTATTGTCTATTCACCAAGGGTCTGTATACCCCAGTCTGTTTCATACTGGTGTCTGTATATCTTTCTGTGTAGTTGTAGGACTCTATTGCTGAATCCTACCCCTACCTATGTGATACTCATCACATAATTATATGTGATGAGATGTGTGGTCCTATTACTTTTGCAGTGGGAAATCAGAGCCCAATTTATTAAAATTGTGGGGCTTCGATGGGTCGTGATGCATTCAGGATTCGTCAACCCCCAATTATCTCTGCGTGTTTTTCTGTCTGTCGGGATGATGGATGAAGTTTCAGAATTCCGGGATCACATTTTTTTTATTGTCGATGGCGCGTTTTAGGGACAACTGTAGTGTTGCGACGTGCCTACTAAATGCGCAAACGGAAACAAATACCTCTGTCCCTACAAAAATATACAACATGTATAGGTATACTTAGCAAAGTATGCTGTTAAAAACTTGCAGCATTTAAATGCTTTTAGCTTTAAAAACCTAAAAACTTTCTTATAGATGAGTGATGTAAGCAATGATGCGCTATCAACATAATTATGGACGTATCAGGTCTGAGATATTTGTGAGGTTTGAGCTGAGAGCCAATGCACCGGGGTCATGGCCATTGCGTGAAGGGGATGCCGCCGAATGTCCACTCGCGACGTATTTTAACCTTTTTTTTAATATCTTTTAAAAAGGTTATCACCCATAAGTAAAATAAAATAAATTATTATTATGTAATGCTTCGTTGGTGTAAACCGAGTTTTAAGTGGATGTAGCAATATTTCATGATATTGATCTGGATATACTTACCCATCAAAGTAATCAGCTTTTTGAACTCAATATCCTAAATTCCAGTTTAAAAATTTGACGTGACAATGGCGCCACCATGCTGGGTTCGCTGCCGTACCTAGTAGCTTTGAGCATTTTGATTGTCTCTAGACTTTCATCGGTCTGGTTACAATCCATTTGTTTTTGTGTAGTACCTACTTAGTTAGAATAATGCAATTTGTTGTAGAAAATAAAGGCACTTGACATATTTTTTTAATACTTCTCACGAAATAAATGAACATGACGGGTTCATTTTGTATGGGGACTTACTTATATTTTTTGGTGATTACGTAACAAGCATGCTTTCTAATAGTTGTTTATTTTTTAAATTGACGAATTTATTGAATTTAAACAACCATACTTAAGTAGCTATTGCTATATACACTTGCCTTTAAAAATAACCTGTTAATATAACATTTTGTTTGACTGGAAGATACATGACTATATTTCGTATTTGCGGGTTGAGTTATTTCTTTTTCTTTTTAACCGACTTAGGAGGAGGTTCTATGTTCGACTGTATGTATTATGTTTTTATAAAAGTACTTATGTTCACCGATATCCCCGTCCCGATTTAAATAAATTTATTTATTTGTTTTATTTTATTTTTATACTCTTGAGGTGGTCATATAAAGTTACTAGCTGCCATAGTATAATGTAGTCTGTAATTAATTATGTACTTGAAGGTAGATCGAAATAAACTTAGTTGTTGTCTCGCACTCGCTAGTTTCATTCATATCATAACACAGCGGTGGGATACGAACCCACACCCTTTCGAACTGGAGCGAAACGACGTCATTATGCTTAGCATTATGAAGAACTTTTAAAATGGGGTCCCAGAAATCGAGAAATATATCAGCAATTACAGGAACAGTTACCTAATTTGTTTCTGCCATTTTAGTGTCGGATCCATAGTTAAAAAAAACTCATATTGAGGATATCTCTTCTCGGCTTAGCACTATTGTTCCGCGTAACCCAGAATAAGAACACTGCAACGCATATGAGCTTTCGCCCGTGATTGAGAGAATCAGTTTTTGTTACCAATATGGTCCCGCAAGTGCATGGGCATACAAGCGAGAAGCGCGTGCGCAGCGGACCGTGTCGCCTGTCGGTCCACTGGCCCACCCCGCAAGTATACCACGACACAGTATGTAATCTAAAGCAGTAGTTTGACTTCAAACAAACGCCTGAACTAGTCACGCGTGATCAAATGAGCGTCCTTTCCCCTCTACGATACTTCACGGTACGCTAACCCTTCGGATACGACCTCACAGCTCGCGCGACCCGCGTCTTGCGTTTGCGCCCGCGGCAAAAACAAATGTAAGAAATTATTCAGAGCGTGTCTCGAGCCTGAGCGGGGCAACTTGCGGAGAGGCAGGCGGCGCGGAATAGTCCGACGCGGTCGCAGTCGCCGCCGCCGGTGCCGAGTCGTGCGTGGCATGGCGACGCGGTTCGCAATCGCAACACGCTCCACGCGCCGCTCGACGCGCCACCTAGGGTCGTGGCCCAGGCGTAAAAGCGATAGTCGAGCACAGCGCGTATTCGATATTCGCCGTGTGTGTGGGTGTGTCGTCACGTCAACGTACAATGCCTCAAAACTGAAGGATTACAACACAATAATTTAAATTTTAGCAACCCTAGTCCTCAGATAGATATAAGGCATTGAATTCAACGGAGCGTCCGAGTCAAACTACTGCTTTAGCGTATATATCTACTGTGACCACGATGCAAGGCAAGCTCCATCAAATTGAACACCGTATTCACTTGAACCATTACCTAGTCAATTACTAGCACTGACATAATATTACACAACCTACCACAATCTACCGAAAAAGTAGTTTACGTAGTCCTATGAATCGCACTGCCCATAAGAAAAAGTTTGTATTGTTCGATTGATCGCTCTGACTGGAAAAAAAGTTCACATAGTATGATTGATCGAACTTCGCGGTCGAACCACGTGGCCCGATATCTTACATTGATCTAAATTTAAAAAATGTTCCTTATTATTGTTCTGTTTTCCTTGTTTGCCACTTATAAATTATATTTTAAAAAAGTATCATAAATATTGCTTCACGGTGCGCCAACATAATATACATTTATACAATACAATACATCTCCATTCTACAACAGAAGTATAGAAAATCTATGTCTTTTGATGTTTAAATAACAATAATAATATAATAATGATAATTATATATATTATATATGATATTCTTTTACAATTTTATACCTTAATGTTTAAAATAGTGTATCATATTCCATTCACACCCACGTAATAGTTTTATAATGTTATTTTCCTATTCAAAAGGGCCTCTTGGTGTTGGCTTCGGCCCGCCAATGCCTCTTAAAGGTCCGGGCTTAGACCCGAGTTTCAAATGCAATAAAAGAAATATAATATTATAAATCGTAATGTTTATATTTTTTTTTATTCCTTTTTAAGGTTCCTTACCCGAAAGGGCTCACGCCACAGCGTAGGGTTAGAAATAAGGTTACGTCCTCGTCCTCGTCTACGTCTGCCCGTTATCTGTTCGTACCTATATTAAGGAGGAAAGTCGAAATATCGACAATATCACCTCACATACATAATATACGACCCCAAAAGTGCAAATTTCGTTATTCTGGTTTCCTCGTCATAAAGAACCACAGACTCTTAAGAGGTGTAGTCTGAAGAGGCCTTTTCACGTACGAATACGACATGCAGGTTATGCGTTCCGCTAGAAATCATTCTAACCATTCAAGTTACGTCACTATAGTTACGTAGGTAGATAGCAAGCAAAAGTATGTTTTGTTGGAAATTCCCATACTAATCGTTGACATGCGTCTGACAATGTACCAGTAGATCTTCAGATAAGTACCAATATAATATACACTTTATAATACGTGTAGTTCTCTAGGTAAATTAGGTAGGTGTAGTTTTTACAAAATCTCCTTCCGGTAGGATCAAATAGATCAGAGGTCGGCAATCTTTTGGCAGGCAAGGGCCACATAGTGCTAAAATAAGGTAGAGACGGGCAACAATTATTCTTAATTTTGATAATAGGTATATATCATATAGTCCTGTCAGTATAGTCCTAGTCCTAGTCTGTCTATGTGGTGATATCAAAAATGCAAATACATTTGATTAAAATTTTAGTAGTCCTACGTAGCTATTAGCTACGTAGGACTATAGACATCAATGACAACGGAGCAACCAATTAAAATAAATGTGAAAAAAAGGAAGGGAGCGGGAGGCCTTCGTCCAGCAGTAGACGTTTTCTGGTGACGATGATGATGAAGGAAAAAATACATTTACAACAATGTCACGGGCCGCAAGGAGAAGGGCCTCAGGCCGCGTTTTACAAACCGCTGAAATAGATGGTTCAAATGCCCATTCTGACTCCGACGTGAAATTCGGAGGGTGTATAGTTGTAAAGTTTCGACCTATAAAGGGACCTAGGATCTCAAGCCAGTAAATAACAATTTGAAAATCCCCGCCAATTAAATTCAAATTAATTTATTTCAGGTTTCATCCATAAAACGTTAATGATAAAATTATGCTCTAAAAACAATCATAACAAAAGATAAATTAAGCTAAACAAAATAATAATAATATACTTAATTCTAATTACGAAGTCAATAAAATAAAAAATAAAAGGTTGGATTTCCCAACAGCAAAATTTACGCGGCACGGATGAAATCGGTAGTGCACGTTAATAGACAGTTCTAATATTTTTTTCTAGGTAGAAAAGGTATGGGGCAAAAAAAAATCTTGATTAGGATTTCAGTTAATTAGGAAAAAAATATTAAAATTATCATTTCGGTGAGTGCTATGAAATTCGGTGAATTATTGTTTCATTTCAGTAGATTGATTTATCATTTCGGTTGTAAATTATGTCATTTCGGTGAACATTCAGGACCTTCGGTTTTCGGCGGGTTTTAATTTCAGTGGGTAGGTTATTTCATTTCCGTGGCTAGTTTTTTTTTTCTTTAATTTTATTTCGGTGAAAGACTGCTTCATTTCGGTGCCATCAAAATTTTAAACTCTTATATCTCAGAATTTTACTAAGATATTTTGATAGCATTAACTATGAGCATGAACAATATAAAGAAATACAATACCCCCACACTCTAAATTTGAAAAAACGCAATAGTAACAAAGTTCACCGAAATGAGAGAAAAAAACAGCTTTGTTGAAATTCACCCAAAATCGACTGGTAATAAAATCACAAAATTAAAGCAGGCTCATTAAAGGCCTTTCTTAAGATCCCTAAAATAATTATTTAGATTAGACTACTTTGCCTCTCGGGGTAGGACACGAATTTCATAGCACTCAATGATAGTTTTTCCAATGTTTACTCGTAAAAAACGAAACCGATAGGCAATTTTGACATACCTATTTATTTGTTATGGTAACTGTTAAAACACTTACGTAGCTAGACATCTTATATAGAATTCAGTAACCCTAACACATAAACTAACGAAAAATGCTTAAAAAAGGTTCAATGAGAGAAAATTGTAATTTCCTTCTACTTTTCTATTATTTGCAGACTACATTTTATTTAACTATTATTTCTGTGCCCACAGAAAAAAATTAAAATAATGAATACAAGACGTTTGGTCTTTCTTTCGCACTAGAGCTAAATTAAGTAACCACTATTATAAAAATTACATCATAACAATTATGCCGTTACATTTGGTTGTATTTTAAATAACCCAGTTGTTGTCATAATAATATTTAAAAAAAACAATCTACTGGCACGCGACAATAACGAATGTTTTTAATACCACGCACTGAAGCGCTGACGATCTACTACAGTAGTATAATATACCTAATATACATTATACAAGTATGACTGAACATCGTTTATTTCAGTTTTGTTTACAATATGAGACAGTTTACAGTGTACAAGTGTACACATAATTCGTGGTAACGTCGTCTGTGAGTAAACAACATTCATGGCAGTGTCATTTTATTTTTTTATTTTTTCTGTGTATGGTCTCGTTGTACCAATCAACCTTAGCTAGATCCTCCAAGCAATCAACCAACATCTATGACATTTTTGCTTTTAGTAGCTAAGATCCGCTCGTTTTACCGTCGTGATTTGTTTTCATTAATTCCGATTACTATAGCTTGAAAAAAAGCTACAAGTACAAAGACTTCAATTTAAGCATGATATGGTTATTCATAAAAACAACGTAGCATAAATTTTTAAGTAGACTTTTATGTTTGTCAGTAAGGGAAATTTCTACATCATGTTTATTGCAAGAAATAAATGTAACTATATTACCTGCTTCGATTGCAACAAAACGACAAAAATAAACTAAAATATTTAAAAACGACTCATTCATCGGTTACAGTCCCTTCACGTCTGACCAAACAACTGCCCTTGGGTGGGACAAAAATAAAAACAGACCACTTCAGAGTTTTACGATGGAATCGTATGTATTATTAGATAGTGTCTTATAGCCCAGTTGGTAGCATATCTGCCTTCAGAGCTGTAGGGCGTGGGTTCGATCCCCACCCAGGATAAAAATGTATGTGACGAACATAGATGTTTGTTCTGTGTCTGGGTGTAGTATGTATTATAAGTATGTACTTACGAAAAAAATATTGAATATAAGTATTCTATCAGCTATCTGGTTGCCATAATACAAGCTTTATATGGGGCTAGATGGCGCAGTGTGTATAAAATGTCCCCCAATGTTTATTTATTATTTATTTATTTAGTGTGCTGGGATCCGATGGATAACGAATAAAATAAATCAATGGGAAAGGAAATCCGGTGTTTTCTCATTTTCTCATTTGGTGACTTAAAACCTTAGTTCGAAAAATATACTTAAATACACACTAAAAAAACTTAAAAATATACTTATACTTATTGTTTCATTGCTGGTGGGTGCATCAATCCTTAACGGTTTGTTTGATCTGCTATCAAAATGAATATCTTTTAAAATACTACTTAGTTTGCTTAGAAAAATACTTTGGTAAAAAAATTAGGAAATTGTCTTCATATGAGTGAAATAAGACAGAAATCTTTCAGTTAGTTTTCAGACAGAAGTTAGGTAGAGTTATCAGTTCTATTAACCTTCAAAATAGGCAAGGCTATTTATCAAAAGCCTATTTGTGTTCCAGTGCTAATGAAATTAAGATAACTATCAAATTTGATTTTATAATTTACCGAATAGAGTTGTCATTTATCCATTACGTTTCGATCTTTCGATACTGTCAGATACTTACGTATTTTTCTCGATCATATCTTACTCGAACCGATATCGATATAGCCTTCGGAGCACCGGATAGTATTTAGTTGTGAAATCTTTTAAGGAAGGTTGTTGGACATTACATATGCGTAACCAGCTCGTAAGGTGAATAAACATGGAGATTGGAAAATGTTGTGATACTTAGGTAACAGTAACAATTTCAAAAGATAACATTGTAATAAGTACCTTCTATATACTCACAATATTGGTAGTTATAAGAGTTCTAGAGGTAGGTACAATAACGATCTAAATGTTGGTATCTATGTATTAGCGCACAACAATAAATACGACTTAATTTTCAATAACAAATACTCAAAAAATTACATAAGAACCAAATAAAAGAACTCAAATTCACGTCCAAGATTTTCAAGCCTTTCAGATTTCGGTATAATAATATTGGATCATAGTTGTTATCTACTGCGTACTTGCCTAGCAGCCCAACGAAGTGATTGTGATAAAGCGTCCATTCACGAAATTAAATAAATTAGAGTGACTTCGAGGATCTAGCTCTCTCTCTCTCTCTATATAATCAAAGTAGAGTGACCAATCAATTATTGGCAATTGTTTTGTTTTACGACTTTCATTTGTTAGAAAAGCTGCCTTACTTTTTGACGAGGGTAACTAAACTTTTGCTATGGAACAGCTAGCAGAATAGCAGAAATGGTAAATAAAAAAATCTCGGGAAATAAGTATTTGTTTTGCTGTATAATAGGTTTTTACCTAGTTTAGTTACACCCGTAACTCAATAACGGCTGGACTGTTTTTTATTAACTTTGATTTGTTGGATTTGTCTCCGCCCCAAATAATAGAATAAGAATAGGCTAGATGACTTTTATGGAAAATGAAAATCTGATCAAAAATAAGCAAATTATAAGCATTTTAATATCATGCTAGACAGAGAGGCGAAACAGCAAATCGTGACGTCACTTCTCTGTACGCCATATAAATTCTATTCTGACAAGTAAGGCGTGACGTCATTGTTTGTTTAGTGGGAAAGGGACAGAGTTGTCTCTACCAAAAACTTTAAATGCTTATATATCAGAACATAAATAACCGATATAAATTATGTTTTCAATAAACTTTTTTTTTTTAATAAACATATTACATTTACTTAAATTCTTCATCAAAGCTATTGGTTTCAACGATTTAAACATCAGTCATCTACCCTATTAAAGCATCGTAAATTTCACAAAAAAAATTAGGCGGAACGAAGTTCAAGGAGACATATATAAACCGTATAAAATCTGTTATAGCGAAATCTGAAAATACTCTACCGTCGCCTAACGAAAAGATCACCATAACTTCAAATTATTTCATTAATTGGAGTATAAACATTTCGGCCACGTAACGCTTGGAAACGCGGCAGTGTCTAGCGGAAAACGAAATTAATTTGATTAATATTACACAATATTTAAATTATGGGTTTTATGTGGAGTGCAACTGCTTTAACAATTTAACGATCTTAGGAAGGAATGAATAGCAATAATAGTGGCGTCGTCGTCTTCAGCCATAAGGCGTCCACTGCTGGACGGAGGCCTCCTAGAAGGCCAATACAGGGGTGTTGCCATAATCCACACGCTTGGCAGGCGGCTTGGAGATCGCAGTATGCTCACCACCGTTAACCAAGAGGACGCTGCTGCCCTACCTCCGGTGGGTCTGGTTGCAGTTTAAGGACATACCCAGGTCCAATATAAAAGTGTACTTATGTTAAACGAGGAAGTAATCTCGGTATTTTTGGTCCATCAAGAATTGCAAAATTGAATCTTCTTACTAAATGGATACCTTGTTATAATGTTGTACTTTTGGAGGCACAAGTTTCCCCCGAAATAAAACAAATTACAGTGTTGCATACTATAGTGTTTTATAAATTATTCACATTGATGGCCCGCCTGATACACCCGTACCCTATAATGGCAAACTCGGGTGCTAAGCAGGTAAGTATATCATACAGGTTAACCATAGTAAGTAAACGGGTAATTCGTACTGGCAAGTGTTTAAAAAAGCTGCTTGCCAGCAATTCGAGGAAACACGCTATGGGACGTTCTAGATTTTCCCACCGAGTCGTATCCGTCGCAGCTACTAGATATAACCAATTAACCACATATAACTAAATAAACTAAAAGTTATAAGTAAGTAGTTGGCAAGAGACAATATTTGATATCAGAATAATAAGTATAAAACTATCAAAATTTCCCACATTTTTGATGATAAAAGTTAAGTTAATTTTGGAATGTGCTTAAATCTGTAATTTGTTACCAAACACGACATGATTAGCACAACTATGCAAATACATACTAATGTTTTGATTTGTATCATTATAAATCCGCCATATTGAATTTACTGTGACGTCATATAGCCTGTGTCATGTGGAATGTGGAGTGACTATCATGTTTGATTATAAAAGGTTTTGGACGAAGGATTTACCTCTTTTTTTATACGTTCAAGTGACTAGACGATCAAGATTCTCACCTGGTGGTAAGCTTCACGCCTATCACTAACAGTAGCAGTGTCAGAATTGTGAACTTGCGAATACAATCCTGCGCCGCAATGTATTGCGCTCGTCGCCCTGAGATATCAGATGTAAAATATCTTCATACTGAGTAATTTCTCTGGTAACATTACCCTTCAAACCGGAACACAGTAATGCTTGCATATTTATGCTTGGCGCTTGAATAACTGGCAAAGGTGTGTTCCCCAGGCGGACTCTGTAGTAGAGTCCTACCACTACATAAAAATTTCTTTCTTATAAAAGGTAGTATCATAGCTAGACCCTTCTATTGGCTTAGTATATTACCTCTCCCTGTATCTCTCATTAAAATCCCACCGCTGCGCGCTGGCCCTTGTGCGTGATGGGTTGAATTTTTCTCCAGCGAACGGATGCATCCACAAGATGTTTTTCGATGAAGAAACTATATGCAAATAAATTAAATGAGCGCGTTGACTTCAATGCTTATTTCGCTAACAAAATAGCTAGCAAAAATTACTTAATAAAAAAAACATTATCAACAATATCAAACTACTAATATGTATAAAATCAAGTTACGTGCACTTACTCAAACTAAATAACTTCCTGTTACCGCCGTAAAATAATGGAATCGATTGAAAGAATATAGGTTGGAAAACTAAGACTAGTTAGTTCCTGAAGCCACGCCATAATTTTGTTTGTAACGTACGCCTAGCTACATATTGTTGACAACTGACTGCCCGTCCTCCAGTGGTTCTGGATGCAGTTTTAAGATTTATCCAGGTCCAAAATATTGCCAATAGAAAAAAGTTTTCGGTTCAAGACGTTTGCCAAGCTATAAACTCTAAAATTATTTTCATCACACTTACCCGCTTATGGACCTTATTACATCGGTTTAGGCTCATAATCCAAGATAATTACACACGCGTGCTTTTTACTTCACATTACAGCACTAGTGCTATAATAGGTATAGCCCGGTAAAATTAAGTTTGTACCTCACTGCAAGTTATAATGTATGTTTAAGAATTATTCTTAACATAGCCGGTTATTACAGTTTTTTTTAAATAATAGAATTACAGAGTTTTTATGCGGCTAAAGAAAATGTTACCTGCGCGCGCGTCACTGGTTTGCGCGTCATTTCCCGCAAATATTTGTTGACGCTTTCGCTTTGTGGTTGATTATTATCAAAAAGAATTTGTTAATTCCTCGCAAGTGTGATGAAAATTGTGGCATGGAACGCGTGTGCTAGTGGTAATTACAGTTGTATCATATTGTACTATTATTTTTGCGTATTCAGGTAAAAAAAAATGTACTATCAAACGAGTATACCAAACACCGCGTATTCGATCCTAAAGGGTGTTACGAAATCGAGTTTATCCAATGTAAGGTCAACGTATTTGTTGCGACCGAAATTTTCATAATGGTTATCGTAACAAGCGCATAAAAACGATAATTGGTGAAGCAAGTACCGGGGTACAGAAGTTTTTTAAACAGATAAGTACAACCAGATATAACATAACACTACTGAGTACAACTGTCAAGTCCTATCAGAGGCCTTCGGGTGGCACATTAACTCTGGCACTAGGGCAAGCCACTCCTATACTAACTTAATTTACCACCTCCGTCTTCTGCAAGAACGGCGGAGACAGATAGTGTAATAGGGTAGATGACTGATGTTTAAATCGTTGAAATCAATAGCTTTGATGAAGAATTTAAGTAAATATAGTATGTTTATTGAAAACATTATTTAAATCGGTTAATAATGTTCTGATATATGAGCGTTTAAAGTTTTTGTTAGAGACAACTCTGTCCCTTTCCCACAAAACAAAAAATGAAGTCACACCTTACTTGTCAGAATAGAATTTATATGGCGTCCTGACAAGTGACGTCACGATTTGCTGTTTCGCCTCTCTGTCTAGCATGCTATTAAAATGCTTATAAGTTGCTTATTTTTGATCAGATTTTAATTTTCTTTTCATTAATTAGCTATATTTATGGGCCACATTTGAATAGGACAATAAAAAAAATCCAGTCATCTAGCCTATTGAGACAGCATAGTGTTGTTTTTTTTTTCTTAGTTTTTGGCATCGCACGTTGTGCATTCTGCCAGTGTCAAGTTTATGAATTTTCACATTTATTTGTAATCATCAAGTCATATAAGTCATGAAATCACAGTAAGTCACACGAAATTAGTCATAGTCGAGCCCAAGTCATACCCTAGTAAAGTTGTGGCGACTTTATTCTGAGCTTCTATGGAGTTTTGAAAACAACACCAAAAGTCATGTTTCACCACATTATATCACTTGCCCACATGCCTGTATGTAATTCAACACTCAATGAATAAAACACCACCATTTTTAATCATTAAATCGCGAAAAAACACAAGTTTAAGAAAATAATAGAATGCAACGACATGATTTTTCCGTGTTCCCGACTAAAAACCCCATAGTGTAGTTAGTGCAGTGGAAACCTTTTCGATCGGGTTAAGAATATACAGATAAGGTCAGGATCGAGGCAAATGACATAGTAAGAGATGCATATCCTAGCAGTGGGATGTGGATAGCTATGGATGATAATACACAATAGGCAAGATCTTATTTATATTTTATATTTATATTTATAGAAAAAACCCATTTTATACACAAGACAATGGGAATGCATAACAAATTTAAACAATAGGTACAAAATAGTTTTTCGCCAGAAATCGGTTCCAACTCAGCATAATGCTGGTTTCAAACAGCCAGCGCTGGTCTTCCGTCGGAACCGTTGGTGACGTGATCATGACCTTGTTCCGTATTATTTAGTAGATAACTTGTTGCCTCCGCTGAGTTTTCGCTTCTACAACGTCTCACTAAATTAAAATTAACATAAAGTACGTATATTCGAAAAGAACCAAACAAGGAGGAAAAAAAGAAGAAGGTTTGCCTTAGGAGAGGTCTAGCAGTGAACTATGATAGGCTGATTATGATGATGATCATGAAGAACTTACCTACTTAGTTTTTTTTCTAAACATACGGAGCATTACGTTACATGGGTTTTACGACTGCGGCTAGCCGAAAGGAGCTCTTATACTTACAACTAACTACTTGTACTACTTTTTTTTACGCAAACATTGCTGTCTTTTATAATAACAATCATAATATATGAACAGCACTTTTTTTTAATTATTTATTTCAATTGTTTACACACAACGCAAAAGTTTACTTGTCGATGGCACCATCTGTAATTTTTGTGTTACAAAAATTTACAAATGGCGCTATCAACGCTTTAGTTAGTTTATTATAATAGCATAAACAGTGTGAGAATAGGGAATATGCATGTTGTATTTTTCTATTCACTCACAAAAAGCTGACTGGCAACAAAACAAATCATCGAAAGTAAAATTTTAATATGTGCACAAATAACGAAGTTATAAACATTTTAGTTTCATGTTAGACAGGGTGGGAACTATACTAGGTTTATGACGGCAAATTTCACGATTCCAAACAAATTCTATACTATGCACGTTTTGCTAGAAAGGGACAGATGACTCCCTCCCAAATACTTTGAACGCTTATATTTCAGAACTTTACCAGCGGATTTCAATTATTTTTTCGACGTTAGCATCAGATTAAGTTAATCTCTCCATTTATCCTATTATTAAAAAAAAATACATGCATATACCCTATTGTGGCGGGTATGGCAGAGACTACTGTATCTAGGAAAAGCAGTCGGGATGTAAACCCGGAGATAACTCTTATGCAAGTTGAAGTCCTGCCAGATACTGTCTATGCTATGCATTGATAATATAGCAATATTTTTTTCGCACGTTCAGTGTCGGTCCCTCATTAAAACTTTTTCGCAATAATGAGTAGATAGGCTCCTTTCGGTTTAGAGCTACAGTTCAACGTAACCCCGTACATTATCAATAGTATTATTATAGTCTTGACCGATTTGTAGTCGCTGTGTCACAAAGTAGGTTTTTCCTTTCATTCTAATGTCACGTCCGTCCGACAGCAGGGTGTCCATTGTACGCGAAACCATTATAATAATGTACTTGTAAGTTGTATCATTATTAATGTACTATTATTTTCTTCTATGACCATTGTTGGTTTCTTAGACTCTCGGATTGTTGTCCGGATTGTCGATTATGTATTGTTATTTGAAATGGTGGCACAATCCGTGCTTCCCGGTTGCTTGAACCAACGATAGTAATAATGAAGGAAATATGTCTCGTTCTCTCTGTCAGACAACTGCCAGTCGTACGGAGGGGTTACACGGAATGGTAGCACTCAGCTGAATGGAGGTCATTGTAGCTATAAACTGTAACAATGTTGCACCACAAGTTTTACCAAAATCCCACAATTACAAAAAATGCGAATGTTTGCCGGTATGTGTGTATGTAAGTTACCTCTTTACGCCAAAACGGCTAAACTGATTTGGATGATACTTGGAATGGCTTATTTCCCGGAATAACATATTTAACATATAACTACTTTTTATCATGTAAATAAAATTAAATTTAAAATAATTTAATGTTAAATTCAGAATGCATCGTATATACATAATACATATAAATATAACTTGCAGTGAGGTACAAACCTAACTTAACCGGGATATAATACATATAAAACAATCTATAACAAACTTAACCGGGTTATAATAGGTATAACGGTTAAGTTTGTCTTGACTGCTAGTTAATGTATGTTTGAGAAGCATTCTTAATATAGCCAGGTAATACAATTTTTTTATACAACCAACAAATAATTTTTATGCGGCTAAAGAAAATAATATCACATGCGCGCGCATAGCTGGTTTGCGCGCCATTTTCCAAAAATATTTGTTAACTTTTTCACTGTGTGGTTGATTATTATCAAAAAGAGTTTGTTTTTTCCTCGCAAGTGTGATGAAAATCGTCTTAAGGAACGCGTGTGCTATTGGTAACTACTAACTACACTCTCGGTTCCCTTATCACGCTCGCTTACGGCTCGCGCGCCTTATTAAGCGATATTCCGCCTCGAGTGTAATGACCAACACATAGCACACTCGTATCATAATGTACTATTATTTCTCAACTGTACGAAGGGAAGCCATAGTAGGTTTCTTGCGCTTGACATCCGATATAACCGGCTGAAACTGGTCTGAGCTACCTTCCTCGACGAAATTAGATTTTAATGTTAATGTGACATTATAATATTAATAATCTGGTTATGTTCATAGAATTTCTGTTACATTACTACAAATATAATAATGTTATATACGCTTGTTATTTGTGTCCAACTGGATCCTATTACTTAGGTTATCTATTTACGCAGTTTGTTTGTCTATTTAAAAAAAAACTTAATAAACACAAAATTTTCACAGTTTAGTAGTATTTGGTAAATACAAATACGTACCTCTACGTACCTAGACTCCTAAATAAAACAAAAAGAAAACATACTCGTTTTGTATAATCTTCACGAAACATATTCTTGTTCCTAAAAGAGTTTTCTATAAATTGGTTTAGGATTCATTAACGTTGGAGCTCCTCATGGTTGGAGTCAGTATTTGAGAAATCTAACTCCTAGATTTCTCAAATACTGACTCTCTGCCAGATTCGTGCTGTAAGAGTGACGAAACTTTAGAAACTGTCTGCTGCAGAATCTGTTTCTCTCAGGAACTGTAGAATAGTTATACGTTTTCCACATATACTTTATAGACCAAAAGAGAGTCCACCGATAAAAAAACACATTCGACGGTTGGGCGATACTCCTCTACGATATTATGTATCAATCAAACAAACATATTTTAATACTTCAAAAATGTAGGAACTCGTTGGTTTCTTTTGATCAGAAAATGGGTGTGACCATGAAAATAAACGAAATAATTGGACGTGTACATAAATAAAAGCGAATAGGTATTCAGTACGGCCTCTAGGCCGGCCTCGATGGAGCGATAACTGAGAAATGCCCGGATCGCTACCGGTAGGCTTTATGCGAGGTAACAAATTATCAGGGAATGAACTCTACCTGCAATGTGTTCGATTCATACACCACTACGATTAATTGGATCATCGGGATAATCCAATGTCGATGCCTTAGTAGGTACCTTAGATGAGCCTTGAAAAATGTCAGATGATGTAACGAATGCTTAATATTTTATACCTTCGTCGGGTGCTAAGGGGAGGGAGGGGACCCCTTTAACACCCACCTTATTGATGATAGATGATGATGATAAAGATTGATAATGATAGCATTGATGATGCCCAATGCAGATTAGATTATGCTCCGTCTCTTTCAGAGTTTCCGCATCGCTAAAGAAATTAATACTGATGAGAAATCTAACGGACTCCGCAACCTACTTGAAAGCAGTACATCAATTGATACACAATATATCTTACTGTAACTGTTTCCATCGACGATGCGTGCCCCTTATATCCATCACAAATTGAATGGCCAGAGACCGCACTGAGAACGAAATGATACAATTGAAATAATTCTGATCTCTATTTTCGTCAAGGCAATAAAGCAAATTCGCTTTCACTATTCTCATTACTTCTACCTTCCCCCTCTCCGGCCGGCTCCTCGACATTGTCTCTGCCTCATTATGATATCTCAGATACTTACCATCTGCGTTAGGGAAAGTATTATACTGGTAATGTGTAGTTAATTGGGTGCTGCGGACTACGGCCAATTATCTGTTACGGGACGGCTTCCGCGCTCGACGAGTCGACGACTCATGCAAATCTGCAGCTATGTGAAATTGAATTAATACATACCACGTCATATTGCATAAGTGATGGGCATTTAAAGCCGCCTCGTAGAACATAGTATAGACGGCTAGCGTTCAGTATTGTGTCAGTTGAGCGCGGTGAACGAGGCACAGGTGCCCACCGCCCGCTGCTCCTAATCACTCGCAAATTGCTCTAATGGCTGACGGGCTGTCGACATTGCGACGCGTCACGAGCGCATCGCTAACGGTCCAGTAATTTCACAATGGTATATAATGCTAAATATGTGACTGATCACCGTGAGCCACATACGGCACGGCACTCAATTAACTTTAATAGAAAGGTCGCAGTAATTACATTAGCGACGCTCTCCTAACTAATATGAAACGCCGGCTAAAGGCTCGATCAGGGACGCCCGAGCTGCGACTAAATTGGGAGAAAGGCGAATCGACTCACTGATTTCTGGTATCGAGATATCGATGTCAGCGATACAGTCGAGCGGGTACGGTTTACGTTTATAGAGCGTCAGTAGGATCAATCAGCGAAGAGGCTCTAGCTGCATTACATCGATATAATTCCGCTAAACGTATCTATGTCAAGACAGGGTAGCGTATGCAGGCGTCTGGTTTCCGTTCCCTTGTACAGCCGGCCGCCTTTCGGTCCGATGACGGACAGGGCACGAGGCGCCGATAGAGACGCTAATGTCACCAACGAGGTCAGTGGGACCCGCCTAGCACGAGCTAATCATGTCGACCTGAACAAACATAAGTAACCCGAGTACGGTATGAAGGTACGGATAAGACCAGCCGCATACGACGAGAAAAACCCGATAGAAAAACCGTCTGGTTTCGCCCGAAGGCGCTCCGTGCATACATTTTGTACTAGGTCCCGCACATCATAAGACATTTCTCGAGATACCCGTCTTGCTCGCACTGGTTAATTGTGCGCAGTGTGTTGCGGTCGGTCCTGTCGGGGACCGTGCCGAATCAATGTGCGACCACTCTAATACGGACAGTACAGAATGTAGGTGAGCGCGTAATTGAAAACGGAATGCGCAATATTTTTTCAAGTACAATAAAGTCAGAATGCGTATTGTTTTAATCGAAATGTGGGACTGTCGCAACCGGTGTTTAGTCAGATGAGGTGAGAAACTAGAGCAGCGTTGGCTTTAGAAAGGTGTCGGGTTGATTATATATATTGAATAGTACGAGTAAGTACGTCTGTCTGAGGTATCGATATCATGCGACGGATCAGACGGCCAGCGAATGGACACACCGACACACGTTTCCTGGTCCAGACAATGGATTGAAAATGCTAGACAATGAAGAGTTTGCGCGATTGTGTTTACAAAACAGATGCAGTTGCAACCTTGCCGCTTGACAGCTGATGCGATGAATGATTGATAAATAGTTGCCACTCAATTCATCTGTAGCGTCATAGAGAAATAATTCAAGTTACTCATTACGCTACGGCAATAATCTGTCTTCTATCTATCTAATATAATAAAAGGATCTGTCCTGACCGATTCAATGACTGACTGACTGACAGACAACGCACAGCCCAAACCGCTGGTCGTACAGACTTGAAATTTGGAGGGTGTATTCGTCTCGATGCGGAGGGGTGTACTAAGAAAGGATTTTTCGGAATTCAACCCCAAAGGGGGGGAAGTTTGTCTGAAAGTCCTTTGTTTTTGTACTTTTAGCCACAAAAATTTGGATTTGAATAGTTCATTTAAAATAAAAATTGCAATTTTCAAATAAAAATGACAGGGACGATTTAAGGGGGACTTAACGGAATTAAACGGGAAGGGGGTGGAATGTTGTATGGAAAGTTCTTTGTATTTGAAGTTATAATGATGAAAATTGATATTTAGGTAGTTCATTAAAAGGGGGGAAGTTGGAGGGGGGGAGTTGGTAGAGTCGGTAGAGCCGGTCGAGTCGGTAGTTGGGGGAGTTGGGGGGGTTTGGGATTAAAAAAATTGCTCGGTATGATTTAAAGTGGGGAATTTTGCGAGCGGGCTGAATTTCTTCCGTACGCGGACGAAGTCGCGGGCGACCTCTAGTCTAAGAAGTAAACGGGAAACTTCATCATTTAGGAATTTCTTTCCCTAGCGTAGAGAGCGTAATAATGACAAAGTTATAAACTGAGATCTATAGGGTCGTAAAATAAGGGAAAAAAATATATTTTTCTCATTAAAAAAGCAACAATGCATATGCATAGGGAATATGCATGTTTTTCTGTGGTTCTGAAGATTTAGAACGAATGAAGCAAAGTAAAAAGGTCAAAAAATAAAGAGAGAAGAAAAGTAGGTAACCTTATTTCATTTATATCAGATCTGTCATACGTTTTTTGTGGTTATTGTTTGTATAACAAAGTACTTGCACATAGTATTTCTTAAGCTTTCGTTATTCGACGCAAATCAGTAAATGCGCCTTGCCAATTGATTATATAATTACTATCAATAATAATAACAATACTATCAACAAAAAATAATAACAATAACGTAATGAAACAATAATAATTTATCAGAATTTCAACAAAATGATACAAGAAAACTTGGAAAAGCACTTCACTAACGAACGTGAACTGTGAAGTGAAGGTGAGTGAACTGCTAAATCACAAAAAAATGCGAAAAAAGTGGGCCATATCTCGCCAGCGCCGTCTATCCTTTGGCTGTAGAACTACGTTTTGACAGCTGTCAGAAAACTTCCCATTATCCAAAGTGTTTTGGACATACAAAGTCATTTAGAACTAGTCATAATGATTGACATGAAATATCGTCAGACACCGGACAAGAGTAGCTGACAACCACAGCATACAAGTAAATTACTGCTGACAACCGTGATAATTAATACTACTGTTCTTGCCCATAAACTGTGGAGTGTACATAGATATAGCTGAGATATCAGCTGCCGTATATTATATGCTGAATACTTAGCTCTTTCTAATTGTCGCGGTACTCGCAGTCATTTCGTGAGAACAAATGAGTCATGTCATGACCGTTCGCAACTTTACCCGGAAGAAAGAAAAGGTAAACGAACCGAAATTACTACTGTAAGTACTATCGTGAAAGTTGGATCTAACTATATAACGGTTGTATCTACAAACAAGTTTTTCGCTTCGTTTTGGTTGTGAAAATTGCGGGAAAACTCTTGATATCTTAAGATTCGGCGACTTCGCGTAATTAGAAACTGCTGTACCGTTTAATTGTCTAGGGTGTTTTTTTCCCTCCTATTCCAGGTCTTAAGTAGCAAAATGTCCAACAGCGCGAAACGCCTAATGAGCAATAAGCCTAATTTGACCACCAGAAAAAAAAGGTTGTATGTGTGATACCGAAGCAATACACGAAAGTAATTGTGTCGTGCTGTTCTCTTACCAGCGCTCAAAGGCTTGTCATAAGTAACTTCGCCGCTGCAGTGAAATTTTAATTTAATTCAATTTATTATTGAACTTTCAGAAGGTCTTTCAAAAACTTTTCTGTAATGCTAGGGCTTCACCTGCGTGACGCTTTACGTCTAGCTATCAAAATAAGTAATTAACGTGCATTACTTGATGCATTAAATAATGCGCTACATGGGTGGCGACACTATCATTTGACTTTGAATATCGGCTAACGTCTAACGACATTAATAATGCCACTAGGCTATTAGCGTGCTAATACCCGGCCATTTCTGCGTACTGTATAAAATCCCGCGCTAAATAATGGCATTACTCGCAGGTGAAGCCCTAGCATAAGAAATACGCACTAATAAATTAATCATGACAATATGATATGTGTGACTATATGGGGGATATATGATAATCATGACAGATAAAATGAAAAAATAATACCACCAAAAGCCAAAAGCCAATAATAAAAAGTATAATAAGTATGCTAATAGCTTCTATTTCATGTAATAATATATTTTTTTCCTGAATGTAAAAAAACACCCAGTATAGTTAGTTAAATATATTATAATTATGACTTAACATTTCTGATTTTGTGACATCTCAGCATAATCTATTTAAAAACATAACTAAAAAATAATTACAAATAAGGTTCTAATTGACTTTTGCTGTGCTCGACCAAATATGTAGGTATGTCATAAATTCCCAATGTGCCGCAGTTTACGGTGTCTACGTTATATGCATCGGTTGGATTGCTCTGCAAATGGAGCGAGGGATCCTCTCAGTTTCTATTCAAATCAGATGATCACGTCCCATACATTAGGCCACACGCCTATTAGGCGTGTGGCCTAATGTTTAATTTATGACAAATAACAGGCTTAGTGATGAATATAACTAAATACATTACACATACTGTAAAAATAAATTGTATTGGCTTATAAATCTCTGAGATATGAGCGTTTAAAGTTTTAGGTGGGGATAGAGAGGGGATGCTCTATCCCTTTCTCGCAAAGCACGTGTTAGTATAACATTTGTATGGCGCGCCTGAGGCTTGACGTCATAGCTCAGTATAGCGTGCTCTCTGTTTAGCTAGAAATTAAAATACTTAGAACTTATTTATATTTGAGCTATTTAAAATTTTGGTTTCGTTGATAGACTCTATTGATGATCGGCTTTTTTATGAGGTAATAAAAGATTTGTAGTCATCATGCCTAGTACCATCTAACCAGGGCACAAAACAGTGGCCGTGGTCAGATCAATCTGACAAACAGATAACTAACGCCATTTTCAGGTACTGATGAGAAGTTTCTCTCTTATTAATAAATGTAGCCTAGGAATAGTAAACCGTCTTTTCAACCGACTTCAAAAAAGAAGATCCTCAATTCGATTGTATGTTTTATTTTTATTTTGTTTGTTACGCGATTACTACGCCAATTAGAAATTGATTTTGACGAATCACTCTTTTGTTTGGGAGGTCATACTTCAGAGGTGGTCTCACATACATTTTATCGAAATTAGTACTTTGGTTGTTAAATCAAAATAACTGGAAAAAAAATGTCATCCAGTTAAACGAAATTGAAGTCGATTGCGTTTTTTTTTCAAAGTAACTCGGTGATAAACAAAAGAACGGATTAACAATTCCAAAACTACCTATGCTAAGTCATAGACAAATTCCGAATTTTGGCGAAAATTTGAATTAGTGATATTACTAATTAAATACTAATTATTTGTGCATTGACTGCAAGCGTTGCTATAGTTTATGCTTCATTACTAGAGAGGTAAATAAAGGTCCATTCCACTATGATCACCTGGGAGTTGTTTTAGGATGTTATTTTATTGATTTTTAGATATCGAGTCAATAATTTGAATGGAGTCGACTATGCTCACTTAGGTGATTACATCCACGGGAGATCAAAGGACACTAAAGAGTCGCCTATGATTACCCAGGTGATATCAACCAGGTGATAATAGTGGAATGGATCATAGATTAAGACTTATTCAGATAGATATGGTTGATACGAGCGAGAAGATGTTAAGCACAGCACAGGTAACTAACTAGTCATTCGTAGATGTTGTACAACAGATTCTAGCTTATTCATCATTTTATAGAAATCTAGTGCCCCGGTTTCGCACAAATGTAGCACAAGTAAAAAACGTATTTAAATCATAGGGAAGAAATTCTACTAATAGTAAGTAAACAGCTGCGTAGTTTCGTAGAACTAAAAATACATACGCGAAATGCGATTTCACTCTGCACCTTTACGGCCTTACTTAAAAAAACTTCTCAACCATTAGTCACTGCTTAAGATGCTCTGCACTCTTCTCTCTGACGTGAAGTTGCACGTGCTAGAAAAGGACAGAGAAGCTTAAGCAGTGACTAAGAGAATCGAGATTATTTTAGGTAAGGCCGTTAGTGACTATGTTAGTAATGATTAACTTTGATTGGACCTTCTGCAATAATTGATTCTTTCGAGGCAATTTTCGATTACTGTTTCTTAAGTTAGGCTAATTATGTTTCATAACACTTGCTCGTAACGTGGATCGTATTACATCGGGTATAGGCATATAATCCAAAATACTTATTAACATTATAAAAAAAATACACGTGCTTTTTACTTTATATTACGGCACTTTTGTTTTTTATATTATATCCCGGTTAAGTTTGTACTCACTGCTGACAAACTTGTTGCAACAAAGAGTTTTTATTATAAAGAAAATGTCAGCTGCGCGCGCATCGTTTGCTAGCGCGCTATTTTCTGCAAATATTTGTTAACGTTTTCGCTGTGTGGATGATTATTATCAAAAACTTAACAACAATACAAGTCTATTTGTTCTTCGCAAGTGTGATGAAAAACGTCGTATGTAACGCGTGTGCTTTGATTATTACAAACTCAGCTCCCTTATCATAGCATAATACCGCCTCGAGTGTATGACCAACATAGCTCACTTTTATCATAATGTACTATTACGTTAGCGACGTTGTGATAATATCAGCTGCCGCCAGAATCAGGCAATTAAACGTAGTAAGATCATTAGCAAACTTTCATTGAAATACCAAAATTGCAGGTTGCAGCAGTAACCTAAAAACAGATAAAGCTATTTCCCTCGAAACTTATAAAGAAGTCGTTCATCAGTAAGTTTCTTAGAGTTCGTTACTTGGAACCCATCTGGTTCCAACGAAACCCTATTACTAAGAATACGCCGTCCGTCTGTCTGTTCTATCTATAATGATCTGTATCGTTGTAACTGTAATAATTAAGAAGCTGGTTGATATTTTGACAACATTAAGGCGTATTTTACTATGGCGGATCACTGGTACTAAAAAACACAGGAAAATATAAAACAATGCAGACATCTTCTTCTTCTCTCTCTAAGTCTAAGTCTTGCTCTCTTTCTCTCTATATAATCAAAGAAAAGAATCCATTGTAATTATATTAAAAAAAAAAAAAAAACATTTTATAAAGTAAATAGGTTCTTATAGACTTAGTAGCCACCTCTAGTTTTATCCATAGTATCCCTACTATCAAAATTATTCGAGCATTGTTTTTGAACAGCCACGTCCCGCGGTTTCACCCGTGAGTCGTGGGATAAAAAGTAGCCTATGTTTTATTTTAGCTACCTCTATACGATCCAAATCCGTTCAACCGTTTCGGCGTGGAGGAGTAACACACACACACGCACACACACACACACACACACACACACACACACACACACAAACACACACACCGACACACACACAACCCGAGAAAGTTATCCTAATTTATTAGGTAGAGGATTAGCGACATACTCTATTTTAGTGTCTTGGTACAATTGAACTCCCAGCGCGCGACTTGGAGGATGTAGTTCTCTCTCTCTCGCACGAATTTGACTGATACTTGGATGCATTTTAAGCTTCATATTGGTTTTTGGTCTAGGAAAGTACTGGTGTTGGCGGTACCTACCAACATCTGACACTTAAAAATAAATATCAGGCAGACAAAGCCGCGGGCGAGATCTTACGAGCGAGGACACGACACAAGTCATACAACAAGTTTTTATAAACGCAAACCTGAATGTTCTGTTCTCAAATGTAGACATTGTTATAAGAAATATTTAATTAAGTTAATTGCAACACAAGTGTGGCAAGAGTGTGTTCTTGTTCGAGAGCATTAATGAGTCTCATTCCGTCGAAAGTATGTACCTGTTTATACAGGGTTAGTTCTAATCAGTTAGCATCCTTTCAAAGGCATATTCTGTACATCAAAACAAACAACTTTTACTATAGGGCCAACATTGAACTCGCGTAAAAAAATATCAGCGGTTCCAAACAAAAAGTTCATTGACCTTGGGCAAAATGTATGGAACAGCTGTTTTTGCAAAACTGATGTACAGAATATGCCCTTAAAAGGATGCTAACTGATTAGGACTAACCCTGTATACATGCAGACAAAATGTTTCACAAGGTTAGTCCGCGTGTACTTTTCATGAAATAATTTACGTCTTATTGTCATCTCAATTGCTTTTTTTGTGGGTTCGACGCATATTTTGTTAGTGACATAGCCTACTCCACTTGGACTTCTATTTAATAAAAGAAGCGCTAAATTCACAATAATAGGTCTAAACGTCAAGTTCTTCTTTTGTTCTACATACAATTCTGAGGGCAGTGGGGTCTAGTGAAGTATTCTAGTATACCTATAGGGTCATTGGTAAATATTATAGCTATCAACCTCTTACAACTTCTGTACAGCAATAAATATAACTCTTTTTTCCCTCTTGGAAAACAGATATAGGACTTTGTAGGGCAAATTGTTCACAACTCCATAAGTTTAGTCTAGTGACCCCCATTATGCAGGTTGCAATGAAGTAATGATGTCTGCTGCCTTGGATGACTATTTTTATCTTTTTTTTCATAACTGGCTTTTTGGTGAAGGGAAACCTCGTGAGAAAGTCTGCATACGCCCGGAGAAGAAATTCAATGGCGTGTGTAAATCCACCAAACCGCAACTGGGCCAGCGTGGTGGATATGGCCCAATCACCATTCGAGGACAGGCCTGTATTCAGCAGTGGACTATTTAAAGGCTCATTATGCATTATCGTTAGTCTGCTTTTACCCACTGCAAGGCATAAGTCATTACCCCTCTTTCTTACGGCAGTTTTAACAAATTAATTGCTATCCATGTTTTGTCGATATACAATTATACATGGTTAGTTCTAATCAGTTAGCATCCATTCTGTACATCAAAACAAACAACTTTTACTACGGGGCCAACATTGAAATCTCGATAAAAATAGCTGTACCATACAAAAAGTTCATCGACATTGGGCAAAATGTATGGAACAGCTGTTTTTTCTTGCGGTTACAATGTTGGCCCCATAGTAAAAGTTGTTTGTTTCGATGTACAGAATATGCCCTTAAATGGTTGCTAACTGATTAGAACTAACCCTGTATATTCATTCTCTTCTTCTTCATAGTCGGGATCTTCATTGCTGAAGGTCGTGTCTAGTTTGAAGTGTTGATCACTCGGTGCACTATGCTCTTTCACTTGTTTCTATCTTCGGCGAACTTAATAGCTTCAGTTATTGGGAGGCCAGTGAGAGTCTTTATAAGGTCTGACCAACGGGTAGGTGAGCGACCGCGCGGTATTTTCCCGTCGACCTGACCAACTACCATCAGCTTTTCCAGGCTGTCAGGGTCTCTACGAGCAACGTGTCCAAAATAATTGAGAATCCGCTGGAAGCAGATAGTGGACAATCTTGTGGCAATTCCGAGCTCCCTAAGAATGGACACGTTGGTTCGGCGTGCGGTCCATGGAATTCTCAACATACGCCTCCAACATCATATTTCGAAAGCGTCAATTCTCAGTCTTTCTTTCTGTCTTATCGTGCAGGATTCGGCGCCATATAAGAAGATTGAGAAGACCAACGTACGCACCAGCCTCACTTTAGTATATTCATTGTCACACATTTCCGATCGTTTTTTTCCGATGGGGAAGCAAGGTTCTGGAGTGGCGACCGCGAACCGAATGGCGCAGCGTAGATTGGCCTCCCACCGACGACATTGTGAATGTCGCGGGCAATGGGTTGATGAAAAAGGCTGGTTGTCGTACAAAGTGGCGGTCTAAAGGGGAGGCGTTTCGATTAGCAGTGGACTTCTGCTTGATGATGATGCATATATTTTAATCCAGCACGTAGAACCTATTTATGTTTTATTACATATAATCAAGAACACATTATTTACCTACCTCTTTTATCTTCTCTACACAAAGGGCTTTGTAAAAGTAATTTGATTTAGTAGAATAAGAGGTCATCTTTAATGGAGCCAGCGGAGGAAGGCCAGGGAGGGAATTTTAGTACCCGTAGTCTTTAATTACCTGACTGTACTCCATTTTAGCCCATTTACAGCCAGTTAAATAAGATTTCCACCTTGTTACAAATACAAAGTAATATATATAGTACTATATTACAGTATAGTAGGTACGTAGATATGTTTGTGCTTTTATCTATGTTCGTAGAGTAAAGGTTCGTGTAAAGAAAGGTTGTCTGAATAGATAAGCATGTTCTGTATTCCGGGTCAACAAAATTTATTCAAGTGCCCTTTCCTAAACAGCTATTGTCTCTTGCCGCGGTGCCACCTGCGGAATGCTTTCTTAGGTAATGTTTATTTTTTAAATTCCTTTTACATATTAATTTTGGCTCCCAGTCACTTCAAAAATTCTAACCTCTAAGGTACCATGCCGATAGCAAGTACAAGTGTACAAGCTACTGTGTACAAGCTACTTTGGTCATGACGACTTTGATTACGTCACTCGAGAGGTGATTGCGCCGGTTACCTTTCCCCTATTTACCTGAACGCACTGTTATGTGAGATTTCACATAACAATGCATTCAGGCAAATAGGGGAATTCATAAGTGTTATGAATTCCCCTATTTCCCCATATAATATAATTGTAATGGAAAAAAATGCTGCTCCTCAATCTAAAAGCCGGCAAAGATGTGTTCTTCTTTTGAAATAAAATTGTACTTTTATGGCAAACTCTCTTCCGCATCTTTGCGTTCACAATATAAGTAAATAATTACTTATAATGTGAAGACCATATTTTTTAGTACGCTAATTATTTTTATAATTTAGTTAATCTACAGTTCTATCTTCCATGCGGTTAAATAAGCTCACATTATTATCCGTTTGCGGATGGCAATTTGCATGGTGTAATTTCCCCTTTAGAAGTGAAAGTAAGTGCATGCACTAGGGCAATGGTTCTCAAAGTTTTGTCGATGCACTATCTAAGTTAGTACTAAAATGGTGCGCTTTTAATTGGGTATCTGCTGTGTCCAGCTGTGGTTGTTAGATCTTTGCTGTTATTTCAGTCTATATACAAATAATTGTTTTAGGGCAAGTGTCAACTGCAACAAAAAATTACATTTTTTTTCCTTTATAATTTTTAATGCGGTTGCTGTATGGGACGAACATATATCTAGATTTTTGAGGACGAAAGCTGAATTAAATCCCTAAAACTAAAAAAACTAAAACACGTATGTCTTGGTGAACAGCTAGTCTACTTATAATATCATAATACTTTAATATACATATACTTAACGAGGTACCTTCACGTCTTTGATCACTTGCCATTGAAATTGTTAAATAGCAAAATGAAACCTATTTCCTAGTAACGGACTGCTACCAAGGTTGACACAGATGGAGGATTAATTGGAAATTAATTAAAGAAACCGTGTCAGTTGTACTGCCAGTCGTAATCATGCTATCCCGCTTACAAGCATTGCGGCAGTGCAATGAGGCGAGTGGGATAGTGATCATATTATAATAACATTTAAAAACGGTGTTTAAGGAACAACGAAACTATTATTTTAATAACACCTTCGACCTTATTTCAATTTCCTTAATAATGTCCATGTACATGTACTTACATAACTTCTGGTGAAATTATGGAGTGTTTTTGTTATACCTACCTTTATTAATGGGCCGTTGGCTCCTGAAGCACAGTTTTTAACTAGCTTTAGAGCGTTTGGGTTCATGCCTCTCCGTGTACTTATTAAAAATGTTGTATTGTTTAAGTAAATTATAGCATTGTACCTATCCAAAGTTTGCATTTGGCGTAGATTGCGTTAGACTTTTATTTAAAATTATAATTTATACAATCAAGGAACGAGCCGAGTAAGACCACTGAAGAGAGAAGAGTAGGGCCTTCGCTTTTTAGTGAGTAAGACGTTCACCTGGTGGTAAGCGTCAAGCTTGCCACTAACAGTAGTAGTGCTAGAATTGTAGACTCGCGAACACAATCCTGCGCCGCATTGCAATGCGCTCGTCACCCTGAGATATTAGATATTAAATCCCTTCATACCCAGTAATTTAACTGGTAACACAGTAATGCTTGCACACTAGCGCTTGGCGGTTGAATAACTGGCAAAGGTGTGGTACTTCCCCAGGTGGACTCTACAGTGGATTCCTACCACTACAATTTGGCATAGTGTCAGTTAGTGTCAGTTAGGGGCACTCAACCCCGAAACCCAGGTTACTTGTAATGATTACATTACAGTAACAGTTCGCTAGTGAGTTCTTGGCTCAACTAGGCTCTACCTGAGGCGTTGAATCTTGTACTCTTAGTATAACTTTTGATAGTTTACGTTTACTATATTTCGTTCTCCAATTCTCCGTGCATTATTGTTACCGCAGAAACGCTCAACAAAAGCAAAGCTGTACGGACGGGGAAAAAAACTAGCTTCTCAAAACAAAATACTTAGTTACATTAAATATTAAAACTAGGTGGAGATTTTGGATCGGCAGTACTTAGAGCGATGCTATGAAACTATGAGAGTTTATTTATTGAAGAGATGTGAATTCGGGTAAGACGGGCGAAGGAAACATAATCTTTGTTATTATAGCGACCAGAGTGGAAACATGAAACCATAACAGAACAAATGAAGACTGAGAAATTCCTTAAATCGAAGTGTTTATGTTGCTTATAACTACAACGAACGCCACGTCGCGTCGGTTCTGTAATAGTAATAAATTCGTCGAAATATCACCCAACAACCTTGGAGACTTGTCGATACCTGAATATAGAATCAACAAAACAAATAAAACTGAACATTTTCGTCTGGATTTTTAGCACTCACAACCACTAAATGAGACTTATTTAGTATTATATTTGTTCTCGGCCTTTTTCTCACGAACAAAACCAATGATTTTTTATAGTTTGTGCATAAAAAGAAATGTAGTGTCGTGCAGCAGTTAAAAAAAATTAACGCTTATAACTTTGCGTTTGCCACCAACAACACCAAGCTGCAAGATGGGTCGATGATGTCATCATCATCGCGGATCGACTTGACCAGCTTAGCACAGGATCGATGCTATCTGCCTCGAGCAGTGGCAGAGGTGGATTAAATGTCGACAGCGCTCTAGGCTAGCATCTTAACGGCGCGCCTCTCCGGAATCTGGCTGCCACACATTGTCTTGCGTATAATGAAAATTCTAGCGTGTCCAGATGGTGAAATCACAACTGATATCACTTTTGAGTTTCACCAGCTGGACACGCGCGTGGCCAGCCCCTCGAGTCCACTTGGTGAATAACCCATTGTTATAGGGAAACAATTTTCTAAAGCAAAGCGTGTGTCACTCCGAATGCCTAACTTCATGTGAGTGACTTGACTTGAGTGAGAGAATTCTGGTAATTCTGCTGTGTTCGACTATGCGCCAGTTCAAGAAAGTTTTTTTTCTCGTTTAAATACTTCACTTCCCTTTGTATCATCGGCATCATTAGGCACGTGCCTAATTTTCCTTATCCTTACACGTGCCTAATCCGCCACTGATCAGTGGGTTAAGGAAAGCTGTGGTTGATGGAAGTGAACATAATTGTATGATACCAGTCTCTTTTAAACATTGTTGGCATAAAAGAAACAAACTGACTGAGACCCCAGGACACACAGATGAAGAAATTTCAAAAGTTTGCCTATGTTCGTTTGAAGCATTCATTCCCGTAACGAGGTTAAATTGAGATTTACAATATCGGGAAACTGACAAGTTTTTTGCGACGTGATTTCAAATCTTTGTGTTAAACAAATACACGCCAATACTTAAACTTATGAGTGGGACCTGGGTATGTCCTTAAACTGCAACCAGACCCACCGGAGGACGGGCAGCAGCGTCCTTTCGGTTAACGGTGGTGAGCATTCTGCGATCCCCAAGCCGCCTGCCAAGCGTGGGGATTATGACAACACACGTCTATTGGGATGCCTTCGTCCAACAGTGGACGTCTTATGGCTGACGACGACTTAACACTCATACTCATTCATGTGCCTTTGCAAAAAAAGCTGTTGAATTAAACATATCACAATATTACCTTTCATATCTACGTACTCGTACTCGATGTAAGTAAATATTGATTGAGATATTCTATTTTCTATTCTAACTTAGAATTAGATAGGTGCAATGACGTAGGCGGGGGGGGGGGGGGGGGGGCAACCCCCCCCCTGAAATGCTTTCGCCAACCCACCGTTTTATACATACCTACTTACATATAGATCGTCGTCGTCTTAAAGTTGTTACTTATTGTCTCTGGTCCAGAGCTCGACCCCCTACCGAAATGAGCTCGACCCCAGAAATTAATTCCTAACTACGGCCATGGTCAGATGTATTATAGTATAAGTGCCTGCAATAACTCTGATCCAAAATTATGCCGTTGTGAACCTCTGAAATTATTATATCTTTCATATTATGCTATTCAATGAAAAATTATAAATTACCGTCTTTTGTCACATATTCCTCATTATTGTTATGTGTCAAGGTGCCAACTTTATTTGCATTAACAATACATACGAAGTACTTACGTGTATTTGAAATATGAATGAGTATTCATGAGTACCTATCGTTAGTTATTGGCACTCGTAACTAAACATTCATAACTACGAAAACAATATAAATAGTAGTAAGTACTCGTAGTACACATAATATAATACTATACTTGTAGTAGTAGGTACCATACGAGACAATGATTATTTTGATAGGAGAGAATATTTATGTTACGTAAGTAAATAATAATATACTTTTATAAGTTATAATATACTTTTATAAGTTATAATATACTTTTATAAGTTATAATATACTTTTATAAGTTATAATATACTTTTATAAGTAATAATATACTTTTATAACTAATAATATACTTTAATAAGTAACTATAAATGTGGTATACCTATATCCCAAATACTGCCAACCCAAAATATAGCAAAACTAGTAATAGGTAACGTGTTTGTGTTATACAACGTGTAACATAAAGGTTCAACAATACGAAAGGGTATGTATATACTCATCATTATGAACAATTTTTACTATGGGGCCAAACCAGATAACGCGAAAAAAACAGCTGTTCCATACAAAAAGTTCCTTTACCTTGGACAAAATTTATGGAACAGCTGATTTTATTTTTCGAGATTTCATGGTTGGCCCCACAGTAAAAGTTTTACATAATGATGATTACATACATACCCTTTCGTATTGTTGACCTTTTTGTTACACATTGTATTATAGTAGCGGGTTTAAAAATAGGAATATACACTGCACATAGACTTTTATCAAAGATACTGAGCTTTTATTATAATCCGAGACGAATAATAATAAACGTGCAACCAACGCGTAGATTGTCGCACACATGTGTGTTCCGTATGGATAAAAATAACAATGCAGATAAAAGCTAGGTATTTTTTTTGTACGTGAGTAGTAAGCAGAAACCTATTAAATATTTTAAGGTGGGTAATACCATAGGAACTACCAATACAATGACGCAATATACTTCTTACTAGAACCGTATACGAAACATGATAGAAAGTTGCATGTGTGAATCATTAATAAAATGTAAATAAAGGGAAATTATTAATACAAATTAATCGTTTTTGTACTGGTGAAGGACCACATTTAACGCCTAAACTTTTCGTAATAAGTAAAATTGTTTAACTACTTACTCGGAATTTGGTAAGACTTATGGAAATAAACAGTATTTATACAATAACAGCGTCTTAAAATTATTATATCATACATCATTCACCATACCATCAACCAGAATGCAGGAATAAACAAAACGGTCTGTTTAATTACATAAATTGAACATTACATTATTCTTTGTAGTTTGTTGTAGTTAATAAAGGCAAAAAAACATTACATAAGGTACTTTATATATAACTAGACACATAGTACGAGTAACTACGAGTATCTATATACATATTATGAATATACGACTTACCTTTTTACAAAGTTGGCCATGTCACACACAATGAATAATTATTATTCTATTATATTATCACATTTGAACAATACAATTTGCGGCTGAAAGCAAAACTCAAAGACGGGCCCTGCTGTCTCCGAGAGCATTCACCATTATCATAAGCTTATCTTGACAGATCGGGGCGCTCTTAACGTTATCACAATCTTGTAGGGCTGCCGCACACCATCCCAAACCTATTCGCGATTAGTTTTGATTTCAGGTCTGAGTACTTGATGGGCGATTTTCTGACAGGCAATTTAAACAAAAGAAGCTCATTGGAGATGGCTCTGAATTTGGGCAGACCAAACGTGGCTGTCATTGTCAAGTTTTTTAGTTTGTTTCATGTGCCATCTATCAAAAAAATATTATGTTGTTTTTTTTGCTGTATAGTCTGCGCAAATATATAATAGTATGTATTCATGTATCGAGTTGAAGAACTCTACTTTTTTATATAGTAATCGCTCATTAAATGTGGTATATTAGGGTAATTTTTTGATATCTCTATTAATGTACACATCGTTATACTGATAACGGGATATAACAGCTACTAGCTAATAATCAAATATCACCAAAAAAGGAAACTCTTAAAAAACTATCTGAAAATGGTCACCGGATGTGATTGAAACTATAGTCGGAGTATCCGAATTAATTAAACGTGAGTATTTCCGTATAAATAAAACAAAATGAGTCTAATAAAAGTTTAGCAAAGAACAAAATATCGTATTCGTCACAGTAAAATGAAGCGTGAATCACTATCTTACAGCTAGACGTACATATACGCAGTATAGAAATAAACAATATTAGTAATATTTGTTCTAGAATTTAACGAACTTTTTAATGGACCTACAATGGAATTACCATTCTTTAATATTGCTACACACGCATAAAACGTCCTATAAGTATATCACAAGCTATTAACTTATCTTATATACATACATGTTACGAGTATACATGAAATATCAATGGCACCACTGACATAACCATATAAATATAATTTAACTAATTACCAAAACTACGGTACGATATGCTTCATACAACACCAATACATCTATACTTATTATTGTAGTACGAAAATGAAATAATGGCAACCCTGCTTATCGGCGTATCTGTGTACAACGCGTCAATCAAGCGGTCTTTTGATAGATTTATCTTAGGATGCAGCGTCACGTGGAAATGTACCTAGAGTTTAGAAATTTTGACGTAGCATCCAAACAACAATTTTTCTTTCATATGGAAATTAAAATACGCTCCTATTATTACGCACTATACAGGGTTAGTTCTAACCAGTTAGCATATATTCTGTACAACAAAAAAAAAACTTTTACTATCGGGCCGAAATTGAAATCGCAAAAAAAACAGCTGCTCCATAAATTTTGCCCAAGGTCGATGAACTTTCGGTTTTTTTCGCGATTTCAATGGTGGCCTCATAGTAAAAGTTGTTCGTTTTGATGTACAGAATATGCCCTTAAAAGGATGCTAACTGATTATTTATTTATTTATTTATTTATTATGAACACCAACATGATGTACGTCATTTCCCACATCTGATACATGGTATGTTAGTTACTAGCTTAACGTCACCACAATTATCTATTTGATTAGAACTAACCCTGTATACTCCATTGCGTTGATGCGCTTTTGAGATCTATACGAGACGTCATAGGACGAGTGAGGAACAACCCCTCTAGCTAACACACAATTGGAGTACCTATAAGCTGAGTGTAGCTGTAATTAAGCTAATATTTTATATATAGTGAAAAATTTACAGGCCGTTCTAATAATACAGGGTGGCATTGATTTTATTGGCATTATCATAGGGGGTCATTGATCTCATCGTAACGAATACCTTTTAATACGAAATCAAAGCGGAAGTCAACTGCTCCATACATTTCCTGTGTTATTGTATTTTTTTATATGGGGCAGCCGATTTTTGTCGTGTTGTCAGGGTTGGTTTTGTGGCTCAAGTTGTACATTATGATGAGTTGAATGACCCCCTTAGATAATGCCAATGAATTAAATGTCACCCTGTATAATTGACGGCATAAACTAGAACCCTAAAGACGAAATTCGAAGGCGTTAGTCCATCGAAGGACGAATAAAGACTGGTGAATAAGACTGATGGATCCGAAGACTTCAAGCTTGCAGGTTTCTTATGTAAAGCTAGGGGCTTTCTCATTAGAAAAAATCTGCTTTTAACCCAAAGGGTTTTGAATAATACTTTTATATTATTCAAGACCCAAAACGTAGTAATACAAGGAAACAGGATCATTTTATTCAAATTGCACATATAAAATATTGTATTATTAGCTAAATATGTATATAAGTATTCTATCAGCTATCTGGTTTCCATAATACAAGCTTTGCTTAGTATGGGGCTAGATGGCGCTGTGTGTAATAAATGTCCGCCCAATATTTATTTAATTTATTTATTTATATTTTTTACTTAACATTAAAAACCTAAAAGGGACCACGGAGCGAGGCATTGTCGTCGTCATCGCCGGGATGGGACGTTAAGATTGTGAGGCTCAAAACAAAACAAATGTATGGTTTATCAGAGTATAAAATACCTCAGAATTGAGATAAAATTATGTAGGCCTAAAGCCGAGGAAGATTTAGGTTAGAATTAGAATTTCATAATAAAGAAGGTCTTCTAACTTTGCTCTATCAATTCGTACAAACCTCAAGTAAAAGTAAGTTCGTATAGGCTGAGTGGCCAGCCCTAGTGTCAGAGTTAATGAGCCGCCCGAAAGCCTTTGACATGGCTGACGGTTGTTGTTATAGAAACTAGAACAAACAACCGGGACCAATAATTTAACGTGTCATCCGATCCACGGTAGCACTCAGAAATAAATGCCACTCACGGACACCCATCCGAAGACTGACCGGACCACAGAAAAGCGGAAGCCCTACTTCTTAGGTTAGAACGGCTGTCAAAACAATGTTCTAAAGCAATTGTATAGACAACCAATGTCGCCGGTTTTACACTTATTTGTATAGAAAATACGACGAAAAAATGCCAATAATTGGTCGCGCATTTGAAGTAAATCGCTCGTAATGCTATTTTGCAACAGATTAAAATTGATCTAATTACGATGCAAGGTTTCCTACGCGTCTATTAAAATTGTCTTTTTGAGTACTCTCAGTCTAAAAACATGTATATTGGCAGAATAGGCATGATGACTACATTTTTCTTATTACCTCATAAAAAACCTGATCATAAATAGAGCCTATCAACGAAAACAAAATTTAAAATAATTCAAAAATAAATAAGTTCTAAGTATTTTAATTTCAAGCTAGACAGAGAGTGCGCTATACTGAGCTATGACGTCAAGCCTCAGGCGCGGCATACAAATGCTATACTAACACGTGCTTTGCGAGAAAAGGATAGAGCATCCCCTCTCTATCCCCACCTAAAACTTTAAACGCTCATATCTCAGAGATTTATCAGCCAATACAATTTATTTTTTCAGTATGTGTAATGTATTTAGTTATATTTATCACTAAGCCTATTATTTGTCATAAATTAAAAATTAGGCCACACGCCTATTGTCATTAAGCGCATTTGCACCTAATGCCGGCTAGCGCGGCCCGTCACATTTCCGTTCTATTTACTTCTCTCTTCAGTGGACCGGACCGTCCGTTGCTTAACATCGGTGATCGTTTAGAATCACCTATAGACAAGCTACGCCACGAGCGCTAGTAAAAGATATAAATGTCCATTTAAATGTTTTTCCTTGACAAGGCATGCAAATATTAATGCCATGATTAAACTAATACAAAATAATATTACATTTTTTATTTTTTTTATGGTTTTCAACTATCACAGCGGTCAACGGTGCAAACGGTGCGTCGTGAGTCTCGCCTGTTGGAGGATGCCGCAGTAGACGCTCATTATTTTTCTCCTTATAAGTATATTGGTTTGCATGAGTCAAGATAGTCAGTGCAGTTATCGCTCTTTTGAGTGAAAATACCGTGTGAGGTTGTAAGCGTCATTAGGATAGGGTAGATGACTGATGTTTATATCGTTGAAACCAATAGCTTTGATGAAGAATTTAAGTAAATATAATATGTTTATTGAAAAAATAATTCGGTTATCAATGTTCTGATATATAAGCGTTTAACGTTTTTGGTAGAGAAAATTCTGTCCCGTTCCCACAAAACAAAAAATGACGTCACGTCTCTGTGCGCCATACATGTCAGAATAGAATTTACATGGCATACAGAGAAGTGACGTCATAATCTCCTCTCTGTCTAGCATGATATTAAAATGCTTATAATTTGCTTATTTTTGATTAGATTTTCATTTTGTTTTCATTTATCAGCTATATTTATGGGCCACATTTAATAGGACAATAAAAAAATAAGTCATCTAGCTAGCCTATTACCCCAGAGCAGTACCCCAAAGTGAAGAACAGACCCTACTATAACCATGGTAACCTTTAAGAGTTGCTGCTACTGAGGCGGTGTCTCTAATACGACGCAGCGCAAAAACAAATCGACTCAGATGGTTACAAGACCAGACTAGTGAGAAATATTACACCACTGAATTTATTTGGTCATTTGTAATAGCTGACAGTGATTTGCGTCACTGATTCATCGGCACATCACTTATTCACACACCTGTCATTCAACCTGCAATAGTGTTGCTAATCATTATGCTATTATGTTTGCGAGTTAAGACATAGACAAAAAAATACTATAAAAAACTATCAGCTCTTGCTTCTAGTTCTTCAGTGATAGCACTCTAGCAGTGACTTTGACATCATCATTAACCGGAAAAACGTCCACTGCTGGACGAAGGCCTAAGGAAGGATATTCCGGTTGATTAAAATGAAATAGAATGTACAACTAGCTCCGTATCACTCTCCAGCCCTGTAGCTACTGCGTGAATGCGAAAAACCAACAGTCTCGTAACAAATAAAACGTGTTCCTAAGAGTAAAGATGAAAGGATTCTGAGCTATTTAAATCCGTGCGATTCATCATCAACAGCCGGAAGGCGTCCACTGCTGAACGAAGGCCTCTCCCTTATTAGGGAGGGGTTGCCATAATACCCACGCTTGGCAGGCGGCTTGGGGATCGACTTTGTATATACCTATGAGAAAATACTGACTTTGTACCTATGAGAAAATAGCTTACGGGCCACGGTACTTCTAGATAGAGTAACTTATTTTAATTCCATCATCATCATTATTGCCAACATAGCAGCTCATTCAGCACCCTGCACTCCTGCAGAGTAGGTATGCACCTTCAAATTTTTTTTTACCAACCTAAAAAAAGGAGGAGGTTCAATGTTCGACGGTATGTATGTTTTTTTATTTTATTTTTTATGTATGTTCACCGATTTCTCCGTCAATAGTGGACCGATTTTGAAAATTCTTTTTTTATTTGATAGTGTATAGAGGTGGTCCTATATTCATTTGAAGTAGGTTGTTTTTTTTTTAAAGTTACTTGTCTCTTTCGCTAGTATTAACTATTCTTGCCAAATCTTGTTTATTTTAAACATCTTCAAAAAAGAAGGAGGGTATTAATTATATGATATATTGGAGCTCTGTGGAATATATATAGTTTTGTGTTATAATTAAAATAAGCATGGACACAGCCACTGCAGACAGAGTGCAAAAGGAAGGGAAGTATATTTTATCTCTATCTCTTTCTTTGTTTTGATGACGATCCGCCATATTTTGCGCGAAACAAATCAGTACGTTTGCAAAAAACTTAAAATACTTTACAATACTTAAAATACGTTTGTAAAATACTTTTTTTTAATGTGGAGGACGGATCCAGGGATGAGCACAGGGGCACATGCCCCCAAACGGTTTAAATATAACAAAGAACGGGAGATATAGAAGATACGGCTTGGATAACATTTGTTTATGATTGCATAATAAACATGTAATATCTAATTATATAAACTTAAATAAAAGTATTTTTTATAGTTATTCTTGTATGTCATTGAACAAGAATTGATCCCAAAGACAGCATAGGATAAAACTATGGGAGAACTAAACCAATGGCCCATGCACCCCACCCATAAATAAATCCTGGATCCGCTCTTGTGTGGCTCTGGCTATATAACGATAGTGGGTTAATGGATGACTCTAACATTTTATTTTTACCAATATGTTATATATCAATCCAAACACAATTTCTAAGAAAAAAAAACTGCAACAATGGCAAAATACTGATGACTTTACGAAATCAGAGATTTGAAACCACACATTGTGAAATGATGTTTTGAAATCTTTATTGGATTTGCCAGTAAACGTTTACAGGACTTTACTGCAATACGTATTATTTGCGAGTAAGTAATTAATTTTAGTTTATCTACATCTATATAAAATCTTGAAGTAATAAAAATTTGTTATTTTTGTAGTGGTAGGACTCTACTGCAGAGTCCGCCTGGGGAAGTACCACACCTTTGCCAGTTATGTTGAATAAGTTAGTTATTCAACCGCCAAGCAGTAGTGTGCAAGCATTACTGTTCCGGTTTGAAGGGCAATATTACCAGATAAATTACTGGGCATGAAGAGATTTAACATCTAATATCCGAGGGTGACGAGCGCAGTGCAGTGTGGACTGTACACCACAGTCCACACTGTATGTGGACTGTGGTGTACAGGATTGTGTTCGCAAGTTCACAATTCTGGCATTGCTACTGTTAGTGGCAGGTGTGACGCTTACCACCTGGCGAAAGTCTTGCTCGTCCCGATTGTATAAAGAAAAAAGATATGTAAAGAAGTAATGTTTGTAGGGTTATTGTAATGAAAGAACCTTAGAAGTGAAATGTGATTTTATTAGATTTAGGCTAAATTCTCTAACGATAGCGTTAGAGAATATACTAAACTACATTTAGCAAAGTTTTATTTAGATGTTAGAGTAAATCTTCAGTAATAAAACGACATAGATATTTAGTACATTATTTTTACTGTAATTTACAGTAAAAATAATGTACTAAAATATCTATGTCGCCCGGTACCGGGGCACCGGGGTAGATTCACTTAAATAATTGAAAGATGTTGAGAGATGAGATTTTGGTAGTTCAGGTATTTATGTAGATTGGTATTAATACAATCACTATGAACTTCACAAAAATCTTAGTTTAGCAATATTATATGCCTACGACAAAATTGTGATAATCTCTGTATAATTTTGTTATAATTAAATTGTGTAAAACCTCTAGGTACCTCATCTGTTGATCTACAGCGATTTATAATAAGAAAAGAAGCCCCTACCTCCCGCTAGCATTAACCTTGCTTAATTGGTTTAGTATTATGTGTTCGAAAGATAGAAAGGAATTGTAGTTATTCTGTTTATTTTGAAACAGATGACTGTTTCCACGTAAACCATTCGACTAACAATTCAGATAATTAGCAGCAATTAAACTACCTACGTTTGTACTTTTGAACGAACCGTCTATGACAAAATTTCCACTATCGCGCTATGTAACAATGTCAACAAAACTAACGTTCCGACACGTACCAAAAGAAAAACAAAAGTAAATACTCACGAAGCAGTAGAAATGTTGGCAGCGGCTGCTGCGACAAAATCCACTCACAGAGCGTCCACAGTGACAGTAATAGGTTTTTTTTTATTCCACTTGGTTTTCTCGTGGGGAAAACTAATGAATTATCGAATGCGTAATTATAGCGAGGAAGCGGCGCACGATCGTATCGAACCAAACCCGGAGTGCAACTAGTGGCGGAGGCGGACGGGACGGTAGAGTGGTCGGACGGGCCGGCGACGGCGCGGCGGCGGTGCGTCGCGGTCGCGTCTTGTGGTTCTCCACAGTACAGACAGACGCTCGGAACGCTGCGATCTCCGTGGCCGCGTTGGTCCGCGTGCTATAACAGTTACTGCCGAAGTAGTCGAGTCAGAAGGCTGACCGATTAGCTTCGCCTGCCTCAGCCGCTCTAACAGATGTCACCGCTTGGCAATCAGTTGCATAACGCCATCCGGACAATATTTTGGCCCAATTTGGTGGAAAAAATGTATCTACTTTACATAATGATGAGCTACTGTAGTTTCAGCATGAATAATTACGATTTAAGATGGTTTTGCTTTTAGGCATGGATGCTGGCGAGAGGCGACATTTAGGTAGGTACCTAAGTATATACTGCGGTAGTGATCAAGAAATTTAATGAGGTGCGAATACACATCTTGGACTAATATTTTTTTCCTTGAAATCCTTTGTTTTTTTCCCTATATTTAATTAGCAGGATCTGCATTAGCAAGCTATTAAATATAACAACAAATACAAAGACAAATTTACGAGAAAAAAACACTGGTTACGCTCAGCCGTTTTTTAAGAATATATTATTCGTAGTACAACGTTTTTGTTAACTTTAGTGTCAGTAGTAGGGTTTGGGTTCCGGGACGTCTCGTGTCTCGAAGTTCCGAGACTTTTTGGAAATTTAGTTGTCTCGGGTTTGTTTGACACGATTGTTGAAATTGTAAATAATGTTATTTTCAAAAAGTAATAAACTTTATTAGTTTCCCGCAACTTGTTGTCATTGAAAGCGCCATCTATTTGCTTAGCAAATAATTACTTGATACCTACACAATACTCATAAACGAGTTCGCGAACAATGGCCGAGATATTGTTGTTTTGTAAGATTTGTAGAGATATTTGTGATTTTGCTCAGTCACACTACTTACTGCTCACATAACTATTTGTCAATCTCTTTATAATGATTGTGCCGGTGCCCTAGGTCTATCAGTAAGTCGTCAATTTCATATAATGCGGTGAAGATCTGTGCGCGGTTGTTTTGCGAACTTGCGACTGCGACGCTCTCTTTAACGCTAAAGATGTGAGAATTCCTTTTGTATCAGTAGTTCGGTTGTTATTCCGGTTAACCGAACTAGTGCAACTTTTCATTGGCAATAATAATTCGGTCGGCACAAAGCAACGAACTATTAATACTCTCTAGTATCAGTAGTCCGGTTGTTAGTCCGGCTGACCGACACTAGTTCGGTTGTTAGTCCTGTTAACCGACTTTATGATTTTTTGTTCAACAAATGTCGATTTTTACTAAAACTGCATTTATTTTGATACATCTCGCTAAAAATTAACACGATTCTAATTCTATTTCGAGGGGTCTCAAAGTTGCGGGACGTCCCGGGACTTTGGTCGTGGGTGGTCTCGTGTCCCGGGACTTTGAGAATGTCGTGACTTCCCAAACCCTAGTCATTAGAGTCAATGTGTTAGATGGGTGTATTGTAATAAAATGTATATTTCGTACAATACACCTGGGTATGTTCTAAAACCGCACCCAGAAAAACCGGAAGACGGGCAGCAGCGTCCTCTTAGTTAGCGGTGGTGAACATTCTGCGATCCCCAAGCCGTCTGCCAAGCGAGGGGATTATGGCAACCCCACCCCATTAAGGGGGAGGCCTTCGTCCAGCAGCGGACGTCTTCTGGCTGATGAAAGAGTGAGTACAATACATCTATGTGTATAGTACAATACACCTATGTGTATAGTACAATACACCTATATATGTATTGTACATAATATAAAAGAGTAAACTAAGTATTTTACATACATTAAGTCTTTGATTATATACCGAGAGCTAGATCCTCCAAGCATTAAGTAAGCGCCTCGACAGTAGCTAATGGGTAAAATACAATAAAAATCTTATTTGTGAAGAATCTAATAAAATATTTTCTTGACATTATCTTTATGACATTGAGTATACCTACTGTCAATGGGCCTATTACGTTAATAAAGTCATCAACGTCATATATCATATAATTTATCCATTGAATTTTACGTATTCTCTTTTTGTCTGTGTTTATCACAAAGTATCGTGTAATACGTTAGCTAATTAAACATTAGTAATCACTTACTCGGTGTTCACCTATCTTTTTATTTTTAAAACTTGTCACAGCAAGAATGGCAAAAAAAACACCGCCGAAAAACACGCCAACAACGACCATGAGTGCCACAAAGAACCAGCCAACGCTCTCCCTCAGCAGCACCAAGAATGAACCTACTGGTGCCTCTAGCATGATAAAAAGCCAGTTGACGGGCGCTTTAAGTACGTCAAAGTCAACAAATCTCAAATCAGTACAGTCAACATACACAGTAGCATCCTTAGCATCTGGATCTGAACCCCACAAGTCTATATTGGATATGAAAGAATCTTCGAGAAAAGTCAGGGGAGAGTGCGATGTATCTGAGAGCACATCTCACACTCAATACTTCAAGAAATCAAGACATAAAGATTTCTACGCGAGAATTACCACAGATGAATTTTGCGGCTTATCAGAGTCTATATCAGGGTCTACGGATACCTTTCAATGTGTCCATGGCTCTGAGGGCAAGATTTATACAAAGAAGGGCTTGTTGAAAAGAAACTTGATTAAAGAACTGGATCCCATTCCTACAGGTTGGATATTATTTTGGGCCAATTTTGCGCACATTGCGCGTTGCCCTTTGCGTGGCTAGCATAGAAAGTCATGCGGTATCATTGCGAAATGCGTACTTACGTACAGGAGTATCAAGCATTGGGGTTGGCCTTGATTATTAGCGTTTTTGTTTAAAAGCTCTAAATATAAAAGTTGACTTGTATCGACAGCTTCCGTGCATAAATAATCATGAAAAATATGGAATTAAATCAAGTCCACCAATTTAATAATTTTAACATTTAAAATTTAAAACCCTGCCCTTGTGGTTTCTGTCTGTACAACTTTATAAAGTAGTTCAGTAGTTTTAGTTTCTCTATCACCTAATATGTAGTTTTATTACAGTACGATAGATAGCCTTGGTATAGTAATAACTTTAAACCTTCATTGGACACGAACGTACACGGCGGTATTTTGAAGATTCTAAATGTTCATGGGCCAAAGAAAGGATCTGCTTTCGTAATAAAACGCCAATACAATGGGTCAAGTGTTGATATGTCTGATAGCCGATTCAGGTAGACGTGATGTCTTCAAATAGCCATCAGCCTAGTATTTAAAGAAAGTAGCCTTGATATGGTTCGGATGTCCTTACATTCAAAATATCGCCGCTTTCCTTTACCCACTTCCCTTTTCGATCAACTATTATTATTAATATTACTTCTTTGTCTTGATATAAACATCATCAAACAATCGGTGGTATGTTTTGTTTGTACAGATTATCAGAATAATAAATTATTATAAAATATTTGTAGTTTGCTTGTTCCTACTGTTGAAAGGTTTGGATGGTTTCATATGTTCATACTACGACTTAGAAATCATTAAGTATGAAGCTAGCTTTTACCGCGAATAAATATTATAAACACTATTTTAAACTATCGCGGTTATTCATAACATTTCTATTTTTAATGGGTTCATTATAATCCCCAAAAAAGTTACGGTTCTCATCAGGTAACGTAACGAGTACTGCAGCATATTGCTAGTGTTCAATAACAAAAATACGAAATGTATTTTACATTTGGCTATATGAAATAACGTTTATTGCCCGTGGTACTACCAGTAGTACTAACGGGAAAAAATACCCCGTAGTACTACCAAGCGGTCCAGTAGTACCCCGGGAAGTTTCTTTTTATCCGATAATAGGCAAAGTGCGGGTAATATGAGGGTTGCAGAAAATAGTTCTTTGGATCTAAGAAGATTTTTAGTAAAATAAAAATTCATAAATATTCTTTAATAACTTTTTTTAACCTACTTTTGCACTGTGTTATTTCACTTATCCTTGATTTCCATTGATTTTTATTCGCGTTCTTTGAACTAAGGACGCAGTTGTTAAGAGTAATTATCAGTCATTAAATTCTATAGCTTCTCTGAATCTTGTTCCATGATCATTCGTTGTCTTTACTGTATAATTCCAGTATGTACTTGTACTACCATAGATATTACCTTGTGTTGGTTGTAGTTGGTAAGCACATTAACTTTTTCATTAACTGTCTTTATCATACGGTTAAATGAGTGTAAAATGAGCTTTCTTTAACTGTAGTTTAGCTTGTTTTTTTTTAATATCTTTATGGCTCTTTACATAATGAGTTTGGTCTGCATGACCGAGTGGTTGATGCATCTGCAATTTTGATCGTGATCAGCATCTTTATCGTTTTATAGTAGGTATCTATACTTCTTGGAGGATCTATTTAGTTATACTTAGATTGGCCGACTAGGCTCAGGGCATTTGTAAGCCCAACAGATAGCCAGCGGCCGCGGAAGTGGAGGGCAGAGGGCGCCAATTGCTCCAAGTCCAGTCCAATTGTTCAGGTCATACCATGTTTAGACCTTTTACAATATTATTTTAAGTACGTTCCGTTACAGAGCCCAGGTGGACCAAAAAATGCAAGCCCGCGTATGGTTGGGATATAGCTCAGGTACTCGGGTTTCTCGTTCAAGATCCCACAGTTGAACAGCAAAAGGAACGGGTTTATGCTCATATTAATGATCTCGTGAAGATATCCAGTAACGGATTTGTATCCTTTTACAAAAAAAAATTCTTACTTAGAATAAATAGCACACAGTAAATGAACCTGAGGGACCTTCCAATAGGACTTAAAAACTAAAAACCTTGAACGTGTGTATTCTTCCTATCTTGACCTATGGCGCACAGATCTGGTCTTTTACTAAAACCCAAACTCAAGGTTTGCTATAGAGCAATGGCTTGCAGTATATTAGGAGTCGGATTAATAAATCGAGTACGAAACACCGCACTGCACTCCGGAACTCAAATAAGTGTTGCTCTAACAGCCGCTAAGCTAAAGTGGAGCTGGCTGGCCACGTAAGCCACGTACCAGAGGCCAAGATTACCACCAAGTAAGAGTCCCATCTTGATGTAACGGCCTCTTGGCAGACTCCTACAACACTCCTACTAAATAGGTCCGAGGAGAACTGCTTCGATGAGTAAGATGGAAATGTTTGGTACACAGTATCCCCGTCATAGTCCCCGTCCCCAATACCTATGTTTAAAAACAAATAACCCTTAATAAATAAATGAATTGATTGACGATGTGATAAGACATAGTAGATAAAACTTCCTTAAAATGATCTCCAGAGAATTGAGCATTTGAACAACATATGCGCTATAGTCGGCTACCTCATAGAAACTCTAGAGAAAAACCCTAATCAGAAAGAGATCACAATACAACTCCTGCAAAATATGAAAAAACCCATACTGTTAAACAGGGTTGTTGATATTACAAAGTTGTACGATCAGTTCCTGAATTATTTAGGATTCCAAGGTATTTTTTTTGATAATACTGTATGGTATGTAAAGGTAGCATGGTTAATTCAAGCCTAATAATATCTGAAAACTCCTACTTCGAAAATAGTTTACACAGAATTTTTAATAACTCTAGTTCTACACGGATTATATAAATACACTGCTTTGATGTTGAAATCGTTCTCGGATGTAGGTACGAGTACTTCGTTATCAGCCAGGAGACGTCCCCTGCTGGACAAAGGCCTTTAATAGGGTTGCCATAATCCCCACGCTTGGCAGGCGGCTTAGGGATCGCAGAATGTTTACCACCGTTAACGGATAAGACGCTGCTGCCCGTCCTCCGGTGGTACTGGATGCAGTTTTAGGACATACACAGAACCACTTAGGTACGAGTACTTAGTTTGCTAAAAATAATGATGTGACCGAAATATAGCCAATAGTGAGTATTTTTGTAACTAAGTATTAAAGTATAGCAGTAATTGTAATGTGCTATTACTTGACTGGGTTGTAGCTACCCTAGGGAAGGACCGTTTAGATATGCATATGCATTGGGTATTGGAAGAATGTATGTGCTATAACGCACTGGGCAGTAATATGCGTCTCACGTTTCTGGCCCACAAACCATGGTCACTGCAGTGGTGCACTCTCCAGGGCAAAGGCAGCATTGGCCTCTTTATAATTATTTTACCACTGATATACAGGTGACACCGGTCTGCTTCATTGATCAAAATTATTTAATGTATTTTTCATCACGCTTGCTCGTAAAGTGGATTATATTGAATCGGTTTAGGCTCATAATCAAAGATATTATACACGCGTGCTTTCTACTTTGCATTACAGCACTAGTATAATAATAGGTATAGCCAGGTTAAGTTAAGTTTGTACCTCACTACAAGTTATATGTATGTATACGAAGCATTCTTAATTTAACCGGGAATACAGTTTTTTGTACCAGCAACAAAGAGTTTTTATGCGGCTAAAAAAGTCACATGCGCGAGCATCGCTGGCTTGCGCGCCATTTTCCGCAAATATTTGGGAACGATTTCGTTGCTTATTATCAAAAAGTTAATAAAAATACAAGTCTGTTTTTCCTCGCAAGTGTGATGAAAAACGCTGTATGGAACGCGTATGCATCATTGTGTGCGTGTGAAGATCATTGTAGATTAATTATCTACCCATAGATGTTACAAAACTTTTTTGTCAAGCTTACAGGAAAAGCCTCGGGGAAAACCAATAAATAATCAGAATCTGAGAATATATTAAGATCAATGTAAAATTGTAAAGAAAGAAAACTAATATTTTTGGCCCTAAGACTGAAATTGTGACTGAATGTCCAAGACTACGCTTCGCATATCTTTCGCATGTCTCATTATTTCCTACCGTTATAACTTTTTACTAAGGTACGAGTTACCCTAGATACTCGTATGTAGGTAATTGCGGTGACTGCAAATGTGGATGGAATGGTTTGTATTGCGTGCAAGTCCCATTAACATCTGTCTGGCGATAATTATGTTGACACAAGTTTTGCTTTAGGTTGCGGTAACAGATCTAGATGGCTACTCGAGCTGCTAAATTGATACAGTCACGGCTAGACATTTCTTAATCTAGAATAAGAAATCAAACGCCTAGACAAGTCTCATTTGATTTTAGATATCTACCTATATTTTTTTCCTACAAATGATGCAGTCTATGCTACTGTTATGAGATGTGGTCCTTACCACCAGATTAAAGTGCCGTTAATTCGTCTCGTCACTCCATAGCATAAAAAAAAACTGTAATATGCTACCAACTCACAAATCACAAAAAAATATATACCAAAATAACATTTGCTTGCTACAAAATGTAGACTAAAAAGTAAGTAACTTCCTATACGGCTGAGTGGCCAGCCCTAGTGTCAGAGTTAATGTGCCGCCCGAAGGCTTCTGACATGGCTGACGGTTGTTGTTATAGAAACTAGAACAAACAACCGGGACCAACAATGTAGACTAGCTGATATGTTTCTTTACAGTTTCAGCATTGTTCCCGTTGTAAAAGTTGTTCACAGATCCTTAGTTCTACCGTTCTATATACAGGATGTGGCGTAATGAGTGGATAACCTTACACATACAGATAGGTACATACTATTCACATAAATCACATAATATTTGAGGTGAAACGAATTAAATATTTTTCTTAAACAAAACTTGTACTTGCGATACAAATAATGGCAGTGTAAATTCGATAGAAGATCTGATCAAGACCACTACCCAAAAAAAAAATTGAAAAAATTCCTTAACTTGCTATCTTATTCGAATAACTCGAAATGTCGAATAACTCGAAAACTATGCGACTTTTACGGAACACGACTTTTGATTTTCTTAAGCACTATGATTTTTCCCAACAAATGGTAAAAGGGCCACTCATTACGCCACACCCTTATAATATCCATACATTCATATTTAAAATGTACCCTGTAAAGGTTACCTCCTCATGCGGCTGGAAGATGACAGCATGTTCGACGTGGTGTCCAAGGCGGTCATCTGGCACATGTCTGCGCCAGACAACCTCCGTAGCACCAACTCTGCCCGGCTCCGGCACACGCTTATGGCAGCCGCGCCCATGCTCTCCGAGATTGCCACCAGGATGCTAGCCGTCTCGAGCTCGCACCGCTTCCCGACCTTCTTGACGATTGCACTGCTGTTAGCTTGTAACAGTGAAGAGAACTGTAAGCTACACACACGCATAGTAGTACAGTATAGACAGTATGAAACATTAAGGCGTCTAGCAGGACTTGAACCTGCATACGAGCATCACAGATTTCCGTCCTGACTGCTTTGCTAATGAGGCTCCACAGGCTCAGGTTCCGGATGTGGCAAAATCAAGTTTTCTTGTTAATCGTTGCTTATTTCTTGATGAGGGCGTTGTCGATAATCTAATTCAAGGAAATATACTGGGTACTATGTGCTTATTTTTAGAATCTATGCAGCTGTAACATTAAATTCAGCATCAAAGCAGATGGTCTTAAAATAATACGGTTATTTTATATAGATATGATAGATAGCTGTTTACATTTTACGTTGGACAGACCTTTAATTACCAAGCCAAAGGGTGGTTGCTGTACAAGCCAGTATATGCAGATACTCCCTGTAGAGTCCTGTAGAGTCCTCCCTGTTAAAGATCCTGCCTGCCTAACATCCAACCTGAATAGCCAGATTAGATTCAGCCCTACTTAGACTACCTCACATAGAACAGAGACTAAGATAGGAACTACCTACTGGGTCGTTATGGGTTTTTTGTGAACATTTTAAGGCACATATCATCCATCTGCCGCAGGCGCAACCTGGTGTATCAAGCGCGCTTGTATTGGCTGGCTTCACCACTTGCCACCACGTCCGCTACCACAAGCCAGGCCAGTGACGGCTAGCCTCGGTTTAATTTTATCGATCGCATTTTTTGCCGGCCCCTTACATATAGGCCCCGCTTGTATGGGGCAAGCTTGATGACAGATTTTCTTTTCAGGCATGGAGCTAATGAGACTAAATATATTAGAGAACATATTCTACAGATTCAATCCCTACTTTCCCGATAGAATGTTGCCAGTTTATGATATTAACCCAGACAACCCGCAAGATTTAAACTTGAAATTGGGTTCGTAGCATTGATTAATAAAATAGAAGAGCAGCAAGCAGGTGCCTACATAATACCCCCGTGTATCTTTATAAGGGTATCTTTTATAATTTTCGCACTAAAGTAAGTACTTAAGTACCAACAGAGTCCTGAGAGTAAATGAATGATCTAGAGCTAACTCTGATCTAGCCTAGATCACAATAAAACTTTTTTTGCTCTATTGACATTGACAACACTGTAGATCATCACGTCAGTGACTTAATTTTTCTAATCTTCTTGCACCTACGTCATTATACTGCCTACATAAACTACAGGGTTGCTAGAATATTTATAGATATTAGCCATAGTGGCGTCACTACTAATTTCTAGTATTTTTTTTCCAAGTTAAACTTTACTTATTTTAATTTTATGGCAGGCGACAGCACCATTAACATGTCCAACACAATGACTATAGTTCTGGTGCTTGTCAAGTCTACCATGGACTATTTAGATAAACATCCAAAAGAAGCGTTACTCCTGCCTTGTCCCGATGACTATGCGCAAAGGTAAAGGAGCACCATTTTAATTATAGTAGTTAATTTAGCCGTTTAATTAGCTAATTAGTGAAAATACGTAATAGGGCGTAGTAATATTTTGGTAAACGTATATATATTATATATTACTCCCGTGTCAAAAAAGAGCTACTATGAAAATGACGCCATATAGCTGCTTTCACTCGGGATGATGTAAGGATTCTAACGATACCGCATACCATATAGCCGCTGTCACTCGGGACGATGTAAGGATTCTAACGATACCCCAAACCATATAGCCACTGTCACTCGGGACGATGTAAGGATTCTAACGATACCCCAAACCATATGGCCGCTGTCACTCGGGACGATGTAAGGATTCTAACGATACCCCGAACCATATAGCCGCTGTCACTCGGGACGATGTAAGGATTCTAACGATACCCCATACCATATAGCCGCTGTCACTCGGGACGATGTAAGGATTCTAACGATACCCCAAACCATATAGCCGCTGTCACTCGGGACGATGTAAGGATTCTAACGATACCCCAAACCATATAGCCGCTGTCACTCGGGACGATGTAAGGATTCTAACGATACCCCAAACCATATAGCCGCTGTCACTCGGGACGATGTAAGGATTCTAACGATACCCCAAACCATATAGCCGCTGTCACTCGGGACGATGTAAGGATTCTAACGATACCCCAAACCATATAGCCGCTGTCACTCGGGACGATGTAAGGCTTCTAACGATACCCCGAACCATATAGCCGCTGTCACTCGGGACGATGTAAGGATTCTAACGATACCCCATACCATATTAACCGCTAAAATCGGCATGATGTAAAGATTCTAACGATACCTCATACATCCAAATCTGTTCAGCTATTTAAAGTTATAGTGGAATAAAATAAAGAAACAGACATACCTACATATGAACCCTGAAAATGTTACACTCCTTTTTTTGGGCAGTCGTGTATTTTTTTAATCTATTGCCATTTGAATTGGAAATGAAAAATGGTACAGAGGGCCATTTTTAATTTCTAGTTTACCGTTTTCATCGAATTTTACAGGTGTTTCATTTGGGCGTTTCGATATGAGTGCCGAGCTCGTGAGCATAAACACCAACGTAAAATCTTGGTCAGCATTGCGCATGTTCTTGTGCATTGCTTCGGTGAGCGCCTGAAGGAATTCTCCGAGCACTTCATGCCAGGTATGACCAGGATAGATTTCCCATAGAAAACGCATCTAAAGGCCTGTAACTCACTGACCTCTATTATACACTTGTATAATAGAGATCAGGGGTGTAACTACAGCAATGCCATATTCATCATCATCATAATCATCAGCCCGAATAAGTCCACTGCTGAACGAAGGCTTTCCGCTTAGACCGCCACACTGTACGACAACCTGCCATACGCATCCACCGGTTGACGGCAGCTTTCATAATGTCATCGGTCCACTTAGTGGTAGGCCTTCCTATGCTGCGTCTTCCGGTACGTGGTCGCCACTCAAGAACCTTTCCTCCCCATCGGTTATCAGTTCTTCGAGCGATGTGGCCTGCTCATTGCCACTTCAACTTGCAAACCCTGCGAGCTATGTCGGTGACTTTGGTTCTTTGGCGAATATCCTCGTTCCGGATTTTATCGCGCAAAGTAACTCCGAGCATAGCTCTCTCAATTGCCCGTTGTGTGACCGTGAGTTTCTCCAAACGGCCAGCAGTTAAACTCAGTTCCAATATGTCATCACTGACACACACTGTCACACAGCACAGACCGCCGTTCTTCAGGCAGTGCTATAACGTAGTGTTTAATTTCTGCGGGATTTTGGCATGTTTGCGGGATGTCATATTCAGTGCACACAAATTTTTACTTTATTCGACAGTAACAGTGTTTTGATTTTCCACTGTAGTCTTTGGCTCGTTGACGTCACAAAGTGTAGATCGATTGCAACCCCACTTCAGCCCCCGCATACTAAACCCAACCGTAAAGGCTTGATTCGGAAACTATACACGTACGGCCTTACCTAAAATAATCTCGATTCTCTTACTCACTGCTTAAACTTCTCTGTCCTTTTCTAGCACGTGCAACTTCACGTCAGAGAGAAGATGGCAGAGCATCTTAAGCAGTGACTAACGGTTGAAAAGTTATTTTAAGTAAGGCCGTATCTGTCTACGTCATCCTTACTGCAGAAGACTGAGATTATACTAGTTTTTGATTGTATTTAACTTGGAATTCGGTAGAATTCGGTGCTTTCACGATGACAATGGGGATCCACACTGCGTTTTTTTTTCCTCTTGGTGCGCATCGTCGATATGGCCATAGTCAACTGTCAATCTCGTACATTGTTGTTTTTTTTTCTATAATTGAATGATTTTACTCTTATTAGACTCGGATTACCAGGGAGGACTACTGGATTTTATACTTACTGGTTTGTACAGCAATCCTTTGCCTTGCTGATTAAAGCTCTACTAACTATCTACCCTATAAATATATTTTCAAGCCAAGATGTTGACATCTGCATAGATTATAAAAACAAGGCACAGTAACAGTACCCAGTATTTTTCCTTGGAATAGATTATCGACAACTCATCAAGAAAACTTGATTTTGCCACATCCGTACCGCCGCTGGCGCCATCTTTGGAACGCCATAGACAAGGCCCTAAAAATGTGTAATATTTCCTGTTTTACACAGATATTTTATCATTGTGTGTTCTGACGGAATTGCCACCTAGGAATGACTGGACCAACAAAGTTAGGTTCGATATCGCCCAGGGAGATGTACACTTCAAGAAATTACTCATTTACTTCAGCGTCTCTTTGATTAAGATGTTTCCTAAGAACAGATGTGTAAGTTAATTACCTTTATTCGTAGCCATTAGTAATAATACTAAGCATACGACAAAGCAGAGTATATGCGCATTCTAGTGGCGAGATATTGCCGAGGTATTGATGGCAGGCGTGGCGGTACCTTCGGTCCTATATTCAAAACTCCATCGGAAAGGTTTCCGTTCGAATCCACACTATCCATCCCACTCATCTATATACAGGATGACAAAGACGGGGAAGAGATTGCTTATAGCGATAAGGCCGCATAGTTCTAAGTTCATTTCTCTGTTGTGATCATCATGACTGTAATAATTTATTTTGGTGTGTGCAATAAAGTGTAGTTAATAGTGACAGAGACAGTGAATTTGTATATATTGGTATAAATTGTCCTTTTTATTGTTTTACAGATGATAGAGTCTAGGCATTATCTACTTGGACTCATGTATTTGCTGGATCCTGGTCTGTGCTACCTCAGAGCTCGATGGGCTCCGTCTCTGTTTGCAGAACTGCGCAAAGCATCACTGCAGGCGTTAGTTTGCGCTGTGCCGCGACTTTCTCCCAACTTAATAGAAGAATACGGATTAATAAGGAGGTAAATACACTAAAGGACCTGGACTTGTGTTACTCCTAAAACTGCAACTCCACTAAAACTGTTTTTATATTCCACTGGTGGATGTTTGAAGGGCTAGCATTAATATCAATAAAAGAGAATCAATACAACAATTTTCTTATTTTTTCTACAGGACAATGTGGTACATTGAATGGTATTCGGAGAGTCCTTATGAGCTCTCCATTCTCTACTGGTGCTTGAGACTTCTACAGGTAGCTACTTACAACAGAGGTGATCCGACGCGCCAAGTCTCATTAAAAAGTCTGTTTGATACCCACGGCGTCATTGTAATTATTCGTAAGTATTGTATTTTTCTGCATCCAGAACCACCGGAAGACGAGCAGCAGTGTCCTCTCGGTTAACGGTGGTGAGCAAGCGATCCACAAGCTGCTTGCTAAGCGTAGGAATTATGGCAACAGTTCCCCCATTAAGGGGGAGGCTTTCTTTGTCCAGGTGTGGACGTGTTCTGTCTGATTGTATTTCTATAAATAGCCGTTGCCACTAATATACAGGCATTGCTTAGTTTGAGCTTTAATTATACCTACTTTTTGACCTGATTACACGTGCACTGGAAGAATGCACGAAGTGCGGTGCCTAAAATGAAGAAAAAATATCTTTACCTCCTTAGATCTGTGCTACACACTCCTTGAACAGAAGAATCCGCCGGTAGAGAAGGCTCAGGCTATCATAGCCCTGTGCCTGCGGCTTCTCACCAGCGCCGTGGAAGCTAACACTAGGATCTCCTGTTGCGTGTACCCTGACATTAAGTGGCCGGCGGCTATCAACGCTCTGGCGAGAAGGATGATAGATGTCGTGCTGTACTCACTGGATAAACACTACATTGTCAGTGACAGGTGAATATTTTCCCCACTTTCTCTTTCTTTCTCTTCGCATTACATAAAAAATAAAGAAATTAATAGAAGCTGCTCTTTCATATTTAGGTGTAGGTATACTGTCTCGTATATCTAAAGGCAAATGTTATATGAGATTAAATCGGGTAATACATACGTTTTTACCGATTGACAAAATATAACATATTATAGCTAACGATTTTATATCGATTGATAAAATTCGTTTTATTATTGATTTCAAGTGTCATGTTTGACATAAAGTACATTTTGTAATTCATCGACAAATTATTAGATGGCAAATAAAATCGATCGATAAAATACCAAGTACACACCGCCAATTGTGGTGCTGCAATGATGATAGTGACGACGTATCTACTTAGGAACTGTTCATATATCTTTTGTATATTTTTATGCCGATATAAACGATTTGTATGAAAGAACCATTATTTTGTCCTGAGGTGGCTGGTTGCGCTGTTGAACTTCATTTGGGAAGCGATAATCTGGAAGAAAGACTACCGCGAAAGGTTCATAGCCCGGGACGGAATCTACAAGCTGTTGGATATTATAACGGTAAGTAAAACAAACGACATAAATAGAACAATCGGATATCAAATAGTTTATTTGACGAGACTCTAAAAAGGCTTACTAAGTTAAGATACCCAGGAATAACTGCATTATGGTTGCATTTTATGGCGTTCCGTTCTGGATCAATGTGTCAGAGGCCTACTAAACCTAGCCGCCCATATGGGACACGACACGTGCCACAACCACCAAACGCCGCCACCGAGCTGCGGACTCCAGGCTTCGTATATTGTACTAGAGGTCGCCAGCGACTTCGTTCGCGTACGGAAGTGGTCGAAATGGTCATTTCATGACTAAAAGTCCAAAAACAAAGGGCTTTCATACAAAAGATTCCGCCCTTTCCCAAAAACCTTAGGGGTCGAATTTCGAAAAATCCTTTCTTCGTACACCCCTACGCATCAAGACGAATACACCTTCCAAATTTCAAGTCTGTACGACTAGCGGTTTGGGCGTTGCGTTAATTGTCTTTCAGTCAGTCAGTCAATTAATGAGTCAGGACAGAGCCTTTTATATATATATATATATATTATATTAATGCTCCGGACCCACTGGAACTGGCTTCGGGTACTTCCGCTTCTCAGAAGCCGCTTCTAGCTTCAGACGGAGGCGTTTTATGGCAGTGGCGCATGCGTCTTGTGTGGTGTGTGCTAGTGAACTAAATGGTACCATCTGTCAAAGACCTACTGGATGTAACTAGTTTTCATTTACCGTGAAAGAAAATATTGTGGCGATCTCGCCGGCCACATATGTTATCTAGCAAGCGCCCATGCGAACTAACTGTGTGTTACCTATTAAGCTACATTGGCCACTTATGGCTGTAAAGATCATTGAATGTTTCAAGCCAAAACTAGCTCAAAATAGTGGGCATTTGAGGCTTATTTGCCTTGCAGGCGCTGGAAACAAACTGATTATAATTTATGCTCTTAGGTAGAGGTAGGCTAAGATCATAATTATCACGTGTTGAAAGGCCCTAAACTAATTACTAAAATAATAAACGTAAAAATATGTTTATCTTTCTTTCAAGCAGCAAGGAAACGAAGGATTAACGTGATTTTGGCATGGAGAATGGAGAGTACTTTCATCCCGGTTTCTGTGCGATTCTCGTCCCTGGTATAACCGCGGGGCGCAGTTAAAGTATACATGTTTATAGTTTCGGTTAACGAAGAGCCGTTACAATATTTGAGGAAGTAGCTCATGCAGGGAATTTATCAATTTATCAATCTCTCTAACATCCGAGCTAACTCTTATTAATCGTCACAACGGTCCCCTCGCAGGACACTGACTATAAAACGAACTGTAACTGCTATCATTTTATTTACCTTCGGTTCCTCTTGCAGTGACTATGGTGTATGCTCGAAACTACAAAATAACTGCAGCGACGTACAACAAATGCAGTTATGAATGCCCAGTTGGCACCAAGCGTTGCACATTAGCAGCCTTACTTAAAAAACTTTTTAACCTTAGTCACTGCTTTAACTTCTCTGTCCTTTTCTAGCACGTGCAACTTCACAAGTTGACATAGCATCTTAAGCAGCGACTAAGTTTGAGCGGCGTTTTTAAGTAAGGCCCTAAGTGCTTTTTGGTTTGGAAGATATTCGTGAATTAGTAATAAGCATTAATATTTAAAGTAAATACGTGAATAAAACTGTTGACTTCAGCAAACAAAAAAAAATATTTACAAATATGACGTTTAAGTGTTTGTTTGTGTCCATAATTTAAAGAACATGCCTAATGCCTTCTACGAAAATTGAACTACGCTAAACAATTTGGCGGCATATTACTAATAGCTCCTACTGAAATAAAAGCCTATGTAGAGTCTTTTCAGAGTCAAAGCTGTAAGTGAGGCTGTAGTGTATATGGAAAAAAAACATAAAACGACCGATCTTTAAATTTGATGTCTCGTTCGTTTTAATTTCCGGAGGCACGCTTGATCGAGAGGTTTGTATAGTCGCCAATTTGTTACAGATGACGCGACCTCCCGTCCAATGTATCGCTCTAGCTCTGTTGTGTGACGCTACAAAGGCGGGCGATTGTGTGGGCCAGCTAGTGTCATGGCGCGCGGGACTTGGTGCAACTTATGCGGTACCACTTTATTTACCTTTTTAGCATTAACATAACATAATCAGCCTTTTTAATTAGTCTATTGTTCGAATAGGGTAGATGACTGATGTTTAAATCGTTGAAACCAAAAGCTTTGATGAAGAATTTAAGTAAATATAGTTTGTTTATTGAAAAAATAATTTAAATTGGTTATATATGTTCTGATATATGATTCTTCTCCGTACGCATGGTTTCCTCATGATGTTTTCCTTCACTGAACAACTGTACATATAAACTAATAACTCTAAACATCACAAAGAGGTCATTGGTTGGCTCATTGGTTACGGGCCTGAGTTTGAACCCGCGACCCGTAGAACCGTGATCCAAGACAATCGGTCTCTCGATTAGGCTACCAGTCGCGTGGCCTCCCGATTAGCCTACCACGGCTACCAGTCGGGAAAATTTGCGGTTCGATTCCACATAATATAAAAGCACATAGGTACTTTTCTACCATAAAATTTACATTATAGATGTCACATATTACATATCACATATTATCCAGAGTAAGCAGGTTCCTTCTAGGTCGTCGTCAGCCATAAAACGTCCACTGCTGGACGAAGGCCTCCCCTTTTATAGAGGGGTGTTGCCATAATCCCAACGCTTGGCAGGCGGCTTGGGGATCGCAGAATGGTCACCACCGTTAACCAAGAGGACGCTGCTGCCCGTCCTCCGGTGGGTCTGGTTGCAGTTTAAGGACATACCCAGGTCATACATACATTCTTCTAGGTAGATGCTTATGTCTGTCTAAATTAGCCTCAATATCAATAACAAATAATGATGATAATCTATTTCCTATTAAAAGTATCTATAAACCTTTTAACTTTATCAGAATCCAAGTGTGGTGAAGCGTGGATCAACCATAGCCACGCTTTTGGCGTCCATTTTTCGAGACGACTGTCAGAGAACTGGAGTGCAGCTGGAAGTCAACGGCATCATAAAAGGTAAGATCATAAAATAACTGTCTATGTGTGAAGTGGTTGGACTAGTTCTCAAGGGCTTTTATTTCTTATGTGTAGGTCCCTGGTGTAGCTATAGATTGCAGGGTTGTTTTCTGGCCTATGTAGTATTATCTATTACTTTCTGCCATGGTATGTGCCTACATGTTGTTTTCTACTAGTCTTTTTATATTTCATCAACATCATCATCAGCGAAGACGTCCACTGCTGGAGGACACTTTATAGGGGAGGTCACGGTAATCCCCACGCTTGGCAGGCGGCTTGGGGATCCAGAAAGCTCACCACCGTTAACCGAGAAGACGCTGCAGACCGTCCGGTGATACTGGATGCAGTTTAAAGTATTTAATGATACTTAATATCAAGATTAAGTATCAATAAGTAGTGGAATGATAATTAAAGGGATTACGCTCATGGCTGTCTGAGAGAGGGTAATTCAGGCATCGGCCCTGTCTCAAAATAAAACGAAAGTGGAAGCACGTAGAGTTCTTTTAACTCGCCAAAACCAACAAGTTATTAAAATAGTCAAAATAATTTTCAAAATCGGCTGAACATTCAGAAAAAATACATACAGTCGAACATGGAAGTACCTCCTTTTTAAAATCGGTTAAAAATGTTTGTTCGTAGAATTGGACTCGCCCATCATGTCATCGGACGTACGCGAAAGTCTCAACAAGTACGAAAGTGGTGAGACGCTGACCTGCCCGCCGACCGATTTATGTCTGGCAGCGGCAGACCTGGCCGGCTCACGCATGTCTAAGGTGAGGACGCAGTGCTAGTACCTGGAACAATTAGTCTTGTAGAGTTCGTGCATACTAAATGATGGCAGTGTAGCGAATTGCATATATTCTGAACATGGCTGATTAGGTTGGGTGGAGTGATTATGTTAATCGAGAAAGCTAAAGGCATGTGACATTTTGGCCTAGTTCATACAAGGACGTATAGGAAATTTGTACCACTAGGCCAGCTGCTTAAGGCAAACGTCATAAGCCTTTACAAAAAATATTTTACAACATTATGGGCCTTATTTAAAAACGCTTTACAAACGTCATGCACAATACGAAAAGGAATAGCACAATATAACGAAACCATTTTTAACTTTAAACTTCGTTTTTAACGACGGTCCTTTTATGTAGATAATTTTTTATAATTAACGTTGTCCCGGGAACAAAACCAAAATACCTAAATTTATTTATAAAATTAAATTAAAAAATCTGTTTCTACTTCAAGAGAGACAATATTGTCTTACGCAATACTGTCTCTCTTGAAGTCTAACGCATGAAGCGTCTTGCTATTTTTATAGGCTCGTTTACGTACTTTAAGGTTAGATTCTGCCAAGGTAGATCAGCCAACTCAGATAGTACTGGCTACATTTTCAGGCATTTGCACTTTTGAGCATGCTATCTGAAGATTTGGAATACAAAGTGTCTCTTGCTGACGAAGCTTACAATTTGTACAAAAATATACGACTGGAGCCTGAAGACGAGGTTAGTTTCCTCTCAAATAAGATATAGGGTAAGTAGGTAGGTATAAAAACTTACGTGGTTTTGACACATTTTTGTTTTATTTATACGGGAATACACACGTTTAATTAAATCGGATACTCCTACTATAGTTACGATCACATTTTTCAAAGAGTGAAAACAGAGCCCGACGCACGTGCAGCTGCGTCCTGCTTAGCAAAAAAAACAAGCAAAAGCAATAAGCAAAAAAAAGCAGCTAAGCAGGACGCAACTGCACGCGCGTCGGGCTGTTTTCACTTTTTGAAAAAGATCACCGGATGTGATCGAAACTATAGTCGGGGTATCCGATTTAATTTAACGTGAGTATTCCCGTATAAATAAAACAAAAATAGGTAGGTATAAGTTGTAGGTATTGCAAATTGTAAGTTGTAGGTATGCGATTCCAAAACAGCGTACTTGTCACTTGTCTGTGCAAAGTCTATTCTTACTTACTTAGGTACTAAGCGATAGAGGGAGGTGAGGATCCGACCTACCGATCTACCCAAGGATGCCTAAAGGAAATAGCAACGCTTTGCGGTACCTCTGTGATCTGTCTTTTTCCAAATATAGTGTAGGCACAAATTTGTTATTAAGAACCATAAAGATAAAGATCATTTATTTGCATACAACATGGTTGGTTTGTACATATACAATTTGTGCACAAAAGATGTCAAATATAAAAGTGTCTTACAGAGCTAGCATGTTGTGCCGATTAGGCGTACAAATGTCAGAAGGCATCAAGGTGTTAAGTGTAACTTTGGTGTTATTAGTAAAGTATTGTAAGTTTTGTACTTTTGTGCTTAGTATTAGTGTTTGCCAGCGTTGCGGATCGATGCAGCTGCGAATCTCATATTGGCCTCTTTTGATCCACATTTTGCTTGACAAATTGACAAAACACGTATTTATATAATTTTGACCAGCGACCGCGATAATGGAATGGGTCCAACGCTTGCAAATCGATCAAAATTAACAAGACAACACAATCAAGCATACCTAGCTAAAAGTATGCATATTACATTTTCCAGAAAATAGAGATAGCGAATCTAATTACTGCATGACAAAAAGAGAACACATGTACATGTATTAGTAACTTTGTATTGTCGTTTCGAACGGCTCGCATGTCGCAAAGGCAGAGTATGATTGAAGCTAGTGGAGAGCCGGCGCTCAACATATAATCTTCAAAATCCGTGCGCTCATTTCCCGTCCATTCATCTTATCATTGTCGCTGACTTTGACTGGTTCTTACAGACCGTTCTAGTTCTATGCACCCACTATTTAACTCTGAAACTAAATGAAGTCTGGGTAGAGACAAAAGTTAAAAGTCCGGGTTTCCTGCGATACGATGAAGATATACTCGAGGAGTTTCTGCACATTGGGAGGTAAATTGATAACCTTATATGAGGGTAGAATTCGTTTCAACTACGCTTTGCTCACTCATAGATTGAATATTAGTAATTTTTCAGTTGACTGAAATCTACCCGTCTATTCTCATTAATACTGGAGTTAAGTTATAGATATCAAAAACGATGTCGTTGCCCTACCTATTATAATATCGATTTTGAGAACGTGGGTGGTCAGATTTGGGATCTATCCTTCAGTACAAGCAGTCCATTGGTGCCCACGTCCAACCACGTGAGCCTCGTGATGTAATGTCTTTCATGTAGGCGCAGGGAAGAAGGGAAAATGCTCGTAGATTTAATCGGGAATTATGGAAACGTATTAAAGAACAATGGTTCCTACTTACCCTTCAAAAGTTATCACAGATTAAATGTCGACAGCGCCCTTCTAGAGTCTGGCACACTATTATACAATTAGGCCTATCCACAAAGAGATCGGAACTGATACAGGATGATTGAGTTCTAGAATGTATCCTTTCACGACAAGCTTAACATATCTTGGGTCGATCTTGTAAGTGATTTAAATTATTTTAGCATGCGCGCGCCGCTTTGTATCCTCGCGCCCCTAGGCACATGCCTAGTTTGCCTTACGGATAATCCGCCACTGCAGAGGCAGGATCATAGAATAAAGAATATCACATTTTATTGATACCAGTTTATTCGATACAATCCTAAATAGCTTGACTGTACCTACCTCAATACGGTCGGGTATTGAATACCCGACCGTCATAACCGTTCATAAATTATTATCTTTTATCAGGGGCTGGGCGAAAGATATTAAGCGCCAACAGGAAGAAGTTCTACAAATGGATCGCAAGAAGGTATGTCATTCTACCTATTTCAAAATAATCCCTAATCGTCGCAAACCGAAGCGAAATACGGAAGACGGAAATGAAGTTACATTTTCGGTTTTCTGCGTAGCGAAGCGTGACTAGGTAGATTCTAAAAGATTAACTAAGATAAGCAATAACAGACTACATCAGGTCTCGGAGGGGTAACCGCGAGTGGCATTTACAACTGAGCGCTATCGTAGCTCGGGTGACACTGACACGTAAAATTATTGGGGTCCTATTCAGCAACCATCAAGCCATGAGAGAGTGGCATGGATTTAGGCAGCATGTTAACTCTGCCATTAGGGCCGGCTAGTGACTTTTTTACCGACTTAAAAAAAAGAAAGGAGATTCGTAATTCGGTGGGTTTTTTATGTTAACTTATGGTAACTTCAGAACTCCATCCTATATAAAAAAATTGAGAGGATATACTTCTAGATCCCATAGTTTCTTCAAAATCGGTTCGGTAGTTTAGTTATTAAATCAAAATAACTGGAAAAATATGTCATCTAAGTAAACGAAATTGCGTTATGGAATCGGTTTTTTTGTATATATTTTTTTGTCTTTACTAACTTCTAGCAAAGTGAAGATGAAAACTCTTTCTACGAGTTCCTGGCCCACGTGCGTCTGAACATATCGTTGGACGCCCTCCAAGAGGTGCGGTGCGTGGCTCGGACGGCGGACCGCGCGCGCATGACGCACGCGCAAATACACGACGCGGTGCGCGCACACCACCGCAGGTCACTTTCTGTAAAGGTCTTGCGCGCCCCGATCATAAGGACCTACGGGCCTCCGCTGGATGATCAGGTAAATATTCCTATTTTTTTACTTGTTAATAGTAAAGTAACTGACGGACCTATACTTAGACCAGCTGCTTAAAGTTAAATTGAGTTAGCTTTGTGTAGCTCACTTCAAAAGGAGACAGCGGAGCGAGAGCGCGAGGTCACTATTGACCTCCCAATGCGACGTCGTAGACCCGGGTGACGGAGGAGAACATTTGCCCTCCTCCAACCCCCATAACGTGGAACTCCGGGCGGCGGGTACGGGGAAAACCCGTCGTCCAACGAGTGAATTCCCCGAGAATGAACGATGGGTGTCGTGTTCCCACACATCGTGAACAAGCCGGGTGGAGCACACACTCCCCGTGACGGAGTCCGGATGGGACTAGCACTGTCGAGGTCGCGGATGAATGCGCAAGCGTGCCCGCGGCCTTGACGCCGAGCGCCGAGATGGAACACCCCAGGGTTTTTGGTGGGTAGGCCGCCATTCTGGCGGAGAGTCCCACATAACCATTGTGCTTCCCCCGGAGCCGGTGGTATCCATTAAGGATTTTCCCTGGGGAAAAAAAAAACAAAATGTGTAGCACATGTTCTGCATTGACCAGAAGTTAAATGACGTTTTGGTGATTTAAGCAACGTTTGTAAAGCCCTTATTCTTTAGGCGCGCTGCAAGAAGCGTGATGCGTCTGCGCCACATAATTAACCAGGATTAATGTCGCGGATTCACATTGATATGGTCTGCGGCCTGTCGTATATAAGTTAAAGAAGTCCTCCAAATCTCTCTTTGCATGATTCAGTTCGGTCTTGGTCTTGGAGGATCTAGCTCTCGCTCTCGTCTTGGTCGTTATTGCGGTGACATTTATTACGTGACGTATAAATTATGCCTAATTGCGCAAAAAAAACCCAGTAAAATCGCTATGATAAGAAACCCCTAATAAGTCCCGCACTGACGTCCAGCTTGGGGTGTATTGTGCACATGCACGTCTATTACTCTGTGATTGTGTATTCCCCCAAACCCCCCCCCCCCCCCCTAACTAGCCAAACCAACCGAGCCCCTTGAAATAACGGAGCACAGCCTTGGGTCGTTGGCATATTTATTCCGCCTCTATTGCGCCAGGTGTTGTCGTACAGGCTTCATGTTGAATGTCCCTGCTGAGTCCCAATTTTATTCGTATGCTTTCGGTGGCCTTGCAGTGCAATAACTTCCATAAAGTCACTCTAGCGCAGCTTTACTCCAAGCAAATACGCTAGGAAGCGGGTCAGAGAGAGCTAGCTCATTACGTAGTATTTACTTACTCTATGCTAGATCCTCCAAGTATGCATAAAACACTAAAATGTATTTGAAACCTATTTTAGTTAAAAACTGTTTAGTCAATGTCTTTCGAATTACGAATTGAGTTTGAAAAAAGAAGACGAAACACTTTATGTAGGTACTAAATGAAAATATGTACAAATCGTTGTTATTGTTACAGAACATAACTGGACAAAATGTAAAAGTGTTCAGCATTCATCCAAAAGACAAGCCAAAGCCTCTGGAGCGTGTGACTTCGTCTTCATAGTTATACGAATATGTTTTAACGGGTTAGTATTAGAATGGCTAGAACGCAAAATGACTATCTTACTTAAATAAAAATAAATAACTATTGATGGTCATTTTTCGCGCAGCGCTACTTACTAGTGTCACTTTTAGTGATGTTGACAAGCAGCGAAGTGGTCATTTTGCGACTCTTATATTTTGAGATATTATGGCCTAAGTGAGATGAAGTCATTTTGCGATCTAGCCATTCTAATACTAAACTAAAATGAGAATACAAGCGCTGAAGTTAAAACTGGTAAAGGCAGATATATTTTCTTAGTAAATACGTACTTATAGCTATATTATCCTTTGTTTTTTAATTTTCTATCCTTATTAATTAAGAGACCTTGACTAATATTGGAATATATTTGCATTTAAAACAAAAGCCAATTTCATTCAACCAGAGATATATATACTTCACTTACTTCACCAAACATACTTTTAAATAACATTACAGTAAAAGCCCTATCTAAACCAAAGTAGTACATACAATTTTATTTTAACGTTTCATAATAATTTTATTTTATTTAGGTTGTCGATGCTTTGATTACAGTAGTTTTTAACTTATGAGCAACACAAAAATCAGACAAATAGCAGAGGTACGCGGATTTACACTAAATGCTGATTGGTCCGCTCCAGGGTACCGTACTAAGACATCTTAGAACCATCTCAGCTGCCAAAGCTACGCGACCTCGAGCCGTATCACCGCGCGATAAAATTCACATTCGCGCAGCGTCGGCGGCTGAACCTAACAATCATGGTTATAAGATGTCACGGTACGGTATGTGTCAACGAGTTGACTTCAATATGATCACACCGCTAAGAGTTTGAGGGATAAGTCGCTGTTTTTTATTATCGGGGTTCGAACGTAAAAACGTTACTCAGATAGAATTTTCCCTTTGGAATTTTCGTTTTCAAGCAATCTGCGTTTTAGTTAACTAATTATATAATTTAAAACTTACTCGGTTTAACACACCCCATGATGAGGATAAAAATATTTTTATAAATTTATCATATCTGATTTAATATCTCGCTACAAAAGTTAAGTGACATTCGTATAGTCATCATGCAAACGCATATTAACAAACTATTTATATAACACACTAGCTAAATATCAGTCCAGTAAAGAGCGCGAATATAATAAATTAATGACGAATGTTTAGGTGCTTCACGCCAGAATCCACACCACTGAAAACTTGAAACATGAAAATCAGTTTTGAAAATGCAAATATTTAGTCATTAATTAGTCATTAATTAGTCATAATTAGTCACCAATGTGAGATAATTAGTAGCATCTTAATTCGGAAGATATAGGTAGGGTTTGATGAGGATTCTGGCGTGAAGCTCACGCCAGAATCCTCACCTGCCGTGGGAGCGAACAGTGAGGCTAGAGACGTGGTTTTGATTCCAAAATTTAGTCGTCAATTGGTCGTTACGATATGCCAAAACTCAAAACCAACACGCGTGAACAAATCACGCCAGAATCCTCACAAACTTACCTTTATAACGCTGGAACCCTTGTATGTAGCATTGGTTTTGAGATTTGGCATATCGTAACGACCAATTGACGACTAAATTTTGAAATTAAAACCACGTCTCTAGCCTCACTGTTCGCTCTCACGGCAGGTGAGGATTCTGGCGTGAGCTTCACGCCAGAATCCTCATCATACCCTACCTATATCTTAGGAACTAAGATGCGTCTAATTATCTCACATGTGACTAATTATTTGCATTTTCAAAACCGATTTTCATGAAGTTTTCAGTGGTGAGGATTCTGGCGTGAAGCACATTAATGTTTTGAAAGTGAAACGTTTATTACAGTTTGGCAAAAAAGTCTTGAAAGCAAAACATTTATTTATCTCCTGGCAATACTGTGGAAATAAATAAATATGAGTGGACATTTCACACAGGGTCACCTAGCTTAATTTCTACTCTTTTTTTGCCACGCTGCGCTGTACGTACAACTAGAACGTAGACATCACAGACTTTAATTTTGTATTTTAATCTCCTGTGAGGAGTATAGGTTCAATTATTATGCATTTGGCCAGCGACAAGTATCTACTCAAGTATTTTACGTACAGGTAAATACAACGTGTAACAAAAAGGTTGAACAATATTGAAGGGTTTTATTTATTTACTCATCATTATGAACAACTTTTACTGTGGGGCTATTTAGCTGTTCCATACACTTTGTCCAACTTTTTTGTATGGAACAGCTGTTTTTTTCTCTCGATTTCAAGGTTTGCCCCATAGTAAAAGTCGTTCATAATGATGAGTACTTACATACCCTTCAGTATTGTTGAACCTTTTTGTTATACATTGTATAATTTGGTCGTGCGTGTATTTTCGTATTATTCCTAAAGCTTCATAGAGATACTTAAAGTTAATGCTGGAGCCATAAGGTGGACTTGATTGTAGCTTACTACACTTGTACTTGCATATATAGATAACTTGACTAGATAAAGGCTTGTGACATTTCGGCCTAGTTCATGCAAGGTGTGTGTATTTTGTACAACTGGGCCATCTGCGTATGGTCTGCGTCTGCCTTTACAAAATACTTGAAAAACAAAATAAATCAATGTGCGACGCCAAAATCTTCTCTGGAGAAAAAACATACGTTTATAGATTTAAACATGATAACCCATCCTTGAATAGGCTAGATGACTGGTTTTTTTATTGACCTATTAAAATGTGGCCCATAAATATAGCTGATTAATGAAATCAAAATGAAAATCTGATCAAAAATAAGCAACTTATGAGCATTTTAATATCATGCTAGACAGAGAGAAGAAACAACAAATCGTGACGTCACTTGTCAGTACGCCATATAAATTCTATTCTGACAAGTAAGACGTGACGTCATTTTTTGTTTTGTGGGAAAGGGACAGAGATGTCTCTAACAAAAACTTTAAACTTAGAACATTAATAACTGATTTAAATTATTTTTTCAATAAACATACTATATTTACTTAAATTCTTCAACAAAGCTATTGGTTTCACACGATATAAACTTCAGTCATCTACCCTAATAGGTTGTATTACTTTCCCTTTCTAGAAAGGAACGCGTTGAAATTTATAGCATCTCTATGATGTCTCTTCTAGTTGTACGCAGTACATAATTATACAAATTTCAATATGCCCAAATGGTATAAATGGTGACTTATTATTACTCATAGAATAGGACTGACTTTGTCAATTGATTTATTGAAATATGAAAAGAAAAATCATAAAATTACCTTATCCTATAACCGTTTAATGACAATAATAACTTACGGTACATTATGTGTAAATCATTTATTATACACAGTGTACAGAAAGAAGGAAGGGTTGTAGCTGGGTGATAGAGAACCTCATTATTTACCGTTTTTAGGCGCTTTCTACATACTCGAATATAAAATAGCATTTTAGGAAATGTAATAAAATACTTGAAATAATTAATTAACAGTACGTTAACAGTATTTTTATAAGTGTATTTTCAGTTGTTTTTAAATGTATAAGTAGATTTTTATAAACACTAATAAAATTTCAAGAGATTAATTTAAAATACTCGATTACTTAGACATTTTCAATTCAATTATGAGAATCACGCTAAACTAGGATAATAAATATTTAAAAAATATCCAGCAGGTCCAGGTAAATGCCTAAAAAATCCCTGACATACAAAAAACCCTTTTACGCAAAAAAATAACTGACCAACCATACACAATTTATAGCAAATATTTCTTATTTATTTTTCAAGTTTTGTGTTCGCCTCATTACAACAGTACATAGTAATAGAATGATCTTATATGTTACATATAAGATCGTTGTAGAAATATAATATGTTTACCAACCACAAACATAATGACTAATATGCGAGCGAAACTAGCTCGAACATTTTGAGATATTTTCGGTGATTTGAGAACAAACTATATTACAAACCCGGAACATGGCTAAATTATACATTCATTCGCCGCCGCGCCGCTTTTCGCATTATACAGAATATTTTGTTTTTTATTGATATAGGTTTGCGTTTGACTACCATCTCGTCTGATGATAAACGAAGATGCAGTCTACGATGGAGCACGCTTGGCTAGAAGAAACCGATTCACTCGCGACTTGAAGACACCCAGATTATAATTATCGGGAAACACCCCACTCGGGCAGCGCATTCCACTGTTTAGCAGTGTAATTCTAATCAGTTAGCATCCTTTAGGGCATATTCTTTACATCAAAACAAACAACTTTTACTATGGGGCCAACAAAGGAATCGCGAAAAAAAAAACAGCTGCTCCATTCATTTTGACCAATGTCGAAGAACTTTTTGTATGGAACAGCTGATATTTATTTCGCGATTTCAATGTTGGCCCCATAGTAAAGTTTGTTTTGATGTACAGAATATGACCTTAAAAGGATGCTAACTGATTAGAACTAACCCTGTATAAAAGCGACCGCACCACCAAACATCTCGGAAGCGGGAACACCCGCTTCAAATGCGGAAATGAGGATAGTACTACTGAACAGAAACTCGCAAGCGCGGCCAACCGCGAGACTGCGAGCGGCCGAGTCGCGGCGGCCGGCGTCCGCGGCGGCCGGCGAACGCGGCGTAGCTATACTCGGATTCTTAATTAAACGGACTAAACGCGATCCGACCACTCCTAGCAACAGGAAGTATTCCGTTTTTGGTATAGGCACCGGTTACCAGAGGCACACAAACACGCACCGACCTCGCCGGCGAGGTCGAGGACTCCCCAGATCTGTCAGAAGATCGGTTAGATTCTCTTCAAATAGTCAACCAGATCAACCTACTAGGGCCCCAGGGCATACCCCTTCTGGGGTGCCAGGGCAAGTCTGACCCCACTCCCGGCGACGGCCAAGCCGAGGTTCGTACCGTCTGAGGTGCCCTTGAGCTAGTCGCCTTTAACCTAAACCTAGGCCGAGCGCCATTTGCGCCATTTTGCTAAAGTCCAGGGACGCTGTAGAGGCCATCTGAGGCCAACAGCATCAGTCATTCATAAAAAATAAAAAAACGGACTTAAACTGACATTTCGAGTGTTGCTACTTTTTGGCAAATTTTAAAGAATGCTTGGATAAAAATATTAAGTTTAATCATAATCATCATTTATTAATAACAAATTGTTACAGGTCAAGAGAATATCAATAGAATAATATACCTAACACGTGTGTGTTTCTTAAACATATGTTAAGAAACTTAATCTTTTTATTAACTTATGAAGTTATGTTAACAAACTTAATAATTTCACACCAATGATCTACTTCGATATAGGTATTTATTTTAATAATCTTTGTAGAAGGTGTAGTCCTTACTTATGTACGATTTCAATCTTTCCAAGGTTATAAATCATCAAAATAATGTTACTTTCCCTGTAGCAATTTACAGAACAACTTTTTAACACAATATGTTTTTCCTTTTCTACCTGCACTTCCACTGGCAGCACTTTAAATGTTTGCCGGCACTTAATAATTATTGAATAATTCGTTTAAACGATATTCACTACAGTTTTTTAGCAGGCAGCATTATCATAGAGTAAGTAAATACTACGTAATAAGCATTATTTTGAAAGGTGACATTTCAATCTGTCAGTTTAGTTCCGTTTGATTATGAATACGAGTATAGACTTCGACGCGTAGTCTTGGGTAGCCTCACAGCGCAACGACCGCGTGGAATCATAATAATTAGGCCCTTAGACTTAGCCCACCATAACTTACCTTATAGAGTTTTGTACAAATATGTACATTAATAGTACAGCGTTAATACCACTTGTACACTGCCGAGAATAGCCTAATTCGTTCGCTTCTCCCCTCTCGCGGGTTTCAGCCCTCGCAAGCTCTAGAGCGAGTCAGCAAGTGTGTACAAGTAGATCAACGTGCTTACTCTAATCGGTGAATAACATCTTAAAGTCCTCGTTACATTCACCCAGTCAAGTGAACACGCAAAAGATTTGGCCTGTGCAGTCTCGCTGTTATTTAGTATTTTCGTATGCACAATTGCACACTCCAGTGAACAAAAAAAAACAAAAACCGCACTGGACAAACTGCCAACTTGCTTCTTTTAACAGCTACAATACAAATGTATCTCGAAATTCGAGTTTATTTGGATATGATGCAGGAACATATTTCATATAATTATGGTAACTACGTTTATAGCGGTTAGGAATGAAGCATACGAGGTGACTGTCACTCCTCAAAATAAGTAATAAGAGTGAAGGATTTGCGCTCTAATTCCCCGCTACGAACGTAGTCCTTATCATTCAGTAGTTCAGTGACGAAGACACTCACAAATAAGTTCAGTTTTACACAATTACTTCGGCTTTGTAAGAAAGACTATCGAATTTTAAATGTACATAAGTTTAATTAAATATATTGCTTAGGCCTGAATTTTTCCTTCCCTGAAACGGTCGCGCGCGGGCGCACGCACGTTCAAACACCAACGCCGCTAACGTCGGCGTCGCAGTGCGGTACCTATATGATAAGCGACTGACTTAGCTTAGAAGGAATTCAGATCTTAGTAGTATTTATTTAAGTTTTAAGGTCATTCAGCATGAGAAACGACGTGTCTCCAGAAACGCGGCGAAAAAATTCAGATTTTGTCAAACATTTTGGGGTTTACTTAAAACGCCACTTAGACATAATAACTCTTATCACTTAAACACTTTACTTTTTTAGCACCATGCAAGTATTGTATTAATCGTTCGACAAATTTGATATTTATTACCGCCAAAAAAATTTTGGGAAAAATATTTGAGAAGAAATTTTGAAGTAAAAATAAACTAAATCGAATTAAATCTAAGCCGATAGTAAATATAAAGTATATTGATCGATAAAAACCCATACTTGCGTTTCTAATTTTGAAATGTCATTATTGGAGAAATATAGACTTTAAAATCGACGTTTAAGTTAAGCGTCATTTAACTTTTAAGCGGCGGTTTAAGTAAGGCTCTACAAATGTAATTTTTTTTATTTGTCAAAAACATAATACATGCGTGAAATGAATTTTCGTAATAAAGTATGTTCGTATAATCTGAAGTGACCAGCATTAGTGATAAAATCTAACGAAGAAAAATTGCTATTGTGAGCGGCAAATAAAAACTGACGGAAGTCCGACTGATTTGCAATTGCGCAAACTACTTTACATAGTAGGTCTCAAGATTATCTATAGGTAACATTTTATACTAGGTAAAAAATATAAATTTACCTTTATCGTTTATCGCTATACATTTCTCAAAATTTTCACTATAAAAAATAGTGGTAATAAAAGCCACTATTTCAAAACTTAGCGCACCTTAATAACGTTTTGACGCTTTCCGTACTACGTACGTATAGATACTCTCTCGCTCAACCAATAGCCATTTGTAACAATACAGGACTATTGATACTAACAAACTCTTATAGGGAATGCATCTATATCTCATAGCAAACTACTTTTTGTGAACCACTTCTTTCTCACAAAAAAAAAAGCCAATCCATCAATCTAACACAATCACAGATAATGCAAAGTTACACGGTCACAGAATAAACGATAGGACATTTGTGGGTGACGACACGAGGTAATATAAAAGTTTATTGAGGAATGTTTTAGGTTTAAAGAAAAATCGGACACTATAAGTAATTTGCTACGATGGTCCGATGATGACTTCCTTGATCTGTTGAAATTAATGTGATACCAAACTAAACCAAAAAGGTCGTTCTATATATTCTAGCTTTAAATTATGGTAGATCATAAAATGTATGAGTAGAGCGGGGTAGCTCCCCAATCCTGTCTGGCGTAAACGAAAACAACATACAATATTCTATCGTTTACGTCAGGCGCAGGTCACACAGAAATGGCGTCGGGCGGCTTCACATTTCGGAAATTTCGTTCAAAACGCACGGACATAAAGTCGCAATTTGAACACACCGAATGTTACGGAACGGACGAACGGAAGACGGTATAGCGCTCCCGATCACTTTCAAATTGCGTTCCGTGCGTTTTGTACGTTTGAATGAAACGGCAAGCCGCCAGTGCCAACTCCGCGCCCTACGCCATTACTGTAAGGCCTGCGCCCAATACCTAATTCTTTCAAACTTACGAGTATATACTAAAGCCGGTTTCTGGTTATAAAAGCTAGGCATTACACTGCGTCCCTTCGGTACGTGCACCATGAAAGAATAAATACATTTGTTCTTTCACTCCAACCTAATCCTTTACTTCGTCGTATCTACACGATTGATTCGTTCACTCATTATGACATTAAAAAAAATTTGGTATCTGAATTTTGATCGCAAAGCGCGAGCGAGACAGCTTCAATTTCCTTAGTTATAATAGACAAATATTTGAATAAAAACCAACAAAAATTACTCTTTATAAGTCTAAGAGTGTTCAGTACCATTTTCTGAGTTGCTAAACATAGACGCGACCATGTTATCGAACTCAGGCACCGCGTCTTCGTACATTTTGAGTTGTTTCGAGAGAGTATCAGAGTCTATAGAAGCAGAAGCCTCAATTAGCACATCCGTCCATTCGTCGCTCATGGATCTCGCTTGAAGACATTCCTGGTAGAAGTTGGCGAGTTCTGCTATAGGGCTCCCATCGGCGAACGGAAACTCCTGGAATCGTTCAATTTGCAGCTTTAAAGTTTGGTCATACTACCAAATTAACTACAATTTTATAAACCAATTTGTATAGGCTTAGTGACAGTATACCTATTACAGTCGCCGCAGGCAAAAACATTTTAAGTGAATATGTGAAAATATTAAAGATCTTCAAGCAAAAACAAATGCCGTGCAAGTTATAACCAAAATTCGCTAAGCTAGAAGCTAGTGTTTACCACCGTCAACCGCAGACATAACTACTTAAAGTCGTGTGCCTTGCGGTCAAACACCTAGCCCGTTCATATGAAAACCACTCACTTATAATATACAATGTGTAACAAAAACGTTCAACAACATTGAAGGAGGTACTATGGAGCCAACCCCCATATTCACGAAAAAAATATATGCTGTTCCATACAAAAAGTTTTGACCTTGAACAAAATGTATGGAAAGCTGATATTTTTTTTGCGATTTTGGGGTTGGCCCAACTGTAAAAGTTGATCATAATGTACATACATACCTTTCAGAATTGTTGAACCTTTTTGTTACAGATTGTATAGTAGAATATAAAGCTAGTAAAAAAACACACAGTACACACAATAGACAGCTTGATAGCTCAGTTGGTAGCATGTCTGCCTTCAGAGCTGTAGGGCGTGGGTTCGATCCCCACCCAGGACAAAAATGTTTGTGACGTACATCGATGTTTGTTCTGTGTCTGGGTGTAGTATGTATTTAGGAAAAAAAAATGTATATATCTATTCTATCAGCTATCTGGTTTCCATAACACAAGCTTTGCTTAGTATGGGGCTAGATGGCGCTGTGTGTAATAAATGTCCGCCCAATATTTATTTATTATTTATTTAACACACGGTATATTTATACTATGTGGCACTTCAACAGTCAACATTGCAATGTAACTCAAGGAAATGTAATTTAAGGAAGTCATAGGCTCCAGACCGCATGGGGAAGTGCCGCGCCTCTGCCAGCTATTCACTGTTAAGAGTGTACACTACCTCAGCTCAAATGGAATATAGTGATGATGATAACGGCAAAATGTAGCCTATAATATCCTTTTCCAGAGTTTCAGCTAGATCTCTATGCCAAATTGATTAAGATCGGCCCAGCTATATGACTGTGAAAAGTAACAAACAGGGAGAGACAGAAATACTTCGAACTATTTTTTTTATACTTATTACGAGTTTCGACCGCGGTTTCCACCACGTGATGATGAAAGACAGTTATGATGATGATGGTAAAGAGTATCAAAAGCTTTCATTTACAGTCAAGTGACGAGACGAGCAAGATTTTCACCTGATGGTAAGCGTCACGCCTGCCACTAACAGTAGCAGTGCCAGAATTGTAAACTTGCGAACACAATCCTGCGCCGCACTGCACTGCTCTCGTCACCTTGAGATATCAGATGTTAAATCTCTTCATACCCAGTAATTTCACTGGTAACATTGCCCTCCAAACCGGAACACAGTTCAACAAAGCTTCTAAGTTTATTCCAAATCCGTTAAGCCGTTTTGGAGTGACGAGGTAACATACATACAGACACATACCGACAAACTTTCACATTTATAATATTATTATTTATAAGTTTATGTATAGTATATAGGTTATATTTATATACAGGATTTATGTATATCGGATTAGATTTAAGACTTTGATATTATCGTTCGAAAGTCTAGTCGTAGTTAAGTGTATATTTTGAGCGAAAACTCATACATCCCACCCACCCATCAGCCAGTAAACGTCCACTGCTGGACGAAGGACTCCCCCTCAATAGGGAGGTGTTGCTATAATCCCCACGCTTGGCAGGCGGCTTGGGGATCGCAGAATGTTCACCGCCAGGTCAATGCATATATGAAGAAAAAAATTGAGCCCCAAGCAGGTCTCAGGATGTAGTCACTAGCTGATGTAATGTATTACGGACAGGCAGTTGCAGATGCTTTCTATATTATAGTCTAAAAATTCGCCAAAATCGCCTATCGCGTATCCAAGAATGCTGTAAAATTTATATCATTTGTGTTTGCAAACATTTTCATGCATTTTTGTTTTCGCGTACGAAATTTAAAAAACAACTGGGAAACGTCATACATTGGATAAATGATTTTACTAAATAAAACTTTTGACCATCCCGTAATAATTATTTTGCTTGTGAACTAATTCTAGAAATATAGTGTAAAATTCCAGAACTCGTTATAGCCATACTGTGAATGGGTAGGGCCTTAACGTAACCTTTTTATACAAGATCTTACGTCTAGTTCTCGTATATATTTGATCGAATCATTAGTTGACCACATTGCCGGTTACCCGCCTGTCGGTAACCGTTATTGTATAATTGTTCTTAAAATTAATTTATTATTATATTATATTATTTATTAATTATTAATTTCTCGTAATATAACGCGTAAGTGTTAACAAAAATAAATAAAGGAATTTACGCACAGCCAAAGTTCTATAACTGTAACTATATAAAATCATATACAAACTGTTGTTTTGCACCCTCGCTATATATACAGAGTTATATATACACATCGGTATGAACAACGCTTTTACCATGGTATAACACCGAAATCGCAACAAAAAAGCAGCTGAAACTTTTAAACTTTCGCGATTTGAACACATAATTAGGTTTATAACCGGGACTTAATCGCGCACAAATAAATGAGGTAAATAATAATAAATTTATTTGTGCGCGATTAAGTCCCGGTTATAAACATAATTAAAAAAGCAGCTGTTTCATAAAAATTGTTCATTCACGTTCGACTAAATGTATGGAACGGCTGCTTTTATTGGTGACGCGCGCTGTGCAGTGCGGCGCAGGATTTTGTTCGCAAGTTCACAATTCTGGCACTGCTACTGTTATGGGCAGGGCACACGTTATGCTTACCACCAGGCGAACGACAAAACTCTCAAATGTATCATCACTCTATTGCATAAAAAAAGTGGTTTCAATTTACCATGAGCGCGGTATACTTGTCTCCGCCTCTAGGCTTCGGGACCTCGATAGCTTTGCTCACAGCATGCGCGGAGGTTCCAGAAGCCTCGCCCGCGCCGCTGTCTTCGGGTTCCGATCGGTCGCCCAACGCTAGCGCTTCCAAGTGCTGAAAATCAACACGAGATAAAGAGTTTTCATTCAATAATCTGTTGTTATAGTGGTCGAACTTTAATAGGTATAGCAGCCAAATAATATATAATTCATATTAAAAAAATATATGGTCATCAATTTCACTGACAAGTTCTTATATATCTCCCTGTCCCGGCCAGGGGGGGACATCAGGGGAGACACGAGACCATCACCCACATTACGGCACCCTATGGCATGTTGGGTGGATGGAGAATGCTCTGGTTGAAGACTTTCATCTTGATATTTTGCAGCATGGGTGATGAGGAGATCCAGTATAGTTTCCTGTGTGTGGTGAACTTAACCTAAATAATAGAATTTGTACTAACTTTATCCATCTTTTCTTTTTCAGCAATTAGCCAAGCCATCGGAGGTTCTGGGGGCAGGTTTTGACTGAGGGTGTCATGCAGTTCTTTTATTTTTATGGCATCTACAAAAGCACCAGCAGTCAATGGTTTTGATAAGTCTAGTGCTTTCTTATCATAACATTTTCTGTAAATAAACATGTTCATAATATTATGCTAGCATGCTATATGCTATTGAAACTTAAAAATGGACATGGTAGTCATCGCACTTACTTTGGGCTTTCTGTGTTAAAATGATCACTCTTTACCATAATATCACTGTTGAAATCTTGCAGTTCGATTTTCTGCCTGACGTCTGGTAAAATTGTCATCTTTGTACGGTACACCACATCTATCAGTAGGGTTCCGATTGGAGTATGAAGTTCGCCTACCTTGACTGCTTTGCTTTTCTCACCTAACAAAATTTAATAAACATTTAGGTATATTACAAAAAATATTAAACACTATGGATTTCAACTCTGCAGTTATACGGTTATGTACCTGAAGGGTACCTAACCAGACCCTATTAATAAGAAAATCATGTTTTTCTGCTGGTCAACTAGAAACATATCCAAATTTACTTTAAAACTTACCCAATAGATCATATTTAGGTTCTCCTCCATAGATTTTGTGGTAAATTTTATATGACTCTTTGTGTTGAGCTCTTGCCAACTTGTAAGCTGGTGTTATCCTCGATATGGTCAATGTTGATTTCAGCATCACACTCATTCGATAGTAAACAGTTGACGGAGAGCAATGCTCAGTGCCAGGGACCAATTTGACAGTCCACAGCTCGAGTACCATTCCATCACCATCCGTTGTATGAAGAGATATCTCTATGCATAGAATTTTTGCCAGTGCATCTATAACTTCTCCATTGAGAACATGCTTTGTTTCTTCATTTACCGCAGGCTCATCCGGAATTGATAAGTTGAACTGCAAAATAACTTCACATTATCACTCAAAGTAAAGTCAAGTTATTAGGTGGTCAGACAGGCCGAGACAGTCTAAAAAGCTGATTGAAAACCATAAATTCCAAATCACTTCCACTAGTTTCTATGACATTGATTTATGAAGTTTTTTTATCTTTGTCTTTTTTATATGTTGTACTAGGTGGCTCCTTTATAAGTAGTCAACTAAAGTTCGGCCACTCAGAGAATGCATTTGATAGCTACAATAACATTGGCAAAAAAGGAATGAAAATATTTAATCATTTTGCTATAGGTGGTATAATCGGCTACCGCATGTATGGGTATTATAATCTCCAAAGTGTTTTCATTCATCTTTAGACTATGTTATTGTAGCTGTCAAATGCATTTTTTCAGTGGCCAGACTTTAGGCCTGCTAAGCGGTGATATCGACCTATAACCTATAACACAACAGCAACAGATATTCTGCCACAAATCAGCAGTGTGCAAAGATTGTAATCTTCGTTCACTATTTAGAGATATTTCATTTGGGTTTGTAATTTCTGTAGCTAAAGTATCTTTTAAACTGTGTGCAAAGATTGTAATCTTTGCACACAGTTTAAAAGATACTTTAGCTACAGAAATTACAAACCCAAATGAAATATCTCTAAATAGTGAACGCAGTGAATACAGGGACATATAATATACATACAATACAGGGTTGGACCTTATGTCGGACTAGTTCTGGATAATGCTGCAATGGTCAGAGAATAGGCAGACATAGACTGTTACATTCATCCTATTGCTTGTTAACATTAAAAAATCTGCTGATATTGGTACACAACTAGTAATCAATCTAAAATAAAAACATCAATCAGCTTTGAAATTTAGATAAATAAAGCTTTGAGAAAAGGGAAAGTATTCACTTACCCACTGCAGAGGTGGTGTAACATCCACACTGTTTGCTGATTTTGGATTCGTTGCCTGGGTAATTTTCTTCCCTTGCCTACTTTGTACAACTATCTGAGCAACTTTTAAAGTCAACACTTTAGTAAATTTGTACAGTCTGTGCCTCTCCTGTATTTCAACGTTGGAAGATGCCATTTTAACCTAAGATTTAGACTACAAAGCCTCAGATATTAACATTTCAATAATATGCGCAGTGAAACACGGTAGCCTTTTCTTGTAACACAACACATTTTTCGGTTTTGCTGGTTGATTACTTTTCCGTATTTAATTCTGCAAGCAAAATTTCGCATCAAGTGTAATGAAAAACAATATCATCGTATTCCAACAATAATTATTCGTAAATGACTTCATGTGGAATACGTACGAAACTCGCGGAAACATAAAATAAAATACTTCAGATTCAGACATAAAAATGACAAAACAACGACTCGAGACGAGAATGAGAAAAGAAACGAAACAGTGCTGCCAACCAACAATTAAGCTAGCTCACCACAAACCCACTATCAAAAAATCGCCCTACTCCATAATCGCTATATTTTCCACTAAACAAATTTTTCGTATAAAACAATAAGTTAAGGCATTGGATATTCCAAGTTTTAAGCACGTTTTTAACGCTATCGATCATTAGTATAAAGCTATATCAGGTAGGGTAGGGTCACATCACATTTAGCGGAGCAAACATATTATGGCGGTTACGTAGATTCATGCGTTCAAGCTTCGATTATTGAAGTTTTTCTAAGATTACTCGAAAAGTATCAAAGTTAATAACTTTTCAACCGTAAAAAGTTCAAGTAAGTTCGTAAGTTCTCCAAATACTATTATCATTTATTTATTTTTATGTGCTGTAATTAGGACATAATATAACTGAAAAAATAAATAAAAATAGGTATTTACTGTTTCGGTATTTTTTAATCGAAGAAAGTATAATTAATCGTATTTTCAACCGTAAAAGTTACTAAGATGTAAGTTCGTCTATAACATTATATATTTTTTGGGTTTCAATATAGTAATTTGACTAAATATCTTTGATTATGCGAGGGGCAACTTTGGAATATACAAGCCTTAATTAGTAATTCGTTTTCTTTATTATCAAATATTAACAATCAGTAAATCAACATACAGTTAGTAAACCAACAAATCAAGTTCAGGAACATTACAATTATTCAATAAGAGCTATTCTAAATCTTATTCAGATGAATAATTTTTGTCTGGACCATCATCAGTTTCAGATTGATACGGTTTTGATAGGTATGTAGGCAGGTACCGATTTTTCTTTTATAACGTTATTAGAATTTTATATTCGTTGCAGCATTTTCCTTCCAACCTCAAGCCACAACGTACTGTTATACACAAACATCAGCCAGAAGACGTCCACTGCTGGACGAAGGCCAGTAAGGAAAGTAATGTTAATATTAGCAGTTCAAATAAATATTATGTTGTTGATAATATTCGATTCGATAGAAAATTATATTTCGAAACGTGTAAGTAATTGTGTGGCGTGTACCTACGGGTACACGGTAAGTGACTTATTGCTTGAGTGATCGCATTTTTGATCGAAACTGAATTCGAAGACCACTAGAAAAATCCACTAACCGCTAAAAGCAATATTTCGCCACGAAGAGGTAGGTACAAATCACCAGTTTTAGTGAAAAATCCACTAAATTGGCATCACTGAGCGAAACGGGTAGTAAGGTTATGGAGCTAGGGCCGCGGTCCGCAATACACTAATAGTGACACCGACGCCAACAGCGTTGTTGACAACCAACATGGAACAAATTAATTATTGCTCATAGTAAATGGTAGCAGCTCCACTTTATTTGAGCACCAACTTACTGCAGCTGCATGCAGCAAATAGTGCACAACCCTTCACCTTTTAAGTCCACCAATTTCAGCAATTTCACATTACCACTATTGGCGTCGTGAGCGCTATTAACGTGCGTCGGACTGCATCCGAAAATACACTATTGACATTGACATAGAAAATTAAACATTTTTTTTCTTCTTTCCCCAGTAGGGGATTTGGCTCCGCGCGATAAACGCATTTGCCATTTTCAAGTATTTTTAGGTTTTGACGGTTTTGGAGTAAAGGTAGGGAAACGTTTTATAAATTAAACATTTTTAATTAATTTTGGCTCCACGCGCTGTCACGTCTAATGCCCCACACCAAAGAGAAAATAAAATACTACTAAATCCCACACCGGAAAAAATATGCAGGGCGGAGATGGCCTATATACCGGCACTGACAGTAAACCTAAAGCACTCTACGCACCATCGTGCATGGTGCATGCTGTACAGCCCGCCAAGGCCGCTGTGCTGGACGTAGCAGCTGCAGCTGGATGCCTGCGGGATGTTTAGAGAGAGAGATCCAACATGTTTCTCTGTCTGTCTACGGCTGAATGAGGAGTGAACAAAGGTAGTAAACCATCAAACGGATTTTTATGAACTATTTTTTTTATTGGCTGTCAGAAAATCGCCCATTCATTTTGAAGATTTTTTTTCCCTAGGACTGAAATGTTTTACTTTCAACCCGCTCCTACTTCAGACCTACTTTATGATTATGAGTAATGAAAAATATTTTATTGATTCCACGCGGGCGTAATCGTGGGTAAAAGCTTGTTAATAATAACATTGTCTAGCAAGATCAGCAACTTTTGGACACATTACCTAGGCATACTGTACATTTCCTAAGCAGCAATAGGAAATGTTGAAATCCTACTTGGTTCCGCCACCGGCAGACCTTGGGACCTTTTTTTTTTTTTTTTTTTTTACTTAGTTCTTGGCATCGCACGTTGTGCATTCTGCCAGTGTCAAGTTTATGATTTTTTCAATTATTTATATGTAAATCAAGTCAAATATGTAATGATATCACAGTCAGTCACACGAAATTAGTCATAGTCGAGTCCAAGTCATCCCTAGTAAAGTTGTGGCGACTTTACTATGAGCTTATACGGAGTTTTGAAAACAACACAAAAAGACATGTTTCACCACATTATATCACTTGCCCACACTCGTGCATGTAATTCAACACTCAATGAATAAAACACCACCATTTTTAATCATTAATTCGCGAAAATACACAAGTTTAAGAAAATAATAGAATGCAACGACATGATTTTTCCGTGTTCCCGCCAAAACTCCGACCTTGGGACCTTGGGACCTTGGGTTATTAAAAAATACCATAACCATAGAGAAATTAAACACTACCGGCCTTACTTAAAAAAGCTTGCTTGCTTAAACTTCTCTGTCCTTTTCTAGCACGTGCAACTTCACGTCAGAGAGAAGATGGCAGAGCATCTTAAGCAGTGACTAACGGCATTGACTAACGGTTGAGAAGTTTTTTTAAGTAATGCCGTTAGTCTTATATTTAATCTAAGCACTACGTTTTAACCTTAACCTAACATCTACTTGCTCGGATGAAGGATTTCCCTCTTGCTACTTGTATCTGACCCGCAGCAATTGGAAATATGTGAAATTCTGCTAGGTTCCGCCATCATTAGTTCCGGGCCGCCACTAGTAGACCAGGAGGGTAATCGCGATAATTTAAAACAACAGCGAACGGTTGAAGTTCAGTTGCGGTTCGTCTGCAATTGTAGTTAAGTTACGGTTCAGCCGCGCGGAATTCGGTATCGCGGTAAAGTTCAAACGCTAACCAAAGTTGAATCGCAGCTGGAACGTAGCGTATTCTCTATCGTTGTAAGAGATGTCACTTTCCTGTAACTATTTGTGCTATTATAACGTTATAACGCATGCTAAACCGTTATTATTAAAAGAATAACCTAATATTATGCGAATTGACTTATGTTTTGACAGCTGATGAGATGACAGCTTGACGTTTGTTTGTGTTCGAACTCGAAAGTAAATAATATTTACAAAAACAACGAAGTAATATTTTACAAAAAAAAGCTTTCTCAAGTTGTTATCCCCTTTTTTGTGGTTTACAAACCTTCCTAATGTCATTGGGCTTAAAAATGAGTTATTATAGAGCCAGTGAAGTTGCTGAAGTGGTTTGTTTTGAAGTGTTTGGTTGGTGCTTCGTTGAAGTACTTTTTATGCCGATACTGACCTATTTTGGGCTTTTGATTGTGAACCAGTGTATGTTACTCTTCCCTAAGTTGTGAACGCATTGGATTTTATTGTGGTATTCAGTCTTCAGTAGTGTTTTTTTTGGAAAATGGAAGGACTCTGCCGAAGCACAACTGCACGTCAGCTGGAGCTTTTGATAGTTTCTCGAAGGCCACCGTGACTTGGCTCTGGGACGAGTCTGGTCTGAAGGTGCTCGAGCAGTTGCGGCACGATTGTGGCGAGATGTGCCGAATTTCTGAATTCTGAAGGTCCTGCCAGAAAAGGGAAGGAAAGGGCTAAGGTACATCTTTACCTACTTTTATGCAAAGAAAATGTATTAAGTACCTACATTCTTAAGGTTTGCAAGTTGAAGTGGCAATGGGCAGGCCACATTGCTCGAAGAACTGACAACCGATGGGGAAGAAAGGTTCTTGAGCGGCGACCGCGAACCGGAAGACGTAGCGTAGGAAGGCTTCCCACTAGGTGGACCGACGACATTGTAAAAGTCGCGGACAACCGGTGGATGCAAATGGCAGGCCTTCGTGCAGCAGTGGACGTCTCCGGGCTGATGATGATGATTCTTATGTTTAAAAAACCGTGTCTTTTTCAGGTATGGAATGACCACAAATGCAGGGTCAGAGCAAAGTTGGTCAGCATAAATGCTAGCCAGCGAGCTAACGGTGGTGGACCCAGCAATGCCCCTACACTAATGAACCTAGAAGAGCGAGTGGCGAATATTTTAGGCAGAGATATTGGCCCCCTGCCTTATGTGAGATGGGATCAATTCACCTCAAATAATAAATGTAAGCATACCTACATACCTTTCACAAATCTCCCATATTATTTCATAATACCATTTCATTGACATTATACTTAAATGCTTATTAGAACGGTGATGTGGTGGTGGAACTGGTGGAGGCTGAAGAGCAACTGGTAGAATTACCATTCAAATTGCTCCTGCAGACATAGTGTTAGTTCATAAAATATTTCTACTTTAGGTGTACATATGTACCTTACATTTATTTAAAAAAAAACGTATCACACTAAACATTTGAGAGCCATGCATTTATTATACATGTCCAACATTAACACAATATTTGTCTGTCCGGATCTTAGATGATTTTGGAAAGTTACAATTCAATCTCGAGGTTCCCACCAAACTTCATCTTTACAATACAAAGTATTAAAATATTACCTACTTTTGTTTCTCTTACAGTTATAAGGCTGATCATGAAGATCTGCAGACAGCAGCCTCACTAAGCAACACTCAAGTACAGCCCCCACAGCCTGCTTCCCCCGTGCCTGATTTGACAAGGACAGGCACCTTCACCGCAGTTAATAATAAAGTTATTTTATCATTAAGAATAAAACCGTGTTAAATTTAAATTACTTTTTATTGCTTTTCATTACAATTACCAACACTAAATTTAATTAATTGCCCTATCCATCCACAAGAGCTGTATAAGTGCACGTTGTCGAGCACGTCCCAACTACAGGTTGGTGAGGGCGTGCCTGCCGTGCCGACCATTCGCCGCGCCGGACGCAGCACCACCCGCGCCCTTGGTCAGTCTGCGCTCAAATGCCATCTGCTCGGCCATCAGAGGCGTTTATGGCGTGTCGGTGTGCAATATTATGTAACACACAGCATGCATTTGTCATCCTTGCAGCATTTACTGGTGAATAATGCAGCTTTCTATCTACCAACAAACACCTGCAATATAAAAACATTTTGCATTAATATAAACAAAATATCTATTAAGGCTTTCTTTTGCTAGGTGATGAAGTTATACCTGAAACGAGCTTTTAAAACTCCTACACAGCGCTCAACAATGTTTCTTGTTGTCAAGTGCCTATCTTGATAATAACTCTCAGGGGAGTTTGGTTCTGGGTCCGAAATGGGTGTCATCATTATAGGTCTCAATGGATATCAGTCACCTAAAATATCAGGGATGAGTATTAAAATCCCAATAAAATACATTAACTATCCTCATATATATCCTCAATCCTCATTAACAACCTATTACATTCCCACAGCCTCACAAAAGCCTTCTCAAAGTGAGAGGATAAATTTGAGGTTCATGAAAATAGCAGTTTCCTTATAATGTTTTTCTTCAGCTGTTTTAATGCACATGTTATCACTCTGCTACCATTGCTTAAGACTTCATTAGCTTTTACATACCCAAAAGATACAAATCCTCTCTGGTGGTATGGCGCCGTTCAAGATAGGCACACATTGGATGGTTGGCCCACACAACACTATCATGTGTAGATCCAGGGTAACTGGCATCCACACACAAAATATTTAAATTTGAATTGTATCGCAGCATCTGAAAAACAAAGATGTTGAAATTATGAGGGTTGTTCCGTAACATAATCAATAAGCAACAATCACATAATAATATGTAATGTGCTGCTTACTATCATAACATTAAGAGAATGGCATATTTTTCTATTAAAATACCGTTCTATTGCCACATGAGTCCCATCAATGCAACCCAGCAATCCAGGCATTTTGAAGTTACTGTAATACCTGATAATAAATATTGGTTAGTAATTATTGGTAATTCTAGTGAATATAACTAGATACCTAGATAGGCGAAGGGTTATAGTTTTGGAGGTATGTACCTATACCAATGCTTTTCTTTTAAGAGTAGTAAGGATGTGTGTTATATAATGTACATTCTTATTTATACTACAGACCAATAGAATGATGACAGTCTAAAGATAATCCAAATGATCAAGCCCACTACCAGTTGGAAGCGTACCCAGCATGTTGGCGGCATTATAAGTTATAATATTATTTTATGTACATATATAAGTTGATATACTTCATCATCGCCAGCCACTACTGGACGAAATGGCCTGCCCCTTACTAGGGAGGGGTTGTCATAATCCCCACACTTGGCAGGTGGCTTGAGGATCGCTGTGTTACCACCATTAACCAAGAGGACTCTGCTGCCTGTCCTCCGGTGGTTTTGGATGCGGTTTTACGACATACCCAGGTCATTATATCAAGTCAATATACTTACTGTTTTTTAATTTGTTCCCGTTCACATTGTTGAAATGGAAATGCAACATATTTGTTAATTACAAGCGGCTTGTTTAAAGCCATTGTAAGTTGCCGGATTGCTTTCGATACACTGGACTGTGACACACAATGTTTCCGATTGTAGGAGATTCTACAATCGTCTAATACGATCTAGTGGCATAGAATCCCAATGCAACCAAAACCTAAAACAATGTTGTTATTATATTTTTTGTCTTACAGTGGGTAAAGCTTTTCCTGTGAGTTTATAGCAATAGAATGGCTATTGGCTAGCATATTCTCGGAGCATTTTTACCTTAAGGAGATATGTATATTCCAAGTAATCAAAATCATCACAGTGGCAAGTCCATTATAACCTTACCTTGGTTTTAACGTCCAAAGCATCGGAACGAAGCGTGGCTGGCATATGGGGAGCCAACTCTACTATAAGTTGGCGAGTTAGCTCCTTCGAGAGTCTGTAGCGTTTTACAAACTGCCGATTACTCAAATAAAAAGCTCCACACAAGTCTTGCACTCGAATTTTTCTTCCTCGCTTGAGACCGAGCCTTCGCTACATCCAATTCACTAAATCCCGTTCCAATAAATCCATGTACGCGTACATATTTTTTAAAGATAGGTAAGCCTTGGTTTTTAGTAAAAAATTACAATCTAGGTGATATAGAACCTCCGAACGATCCAACTTAAGTTGAGTTTTTGTAACTCTTTCAAAGCCGTTCGTTTGACAGCGGTTACGTTCCAGCTGCGTTCGAGTTGCGATTCAACTTTCGGTAAAATAGTTAGCGCGATACGAAATGTACAAAAAGTTGCGATACGGTTAAAGTTCAATTGTGGTTCAGCTGTAATATTTTAGTGCGATCGACCTCCTGGGTTGCTAATAAAAAAAATAAACTACTAGTATTTATCTTTGCCTTAACCTAATAACCCTAACTATTTAGGTACTACTCGTATCTGGCTCGGTTCTGTCGCTGGAAGGATTTTTCCACATTAAAATATTGAGTTTGTGATAACAAACATGCTTTATTTGTCATAATCTTATAACACCTGACCTCTTCACGGAACTCTATACAATAGCTAGGTATTACTAATAATACCTAGTCAAAGTATGTAATGGTAAAAGACAAATAAAATATTTCATACATTAATTAAGCAAACCCGGCATTACATATTAAAAATGATGAAGAATGATTCTATACAATGACTAAATATTATGCTTTGCCGTTAACATAATCATATTATTATATAGGTAAGTAAATGTCTAATATACCTACAGAATTACGCTTTTAGGATTATAACTACTAACATTGAATAAAATTGATTTAGGATTGACTTAATTACATCGATTTTGTTTGCCAAACTGTTAAGTATATAAAAGTTAAGGATATTATCCTCTAAGCACGCATAATGACCACGTGGTATAAATTTAAAATAGGCTTATATATCTTATGCCTTTAGATTCACTATTTTATCTACTATGGTTACCTACATCAAATTTAAAAGAAGTAGCTAAAAAAATCATGTCAGTGATCCTATCTGGAAGGTACAATATTCCTAATTAAAAGGACTTAATAATCAAAATAATTGAATAAAATTGATTATCTTTAGCGTTGGCTTAATAACATTGATTTTGTTTGCCAAACTATTAACTATATAAAAGTTAAGGACATTATCACATACGCACGCATAATGGCCTCGTGGTAAAAATTTAAAATAGGCTAAAATGACATAAGCCTTTAGATGCTTAATTTCTACCTACATCAAATTTGAATTAGTTAAAAAAACATGTCAGTGATCCTATCTAGTAGGTACAATATTGCTAATTAAAATGACTTAATAATCAAAATTATTGAATAAAATTGATTATCTTTAGCATTGGCTTAATAACATCGATTTTGTTTGCCAAACTATTAAGTATATAAAAGTTAAGAACATTATCCCATACGCACGCATAATGGCCTCGTGGTAAAAATTTAAAATAGGCTAAAATGTCATAAGCCTTTAGATGCTTATCTACTATGGTTATCTACATCAAATTTGAATTAGCTAGAAAAATCATGTCAGTGATCCTATCTGGTAGGTACAATATTTCCAATAAAAAATCAAAAGGTCTAAATAATCAAAATATACCATCCATTCTTAAATTACATACAGTCCCCAAAGTAAAAAACAGCTGTTTCATATATTATGTCCCGCGTGGTTTTTTTTATGCATCAGAACATTTGTATCGCGATTTCATGAGTCAGTCCCATCCTAAATTTCCTTCCTGCTTAGTACCTACTACCGTTCCGTTTCACCCCTTATATTCCAATGGAATCAATACCTACAATATAATAGAAAATCACATACGTAAAGTCATAAAAAGGTGAAAGATTTACAAACGTTTGAAGGGAAACCAGGGTTAAACTTGTACTTTATACTTTATTTGAGATAGCATGGTGCGGGTTAGGTCCATAGATCGTAACTCCCTATAAATATCGCGCTTTCGGTTTAAAGCAAAGATAATATAATACTATATAGGTTTGTAAAGAGGCCTTTCATATATTTAAGAAGAGTAAAACATATTTGTTGGATGTTGCAAGAAGCAACAAAAAAAATGTATGGAAGAGAAATAGTCTGGTAAATAAATAGTACTTTATTTTCAGATGTTGTACTTTTTTTTTAGCCTAGAAAATTAAATATACTCTGTTTGCTTAAAAAAAGGTGGCAATCCTAACCACGGCCTATTAGGCTACCATCTTGCAAGAGTTGTTTAGACAGACACCAGCAGGGCTAACATGCGCACCGCGAGAAAATTTTGTCGTGTCTTTATGTCGTGCGAAAACGAGACAAACTTATACAGATTCGTAGCCTTGTTCTGTTTAGTAGAATCGAGAAAAAATTCTCGCGGTGCGCATGTAGGCCTAACATGCGCACCGCAGGACAGAGGAAACTAAATAAAAGCTTGTGAAATTTGGGTTTACGAAGTTAGCCTATCCTGCAGCGCGAGTACCGTTCTATGTCGCTAAATTTGACGTGTCGGTTAGTAGCAGATTTACTTAGACGAATTTGAGAATATACCGAATTTTATCGAATTATACCGATTTAAATGTCAAATATAACGATCGTCAAGAACGGTACTCGCGCTGCTGATTCTGTAGTTGTGTATTACACATGTACTTTTAATTTTATTAAATTTCTGGTTTTTGGTCTCTGGTTTTAATGACTGTACCATGTGTCAAAGAAGACAGTTTGACCACAAGGAGGAACCCTATATACAAAGGCGTGGAGGCTCATTGAAAGAAGATACGCCACTGAGTTTGGAATTAATTTAAAAAAAAACATACCACTGTATTTTCGCGTACAAAACATCGATATATTTCGTATTGTTCTTAATTTGAACGTGATAACCGATTGATTTTACTGATTGCCCAAGCAGAAGAGTTACTCACTCACTGACTAAACACGAAATCTCGAAAACTACTTGATCACTGAAGCTGAATTTTGGCAGGTAGGTAGTCTATAGGTAGGCGACGTCCGCTAAGAACGGATTTTGCGACAGGGATGAATTAAGGGGGAGAAATGGGGGATGAAACTTTCTATGTAAGTTCTTTGTTTTTGAAGTTATAGTAAAATTGGTATTTGGGTCGTCCATTCAAAATAAAATATGACTCTTTTAATATTTTTTGATAGGGATGATTTAAGGGGGAGAAACGGGGGATGAAACTTTAGAAGGCTAAACACGAAATCTTGAATAGCTCGAAAAGCAAGAATTTCTTAAGCATAAATATATATTCCAAACTAAAGAGGTCTTTTATTTTTACATTATGAAAAAATCCTAAGTACGATATAGACGCCATATATACGAATAAACAGACCGGTATTTATATCGTACCAAAACCCAGTTTTTTGGTATAATATTCGATTGAGTTTTAACTGGTTTTCCCTAGTAGATCTCTAATCAGAGGTATGCGATTAAGTTGGTAGTTTAAAACAATAATTTTCTTGAATAGAGTTCTCAAAACATAAATAAATATTTAAATACCGTAACTTAGTTTTTTATATATATTTGTATGAAACATTCTTAAGTACGATTTAGAAATCATGTGGTACGATTAAACTTACCGGTCTTTATATCGTACTGAACCCCACTTTTTATTTGTATCAAAACCGATTAACTTAAAAGTGCTACCTATTTGATAAAATAAAAGTATATCAAAGTCGCTAAACTAAAGTAAGTTATGAAGAAACAACGACAACAATATCCTTGTTAGTTTTCTCACAAGCTTGAGCAACCTCTCACAGTTAGGGGGTACGATATAGCCAACTCTCCCCTACGTACGTGTCGAATTGATAACTTTTTTGAAGTCGGTTTAAAATGGGTATTTACCCCCGTGCGAAGCCGGGACGGGTCAGCTAGTGTATATGTGTATTTTTGTATTCATATACCTTCTGTAGCCTGAATGGTTTGCCTGATAAGTGAGGTGTTGTTGGATTCCTTTCTACTGAGGCGTAGGTACGCATCATATACATAGGCTACATTTTGCTGCCGGGTATTACTTAAATATATTAAATAAATATAACAAAAATATATTAAATTATTCGTTTTCGTAACAAATAATGATCTATTCGTATAATGGTCAACAACAGATTCAATATACCTTTACTATATCCCTAGACCTATCAAATCAGTGTCAACTGCACCATGCTATCTGAAATAGAGCATTTTATCTAATAAAAATAACATCTTAATCTATAGACCCACTAGCAAGATAGCCTAATTTTTCAAGTATCTAGGTACTGCCACCTGATTGACCTATTTCAAATGTCTTAAGGGTCTGCAGACAACCCTAGCGTTTTCCTGACCAATTTTTCGGCGATTCTGTTAAACTCTTCTCTGTTTTCCCTCCACATTTTTGCTGCATCCACATTGGCGCCACTCTCATCGTTTGGTTCTAGAATAGTACAAATTTATTATTATAGCAAGTAAGTTCGTATAGGCTGAGTGGCTGAGTGGCCCTAGTTTCAGAGTTAATGTGCCGCCCGAATGTTGCGCAGAAAATGGGTTAAGCTTCTTAGGTGCCACATTTTTGGCACCTTAGAGCAAGAAAAGAGCGGAGTTATCATAAGCAACTTGCTGCTGTTGTTGATGCCCATTTGGTCATTCGTCGAACGTTAGAATTAAAAAAAACATGCTTTTACGCGTTTGGCGTTTCACACACTGCACCGCGTAACGCGGTGGTGCGCGGGGCGGCGTTTTTACCGTTGTGCCGAAGTACCTCAGCTTGTATAGAAAACACGCGCGGTACATACCTACAACATATAGACAACGCATTTCCGCGCAGCAGCGCTGCGGGTGCCACGATAATGCACTATCGCGCGGAGAAGCAGGGCGAAACGCCGAGTATACACTGAGCTTCGCAGTACCGCGTGCATTTTACGCATAAAATACGGCGATCGGCTGTGAAGTGAATGTAGTTTTAGATAATTTAGATTAGCGCGTGACCGTCGTACATCGTCGCCCCACGCGGGGGACGCATCTCTGCCCCAACGTGCGTGGCTCCGTTTTTCCGCGCTTGCTGCGTGAAAAACGCCTTAAATTCTTGAAAAAATTACTTGCAGCGCCTGTTCATTCAACAATTATCGAGGAAAAACATCTCATTCCATTCTTAAGTAATTTAATTTAAAACAAATTAATTTATAAAATAGAGACTCCGGAATCTGGAGTTTAAAGGGGTTCTCGATGTTCTGTTATTGGCATAATCTCAAAAACTTATCCTGTATACCGCTAGATGGCGGTAATACTAGGCTCTCCTCGCAAGACCTCCCTGCGCGATCACGTGTCTTTCTGAAGAAAATCTTTTTTTCGCAGTTCAGCAGTACAAGTATGGATCTTCTAAAATCGTTATGGGCCCCCATATAACAAAGACGACAGCTGTAATTTTGACATTAAATATGTTCAACTTTGGATTGAGTCGAATCGTTACGAAGTAGTCCTGTGTCAGTCGGTCATTTTCGGAGATCTCGATCTTTCGTAACCGACGAGCCAAGTGACCGAGCAAAAAGATTCGATCAAAACGTCGTTCATCGTCTCGAGAACCTACAAATAAAATTAAGGCTTAAGACTATTAATATATAGTTGAATTTAGCTAGGTATGCAATTTCACCGAGATTGATCGTAGAAAACCGAGACGAAACCGGTTGGTGTTGCATCAATCGCCGGTCATTCATTCGGTCTCGGTCTCGCGGTCGGTCGCAGATCGGAAGATCGTTATGAAAGGCAAGTGCCGCGGATCTTGGACCGCGCGTCAATCAATCACGACCCGGGACTTTAATGATTGACGACCGGGTCGGTCACGCAGAAAGTGCGATTCGATCGTTTTGATTCGTTCAATCAGGATCGACACAGGACTATTACGAAGACAATATTTTAATATCGATATAGAACCGTACTTGCGCGGCTGTTTGCCCAGTGGTCAAGGCCTTGCGTCATTATGTGGTATTTAAGTGCGTGCAGTTCGAGTATGATAAGCGAAAGTGTAACACATAAAAGACTTCGCCCGCTTTCTGCGCAACATTACATCAGTTTTTATCTGTGAGTAAAACAGTAGGTATTATAATTACAACAAAATATTTATTCGTTTGAACCAAGTAACGCCACCTGGAACTTTTTTTGGAACTACCTACATTAAGCTTTGCTATCCCTCTTTCAATCTTCCTAATCTTTTAGTTATATTATAATTAATCTAAGACGAGATAGATAAATCGATGTAAAATAAAAATAAGTAAATTAACCAGTTAAATTAGTAGACGCACCTGCTAACATACTGACAACGGAGAGTAGGATCTTTTCTACACTCTGCACCGGCGACCATCTCTCAGCACTGCTTTCATAACCCATCGGATCATCCCCTGGGGCGTGCAAGATTGATATACATACTCGACCGTCAGCATAAACTGGAATTAAAATGAAATCAAGTTATGTGTGAATTTGAAGTATGTTAAAATTTACTTACAAGTGAAGCTAAATACGTGTCTTAAAAGGTAATACTTTACCAGTTCTAAATCTTAAAGTTGTATGAAAATTTGGTTTAGGGCTAGGGTAAGTCCTTATTGGCGACAATGCATAGCATAGCACAACGACAATGACTGGCTTGCAAAAGTAGCCCTAAACCTTAAGTTATTTAGATTTTTTTAGGACTTTAGTTTGATTAAATTAAGAAAAGTAATACTTTAGATCATATGCTTATAGTCAAAAGGACTGATCGCACGATAAAAACACAAAACAAAAAAAATTTAGAGAAGTTGAACATTACGCGGCATTTTATGTTAGGCCCATATTCTATTAGATAGATAATAAATGTTAAGAGTAAATTAAACTTAGACTCAGACTTACTGTTAGGATGGAACATTTCACAAATAAACTGCATTTTGGGTGGGCTCAGTGGGTAGTCTGATGGGAAGACCAGCTTAGCAGGAAAGATACCTCCTTCGAAGCAAGTTCCTTCAGGCCCACTGCAAATATATCAATCATTAAATTTTCCTACACACTACTCCAACCGACCGGCAGTGGCGAGGCATGGCTCTCTTCATTTTGCCGCTTAGCCCGCCTTGGTGCCTAACCGACTTAAAAAAAAGATTCGGTTCTATTATTTTTTGTTTGTTACCTTAGATCTCCGTTATTTTTTATTTGAAAGAAGTTCTTTCCTCTTGGAATTTCATCAACATAAGTAAAGAAGCTTGGTTTAAAATAGAAAAAATATATCATCTAAGTAAAAAAAATTATGTATTATGATGTTGGTTGTTTTTTTTAATAGCTGGTCTGTTGTCTCCCGGCATATAGCAAGGAGAGCCAGCGACAAAGGAAGTAGATTTATCAGGTCTTGTCACACCTGACGTTGAATAAGATTGGTAGCATACTTACGTTATGAGGGCTTCCCATTCAAAGAAATTTTCTTCATTAATGGGACCTGCAATTATACCTTCTGGGGGATTTAAGGTCAGTTCTGAAATATAACAGCATTTATGAATCATATAAAGATCTAACTAAAGTTCTTATAGGCTGTGTGGCCAGTCATAGTGTCAGAGCTGGCTCGACTGTTGCTTGGGCTTGGGGTGAACAGTATCTTCTGGTGTAAATAAGGCAAAGCAGACTGGCTGCTATATCAAAGCACAGCCGAGATGCTTAGTGATAGAGAATAAAAAATACAGTTTTGGAACTTATCATTTTGGAATTGATATTTTCTACATTGTTTATAGTAGGTATCAGAGTATTATGCACTTAACATTGGCTAAATTAAAATAATAAAAAATAAAATTTGTCCTGCTTGTGACTTGTTCCCATATTTAAAGACGATAATATATTGTTTGGACCTGTGCATGTCCTAAAACTGTATCCAGTACCACCAGAGGATAGGCAGCAGCATTTTCTCCGTTAACGGTGGTGAGCTCTGCGATCCCCATGCTGCCCGCCAAGCATGGGGATTATGGCGATCCCCTCCTTTTAAGGGGGAGGCTTTCGTCCAGGAGTGGACGTTTTCTGGTGTTCATGTGATATATTCTTTACAGTTTAAATCATGCATTGCAGACAATCATTGTTATTGACAAACTCCACAACCAATGCAGAGAGGAAAGACAAGGCCAAATATCTGAGTTTACCTTTAGAGAAGCAAGAACCAGGGCTGAAGGTGGACAACATCCAGAGGGACTTCAGAAGATTGAGGAGGCAATAATACCTACTTCATGACAATCTATTGCAGTATTGAAAATTTAAACTAAAACTACTTAGTTCTTTAGGTAACATATTATATACCAAATTATTGGTAAAATGCTGAGATGAAATATAAGGTAGATCCTCGAACGCAGTTCCAAAATGGCACTGTCAAAACAAGGCATAAATAGTGTAATATGCCTTGTTTTGCTACTAAGTCGCATGTGACCGCGCCAATCATGTGACATGCTATGATGCCAAATGTTTTACATCGCTTTTACGGGGTGCTAAGGTTCATCATTAAAATGAAACAATATCCACATGTGGACTTTTTTATATTAGCTGGAGAGGTATGATATCAGTATAAGTAAGCATTGGTGCCGGGGCACTTTTGGGGTTTGATTTTCATAGACTGTGTATCTATAATATATTTGATCTAAGATAAAATTTATTTCTGCATCGCTTTATCTTAGAGTTTAATGACATACCTAATAAATATTGATTTCTACTATAGGGACAAATAGTCAATGAACTTAAGATAGTAACAATAGGATTGACGTCAGCAACAGTATAGCCAATTTCACAGGAAGGACTCTTAAAAATATTCAACCTGGCAAGATGAACCAAACGCAATCTTTTAACAGTTGATGTAGAACATGTAGGTAGACACATACATAAATAAATATTATTTTCTAGTACTTTTAAGCTGAATGGGTCAAAAAATCGTAAAGAAATCATACATACTAGCTGTTCGGAGCTATATATATCTATAAACTATTCTACTGACTATTCTTTTGAACCATATATGGACAGGTAAGTATATAATCAAAGCTCATATGAATTTTATCGTAAATGATATTCGTTAAGCCTTAAAAAACTTACGTTTATATTCTGCCATTAAACGTCTTAGCGCCGAACCAGCCATTGAAATGTAAATGTTTTTGTTTCAAAATATACAACACTATTATACCTACTTATGCACTTTTAGCACAACTATCAAAGAGAATATTATAAACACTACGTTTTAAAACCAATACACTATCATGAACAAGTGAACAGGGACACTGCCGGTTTTCTTAGGAATTGGATTTATAAAGATTAAAATATTGAATAGAGGTTATCTGAAAATTCTGAAATGAAATGACATGACACATGACATTTTGATTTGACAGTACGAGTGCTGCCAACTTTTGACAACATTTAAAATAGTGCTGGTATCAAGCTGCACCCTTATCATGGACGTTCGTGATTCTGATTGCGAGCGTGCGCGAGCAGGAGGGCGCATGGCGCGAGTGGGTTGGTACGAGCAGGATGGCATGCTATCGCAATCGCAATCGCGAACGTCCATGATAAGGGTGCTGGTTTAAAAAGATTTACGGCCTTGCTTAAAAACGCCGCTCAAACTTAGTGCTTAAACTTCTCTGTATTGTTCTTGCACGTGACACTTTACGTCAGAGAGAAGTTGACAGAGCATCTAATGCAGTGATTAACGGTTGAGAAGTTTTATAAGTAAGACTGCAAGTATGTAAACTTTCAGTATTCAGTATCTTTATTGCACCAAGCATCTTAGTCTAGTAGAACTAACAATACATGGACCCTGTAAGGGTGTGGCAAAATAAATCTTAACTGGCTAGGTAGGTACATGTTAGATAAACAATATTTGTGTTAAAGAGTTTGTGTTGAATCGTTTTTTCGTCTAAGTAATCTTTAATACTGTAATAACAGTTAGTTATTAAGATATTTATAACTTTTCTTTTAAAAACTGATTCTGTAGGCTCGTTTCTAATTTCTTTTGGTAGGTAGTTTGTTATATATTTTTATTAGCATGTATTCCGGTCCCTTTCTAACAATTTCTAGTAGCGGTTCCGGCGCCACGAGCTGGTTTAGTCTTCGGGCGTTAGTACCTAGTGGTGATAAATAGATATGGGTATTTTCTTACAAACATTACCGCTTCTAGTATATATATGCTGGGTAGAGTCAGCATTCTTTGCAATAGCAATTAGCAATTGACTGTTTCCAAAAGCTAAAGACTGATATAATGAAACCAGCTCTAACTATCATTGATCAGAATGCAACATTCACTGTAGAGACGGATGCTTCAGAACATTCAATTGCGGCTTCTCTTTCTCAAAACGGCCGCCCAGTGGCATTCTTTTCTCGCTCACTGAATGACTCCGAACGTCGACATTCTTCAATTGAGAAGGAAGCAAGTGCCGTCGTTGAAACTTTGAGAAAGTGGCGACACTACCTTGTCGGAAGACATTTCTTACTAATAACCTATCAAAGGTCTGTCTCATTTATGTTTAACCAATCGCAAAACAGAAAAATTAAAAACGAGAAGATAGAAAGGTGGCGACTTGAACTATCAAGTTATAAATATGACATAGTCTATCGTCCAGGCAAAGAGAATGTCACAGCTGATACTCTTTCTCGTGTATGCTCAAAAATCACTAAAAATAAATTGAAAGAGTTACATGATGTCTTAGGTCATCCTGGTATAATAAGAATGACACACTGGATATGATCTAAAAATATGCCATACTCAGTAGAAGACATCAAGAAAATAATAACAGAGTTTCGCATTTGCGCAGAAATTAAACCTAGGTTTACAAAGAAGCTTGGAACTCTTATAAAAGCAACTGCACCATTTGAAAGACTTTATATTGACTTTAAGGGGCCTTTGCCTACTAATACGAATAATCGTTATATCCTGACGATTATAGATGAATTTTCACAGTTCCCATTTGCTTACCCGTGTAAAGACCTGGGGCCGTACCGTGAACTGCTTATAGCGGGACCGAATACGCTCAGCTGCCGACGCTGTGCGACTGTGAATTTTATCGCCTCAAAATAAGGTTCGCGGTCGCGCAGTGTCGGCAGCTGAACCTATTCGGTCCCGCTATAAGCAGTTCACGGTACGGCCCCTGTCCGCTGGAACCGTTGTAAATTGTTGTACCTATTCAAAATGTTTGGAGCACCATAGTATATACACTCTGATCGTGGTACTGCCTTCATGTCGAATGAATTACGAAGATATTTAATATCTAATGGTGTAGCATGAAGACGAACTACATCTTATAATCCCCAAGGAAATGGGCAAGTAGAACGCCTTAACGGAACTTTATGGAAAACAGTCAAGCTATTTTTAAGGACCATGAATCTTGACACAGTTTGTTAGGAGCAAGTCTTATCATCAGCACTGCACTCCATCCGATCATTGCTGTGCACAGCAACCAATGCCAGACCTCATGAAAGATTATTTAATCACCCTCGGCGCACGCCTAACGGGGATTCGCTACCAACGTGGCTCCTGGAGTCAGGTCCTATACTAATGCGAAATAATCTAAAGAATTCTAAATACGATTCCGATGTGGAAGAAGTGGAGCTTTTGGAAGCCAATCCATCTTACTCTTACGTAAGATTGCAGGATGGCCGCGAAACTAAAGTATCAAACAGACAGCTTGCTGCTCTCCCACCTATAGAGCTAGAGATTCAAAGTGATCAATCTGAATCTGAAGATCACTTCGAGGATGCTGAGGATGAAGCAGGAACACCAATTCTTCAGACTCGTGAATCATCGAACGAGCATACTGAACAGCGTGAAACGGCGCTGGCTCCTCGCCACTCGTCAAGAGAGAGAAGGGTTCCAGTCCGCTTTCAGGACTATGTAATCTGATGGGGGGTGAATGTGTTGTTACGAACTCTTTCATAATACGTTTGTAAAAGTGTCAAATGTGATGCCGTCATTCATACTAAAAAATTTATTGAATTAAAGCCATAGAGTAAGTAAATACTACGTAATAATTAAAGCCTACATTATGGTTATTCTTTCGTTTCATATCGTATCAGCCAGTTTTTCACTACAAGTACAAGACTTGTAGCTTTATAAAACAGGGCCCAGTTTCAATTTTTTTAAACGACTAGTTATTACAATCTCTCGTAGTAAAGTTGCCACGACTTTACTAGGGCATGACTGGACTTGACTTACTAAGTTTGACTTTGACTGTGACTACTTGACTTGAAATTCAATCAAAAACTTGTTTTATAAAAATAATTGACACTGGCAAATGCACAAAGTGTGACTTCAATATCCTCCTAGGAGGAAAGAAGTTACAATCAATTCCAATAAAAAAAACATTGTCTTTGGGTTTGTTTTGTTGTCTCTGTTTTGTTGTGGCGGACATTTTAAAATTTATGATAATTGTGCATTTGCAAAAAACAAGCAAAAAATCTGTTTCTCTTTGCAGTACCAACGTACAAAGTAATCAATGAATTCTTTGACAAGTGGTAAGTAATTGCAAATTTGTTTATTTTAAATTGTTTATGTAAGACTACAACCACACGCCTCAAAGCATCGATATATATGTAGTATGTAGTAGTATTATATATCGATGCCTCAAAGCAACATTTTGTTTTCAGAAGTCACAACGTTAAAAGAACAAGAAAATGTAAAGCAGTCACCTTTAGCACCTTCTCAGATAACACCACCCTACAGAAATGTACAGGTAAGTAAGTGAAACTAAGTATTATAGTACGGGCGTAGCTATAGCTTTCACCCCTGTGTCCGAGGTCCGAGGGTAGGTATGTATGCAGGCACCATCGATATAAATGTACTACGTACGTATATCTCAACAACGGCAGGCACATAGACATACATAGTAAAAACATTGGGCAGGCACCTAATATTTGTACGACGTAACATAGATCCGATCTTTATGAAATTTTGTAAGCGCAAATAGATCGTGCGAATACATTTATTCCATACCATTGGTTCATATTTGAAGTTAGTATATGAGCCAATGGTTAAGGGGCTTGGAATAAGATAACGATACTCATAAAGATATTATATAGGTATGTAGGTAGGTACCAACGATATTTATAACATGCCCTCATTGGTCTAGCTCACAACGTTTGTTATTATTGTTTTGATATATATATATATATATTTTTTAAGTGTAAAGTCTAAATTATGTAATATTTGCAATCCGAATCTACTGTTTTAGCCATGTCGAGCGATTGCTAGTTTGGATCATGGGATCGTTCTGTATTTTTCAACATGTTACTGTATTATGCAATTTCTATGATCTGTTGTAAGTGCCTAATAAATAAATAAATAAATATATAAACCGCGCCGAATATTTTTTTCCCCGAATTTAGAAAACTTTTTTCTTATACCTTGTGGTTCCACGTCGATGGGTAGATTCGGGTAGATTACACCCTTGAATATTACCTTGCCACATATAACATAATAGTACGACTACGTATTGCCACAACTGCTTGAAACACCCCGTATTAGACTTACTATGGTTTTTATGTATGCCAGGTACACGCACCTGGGAATGTTCTAAAGACAAGCAACCCTTGCTGGTCTGGATGCAGTTTCATGATGCATATTCACAAATCAATCGGAAAATTTTCCGTTCAAATTCTCATTATCCTTCCCAGTCATCTTCAGTCAGTCACATTCAGGATGACAGAGACGGATATATTGGAACCGAACGGAAAGCTTTCCGATTGAGTTATGAATATCCCTGCAGAACACAGCCAAGCACCGCCGCAGGACGGGCAGCAGCGTCCTCTCGGTTATCATAAGCGTGGGGATTATGACCCTCCCCCCTCCATTAAGGGGAGGCCTTCGTCCAGCAGCCATGGACGTCTTCTAGCTGATGATGTGGAGTTAAGTGTAACGCAAGTATTATGACTAAAGGATGTCTTCACGACTGTAATCATCATTGTGAAGTTGAACAGCTTTTTCTAAGGGGCCAAGTGACAACTCTCACATCGCGAAAACATATCATCTGTGCCGTAGAAAAATAACTTATGATTATCAGCAGATTTTTATTTCGTGTTTTATTTTCGATTACAGTGTTAAAGTTTTTAACAATTATGAATACAATGAATACAATCTTTCGGCTTACTACCGTTCCGCATAACCCTGTCTAAATTAAAATATCTACACCTCACACAAACCTGTAAATCAGGATCACACTAATATTATAAATTAAAAGTTATGAAAGTTGCGAAGTGTATGTGTGTATGTTTCCTCTTCCCGACAAAACGGCTGAACGGATTTGGATGAAACTCGGAATGGAAATAGCTTAAGTATTTCCCGGAATAACCTAGAGGCTACTTTTTATCACCATCATTATCTTAACCGTTTATCACATGGAGGATAAGGATTTGCGATGAGCGACTTGCAGCCGCAGATCCTATTTTACGGACGGAGTGTGTGACGTCATACTTATTTACTCAGTCTGCTAACGTCCGCCACGCGTAACGGTCATTCAAACTTACATATTAGACGTAAGATTTTTTATGTTTTTACCCAGTAACAGTAAATATGAAATAAGTTGTTCTGTTTCTTTCGGCCTTACTTAAAAAATCAACCGTTAGTCACTGCTTAAGATGCTCTGCCATCTTCTCTCTGACGTGAAGTTGCACGTGCTAGAAAAGGACAGAGAAGTTTAAGCAGTGACTAAGAGAATCGAGATTATTTTAGGTAAGGCCGTTTATGTAAAAATTACCGAGGGAGAAATTCAGATGACATGATTGGCATCTAATTTAATTCGTAAGTAATTTTATTTCTATATTTAGTGATTCGTTCTATAACATTTATAACGCGACATCTAGCGTGATTAAAAGAAATTTACAGTCTTACTTAAACTTCTCTGTCCTTTTCTAGCACGTGCAACTTCACAACAGTGAGAAGTTGACAAAGCATCTTAAGCAGCGACTAAGTTTGAGCGGTGTTTTTAAGTAAGGCCCTAACGGCCTTACTCAAAAAAACTTTTCAACCGTTAGTCACTACTTAAGATGCTCTGCCATCTTCTCTCTGACGTGAAGTTGCACGTGCTAGAAAAGGACAGAGAAGTTTAAGCAGTGACTAAGAGAATCGAGATTATTTTAGGTAAGGCCGTAAGTGTTCATTCAGCTAAGTGTTAGTTCACTAGTTCGATTCTCAAAAACCGCTAGATGGCAGTACAATTTGCCACTCCTCCCGCGAACCTACACCTCCCCGCACAGTCACGCGTCTTTCTAAGGAAAAATCCTTTGATCACATCTCTGCTTCTATTACTCTGTGGTTTTTCATCATCATGCTGGTGAATCCGCGGGGTGCAGCTAGTAATTACATATTATGGCTTGGCAAAAAAGAGGAGAAAGTGATACAATTGCAAATAGTTGTAAATACTAGTTGTAAGGTAAACCAGAGGAAGATGATCGGATAAATCGTGAATATCTACAGTATTGCTAGGAGAAAAAAAGAGTATCCGTGCCAAGACTTTTTTGTGCAAAGTTATACATATTACATATTCATGGCCGCTACGTCTACACACGATTTAAACTGCGTGAAGAGTGACACTTTTTTAGGTAATTAAACAAACCAATTAACCTACCTTTACGCGACCTTTGCCCTCCAAAGATTGCGTTAAGCGTGATCCGACCGGCCTCAATTAACATCGAGCATGGCGGATGGGAAAATCTTGCAGAGGATAGGACCCAGGAGCCAATGGAGGAACCGTATTAAGGAGGGCCAGAAGAACCACGATAGAGCCTGATTCGACAAACTTGCCGCAAAGAGAGCGAAAAGCACTATAGCGACACCAATCCATAGCAGCCTGTCGCGACACTCACCTGATCGTGTTGTGGACGACCATGTCGCTCTCGGATTGGTTTACTCATTATGCCGGGCCGCAGCAGGGTGGGTAGCATCGCAAAAATCCGCGGAGATCACCATTCGTCATCATTCGTCAATGCGCTGCGGCCCGGCACGTCACTAATGTGCTAAGCAAGCATTTTGCGTTGCGTTGCGGCCCCCTCCACTTCATTGCAGCCCGCCATAATGTGCTCGAACCTTTAGTCACCAATATAGTGTCACTTTTCACACGTTATAATATCAAAATATGAATGTCTTTGAGCTTGTTTTAGCCTCAAGAATAATTAGGTACCTACAATCGTTGTACAATTGTTTTCTTGCCTAGTATTCATTCTGTTCATTCACAGCAATGGGAGGAAGAACCGCTCGCCATGTTTGTTTGTCGTATGTGCAAGAAGACGTTTTACAACGCGAACGCACTTCAGAACCATAGAAATACACAGCATGACGGTGGTGGTGGCGAGGCTTCTTGCAGCGAGACAGAATACCGCACTCCCACATATTATGATGATCAGGTTAGTAGGTATACCTAACTACTTATCTACCCCAATCTACAACGTGTAACGGTAAGGTAAATAATATAATAAGGTATGATAATACTAAATGGTATATATGTATGTCCTCATCATTATGAACAAGTTTTACTATAGATTTTCCATGAATTTTGGCCAAGGTCAATAAACTTTAAACTCTAAAATTATGGGACGACATCGAGAGTAAGGTAATGGCACCTATGTTGGACGCGGACCAGTCATGGACATTTTTTGAATTTGCCTCCAATATTAAGAAAACGCGAAGTATTTTTTTTCAAATGTCAACACCGATCAGTTGTGCCAATATTATAGCTGTCATCTAAACTGTTTTTGACAGCCGACAGCCATTTTGATTGCGGCCATAACGGTGTTTGTGTTACGCGGTGTTATTTGGTGTCGGGCATCGTAATTTATTATAAGAATCGCGATGCAAGTAAGTACACTTAACATCTTATTTTGGGTCAGGTGTATGCTAATTGTTGAAATTCATATTATTTAGTGTTTTATTAATAGTAATACGTTCCTTTTATATTATAACTGAAAATGTCATTGGCATTCTAACCCTAAAATTAATGGTGTCCATAACTGGATATTATTCAAGCACGTGGACCCAATCATGGACAGTGTGTCCATTAAGTGAACTTTCTTATTTCAATTTTTTTTCATGTATCATACGTCTGATCTAGTATATGCTCATGTTTCTCTAGAAATCTGCTATAAATTATTAGTCTATCCAATAGTGGACATTCTGTCTATGACTGGGTGTCCATAGTAGGTTCAGCGTATTTCTAATACAAACAAATTTATTTTTATCCTAGAAATGGCACCAAGAAAAGAGTATACAAAGGAACAAATGGCCAAGGCTATTGAAGATGTAAGAAAAGAAGAAAAGATATCTGTTGCCGCTACAAGATACGGAGTACCGAGAATAACATTGCATAATAAAGTCACCGGGAAAAGTCCTGTCGATTGCAATCTGGGTCCAGCTACTGTGCTTACATATGAGGAAGAAAGGTTTAAGGAACTAGCTGTTTATAATTGGGGGTCCTACACCTCATTTCATTTATTTATTGCTTATCATTATCACTGGATTGTTACTGTCCATTAATGGCTGTTTATAATTGGATAATGTCCAACATTGGGTGTCCGACACTGGATTATTACTGTCCATTGCTGGTGTCTATGCAGGAGTGTTGTTTATTTGTAATATTTTATTATACTGAGTACTAAACACAAACTAAACATTGAATAGTGATTGAGAAAAGAGCTTTTTATTTACTTCCAAATTCCAAAGAATGTATATTGATAAATGAAGAAATTACAAAGCAAAAACAAAAAAAAAATCCTTATACTGTCCATGACTGGTGACTTTACCTTATGCCCTTTCAAACAGCAAAAAAAAACCCCAAGGTGACGAGCTCAGTGCAGCGCGGCGCAGAATTTTGTTTGCAACTACCACTGCTAATGTTACGGGCAGGCGTGCCTGATGCCTACCAACAGGCGAACATCTTCGTCTCATCATTCCATTGTGTAAAAAAACATGTATTTAGGCATGTTTGTGTGCATTGTCAACAGAACTACATCAGTGGCTTCAAGTTCGTACCGAGTCCGGCGGCCGATACGTCGTCTGACACCGTTCACGATGGTCTCACTACACGAATGTTCTCTCAGAACACCACATACATCATAGTGAACGTTGAAGGCGGCATAGGAGATGATACAGCGCTTGATGTTGGGATAAAGCCGATTGATTTGAGGTAAGTATGCATTCGTGCTGGCTTGACGAAATTAGGCCTACTAGACATGAGCCTATGGCGATGGCCCCAGAAACAGAAGAGCTCTTATAAACTTAAGACTGCACCCTCAAGTTAGAAATATGTCCCCAAATATCAGATCTAATGGTATCTTCTCGCAGCTTCACTTGAGATCCACATATCATCCGAAGCTAGGTATGTTTACCACCTTAGACTAACCCCTTCATCTTAGACTAATCACTTACGATCAGGTGAGCTGTGGACAAACATGACACCATAAAAAGTAATACGATGTACCTACCCGGTAAAATTTTAACTTTGTTCTTCAAATAATCTCCCTAAGTTTAGTGACGCTTCCTGACGAGCGTTTAAGACCTAGTTCCTAAATCCGGTCCTGTCATCCTTCATCCTTATATTCTAGGAACAAAAAGACTAACGTATAGACTGGCATAGAAAAACTGCATCAGTTGGCTATGGAATCCTAAAAACTTGCATCATTAATAGAAACAGGGAAGAACTTTAAACAATATTGTACATTTAATAAATAGGTCAAGGGATGCTCAGATGGAGGGATGTTGAAATAAGTTGCCAGATTTGTTAGTGAAATTAGAAATTACAGCTTTAGCAATTAATTAATAGTAGGTCAGGGGAACTGAAAATCGTTGGGAAGAAAGGTTCTTGAGTAGCGACCGCGAACCGGAAGACACAGCGTAGGAAGGCCTCCCACTAGGTGGACCGACGACATTGTAAAAGGCGCGGGCAACCGGTGGATGCAAATAGCAAGTTGTCGTACAGTGTGGCGGTCTAAGGGGGAGGCCTTCGTTCAGCAGTGGACGTCTCCGGGCTTATGATGATGATGATGACTGGGGCTCTTCGGGGTAAGCCACGACGACCAGGGATCTTATATCCTACGCCAGATTATCGCACAAATCACTCATGTGTTTAAATAAATAAAGTTGAAAATTTTTAGGGGTCCCTTCACCTGTACTTTTCCTATGCCGCTACGACCCGACCTGCAATGCCGTCAAATATTCTTCAACTGCTGCGACTATTCTTTACACTACCGCGAAGAGCACACTAAGCGAAGGAAAGCCGCACTTCGATGCCAAGTGTGTGAAAAACGACTCGACAGAGACTTCAATCCCAACGACTCGCTCGCAGCCCAGCTGGAGACTGCTAACCAAGTAACGTTCTCTTGTCGCATGTGCGGACAGACGTTCCTCGATAGCTTTCAGTACGATGAGCACAATCGCATCGTCCACGCTAAAATGAAGCCCCACCAGTGTCCGCTCTGCGCAAAACGGTTTACCCAACAAGGGGGCTTGCAGCAGCACATGAGAATGCACTCCGGAATCCGACCGTTTGCTTGCACGTTCTGTCCAAAAGCGTTCACGCAAAAAGCAGGCTTGGACCAACATCTACGCACGCATACTAAAGTAAAGCCATTTAGATGTGTTATTTGTAGTAAGAGTTTCTCCCAGTCCGTACATCTTAGACAGCATATGCGGACACATACGAACATACAGCCGTTCGAGTGCTCCGTCTGCGGGCGGAAGTTCAAGCAGAGCAGCCATTTAAACTTCCACATGAGATCTCATGTCACAGACGGAACAATGCCTATGGAGAGTTATGCCCAAGTCATTCAAGAACAAAATCACTTGGAATTTCTGAACTTATCTAATCTGCAGCCGATCCAGGATGGTGAGACGATGTACTACGCAGCGGAAATAGGGCCTTCTATGCTACCTAACAGTTATGGTTACCAGCCTCAGCCCTAGAGAACATGTTACTTAAGCAAAATGCAGTACGCACTGCTTAATTATAAATTTAGCATGCGCATGGATTAATTTACTGACCTTATTTTTTTGCAATCTATACATATAAAAGGCGCTGTCCTGACTGATTGGTGACTGACTGAGTTACTGACTGACAGACAACGCACAGCCCAAACTGCTGGTCGTATAGACTAAAAATTTGGAGGGTGTATTCGTCTCGATTCGGAGGGGTGTACTAAGAAAGGATTTTTCGTAATTCGACCCGTGGGGGAATGTTATATGGAAAGTTCTTTGTTTTTGAAGTTATAGTGATGAAAATGTATATTTGGGTAGTTCATTCAAATCGAGGAAGTGGGGTTGGGGAGTTGGTAGAGTCGGTAGAGTTTTGGGGGCTAAACATTACTCGGGATGATTTATAGTGGAGAATTTTGGGAGCGGGCCGAGTTTCTTCCGTACGCGGACGAAGTCGCGAGCGACCTCTAGTAATAGATATAGGTCGCGTCATGTAAAAAGAACGCTGGAAGAAAGTAGAGGGGGTGTGTTTGCGAATGTGTACACTTGCGCGCAAAAGTACTAGGCCTATTGTTTTAAATAATTATTAATTAGCCTTTTGCTCGCAGCTTCGTATATTAGTTATTACTCATGCCGCGCCTCATACCACCAAATAGACCGATAAATCGCCTACTGCGCAGCTTAACCGCCAGCGTTCTTTTTACATGACGCGAGCTATACTCTTAGAGATAATTTTGATTACCTAGTATAAGTGATAATGTTTCTTTTATTTAAGGTAAATAAAAACAAAACTGTTTAAAATGCGAAAATTGTTCTTTACATAATTATCATCGACAATATTATTGGTATTTAGGTAAGGTATGATGATAAACTCAAATTATACCCATGTTTAAATGCCTTTTATACGATTGTCGAGGATTTATTGTCTACACAAACCTAAAGTTGGTTTTTAGACAATAGAAAAAATATTGTATGATAGATTTTAAGATTCGATAAATAAATTAAAAAAAAAAAAAAAAAAGGTTAGCTAGGACTAACAGCCTTACCTAAAATAATCTCGATTCTCTTAGTCACTGCTTAAACTTCTCTGTCTTGTTCTTGCATGTTACACTTCACGTCGGAGAGAAAATAGCAGAGCATCTTAAGCAGTGACTAAAGAATGAAAAGTTTTTTAAGTAAGATTGTAAATTTGTAAAGGTGCATCGGTACTGAAATCTTTATGGCTTTTACGGTAAAACTACCAGGCAAACAGGGATATCAAAGAGATTCCTCAGTAGTACTAGAAAACAGTCAATGGATAGCTAAGATGTACCTATAAGTGTAAACTTCCATGTTCTGGTAAAGCCACACCCATTAGTGGAAGTTTCTTCCCATACATGCACAGTTGCAATGATTTCCTCTTGCTCCCTCGTCACAGTCATTGGCTATGCATATTTCGAGCCTGCGCAGTAAGTACCATGGATGCAGTTTAACGCATCAGATTTCCAGTTTGGGACCTAGTTTCAGTCTAGGATGTTCTGTCTTTATGTTTACGACTTTTAATAATTATAGCTAATATAATATTCCGAAATCACGAGTTTAAAAAAGAGTCTGCCGTAACATGTAGGGGGTGAGGCAAATAAGTAAAAAAAAAGGAAAAATCTGGTCGAAAAAATCATTTTCGCTAGGTTCGCGTCCTAATAAAAGTCTTGCTAACGAATCTGTGATGTGATATCGGTCAAGCCAGGGTCAAGTAGTGTAATCTAAAATGTCATTGGATGGCTTTAGTATACCTATATATATATACCTATTATTTGTGTGAAAAATGTGTAGTCATAAAATATATTATATTATACATAGTATTTAGATACCAGTAAAAATTATACGGCTAGGTACCTACGCACACTAAACTAAAACATTAAAATATTTGTATGATAATAAAATTTCAAACAGCGCGACTCTGAATTGGTAGGTGATGCGCAATTTCATTAAATAATATTAAATATTGCAATGGTAGATTTTTGTACGCCGAGTAAAACTAAATGAATAGTAGCTTCTATTTATAACTAAAATAACAGACTAGGCTTTACATGACATCTCACAACTGTTTACGATGGAAGGATTGCGTTGTGAGACTTGACGTTTTTGTACATTTTATGTTTTTGATGGGATCTTACGACACCGGTTGTTCTCAATGATATGTTCGATGACTTCCTTTCGGCTTAATTCGACTACTCGTTTCGCGCAACCCCGCTTATATACTGTGCATATAATTATCTATTTCATTAATCACTAAGCACCACCCGCATGCTTGGACGATGTAGCTCTCTCTCTCCGTCTTCTGAAGAAAAGTTCTTTGTTTTAAAGTTGTTATGATGTTATTGTACTTGGATTGAGTTTTTAAAACAAAAACAATAATATTTTTTGCTACCTAGTGTTTATCTAAACTGATGAATATGGGGAGGAAAAACATTGGCATGGGAGATATTTGGGAGCGGAGCGAATTTCTTCCGTACGCGAACGAAGTCGCGGGCGACTTATAGATAGTGATTTATGAAGGAAAGTAACTCAATGTAATTATAGCTCAGTTTGCCTTCAAACACTGCTTAAATTAACCATCATCATTTAAATTTATTTTTTATTCTATGTAGTGACGAGACGAGCAGGTCGTCCGCCTAGTGTTAAGCGTCACGCCTGTCTAACACAGAAGCGTGTATTCTCGTGGTCATACTGGTATAATAAAACGCCAACGACCACGGTGAAACGGTGGAAACAGGTGCACTGCCACGCAGTTTCATGAAATAAAAGTAGCCTATATACTAAATTTTATCCAAATCTATTCAGTCATTTTCTGTATGATCAACAAACATACAAGCTCACGTTTACATAACCTAGAGATAAGTAGTAGGTATAGGATAATATAATAAAAGGATAGTTTGTGAATTTGTTTAGTTTAGTTTATTGTTTGACGTGTAACTTTGGTGTTATCAATAAACTATTTGTATTATTAGCATCGCATAGATATAAAAGGACAAAAGGAGGACTTAATGCTAAATCATTTTCTAACAGCTATCAACGAGGTTAGACTACGTAGTATTATTATTTCTTCTGTGGTTAGAATTGGGTATGTACGCTTACAAAATAAACTGTAGGTACAAGATGATATACACGGAAGTGCTGATAATGAAATGAAATTATGAATGTGTTAATTATAAATAAGACAGAGACAATGTAACCGCACTTGAGAAGATAATTGATTTTATTACGGATTGCAAACAGATTGTTGCGCATTGTTTGTTATACACAGTACTTATGTGGCTGAGTTTGCGCAAAAAACTGCTGTTTTTTGCAAAGGGTGAAATTTTTTTTTTTTTAGTATAGACTTTTTTAACCCCGACGCTAACAGCGGGGTGTGTATCTCTGTGACATTGTAGCCGAAAACCTAAACCGAAACAAATGAACCGATTTTGATTTAGTTTTCTTTGGCGAAAAGCTCGCAGCTCTCTGGCTGGGTATATAATCAAAGGCGAATTGTGACTTGTACGACATTGTTCTTAACTCGGCGAGACAGGGGTTTTAAATGTAATATTATGAATTTATTGTTTAAGCGATCTTTAAATAAAGCTATGCCAAAACTAGCATTTACTTATGCTATTATTATATTTGCAATTTGCTTTTTTAACCCCGACGCCAACAGCGGGTGTGAACCTATCTCTCTGTGACATAGTAGTTGAAACCGGAAACGAATCGACCGATTTTCATATAGTTTTCTTTAGTCGAATGGTGACTTGATCGACAGACCTCTCCGAGTTAAGAACCCTTTTAAATATAACGTTTTAAATTTAATATGATGAAATTATTGTTATAAACGAGCTTTAAACAAAGCTCTGGCAAAACTCGCATTTGGTCATCACGTTTCTGCTCACAGTTCGTCCGTCCCATTATAATCTGTGGTTTTATTTAGATGCATGTTCTTGACGAGTCAAAATACGCGTTCGGAGTATTCCGTAGCGTGTGGCCGCATTTCGTTGGTCCGTCGGTTACATCTCGGCCTTTGTATATTTTGTTAGAGCCACGCGGGCAACCAGTGCAAACAAAGGGTGATACGATGGCTGCATCCACAGACGTCCCTTTTCTCTGGACTGACCTTTTCGATGATATGTTACAGGCTGGCTGATTGCTAAGGAAATGTATTTCTGAAAATAACTTGATTACTTTACACTAATTTTAAATGTGTTTGAAGGCGATATTATAAACTCAGAACTAAAATCATCGATCTCTGCAGCGCGAGTACCGTTCTGTGCGTCGCTAACTTGACGTGTCGGTAGGTATAGCTGATTTATTTGACGAAAACGAGAAAATACCGATTTTTATCGAATTTTACCGATTTATATGTCAAATTGATCGATCGTTAGGAACGGTACTCGCGCTGCCGATTCGAAAAATCATTTTTACATAATAATAACAGTAACGCCGAGTGACAAGTTATCCAGGTGACCGTTTTTTTTATCACATTTATTCAAAAAGAGCTAGTTTGTTCTTCGCAAACAAGGACTAAAATAGCCCTTTATTATTCCCTATAGGGACGAAAAGTGATTTGAATTTGGATATTGTTAGTAAAAGTTCTAATCACCAAAGAGGTAAATTACGAACATTGTATATATATATGAACAAATAGTAGACTGTATGACAAAGTAACAGGCGATAGAGAAAAAAAAAATTTTTGAAAAAATAACCAAAAACGCGCGAAATCCATTCCGTCTTTGTTCGTAGTTGTTTACTCAAATCCGGATTTTACAATAAAAAATATGTTCTACCTCAAGTAGTTTTTATTCCTAAGTTGCCCTTAACTTCCTTTTTTTTCATAGACGGTGTTAAAAGGTAGAGTGTCCACCTCGGGATCAACACTATTTTGAGCTCGATTGGAGTAGTTTGATTCCCTTGCTGCAATCAGGATTCTACTCTAGAATCCTCCGTCAGCCGCCCAGGATTCAAAGAAACTCTCTAGCCTTAAAAATGTGTTTGCTCCCTTGGTAACTTGGAGGATCTAGCTCTCTCTAAACAATCTATTATTATTAAGTATTCTTACTTTTACTTCAAACAGAGCAAATTTCATAAAAAAATGTTCTATAGTTTCAAGATAATGGACAATTTTATTCATACGTGTGAAAAATCTTGTTTCTAACCGACTTCATGTTTGAACACGAGGTGGTCCATATTGAAGTTTGACTGTATTGTACTGTTTGAGTGTACTTGGGTATTATGTTAAGTGGTTTAAGTAGAGGCACTTGCCCGATAAAATAATACCTATTTATTGAGGTAGAACCCACTGACTGTAAAAAAGGGTTAACCCCAATTTTTTCGCGTTTGCGTTCGAACAGCATGTTAGCTTCACACTATACCAAGCTTATCTCATGCCGGGCATGTTGTAAAACGTTGTACCTAATTTTTTTTTGTAACGTTAACTTTTTTAACTTTGAACTGTACACATGTGGCCGTTTAGTCACCATGATTTACATTTGTTTACATCCGTTCGCGTCGAGGGTTAATTTTTACCTATGATATTACTGGGGGCTCGGACTGTTCGGCAGACGTTACTTAATACGAGCCAAAAATATAACAATACAGTGGGACTAGGAACCTATCAATTACCACCACTTTTTACTTATCATTCAAAAATATATTATATCATGCGTGGTTCAACCGGATCAATAGGTATACACGGGCATAATGTGAATGACGTCAACTTGACTTGACTTGTATTATGGATGACTTAAATGATAACCAACTGCCTGGGACGCCCCTTGCCCCCCCCCCCCCCCCTTTATCATCTGACAAAAACTTAAAATTGGGTGGGTAAAGGCACCCGGTGAGAACGAAGTGCCATAAGTTATCGTGCTACCAACTTGAACTGTCACAACCCCCCCACCCGCGCTAAAGTGCTAAGATTTATTTTTTTATTTTGTGACCTTCGGACCCCCACCAAGTGAAAGCTACGCCCGTGCCATCATCTAGATACTACAATCAAAGCCTATTGTACCTACCATAATCTATGGTCTAATTATTAGGTAGATAAACGAAAACATTGTCCTAATCTCATCTGAGCACACATCTCGTGTTACGAGCCAGTTCCGCTTAAGCCTTTCAAGTCGGCCCGTCTGTCCATGGTGTTGTTTACTCAACCGACAGTTGAATGGATTCGCGCAAACTTACCTACGGACAACCTTAGTCACCTTAGTTCACTTTATTCTAAGTATGATACGTTGCGATCTTATTGAGTTCCTGTTAAGATTAAAATTATAGCTATAAATTTGAAGACCTTGGTACCTAGCGTGCGACTAAGTTGTATTTTTATAAATCGTTTTTTTTTTCAATTTATTTTTTCATGTGTATGAGCATCACACCTGCCCGTAACAGTACCAGAGTTGTGACCTTGCGAACTAAATCCTGCGCCGCATTGCACTGCGCTCGTCACCCGTGAGATATTTAAATGTCAAATCTCTTCATAGCAAGTAAAACGGTAATACTTGCATACAACCGCTTGGCGATTGAATAACTGGCAAAGTATGCCCAGATGGCAATGATGTCCCCAGGCGGACCCTGCAATATAATCCAATAAATACCTCGTACTCATTTATTATCATTTAAAAAAAATACTTTTGGGTATTGTTTACTTACACTTCTTTCTTGTACACGGTCTTACAATAGATTATTATTATTATCGTAATTAATTTCTATTCCCAACGAATACCAAAACAAGTTAAATATGGTATGAGGTACAGTCAGTCAGCGACGGTGACAATGTTATCATTGTCGCTACAGTCAGTGTTAAAAATGCTTTTAAACGTGATTTGAAGTAGTATATTTTTAGTCAAAATAAGTCTTATCAAACAAATAAAAATGTAGTAGGAAAACGTTTGGTTCATTATTGTAATATCACAGACAATCAGACATACGTATATCAATTTGGTCCTAAGAGTACACACGATGAATTTTTAAGGTTATTTTTACTGCAGCGACAATGATAAGAAGAATGAACGGGAAATAAGCGCATGGATTTTGAAGGCTATATGTTGAGCGCTGGCTCTCCACTCGCTTCAGTCATACTCTACCTTTGCGACATGCGAGCCGTACGATACGACAATACAAACTTCTAATACATGTACATGTGTTCTCTTTTCTATTTTCGCTATCTCTATTTTCCGGCAAATGTAATATGCATACTTTTAGCTTGGTATGCTTGATTGTGTTGTCTTCTTAATTTTGATCGATTTGCAAGCGCTGCGCCCGTCCATTCCATTATCACCGTCGCTGTTTCACTGTCGCTAATTGAGATTTCACAGTAACACACTAACATTTAGTAACAGCCTAACAGCTCAAGGATAATTTTTCGATGTAGCTTTAGAAAATACCAGAAATCCTAAGGATTTTCTTCCTAGGTTTTTTTTGTTGATAGATCATGAAACAAAACGATTACCAAGAGTATATATTTTTTTGCCTCTCCCGGAAAGTTGTTTTTTTTTCTTATACGCCGCTGGTTGAGACCAGATATCGACTTGTAGGTACATTTGAGACTTCCTAGAGCTATTTTAATTTAGAGTCCCATCCTCCGCGGAGATATCGATTCATGCAGAATACTGAAAAGGGTCGGCCTCTGGAAATTTTGATAGTTTCCAGAGAACTCGCATGTTCTGTTTCTGAGGTCACCACTAGTAGGGCTTTCGCTTTTCTGTGGTGGTCACCACTACTTACATTCTAGACACACATACCTATACACAACAAAGTATTGAATAAAAACGTACCGTAGTACCATTCATTCAGCAGGTCATTTTGAATATAATTTAGTGTATTATTATATTATCTAGTATACCTAAGTGTACAATATAAAGTGACAAACGTGGTCGACAAACATGAGTAGCCTCAGTTACATCTTTCTTTAAATGTATGAAATCTGGGGGCCTTTTATACATTTTTGTATTAAAAGCGTGCGTGTTTTTCCATAGGTTTTTGAGCTAGAAGTCCTAAAGATGGCCAATTTAGAACTAAGAAAGGTTGTCAGTTTTGCTCAGAAAATGCATTAGTGGCTCCATTACTAAATTCTTCAGATGGTCGCATCAGTTCTCCAGCTTAATAATAGCCTGACCCCGCCTCCAAGCTCGCTCCTCTGGTCGTGGTAACTGCTGGCTAAGCTACGTTAGCCGCTGATAGACACTCTGCACATGGCTGGCTGCGTACTCATAAAATATAACATTTTGATGTGCAGTCTTCGCTCTACCATAGAATAAGAAATAGCTACTATGTACAAGACTACAAGCACACTTCAACACATCGTGGTACGTGTACTTTTATACGTTTAAGTACTCACGAGCCCACGTTTGACTGTGTGTTTTGGTTAGCAACGTAAGCAACTATAGGGGGCTCAATATTTTCATACCCTAAAGTTTTTGCATGTACAAAATGATTGGCTTTCGAACGATATCGAAGCAAAAAAGTCCCGTCATTGAAGATGAGGGCGCGAGGGAGTCACAAGAGCATCCTGCAAATTGTTTCGGAAGACCTAGGTACCTACGCAGACTAGACCTTACTCATGTATTTGATTTTAAACTAATCGGGCGTGAGAATTGTCGATTTATATAAGTCATGAGTATAAAAAAAAACAGATAAAGACAACTCTACCACAAGGTTATATTTGTACTACGCCTTTTTTATACGTATGATGTATATAATTAACTATGATTAAGTTTTTTTGGCTGAATGATTAGGCCATCATCAATTAATAAAAAAAATACCAATAAGCGTGGACTATCTTCGGAATAGATAAAAACCGGTTTTTGTCTCTTCCTTTCTTTGATTTTTTTAGCTCGGAGCCTCGGATGATAGAGATAAAAGACGGTTTCATTATTACGATGGTACTCCTATGTAACGCCGAGCCTGAGCTAAGAAATTATAAGTATGAAGTACATATCCTGTTATTAAATCTTGAATGAAGGAAAGCTATGGACGAATAAAATCGCAAGATTACGCTTCACAGTTAGCGTCGGGTCTTATGGCAAGTTTGCTTAAGGGGGCGACACATGCCAAAAGTAAGTAAAAGGTGTATTTTTAAACACATAGTTTAATGATAATGAACGTAAATATTCTGATTAAAAAAATACTATAGGTAGGGGAAAACTTAAAGAAGCCGAGTGACCGAATAGAATTTTGGAAAATAATCTGGTTTATTTTAAAGAAAATATACAAATTACCAACAAAAAAAACTGTTTTAATTCAAATGCTCTAAATTATCAGCGACAGTACCACATAATTTTTTACGAATTACATAGCCAAACTAATGTTTTAGTACAGTAGCCGTCATGCCTACATTTTGACTAATTAAATAAAATGCCACCTAAATTGCTCAAAGCCATCATCATCATCAATTGTATCATGCGATTTTCGACTCTAACCTAATGCAAGACGCGCGGGTGAAATCTGTTATTTTTCTGGCATTAGTCGCACTCTTAATCGTAGCTACGATTAGGCAAAGTGTGTAAAATGTGTGGACTCAAATAATTTTGTAAAATATCGATATAGCGACTAAACGAAGATACTGAAACTATTTTCCGTCACACTGTTATGCTAGGGCTTCACCTGCGTGTAATGCCATTATTTAGCGCGGTATTTGATACAGTACGCAGATATGGCCGGGTGCATAGAGGTAGTTCCTATACCTACCTAGGCCGCGTGTTAGCACGCGAATAGGCTAGTGGCATATTAACGTCGTTAGACGTTAGCCGATATTCAAAGTCAAATGATAGTATGGCCCCCCATGTAGCGCAATGTTTAATGCATCATTTATTGCACGTTAATTATTCCGATATCAAGACGTAAAGCGTCACGCAGGTGAAGCCCTAGTATAAATGAACTGTTGCAACCTTGGAGGATTTTGCTCCTCTCTCGTTGCAACACATAGAAGTAAATCCCGACACATTCGCAATGTGTTGTATTAGTTACGAAACTGCTGTGACTTGTTACCTCTTTAAAAAATTGCGACCAAGAATGGCTATATGGGAGAGCTCTACACCGTCGCTTAGCATCAAACGAGTAGTGGTTATGGTCAATCATCTAGCTTGTCAACTAATAACTATAAAGGATTTTGTAATTAAATTAATTTCGTCTTTTTTATCAAGTTCTATATTGATATATATAGTATACTTATTTGACTTGTGCAAGAGCATTGTGATATTATTTGGAAAACGTATACCTATGCAGTATACGTCTAAAAGATATCTCGCTTTTATGCGTCTATTTTATGATTGAATAATTAGTAAAAATGCCAATCCAACAGCATACCTAACTGTCTGATGACATTATGCTGGCCGTCGGTTGCCCCCAGGTAGCGCAGTAGGTAATTATGTCTGGGGCAGGCCCGCGCATACCGCGCCGGTCTAGTCTAGACTTTCACCCGGTCACGCAGCCTGCAATATTGATCTAGACTTCCCAAAACCAACATGACAGTTATGCTTCCCTGGTATCGGTGCATTGCTACGATGCACATTTCGAGCTAACATTCCGCGCAGTAACTAGTTGCTATGCTGTGGTGACTTGTCGTTTTGGAGGACTGCAGTTTTTGTTTGAACGCTCCGTTCGAATGATAAGGTATAGGTAGTTGTTGATATAATTTCATTATGTACCTATTAGGTAGGAATCTTACACTATAGCTACACATACTAAGGTTGCCTGGAAGAGATCGCATTTAGCGATAAGGCCGCCATTTGTTACACTAGTTCTAAGTTATGTCAGTTGGGAATGACATGATGACTGTTATTAATTCTTTTGGTGTGTACAATAAAGAGTTTATCTATCTATATATCTAAATAAATAAATAAATAAATAAATAAAGCAGTCCTCGAAGCTTCGATCTCCACATTTTATATCATGTAGAGAAGTACCTTGTGAAGGTTTGTTTAGGGTAATGCAATATTTTCTTTTGTATTCCCAACAAAATGTCCGAATGAAGCAAAGACAGCAGTGTAGCGTTTTTATTTTATTTTTATTAATTCACATTTTAATTATGTACTTATAATTTATTTTGAGGCCATAAATAGCGCACCGCTATCTCGTTCCCACATTTTAACATTTTTGAAGATAAACATAGGTAATCATTGAATATGTAGGTATAGCTTGTAAAAGCTGGGCATATAGTTATGACGTTTAACTTTGTTGTTATCTATAAAAGTTTGCACTGTGGGCCCCAGGGCACACCCCTTCCGGGGAGCCAGGGTAAGTCTGACCCCACTTCTGGCGACGCCCAAGCCGAGGTTCGTACCGTCTGAAGTGCCTTTTAGCTAGTCGCCTAGAACTTAAACTAGGCCTAGCGCCATTTGCGCTTGCCTAAAGTCCGGTGACGCTGCGCTGTAGAGCAAAATAAAAAGAGTGCACTGTATTGTATGAAATGGAATTTTGTGTGAAAACTTGTTCATCATCATCATCAGCCTGGAGACGTCCACTGCTGAACGAAGGCCTCCCCCTTAGACCGCCACACTGTACGACAACCTGCCATTTGCATCCACCGGTTGCCCGCGACTTTTACAATGTCGTCGGTCCACATAGTAGGAGGCCTTCCTACGCTGAGGCGTGGCCTTCTTCCGGTTCGCGGTCACCACTCAAGAACCTTTCTTCCCCATCGGTTGTCAGTTCTTCGAGCGATGTGGCCTGCCCATTGCCACTTCAACTTGCAAACCTTGCGAGCTATGTCGGTAACTTTGGTTCTTTGGCGAATATCCTCGTTCCGTATTCTATTGCGCAAAACTTGATACCATCACAATAAAATTAACATACGTACTTAACTTTAATTCAGCGATTTTATCTTCAAAAATGTTGAAACCGTTATAACTGTTAAAACCTTATAACCGTTCATTTCTCTAAATCTCTAGAATTGTAAAGTCATTCCTATCTACTCATAGACGTATTATTTGTTAGCAAGGCTGCACAGTTGTTTTTTTGGCGGGAGTACCTACTTGTATTGAAACATGAGCAAGCGAAGGAGTCTAGGATTCTGAGCGTAGCGAGGCTTTCAAAGGTACGAGACACAGAATAAGTTTGCTGCCGAGCGAAACACACAACTTTTCACCTCACTACAGCGAGGAGTGATTTAAATTTGGAATGTGGAAATTTATTTATTTTTTGGAAAACAAACAACTATCACAAAAAAAAGTATAAAAAAATAAACCAACAAGTTTTTACAAATAGCTGATTGCATACAATCCAGTTGGTTATATCAGTTGGTGTTCAGTATTGTTTGTAAAAGTATTATTTAAGCTGAGAACCTTCTTCTATAAAAAGTGAGAAGTGAGTGCGGGTAGTGAGAATGGGTACTATTATTGTGCATAAGTTGCACTTACTTATTTGCTCATAGAGAGTGATAAAAAGTAGAGTGTCCACCTCGGGATCAACACTATTTAACTCGAGTAAAGTCAACGCTAGAAAATATACACTAGAGATACAATATACCTAGTTCGATTAAAATGAACTTCCGCAAAGTAACACCTGATTCAATCACAATATGGTATGACAAACTGGAAACGAGAAAATAAACACTAATATTGTTATTTTTAATTACTGCTATCCACCTGTCTGTAACAAAACAATGTTATCATTGCAGGGCATTGCATAACTTCATTGCACCGGTTCATATGCACTCCTCTGCAAGGGTATTACAGAACTTGTGGTAATCTTTCTGGCATCTGTCACTCTCATTTACATATACATATAAATAAAGACCGACGGGGATAGGTAACAGTATCGCTTAAGCTCGATTCTAGAATAAGAGACTCAAAAATATGATATTTTATACAAGATTCTAAAGCGCTCTTAAACTTATGATATCCTGGTACAGTCTATCGACACCTTGCACAAATGTGCATCTGCCTGCATAGGTAGGTTTAAAGCTAGTCTAGGAAGAGCCTAAGTGGTTCAGGTTTGCTTCGTTGGGCTCATGGGTTTGGCTTCTTTGTGATCTGAAATGGCTTTTGTAGATAAACATTCTATAGCTTGGAATGGAAACTAGGTACTAGTTCTCAAGTGTGGTTATCGGAACGCATCTAGCGTTGACAGATTTTCAACTTGAGCTTTCCGCCGGTTTTAAAGTGGTTTAAGGCCAATAAGTAGTTTGGTGAATTTTAAAAAGAAAACTACTGAAACCAGTCACTCACTAAGTACTCAGCCAGAGCTAATTAATTAATTTTGAAGCTTGGAGGAGTCCAAGCTTCAAAATTAATAGCTAAGTGTTAGTCTCGCAAGTATTGTGTTTCTACTGCACGGAAATAAAGTTTCTTCCGATTCAGAGTATTCTTTAAGTAAACAGAATATAACCTTCAATGCATTCATGTTATCCTATTACTTTCCTACAAAGTTTCCTACCTAAACTGATACTGCATAAACCGAAAAACATAGATAGCAATAGAATCACCTGGAATCACCCTTTTGTAAATAAGTATCTTCATTCGAATTCTGATTCAATCACGTGTCATGTTTGTATTTTTTTGCCCATCTTTACATATATATATACAAAACAAATTGTTACAATCAAAACATTTACATTTTAGAAAAACGTTTTTCCCGACTACTAATTTTCTACACTATAAAAATTATAATGTCTACTTATAATTTAAATCTAAATTAAACTGAATACCTATCCTGAATTATCCAAAACTATAAACTACAAGTATAAAACTGCATTAAGGTCATGTCTTTGGGTAGGGTACCTAAAAAACTAAGGTAAAGTCACAGTCACAATATATACCTAAATTTAAGGTTTATAATGACGGTAATATAAGTTAAGCTTAGCTTAAATTTTTATAACATTTTTTATTATTATTGCTATCGAGTCTAGTCACTCGAGCGACACCTTCACCTGGTAGTAAGCGACTATTTTATTTTATTAAAATATTTTTCTATTTATAATATTTTTTATTTAAAATATTTTTTTATAGGTATTTTTCTGCTTAAGGGGGCGACTAATGCCAAAAGTAAGTAAAAGGTGTATTTTTAAACACATAGTTTAATGATAAAGAACGTAAATATTCAGATTAAAAAAATACTACAGGTAGGGGAAAACCCTAAAAAAGCCGAGTAACCGAATAGAATTTTGAAAAATAATCTGGTTAATTTAAACAAAAAAATACAAATTACCCACAAAAAAAACAGTTTTTATTCAAATGCTTTAAATTATCAGCGACATCACCACATTATTTTTTCGAATTACATAGACAAACTAATGTTTTAGCACAGTAGCCGTTTATTTTGTTTTTTTCATGCCTACATTTTGAATAATTAAATAAAATCCTACCTAAATTGCTCAAAACCATCATCATCATCAATTGTCTCATGCGATTTTCGACTCTAAACTAATGCAAGACGCGCGGGTGAAATCTGTTTTTTTTCTGGCATTAGTCGCACTCTTAAAGAGCGATGCCATCCATACCATAATATCAAAGTAAAAATACATTTTGATTTTGTACAATGCAGCAGGATAATCATGTAACTGTTCGGGATCGCGATTCGGATCGCGATTTGCCATAATTGTCACTCGTCACTGTCACGCCAAAACTTATTTGACCCTGCAGGGCAGGACGAAACGCCAAAAGACCGACGGATTTGCTTTACATAATTAGGGAATCAATGCTTTCGTTCGTTAACGATAGCGAGAGAAATCCCTCCGTGATAGCGTGAAGCAGTGACAGTGACAAGTGTCAAATATGACAAATCGCGATCTGAATCGCGATCCCCGAACAGTTACATGATTATCTGCTGATACCTACCTACTTAATAGAATATGAGACGTATGTCGGTAGTCTACAGACAAAAGGCCCATTATCGGACTTTGAAATATGATAACATGTTTACAATAAGCAGTTTAGACGTGCAGTCGATCTATGTAATCTTTCTAAGTAGGTAGGTACTAGCAGCTCAAAATGTAGCCGAATAGCAATTTTTGCATTGCGTGAGTTAGAGAGACAGGATATTTAGATAATTAAAACAAATTAGAGCCTATATTAAGATATTTACCTAGTTTATTGTGTAAGTAATAGGAGACATTTTTTACACAGTGCTATCTAGCTCCAAACCAAGCAAGGCTTTTTTAGAACCAGACAGACCTACTTTAAAAAAATACTTGTATACATACATCATTCAGACAAAGAACTAACGTCTATGTTTTCGTCATAATAAATGTCTACAGCTCTCAAAGCAGACGTACATACCTACGTACCAACTGAGCTGTATGGCAGTATGATTAGTTAATACCTAACTTTTCTTTGATTAATAAAACATCAGCAACGAAGACGAATCAGTTTGATAGAGCTTTCTTATTTTCCCGTTGCTTACATAGTAAATAAGACCCTAGGTTTAAGTGGCAAATAAAATTTCGGGCTCCAAAGAGGTAATAAAAAAATAAAATAGGTATACACAAAAAAATATGACTCTTAACATGTAGCCTAGCGAAAAATAAACATGCTAGTGTAACCACGAAAATGGAATTTAAGCTACGAGTAGTTTTCCTAGTAAACGATTAAAAGTAGGCAATGTTGAATGACTTGTGTCATAAATCGTATAGTTTCCCGAATTTATCGGCACTCTTATCGGTTGGAAATCAGTTGTTCTCAGCTATAAAATGTGTAATTGCGCAGAAAAATTAAAACAAAACCGTAAAACCGCAAGGAAAACATTGGAGCTCGTAAAAGGTGATGAATGGAGAGTTCAAGATCAGGCAAAATGAGCCGCGACGCCTGCGCATGTCTGGCAACGGGTGGCGTTTCCAGAACTGAACTATGTGGTGCTTACCTATACAACGTGCTTCTTCAAATTGTAGGAATAAGTATGTATTTACAAAAAAGTTTATAAGTATGAGTATAAAATGTTCTCTGAGTTAACTGGTTCTCGCACTGTGGCTGGATGGCGTTTTGTGAAATATCCAATAATATTGAATACCTTACTAGCAGTGTGCAGTATTATTCCAGGATATTCCAGAACGATTCCAAGTGTCATTGAAATCGGCGTAGCACTTTTTTTGTATGTATGTTACGCAATTACTCCGCCAATTATAAACTGATTTTGATGATTATTTTTTTGTTTGGTAGGTTAATACTTCAGAGGTAGTCCCATATAAATTTTATCGAAATAGGTTTAGTAGTTTGGTTTTTTAATAAAAAATACTAGAAAATATGAAGATGTCATTCAGGTATTCGAAGTCGGTTGTGTTTTTATAATAAGCTTATTATATACTACATAGAATTCAACCCCACTGTGTTAGGGACCCCGGTTCTGCTTAAGGGTTTTCACAGCTCCGTTGATCTAATTAAAAAGCGAGTACTTTCGAATCATGAGCAAACCGATGGCCATTGATAAGATTCGAATTCAAATTGCAATCGAACATACAGCAGCTACATACAAATAGATACAAGACCTACTTACGTGAAAAATAGAAGCCAAAACGGGAAGGAAACATGCGCGTGAGCAATCGAGCCACGCCATTTTGTAGGCGGAGCTTATCCGTAACTGAAAACATCTGCTTTGGTAACAGCATTACATTGCTACAACTATCGTAATGAACGTGGGCGAAATTGGAACTACTGCTGTATTTTTATCATTTTCCTTTATTGTTAAAGAATATAAGAGGGTTTGCAAGTTGAAGTGGCAATCAGGCCAAATCGCTCGAAGAACTAACGGGCAGAGAAGCTCTTGAGAGGCAACCACGAACCAAAGACGCAGCGTAGGTAGGCCTCCCACTAGGTGGACCGACGACATTATGAAAGTTACGGGCACCGGTGGATCAAATGGCATCTTTGTTCATCAGTAGTCTCCGGGCTAATGGTGTTAAAAAAAACAAACGTAGTATACTTAATTATGTGGGACATTATTATCTACTGAGAACTAAAATCTAAGCATTGCCGGCTAGACTAAATAGATTTCTTATAGAGCTGAGCTATAGATGAGCTTTACCCTCAGACACACCGCGGTGTGTGTGGTATAAAGTGGCGTGGCGGTAAGTGGCGCGCCACTTACCATCAGACGAGTTGGTGGGCAAATGTATATTATTTGTTACGAAAAATGTGGCCAAATTTGGACTTACAACTTACTCATATTTCCCCTTTAGTCTTAAGAGAACAAATGAGTATAGTGAGTACTTTCTTAACTACGTGGGATATTTTATAGCGACGAGACGATCACGCAGGCGCAGTAAACGGATTCTTTCTCCTTATACTTACCGCATCACTGTTTATCAGCCAGAACATTATTCAAAAGCTAGTAAAAGTAGACGTCCCTGCTGGACGTAGGCCTCCCTTAAATAGCCATAATCCCCACGCTTGAAAGGCCGTTTGAGGATCGCAGAATACTCACTACCGTTATCCGAGATGACGCTGCGGTCTGTCCTCCGGTGGTTCTGCATGCAGTTTTAGGTCATTACCCAGGTACAGGAAAGGTGAAGCGTGGGATCAACAGAACCAAATTCACCATAACGTATGTCGCACTGTAGTTAAAAAGAGAAGGGTAACGTTCGTTCTCGGTAACTCTGATCTTTGATAGAGTACGTGTCATAGAACATTCACACACCTGAAGGATATTTTTAGAACTATTTATCCGTCCAATCGAAGATGGGGAAACTTGAAAGAAAGCAGGCGAATACCATCTGAAATTCAGGACCCAGACGTATCTGTAAAACGGATTTTTGGGGCGATGTTGTTAATTCCGAACGTCTTATATATTTACACTGGCTTTTTTACTTTCGGAGCTTTCTTTACTAAGTATCTAGTTATTAACTGAGAAAGAAAGCTTTTTGCTAAAGCACACATTTCTTGGGCTGTTTGTTACATACCTTACTCGTAAACGTATTAAATTTAGTTCTTCACACGACGTACATCGTGCGTACTACTTTACAAAAGTTAAGAGCATAGGACATTTTGGCCTTACTAGTTTTGGCCTAGGCCTACAAGTAGGCTTTTTAGCACCACTCATCAGCCAGAAGACGTCCACTGCTGGATGAAGGCCTCCCTCTTAATAGGTTGGGGCTACCATAATCCTCACGCTTGACAGGCGGCTTGTGGATTGCAGACTGCTCACCACCGTTAACCGAGAGGACGCTGCTGCTCGTCCTCCAGTGGTTCTGGATGCAGTCAAGGGCGATATACACAGGTCATGACGATGCATTCAAGAACGATATACACAATCAAGGACGATATACACGTGTGTCTTTGATGCAGTTTAAGTACTTTCCTAGGTCCCACTCCCCCTTTTTAGCATCACTACGTCCGTATATCACATTTTTAAATTGTATCTATACATCCGAGGGTTGTCTGGAAGAGACCCTTTTTAGTGATAAGACCGCCTTTAGTGGTGAAAAATCGACGAATCAGGGAAATCTCCAGAGCTTTCAGCAATTAAGCTCTCTCTAAGACGAACCAATGTTCAGAGGTCAGTGGAGAAAAATCGGCGAATCAAGGAAATCTCCAGAGCTTTCAGCAATTAAGCTCTCTCTAAGACGAACCGATGTTTTAGAGGTCAGGAAGTAGAGACCTAAAACGAAGTACTTTTTACCCTTACCTTCATTTACATTTATTTTTAAATACTGGAAAATCGATGAAGCAGGGAAATGTTCAGAACTCTCAGCAAGCTCTCTGAGCACGAGCAATCAGAGTGTTATAGATAAAACAGCTTTCCTACACTGAATACTTTTTCCCTCAGAAAAAGATGAAAAATGTATGTATCTGGATAAATTAGTCTTAGTACTAATTTGTCCAGATACTACTATGATATTCTTAAGCATAAACTACAAGTGTGAGGTACTCGTGCTCATAAAGCGATACCAAATAAACGATTGTTTTTTTCAGTCTGTCCGTATCTTAAAACACAAAGCTGAAAGGCGTAGACAATGTGCGTTGAAACTACAGTGGTAGTGTTTACTACGGCGCGGCGGCGCAAGCGCAGGTTGTTTACAACAAAGATCACCAACCCGAGAGGCAGCCGTATTTATAGCTCCGATGATAACGATTTATTTATTAATCGTCACAGAATGACGGCATTTTACTGGCTTCGGGGAGATCGTTACGTCCACTGGAAGAGAGGTGATTAGAACGGAAATGTGACGGGCCGTGCTAGCCGGCATTAAGTGCAAATGCACTTAATGACAATTATACCAATACTAGAGGTCCCCCGCGACTTCGTCCGCGTGCGGAAGAAATTCGGCCAGCTCCCATAATTCTACACAGCATTTTTTTTTGCCAAACTTCCCTGCAAGTGTTTATACTGTGTGATTACTTACTTCCCCTTCCTTCTACTTAGGTCGCCCGAAGAATCCAACTCGGACGGGCAGCGTTCGGGAAATTGCGTAATATCTTCTCGTCGAAAATCCCGTAGTGTCTGAAGACAAGGGTATACGACCAGTGTGTGTTGCCAGTGATGACATATGGAACTGAAACGTGGTCTTTAACTGCTGGCCTTTTGGAGAAACTTAGAGTCACGCAACGGGCAATGGAGAGAACTACGCTCGGAGTTACTTTGCGCGATAGAATCCGGAACGAGGATATTCGCCAAAAAGCAAAAGTTACCGACATAGCTCGCAAGGTTTGCAAGTTAAAGTGGCAATGGGCAGGCCTCATCGCTCGAAGAACTGTCAACCGATGGGGAAGAAAGTTTCTTGAGTGGCGACCGCGACTCGGAAGACGCAACATAGGTCCCACTAGGTGGACCGACGACATTGTAAAAGTCGCGAGCAACCGGTGGATGCAAATGGCAGGTTGTCGTACAGTGTGGCGGTCTAAGGGGATGCCTTCGTTCAGCAGTGGACGTCTCCGGGCTGATGATGACTTACTTCCGTCCTTGCCAAAGCCAGCAAGCAGCAGCTTTGGTATACCGCGGTAAGAAATCATGGTGGTCACCATGAAGATGGTAAAGTACTTTGCATATTGCATATTCTACAATTGGAAAATAAAAATTATTATTATTATTATATTACATAAAGTTGTCCAAATTACACCTCCCATTATGCCTGTAGTGTGACTTAATAGTAAAACTTTTGCTTACCTCATTGTACAACTATACTGTCGGTGCCTAACGGTTTCCAAACTAAGCTTACCACCGTATCGAGGACTTTATTTATTTACCTCATTGAATGAATGAAAAAAATGAATTCATGTGAAAAACTTGTGAGCGTGGCTGATATTCGGCGCAGAGCGGAAACTACTTAGTTGCAAAATTTGTGATACGTAGGTGAAGAATTACAAAGGATGTTTTTTTAAAGTCTGTCGGGTTCCAAACTAGGCAAACCAGCAGCGCAAGTACCGCTCTTGACGATCGTTATATTTGACATTGAATTCGGTATAATTCGATAAAATTCGGTATATTCTTAAATTCGCTTAAGTAAATCTGCTATTAACGACACGTCAAATTTAGCGACATAGAACGTACTAGCGCAGTATCGAGGAAATCAGACTTTATTTACCTACATCTATAAATATGTAAAACTTGGAAACGTTGGTACTGTCTCCCACTGGCGAATATCAGCTAAGCTTCTAAGTATACGGAAACTAGTTACGTCGAGACCTCAGAAGTACGAAAGATATTTTTTTAAATGGGCGATGAAGCTTCTTTTAATTACAGATGTAGCAAGTAATGTAAAAGAGTATTACTTATAGTGTGGTCGATTCTGACGGTTTTAGTTGACAGTTCTAAACAAATTAACATATTGCTGTCACTATTTTACTAGGCATGTTAGCTAAGGACAGCAATACTTTAGTTAGTTTAGTTCTGTCAACTTAAACCTTCAGAATTGACCACAATGTAGTATTATATTATCTTTGCTTAGACTAAAACCTTACGAAGTTCAAGTTCAAGTTGTGTCGACCTAACCTATGGTAGCGACGCAGTATCTTCCTGTATTATTGATTTCTGTTTGTAAGTAGAATCCGTACACAATGTCTGAAAATTTATTCAATGTTGAACTCTAAACCAGACCAACACAGTTTATTTTCCCATACCGCCCATCGTTTACACGAGTGCTAGTAAATAAATCCGACAAGTTTAATGCAAAACTTTTGGTTTACGCTTATGGTAAATATTTGGTGTACGTCGTATAACTGTTTTATAGTTCTAGTAAAATGTTTGGTTTAATTGTGCTAGGTCAAGAGCGGGCGTTCGACAGGCGTCCTTGCGACGGATAAATATTATTGTCTAAACGGGTTTTCCGATGTTTGGGTGTTTATATGAGTTTCTGGATGATACAGACTGGGTCCACGGGTGCAACGACCGATACAGCACACAATCGGGTAGTGTACTAAGTATTAGTCGCCGTAGAACTTCGACCACCTTTGTAATCAGATTTTTTGGATACCGTTCCATTTCCTTCCCTTCTTTAAGGCTACCCGGCCTTAAGGAAGGGTAGGAAATGGAACAGTATAGCCTTATGGAAGGGAAGGAAATGGAACGGTATCCTAAAAACCTGATTACAAAGGTGGTAGAAGTTCCACGTTTCAAGCACATCTTTGAATGAGATCGATCATTAATCTAAAGATGTATCAGGTAGGGTCACATTTAGCGGAGCAAAAATATGGCGGTTACGCAGTTTCGTGCGTGTCAAGCTTGGAGTTTTGAAGATTATTTCAGATTACTCGAAAAGTATAGAAATTAATAACTTTTCAACCGTAGAATGCTCTCCAAAATGCTATTATAATATGATACATATTTTTTTTATGTGACTATGTGCTGTAATTAGGACATAAAACTGAAAAAGGATTAAAAATAGACACTGTTTCGGTATTTTTTTCTATCAAGGAAAGTATAATTAATCGTGTTCTCATCCGCTATAGTTACTAAGACGAATTTTCTTCAGAATTTTTTTATTTTATTGGAAAATACAAGCCTTAAAAAATTCTTCCCGTGAGCATCTTATCTGAAAGTGTTTATGGTTGTCCTAGAAATATTGAATTGCTTTACATAAAAAAGATACTCTATTTGGCTGGTGGTCGGTATCTACAGGATTTTGTCTATTTAGTACTAGGACTAGTATAGTATTATATTATCTTTGGTATTAGCTATTGGCACCAACAGTTATCACTGTTTTTTCAACAGTTATTGCGTATATGCAAGGGTAAGTATACCAACCTAACGCGCTTTAACTTACCCGTATACATCACAAATCGCATTTTTCCCCTCATTCTTATAATTAATTGAAACTTAAAGCCAGTAGGTATAGATTTTCTGGTGTGAGTCTTATTTATATGCACAAAATATTTTTTATTAAGAAAAGTCCCTTTCTAAACTTTATTTTATTTTATTACTTTGCATTACAAGTATTTTTTTTCCTTTTTAGGTATATGTAACATTTACGTTAGCCTTTACTTCAGTTAAGTAAATTTAAGAATATAATTGTTGCATATATGCCTAATTCTTTTTATCTGTTCAAACACTGCCCGCCTCACGGCTGTCTGCTGAAAAAGCTCACGTCAGTAGTCCATGAAGGCGGAGCAGGGCGGGCGCTCGCCGCGGGGCGGCGCCGGCGCGTGCGTGGGCGGTGCGGCTTCGGCGCGCGCGCACTGTGCCCCTGACCGCGCCCCGACGCGCACGCGCCGCGCACGCATGAAGACCAAGGAACAAACCCCGGAGGAGGCGGCGCGCCGCGCGCCCGCCACCAGGCGACAAGAAAAACCACCCTTCTCCTACATCGCCCTTATCGTTATGGCCATCAGACACTCGCCCAATAAGCGGCTCACCCTCAGCGAGATCTACGCATTCCTGCAGCAGCAGTTTCCGTTCTTCCGGAGTCCCTATCAGGGCTGGAAGAATTCTGTGAGACACAACCTCAGCCTGAATGAATGTTTCGTGAAACTGCCCAAGGGGTTAGGCCGTCCCGGCAAGGGGCACTATTGGACGATCGATCCGTCCTCGGAGTTCATGTTCGAAGAAGGCTCGTTCAGAAGACGGCCGCGCGGGTTCAAGCGCAAGTGCCAGGCACTGAAGCCTCAGTACGGGGGCGGCGGGTACCTCTGTGGTGGAGGAGTGGGCTCGCTGCCGACGTCTCAGGTGACGGGGTACGAAGTGGCGGCCGGCGGCGGCGGCGGTGGCGCGGCGCTTGACTACGGTGCGTGCGCGTACTCACACGCTAGCTCGAGCCAGCAGCTGGGCTATGGCGGTGAGTACTGCGCGTACGGGACCATGGGCGAGCGCGCCGAGTGGCCCCTGCCCTACGGCGCCGTCGAGCCCGGCTACCGGCCGCCGGCGCCGCCCTCCTCGTCGCCCGCGCACCACGACATGCCTGATCTCATACCCAACTACCAGTACGCCAACGAACACGGTGAGTTTTTTATACTTATCTATATTGTCACTATACCTGCCAGCCACGGGGAGTGGCTATGATTTACAATAGCCGCACCCCACGATTTCCACAGCAGGCCAAGCATGCGCATCGTTTTGTCATCACTTTATGTTATGCGAAAACGAGACAAAACTATACGAAGTCGTAGCCTTGTCCTGTTTTATCACGACAGTAAGAAGAGAGAAGATTTTGTCACGGCCCGCATGCTATATAGGCCTGCTGAACACAATAATTTTCCGGAATTAAAAGTGATCTGTTTGTTAATCCAGGTTCATCTCTATTCTGATTTCCCAAATCCGTTGCGCCATTACAGCGCGAAGACACATCAAACACGCTCACTCACAAACAAACGCATTTGTATTCTTAGTGTTATATTCCTTTAAACTTCCTTTCGCCCATCTCTACCGCGGCTCTACCTACATTTTATTACGTATATGCACACGCTGGCCTGATGGTAAGTGATATTATGTCTATTGAATTCTGCAGCAATAGATAAGGCATACAAAGCAGTGGTTTCTAATCTTGCCGGGTCGAATATCCGAGTGATCTTATAAGACGGATATGCGGCAACAAAGTACCTATTGCCAACTATAATTAGTTTTATTACTACGATAGTACTTAGCTATACTTAAGTATAATTCCGGTCGTGGTGTTTTTTTTTCATAGCTGTAGTATTTGAAACAATATATTATAATATTATACAGGTTGTTAGTTTGAACACCGTTATCCTTCTAGGATATCATTGTCCTCAACATTATGAACAACTTTTACTATGAGGCCAACCCTGAAATCACGAAAAAAAACAGCCGTTCCATACAAAAAGGTTCATCGATCTTGGACAAAATGTATGGAACAGCTGTTTTTGTCCGGGAAAATATCGCTCCGCTCCCAAATACTCGTATCTTCCATACCGCTGGTTAATTACTAATTATTTTCCTAAATACATAATTTATTTAAACTGCCAACCAAAACTAAAAATATATTTTTAGGTACATACTGTATATACATACAAGATTAGTAAACTAAAACTAATTACCTACCCAACACAGCGTTACCTATGGGTAGGTTTATAATTATAAGTACCTATATCCCAAAACGCTGACCTTTTGGTATGCCAAAAAGTGCTGCGGCAGTACTCGAGCTCAGAACCTCAAAGCACAGGCTAATTCGCCAAGTTTGGGGATCAAAGATAACTTGGATAACTGTATTCTTTTGTCTGAATAAAAATATTTGATTTGATTTTTATTTGATTTGAGTACTCGATACGAAAATTTTGTGAAATGTACAGGCTTATAGAAAGATGATTTTCTACGCATACGTGAAAAGCATTCTTTCCACTTTCCGGCATAAATTCTCACGCCCCCAAATAATAGTTTAACAAAAACCACACGCGTCAACGACTTGACGTCATTTATCACGCGTAAATCACCGGTAGCTGTCGAAACTTCGTAGCATGTAATCTGCGAAGCTTGACTGAGAACTCCGAGGAGGCACTTGAGTTGCCTGCCGTTGTACAGTACCCGGCATTTTACATAGCACGTTAGAAACAACACTAATTTATTAGAAAATTAGTTTTGTGCAATATTCGCTCACGGCCTTACTTAAAAAAACTTTTCTACCGTTAGTCACTGCTTAAGATGCTCTACCATCTTCTCTCTGACGTGAAGTTGCACGTGCTAGAAAAGGACAGAGAAGTTTAAGCAGTGACTAAGAGAATCGAGATTATTTTAGGTAAGGCCGTCAGCTTCTAGAGTCGTGTGATCTCGGACTCTAGAATCAGAGAAAGGTCGCATTTTTATAAAAAAATATATAATATTCGGCGTTGTGTAACAGTAATACAAGGTTTATTGTACTTCATACTCAGCGTTTCGATAGTTCATTGCTGGATACAGGCCTACCCTCGAAGGGTGAATGAATGGATCATGTCCACCAAGCTGGGCCAGTTGCGGATTTGCGGATTCACATACGTTATTGAATTTCCTCATATCCTCAGAATGTTTTCTTTCACCGCAAAATTCGTAAATACATTCCGAATAAGTACGAGCCCTTGATTGAAAGCACGGTCTTACGATTTTGAGTGGATGGGTCTCCTACTAGACTATCAAGTCTTGCTATTGACATCCAGCCAGAAGACGTCCATGGCAGGACGGGTTGCCATAATCTCCACTCTTGGCAGGAAGCTTGGGGATCACCACCTTCGACCGAGAGGATGCTGCTGCCCATCCTGCGGTGGTTCAGGATGCAGTTTTATGACATACCCAGGTCTTGTTATTTCTTGTCGAGTAATACCTTGAATCCGCAAAAAACCAGCAGAGCGTAAGTTTTTTTTCTATTCACAACGAAATGGATAAGGGTTTTTTTAATACTTGGCCCCATAGTAAAGAACCTGCATGTATCGATTAAACCACACAATAGCCAATAGACCAGAAGGTAAGCTAAAAAATATAAGTATTTGCGCTAAAACAAGTATGTGCGCTGGCATTGGCGTCTGACATTACAAATTATTCTAATGAGGTTCCACAGGCAAAACTTTTCCAAGATGGCGCTAGTGGTGGTCCGGATGTGGCAAAATCACGTCGCTTATAATATCTATCTGCTCTTGATTAGGACGTTGTCGATCATCTATAGTCCAAGGAAAAATACTGGGTACTGTGCCTTGTTTTAAGAATCTATGTACCTGTTGACGGCCTGTAAATAGATTTGTAGGTATAGTTGTTTACATTTTATTTTCGACAAAGCTTTAATTAGATAGGCAAAGGATTACCGTACAAACCAGTATAATATGCAGATTCTCCCTGGTAATCCAAGTCTAATAGGAGTTAAACCATTAAATAATAGAATTAAAAAACAACAAAATGTAAGAGATTAGTATGGTCGCATCGACGATGCGCCACCTAGCAGCAAAAAATCGCAGTTTGGATCCCCATTCAAAGGACTTTAATAACTACAGCAAATTAAAATTTAAATAACATTCTAGTTCCATTTTGAAGTCCAATTTCATTAGAGCGTATTGAGCGACGGAGCCGAATGAAATGAATGGTTTACAATTTTACCAAAACGAAGTTTGTCTATATATATTCAGCTGTAGGTATACATACAATCTCCTTCCCAGACGTGCCAAATATAACGGCGGGTACTGTAACTATTGTTCGATCTCTGTGCGTTGGTTGTCGACACCACCATCGACCCGCAACCGTCTCTGGTTTCCGTCACTTTGAGTGGGTGCCAGTGGAATGTTTACAGAAGCAATTTGTTTTTTGAATTTAAATAGTGCAATCAACCCAGATTCTTAAGGATATTGATGCTAGGAAGGTGAAAACACAAAAAAGGTGAAAAAAGGTGAGGCATAAAACGCTAAAACGTATTTCAAACCTACTTTAGTTAAAAAGTGTTTTGTCAAGATTCTTTCGATTTACGATATGAGTTTGAAAAAAGAAAACAAAACACTTTTTAACTAAAATAGGTTTGAAGTACTTTTTAGTGTTTTATGCATAAGACGGTTTGTTGATTTGTCGTACCTATCTCAAGTTAAAAAAAAACTCGTTACTTTTTTACATGCCCTTTTTTTTGTTTTACATTGTATTTTTTACAGCAACACTTATTAAATCCTTTACCTCCAAATAATGTTCCCTGCAATCTCACGCAGACGTCGGAAGTCGGAACTGTTTCCGTCATGTAATCTAATATAATAAAAGGCTCTGTCCTGACTGACTGACTGACTGACAGACAACGCACAGCCCAACTGGTCGTACAGACTTGAAATTTCGAATACACCTATTCGTCTCGATGCGGAGGGGTGTACTAAGAAAGGATTGTTTATACGAAAGTCCTTTGTTTTTGGACTTTTAGTCACGAAAATTTGGGTTTTTGGACTTTTAGTCACGAAAATTTGGATTTGGATAGTTCATTTAAAATAAAAAATACTGTTTTTGTTGCAATACAATTATACAATTGTGCATGTAATTCAGCACTTAATTAATAAATCACCACTATTTTTAAACATTAATAATACGCAAAAAACACAAGTTTTGTAAAATTATACAGACTCCGTCGCAGAATGACTACTGCACGCAAAACGTCCCTTTCGCAATATGTCCCTTTCGCACAATGTCCCTTTCGCATAATGCCCCTTTAGCGTGGTGACATTTTCCGCTTTCGCGCCAAAACTCTTATGATTTATTCTGTGCTAGATTATCTAGAATGGGAGTGGGTGGAATGATGCTGGAATGGGGCGGAGACTATATGGGGGCTAAATATTGACGTACGTCACCGATAGGAAAGCTCAAAATGCAGCTTATTCATCTCATGTCTCCACACAAATAATCACGCCCTCTCTCGCACAAGTAAATTTAAACCTCCTCGGGCATTATGATCTCCTGCTAACTATTGCTTGTTACTTGCTAAAAAAACAAGAATAGCAATACAGTGGAAGAATGGGACCGCATTCGCGAATTCCCCGAGAGATTCTTCTCGTACTTGGAGGAGTAGCCATGGCCATGGCCGCGCCAGACGCCATATCTGTGTGGCCTGCGCCTATAGAAGTGCAATGCAACCCAATAAAACGATACACGGACATACTCTTAGGTACGCTTGTCCACCCTATGATGTATTCTGAGCTAGTACTAGATTATCTAGTGGAATGGGCCGGGGGTTAAAGAGGGATTATGGGGGTTAGGCTTTGAAGCAGGTCTACAATAATAGGAAAGCTCACAAGTTCAGCTTATTCATCTCTTGTCTCTACCCAACTAATTACGCCTACTTAAAGCTCCTCACGCTTTATGATCTCTTGATAGCTATGAACATCATTTGCTTATTACTTGCCAAAAACTAGGATAGCAATATAGTGGAAGAAAGAAGCCGCATTAATTATTTGCGTCATAGCTCAGTATAGCGTGCTCTCTGTCTAGCTTGAAATTAAAATACTTAGAACCATCTTAGAACATATTTATTTTTGAATGATTTTAAATTTTGTTTTCGTTGATAGGCTCTATTGATGATCAGCTTTTTTGTGAGATAATAAAAAAAATTGTAGTCATCATGCCTGTTGTAGGGTGGCTTTCACGCGGACCATCAGTGTAAGTCATAAAAAATCACGCAGCGAAAATATTCACACGTTAAATTTATTATGTTGAGAAAGAGCTAAGAGACACTTAGCCTATCCTCCATGTGGAGACACGACTTTTAAAATGTATTGAACAATCGACGCAATATACATTTATCTCCTTGAATTATTATGAATTATTAAGAGTTCTACTTTCAAATGTAGTACTTATTTCCGCATTGGTTCAAAACTGGCTAGTTCTAAAAACTTTGAGTGTCACCCTCATGACTCGTGCGCGTATCCATCCTATGATAAACTCCCTGCTAGTCACGTGTTAGTAATAGATTATCTAGACCCTGGACAGCACACTCACAGCAGTAACACCGGTACAGCAACAGAACAGCTATTACGGTAGCAGGTAAGGTACAGCTTATTCATCTCTCGTATTACGGTCTCTACACATCATTACGCTTATTTAACACTTCTCACGCATTATGATCTCCGGGTAGCTAAGAGCATCAATTGCTTGTTACTTTCCAAAAAACCAGGGTAGCAAAAAAGTGAAAGAAAGAGACCATCTTGTACGCTTTATCTTAAAATATTTGAAGAAAGAGGTTGCTATCGGTTAATCTTTTTTTGGCATGTCTCTTTATTTCTCTGTATGATACTATACTGCTACCTCTTACACAAGGGCATTTAAACCTCCTCGAATATTATGAACTCCTGCTAACTATGAGCGTCACTTACTTGTTGCTTGCTAAAAAACAAGGATAATGATATTAGTGGGAGAAAGATATCGAATGTGTTGTTCGTTATGTCTTTGTTTTAAGAAAGAAGCCGCCATAGCTTTTTCATCACACTTCCTCGTAAAGTGGATCTTATTGCATCGGTTTTAGGCTCATAATCCAAGCTATTACGCACCCGTGCTTTTTACTTTACATTACGGCACATAGTGCTATAATAGGTATAACCCGGTAAATTCAAATTTGTACGTGACTGCAATTAGACGTACGTATACGAAGCACTCTTAATATAGCCGGGTAATACTTACAGTTTTTTTGTAATACCAACAAAGAGTTCTTATGCCGCTGAAGTAAATGTTAACGCAAATGTTTGTTGACGTTTTTGCTGTGTAGTTGATTATTATCATATCATATGTTTTTTCCTCGCAAGTGTGATGAAAACAGTCGTATGAAACTCTTGTGCTATGTTTCAATACACTCTCGGCTTCATTATCGCGCTCGCCTGCGGCTCGCACGCATAATACCGCCTCTAGTGTAATGACCAACATAGCGCACTTGTATCATAATGTACTATTATGTTTGCCTCATATATTTTTTTATGTCTCTATTTCTCTATCCCGCCTCTATTTTTCACTCTGTCTGGTGATTGGCACCCTTGGCTTCGCCTCGTGAGAATGTACTATACGTGAGATCTGAGACATTCTTTACTTTTGCTCCCTAGGTGAGTAATCTACTATTGATACGCGACTCTCAGATATGCTCAGCTTGGCTTAGGCCATAAAAATAATCTATCGTTTTGCCCCGAGCTAGTGTTTGCGGACAGTCCTGTATCCCAAGGCAAGGCGCGACCCTGCCAACTTGGCAAGTCGCAAGGGTGCCTGCTGCCTGCACACAGTCAATAAACGGGCAGCGCAGAGCCGGATAATCATCGGTTTATGGCCTTCCATATGCACCGATTCCCAGAAGCAGCACTCGCTTATGACGCCATAAAAACTGTGGTAACATGTGCAATGGCAGCGATCGACCGATCGTGCCGGATCGTGTATTCGATTCTAATAGTAGGTATTCCTTACCTTACTCATATCTGCGTTGTTTTTTCAGGCTAGGCTTATGAACACCACTTATCAGAAGCTCTAGTCACATATTTGTAATATCTTTATTAGTACGTACCCGATAGAGATCTATATGGTCACTCAGTCCACACACACATAATAACACACACAAAAGTGTGTATCTCCTATAATATCATTGACTGTATGAAAACTAGTAACAGCCCCTAGTATCGTACCGGGTGTACATGGAAACGACCACTTTCAAAACATTTTCCTAGGGTGTGATCGAAAATAGTAAACTTACCAAACCTGGAATGTGAATTAGCTTCCAAGTGCTTGCCGATAAGGCAGCTACATTGAGTAATATAAATAACTAGTTTTTATATTATTTACGCTCTTTCGAGATTTGCCAGCGACTCATCACTGTTGTTACTGTGTTGCCAGCTATTACAGGAAATAAATAAACGCAGGACATTTCCCATAAGATCGTGGTGGTGAATCTTTATTTTAAACCCGCTACCGGTGACGTGAATTTAGTTTACTACTTTGGTGAGTCCGGTCTCACGTACCGAGATTTTTAAGCTAAGATATTTCACATTATTGTCAGGACATGCTAAGTTTAAAAAATAAGATTTAAAAAATACGTGTTATTAAAATATCAAATCATAAAGTACGTAGTTATTTTATAAATCACAGCACGGTTATACTTCTTAAACTTCCCAAAATAGCACCAATCAAAATTTTGGATTGGTACTTTAACTTTAAAAACTCTTAATTATCTTAATTTTTTTAACTAAGCCTTGGTCGGTTCTATTGCACTGGGATCATTAATACAATTTTCGTAGAAGTTGTTCTCTCTCTCAGACATATATATTTATATATATACACGCCACTAACCGCGGGTTAACTAAGTACCTAATAAGCCAAAATGTTCTACGCTATACATTTTTTCATCTGTAGTGTTTGAGTAAATGTTAAACTTCATCAATGGCAACCAATATTTACTTACCTATAATCAGTGACAATGATATCACCGTCCTGCCTATAATGAGTTCTAAGCACGGAAGTTTGGCGTAAGGGGAGAACGCTTATGCTCTGTATTGGCCATAGTAAGCTGCCGATGATGTTGATAATAAGTTCAGCCTGCCATCATACCAGAAAAGTATCTCAAAGATGTAAATTAAAAGCTAATTGGATCATGTTCCGATTTAATTCTCTCAGACGCACTTTAATCGAAAAACTTCTCGTAAAAGTATTCAGGATTTCAAGAGAGCGTGTGGGGCGTCTTAGTTTACGTTGAGATAATGGCTCACGGCGTACGGGCAGCGCAACGGCGCATGCGCGTTACAAGCTGATGTGTTTACACGAACACGCGTTTGTTCAAACCGTTTGATCTTTATAAATGCAATAGGTATTTCAAAAATATCGCCGACGGCGGAACTTGTACGCTTTCATAAAAATTAGAATGATTTTTAAGAACGACAACCTTGATGCTCTGTTTATTCTCAAGATTCTCGGTTAAGGTACCCCTTTATGAATTTTTTGATTCGTTTAACGCGTCAGACGCGGTGTTTGAAAATTTGTTCAGTACCAACAGAAAACAGATTAGATGCTTGTTTATTCTGTAATGATGACTAATCTTTGGGATTCATGAAATTAAAGACTCATCATCATCAGCCCGGAGTCGTCCACTGCTGAACGAAGGCGTCCCCGTAAACCGCCACACTGTACGACAACCTGCAATTAGGTAGCATCCACCGGTTGCCCGCGACTTTTACAATGTCGTCGGTCCAGCTACCACCACAGTCGCCACAAAAAAAGTGTTGCGTGGTCGCAAATTAAAGACTGGTTGAGAAAAAATAATTAAAAGCGATGCGCCTATGCCCGGAGTGCCTTGCCTTCTCAGCTTTTACACATTTAATATCGGATACGTAAGTAGGTAGGTAGGTACTACGTATTTTATCGATAGTTCATGTACTAAGAGTTATTTTCATCGAAGTTAACTTTAGTAGGTAACCTTCAGAGAGCCTTTGGCAACACTGCCCTTCGATAGATACAACTTTAAGCTAAAACACGTTTTTCATAAAATACTGTTTAATCCAGGCGTTACTTTGCGGAAGTTAATTTTTAAATTGTTGCTAGTTTTTAGTTCTTTTTCTACTTAACCTATAACGATTGTTCATTACTATTCTAAGGTTATTTCATGACAAAATAGCGTGATTAATAAAAAAATTACAACCTAAATAGTAGTAGCCGTAAATAATCAAGAGCTATTTATTATTTTACTCATTTTCGTTCACTCGTATTCTTCCTTTTTTATTTAGTTAGGTACATACTTAATCCGCAGTAATACGCTTTGTCTGTGATAATTTCAATTTGACACCTACTTATATACGAGTACTTACTAGAGTTCAAAAGATAAAGGCCATAGGCATGAAAAGGCTCACGAAATACAGCCGGCGCGGCGTAGATTTGCATTATGCACCCCTCGGATGCCGGATTCTCGGATCTGGATATCGGATGCCTTGTGATGTAATTTTACTGTACAAAACGTTACAATTAAAATGCTATTTTAATCTTGGACGATCTAGCCCTCTCTCTATATAATCAAAGATTTAATGGGCAAATTATTTCAATACATATTATTCTGTTTAAGTAATAAATACGAAAATACAATAGGGTAGATGACTGAAGTTCATATCGTTGAAACCAATAGCTTTGATGAAGAATTTATGTAAATATAGTATGTTTATTGAAAAAATAATTTATATCGGTTAATAATGTTCTGATATATGAGCGTTTAAAGTTTTTGTTGGAGACAACTCTGTCCCTTTCCCACAAAACAAAAAATTACGTCACGCCTTACTTGTCAGAATAGAATTTATATGGAGTACTGAGAAGTGACGTCACGATTTGCTGTTACTTCTCTCTGTCTAGCATGATATTAAAATGCTTATAAATTGCTTATTTTTGATCAGATTTTCATTTTCTTTTCATTAATCAACTATATTTATGGGCCACATTTTAATAGGGCAATAAAAAAAACCAGTCATCTAGCCTCTTCGCCTTCGCCTTTTTCGTTCATCTTCGCCTCAACAGTCCTTGGACCTGGCACTGACTGCCTTGTGCCATTGCTTACTAACCAGGGCGCCATAAAACTGTAGGAAGTATACAAGAACTACCCGCTTGGGGTGTGAGGTGAGGGCAGGGTGAGGGTTAGGTTGCAAGTGTATAAAGCCTGAAACAGAATTTGATATCAGCTGGAATAGCACTAGAAATTTCCTACCTGTAGAAAGGAGACGGTTACTGGGCGGGCTGTTGCCCTTGTTTTATAATAGAGTGTTTCATGTAGATAGTATAGTATGAAATAGCGCTAGATATTTCCTACTGCTAAAGATATCGTGCAAACTGGGTGGGTACTGCACAGGGTGGTTATGTTTTGTAGTGTTAGTCAGAGTGCATTCAAAAATAACAGATTCAGCTTTCATTTCATTCATTGCTTTATCCATACAGTACGTGGTGTTTATAAAATTAAGTAGGTACATAAATTCAACAGACCCCGTCGGGCACAGCAAATAAGAAGAGAGGAGATTAATTAATTAATATTTGACAATTTATTATTAGAACTTAGTAGGTATGTATTTTTATTATACATCTAGATTATAATAACAGATATAATGATAATGTTATTACTAATACCAGTGGTTATGAGTTTATTATCGTAATTAATTTCTATTCACAACGAATAATACTTATGTCAATTTTATTAATTTGGTTTACCTATACAGATTCATCCACCAAAGAATAGTAGGCTTTGTCAGTAAGGAACTGTTTTACTTGTCGTATAATTTTAATGTAATTTTTTATATTCTAACAGAGCTATGATGCGACCACGACAAAGGTTCTGTCATGGATTTTTGCGAGAGGGGTAGGCCTGTTATAGCCACTCCAGAAAGAGAGAGATCTAGATCCTCCAACCTATGATGCTTCAGCTAACTATCTCTTTGCTTGCAACAGATACATTCAAAGTTAGTTGGTTGGTCTCAGTTGTTGTCATTTAACCAGGGTAAGTCCTAAAACTACATCCAGAACCGCCGGAGGACGGGCAGCAGCGTTCTCTCGGTTAACGGTGGTGAGCATTCTGCGATCCCCGACCCGCCTGTCAAGCGTGGGGATTATGGCAACTCGCTCCCTGTTAAGGGGGAGGCTTTCGTCTAGCAGCAGAGGCTTGTTGGCAGATGGTTTTTGTAATTTACGGGATATTATACCGTGATTATCTTATTTCACAACATAGTCACGGTAAAAATCGTATAAATAATCAGTAATCACAGAACAATACAACAATAAAATATTGGCGCCTAATTTATAAACGATGCTCTACGTGATATAGGCTAGGGGCTATCTAAACAAAAAAGTTCAAAAATGTTCAAGATTTTTTGTAATGATAATTTTAAATTTTTTAGTTCCGTTTCGAGGCGGTGGCGCGGACGTCACACATGTTTGATTTTTACCCTTTTATAAGACCGCACACGAAGGTCGAACATCTTTCTATAACTCTGTACATATCTATAGTAATGGTTACCATGCTAGAAATGTCTATTTTTGACCTACTTCAATAAAGAGGAGGTTCTCAAGTCGGGTGTATTTTTTTTCTGAACTCATTTATTAGTTATATAATAGTTACCATTACCATACCAGTACCATTAGTTATTAGTTAGTTAGTTATAGTTGTTGATATCATTAGTTTTTGTTTTATTACTCTTTTTTTAATGTGTGGAATATTTTTTTTTATGCGAGAGAATGGAATAATAAATCCTTTTTAAAAGAAAATTCTTTTTACGTAGCTAAGTTATGTTTTTTTTGTTACGAATGTGGATGAAGGGGAATGGATATAAGTATAATATATAATACTCATAGTATGTTATGTACTTTCTTAATGGTCCTATAGAAATTTTCTCAAACATGTTTAGTGGTATGGATTTTAAAACAAAATAACTGGAAAAAAGATGTCATCCAAATAATCTAAATTGAGGTCAGTCGTTTATTGTAGGTACTTGTTAAACGCGAATTTAATTGAGTCAATAAAACTTTTAGTTTTTACAAACTTAGTATCCTAAGTACCTACCAACCTACACAATTAATTAACGGATTTCGTTTGCATAGGGAGGAACGACGGCGCAATACCAGATTATCTCTGGGGTTATTATACCACGTCTGTGACATGAAGTCCCAAATTCTCGAAATGGGAGCGAACAGTGCACAAATAAGGTATAAGTACATTTTAAATTTAATCTTGTCAAATGCGAATTTTCTGATTAGGTACATCTGAAGATACGGTATGGGTACCGATTCTACTAAGGTGATATACTGTATCTTCGGTATGTTTACCTTTTGCGCAAATACTATAAAATATTTTTACCTTCTTAGAAAATATTTAAAAAATAAATTACATTGATAAAATGATTATAGTTTATTAATGTTTTGTCTCCTTGAAATGTTATTTAGTTCATTATCGTTTTCTGTGTTATTGCGCCCTCGTGAATCCTTAATGCCACGGAAACACATTTGAATAGTTTCATGAGTCGTAATTAAATCCATCCGAATTTCCACCGTATGCTGCGTCGTAAATGTACGTAATTAGTGATCCGTGTGCCGTATAAAATGAATTACCCCTTTTTATTGCTGTATAGTGATATAAAAATGTTTACAGTTATAATTTCCCGGCATTCAGGATTCACATAAGTCGCTGGCGAAACATTTAATTTCTTGAATTGTAGGTATATCATGCGATGCTATGCGAATTCTATTTTTACTTGTGAGTTTTGAAGTTTAAATGTACAGGGTTACGCATATCGGGTACTAAGCCAAAAGGAGGTAATTGTATTCTTAATTTTGAACTTTTATATTACTGTTCCATAGAAAAAAGCCATCAACAAAATGTACGGAACAGCTGATTTTTTCGCGAATTCAAGATGAGCCCCATAGTAAAAGTTATTGATAAAGATGAGTATGACCTTCTTTCGGCTTACTAATACCGTAACGCGCAACTCTTTACAGGTATATGCAAAAACTGGTTACAGCTACTAATCAAGGCAGCCATCATTTACAAAGGCATATTATTTTACAAACAAAAATTATTTCCGTGCTTTCCGAATTTTAATCGTATTATGTATATTTCAATACGTTTCTCCATCCATGTTACAAGCACATTTTTTACTGCAATCAATCATTATTCTAAAGCTGAATGAGACAGGGCCACATTTAGCGGAGCAAAAATATGGAAGTTACGCAGATTTGTGCGTGCCAAGGTTCCATTTTTGAGGTTCAGCAGGGCTAACATGCGCACCGCGAGAAAATTTTGTCGTGTCTTTATGTCGTGCGAAAACGAGACAAACTTATACAGATTCGTAGCCTTGTCCTGTTTTGTAGAATCGAGAAAATTTTCTCGCGGTGCGCATGTTAGGCCTGCAGGACCCATTTTAAATTTATTACAAGCATAATATAAATATTTTATCAAAACTAAGAGCGTTATAGTTCGTGACAAACTATATTTTTTACAAGTGAGTAAATTTTAGTGCATAATTTGAATAAATTTGATGATTAAAACTCTTGTAATGTGTAAAACTAGAGGTGTTTTGTTATTTTTTTTCATCTTATCTTAAATTTATAGAAAGATTACAAAAGTAGTAGTAATAATACTAAGTAATAATAAAGTAATAACTAATAAAAAGTAATAATAATAGTAGTAATAAGTTAGTTCACTTCTCACATCTTATAGATACAAATATATTTTTTGGGAAAACACGTACTCATAAAAACCGTCAAAAAACTGCTATGACTACACGTGATTTTTTTAAACAGGGCCCTTAAGGTGTTTACCTAGTGCATGAGGAGAAAAAGGTCCAACACTGTAAAAAAACATAACGAGGTACTTACACGTAAGCACGAAATAAATTAATAAGTATGTAGGTAAGTGGCAATGTAGCGTTCGTGGCGTAGCTTGTCTAGGTGATTCTAAATGATCACAGATGTTAAGCAACGGACGGTCCGGTCAGTCTTCGGATGGGTGACCGTGAGTGGCATTTATTTCTGAGCGCTACCGTGGGTCGGATGACACGTAAATTGTTGGTCCCGGTTGTTTGTTCAAGTTTCTATAACAACCATCAGCCATGTCAGAGGCCTTCGGGTGGCACATTAACTCTGACAGTAGGGCTGGCAGTTGCCTGCCCTACTGTCTGTCTGTGCCCTGTGTTTGTGTGTGTGTGTGTGGGCTGAGTGCAGCCTATACGAACTTACTTACTTAGTGGCAATAGTACTGTAATTTGGTGGAGTGTAGGAGTGGCGAGGGCGCCGGCGGTCTTCCATCGACACTTCCCGACTCAAGAGCCATTTGCCCCGTCGTCGGCGCTCGCCGTCGGTTGATCTACGAGCTCTAAAGCGATGACAGCCTCCACGCATAGCGCATGAACGAAGTACTCCTATTCCATCTTACCAAGTGTACAGCGCTATTTTGGGCCTCTTTGATATCGAACATTGCATGAGTTTCTAGGTTGCTCAAGCTAAAATAGTTTTCAGCCCATTAAGAGCTGATTTCTAAATTAATGCGATACGTTGTTTATTTAAACTGCTCTAGTTCACCTTGCCGTTGAGATTAAATAGACTATCGGTAGCATTTTACTTCAGGTTCGCCAACTTTTTTTGATTGGTTTTTCCTAAGAACTTTGAAAAGCTTTTGATTTGACTGGATTCAACCAGGTACCATCTTTTATGGTCTAATTCTGTACAATATAATAAACAACTTATGATCTATGCTTTTTTTACCTCTCGCCCAAATGATTTTCTTTACAGCGGCCATCTAGCCCTTAAATATGCAAAGCTTGTACTATTGGAACAAAATAGCTGATATTGATAAAATACTATATATTTTTTGTAAATACATACCTGCTACATACAGAGCAAACATTTGTGTTCATCAAATAAATGTTTGTCCTGGGTTGGAATCGAAGCCACGCCCTACAGTTCTCAAAGCAGACATACTACCAAGTTAATTTTATCACAGTGTACTCGTATGTTACAGTAATTGTTTTTCTCACAAATAAAATTGTAAACGTCATGAAACAAAAGTTGTTTGTTAAGCTCTACATCTAACAATCATTATTGATCGAAGACTGTACAGAAGGAGGTAAGGGGCCATCAATAAATCACGTCACCCACAATTGTAACTGTGCAGTAATAAATATATCAGAAACAGTAGAGAACTTATAACTCTCCAAAAATCACAATGAAGATTTTTAAAGGTGCCGAAAAAAGGAAATGACGGAAACGTGTCTACAGTAGACGTAGAATTTATTTAAAAAAATAGCTCTAGCTCTAGCTATAGCTCTATAACTAGAGCTCTAGAGGCATTATCTAGGAATAATATAAGGGGATACTTGTATGGAAAATCGTTGACCAGGATTCCGAAAAACTTTGGTCTAGCACTGACTTGTTACGAGGTGAGAAAATCCTGTAGTGCGTAGTTAAATATCAACAGCTTTGTTCACGCCGATATAACTTCTTTACGCACCTAAAGAAACATGTGCGCAGCAATTCTGAGAAGCTTCAGAAGCTGTATTTTACTCCACAAGCCGTCTAATGGGCATCGGGTTTGTTTAGTTTACAGCATGGCGTTAGGTCGGGGCTGGAAGTTACCATGCATGTGTCTGCTAACGGACGAGTTACAGTCAGTTTCCACGCACACGGCCGTTTTACACCTTTAGCACGACGCAGCACAGCGTAGTACTTATTCCGTTTAGCCTTAATTTACTTTTTTCAGTTGTTTGTACTGAATACGTAATTACTACGTATTTTTCGGGGGTTCTGAGCTAGGGTTGCTGGTCTTGGCAGTTTTTAAAGAAGTATGTAGTTCAAACTTACCCATAAAGGTACATGTTATCTTCACTGTTTTAAACTATCACGGTTGTTTACTAAAGTTATATTAGTAGTATTTCTATTATTAGTTTCACAACATAATCACGGTAAATATCCCGTTAATAATAATATAACTTTATGTTATCTTCATCATAGATATTACGATTTGAAGTAAGTTTGAAGATGTCTATAATGGAACTAGCGCGAATGACCCGTAGCCAAATTTTGTGGCTGCAACTGGTATATTACCATCTAAAAACATTGACAAAGTTTCTTTACTGTCTTGGAGGATCTAGCTCTCTCTCTCTCTCTACATAATCAAAGTTTACTGTCAACATATCAGGATAAAGTTTTTAGTAAACATATTTTTGAGATTTTAATTCTTACTCTTCACAATGATGACTGATCACTAGAGACTGATACCTACACATGTTTTTAAAACGTATAATTTCGCATTTAAGCTTATATGTGCGTTTATATACCTAGTTACCTACTCAGAAACAGACGTCTGATAGATATCTATCCGTTGCAACGAGCTCCGTTTCACACACACCCGATCTGGGAATTCGTAATGTGCAATTAAATATTCCAATCTCACCAGTTTTAGGAAGATAGAGTATCTACATTCACAGTATAGGCAGCGATTAATTTTAGACTACAAGGTTCGCTTTGTGTGTTTGACTCGGTGCTCGGTGAGCTTCTGTGGAAGTATGTTTGAATCCAGAATCAGAAGATACCTATTTATTCTACTGCTTTAAATTAAATAAATACATATTTATGGACATTTCACACAGCGCCATCTAGTTCTGTAAGCTAAATGGATATTAAATGCAAAGGCTGGAAAATATCATAATCAGGCTCTTAGATCCCGGAATCAAGCTGTAGTGCCCTGTTCCCTGATTATATTTATTTTAAATGTATTAATTTAAAAATCCATGCCACAGGCTCGATATTTTAACTATTATGAGTTTTAGATCAAAAATAAACCTACTTTCGAATGAAAACTAAAGCGGAAAATCATTTGAAAGATCCAATAATTCACTCCCAGAAACGATATATGAATACTTCAACTTAACTTAATACTTACTCGAACTGTTCTTCTTCTAAATATAATTCTGCACAATGTTCGCCCACATTATGCGCAGTATAAAATCACTGGTCATGAATTTCAGAATCTAGATGTTGATGACTGCGCTTTAAAGATTCCAATGTCTGATTTCAGTAAGCCTTGCATGCGTGCCACGACAATTTTTTTCCATAAAATTAAATGTGTTCCTTTCTTGTACTTTTTTACGTACAAGACTTGGAACAAACATTATAACTGCTCTAATTTCGCACGACAAAATGAGTAGGTTTTTTGTAGTCGAGACGCACATGCTTATTCTGCTAGATTATGGAACGCAAAATTGTAGAATTCTAGTCTATTGGAACATACATTGGCTGTGTACGCACTTTATTAGTAAAAAGAGGTATTTTTATTATTATTAAATTATCTAAAGCTTTGTAGTAAAGACTGGCTATGGCGCGCTATACACTTGAAGTTCACAATACCCTGTACATAACTCAGAGTAGACCTATTTTATGTGTGGGTATTCTACTTAATTATACCTGCTCGCAATTCACTAGTCACGGTGACCGCAACAATTTGATAACGTGATATTTCTTTTCTCATTACATACCTACACACAAGCATACGGACTATAAGCTCATTAGCTGCAGAACGCGCCAAGTGGATCCACGCCAGTCATTGTCATGCGCATGAAAAGCTGGTTTCAGGTTGTCAATGTTGACCAGTGCCGTAAATAGGGCGGTGCCAGCGGTGCCCAGGCACCGCACGCTGGTCCTGGAGGGGCGCAAAAAAGAGCAGACCAGGACCAAGTTTTGAATATTTTTCTTTTCAAGTGCGCAATTATAGAACCTCGCACCGATAAAAGGCTATTTACGGCACTGATGTTGACGTAATACTTTACCTCTAATTTTGTCAAGCCTTACATTTTTCATCAACATGAACATGGTGTCGAATAATTCGTGTTATCATTCCAGGCGCCACTCCAATGTTCGCGGGGATGCGCGGCATGCACGGGCAAATGCTGTCCGGGGGGTCTTCGATCAGCGGGCTGGGCGGCTTTGGCTTGCCCTCCTCGCTGCCTTCGCTGCCCGAGAGAAAGGTGTACTCGACGCCCCCGCCGACACCGCTGCCAGCGCTACCCTCACCCGCCTCCGTTGCGCCCATCTCAGCACCCCCCACTAGCACCACACTACACCCTTATTACCACTAATCGGTTTCAATCGTGAATCGCCAGGCCGGTGAAACCGTTAAGCATTCTTTTTCAGTGTTGCAATGAACTCTCGAATGCTCCTGCAGGTAAAATCGAGAGGCAACCTAAGCAACACTGAAAAAAGAATTACTTATCAAAAAAAAAATGACAGGCCCTCGTCAGGCCTGGGCGCCGACGTCAGGGTGAGAAATAATATCTACCTAAGTAAGCAAAGGACCAGCGATTAAAAAAAAAAAACTTTTTTTATACTGCCTGGCTAAGGTGGTTATTGTTCCTTTATCAAAGTAATGATTAAAAATAGCGCTATCACCTTTTGGTACCCCCTGACATTTAGTATACAACCACAGCGGTTATCAATGTCCCATCGTTGTTTTTTTTTACTGAAAGAATATAATATTACCTACAGTTAAAATAAGAATAAAAATAGTATTCTTATCGAGAACAATTACAGTATTATTTATTTTGTGGTTATGACGGTTTGAGAACATAATAATGTTACACGACTAGACAAAGCCAAAGAAGGATAGGTATGTATGTAACCTGTATCCTTGTATGAAACGGCCAACAGCTTATACTTACCTGATGATCCCTGGCTGGAAAGGCAGGCTAACGTCATCATCATAAGCGTAAATGGAAATGGCGACCAGCTTTCATACAGGTAAAGCGAGATGCTAAATCCTTCAAGGGTAAAGCAGAGACAAAAAAATAATAATGAGGTTATAGGATGCGCCAAAAATGTATTCTCTTTTTTATGATCTATCCTGTCCTTGGACGATTTTGAAATCTGATCCTGTCAGATACACCATTTTTAATCACATGTACCTACCATGCATGTATCGTATGTAAAAACGCTCCACCAAAGTTAAACAAAGCTGTCATCCAAAAGAAGGATGAATGTTCAGATACCCATTATTTTAAACGTATTTCCGTCAAGCTGTACTTAGTTTATTTATCTATTAAATATAAATTATTAACAAAATCACTATTCTTTGTCAATAACAGCAATTTCAGCAATAAAAAGTAAGTAAATTCGTATAGTGGCCAGCCCTAGTGTCAGAGTATATTATTAGTATATTCAGCAATACAATCGGGGTATCCCGTTTGAGCACCAATTTCTTGAGCTCCAATGAAAATAGTAATTAGCATATTCCCAAAATACCACTAATCCACATTTTTAATTTTTCAATCATTTACAATCTTTACATTGTTGGACAATTTGGGCATTCTTTGAAACAACTATTAACGTTTTCAACTAGGTACTTTGTTAGGAAATTTTCTTCCTAACTGTCACATCAGTGTGAAAGAGCAGTCTGAAGGTTAGTCAGCTGCGAATTTAAGTAGTACCAAGAACGATAGTCGTCCTTGGTATTGGTAGTAGTTATGTAGGTGCCTTACCTGCCTATTACGGATGGATAGTTAATTTTGTAAAGGATAAATCCACGTAGACTTCATATAAATAACGCCACAGAATCATTCTTAATAGAACCACATATTATAAATAATACACTAGGTACATAGAAAATTAGGTCGCGGCTCTCTTTTATCGCAACTGTTTTGTTCGTCGTTGTAGTGGCACGAGCTGCGTATATGAAAATTGTACTCCCTAAGGCTGAAACGTGGTTACTCTTATCTGAGAACTGGCATCAATAATTTTAGTAGTACGTAAACGATAGAAAAAATGTAAAAACTAGAACATTTGTCGAACTTAAATTGAAACTCCTTTTTAGGGTTCCCAAAGGGTTTTCAACTGTACCCTATGACTAACCAATCCGTCTCTGTTTGTCTATATGTTAGTTCGTCTGTTTTTGATATATAACGACGTAGGTATATTTCGTTTATCGTAATAGGTTAGTTAGCCGGTTGTTTTCATAGAATATTCGTTAGATACTGTCGCGGATTTCCTTTGTACTTGTGGTGGTATGGAAACCTCGTGATCCGAGTCGCAAGTACTCGTAGTGACGTCTTTATTTATTTTCTATAGTGTAAAACATTAAAAATCACGTTTTCTAAAAAACAAAAAGTTAAAATTAATGATCAATTTTAGAAATATATTTTATTTTTGGTTCAATGTCGGGCATTTTGCACACATTTTCCACATTAAAAAAGTTCAATACTGCTACAAGCCCGCCTTATGTCATTAAGGATTAGCGGGGGAGCACTACCATCCTCTTACGGAATAGAATGGTACTGTGCTCTCCCTCAGAGTACCTAATAGGTTTTAAAAGTCTTATCCTGGTAGATGTGGCTGTGTGAGACCATATAGGTCGCGTCAAATAGAACGCTGGCGGTTAAGCTGCGCAGTAGGCGATTTAGGCGATATCTAATATATTTTGCCACCTAGCAATAACCAATTTACGAAGCTGCGAGCAAAAGGCTAATTAATAATTATTTAAAACAATAGGCCTAGTACTTTTGTGTTTACACATGCGCAAACACACCCCTCAACTTTCTTCCAGCGTTATTTTTACATGACGCGACCTATACCAAGCTTTTGCATGGTAGTTTACACACCATTTCATTACAAAAGAGCTTTATAAAAATCTCTATCAACCTTTGATTATCTAACAACGTAAAATTTTCTAAGCATTTTATTTCAAGCTTCGTATTTCTACCCCTAGCACAAAAACTATCGAAATTAGTCATAGCCGCAAAGGCGCTGGCGCTGCTGTCCCATTTTTCATCTGTAATAGGTAAAAAGCTATTTTATTCTATACAAAGTTGTTTAATAACTTTTATCAAAGAATAGTCAGGTTCTTAGAAAGTGTTGTTAGCTATAAGAAATAGTGATTTTATTAAGTATTTACTTAAATATTGTTAAGCTGAACGTTTCCATATCCATGGGAACAACTATGTAAATTTGATTAATACAAAATACGTAATTAGGATTAGTAAACGAATTAACTATATTTTAGCAAGTAAGACGCATTCTCATTTATTTTCTTTTATTGTTAAGTAGAAATATATTAACTTAAACCATTTGTATAGAGCCTATCTGTTATGGATCTTTTAAATTAGTTGCATATTATGTCATGTATTACCAACCAAACTATTGTGTAAGCTCCTATTATCTATATAAATTTACCATCTTATACAAATACGTTCCAGTATTAATCGGTTTAGTAAAAATAAAAAAACAAATTACACGATTGTGTGACAATCTCGTCAGCGAAATCTTGACAGATCATTTTATATTACGTATACTTTTATAGAACTGTATACCCCTAGCACAGGAACTATCGAAACGAAAAACACATCCAGGGGTATTCACAAGTCAATTGGAAAGGTTTCCGGTCGGATCCTCATTGACCGTCTCTGTCATCCTGGGACGGATAATGTGAATTGAGTTGTAATACCCCTGCAGTACCAAGTAAAAAATGTAATAAGATAATTTTTTATGTTGTCTGTCTCTGTGCCAATTTGTTTATTTATTTTTTTGGTATACGTAGGAACATAGATAATACGTCTACGTATATTTCGATTTTTTTTTGTGCAAAGAGACGAATATTACTTAAATACCAGCGCCGGCGATAGTGGAATGGACGGGCCCAGCGCTTGCATGTCGATCAAAATTAACAAGACAACACAAGCAAGCTTCAAGTATACATATTATATTTGCCGGAAAATAAGAGATAGCGAATCTAATTACTGCATGACAAAAAGAGAACACATGTAGGTACATGTATTAGAAGTGTGTATTGTCGTATCGTACGGCTCGCATGTCGCAAAGGCAGAGTATGACTGAAGCGAGTGGAGAGCCGGCGCTCAACATATAGACTTCAAAATTCGTGCGCATATTTCCCGTCCATTCATGTTATCATTGTCGCTGTTAAATACCTGCATAGAGAACGTAAAAAAATTAAGTAGGTACAGTATAAAGGTTCTTATGTACATTATTCTGTTACTGAAACAACCTCTGTAGACTCTGTAGTACTAAGTTACAAGCCTTCTTAACCATTTATCTGTGTATTGGGCAAAGATAATAATATAATACTATAGTATTGCGTAAGTAGTTACTGGATAGAATATTATGTTAGAATATGTAAAATGTAGAAAACTAGATTTCTACCTATATACTTGATTTTAAATCACATTGTCACACATATGAACATTTAATTCTTACCCATTAATTTCATATTTCACGAAGCCTTTCATTTTAAGTTGTTTATAAATAAACATTATTTTACAAATAGCGTTGCATATTATTTTAGCATAATACCTAAAAGAGAAGAAATTCGGCTGTTTGATGAATAGATAGAATGCTACCATTTTTACATTAATCAATCGGAAAAACAAGTTTTTATCGTTCCCGCCAAACCTCTTGTTTGGTGCTATCTTAAATAGACTAACAATGCTGAAGATGTCAACTGCGCTAATAGAATAGAATAGAATAGAATAGAATAGTTTTTATTACCAACCACATAGAGTAGTACATATTTGCTTAAATTAGGTACATAGTAAAAAATACAGTTATTTTTTTATCAAGGTAATTAACGGTGAGCCCCAAACTAGGCTCGAGGCCTGTATCTTGGGGCTCAAGTGCAATGTTACCATTCAGAATTATGTTCGGTTACGTAAATAAAATGCTTAAAATATAGGAACCCCAGTGGGTAGGTATAAGGTAGTAGATATATTGAAAACAACTGAAAGCTAAAATTCCACTTATTTACATTTACATTAGTATTAGGCCGGTATTAGTAATAGAAACCAACGTCATCACCATGCGCGTATCATTGCCGCGCTTCGTAGGTTGTTATTGGCGCTAAGTGTAGTAAGCACTGTCATCGTATTTCGGAACGAGAATGCCCCCTTTTTAAACCCCTTTTTAAGAACGTCTACGGTGGCGGCGGCGGCGGCCTAGGACTTGGCCATGACTTACTGTATGTGACTTTGACTGTGACTAGGATGCATTTGACTGAAGAGGAAGAGGAAAGAAAGCTCGATGAAGAAATATGTACGCGGCTGAAGAACTTGTATCCATGGCCAGGAAATTTAAAAAAATACATACTAACAAAAAAAAACGTCAAAAACAAACTATCCAATCGCCATCCGCCATGGAAATTAAGGTTATGTTCTTGTTGATTTTGCATTTGAAAAGAAAAAATGAGCCTCCAGGATAAACTGAAACCCATTTTAAAGTTTCTAAAAGTCGCCTCTATATGGGGAGCAGGCGGTTTATTCGTGGCGTATCAAGTAGGACAAACGTGCCGATTCTTGAGCAAAATTGTAAACACCAGCGTACTCGAACGAGAAAAGAAATATTCACCTGAATACATATACATTAATGACCCGTCCTATAGTGCAATAGTTCAGCTCGAGCAGGATAGGCAGTCAAAGCAGTCGGTAGGTTTCGCAAGGATATGGAAGAGTTTGAAACACTCGTTGGCTTGGAGGCTCTTGTGGTTGTGTCGGTATGGGAACAAAGAGCAGCGGAATGTCGCGCTCGAGCAGCTTGCTGCGTTTAAAAATAATAAAACATGGGACTGTTTGAAACTGGCGCAGGCAATGGATCCGTCAACAGCTATTCTACTTGCGAGAACGCGCGGTGCCGACCTGCGCTACTTCCTCCCTCCGCCAATACACGTCCGACGAGCTGCCTTGACGCCCGAGCTCATTTCATTCAAGTTCAGAGACTTAATTTATACGGCAGAGAGTGTGCACTCCCACAGCTGCATTCAACATTTCCTTTCGAAGTACTTTGTCAATGTTCAGGAGCAAGCAAGTGAAGCAGATACTGTTCCCGCCAAGCCTGATAGTATTAGTGAACGTGATCTTTGCATTCAATGTCTAGACGCGCTACATCATCATATCAGTCTCTTCCATTCAAAACATTACCAAGAAGATACTTCGACTTTAGCTTTGATCAGTAAAGGTCTAATGCCACGCCTGGCAGAAATGTTGCTGAGATTTAGAAATGATATTGAAATTGACCTGGGAGTGCTTAGAATTCTCACTGTATTAAGTATTCATTGTGAGTTACTTCAAGAATTCTTTCAGAATGGCCTGATTGGTGAACTAACAAGGCTTCTTCGATCAAAAGATGTGCGCTTGTCAAGTTCTTCAGCTGTTTGTTTAGCCAATTTGTCTGGAGAATGCTGTTACAGACCAGGCCTGTACCTTCTACACCCACTATATAGGACTACTAGCCCCCATAGCTGTGATACACTTCTAGTACATGGCTTGCGAGGTGGGGTGTTTGTGACGTGGCGCCAGCGTGATAAAAAATGTGCAGAGCCCTTGGGTATCATAGAGGTAACAATGTCAGATAATGACTGTGACCCATGTGAAGAGTCAACCGATGAAAAACATTACCTCGATCCAGAGCTAAGGCAAGTAATGGCAGATCTAATTGAGATAGAAGAAGAAAGACTAGTGTCTGATTATGATTTAGTTTTACATGACTTGCCTATAGAAGCTAGAAGAGAACCTCACAATCAAAAATATACAAGCAGTAAAAAACGCCAAGCACTGATGCAAGAAGAAGAAGACAAATGTAATCATACATATTGCTGGCCTAAAGACTGGTTGCCAAAGGACTGTAACCATTTAAGGATACTAGGTATCAACTATTGGAGCTCATTATCAGAATGGCTAGAAAAATGTCCGCTCCAGACTGCTGATATATCAACACGGTCTGCTGATATTGCCCCCATGCTCATTGATGCAGGAGTGGGTCGAAGAAATGTGCCTGTTGTATGGTTGGCACACTCAATGGGTGGTCTTATCGTAAAACAGATGCTTACAGATGCATCTAGTAGCACAGATGCGGATTTGATGAAATTATCTGAGAACACTAAAGCTATAATTTTTTACAGCACTCCTCATAAAGGAAGCTCTTTAGCAACCATGCCTCGTGCTGCGGCTGCCGTTCTCTGGCCTTCCAATGATGTGAGACAGTTGCAAGAAAATTCTCCAACGTTACTTGAACTGCATGGGAGCTTCTTGAAGATGGCAGACCGGTATGGATGGGAAACTATAAGTTTTGCTGAAACACAGCCAACTTTAGTTACCGCATTCAAAGTTCCTGTACATTTCGTCAAGTCTTACTCTGCAGATTTAGGCCGTGGGGTATTTTACCAGTTGCCTCTTGATCACTTATCTATATGCAAACCTGCCACCAGACAATCTATTTTGTATACTTCAGTATTAGATGTCATTCAAAGAGTGACGACGAAAGATGTTGAATTAAAGTATTATAATCCGTTTATACAGTACATTCTTGATATGATTTGGTGGGCTCTGAGGAGAAAGGCTAAAAAGGTCTTAGAGACAATTGATGAAGATAACCAAAGCTCTGATGGACTGAAATGGTTTGAACAAGCTTTGCTTGATGCGTTTACTGATGGATTTACTGATTAAAATTAGACATATTTTTATAATTACCTATATACATTTTGTAAAAACCTTTATTGCCATTTAAACTGCCAATATAACAATCATTTTATCTTAAAATAAACATGAGATCTTTGCTTCTTCAGTTCTAAGTCACTATATTTTTCTGTCATCGATCAATTTTATAACATGATGTTGACTGTATTATTATTGTATTCACATTATTTATTTACTTTCTTAAATCTAAGTTTTTTACAATATAAATTTAAAAACATAAATATTATAAAAAAACCTAAACCAAGAGTGCCACCGGCAGCGAGGCAGGGCTCAAGCTGCCGGTGGTTAGGGCTGTAGAGTGAGGAACCTCCTGACAAAGCGTACCGTGTTAAGTACCACTGCCTTTTGTATCTGACCCTTGACCTAACCGTCTAGCGAGAGCCTCTTGAGGTGTTGGTCGAGGCTCTTCGCTATGAGACCGTTTACTTATTGTATTTATTGTTATTTGTTTGCTACCAGAGTGTTCAACAGTATTATGTCTAATTATGTATGTGGGCATACTTCTTTCTACACACTTTCTTCTTCTTTTTACATAATTATTTTACATTGAATTGCGGTATATTCCCGAGTATGTTATGAGTTCACGTCAAATATTACTTGTGAGAATAAGAATATCTCTATTGTTTCGCTGTGCAAATAAAGATGACACAGATTATAAAGCAAGACAACCTGATCGACATACCTACTCAAGTACACAGTGTCTTCTTTAGAGATACTTATAAACAAATATTTCATCTCAGACCAAGATCTTTTTTTATGGATTAGGATATAGGTGAGACATACATGCAATAAGGAGATAATGCTAATATCCAATAAGTATTTATATGTATTATTTTCAATCAGATTTGGCAAAACCAGAGAAATTTCAAAAGGAATTATGTGACAAGGAAGAATTGTTGCTTAGTTTGTGTTCGCCAATGATATTATATGTTGGCATAGAGATAATGCTAATATCCAATAAGTATTTATATGTATTATTTTCAATCAGATTTGGCAAAACCAGAGAAATTTCAAAAGTAATTATGTGACAAGGAAGAATTGTTGCTTTGTTTGTGTTCGCCAATGATATTATATGTTGGCATAGCTACAGGTGCCCTTTAGTTTTGCTGCTAATGAGTTATTTATTCTAAATTATTATTTTGATGTTTATTAGTATTTTAGTAGGCATTGTTCTGAATAGATTGATTTAGTTTTGTTAAGAAGAAAATACTGTTAATATATTTGACAATAAAATAATTAAATACATTGTTTTTGTTACATTTTAGTACTACTGGCCTGTATCATCCCGTACGTTAGTTAAAGTAGCATAGGCCCATGTATTAAATCAAGACAGTAAAGTATTTAATCCATCTACATAAAGAAATCATAGAATAATCACGAACAACTAAAAGCAAATGAATCCCAAAATAATAATAGCGCCATCTATCTATTGTCTTGGCAAGTTTTATCAACGTTGGCTAAGTTGGCAGCAGAGAGTTTTGGCGGGAACACGGAAAAATCATGTCGTTGCATTCTATTATTTTCTTAAACTTGTGTATTTTCGCGAATTAATGATTAAAAATGGTGGTGTTTTATTCATTGAGTGTTGAATTACATGCACGAGTGTGGGCAAGTGATATAATGTGGTGAAACATGTCTTTTTGTGTTGTTTTCAAAACTCCGTAGAAGCTCATAGTAAAGTCGCCACAACTTTACTAGGGCATGACTTGGACTCGACTATGACTAATTTCGTGTGACTGACTGTGATATCATTACATATTTGACTTGATTTTCATAGAAATACTTGAAAAAATCATAAACTTGACACTGGCAGAATGCACAACGTGCGATGCCAAGAACTAAGAAAAAAAAAAAAAAAAAGTTGGCAGCATGCTTTCTTTTTTTTTTCTTAGTTCTTGGCTTCGCACGTTGTGCATTCTGCCAGTGTCAAGTTTATGATTTTTTTAAATCAAGTAAAATATGTCATGATATCACAGTCAGTCACACGAAATTAGTCATAGTCGAGTCCAAGTCATGCCCTAGTAAAGTTGTGGCAACTTTACTATGAGCTTCTACGGAGTTTTGAAAACAACACAAAAAGACATGTTTCACCACATTATATCACTTGCCCACACTCGAGCATGTAATTCAACACTCAATGAATAAAACACCACCATTTTTAATCATTAATTCGCGAAAAAACACAAGTTTAAGAAAATAATAGAATGCAACGACATGATTTTTCCGTGTTCCCGCCAAAACTCCTGGCAGCTGCTGGGTACGTTGTGGTTGCGCGTGCGGGGAAGCAATAATGTACAACCAATAATAATACGTGTAATATTAAAACCAATAAGTAACTTTATGATTACGTTTGAATCTCAAAGTAGGGTCGGATGTTACCTTTTATTAAAAAACCTAATATATATCAGAAACTTAAAGTTGGGCTCAAATTTTAAATAACCGAAAGCAGAACTATACGGGTGTCTATAATGTACGACATGATATTTGCCGACACGATAATGTACGGCATAATAGAGCACAGCATGATAATTGGTGTACATGTACATCGAATATCATGCTGTACAATCCATGTCGTACAAAACTGGCCGTCGATTATCGGCTCGTTTCTATAAAGTACGGCCCTATATTGTACAGCCAATAATCCGAGTGCATTTCTCAAATTGACATAAAAAAGAATTACCTGAACCTAACTGCTATACAAATAAGGAATTCGTATACTTCTACATCAAATATCAGTCTGTACAAAATCGGGGTGTGCATTATTAAGCCGAGCCGATAATGTACGGCATGATATTGCACAGCATGATATTCGATGTACATATACACCAATTATCATGCTATGCATTATTATGCCGTACAATATCATGCAGTACATTATCTGTGTCGTACATTATTGCCTCCCAACTAAAAAAGCGAATATTTTAATCTGTGCTATCGTTGAACAAAAAATCATTTTTAAAGTTTATTTTTGCTCTATTTCTGCTCTGATGCTCCTGAAAAGTTGCTAATATGGATATCAGCCCTAATGGTTCTGATGTCGAGATTTGAATTTCAATATTAAGAGAAACGTAGGTACACGGATTAGTGGCTGTACATTATAATAGTGACTCCGCTGCGGATTGCGGAGTGACCCAAATCAAATCAATCATGGTGTAATGTTTTATTGGATCATGAAATCAATCTAAACGAATCTACTCCACTTTACTTTAGTTTGTCTTTGTCTCTACTAGTCTAGACCGAGACCACGTTTAGATTGTCCCTAGACTTTCATCGGTTTCGATAATGCCTACCTACCTATTATTCTTTTGTTTTAGTGTAGGCAGGTATTGTATGTACAAATGTATTTTGTTGTAGGTAAGTAGCAAAGAGAATGGCAGCGTATAATACTTATACAAGAGTCCAAATTTAAAAGAAAAAAAATCGTTTTCATGAAATGTCAATGTCACGCTTGGCAAAACAATTGCAGTTGGTACTATTATAGTAAACAACCAGTAGTGCCAACATGAAAAAAAGAAGAGCTTAGTGCTGTACCGCTATGAAATATCGATATCGAGAAATTTTCACCTTTTTTAGGTGGATGAAAATGACAGGTTGTCGTACTGTGTGGCGGTCTAAGGGGTAGGATCGTACGTAGGTCTTTGTTCAGTAGTTGACGTCCCCGGGCTGATGATGTCTCCAGCGAAAGAGGTAAATCCTAATGGTACCTAAATCCTTCCTCCAAGCGACGAATCGATGAATAACCGATGTCATTATTGCAGCAGCTCTTTTGTTGTTAAGCGTCATCTGGATATTTTGTAAGTAACTACTATTAACTACCCAGAGAAAACACTTTAGTTTAGATCCCTACTTCCTGATAGATGGCGCCACTTTAATGATTTGCAATATTTGATATGGATGTAATATAATTATGTCACACCTAGGTACAGAATAGATAAATTCTATTGGTTCTCGGGGTCCACACATAGCGTTTTTTACATATGATCCTATGTTGATTCATTTCGCATAATTTTGCAAATGATTCTATTACGGAATTCATTAGTTTGATTAATGAATTCCGTAATAGCATTTATTTCTGAGCGCTACCGTGGATCGGATGACACGTTAAATTGTTGGTCCCGGTTGTTTGTTGTAGTTTATATAACAACAACCGTCAGCCATGCCAGAGGCCTTCGGGCGGCACATTAACTCTGACACTAGGGCTGGCCCACTCAGCCTATACGAACTTACTTACTTATTAGTTTGACAGTTTTCTATAGAAAGTCGTAAAATGGTCGGCGAAAGATGAATTGCATAAAGTCAACTTGCAGATTCCTTAGAAGTTACTCGAGAGCAACTTTTAACAATTAATTCTGCTAAGAATTCATAAGATGAACTGCTTTTACGGAATTGCTTAATGCCGTCATTTTAGACCCCCTGCACTGCGCTCGTCACTCTGAGATATTAGAAGTAAAATCTCTTCATACCCGCAGTAATTTCTCAGTTCTCGTACTTTCCTAATATTATATTTATTTTTATTTACCTAGTATAAGATTGACTTGTAAATTTCTGTATTTATTAATAAATAATCTGAATCTGATAAATAAACTAGTTTGAGGTTTCCCGATTGATTTATTCTGGTTGTGTTCAAGTCGTGGGTGAGTTGAAATAAAAAGGCAACGATCTTATAGGTACAAGATCGTTGTAAAAAGGTAAAAACATCTTAGGTGAATCGGTTTCTTCTGGGAAAGCGTGCTCCTTCGTAGACCGCTTCATCTTCGCTTAACATGAGGCAAGTTGGAGTTCAAAGCAAGCCCATTAATCAATAACATAAATAAAAACTAGTTCTCGTGTTTGACGAATGCAAATTGCAGATATTGGCGTAAATCAACTTTGAAAACATTGGTTTTCGTCTTGTTTTCTTTCATCACAGCACAGCGGCTATCCCTTATGGGACCGATGGGATCTAGGGACCATGGACTTGAGACCTAGGTACTTGTACCCAGCGACGGTTATAATGGAATGGACGGGCCCAGCGCTTGCAAATCGTTCAAAACTAACAAGTCAACACAATCAAGCATACCTAGCTAAAAGTATGCATATTACATTTGCCAGAAAATAGAGATAGCGAATCTAATTACTGCATGACAAAAAGAGAACACACGTACATGTATTAGAAGTGTGTATTGTCGTATAGTACGGCTCGCATGTCGCAAAGACAGAGTATGACTGACGCGAGTGGAGAGCCGGCGCTCAACATATAGTCTTCAAAATTCGTGCGCTTATTTCCCGTCCATTCATTTTACCATTGTCGCTGCCTGTACCTACCTACCAAGTCCGGGCGCAAATTCAATGCTGGGATGCACTCTGTCTTCGACCTACTTCTTATAGATGTATCTACCCATCAGAACCTAGCCATCGCATCGCCTCGCAGCCACAGCATCTAGCATCGTAACTATCGTATATTTCTACTAGGTATGTCTATGGGTATAAAATATAATGACCACCAGAAAAATATTTCAGACTGCATATAAAATAATGGTTTTAGTCAAGTTCTAAGCTAAAGGCATGTGACATTTTGGCCCAGTTCATATCCAGGAAGTATGGGAAACTTGTACCACTAGGCCATCTGCGTATGGTAAATGTCTTGAGCCTTTTGTAGGTACCTATTGCGCAGATCAAAATTATTTACCGCCAAATCCAGAAATCCTTGTGCTGACGAGTACTCTCGTTCTCGATTCAATTATTTTTAATAACAATCCAGAAATACTTCCGCCGAATAAAGGAAGACCTCAGACGATAGTAGGTTCAGTTATTATTTATAACAATTCGAAAATCCTTCCGCAGAAAGGAAGACCTCAGAAAAATCCCACTACTTACTTACTGAAAAAAAAATATTGGAATGAAATTGAGTAAAAAATTACTAACTTTAATTTGTTTTTGATCTATTAAACGGTTTTATTTAGCATGCCATGTTTGTTGATTTTTTTTCATATTTATTTCTTGTTTCATTTTTCTGCCGTCTGTCCGGAGAAGACCAGAGTGGACAGAGTTTACAATAGTTGAAAATAATTGTGGCCAATTAACTAGGTAAGTATATAAAAATATTAGGACTGCGACCAGTTTACACATATTTTTTGTCAGTCACGACGACGTCACGATAAAATATATTAAATGGTAGGACTAGACGACATTTTAAAGTTATAATTAAAATGTTTAGTAAATATTGCGGGTCCTTCACCATTTATGTCAAATAAATAATACTTTTCTGATGGTCAGTTAAGCATAAGACTTAAAATTTGTAATCCCCTTAACTTTTTTAATAAATAATTATAGGCAAAACTTTAAACGGGTTTGTGAGGATTAGAATATTGGTACCAAACCGAAATACAAATAAAAAGCTGTTTGCATTTATTATTATCTTTAATAATAATAATTATAAAACGCGCGAGCGAGATAGCAGCGCGCAGCATTCGCCTCAAATTCGCCGCATATATATATTTTTTAAATTTATAATACACCTAATCACTGATTCACTGATTATATGTGTCGATTCACGAGCGATATTATTGTGGGGAAATAATTATGTTAAAAAGTTGTAGTAAAATTGCCAAGACTTTACTAGGGCATGATTGTACTTAACCGCGACATACTGTGTGTTAATTTTAATGTGACTAAGACTTTAATTGACTTGGATTCATTAAAGCTTTAAATATTAAAAAAAATACCCTGAAAAATGTAGGTGCACGCCAAAAAATTAAAAACAATAATGCGACGCCATGATCCTCATAAACCGAAAGAAAGAAAAAAAAAGTAATAGTTATGGTAGGCTGGTTTGGTGTTGCTGTTGGTTTGTTTTGTCCTATAATTTAATCACAAATTAAAACAATTACATACTACTCAAGATGACTTATTTTTATTTATAAAATGTTGTATAAAAACCAAACACAATTTTCCGCAAATTAAGTTAAGACTAATATAAAAGCCAACGACTCACTTGGCACCTTAATTTAAAAAAAAATAAGTAAGGGAGAATGAACAGTGAATGAATGGGTGAATGAATCAATGAATGGGTTACAATGAATCACTTTTTTCCTTGCGTTTATTATTTCATAAATAATTGTCGTTAGTCGGTTGTTTTTCAAATCATTTATCAGTGACATCATCAAACTACAAATTGCACATTAGATTTAGACGTTATATATAATAGATAGAGGTTGAGACACCGAATTACAAAAAATGGGTAATGATTCAGTGTACCCCGTGACTGAGTCACATGGGATCAGCACAAGGGTTACAGTGAATCTGTGGGTCACAAGAGATTCCTTACGATTTAAAAAGAAAAAATCTTACACAAATAAATGTTTTTATTACAACTCGTGAACAGAAGGCGAATCTTTAAGTATGTCACCAAAACTGAAATCCAAATCTGTAATCAACATCTGGTAAAATATACCTATTACAGTTTCTGTCGCGGACGCGGGAAATATAGTCCTTGTTGTTCTTTTATAGCTCATGGGGTACAGAAAACTGCGATCCACAAGTAAATTATCCACTGTAACCCAACTACCAAGTCGCAAGTACAATTCTAACATCACAGGTGGAATGCATTAAGATGAGAAAGTTTCTTAATATAATTTTCTGAGGAACTGCCACTGACGTGTCGACCAGTCGTGTGTACTGGTTGGCTATACTCCAATTCTTATATATAACCGACGTCGCTGCCGCTGGCATTTATGAAGTTTGGGCATATTAGTTATATCTTCCCTTTTCAATTGAGGCAAGTACAAGTACATACCTACTAAAACCCATAATACACTTTTTCAGGGTTCAATTGTGAAGATGCGGTCACTTCTTTGCGTATAATAGTGCCACTATTTCTTTACCCTACAGGCCTGTGCCATTTTTGGTCTAGTTCATACAAGACAGTATGGGAAATTTGTATCAGTACTTAAGTCACCTGCTTATGGAAAATGTCCTAAGGCCTTCATAAAGAAAGGTGCACAAAAAGAAATGCCTAAATTGAACAAGTCGGTATCCTTTCATTTTACCTACAGTCAATTTATAAAAATTAACTTGAAAACCAACAAAAACATGAAACGTCGAATCATTATTTTACAAATACAAATTTAACAAAATGGTTCATGAATTAAAATTATAAACTGATAAATTTAATCACAACATCCGACTCGGAGGATCCTGACTTGAGTTACAAGAAGTCCGTCGATAAAGTACATTCCTAAACATGGTTTCCATACTTAACCTCAAAATTAATATTAATTGTTTTCTCGAAAACTATAGGTTTCCGCATCCTATTCCGCATCCGCATTCCCCCCGATCTCGATCCCGATCTCGAGTAGATTGCCTCGAACACGGAAATATAAGTACCGTAAAATAACCTTATTTTTGACTGCAATCTCGGAAAATACAATAAAACCCTCTTAGTCCATTATGTTTAAAAAAGAGTTAAAAAAATTAAGTGTTCGAAATAGCTTTCCTTTTTTTTTCTTATTTTGTGCTGGAAAGTTCTCATTTTTTTATGTGTCATTGGATAATCAGAATTAAGGTTCCGTGCCTCAAAACGAAAATAGGAACCCTTACAGGATCACTTCGTTGTTTGTCTGTCAAGAACCTTTTTCTCTCGGACGTGTGGATATCAAGTTGAAATTTATATCAAATACATAACGTTGTTGAAATTAATATCAAATACATACGGTATCTTCGAACTGTTAAAAAAAACAAACTTCCAAGTCAACGCAATAAAAAATTACGGGCATTTTTGCAGGTTTATTTTTAGTTTTCTGCACTCGCAACGCACTAAATCAAAATTCGTAGGATAGGTACCCTAGACTCATGAAATTTGGCAAGAAGCAAGGTCTCGTAGCTATGGGCGCTTTTACGAAAATTTTAAAACAACGAGAAAAGACATTTGTTTCACCAAAATTTTATCACTTGCCCATATTTATGTACGTGATTCGATCTTTAATTAATAAAACACCAAGATTTTTAAACATTATCACGCGAAAATACACGTTTTAGAATGCAATGAAAATATTACAATGCAGCGACATGATCAGTGTTCCCATGCGCAGATATAGGTAGGGTAGATCCCCGATCACTACTCGAAAAAAAAATTTTTTTTGTGTGACTGTGATGATTTAAGGGGTGGGTAGGGGGGTAGAAAGTTGCATGGAAAGTTCTTTGTTTTTGAAGTTATAGTGAGGAAAATTGATATTTGGGTAGTTCATTCAAAGGTTAAAAAGGTTTGGTAAAAAATTCGCTCGGGATGATTAGTGGTGAATTTTGGGAGCGGGCCGAATTACTTCTGTACGCGAACGAAGTCGCGGGGGACCTCTAGTAGCCGATTATGTATAGTATATAAACGATCTAAGGTGGTCCCCCCAAAATTTGGTCTCTTGCTGGTTTTCTAGGTCCGAGTTTTCTCCACTAAATTTTTATGTGTGAAAGTTTCGCAGTTAGCGAATTTACCATTTTAGGATTGCGTACCCAAAAGAGAACCCAACTGTACCCTATTATTAATCCACTTAAGTACCGTGTCTGTCTGTCCATCCGTCTATCCGATCTTTACTTACCTATTATCTCGTAAATTGGCATTGGTAGGCAGTTGAAATTGTCCAGAATATTCGTTACTATCTCCACCGGCGGAGCCTGGCGGTGGATCGAAGTGGCCGGAGGCTCGCGGAATACCTAGTACTTGTGGTGTTAGGGAACCCTCGTTGTCGGAGTTGCAACTTCCGACTCGTACTTGACAGTTTTATTAATCATTAATCCGCGAAGAAGCTACAAGTTCAACGGAAACGATAAACAGAATCTTTTCGAGGTTGTGATGTGAAAACATAATTATTATTGGACTCGACATATAGAAGTTATCATTTTTCTGTTATAAATTATAAATCAATCAAAATAATTGTATTCCGGCTGTTCTGTTTTAAAATCCAGCCCCGGAAATTTTCTAACCGGGGCAGAAACTTGATAGTGGCGCCCCCTCTCTCCAGCGTTTGAGATAAATAAAATTAAGTTCAAAACTCACAAATTTAAATAATGGTTGGCATTTTTTGGATAATAAGAATCCTTTAATAAATTTGCTAATCAAGACATTTACAATCTGGGTCTCAGCATTTTTTTGCTAGGCGCTTTGTGGAGCAAGTAATTTTTAATTTTTAACCATATTACATTATTATTTTGGCGCCACCTGAAACTGCCGCCCGGGGCTAATGATCAGGGGCTGTTAAAATCGCTACCGGTAGATCTAAATGGAATTATTTTCCTACGAGTAGGATACCTTGGCGTACCAAGCCGAGAATGATAATTAAATAGAATAAAAGTATCGTCTCTTTGTTTTAAACAACCCGCGCCATTGTAATGGCGTGCAGTGCCATCTCTTTTTCCTACGCTTATCTCCGTCATACCAACAGTAAATTATGTACTTTTCTTTCTTATTTTCAAACATCTAAATAATTTTAACGAGAATCAATAGTTATATTTTATGTTATTTCTATTCGGCAAAATTCATTTATTACACAGACATTAGATAGTAAAGGAACGAAAAATAATATTCAAGGCCTGCATCGCACAAGCGAAGTTTTTGCGTCAATTAGCACGGGATGGAGTCGTTTGCTTTAGTTCTTGTGGGGTCCGTAGCTACTACGTAAAGCGGTGCACGAATAGTTATCAGCTGTTCGGGGCTGCACATTATTCGGTACCGTTCGAAATAAGACGATTTCCAATGGAATGATTAGAGACCTGGTTGAACCAGGCTCAACCCCACGTAGTAGCTGAAAACGAATGACCTCACTATTTTATTTTAGATCATGAAATTAATAAAGCAAATAATTTGTTCTCGCTATAGTAAAAATCGGAAACAAATTATATAATATATATAATAATCCGGTTTTGATAAGAAGCTTTCCCGGATTATAATTATTTTCCTCAAGATGCTTGGTTAAAAATCATTTCAAGGCGGGTATCGTGTTATTTATTTATAAACTCGACGATGTCTTCTGGGTTTATTTGATTTATGTTTTTATATTTTTATTTTTATATTTTTGTAAAGATTTGGCCAAGAGATTGGTCCTCGCTTCGGGGGACCTCAGAGCTGGCGCATACTTTGCCCAGAGGCCAAGTATTGCCATTCAACGGGGTAATGCAGCCAGCATCCTGGGAACCCTACCGCATGGTGGCGATCTAGACGGCGTTTTTGTTTTATAGGTACTAGGGTTATTTTTAAATTATTTATTTATATATATATTTTATTGTAAATAAGTAGTTTTTAGTATATAGTTTAAATATTTATTTTAAGTTTTGTACATATGTAAATATTATAGATGTTTGTTTTTTCGTCGAATTAAAAGGATACTATTTTTATTTAATCGAAGAATATTACGTTCACGTAATATGAATAATTCGATATTTATTGTAAGTAATGCGGAAATGCTGAAGCGAAAAGATAATTCTGTACAAAAACAGTTGCCATTGCGGGATCCGAACCCACGACTTTTATGGCAGTAGTATGGTAGCATAATATGACTTCGCGGTTTGGCGTATTCTGTAGTTAATATTTGTAAAGGTCAAGCGAGCGGGTAGTTTTGGGGAAGATAAATACATATCACAATTTTTATCTTGGTATTATTTTTATGACTCGTTTATAGTAGGGTGCCGGAGTTATTATATTTAAAGTTAGTTATATTTAAATAAATAGCCATTCTCATTTTACCATTATTGTTTTACAGAAACGTAAAGTTGTTTCTGCTGTTTGACTCCGGCCCTGTTAAGACTTAAAAAATAAAAATATTCGAACAGTTTTTTTTAAATTACGTAGCGAAATATAATTATTATGAAGCCAAATGATATCTATAGCGCAAGCCCGTAGCTAGGAATTCATTTCAGGGCGGGGTCGAGCTCATTTTTGGGTTGGTTGTCGAGCTCTGGACCAGACACAATAAGTAACAACTTTAAGACGACGACGATATTTCGGGGGGGGGTTGCCCCCCCCCCCCCCTGCCTACGGACTTGCTATTGGCTCAACCACAGAAAAGCGAAGGCCCTACTTACTTCTCTCTTCAATGGGGTCAACCGTGTGTGTTCGCCGTCCGTCTGGTCACACCAAAACCAGTCACAGTGTGACTAGTTGGGTATTCTTCCCATCGAGTAACACTGTTAAACTGATGTGACTCTTTGAGAAAACCTTTTGAAAAATAAGTTTCATCCAGTAACAGAACAATAAAAAAAGAAAACGAAAAAATAAAGAAAAAAAACCCATCGAGTCACACCAAGTTATTTGTCTAAGTTGTGTAGTATTTGTTGTGTGTCTATATAGATACCTAAATCTTTCAATCAATTTCTTTCTGCTTTAAAATTTATATTTTCCTAGTATTTATTTTTAGACCAGTTCAATCAAAAATAATTTAGTACTTATATGAAATATATTATGTATAGATGTTAATGGTAGAAGATTTAAACACTACGAAATACATAATAGAAACCAAAGAAGAAAAGAATTAGAGAAAAAAAGAGGAGATTGAGATGAATTAAATATTTACCAACCTATCAAACGTATCGATAAAAAAGGGTTCGTTAATATAATATAGATTTGTAGACCTTTTTAACATAAAAAAAATATTCTTAGACCTGATTTGTTTACCGTCATGTAGGTAATATGTTGGAAACTTTTTTAATTTTTTGGACCTATAAATGAGGTTGGTAAGTTCAAACAGTGGGCGCATATTACTTCATTGGGTACCTCCATACATTATTTATAAATATATAATGTTCTTTAGTAGGAAGGTACGTATAGGTATTGTATTGTACAATACAGTTATTATGTATTCTAGTCAGCTATCCATTGAAAGGACGAGAGCCAATAATGTGCCAAAACTTGGTTTACGGACTCGTACATCCTGGTATTCAAAAAGTAACGTTTTAAATTCCATTAAATAGTATTGGTACTTGAAGCATACTTCAAATCAAATCAAAAAGTCTTTGGGTCGAACACTAGGAAAACTCATGCGTCGTGGGTTCCAGTTCCAGTTCCACTCATGAGTACCTACACCCAAATTGGCTTCATTCGGGTTAATGTTTAGTCAAATGTACAAATTCGACAGCACTAAAAACAATGTAATGTTTATCTAGATCATATTTCCTAGTTGGCTATTGTTTCGAAAAAACCTTTGAGAATAATTTTCTCGATAGAAAAAAATAACGTAAAATAACCTCTAAAAATGAATTTCTAAGTGAATTTTTCTTTGTATTTTTGTATGAAGACACAGCCAAAATTAGTAAAGATTACGAGATTACCTAATTTAATCTATCTTACTATTGAACTAGTTTTTTCTTACGCAATAACTTTATTGCAATTAATTATTTTCCAACATAATTACTGTACGAAACGTGGTGCAAGCGCGCCGGCTTTTCTTTTTTACCTATGTAATCAGACAGAGACCACAGACGCGCGGAGGATCAGCTATTGTCAGCGTATAAATTATGTCGGTAGAACGATATTTAGGCATTGTAGGTTGGTATTTAGATTTTACAAGAGCGTAAAAAATTTAACTAGCTTATGTAAGTAGGTGCGTACCAAAGACTATAAACCCTGTTGACTGTCCGACTTCCCCTCATGCGAAAATAAGTAGTTTAAAAACCACTGCTAGCCACTGTGAGTACGTCAGAATTCCATTGAATTTCATAACTCAGATTGCGTCTATCAACCAATCGCAAGCATAGAACTTTACCTCGCCCCCTGCCCGCAACCGGTGTGTCGTGTTTTTAGGATAAATTATATTCACGAGCCATCACAATCTGTGGTGCGTACCTCTACCTATTTTCAATAGTGTCTTAAAATTGTAACTATCCTTTAATGTATTTTTATGTATTTCATCATGCTTAGAATACAGGATTGCACGAAACGTTTATAAGTCGAAAGGAAATCATTATTTTGAACTAGTTTTACTTTGGGGCCAACGTTTTGGCCTAGTTCATCCAAGGAGGTATGGAAAGTTTGTGCCACTAGTCCACTATGCCACCTAAGCATGGGAAATGTCCCGAGCCTTTAGCTGTCCCTTGGCTGTCCCATACATTTTGTGGAGGACAATTTACATTTTTCGATGGTGTAACTGGTTTTGATTCGAGAATTCGGGATTGCTTTTGGCTAATTGATTAGGCAAGCCCCAAGCTCGGTTGGTGACGGTCTCATGTCTTCCCTGATGCCCCCCCCCCCCCTTGTTTAAGAAAATAATAGAATACAACGACATGATTTTTCCCTGTTCCCGCCACCAATTTAATCATAAGCAGTCGTGTGTTTGTTACTCAATCTAAAATAAACACTTCCCAAGCAAAATACTCAGGTTTTTGCATTGTTTTAGCAGAAACTTAATTGATTAGTGGTACGGAGTATTTATTACCTATAACCCGTTTTTTGTTTTTGCTCCATCTTAAAATACGTAAGTATCAATTTATTATGTAGGTAGATAATGTACGTCGCCTACATGGGTTTACTAAGTCTTTCCGAAATACATATAGCATATAGCATAGGAATCCCGTAACATTCAAACCACTTTTGGACAAGTATCTTCTAGCAAAATACCTACCTTCACATGCACAATCCAAATAGTTACAACATACGCAAAGCCGTATAGTCACCATCTTATCTTCCTGCCCTTAAACCCACGAGGTCGACATCAGCTAGTTTCCATTCTCCACTTCACTCTCAGTCTTCATCTCTATCTATATACCTATACTCGGATTCTTAAACACACTAAACTGACATTTAGAGTATTGCAACATTATGGCAAAATTTAAATAGTGCTGGGATAAAAAGACTAAGTTTCTTAACATTTGTGTTATACTTATATTGTGAGTACTTATTATGTTAATAAACTTAATAATTTCACACCAGTGAACTAGGTACTGCGATATTTTCATATTAGTCTTTCTACCTAAATGGTGTTGTTCCTTATAGGTGCATATGTACAAAACCTTAAATAAATATTTAAACTAACTATAAACAACTAACAAAATATATTTTTTATAGGTACATACACATAAATATACTTAAAAAAAAACCCTTTGTAACTATAAAACAAAAACGCCGTCTAGATCGCCACTGTGCGATGTTGTTCCTTAATTATGTACGATTGTAATCTTTTCAAGGTTATAAATAATGAAAATTAAGTTACCTTTCCCTGTAGCATTTTACAAAACAACTTTTTAACACAATATGTTTTTCCTTTTCTACCTGCACTTCTACTGGAAACACTTAATATTTAACGGCACTTAATAATTAATCGACAATTCTTTTGAACGTTAAAAACTGAACTTATCCATCACTACAGTTCAGGTGGCAGCATTAATTTCAAAAGTGAAATTTTTCAATCTGTCAGTTTAATTATGGATCCGAGTTTTATAGGTACTTCCTGTTAAAATGAACGTTTAAATTGGTACGCTTTTATTAGTACCTAGTTTTTTTGTACATGAGCGTTGGAAACACCGTGATAAAATTATCTTTTTCAAAAATCATCATGGCAGTACGTGCTTTTTATAATATTAATTTGTTTAACGCTCTCCCTTATACAGGGCTACTTGTAACTGGACGTATTCGCGGCGGAATCAGATAGGGGGCTGCGCGCTGCAATGCTAAGAATTCTGTTCCATAGTAGGTTCCGTCCTAACCTAACACTTCCACCTAGGGTTACCAGCTGTGTAAGGGAGCATGCCTGTCCAGGGCGTACAAAATGCCTGATTTACCAGAAAAATGCCTGCCTATTGAAAAAAAACTATGTCATAAAAAAAAATACGCAACAGATAGTTTTAAAGGCTGAATTCCTTTCTTTAGTTTTCTTTCTGTGTAGCGCGCGCGTAGTTTGTTTTTATAGTCAGTTTCATACTGGCAGGCGGGATTCCGCGGAAATCAAAATGCCTGTCTCTGCTTTATTTCTAAACCGTAAAATGCCTGTCAAATGCGGCAAATGCCTGTCAGATGGTAACCCTACTTCCACCACAAACAGTGATTAGAGTGTAGCTCAGTAAAAGAACAATGACCTTAGAAAAACTGGCCAAATATCGGTAGGACTCGTTATGTATGCAGATATTTTTAGTTACATTTTGTGGCTAAACTTTCTGGCCAACATAACCTACCTCTACGACGGTATAACAAAAAAACCGTTTCAACCAAAATACGCCTTAGCAACAGCTGCGTCGTCGCTACCATCGCCCAACCTAATTACAAATTTACATCCTGCTGCTAACACAGTTTTCACACATTATAATAGGTGCTAAAATCGTACGTTCTAGCTGTAGCGTTAAGTGTGCCTGTTTATTCAACATGACCATCTAACTTTGGTCTTCTCCTCCCCCCGTACTGAGTTCCAAAAACGGGCTCTGAGAGAGGAAATATTATTTTCACGCAGATCATGATCAAATTGGTCGATCGCTTGACACGCACGCCTCGCAAACTTTTGTGAGAGGAAATATACAATTTATTATTATAGGGTATCTACAACTGCGCATACTTCGAAGTGACCACGTGTTTTTTACTGTAAGTAAGTACTTACTTATTCATTACAGCTATTCTGGCTTTGAACTATATACCTAATTCTGGTTATATAAATAGTAAGCGTCGCGTCGTAGTAGCAAATAAGCATTGGACTTAAATTTATCTATGTTAAAGTTAAACTTAAAAATAAGTAATAACGAATACAGACTCGTCAAAATATTTTCAGGCAAGAAATAGGCTTGGTCAATAGGCAGATGGGTTGGCAAAAAAGTCCAGAACCGAAAACATTTTTCTCTCCTACCTCGCAATAAAAGAATCGAGAATCAGTTTTTTTTTTTTTTAAGAATTTTTTAATGTATCAATAGTTGTATTATTATTTTGTACTGATGTCACAGAATAAATTATTTTCTTTCTTTCTTTCTTTCAATGCTTTTGATAATCACGAATTCATCTAATATCGCCTGATTATAAATTGGTAAAGGTATATAAGTATCAATAATTTCGTCGATAGTATTAGAATATTATTTTCTACTTTTTAGTTTAAGTTTGTCCATAATGTGTCGATTCTGGCGGTTTTAGTTGACAGCTCTAAACTAACTAAAGTATTGCTGTCCTTAGCTAAAATGCCTAGTAAAAAAGTGACAGCAATACTTTAGTTAATTTAGAACTGATAACTAAAACCACCCGAATCGACCACAATATAGGTATAGTCAAATAGTCGGTTTTGTATATTTTTTATAAAAAAGATTTTTTTGCGTATTTAATTAATATATTTATAGTGTTTATTTGCTTACACAATAATGTTTATACTTAATAATAAAAATTGTGTAGTTTTAATTCACGTATCTTAACAGTATAATTAATATTTCGTAGGATGTTCGATCTTAGAATTACTTATTGATATCATGTATTTGCCTGTTTAATTATGAAAATAAGTGGCATTAACATTTAGTCTATAACAATAATAAATTGTGAGAAAATAATGGCTGTGAAATTACTGAGTCACTTTCGTGGACCATCGCGTCACTTTCGTGGCATCTAGAACTTCAAAACCATTTTTTTCCAAACGAGACTCACGATTTGATTAATTTACACATGAATTGACTCGTCTTATGAAGCGCTATAAGTTTTTTTACACAAATAGTTCAGATAAGCAAAGAATAAAATTTGCCACGAAGGTGACGATGAGAATCGTGGCGAGTAGAATTGAATTACCCTTTAGACTAAGCCGGAAATCGCAATAAAACTGCTGTTCCAAAGAAAAGTAAAACTCGCCCTTGACGGCGAGTCCCTTGATGTGACGACAGCAGATTTTATGGCATTGCGTTTTGGGGGTTGCCCCATAGTAGAAGTTGTTCACAATGTTGTTGGCCTCCTGTCAGCTTAGTCACACCGTAACGCGTAACCCTGTATAAGTAAATTTAAGATATAAACTGTAAAAATAAAATATTTAAAATGAATTTGAATCTTGGAATAATTGAATAACAGATTTTCTTTGTTTGGTAACAATTCTAGAAGTCTATGACTTATTCATTTTTTACCTATGAAAATATTATTAAAAACGAGGTTAACAACAATAGACCTATTGAGAGAGATCGGAGAGAACTAGGTTGGCAGCTATGTATTATTGTAGTTGGTCACTATAGAAGTAGAACTAAGAGGAATAAGCTAACTTAATGAAATATACATGATTATGAGACAATCCAACAAAGGAGGTGACGGCGTTTTGTCTGAAGCTTCCTGGACACTGAACTTCTTGATTCATTACTTACTGGCAACCGAGTTTAACATGTTGCGTTAGACTCTAAAGATATTCTTCATTGACTAGACATCCTCTAAAGTTTCCTAAAACCCGGCATGTCCTAAAACTGCAATCCAGCACCACCGGAGGACGGGCAGCAGCGTTCTCTCTTAGTTAACGGTGGTAATAACACTGCGATTGGGATTATTATTGTTTTATTTATTGATTATTGATACACCCAATCAATGGCCCCTAGTCCCCGGCAGCTCTCCTATTCCTGGCCTAGGTATCAGGTCAGGTAACGGACCAGCAAGGGGTGCAAAGAATCTCCGGCAGTCGCCTCTACCACCCCCAACATAAGACTTGTGGCCCTGGCAACACAAAATTGGCACGCTGAGGATTGACGAGAAGATTGCAGAGCTGGAGGAAGAATTGAGCAAGATGCGATGGGACATCATGAAATTATCTGAAATCCGAAGAGAAGGACAGGATACGATAATCCTGGAGTCCGGAAACATGCTCTTCTTCCGAAAAAGAGATCATAAATCCCTGAGTGGTGTCGGGTTTCTCGTCCGTAAGTCCCTCATCAACAACGTAGTAGAAATCGATAGTGTGTCGTGCAGGGTAGCGTACGCGTACCTTATACTCAGAATTACCGACCAGTATTCGCTGAAGGTTATACAGGTATATGCGCCGTCCACGGCACACCCTGATGATGAAGTAGAGGCATTGCACGAAGAGATTCCCAAGGCCATACATGCCTCCGAATCTTACTTCACCGTTGTTATGGGAGATTTTAACGCGAAGGTGGGCTCACGGAATGACTTGAGAGAAGGATCGCATGGATATGGATAGCGGAACCAGAGGGGTCAGCGGTTGGTCGACTTCATGGAGAAGGAGGGACTCTTTATGATGAACTCCTTCTTCGAGAAGCGACCTTCCAGGAAGTGGACGTGGATAAGCCCCGATGGTTCAACCAGAAATGAGATTGACTTCATCATGACGATGAAGAAGCGATGATGTCATGATGTGAGGTCGATGATGTCTCCGTGATCGGCAAGGTGAAAACCGGTAGCGATCACCGTATTGGCCGAGGCACATTGAATATCAATGTCAAGCTTGAAAGGTCACGGTCTGGTGAAGCCTACGCTCCGTCTTGGCCAAATCCGGAACCCCGAAAAATTTCAACTCGAACTGGATAATCGCTTCCAGAGCCTAGCCGAATGCGAAACTGTGGACGAGATCAACAACGGGTTCGTGGAAGCTGCCCAAGCAGTGGGGTCCAAGTTCTTTAAGACTCCACGCCGGAAGAAGCCTCAGAAGCTCTCAGACTGAACTCGAAAGCTAATGGAAGACCGGACAGAAATGAGACTGCAATCTTCAGCTGATATGTCGTAATATGGCAAGCTTAATAGACGAATCTCGAAATCTTTGCGACACGACTTGCAGTCCTATAATACAGTATATGTATTAAGGACGCAATTGAGCGGAACTAGGGCTCGAAAGTGTTCGCAAGGAATTCGTCTATTAGGCAAAGAAACCGGACAGAAATGAGACTGCAATCTTCAGCTGATATGTCGTAATATGGCAAGCTTAATTGACGAATCTCGAAATCTTTGCGACACGACTTGCAGTCCTATAATACAGTATATGTATTAAGGACGCAATTGAGCGGAACTAGGGCTCGAAAGTGTTCGCAAGGAATTCGTCTATTAGGCAAAGCCAAATGACGAAGCTGAAGATCGAAGGTGGCAGTATCATTTCGTCGAAGCCACAGATTCTGAGAGAGCTCGAAAGATTTTAAGTACAGTTGACACCTCAACACGGCAACCCATTGCCAGTAATGCTCGGGACATAAGAGCTAAACTGACCCGACACTACACAGAAGACATCCCAGACGTGAGCATGTACGATATTAGAATAGCTCTCAGACAGCTTATGAGCAACAAGACGCCAGGTGATGACGGAATAACGGCAGAACTACTGAGAGCGGGTGGTAAACCGGTACTTTTAGTCCTCCAGAAGTTATTCAATTCCGTCATTCACGAAGATACTACGCCTGAAGCTGCATGGCACAGGAGTGTGGTGGTGCTGTTTTTCAAGAAAGGAGATAACACATCTTATTGAAGAACTATAGGCCCATCTCACTCCTGAGCCATGTGTACAAGCTGTTCTCGAGAGTCATTACGAACCGTCTCGAACGCAGGTTTGATGACTTCCAGCCTCCCGAACAAGCCTGTTTCCGTAAAGGCTATGGTACCATAGACCACATTCACACGCTCCGCCAGATTATTCAGAAGACTGAAGAGTATAATCGGCCGTTATGTCTATCGTTTGGGGACTATAAAAAAGCCTTCGATTCAATCGAGACCTGGGCGGTGTTGTCCAGCGATGCCATATCGAGTATAGGTATATCGAAGCGCTGAAGTGTTTGTATAGAAACGCCACAATGTCAATCCGGTTGCAGGACGAGAGCACGAAACCAATCCAATTGCAGGAAGGCGTGAGACAAGGAGACATTATTTCTCCGAAACTGTTCACGAATTGGAGGACGTTTTCAAGCTCTTGGACTGGAACGGATTCGGCATCAGCATTAATGGCGAATACGTCACTCACCTTCGCTTTGCCGATGATATAGTCATCATGGCAGAGGTCGCTGAAGGACCTCAATACTATGCTCAGCGACCTCAGTAACGTTTCCCAACAGGTGGGTCTTAAAATCAACATGGACAAGACAAAGATCATGTCCAATGTCCATGTTGTGCCCGTACAGGTTGTCGTTGGGAACGATTCTCTCGAAGTTGTTGACCACTACAACTACCTTGAACAGATTGTTCAGTTACAAAGAGTTCGCCCGAAGAATTCAACTCGGATGGGCATCGTTAGGAAATTGCGTAATATCTTCTCGTCCAAAATCTCGCAGTGTCTGAAGACAAGGGTCTACGACCAGTGTGTGTTGCAAGTGATGACATATGGAACTGAAACGTGGTCTTTAACTGCTGGAACTCAGAGTCACACAACGTGCAATGGAGAAGTCTATGCTCGGAGTTACTTTGCGCGATAGAATCCGGAAAGAGGATATTCGCCAAAGAACCAATGCTACCAACATGGCTCGCAAGATTTGCAAGTTGAAGTGGCAATGGGCAGGCCGCATCGCTCGAAGAACTGACAACCGATGGGGAAGAAAGGTTCTTGAGTGGTGACTGCGAACCGGAAGACGCAGCGTATATAGGAAGGCCTCCCATTAGGTGGACCGACGACATTGTATAAGTCGCGGGTAACCGCTGGATGCAAATGGCACGTTGTCGTACAGTGTGGCGGTCTAAGGGGGACGTCTTCGTTCAGCAGTGGACGTCTCCGGGCTGATGATGATCCTCTAAAGTTTAGAGGATGTCCAGTGAATGAAGAATATCTACTGGAAATTCTCTAAATCTTACAGGATGTCCAGATGAAAAATATCCCAGTAACTCGGGTAAGATTTTCATATAGTGTTTAAGAATTTTATTTTATCAAATGTCCCATAATTTTCGTGAGATTAAAGTCAGCGGTACGCTTAATTATATTATCTAACTATACACTATATATATGTCGCAATCGAGTCGTATCCGGGACGCCAGCGCCACCTGGTGGCACTCGATGGAGTCGGTGACGTGCGCGCCGTCGATCGGTTACTTCACTTTCCCATTGGCGAGCGGCGCGTGCGGTGGACACTGAACCATCGCGCGTTCTGTGATACGTACCTACCTACAACTTATTTGTGCCTACCTGATTACTGTACTGTGCCTGTGAAGATTATAATTTGAAGATTGATTGTACGAGCTTGTTTTATTCTCATCCGACACTACCCACCGACGACGCCCACTGCTAAGAGGATCAACGACGAGTGCTGATGATGATGGCGAAAGGACCCTCCTCCTCCACGTCCTCCGTCATATACTATTTATTACCTAATTGTTTTATAATAAATCTAAAGAAAAAAAACTTAGATGACTCAATTATACATGAGTAAGTTTTTTAGGAAATGGGGATCAAAAAGTCAACATTTGTATGAATTAACTAAATGTTTTATTTGACATTATAGTAGGACATGTGACCTATCCCGGATCTGTAGCCACTCTGAAGCCTTAGCTGCCTTGTAGATAGAAAGAAATGCAGCTTAGGCTTCAGATAGATATATTATACTGGTTGGATTCCCTATGTCTAATTATTTTCTTTAGGTTAACCCTCATCCCTACCCCCAACCTAAGCCTAATGGGAAGACCGCTAAAATCAATTTTTAAACCGTGAAAATATTTTTCTCGGATTTAGTAATCTTTTGAACTAAAACTTATTCTCTAGATCAACTTTGTATATTACTACATCCGTCTGCATAAACAGCCTTTTTATAACTCTACTGTTGGAGGCCTACGCTCGTACTCGAAGGGCGATTGGACCATATCCACCACGCTGGCCCAGTTGCGGGTTGGTTAATTCACATACGATACGCCATTGAAATTCTTATCCGGACGTATGCATATTATCCTCACTATATTTCTTTCACCGAAAAGCCTCCGTATGACATCCGTACATAAACTTCAAAGAACTCATCAATTCGATACGGACCCGTTATTTGAACCCGTGACCATAAGTTTTCAAGTAGAGCAGTCTCCAAATTAGGCTACCACTGGCATCTAATACCCGTCTGAAACAGCCCTTCTTATTTACTTTAAGAGTTGACTTTTGTGGTTCATAGTCTCAAGCGACCACGTGCGACGAAAACCGAACCTAACGAATAAAGTATAAAGACGCCTGCTCTGAAAAATTACTGCCCTGAAAATCAGACACAGTAACATGTTTCTCGTATAAGGCCGCGTTATCCCAGATGAAGTCAAACTTGGCTGATCTCCAAGTAAGGCTTGTTTACGACAAAACCCCTGGATCTAGTAGTATTTATTGCGAATATTTCGATGAGATATTCTCATGTTTTGTCATGTTTATGTACTAGTTGTTTTTTTTTGGCTTCGCACTTAGTGCTTTCAGCCACTGTCAAGTATTATGCATTATCAAGTCAAATAAAGTAAGTAAGTACTTACTTAAGTCAAATATATGTATATATGATATGTAAGTATGTCATAAAATTACAGTCAGTCACACGAAATTAGTCAGTCGAGTCTAATAAGACATGCCCTAGTAAAGTTGTGGTGACTTTGGCTTTTACGTAGTTTTGAAAACAACACGAAAAGACATGTTTCACCACATTATTTCACGTGCCCACACTCGTGCATGTAATTCAACACGCAATGGATAAACACCACTATTTTATTCATTAATTCGCGAAAAAACACAAGTTTAAGAAAATAATAGAATACAGCGACATGATTTTTCCGTGTTCCCGCCATAACTGGTACTATTTGTTTCTGGTCAGCGACAATGATTCTTATTATTCAACGTGGGGGCGATAAGTCCTGCACTGACGTCCCGCTAGGGGTGTATTGTGCATTTCCCCCGCCAGAGTCTACCCGGGCCAACCCAGCTCCTTGAAATAACGGATCGAGGCTCTGGGCCGCTGGCAATGATATAGCGACAATGATAAATGAATGGACGGGAAATAAGCGCCCGGATTTTGACGTTGAGCTATATGTTGAGCGCCGGCTCGCCAGTCGCTTCAGTCTTACTCTGCCTTTGCGACATGCGAGCCGTACGATACGACAATACAAACTTCTAATACATGTACATGTGTTCTCTTTTTGTCATGCAGTAATTAGATTCGCTATATCTATTTTCCGGCAAATGTAATATGCATACTTCTAGCTAGGTACGCTTGGTTGTTTTGACTTATTAATTTTGAACGATTTGCAAGCGCTGGGCCCGTCCATTCCATTATACAATACAATACAATACAAAAAAGTTTATTCATAACAAAAATTTATTAAATATAAATAATTTATAATATATACAATGTGTAACAAAAAGGTTCAACAATACTGAAGGGCATGTATGTACTCATCATTATGAACAACTTTTACTATGGGGTCAACACTGAAATTACGAATTTAAAATCAGCTGTTCCATACATTTTGTCCAAGGTCAATGAACTTTTTGTATGGAAATGCCGATTATATTTTCGCGATTTCAGTGTTGGCCCCATAGTAAAAGTTGTTCATAATAATGAGTACATGCATACCATTCAGTATTGTTGAACGTTTTTGTTACACATTGTATATAAATTATCACCGTCGCTGGGCAGGACGATGTCTGCCAGGTCGTTGTCGGCAAGTAATTGTACCAAACATTTTGCTAACATCCTATTTTGCCCCAATCAGAGGGTAATTTCAGAAAATCCTATCTTACTGGATCCCTACAGGTTACAAAAAAAAAATGCTAATTTCGTATGTAGGATGAGCGGTTTATGCTATGTAGAAATGAGCTATCTCTACTCTATACTCTTTCTGCTACTCATGCGGTGCTTCCTTAAAAATATAGCACATTTAGCTTAATTAGATTACATGATTATGGTGTTCAATTATGTAGTTATTTATGTGAAGTCTTAATAAATAAATAGAAGTTGATAGATATGTCAATCAATGAGAGATAACTCTCTCATCGTTGACCTCTACCTACTACTATTCCTACTACTGGAAATTGCATTTTATATATCTACAGTGCAGATTGGTAATTGGATTATTTATCCCCCGAAAGGAAAAAAAACAAATACCAGTTCCAAACAAATACTTTAAAAATTACAAAAAGTTTCATTTTAACTTTTTACCTTTTAGTCAAATAGAGAATAATGAAATCTAATTCTTAGGAGAAAGAAAGGATTTTTAGAAAAAAACAAAATATGGGAACGCCTAGACTGGGTCTATTTGGTCTGGTCGGTCTCGGCTGTGCAATGATAGGCATATATATATATTTATATATATATGTCATGTAAACACTTGTTTCCATTTTCAGTGGTCTCGTGCCTTCACGCGTGTGTCCTCACTTGTCCAGTTAATAACGAACCCATAGAATTAAACCGACTTTTCAATTATTTAGGTACTTAACACACGGGCAAAGCAATCGTGCCAAGGGCGAGTGGGTGGCACGATAAACGGCCCAAGTCTATTACATAACAACATAGCTACGTAACGACGACCTTAAAGGTACGGGCTCAGGCCGGATACTTACGTCACTTACTTCCTCGTCCAAATATTAGCGTATTTAATTAGTCTTATTATATTTGGTTTTGAGGAATGTAATATAAACAGCAGTAGGTATCAGATTCTGCCTCGATCTGGAAGCAATAAGTAATAAGGGTTCTCTCGTTACTTGGAATAATATGGCTGAAGGAAAGTGTTCTGTTAGTTTAATTTTTTTATCTTTGTTATTGGCATCGCACGTTGTGCATTCTGCCAGAGTCAAGTATATTTGATGTTCAAGTTTATGTACTATTATCAAATATGTCATGAAATCATAGTTAGTCTCTAGTAAAGTTGTGGCGACTTTACTATGAGCTTTTACGGAGTTTTGGAAACAACACAAAGGGACATGTTTCAACAGATTATATCACTTGCCCACACTTGTACATGTAATTCAACACTCAATGAATAAAACACAACCATTTTTAATCATTAATTCCCGGAAAAACACTAGCTTAAGAAAATAATAGAATGCAGCAAAATGATTTTTCCGTGTTTCCATCAAAACTCGTTCCTTTCATTACATGTTATGTTCCATAAAAAAAATGTTTTTTATTCAATTTTGGCATCGCACGTTGTGAATTCTGCCACAGTCCAGAATAATAAGCATAATTATCTGGTCAAATAAAGTCATAAAATCACAGTCAATCAAACAAAATGAGTCACAGCACAGTCAAGTCACGGAGATTTGAAAAACACGAAAATACATTACCATTTTTAAACATTAATAATAAAATACACTAGTTTAGGAAAAAAATATAATGCAGCGACCATATAATTTTTCCGCGTTCCCGCCAAAACGCGTTGTGTTTTTCTTAAAATTGACGTCTTGAAATAAGTAAAGCACGTGTTATAGAAATGTTAACTATTTTAGAGCTCTTATAATTCATGTTAGAAAATGTTACATCCACACGAAAAGCGACATCACCACGTGGTACATTAAAGAGGTCTGCCATCGTGTACACTTGGCTAAAAGATGGAACCAAAATTCTCTATGGAGAGTTGTGAGTCTTGTTCAGATAATCCGATAGTGGCTCCCTCATTTAATAATCAAATAAGTTAGCCACGTGGGTATAATGCCATGCTACAATGTCCCACAGAAATGCCTAATAGGGCTCTCTTTGAACGTCGCCTGAGTATTGATTCTAAAATCATCTTGGCCTACTTCTGTTAATATCGAACCTTTATGCTCTTTGTGTATTTGTCTGTATATACAAGGGTGGATCCAGGGGTGGGGCACAGGGGCACGTGCGAAACGCCCCCCCCCTCAAAATGGTTTAAATATAACAACGAGCTTGGAGATTTGTAAGATACCCCTTTTAATAATTTTTTTGCATAATAAACATGTCATTTATCATTATTTAATCTTTATTAAAGTAATTTTATAGTTGTTCTTGTGTGTCATTGAACCATGGAATCGATCCCAAAGACAGCATAGGATAATACTATGGGAACTTGGCACATTTCCCATGTGCCCCTCCCACAAATAAATCCTGGATTCGCCCTTGTGTATATATGTGTGCTCCTGTTGTAAATGTAGGCGTGCAATGTCGCGCTATAAATACGGTACAGAGGTTATCACTTGACTTATAATATTGTACCTTATAAGACGAGCAGAAGCTATTTGAACAGTCTAGGTACTGACCTATAAGGTTCTTATCACACTGTCATGTCAATCAAAGAGCTAGGAGTTTTTTTTTCCTTAGTTATTGGCATCGTTGTGCCACGTTGTGCATTCTGCCAGTGTCAAGTTGATGAATTTGTAAGTTTTTATATTAAAATCAAGTCAAATATGTCATAAATCACATTTAGTCACACGAAATTAGTCAAAGTCGAGTCCAAGTCATGCCGTAGTAAAGTTATGGCGACTTTACTATGAGCTTCTACGGAGTTTTGAAAACAACACGAAAAGACACGTTTCACCACATTATATCACTTGCCCACACTCGTGCATGTAATTCAACACTCAATGAATAAAACACCACCATTTTTAATCATTAATTCGCGAAATAACACAAGTTTAAGAAAATAATAGAATGCATCGACATGATTTTTCCGCGTTCCCGCCAAAACTTGAGCTAGGAGTTTTTTTTTCTTTCTTTGTTTTTGGCATCGCACGTTGTGCATTCTGCCAGTGTCGAGTTTATGAATTTTCAGGTATCTTTTATTAAAATAAAGTCAAATATGTCTTTAAATCACAGTCAGTCACACGAAAACAGTCATAGTCGAGTCCAAGTCATGCCCTAGTAAAATTGTGGCGACTTTACTATGAGCTTCTACGGAGTTTTGAAAACAACACGAAAAGACATGTTTCACCACATTTTATCTCTTGCCCACACTCGTGCATGTAATTCAACACTCAATGAATAAAACACCACCATTTTTAATCATTAATTCGCGAAAAAACTCAAGTTTAAGAAAATAATAGAATGCAACGACATGATTTTTCCGTGTTCCCGCCAAAACCTCCGAGAGCTAGGAGTTATACCTGCTGTGTTTTTCCCCTTCATTTTTGGCATCGAACTTTGTGCATTCCGCCAGTGTCAACTATAATATTAATTTTTCAAGTTATTGATAGATTTAGGTGAAATAAGTCATAAAAACACAGTCAGTCATGGTCAAGTCCAAGTCATGCCCTAATAAAGTCGAGACGACGTTACTAGAAGCTCTTACGGAGTTTTGAAAAGGGCACGAAAATAAATGTTTCACTACATTTTATCACTTGCCCACACTCTCTGAAAGTAATATCTATACTATGCATTGTATTATTGTCCAAAACTAGTGCTTTCTCGCGTGTCGATGTTTAAAAATAGTGGTGTTGGTGGTGGTTTTAAAATTGCGGCGAAACTGAAACATGTCTTTTCGTTCTTCTTGGGTTTTTTCGCGTGTGTATGATTTTTCGCAGAAAGATTATCGCCATTGGCATCTCTAATGGTACCTATATGCTCGAAGGTGATGCGTCACTACCATAACACCATCGCTCGACTCGTCAATACCAAGCATTTAAAAAAAAATACAAAAAAAAAGACGCAGCTAGCAGCGATAAAAAATTATAAAAATAGTAGTTTCTGTTTACGCCGTTTTATCGAAACGACGCAGATTTTTTCTACTCGGGTGGATTATTAACCCTATATGAGTTTTGTTTTAGAAATACCTTTTCTTGGTAGACACTTTACAAAGAACCACTTTACTATAGTCACTGCGTTACCAACTGAGTCGTGCGGCCATAAACGTCAATAGGGATAGTGCAAGTGCGAGCGAGATCGACATAGTGAAATGATTTATGGCCGCACGACTCAGTTGGTAACGCGGTGACTATAGGTACTCATTTTCAACGCTCTTGGTCCAGCGGCTCAAGCTGAATATTTTCTATCAGTCAGTCATTCAAGCCTTAGGTATTAGAATAGAAGTTACGGATGACGCATTATAATGCAGCTAGCGATCATTGCTATACTTACTTACGGTGCATGCAACATTGATCCTCAATCCTATATTAGCTGCCGCAGTTGAAGGACGCGACAAATTTTGCCGTGGACTTGATTCGCCGCGTTTTAAAAGGATAAAAAAAATTGTTTTACATAAAAACTAAACAGGTGGACGAAATAGGTACCAGAATGGTGGGCGCCAAACAGTTTGTATATCTAGATTCTAGACATACAAACTCATTGGTGATCGCGTACCGGTAAACGAAGCGTCCACCAGCTCGTTGGATCGACGATATCGTAAAAATCGCGGGTCCAACTTGGATGAGATTAGCACAGGACCGGGGTGTAACTATGCTCAGCAGTGAGCGATGGCTGAAATGATGATGATGCCTGACATACCTACTGTCCGCCACCTTGTTTTTTCTTCAAAATAGCAGCCTCTCATAGAACCTACTATGACTAATACTACAACTTGAATGACTGTACAACATTATTTTTAGAGCGACTTTATAACTTCAATTTAGTTCTAAGTCAACTTTAAGGCTTGTAGCAATTTTGAACTTTTTTTAAATGTGATAAAAATCCAATATGCCTTTTTTTGAAATAAAAAAATTAACTTTATTAAAATTGATCATATATTTTAGCGTTTTGTCTTTTAGAAAACGCGATTTTGATGTTTGGCTCGATAGAAAAAAAATGCCAAAGACACCAAATCGGCATTTCGATTAGCTAGAACTAAGAAAATACATTATGAAACCACCTGACATTTACACTAATAGATAGAATATAGTATTAATTAGTTTTTTGATTTTTAAGATTACAGTATTTCTTTCTTAAATTTTTAAAACAAAGAAAAACCTAAAAAAATATTGCAATTTACGCGCTCGCGCCTCCTACTCTCTCTCGCTCGCGCAAACCGTTTAGTGCCTATTGTTTACTCGCCTGGACGTACCTCGCTACAACCGGGCCTTAATTACCGGCGACGGCACCACCAGTGTCGTTACATGAAGGCGTAATATCTTCGAAACGTGACGCTAGGGGAGGTCTTGTCTCATACAAAGCTTGTTCGTATTTGTATCAGCTATCGATTCATATCGGTTAAATGTGTGGCCACAGTTTTGAAGAAAAAACAAGATGGCGGACAGTAGGTATGCCAAAATCTTTAATGCCCTTTATTGCAAATAAAAAACGTATAAATTCGGATTAAAAATAAATACCGTACATAAATTACGTAACGTTTCCGGCGATAACAATTGTATTTAATTTTATCTGTGTCACCAAATAGGTAAGTGTAACAAAATGCAGTGTAACACAACGTGTTTACAACGTTAGGGAGAGTTTCTGATAGTGAGTGTATGATTTGAGGTCTTGATGTCAGATATTGCTATTTACAAGGATAAATGTATTTATAATATTGTGTTTAGGTACTAGATACAGATTTAAAAAAATCCTGTTGCACATGCCACAGCGTATGTGTCAGTTCTTATGATTGCCAATTCTCAACTGGGGAATAAATATCTGAATTCGGCCCTTAGGTTACGGCTCTTTTATGGGCCATTTGAGACATTAGGCCTTATTTAATATATACAGGGTTACTTAGAACAGTAATACTAACCCAAAAGAAGCTCATTGTACTCATCATTATAAACAACTTTAAGGATAGAACCAACACTAAAATCGTGAATAAATAGATGCTTCAGACAAAAATTTATGAAAATGTATGACCTCATTTTGTTGCGAGCAAAGGGTTTTTGTCTGTAACAGCTGATTATTTCGCGACTGCGGAATATTGATCCCATAACCAAAGTTGTTCAAAATAATAATAGGCTAGTTTTTTTTTAATAATCTTATTAAAATGTGGCCCATAAATATAGCTGATGAATGAAAAGAAAAAGAAAATCTGATCAAAAATAAGCAAGTTATAAGCATTTTAATATCATGCTAGACAAAGAGAAGATACACCAAATCGTGACGTCACTTCTCTGTACGCCATATAAATTATATTCTGACAAGTAAGGCTTGACGTCATTTGTTGTTTTGTGGGAAAGGGACAGAGTTGTCTCTAACTATAACTTTAAACGCTCATGTATCAGAACATTATTAACCGATTTAAATGATTTTTTCAATAAACATACTATATTTATTTAAATTCTTCATCAAAGCTATTGGTTTCAACGATATAAACATCAGTCATCTACCCTATTGTATACAATGAGCTCCTTCTGGCTAAGTGCTACCGTTTCGCGTAGCCCCGTTTTTTTAAGGGGTGTTTGACCATAGCTCACTCTTGAAGGGTGCGGTCGAAGATGGTAAGCTGGTAATACAAATCGAATCAATAAAGAAAACGAGCTATAGTCGCGCTACTGCGCTATAGTTGTTGCTGTTGGTTGTTTGTTCTATGTTTCTATAACAACTACCGTCAAGCCATATCAGAGGCCTTCGAGCGGCACATTACCTCTGACACTAGGGCTGGCCACTCAGCCTATACAAACTTACTTACTTTACTGCGCTAGTTTCAATCTTTGAACGTTTTTTAAGTCTAGTGGGAAAAAACTGACTCACGCGGTCACAGCACACAAAACGTAATATAACTACTACAAAATGACATATTCTGTACAAGTCACTTTGTATTTTATTTATATAAAAGAGTGTCGATTTTTCACTGCAGCGCTTGCTGGCTCTTTGACGTGATGCGGCTCCCGCCAGTTCAGAGTAAACGACTGGGTAGTTGACCGAGTGTATATACTTGCATTTCTCCAAGTCTAGTCGGACAACACTGATACAAGTGGTCAGTTGCCCTGGGCAACGAGAAGTGCGAGACATTCGCCTAGTGGTAAGCATCACGCCTACGCCGCACTGCACTGCGCTCGTCATCCTGAGATATTAGATACCAAATCTCTCCGTGCCCAGTAATTTCTTCTCTGGTAACATTACCTTTCAAACCGAAACTCAGTAAAGCTTGCACACTACTACTTGGCGGTTAAATAACTGACAATGTAGTGTGTACCCATTGCTGTGTTTTGTTACCGTAACACCACACACATCACAAGCACACCATAGTGAGTGTGGGACCAGAGCACAAAGAAAGACCATTAGCTGTTGTTATTTTTTTCGTATGTTGGTTGGCGGATGGCACCTACATATACCAGGGAAGCCAAGAGATGGAGCAAGTTTTAAAAAAATATTTTCTTTATTTGTAGATTGTAATTCAATGGGGATCCACACTGGGTTTTTTCCCGCTAGTTGACGCATCATCCATGCGGCCATAGTCAACTGCCAATCTCATACGTTGTTTTTTTCTACAATTTAATGGTTTTACTCTTATTAGACTCGGATTACCAGGAAGAATCTGCATATATTGGTTTGTACAGCAATTTGCCTTGCTAATTATAACTCTGTCCAACACAAAATATAAACAACTATCTAACCTACAAATCTATTTTCAAGCCGTCAACAGCTGCATAGATTCATAAAACAAGGCACAGTACCCAGTATTTTTCCTTGGACTAGATAATCGACAACGCCCCATAAAGAGCAGATATAGCAACGATTACCAAGAAAACTTGATTTTGCCACATCTGGACTGCCGCTGGCGCCATCTGCGAATCTTTTTGCCTGTGGAACCTCATTACTACCGTTCCATCAAACTCCGTATTATAGTATAATTATAAACGATACCGGGGTAGATGGCACTTGATGTGTGCCATCCACCCCGTTCAGAGCCCGGCACCGGGTCATGACGCGAAAAAGTGTTTTATCCTCCCCGGCGGATTTCCCATCAGCCCCGGTACGGGGGCTGAGGCACCGGAGTGGATGGGACCTACTCACATTTGCCAATTCAACGGTATTACGGTACGGTACGTACGTTCCTATCCCATAAACTTCTCCTGAAATAGCAGATACTAACGTGTCAGTTACAAACTGGAGCATTTCAATTTAATAGTTGACAATCAGATCTAACCTCGCTACTCCGTCAATAGATCGTTTGAACCTTATTGTTGAAATAATAAAAGATAGAATAGAAAGATAATGTTTCAATGAGTTGTCTTGTGCATATATTGGTTTGGTACACGTTACCTAATGAATAAATACAAAGATGTCACACATAATTATTATCAGAGCTATTCGTTTGCCATCTAGAAGCGAGACAATGGATTATGATCCCTGATTCAGAGCAGAAAGGGTACTACTGTCGGGGCCATATATACGATTTTTAACTTTTTCTTCTTATGTTCTCCTAACCGAATTATATCGTCGCACTTTGTGCATTTGCCAGTGTCAAGTATTTTAATATTTAGTCGTTGCTGAAATAAAGTCAAATGAGTCTTAGTTACAGTCAAAGTCACACAAGTATGTCACGGTCAAGTCCAATCATGTCCTTGTAAAATATTGGCAAATTTACGAGCTTCATGTTTCACTACATTATATCACTTGCCTAGTGCCCACATTCATGCATTCGTAAATCGCTCTGGTAAATCGGCATCCTCCTGTTATGAAAAAAGCCAAAATCTCACATGCCTTTCATTCTCCGATTGCCCCATAGAAAAATATTACTGGCCTTCGACGAAATAATTATAAGGAACATCTGAAGTTTGTTCGACCTGCAGGGCTAACATGCGCACCGCGAGAAAAAAATCTCGATTCTTAAAAACAGGACAAGGCTACGAATCTGTATAAGTTTGTCTCGTTTTCGCACGACATAAAGACACGACAAAATTTTCTCGCGGTGCGCATATTAGCCCTGCTGGGTCCTAAAACTGCAATGAACCACCGGAGGACGGGCATCAGCGTCCCTTCGGTTAACGGTGGTGAGCATTCTGCGATCCCCAAGCCGCCTGCCAAGCTTAAGCCTTCGTCCAGCAGTGCACGTCACTGGCTGATGATCTGAAGTTTTTATGCGAAGCCCAGTAAACATTTCCAGAGAATTGCTCATCTCTCTTATGCTAGGGCTTCACCTGCATGTAATGCCATTATTTAGCGCGATATTTTATACAGTACGCAGATATGGCCGGGTATTAGCACGCTAATAGGCTAGTGGCATATTAACGTCGTTAGACGTTAGCCGATATTCAAAGTCAAATGATAGTGTGGCCACCCATGTAGCGCATTGTTTAGTGCATCATTTATTGCACGTAAATTATTTCGATAACTAGACGTAAAGCGTCACGCAGGTGAAGCCCTAGCATTAGAGATTTGACGAAAGCATAGTTTGTATCATGTCCCTGCGATAGTTAGATATCAAACTTTTCCATTCAATAACAAATAACAGTTTTATAGTCGTTAGGTGCTAGGTTTATCGGCTCTAGTGTCATTTTATTATCTATTAGCACTGGTTAATGCGTATTACACTAGAATGTAATTGCAAATTTTTGTAACATAATTACTTCGTCATCATGATCATCAGCCTTTTAAAATCCCATTGCCAGCAATGCATAGCCCCAATCCAAGCATATTTCGTAGGCATAGGCCCAGGCATAGGTCTACGAAATATGCTTGGAACCTTCTTTACTCTGTGCTTGGAACTCTTAGCGTAAGTCTGACACGCTCTTCACCACATTCTATTGTTTGTCGTTATACCACTGAGCCTGGGTATGTCCTAAAACAGCATCCAGTACCACCGGAGGACGGGCAGCAGTGTCCTCTCGGTTAACGGTGGTGAACATTCTGCGATCCCCAAGCCACCTGGCAAGCGTGGGGATTATGACACCTATTAAGGGCCTTCTGGCAGATAATGTGTAAAGGAATACAAATGTCATAATCAAATTGTAAGTGTGTGAAAGTTGTTGACTGTCACCAAATATGCTGTTCCCATTGCATTTTTCAGGATGAAACTGCGGGGCGATCGTTATCAACATTATAGACCATCATAGTCCACACTGTTGTTTAAACTGAAATCTTATACTTAGGCATGACGCTAGTAGCTAATTGACCAAGCGAAGCGAAGGTCTCTAAAATCGGTATTTTTGTATGTATGTTTTTATGCTTAAGGTATGTTTGTTCGACGATAGCTTGCGAACCGTTATATTGATCCGATCTTTATAAAATTTTGTAAGCAAGTATAGTTCGTGAGTATGAACCAAATTGGTCAAGGGGCTTGGAAAATATGGGGGCCGCGAGGTCTTAGTTCGCTACGAACTAATATTATATTATATAGTAATATGTGAGAAGTGTGATATATTAGTATAGCTTATTAGAGTAAACTGTAGCGTATTCCCACTTCCTACGAAGCCTCTCTTTGCGCTCCAACTAGCTTCTAACAATCAGCCTTCGATAAAGCCACTATCGCCTATTCTGTGTCGAGAACCAAGTTTTTAAGTAGCTGTGACACAGAACATTTACCAGTTACTACGTTCCAATTTCAAGGCGAGCCATAGAGCCATGAGTTCTGCCACAGATTTAAGCCTAGTTATAACTATAGTATCTGGGTATTCTGACATCATCGTGCATTACGTCACCGGCACATGTGCCTTCGTAGATACCTATAATTAAACACAGTATTATTATACTCACGTATAAAATTCTGTAGAGCATCAAGAGCACGCAGCATCATTCAAAGGTCTTTGTGACGTAGGAATTTATAAACTTCCTGTTGTACATATTCGAATCTACATAGCTTACTGAGAATTGCAGTAGATTGTTTTTTTTTTATTTCGCTACGATTGCGTTTACATTTTGAAATCATCTTGTGGTAACAATGTTTTTACTTTCCTTCCTACTATAATTAATAATTATTTTTCATAGTTTGTTGGTTTGTCTTTTACTTTCGCATCGACAGCGTTACCTACTTATAGGCTGACGTGATTTATTTTTGGTTGGAACCCTAGCCCAAGAAAGTTATGGTTTGACCGGGAAATAAAATAGTCACGCATTCTGATTTCTGAATGTTATAATAGAACCTACCTCTCGTATAAAAAGTAAAAATTAATGAATATATCTTACTGAAATCCCCTTTTTTTTTAGTTTTTGGTTTAATTGAATTATTTTCAGCCCAAAACGGTAAATAATGTCAGTCTGTAAATTCCTTCGACTACACGACACTCAATTTAAGGGTCAATTATTTTTGGCTTCTTAGAAAGAAATATTAAACACATTTAATTTTTTTATAAGTAACCCAGCACGGCTTTTTTAAATTCCTATACCAATGTTTAAGGCCAAAAATTACTGTATATGATAAATTAAAATCGGCCCTGCAGCATTGGATGATGCATTTCAGTAAAATTATATTTTTTTTCAAAAGGTCAAGGTCGTATTTCCTTAATAATGTTTTTTACTGTTTCTCCATCAACAAATGAAATCAACGTTAATTAATATTTGATGACAAATTTATGCGAGTAACGTCATACTATAAGTCTCGTCGATTGGTTGGGCTACCTTTGGAGGATCTAGTTCTTCCCACCGCAGATAAAAAATCCTATTGGACGATATAGGGACAACGTAATATAGAATGCTTTTTACCCCGAAAAAGTAACCTTTAGGATAACGGGTAAAACCGCGAGGCACCAGCCATTACTATGATAATATAACGTTTTTTTAAATAATAAGTCGCTAACGTAACAGTACCTACCTGCCCTTGTAGGAACTTCCTTCTTCTTATATCAGGTACTTCAAAAGAGGTAATAGAGTCAAGGCTAGATTATTGAACGTTTCAAGCCTCGGAGGAACTAGCGGAACTAGCTCTCTCTCTCTTACAAGCACATTTTTTACTGCGCTCGATTATTAGTCTTTTAAATAATAAATAAATATTTATTGTATTGTAATAAATATAATCTTTCATAATAATGAAATTTTGTTAATTTCATAATATGAGTCAAGCAACTTCTTAATAATGTCAAAATTATTTATAAAGGCTATGTCAGTTATTAGTTCAACCTCTGAGGGGAGGGCGATGTATGCCGAATCACAGAAGAACCTAGTTCAGCAGCAGTCTACCTGATTATTATAAAACATTAGACTAGCCAACTACTATTAATGTTAAATTTGTGAAACTTTAAGTAATAAATATATTATTATTATTATGTTTTATTATTTATTATTAAGTTTTTTACAATCAATATAGAAATATAAAAATAAAAATGATTAAAAACTTATAAACTAGGGTGCCGCCGGCAGCGGGGCAGGGCTCAAGCTGCCGGTGGTTAGGGCTGCAGAGTGAGGAACCTCCTGGCAATGCGTGTCGTGTCAAGGACCACTGCCTTTTGTATATTTGACCCTTGACCCAACCGCCTAGCGAGAGCCTCTTGAGGTATTAGGTCGAGGCTCTTCCCTATAAGACCGTTGCGCGTTGGCCGAAACGACTATCGGGACAATGATCGTCGAGTCAACATCCCACATGGCGGATATCTCGAAGGCCAAGTCAAGGTACTTGCTGAGTTTGTCCTTCTCGGCATTCACGAGAAGGAAATATTATTATTTACTTATTATTATTGTCTTGTGTACAAAATTTGGTTGCTTTTTCCAGAAATATGTCATGTTATGCTGTATCATATACAGTTACATTTAACGCAGCATAAATATGGCGGTTATGCAGATTCGTGCGTGTCATTCTTCGATTTTTTTGGGTTTACTCAGATTACCTACTTGAAAAGTATATAAATTACTAGAGGTCGCCCGCGTACGGAAGAAATTCGGCCCCGCTCCCAAACTTTACCACTGTTTTTAACCCCCCCCCCCCCCCCCCCCCCACCCCTCCCACTCAACCCACTCCCCCATTCCTCTCTCTCTCCCTCTTGAATGAACTACCCAAATATAAATTTTCATCACTATAACTTCAAAAACAAAGAAGTTTCCATACACCCCCTTTCCCCTTTAAATCGTCCGTGGCAAAAAAATATTGAAAACATCATTTTTTTTTTATAAACTATCCAAATTTTCGTGACTAAAAATCGTCACATTTCAGGATTTTTCGTTCGAGGAAAGTATAATTTTTGTAGTGCTTTCAACCATAGCAGTTACACAGATCAATTTATATTCGTCTGTAAAATACTTATTATATATTTTTATGCTTTACGTTTTAGCAATTTGGCTAAATAACATAGATTTTGCGAGGAAACATTGGAATATTTTGGCCTTACCTTCGTATTTGAGGAGCTCCATAAAATGCTGATATCCATAGGCGACGGTGATTGCTTACCATTTACTACCATCAGGAAACCCGCCTGCATGTTTGGCATAAAAACCCCGCAACTTATTTAATTGCTATTTCGTTATTACGAAACATAATATTAACTAAATATTTATTATATTTATTTGATTCCACTTTATTATACTGATTTGTAAAAGGATTCCAAAAGGACTCCACCAATTAAACTATATAAAATTTTATTATAACATAAATAAACCAGCCAATCTGACCGCTTTTGCTTTTTTTTTGCAGATCAGCGCTTTTGTAGCCTTGTCTTTTGCGGTTTATTTTGTTGGGTTAGAGTTTAGGGTAGGTCTAGGAATGCGCACTTAACGTTTCAGAGGGCATAGAATATTACAGAAATCAATTTCTATTATTTTTATGCCTTATTAATAAAGTAACAATATTTTAAAGACTCTTTGACAGTTCTTGAGTTATTAGAGTAAACAAACAATATGGGATATGCCCACTCTTACACTACTGGTGTAAGATTGCGCAGCGAAATCGGTAAGACTGCGCGGGTAGTGTAAGATTGCGCAGTTACTAATACATGCATTTTTTCACATAAATCACAATTCAAATAGCCAGGACCTATATACTGTGTATTGTTCATGCCACTATTGCTAGAAACAACGCTTACAATCCAAAGAACAACTTAAATAACAATTCAAACATATCGTCTAATTTTTGTAGATTTTCACAAAATTCATCCTCAGCTTCTTCGAAAAAGTAGTGTCTGAGATTAGTTACTAAATGAGATCTATTCAAGTGTAGACGTAAAGTAGACTCCCAAGACGTAGTGACATAATAGGTTCTTTTGCTACAGACCTTTTTACTCTTACCATTTTCACCCCGTTAACAGGCTATTTCTATTATTTGTTGAGGGCAAACAGATCATAAGAAAGATTTTATGTTCTTTTTCATCTGGATGAAATCCTATTAAATAAAAATATTTTTTTTATTTTTATTTGTACAGCCTTCCCTTCTTACGGGGAAAGAATAAATATTATAAAGAGCACATATAGGCCAATAAAGGTTATCACTAATAGACAGTAATGCTTACGCTAACATGCGACACACACACAAAAGGAAAATAAAGTAGGTAAATGCAATTAATATGACGAAGAAGAAACACAAAAGCACAATCATATTTCAATATAATACGTTTTCTAAATTAATTAAATGAAAACAGAAAACGATAACAGTTGTGTTAGTCTGCACGCGCACTCTTAAACATTCGTACCTTGCGCATTCTTACACAATCTCTCATTTTCATTGACCTAAACTGGTATCACCATCTATGCCATACGAATGGAACTAATGTCTCCGGCCCTTACTTGCGACTAATATCACTTGCGAAATCAAACATTAAAACTTTCTAATTACTTCAAACTAGTAAGTATCAAAACGTACAAATTGTAAAAAATAAAGATCAAGTGGCGATAAAAACTGTAAACTCACCTACGACACCGTATTTTAACGATAAAACAAATGTAATCCGGGAACAATAATAGGTACCTTGACTCTTCAAAATAACGCTGAAGTTAGTTGTAAGATTCACTTCTGAGTTATGACGTGTGCGCATTGTTATAGACTGCGCAGTCTTAGACCACCCTACCCTACAGTTCATTGAACTTTGTATGTATCAAGATATCTTTAATAGTTTTGGGGGTTACGCCGATAAGGCGTACATAACATACATTAATTTGATCATGTGAGTACGACGGTTGGCCAATTCCAATTGGTCCTGGGTTGGCAACAACCGCATCCTTATTTGTCAAGTTTCTTGGTACTATTCGTCCACCTCGTCTAGATATATTCGGAGTTACTTTGCGCGATAAAATCCGGAACGAGTATATTCACCAAAGAAGCAAAGTCACCGACATAGTCCTCAGGGTTTGCAAGTTGAAGTGGCAATGGGCAGGCCACGTCGCTCAAAGTACTAATAGCCGACGGGGATGAAAGGTTCTTGGTGGACGTCTCCGGGCTAATGATGATGATGTCCACCTTCTTTTCCGGGCTGAAGGCCTCGAGACCACGAACTGGCATACGTAGTGCATGACGCCCTGACATGTTGAAAAGGACAAACAATCCCTATACGATTTAAAATTAGGTAGGTACTTAACCTAACCTAATTATTTTACTGGCATTGTGCACAAAACGAAGTTAAAAACATTTTTCACACCACCTGCTCGACAATGTCCAATTACATATCATGCAACCTCACCCTAAGGAATAAAGTGATTTGAATTTGGAACGTCTAATTCGTGTGGAAACTCGTGGAAAACTCTAAGTAAAAAAAATGCCCACATGGCATTGTAAAGAGGTTTGTTCGAAAATCAAACTGGCCACGAGTGTCTAGTGCCAGTTTTTCCAAGAGCGTTTACATATTCGTTCACGTTAACGTAAACTACAATTTGTATGAAATAAGAGCAGCGCCACCTAGTCTCAAACATGTCTCAAAAAAAAGGTGCGTTTACAAAGAATGTGAAACAAAACACGGTGTTTGGTCCTCTGATTGTCAGCATAGAGTAAGTAAATACTACGTAATAATTGTCAGTGAATTTAAATTTATGGAGTCCTGGCTTTTTATTGTCTCGCAGAAAGTGTGAAAAGTAGAGTATTCTCTGGGATCTTTATCCCAGAGAATACTCTTTATCCGTCTTCGTCTTGAGCGGCTTGAACCCCTCGCTTCACTCAGGACTCTATATAACCTCGCTACGCCCTCGTTACGCTCAGGGTTCAATATGCCGCCCGCGACGTAAGACACTGCTTTATTCCCTTAGTGCATAATCTACCATTCGTTTCATTTTAGGCAGATAGCGCACTATCGTGGAAAATGACGTCAGAGGATACGATCCTAGAAAAACTTTGAATGCTTATTATTTCAGAACTTTAACACTCGAATAAAAAAAACCGTCGATGTAAATATCACATTCAGTTAAACTGTCCACTTATTATTTTTAATAAATGTAACATATTTTATTTACACCTATCCGATTCAGAGCTGAAATTATCTGCGGTTTATTTTCAATAACATTTATAATTTAATAAGACAAAACCACGACGATGCCAAGAACAGAACTAAAATGTAAAAGTTTTTTTTTCTCTGTGTTTAAAATGGCGCCGTACAGCCGCCATATGGCGAAGGATATTTCCCATACGCAGGTGGCCTAGTAATTTCCCATAACTCCTTGTATGAACTAGGCCAAAAAGTCATAATGCCTTTATGTCTTATGTTACTGTTACTCGGGATGATGTAGGTAAGGATTCTAACGATACCCCATTCATCTAAGTGTGTTAGAGGTAGGCATTTAGAAATTATGGTGGAATAGAACAAAGAAACACACAAACATCCATCATCATCATCATCATCATCATCATCAGCCCGGAGACGTCCACTGCAAGGCCTCCCCCTTAGACTGCCACACTGTACGACAACCTGCCATTTGCATCCACCGGTTGCCCGCGACTTTTACAATGTCGTCGGTCCACCTAGTGGGAGGCCTTCCTACGCTGCGGCTTCCGGTTCGCGGTCGCCACTCAAGAACCTTTCTTCCCCCTCGGTTGTCAGTTCTTCGAGCGATGTGGCCTGCCCATTGCCACTTCAACTTGCAAACCTTGCGAGCTATGTCGGTAACTTTGGTTCTTTGGCGAATATCCTCGTTCCGGATTCTATCGCGCAAAGTAACTCCGAGCATAGCTCTTTCCATTGGCCGTTGCGTGACTCTGAGTTTCTCCAAAAGGCCAGCAGTTAAAGACCACGACGTTTCAGTTCCATATGTCATCACTGGCAACACACACTGGTCGTAGACCCTTGTCTTCAGACACTGAGGGATTTTGGACGAGAAGATATTACGCAATTTCCCGAACGCTGCCCATCCGAATTGGATTCTTCGGGCGACCTCTTTGTCGAAGTTGGACCTACCTAACTGAACAATCTGTCCAAGGCTTAAAACATCCATAGATACATATATTAACCCTGAAAACATTACACGACTTTTTTGAACAGTCGTGTAGAAAAGGATCGCTGCTTGTTTGCTTAAAAAAAAATTACTTCAATTTCGACTAGGTACCTGGTTGAAATCTTCATATTTCCAGTTGTTTTGATTTATTCCAGTAATATTGATTTAAAAACCAAACTACTGAACCGATTTCGATAAAATGTATATGGGATCACCTCTGAAGTAAGTATCACCAACCAAACAAAAGAAAACATCAAAATCAATGTGACATTTACATACAAAAACATACATTCGAATTGAAAACCTCCTTTTTTGAAGTCGGTTTGCAAATGGACTCCAACAATCACAAAATTAAAAATTCATTAAAACCAAATTTTTTAAATTTACTCAAAAATAATATATAAGGTAGAAGTTACCTATTTGTACGTTTGTAATATTGTGATAATGTTAATTTCGCCAGCTGTATATACAAAAAAGTTGTTTTCGGGAAAAGGAAAAAGCATTGTGTCTCAACTCTCAACTAAAAACTAAACACTAATACTATCATAACATTTATTTATTGATATTTCTTAAGTATTTATTTATCTCTTTTTCGCAACCCTGTCCAATTCTTACTGATAATCCAAAGGTTATCAGTAAGAATTGCTTGAGGCAACAAGATAGGGCCCATGCCCCATGTGCTGATATACACTTACGGCCTTACCTAAAAAAAAAACTACTTACTTAAAATAATCTCGATTCACTTAGTCACTGCTTAAACTTCTCTGTCCTTTTCTAGCACGTGCAACTTCACGTCAGAGAAAAGATGGCAGAGCATCTTAAGCAGTGACTAACGGTTGAAAAGTTTTTTTTAAGTAAGGCCGTTATTGTGTATCTTTTTCATCTCTTATTGTCTATACTTTAGTGCGCCATCTATCCCCTCCTGTGCCAGTCTCTTCTACTCCTGGCCTCCCGCCTAAAACAATGTCGCTCGACCAGCGAGCTGGTGGTGGTCTGCCCGGTAGTCGCTTTCCGGTACGGCCAACGTTCTATGACTGCTTTGGTCCATCTTGGTCTTTGGTCTTCCTTTACGACCATAGTGTCCTGTCTATCTTCACTTGAGTTGCTATAACCTAGCAGTATTCAAGATATTTGGGTGCGGAGCGAGATTCTTCTATACGCGGACAGAGTATAACTGAATCTGATATAAACATCGAAAAAAAAGCTGAAATCCGCTGGTAAAGTTCTGAAATGCGAAGTTTTTGAATGGTAATGAGCCGTCCCTCTCTAGAAAAACACGCGCGTATCTGACGTCATTTGCCACGATAGTGCGCTCTCTGTCTAAAATGAAACTAAATTGTTTATAAGTAACGTAGGCTTTGAAATTTAGTTTAGTTTAGATTATAAAATGTTGTAGCAGAGTGGATGTCACCTACATAATATATTGTTGTATGAAAGTGTTCACTTAGCTCTGTCCGACCTCGCTTTGCCCTTGAGAGAGCATGCTTGCCGCTCAATAATCGTACCTACCTAGTGAGCATGCTCCGTCGTGGTTTGCGACATCACCAAACGAAGCCTATTTAAACAAGATTGAAAAATTAGAACCTTTTTGATTGGAAATCCATTAAATTCACAATCAGTAATTTTATATCATCCTTTTTGTGAAAATATGCAATCAATCACACGACAGAACGCGGCAATGTAATTATTAATTATTACTAATTTCTTTATTATTATTTTTGTGTATGTAATATATCTAATAATAATATAATATATGTAATTTATCTTTGCTTTTTATGTGTGTGTGTCTTTTTGTTGTGAATAAATTATTATATATCTTGGGAATTGGGGTTGTGACCCTACCACACATGACACTAATATTTTTTTGAAATTTATTTATATCCGTCAAACGGTTGCCTGGAAGAGATTTAATGGCGGTCTTATCGCTTTTAACGATAAGACTGTTAGACCGGTAGACTATTTGTGGCTTTCATAGGGTTTCTTCTGTTACCGTGTTGATTTAATTATTGGTGTTCACAATAAAGAGTTTTTAATCTATCTAGATACATTGCCAATTTATAAATATACATAATGATTACCTTATACTTAGCATAGTATAGTTACGAGTAATATAAAATTGCAAAGTTTTGTCAGTGTCCAATCACTAGAAGCTGCCGCGAACCGGAAGACGCAGCGTAGGAAGGCCCCCCACTAGGTGGACCGACGACATTGTAAAAGTCGCGGGCAACCGGTGGATGAAAATGGCAGGTTGTCGTACAGTGTGGCGGTCTAAGGGGGAGGCCTTCGTTCAACAGTGGACGTCTCCGGGCTGATGATGATGAATCACTAGAAGCTGTGCTACTGTAGGTGCTCAAAGGGGAAAAAAACAAGTTGTTTTTTTTGTTCCCTTAATACCATCAAGCCTTCATTTAGATTGTTGCTATTTTGGGAATATGCTAGGTGTTTTTTTCATTGGAGCTCGAGAAATTGGTGCTCAAACGGGAATGCCCCGATGATGAACAAAAAAGTAGTAGTACTACTTAGACTGACTCAGCCCTAATCACAGCTATATCTATTTATCCTACATCCTATATCCTACTATATCTACAGCATATATTTAAGGTGGCGACTAATGCCAAAAGTAAGTAAAAGGTGTATTTTTAAACACATAGTTTAATGATAATAAACGTAAATTATCAGATTAAAAAATACTATAGGTAGGGGAAAAACGTAAAGAAGCCGAGTAACGTAATAGAATTTTGGAAAATAATCTGGTATATTTAAAAAAAAATACAAATTACCAACAAATAAAAACTGTTTTAATTCAAATGCTCTAAATTATCAGCGACAGCACCACATTGTTTTGTACGAATTACATAGCCCAACTAATGTTTTAGCACAGTAGCCGTTTATTTATTTTTTTCATGGCTACGTTATGAATAATTAAATAAAATCCCACCTAAATTGCTCAAAGCCATCATCATCATCAAATGTATCATGCGATTTTCGACTCTAAACTAATGCAAGACGCGCGGGTGAAATCTGATATTTTTCTGGCATTAGTCGCACTCTTAATAGATCATGATAATAATTATCACACAAAAAGTGGTAACTCAAATCAAGTCCTACTATTTATTGTAAAAAGTCTGACTATCGATGTTGTCCATAATTACACCATATTATTACTTGTACTCCTAGCATAGGAACTCTCGGAAAATACGTAAGACATAAATGATAAACCAATGTGTGAAAACCGGGAGTGCGCCCTATTGGGTGTAAATAGAAACGATCCTACAATTCATGTTCCTGCCTACCTTACAAAGCGACAGTGATACTGGAATGGACTAATGGAATGGACGGGCCCAGCGCTTGCAAATCGTTCAAAATTAACAAGTCAACACAATCAAGCAGACCTAGCTAAAATATGCATATTACATTTGCCGGAAAATAGAGATAGCGAATCTAATTACTGCATGACAAAAAGAGAACACATGTACATGTATTAGAAGTTTGTATTGTCGTATCGTACGGCTCGCATGTCGCAAAGGCAGAGTACGTATGACTGAAGCGAGTGGAGAGCCGGTGCTCAACATATAGTCTTCAAAATCCGTGCACCTATTTCCCGTCCATTCATTTTATCATTGTCGCTGACCTTACCCACTTTGAGTATCTACCAGTTTTAAGTATTATGATATTTTCACTAATTGAATAATACTAATATATACACAAGTCTTACTATAGTCAATAAAGTCGCACAAAAAAGTCATGGTCTAGTCCAAGTCACTCGACTAGAAGTTTCTAGGAAATTTTGGAAACAACATGTTTCTCCACATTATATAAATTGATTACACTCTTGCACATCATTCGGAAAAAAACCGTGCAGCCCACCTAATACTGTGTTTATCGTACCTACTTTTTTCTGCTGTTTACGTTCTTACTACAGAAAAAGTGCCCTACTATGAGGCCCTACTATGGTTTCACAGAAAGTAGCACAGGTTTTTTGTGCTATAGGTATTGATCTCTTATCTGGGTCAAGGTTGTCAATAGTATAGACTATAGAGCGTATAATAGCGTCCCTTTTATATTTCACATAGAAGTACAAGTTTTATTTAGGCATGTAGCTTCGTTTTCCTAATGTCCTAGTAATGCTAGGAATCTTTCATCCTTCTTTATATTTATATATTTGGTTATTTTTATAATGTAAGCATTTTATCATTTCGACCACGACGCGCGTCGATGAGACTTCAATAATAAGATGCCCCTATTGTATCAGAAACCCATACTTCAAATGGATCAAACAATTGTGGGCACATGTGGCCCTTCGCCACACTTATGCTTATGTGAGTATAGAAAAACACGTAGGCAGTCTGTAGGCAGTACGTAAAATCGTATATTCTATTATGAAAACTGACGTGGATTTGACTCATTTATAAACGACGTCAAAATAGGAGGAGGTTCTATGTTCGACAATATGTATGTTTTTTTAAATGTATGTTCACCGATTTCTACGTCAATTGTGGATCGATGTTGAAATTTTTATTTTTTATTTGATAGGGTATCTCCCTTATTACTTTGAAATCGTTTTTTTTTCGTTAAAGTTTATTGCTTTCTTTATTAACCAACTTCAAAAAAATTGAGGTTCTATATATATTTTTTTTATACGGGAATATTCACTTTTAATTAAATCGGATACTAATTTTTTAAAAAATAGGGTACATTTTACTATCGCGACCGCTTCGCGCGTGCGAAGTAGGACGCGTCGCCTATATATTTTCACTCTTTAAAAAAGGTCATGTGATCGAAACTAAATACAAAGTATCCGATTTAATTAAACGTGAGTATTCCCGTATAAATAGTATGTAAATGATAGAAAAATATTATAAGAAAACTGGAACTAAAACAACACAGGCGTTAATTAAAACTGCGTTTAAGGGTTCGGTACCCAAAGGGTAATAAAAAAAAACACCCTTTGGGTGCTTTCGTACCCAACGAGACCCTATTAATAAGCCTGCATTGTCTGCATATCTGTCTGTATGTCCGTCCGCCCATGCATCCTTCCTACCTATAATAACCGATATCGGTGCCAGGAGAGGCGCGAGTATGGCAGCATGTGGTCACACATCAGCTAGAAGACATCCTCTGCTGGTCGAAAGCCTTCCCCTTTATATGGGCTTGCCACAATCTGCAGAATGCTCACCGCCGTTAACCGAGAGGACGTTGCTGTGTTTCCGGATGCAGTTTTAGGACATACCCAGGTCCAGTGTGTTATTGCCTAGGCTTTATTTACGGCAGCACGAGGAGCAGCACGAAGAGCATAATGTGGCAGTAAGGCAGTGAGTCAGGTAATTACACAGGATTTATTTCGGAAAATGTGCATCAAAGTTACACGACCTTATATTTACCAACCCCCTTTTAGCACAGGACGACTAGCTTAATCTACGAGATTGATCTTTAACCACATCTACATTACCGACGAGGCGAACCCGTCAAACACGGACTTATACAATAATAAATAAAGCCGTTAATTGCAAGTTGGAATTGCGAGTCGACAACGAGGGTTCTGTATTACAAGTACTACTATTTTCTAGGCAGTCCGACTTAGCAACGAATATTGTTCGAAAATTTAAACCGCCTACCTAGTACGGTTCACAAGATATAGGTCAGTAAAGATCGGATAGACGGACCCAATATGGTAGGGTTTATAGGGTACAGTTAGATTCATTTGGGTATCCAACCTTAAAATTAAATTTCCACTGACGCCTGATACTTTCGCTATTTTAGTCTGTAAACATTTCCTATTTACGATAATTACTGTGCTAGGGGTATTTTTTCCTTTTATTATTATTAGCCATTTATTATTTTATTATTATTATTATAGGCTATATTTTTTTGATTACCTTGACTAAGAAGCTTGTTTTTTTTTACAGCTTTAAGGTACCGTAGACTTGCGTTATTTGATATTAATTTCAACTAGATAGCTCCACGCATTCCTGAGAAAAAGGGTTTTGACAGACCGACGGACAGATGGACAAAGAAGTGATCCTATAAGGGTTTCTTATTTTCTTTTAAGGTACTAAACCCTAAAAGCTGGTTAAATTTTGATTATTTGTACTGTTTTACTATAGTGGTAGGACTCTATTGTAGAGCCCGCCTGGGGAAGTACCACCCACACCTTTGCCAGTTATACAACAGCCAAACAGTAGTGTGCACGCATTACTTTGTTTTGGTTTGAAAGGCAATGGTACCAGAAAAAAATATCTAGGCATGAAGAGATTTTCTTGAGAATTGGCACAATGCACAAATGTGCAGAAATGAAATGAAACAGAAATGTCACAGAACAAAGGAAAAAAAAATATGTAGAGATTTGACATCACTTATATTATCAGGGTGACCATAGAGTAAGTAACTGAGGGTGACGAGTCTAACGAGTGAGCGCAGTGCTTGGAAATACGTTAAATCATAGAGTAAGTAAACCTAATAAGAGACGGGTGTTCCATAGATAAACTTGTGTTTTTTCGGGTTTTACTGCATTAAATTAGTGGCGTTTTATTAATTAAGTGCCAGTTGACGTGCATGAGTATGGGAAATTAGTATAATATGGTGTAATATGTCTTTCGTGTTGTTTCCATAACTCCGAAGAAGCTTGTAGTAAACTTGCCACGACATTATTAGGACATGATTGGACTTGACGGTGACTTACTGTGTGTAACTTGGACTGAGGCTAAAACTCATTTAGTCGGAATAAGAAGGATCGATGAAGAAATATTTATTCAGCTGAAGGCCTAGTATCCATGGCCAAGAACAAATTATAAAACACCATTATTCCTAGTGACCGTTTCATACATGTCTTGTCCATTCTGTCACTATGGCACTCTCGCCAGGCTGCGTTAAATATTAATATTATCTTATTGCATACTCTACAAAATAGTAAAGAAAAGATTGAAATTAGAATTCTACTTATTTTGAAATAAATAAATATTGGTAGACATTTGACATACCTAGTGCCATCGAACTCCTGACTAAGAAAAGCTTGCACTATGGGAACCAGATTGATGATAAAATACCCCAGAAACTTTTTTGGGTGGTTCCTTACTGATCCCTAGTCAAATCCTCCCCCTTTTTTAACAAATGCTTGAATGTGACTAAATACATCCTAGAGAAATTCGTATCGCGTATCACTTTAATGAACATCGAGATTTACGCATAATATGTTGGGACATAATATCTGCTTTTTAAATGACGACACATACTTTAAAGCTTTAAGACCATTTCCCCGCTAGATATTAAATATTTGACCGGTTTAGATACACTATTAAATATCTCAACTCGTTATATATCAGTATTCTAATAACTCGTCCAACTGAATTATTTTATTTTATATTCTTAACTCATCCGGAGTGTAATCTTGACACATCCGATCCTCATTCCAAATAAAACAAAAAAAAATGGAAAGGTATGGATAGTTGCCAAACTTAACATTATTAAACTTCTTGGTTCTTAAAAATCTGTACCTACATGTTAGAAGCGTAATATAATATTTTACCATTTAATAATATTTTAAAACAAAGCTATAACGAGTATAATTGAAACGTATTTTCGAGTGCTGCTGAGAGAAATTTTGACACCTCAAAAACTTAGTCGGAACCTTTTTTATAACCGTTTTAGAACCTTTATAAGCGTATTATAAAAACAATTACACTGTCGATTATTTCTGTAAATATTCGCTGACGTCTAAATATTAACATATTTCTTCGCAATAGAGACTGGCTAGTTTATAGAGATAAGACTATATTGCAGAGTCCGCATGGGGAAGTACGCTTTGCTAGTTATTCAAACGCTAAGTTACTGCTTGGTGGTTGTATGAGTGGTAACTTTGTTGAGTGCAAGCATTACTGTGTTTTGGTTTGAAGGGCAATATTACCAGAGAAATTACTGGGCATGACGAAATTTGACATCTTATATCTCAGGTTGACGAGCACAGTGCTGTACAGGGCAGGATTTTGTTCGCAAGTTCACAGTTCTGGTACTGCTATTGTTATAGGCAAGCGTGATGCGTGTAATCCATAGCATAATAAAAGCTGTTGCGCTATAGTGTATTAATGTAAAGGTTTTAAGGTAAAACAACCAAACTGAAGTAATTTCCATGTTATAGGAAATTTACACCGCTTTTTTGGAAACAATATAAACCGTGGTATATATAAAAATATAGAAGTCGGATGAGATATGAATACAAAAAGGATGAGTTAAGTTAAGAGTAATAAAATATAAAAAAATATCTGTCGGACGAGTTGAGAGTAGAAAACGGTCGAGTTAAGTAAAAATAATATGAAGGGTGAGTTAGACATCATAGGTCGAGTGAGGAATAACCCACTTTTTGAATACATAGGTACTTTTAACATAAACACCTACAACACCCACATAAGTGATGAGTGTTGTTTCCTTTGGATACCTACTAATACAAAATTTAACAAAAAAACTGCCATATTAGACTCTCTGTGATGTCATTACTTCTTTACTATATTACGAGTATATACCTTAAACGACACCTGCAGGGCTAGCATGCGCACCGCGAGAAAATTTTCTCGATTCTTAGAAACAGGACAAGGCTACGAATCTGTATAAGTTTGTCTCGTTTTCGCACGACATACAGACACGACAAAATTTTCTCGCGGTGCGCATGCTAGCCCTGATGGAGTGCTAAAATATGTCGATAAATCAGTACTCTTCCTAGTTTAGGAGATAGAGAGAACAGACGAAGACTCATGTTTGGACTGCAAAACATCCGTCCTTAGTTCTATGATATTTACAAAAAAATATCCCGTAAACCGTAAATGATCATATTACCGTAATAAACAACATAATAGTTTAAAACATTGTTTCATAACTGTATTTTTTTGCGTAGTCATGTATAGCTTACAGAAACAATTGATACAAAATAAAATAAAACACCTTGTATGTGGGTAGGTAGAGATTTAAAAGTACTTATTATTTGAAACAGGAACTTGCATTCTAATAATTTTAACCTTGCCATGAGCCAGTCCCTTTGGTCGGCAAGGCTAGCAACGCATCAGTAGGTAAGCTACTCGGCCTCGGTCGTGATTTACATGTAACACATAAAATAGAGTTACTTAGCTTACTGATGTATCCCAAATATATGCACACAGTATAGGTATGCTATTCTCTAGAACAATGTAAGCTACCCTGTTAAGGGGCCTGTTCAAAAAAAAAACACGTGCTGTCATAGCAGTTTTAGACGGTTTTTAGGAGTTTGTGTTTTCCCAAAAAAATAATTGTATCTATAAGATGTGAAAAATGACGTAGCGCTTTTGTCACTTCATAAAATAAACTGATAAGAAGAAAAAAAATTACAAAACACGCCTATTTTTGCACATTACAACAGTTTTAATCATAATTTTTTTTCTAATTTACCACGGAAATTTACTCTTTTGCAAATAATATAGTTTCTCACGAACTAACGCTCTTAGTATTGAAAAAATATTTGTATTATGCTCGTAATAAATAAAAAAAATGGGAAAACGAAAATCGAATCTTGACACGCACGCACGCGTATCTGCGTAACTGACATATTTTTGCTCCGCTAAATGGGCCCTATCACATTCAGCTTCAAAATAATTATTAATCGCAGTAAAAAATGTGCTTGAAACATAGATGAGCGCAGCCTCTATGAATCTAATCTATCTATCTATCTATTTGTTATTATTATTTCAATAGGTACAGAGCATTATTTACAATGTCACTACATTACCCTAAATATACTTACTAAATTGTTCTACTGTTTACGTTACTACAAAATAATAGTGTCGTACCGTAGTACGGTTTCAAAGGAAGTAGCACAGTGTTTTTTGTGCCAGAGGTATTCATCTCTAATCTGGGTCAAGGTTGTCAACACTATAGAGCGAAGCGTGCCATATATTGTGGCGGGTGGTGTAGGTAGGTACTTAGATATTCGGCGTTGCCATGGCACCGAATGTCCCGTATCGATCCTGAGCCAGGGTGCTACTGCCCAAACGGCAGGCTTTGTTCCACTGAACCATTTTAGTTTCACTAGTAAATAAATAATTCAACTTTTTTTAAAATCATTTTGTTTATTTAATACACAAGACAGAAGACACTCTTTACGTTTGCATTGTATAATGTATACGCGCCCAAAAATTTGATCTAAATTGTTTTATGGAAATATGTTAATTTTTGTCGATAAGTGGGAGAAAAGCTAACTAGATATAACAATTTTAAATTTCAATTACAAAAATATTTATTTGACTGAGAGAGACCTCTTCCAAGTCCAACGGAAATAATTTAAAGCATTGCAAATAAAACTTAATATAATATAATATAATATTTTTTTTTATGATAGTAGGAGAACTTTGATTAAATCGGTTCGATCAAAGAAACAGGTTAATGGGATGTATGCATAATAATAATTTTATTATTAATTTAATTTGGCCAATGGGACATTTTGGCTTAGTTCATACAAGGAGGTATGAAAAAATTGTACCACTAGGAAAAAAAATGGGAAATGTCCAAAGCCTCAAATATCAGGTTAGGTCAAGGGTAATCCAAAAAAAGTTATTCCTTGACACGGCACGCATTGTAAGGAGGTTCCTCACTCAGTACCTCACTCTGCAGCTCTAAACCACCGGCAGTTTGAACCCTTTTTATATATTATTTCTGTTTTTAAATAGATATCATGTAAAAAAATAAGCTAATAAATGGATACGTAAAATAATCTTTATATTTTGTAAGCTTTAGCAAAATCTTACAACAGGAAAAATATTTACTGAGTTCCTAACAGGAAAATTATAAATGGCAACGTTCTCAACGTTTTTGTTCTGATAATATGATAATCATTTATTCATAGTACGATTTGAACTATTTCACTCGATAGAAAAAAAAAACTCAAAGAAAGCTTTTCAACTTTTCAAAGAGTTTTGGCGGTTCTATTATTTTCTTAAACTTGTGTTTTTTTGCGAATTAATGATTAAAAATGGTGGTGTTTTATTCATTGAGTGTTGAATTACATGCACGAGTGTGGGCAAGTGATATAATGTGGTGAAACATGTCTTTTTGTGTTGTTTTCAAAACTCCGATTTTCAAGATTTCAATCATGACATATTTGACTTGATTTTAATATAAATACTTGAAAAAATCATAAACTTGACACTGGCAGAAAGCACATCGTGCGATGCCAAGAACTAAGAAAAAAGAAAAAAAAACTTTTCAAAGAACTTAGTTTAAAATTTTTCTTAATTTTTTAAGGTTTTTTTTCAATTTTGACCTACATTTTAACTGTTATTATTATATTTTGAAATATTTAGTGGCTTATTCGTTATATTGTATCAAATAATAAAATCATTTATTTTTACCAAAATAATTGTATTTCTGTATATCAACTTATTTGCACAAAACAGAGCGCTAGCCCGTGTGCTCGCGCCATGCACTACCCAGTGTTTCCAATTGTACCAGAGCCAGCGGGGCTATCATGTAACTTTTCGGGATCGCGATTCGGATACGAGTTGTCAAAAATAGACACTTGTCACTGTCACTGCCAAAACTCATTTGACCCTGCAGGGCAGGATGAAACACCAAAAGACCGACGGATTTGCTTAACTTAATTAAGGAAATCAATGCATTCGTTCGATAACTATAGCGAGAGAAATCCCTCCGTGATACTGTTAAGCTGTGACAGTGACAAGTAACATTTATGACAAATCGCAATCCAAATCGCGATCCCGAACAGTTACATGATTAGCCTGCTGATCATCACAAATAACGACTACCCCAAAAAGTAGCTAGAATTAGCCAATGATAAAACTATATATTGCTAGTTAAAAATCATTCCCTACATTAAAACTACAATGTGTTTAAAACGAATACGAGCGCATCTGTATTCTTACTACTGTCCTCTAAGACCCGACTCTGTAAAAAATGACGCTGCCGCACCATCACACACTAAGATTGTTAAACTGGACTGCCACAGATAAAAAAGAAAACTCAAAATCAGACACATACTCCCATAAATTAGGGTTTCTATGACTTTAAACGTGAGTATATATTCAAATAAAGTGGCTATGTTAGAAAGCTGCTAGAAAATAAAACTTTAAGCTACAACTTTTTTGAAAATGTAGCTGAAATACAACTTTTTTGATTTAAAAACCAAACTACTGAACCGATTTTGATGAAACCAATCTGAAAGTATGTCGTTTCAATATAAAAAGCTTTTTTAAAATCGGTTTATAAACGACAGAGTTCTGAGGTAACAAGCATAAAAAATCTAATCAAACTAAGAGCCTCCTCTTTTTTTTTAAGTCGGTTAAAAAATGTTTATGTGATATGTGCAAAATGACATAATGGCAGCTCCCCTTTTCGTTTTCTACTACTTAATACTACTATTACTAATTATTCTACTATTAATTATTCTGTGGTTTCGTTAAGCTCTCTCTCGCTCGCTCATTTCAATGTTACAAAATGATTGCATAGGTATACATCATCTTCCTGCCCTTATCCCACTAGGTGGGGTCGGCACAGCATGTTTCCTTTCTCCACTTCACTCTATCATTTGTCATCTCTACATTCACTCCCTTTACACGCATATCATCTTTTACACAGCTCATCCATTCCTTTTTAGGGCGCCCCCTTCCGGTTTTACCGCTTACCATCATTTCCAAGGCTTTTTTAGTTATATGACTCTCTTGTCTTCTCATGACATGACCATACCACGCTAGCCTTCCACTCCTTATTTTTTCGGTCACTGGTGCTACTTTTAGACATCCTCTTACATACTCATTTCTAATCTTGTCCATCCTTGTCACTCCACACATCCATCTCAGTATTCGCATCTCCGCTGCGTGCAATTTCCTTTCATTCTCCTCTTTGGTCGCCCAAGACTCTGATCCAAACAAAACGACAGGTCTTATGACTGTTTTGTAGATTTTCCCCTTTAGTTTAAGGGGCATTCGCGAGTGGCAAGTTGTTCCGGAGACCTGTCGCCACTTCATCCAACATGCGTTTATCCGGCTTGTAACGTCTCAATCAATATTACCGTCCTCTTGGATGACGGAGACTAGGTATCGGAAATCGGAGCAAACTGGGAGGGATACACCATCTAAAACAATTGGGGTAAAACTGGATGGACCCCCGAAATCACAGAACAAATATTCCGTTTTGGCCCTGCTGATCTTTAAGCCTACTGTCTCCAGTTTGTTCTGCCATTTTCCCAGTCTTCTCTGTACCTCGGGCCCGTCTTCTCTGACAAGCACAATGTCGTCGGCGAACAGCATACACCAGGGGCCTCCTCCTGTATGTTGAATGTTAATGCATCCATTACCAAGAGGAACAAGTAGGGGCTTAGTGCCGATCCCTGGTGCAAGCCTACAGCAACACTGAATTTGTCGGTTTCGCCAGCTGTGGACCGTACGTACGTACTAGCTCTGCTGTACATGGAACGGATAAGCTGCAGGTGTTTCCACGGTACTCTTTTCTCCTTCAGAGCCCACCACAAGACCTCACGAGGTACTCTATCATATGCCTTTTCTAGATCAACGAACACCATATGCAAGTTCTCATGTGCGCGTCTATACTTTTCACACAGCTGGCGCAGTGCAAATATGGCATCCCTTGTTCCGCGTCCAGGCATAAATCCGAACTGGTTTTCGGTAACATCCATCTCCTCTCTCAATCGTCTTGCAATTATCTTTTCCCAAACTTTCATGCTATGTGACATGAGCTTTATTCCTCGATAATTGTTACAAACCTGTACATCATCCTTGTTCTTGCAAATGGGCACCAACGAGCTGTTACACCATTCGTCAGGGATCGCCTCTTCTTGTAACAACTTATTGAAGAATAAGGTCAGATTGCATAGGTATACATTTATGAAAAATCTGTTCAGTGCATCTTGCGATTTATTATACCTACTACGAACCAAATCTTGTAATTTAATTTATTTGAAATGTGACCGGAGTAAAAATTACCAATTGCGACTTCATTCTGGTCAACCCAAAGAAATTATCAATATTAAAAGTATGTCTTTATTGTGATAATATAGTAAAATGCACTAAACGGATAAAAAAATGTTTTAGTATATGCAGTAAAGGCTTCACATTTCGCATAAGCAGGTACTAGCCCAGGCTGGTAGGTAGGCCTAGTGGTACAAATTTCCCATACACATCAGCCGAAAGACGTCCACTGCTGGACGAAGGCCTCCCCCTTAATAGGGAGGGGTTGCCATAATCCCCACGCTTCGCAGGCGGCTTGGGGATCGCAGAATGCTCACCACCGTTAACCGAGAGGACGCTGCTGCCCGTACTCCGGTGGTTCTTGATGCAGTTTTAGGACATACCCAGGTCATACCTCCTACATAACTAACCAAAATTTCACATGCCTTTTGTATTTAAAAAGGCATGAAATGTAATGACAACTGACAATCTTTATAGTACCTTTGTAGGCCCAAGCCTTTATATTATTAGGACTAAAATGCCCCTGATAGCTGGCATCACAGCTCCTTCATTACAGTCGGACAAAGTACCTAAATTGTTTTTATTGTGATGTCCTTATCGTGTCAATCATAATCATTTTAAACGGTTTGCCCTCGCTCTGTAACCCGACGATGACATGGTCAGATGGACTCGAAACGTGAATACTCTTTATTTATCATATAGGTTCGCGAGTATAGATCTGTTTGATTCATAAGAAAATTAGGCATTCGCAACGAGTTCCAAAACAAAAGTTCCTACAAGGTTCAGTTTAGCATGGTATGGATTTTGATCAAAGCTCCAAACAGTATCCTTACTCTTGACAGCACAATGTCGTGATCCCCGAGCATTGATACCAATATTGGAGAAGTCATTGGCGATATTCTGCTTACATCATTTTACGTGCCTGCGGGGCTAAAGTGGCTACTTTAGCGCCACGCGGCTTTGGCTACGCGGAACGAAAGGAACCACTTCCTCCCCACAACGGCACGTAAAATCGTATACTGACCATTGAGCAAGTAAAGAAGCCTCAGATCTACAAGAGGTCTGAGACATTCTTTACTTTTGCTCCCTAGGTGAGTAATCTACTATTACTTATGCTAAAGAACCAAGCTCACCGATATAGCTAGCAGGGTTTGCAAGTTGAAGTGGCAATGGGCAGGCCACATCGCTCGACGAACTGATAACCGATGGGAGAGAAAGGTTCTTGAGTCGCGACCGCGAACTGGAAGACGCAGCGTAGGAAGGCCTCCCACTAGGTGGACCGACGACATTGTAAAAGTCGCGGGCAACCGGTGGATGCAAATGGCAGTGTGGCGGTCTAAGAGGGAGGCCTTCGTTCATCAGTGGAAATCTCCGGGCTGATGATGACTTATGCCACTTTTTGCAGGGTAAACATGCATGTCACACTTTCAAGTAAACTTTCACACTAATAAAACTAATTCCGTTTCGTATGAACGCACTCTAAAACTAACTCACAATACATACGTAGTAATATAACTCGATGCAATACAAATACTAAAGGTCATCACTGATCCATTACATTTGGCAGACGAGTGCGCCTTTCCTTGACACCTCCAATGATATACATGAAGATAGATGGTTAAAACAGTAGATAAGCCGATTGTCGCACAATTCAATTGTATGGTTCTTTACAGAAGGGTGTCCATGAGACTACTTCGTATCTATCTGTCTGACAGTCTTTCCGACGTATTATAACATCATCTATCTTTTGAACTGTATTAATAATAATTATATATATATATATATATATATATATTTTAGTTTTTTTTTATATTGACTAATTTTATTAACTTATTTGACATTATTTGTACCTGATTGTTTAATTAATGATGTATTCATTTAATGTAATTGGCTTTTTGTAGCCGTTTTAGTTGAGATTCTATACATACATACATATAATAAAACTGTAACGAGGCGATTACTGTACATTGAAGATATATTTAAAAATCAATTTTTTTAGGAGTGTATGAGAGCAACAGAACCCAAAAATACAGGTTTTAAAAAAATGTCTGTTTGTCTGTCTATCCGGGATAAACTCAGAAACTACGCCACGAATTTGAATGCAGTTTCTTACAAAATGATCTATGAAGTCCGTCGCTTCACATAGGCTATGTTTTATCAAAATCGGCCCAGGAATATAGAAGTTATGACGCAATTTACGAAAAAATATAGAAGCCCACTATAACTTGAACCCCCGAACATACCGAGCCCCAAAGTTCCGAGGATCAGCTTATACTGGTAAATGTTTATGTTGAGAGTTTGCGAGTAAGGAAGATGAATGAATTGACATGCGATTTCCTAAAAATGTTCTGTGTTGTCATAATAACAGTAGGTAAGCCTCCTCCTAGGTGGACCGACGACATTGTAAAAGTCGTGGATGTCTACGGGCATGATGATGATGATGGTGGCAGTCGCGGGCAACCGATGGATGCAAATGGCAAGTTGTCATACAGAGTGGCGGTCTAAGAGGGAGGCCTTCGTTCACCAGTGGATGTCTACGGGCTGATGATGATGATGATGGTAGTCGCAGGCAACCGGTGGATGTAAATGGCAGGTTGCAATACAGAGTGGCGGTCTAAGGGGGAGGCCGTTGTGTTCACCAGTGGATTTCTAGATATGATACCTCTTGGTTGCGTGCGGTGGTCCATTTGTCGCCACGGAACCAACACGAATATCCCATCTACCCGACCTAGAATACTTTTTATCTAGAAAATACAATATAAGACTGCAAGCCTTCATAATGAAAGTATCTATCTTTAGAGTGGCGCAAGTGTAAGATGGTGCGAGATACAACATTGTTATTATGCACGAAGATATCGTTACAAAATGATCAGCTGAATTTAAACCCTTTTAAACGTTACTTTGTTATTAAAAGTAAAATAAGGTCATGCGCATAAAACTATTTGGCCCACGCGAGCGAAGCCGCAGGTACAGCTAGTAATTAATAAATACATAAATAGGTGGCTGGGTGGCTGTATTAGATAAAATGATCGCCACGCCGATTTTGCCGTTAGAATCTTGAAGGGTATCTAGATAATTCTAAATGATTTAATAGTAGATTGTTATACAAGGGGCTAACATAACACATTATATACGAGGTAGTTTTACAACAGAGCCTCAGCGAGTAAAATAAACCGAGTCATAATGGGTTTTTAGCGACGTGTGTTACACTCTACATTTCACTACGATTGCGAGAAAATAAAATAATCAAAATACCAAAATATAGGCTTTGTGACGTTGAGATAAATACATATAATATCATTGCTTTGCGTAGCGCTCGTGGCGTAGCTTGTCTAGGTGATTCTAAACGATCACCGATGTTAAGCAACGGACGGTCCGGTCAGTCTTCGGATGGGTGACCGTGAGTGGCAATTTATTTCTGAGCGCTACCGTGGGTCGGATGACACGTTAAATTGTTGGTCCCGGTTGTTTGTTCTAGTTTCTATGAAAATATTCATTTATTTAGGCTGTTAGTTTTCCTAAAAATGTTAAATAAAAAATAAAAAATAACAACAACCGTCAGCCATGTCAGAGGCCTTCGGGCGGCACATTAACTCTGACACTAGGGCTGGCCACTCAGCCTATACGAACTTACTTTTATTGCTTTGTGACTTTGACGGCAACAGATTCAAAATTAATTATTTTTCTTTCTCTTCCATCTGCAAATTAGGGCCTCCATTCTCACTAGACAACGGTGTCGAATCTGTTGCACCGCTCACTAAACTAAACTAATCTGACATGACTAAAATTATACGCGTCTCATTTCATTTCAATATGTTAGAAAAGGATGTCAACAGGTTTAGTCCTGTCAAACTAAGTTAAGTTTAGTGACCGGTGCAACAGAATCGACAGCTGTAATTTTCACTATTGTGAAATAAATTACGGTCCCTCTAATTTTTTTACTTAGAATTTAATTAAACGGACTTAACTGACATTTCGAGTGTTGCTACTTTTTGGCACTTTTTTATCATTAAAATATTAAGTTTATTAACTTATGTTAAGAAACTTAATCTTTTTAACTTATGAAGTTAATTAACTTCATAAGTTAATAAAATAAAAAGAGTCTGTAGTCCGTCTCTTCTAAAGGTTTCGCGCCAATGCCTTCTTTATTAATTTCTTCTGTAGCCGCCAGAGAAATTAGCAATGCACACATTCTACCAAAGAGATCGCCGCGTTCAGTTCCATTTTCAAAAATAAAATGTTTTTTTAATTTACTAAACAGAATGAAGTCAAGTGTTTATTTATTATTATTCTACTTATAAATAAAAAAAACTTTTCAAAAAATTAAATAAAAATAATACTTTGGCGTTAGAGCAAATTTTACTTTAGCCCCTAGAGCGTGATATGCTATTTTGGCCCCGCTCTGGTGCGCTATAATGACGGACTTTTTGAGCAAGAGGAAGGAAAATATTGTTCAATACTAAGTTGGTTCTAGCCGCGAGTACCTACTTACTGGTAATGTAAGTGTCCTAGTTAGGTAGAATTTAGATTAGATAACCTGGCTAACATTACTGTGAATCAAACATAAACCTACTTAGGGAACGGGGACAAATACAATATTCTGCAGACATTGCAAAAGCGGCGGGAATTAGGTCATAGTGATTAAGTTAGTTGCCACGTTGCCAGGCAACGTCCAGATTAAAAAATATTTATTATAAAGATGTTTTTTTTTATCCGTTGCAATATACATGCAGATTTGTAGAGATCACTGTGTTTTTTGTTGGTATAAAACTTATTTATGAAAGTATGTTTATAAAATTAAGTAGGTACTAACTATGCTCTCTGCTACGAATACCTCGACTCTAGGCTAGGACATAGACCTCATAAAAGATGAACCAAACCACACCAAACTATAAAAAGTAGTTTCAGTCAGCGACGGTGATAATGGAATGGACGGGCCCAGCGCTTGCAAATCGATCAAAATTAACAAGACAACACAATCAAGCATACCTAGCTAAAAGTATGCATATTACATTTGCCGGAAAATAGAGATAGCGAATCTAATTACTGCATGACAAAAAGAGAACACATGTACACGTATTACAAGTTTGTATTGTCGTATATCGTACGTCTCGCATGTCGCAAAGGCAGAGTATGACTGAAGCGAGTGGAGAGCTGGCGTTTCACATTTAGGGCCTCTTTCATCATCCCTAAGTAAAGTCCCGAGTAAGCTACTCCCCGGTTAACGTGGTAAGTAACATGCTGTGCCAGTTTCATAATGTCCGAGTAGAGCTAATCGCCATATAAACTGGCCTTTAAGCTACTTGTTACTTTATCTGCCCGTTAGTGGGCTTAACCGACGAGTAAGACAAATTATACAGCTGTTGTCTATTGTCTTTGTAGGTACCTGCTGCACATGCGGTTGTGTTCACGAAATTCTCAAATATAAGTTAAAAATGGATTTAATTGAATTAATTGAATTAATTGAAGATCAAATAGAAGATTTGTAACAATTTTCTCATACCTCACGAAGAGTTCCGAGAATTCGTGTTTTTAACGTGTCGATTATTTTGATGATCTTGATGAAAAATATTTTTTCGCGAGGTTCCGTTTGTCTAACTAATTCTAAAAAAACTAATCTAATTTTATTAAAAAATAAAACAAAAAAACACAAACTATCTAAATTATCTTACTACATCTAAATAAATGGAACACGTACTTTAATGATTATTTTATTGTATAATATTCTCTTAGCTAGTCTAGGTGAACTTATATGTGCATGGTGTCTCCTACGATAGGGGTGCACTTAGCTTTAGTGACCTCTGCGAATCCATGAGAGAGAGCTAGGTCCAAGAGCTAGATCCTCCAAGGGATCCATATTGAATAAATATCGCACATACATGTTACTTTAAGTAGGTACGTAACTTTAAATTATAATGTCAGAGAAATAAATATTTTCTTTATTTAAAAATATATGGGGAACGCTCTGGAAAATGAAAACTGGTGATATTTAATTAGTTACTATGCTATATTATACGATAAAAAATTGCTAACGCTTCACTTGAGGTCAGCGAACGACCTGCGTTCGTTGACCTCCGGCTTTAGACTAGTTTTTGACATATTTTATAAGCCAGAACACAACGCAAGGAGTTTTGGCGGGAACACGGAAAAATCATGTCGTTGCATTCTATTATTTTCTTAAACTTGTGTTTTTTCGCAAAGTAATGATTAAAAATGGTGGTGTTTTATTCATTAAGTGTTGAATTACATGCACAAGTGTGGGCAAGTGATATACTGTGGTGAAACATGTCTTTTCGTGTTGTTTTCAAAACTCCGTAGAAGCTCATAGTAAAGTCGCCACAACTTTACTAGGGCATGACTTGGACTCGACTATGACTAATTTCGTGTCATATATCAAGTCGAATATGTCATGAGTCACAGTCAGCCGACTGTGACTCATGACATATTCGACTTGATTTGAATAAAAAACTTGAAAATTAATAAACTTGACACTGGCAGAATGCACAACGAGCGATGCCAATAAGTAACAAAAAAAACGGGTGAGCTCTGTTATAGATATAGAATACTGTTTTACCTATCACAGTTATTAGTTAAAGTTCTATGACTATTTACGGGATATTTACCGTGATTTGTTGTGAAACGTGTTCCCGATATTTCGGCGCAAATGGGTCTGCCCGTGAACATGATGCATGCAACTGTGCCGAAACATCAGGAGCTCGTTTCACAACATAATCACGGTAAAGTAAATATCCCATAAATAATCAGACCTGGAACTCTTTTATTTGGCCATGGGTAAAGCACATGGCGACAATTGCAAGCGCATAAAATAAATTATAATTACTACGTAACAGTTAGGTTTCGATGCGTCTAACTGCTCATTAAACTGTGTCACGTCATTAGAAACCGCCAGTACGGGTTGCATCACAATAGTTAGAATGACGATATTTCTCAAAGAATATTCGTACAGATCAGTTATATTTGTAACAGGTTTACCTACCAACTCTTATTATCAAATAATATGTTTTTTAAGAACATTAGGTGAAATTGCTGTTTATATTTACATACATTTTTTGGGCACTAAACAACTTTAAAAAATGTACAATATAAATGAACGTTTAATGACTACATCTGGATAGATTATTTGAAAAACAAATTATACAATATCTAAACAATATAATATATATTCTCGCAAATACATAGAATCAAAAGCACGTTGTTGAGGATGATATTTCCTTAAAACCGTGATATTTCTGGTTTCGTTGAATTCGGCTTTATTTATGCTTCCTCGTATTGTACGCCCGTTCGTTCAAAACCGGAGGTTTATACTGAGAATCCTTATCCAGTCCGTCGCCGGGCTACCTTCAGGGGTGAATACTTTGAAGTTTGAACTTTACTCGACATAATATATGACATGTCAATCAACTTGGGGACTAGACGAACGAATTTCCTATGAAGTAATAGTAGATTGTTTACCAAGGGAGGAAACAACTATTTTTAAAACGAGAGTGTTCCTTTGAATCCAGAGCGTAGCGAAGGGTTCTAGAGTAGAATGCTGAGCGCAGCGAGGGATTAAATTACACGAGCTTAAAAATAGTGTTGATCCCGAGGCGGACACTCTGATTTTTATCTCTATAAGAAAATAATTAAGTGCAACTTTTGAATAAGAATAGCACCTACGTTTATATCATTCTCAATACTCACTCTCACTTCTCTCTTTTTATGACGATGATAACTGAGCTAAAATAAAACAAAGTAAAATCCGAATTTAAGTAAACAATTACGAATGTCCGTGATTGATCTCTTTGGTGATTGGAACTTTTACTAACAATATCCACATTCCAAATTAAAATCACCGCCCGGGCCAAAAGAAAATAACCTTAAAATCGAATTTTGGCGGGAACACGGAAAATCATGTCGTTGCATTCTATTATTTTCTTATACTTGTGGTTTTTCGCGTATTAATGATTAAAAATGGTGGTGTTTTATTCATTGAGTGTTGAATTGCATGTACGAGTGTGGGCAAGGGATATAATGTGGTGAAACATGTCTTTTCGTGTTGTTTTCAAAACTTCGTAGAAGCTCATAGTAAAGTCGCCACAACTTTACTAGGGCATGACTTAGACTCGACTATAACTAATTTCGTGTGACTTACTGTGATTTTACATATTTCACTTGATTTTAATATAAAAACTTGCTAATTTCAAAACTTGGCACTGGCAGAATGCACAACGTGCAACGTATTAACGTGCGATGCCAATAAATAACAAAAAAAAACTTAAAATCTAGAAAGAGAAAATTAATCCCGCGCCGAGGGAGGAAAAGGACTTTTCCGCTCTCTGCGCGGAAAACAGCTCATTTCTGCCCTGTTTGCGAGGATCAAAGAAGGTATTTTTGAATAGATGTGATAAAAAAATAATATACTTGCAGCTCATTTCTTGCGAGTTACGACATTTCACATTTCTGTCGTCTATAGCATCTGCACTTTGCTTATTCTTTGGCAACGAATAGAAAGGTCGGTCCTTTTTTCACGGACGGCTATGGAGTGAAAGTCGGCGAGCGACCAATTTGGTGTTGCCAAATAACATGGCATTAGAGGAGGGCCACGCTTCGGTTGCTACAGAGCGCTGTGCGATCAAATGATCTTTAGAATGGTAAAACGATGGAACACAAAAATGTGGACTGGTAGCCGCAAAATTGACAGCCACCAGCTGACAACGGGCCTCATCTTTGATTGAATCGTTCAAATACGTATTGGCGCGAATTATCGTTCTAAAGTCTGTGTATTTTTTGCGCAGTCATGCGAAAGATTCAAAAATGAGAGCCAATTTCCACGGAAAACTTGAAATGTAACTTTCTCAGTTGTTACTTCACTTGGTGTACATATTATATATACATTATTATGAATAGGATTTGAATTATATACATTATGATGAATATGATTTGAATGTTGAACTAAGGATTTACCTTATAAACTTTAAACAGTTTTGTGGTGTTATGGTTTTCCCAGAGATATGATTATATAGCACTTATTTTATTCTGCCTTTGCGGGCTGATCCCTCGCTCTACGAGTAAACTTGTTTTATTTTTTTTGTATACAAGTTTACAACTCATTCAAATTCGTCATCAAAACATTTTCGGTAGTACTTAAGACATCATAATCACATTTTCGGTACTCCATAAATATATTATATATTTTTTTATTCTCTCATTTTGGGCAGGCTAAAAAAGGCATTTAAGGCCTATTTTATCCAAAAAAAAAACTAATATTTCATCAAGTCTTTTTTTCTTAGTTATTGGCTTCGCACTTTGTGCATCCTGCCAGTGTCAAGTAAATGAATTTCCAAGTTTATATAGTATCATCAAGATATCATGAAATCACAGTTAGTCACACGAAATTAGTCATAGTCGAGTCCAAGTCATGGTCCTAGTAAAATTGCGGCTTTACCATGAGCTTTTACGGAGTTTTGAAAACAACACGAAAAGGTACGTTTCACCACATTATATTACTTGCCCACACTCGTGCATGTAATTCAACACTATTTTTTTTTTTTTTTTTTTTTTTTTTTTTTTTTTTTTATGAATGACTATGCTGTTGGCCTCAGATGGCCTCTACAGCGTCACCGGACTTTAGGCAAGCGCAAACGGCGCTCGGCCTAGGTTTAGGTTAAAGGCTACTAGCTCAAGGGCACCTCAGACGGTACGAACCTCGGCTTGGCCGTCGCCGGGAGTGGGGTCAGACTTGCCCTGGCACCCCAGAAGGGGTATGCCCTGGGGCCCTAGTAGATTGATCTGGTTGACTACTTGGAGAGAATCTAACAGATCTTCTGACAGATCTGGGGAGTCCTCGACCTCGCCGGCGAGGTCGGTGCGTGTGTGTGTGCCTTTGGTAACCGGCGCCTATACCAAAGACGGAATACTTCTTGTTGCTAGGAGTGGTCGGATCAGGCGAGCCCAGCGCCGCCGAGGTGATGACGGCTATGGGGTCGTCCGGGTCGCCCAAGACGTGTCTGGGGCGTCTACGGAAGGGGGGTGGGTCTGTCGTGTCCGTCGTATAGTTCGAGGCTTGGACTATGAGTGGATTGGGATGGTGGGGGGTCGCATCGAAATAGCGGCGCGAAGCGTACTTAATGTACTGACGGATGGAGGGGAGTTCGAGATCGCAGTGCAGGTCGGAGTTTCGCATGAACCAGCTAGCACCGACTGCTCTGCGGATGAATCTATTTTGTATGACTTGGAGTTTCTCTAGATCTATGCTGGAGGCATGAGCGAACGCCACGGAGGCGTACGTCATGACGGGGCGAATACAAGTTTTGTAAATTGTAACCTTATTTCTAAGGGACAATTTACTACGCTCGTTGAGAAGGGGAGTGAGCCGGCCTAAGAAGAAGGCTGCTCGGTTGCGAACTAACTGGATATGCTTAGAGAACGTGAGTCGACGATCAAGGGTCACACCGAGATACTTGGACTCGGTAGCCCATGGGATGGGCTGGCCGTTGAGCGTGATATGCTTAGAAGGAGGTCTTTTGAACGGATGAAAGTACACGGCTGCACTTTTATCGGGGTTAACGGTGATAGCCCACTTCTTGAACCAGTCTCCGAGGAGATTGAGGGCTCGTTGAAGGTGGGCTAGCTGAATGACCTTGTTCCACCCTCTGGTGTAGAGGGCGGTGTCATCGGCAAAGAGAGCAAGCTCCACTTTGGGGGTGCGGGGGATGTCACAGGTGAAAAGCGAGAAGAGAATCGGGGCCACAGCGGAGCCCTGAGGGACTCCGGAGCCGATGTCGTGGGGGGAGGAGCGTTGTCCCTCGACGCGGTATCGAAAGCTTCGAGCCCTGAGAAAGTCTTGTATTATGAGTACAAGACGGTCTGGCAGCCCGAGCTGATACAGCTTGTATATCAGCCCGTTGTGCCAGACTTTATCGAAAGCTTTCGCGACGTCGAGGAACACCGCTACAGTCCCTTGGGGGAACGGCTTGTGGGTGTAACCATGGCCGGGTTTCTTGTTGAAACCTTCTAGGACGTACTCCGTGATGCGGTGTACTTGTTGGACGCAAGAGTGTCTGGCTCTAAAGCCGAACTGTTCATCAGGGAGGAGGTTGTTGTCTTTGACACAGGACCAGATAATTCAACACTCGATGAATAAATACATATATTATTAATCATTCATTCGCGAAAAAACACTATTTTAAGAATTATAATAGAATGCAGTGACACGATTTTTCCATGTTCCCGCCAAAACTCCTCATCGAGTCTTATAGCTACCTAAACTAAGCCACCTAAACTATCCTGTCATTTGGAATAGGTCTATACTATGTGTCTACCAGTAGGCTAAGATAAGTAAGCAAATTAAAAACACACTTTTAAGTTGGCCTGTTTTGTTCAACTTCTGGGCTAAGTTCTCCTATTTCACAGTAACTGGGAGAAGGAAATTCCACTTTCTTCAGATAATTCATAGCGATAATTCTACCATTTTTTTTTTCATGGAAAAAGGTTTAGCTCTTTTTATTTTAGTCTCACGTATGTGGAATCTGATACAGGTTGTCTCGAACTACACTATACCTACTTGCAGAACTACCGTGCCGACACTACGCAAGCAGAATTTTAACGCCGTGTCAGCAATAACCATTTGTTTATTTAGTTTTGAACATTGTGATTTGATGACGACATGACCAATCGACCACGATGCCCTTTGAAACGTATGTTTTTTTTGTTGTATATGTTTGTTACGTGATTATATACTCTTTGTTGTTTAATAGTACATATCATACTTCTGTGGTCCCATATACATTTTATCTTATTTTATAGAAATCGGTTCAGTAGTTTGGTTTTTAAATCAAAATAACTGGTAAAAAGGTGTCATCCAGGTGAAATTGACGAATATAGGATTTTGAAATAAATAAAATAAAATTATTACTGTTGAAGACAGGACAACCATAAAAAATACTCCACTGCTTTGGTGGTGCTCCAGTTTTAATACCTGGCCAAGAAGGTTTCTTTGTAACTCACGGCCTTACCTAAAATAATCTCGATTCTCTTAGTCACTGCTTAAACTTCTCTGTCCTTTTCTAGCACGTGCAACTTCTCGTCAGATAGAAGATGGCAGAGCATCTTAAGCAGTGACTAACGGTTGAAAAGTTTTTTTAAGTAAGGCCGTCAGTGTCTAGAGATTTCTAAGTCTCTCTATTCTCCGCTGTCTCCATCCATTGTTCGCCAGCCACTTGTATGATGTCGTCTGCCCATCGGGCAGCTGGGCCACCTCTCTCCTAGAGCCTGGTGGTCCTTTCCAAGCTGTTATCGTGTGGGTCCATCGATTGTCTGTCAATCTGACTATGTGTCCAGCCCAACGCCATTTAAGTTTTAGTTTTATGGCAACTGCATACTGTCCCGAAAATCACATCCCTAATTAACATGATTTATTCTGCTATTACAGCAGCAGCAATAAGTCTGTTGCAAAAATAGAGCAAGAAAATATGATTATTTTTATCTACATCGTCGCAAACTTTTTGCACAATTGCTTGCCTATTATAATTGTATAATTCAATGCGGGTGCAGAGCTACGATAGCCGTTTAAGCATTTTTTCTGATTTGAGTTCACTACCAGCAGTATACCTAGTTTAACCAGAAATATTGCACGTGTCTAATTCAGCACCTTATTCTTGAAGTTTATCCAAGCGCTTTGTATATCAAATCAATTTATTGATTTCAAAGCATACGCGGTCAATAAATAGGTGCACATTATTTTAATACGACTAAATTCCTCGTTTTTTATTTGATAAAGTAATTATGTCAGAGATTACAGTTTAAATAATAGTGTAACTCTACCAGTAGAGGTACTTGGTACGTTGGTGTTGTTATACTTGCCTCACCTGCCCACAGTCAGACTCGGTTGCCAAATAACAGCTTTAGAACAGGTGGGCCACGCGGGTAGCAACAGCAATCCAACCACACGTGAAGTCTCTTTTTATTTAGCTCGTCATAAAGAAACGGTCGAAAAAGTTTAAAGGGCTACGAACTCCGAGTATAATAATTGTAGTAATAAGAATAATTCTTGTAAATAAATACTTAGTAAATATTCAGACTGAGTGTCGAGACGTGCCAATGATCTGGATGAAATATTGTTTACGTAAGTATCTTAAATTATTTTCTAGATTAGCATCCCTATTCCTATCTACGGGCAGGCTATATTTCATTCCAAGGAATGTAGGTGTAATAAAAGTAAGTAAAATACTATAGATCTAGAGGGAAAATAGACAAGCTAACGTACATAAAGCCCGAAAATAATTTTTAAAACAAACATACTTATTATAATAAATGCTAGAACCAACTCTTGCTGGCCTAGAACGTGAAACTAGTTACTTCATTGTAACTGTACTGTGTATGCTGTACCACATATTTTGGTTGCGAGCTACGTAAGCATTCAGTATCAGAGGCTGCCTTTGGACAGGTTAACTGGAAAGAATTTCGCGAATCAGCTATCTTATTTCTACTTACTATAAGGTTCTACCCGTCTCGTTCGGGCAGAGTTCACCTCTAAAAAGCTAATCGGCTCCAGACAGGCGCGATCTCACTGGACAGGTTTCTAAAAATAGCGGAAAAGGCTGATTTTTTTAATAGCTTGACTAAGGTTTAGTGCTTCTTGTTTCTCGTGGAAAGGTTGACGATAGAGCTAATGAACATTCTTTGTAACAAAAGCTTTCGACCGCGAGGCAATGGAAAGAAGGAGGCCTTTGCCCTGTAGTTAGACAAATTTATGTCTAAATTACCTAACATATTTTTTACAGTATTTCAATGTTATCCTTTTCACGCACACTGAATATTTATTTTAGGCCTCTTAATTTGACTTAACTTATCTTACTTAACTTTTCCAAATTGAATAATGCGTTTTGTCAAATAAACTGTGTAATTTTGTACTTATAAATATTTTTCTGTATTTCTGTTTTTGTTGTGTGCTATGTTTTTTGGCACAAATAAAGTATTGTCTATTGTTTATGTAACTTTCAAAAATCTTCTACCTATTTTATTACTTTAAGTACTCATCTTTATTGTGATAACATACGGCCTTACCTAAAATAATCTCGATTCTCTTAGTCACTGCTTAAACTTCTTTGTCCTTTTCTAGCACGTGCAACTTCACGTCAGAGAGAAGATGGCAGAACATCTTAAGCAGTGACTAACAATTGAAAAGTTTTTTTAAGTAAGGCCGATAGTAGCGCTTCTAGCACAAGCACTCAAAAAGTCGTTAATTGTTTTGTATTCTATAGAGAATGCGTAAAAAGGTAGTTTCCTATAGGGGCGTTGTTCCAGTTTCGTAAGTTTTATGTATACATCAATATAATAAAGGCGTGTATACACTTGCTCGTAGCTGGCTCACTTGCTTAGCAGCTCCTTACACGTACCACCTACTGTTATGTGTTTAGACTAACTGGCATGCCTGTATCTGGCAAGCAAGTGAAATAGCAACATATTATGATATTTGCACAGCAACTGGCATACAATATGAGGAAGGAGGCTGATGCAAGAACGCAAATTGCATGCAAGGTTAACTAGCAAATGTATCCAAAGCGTGCTTTTTAGTTGCACATGCCATTAACTTGCCATGCCATTAGCTTGCAAGTTACTGCTCCGTTCTACAGGCACGTGTAAACGCTGCTTAAAGTCAAATGACGTTTGTATTATTCTGAACTGTTGTAACTTTTAAGCTTTTTATTTTTGTTCACTTAAGGTGCACGCGCCGCAGTCATCGCCTACCTACAGTATTTTAGAGAATGCTGGTTTGGCGTGGATAGGAGCGCTACGTTGGATACGATTTCATATAAATTATATGACATGATTATAATGATATACTAATAATTATTTATAAAATGCGATGACTGCGGCGCGTGCACCTTCACCTTTATGCAGCAATTTTAAATAGGACCCAAAGTATTTCAGTTTTTTTTAAATATGCTAATTGAGTGGCATATGTTTTGTGCTACCCATAAAAACACCTACTAAGTATTCATTTCAAGTATTAATTTAAAAAATATTCCGATTATTTCGATCTTATAATTCCATGTTTGTAACGAAAATGCTTTAAAAGAAAGATAGACAGTCATCTAAGACATCTTACGTCGCAAACGCGCATATATCTTCAGTTTTTTGATATATTGTTAGTTATTTTTTTTATTACTTCTGCTTTTGGCTTCAGATGGCCTCTACAGCGTCACCGGACTTTAGGCAAGCGCAAATGGCGGTAGGCCTAGTTTAGATTATAGATGACTAGCTCAAGGGCACCTCAGACGGTATACGAACCTTGGCCGTCGCCGGTAGTCAGACCCTTCGTCATTCTGGGGTCAGACTTGCCCTGGCACCCCAGAAGGGGTGTGCCCTGGTGCCCTAGTAGGTTGATCTGGTTGACTATTTGGAGATAATCTAACCAATCTTCTGACAGATCTGGGGAGTCTGGGGAGTGTGTTTGTGTGCCTCTGGTAACCGGAGCCTATACCAAAATCGGAATACTTCCTGTTGCTAGGAGCAGTCGGATCGGTCATATATTGTTAGGACTCCTGAGAGTCGTTTATACCCAAGTTTGCAACCCTGCAAACCATGTGCTACTGCCGTGGTGCTCGAAAAACTGCGAAATTTTGCAACTCCTTTTAGTTTTTTCAAATAAAACTACCATAGGGAAGCGTTTTTCTGATACATGAGCTTTTGTAAACCAAACTAGATTTTCTACATTTGAGTCCGGCTCTCTAAATACATTGGTTGCGGAGATACAGCTTGAAAGATGGGCACTTTTTCCTCAAAAGTTAAAATTTATCGATTTCCATTTTCCAAGACATATAATAGCTAAACTAATGGTCCTAGAGTAGAGACATAACAAAAGGATTTGTAGAAAATTAAATTAGCTTTAATTTCATTTCAAAATGACGCCTCTAGACCTCATAATTTCTTCAAAAACGAACAAATAGTAAAACATAAGATTTTGTAAAAATTATGAAAACTGAATGTTGTTGGTATATTATAGTACTCGAGGTCCCCCGCGACTTCGTCCGCGCGCGGAAGAAATTCGTACCGCCTCCAAAATTCTCCACTTTAAATCATTCCGAGCAAACTCTACTGACACTACCGACTTTACCGGCTCTACCGACTTTACCGACTCTACCGACTCTACCGACTCTACCGACTCTACCGACTCTACCGACTACCGACTCTACCGACTTCACCGGCTCTACCGGCTCTACCGACTTCACCGGCTCTACCGACTTTACCGACTCTACCGACTCTACCGACTCTACCGACTCTACCGACTCTACCGACTCTACCGACTCTACCGACTCTACCGACTCTACCGACTCTACCGACTCTACCGACTCTACCGACTCTACCGACTCTACCGGCTCTACCGACTTCGTAACACCGTAACACACGGCGCACAATTAACTGGTGCGAGCGAGACGGGCGTCTCGAGAAATTTCTTACGGTGTGCGGGACCTAGTACAAAATGTATGCACGGAGCGCCGAAACCGGTTTTTCTTACGGTTTTAATAGTTTTTTTTTTTTTTTATATTTTGAATTACTGATGCTGTTGGCCTCAGATGGCCTCTACAGTCTTCAGCGTCACCGGTCTTTAGTCAAGCGCAAATGACGCTCGGCCTAGTTTAGGTGATTTTTCTCGTCGTATGCGCCCGGCCTTTATAGGGCCTTCGTCCAGTGGACGTCTTCTGGCTGATGATGACTTATCATAAAATTAATACTATGATAAACGTGAAATTGTTTGATTGTTGCTGTCAAAAGTGTAGTTGCTGTGGCAACCATGGCGCCAAGTCGTAGACGTATTATTTTTATTTTATTTGGTATAGGTTTGTGTTTGACCACATCCTGCCTGATGTTAAGCAATGTGGTCTAGGATGGAGCAAGCTTACCTAGACGTGGTGCGCTGCAGCCACATACACATGGCGCATTTTGTTGTGGCAGGACTTTATTGCAGAGTCCGTATGAGGAAGTACCACACCTTTGTCAGTTATTCAACCGCCAAGCAGTAAGTAGTGTGTTTCGGTTTGAAGGGCAATGTTACCAGAATAATTACTGCGCATAAAGAGATTTGACATTTAATATCTCACGAGTGATGAGCGCAGTGCAGTGCGGTGCAGTATTGTATTCGCAAGTTTACAATTCTGGCACTTCGACTGTTATGGGCAAGAGTGACGCTTACCACCACGCGACCGCCTCGCTCGTCTCGTGACTCAATTTCATAACATATTTCGTATCGTGTCAGTTAACTGACACTTTGAACTTTTTTTAGTGCTTAGATTCACGACGACGACGCTCCGGCGGCGGCGGCCAGCCAAGTGCGATGCGCGTTAGATGTCTCGAGTGCGTCCACCACCCTACATTCAAAGGACAAAAAGGATTGAATATACACCGGGGGAAATGCCACCGCCCGCGCCGTGTGTCCAGGTTTCCTATTGTACCCAAAATACACCAAAATCCGGTCAGTACCTATAAAATGTAAAGATTCTCCGTAAAACTATAGTCACCGCGTTACCAACTGAGTCGTGCGGCTATAAATCATTTCACTATGTCTATCTTGCTTGCACTTGTGGGCACGCTCGCACGCTCGCACTATGCCTCTCTTGCTCGCACTCGCACTATTCCTATTAAAGCTTATGGTTTACGGCCCAGTTGGTAACGCGGTGACTATAGTAGTAGTAAGAACGGTAGACCTGGCCTCTGAGACTTCATCATCAGCCCGCAAGACGTCCACTGCTGGACGAAGGCCTCTCCCTTAACTGGTGGGTTGCCTAATCCCCACACTTGGCAGGCGGCTTGGGGATCCCAGAATGCTCACCACCGAGAGGACGCTGCTGCCCGTCCTTCAGTGGTCTGAATGCTGTTTTAAGACATACCCTGTCCAGAACTGAGATCTCACGATCTTATTATTTTGACAACTTCTTGACCGATTGTGCTCATATTCCAAATTCTAGTTTAGAATTGAGTATAGAATTCTTCTGCGAAATAATATTATCCAAATCTGCAGAAAAATGGTGCCGGAGCAAACTTACCGCCTTTGTGGGGGAAATATCCCTACAATCAAAAATCCCAGATAAGTGAATTCTTTGAGATTATAGAGCCTGTTTACCAAGTTTCGTCAAGGCTAGTTGAAAAATACAACCTATACCTACGCGAGTACCAACACCAACATCAATACATCCGGACAGATTGAAAGCAAATTTTACCAGCTGTTGCAAATACTTCGCGCGCTTCGCTCACTCGGTAAACTTGATTAACAATCAAGTCGTTGACTGACTGAAAGAACTTCCACCTCCCCTTGGGTGGGTGGGATAGCCTCGGGCTTTTAACCCATTCCCTGGCTTCGGCTCACACGGCTTCGACCCCGCGGTCACGAAATTTATCTGTGGCATGGCAGTGCTGCGCCGTAGCATGCCTGTCAGAGGTAAGTGCGTACCCAGGGGAATAACTCACGAGGGAGTGGTCTTTTCTGGGGCCCCTCGGGTGGTCGTGTGTGTAGTGGTGCGATATTGTGCAGGTGGGGGTGTGGCCCATTGTCAGCACGATCGTACATCAAGTCGTTAAACACATCGCAAGACGTGCCCGCCTCTCTGTTGTTAGTTAAGATAGTGATACTTATATATGTCAGTGCGTTTTATAATAACTTATTAGGTAGGTATAAGGATTTCGTCTGGTAGGCCTAGCAACATAAAGTTCTGTTAATCTATTATTCTATTGGACAACAGCGGCCCACACAGACGCCCTATAATTCAGTGATGATACGACTTTGTCCCAGTTTTTGAGGTTGAGTATAATGAGGTGGTGACCTAGTTTTTATCAAATTGATAGCTAGACATACAGCACAGCGGCGCGGCCGGTTCGCTACTGTCACTTGACGTGACAAATATAATATACAAGCTTAGATTATATGTTAGATGGCTAGATGGCGTGGCCGTGCATGAGACAGCTACATTACCTACTCGCTAGTAAATTTATCTGCCTACTCGAAATAAGCCTTTACGCAACACCTCACCATCGTCATCTTTAAATAAACGTATGCTAAAACTGCACTGCACTGCCCTGCACTTTTAAAATAATTTTCTAACCTTGTAAATTAAGACAGAATCAGCAATAGCCTCATGGGAGAAATTAGTTTTCAATTTTTTTTGAGTTTTAAAAGAATTGAATGGTACATGATTAATTAGGTATTTATTATTACAAATAGTTGTAGTCTAGTTATTTATTTTTTATTATTATTATTATCAGCCTTTTATTATTATGATTAGCCTATGGACCTGGGTATGTCCTTAAACTGCAACCAGACCCACCAGAGGACGGGCAGCATCGTCCTCTTGGTTAACGGTGGTGACGATTCTGCGATCCCCAAGCCACCTGCCAAGCGTGGGGATTATGGCAACACCCCTCTATAAAGGGGGAGGCCTTCGTCCAACACTGGACGTTTTATGGCTGACGACGACGACAATTATTATCAGCCTATTCCGTCCCACTGCTGGGCAAATGCCTCTCTATCCTCCTTCCACTCTTCTCGGTTTAAAGCTTTATGAGCCCAGTTGTTAATATAGGAGTCCAGTTTATCCCACTATCTCCGCCTGGGCCTGCCGGTTCGTCTACCGGTCTGTGGAGCCCACTGTGTTGTGAGGTTTGCCCACTTTGTTTTTTTTTTATCTAAAGTCTAGCTTTGTTTTATTTATTAATAGTCTAGTTATTGATTTTTAATTTGGTTCTGGGGAGGATTTATTGTATCAAATTGCAATCGTCCTTCCCGGATCCTGGGTCTAATATTTTATTCTATTTGTGTTTTCTTTGGCTATTTTTTGAGTCTTATTTCTCAAGCGATACAAAAATCTTTGTAAATAATTATTATTTTTGAAAATGGTCCGTTCGCGTTGAGTCAAACGCCTTCAAATGGCCTACAAATAAAACGTGCCAAACAGTCACGGCGACGGGGACAAAAAATAATTATTTTCTCTCACTTTGTTATCAGAGTTCACGATCTTGTGATCTCGCTCGCTTTCACGAACACGAAGTGACGGCGAAGTCAAATTCGTCATTGTATATCTACAGGTAATATCTATGGGAATATAAATGGGGAATAGCAATTACCGAAAACAAAATTTAAACATGTTCACTAAAGTCAAAGTCAAAGTCATCAATAAATGATAAATAAATTATTTACACGTCAAAAACAAAACCCTGTATATTTACAATTATAATTAAAATTCTATTAGGTATAATAATTAGTTTTACAATATACGTCATATTATTACATTACCGAAACAAAAAAAAACTCAGCTTACGATTACAATTCATGAACTCATTGAAGTCATAAAACGCTCGATAAGTCACCGTTTCAGTCTGCTTTTGAAGCAACTTAAGAGCCCTGTTTTAAAAAATCACGTGCAGTCATAGCAGTTTTTTGTCGGTTTTTATGAGCTTGTGTTATCTCAAAAAATATATTTGTATCTATAAGATGTGAGTTTTTTTTTAATTTTTATGAATGACTGTTGGCCTCAGATGGCCTCTACTGCGACACCGGATAAGATGTGAGAAGTGAACTAATCTAATATAATAAAAGGCTCTGTCCTGACTGACTGAACTGACTGACTGACTGACTGACTAACTGACTGACTGTGTTTGGACTTTTAGTCACGAAAATTTGGATTTGGATAACTCATTTAAAATAAAAATGCAGTTTTCAAATTTTTTTGACAGGTACGATTTAAGGGCGGGGAAGGGCGGTAGAATGTTGTATGGAAAGTTCTTTGTTTTTAAAGTTATAGTGATGAAAAATTTATACCTGGGTAGTTCATTCAAAGGGGGGAAATGTGGGGGTGGGGGAGTTGGTAGAGTCGGTAGAGTCGGCTAGAGTTTGCTCGGAATGATTTTAAGTGGAGAATTTTGTGAGCGGTCCGTATTTCTTCCGCACGCGGACGAAGTCGCGGGGGACCTCTAGTTAGTAATATACACTCGCGTGCAGTTAAATCGACTCAACCAGTTGTTTTTTTTTTATACTTGTACATAAAAGTACATTATGATACGAGTGTGCTATGTTGGTCATTACACTAGAGGCGGTATTATGCGCGCGAGCCGCAGGCGAGCGCGATAAGGAAGCCGAGAGTGTAATGACTAATATAGCACAAGAGTTTCATACGATTGTTTTCACCACACTTGCGTGGAAAAATCAAACATTTTTTGATAATAATGAACCACACAGCGAAAACGTCAACAAACATTTGCGGAAAATGGCGCCCAAACCAGCAATGCGCGCGCAGGTTGACATTTACTTCAGCGGCATAAGAACTCTTTGTTGGTATTACAAAAAAACTGTAAGTATTACCCAGCTATATTAAGAGTGCTTCGTATACATACGTCTAATTGCAGTCACGTACAAACTTGACTTTACCGGGTTATACCTATTATAGCACTAGTGCCGTAATGTAAAGTAAAAAGCACGCGTGCTTAATAGCTTGGGTTATGAGCCTAAAACCGATGTAATAAGATCCACTTTACGAGCAAGTGTGATGAAAAATTATATATTATTTGAAAAAGTAATGTTTTAGCTTTGAAATGATGCCATTGTTTTCAAAAAAAATACGACATTATGTACATTACTTACCCTTTTTGAACAAAATACTTTTTGTCGGGGTGAGTCGATTTAGCTGTACGCGAGTGTAGTTTATCACGAATTAACGCTCTTAGTTTTGAAAAAATATTTCGAAAATCGAATCTTGGCACGCACGAATCTGCGTAACTTCCATATTTTTGCTCCGCTAAATGTGGCCCTATCTCATTCAGCTTTATAATAATGATTGACCGCAGTAAAAAATGTGCCTGAAACATGGATGTGCGCGGCCTTAAGGGGGCGTCCATAAATTACGTGAGGTGTTTTTTTTAATTTTCTGACCCTCCCTCCCCCCCTGGTGAGATGTCGGGAGATTTTATTCAACCCCCTCCCCCATCCCCCAATCTCACGTGAGATTTTTCAATATGTGGGTTTCTTACGTAAACGCGTTGGATTGTTATTGTAAAAAGAAAAACAAATTTTGCCAAAATAGTATAAGTTTATTTTGCTTCATCAGAAAAAAAAATGCGTGATATTTGCTGAGACCCCTCTCTCCAACGTAAGATTAGATGAGATTTGACTCGACCCCCTCCCCCCCTTAAACATCTCACGTATTTTATGGACGCCCCCTAAGCTCGGGCTCGGAGCGCTTGTGACTATAAGGTAGTATAAGAAAAACGGCATCATTTACATCAACATCGAGTAAGATTATTCCCGATTGTTCACCACCCGAGTGTCCACCACTGATGGACAGTGAGAGTGACACATTTTCGAAAAAGTTATACTACTGAGTACAACTTTTTACAATGTTCTCGTTGACCACCATGGTGACAGTGAAACGTTTTAACAAGTTGTGCCGTAGTTCCTTAGCAGTAGACCGTGGTACTGGTTGTTATGGGGGCGACTAATGCCAAAAGTAAGTAAAAGGTGTATTTTTAAACACATAGTTTAATGATAAAGAACGTAAATATTCAGATTAAACAAATACTATAGGTAGGTGAAAACCTAAAGAAGCCGAGTAACCGAATAGAATTTTGGAAAATAATCTGGTTTATTTAAAAAAAAAATACAAATTACCAACAAAAAAAAACTGTTTTAATTCAAATGCTCTAAATTATCAGCGACAGCACCACATTACTTTTTACGAATTACATAGCCAAACTAATGTTTTAGTACAGTAGCCGTTTATTTTTTTTATTTCATGCCTACATTTTGACTAATTAAATAAAATGCCACCTAAATTGCTCAAAGCCATCATCATCATCAATTGTATCATGCGATTTTCGACTCTAAACTAATGCAAGACGCGCGGGTGAAATCTGTTATTTTTATGGCATTAGTCGCACTCTTAATATTATTCCTGCAGACTTTCCACTTCACTGTACCTATTTTATATTTTTTATCTTGAGCAGGTAAGTACCTTCACATCTTCACAACAGAGATTTTAGGTGATACCATTCGCATGGTGGAGGATATGGAGGGGTCTTACGTTTGTTAACACTTAGTATCGTGTTCGTAATGTTTATGTTCACTCTGTATGTAGAATATCATTGGTTATGTCCCTTGGTTTCTTAGTTGTTTCTGAAGATCTTAATGTATATTCTCATCATCTTACATCCTACTCAGGTACCTATTGCTGTCGCAACTTACATACTTATTCAGGTACCTTTTGCTGTAGTAACTTACACCCTTATTCAGGTACATCTTGCTGTCGTAACTTACTTGCTGTTGCAACTTACATCATTATTCAGGTACCTATTGCTGTCCCAAATAACATCCTTATTCAGGTACCTATTGCTGTCTCATCTTACATCCTTATTCAGGTACGTATTGCTGTGGTAACTTACATCCTTATTCAGGTACCTATTGCTGTCGTAACTTACATCCTTATCCAGGTACCTTTTACTGTTGCAACTTACATTCTTATTCAGATACCATTTGCTGTCGCAACTTACATCCTTATTCAGGTACCTATTGCTGTTGCTACTTACATCCTTATTCAGATACCAATTGCTGTCGCAACTTACATCTTTATTCAGGTACCAATTGCTGTTGTAACTTACATCCTTATCCAGGTACCTATTGCTGTCGCAACTTATATCCTTATTCAGGTACCTATTACTGTCACAACTTACATCCTTATTCAGGTACCAATTGCTGTTGTAACTTACATCCTTATCCAGGTACCTATTGCTGTCGCAACTTACATCTTTATTCAGGTACCTATTGCTGTCGCAACTTACATCCTTATTCAGGTACCAATTGCTGTTGTAACTTACATCCTTATCCAGGTACCTATTTCTGTCGCAACTTACATCCTTATTCAGGTACCTATTGCTATCGCAATATACATCCTTATCCAGGTACCTATTGCTGTCGTAACTTACATCCTTATCCAGGTACCTATTAATGTCGCAACTTACATCCTTATTCAGGTACCAATTGCTGTCGCAACTTACATCCTTATTCAGGTACCAATTGCTGTTGTAACTTACATCCTTATCCAGGTACCTATTGCTGTCGCAACTTACATCCTTATTCAGGTACCTATTGCTGTCGCAACTTACATCCTTATTCAGGTACCAATTGCTGTTGTAACTTACATCCTTATCCAGGTACCAATTGCTGTTGTAACTTACATCCTTATCCAGGTACCAATTGCTGTTGTAACTTACATCCTTATCCAGGTAACTATTGCTGTCGCAAGCTTCTCCGGTAAAGCAATGACCAAAGCGGCCAAAGATTTACTTTCTAATTTGACGTAAAGTTTGGTAGGTAGTGAAATTAAAGTGCGTATAAAAGTATTCTAACCGAGACGAATAGTAAGCGAAATGCAATGATCGTTAGTCTTGGTTCATGCCGCATTGACTGATAAAGGCGCATTTGTTAAACCGACGATATTTCCGATGATTTAAATTCAATTTTCAATTCCATTTATTTGTTGCACGTAATAAATAACATGACAGCATAGTTTATCAAGAACTAAATAGGCTTTCCTTAAGGCGCAGATTGCTGCGCGCCGATATCTCGCTCGGGAATTTCATTATTTCTAAAGAAATAAAAAATACAATTTTGATTCAAGCAAGTTTGCATATTTTTTGGAGTTGTGTGACGAGACTAGCGAAACGTTCGCCTGGTGGTAAGCGTCACGTCCTAAGAGTAGGACCTTCGCTTTTTTGTGGTCACGCCTGCCCATAGCAGTGCAGTAGCAGTGCTAGAATTGTAAACTTGCGAACAAAATCCTGCGCCGCACTGCACTGCGCTTATCAATCGTGAGATATTAGATGTCAATCTCTTTATGCCCAGTAATTTATCTGGTAAACACAGCAATGCTTGCACACTACTGCTTGGCGGTTGGATAACTGATAAAGGTGTGGTACTTCCCCAGGCGGACTCTGCAATAGAGCCCTACCACTACAAAAATGTATAAAACTGGGCACATATAATCCAATTTCTAGGTACCTACTAACAACGCCGGTGATAATGGAATGGACGGGCCCAGCGCTTGCAAATCGATCAAAATTTACAAAACAACACAATCAAGCATACCTAGCTAAAAGTATGCATATTACATTTGCCGGAAAATAAAGAGAGCGAATCTAATTACTGCATGCCAAAAAGACAACACATGTACTACATGTATTAGAAGTTTGTATTGTCGTATCGTACGGCTCGCATGTCGGAAAGTTAGAGTATGACAGAAGCGAGTGGAGAGCCGGCGTTCAACATACAATATGTAACAAAAAGGTTCAACAATACGAAAGTGCATGTATGTACTTATCGTTATAAACAACATTTACTATGGGGCCAACCCTGAAATCGCGAAAACAAAATCAGCTGTTCCATACAAAAAGTTAATTGAACCCGGACAAAATATAAAAAAAAATTAAAAAAAATATAATATTGGGGGGACATTTATTACACACAGCGCCATCTAGCCCCATACTAAGCAAAGCTTGTATTATGGAAACCAGATAGCTGATAGAATACTTATATACATTTTATTTTTTTTCGTAAATACATACTTATAATACATACTACACCCAGACACAGAACAAACATCGATGTACGTCACAAACATTATTGTCCTGGGCGGGGATCGAACCCACGCCCTACAGCTCTGAAGGCAGACATGCTACCAACTGAGCTATCAGGCTGTCAAAAATGTATAGAACAGCTGATATTTTTTTCGCGATTTGAGTGTTGGCCCCATAGTAATAGTTGTTCATTATGATGAGTACATACTTGCCTTTCCGTATTATTGAACCTTTTTGTTACACATTGTGTAGTCTTCAAAATCCGTGCGCTTATTTCTTGTCCATTCATCTTATCATTGTCGCTGCCTACTAAAACTTGATAAAATCAAAATGATATTTTTGCTGACGCTTTGTAATGCTATTTACAGAATATAACCCTCTGCTATTTTTCATAACTATATATCATTCAGTTAATATATAATACGATAACGGGATCCCCAGATCACCACGACCCGCTGGTCGAGGTGATCTCGCAGCACCTACCAAAATTGGCACAAGTTGCTTTCATAATAATTATTTTACAATGTGTAACAAAAAGGTTCAACAATACTGAAGAGTATATATGTACTCATCATTATGAACAAATTTTACTATACGGCCAACCCTGAAATAGCGTTAAAAATATCAGCTGCTCCATACATTTTGTCCTAGGTTAATGAACTTTTTGTATGGAACAGCTGATTTTTTTTCTTCGATTTCAAGGTTGACCCCATAATAAAAGTTGTTCATAATGATGAGTATTTACATACCCTTCAGTATTGTTGAACCTTTTTGTTACACATTGTATAACCGGATGTATACAGGCTTGGTCTTGGACTTGGTATACAGGCTCTACAATTTCATAGAACGCCAGCAATGTTTATTGTAGGGTGGGAATTTGCTCGCGTCGAAGTTATTATAGAAAACGGGTGAAACCCTCGGATGAAACATCCGTTTATTATCACACCTTCCAGTTCGGTTAGTATGTACTTATTTAGTAATTCTATGTGCCTGCCGCCCGCTTACTTGTGTTTTGGTCCAAATTACTGATTGTATCAAAAGATCAATAAATGAGCCTGCTTACGTAAGGAACTATACTTTCTCATATCGTTAAATGCAAGTACAGACTGTTTATTACTTACTACCTAGTAGGACAGTCTCGGCAGGGTTGTGGTTGGAAAGACAGTGGTACAGTTCACGGTAGCTCTTCAATCTCGTCAATCTGCCTGGGGGCGATAACTAAACTAATAATGCTTAGTTCTTTATATCAGTCGGTTCGTTGCATTACAAGAACTCTTTTTTTATAGAAGACTTCTTTGCCGTTCGTTCATTACAGGACATTATTAATAGAAGTGTATGCCTCGGAAAGGGCCTTCGCTTTTCTGTGCTGGGAATAGTTAAACTGTATTTTGTCTTTACCTAACTTTTAAATTCGTAACTCGGTGGATTAACACTAACAGAGGATTAACTGTTCCATAGCTGCTCCACCTTTACAATATTCTATTTTGGAACAAACATGACACTAATAGTCTCGGCAAAGCTTATTATTTTCAATAGGGTAGATGACTGATGTTTATATCGTTGAAATCAATAGCTTTGATGAAGAATTTAAGTAAATATAGTATTTTTATAGAAAAAATAATTTAAATATGTTAATAATATTCTGATATATGAGCGTTTAAAGTTTTTGCTAGAGACAACTCTGTCCCTTTCCCACAAATCAAAAAATTACGTCACGCCTTACTTGTCAGAATAGAATTTATATGGCGTACAGAGAAGTAACGTCACGATTTGCTATTTCGCCTCTCTGTCTAGCATGATATTAAAATGCTTATAAGTTGCTTATTTTTGATCAGATTTTAATTTTCTTTTCATTAATCAGCTAAAGGTTAACGCGCACTAACGCGATATCTGAGAGTAAAGATGATAATGTGGAATAGTAGGCCTATACAGGGTTATGCATATCAGTATTGCTAAGCCGGAAGAAGGTCATTGTACCTACTCACCATTATGCACCAATTCCATGAGACCAACCCTGGAATTGGAATAACAATCTGCTATCCTTAAAAAAATACATTCAATGTAATTTAGAACAGCATGTAAATGTATGCATATATATTTTATCTTTTGTACTGATTTGGCAAAATAAGTAGTAATAATAATAATTATTATTTATTCAAAATATAAAGAATTGTCTGACAAAAATACAAAACTTATGTAACTTACTTAGGTCTATAAAACACGTGAGTCTGAACTAGGTAATCCTGTGTTTCAGGCAAAAAGAACTTATTAATTAACAGTAATTTATAACATGAATATTATAATCTATTTTAAAAATAAAAAATTAAACAATTGCTTAGTTAACACTTTGTAACTAGAGAATAGAGTAGGTAATAAGTTTATTTGCGATTTCAGAGATCAATCAATCGACTCAAACGCTGAGTCTTCGAGCATTCAGGTCTATAGAATCCTTCTCCGTTATTTTAGTAATCACTGTAATTTTGAGGGAATTTCAAAAAGAGGGAAATTAACCAGTATTTTTATTTATGTAACCGTATACTTGGAACTATATTAGGTACTTTATTATTAAGTACGCCAGAAAAACGCAATATTCGCTAGAAAAAATCAGTGGTGTGTGGTTTTTGACCAAGCAAGCGAAGTCATTGCAATTTGATGTTACTCGCGTACAGATCACATTATTATTTTTCCTTACACCCGGTATAAGAACTCAGACCAGTAGGTAATCCCGCACAGAACTGCTAAAGCCCTATTCCTTTCTGTACAATAATGTACCTTTAAATCAAATAAACTTTTTTTTCTCTCTTTACTGATTAACAGCTTAAGTTTCCGAAATAATAGCGTTTTTTATATGTAATTTAATTTTATAATTTTTCGAAATTAAACGAAACTCGTGTTCTTAAATAATTTTAATCTTACTAGTTGAATTTTTTGTAGCGACGGAAGGCGAAACTTTTACAAATCAATGGAGCGCAACAGCTATGCTGCTATGTCCATTTTGTCCAGCAGTGGATAGATAAGGGCTGAAATGATGATGATGATAATGATTCTTTAGCGATCATTATTTATTTCCTAAACTAGATCGAGGTTAAACATTGTGCTGCATATCTAACATACGTTGCTACTTTGATAACAAATCTGATAAGTGATAAGGGGTATGATAACCTACTCATTTTGATTCAACCATATTAGTTTCAGTAGTTATCTATTTGCTAAATAAATTTGGAATGATTTAATTTAAACTATGGTTATTAACCATGATGAACTTATGAGACTAAACCAGATTGTACGTATATATGCTGACTAAGAAATAGAATAGAAACTAGCCCCTCGCCCAAACGTGCCCATTAGGCTGGCAGCGTTCCCCCGGTGTATTGCGAGGGAAATAAAAATAAAGGAAATATTATTTTATGCATTAAGTATTGCAACTAAGAAATTATTTATTATTATTATTATATTTTGGTTTTTTATTTTTTTTTATTTTAACCTGTGTTGTCGCACTGCTGGACGAAGGCCTCCCCTTTAATAGAGGGTTGTCATAATCCCCACGCTTGGCAGGCGGCTTGGGGATCGCTTCTGCCCGATAAAGTTTTACGATATACCCATGTCCTATCCTCACATGCATTTTTTAATGTAGTACAAAAAACATAAATCTATCTATATTTCTATTGTTATAATAAATACTTTATCTTTATATTTCAGATTCGGCCCTCTCCACTAATAAAAAGCGAAGGCCCTCTTACGTACTTCATCATATGTAAGTATATAAAAAATAAAATGTGGGTGGTGGATTTGTTAAAAAATGGCTCTCAACTTCAACTGTTCGCAGTTTGAAAATGTGAACTCGTAAATAGGAGTATAGTTGTTTAAGATACAAGTGCGATAGATTGGTTGTTAGAGTCAGCGACAATGAATGGACGGGAAATAAGCGCACGGATTTTGAAGACTATATGTTGAGCGTCGGCTCTCCACTCGCTTCAGTCATACTCTGGCTTTGCGACATGCGAGCAGTACGATACGACAATAAAAACTTCTAATACATGTACATGTGTTCTCTTTTTGTCATGCAGTAATTATATTCGCTATCTCTATTTTCCGGCAAATGTAATATGCATACTTTTAGCTAGGTATGCTTGATTGTGTTGTCTTGAATTTAGAACGATTTGCAATCGCTGTGCCCGTCCATTCCATTATCACTGTCGCTGGTTAGAGTGCCATACGCGAAGCGTGTTCAACAGGACCTTATTAAATAGGGCATATAATATAATGTCTTTATACTGTCTGTCGCGCCATGAAGCAAACGGCGGCGGTACTTAGGCTGGATACAGGCGATGATGGCAGTTTGTCGTTCAGTGTGGCGGTCTAAGGTCTTTGTTCAGCAGTGGATATTTCCGGGCTAATGATGATGTCTGTCTGTCCGTCTTTATGTATGTCCATCCATCAGTGTATCTGTCTGTCCAAGTTTTAATGACCTACTTACTTTATAAGGCTGTAAACTCTAACTTCCACTACGTCGTACTATTAGTTCTTCTGCGATTCCACTCGTGTTTCTTTTGACTTTTGTAATACTTTAGTGAGAAAACTGACAAAATCATTACAAAATAAGAATAATTTTCTTCATAAAAACTGCGTAGTTGGTAGGTTGGTACACACACGAACTTGTCCTGCTTTGCTCAAAAACGGATGAATATTTTTTTTTAGTACCACGACGTTTCCCGTTATCCTACTAACCTTTGGGTAACGAACCCTAAAAATAATGTGTGTGTTTTTTTTTAATTAGTTGATAATTTTGAAAACTCACAGTACGGATGAGGTAGTGTATACTTAATCGGTAATGCAGGTGCATTACCGATTATACACTACCACTATTATTCGCGTAAAACTTGGATTCGATTTCGAATATTCGAAAACAATTATTTTCTACTTAATAATGTTTATTAATTAATATGACTATAAAACCCTCCCGTAACGATTCGTGACTCCGCAGATCAGAATGACGGTGATGAGAAAACGAATAATTTATTGAAAATAAATTACGTACTTATGCCATAACAATATATACTTATTTACCCAAAAATTTGCCTCCCCCTTAGACCACCAAACTATACGACAACCTCCATTTGCATCCACCGGTTGCCCGCGACTTTTACAATGTCGACCATCGTGTTGTTCGTTATGCGTCGCACTTGACTAAGTAGGCGGTAACCGTCAACGATGTACGAATTAATTGTATTACATTAATTCGAAATAAGAATACGAAATTTCATGGGCGTGAGCTACCAAAATTATCAACGTTATTTAGACAAAGCATATATAAGTGTCGCCATTCTGGTGTCGAGTTCTCGCTAAAAATTCTAATTGAAGTTAATTTATAATTGAAAGAGGTGGTGATGTTGACAAAGTAGTTGAATGAAGATTGTTTTATAACCGTTTCTTGATTATTTTATAACCGTTTATTGAATGCCACAAAATAATTAACATACTTTAAAACTAAGTTATTCTAACTCAGCACAACGTATATTAGGGTAGATACGCGTGCTGCCGAAGAAGTTTGGCAATATCGCGCTATTGCAACGTTTCTAAACTCGAACACCTAAAAAAATCGGGTTAATGTACTGGATTTTTATTGAAGAAGATAAATAATCTAATAAAGATAAATAAATACTACCCGTCTCAAGCATAAAAACATAAACACTTTTTAACTAAAATAGGGTTGAAATACGTTTCAGCGTTTTATGAATGTGACGGTAAATGAATAGGATCCGGATTAACTTGCGTGCTAGTAAATACATAACCCTTTTTTTGTGTGTAGCTTTACGGAACCCGTTCGGTGCTCAAATGGCTCTCGCACTTACTTAGCAGGTTTTTATTCTGTCACGACAGTCCAGTCTCACTATATTCACGTATGATTAATCTTATTTTATGACTCATGTTCTCACGTATACCTACAGATTTTTAATGAATGAAAACCTCAACTATACACGATTTCTTATTTTTATTCATGTCATCACTTACGTGCCATCATGTCGATGACTGCAAATACAGATAAGTGAACGTCTTACAAACTTGGTAACGCAATAGGGTAGATGACTGATGTTTATATCGTTGAAACCAATAGTTTTGATGAAGAATTAAAGTAAATATAGTAAGTTTATTGAAAAAATAATTGAAATCGCTTAATAATGTTCTGATATATGAGCGTTTAAAGTTTTTGTTAGAGACAACTCTGTCCCTTACCCACAAAACAAAAAATTACGTCACGCCTTAAGTACTTGTCAGACTAGCATTTATATGGCGTACAGAGAAGTGACGTCAAGATTTGCTGTTTCGCCTCTCTGTCTAGCATGATATTAAAATGCTTATTTTTATCAGATTTTCACTTTCTTTTCATTAAACAGCTATATTTATGGGCCACATTTTAATAGGACAATAAAAAAACCAGCTAGCCTATTTTATTAGATAAGTCCCTATGCCTACTTACTCAATTTTCTTGTTGCTTTCCTCCTTACCGCTTATGGCGTCACACATTGCGCATTTTCCAATGGCATGTCCATTAACAAGATTTTACTGACACGAGTTCAAATCTACCTATCAAGTCAAACATGCATCAAATAAGCCTTAGAAACATTCAAAGTCACATAAAATACAAGTAACAGTTAATCCAGGCCACCAGTACACCAGTTACTTACTTTAGTAAAAGTATATTATATTTTCTGTTGTGGAAGCTTTGGCGTTTCGAAATCAACATGAAAAGACAAATTGTTATTTTACAGCACAGTTGTACAGTATGTTGTTGTTTTGTTATATATTTATATTTTGTTCCTTTACACTACTTTCTAGGGACCTGGGTATGTCCTAAAAGTGCATCCAGAACTATTGGAGGATGGGCAACTGCGATCCCCATGGCGCGGCGTGCCAAGCGTGGGGACTATGAACAACCTACCTGCCTTAGTCCAGCTGGCCTTCTGGCTGATGATAATTATCTACTTTTTTACACCAAAGTCAATAAACTTATTTCTTACAATATCACTATCTTTTAATGATTACGCTTTTTATTTTTAATATGTTACCGCTTTTTCTTTGTGCCATTATGGGTACAAAAAATTATCTGATTTTATTCGCCTTTGAGCACCTACTATAACATACAGCTTCTAGTGATGGGACAATCAAATGTTTGTAGTTTTATATATTAACTATTACTATACGATATCATAGATTTACAAATTGGCAATGTACCTATTTAGATAGATAAAATCAAAGATTAAGAAAGATGCGCCATCGCGTAATAAAACAACGTTTGAAAATGATCCCCGTGCCATCATGTTTACGAGTTGCGCCAGAGTGCGAAAGAAGATAGCACTTTTATGAGAGCAAAAAGGATAGCGTGCGTGTCGCTTAGTGAGCGCAGACAGGCGAGACAGTCCCTGGGGCCGTTTTCACGGGGCCATTTGAGGGCGCGATATGACATATCTCCCTCCATATTTAAATATAATATCATTGGATAGAATATCTTTATTGTAAACACGAAGAATTAAATCTACACGGTAACAGGAGAAACATTATAAATGCCACAAATGGCGGCCTTAACGTTAAAAGCGATCTCTTCCAGGCAACTGTTTGATGGTGGTAAAGAAATTCAGTAAACAACATAATTATATAATTTACTAATATTAACATTATTGATAAAAGTACTGCCTCTAATGCCAACATAAATATTTTTTAAATAGTTAATTATGATATTCTCTATAATAAAGCTGATGTTGATAACGATTCGGGTGTCTGCTCGAAAAAATTGGCTTCATTCGAGACGAAAAAAATGTATGTCCCTTTTGTGCTATGGGAAACAGATAGCTGATACAATACTTATATGTTATAGTTTTTTTGTAGAAAAAAAGCCTACAAATTGGAACGATTTTTAGGGCATAGAATGGTAGATAGCCCCTAATCTGAGTCGCGTAAGTGACTAGGCAAACAAAATGTTAAAATGAATAATAATAGTGTTAAACAATCTATCTATGGTCCCATCCCATCCCTAGAAGCTGACGTAGCCGACATAGGGGAATAAAACCAATTTTTTTTTTGTTTCCCATAATTAGCACAAAGCCAAATAATATTGGTGCTATTTTGGGAATATGCTGGGGCCTAATTTCATCGGTGCTCGGTAAAAAATAATAGATGCTCAATAGGGTATGTCAACCCAACTCAACTATGTATTATAGGTAATTATAATATTGTTAATTATTTATTTATTGTTTGTTCTAGTTTCTTTAACAACAAACGTCAGCCATGTCAGAGGCCTTCGGGCGGCACATTAGCTCTGACACTAGGGCTGACCACTCAGCCTATACGAACTTACTTACTTTTTATAATATTAGGTTCTAACATAATATGCCTACTATATATTTTACTTATAATACGGGACGTACGTACGACGACCTGCAGATTCCTCAATTAAAAACATATTATATTTAATTTTTAATTGATTTGATGAATGCCGAGTTAAAAAAAGTTTATGAAACATGCATTATAAACAGACCGAAGAGCTGGCAGCTACCTTGGACAAAGAATTAGTCTAGCGATTCAAAGGGGGAACGCTGCCAGTATCTTCGGAACCTTGCCTAAAGGGACTCCTTTTAATGATATATTTTAAATATTATATTATATTTTTTCAGGTTTTTAGTTTTAGGTTAATTATTCTAAAGTTAACACATTTCATATTGAATAAATATTCCTATTATGAAATGAAAAAAAAAATTATAAATTATTATTATTGTAAAACAATATAAAATTTAGTCGAATGTAAAAAAAACTTTGTCCAATATTCTATGAAGTAAAAACAGACGAAAAATATGTTTTTTTTTTGTTATTAACTAATTACAATTTGGGTTGTTTCCAAAGAATCTACTTAAAAAAAACTCAAAGTACGTAGGTACTCCAGGAAAAAAACTTAGGTTTATTTTAATGGTTACTATTGTATTTACCTTCATATTTTTATCGCTTACCTTGGATGATTTAGCTCTCTCTGGGTACTTAAACAAAGTCTCTTACCTAATACAAATTATATCAGCTAAGACTTTGCAACTTACCTATTTATATTTTGAGGTTTTGTTGCGGGGTCGATAACAAAGTGTCATCCGCCCCGGTTAACTAAATTATTAATTCAATGATAATTTCAACTTAGCCCCCGTGTACTGAGTTGACGGTACTAAACAATTAAATTTAAACGACTCGCCACTTACCTACGTTAATTTCAAAAACTGTTAATTTCATCAAATGTCTTAAGGCCGCCATTAAGGCCTAAGAGTAGGGCCTTCGCTTTTCTGTGATTAAGGCCATAAAAATTAAGGTTTTAGGGTATAGGTATGACGGTATCAAAGTTTTCAAATACATGTCAGAAAAATCTATATGAGAAGACCGGAATCTATTGTTCAAATTATAAACGTATTATTCTAATTAGGTTCTTTAAATAAATGTTATTACATTTGAAATTATACCTAAATATAGGTATACCTATTGAATCACCTTCAAATTGAATGCTTAGTCTAGGTGCTTCCCTTTGTTTCATTCGTGAACCAAATATATATATTTTATATTATCAGCCATGTCAGAGGCCTTCGGGCGGCACATTAACTCTGACACTAGGGCTGGCCACTCAGCCTATACGAACTTACTTACTTTTATTATTTATCAATATTTACTTTAAAAATTTCAACCCTATATCTTTGACTCTCTGTCGCAAGATAATTTTTTAAGAGAAGTCTGTCCACATCTATACAAAACTACTTGGCTTTTTAGATAGATTTCGGAAACTTCGTGATTAGTCAGTGAATAACATTTCGCTTTTATATAATACCCATGTATAAAATACCTATACCCACATTTAGGATATCAGTTAAAAAGAAACCTACTCCACAAGTATTTTTTCTAAAGTATAAACAAGAATAAAAGAATTCTCGGTAGTTCCAAAAGTCGTTATGAGGATGTGCACGCCATTGGATCCTTTTTTGGGGGCGGGGCAAGGGTTGCAACCCACACCCATTCAATTCTCTATGTAATTATACTCAGGCAGATTGGAGAATAGAGGACCTATTTAGATTCCAAATTTTCCAACATAAATTGGCATTATTAAATAAGTAAGTATAAAAAGTTACCTACAATAAAAGTCATAAGAATTATAAATATAAAGTGTAAATTAAACAATCTTTAATAAAAAATCGCAAAGGCATTTCACAAGGTATTCACAGTCGCAATGGACGAATTAAAACCAAAATAAAGAAGCCACCGACGCTTGTAATTCGAAGTAAGCTGCAAAACAAAACGAATAATTAAACTCGTAATCGTTCGGTTGAATTCGCGCTTCTTTGGCGCAAGAGTTAAAATTTTGGGCTAGCGCTAGCGATTGCGGGAGCGGGTCGGGACGGAGGGGAGGGCGGAGATATCCGCTCGCTCGCGGATTGCCCAATTCCTGCCAAGCGTACCTACTGCGCCGGCGACGATTATTTCGTCATGCTGGCGGCACTCTGACTCAAACCGAACGATTACGACACATATATTTCAGACGTTTGATGCCTTCTGACGGTAATAGGAATATAAAATATTCAAAAGATTCACCAGCTATGATCCCAAAAATGGCCGTGCTTCTGCAGAAAATTCAAAGATTTCGCAGCCGAATTTTAAGACAGCCTGCGTAAACTTTAACGTCACTGCGCACACGGCCACGGAATCATTGTAAAGGACATGAACGGCGACACCCAATATAGTTCAAAATTGAAGATTGCATGCCGACCAAATAGGAGAGAGAAAAAGACTGACTAATAGAAATAGTCAAAGTCAGATGCTCTCCCCTGCATGGCCGACATTTATATTTCTTCTTTCTTCATTCTTCGGATCTTTGCTGCAGCTCTTGAATTGTCAGGTTCAGTCGCGAAGGCTATTGTAGCGTGAGTCACATGACGTCGCAAGAGGAAAAATGTGACTAATTATGTTCGGCCGCAGAAACAAACTCAAACAGCGCGGGCTTGAAATTGAAATTCTTAAGATTAAAATTGTAAAATATTTTATAAACGCGCGCGAATGTAGAACCGTTTCGAAATTTAAATTTGTTTCACATATTTATTTAAAAGAGGAGACGTGGTGTCCCGGGCAATGCACGTTAGAAACTAACTTGGAATAGTAAATGTTGGAATAAAGTTAACTTCAACTAGGCTGTGTTATTAGAGTTTAGGAAGCGACCGGAGCTGAGGACGACCAAAGTGCGAATGGTCGTCACGTAGCGGAGATCCATGGCGTAGTGGTGACAGGCGAACGAGAGGGGCGGTGTGAAGTGCGGGGCGGCGCGGCGGTGGCAGCGCGACAGGCTGCGCGCGCAGTGAAAGGACGCGAGTAGAGTGTGATGCAAACGATCGATGTGGAGTCCAACCGGCCGTCGAAAGACATCGTTTAGGTTACGGTGGTATACCTATCAAAGACTCCCATTAAATAAATTCTACAACTTAAGTAAACCAAGTTTGTTTAAGTCTTTAAACAGTGTTAATTGCATATTAATCGAATATATATTATAAGAAGACATTAGGGAACAGTAACGGCTTATGATATCAGTTCAGTGAACCGCGATATTTTGAGTCAAACGCGCGGTAATCCGCGCAACGAAAAACAATTGTTGCCAGTTACCAGGAACTATAATAGACTGATCGGCGGTTGGTGCGATAACGTGGCTAAGGCAAGTCGGTGACAAAGTCGCTGAGGCCGAGCGTCGCCGTAGGTATCGACCGAGGCAAGAGGTGCGGCTGCTCGGGCGTTGTTCGTGAGTTTCCGCATGCTCTCGGTGGTCTATGTAGGTCACACGTGTAAACTTTATCCCCTCCATGTCGGCCTTGGCTTACTTTGGACGAAATGGTAAAGCGCCTCCTTTTCTCCTAAGGTCCGATACGACTACTCCTCGGGTAGGCTTATCTACAGCTTGCTACTCATACCGTACGCTATTGACAGCTAAGTATTTCACTACTTCAGATGTTAAGGACTAGTTGTACACGGCCACGCGATATTTTGGTATATCAATAAAATGTTGCCTACAGCACCCACGTACACCAACATCAACAACAGCAACGTACAGCTACACGTACTGTTATTTTCTATTGGTGTAAGGTAAGGTTATGTAAATAAAATCAGTAGTTCTGAAGCTTAACTCGAACAAAGAACTTTACTTCTTTTTATTTTATATAATATATATAAGTATATCAATATAAAATACATGTAAAATATAATTCAACAAAAATAGCAAACTTTTCTCAATGTTAATACGTGGTAATCTAGTATTTACTATACAAATCCAAAAACCAGATTTCATAGTACAAACACTTGAAGTTTAATAAATTGTAACAAATAACAAAGACAGTAATCTGTAGTCATATTTATTATAGGTAAGTACATAGAGGTACTTCTATGGGTAAGTAGATACCTGCTCTATTGTTCAAGCAGTCCGATGAGCGTACGAATAATTAAAAAAGAGCCTCGTCGCAGCACATACAAAAGACAAAAAACTCAACACTTGTCGTTAAATTGTGGTTAAACAGTGATTTTACATATGGACGAATTCTGATATTACAACTGAAGCTTGTTTATTTCTAAATGCATTATAGTGGGAACACTATATATATAAAAATATCATAATATTGACACACATTTAAACAAAATGCAGTTAAAATACAAATATATAGATACAAGTATTGTGTATCAGATATATATCTGGTTCCTATAATACAAGCTTTGCTTAGTTTGTGACTATATGGCAATGTATGACATGTCCACCGATAATTACATAATTATTATATTATATATATTATATTGTATATATAATTATATATATTTATATATATATATATATATATATATACCAACCAAGAATTTTCTATATATATTACAATCAAGATCAGGAGCACAATTTCGACTAGTAAAATTTTTTCGTGCACTTAATTATAATATATTTCAATCAATAACAGTTTATGAATTGGGCCATGTGTGATTGTGCATACGTGTTTGAATAACAAAAGCATTAAAGGTATATAATTTTGCTATATGGCATATATCATTTTAAATGTAGCAAACAATATCATATATAAAACAATTCCATAAGCATACTTTGAACTGTCATTGTCATACCTGATATTTATCAAACGAAAAGAAAAAATAATATGTATGGTTGATAAAGAATAATCAAATCACCAATTTTTACTTTCCATGAAAATACCAAACATTAAAGATACCTTATAAATATTAGTGTAGAGATATACAAACAAAAAGAAGTTTAAAATTGATACTTTTTAAAGGTTTTTTTCTGCTTATTTACCTATATATCTACTTAGATTGTATTTATAGTAATTATCGTGACTCGTGCAATTGTATAATAATACCTACTTATATAAATTGAACTATGCATGAAGTGATTTATGATTATTTTAATTTAACCTAGTTATCATTTTATTTAAGCACTAATTTGAAGTCGTTTTTAGGGATTTTACTAATTAAATAAATACGCATAAACTGTATTTAAAAAAATCATCACATTACTAATGGATATACTTTAATCAATAGTTTTGAGAAAAAAGTAAGAGTAGATACGGAAGAAAGTAAGTGGGGACCACATTGAGACCGCGCAATCGCCGTTCCACCCGCATGCGTAGATGGCTCCTCTCGCAACCCTACTAATAACGATCGCTACCCAACTCTAGTCACTTGTTGCGTTTGTAAGTCAAACGTTCCATAATAATAATATTTTTTTATACATTTAGTCGTTATTTTAATAACAATTACTAACTCACCATTTTGATTGAGAACTTGTGAGAATACTGAACAATTAAATAGGAGTGATCGAAAAAGAAAACAGAGCGCGGCGCCGCGCCGTAGTCACGAGGCAATGCGGCGAGTGAGCGGTGAGTATCTAACCCCGTATCTATCATCGAGGTCGACACTCGGCAGCCCAGCGGGCCCCATCGAATAAAACCGCTGCAGATGATGAAAACAGTGTTTCGACCTCGTTCCAATCTAGGACAGCACCCAAAATAACTAGGGCGCCGTTACTGCGCAACTCATAGCAAACTACCAACGTTGCGAGGCCTGTGACAAAAGTATACACGCCAGGGTAACGCAGTTCCAATTCGGCTGGTCGAGCCAGTTGCCGAAATCGGCTTCTTATACTTGCATGGTATTCATAGGCAACGTAGCACAACAAGAAAGGTAAGTATCTAATCATTTAACATGGTTACACAATGAAAATGTAATAATATATTATGTAGAATAATACGAAAAAAGGCAACGCACCTATCAATGCGGAGGCTATCTATTTACCATATAATATGTTAGAACCAATAATAATGCATAAGGTTCCGTACCGGCCTATAAATTTATCAAAAATAAATTTAATAATGTCTGCCTAACAATACATATTTTAATTGTGTTTTATAGTAAAAGAAACTGTATAAGTAGCTTTTAAAATATGAATGAACTAAATAATATTCATATTATAGTAAAACAATTATAAAATGATACATTTTTTTATTAATGAATAATGAACATTGTATATAGACAAGGTATTTGATGGCCACGACATAATAAATATAATTTGATTGATTTAGTATAAGAATACATTACAAAAGTCGGTAACAGTGAGAAACGTATAGGTAGGTAGATTAACTTTTATAATGCTTTTGCGATAGTAATTATTTTAAAAAAAAGTTAAAGTATTTAATAATAAATAGATAATTATGTGAGTGCATATTACTAAATAATCAGTACAAATCAGTATTTTTGATATAAAAATGTATTTATTAGTTGAGTTTTCACTAAACATATTTTGCCAATATAATTAAGTAAATTGAATTTATTTCTCAAGTTTTTAGTAACAAAAAGCGTATTTTAATGTCATTGGTTCTTTGATGCCCACGCAAAACGTTTCTAGTCGGTCTATTTCGGGAAGTTTTGCTGGGGCAAGTGGGAATAACCTAGGTTATGCACGTTAATGGCGTAGGGGTTTATTCATAACCATCAATTGAGGGACTACCTCAAAGTAGGATAGCGCTATACACCATACACCACCGAGTGCCGTTAAAAAGATAATGAATTAGCGCAGTCTTGCCAAAAAATCAAATTATATAATAGCTGATGATTGCAACAAAACCACGAAATCAATTAAGTACAATTTTGTATTAAGCTCATACACTAGGAATCATAATTAGGTAACCGATAACGTGATAAGTTAAACACTTGAATGAACATCACCTTGATGATATGATACACACGTATAGGTTTTTGCGGAGATATCGTATCTATCACGAAAATCTAATTTAATGTGATTTAATGGAGTTTGCCTATAGAGGTATACTAGATCATAGAGTCAAAAATTCATATATTTCTGAAATTGTATAGTATAGTACGGGACAAAAATTCTATAATAATTACCCATGTAACTTTTATTTTCCATATCTACAAATTCAAGAGAGTCGGGGAACCCAACATTTTTAATTTAATCATGTTTTCAGCGACGACGTTGAGTTCAATTTATATTTTCTAATAAACATGTTTTTACTGTTGTCTAACTATAGGAAGGGCGTTCAATAAAAAGTGAGAATGAGTATGTTGCCGGTAACTTTTATTAAGTGTTATTTTATTTTTCAATATAGTCGCTTTTTAGCGTAATACACTTGGAATATCTTTTTTCTAAGCTTAAAATTCCTATCTTAAAAAACTTTTCATCCTGAGCACCTAAAAACTCCTGTACTGCAGCGACTACTGCTTCGTCATTTTCGAACCTCTGTCCTCTCAGAGACTCCTTCAGCCTCGGAAATAGATAGAAATCACTAGGCTACTAGGGCAAGGTCGGGTGAATATGGAGGATGCTCAAGTATTTCGAAGCCAGCATCACGAATTGTAGCCATAGCAACGGCGGACTTGTGAGCCGGGGCATTATCTTGATGGAACAAAACAATTTTTGCTAGTTTGCCTCGCCGTTTCTCGCGTATTTCGTTACGCAATTTTTTTATTTGTTCTGTAATGGCTAAACCTTATTTGATGTTTCTTTTCTTGTTTGCTACACCAGGCTCTATCCTTATTTCCATACCTTTAGAGATAATACGGTCTGCGGTTATCCATACAAATGTATTCCCCTATTTTCTTCCTGGTTAATGAATGTCTCTAGAGCAATTTTTTTTAATAAAATCTAGGTCAGACTACTACTATTTTTGAAGGGTTATATCTTTACCAATTAGTTGCTGAAAAACAGGAAATGACAGAGACATGTCTGTAGTAGACAGTATACACTTTATAAAAAAAACTTATTGCTCTAGAGACATTATCCAGGAAGAAAATAGGGGAATATATTTGTATGGAGGATCGCAGACCGTGCTCCCTCTTAAGGGCGTGGTCAGACTGAGAGGTATAAGTATAAACTACTAGAGGTCGCCCGCGGCTCCGTCCGCGCACGGAAGAAATTCGCCCTGCTCTTAAATATCATAATACTATTATACATTTTATTGTATTGTACTACAAATACCAATTTTCATCACTATAACTTCAAAAACAGATAACTTTCTATACAATATTTGATCCCCGATGTATCCCCCTTAAAACATCACTGTAATATTTTTTTTGAAAACATTATTTTTTATTTCAAATGTTCGACTAAAAGTTCAGAAACAGAGGTGTTTCATACAAAATTAGTTTGCCATTTTAACCCCATTAGGGATTGAATTTCGAAAAATTATTTCTTATTACACCTCTAGGTATCAAGACAAATACACCCTCCAAAATTAAAGTCTGTACGACTAGCGATTTAGGCTGTGAGTTGTCTGTCAGTCAGTCGTTAAGTCAGAACAGTGATTCTTATAGTATTAGAAGAAAAAAAAAATCCTATGAAAATATTTAAAGGGTTATATTTATTTTAGCGATTAGTTGCCGAAAAAAAGGAAATGACATGTCGAAAGTAGAACTAGACTTTATAAAAAAAAATGAAAACTCTAGAGGCATATCCAGGAAGAGGATTCCCCTATACGTTTGTATGAAGAATCGCTCACCGGATTCCCACTTAATAGCTCACGAAGAGTAAAGTGCCAACAAAACAATTTTTCCTATCTGCCCTGGTACCGGAGCAGGTACCGGGGTGGATGGGACCCACTCGAAGTGAGTAGGTTAGAGCGAAATGGCAAGTGTGGTGTGGGCTTGTTAGGACCGAGTCGTTTTGTTGAGTATATTATTATATAAGTATATATAATTATATATTATATTATGTTCCCGACTCCGGTCAGAACGAAAATATTTATCTATTTAGCTAGACAGTAAAATATATTCGCAAATTGCTACTAGATTTGATTGAGTGTTATACCTAACTGGTACTTACTTACATCTACACTAATATTATAAAGAGGTAAGTTTGTCAAAATGTAGGTAATGTATTATTTATTTTCATAAGCCTTTATTAACTACAACAAACTACAAAGACTACCTTAGACTACTAAGCCTGCTACACAAAATCAAAAGGATTGTATCCAGACATTCCAGGGGCCGTACCATGAACGCTTATAGTGGGACCGAATAGGCGCAGCTGCTGCGCGACTGCGAACCTTATTCTGGGGCGATATAATTAGCAGTCGCAGCGTCGGCAACTGAGCCTATTTGGTCTCGGAATAAGCGATCTTGGTACAGCCCCTGACCGATGAAAGTCATAATGTATTAAAAGTAAATATTTTGTGTTTGTTCGAGATAATTTCTGGAACAAATGCACCAATAGATAGTGGCAATATTTTTTTTATATTAATATGTGAATACCAAAAATAACAGTAGATATGACCCACAACAACGCGTGGTACTGTCAAATATTAGACACACATTATAGACATACACAAAACTTATTAAGTGAACATGACAAAAAAATGAAATAACTACCTATAAATAACAAATGAGAATAAGAACACATAAATAGAAAGATGAAGTAAAAATGTAAAGTTAAAAAACAAGTTGAAAAGAAAAACGAAGACCTACCTACCTAATTTAGGTAGGTACGTATATGTAGGCGTAGTAGGTATAACGGTGTAAGTAAGTACTACAAAAATAAATTATTATGAAAACATGTCAATGATGCATACAGAGTTTGGTACTAAAGAATACGTATTCTAAACTTCAGAAGCTAGCACATGAAAAATGGTAAAATATTCATGATGAAATGAAACTGCCTAACACGCACTCCGTTGATAAGATCGACCTACCTAACGTGTCACGTAAAGTCACGTTATACAGTAACGTGTGCTAAAACTGAATAGGCACACATGAGCATTCAACATTTTCATGTTCCATTACACTAAGAGAAGAGCCACCGCAAAACCTACGAAAACACCCTTAAAGGTAGATTGTAAACAATTAATCTGACGTATCTGCCGCGAGTTATCGTTCGTAGACTTAGCATGAGGAAAATCAATAGACAACCTCAGTCGTTCCGTCACTTGTGTCCCAGCTCCCAGCTAGCACACAATCAACATAACGCGACTCATCCGGCGCACTAACTAGTTAGTCGCGATCACAAGTACAGTAAGTCACGTGTCTAACTAATTGTGCGTGATAACAGCGGCGGAAAGACGCGCTACGCCGCGGCGGTACAGTGCGCGAAGGATTGGAACGACACCGATATGGGTACGATCCGACTCGCCAGCCTTGTTTGATGTCTTTTGCAATCGCCAATGCGTAGCTCAGCGGACTCACCTGTACTCGGAAGCAGCGCCTCGGGCCTCAGCAGGACGGATAGTGCCAACAGAGGCCAATGGCAGCCATTTTATGTATATTTATGAGAGGCGCGGTGGCTAGTACGCTGGCGCGCGTCGACGCAGACGGATACCGCATTGTCCTATACAGTCGGTATATGCGCGGTTCTGTACTACAGCACACTCCCCCCCTCCCCGGCCTTCTGCCTCCTCAGGCCACCCGAACTCCCCCCTCTCCCTGTCTTTACCTCCACCCGCGCTCGCACCCTGCCACAACAGCTTATCTGCAACTGAAACAGAGCACTTCGAATTTAAACTCTTAGAACTCCATTAGAACTTTATTTCTATGGCAACGTTTAATCGGTTGAGCGGCAATAATTGCAGCTTTCGCTTGAATTTGACTTTCATTAGGTTTAGTTTTGGGTATGATATGTAGCAGGTTGTTATTTTAATTTAAACTAGTTTGGTTGCCTTTTTCCTACCTACGTATGACCTCCAACGTGCCTGGTGGTGGGTGAGCGACGCGACGACGTGGTCGAGGATAGAGCATGTCGATCAAGAAGAAATCTGTTTAGGTGTTCACGCCTTAAAAAATCTATATTCTAATTCTGAGAAAACAGGAACTGTGTTAGCAAACTTATGACTTATGTTATATGATACTTAATCAATCAAGTGCTAACACTTATTTTCGCGATTGCTGTATAATAAAAGCAAAAAATGTTCACAATGACGATTATAAATGACCTTTTTTCTATTAGTAACGCTGCATAACCTGTATAAGTAAGAAACCGTCTCGCATACCAAAAGGTTCCATTCCATTCTATCTATAAAATACCTATAGGTATCTGTGTCATGTGCCATAGATAGGTACAAAAAAGTTATAAGTCATTTCTTGATGTTTAGCCTTGGAGGATCTAGCTCTCTCTCTGTTTAGCAGAAGCGCGACTCATACTTTCCAATAATGCTGGCAGGTACGGTACCACCAGCAACACAGAACACAACATAACCGGCACAACCGACTTAAAAAGTGTTATTATTGTAGGGAGTTTTTAGTCAAGATATCATTTTCCTCTCAATACTCGTTTCTTAAATTCAGTGAACTCTATCACAACCAATCGATAATGGCTGGCGTCCTCGGATTAGAGGTGTTATATTAGGATCGACTTTCAAAATTGATATATAACGATTTACGTATAACAGGATATCTAAACCGTTACTCGGAACAGTCAAACAACAGTAAAATGACTGTTTTATTTCAGTGTTCTCGAGTAGAAGTGAGCGTAAACGAGAACAGGTTAGTATTAGTAAAATACCAATATAGAGTAACAAGATATTATGATCGTTGTGAATAGCATGTTATACCATTTATGCCCTTAGATTATATTTTATGTTACGTATATAGCTGTTATGAATATATTACTCCCTCCTCTATCGCGGATCGTGGGCCTTTCGACCATTGTCCATAACTAGGTCACCACTAATGTCGGTAATCTCGCAGAACGTGTGAAAGAGAAAGTCTATTTTGTTATGTGCGGAATTTTAACATTATCGAACTGTTTCACTTTCCCCTAGCCGAGGCCTACGGCAAATGCGCTGTGAGATGAAACACTTTAAAAAGAAGCAATAATCGTGAAACAAAATACTTAGAAACCTATTTAATTATAGGATACCTATTATTATAGTATCTATTATAGCTTTATCACTTAACTCGTCGATATTTTTTGTTTTAGATCTATTATCATACTAATATTATAAATTATTTAGTAATATAATATATATTATTTGAGTACTTATAAAATTAAAATAATGATTAAAATTAATTCAAGCATAAAGTATTTAAATTTAAGTTTAGATGTTTGCATTCGTTACTTGATCAGTCAAAAACGTGTGAACGGATTTAGATTACATTTGGTATAGAGGTACCTCTATACCAATCTATAGATTATAACATGGAATGACACATAGGCTTCTTTTTATCACAGAAAACACGAGTGAAACCTGGTACTGCATCTCAAATTATGATCAATGAAATACCACACAATAAAAGAATTACTACGCATACACGTTGAAGATAAAAATATCCAATTTACTACAAACAGAAGGTCTAATCTTAGTGTCTATTTATATATTCACACAAGTCTGAGGAGTGATAAACATTACTGACCACAATCCAATCCACCTCTAGTCTTCATTGAGTAGGTCATAGCTTGTCTACGTCAATCCATACACGAGTTTTTGTTAATACTAAAGTCTAGATCTTATCCTGTTATTCCAAGGAATAAGATCTTTATTAAATTTCATCCATATCCGTTCAGCTGTTTTTACGTGATTTGGGTAACAAACATCTAAACACCCGACATAATAACTTTGACATTCATAATATTAATACAGTAGTAACAAGTTCGTTAGTAACGTAAGGTTAGTGTAACTAAGTATTTAACGATATTAATAATAACCTTCATTATTTCGCACTTATTTTTTATACAATTTTATGTACAGTTTATTTTGGTTTAATCTTTTATAATCAAGTACTGAACCCGAAGGTTCCTAAACTAAAGGACTTATAAATTGAGTTTCAGAAACAGATGGACAGGACGTTTTTGTGTAGTGTGTTTTTTGTTTTCTTGTGTGTGTGTAGTAAATAAGTAGATGGCTCGCCTAATGCTAAGCTACCTGCCTTTCCCCGCCCCAACACCCCACGGGGTCCAACCCGGAAGTATGTTTATAAATGTCCTTTCTAAAACTTGCTGTAACTCTGCGTTACTTTCTATAGCTTCGCAGAGAGAGAGAGCTAGATCCTCCAAGGCTTCGCAGGAAGAAATATCCTCATTTTTAGCCGACTTAAAAAAAGGAGGTTCTCAATTGTATGTTTTTTTATGTTTGTTAGTTCAGAACTCCGTCTTTGAAAGGACATACTTTCCAGATTAGTCCCATAGCAATTTCATCGAACTCGGTTCAGAAATTTAAAAGTTTAAATCAAAATAACTGGAAAAAGCAGTCATCCAAGTAATCGAAATTGAAGTCGGTTGTTTTTTTAAAGTAAATGTATTTAGTTTATTTTTAGCCAACTTCAAAAAAGGAGCAGGTTCTATGTTCGACTGTATGTATGTTTATTTTAAATTTATGTATATTTTCACCGATTTCTTCGTCAATTGTGGACTGATTTTTGTAATTTTTTTGTTTGGTAGGTTTGATATTATATATTATATTATTTTTAATACGTCAGAGGTGGTCCCATATACATTTTATAGAAATCGGTTCATTAGTTAGATTTTTAAAACAAAATTACTGGAAAATATGAACATGTCATCCAGGTAGTCGAAATTAAAGTGGTTTTTTTTTGGTTTGACTGATGCTGTTGGCCTCAGATGGCCTCTACAGCGTCACCGGACTTTAGGCAAGCGTAAATGGCACTCGGCCTAGGTTTAGGTTAAAGGCGACTAGCTCAAGGGCACCTCACACGGTACGAACCTCGGCTTGGCCGTCGCCGGGAGTGGGGTCAGACTTGCCCTGGCACCCCATTCTGGGGCCCTAGTAGGTTGATCTGGTTGACTATTTGGAGAGAATCTAACCGATCTTCTGACAGATCTGGGGAATCCTCGACCTCGCCGGCGAGGTCGGTGCGTGTTTGTGTGCCTCTGGTAACCGGTGCCTATACCAAAAACGGAATACTTCCTGTTGCTAGGAGTGGTCGGATCGGGCGAGCCCAGCGCCGCCGAGGTGACGACGGCGATGGGGTCGTGCGGGTCGCCCAAGATGTGTCTGGGGCGTCTACGGAAGGGGGCGGGTCTGTCGTGTCTGTCGTATAGTTCGAGGCTTGGACTATGAGTAGATTGGGATGGTGAGGGACCGCATCGAAATAGCGGCGCGAAGCGTAGGTACTTAATGTACTGACGGATGGAGGGGAGTTCGAGATCGCAGTGCAGGTCGGAGTTTCGAATGGACCAGCTAGCGGCGACTACTCTGCGGATGAATCTATTTTGTATGACTTGGAGTTTCTATAGGTCTATGCTAGAAGCGTGAGCAAACGCCACGGAGGCGTACGTCATGACGGGGCGAATACAAGTTTTGTAGATTGTGACCTTATTTCTAAGGGACAACTTACTACGCTCGTTGAGTAGGGGAGTGAGCCGGCCTAAGAAGAAGACTGCTCGGTTGCGAACTATCTGAATATGCTTTGAGAACGTGAGTCGACGATCAAGGGTCACACCGAGATACTTGGTCTCGGTAGCCCATGGGATGGCCGTGAAGCGTGATATGCTTCGAAGGAGGTCTTTTGGTCGGATGAAAGTACACGGCTGCACTTTTATCGGAGTTAACAGTGATAGCCCACTTCTTGAACCAGTCTCCGAGGAGGTTGAGGGCTCGTTGAAGATGGGCTAGCTGAATGACCTTGTTCCACCCTCTGGTGTAGAGGGCGGTGTCGTCAGCGAAGAGAGTAAGCTCCACTTTGGGAGTGCGGGGGATGTCGCAGGTGAATAGCGAGAAGAGGATCGGGGCCACTGCGGAGCTCTGAGGGACTCCGGAGCCGATGTGGTGGGGGAGGAGCGTTGTCCCTCGACACGGTATCGAAAGCTTCGAGCCCTGGGAAAGTCTTGTATTATGAGTACAAGATGGTCTGGCAGCCCGTGCTGATACAGCTTGTATATCAGCCCATTGTGCCAGACTTTATCGAAAGCTTTCGCGACGTCGAGGAATACCGCTACAGTCCCTTGGGGGAACGGCTTGTGGGTGTAACCATGGCCGGGTTTCGTGTTGAAACCTTCTAGGACGTACTCCGTGATGCGGTGTACTTGTTGGACGCAAGAGTGTCTGGCTCTAAAGCAGAACAGCTCATCAAGAAGGAGGTTGTTGTCTTTGACAAAGGACCAGATGCGCTTCAGAAGGATGCGCTCGTAGATCTTCCCCAGGGTACTGAGGAGACTGATGGGACGGTAGCTAGAGGGCTCAGTAGCCTTCTTGCCGGGTTTGTGGATGCCGATGACGTCGGCGGATTTCCAGGCTTCGGGGAAAAAGCAGTTGGTGATAGCCGCATTGAAGATGCTAACTAGAAGGTGAACTAGCGTAACGGAGAAGTGCTTGAGCACTTTGTTACTGATGCCGTCCGCACCTGGAGCTTTCCTGGTGTGGAGGCCCTTGATAATCGACTCAACCTCGGAAGCCGTGACAGGCTCGAGTTCATCAAAGGGGGGAAGTGAGGATCTGTGTTCGACTTCACTGTTCACCGTATCGAGGTGAGCAGGGTCGACATGTTCTAAGCTGGGGCTGCACTGGGTTTCGAGGCTGTCGGCCAGGCATTCGGCCTTTTCCTCGTCGTCAAGCGCGGGGGGAGGTCAGGTCGGGTGATAGGGGGAGTCCGTTGTTTTTTTTAAATACTTGTATTTATGTAGTTTATTTTTAACCGACTTCAAAAAACGAGGAGGTTATATGTTCGACTGTATGTGTTTTTTATTTTATGTTCACCGATTTCTCCGTCAATTGTGGACTGATTTTGATTTATTATTTTTTGTTTGGTAGATAATAGGTCAGAGGTGGTCCCATATAAATTTTATCGAAATCATTTCAGTAGTTTGGTTTTTAAATCAAAATTACTGGAATAATAACTGGAAAATATGAACATGTCATCCAGGTAATCTAAATTGAATTAAGTTATTTTTTTTAAAGCGTATTTTCTTAGTTTGAATACATGCCGTGTCGTTTGTTTGTCGGTTGTTGAATAGGTCGTTGGTATTCAGGGCACCCAAATCTAGGTGCCGTTGCTCGGCAACATTAATCATCCAGCAAAATAGGTCAAATACGAATTAAAACGATATAAAGCACACAGCAAATAACTACGAAAGAGCAGATGTTTTAATCTTGCTGCAGCTTGAAGCCTGAACAAAGAAACGAGTCATCTTTTATGTGTATAGGTAAAACTTGTCCATTCTTTGTTTCCGTTTTCGGTTACTAGTCTTTGTTTGGTCTTAAGCGGTTTGGACAGTTCGATGGGACAGACATTCTAAAATCACATTCTGTACCCACAGACACATTCTTATTCTCAATAACTATCGAAAAGTACGTGTAGTACATAAGTAAACGATATAATGATTTAAAAAAAATGGGGCAGCGCCCCAGACGTCTCGCCCCGTTTACGCTCCTGCTACCTTTTCTCAAACATTTTATGATCGTTTACGTAATGCGTATTTTTAAGGCTTCTGTACTTAGAGGTAATGATTTAAAATGCCACTCAAATCCCCATACTTCCCTACATACACAAGCACAAAAATGTAATGTTCAATGTAGGAAAATATTGTACTTATACCTACTTAATTCGATCCTTGAAACTGGGCAGTCGGTAGTGTGCAAACAACTCATGGTTCTCTTTTCCTGTACTTATAGTACGTATAACAATATTTTCACTAATTTCCTTAAATAGGTAATACAAAATACATACAGTAGATAATCATGCTGTAACACAATTTTCTCGTGATTATGTATACTTTTGCAGCACTGTGAGGTGTCGACCGAAAGCTGTTTGATTATTCGTCTTTGAAGACAGACTGACGACAGACAGACAGACAGACTTTCGTTTTACTTTGGAACAGAGAAACACTCGCTGAAATTTTTTCATGGGAGCTATCTCCTCCAAGGGCTTTCAAGAAAACCAGGGCACTGCTTTTTTTGAAAAATTCAAATAAAAAAATACAACAAACTGTTTATCTGTGTCTGTTTTTTTTCCGTACCACTGTACGAAAACTGTAACGAAATCTGTGTGTCTGTTTTTTGTGTGTTTATCTGTTTTTTCATACCGGTACGATTTTTGTGGCTGGGTATGTCCTTAAACTGCATCCAGACCCACCGGAGGACGGCCAGCAGCGTCCTTTTGGTTAACGGTGGTGACCATTCTGCGATCCCCAAGCCGCCTGCCAAGCGTGGGGATTATAGCAACACCCCTCTATAAAGGGGGAGGCCTGCGTCCAGCAGTGGACGTTTTATGGCTGACGACGACGACAATTTTTGAATTTGGTACGGACTAATGCAATAGTAGGTACTGTTAATCAGGTCAAAGGAAATAGGTCAGCTGTGACGACGAACAAGATTACAGAGACCAAAATCACGCTATTTCGTATAAACTCATTTAAAAATACATATTAAAAGCGACATAAGAAACTTTAAAAAAATATGTAAATGTATGCACAACTAGAAACAAAAACTAATATACCTGCATAATTAAAATAATAACTTAAAACTTAATAAGTAGAAAAATAAAACCACACCAAGAATGAGATTTTATCATTTTTACTGGAGTTTGACCAGGGGCCGTACTATGACATGTTAAATACATCCTCTTTAGATTTAGTCGCCGACGCTGCGCGACCGCGAACCGTGTTGCGAAGTGATAGAATTCACGGTCGCTCAGCGTCGACGGCTGACCCTAACAATCATAGTTTGAGGTCGTAACTAGATGATAAACTAAAATCAACTTAGTGCACACCACGTGCAGTCGAGCTTTTTTTTTATATTTACTTTCAGTCTTCTTTTAGTACAACAGAGGTCACACTGTGTTTGAAATAAGAACGTTGTAGGTAAAAGGGGGAAATAAAATAAACAGGTCGCGGGTCTGAGATCCCCTCGCGGGGACGGGAGAGTGGGGAGGTGGAACTCAAGGGTCGGAAACTAGGTGACCTACTTGCTTGCATTGCGACAAGAATAAGTAACAGTACTGCAAGAAGATCGCTCAATCTTTTGTTTTTTAACTACTGTGGTTGTTAAGCATATTGACCTACATCTTCACAGCTATCCTCCATAATCAGACTTTACGGTTACCGACATATAAGTGAGGTAGCCCTACTTCACTAGGTCTACTGGTGGGACCGAGAGCTCATCTTGTATTTAACCGACTCCAAAAAAGGAGGTTCGAAAAAACTCATATACTTACATACATACAGTGTGTGTGTTTTTTGGTGTATGTTCTCTTATTTCTCCTTTATTTGTGGACTGACTTTGACAATTCTTTTTTCGTTTGAAAGTGTATACCGCCATAATAGTTTGAAGTTGTTTTTTTAAAGCTTTCTAAAACTTATTCGGGCGCCTGGTCCATTGCCATTCAACGTAGCTATGCCGCCAGCAAGCTGGCAGCACGCTGTCGAGTGACTAATGCCGACAGTTGTGGGCTTAAGCTTTTTATTGGTTTTTCTCTAGACTTTCATCGGTCTAGATACAAACTTTTTGATCCTTTATTAGTGTGGTTTCAATCCCATACAATAGATAAAATGGACACACAAACACAGAGAGAGAGATTGAGATTCATATACTTAGGCATTTATTTTATGAATACGAGTTGATGAATAGTGACCATAAATACCTTGGAATGTTACACAAGGAAATAAATGAATAAGTGTGTATCATGTGTAAACCACATGCGGTGTGAAACGCTCCAGTGTTAACAATAATAATTTACGCAATAACGTGATAACGTTTGTTCTATGAACAAAAATTAGGATTTACGAGCATACAAATAATAAGGAAAACCTTGCTCGAATTCCCTAGGTTACCCCCTTTATCGCGGAATAAGCATTCAACTGATTAAGTACTTAGGTACGTCCCTAGCTGTGGGTAAAAGTTCGAGGTGCACCTATGCACCCAGTTTATGTATAGTAATTAGAATACGTACGTATAATTCATTTTTCTTGCCTAAGTGCAGTGTTTAGAGTTCCTTAGCAAACTACGAAAGCCCTTAATTTTTTAAACGGCCATAAAACTTTTTTTATTACAATAAACAAACATAATGTGGTTGATTCTGGCGGTTTTAGTTGACAGTTCTAAACTAACTAAAGTATTGCTGTCACTTTTTTACTAGGCATGGCTAGCTAATATAGCTAAGGACAGCAATACTTTAGTTAGTTTAGAACTGTCAACTAAAACCGCCAGAATCGGCCACATTATCTAACAACTTAAACTTCTTAACCTACTACACATAAATAAAAATATTGTTTTTGGATCCCGATCGATAAGAGCCAATCCAATCCATATTCAGCTGAAGTCTTGAAAAATATTGAGCCCTCATACAAAATGGAAATTTATTCCACTTCAAGCTCGCGGCCTACTGACACTGACGCAGCCTATGCCGATGATATAATGATGATTATAGCATGCCTCAAGTTTAGGAGAAGCCATTGGGTTCCCAAACACAGTATTATAAAGTTTAGCCAATACGACACATTATTATACTTTGTTAAAATTAATGCCCTATAAACGTATGTAGCCAACCAAAGTCACCGACATAGCTCGCAGGGTTTGTAAGTTGAATTGGTAATGGGCAGGCCACATCGCTCGGGGAACTGATAACTGATGGAGAAGAAAGGTTCTTAAGTGGCGATGGCGACCGCGCTAGTGTGCGCCGATAGCTTTCCTACCGGCGCGCGGCGGGCGGCGGCGAGCGGCGGCGTCATCGGCCTGATCGGCGTGGTTGGTGTAAATAGAAGAAATAATGAAATCATACCACTATTCTTTACTTTAATATAATAAGGGCAGTTTTGCCAATCATAACTAAAATAAATTAGTTTTTTTGTCAACATAACACAAAAAAAGATTATGCGGACATAGAAAATACACAGGGAACTCAAATCTCTATGGAGGCTGAGTGGATCCAAGTTGTTGGTGAGCTTGGGATCATCAACAATTCTAGTGGCTCGCCTCTGTACCCCTACTCGACTCCCCAGTCGAGAGCCTGAAGCCGATATTACTCGTAGTGATGTTCTATGTGCAGCGAAGAGACTACGTTAGTGCGGGGCAAGCTACTAATCGACTAGTCGTGGCTCCTTGAGTTTGTTAAAGGATGTGTTTTTCTTTATGCTGCTTACTGATTAATTCCGTAGCGTACGTGACATCATCTGCCGGTCCCAACAGAAAACCAGTGCTGGTTGTTTATAACCACCATCACGCTGAGTTGGGACCGGGTTCATGACGAAAATATAGATAAACTAATCTCTTTATTATTATTTTTATGTATGTGTATCTGTCTTTTTGTTTGTTAATAAATTATTTTGTATTGTTATATTGCTGTGCAGTGTAAACCATTCCAGAGGTGGTATGCTCCATGTCAGGTCGTACTTGTGTTTTGTAAAGCAGAAGCCGCTGACCCGGCGTGAAGCATCGCCACACATCAAGGTCCTTGGAGGCAAGTTTCGCCGTGGCCTCTAAGCGACCCCGAAACTGGACCTCACTAGAAATTGCAATGCCATGGATATCCCAAACTCATTGAAATCGGAAGGGAATGCCCTGAAACCGCAGGGAAGCTACGAATTGAGCTTTTTTTGCGGAAATGCAAACTTGTGTCACTAAGATATAACTTTACAAGGCAAAAGTCACCCCGCTTCAAGATCAGAGTAGAAACCGTGATCCTGTCGTAGTATTGTGAGTTCTCAATACTATACGAACCTGACACTCTTTCTGTTTCCTTCCACTTCAGGACGTCCATAATACGTACTAGATGTCCCCAGTACTATGATCCGCGTAGCTATGAATGTTGCCAATTTGCAATAACATTACGGTCGTTGACGTACCTACAGGATGAATTTCGCGGGAGACAAAACGGAGCCCGGGGGACTCTAGCGTTGATAAGCGTAGCATCAGAGCGAGAGCTGTCAACGTCGACCATAATTGTTCGCCCGGAAAGAAAGCTGGAATTCCAGATGCACAGCCACTACGGAATTCCAGATGGTAGTTTGGACAATAGCGCCTTGTGCTAAACTCTCTCACATGCCTTAGCGATATCGAGACTCGCCGCCAGTGCTTCCCCCTTACTCGAGGAGGACTCTATTATCCTGCAGCTCACCGATTCGTGAGGCACGCCAGAAGGTCTCCGCGGAAAGCCCAAGACGAAATCCGTATTGAAGATCGCTGATCTGCTGATGCTCTTCTGGGTATCCAAAGAGCCGAGCGTAGACCAAACATTCCATCCTTTTGATGAGTAATAAGGTGATGGCAATAGGGCGTATTTTGACGGAGAGCCGTCAAAACATCCAATACCTTCCTCCAAACCCTTTTTGGGGATTGGATGGACAAGTACGACTTTCCATGAGGATGGCACACAGCCCGAGGTGTAGTAAAGCCGAAACAGACGCGTTAAGATTGAAGTCAATTGGTGCACCAATTGACTTCTATCTTAACGCGCCTGTTTCGGCGCACCAATTGACTTCTATCTTAACGCGCCTATTTCGGCTTTACTACTTCTCTCTTCTTAAGAAAAATAAATACTGGCTAACCCAGCCGTAGCGCCTCCATAACGCATGCGCAGCGACGCTGCCCGCGCTCGCAGGTCGCAGAAAGAAACATTCACAGTTTGAAAAATAATTGTTTTATTATATTTGGCGCCAATTTCACGCCGATGTAATGACCGGCGGCGGCGTGGTTAAAATCGTCGGCGGCGTGTGCCACGCCGGTCGGCGCACACCTATAGAAGACGCAGTGTAGCGAGGCCTCCCACTAGGTGGACTGACGACATTGTAAAAGTCGCAAGCAGCCGGTGGATGCAAATGGCAGGTTGTCGTACAGTGTGGCGGTTTAAGGGGGCCTTCGTTGAGCAATGGAGTGGTGGCTGATGATGAATGTGGGTATTTTGTATTTGTATGATTATTCTTACATAAATCCGCCAAGCCGCAGGGCCCAGCTTGTTGGAATACCTCCACCTAATCACCCTTCGAACGTTAGCCTACGCCGTGGCTTTCTAACAGCTATGGAAAACTCACACTATCTATAACGAATCGCACTTAAGGCCGAACGCATCCATGTTTTAAGCACATTTATTTACTGCGATCAATCATTATTCTAATGCTGAATGAGATAGGGCAACATTTATCGGAACAAAATTATGGCACTTACGCAGATTCGTGCGAGCCAAGATTGGATATTTGTGGTTTCAGACCCGATAATATAAATATTTTTCAAAACTAAGAGCGTAGCTCGACTCGTTAAATGACAAAAAAACAACATTAAAAACCTGTTTAAGGTTTAAAAATAGAGGTGTTTTTTTTTTCATATCTAAAAGTTTTAGAAAGGTTACGAAAGCAGTTCAGATTAGTTCACTTCTCACATCTTATAGACACAAAGATTATTTTTTTGGAAAAACCAACTCATAAAAACCATCTAAAACTGCTATGACTGCACGTGATTTTTTAAAACAGGGCCCTTAACATATTTTTTCAAAGACGTCATACAGCCCGTATTTCGCCAGTTTAACACACTCTGATAAGATAAGCGATGGATTTCCGGAATTTCTACCGCACATCGGCTCAACGGTCTACGACCTCGCTATCGCATGAGTAGAGTAGGCATGCGAGTTTCGCGAATAACCTACTATTCTGGTTGAAACTAATAATTAGATAATAAAATGGGGAACATGGGGCACAGTTAGTGGGGAAGGTGGGCGCAGATGGCGCTAGCGGCGCGACGCGGCGCGGGCGCTACGGATGTGGCAAAATCTAGTTTTCTTGTTAGTCGTCGGTCGCTTATACCTATCTATCTGCTCTTCATGAGGGCATTTTCGATAATCTAGTCCAATGAAAAATACTGGGTACTAGCTGTGCGTTGTTTTAAGAATCTATGCAGCTGTTGACGGCCTGTAATTAGATTTGTAGGTTATATTTGTTTGCGTTTTATGTTGGACAGAGCTTTAATTTCAGTGTGGATCCCATTCTCTCTCTCCCTTTATGTGTTCAAGTTTAATCATTTATTTATATAGGTAGGTATGTAGGTGAAATATTAAAAAGTATGGCTTAAGTTAATCAGAGCCAGTGAATGGTCCCGTCTCTATTATACTTCGTTGATATGATAGAAATACAACCAGGACAAGCAGTTAAGTATGTGGCGAACATAGATGTTTGGTCCGTGTCTGGATGTTATACGTACTATACATAGATAGACCTATGTATTTACAAAAAAGAAGTAAGAAGTAAGTACACATATCAAAAGAAGATATTTTTTTTTTTAAACACGAATTCACGCGAAACACCACGTGGTCTAGTCACCGCCTTTAATTAATTTTTATATTATTTCCGTCATACGCATAAAACACTAATTTCAAACCTATTTTTGTTAAAAAGTGTTTTGTCTGTTTTTTTCAAACCCAAATCGTACTTAATTTGAAACAAATTTGACAAAACACTTTTTAACTAAAATAGGTTAAAAATACGATTTAGCGTTCTAAGCATTATGAAGGTTTTATTATACTTAGTAGAATGCTGTGTAAATTTCCACCAGTGTGTGTGTGTATTCATTAATATATTATATTTAAGATTAACTGAGACGAGTCAAAATTACCTATATGAAACAGATAACTGAAAAGGCACTACCAAACTATTTTTGTACCCACAAAACTTCTCCAAAAATCGGGACACGTCAAAACGATAGATATTATTTGAAACTAGGATTTGGTTCGCAAGTTCACAATAGGGTAGATGACTGATGTTTATATCGTTGAAACCAATAGCTTTGATGAAGAATTTAAGTAAATATAATAAGTATATTGAAAAAATAATTTAAATCGGTTATTAATGTTCTGATATATGAGCGTTTAAAGTTTTTGTTAGAGACAACTCTGTCCCTTTCCCACAAAACAGAAAATGACGTCACGCCTTACTTGTCAGAATATAATTTATATGGCGTACAGAGAAGTGACGTCACGATTTGCTGTTTCTTCTCTATGTCTAGCATGATATTAAAATGCTTATAAGTTGCTTATTTTTGATCAGATTTTCATTTTCTTTTCATTAATCAGCTATATTTATGGGCCACATTTTAAAAGCACAATAAAAAAAAACCAGTCATCTAGCCTATTATGCATGCTACTGTAAGGGAGGCGTGATGCTTTACCACAAGGCGAACGTCTCGCTAATCTCGTCACTACATTAACATTAAATAAATAAAAGCACAAAAAATTAAAAAAAAAACAAACGACTTCTAATTAATATGGGACCAACTCTATACTATATATCGTATACACTTTCAAATAAAAAAAGAATATTCAAAATCGGTCCACAATTGACGGAGAAATTTATGAACATACATTAAAAAAAACACACACCGTCAAACATAGAACCTGCTCCTTTTTTGAAGTCGGCTAAAAATTAACTTTACTACTATAAGGCGGCATCTTTCCTCTAAAGTACGTGTAAAATAATCTTTGGTATACAATTGAACAGCCGAATTTAGATTCTCTTCCACTTTACTGTCATACCTAAAATGATGTCACGCACTTAAAACAATTCTGATCAGATCATGCGAGCGAAGCCGCGGTACAACTAGTAATAAAATAAAACTGATCAAGTGCGAATCGGTCTCGTGGATTGAGAGTTCCGTACTGTCAAAATTTATTTTACTAGAACACTTCATTCGTTTCAAGTACAATTTCGATTTATGCCATTTTCCTCCCGAGTAAGTTCGTCCAATACATTAAATAATCTGCTTTCGTCCCGCTTTGTATGCCGTGTTCAGCCCATAAAATATTATAATTAAAAAAATCTCATTTCGTCCCACTTTTCAGCTCCTAATTCGGCCCAAGCTTTTTTTTTTAGCGAATTATGATTATTTTAGTACAAATCACGTACATACACCAATAACGTGGCGCTGTCTATATAACTCGCAGTTTTAAGGACTGCTAATACCATCTAGGTTGATTAAAGTGAACTAAAATAGCCAATTGAGCTAAGTCAAAGTGCGAGTCCGACGAGCTATTTTTATTATTTGCTGATAATATGTATTGTGGTGGATGGTCCGGCAAACGTTGCCAAGAGATGGCGCTAGAATAAATTTTATTGAAAATATTTTTTTATATAAGTACGTCGTAAAAAAAACAATTTGAAGTAGATAAGATGTTAATTGGACCTGGGTATGTCCTTTAGCTGCAACCAGACCCACTGGAGGACGGGCAGCAGCGTCCTCTCGGTTAACGGTGGTGAGCATTCTGCGATCCCCAAGCCGCCTGCCAAGCGTGGGGATTATGGCAACAACCCCAAACTATTAAGGGGAAGGCCTATGTTCATCACACTAATATTATAAATATACAATTTATAATGTATATTATAAATTCGAATGTTCATCGGCATGTGTGTGTTTGTATGTTTGTTACCAATATGGCTGAACGTATTTTAATGAAACTCGGAATGGAGACAATGTTCTATACGCCTAGCGTACAAATCTACTATATAAAAAGTCTACGGTACAAATGAACTTGCACTGAATATGTATGACATAAAGGGAGGTTTTCTGACAGGCAATTTAAAAAAAAAGTTTCTACGAATCCGTTCATGGCGTTGACGAGACATGGTTCTCAATAGTATCACTATCTAGTCTATGGTTCTGAAGATTTTGAATGAATGAAGCCAGGTAAAAAAAATATGATTTTTCATTTGTTACATCAGTTGTTATATTTTTTTTTAAAGTATTTTTCCATAGTATTTCCTATGCTTTTGTTCTAAAAAGAAAAATAAACCATGTTTGGCTATATGGGCTCCAATCCCTTTGCTTTTACATTAAATATTTGCGAAAAAAGAGAACCATGTCTCGTCAGCTCCATCTATCTTTGGCTGTAGAACTAAGTTCCGTCTGCTGTCAGAAACCCATTAGTTACTGGTATATTATGGTTCATCTATTTATAGACGCATTTTCTATGAGACTCTTCGATATGGGAGAGCATCATCTGTACGGAGTACTACCTACCTATTATGTTATCTATGCCTCCAGCATCAGCTTATATTTTGTCTATTGTATGTTTATAAATACCCTGCGAATTTAAAGTAATTTTATAACTTCTTAAAGCTCTTGGATTTGTGATAAAAAAAATATTTTATTTATTGTTTAGGTATGTTAAATGTGATTGAATCAGGCGTTACTTTGCGGAAGTTCATCTTAATCCAACTATTGAATAGGTACTGTATCTCTAGTGTATTTCTGATGTACTATCGAGTACTAATAGGGATGGGATAGGGTCTAATATTCCATAGTTGCCATTAACGTAATAATCTGAGTAATCTGTAATAAAAAGTTATTAAGCCTGAAACAAAAATCAATGCAATTTGAAAGAAATCATTTATTTAATCTGAAAACAAATAATTGTTTGAATCTGTAACAAGTTATAAATTTTGTCTGAAACACTTTATTTTAATCTGTAACCAATGTTACCTGTTAATGTTATCTGTTGTCTTTGTATTTTATGAAGCTGTAACAATATTATTATTAATCAGCAACAGGTAATTTTCATTATACCTGAAAACAGATAACCATCAAAATACATAGGAAATAATAACAAAGCACAAAAGTCAGTTAAAAAACCCCCGTGCAAAAGCCGGGGCGGGTCAACTAGTAGATAATAAAAAAGCTGTCATTAATTATTGAAATATTTTTATGCTAGGGCTTCACTTGCCATTATTTAGCACGGTATTTGATACAGTACGCAGATATGGCCGGGTGTTAGCACGCTAATAGGCTAGTGGCAAGATTAACGTCGTTAAACGTTAGGCGATATTTCAAATTCAAATGATAGTGGGGCCACCCATGTAGCGCATTGTTTAGTGTATCATTTATTGCACGTTAATTATTTCGATAACTGGACGTAAAGCGTCACGCAGGTGAAGCCCTAGCATTATAAATAAAGAAAGACAAGCATAAAAGGACGACATGGTGAATTAATACGTTTTTATTATTATTTTAGCGACTTTTAGGACTCTATTGCAGAGTCCGCTTGGGGAAGTACCACACCATTGTCAATTACCTATTCGAACTCCAAGCAGTATTGTGTAAGCATTACTGTTTCGATTTGAAGGGCAATGTTACCAGAGAAATTACTGGGCATGAAGAGATTTGACATCTAATATCTCAGGGTGACGAGTGCAAGAGTTTGTTCGCAAGATCTCAATTCTGGCACTGCTACTGATATGGGCAGGCGTAATGCTAACCTCCAGGCAGGGACCGCGGAAGTACTCCATGACGGGGGGGCAAACTTTTTCGTTCACCCCCTTCCTTTCACTGGTTCCGGCTTCCTCCGCTCAATTTACTGCAGTTATAAGACGATACAGATATGACTAGGTCAATAAAATTATCAGTTAAATTATAAAAATATTTTATTAATAAATAAAATTATATTGCAAATATTCACTGGACGATTCCAAAGACATTGCGCCTCTCAGCTGTCTTTGAAGCGAATTCCCTAAGAATTTCATTTAAATCCAAACCAAAAGTTTCTATCCTATGCACCTGCAATATTGCTAGATAGGTTGTCTTCTCTGCTTCATTGGTAGTCGGAGGAATGTTCCGATGCGTCGGAGGGCACTCAGTGATCTTTCACACGACGTAGACGTAGCTGGTACGGTGAGGAGCAAGACAACTAACATTTCTACTTGATCGATCATTGCTCTTGATACTTTGGGTAGATCGGCCAGTTCTCTTGCGTAGTCTCGGACAGTCTTTACTTCAGGTATTGCTTTCCTAGCTATCATAATTTGCATTGCTAGTGAGTCAATATCAAAATCGGTTGCATGAACCCCTAATTCGGCCTGGATATCGCCTGCTAATAATTATTTTGAACTGTTGAGGAGAAGAGATTCGAGCTGGGCGAGGCGAATCAACCCAGGCTGCTCAAACCTCCTTCCCAGCTCGTTTTTGCACCAATCTAAAACTGAAACATATTTCTGCCGAAGACTGTCCCTAGGCGACAACTGCACTATTGGAGCTCTGCCACTGAGGCGTTTTGGAGGGGCTCGGGCACGGGGCATAGTAGGCATAGTGAGTTTCATATTCTGATCGGTATTTGTCCTTTCCGTAGCTGCCCATATACGATCGAAATCTTGTTCACCCATCGAGTTGTACACACTCCACAATGACCGCGCCGATTGTTGCGCCCCAGTAGCAGTATAATCAACACTCTGCAGAGTCTTAGCTAGATGCTCCGCTGGCTCACAAGTGACAAGGGAAATATTTAGTGCAAGCAGGGTGGAAAATTCGCCCATTTTTCCGTGATAACCGCGAAGTGTTGCTCTGCGTTCATCAGCAATATTAGAAGACTTTACATTTATTATATATTTTTTGAAAAAATGCTATTAGTTGTATTATTTCGTAAGGAAAATGGGAAAAATAATTAAAAAAACGTAATCATGGTTTTTGGTACATTTATTAAAAAAAAATAGTATGTTGCCATTTGGCAACAATATGCAGTAAATGTTCTAAAAATATTGTGAAAATCTACAAAGCAGTTTCTGTTGTAGGTCTGTATGGCCTAGGGCTACATTGCATTTTGAACATTCCGTACGTGAGTAGCCTTTGCAGCCTGGCATCTTACACCTGTTTTCATCACACATCTTTTTACGCGGTGATCCATTCCATCTCGTCTAACATTTGTAGGCAGAACAGCCTTCATCGGACCGCGACTTTTTTTTGCTTGTTCTTTGTCGATGTTATTGTTGGAGGGTCAACCTCTTTTGTTTTCTGTAGTTTTTTTATAATCACATAATGTTTCAGCCAGCTCCTTGGAGGATTTAGCACCTCTATCAGCTCTGACCTATAGTCATCCAAAGTGAAGACTTTGTTGTTCCCTCATTGGATATTTGTTTTTTTACCAGGAGTTGATAACTACCATATCAATCATGTGGTAAAATAAAAGAATATACCATTTCCTATATTTTATCCATATCCTATCCACATTATCAGCCCGGAGACTTCCACTGCTGAATGAAGGCCTCCCCCTTAGACAGCCACACTGTACGACAACCTGCCATTTGCATTCACCTGTTGCCCGGCGCCACCACCGCGCCGCCGCCGCCGCACACGGTTATGTTATATCTCACTCTCCTCTCTCCATTATGCGCCGGCCAAGGAACTAATTTTTTTTCATTTCATTTGGATGAAATGAGTTACCAGTATAAATTGCCATCACATCACTTCTATCTTTCAATTTTTTTTATCAGAATGTATGAGACACATTTTTGTATAATTTAGCAATGATTAGTAATTTAGTGAGAAATTAAAGCTAATTCATTTAGTTGGTTTAGATAAACGATCCTAGTGGTTTTTTAGTAAAATTATGTAATTCGCAATGATCATTTTGTTTCTAACTTTAATTATATGTTAGTAACTGTGTGAAAGGGACAAGGCGGCTGATAAGACAGTCTCTCGCGACCGTTTCACCTTAAACCTAAATTGAATTAAAAAAGAAAGTTACTTTGTTTGGATAAGGTTCAAAATCCTTTTTACATTAAACGTCGGGACAACTTCCCTGGTACGTAGTATAATATAAGTTATTGGCGCCGCCACTGTCTTGATTGCCTCAGCTCCTATGCCTTATAAAACATATTAGGCATTATGCTCTGCTTTCTCCGACAATTTTCTTACGTACAAGCGCTTTTTCATTTAAGAAAAAACAAAGCTCTGTGTGTGAAGGATAGCACAGAGAAACCTTTTTACCTGGTAGTAAAATCGGGGGGGGCGCGGCCCCCCCCGATTTATTTTGGGGGGGGCATTTGGCCCCCTCTGCCCCCCACTTCCGTGGCCGCTGCCTCCAGCCGCACGTCTCGCTCTTCTCGTCACTCCATTGTGTAAAAAAAAGTTCAGGACTAAGGCCTCAATTCCTGAGAATAAGCCTAATTAAATAATTTTTGTTTCAGATCCTGAAACAAGTGTAAATTCAAAAACAACAATGGAAGAAGTCCAAGATCCAGAGAAGGTCATTGTGCTTCTTCCTCCAGAATGTATTGAAAGGGCTGTGCCTGATTCCCTAGCGCCAGATATAATCATACCGCAAGCACACGGCTCACAGTATCAAGGTAGACTCATATCTATCACTTTACAAGAAAATGAGGTGGATTCTACAACAGAACTACTGGAACAGGAAGAAAGCGACATTGTCTCGACCTTTCCAGAGGTAACGCTACTAGATTCAGAACATTCCACTTCTCCGAGAGCACTAGGAGGCGATATGGAGTCACCGCAATTTACTAGCTATAGAGATCCCGGATCAAATTCGAACTCAAGCGATTTTATAGATCGAGAGAATTTTATCGAACAAAGAATGATGCTTGACAATTTTACGGGCTTCGCTGATTATATTATGGATGACGAGATTAAAGAAGATACCACCCGTCGCAAACGCGAATCCTCCAATATCCCGGGGAATGTAGAAGCGATATTGGATGGCGATTCCTCCAACTTGCCCGCTAGTATAGAAGTTGTTTTGGATGAACGTGATTTTGAGGCTGCTGCAACTTTACACATTATTGCCGAACAGTGTAGTGGCCGTGTAATGAACACGGCACCAGTAGATCCCACACAAAAACCTTCAACGGATCAGGCTACACTAGCACCGACAACTGCTTGGGGGACCCAAGCACTGACAGCGGCCTCAGAAGCACTAATAACGGCAAGGCCAACAGAAGCGGTAAAGCTAACAAAAGTACCATCAGCGTCAAGGCTAACAGAAGCTCCAACAACGGCAAGGCTAACAGAAGCTCCAACAACGGCAAGGCCAACAGAAGCACTAACAGCGGTAAGGCTAACAGAAGTACCATCAGCGTTAAGGCCAATAGAAGCTCCAACAACGGCAAGGCCAACAGAAGCACCAACAGAGGTAAGGCCAATAAAAACACCAATAGCGGCAAGTCAACCCGATGCACTAGAAACGGCAAGGCCAACAGAAGCAGTGACAGTGGCAGAGCCCGCTCGAGCACCTACAGCGGCAGGGACCCAAGCACCGACAACAAAGAAACGAACGGCCAGTTGGCAACTAGAAGATAGCCGCAAGGTTCCTAGAATGTCGAGTCCTGCTATCATTGATCTAACAGAGTCTGACGAAGAAGAGCCAACAACTTCAGAATCCAGCCAAGTTTGGTTGAGGCCACCAAACTTTTACTCTTGGCCATACCTACTTCCGATGGACTTCTATAACACACCTATGCAGACAACAGCTTTACCATTAGTTAAAGAAAAAGAAACTGCTAAACACGTCGAAAATGACGATACAAGTGACGGTGAATCTTCGAGTTATAGTCACTTTAACTTTATGTTTGACTGAAGTCTTTTGGGTCTGTGGTGCCCAGTAAGGATGTTTCCTTTTTATTACTCATGTTCATTTCAACAAAAGACGAAGTGATGATAATTTTCCTCTCGTTGGAAGATTCAGTGACGCAGCCAGCCGCAATTGCAGTGACGTCAATCAATCGAATCCTGTCAGCAGGCATTTACGTTCATAGGTATAGTAATCGCCTCTAAGTAGATAAGTAGACCAATAACTACAATAATGTCATATTCAGTGCAAGCTAATTTGTACTTTGACGTGTCGAGTTTCCACTGCAGCGCTTGGCTCCTGTATGTCACGCGGCTCCCGCCGGCGGCGCGCGCGCCTCATTATTGCTATGGAGTATGCAGTTGCCCGGTTTTCGGTCGGTATCATAGCAATTCGTCTGAATAACGTGATAAAGTATCTAAGCTTTCTAGCAGGGCTAACATGCGCACCGCGAGAAAATTTTGTCGTGTCTTTATGTCGTGCGAAAACGAGACAAACTTATACAGATTCGTAGCCTTGTCCTGTTTTGTAGAATCGAGAAAATTTTCTCGCGGTGCGCATGTTAGGCCTGCAGATGTTAAAATAATGATATCAGATAAAACGATTGTACCTTACAAACCATAATCAGACATTTGCAGATGAACAGAAATTATAAAAAATCTTTGAGGCGTTTTGAAATCTATGTTACAACTAATGAATAAGTTGCAACCCAGAAATAATTAGATTATGATAAAATAAAGAACTTACCCGAAACCGTCGAACTAAAATCCAAGGACATCCACAAAAGCAAACTGGGATATATTTCAGCAAAAGTTATTCATTCAAAGTAATAACATGTGAAGATTTTCAAGCACTGTCTTACTTATCCTTATTATCGTCAGCAACAGAATCCCGCTCTAGTACCTACCTGTTATACTGAATGTAGATGAGTGAGAGGGATAATATGAATCCGAACGGAAACCTTTCCGATTGAGTTGTGAATAGGGGGGTACTGAACAATATCTATACTATTTTGAATATTTTTGTATGAAGTGATTCCACACTTATGGTATTTCTATGTTTTTAAAGCTTAAACAGGAAGAAAAAAAAAAAGAGACAGGCAGAGACTTCTGTAGCTTAATTGGCAAAGCAGTTGGGACGGAAACCCATAGCGACTGCTCGTATGCAGGTTCGAGTCCTGCCGGAGGTCATAATTTTTCTTCCTGTTTAAGCTTTAAAAACATAGAAATATCTATACTATATAAATATCATAAATCAAAATCATTAATTTCTTTATAAAAATGCCACAGTAAAGTATTAAGCGTACTTGGTTAACGGAAAACCACGAAAAATCGAAGCGTCCTTCGTTTTCGAACCATCCGAAGTCGGTGGGTTTTAAGTCAGTCGGATTTTTTGTATGATCGTTGCTCCATAAATTTGTGCAATGTATTATTTGTACGCAACAAACGCTGTTCTAATTCTGTTTGGCTTGGCGGCAGATCAAGCATCGTAATTCGATTAATCCATATTCAAAGTAGTTTTTTTACGACATATCAGAAATACGGCTCGCGCACAGCTGGTACGTTTCTGTTACTGCCCATCTAGTTAGATTCAGAATCGTCTAACCTAAAGATTTTTGTCAGGTTTTGACCACAGAAAAGCGAAAGTCCTACTCTTAGGTTAAGACCGTAAAATTATGACACATGGTTTTGTGGTCGTGGGCTCCTCGTAGGTACTTTTAACATATTAAATATATTTTTCATTTCTTTTGATGGGAAACTTCCCTATTATCGACTGCTAGTTTTGTACTACGAGATTTTTGTTTTATTTATACGGGATGGCACCCAGTGCTACTTAGGCGAAACAAGAAGAATCTTGCGCACTAGAGCTTGTCACGTACGCTCCATGAAGAACTTGGATAACAAAGGGTCGGCTGTGGCGGAACATTCTCTCAGCTCAAGCCCCAGATGCGCAGAACTACATTATATTATTATATCCAGTTTGTTAAGACGAAAGTGCTAGCATGCGAGAAGTGTTCCCGGGAAGTTATAGCAAGTGTCGAGGATGGAATCTGACACTTGGAGACCCTGTCTTCATGGGGCTCGTGAGGATGAAAGCACAGATGAAGACGACGGGGAGAGCTCCGCGTGCTAGAGAATTCACGACACCGAACGGGACGTGACGATTCCGGTGATGAAGAGCTTCAGGGTGCACCGGCGCTGCACGACACACTGCTGCCCCCACCCTGCGTCCGCGAAGCAACTGTCAATGCGCAGCCACGTCCGCTCTATTTTCATTTTTACTCTTTCAGTAAGGTATGATCGAAACTTCAGTAGGAATGTTCCACCATAAAAATAAAATAATAATGTATGGAAACCACGTCAGTTTTCACAGGAACTTGTACTACAATGGTAACAATTTCGCCGACCATAGATTGGTTGGTCTGTCTATATCTACACACTTACCTATAAGTTGTAAAGATGTAATTAAAGCTTTTATTAATAGTACCTACTTTAGATTACTATTGCTTGCTTTCAATGTCTTGCAGCACCTACACTGAATTAGGTATTATGTCGTAGATGTCTGCATACCTACCTTCTATTTTGTAGACTTAAACGCTCTGTGTATCTACTCTAGCGACTAAAGTATTAATTGTGTTAGTGTAAGGTTTGTGCTCAATTTTTGCGTAATGTATATAAGTGTTAAGTGTGTTTATAATAGTTTTATAGCTGGTTAAATAAGTATTAGTAATTTTCAGCCATTACACATCAGCGAAATACCAATATTTTATACGGGCTCGAAGTCTGGCTCATCCACCGAGGCAATGAACCCCGAAAAAGAGATCAATTTTTTTAACTACATGATTCAAATATTGGTGGTTCATTAAATTAGCTCACGCAGCCTTGAATCAAAATGTCTACCTGGTAGTCCTTGAAAGCTTTCCCACGAATATGAAACCCATATTAGGAGACTTTGTTTTGATAACACTAGACTAGAAAATATGAGACTAACTGTTCATTGTTCATACCTAGTGTGTCAATGTTGATACGATATCACAGTGGTGCTATTAAATATAACGAATTTAGGTAATTCAGTCTGATAATATCTTAAAAAAATATATTGGTAATGTAAGATTTTTACAAGCTTACAAGACAAAAATTATAAAATGAAGTAAGCATACTTATTACTTACTTACCTACTTGATTATATTTTGGAAGTTTTTTTTACCTATTTTTCAGATCATATTATTTTCAAAAGAATAACTGCTTATTCATATTTTTGTTTAACTTCTTGTTAAAATATATAAGAATAACCCAACATCATTCCACCAAAAACCACTAGGCGCGATCAGATAGAATAGGGTTGCCAAAAAACGCATAGCATTTTGCTCATGTATACTGGTATGCAAGCACACCACGCATAAATATAAATATAACAAAACAAATGACATAAACTTCAAAAACAAATGACATAAACTTCAAAAACAAAAATCTTTACTTTCGCTTCACTCACGTCTCATCAGAGATTAATTACTACTCTTGTTACGTTTTACGAACCACCTGAGAATATCTCCAGCCACGATTCCTGGCTACGAGTAAGCACTTAGCTCAGGCCTCACGCTGCGTTGGCTTACCTATTGAGATGTAGGCAATCGGAGTCAGTTGGTAATCGTGATCACCACAACATAACAAAAACCGAGAGCGAACGAGCGATGCTAACATTACCTACTCGCTAGCTGTGCGCCAATCTCGCGCGGGAAATGCCGATTCCTATCTCTAACTACTGTAGTTCACTCGCGCAACTCGCTGGAGAGAAACGGACAAATAAAGAGTTTGCGCCATTCTGATAAAAAAAATCGAGTGGATAAATTCAAAGGTATGGCCCAAAATTATAAGTTTATTTCTGTACTTGTGATACGTAATAATCGGAACGTTTTAGACTGCGGTTTAAAACCCAGTATGCCATTATAATTATCTGCAACTTTCTCATCAGGATTTATTTTTCTCCTTTTCGCTCATGTTGGTAATCGGAGTCAGGGGATGTGTGCAATGTAGTCACGATTTACCTAAGTATATTAAGTAGAAGATCCTGCTGGCTCTATTCCAGAATCGACTTCTGCTGGAGCTGTTACCAACAGCTGCTGTTGAGCTCCAAGCACATCCACATTTTAACCCACAACTTCTAAACCTGCGATTGCACCATCGTCTCAATTCGAAATATCATCAACATCTGAGAACTTGCCATGAATTCAAATTTTGATCCAGATATCTAATAAAACACACATGTTTTTAAGGCAAGACAAGGAATTAAAAAGCAGCAAGCAAAGAGTCGAAAAAGAAAACAAAAGGAAGGCTGAACCTGTGAAAAGCAAAGGAAAAAGAGTAAGAAAGAAAAGCAAGACACAGAAAGTCAGTCCTAAGAAGGTTAAGAAGAAAATTCTGCATGAATCGAATGATAATTCCACATCAGACGTGAACACGGACGAGTTATGCCAGGATGACGAAAACGACGATGCAGAAGACGCTGGTAACTCGTGTCTTGTAGGTAATGTGGCGAATTCGGACGAGACTCCGAAAAATGGTATCGGTGCAGTTCTTGTGGGATTTGGACTCATACCGACTGCACTGAGTGGGACTCAGTTCGTAATTATGTGTGCGATGTGTATTGATCACCACTTGACTGTCCATATAATAATATGCTGATCACCATTGCCAACTGATGTTGATTATGGTGATCGAACCAGTGAGTTGAAATAAATAGAGTAGTTATAGTCGAACAAAACTGCTTTAAAAACTGACTAGAAGTTGCATTTATAAATATACTTACGCATGTTACTATGCACTTTGTGAAGAAAAGGAAAGAATATGACCGACTTTATACGCCACACCTGTTGTTAGAAAGAGACAAATATCTAATTTCTCTTACGGCGTAATAAGCTACACAAGTTGATTGGCCAGAGCGAGCGCTCTCGCCGCGCCGGTGTGGCTCTCTTTCACTCTCTCACACAAGACGATCTATCTATCTCGGCCATCCATTTCAAAGTGACAACAGTCGCCTCAGATAAAATAATTTTTTTTTTTTCCCATTGCAATAAAAATACAGTACTTACGCGTGAAATGAATTTTTTTTTGTCTCTCACAATGCCTGTGTAGATTGTGCAGTGTCTAAATACACAGAAAGGCATTATATCACCATCTTTTTGCTAGAAAACATACGATTAGCGGCAGCGTATTACCGGACATTCGGAAGTGAAAGACTGGTAGCGACCACGGCAATTAACTTGATTTCGTCTAGTAAATATGGCGGGGGGGGGACAACTCATCTACAGGTAAAAACATCTTAGGATCGAACCTATTTTTTTAATCTTTATTATTCCTAAATTAATAAGCCAAAGTGATTATTAATTGATCTCATTGATAGATAAATAATTAGGTAATACCTATTATTATAATTTATTATAAGGCAAAGCAATATAAATAGTTGATTTATAAGAGCAAAGATATGGTTTTATACTCAACTATATACATCTCCCCTACATATGTCGCAGCCGAATTGTTGAATTCGCCGTATTACATAATGGCTATTGATTTGCAATTTTCCAAACTTAGCTGTTTTGTAATACGGCGAATCAACGTTTAGCCGTATTGTCATTGCGATACGTTATAATACGTTTTTTTTAAAGGTGGCTGGCCTATTGACACCCTTTTCTTTCGTATGAAAGCTTTCCCGCGCTCCCCTTTATATCCTCGCACTAGCCACGTTGCATGTTTGCCTTATGGATAAGCCTTAATCCACTTCAATAATATATCTAGTGCAAACAAATTAAGGACTTAGATGGAAAATGTAAAGGCTAGATTGAAATGTCGTTTGAAGTTAAATGAGGCTAGTTAATTTATGCAAAGTTTTTAAATAAGTCCTTTAACACTGTGACACGGGTCACAGCAACGGAGAAAAAAGTATGTACTTATGTACCAGAGATTTTTCTAATTATTGTTCTATTTATGTTTAGGTACAGTACAGTAGGTAGGTACTTTTTTATTTCTGTATTATGTTCCATTCATAATTTTGATAAGGTCTATTTTATAATATATTTTATCTATTTTGTCATTAGTATACATTTTAGGATCTGATAACTTGTTTAAATTAATAGGTATGTATTATATGTGATATATCATTTAAGCGTAAGATAAAGTGAAGGGCTCTACAAAAACATTTTTGTTACCTAACCAGAACCCATGAAATATGCCTTGGGTAACTAATAGAATGTCTATTCAGGTTTTAATATAAATGTATTGCTATAAGTAATTAGGTAGGAATAAACTAATATTTGTTCTGATTAAAGATGTGATTATAGAAGTAAGGAAGGTTCTGTGCAAAAAACTGAAATCCCAAAACACGCACATTTGGATTTGTGATGGATTTTATGAACCTAGGTAATAAATGACTTATTTTAGTATTTTAATTGATAACGTACGTAGGTATAATGTACCTTAAAAACAACTAGTAGGGTTTATCATATATTATAGGTAAGTACTTATAGAGAAAAAACTCCTATGTTAAAACTGATTATAATATCGTATAAAACAAACATTAATGAGTTCCGCTGTTCCGCCAGTTAATGGGGAACTGGTACACGTCAGTGGGGACAACAGTAATAAATATTAATTATTTTTATTGAGTTCCGTTGTCCCCATTGAATGGGGACATCGTCAATGGGGACAACGGGAATACACCAAAATATAATAGAAACATAACTAAATCCATCCAAGTTCCAATTGCTAAATAGATGTTCTGTAAGTACTTAAAGACCATCTGATAGTTAGACGTTTTGCTAATTAGCCTTACTGCTCATTAGACGTTTCGCAGTGTTGGACATTTTGCTACTTAGACCTTCTGATCAGGAGCCGAAAAAATCATGACGCCCGGCCGCATTGTATTAACTTGTATTGTTAGGACTACCCACCAGCCCCCCTAGTACGCGCCGAGGATTAATTGGTCTTTCCCCTCGCGGGAAGATGATAAAGCTAGAATATAGATACGTATGTCTTGTTTTCGCGGGGAAAATAGAGTGGATAGACTTTTATCACCGCTCGCGTGCTAGGCTGCAGGAGGGACTTTTTTTCCAGGGTTAATGCATAAAATGCTGACTCTTCCAAGATGCTATATATTTGATTCCGTGTTGCCATGTGAGTTTCCCCTATCAGCACTATTAATAATAAAATACACTTTTAAAAAAAAACAACCGACTTCTACTTCGAATACCTGGATGACATCTTCATATTTTCTAGTAATTTTGATTTAAAAACCTAACTGCTGAACCGATTTCGATAAAATTTACCTACCAAACAAAAAAAGAATCATCAAAATCAGTTCATAATTGGCGAAGTAATCGCGTAACAAAAAAAAACATACAGTCTAATTGAGAACCTCCTTTGAAGTCGGTTGAAACAAATAAATTGAGATTTTTTACCGAAATCCTAGCAAAGGATGATACAATGGGATCAACTAGCGATACCAAAAATAACGCCTTCGCGCATCGGACTGCGTTTCATCAGGCTGTTTCGTAATAAATACGTGTGTGTAGGTAAATTTTATTGATATCGGTTCAGCAGTTAGGTTTTTAAATCAAAATTACTAGAAAATATGAAGATGTCATCCAGGTATTCGAAGTTGAAGTCGGTTGTTTTTTTTAATAGCGTATATTATTATTAATAGTGCTGATAGGGGAAACTCACATGGCAACACGGAATCAAATAAATATATAGCATCTTGGAGGAGTCAGCATTTTATGCATTAACCCTGGAAAAAAATGTTCCTCCTGCAGCCCTGCTGAATCGCCAAAAAATCCAATGATCCATTAGGTTTTTCATTATTCATTACCTGCGCTATGTGTAGTACACATAGCAGATATAAATAAAATGTAAATTTATTAATTATTTTTAAATAGGCATGATGACTACACTTTTTTTATTACCTCATAAAAAACTGATCATCAATAGAGCCTATCAACAGAAACAAAATTTTAAATAACTCAAAAATAAATAAGTTCTAAGTATTTAAATTTCAAGCTAGACAGAGAGCGCGCTATACTGAGCTATGACGTCAAGCCTCAGGCGTGGCATACAAATGCTATACTAACACGTGCTTTGCGAGAAAGGGATAGAGCATCCCCTCTCTAGCCCCACCTAAAACTTTAAACGCTCATATCTCGGAGATTTATCTGCCAATACAATATTTTTTTTCAGTATGTGTAATGTATTTAGTTATATTCATCACTAAGCCTGTTATTTGTCATAAATTAAACATTAGGCCACATGCCTATTGGTACATAGATAGAGATAATAAGCTACGTCTTTTTTATTAAGCTTTCTTGTTTCTTGATTATGTCACTACTTAAGTATGATAAGCAAAATTTCATGAACGTATTCTGATATACATTCTATGACAATTTCCCTTAAGGCTGCGCTTATCTATGTTTCAAGCACATTTTTTACTGCGATCAATAATTATTCAAAATCTGTATGAGGGCCACATTTAGTGGAGCTAAAATATGGCAGTTATGCAGATTCGTGCGTGTCAAGATACGATTTTCGTGTGTCGAAGTGAGTAAATTTTCGTGCTAAATTTGTAAAAATTCAATGATTAAAACTGTTGTAATGTGTAAAAGGTGAGGTGTTTTGTCAATTTATTTTCTTCTTATCAATTTTTTTTAGAAAGTTTAGAAAAGCACTACATCACTTCTCACATCTTATAGATACAAATTTTTTTTTTGGGAAAACACAAACTCATAAAAACCGTCAAAAAACTGCTATGACTGCACGTAATTTTTTTTAACCACTTTGCAAAACTTAGAAATTATAGGTAATGTAGGGTACCTTACCTACCTATGCTTATGTAGGTACTTATATAGTTATTTATGTAGGCAAGTGCAAACTCTCTTTATAGGATTGGGGTGGGGATTTTTAGAGTTGACCCAGAAAAGTTAAGGGGGAATTTCATAGGCCCAGTTTTAATTGATTTTACGTACTTACATAAGTTTAGTAACTAGGTATTTAATAGTTGTTGTCATATAAGGCGCTCTTTTAACACTTAATTTTTAACTACTGTACGTAGTTTACGATTTTATTAAAAGTGAACTTAATTATGTTTATACAGACAAGGGCATCGGAAATGTAGTTTAGGAAATCGATTTGATAGAAAATCTAATCAAAAATGGCGCATAAAATGTGTTTTTCGTGATCTGCTAAATGAATCGATAATAAAAAAAACATATACACCACTACTTTATTTAAGCTAGCTTAATTTTAACACGCGATTTATACCTATACATACATCGTAAATACGCTGTCAGTACACCTCTATATGCCATAGAGCTTCAGTTATAACAAGTTTATAATTACAAATATCCTGCCACAAATTAAGAACACCATATTATGATAGTACAATCATAATACTACGTCACCGTTTATCAATGAACGCGTTCATTCCTTCTCTTACGTTTACTCATTACCCATTTCACTCGCACCGTCTCACAAGGCTATTCACCCCGCAATGATTGATGTGTCAAATCATAATGGAGTAGCGTGGGGGCAGCTTTGTAGGCATTTTATTACAAATGTCGCGAAATCACTTTCAGGTATTGATAATAATGATGAACCGACCTTATTGTGTTCCAGAAACAATACCTACTACTACTACTGTAGCTTAGTTTGTCTCGGAAACGATTTTAAATACATTTCGATTCTAACTTTCACTTCATACTTTTACGGGCTTAGGACCGGCAAAATTACTTTAATTATGTGACTGATTAAGTATTTTTTTTATTAAACGCTTTGAAATGTAAGTTAAATGTTGCAAGAAAAATTTGGTAATTTTGGCGTATTTAAAAAGTTGGAATCAACTTTACAGTGATTGGTAATTAAAAAGATATAAAAACACTTACATTACAGGTATTTTAATAATTGTTGGAAATGTCCACCTCCACTGTCAATGCACACTCTAGCACGGTTCACTAAATTGCTCTTTAGAGAGTTCAAAACGTTAACTTCACATCTCACTTCATCAAAAGCGCCTATGATGCGCTGTTTTAATAATTCGACGGTGTCCGGTTCGGCTGCACGGCTGCAGTGGCATTTTCGTTACACATAAAATATGCACGTAACATTAAAGTGTATTCAGGAGCACTGTATTGATACGCCATTATCAAAATAGCGCATCGACGACGCGGCGCGAAAGGTCACTGCAACCCGTGTTACCTTGACCGCAATTAGAACGCGACTAATGCCGCTACGTTGGTGTCGTGGCGGCTCCCTTTGAATTTGGCGGCCTTGCGGCGACCGGAGTCAAACGAAGCCGCCGCTTACGATGACTTTGATTACAGCCGCCCGCCGGCGTCGGCGCAGAATTGAGCGAAGAGAGGGACGCACTGCTTATGAATGACTTCAATCAGCTGACGCACATAGTAATAGAGTAAATTGCGTAAATGGTTGTGTTGCATATTTAGTGTCCAATAATTACCAAATTTTCGAGTCATTTTTTTTACATCATATTTTCAGTTTTTTTCTTCAGGAATGTGTTCAGTATCGAAAATAGATAACGCTGTTAAAATTAAGCTAACTTAAAAAAAGTAGTGGTGTATTTTAGCGTTAGGTATGTATTATAGCAATAAATAGGTAAGGTATATTTTTTATGAAATCTGAATTGGATTTAGTTTTGTATTTTGCGATAATACTTGTATGAGAAAACTTCATAAATTTATGTTTGTCACCATTTTGTCATTAACATAACAAACTATCTGTGTATTTGTCTTTGTTTGCTGTTTGTGGCTTGCGTAACCACCAAAATCTTGGTCCAGCAAAGCGTGACCCTATCGGCTACAGTATAAGACCGACCGGATTGATTACAGTAATAATTAAGTAAAAGGTCTTGAAATGTGTGAAAACCTCGCCTTACATGGTTTACCCTTAAGTACGATGTTACAAATAGCTACATTGTCAATTAGAGTGTAATAATTTGTAGGTTTAAGTAAATTACCTACTTAGATTTATTAAATGTTAGTACCTACTTAACAATGTTTAGGTAGGTAGAGGTAAGTATATGAAATATACCTACATAAATATGTACCTATTATCATATTACCTATTATCATACAAATCTATTTGACTTAGATATTACTTAGTTCTATATTCTTTATAAACGTTTAATGTGATGTTTTATTATATATTTCAAATACCTAATTATTTAAGGATTACTAGTTTTATGACTGGTTTTTTTTTATTGTGTTATTAAAATGTGGCCCATAAATATAGCTGATTAATAAAAAGAAAATAAAAATCTGATTAAAAATAAGCTACTTATAAGCATTTTAATATCATGCTAGACAGAGAGAAGAAATAGCAAATCGTGACGTCACTTCTCTGTACTCCATATAAATTCTATTCTGCCAAGTAAGGCGTGACGTCATTTTCTGTTTTGTGGGAAAGGGACAGAGATGTCTCTAACAAAAACTTTAAACGCTCATATATCAGACCATTATTAAACGATTAATTTTTTTTTTTTAATAAACATACTATATTTACTTAAATTCTTCGTCAAAGCTATTGATTTCAACGATATAAACATCAGTCATCTACCCTATACCCGGGTACCTATTCTACCTATTTCTTAATTAATAGACTTACTGTACTTTTTTTCTTTGTTATTGGCATCGCACGTTGTGCATTCTGCCAGTGTCAAGTTTATGAATTTTCAAGTTTTTTTATTATAAAATCAAGTCGAATATGTAATGAAATCACAGTCAGTCACACGAAATTAGTAATAGTCGAGTCCAAGGCATGCCCTAGTAAAGTTGTAGCGACTTTACTATGAGCTTCTACGGAGTTTTGAAAAGCACGAAAAGACATGTTTCACCACATTATATCACTTGCCCACTCGTTCATGTAATTCAACACTCAATGAATAAAACACCACCATTTTTAGTCATTAACCCGCATAAAAGCACAAGTTTAAGATAATAATAGAATGCAACAACATGGTTTTTCCGTGTTCCCGCCAAAACTACATTGCTGTGCTGCTGTTTCGTAATTCTGTTCTCTTTTTGACAAATAAATGAAGATCCGATGCATGGACGAAAAAAATCATTTAAAAATAAGTAAGTATTCAATTCATATTCAGCCAGTGATTTTTACCAAGAAGGATTGTATAGTAATTATCTTAAAAAAATATATAACAGAATTGAAAAAATTGGCAAGTCGTCGGCTAAATAATCTAACTTGCTAACTCCACTTGGGAGTTTAGATAACATTTTGGTATCAAAAAAAACAGAAAAAAATTATCTATGACCGTAAAATAGGCTAACTGCGTAAAACAGACTCAGATTACGGTAAACGCGCCGCAATAATTCGTGCTAACTCCACGACTTTAAATTCTCGCGCGCAAACCGGACAACTCCCGCCATTCGACGCCATTTTGTTGGCGTGGCAGCAGCTGCTCAGGCGACGTTATCGGAAGTTTCATCCTACAATAAATTATTCTCCAATCTTTTCTAGTACTATGATTGTTTTATGTAAAATGTAAGTATCATTGTTTAATTATTTTCATAAATTTAACAATATATCTAGAAGTATGTGGGTGAAAACACTACTTGAATGTGAAACCAAATGTGGTGGGAGTTAGACGAATTTATTTTTTAGCGTGCAGCTTAAGTTTGGGAGTTGGATATTTTTATTGTTTTACAGTTATTTTCGTTTTTTACAAATATGTATGAAACGGAGTTAGCAAATTAGGTAATTTAGCCGACGAAGTATAAAACCACTTTGGCTAAAAACTTACAGAATAGCCTATTCTCGCGAATGTTCAGTTGTGCTCGCCGTTCGCATTAACAGAACTGGGGTTTAGGTAAAGTTCGCGCCTCTTCCGAACGTCGTCGCCAGATGGGTGTCAGGAAAGGGTACGAAGAGGGTGGGATGACCTAGTTTCCTGACCCGATTTCAGAGCTTTCATTCCAACTCAGAGAAATATTTTTAGTAACTTCTTTTGTGGAGGTCACATTTTATTATGTGGTTAGATCTCCTTTGCAAGAGATCTTCTGGTAGGTAACACCTCAGTACCAACTAAATATTGAAACACATCGCTTCTTTCGAAACATAACCGTAACAGAGACCGTATCCTTAAAACATAACAGTTCCTTTTTGCCTGGTAATGTGGCGTATTTACAAAGCTAATGAGACACTAATGAATGTCTGTAAATAATAAGCGCCAATGCAGCGACTTCCTGGGGGTCTAAAATGGCCGCATTAAGCAATTCCCCTAAAAGCAGTTTATCTAATGAATTCTTAGCAGAATGATTGATTGATTGATTGTAAAAAATTGCTCTTGAGTAACTTCTAACGAATCTGCAAGTTGACTTTATGCAATTCCTCTTTCATCGACCATTTTACGACTTTCTATAGAAAACTGTCATACTAATGAATTCCGTAATAAAATATTTGCAAAATCATAGTATGAATTGGCGCTTAAGTGACCGGTTTACGATTTTCGAAATGATTCATCATAGGATCATATGCAGAATTGCTAATCGCTAACCATTTTACTATGTTTTTTTACTATTTTACTGGACTTTGTTTTGTAACTCAAGATTCAGGGTACCTCTGCTGCAATGTTTTTTTGTTATCGCAAATAAGTCCAAATTTGACCATCAACTCGCCTGTTGGTAAGCGACGATGATAGAAATAAGGGTTCAATCTCAGTAGATCCAGAAGCCAGCACCACGATGGATCTAGTGAGATTTTATTTTCTAATTGGATCTGTTTTCAAAGATGTATTTTTTACAATTTACATTCTAGCTGGTTTGTTGCTCCAGTGATTGGCCAACGGCAAGAATATAACGTTACCTCGCCCCCTGCCCGCAACTGTGAGTGGGGTTTTTTAGGAGAAATTGTGTTCTCGAGCCATCAACAGGCTATTTATGATCTGTGCCAACGAGTAACACCCTCAACTGTCAGGGTCATGCCCCGTCCACCCACCGCTTTCACCCACAGTGGGTGCACGGGTAATTCGCATTTGCCTTTTAACCCACTGCATTAGAGTTGTAAACTAACGAGTTGGAAACAAATAAAAAAAAACTACTTTTATGAAGAAAACAACGTATATGTATTACAATTATTAGGTTTCAACTAGGTACCTAAACCCAACTTCAACTTAGCCATTTCACACTGTTACTCGATAGGATTTTCAAAAAAGGAGGATCTCAATTCGACAGAATGTTGTTTTATTAATTTTTTGTATGCATGTTGCGCGGGTTATCCGCCAATTATGAACTGATTTTGATGATTATTTTTTTGTTTGGTAGGTGATAATTCAGAGGGAGGGAAAATTAAATGGGACCACCATATAAATTTTATCGAAATCAGTGCAGTAGTTTGGTTTTTAAATCAAAAGTACTAGAAAATATCCGCTTTCCTACCGAGAATTTCAGTTAGATTTTAATATAATGTGAAATACATTTATTCCGATTACAGATTTATTCTAAATTATGGGAGTCTGCAAACTATTTGTAAGTATTAAAATATAGGATTATAGAATATCTTACGACAGGCTTACGTCTATTGGATTATGATAAGACTACCTAATTATGATGGTTTATAACAGGGTTTAATTATTAACAATGAGCTTCGGCTGCTAGCGAAGGAAAACATCGCTAGAAAACCACGGCGCCGCGCGCCGGCGTGGTGGTAGGGACTTAAGGAGATTATTATATTATTAAGCTGGCTCTAAATACCACTCACGTTGAAAAGCACTATCACAAGTCACCAAGTAACGATCACAGCGTCACTCAACATCAAGTCACTAAAGGGAAAAAAAATACTTCACAGTAAAATTCAATTTGACGTAGCTTATAACCTAAAAATAAAATTTTAAAAGGAACATGGAAGTGAACATTACCAAAGAAACACCAGTTATACAATTGTAAGTACTGTTTAATTTATTTTAATTTCTACTCTTATAGCTGCGGATGCTTTCACAATATCCCCGGCGGCTTTCTCGAGCTCCTCGCTGCACTGTTGCAGAGAAACGTCGGCTTCTACGGCTACCTTCACCCGGATCACCTTGATGGCTTTGTGCACGTTCCAGTCACTCAGTTCCAGTGCCTGTAGACAGTCTTCTGGCGTAACCTGAAATATATGACATATTATCTTAAATCCAGTGAAATCCAATCGTAAAATAAAGTGTTTACAACACATTTGCTCGAAAAATGCATTTGCGAAACCTGTATACATCGTTCGAAAGTTGAACATTACGCACCATACAGCGGAGCGTGCGGTAAAATAGGTACTCTCAGCTAAGTACCCATTTTACCGCACACTCCCTTGTATAGCGCCGTGCGTAAACTTTACGGTATTTTTTTAATTTCCATAATAATAATTTAAGAACTCCACCAAAGAGTTTCATATTACGAGAATAAATAAGCTGAATGATCAAACCTCCTTGGAAGCGCTTTTGCTCAATACGTTTGTCTTACTTTAATACTAAACAGAAAATGTGACGAATGAAATTCTCACCACTAATTTATTTTATTTTCTAAATTTCACGCGGCTTCACCCTACTAGGATCAAACTGTACAGGAGTCTGCCATCCTTCTTTTTTAAAGTAGTTAACAAAAGTCGAAAAATTATATGAATAAATTTATAACTAACCTGTTCTTTAAGTACTTTGCTCATAATCCGGACCTCGTCCGATTCGACGCCGCGTTGCCGGCCACACGGCTTCAAGTCCGCGAATTCAAGCAAATCTTCCACAGACACATGGTCACTACAGTCTGAAAACATTTAATATATTCAGTAATAGTAGCGCCTGGAGAGAAGCAAATGTTGAATCTCGGCATGCGGCTTTTTACCCGACTACGCAAAAAGGTAATAATTTTGGCAATATATGTGTGTGTGTGTGCGTAACTATGTTTATCTGTATTGTTTCGTTTGACCAACAATAAACATGTCATCATAATTTGACAATTAATTGTCTATCGACTCGTCTCAGCGTCTTCAAATTCATTGATTTCCTGGTTTAATTGGATTTGCTGGATTACGTCACCAGGCGTCGTCATTTGCGGTGCGTCGTCTTCATGACGTCACTGCAACTCCAGTGACGGATATGACCTAAATCCATACCACCCGCACTCTATTAAGACGAGCCGGGTATTATTTTATTATGAAAACTGACGTGGTATTGACACATTTTTGTTTTATTTATACGGGAATACTCACGTTTAATTAAATCGGATACTCCGACTATAGTTTCGATCACATCCGGTGACCTGAAAACAGAGTGAAAACAGAGCTCGACGCGCGTGCAGCTGCGTCCTGCTTAGCACCTGATTTAGTCCTGAGTCCGCGTCGGTCTCTGTTTTCACTCATTGAAAAAGGTCACCGGATGTGATTGAAACTATATTCGGAGTATCCGATTTAATTAAACGTGAGTATTCACGTATAAATAAAACAAGAATGAGTCGGGTATTAATTGAAAATTATTGTTGGATGAGTACATTCCAAATATGTATGTATAATTGTTGTTTTTACGTTTATTTGTTTATTTTATGTTTATTTGCAGCCGTTAACATCTATAATAAATTGTCAATCTTGCACGTTTATCGTAAAGAAATATATACCAAATCATTCAGTACAATGTTTTCCCAAAATCTAATGTTCAATCTATTTTTACGTTTTTGAGAAAACTATGACGTTTCGAGGCACCATTTGGATATGAAATTAAAGCAAATTCATCTTTCTACAAATTTTTACGACTTTTCTCTAGGACGGCCGTTAGGTTTAGCCGGTACGTGTCTTGGAAAATTACCTCGATAAATTTTCACTTTTTGGAAAAACTGCCCATACTTGACAAGCTGTATCTCCGTAACCAATGATGTACCTAGAGAGCTGAGTTGGAGTTGGGCACAAATTGTAGAAAATTTATTTTATTTTTAATTTTAAAATTTAATTTGCGAGTGGCTGCCAGTGGGTGGTGAGAGCCCTCCACGGGCCTCGCGTGGCAGACCGAAGTGAAGGTACTTTTTGATGGGCGGTGGTGGTGCGCCGCAGATGGGTTCCCACTCACAGGAAGGGCGAGGCCTCCGGCACGTCAGGTGGACTCCAGCGTGAGAGTCAAATCAAGTAGTATTTTTTCTTGGTTTTTGGAATCGTACTCTATGCCTTTTGGATTCTTAAGGTACTCTGGCGTGCATCGCGGCTGATCGCAGCGACCTGTTCCTATATCGGTTTTGGTATGGATGTTGCATTAGGGCATTTTACGGGTATACGGGATGCTTACGGGCACAGAACGCCCTCGGTCCGTTTCAGTAGACTAGAGTGTAGAATAGAGCGTACATAGTAGTGCGCATCGTGTTGCTTTCGGTGCCTGATACGTTCATAGTCCGACATAGTGGGCGGACTCCGATAATTTGTTTGTAGGGCCAAAAATCAGTTACAAGGCGCTTAACAAAAATCATAAAATATGAGGTTGCATTGCATAGGCCTGTCGGAATGAAATGTAATTTCATAGTAAGCACGAATGTGTGTGTGCGTACGTGCTGTGTACGAATGGTTTACCTTTAATAAGTCCCTCGTCATCTTCTTTATCGTCGTCGTCGTCGTCGTCGTCAGTGCCGTCCGCGTAGTCGATATCCAGACCACAGACGATATCGTCATCGTAGCAGTCAAAGGGATTCGCTGAGGCCGAGCCGCCCACGAATGGATTTGTGTCGACACACGCATCTATACCTGATAACAAATTATAAGCAAGTTAAGCAACGGACGGTCCGGTCAGTCTTCGGATGGGTGACCGTGAGTGGCAATTTATTTCTGAGCGCTACCGTGGGTCGGATGACACGTAAAATTGTTGGTCCCGGTTGTTTGTTCTGGTTTCTATAACAACAACCGTCAGCCATGTCAGAGGCCTTCGGGCGGCACATTAACTCTGACACTAGGGCTGGCCACTCAGCCTATACGAACTTACTTACTTTTTTAACAAATTATAAAGATTATTTGCTATAACCTTTTTACAAATAGAAAAAGTGCCCAGGGACAGGCACAAGTGAAACGATGGGAATTTTCTTTCTGCACAAAGCATTATGTATTTTAACCATCTTATGCATAAAACACTAAAACGTATTTTAAATCTATTTTAGGTAAAGTAAGTAAGGTAAGTGTTCAGTAGTGTTCGAAAGAAATGGAACGAAAAGAAACACTTTTTAACTAAAATAGGTTTTAATGTTTTATGCATAAGACGGTAAGTGTTTAATGTCATGAATGAAAAAAGCCTCAATTTAGTTCCAGTTTTCATACATTTTGTATCGAATTTACTAGGTATTTTTTGATAATTGTGGCACAAAATGGTCATCATTAGCCGACTTCAAAAAAGGAGGAGGTTCTATGTTCGACTAAATGTATGTTTTTTTTTTATTTTTTTTCCCGATTTTATTTCTCCGTCAATTGTGAACCGATAAAAAAAAATATTTGAATGGGTATACTCTCTGACAACCGATGGGGAAGAAAGGTTCTTGAGTGGCGACCGCGAACCGTCCTATCCAGCGTAGGCGCGGCCTCCCACTATATATATATATATATATATATATACATATATAGGTGGACCGACGACATTGTAAAAATCGCGGGCAACCGGTGGATGCAAATGGCAGGTTGTCGTACAGTGTGGCGGTTTAAGGGGGAGGCATTCGTTCAGCAGTGGACATCTCCGGGCTGATGATGATACTCTCGAGGTGGTCCCATATTATTAGAATTGGTTGTTTTTTTTATTTTTTAAAGTTACTTGTTTAACAAATGTGGTCCCAAATATTTAGAAATTAACTCACCATCACGCACTTCAACTCCGTCAGCGGGATGTTTAGACGTTGATGGGGATTGGGATGTGGAGGGTAATAGGTGTAGATCGGGTAGGGTAGGTATAGACACCTGTGGAAGTGCGTTTTGGTATATGATTGGTGTGAAAGGTGGTTCAGGGGCGGGTTTATCTGGAATTTTCAAGGGATGTTTGCGGATATGGCGCGGTTTGTCCACAAGCTTGGGCTTTGTGTTGCGTGGCGGCAAAGGTAGTTCGTTTATACTCTGAAATAGACAACAAGAAAGTATTAATTCAGACAGCCTTATAGCTCAGTTGGTAGCATGTCTGCCTTCAGAGCTGTAGGGTGTGGGTTCGATCCCCACCCAGGACAAACATTTATGTGACGTACATCGATGTTTGTTCTGTGTCTGGGCGCAGTATGTATTTACGAAAAAAAATATGTATATAAGTATTCTATCAGCTATCTGGTTTCCATAATACAAGCTTTGCTTAGTATGGGGCTAGATGGCGCTGTGTGTAATAAATGCCCCCTCAATATTTATTATTAATAGTTTTTTAATGGTAGGACTCTACTGCAAAGTCCGCACGGGGAAGTACCACACCTTTGCCAGTTATTCAACCGCCAAACAGTAGTGTGCGAGCATTACTGTGTTCCGGTTTGAAGGGCAATGTTACCAGAGAAATTACTGTGTTGAAGAGATTTAACATCTAATATTTCAGGGTGGCGAGCGCAGTGCAGTGCGGCGCACTGCACTGCGCTCTCACTGATTTGATTCTTTCGCTTTCGATTGTGTTCGCAAGTTCATAATTCTGACACTGCTACTGTTAGTGGCAGGCGTGACGCTTACCACCAGGCAAACGTCTGCCACATCTCGTCACTAGCGAGCAATAAAAAAAAACATCTATGTTATTCAGTGAGACAGATTTCGTGTAAAACCTTTATTCCACTACATTTACTCAGAGTCATTAAAGAGGCGTATAATATTTCAAGTACTTACGCTAGTTGCCACTTGACGGCTCAATTCACATATAGTGGACCTGAAAAGTAAGTAGTCAAGTTAGAACACGTTGGATAAGTAATTCGTATTACACTTTGTATAGCTCTTTACTGGACCATAGTTAGTTACCGCAATTTAAGAATGCGCGTGACTCTTGCTTGTTACAGTACCCTTCAAAGCGTAAAAGGATAGACCTTTTTTCATAGCTGATTTCACGGTTGGCAACATAGTAAAACCATCTTTCGGCTTATACGCGTAAAGCTCTAAAATACAAGTTACGTATAACTTGATAGTTTATGTGTGCTTAAGTCGTACGAGCACGTAAGTGTAAGAGCGTTGACCCATCGCCTCGCTCGTAATACCTTCCGAGTCGTTTTGTTATTCGTACCCAGGGGCCTTATTTTTGAACCGTGCGCAAAGTTGCGCATGCGAAAGGAGCCGACTTTCAAACGATATTGAACCTAATCTCAGGGGTTTTGGCGGGAACACAGAAATATCCTTATAACCCTACACCTGTGAAGTGTAGATCGAGCTTCCTTCCTCGGTCTCCCGAGGAACTACAACATCGTATTCTTCAAAAGGCTTGATAATCGGGGCACTATGGAGACCAACACTCAATTCGCGAAAAAAATATCAGCTGTTCCATACATTTCTATCAAGGTCAATGAACTTTTTGTTATGTAACTGCTGATTTTTTTTTTCGTGATTTCAGGGTTGGCCCCCATAGTAAAAGTTTTTCATAATGATGAGTACATACATACCCTTCAGTATTGTTGAACCTTTTTGTTGCACATTGTATTAAAGTCAGCTAGTGTGCTACGATAACGTTTGTTTTTTAATTCCATCTCTAGCGTGGTGGGTCCAAGGGGGAAAAAATCCCCGTAGTCCCAATACGTAGTCGCATAGCAGTGTCCACGGGGAAACCCCCAAAAAATTAGGCTTGCGGACGTAAAGTTCGTGACAGCTTACCTGTTGTGGTGGAAGGGCTGTTTTTGATGCGAATGGAAGCGCGTAGAGGCAGGCCGTGGGCCCGGTTTGGGCATGGTGACCGGGGGACCCGGTGCTGCCATCATCATGCTAGAGGCCATAGGCGTCGGCTGCTCGATCAGGCTTGTGTACGCGTGTTTACTTTCCTCCGTGATGATCGACTGAAACATTTAGGGTCTTATTAATAAACACATTAGCTTCGGAATAGCTGATCCGTTTAGTCCTTATCCAACGAGTAACAAATTTGGCTGATAAGGAGACTGATTGATTATAAATTTATTTTTTACTAATAACATTCTTATGTGAAAGTCGCGGACCTGGGTACGTCCTAAAACTGCATCCAGAACCACCGGAGGACGGGCAGCAGCGTCCTCTTGGTTAACGGTGGTGAACATTCTGCGAAACCCAAGCCGCCTGCCAAGCGTGGGGATTATGGCAACCCCCCTCCCTATTAAGGGGAAGGGCTTCGTCCGGCAGTGGACGTTTTCTGGCTGATGAGTGAAAGTCGCGGGCAACCGGTGCATGCAAAATACATGTTGTCGTACTGTCGGTGTAATGAGAAGGCCTTAGTTCACCAATGGACGTTACCGTGCTCATGCTATGAAGACTTAAGTATTTCCATAGGTCTACAATATAAGTATACTCAACAACAGCGCAAATCCCCAGAGAACGTGTTCCTAATCACAACTTTGCGTAAAAAACACCAGTGTAGTTAAACAATGTGGTAGTGGTAGGTTCAGCACCCAATCGTGTGTTCTGGGAGCCTCGCTATAGCCAGTTTCTTTTCTTAATTGGTACGTTTACTACTTATGACCCCGCCCTAAATTTACATCAACTCAACTGTGGTCGCATAATCGCACACACTTGTAAGGCGGATGGGCCAGCCCGGCGTTGCCAAAAGATAGCGCTAGAATAATATTTTTTAACGACATAGACTGCAAATCAATTTGAACTAGAACGTAAATCGCCATCATTACAAATGTGTGACACCTGCTACACATGGTCTGACAACCGTCTGCCATCCTCGTCGTAATGTATCCGAAAAAATGTGACCGCTTCTGTGACGAAGCATGACGACGCAGATGGTCGAACAATGAGGTCAATCCTGGCTGACCCGGAGAACTTCGTACCGACAATGCTTTTTTTTTTCGTGTTTTTTTCCGGTGTTTTAATAGTTATTCTGCTATTCGGGCGACAAATCCAACAAAACAAAGATCATAAAAATCGGTCTAGCCGTTCTTGAGTGATAAATGGTGCAACTAACCAGACTATATTAAGCTAAGTGTCGGAGCAACCATCAACCTAAGTCAGAGGATTTCGGGTGGCACATTAACTCTGATACTAGGGCTGGGCATTAAGCCTAAACGAACTACTGACTTAAATAATAAATAAGTGCGTTCTAAATACATACATGTATATCAGGAACGCTGTTGGCTAGGTCACTGAAATTGCGACGTTCTTGTTTCCCTGTCGAAATAAAGATTAACAAAATTAAATGCAGAAGACTCAAAATGTGTTCAGGTGTGTGCTCAAAGGCAAAACTAAACTGTTTTTTTTTCACTAAATATAATTTATATTTAGTAAAAATATCGCAAATTCACAAATTGTTTGTGCATTTGCCAGCGTCAAGTATTTAGTTGCGACTTTCCGACCGATATTTATAAACATAATAATAAAGTTTGTTTCATTATCTGTTGTACTTCTGTTATATGTTTTTTCGCAAATGTTTTGTAAAACTTTGTATGGCACACGTGCGGAATTGGTTTTTACAAACTCGTGACTATGGTATTCGTCTACTCGTTTGTAAAAACCAACTTACCGCACTAGTATCAAAAATAACTATTTTCAAGTCCCTTGTTCATTTTGAGTAGGTCAAAAATGTTGGATGTGCGTATGATATCGTACGTATATTATGTATTAGCGTTATTAAAAGCATAACGTTTCGGTCTCGCTAGTACAGTTAATAATTATAATACACACCAGCTCCCTTGTGAGGCTCGTGAGGCGTGCAGTTGTTCCGGAGCTTGATGTTAAACTTGGATCGCTCGCTCGGAGAGTCTGGACTACTAGGATCACCGCCGAGGTCAGTCATCGATCTAAAACAAAGTTTTAAATCTTAACTATTACGCATATAGTTGGGGCTCTGGGGCAACATAAGCTGAATTCATAATTAGACGGACCAATCTGACATTTCGAGTGTTGCTACTTTTTAGTAAATTTTAAATAGTGCTGGGAAACATTTTTGGTTTGTTAACTTATTGAATATTTTATATGAAGTGTTTCACACTTTGGGTATTTCTATGTTTTTAAAATGACAGGTTTATGACAGGTAAGGCAGAGACTTCTGTAGCTTAATTGGCAAAGCAGTTGAGACGGAAACCCAGAGATTGCTCGTATGCAGGTTCAAGTCCTGCCAGAGGTAAATCATTTTTCTACTTTGTTAACTTATGTTAAGAAACTTAATCTTTTTATTACCTCATGAACCTACTTTATAACTTAATAGTTTCACACCAGTGAACTACTTAGATATTTTCATAAAAAAATATGTACTGTGTGTTCACACGCGTTTCGCTATGCTGTGGTGGAGTCGGCCTTATGTAAAATAACTTCGAGACAGTACATACTTCGCGGAGACCTTGGCTGTCCATTCGACAGCCGACACTAAAGCTTTCTCTTCGTGTGCAGACATGGGCTTGATAGTGCCAGTCTGGCGTGCATGTTTCTTCTTATCCGCCTTACTCAGCGTGTGCGACCTAAAACATTGTGCATTCTTTGATTTTGTGTCATAGATAGATAGTCATAGAGATCAAGGGCCTGAACATAGTTTATCAAAGCTCCGACGTGTGTGATTGGCGCGAAGGTTTTTTAAGGCCTTGTCAAATACAAAAGCGAAGCGAACGGAACCGAAAGCGAAACGAGGCGAAGACTTCAAACACAGCGAACCGAATAACGAATACGTGGCAAAAGCGAGGCGAGGCGTTGCGATCCGTTTTATTCATTTTTGTGGCTATTCTTTCCCGTATTTGTGCTTGCTTCTTTACTTGGCTCTCGTGGTGTGTATACGATTTTACATATCGCTGCGGGGAGGAAATGGTTCCTTTCGCTCCGCGTAGCGGGGCTAAAGTAGCCACTTTACCCTCGCAGGCAAGTAAAGTCATTTAACACAACTGTCAACACGCCTCGCTTCGCCTTCTAACCTGATGTTTGTAATGGCGTTATGTTTGCCCCGGAGTGGGTTCGCTTTCATATGTGACACCATACATTACAAAATAAATTCGCCTCGCCTCGCCATGCATTCGGTTTGCTGTGTTTGACAAGGCCTTTATTCCGTTGCTGCAGAGTTACGAGATAGTCCGTAATCGATTCAAGCTCTAAGCGTCAATTTTTAAAATGTCCACCATTCGCTACAATACTTTTAATTTTCATATCTAATGCCCACATCTTTAACGTCCACTCCTCCAGATTTTTTACCGGCAGCGTCGCAGTGTTCATGATGACTGTGTAAGAATAGATAGTGTTTTGTTTTCTTAATAGGCTGATTACTGGTTTATTTTTATGGTCCTATTAAAATGTGGCCCATAAATATAACTGATTAATGAAAATAAAATGAAATTCTGATCAAAAATAAGCAACTTATAAGCATTTTAGTATCATGCTAGACAGAGAGGCGAAACAGCAAATCATGACGTCACTTCTCTGTACGCCATATAAATTCTATTCTGACAAGGCGTGACGTAATTTTTTGTTTTGTGGGAAAGGGACAGAGTTGTCTCTACCAAAAATGTTAAATGCTTATATATCAGAACATAAATAACCGATTTAAATTATGTTTTCAATAAACATATTATATTTACTTAAATTCTGCATCAAAGCTATTGGTTTCAACGATTTAAACTTCAGTCATCTACCCTATTACTTGTGGATGACTTCGTGTTTGCATTTGACCGCTGGTTGATATTGGTTTCCCTGTTCCTCTTTAACAGAGCAGCAGATTAACCAGTTAGTTATCTATAGGGAGTTACAGTAAAATAATATATTGAGTCCCTATGCGTAATGGATATAATGGCAATTAGCAAAGGGTCATCTATAAGTTTTTTACTTTGATTGATAGCTCAACACCCTAGGCTACACCTTTTTTTTATGGAATTGTGTGACGAGACAAGCGAGACGGCCGCCTGGTGGCAAGCAGTGCCAGAATTGTGAACTTGCGAATAAAATCCAGCGCCGCACTGCACTGCGTTCGTCACCCTTAGATATTCGATGTCAAATCTCTTTATGCCCAGTAATATCTCAGGTACAAAACTCTGTAATGCTTGCATACTACTTTAATTTATTCAATTAAAACGGCACATTGATCGTGCCAGTCACATTAATCACTAATACTAGCTGCGCCCCGCGGTTTCCCCCACGATTCCTGGAAAAAGAGTATCCTATGTTTTAATCCAAGCTATAAGCTACCTCTATACCGAATTTAACCCAAATCCGTTTAGCCGTTACAGCGTGAAAGAGTAAAGAACATACACACAAACTTTTGCATTTATCTATACTTATAATAAAAAACTGTAACGAGGCGATTACTGTACATTGAAGATATATTTAAAAATATTTTTTTAGAAGAGTATTTATGTGTATTTATTAGGAGTGTGTGGAGAGCAACAGAACCCAAAAATACAGTTTTTTGATTTTTTGTCTGACTGTCTGTCCAGGATAAACTCAGAAACTACGACACGAATTTAAATGCAGTTTATTGAAATATCATCTATGAAGTTCGGCGCTTCACAAAGGCTATGTTTTATCAAAATCGGCCCAGGAATATAGAAATAATGACACAATTTATGCATAAATATAAATGTCCACTATAACTTGAACCCCCGAACATACCGAGCCCCTAAGGTCTGGGGATCAGCGTATACTGGTTATATTTATCTTAAGAGTTTGGAGTAAGGAAGATTGACATGCGATTTTCTAAAAATGTTTTGTGGTGCGCTAAGCTGCTTAACACCACAGTAGGTAGGCCTCCTCCTATCTGGACCGACGTCATTGTAAAATTCGCGGGCATCGGGTGGATGCAAATGGCAGGGTTTCGTACAGAGTGGCGGTCTAAGGGAGAGGCCTTCGGTCACCAGTGGATGTCTACGGGCTGATGATGATGATCGTATTACCTATTGCATTACAAGGCAGAAGAGGGCAGAGTCCGGATGCGCAAGAGTTTTCCAAATATGTAATTGTAGAAATTCTATTATTTTTTTGCGGAGTTAAAATCTTATAGTGGTTTGGTGTCCATTGCTGGACTTAGGTCTATACTCGAAAGGCGAATAAGCCATTAATCCACTACGCTGGCCCAGTTGCGGATTTACTCAATATACATTAACATTAACGTCAAAGAGATCATTTAGTAGGGGCCCGGGATTTGAACACGCGACCTCACGATTTTTAGTCCAGCGGTCCCGAATTAGGCTACTTGGCTTATTAGACTCTGCGGTCACATTGATGAATTGCAAATCATGATAACTCTTGGTTTCATGTGCGGGCGATTTGTCGCCACGGAACCAAAACGAATTTCTCGTCTAACCGACCTAGAATACTAATTATCTAGAAAATACAACTTACGACTGCATAGTTAAAGTATCTATCTTTAGAGAGGTCCAAGTGTAAGATGGTGCAAGATGCAACATTGTTATTATGCACGAAGATATCGTTACAAATGATCAGTTGAATTTAAACCCTCTTAAACGTTACTTTGTTATTTAAGTAAAATAAGGTCATGCGCATAAAACTGTTTGCTCCACGCATGCGAAGCAGGTACAGCTAGTAATATAATATTACTGCAATTATGACACCACAATACATCATCACAGTGACACAAATTTTATAACCTTAACTCACACGTCAACAAAAAAATATCCAAACACATACGACACACACTGATAGTTCTTAGAAAATCAAAAACTGAACAAACTAGCAAGTTATTAGTTTTATTATATCTTTTCAATATGGTGTCCATTACATCAATACATCGCTGCATCCGATGGAACTACTGTGAAAAGAACTTTGCCCACTCGTCCTTAGGAGTCTCTACGACGGAATTTTGAAAGGCAGCCACTGCTACCTCGACGTCCATAAAACGTTTTCCTCGAAGTTTTTCTGTTACTTTCGGAAATAAATCAAATTCGCAAGAAGCGAGGTCGGGGCTATAAGGCGGGTGACCCAGTAATTCCACGTCTGACGTCGCCAAGTAGTCGATTGTTTGCTTGGCGATGTGCGACGAGACGAGGCGTTGTCGTGGTGAAGGAGGATCCTACTGCGAGGTCGTTTCTCCCGATCTTTTTCCAAGACAAGTGGCAAACAATTGTTAGTGTACCACTCTACAGTAACTATTTTTCGATCCTCTAAAACAGTGGTTGCGTAATGACCTGTCCTTCCGAAGAACGAGGCCACCATTTTTTTTCCCACGCTTCGACCTCTCTTCGCTTTATGGCAACTCCTCAGAAGGAAACGCCCAGACAGCAGACTGTCTCTTAGTTTCAGGATCATAACAATAAATCCAGCTTTCATCACCCGTAAGTATGTCGAACACAGCATTTGAGTCACCTCCATTAAATCTTTGAACCACTTGACGACACCAATCACGACGGAGTTTTGGGGCCTCTGTCAAATTATGGTCAGCTTTGTGCCACCGGGCACAAAGCTTCCTGACCGCTAAATGTTCATGGAGGATTTTGAGCACTTGACTCATACCGATGCATAAGCTTGTCCAAATCTGCTGATAAGTCACTCTTTTGTCAGTCTCTATCATACGCCGCACAACACTGATGTTATCTTCAGTCGTCGCCGTAGAAGGCCATCCTCACGCAGATCATCGGTGAAATTAGTGCGACCAAGTTTAAACTCATCAAACCAGTTGTAAACAGTGGCACGAGATGGGGCTTCATCGTGAACGGCCAATCGAAGTCTATTATAACTTTCTTGTTGACTTAAATGACATCGAAAGTAATAAAACATCATTGTACGAAAATTTCTCGCGTTAAATTCATGCTGACGTGACACAGACAATTTTAAAATTGCCGCCAAATCGTAAACAAATGACAATTGAATAAAATACACACACAATAATATTGGCAAAGAGTTCAATTTTCAGAATGTGTACTTATTTTTTTATTAAATCGTTTACAAGTGGCCAGTTCTAAAAACTTTCAGTGTCGCCCTCGTAAGTGAATCTTTTGTAGTGGTAGGACTCTACTGCAGAGTCCGCCTGGGGAAGTATCACAGCATTGCCAGTTATTCACCGCAGTTATATACCGCCAAGCAGTAGTGTGCAAGCATTACTGTGTTCCGGTTTGTAGGGCAATGTTACCAGATAAATTCTCATTACCAGAGAACAGTCTCGTCACTAGATAGCATTAAAAAAACGCAACCTAACTCACGCGTCAATTAAAAAAAAATCTCATAAGTGAATGCAACCTTAACTCATACATCAATAAAAAAATATGTCAATAATATATTTATAAGTGACTCGGTTTCTTCGGGTAAGCGCATGCTCCATCGTAAATAGCAACTTCTCTTAACATGAGGCGTGTTGGCGGTCAAACGCAAGCCCATATAATATAAGTCATAAAAGTATTCTACAAATAATCAGGTTCCTATAGTGCAAGATTTACTTTAATTTAATTTGGAGTTTCCACCGACGTTTGTACATTTGAGTGCTGAATATTTTAAGAAAAGGTTTAATGAAAAAGTACATCGCAATCATAAATAATTTCTATCTACAAAGAAAGTGGCCAAGAATAAGGTAGTAGACGGATTTAATTTTCCAATCTATTGCTTGTTTCTGAAACTTTGTCTTTCATAAGGCTTAAGTTTCTTCTTTAGTAACAAACATATAAAGTTCTTATTTTTAGGGTTCCCAACAAAGTTTATGAACGTAAGTTTATAAGGTTTTGTGTTGCAATAGAAATCTGACAACGTGTTTAGTTTAAAAGGCTTCCGAAACGTGCCTTTTAAAATATCAACATCAAGCACATCACAAAAGAGGTAAAGCCAAGTAAAGGTTAAAAAGCCTGTAAACCTACCGCACAGTTCCGCTTTCCGCTTGTTTTCCCGAACCACTCTGAAAAAAAACAACAACAAAAAGCAGCTTTAAAAATAATATAACTTACAATAAACGATAGTTATCGTCGTCCTCTTTCAAGATTTTGTATCGTTTTGTTTTTTTCGTCCATAACGTGTGGAGGAACTGCATACAAGAGCTCATGTTTAACATGACTGTGCAGCGAACTAGCTGCCGATTTCTATCGATCACCGAAACAAGCGATCACAACTAAAGCTGCCGTCACACTGCACGCGGAACACTTGCCACTACTATCAGGAATATATATACAACATATTATTCAAAATTTAATGGAATATAATTATAGTCAAATATTAAGCAACTGTCACACAGCAGAAGCATTTGCATAATTCGTCTTATAGAAATGCTGTAGTTCCCAAAATTATTAGAAAAGAGCTTTGGATTTTTTAAATGTCCAAAACAATAATTTTATATTAAGAGTAAGAACTGATGAAGCAATAACGATTTAAATATCAGTCGATACAAAAACGGAATTATTTTTATTTTTGAGGTTAATTATGAGTGAAATAATTGGTTTGTTCCCAACTAGTTACACCCTTACCTGTTACGCTGTTAATCGATGCGATTTTTTTATTTAAAAATTCCCAAGTTACACTGGTACCTGAATGTTACTCGATAGCATGTTAGATCGGAGTGTTATGAGGAATCGCGTTTTACTAAACTACCTAAGACATTGATCAAAGTTTTTGGGTGTAAATATAGAAATGTGTACATTTGTTTATTACAATGTGTTCTTTTGTCGTGTAATCGCTTTGACCGATACTGAGTCGTTGGATTCTCACAGGCTACATTTTGCAGATTTTTGTTTTAACAACTTTTTTAATTATTTTAACTGTCGAATACTACGCAAAAAATATTTTTTTATGATTTTAGCAGTATTATGATGATTGTGTGTTCATCTATGCTAATCTCCCAAACTACTTATCATGTACTGCCTTATAGTTCAGTTGGTAGCACGTCTGCCTTCAGAGCTGTAGGGCGTGGGTTCGATCCCCACCCAGAACAAACATTAATGTGAAGAACATAGATGTCTGTTCTGTGTCTGGGTGTAGTATGTATTATAAGTATGTATTTACAAAAAAATATAATTTATAAGTATTCTATCAGCTATCTAGTTTCCATATTACAAGCTTTGCTTAGTTTGGGGCTAGATGGCGCTGTGTGAATAATGTCCACCGATATTTATTATTTTATTTATTTATATCTTGACAAAGGATCTTCTGCGTGCCATAGAGTTAGTGTATTATATGACGTCACAATAAAACCAATATGGCGGATTTTATAAATGAAATTAACATCAACACAATAAATATGGCGTAGGGATGTAGTCGGATTTTAGTAATTTCACCTATATCTTGTACGTCTTGTCTTGATTTTCATCAGGTGACGCGACCCCGTGCAGTGTGACTCCACCTTAATGCTTTTGAGATAAACTGTGTATACTTTAACATTGTTTAAATTCTAGACAGTTTATTATCGGCGACATTGAAAGGTTAAATTATTATTGGGTAGGTACATGTATTTATCTGAATGGTTATAGGTTTATAGCCTGTGAGCGCATGTGTGATACTGCGGGAGCGCCAACAGGTCAACCGAATTGTTGAAACATTTTGTAAAGTGCTTTTGTCAACAATTAATAGACATGCAAAAGTGTAATATTTATTAGGATAATTTATAAACGAGTTCTCTAAAGCAGTGTTTTGTTTTTAAACAAAATTAGGTACAGCTTAGCGAAAACAAGTTGAAATTTAGAGGGCCGCCATGCGTCACTCTCAAATAATTTTAAATACTAGCAACCCTATATCGTGACAATAATGCCAGAAAAAAAAAGGTTACCGTTTCAAGAGTTTTTGCCAAGCTACCTTTACAGAATGAAAGTGTGCAAGAAGTTTTCAGTGATTAAGTAAGATGTGGTTAAAACAGATTTTCTAGCGTCATTTCTTTAGTACTAAACAAACAATACGACATGAAGATAATATTAGACTACAACTAGAGACGAGTAAGGCATTAAACTTAGATCCTAAGTAGGCTTCATTCTTTCAACGGCGTCACTACTCATAAATTACAGTTTTGTATTACGGCGCGTTAACGTTTAGCCTTGTTATCCCGACTGATCGAACTTCCGCTACATTTTATTCAAGCTTCACATATTCGACACGACTAACCATAATGAGATTGTGCGGATCATAAGCCACCACATTAGCAGTGTTTAGTTCAAATTTCTGACACGTGCGGCGCTTTGATAACTTCCGTTTTTTTTAAACATTTTAGTTACTTACATGTAAAAAAAATACTTTATATACTAATTTATTCTTACAAATGTTTGTGTGGTTTTAATCCAATAGGTTAGATGGCCGATGTTTAAATCGTTGAAACCAATAGCTTTGATGAATAATTTAAGTAAATATAGTATGTTTATTTTATGAGAGTTTAGAGTATGTTCGGTTATTAATGTTCTGATATATAAGCGTTTAAAGTTTTTGGTAGAGCCAACTCTGTCCCTTTCCCACAAAACAAAAAATGACGTCATGCCTTACTTGTCAGAATAGAATTTATATGGCGTACAGAGAAATAACGTCACGATAAGTTGCTTATTTTTGATCAGATTTTAATTTTGCCTTCATTAATTAGCTATATTTATGGGCCACATTTTAATAGGACAATAAAAAAAACCAGTCATCTAGCCTATTGTATGGTTACCACATTATGCAAAGAGAATACAATGCCGCTACACGTGAACCGCCATATTGTACAACGAATCGCAATAACTGTGCGGCTAAACGTGGATCCACCATAATACAAAATAGCGCCGTTTATAAAATGGATATTTGCCTACTACATACTATATGTACATATATATTTGTCACTACAAATGTTTGGTATCTAGCGTACAGCAGATAAGGCGCAAACTTGGCTAAGGTCTAATTCTATACCATACCTACTCTTTATAGCACCGAAATAGCACTGAGATTGTTAATAGTGTGGGATCATATGATAATAAAAGAAAGAGATTATCTCTCTCATTCGTTCTTGTTAATGAGAAGGCGGTCCGCTGCGGTCGGGACGAACCAAATCGACATCGACAAGAAAGAAAATGTTTTCCTCTCTTTTGCTCTCGACAGACCTCCTTAATAGTTTGTTAACATTACAATCATCCAGAACAGCAAGTAATGATCGGGTTGACTTTTATCACTGCATTTGGTATACTCTGACAGCATAGTGAGAGAGCAGTAAACGGCTTAAATTGCTTCAATAGCAAATTTCAGAACAAGCAAGCTATCACGTCGATTCATGCACTATTTCGCCTCTTTTACTTGAATAATCACTGCCAAGTTTACACCGGTCTACCTGAACTATGAACTCTGGTGATACGATGAGTAAATGCTTACTAAGTCTACCTACTAAATGATAAGGTTGCTTTGGTTATTCTTACCAATAATAATTGTCCAGTATAAAGCGTAGATAATAAATAATGTATTACTGCCAATATTTTATGTTTCCAATAAAATTAACTAGATATAAAACTAGATATTGTTCCCATATTATAAACTAGGTCGAAGCTTGAATCATCGATTCCCTGTAAATCAAAATAAGTTGAGTACTTATGTTATTTTCTAAAACACTCTATGTATATTAATGTATGTTTATAATAACCATGCATAGATATAATTATTGAAACGACGTCCATGCACACAAGCAATCTCATTTGCCAGGCAAGGGTCGCGGGAGAGGTTTTAGTTTGGAAAAACTTTTGTTCAAGCGGCCCACGTCTGTGTTGGCTCCATATCGAAAGTAAAAGTAAATGACGATGTTTGCAGAACGTCGCCAAATGAAAACGTCTACATGGTGACAATGTCTTGAGTGGCAAAACGACTTACTAGTAAAACGTCTATAATATGAAAACGTCCATTATACAAAAGGTGAGGGACAGGCAGTAACAAAACAAAATAGTAAACATATCTTTACTAACTAAAATAAGAAACCAAAAAAAGACACTTTTATCAATGACATGAGCAATGCATTCGCTTTGCACGTCTTGTGAGTTTTAAATATCGATGACTGTTCTGAGTACTATCACCCATATATACCCATTTGGATGATAATCTATTTGCGGGACGCAAATGTGACAGGAAGCAAGTCGCCATGACACACTAGCCAAAGTGGCGTTTTAAGCTGCCCTTTTATGAAAATGCCGGTCGTCATGGCCAGCGGCCATTTTTTCCGGACGCCAGCAGTAGTCTCTGTATTACCTAGAGCTTCTGCCTCACAGGGTGCTAAAAGTCTAATCTGAGACTCCCTTGAAAAGATCCAAATGCCATAATACCACCACAAATGGCGTATTTTAACGCCAGGAAATTGCGAAAGAACGATCGATTACAAGCACTGTTACTCGAAATAAATTACAACAAATGGGGCATAATAGATTTATTGGAGGTAAAGCATTGTAAAATTGAATTTAGAATAATTTATATCTTTTTAAAGTTTTATAAGTAAGTACGTGTATTTGAATGTTTTGTTATAATATTACCGAAATAAATGATATAATAATAATAATAATAATTGGGGTGAAGAGCTGATCAAGCTTAACTGTGGTTGTTGCTTGTTGTGCCGTTTTTTAAAAATGTATAGTAGATTTGCGTTTGACTGCCATCTCCATTCATAGGAATATAACGGTCCTAAAGACATGACATATCGAGGCGTAGGATTTCTCATTAAAAAGAGATCACAACAGACAAGCGCGTTTGCTTCATGATGCTAAAACTAAATATATGATACTCGTTAAGTATCTTCAAGATATGGATGCGCTAACATCATCCAACACAAACCCAGTAGTAGACGTTTTCTATAAGATGGAAAAAGCTCTAGAAGGTTAAGTACTGCGTGCCACCACCATCAATAGGGAATTTAGTGCAAAATTTCGCCCTCGACTCTCAAATGAAAAATTTGTAGGTAATATTGGACTAGAAACGCGTAAAGACCGCGGAAACCCCTTTCTTCAAAAGAACGTCTTTTAGCGAAGAAAACTTTTTTTTTAAAAACAAGGCACTTGTTTGAGCCTTGTCGGCAGAAGCTAAGAACAAAATAGAATATACAACAGGTAACAATAAGGTTTAACAATACTGAAGGGTATGTATGTACTCATCATTATGAACAACTTTTACTATGGGGCCAAACCTGAAAGAGCGAAAAAAAACAGCTGTTCCATACAAAACGTTCATCGACCATGGACAAAATGTATGGAACAGTTGTTTTTTTTTCGGGGTTTCAAGGTTGGCCGCATAGAAAAAATTGTTCAGTATGATAAGTACCCTTCAGTATTATTGTTGAACCTTTTTGTTTCATGTTGTATAATATTCACACAAACACAAACTTCAAGTTGTCACATTAAGCCACTTTAAAACAGGTGGAGGTCATAGAATAGTCAGCGATGCGCTCTAATTTGACTTAAGATAGAAAATAACAAAACTGATAAGAAACGGACAGACAATGTATAACACACACACACACAAATCTCGCCCGCTTTCAATCTTATGCTCCATTGACACTTGATAGCTGATATGTAAGTAGGTACATGTGCTTTGGGAAATGTAGACCTTGGGAACCATGTAGGTGAATTTGCACAGCTCTACCACTAATCCCATTCTGATCAAGAGGAAGGTGAGACGGGGAGACACAATTTCACCCTTTACGGCTGTCTTGATAATGTCTATTAAAATTATTGCATGGTACATCTGTAGTATAAAGATCAACGATGTATACCTGCCTCATTTGTACTTTTTTGCCGAAAACCTGCACGATCCTCAGTGAATGACAAAAAAAGGAGTTTTGTATGCTTCTTTGAAAGTAGGCCAAAAAAATTTATGATAAAAACAGAAGTAAAAAAAATATCTATTGCCCATGGTTCTACTCTAATTTGTTTAGCATAAATGCCACAACGACAAGTTCACGAATGTCAACCTACAATTCCCAATAAATATACACAGAGGAAACAAAAAAAAAGTCATCGAGACAAACGAAAACATACACCTACTTAAAACAAATTATAGGGAAAACAAATGAAAGTCGGAGTAACAAAGGCAGTGAAAGTAAACCAAAGAAACAAACGATATCCAATAAAACAATGTTCATGGGACAGAAATGAAAGTTGTCGGATCAAGTAAAATTTAAAGACCAATTAAAGACACAAAATACAAATAAAACTCGGCAAAACAAATCAAACCGAATAAAACAAATTTAATGAAAGTCAGGGAAAACAAATAAAATACAAACAAGAAAAGCACCCAAGGTCCAACCAGGTGAACTACATGCAAGAAAAAGTCTCCCCGATCCACCCAAACGAACTAAGGTGAACTAAAGACAAGAAAAGTGGCAAGTAAAACTACTCACTCTGGTCTAGTCCAACCAGATTAACAGAACTGGACTACAGGTAAATAGTGTCTGTGGTCACCCAAGCGAACTGAGGTAGACTACAGGTAAGAAAAAGTGTCCATGGTGTGGACCACGTTAGTGGCCAGGAAGACTGTGGAGATGGACCATGGCCTCGGTCCGAATGACGGCATACTTACAGGTTTATTCCACCGACTGGTTTCGATGTTGCGGAACATTGACTCCATTTCATCGAGAATGCTTTGGCCAAAGTCGTTTTTCTGAAATAAAACCATGTCTCTTAAACTAAATTTAAAGGTTTTTTTTTATTGAGAAAACGAAATACCTTGGAGAATGGATATTTTACTATCATTTAAATTAACTTAAATTGTGTCACCATTTTAAACTACAGTTGTTCTTACAATAAAAATAATAATGTAAGTATAATCAAAATCACAAAATTCGTCAAAATTCACGTAACCGTCAATGGAGCGGTCAGGATTTCTGCACCTGCCCTTAGTCAGTTTAAAGAAGGATGGCAGACTCCTATACAGTTTCAGCCTAGTAGAAAGAAGCCGTGTGCATGAATGAAACTTGTACGAACTGATAGAACAAATTAAATATATTTAAGTTGGAAATTGGACCATTTTTCTGGAAGTATGGAGAAAAAAGTTATTTCAAAAAATATCTGTTAGGGTAGGTTAGGCTAACGCCAGATTGGAATGGGTTTTTATCGCGCTCACAGCGCCAACAGCGATTTTGACGCTTTTCGGACTTGACTTGAACTTCTTGGTTTATCTATACGCATATCGGAACGCAGCGATATAACAATGACATTGACAGAGACTAGACAGTTAGAACTAGGATGCAACGGTTATCCGAACGAAAACAATACTGAGATCCATAGTGTGTGTTCGGATAATATACAAGTAATATTTTTAAAAAATGCAACAAAGTTAGTTTTCTTCCGAGCTTTATAAATTATGCTTAATATTTTAAGAAAGCCACAAACATGAACATTCATGTTGACATATGTGGGCAACATGAATGACGTTTAATGTTTTTTTTCCGGGCCCAGGCGAATTCTGCCATCCTTCTTTCGTAATATGTCAAAAATTGTCATCAAAATTCTCCAGTTTTCAGACAAATATCACAATCAGTAGCAGGGACAGCGCGCTTCAGCGGTTACTTGGCGCGACAGCTGCCTGCGAGAAACAACTTAATTTGCTGCTACCCGCGCCTATTTGCTAAAAACCCTGATTTTGCCTGGTACAAACGATTCGCAAATCATGCACCAGTAGGGAATACACCGATCCTTAGCACTTCACCATAGTATATTTAAATTTAAACCATAGGACACATCAATAGAAGGATTGAACATCTAGTGCGCTGTGGTCAAACAAGTAGCCTGTCAACCACTACGATCGCTACGTCAAGTAATGTACGCACACGCAGAAAATTAGTCCTACATTAGTCTTTGGATACAAGCGAAGCCGCCTGGGCTCTAAGGCCAACTCCTGTCCCTCTGTCCTGCACACCGCAGTTCTCGTTGTAAACTCTGATTCGCTTGTTTTTGCCTGTCCTGCTTTCCTCCAGCACAACATGATCTTTGTATACAAAGACAATACAGTCCTAATTGCTGGTTTTATATAATTGTAAGTAGTTCGTATAGTCTGAATGGCCAGCCCTAGCATTAGAAGCACATGAAGGTCTATAAATTTGCGTTGACTCGATTTGAATACCATACGAGGAACCAGCGCTAGGTACCTACATCTAAACATTAACAATAATACACTTTTACGTGCCTGCGGGGCCCCGCTTCGCAGAGCGAAAGGAACCACTTGAACCACTTCCTCCCCGCAGCGGCACGTAATAACGTATACACACCATGGGAGCAAATAAAGAAGCCTCAGATCTCATGTTTGTGAGACAATATACATGAGATCCGAGACATTCTTTACGTTTACTCCCTAGGTGAGTAATCTACTATTTTTATTAGTTTCAAATATGGTAGTAGGTAGGTCAAGTTGCGGCAGGGTGGCCATTGGGTCATATTTAAGCCGAGAACATATGTTTTCACTAGACTAATTTAGTAAGTTTGCTTAGGTCGCTTTAATGCGCAAAGTGGCGACGCGGCGTCGCGGCCGCTGTTTTTCGCGGTTGGACGCGCGTCCGCGCCATTTAATAATTAGGCCCTAACTCAATAGCAATTTTGATAAAATATTTGGTTGTAATTGCGATAGAAGGTTAGGTTGTGGTTTCTTTAGATTATATTGTGATCTACCGCCTTTATTGATAACATCTGATATGAAGTCTATTTAGGTATATACAATGCGTAACAAAAAGGTTCAATAATAATGAAGGGTATGTCTGTTTCGCGATTTCTAGGTTGGTCCTATAGTAAAAGTTGATCATAATGATGAGTACGCACTACCCTTCAGTATTGTAGAATATTTTTGTTATAGGTACATTGTTCCTAGAAAATATCATTATTGCAATGTTTTCTTGGTGTCTTAATAAAGTTTGTGTGATGATATTATTGAATATAAGTTTAGATTCTAAAATGTAGGTACGCAATACGCATAAAGTTATAATTTTCGTGGTACTTTAAGCTTGTAGTATTTATACTGTATTCTTTGTCTAAGTACACGTTTATTGTTATTGCTGATACTTTTAATACGTTTAATTCAGTGCCTTATAGCTCAGTTGGTAATATGTCTGCCTTCCGAGCTGTAGGGCGTGGATTCTATTCCACCCAGGACAAGCATTTTTGTGACGAACATAGATGTTTGTTCTGTGTCTGGGTGTTGCATGTATTATATGTATATATTTACAAAAAAGTATTCTATCAGCCATCTGATTTTCATAGTAGAAGCTTTGCTTAGTTTGGGGTTAGATAGACTAAAATAGTCTGGCTAAAATGTCCACCAAATATTTATATATATACTTAATTGTAATGTTTTTGCCGATAGTTGTTCGGCGGAAGGGATTTACGTGTGAAAATGTACGTTTCATGTTATGAGTAGTGATGTGTATGCCTAATGTGGGTATGCTAGACAATAAATGAAAACACGTGTATAGGGTAGATGACTGATGTTTATATCGTTGAAACAAATAGCTTTGATGAATTATTTAAGCAAATACAGTAAGTTTATTTAAAAAAAATTTAAATGGTTTAATAATGTTCTGATATATGAGCGTTTAAATTTTTTGTTACAGGCAGCTCTGTCCCTTTCCCACAAAACAAAAAATTACGTCACGACTTACTTGTCAGAATAGAATTTATATGGCGTACAGAGAAGTGACGTCAAGATTTGCTGTTTCGCCTCTCTGTCTAGCATGATATTAAAATGCTTATAAGTTGCTTATTTTTAATCAGATTTTCATTTTCTTTTCATTAATCAGCTATATTTATATATTTATGTGCCACATTTTAATAGGACAATAAAAAAAATAGTCATCTAACCTTTTGTAGCTATAATAATAAAACACTTACGGAAGTGCTAGGGCTCTTCAAGTGGGCCAATTGTTCCCCTTGCATATAGCGGCCCGCGGTGCTATCCTGAACAAAAAAAATCACATACCCTAATAATCTATACAAAAAAATACTAGTTGTATTTTTACCTATGTATATTAACTAATATTGAAACGATATATGGTTTTTTTTTGCGTTTGGAAAATTTTGTGGACTCTATTGCAGTCCGCCTGGGGAGGTTTCAAACCGGAACACAGTAATGCTTGCACGCTACTGCTTGGCGGTTGAATAACTGGCAAAGGTGTGGTAATTCCCCAGGCGGACTCTGCAGTAGAGTCCTACCACTACAGACTACAGAATTACAGAGCATGAAGAGATTTGACATATAGAGAGATAATATCTCAGGGTGACGAGTACTGCACGCAGTCTTCCTGGGGAAGTACAATGCCTTTGCCAGTTATTCAACAGCAAAGCAGTATTGTGCAAGCATTGCTGTGTTTTCGTTTGAAGGGCAATGTTAACACGGAAATTACTGGGCATGAAGAGGTTTGACATAATAATATCTCTGGGTGACGAGCGCAGTGTAGTACGTTGCAGGATTTTGTTTGCAAGTTCACAATTCTGGCACTGCTACTGTTATGGGCAGGCGTGACGCTTACCACCAGGCAAACGTCACGGACGTCTCGTCAATCCATTAAATAAAAAAAAACAAGCGAGATATTTATGAACTATCGACGATTACATTTCTATGATTACTTGCGGGATATTTACCGTGATTATGTTGTTATCGATGATTGTCTTAAACTTCTTAGGACATTTTTGTGATAAAAAAAACAGCTGTTTCTTAAAACATAATGAACATGTGCAGAGAAAAATCAGCTGTCGCATAAAACATGTTCATTATGTTTTATGAAACAGCTGATTTTTCTCTCGGCAAAAAGTAAAGTTAAGTTTTTTTGCGACAGGGACGAATTAAGGTGGAAAGGGTGTTGAAAGTTTAAGTATAAGCCTAAGCGTACGAAGCCGCGGGAAAGCTAGTAATTATCCATATTTCATTTCTTTTTTATAGTTTAGCATCACGTTTTGACAATTCTACTAGCGTCAAGATTTTTAAATTTTAGTTGCTTGATGCAACTTAACTTTTTTAAACAAAGTCAAAAGCAATAAAAAAAATGCAAAACAAAACTAAGATGTTGATATACGAAGTCAAACAAAATAAGTCACAGTCAAGTCCAAGTCAAGCCTCAATACAGTGGTGGCGACTTTAGTAGAAACGCTGGAGGCAACATAAAAAGACATGTTATACCGCATTATATTTCATGCTATCCGCATTATACTTAAAAAACAAATATTTTTGAAAAACAAACGACAATAGATTTTACCGTTCCCGCTAAATTCCTTTATTCATAAATTTTTTGTGATATGCGTGGTTAAGGATGCACCGCCCGACGGCTCGAACTCATCGGTGGCTAAAAAGCATGTTCTCTCCATCAAACAAAGTGTGTGAAATAGAAAGAAAGAGAAATGAGCGCGCAAATTTTTTCATGGCGACTTTTGGCTGCGGGATTGTGATGAATAAACTACTGAACTGATTTATTCCAACAAAAGTTATTTGAAATTTTGATGGACTAAACTATGTCGCATTATACAATATTTTAGAGTTTTCGTACGCCTTATGTTATTTATTTACATCCAAAGTGGCGTTAAGATTGAGCAACATTACAAGATGTTTCCTGGCTCATAAGTTTCATGTTAATTAACTTTTTATTTTCTTATTGATTTACAATCCTAGATAATGAAGGGACAAATCGATACAATACTTAGTCTTGGACCTACAACATTACATAGTGGAGTAATATTACTTCCCCGTTTCTATGGAGAAGTGACCGGCTTATTTACCCTTAAACCATAAACAGTTGTCATTGCAGTTGTGAAATGTATGGATGTATATGGGAACGGCAATATTATTTTTAACCGACTTCAAAAAAGGAGGAGGTTCTATGTTCAACTATATGTACGTTTTTTTAATGTATGTTCACCGATTTCTCCGTCAATTGCGGACCGATTAAAAAAAACCCTCGATCTGGTCCCATATTAATTTGAAGTCAGTGATTTTTTTATGAAAAAGTTATTTGTTCGTTTTCAGGGCCGTCTCTACAGTAAAAGTTCTTAAGACAAGGTACAATACATTTAAAAATAATTATTCAAAATATTTTTTTTTGGCTGATTCATATGCTCGCAGCCGAATGTACTTCAATGATGGCCCCAAAGTAAAAGTTGTTTGTTTTAATGTACAGAATATGCTATTGACTAACTGATTAGAACTAGCCCTGTATATAAATAACGTGATTATATGTACCGTCTCTGTGTCCGAAATTTCTTGGTATTCGTTGCCCTCGTCACTTTCGTCCGTTCGATGAGACCGTCCAAGAGTCGCCGATTTCACCTGTCCCCGAAAAAATATATTTATTTATATGTAGCTGAGCACTAATGGGCTCTGGTGCCCGTTCATGATGATAGTTTTGACAAATGGCACGGACACCAGACCGCATGGAGCACAGCTACAAAAAGAAAAAAAAGCACTGTTGTGTTTTGTCTGGGTATCGTATGTATAATGAGGATATATTAAAAAAAACTGTTATCTGGTGCCCAATAGGGTAGATGACTGATGTGTATATTGTTGAAACCAATAGCTTTGATGAAGAATTTATGTAAATATAGTATGTTTATTGAAAAAATAATTTAAATCGGTTAATAATGTTCTGATATATGAGCGTTTAAAGTTTTTGTTAGAGACAACTCTGTCCCTTTCCCACAAAACAAAAACAGACGTCACGCCTTACTTGTCAGAATAGAATTTATATGGCGTACAGAGAAGTGACGTCACGATTTGCGGTTTGCCTCGCTGTCTAGCATGATATTAAAATGCTTATAAGTTGCTTATTTTTGATCAGATTTTCATTTTCTTTACATTAATCAGCTATATTTATGGGCCACATTAAAATAGGACAATTGAAAAAAACCAGTCATCTAGCCTATTCCCATAGTATAAGCTTTGCTTAGTTTGGGGCGGCGCTGAGAGAAGGCGCTGAGAAAAGAATACATTTTGGTGTGAGCAAATGCATAGTCTTGTACCAATTTTCGTTATTTAATTGAATACTGGACGACGCGGGTTACTGCTACTCATATTTATATTGATTAGGCTTGCGTTTGACTACCGTCTTCGACTGACTTATATGCATTTTATATTTAGTATTTCAAAGCTTTGTCTTCCATCAAGGAGACCAGGGGCCGTACCGTCAACTGCTTATAGCGGGACCGAATACGCTCAGCTGCCGACGCTGCGCGACTGTGAATTTTATCGCCTCGCAATAAGGTTCGCGGTCGCGCAGTGTCGGCAGCTGAACCTATTCGGTCCCGCTATAAGCAGTTCACGGTACAGCCCCAGGCCATGCTAAGGTGTAGTGTGTGATAATTTCATTATATAATAAAAGCGTCATTGTAGTTGTATAGCAGGTTAACTCACTCTATTCAGTATCTTCTTGCTAGTTGTGGGCTCTGACACACTTTTATGTGATTGTTTCTTTTGGCTCCTTGTTCTTGTGCCGCCATCTGTAATAAAAATCCTTAAACTGTTGAATGTGTTTCATGACAGTATGGACCGGTGTAATTTTTACTGATCGTCATTGGTATGTCCATTGAAAACCGCAAAAAGGACACTGAAGCCATGGAAATTACTGGACATGAAAATATTTGTCTAATATCTCAGGGTGATGAGCGCAGGATTTTTTTGACATTGATTTTTATCGCGTGTTCACAATTTTGGCACTGCTACTGTTATGGGTAGACGTGTAGCTTACCAGCAGATGAATGTCTCGCTACTTTCTTCACTCCGTTGCAATAAAAAAGAAATACAAAAGGAATTCAGTCTTGCTACCTTAAAGCTCAGTTGACTGCCATATTGCTCAGTTGGTAATATGTCTGCCTTCAGAGCTGTAGGGCGTGGGTTCGATCCCCACCCAGGGTAAACATTTATGTAACGAATGTTACATAAATGTTCATAAACATAAACATAAACATTTATGTAATGAATGTTACATAAATGTTTGTTGTGTATCATGTTTGTTTCCATGTCTGGGTGTAGTATGTATTAGAAGTATGTATTTAGAAAAAAATATATATACGTATCCTATCAGCTATCTAGTTTCCATATTACAAGCCTTGCTTAGTTTGGGGCTAGATGGCTAGATTATACCTATTAATAGAGTAGGCTATACTTAATGTTTTATTTTATATATATTTATAATATTATAAAGTTGACATTAAAAGGACCTGGGTATGTCCTTAAACTGCAACCAGACCCACCGGAGGACGGGCAGCAGCGTCCTTTTGGTTAACGGTGGTGAGCATTCTGCGATCCCCAAGCCGCTTGCCAAGCGTGGGGATTATGGCAACACCCCTCTATTAAGGGGGAGGCCTTCTTCACGTTTTATGGCTGACGACGACGACGACATTAAAAACTTACAAGCCAAGTCCACTTCATCACAGTTTTCAGCATCGCTGGTGGTCGCTAGCAGCGGATAGGGTGATCCGGTGGCGCCGGATAGATGCGACGGCGAATTGGGGTTTATCAGGGGTTGCTGCTCCGTGTCCTCGGACGGCCTGTAAGACGTTACAGTCGGACGAGGGGGCTGAAAGAAACACAACACTTTATCAACCGACTTCAAAAAAGTAGGTCCTCAATTCGACTTGTTTGTTTTTGTTGTGTACGTTAAGCGATTACTCCGCCAATTATAAATCGATTTTGATGTTTTTTTTTGTTTGGTTGTTCATACTTCAGTGGTGGCCCCATATACATTTTATCGAAATTAGTTCAGTAGTTTGTTTTTAATATTAAAATAACTGGAAAAAGATGTCATCCAGGTATAGCTTGGCAACGTCGTGCGTGATCCTCCTGCGGGGTGACAGACGTTGGCGGGGACGAGGTACTCTGGGTGTTAGCAGGGGCGGGTTGTCGCGGGGAAGGGCAACTCGCGCACCGCGCGTCAGAACAGCCAGTCGGCGCCGCGCTCTCGACACGGTTAGACGGGTTGTCAACTCCATATTACCATTCCATTACCAACATCTATTTGAGACGCTACCCACCCGAAAAAATAGAGTTGTCGTCGTCGTCAGCCATAAGACGTCCACTGCTGGACGCTGGCCTCCCAATAGAGGGGTGTTGCCATAATCCCCACGCTTGGCAGGCGGTTTGAGGATTGCAGAATGCTCACCACCGTTAACCAAGAGGACGCTGCTGCCCGTCCTCCGGTGGGTCTGGTTGCAGTTTAAGGACATATCCAGGTCCCGAAAAATAGAGTAAAATGACTAAATCCTAAAGAATAAATCCTAATGTCTACTCTACTAAATTGTTGCTGTTCTGAAACCTTTAGTTACTAAATTATTCACTACTCGACTAAATTGCTAATGCAGTCCGAACTAGGCTTAAGCAGCTGAGCTTACTTTGGAAGATATTAGAAAGTACCAAAAAAAAATTACGACCTAAAGAAACTCAACCTGCAACATTCCGGATTTAAGAACTCTATTCTCTGTACTCTACCCATCGAGCTGACATTGCAACACACAAAAAAAAAACACAAAAATTTTCGAGATCATCGCTTATTTTACTGTGACACCTATGCAATGGAAATAAATCCAAATTTTTTACCGAGTTCGAAACAGGAGGAGGTTCTATGTTCGACGGTGTGTATGTTTTTTTTATGTATGTTCACCGATTTCTCCGTCAATTGTGGACCGATTTTGAAAATGTGTTTTTTATTTGAAAGGGTATATACTCCCGAGGTGGTCCCATATTAATTTGAAGTCGGTTGTTTTATTTTTTTATGTTACTTGTTTAAATGTCATCTAAAATTAAAAATAATTTTAAAGAAAACTTATTATTACCAAAAAGAGATGTCGGAACTTGACCATTTGCACAGTTCACCCGTCTTATGAGAACACAATCGTACACACCACTTTAAACCATAAATGTATAGTCATAGAAACCCATGTAGCATGCATGTTATGAAAGCATGAACAGTGGAGCGGAGACTGGCGTTACAGACAAGCGTTTCCCCTTTTAAAAACCCAGGGGAAATATATGCAATCAGACCACGTCTAGCCATGTGCCCATGCACCCAAATACATGTGAAATTAGTAGATTACATTTTTAGGCAACCACAAAGAAAAACTTTAACAAAACTAGGTCGGATGTCGAAACAGGCTAGGTATCTGAATTGTCTGCAAAGTCGATCTATGTATACATGCTCCAGAAATAGCCCGACTATTAAATGAATATTTTTAGCGCTGCATTTAAGTTAATAACGAGGACGCCACTCCACTATTGTTAGTTTGAAACTAAAATCTATCAGATTAACCAAAATACAAAAATGGTTAACTATATTATTTTTTGGTTGGGACATTTCATGGCATATCTTCGTAGACTATCGTCAGATTTTAGTTACACGACCGTTTATGGTACCATATTATGATATTTTTTTTGTTAAAAAATAACATCCGACCCGGGGAAAAAAGGCTAATTGTTTAAAAAGAACATTTCCGCAAGCATGCGTACTTACACCTGCTGTATCGAGGAACGATATATCCCCGAAATAAGCGCCGTCTAAGCCGACATGTCCTGTGTGCTTGACGTCACCCTGCGGGCTTGATATCATGCTCCGCTGAATGGTCCGCTTGCCAGTGTAAGTGTGCCGCTTCACGTCGCTCCTCAGGAGCGACCGGATGGTGCGGGAAGACTGACGCGTCGGATGCGGCGATATTGACGGGAAGGACGCACCCTTCTAGATTAGATGGTGTGGTCCAAGCTTTATTTTGTTAGATTTGGATAAACAGATACTACATCTAATTATCATATCATATTTAAAAAAAATGTTAATCATATATACAGTACAGTATAGCGTTCGGGATTTCGGATGCGGCTGGTCAAGACTATTGAAGTTTGATATCGAACGCGTCGTTTTTATCGGACAGGTGTACAGCATTTCGAATGCATTTATCCCATGAATCAAAATAACACAAAATTAAAGAAAACCAGAATATTATTAAATTATAGATGCTATTTTAAAGCAAATTTTAAATTGCTAGGTTTAAATTACATTTGAAGAAAATTTAATTTGGTAAATTAAATTTATTAGGATTGGCGTTGACTATGTTTTATTCTATTCATCGCATATTAACATTACAAAGTATATAGGTATATTTAAACAAAGCTTATTTTGATATTTTACTACTAGTTACTTCAGCTTTATACCTGGTCGAATTTGAGAATTTAAAAAAATACTTATTTTTAATAACTTCGTAGTGTTAATATCGTAATATGCGCTGAATAACAAAAAAATATCTCAAAAGAACATGAATGTCTAGCAACGAGATCCAAGCCTTAATAGTAGCAAAGAATTGGAGTATGTAAAACAAAAGTCTTTTGTGGCAAAAGGTAAACAATTTTTTATTTATGTTTTACTTTTCCGTGTTCTGTGTACGAGGGCTACACTAAAAGTATCGGGAATGGAATATTTCCACTGTTTCTGTCATATTAAAATCTTTTTAATTGAAAACTCCTTGGTTTTAAAAATCGAATACCATTTATTTATTTTAAAAAATATTCTCGGTCTTGTCACAAGGTTTTGTCAAACTTGTTTAGTCGTTGAGAAAATGGAATTGACTCGAGAAAATTCAAGAGCGATGATTTATTATGACTTTCGAAGTGGTTTAACACAAAAACAGTGTGTTGACCGGATGATTTCTGCATTTGGTGATAAAGCCCCATCCAAAACCACAATTTATCGCTGGTTTGCTGAATTTCAACGTGGACGTGTCAAGCTCAGTGATGATCCCCGTCAAGGTCGTCCAAAAACTGCAGTCACCCAAGAAAACGTTGATGCTGTGCGTAAGCTAATTGAGGAAGATCGACATGTGACATACCGCGAAATTCAGGCAACTTTAGACATTGGCATGAGTCAAATACAAATAATCTTGCATGAAAAATTAGGTATAAAAAAGTTGTTTTCCCGATGGATACCGCATTCGCTCTGTGAAGAGCAAAAAGCGGCTCGCGTTACTTGGTGCGTCAGAACTCTCGAAAGATTCCACGCAGGATCCTCAAATGCTGTATACAACATCGTATCAGGTGACGAATCCTGGATATACGCGTACGAACCCGAAACAAAAAACCAGTCACGAGTTTGGGTGTTCGAAAATGAGTTAAAGCCAACAAAAATTGTTCGTTCACCGAGTGTTGCAAAAAAAATGGTGGCCACGTTTGTCTCCAAAACCGGCCATGTTACGACTATTCCTCTTGAGGGACAAAGAACGGTTAATGCAGAATGGTATGCTAGCATTTGTTTGCCACAGGTCGTTTCTGAACTCCGTAAAGAGAACTGCAACCGCCGCATCATCCTCCATCACGACAATGCGAGTTCTCACACCGCGCACAGAACAAAAGAGTTTTTAGAGCAAGAAAACATAGAATTATTGGACCATCCGCCGTACAGCCCCGACCTAAGCCCTAATGATTTCTATACTTTCCCTAAAATAAAGAATAAATTGCGTGGACAGAGATTTTCATCACCTGAAGAAGCTGTGGACGCCTACAAAACGGCCATTTTGGAGACCCCAACTTCCGAATGGAATGGTTGCTTCAATGATTGGTTCCATCGTATGGAAAAATGTGTCAAATTTCGCGGAGAATACTTCGAAAAGCAATAAATATATTTTTAAATAGTAATGTTGTGTCACTTCCTTGATTCCCGAAATTTTCAGTGCCGCCCTCGTAACTGCTTTTTTGTTTATACTTTTGCCACGAATAAACTATTGTCTAAAAGAACATAAATCACACAATGGAGTAAAAACACACATGATGGGCGTGGAAAACCAGAAGTAGTTAAAACGGCTATAATTAGAAAGGAAATTCTAGTAACATGATATGAGGCTAAAGACGCAATCTGTACGTCGAGGCAATAAATCATACAAAAGGGTATTTTCAAATAAAATCGAAGTTTTTTTTTGAGATCACAACTATCGCAATAGGCGTGTGGCCTAATGTTTAATTTATGATTAATAACAGGCTTAGTGATGAATATAACTAAATACATTACACATACTGAAAAAATAAATTGTATTGGCTGATAAATCTCTGAGATATGAGCGTTTAAAGTTTTAGGTGGGGATAGAGAGGGGATGCTCTATCCCTTTCTCGCAAAGCATGTGCTAGTATAGCATTTGTATGCCGCGCCCGAGGCTTGACGTCATAGCTCAGTATAGCGCGCTCTCTGTCTAGCTTGAAATTAAAATACTTAGTACTTATTTATTTTTGAATTATTTTAAATTTTGTTTTCGTTGATAGGCTCTATTGATGATCAGCTTTTTTATGAGGTATAAAAAAATTGTAGTCATCATGCCTATTATTTGTCATTAAACACAGACCGTAAACGCGTAAGTTGATAAGCGGACGTCTTTTATTAAAATGCAGTCTTGCTTCGTTAAATACGTGTGAACAATAGTAAAATATTAAGTACAGGGCACGGAATATGCTACAACTTTCGAGATTTTATATATTTTATTAAACATCGATTTTTGGTGTAGCACATCACTATATTAAATTTGGCAACTGACATTTTGGAGATTTCATAAATGCCGTCATATATGAAACGCAGTCTAACAGGTGGTGCTACCTTCACTTTTTTTCGGTGGTATCTAATTCTAATATAGAATCATATTCCACTACTTCTGATGATCCTTGTAAGCGCACATAATGAGAAATTACTTTCCAAAACTATATAGAATAAAACTTGGATTACCTGCATTTAAATCATAGGTAGAGAAAGGAATTGTCAATATTTAATATTATATTTACTTACTTTTGTTAATTTGCAGACATTGAGAAACTATAAAAACTATACTGTGTGTTAATCGCTTTTTGACAGCTCCTAAAAAATTTACGACATAACTTTGTAGAGCGTCTACCAAATTATATCCCATAGTAATAAATTGGTTTGGTCTAGGATTACGTATTTACAAGGTTGCACCAACAGTTGATGGTAGGCGATGCTTAAAAATGTATATTTATTTCTATGGGATATAATTTGCTAGACACTTTACAAAGTTCTGTCGTCAACTTTTTATGAGCTGTCAAAAACCAATTAACATAATGGACAGAGACTAATACGTAATGAAGGAACCATTTTGGAACGAGATCAAAAATAAAGCTGTCAAAATTTCACACATCCATTTTAGCGGTGGCGAGTTTCTAACAGTAATGTGTGATTCATTTTTAGTTCTAGTTTATCGTAAACAATGAAATAGTAATGTACCACAGCAGGTACCTACTTTCTATTTTTGTGTACTAATAACACATTTACTATGCAATAAAAAGTTTAGAAATGGTTCACTTTTAGAAAACTGTGGTTAAAATTCCGAAAAGAATTATAAGTGTAAATCATCTTTAAAGAACAGTTAGACACCCGGAAATGTACTAGAAATTTGATGAAAAAAAGCTTTTGTTTTAAATTATTAAGCATAGTTGTCCAAGTTTTATCAAATATATAATTTTATTGACAAATAGTATTTGCTGACAGGGAGAAATGCGAGTTACACCCCAAGCGAGACGACAGAGCAAGACAAGGTTTTAAATTGCTCAACTTACGTTATCCGTATCGTACAATCTGGTTTGCCTCGGATCGAATGTGCCACACGCGCCACTGGCGAGCACACCCTTCCACAAAAGCGAATTTGTAATGCCTCTGAAAAGGTTAGGTACACTCTAAACGGTATTTTCAGACGTTGTTATGTTATTTCCGCGATTTACAGAAGCGATTAATATAACTGACACACTGACCTCTATTATACAAAGTGCGCTGGACTCATTGAGTTAATATCTATAGAGTCACAAACGTGCAAAAAAATTACCGCGCTAAAACTCGGCGTACGCTATGCAATGCGCCGACTTTTTGACCAACTTGAACTACGATAAGACACAAGCACTCAACCATACATTGAACACTATACAAAGGACATAACGTCTAATTTCAAACGATTGTGAACTATATAATGCACGTATAGGTATGTACAACGACACTCGGACGTTTTTTGACTGTTTTCACTTAGAGATTGTGACTCTTTAGATATTAGCTCAATGGCTGGTCTTCATATTGTCGATAGCAAAAAGAAACCATTTGATTTTCGCCATTAAGGCGCGGATAGCCAACGGATAGCAGTGTGAGGATCCATGGAACTAATTTTTCGTAATACTATTATTGACACAAATTTCATTTTTAGTACCGGAGATGCTCAAAAGAGCGCTTCAAATCGGCACAAAAAAACTGTAATTTCCTAGGCAATAGTTTAGTCCAGCGTACTTATATAATATAGGTCAGTAAACTGACAGAACAGAAGCCTTTATTGCTGTACTAATCGTAATATACTGGCTACGCCCCGCGGTTTTATCCGCGTGATTATGAAAAACAGTGATAATGATGATAAAAAGTAACCTAAAGTAATTCCGGGAAATAAGCTATCTCCATTCCGAGTTTCAACCAAATCTGTTCAGCTCTTTTAGTGGAAAGAGATAACAAAGATACACACACATGTACCGACAAACCTCCGCATTTAGAGCTTCGCATTTTTTTTAAAGTGTGTTGAGACAAACATTAATATATTTGCTATCTTATTCTAACACATCGTATTTGCCGGTTTAATAATCAGCGTGACCAGAGACACATAGGCCTTTTCCATCAGTTTCCATTACTTTCTATCTTTAGCTTCTTATCTCTCCTATTCTTAAAGACATCTGAGCTTCTTTTAACTTGTCTGCCTCTTTTTCAGCCCACTCTGTTATTAATGTTGTCTATTTTGTCGGGCTGTCCCTTGTCGTGTGTCATGTCACAAATATCACAATTCACGATCTCTACATATCTCACAAAACAATAATATGTCGGCCATTGGTCGCGAACGCATTTAGGAGTATTGTGTAGGTATCAAGTAATTATTTGTTAAGCTTATACGGCGCTTCCAATGTCAAGGCGCGGGAAGCTATTATAGTTTATAATGACTTTATCAAAATAACATTATTTACAATTTCAACAACCGTGTCTCGACCCCAAAGTCCCGGGACCCGAGACAACTAAATTTCCAAGTAAGGCAGTTAAAATTGTGCTGGACATAGTATATGATATAATATCATATATTGAAGAAAGTAAGACAGTTAAAATGGTGCTGGACATAGTATAATATCATATACTGAAGAAAGTAAGATAGTTAAAATGGTGCTGGACATAGTATATGATATAATATACTGAAAAAAGTAAGACAGTTAAAATGGTGCTGGACATAGTATATGATATAATATCAGGAGTATAGATTTTGATTTTAGATTTTGTGTGCAAGTTCATTCTGGCACTGCTACTGTTATGGGCAGGCGTAATGCTTACCACCAGGCGAATGTATCGCTCGTTTCGAAACTCCATCGCATAAAAAAAGGAAATGCTCAGCTGTCATTGGTCAAAAGACGGCGAAACGATAATGGTAATCAAAAAGAAACAGAAACGTTCTCTACTACTATGATAGCGGTGTCTACAGGCTGTCGGAAGCGTCGTTCCGCAACTTGGGTATCTACTTACTCTTTGGCCAGCACTGTTATGATTTGCCCAGCCTTGTATTCCAGCATCGCCATTTGTTCGTCCCTGCCGTTCCTTTGAAAATCGGTCAACGCTTGTACCTGTAACACGAAAACATCTATCGGGATCAAACCTTTAGTACTGGCACATATTGTCCTTACAAATTTCGGCTCCGTATCAGAAGGACTATCAGGTTAAATGACGATTTTTGTAGAACGTCGGTATGTTAAAACGTCTACATGGTGACAACGTTTGACAATGGTTACTAGTAAAACGCCCGAAATGGTAAAACGTAAAAAAATTACCCGACCATTAAATCGAAGGAAAAAAACAGCAGTTCCATACGTTTTGTTCAAGTCCAATGAACGTTTTATATGGAACAGCTGATATTTTTCTCTATTTATGTGTTGGACCCATAGCAAAAGGTTGTTCATAATGATGAGTTCAAACATACAACAACAAACAACAACTTATATCAGACTTTTTTGTTACACATTTACAATAGACAATAGTTTATTTGCGACAAAAAACATGCTATGTTTTTTGTAACAAAACAAAAATAAGAAAATGTAATCGTTGTATATTAGAATGTTAGATTTACCTGTTCTGGCCTTATTTGTCTTAACATCAGCCTTAGTTCGTAAAACTTGGGCCTTTGACATGGTACGTGAGACCAGCACTGCAGCATGGTGGCGTAATACGATTCTGGACAGCATTGTGGTTTCCCCAACCTCTGTAATGTTAATAACCATTATCAAATTACTCTATGTGGGGATTCTTAAATAAAGAGAAAATACGCATCTACAGGGCAAGTGTGATGTACCCTACAACCTTGATTAATTTCGATTAAACGCGCACTCATTCTACATAATTTATTTAAAAGTCAAAATCCAGGCCCCCTAGCACGCGCCGACGTTTAATTGGTCTTTCTACACGCGGGAAAGTGATAAAGCTAGATTATGGATACGTCTGTCTCGTTTTCGCGGGGAAAAAAGAGTGGATAGACGTTTATCACGGCTCGTGTGCTAGGCGAACTGGAGGTAAAAACAGTCTCTTTTAAGCATTCTGGTAAAAACCTGACCAGAACTACAAGCACAGAGCTTGTGGATCGACGAATAATATTAAAATCGACAAATATTATGAACATTGGCTAATTTGAAAACTTCACAGAATTCTCATTAAGTCTTCATAATTCTTTGAGCTTGACTTGTTTCGCTTGACTGTGTGTCTTGTCTGACAATATTTAAATGATAACTGGATGATTCTCATTTATTTGACAATAGCAAAATGCACTAAGCGCGACACGCACGCCATAATACTCTCGGGAGAAAAAAAACAATTATGTATTTGCTAAGTTTTATTTTCAAGTGACAACCAACTCCTTAAAAATAAAACACAATAACTACTTGATTTACTCAAAGGCATTATCACTACATTCCCGCACTTAATTAAATAGTACTAGCCTTAGAGTGATAGTTTCATTCAAAATTCCGATCACTAGTGAAGCCGAAAAACAATCAATGTGTGCGTGAATGTTACGTAATTACTTGCTTTGACACGCATACAAGCGTTCGAACCGAGACAGTTTAGACCTAGCAAAAGTGCTGTGAGATTTCGTAATTATACATTATTGTTTTCATTTAAACTTCTTTCCTTTTGGGTAATAACATAAAACAAAAAAGTACTTGGTACACCGTGATCAGTTTCGATTTTAGTTTTTTTAATTTCTTGTAGCCACGGATCAGTGGGTAAAATATTAATTTGTTTTTTCGAGGGGAACGGATCACGGTATCGGTGGAAACAACTCTCCGTGATCCGGATCTAACTCAATCCGATCCCGGGATCCGTGGAGACAAACCCTGCTCAAAGATCTAGCTTCTACAAGTATATACAAACCTTTAAACGCGTTTGAGCATGCCGAAGGAATTATCAGATTTTTTCGATTTACTGGAATGGCTACAATTTAAGAAGGCGGGTCCACTGAAATATGCAATTTCGGACCCAATTTGAACCTATGGACTCTGAGAAAATGTCCGCGACGCGACCAAGGATGCAGAGGGAGCTTTATTTATTTCTGCGAATGCATAGAGTAGAATAGCAGTAGAATTGCCCTTTTAAAAACATCGTTTACCTCATTGAATCAATTGTTATAGAATGGTTTTATAAAAAGAGGTTTGTAGAAAGATAGCGCCATAGTAGTTACATTTTGTCGTCATTTTTGTCTACATAAATACATACACACTTTGATTACATATTTCATAGATTTTGTTTAAAAGAAATAGACGACTGCTATTTCTTACGAACGGATTTTGTATAAAAGTGACGGCATCATTTATAGTTGTCAAAAATCTGGTGCTATATAGGTATTGTTTTTAGGCTCGGTCTTTATACAATGTGAAACAAAAAGGTTCAACAAAACGGAAGGGTATGTATGCACTCATCATTATGAACAACTTTCACTATGGGGCTAAACCGGAAATCGCGAAAATATAAACAGCTGTTTCGTACAAAAAGTTCATTGACCTTGGACAAAATATATGGAACAGTTGATTTTTATTTCACGATTTCACGGTTGGCCTCATAGTGAAATATGTTCTTAATGATGAGTACATACATACCCTTCCGTATTGTTGAACCTTTTTGTTACACATTGTATACAGCTTACTGCTTACTATATACTATGAGCGTCGTTTCATTGCCCAATTTCGAGGCAATATTATTACATATTGGCAATATTTAGTTTGCGTCTAGTAATTTTATCTGATTTCATGCATGAAATGGCAGTGAAAATATCGTCTACGTCATATGTATATCATATAGCCTTGACACTGATTAGAATAAACATAAACAATGAGACTCTAATCGCACACACGCTCTGTTGTTGCAAAGCGACGATAATGATTATATTAATTTTGCCGAACTTCGAACAAGTTAAACGATTGCAAGCAGTTCAAAAAAGCATTACATAAGACTAGATAGAACTGTTAGAAATGCGTTCTGTCGCCACACTGACACAGTCCTGTCTGTCACGCGACGCATGCACCTCGCCGGCGATAAGACCTACAGCTACCATCTGACGCATGCAAAATGAACTAACCCTTGGTGGCGGAGGCGCTGCCTCACCCACCGGCACCGACGATTCTTTCTCCGCCGTCAACAAGATCTTGCAATTCTGCGAACAGTGAACAAACGATTTAGCACAAATGCAAGTGAATCAAAAGTTTTGGCTTAGTCGTTAATCTATCTGGCCTTATGGTTATGGCTAATTTCTCCAAACGCAATGTAGTCATATCGATATGTGGTTACACAAATTTGAACCCTTGCAAACGATAAACATAAGATAAAGTAAAGACCGTTTAATTTAATTCAAACATGGATCATTTCATTCACCAAGTGCACAAAACACGTTAAAATCGTTAAAATATTATTTAAGTCGGTAAAGCATGTTGAGCGGAAAATGCGCACGTCAGGCAGATGGCACTAAGCTCGTCAAAAAAATTTAAAACAATAGTAATAAGGCTTTAGTCGCTAGTGCGCCATAGATGGTTGAGTGAAGGATCAGATCCAAAAGGCAGTGAACCTCGACACGACACGCATTGTAAGGAGGCTATTAACTCTACAAGTATACAGTCATAGCTATTATACCCACAGAATAGCGAAAGCCCTACTTCTTAGATAGAACGGCTGTCAAAACAAAGTCGTAAAGCAATTGTATGAAAAACCGCTGTCGCCAGTTTCACACATAATTATATAGAAACTACGACGAAAAAATGCCAATCATTGGTCGCGCATTTGAAGTAAAACGCTCGAAATGCTATTTTGCAACAGATTAAAATTGATCTAATTACGATGCAATGTGATTTGGTTTCCTACGCGTCTATTTAAATTGTCTTTTTGAGTATTCTCAGTTTAAAAACATGTATATTGGTAGAATTGTCATCAAGCGCATTTGCACTTAATGCCGGCTAGCGCGGCCCGTGACATTTCCCTTCTATTCACTTCTCTCTTCAGTGATTATACCCGTAGCTTGGCCCCTACGCCGCTGCCGCCGGCACTCTAGGCGTGGATTGTTTTGGATGGTCGATGATGAACATAATGCCTAATCGGGAGACCGATCGACTTCAGCCGCTTGAAATCGTGAGGTGGGCTTAAACCCAAGATTGTACCAATGAGCTGTTTGGTGTTTATGTACGGATTTTCCCACCACTGGCTTTTTTGGTGAAGTATACCATCGTGAGGAAACCTGATACATCCAGGGAAGAAATTTAACAGAGATATGTTTGCCTACTATGAGGCCTAATGTATAGGTGGTGCTTAATGTAAATTTTTAAGTTGCTGGGTTTTTATCACCACCCAGGGTAAAATCACGTTACCTAAATGTACGACGACGCATACGGATATTGACGGATACGTAAACTTGTTACACTAGCTGTTACGATGTTTATACTAGAAATTGTCTACAAGGTTTTTTTTTAAATTAAGCAATGCGATAAATCTAAAAGCAAATACGAATAATTGCAATTACTTGTAATTCCATACGTTGTACAGTAGCAGGTTAATCCGGATAACTTACCTTCGATAGAAGCGCAACTTTAAAAGAAAAGTGTTATTTAAAAGAGCTACCTTCAAAGGTGAATACGAAATACTAATACAATAATAATATGAAATACTACTCGTATTCATATTATTAACCATTGGGTTGTTAGCATGAGGCCGACGGTGACAGGCAAGCAGGAAGAGCAGAAGAGCACTTTGTATCGCTTTAAAAAAATTAAGCCTGTCATTGTCACCATGTAGACGTTTCCACGTGCCGTCGTTCTGCAAGCATCGTCATTTACCGTGATAGTCCTTTCGATACGGAGCCGAATAATCTAGCGCTCTCACTCGAGTAGCTCCTATCAGTATCACCAACCGTTCAGCTTCTGCCGGCTGGATCAGTTTGGTCCAATGGATGGAAGTGACGGACAGAATCCTTTTCACGTGTCTTACGGAACGATGTGTCTCACAGAGACTCCGGATAATAAATCATTGCGTCGCATAGCAGCTCGAAGAAGCTGGCTCTGCCATTTATACAGCAACAAGGTAACTAAAATGAGAGGCGCGGACAAAGAGTGACAAGTGCTCAAAATGTTTCCTTTTTCGTTTTTGGCGTCTTACTTTGTGCATTCTGCTTGTGTTAAGTATATGAATATTATATTTTTTTAATGAAATTATAGCTCTCTTATAGCTTGGCATAAAAGTTTAGAAACTGAAACTTTTATCTCTTCTGGCAATACAATAGATAGCACGTCAGTAGGTGAATTCATCTAATCAGCTACCTATGGTATAATAAAGGGTTCCTAGAGTATTTTGAATTTATACAATAGAGGCGGCCCTATTAATAAAGTAAGTAAGATAGTATAGGCTGAGTGGCCTAGGGCTGGCCACAGTTAATGTTAATGTGCCACCCGAAGGCCTCTGAAAAATTCATTATAAAAGCAAATAACAGTCAAGTCATGCTCTAATAAGAAAAGTGGCGCTTAGACACTTAAAACTTTTATTTTTAGGTAATAGGTAAGTCGTTTCTAGTTTCGTACAGTTTGCGCTTCTTCTACCGCGCCTTGCTGGCGCTGCACGTAGTGACCGCGAAATCCAAGAGATGGCGTTGTCCTTTTGTCAAAGAGAAATTAGAGTTACAATTTCTTAACTCAGGCAACTTTTTCTTAACTTATCTAGACATATAAATCATTGCTTAGAGCCCTAAAGTTCCAGACTTGTTTCCTAGGCGCCGACTCTAGTAAGCAGTACAAAGTGGCTTAGAGCCCAAAGGTCCAGACTTGTGTCCTAGGCTCCGACTGCAGTACGACCTACAAAAAGTGGCTTAGAGCCCAAAAGGTCCAGCCAGACTTTTTTTTCTTATTTGTTGGCATCGAAGGTTGTGCATCTGCCAGTGTCAAGTATATGAATTTGCAAGTTTCTATAGTATCATCAAGTCAAATATGTCATGAAATCACAGATAGTCACAAGAAATTTGTCATAGTCGAGTCCAAGTCATGCACTAGTAAAGTTGTGGCGACTTTACTATGAGCTTCTACGGAGTTTTGAAAACAACACGAAAAGACATGTTTAACCACATTATATCACTTGCCCACACTTGTGCATGTAATTCAACACTCAATTAATAAAACACCACAATTTTTAATCATTAATTCGCGAAAAAACACTTTTTTAAGAAAATAATAAAATGCAACGACATGATTTTTCCGTGTTCCCGCCAAAACTCAATCCCAGCCAGACTTTTTTCCTATGCGCCTTGACAGCTCATGAAAAGTTGACTACATAACATTGTGAAGCGTCTAGCAAATTATGATATCAGATAGTAATAAATTCGTTTGATCTAGGGTTACCTATTTTAACGTCAACTGTCGACGTAACATTGTAAAGCGGTAATGCTAGATCAAACGTATTTTTTTGTATAGGATATAATTTGCTAGGCGCTGTACAAAGTTATGTCGTCAACTTTGCATGAGCTGTCAAAAAGTGATTAACACAATGGACAGAGTATAAATGTCGTCATAACATGTTCCATAGCACAAATTAAAACTACCGATACCTACTAAGCTAATCATTGAAATGAAGCGTTTTTGGGCAGGAATCGTGTCTAGGTAAGGTTTTACCTGGTACATCGGCTCTGTGATGGCTGCCGCTATTTGCGAGCCATCGAGGGGTCCCCACGGCTTGCCCCCGTACGTGAACATCTCCCACAGGCAAATCCCAAATGCCCAAACGTCACTCGCCGACGTGAATTTCAGGTACATGATGCATTCTGGAGCACACCTGCAAACATCGTGTTAAACTTTAGAACCATTTTATTAAGTAACCGTTGTAGTTTTTAGGGATTCGTACTCAAAGGGTATCCAACGGGAACCTATTACTATTAGTACTTCGTTCATCGTCTGTCTGTCAGTTCAACCTATTATGACCTTCCGAACCCTAATAGGTAGCCGGTTGAAATTTTCCACAAAATATGGGACACTGTGACCGATTTCATTTGTTTTTATTTTATTTAAGTGGTTGAAACACATTTTCGAGGTATTTTGTTTTATCGTAAAAACGATAATACATAGAAGCATCTAAATAGAAGTGATTAATTAATTAAATAAACATTAACAACTAATAATAAAAGCCGGCCAAACGCGACTCAAGCACAATATATCTCGTGTAATGGTTTGGAACCCTCGGTGCGCAAATCCAGCTCGCACTTAGTCGATTTTATTATTTGTCAGGTTAGGTTAGGTCATCTGTACCAAAGTACGGATGGAGGTCCTTGCCTACCACTTACATATACATTCAATTTAAAGCACATGGTCAACAGGCTAGAGGACTGTTTTTTATTATATTGTCCTATTAAAATGTGACCCATAAATATAGCTGATTAATGAAAATAAAATGAAAATCTGATAAAAAATAAGCAACTTATAAGCATTTTAATATCATGCTAGACAGAGAGAAGAAATAGCAAATTGTAACGTCACTTCTCTGTACGCCATATAAATTCTATATTGACAAGTAAGGCGTGACGTAATTTTTTGTTTTGTGGGAATGGGACAGAGTTGGCTCTAACAAAAACTTTAAACGCTAATATATCAGAACATTATTAACCGATTTAAATATTTTTTTCAATAAACATACTATATTTATTTAAATTCTTCATCAAAGCTATTGGTTGCAAAGATATAAACATCAGTCATCTACCCTATTGCGAACATTGCACATTTCCGCCCCAAGCATCTTTCTGGTGAAAGAAAACGTTATAAGAAAACATAAATATTATGTCTAGCGAAGAAATTTAATGGCAAATGACCCTTAAATAGCCTGAGCCTAGCTGTATAAAATTAAACGATGCATCAAGCTTACCAAGCAACTGGCAGCTTGAGCTCATCTCTATAGTTCGTCTGATAGTAGTCTTTTCCAACGCCCAACGCTCTCGACAGTCCGAAGTCCGAAATTTTCACTTGGGTCCTACTGAACACCAAAATATTCCGTGCAGCCAAATCTCTGAAAAATTAACGGAGCATGTTTAAATTTCATAAAACAATACGAAAACTTGCGGATATATTTTGTTCATGGCAGATAACTCATAAGTGACATACATTTTTGCCCTGGTTGGAGATCGAACCCACGCCCTACAGCTCCGAAAGCAGTCATGCTACCGACTGAGCTATAAGGCAGACAGTCAATAACATTATTTATAACATAATCAAACTTAGATTTAATCAAACTTTGAGAACGATTGTACTTGATCATCATTGTCTAGGGTTCTATGGGTGTTTATATTTCGTAAGCAATATACATAAGACATTAAGACTAGAGTTATTAAATAACGCCAAATGTTTCTCGGTACAGAACAGACTACATTCAACACAGGTTGCGTTAAAACTCCAAAACTACTTACCTATGAATCAGTCTTTTGTTTTCGAGGTATGCCATGCCGTCACAGATTTGTTCCGCGAACTCGCACAAGGTGGACACCGGGAAGTGGGCCCGGGGCGATTTTTGCAGGCATTCCAGTAAGGAACGCAGCGGCGCTAATTCTGTCACCTACGGACAATAATAAATAATATAATATCGTTTCGAGTACTTATAGGATGAAGGGACACACTAAAACCTACAACAACTATCAACCTTAATTGAAATTGAACCTAACCTGAAACAAAAAATTAATTAAACCTGAAACAAAATGTCAATTAAACCTGAAAGCAATTTATTAATAAATTCTGAAAACAAATAATGATTTTAAGCTGTTTCAATGTAATATTTTCCTGAAACAAAATAATGATGATCAACCTGTAAATTGAAAATAATTATTAACATACAAAAATAATATGATCAATAAATAATGAAACAAAAATAATTATATCACCCTTAATCCTTTAGAAGTACTCGGTTGTCGACACGTGTTTCACCTCTGCACGAGGCATCCTCAGGACGTGTTGACTCCTCAAGCGCTTGGCTGGGAATGAGTAAGCCCTCTTTTTTTTTTTTTTTTTTTTTTTTTTTTATGAATGACTATGCTGTTGGCCTCAGATGGCCTCTACAGCGTCACCGGACTTTAGGCAAGCGCAAACGGCGCTCGGCCTAGGTTAAAGGCGACTAGCTCAAGGGCACCTCAGACGGTACGAACCTCGGCTTGGCCGTCGCCGGGAGTGGGGTCAGACTTGCCCTGGCACCCCAGAAGGGGTATGCCCTGGGGCCCTAGTAGATTGATCTGGTTGACTACTTGGAGAGAATCTAACAGATCTTCTGACAGATCTGGGGAGTCCTCGACCTCGCCGGCGAGGTCGGTGCGTGTTTGTGTGCCTTTGGTAACCGGCGCCTATACCAAAGACGGAATACTTCTTGTTGCTAGGAGTGGTCGGATCAGGCGAGCCCAGCGCCGCCGAGGTGATGACGGCTATGGGGTCGTCCGGGTCGCCCAAGACGTGTCTGGGGCGTCTACGGAAGGGGGGTGGGTCTGTCGTGTCTGTCGTATAGTTCGAGGCTTGGACTATGAGTGGATTGGGATGGTGGGGGGTCGCATCGAAATAGCGGCGCGAAGCGTACTTAATGTACTGACGGATGGAGGGGAGTTCGAGATCGCAGTGCAGGTCGGAGTTTCGCATGAACCAGCTAGCACCGACTGCTCTGCGGATGAATCTATTTTGTATGACTTGGAGTTTCTCTAGATCTATGCTGGAGGCATGAGCGAACGCCACGGAGGCGTACGTCATGACGGGGCGAATACAAGTTTTGTAAATTGTAACCTTATTTCTAAGGGACAATTTACTACGCTCGTTGAGAAGGGGAGTGAGCCGGCCTAAGAAGAAGGCTGCTCGGTTGCGAACTAACTGGATATGCTTAGAGAACGTGAGTCGACGATCAAGGGTCACACCGAGATACTTGGTCTCGGTAGCCCATGGGATGGGCTGGCCGTTGAGCGTGATATGCTTAGAAGGAGGTCTTTTGAACGGATGAAAGTACACGGCTGCACTTTTATCGGGGTTAACGGTGATAGCCCACTTCTTGAACCAGTCTCCGAGGAGATTGAGGGCTCGTTGAAGGTGGGCTAGCTGAATGACCTTGTTCCACCCTCTGGTGTAGAGGGCGGTGTCATCAGCAAAGAGAGCAAGCTCCACTTTGGGGGTGCGGGGGATGTCACAGGTGAAAAGCGAGAAGAGAATCGGGGCCACAGCGGAGCCCTGAGGGACTCCGGAGCCGATGTCGTGGGGGGAGGAGCGTTGTCCCTCGACGCGGTATCGAAAGCTTCGAGCCCTGAGAAAGTCTTGTATTATGAGTACAAGACGGTCTGGCAGCCCGAGCTGATACAGCTTGTATATCAGCCCGTTGTGCCAGACTTTATCGAAAGCTTTCGCGACGTCGAGGAACACCGCTACAGTCCCTTGGGGGAACGGCTTGTGGGTGTAACCATGGCCGGGTTTCTTGTTGAAACCTTCTAGGACGTACTCCGTGATGCGGTGTACTTGTTGGACGCAAGAGTGTCTGGCTCTAAAGCCGAACTGTTCATCAGGGAGGAGGTTGTTGTCTTTGACACAGGACCAGATGCGCTTCAGAAGGACGCGCTCGTAGACCTTGCCCAGGGTACTGAGGAGACTAATGGGACGGTAGCTAGAGGGCTCGGAAGCCTTCTTGCCGGGTTTGTGGATGCCGATGACGTCGGCGGATTTCCACGCGTCGGGGAAAATGCAATTGGCGATGGCCGCATTGAAGATGCTAACTAGAAGGTGAACTAGCGTAATGGAGAAGTGCTTGAACACTTTGTTACTGATGCCGTCCGCACCTGGAGCTTTCCTGGTGTAGAGGCCTTTAATAATCGACTCAACCTCGGAAGCTGTGACAGGCTCGAGTTCATCAAAGGGGGGAAGTGAGGATCTGTATTCGACTTCACTGTTCACCTTATCGAGGTGAGCAGGGTCGACATGTTCTAAACTGGGGCTGCACTGCGTTTCGAGGCTGTCGGCCAGGCATTCGGCCTTTTCCTCGTCGTCAAACGCGGGGGGGAGGTCAGGTCGGGTGAGAGGGGGCATAGTCGTAACAGAGTCTGATTTCAGGGATCTAGTCAGCCGCCAGAATGCCAGGTGGGATGGCTCGATCCCCGAGAGTAAGTCATCCCACCGTTGATTACGGAGTTCACTCATGCGGTTTTTTACGGCACGTTCGTAATACCGCAGAGTGGCTCTGTTATCCTCGGTGCGAGCTCGATCGAATGCCCTAGTGGCAGCGTGTTTCGCTCTCAGTAGGTCCCTCGCGTTGGTCTCCCTCGGCTGGAACCTGCTTTGAGGCCTCACCAACGGTGGTGCGGAGGTGGCTAGTGAGAGCGTCAATGGAGGTAGAGATGTCGTCAGGGGTAACAATGTCGTCAGGGATTCTGTCCAAGTCAGGGGAACTACAAGCTTTCAGGGCATCGCCTAAGTGCTTCCAGTTGACCACGGTCTTAGTCAGAGGAGGTCTGTCAGTCGGATCGGGGCCTAAATGCATGAGGACGGGTCGGTGGTCAGAGTCGAGTTCGTGTAGTACTTCCAATGAGCGTAACTGGAGGGTCACGCCCTTTAGAAGCGCTAAGTCGAGTACGTCAGGTCTGTAGTTCAAGTTCAGGGGAAAGTGGGCCGGAGTACTGGGAGGAACTATGTCAAAGTTGAGGTCGTCAGAGAGGGAGTTCAGAAGGTTTCCCTTCGTATTGGTCGTGTTGCAGCCCCATAAAATGTGCTTGCTGTTGAAGTCGCCAGCCAGAATGACTGCGCTTCCGAGAGAGAGAAGAGCCTCGAGGTCACTCCTGAGGAGAGTCTTGTTACCGGAGAGATAGCAGGATACTAGGGTAATGGGTTGATGACCGGTCATCGAAAGGCGGCAACAGGAAGCTTCCATTGCTGAGAGAGAAGGGGTGTCGATGGGAATGCAGTGAAGGGACCTTTTGTAATAGATGAGAGTACCGCCTTTTATGGTGGTAGTCCTATCATTACGAACGAGCGAGTAGTTTGCGATCCTGGGATCCCTCTTGCTAGGTTTTAGAAAGGTCTCGTTCACTAGCATAACATCGGCCTGGTGGGTTGAGAGGAAGTGCCGAATCAAGGGACGCTGGTCCCTTGATTCGGTGGTGATGCCGTTGGCATTAAACCATGCCAACGAAAGGGAGCGGGGTCTAACACGTTTGGGTGTACTATGCATGTTGGTTCCTAAGGACGTTGGGGGCGAAGCGCTGTAGTGCACCGAAGAGCCTATAATGCTCATCGAGGATGTCGATGAGATTATGGTTCTCCCGGACCTTCTGGGCTACATGTCGAACCTCGTCGAGGTTAACCGACATCGCAATTTCAGCGAGGAGGAGTAGATCCGCTTTCGGGCTGGAGGAGCCAGGGGCGGATCGTTTGGGGGTGGAGGGCTTGGGCGGAAGGGCAGGGCGGGCCTGGGTCTTGGCATGAGCGGGAGATGGCGCAGGGGCGGGTGGGAGCGGTTGAGTCGCCTGAGGAGTGCTGGGCGGATTTGACCATGCATTAGTCAGTGGGACAGGGGCGTCAACGAATTTTGACACCTGGCGGGGTTGGGCAGGTTTTGGCTTAGGGCCAGCTGCTTTTGAGCGAGACGGTAAGGGTTTCTTGGCCTTAGGGGCCTTGGGACAGCCGCGATAATTCGCGGTATGGCCCTGAGTGCCACAGAGGACACAACTGGGGAGAGTAGGGTCGTCCTTCTTACGAAGGCAATCCGCGGTGCTATGATCGCCCGCGCACTTCACGCACCTGAAGGGTGCGTAGCAGTAGCGGGCAGAGTGTCCGTATAGCTGGCAACGATGACACTGTCCTGGAATGGACTTTTTGTGAGGGACTTGGCCGAAGTAAGTCGAGGCCGGAGAGATGGAGAATCGATTTGGTAGTCCAAATTTTCTTCCCTTCCTGGGTATTCGTAAGAGTGACCAGCACCATGTCATAGGGTTCTTTGGTCCTGCCGTTGTACATCCGGCTGACCGAAAGAACAGGGAGGTCTTGGGTGAGGAGGTCGTTATGGATTGCCAGGAAGGGAATCTCCTTGGGTGAGTAAGCCCTCCGAACTCGGCCTCCTTATATACTGGTGTTATCGCCAGTTGTTATCGGCAGTGCACGCGTACTAAAGCACCGCAGCAAAGGCGAGGTGACGCTTGTTTGGTCATTCAGCAATGTATCATCTGTGTTCCCGTGTTTCCATATCTCCAATTGTTCAAGCTCGCTCATACGAAATCCTTTTTCGCATACATGTAGAATTTTAAAGGTGTTACTATCGTTTGGTGTGTGACCCGACTCAATTAAGTGTTTTGCGAAATGTGATGTTTCCGGGTGTTCATTTCGGTACGCTGACATGTGCTCTTTGTAGCGGGTCTCAAAGGTTCGCCCAGTTTGTCCTATGTATACACCGTTGCACTCGTCGCAATTTAACTTGTAAATCCCAGATTTTTTCTCCTTGGGAATGGTGTCTTTACCATTACACAGATGTCGCATGTTGTGTCGTGTCCGAAATGCTACGTTCACCTTATACAAGGAACAGTATATAAGGAGGCCGAGTTCGGAGGGCTTACTCATTCCCAGCCAAGCGCTTGAGGAGTCAACACGTCCTGAGGATGCCTCGTGCAGAGGTGAAACACGTGTCGACAACCGAGTACTTCTAAAGGATTAAGGGTGATATAATTATTTTTGTTTCATTATTTATTGATCATATTATTTTTGTATGTTAATAATTATTTTCAATTTACAGGTTGATCATCATTATTTTGTTTCAGGAAAATATTACATTGAAACAGCTTAAAATCATTATTTGTTTTCAGAATTTATTAATAAATTGCTTTCAGGTTTAATTGACATTTTGTTTCAGGTTTAATTAATTTCTTGTTTCAGGTTAGGTTCAATTTCAATTAAGGTTGATAGTTGTTGTAGGTTTTAGTGTGTCCCTTCATCCTATAAGTACTCGAAACGATATTACAGCGGAAAAACACTAGAAATTAAAACAAATTTTGGAAATAATATAATGTTATGGGACTTTTTCCGATAACGATTTTACTCATAAAAAGCATCTAAAATAATGTTTGACACAAAAATGCAACGAGTACACTTCAGATATGTAAACTGGCGGCCAGGCCACACTTCGCGCGGGTACAATGTATAATATGTATTTTGTATTATTACACCTGTAAAACCATCCGGATGAAATTCTCTGCAATTTATGCAAAGGAGTGACGAGGCGAGCGAGACGTTCGCCTAGTGATAAGCACCACACCTGCTAAAAGTGGCAGTGCCGGAATTGTGAACTTGCGAACAAAATCCTGCGCCGCACTGCACTGCGCTCGTTAACCTGAGATATTAGAAGTCAAATCTCGTCATGCCCATTAATTTGTCTGGTAACATTCCCCCTTCCTCCTTTTGCCCTTTTTTTCAAACTAAAATACAGTAAATTGCACACTACTGCTTGGAGGTTGAATAACTGGCAAAGATGTGGTACTTCCCCAGGCGGACTCTGCAATAATGACCTACCACAACTATACGATAGTAAATATTGTATCAAAATCCATTGCGTAGTTTAAAAGAACTGAGCAGACTGACAGACACGAAATGAGACTAATTTTTTTCATACTATTATTAGTGACTAGCTGTACCTGCGGCTTCGCTCGCGTGGACCAAATAGTTTTATGCGCATGACATTATTTTACCTAAATACCAAAGTAAAGTTTAAGAGGGTTTAAATTCGTCTGATCATTTGTAACGATAACTTCGTGCATAATCATATGTTGCATCTCGCACCATCTTACACTGGGACCTCTCTAAAGATAGATAGGTACTTTCGTTATGAGGGAATGCAGTCTTATGTTGAATTTTCTAAATAATCAGTACTCTAAGTCGGGTAGATGGGGTATTCGTGTTGGTTCCGTGGCGACAAATGGCCCACGCACGCAACCAAGAGGTATCACGATTTGCAATTCATCAATGTGACCACATTGATGCCACCAAAGCCGAGCCTAATAAGCCAAGTAGCCTAATTCGGGACCGCTGGACTTCAAACCGTTAGGTCGCGAGTTCAAATCCCGGACCCGGACTTAATGATCTCTTTGGCGGTCGTGTTAATGTATTTTGTGTGAATCCACTAACCCGCAACTGGCCCAGCGTAGTGGATAAATGGCTCATTCGCCTTTCAGTATAGACCTAAGTCCAGCAATAGACAAGATACGATTTTCATTCCGCAAAAAAACTACTTTTACCAATTAAATATTTAACAGCAATTTGGAATACTCTTGCGCATCCGGACTCTGCCCTACTTTGGGCCCTCATATAAACCGTGAGATCTTAATTTGGTAATAATGGGCCACGTCTTTGACTTTTTAGGCAGGCATTTATTTCATCACTTCTTCTGCAAATAGGTAATAATACGATCATCATCATTTTCATCAGCCCGTAGACATCCACTGGTGAACGAAGGACTCCCCCTTAGACCGCCACTCTGTACGACAACCTGCCATTTGTATCCACCGGTTGCCCACAACTACCATCATCATCATCATCAGCCCGTAGACATCCACTGGTAAATGAAAGGCCTACCCCTTAGACCGACACTCTGTACGAAACCCTGCCATTTGCATCCATCGGTTTCCCACGACTACCATCATCATCAGCTCGTAGAGGCGTTCACTGGTGAACGTTGGCCTTCCCCTTAGACCGCCACTCTGTACGACGCCCTGCCATTTGCATCCACCGGTTGCCCGCGACTTTTACAATGTTGTCGGTCCACCTAGGAGGAGATCTACCTACTGTGCTGTGCGGTGTTAAGTAGCTTAGGACACAACAGAACATTTTAAGAAAATCGCATGTCAATCCATTTATCTTCCTTACTCCTAACTTTCAAGATAAACTTTAACCAGTATAAGCGGATCTTCAAACCTTAGAGGCTTAGTATGTTCGGGGGTTCAAGTTATAGTTGACACTTTTTTTTTCATAAATTGCGTCATAACTTCTATATTCTAGGGCCGATTTTGATAAAACATAGCCTATGTGAAGCGCCGGAATTCCTAGATCATATTTCAAAACACTGCATTTCAATTCGTGCCGTAGTTTCTGAGTTTATCCCTGACAGACAGACAGACAGAAAGACAGACAAAAATTTTAAAACTGTACTGTAAAAAACTGTGTGTCCAAAAGGATTAAAAGGAAGCAACAGAATCCAAAAGGATTCTGTTGCTCTCGTACACTCCTAAAAAAGGTTTTTTTTTTTATTTTATGATTTATCTCCAATGTACAGTAATCGCCTCGTTACAGTTTTATTATAAGTATAGATTACACCGTTTTCAATTACTATTGAAATTGTTACACCACCATCACGGTAATTATCCCGTACATAATCATATTATAAGCACAATTTGTTAAAAACAATTAGTAACATAAACCTAATTAAATAACCCACACCTAATTGTACCCGGTGTAAAAGTGCCCATTAAGCTGGCCACATTGCCCAACTGGATAGCAATGGCTAACCTATGCACCAGTGCCCTTATCATGGACGTTCGTGATTCTGATTGCGAGCGTGCGCGAGCAGGAGGGCGCATGGCGCGAGTGGTTTGGTACGAGCAGGATGGCATGCTATCGCAATCCGAATCGCGAACGTCCATGATAAGGGTGCAGGTACGGGCCGGAGCGAGAGTTTACAATCTTATCCCTTGTGTGATGAAAAATGTAACGTGGCGTAAATTACAATCAAAAAAAGTGGCGTGGTTTATGGAAGGTAGGCAGGTTTTTGTTTTCTAACTTTCCGTGGAAAGAGGGGAAGCAGGCCTTTGCCCTGCAGTTGGACGAATAAGCATAAAGGAGACCTGAGCATAAAAAGTATTTTTAGTCCGCTTACTTCGCGCACCGGGCATAAGCAAGAACTTTACGAGCACGAGGAGTAAAACGCCATTTATTCTGGCGGTATTTTTGTGAAAACTTGAAAGCTTTTCCATGTTCAGAAAGCGATGTAAAAATGCATGAATGATTCTATTTGCCCTTGTGATGCACTTGATTCCGCAGAGGACGGCTTCTGGGAAATGGTATTCAGTGTGAAGCCCGACGCAATATACAAATTTTCATACTATTATGCGTATCGCCGGAAGACGCAGCGTAGGAAGGCCTCCCACTAGGTGGACCGACGACATTGTAAAAGTCGCGGGCAACCGGTGGATGCAAATGGCAGGTTGTCGTACAGTGTGGCGGTCTAAGGGGGAGGCCTTCGTTCAGCAGTGGACGTCACCGGGCTGATGATAATGCGCATCGCACACAGAATGAAGAGTAGAGGCGGTGGCGCGGGGTTCGACGCATTTGGCCAAAAACATATAAGGCCTCATACGATTAGTGCCAAAGACGTAAATGGCCAAAACCTTTGATAAATAATATGTCTAGATAGAGCCTCGTACTGTTTAGGAACGAAAAATGACAGGCCAACATTATTATACTAGTGTGCGTGACAGCCATGTCTTACACTCGCGTTGCACCATTGTCGTTGTTATAGTGTGCGTGCATAAGAGGCTAACAGTTAACCGCTATTTTTTTCGTAGCGTTTAGGTTCCATCAGTCTATCTAGACATATAATTTATCAAAGGCCAAAACCATGACGCGAAATGTGCCATAAACTCAATTGGTCAAAACCTTAACAACCTAATGGCAATAATTTGGTCACATGGTATAAGGGTGCTTTTGCTTGGTATTTTGTTTTTATAAGTACCGTACCGCCAAAACATAGTCCTCTGCATTTGCAAAAAACAAATGCAATAAAAAAAAGAGATTTTATTCTTTAAACTAAAATAAACCTACTCTAAAGAAAATGTTATCTGGTTATGCTTATTAACATACTGCCTCGTTCTGCCTTCAATCCGCCCCTTTTTTGCGCCCCAATCCTGCTCTCATCAGCTATAGTGCACACTATTCATAATTATACACACTAAATTAGTATTATTTAGGTAATGTTACCAAATTCTAGTTGTAAGTTTGTGTAGTTGGCCACCTGCAGTTGATATCTATAGGTGAGGGCCTACCCATAAATTGTGTATGTGTAAATGCATTATATTTAGTCATTATGTACACCGAAGTCCAGTAATTTGAAGCAATATATAAAGATAAATTTAATCGATATGATTATTGCGCAAAAAACCGCGCCCGCTGAGCAATTCGCTAAAGAAGTACATACACGACATTAAAAAAACAATGAGAATTAATGAAAGATATTCTCAAATTGCCTCTCCCTTAATAGGGTGTCCTATTAAGGGAGAGGCCTTCGTCCAGTAGTGGACGTCTTCTGGCTGATGAGTGATTCTCAAATAAAGTAAGATCGTATAGGCTGACTGGCCAGCCCTAGTGTCAGAGTTAATGTGCCGCCGAAGGCCTCTGACATGGCTGACGGTTTTTGTTATAGAAACTAGAACAAACAACCGGGACCAACAATTTAACGTGGCATCCGATCCACGGTAGCGCTCAGAAATAAATGCCACCCACGGTCACCCATCCGAAGACTGACCGGACCGTCCGTTGCTTAACATCGGTGATCGTTTGGAATCACCTAGACAAGCTACGCCACGAGCGCTAATACAACAAGATGATGAAATGTTGAGAAGAGCAGTGGAAGTGGTGAAACAATTCTTGGAATCACTTCAGTATTTTTATAAATTACTGCCCACATATTTGCACTTACAACACACAGACTTACACAATTATTTGTAACACAAATATTTACACAATACCTAATTGTGTAACACTTTAGTTAATTAGCTTAAAGTTTGAAAATTATGACGAGTAAGGCAGACACTTAAGTAGCTTAATTGGCAAAGCAGTTGGGCCGGAAACCTAGCGATTGCGCGAGGTGCAAGTCCCGCCAGACGTATAATTTTTCTTAATGTATAATATGCTTTTGAAAACATAGAAATACCCAAAGTGTGGAAGCACTTCATATAACTATTCAATATTTGCACTGGCGAAAACATAATACGACTGACGAACCACGTGATGAACCACGACCTTTCTCGGATTTGAGATTGATCGGAGTCTGACTTGGGAGACCCATATCAACAAACTCTGCGGCAGACTGGGAGGCGCGTGCTTTGCTCTGCACCGAGTTGCTAGAGTGGTACCCGAAGCAACAGTAAGGATGTGTTATTTTGCAACAGTCCACTCTCTGTTGCAATACGGAACGGAGCTGTTTGGCAGGGCTTCAGACTGGGGAGCGCATCTTTATCCTCCAAAAACGCGCTGTTCGCGCTATTGCGAAGATCCCGCAGGACGTTTCTGCACGCCCGCACTTCAAGAGGCTGTGTATGTAAGATTAAACCGAGCCTCCTACAAGACGCTCGACAGTGCCCGCTACAAGGGCAAGCTCGCAGAGGTGCCTCGCGCACTGGAGAGGTCGACGCATGTTATGGGTCCGACAGGGTATAATAAGTTGCCGGAACACAATACCGCGGCGCCAACTACGGGTAGCTTTAAATCACGACTCAAACGCTGGCTTATCGAGCAGACGTTCTACAGCTACAACAAATTTATTTCATTCTAGAATATTAATTAATACCTACCTTGGTGTAATTATATCTTGTTATTTGACATTTGTAATAATATTTTTTATTTAACAATGTAATTATAATCGGATATATTTTTAATTTAATTTTTTTAACTTTTTTGACATTTAGCAAATTTAATTATGTTTTATTACTTTAAATTATGATGACCTGTAAACAAACTGTTACCAATAAATGATTATGATTATTATGATTATGATTATAATATTTATAAAGAAAAAAAACATACCAGCATCAAGGAGTCTGTGTTTAGCACCACACCATACAGTCTGACAATGTGTGTGTGTTCAATGGTGTGCATTACCGCGGCTTCCTTCAAGAACTCTGACGAGTTAGATGTCATGCGCTCCGGGCTGAGGCATTTGATCGCTACTTGCAGCTGTAAAACAAACAATAGGCACAGTTACCAGTATACAAATAAATAAATAGATTTTACCACTAAAGAGAGAAGTGAATAGAACGGAAATGTGACGGGCCGCGCTAGCCAGCATCAAGTCTATTTAGACTTAATGACAATTCTTCCAATATACATGTTTTTGAACTGAGACTGAACTCAAAAAAGACAATTTAGATAGACGCGTAGGAAACCAACCTACATTGCATCGTAATTAGATTGATTTTAATCTGTTGCAAAATGGCATTTCGAGCGCATTACTTCAAATGCGCGACCAATGATTGGCATTTTTACGTCGTAGTTCCTATGCAATTTTGAGTGAAACTGGCGACAGCGGTTTTTCATACAATAGGGTAGAGACTGATGTTTATATCGTTGACACCAATAGATTTGATGAAGAATTTAAGTAAATATAGTATGTTTATTGAAAAAATAATTTAAATCGGTTATTAATGTTCTGATATATAAGCGTTTAAAGTTTTTGTTAGAGACAACTATGTCCCTTTCCCACAAAACAAAAAATTACGTACCGCCTTACTTTTCAGAACAGAATTTATATGGCGTACTGATAAGTGAGGTCACGATTTGCAGTTTTGCCTCTCTGTCTAGCATGATATTAAAATGCTTATAAGTTGCTTATTTTTGATCAGATTTTCATATTTTTTTCATTAATCAGCTATATTTATGGGCCACGTTTTAATAGGACAATTAATAAACACCAGTCCAGTTTTATTTGTTTATTATTTATTTATTTATAGGCTTGCTGACTGCCATCTCGTCTAATGATAAACGAAGATGCAGTCTACGATGGAGCAAGCTTGCCTAGAAGAAACCGATTCACTCGCGACTTGAAGACACCCAGGTTATAATTATCGGGAAACACCCGCTCGGGCAGCGCATTCCACTGTTTAGCAGTTCGAATAAAGAAAGTGGAGTCAAACCGTTTCGTACGAATTTTTGGTACATCAACCAATACATAGTACCATCATAATTACCATCTATTTTTAGTGGCTAGACCGTTGCTAAGATGGAGAGTCCCACATAACCACCCTGCCCGCCCCAGGACTGATGTTATGCAATAATTATTTTCAGTGGTCAAAATCTTTTTATCCTAGTTAACTCTCTAGGACAACATCTTTTATATGGGCATTCGCTTGTAGCACTCTTTATATAATTATTTACAATATATGGGGACCAATTTTTTTTCATTTAGGAAATTCGTCATAGTAATGCATATTCAGTATAAAAAAACAACCAGCTATTATGCCAGTCACATCAGATAGTACTTATTTATCCTTAGTCAAATTATTTTATGTACTTACTTGTTGACTTCCTGTAGACCATACACCTTGCTGGACCACTCCGAACTGACCATTGCCAAGAACTTGCTGAATTTCAATATCTTCATTGCATATGATGTGTTTTGTTGAGCCTTTTACTGTAATTTCCGCATACGGTTGGACTTCGAAAGGTATATCATCGCATGAAGAATCATGTGGTTTCTGAAAAATTACTTCTGTTGAATTTACTTGCTTACTTTAGATGTCTTGCAACAATAAACACAGACATTTTTAATAATAGTATGTGTTTTTCATGCATATAAATTTGCTAGCATCAAAAACACATTAGTGCGATTTGTTGATTGTGTGATTTGAACTAACCCTGTATGTCCATACAGGGCTAGTTCTAATCAGTTAGCATCCTTTTAAGGGCATATTATGTACATCAAAACAAACAACTTTTACTATGAGGCCAACATTGAAATAGCAAAAAAATTACCAGCTGTTCCATCCAAAAAGTCCATCAACCTTGGGCAAAATGTATGGAAATTATATATTTCTCGCGATTTCTATGTTGGCCCCATAGTAAAAGTTGTTTATTTGATGATAGAATACGCCCTTAAAATGATGCTAACTGATTAGAACTAACCCTGTATATCCAATGCTTATCGAAAGTATGAGAGTGATATTTTGGTTTTATTTATAGTGGTCCACAGATCATAGTAAGGTAGCGCTAGAGATCTGCACTATAAACAGTTTGGGAAACCCTGATAGTAAATAAGGTAATAAATTGGTAGATTGTTCTTGCAATACCAATATAATAAAATCATATTCACTTACAGTATCATGTTTCTTAGTACTGAACATATGTTTTAATTTAGATAAGTACTGATTTGCAAAATGTTTGGAGTAGACATCTTTGTATCGTCGTTGTTCTGGTCTTGAAAGTCCAATTCTCATCAAGTCTTCTTCGTCCACAAACCTAAGTTGAGATTTTGAAGTGACTTTCAAATTTTTCCTGCAACAATAATGTTGGGGCACTATTGTGTGACAGTCTCAAATAAACAGCCCTCTTAAATTTACATACGACATTTAAGCTCTGCAAGCACAAGTAAACCATTTTAGGCATAGATCTAGTAAAAAAAGGGAGATGAGGTACGCTCTAATGTCAAGCAAACATAATTGGACTAAAACAACTAATATAAATAAATCGGAAGAATGTTATAGAAAAATTTAGTTTTAATGTATTACCGAGTAAGAAAGAATTCCATGGAACTTGTTCTTGGTTATTGGACTATTTGTGCGTCTTTAAAAATCACAGGAAGGTCATAGATCTACGATAATTGAACTTAACATTATACACAAGCGTCTGTTTGATTGTGACAAGGTCAATTAGGTCCGTGGACCTAATTTGTGTGGTCCACGTCAAAGCACACATCCCTCATCTCCCTTTTTTTTACTAAATCTATAATTTTAGGTATCACATTAAAAGAACAGATTAGCAGCCGAAATAAAAATAATATTGAATGCTTAGTCAGCCCACTGCTACATCAATTAACAGGGTTAGGTCTAAACAATGGCAAGACTACAAATTGCAATGCTCACACCAAATAGCTAAAGCGGCAGCCCACACAATAAAATAGATCAATCCCATAATCAAATGGTTTGATTCCATTTGCATTGTGTGAACTGCAAACAGTGGAATGCAATGCCCGAGTGATTGTTTTCCAATAGTTCCAATCTGGGTGTCTTAAAAGTTGTGAGTGAATCTTCCAGGTAAGTGTCCTCTATAATATTGTATTTCTTGTCTATTTTTTGTGCATCTTTTTGTTGTTTCATCAATATTCTTAACATCGGGCGAGATGGCAGTCAAACACAAGTCTATACGGGATAAACATTGAATAAAGCATGAAATGCACTCAGGACAAAACAACATGAGTGGCACAACACTACACTGTGTTCAAAATTAGAATCACTGACAACAACTGCAGCTATGAATCAAATCAATTCTCTAAAAACAAAAACCCCAAAAACATAAATTGACCCAAAACGAAAATATTATACGCATGTAGCAGAAATATTGTAAGCAGAATTCTTAAAAAATTACAGTCGCCAAGATGCTAATATGTGTCAAGTTTAATAGTCGCATCGCAATTTACCACTTACTTAAATAATCCCAGGTATTGCAGAAGCTCAGCTTCTTTTAGAAATTCGTACAATTTATCACGCCGTACATTCCCTGAAAAATATTGTAATTTTAAACCGTAAAGGAAACAAACTTTTGCAACGAAATTTTATTGTACTTACATGGCAAGTACTTATTAAAATCGTTGAATCTTCTATTTATACTTACCCATATTATTGATATCCATAAAACAGATAACAAAAAGGAATAAAAACAGAATTTAACGCATTTTTATCTAAAAATTCAATGATTACTGCACATCTGTTCGACACGATACAAGAAAATAAATAAGTAAAAGTAAAGTACAGTAAGTATTTTCATACAGAACAGACAGAAGTCAAAAGTCGGTAAGCGTCGTTCGGCAGTTTATCTTTATCGCGCTAACATCAGCTTTTTTACTATATTGGCATCGCTCTTCGTGCATTCTGCCAATGTTTACACAATTTTTGATTATCTGGAGAGCTAGATCCTCCAAGCATGAAATCAAAGTTAGTCGCAAACGTAAGCGGTAAAACGTAATATTTTATTCATCGAGAGAAAGAACTCTAGACAAATTAGTCTTAGTCACAGTCTAGTCTTAGTAAAGTCACAAACAGTAAGTCACGGTGCAATCAAGGCCAACCATTCAATCGGAAAGGTTACCCTTCGGATTCACATTGGATACACATTTGTCCGTCTCTGTCATCCAGATCCTGAATGTAGATGACTGGGACGGATAATATGAATCCGTACCCCTATTCACAACTCAATCGGAAAGGTTTCCGTTCAGCTTCACATTCTCCGTCTCTGTCATCCTGATTATAGAATGTTGATCCGAAAGGAAACTTCTCCGATTGAGTTGTGAATGGGTATACATATACAGGGGTCTGCTGGTTCTATGTTCATATCTAGATTCTGCATAGTTATAATCTGGATCGTTGTACCTATAGATACCCGTGTATCGCAGCTTTGAACCTGGGGCCGTACCGTGAACTGCTTATAGCGGGACCGAATAGGTTCAGCTGCCGACACTGCGCGACCGCGAACCTTATTGCCAGGCGATAACATTCACAGTCGCGCAGCGTCGGCAGCTGAAAGTATTTGGTCCCGCTATAAGAAGTTCACGGTACGGGCCCTGATAAGATAAAGAAAATGCAGGCTTAGTTGATACAAGGAAGTATATTATTTATGGGAAACAAATAAATGGAACGAAATGGGAATTTTTGTCCTACGCTCATGTTATCTGCTTAACTAGTATAAGAGAACAAAATGTCAAATGACAAAAAAAACTTGAATTTGATTTTCGTATCCCGTTGTCAATGTCACCATGCAAAAATTTCATCGATGCGGCCAGTGTTGCTTTTTTGTAAGGATATTGCTAATTTGGCGAATTATTTACTATAAATTGTAATTTTCATGCCCCCATTTATATTTAGTTTGGAAATAAATACCATATTATAGGGAGGCCTTTGTCCAGCAGTGGAACAATACAGGCTGAAAATAAATAATAATAATAGTTCGTTAGTAATATACTAACGAAGTGGTCTCGGAATAGTTAATCCGTCATAGGGTTACACGTCTCTTCCTTCTGGTATTATTATATACGTATTTATTTCAATTCTTAGTAATTTAAGTTTTTTACAATAAATATAAGAATACAAAAATACAAATTATAAAAAACTTAAAAACTAGGGTGCCGCCAGCAGCGGGGCAGGGCTCAAGCTGCCGGTGGTTAGGGCTGCAGAGTGAGGAACCTCCTGACAATGCGTGCCGTGTCAAGGACCACTGCCTTTTGTATCTGACCCTTCTAGCGAGAGCCTCTTGAGGTATTGGTCGAGGCTCTTCGCTATAAGACCGTTTGCCGAAACGACTATCGGGACAATGATCGTTGAGTCAACATCCCACATGGCGGTTATCTCGAAGGCCAAGTCAATGTACTTGCTGAGTTTGTCCTTCTCGGCCTTGACGAGATTCTCGTCATGTGGGATGTTGACGTCGACGAGCACTGCCCGGCGCTGGGACCGATCCACCATCACGATATCAGGCTTATTGGCAACAATAGTCCTGTCCGTGATGATGGAGCGGTCCCAATAGAGCAAAGCACGACCATTTTCGAGAACTGGAGCTGGTGCGTACTTATAGTACGGCACCTCTGACCCGACAAGGTCGTATTGAAGAGCAAGTTGCTGGTGGATGATCCTGGCCACTTGGTTATGCCTGTGCAAATACTCGCCGTTAGCAAGATGCCAACAACCGGAAATGATATCTCGGAGAGATTCCCCGGGACGGTGGCATGCCCGACAGATGTTGACCGTACCGTCCTTCATGATATATTTCCGGTAGTTGTTCGTCTTGATAACTTCATCCGCAATTGCACAGGCAAACCCCTCAGTTTCCCCAAAGAGGTCCCCGAAGCGTAACCAGTTCACCGACGCGAGCAAGTCCACATCGGGGCCCGATAGGGCCCGATAGAACCGTCCGTGCAACTCCTTGCTCTTCCATACTTCCTTGCGGTCGTCGGTGCTTAGCACCGATGGTCTGCGCCAGTTCTCGTTTGCCAAGGAGAGCGGCGTGAGCCCCTTGTCAACTGTCACTACATCGCGATGCATCCCACACTCATTGTTAAGGAAATAATCCCTAAGACTGCACACTTCACGATTGGAGGTTCTTGGCGTTTAAAAAGCCACGACCCCCCCATTTCCGTGGAATCTACAGTCTCATAACAGATGAGCGTGGGTGTAGCATGCGATGCGCAGTGAGCAGTCGACGAACTCTTCTATCCAGGGCGTCCAGCTCAGTCTGAGTCCACTTAAGTATGCCAAAGGAATATATCAGTAATGGCATCACCCAACCATTAAAGGAGCGCGCCTTGTTGCCGCCAGACAAAAGACTGTTGAGTACTTTTGTCAGCCGACAAAAGAAGCGCTCCTTTACTGATTTTTTTATGTCCACTACTGATATACCCAACGGCTTTGACATACCTAGATACTTGTAGGCCTCGGCCTCAGAGAGAGATCTTAGAGTCATTATCTCAGAAAGTTGTAAATTCTCCGGATTTACAACTTTCTGAAATTCTCAACTTTCCCCCGCTGCACACGCATGACCGCACACTTGTCAACACCAATCCAAACACAATTCCATCCTGATGGTGAGAGTTGCTAAAAACCACACAGGTTTTTAGCAACTCCAACAGACTCTTTTTTTTTCTCTCCAACTCTTGTTTTTGACTTGAAGCCATAATTAAAAAAACACGACTGCTCTGTCAAGAACCATTGTATCAAAAAACATAATAGCACGATTCTAACGATACCTTATACATCCAAATCTGTTCAGGCATTTAGAAATAAAATAATGTAATATACTTATTATATTATTAGAACGCAGGGGTGGCTTTGTGGCGAGCCGTCGGTAAGTGGCGACACCGCGTATCCCGATTCCAGAGGGCTAAAACCCCAGACCCCGACCCCTGGCTTGCCTTAACCGGCCGTCCGGGGGTAGAAACAGCAAGAGCTAAGAACCTAAGCTCCAGGGTGGAAGTGTTAAAAGGCATTACGCCGCGAGTAGCTCTTAGTGAAAGTGCAGCACACTTCTCTACATCCTAAGCCACCCACGCCAATGTTGGCCTTCTGGTGCCAAGATACGGCACCCTTTATGGGGGCCCATTTAGTGGGTGGCAAGTCATCACCTGCCTAAATATATTTTGAGATGAGACGTTGCCGTTTCCTAACCTAACCTAACCTAGTGCCGTTTCTCATCCAATAGATCTCTTATCCCATCCACAAGTTGTTCACCTCAATAGCCCAGTTTTTTTTAAAATCCTATACTTATTGTACTATAGTTTCTTATTCCTTTTTTATACATATTCCTCAATTGTATTTTGTATTCAACGGGGCCTCTTGGTGTTGGCTTCGGCTCCACCAACGCCTAAGAAATGTCCGGGCTAGACCGAGAATGTAATTAAATAAAGTAGTATATAATAATAAGAAAGAAGAAGAAGAAAAGTAGAAAGTAGTGAAGGCCAAGAAGGACTAACTCAGCAAGTACCTTGACTTGCCCTTCGAGATAACTGCCATGTGGTATGTTCACTGGACGATCGTTGTCCCGATAGTCGTTTCGGCAACCGGTCTTATAGCGAAGAGCTTCGACCAATACCTCAAGAGGCTCTCGCTAGGCGGTTTGGTTAAGGGTCAGATACAAAAGGCAGGGGTCCTTGACACGGTACGCATTGTCAGGAGGTTCCTCACTCTGCAGCCCTAACTACCTGCAGCTTGAGCCCTGCCCCGCTGCTGGCGGCACCCAATTTTTTAAGTTATTTATAATTTTTTATTTTTGTATTCTTATATTTATTGTAAAAAAGTAAAGTAAATAAGAAATGAAATAAATACGCGTATAATAATAATAAATAATAATATTATAGTAGCCATGGCCGCGATCAGTCGATAAAAAAAACGAGCTCCAAGCACCTCCTCATCTACCTGAATCCTAGATGCCATACAGAGAAGATTCAGCAAAAAGTGAATTGTTTTTACCTAGGACACATAATTTTATTCCAAGATAGTTACCTAACTCTTTTTGACCGAAGCGAAGAGTCCCTGAGTATAAATCGGTGTTTTTAAATATTTTATTTGTATGAGTCCATGGTAACATGCGAAGCATTGATTCGAACTTTATCAAATTTTGTAACCCAGTAATTCGTGCAAATATAATTACCAAGTACGAATATGAGCCAGATTGGTCAAGTAGCTTGGAAGATGTGGGGGTAGCGAGGTATCAGTGTTCGCTGTGAATTACTAGTATTGATTATGACAACAGTAAAATCATATAAAATAATATGTAGTAAAAAGGCTATATAATTAATTATAAAGCCTAGCGGGTACCTACGTATATTTTTATCCTATTGGAAAAACTCTAATCACACTTTTTTTTTTTTTTTTTTAAATCTTTATTTAATGTGCTTTTTAACACACTTATATTATAAATGCGAAAGTGTGTGTACATACCGTTTTTATATTTATTACCTCTTCATGGCAAAATGGCTGAACGAATTTGGATGAAACTCGGAATGGTAATTATTATTACTTATTTTCCACAAACAAACATAAAACAATTACATGATAGGCTATTTTCAGCATCACGCGGGTAATACTGCAGGGCACAGCTAACTAGTTATAGCTTACCCGCATTGCATCACATTGCCCGTATATCTACACTACGCATTGTGCGTCCGGTGCAATGTCTATAAATTCTCTTAATATTTTTTTTAAGAATGCTTGCAACACGTTTTCTGTAAGAATAATATTTCAAATTGTAACATGCAACTGGCAATTATTTTTTTGCGTTCCTGCACAAACTAGAATACCTCATCAGCTGTTTGCATTTTCATTGCATGTTAAGCATGTACGCTCAATTGTTATTGGCACATGCTAATGGGGATCCACACTGCAATTTTGTTTACGCTAGTTGGCGCATCGTCGATTCAGCCATAGTAAAACTGACAATCTCATGCATTTTGTTGCTTTTTTTGTACAATTTAATGGTTTTTCTCTTATAGGACTCGGATTACCAGGGAGAATCTGCATAATTATAATGGTTTGTACAGCAATCCTTTGCCTTGCTAATTTAATATCTGTCCAAAATAAAATGTAAACAACTATATAACTTATAAACCTATTTTTAGGCCGTCAACAGCTGCATAGATACTTAAAACAAGGCACAGTACCCAGTATTTTTCATCGGACTAGATTATCGACAATAGAAATCGCGATATTATCACTTCTAGCGCATTACGGAACGCAGCACTCATTGGCGCAAAGGAAGATTTTTGATCTGGCACCACTCCACTGACCTGACAGTGACAGGAGAGTTTTGGCGGGAACGCGAAAAAATCATGTCGCCGCATTGTGTTATTTTTCAAAACTTGTGTCTTTTCGGGTGTTAATACATAAAAATAGTGGCGTTTTATTCATTAAGTGCCGACTGACGTGCATGAGTGTGGGAAAGTGATATACGGCCTTACCTAAAATAATCTCGATTCTCTTAGTCACTGCTTAAACTTCTCTGTCCTTTTCTAGCACGTGCAACTTCTCGTCAGAGAGAAGATGGCAGAGCATCTTAAGTAGTGACTAACGGTCGAAAAGTTTTTTTAGGTAAGGCCGATAATGTGGTGAAACGTGTCTTTTTGTGTTGTTTCTAAAACTCCGAAGAAGCTTGTAGTAAAGTTGCCATGACCGTGACTTATTGTGTGTGACTTGGACTGTGACTACGACTCATTTAACTTGAGAATGAAGAATCGATGAAGAAATATATATTCGGCTGAAGGACTAGCATCCATTGCCAGGAAATATTAAAAACAACTGACAGTGACAGTTGCGTTGCTTGCTGTTGGTTGATGTCTTGATGTACCAAGCTAGAGTGTAGGTTGTGCTTGTGGTGTGGGTTCAATCAAATCAAATTGTTCGAAAATATGGCGTAGAATAGTGCAAAATGCAGTGGGAGATATTTTGTACCTGTCACGATACAAACATTTTTTAAAAGACAGAGGGTCATATATGACTTTTTGACTTGAGCATAGCTCCAGTGTGATAGAACATCATTATATCTAAATGTAAAGTGAATTTAACACAATGTAGGTAACAGTTTTTTGAAATAGTAGATACTAATTTCACGGTTTTCGCTTTGCCATTTGTACGTTTGTTATTAAATGGACCTTTTGTTTACGTTATGTCAGCGGTGTTTTATTTAGCAAACGTTAAATAATTGTACTGAAACACTCGCATCTTTGTGAAGATATTCCTGTTATAAAAACAGGCATGCTAATATTAAAAAAATTATTGCCAGATTAAAAGTTTGTTATGTATCATGTTATTTGTATGAACAAGTTGTGCTGTTGAGACTCTAAGTGAACTAAAGACAATAAGTTATTTTATAATGCAAGACGGAAGATCCTGGTCTGCAGACTGGCAACAATGGAGCACCAAATAGAAAGGTAAGTGTCTCTTTTGTAAAAGCTATCAAAAATTTGGGGCCTTAAAGTCAAGAGGCTCTATAGTTAAGTGGCATTAGTATTATTGCATACGTGTGTTGCATTACCATTGCTCAGAACATTGTGGGAATTATAAACAAGGCTAAAATTTTAGAACTCAGTTAGAGTGAGAAGAAATTTTAACACCCACATAATAATTTCAATTTGTCTCTCTACTGTACTAAAATTGGAATGCTCAATGAATTCTTTTAAAGCCGGTATTTAGCAAATGATGTGATAATGATGTGGATAGTGAAAATATAGCAGGGGCGACTCAACTGCAGTTGCTTTTGTAGTGGTAGGACTACTGCAAAGTCCACATCAGAAAAAATTACATTGTGGATAGTGAATATCGCAGTGAGGACTCAACTGCATTTGCTTTTGTAGTGGTAGGACTCTACTGCAAAGTCCCCAGCGGGAAAAATTACATTGTGGATAGTGAATATAGCAGTGAGGACTCAACTGCAGTTGCTTTTGTAGTGGTAGGACTCTACTGCAAAGTCCCCAGCGGGAAAAATTACATTGTGGATAGTGAATATAGCAGTGAGGACTCAACTGCAGTTGCTTTTGTAGTGGTAGGACTCTACTGCAAAGTCCCCAGCGGGAAAAATTACATTGTGGATAGTGAATATAGCAGTGAGGACTCAACTGCAGTTGCTTTTGTAGTGGTAGGACTCTACTGCAAAGTCCCCAGTGGGAAAAATTACATTGTGGATAGTGAATATAGCAGTGAGGACTCAACTGCAGTTGCTTTTGTAGTGGTAGGACTCTACTGCAAAGTCCCCAGCGGGAAAAATTACATTGTGGATAGTGAATATAGCAGTGAGGACTCAACTGCAGTTGCTTTTGTATTGGTAGGACTCTACTGCAAAGTCCCCAGTGGGAATAATATTGTTGTGGATAGTGAAAATATAGCAGGGAGAACTCAACTGCAGTTACTTTTGTAGTGGTAGGACTCTACTGCAGAGTCCGCCTGGGGAAGTACCATACCTTTGCCAGTTATTCAACCGCCAAGCAGTAGTGTGCAAGCATTACTGTGTTCCAGTTTGAGAGGCAATGTTACCAGAGAGGCTACTGAGTATGAAGAGATTTAACATCTATCAATATCTCAGGGTGACGAGCGCAGTACAGTGTGTGCTGGATGATTTGTAAGTTAACAATTCTGGCACTGCTACTGTTATGGGCAGGCGTGTCCCTTACCACTGCGCGAACGTCCCGCTCGTGTGGTGAATTGATTGTATAAAAAATAATTTAAAAATATTGCCCAGGGATGTGAAAAATAATGCTAGTGACTAGTGAAAATATAGCAGGGAGGTCTCTCAATTGTAGTTTCTTAATCAAATATTGATCTAAAGCTAGGATTATATTATATTCTGTCATCAGCATTCTTATTTTAGTTAGATAACTCTGATATACGAGAATTAGTGTCCCTAGGCTGGAGCTGAGTTGCCTAACCTGAAAACCCTTGAATAATTGAATAATTTTCTAGAAGCAAATTGGCTTGTTTCTGGGCAACTGCGCCCTCTAAGCTAATATAGCAAAGATCTGAAACTTTTGCACTTTTTAATTTATTTGTTTAAAAAAATATATTTTATATTTATAACATTTTAGCTTAGCTTTAAGTACATTTTTACGTTCTATTTATATACGTTTCAACAAAAAAAAAAAAGTTTTTTTAAATATTAATTATGATAATAAAAATTTAATTTGCACTTGACCACACTAAAAATAACAAAATGCAGAGTTCATGAAAATTATTCTCATAAATAAGAGTGTAGATTGATTGATTGATTTGTCTTAAAAAAACTGGAGAACTAACAAGCTTTTTTCATAGTAAAACAAAATTTATTCAGCATCTGTGCTATAATAGGCTAGATGACTGGTTTTTTTTGATTGTCCTATTAAAATGTGGCCCATAAATATAGCTGATTCATGAAAAGAAAATGAAAATCTGATCAAAAATAAGCAACTTATAAGCATTTTAATATCATGCTAGACAGAGAGGCGAAACTGCAAATCGTGACGTCACTTCTCTGTACGCCATAAAAATTCTATTCTGACAAGTAAGGCGTGACGTAATTTTTTGTTTTGTGGGAAAGGGACATAGTTGTCTCTACCAAAAACTTTAAACGCTTATATATCGGAACATAAATAACCTATTTAAATTATTTTTTCAGTTAACAAACTATAACATTTTTTCAGTTAAATAACATAACTATATGTACTTAAATTCTTCATCGAAGCTATTGGTTTCTACGATTTAAACATCAGTAATCTAGCATATTATGCACAATGCAGAAAAGTCTGTCGTTAGGGTTCCATACCTTAAAAGGAATAAAGGATCAGTTCAGGATTATAGAATCACTTTGTTGTACAACATCTGTCTGTCTGCCTGCTTAGTCTTCCTAGAGAACTTTTTTCTCAGGAATGTGTATCAAGTTGAAATTAATATCAATTAATATATTAAATATTAATAGATACATTATACTTAATGTAAGTCTTTGGTCCCATAGAAATTTCATCAAAATTGTTAAAATAGTTTTAAAAAAAACAAAAGAACTAGAAAAAATATATTACCCAAGAAAATAAATTGAAGTAGGTTTTGTATGTACTTGTCTACGGTTCTGTGCCTAAAAGGAAAAATAAACCCTTATATGTTTGTAATGGAACTCTTTGTTGTTAGTCTTTCTATCAGTCAAGACCCTTTTGATCAGGAATGTATGAGATATCAAATTGAAATTATATCAGATATGTAGGTCTATACAGTCCCCTAAAGCTGTAAAAAAATATCAAGCTTTTAACTCAACACAATAAAACAAATACATTGAAAACAATGTTTACCTAAATTGTTCATATTCCCAAGTAAATCAAAATTCCATAGGGTACTTCCCGAATCATGGAATTTGGCAAGAACCAAGGTTTCAAGAATAAGTACCTAAAGAGAAAACTGATAATTACAAGTTTGATAAAACACATTCAAAATATTTTTGCGATTACAAACTTACATTTGCTGTGAGAGAAACGACCGGATGGTATGTTTATGTATGGGCGAAAATAAAATCAACCACTGTACCATTGTGGCCCTTGTCGGATTCGACTGAAAGGCTTTATTTATTACTAAAGGTCGCCCGCGACTTCGTGTAAGGAAGAAATTCAACCCGCTCTCAAAAAGCATCTTGAGTATTTTTTTACGCCAACCCCACCCCCCAACTCTCCCAACTCTACCAACTCTACCGACTCTAGCTTCTCTACCGACTCTACCAACTCCCTCCCGAATCGCACGGATCTATCTGATGTTTGTTAACCAGATTTATTTTCCACAGTGAACATTTTCTGCAAAACGAAAAGCTTAATCAGATATTTTGTTTTGAAGCTAAAATGATGTGAGCTCCATTAGGTTGGGTCATAGTAATTGTTCTAATTGCCCTTTCTCTGTGTTATCTCTGTTTCCTCTGTTTGTTTGACTAGGTAACTGATCCACCTACCTAGCCCAGGCCTACAACATGTACACATAACATAACTGCGTATCCACATTAAAGATGATGATGATTTATTTTGGGCAATAATTAATTAATTAATTTACATTGCATTATTACAGTAGAACATTGCATAACCTATGCTGAATGCATGCTTTGTGTAACGACAGCAGGTTTCGTATTCTATCTTAGCTTTTTTTGACAAATTCTATCGATAAATTTGTCATTTGTAGTCCAGACGTATCATGTAGATATAGATATTTGGATTAAATATTTCCCGCTGAAAACTGAGACTATGTTACCCATTGACATCTTGACCTCGAAACATTTGTGTCCGGAAAAATTTCGCTTTATGAAAAGTATATCTGATGATTCGTTTTTATGTAGATTTATAACAATACTAGACTAGGTGTATCCGGCCACGCGTTACTGCTCATAATATTAATTTGGGATTACAATAAACTATAGCCTCAGGGATAGTGTAGTTATCTATTAGTGGAAGGTACGTAAATAAAATCAGTAGTTCCGCAGATTACTTCGAACTAACAAATAAAGTCACAATCGTTACCTTTTTCTAATCTGATTTTTATTTGTGTGTGTCTCGTAACATCTTCCATACAGGGCACCCTTGTAGGGAGGGATCAGAATGAACAATACGGTTTACCCCCCTACACCGCACTTTCATTATGCTGCGGAGTTGTTAATAAGTGTCATCTTCCTAGGATTATCTGTGTCTCATGACATCTTCGACAATGTAGGGAGCGTCACTTAGGCACTTATTTTATTAGTTATTCAGACAAGAAGCCGGACAGTTGAAGTATGGACGTAAGGACACGTTTGTATAAAAACTACCAAGGAGTCACACTGTTACACTAGTGTGTGAATCGTTGGGTGAAAACATCCCAACGAGAAACACTGAGGATCTGGTGTGCCTCGTTGGGAAACCACCTTATCGAATGTCAACCTACCAAAGCTTGTACGAAAATGTGTCCAAAAATTTAAACGACCAGCGCTTCGGCTCCACCAGAACAAACGTGAAAGACTGGAAGGAGAGAAGGGAGGCATTTGCCGAGCACTCGGACATGTATAGCCAAGAATAGTAGTCTAGTATACTCACCTATGGAGTAAAAGTAAAGCATGTCAGATCTGAGGCTTCTTTATTTGCTCCCGTGGTGTGTATACGATTTTACGTGCCGTTGCGGGGAAGAAGTGGTTCCTTTCGCTCCGCGTAGCGGGGCTAAAGTAGCCACTTTAGCCCCGCAGATATCGTTAGGTATTGACGCTTTATGTCGTTACTAGGTGCCTTCATAGAGGTCAGGGGATTGTTATTGGAAAATGTATGCCTCGTGAAAATGGTAATCTACGTCATAATCTCTTGAATTAATACTCCGCTACACCCACTTTATCTGTTTGAGCTTTGTAATCCGGGGCAACGGGGAATGTGGAGTGATAAGACAAGCATCAGCTGTATCGTATCCTATCTTTTTTAAATTATAATAGTGAAATTAATTCTCTCTGGTTTCATTTCCACAACTAAATAAACATAAGAAAGAACTTTTACTATATTAATTATATAATAGAAGATATATATTTCTTATTGTTCTATATAAATCTAAAACATTTTTTCATATATATATTTTATATAATTTGTATAGAGGCATAAATATTATTATGTGTCCTAATATAGGAGAGGCCAATGGCTCTGAAATACAGTAAATACTAGTTTAGAGCCACTGGGTTCAAATCTAATTTTGTACCTACTTATTTATGTCAAATAAATCTATTTGTATTTATTTTATTTAAATGGCTTAACCGATCTAAGCGAAATTTAGGATGGCAGTTTTGTTCATCACGAGGACGAAAAAAAATTACTTGTCTCCGGGAATAATTCGGGAAATGGCCAGTTTTACCGCAATTTCCAGGCATAACGGCGCAGCGATGTTGTTGTAATGAAACTAAAACAGCAGCTGCCGTCTTCTTTTCTATTTAGTTTTTCAGAGACACTTAAGAGCAGCATCTCATTAGCAATTTTATGCATATTGAATGCTGTTCGTGGGTACAAATAGCTCTAAATTTGCATAAAATGTTGATTACCCAGCGCAAACAAAGTTTTATTCGGTACTCTACTACGTATTTGCAGTTTCTCATTATGCTTGTAATCAAGCACACGACATCAAATTAAAAAATAAATTGAAAAGTTTATTTATTTTCTAATGGCAGCATGTCTTTGATAGAAGCACGGATTCGGTTCGCGTTGACTACGACCGATCGACGTCTGAACAACCGGTGAGAATGAGATAAATATACTTCCTTTTCTTTTGCACCCGAAGGTCCGCGTCGGTCGTGTCCGAAGCGAACGTTGCTAATAGCATAACGTGACAAAATAAAGAATAACTTCACTTCTTTAGCTCTAGGTGATCACAATTCTAAATTCTATAAAAAATTAAAAGGTGCTTAGTTATTTTATCCATAATTCTGCTACTGGGTGGATTCCTGGCTCATATTTCCTTATATCTCGTTAGATGGAAACAGCGTCAGACGCTAAGTCCTAAGTTGTCTTCCCGTCTCTTCTTCTTAGTCCACTCTTGGCAGCATGGTATAGGTCGCGTCATGTAAAAAGAACGCTAGAAGAAAGTAGAGGGGGTGTGTTTGCGATGTGTACACTTGCGCACAAAACTACTAGGCCTATTGTTTTAAATAATTATTAATTAGCCTTTTGCTCGCAGCTTCGTATATTGGTTATTACTCATACCGCGCCTCATACCATTAAATAGACCGATAAATCGCCTACTGCGCAGCTTAACCGCCAGCGTTCTTTTTACATGACGCGACCTATAGTATTCACAGTCACAAGCGACGCTTGGACGTCTGAAGTCTCAATGTTATAATTAATTCAAATTAATAGATGAGTAAAGTTTTGTCTATCGCGAACGACGAGTGAGAACGTTTATAGAATTTGCTTGCCTTCCACTTCTGACACTTCATCGAATCTTTGCACGTGTGAGAGATATTTGAGATTTCGTGATTGATCCAAGTTAGTTCACAAGGTGTCCTAGGCTTCCAGGAAAGGGGCTTGTTTATCTTGCTGTCTTTCATAGTGGCTGTTTTGCCACTACACGTCTTTGCCATGTTAGGTGGCTAAGCTAAATATTTGTACATGACACTCAATTTTTTTAACTACGCCGTAGCATATTGGAATTGCGGCTTAGCGGGGGTAAGCCGTAATATTCTTCCTGATCTGTTTGTTCGAATTTCTATCCAGCTCTCTCCAAAGTTTTCTTATTATAAATTTAAGTTCAGAGTCGTCAAACTAATAATTTGGAGATAGATAGACTTAGATATATTGTTATCTCTTGTTACAATATAGAGAGTTCTGTATGAGGAAAATACTTTTTGATTACATGTTATGTAGTTTTTTGTGTGGTAAGTTATTTATGAGTTGTTGGCATATGATCGATTACGGGGTAAGTTGATTGATTATTCACGCCTTCAATTAACTGCGGTGTAGTGGTGGGTGTCTACTGTCTAGTTGGCCATAGCTTTGTCATCCATACAAAATCGTAAGGTACCTAAATATTTTCCTCGCTAAAAGCTTATTTCTTTTAAAAGTCGGCGGAGTTTACCTCACTGTGTTGCAAATTTTATGCACTTTCCTGGCAATTTACGCCGGATTCGCCGGTATATCAAGCCTTCTCGCAGTTCAGGTGTACTTGTATAACATTTAGGTATATGATAAGTTTTGTGCTATTCCTTTGTTCTGTTACGATAGTACATTGTATGTTTGGACGATTCCATAGTCGGTTCAATCCATGTTGATTTTAATTAGTTCTTCAACAGGGTTCTGGGGCAATTTATACCGCGCGGAGTGAACCACACAACAGAGAACCAGTTTCTGTGGTTCACTCCGCGCTCTAAAGGACCCAATGAATGAAGATACTTGGGTACGCTTCACAACGCGCTGTGAACCGCACGTGGTATACGTTTTATTTTTCATTCATTAAAACCATACCTTACTATATTTGTATTTTGTATAGATAAATACAAAACAAATACAAATACATTTATTGGACATAAATTTTGACAAAGTGTAATACTGAATCCATTGGCTCCGAACTAGTACTAATACTGTGTTTCGGAAACCAATGGCCTCTCCCAAATATAGGACTTAAATAAACTAAATGCCAATAGTGCAGATGTAGCAAAAAGCTTAAAAAGATTATACAATTAAATAATGTAGTTTTGTTTTAACTAAAAATATAAATTATAATTGCATGCTTAATAAAAACATTATCCTTCCGCTTCATGTCTGTGTGTGTGTGTGTGTGTGTGTGTGTGTGTGTGTGTGTGTGTGTGTGTGTGTGTGTGTGTGTGTGTGTGTGTGTGTGTATGCGCGCGTTAGTGTGTGTGGGTGTGATTCTTGTTTTATGATATATCTAAGTCATACATCATATGTTCAATACCGTCATAGTCAAATGTATCTAGCCAAGTCCGTATAATTATCCTAAACTCATTGTTATTATGTTTTCTTACTTTATATTGTTCATCTACCTTATTATAAACGTGGAACAATACCTTATAAATATATCTAATATTTAAATATATCTAAACAGAAGGGACTGAGTCTCACGACACAGGACCCCAGTAGGGCCTTCGCTTTTCTGTGGAACCCCCGTAGTGTGAGACTCAGGGTCCATATGTTTAAAGAAGTTATTGTATGTCTATCTACCCACCAGTGGCGAAGGGTGAAAATTCAACCCGGCGCGGATCGGCTTGCACGCGTAGTAAGTAATAGTTATTCTGTGTGATTGCTGTGGCTGTCTCTGATAGATGTATGTATTATGTGGGAATAACACTGCTCGTATCGGCTTAGACTAGTGCTCACGAGTGTCAAAATGTATTAAAAAACCCGTCTTGTCTTTTGATTCAGTTAGGACGTGCACTTCACCTAACTGAATTACATGCTTTTTGTTACCAAAACTAATTCGCGAAAATGTATTTTCGTCTGTGAGTAAATAATCTGTTAAACCGCAATCTATAATTATGTAACAAACCCATTCTATTTCTAATTTACCAAACTGCAAACGAACACTTCGGCACTCAAATTTCCAAATAAATAACAATATTGAATGTAAATTAGAAAATCTAAAAACACAAACAAACAAACACGAAATGAGATCGGCCATAATAAAATGTCCCCCAATATTTATTATCTCATTTATTTACTTTCTTAAATTTAAGTTTTTTACAATACATATATACAAAAACACATACAAATATTATAAAAAACCTAAAGGGTAGCCTTTTGTATCTGACCCTTGACCCAACCATCTAGCGAGAGCCTCTTGAGGTATTGGTCGAGGCTCTTCGCTATAAGACCGTTTGCCGAAACGACTATCGGGACAATGATCGTCGAGTCAACATCCCACATGACGGTTATCTCGAAGGCCAAGTCAAGGTACTTGCGGAGTTTTTCCTTCTCGGCCTTCAAGAGATTCTCGTCATGTGGGATGGTGACATCAACGAGCATTGCCCGGCGTTGGGAAAGATCTACCATCACGATATCAGGCTTATTGGCGACAATAGTCCTGTCCGTGATGATGGAGCGGTCCCAATAGAGCAAAGCACGAACATTAGACAGCCTGATAGCTCAGTTGGTAGCATGTCTGCCTTCAGAGCTGCAGGGCGTGGGTTCGATCCCCACCCAGGACAAAAATGTTTGTGACTTACATCGATGTCTGTTCTGTGTCTGGGTGTAGTATGTATCATAAGTATGTATATACGGAAAAAAAATGTTTATAAGTTTTCTATCAGCTATCTGGTTTCCATAATTTAAGCTTTGCTTAGTATGGGGCTAGATGGCGCTGTGTGTAATAAATGTCCGCCCAATATATATATTCTCGAGAACTGGAGCTGGTGGGTATTTATAGTACGGCACCTCCGTCTCGGCAAGGCCGTATCGACAAGCAAATTGCTGGTGGATGATCCTGGCCACTTGGTTATGCCTGTACTCGCCGTTAGCATGGTAACCGGAAATGATATGTCGGAGAGATTCCCCGGGACTGTGGCATGCCCGACAAATGTCGACCGTACCGTCCTTCATGATATATTTCCGGTACTTGTTCGTCTTGATAACTTCATCCGCAATTGCACATGCAAACCCCTTGGTTTCCCCAAAGAGGTCCCCGAAGCGCAACCAGTTCACCGACGCGAGCAAGTCCACATCGGGGCCCGACAGGGCCCGATAGAACCGCCCGTGCAGCTCCTCGCCCTTTTATAGTTCCTTGCGGTCGTCGGTGCTTAGCACCGATGGTCTACGCCAGTTCTCGTTTGGCATGGGGCTCACGCTACATCGCGATGCACGACACTCATTGTTAAGGAAATAATCCCTAAGACTGCACACTTCACGATTGTGGAGGTTCTTGGCCCACACTCATTGTTAAGGAAATAATCCCTAAGACTGCACACTTCACGATTGTGGAGGTTCTTTGCGTTTAAAAAGCCACGACCCCCCCACTGCCGTGGAATGTACAGTCTCATAACAGATGAGCGTGGGTGTAGAATGCGATGCGCAGTGAGCAGTTGACGGACTCTTATATCCAGGGCGTCCAGCTCAGTCTGAGTCCACCTAAGTATGCCAAAGGAGTATATCAATAGAGGCATCACCCAACCATTAAAGGCGCGCGCCTTGTTGCCGCCAGACAAAAGACTGTTGAGTACTTTTGTCAGCCGACAAAAGAAGCGCTCCTTCACTGATTTATTGATGTCCACTACTGATATACCCAACGACTCTGACATACCTAGATTATTATTATTATTATTATAATTAAAAGTTTCCCCGCCAAACTGTATGCGTTACATTTTTGATACGTACTACATGCTTGTAGGGTCTTTTGAATTTAGCATTAATAAATAGTTTTTTTTCTTAGGGTGATAATGTACTTTATCACTCCCACTCAGACTCTGTTTTTTACATTTTTTTATCTTTTTTTATTTGTTTTTAATGTGTTTTTTAAATTGAAACTGACTGATCATATTCTTATAACCTTTTACTAATGACAGTAAAAAGCCGCTCGACACCGATTTTTTAAAGCGAGAACGCGTGACATTCTCTATAGGAGTGAAAGAGACAAGAAATTATTTGCTATTGGTCGTGACGTAGCCGGCATAAAAATGTTATATAGTAACTATGGCCCAGCTGTGGCTTGGAGCATGCCGGTCATTTGCGAGTTATTACATCGGCTATAGCGTTATATCTTTATTCTTTTACGTGAACTTGCTTTGCTATTGCAAAATGGTTGGCGTTTTCTATTTTATTTGTAGGACGTCATTTTGCGATTTCGTCAAGGTAAGCCGATGGGAATCGTCTTGTTCTTACGCTTCGCCACTGTACCCACTAAACCTAACATTAATTTGTAAAAACATACTACTAACTTCAAATGTGTTTGCTTTTTTTTTTGCTCAATAAAGTTATTATTATTATTAAATTGCCCCAGGCCAAGAACTCTGTTAAAAGACTAATTTTCCTGCTCCTAAATCAGCTGGTAACATCTCAAATGTTGTGTAAAAGCGCAAAAAACCATGCGGCATCTTTTTCTAAGTAGAAAACCTAAACAAATCTATGTCCTGATGAAACCTCGATGTTTCGATGTATATGTTTTTGTTTCGTGGCAATAAATTAGTGCTGTGACTAGTTTCGATTCAAACTTGCTGTAAGTTGACCAATGAGTGAGATGCCCCACTTAGATGCTTGCTGTGTTTGTACCTTAGTCGCTAAGACGACATCGATACAGCCAGCGACAATGATAAAATGAATGGACGGGAAATAAGAGTACGGATTTTGAAGACTACATATTGAGCGCCAGCTCTCCACACGCGTCAGTCATACTCTGTCTTTTCGACATGCGAGCCGTAAGATATGACAATTTACAAACTTCTAATACATGTATTCTCTTTTTGTCATGCAGTAATTAGATTAGCTATCTCTATTGTCCGGCAAACGTAATATGCATACTTTTGACTAGGTATGCTAGATTGTGTAGACTTGTTAATTTTGAACGATTTGCAAGCGCTGGGCCCGTCCATTCCATTATCACCGCTGGATACAGCTTAGGATTTACATTGCTCTAGATAATGTTGGATGCTTTACCTACGTACGCTTTACTTATGTTATTACATGATTTTTACTTATCAGGATTATACTGATATACACGTGGCTCCGTAACACGCGTAGGTGGTGGGAAAGTGGTGGTGACTAGGACGTTCGTTAAAGCCTGAAATGTCATATAATTTTATGTGGGCGAGCACTGTACTGAAATGGCATTTACTCGTATACCTACTACTCGTACGCTCGTAAAACGAGTTATGTACTTCCGAGCGTAGTGGTGTTTTTTATTATATTTATATTTGCTCAGCAAGAGATTAGAAAACTTTCAAAGAAATTGTCTGTATTTATTCTTAGGATAGAGTCCAGCATAGAGAAACAAATTTATAAAATTTGTTTGTAAATTAATGTTCATAATTCTTGTTCCCCTTATGGCTTGCTTTATAACAGACGCGACCTTTGCTACAGTGAGATGAATATTCGTACTTGAAACATTATGATATAGATCATAACATAGTGGTTTAGATCTAGTTTATAAGCGACTGATTTCACGTCTTCGTGTGACACGAGTAAGTCGTTCGCCTAATCGCGTCTTCTTGCTCATAAAAAATATTTTCATTTTTATAAATGCAGTTTGCATGTCACCCTGATATGCTGGACGTAATTTTTTTATGGTATGTGATTTCACTGGTAACATTGGCCTTAATTTCAGAACACGACAATGTTTGCAGTTTTGCACCGTAAGTTCGTACACTACTGTTTGGTACATAGTAATTTTTAACCGACTTATTAGTATTCGGAAGTGAGTCTTAACGGTTCTGGAGTTCTGCAGGGGTAGGATGCGCACCACGAAGAAATTGTCGTGTCTTTATGTCGGGCCAAAACGAGACCGTGGGAGAGTCGTAGTCGTGTTTTATTTTTAACAATCGAGAATTTTTTCTCGCGTTGCGCTTCCTAGCCCTGCTGGAGGCTGGATCAAATCCGTGGAAGAAAGCCGTGATAGTATAGTTGGTAGACCACTCGATTCGCAAGCGTGAGGTCGCAGGTTACAATTCCAGGCCCGTATCAATCAGCTTTTCGGAGTTTTTCATTCCACTGGCTTTTCGGTGAAACCAGTGAACGTCCGCAGAAGAAATTAATTGGCGTAAGTGAATCAACCAACTCGCAATTGGGCCAGCGTGGTGAATATGGGCCAGCGCGGTAAACAAGGCTCAAAAGTCCATCAGTGAACTATTAAAAATAGTGATTATGTTTTTATGCTTAACTCTATCGGATTTTATGTGCCTTAAAGGTAGGTGGCCGGTGGCCTGCTGTGAGAAATGATGTGTTATCCTGACGAAATATATTCTCTGGACTGTCCACAATGCAGAAAGCGAAAGGTCTTTTCCTCTTTTCTTTCTATTTTCCAGGCTCGGATCCACCGTTTTGGTAATTGCTACATCCAAAACTTTAATATAATATTGGGAACAAAAAAATGAGTCGTCCGTATTTTGGGACGCACACAAACACATAGTGAGCTCCTTTGTAGAAATTTGGACTTTGACATGCAAAATTGCCATTGCAAGTCGCATATGGCCGTGACTACAACATTTCTTGAGAGCTTGCTCTGCGCCTGTTTTCTTCAGTGATATATATATATATACACGAATCACAAAACTGCGAGGTGTATCTAACTATCAAATACTTTTATCTTTTTGTTCTTCGAAATAGAACTTTGCACCTTGAACATTGCATGTTCAACTGAATTGAGATTCATACGAAAGCCCGCAATCAGGGCATTCAGCTCATCCGTTCAGCGAAACGATTTGTTTATTGCCTGCTATGCGGACGCACTCATTTGTTTATCTAGGTAGTTGCTCACAATACTCCTTGCTCTCTGAATATTAGTTAACCAACAAAAGTCATTACAGTAACAACATCACTTACCTACTCACCTACTTTCCACCCATTGTTGAAAAAAGGTTTTCAATCTTAATATACTTATAAAACAAAGTTGGGCTAGTCACACCATTTATAACACAAAAACGGCTGGGTAAATTTTTATGATCTATGAAATTTATTAGATTTGTCTTCGTCCCGAATAGCAGAATTACTATTCAAAAATCAGAAAAATACATTAAAAAATATAGACGAAAGAAGCGGTACGAAGTTCTCGAAAAGCACTGTAAGAAAATATTATACACCAAAGAGCCCATTGGCTTAGGTTTGAATCCGCGACCTCACGATTACAAGTCGAGCAATCCCCCGATTAAGGATTCAACAACGTAGGCGATAGATATAGAAATATTAGTAGCTCCTCGGCGTGCACACCCATAAGTAAGGTGCGACGTCTTTGTTTCACCTTAGTCACAATCGCACTGACATTTGGGTAGCGCGTAATTTTTTCTAAATATTTTACTGTCTGAGTATGTCGGACTTTGTTATTGATGGATTGGAGAACGAAGAACGATATAGGAAATGTGGATGTGTTAGTGTGTGCTTGCTGTAGTTGTCCAGTTCCGGTTTACCTGACATCGAGCGTGCCTTATCATCCATTAGCTAGATCGATGCCGAATGCTAGGGGGTGTCACTCGGCAGTTTAGGTATGTTTGGCCGGCGCTCCGTCCGGGAGGACAATGCAACGCAGAAGTCAGTGGCTGCCCGCACGCTAGCCTCGTCGCACGTAACTAAGCATACATGATAGAAAGAGAGCGGTATATCTAGGTGAATATAGCGAGCGGTATCCAGCGCTGTGCGGGTTGAATTGCTACTTTATTGCCTAGTAGATAAGAGTCCATATTTATTTCAATTCCTTTGCGGAGTGAAGTTTCTGTACGTAGTACTATTATTTATTCTGTGCTAATAGTATTAGTCTTATACACATATTGCTTTTGATTTAATGACTCGGAGGCGAGCTCAGTATGCGCTTCTTATTACCAGTTTCTGTAGGCAGGTTGGCGCTCTGCCGGCGATTACTTGGTTTGTTACAGTAATTAGCAGTTTTCCTTTAGGCATTGTCAGTTTAGTTCTTTCATGGTCAAGAGATGGCGCTCGCGTAACTTTTGGTATTGAGTATCGAAGAATTCAACGACGGTACGGATAGTAGCAGATGTCCAGCTCAACGTAGTAATACTAATAAAACTAATAATCAAATGCAGGTAAAAACAGCTTTTTACCGTAAAAATACACAAACCACGAGCGAACCAACGAACGACAAGTTGTTAGTGTTGTGAAATTTGTTATTTGTTTTTTTTTATTATGACATTGGCAGTGTTGCCATATTCAGATTTTATTTACCCCTTTATTAAAGCAGATAAATTAAAACTAATTAAACGGTCCATTTTCTTTGTATCATTCGCAGTCATTATAATATATAATATCAAGAAGGTCGAAAATACTACTAATGAATTTGTTAAAAAACTGACGCACAAGTTCCCATAAACAAGGGAACGCAGAATATCATACCACACTACTGTTACCACAAATGTCGCCAACGCTATCTAGCGAGAGATAAATAATGCTAATATGACACTTGGAAAACCGCTCATTCCCTTAGGTTTATGGACATTGTTATAGTACATTAGAAAAACTAGATGCTCTAGATACAGTAGCTAAACAGTACTAATAGTAGTCTTATGTTCATGCCGTGAATGGCCTCAGGTCAACATTGTAGACGCATGACGCATTTCGCATGCGGTTTTTAAAATAAATCGACTCTGATTGAATTTTAATTGAATCTCTCTGGCAACTTAGAACAGAAGTACAAAAACAGATTGTAGTGGCGACTCTTTTTTTTTATGGTTGCAGTGTCGTAAACAGCTGCGGGTGTAAAAGTTTTTTCGTACCGAGGAAGAAACTTGATAGTGGCGCCACCGCTCTCCAGCGATTGAAATAAATTATCTAAAAAAAGTCCCAAATATATAATGGTTGTCATTTTTTCGAGAAAAAATATTTGAAAAACATTTTATCATCGAAAAAAATGTTTTCTTAAAAATAACTACGAGGGCTACACTAAAAGTATCGGGAATGGAATATTTCCACTGTTTCTGTCATATTAAAATCTTTTTAATTGAAAATTCCTTGGTTTTAAAAATCGAATACCATTTATTTATTTAAAAAAATATTCTCGGTCTTGTCACAAGGTTTTGTCAAACTTGTTTAGTCGTTGAGAAAATGGAATTGACTCGAGAAAATTCAAGAGCGATGATTTATTATGACTTTCGAAGTGGTTTAACACAAAAACAGTGTGTTGACCGGATGATTTCTGCATTTGGTGATAAAGCCCCATCCAAAACCACAATTTATCGCTGGTTTGCTGAATTTCAACGTGGACGTGTCAAGCTCAGTGATGATCCCCGTCAAGGTCGTCCAAAAACTGCAGTCACCCAAGAAAACGTTGATGCTGTGCGTAAGCTGATTGAGGAAGATCGACATGTGACATACCGCGAAATTCAGGCAACTTTAGACATTGGCATGAGTCAAATACAAATAATCTTGCATGAAAAATTAGGTGTAAAAAAGTTGTTTTCCCGATGGATACCGCATTCGCTCTGTGAAGAGCAAAAAGCGGCTCGCGTTACTTGGTGCGTCAGAACTCTCGAAAGATTCCACGCAGGATCCTCAAATGCTGTATACAACATCGTATCAGGTGACGAATCCTGGATATACGCGTACGAACCCGAAACAAAAAACCAGTCACGAGTTTGGGTGTTCGAAAATGAGTTAAAGCCAACAAAAATTGTTCGTTCACGGAGTGTTGCAAAAAAAATGGTGGCCACGTTTGTCTCCAAAACCGGCCATGTTACGACTATTCCTCTTGAGGGACAAAGAACGGTTAATGCAGAATGGTATGCTAGCATTTGTTTGCCACAGGTCGTTTCTGAACTCCGTAAAGAGAACTGCAACCGCCGCATCATCCTCCATCACGACAATGCGAGTTCTCACACCGCGCACAGAACAAAAGAGTTTTTAGAGCAAGAAAACATAGAATTATTGGACCATCCGCCGTACAGCCCCGACCTAAGCCCTAATGATTTCTATACTTTCCCTAAAATAAAGAATAAATTGCGTGGACAGAGATTTTCATCACCTGAAGAAGCTGTGGACGCCTACAAAACGGCCATTTTGGAGACCCCAACTTCCGAATGGAATGGTTGCTTCAATGATTGGTTCCATCGTATGGAAAAATGTGTCAAATTTCGCGGAGAATACTTCGAAAAGCAATAAATATATTTTTAAATAGTAATGTTGTGTCACTTCCTTGATTCCCGAAATTTTCAGTGCCGCCCTCGTATGTATTAAATTATTACTTTTGTAATTACGTAGAATCGAGACTCCTTACCTTTTTTAATTTTTATTTACAAGGAGGAGAAAAAAAATATAAATTAAATCTTGACTTTGACATATTGAGAGTAGAGCACTAACTCAAAGTGAAACGCTTCGCGTTATGAGACGTGCAATAAATAAGTTAAAATTAAAATTCCCGCCATTAGATGTTGCCAACAATCCGCTGCGCTGCAGCTGCTCGCAGCGCATTTCAGAATGATCCCTTAGGATGTGTTCAAAAACTAACTGGGCGTTTTAAAATTAAATTAATAATTGATAGAACAATGCTGCATGCTAGGCTCTTCGTGATGCAAGTTTTTTTATTTTCAACCATTATTATATTATGATTTTGGCGCCCCCTGAAACTGCCGCCCGGACGGTTGCCCAGGTTGAAGTTTTCTGTGTCCTAGGTCAGCTCCCATACGCACATGGTGAAATTGTCTCTATCTCCTTGTACCTTCTAAGCGAAAATGTCTTATGCCTTTCAGAATCTTTATGGTTCAAACAGAAAACTACGTAGAATGGGTACCGAAATCAAAAATAATTTATATGGCAGACAGCAGAAACGACATGCGGAGTTTTCGCTACGAATTGAGAACATCCTCCTTTTTTGAAGTCGGTTAAAAATGAGGCAGGTTCATCCATGTGGTTGATTGTAGCGATTAGTGAGATTCTAGCGACAACTGCTAGCGTTTTTTACGTGACTGTAAACATAAAAAAAAAAAGAAGTATAATCTCCAGTTGACGATAACAGAATGTTATAACATTTTATTCACTATCTGGACACGCATGAAAATTCTAGCGTGTCCAGCTGGTGAAATCACAATTGATACAACTGTTCAGTTTACTGATACCACTTTTGAGTTTCACCAGCTGGACACGCGCGTGTCCAGCCCCTCGAGTCCACTTTGTGAATAACCCAGAAAATCCAATTCGCATTCGCATGTTGGAAAATGCAAATTTATATAAAGAATTGTATGTTTTAAAATAGAAATGTAATAAAAGTTATAAATACGGTAACTGAATAATATCTAATTAAATATGCACTTAACTAAATTATCTGAGTCTTTCTTGCTTTATATTTTCTGCGCTATATTTTTACCTTGCAACCGTCTTGCCAGATGTTTCTGAAGTTGAATTAAACATGTTACCTTAAAAATATACATTTACATCAAAGATTATACTTCTAGGTATAATCTTTGATGTAAATGTATATTTTTATCACATCAATTCATAAATACCTTCTTTGTTCCTCGCAAACAGGGTAGAAATGAGATGTTTTCAGCGCAGAGGGAGGAAATGAACTTTGCCGCCCTCTGCTCCGGGCGGTAATTTGAATTTGGAATGCGGATATTGTTACTTAAAGTTCCAATCACCAAAGAGATCAACCACGGACATTCGTAATTGTTTACTCAAATTCGGATTTTACTTTGTTTTATTTTAACTCAGTGTATCTTCACCAATAAAAAGTGAGTAGTGAGAATGAAATAAACGTAGGTACTGTTCTTATTAATAAGTTGCACTTACTTATTTTCTCATAGAGGTTGATAAAAAGCAGAGTGTCCACCTCGGGATCAATACTATTTTGAAGCTCGATTACTTTGAATCCCTCGCTGCGCTCAGGGTTCAAAGAAACGCTCTCGCCTTAAAGTAGTTGTTTCCTCCCTTGGTAAACAATCTACCTACTATTCAAACTAACTGCCGGCGATACTCTTCTTCAAGCTAAAAAGCAAGAGGGAAAAGTTTCCGGATAAGGTGCCTGCCCCCTAGCACTAATTGGTTTTCCCCCTCGCGGAAACGAGATAAAAGTAGAATATGGATACGTCTATCTCTTTCTTGGAAAAAAGAGTGGATAGACTTTTATCAAGGCTCGCGTGCTGGGTGACCTGGCATAGAATCTTTTCCGCCGTTTCCTAAGCTAAATAAATTCAATTCTACGTCTACATTTTCATTATGCACGTTGCAAGGTCGCTATGTAAATGATAGAAAGAAAATATTTTTACTTAGGCTATAAAGCGACGCGACGGCAAATTTGCACACAACTTTGGCCCAACACAAGTTTTTCACACAATACTAATTGAATACAGCTTACTTGTTATTTTGTGTTATGATTCGTTTCACATGTACTTGTACAAGTCTAGTAGAGGTACGTGCTTAAATGAAAACAAATTAGTAATTATTTTGCAATAATTTATTGACCTCCTTAGTTCGCTAATAAATTATTTAAAAATAAACTGGTTGTTCAGGCTGAAAAACAACAACAGCACACAAATATTACATAGTAAATATTACCACCAGAAATTCGCAGAAAACCTCGGTTTGTTATTCGAGTATTCAGACACGTTGAATAAAGTTGACCCCCACGTAATACGTGGTGACCAATGAACATGCCTTTTGACGAAGGGTCAAAATAGTGGACATGAATACAGCTTCTATACTCTTAAAAACTAAATTACTATGGATTCGTACCATGGTTTTAGAACAGAAATCTATGGTTACACTTCGGAGTATATAGGGTTCTTATCTTCTAATTTGGCACTGGTCTAGATAACGTTTTGCTATCTCACTTTTCTGAATATTTTTTACTAGAGGATTACTTTAGTAAGCCAATCCAAATACCAATTTTCATCTCTATAACCTCAAAATCAATGAGTTTCGATTTTGATTTTGAGTTATACTTTTCAAACCAAATTTTAACCCCAGCCAAAAAATAAATTTTAACTAAAACTAAAATTTCAAAAACAAAGAACTTTAATACTAAAGTTTCCAATCATTTTACGCGTATTTGGGGTAGAATTTCGAAAAAAAACTTTCTTTTTAAACCCGCATGAATACAAATACACCCTCCTAATTTCAAGTTTTTTCGACCGGCGGCGGTTTAGTATATTAGATCGCTGCGTAAAAATCATGTAAACAAGTATTTATCTAAATGTATAAATACATAATGCAAACACTTTTATACGATGAGAGATTACAAGTGTCCTCACTAATGCGATCTTGGTAATTTTTTGCCATGTATACAGTAGCTAAGCTAACAGATTTCGTAACGGCATGGTAAGAAATAACTAAGGACACCTAGAAATGCGCTCGTAATCTCACCGCGAGCACATGCTTCAACGAGTTCCATGGAATACAAAAAGCAAGATTATTTTCCAACGCTGAACAGGTCAACAATTCTATGCTTAGTTCGTGTTTTCATCATGAATTATTATTTTCTCGGGTAGACGGCGTTCGCGTGTCTATGCTGCATTTAACGTTCGCCGTAATTTCCACAATTAACGTACCTATAATACCCCATTTGGATCGGTCGGTAGGGCAGTGCAGTTTATAACTGGCTACATAATGGTGTGCCGTGTCGTGCCTTTGCACATAGATTTGTGATTAGAGTTTAGTGCGAGTGTCGAGTGATTAGTATGAAATTGACACTCGCACTAATCAGTTATTGTCCAAACGTGTTTCATACTAATCATTCAACACTCGCGCTCGCACTAAATACTAATCAATGTGCAGCCCGTGCCATGTCCGCGCCCAATGCCATTTCTGTGTGGCCTGCGACTAAAGGCCCTTTACAGACAGAAATGGCATGGCACGGGCTCCATTCAGATTTCATAATAAATACATTGCAATAAAGCACAATTTAGGACAACGAACGACGATAATCGGGCGTGCATCCGGCGCGGGTGCGCCCGGTCAGTTTCATTCGGTGTGTGCCTTATTTCAATTAGTTCAGTATGAAATTTGAATGGGTAGGCAAGCCGCCCGTGCCATGTCCGCGCCGGATGGCATTTCTGTGTGGCCTGCGCCTAAAGTCTCTGGCCACAGAATAAAGAATAGTTCCGTAACTGACTCCAACTGATGATTTAACGCCCTGAGGATAAAACTCACATTCTGTTCTGACATTATTTCTTTGCACAGGATAGTTACAGTATTTATGGCGACCCTTGTCATCGTCAAAATTGGTTTACATTTAGCATAAAAAAAGTCTAAATCAAATTAATATATCGACTAAGCTAAAATACACACAACTTAATTTTGAAAATATATTCACTGGCCTTATCTAAACAGTTATCTTCTTATCATGTGATTGTCTCTGCGACTGGCAGGCGCTCGAACTAGTAATTAAACTGTACCTACTATAAGCATCAGTGCGCTCCTTTTTTAGGGCAAGGTTTTACTTGTATAACAATGAAAAAAAAATGATATATTTAAATGATTAAGGATGAGCAGCCGGAGGACCGGAACCGGAGGACGGGCAACAGCGTCCTCTTGGTTAACGGTGGTAACACTGCGATCCCTAAGCCGCCTGCCAAGCGTGGGGATTATGGCAACATCCCTCTATAAAGGGGGAGGCCTTCGTCTAGCAGTGGACGTTTTATGGCTGACGACGAAGGATAAGCAGCTGTACGAGGGCGGCACTGAAAATTTCGGGAATCAAGGAAGTGACACAACATTACTATTTAAAAATATATTTATTGCTTTTCGAAGTATTCTCCGCGAAATTTGACACATTTTTCCATACGATGGAACCAATCATTGAAGCAACCATTCCATTCGGAAGTTGGGGTCTCCAAAATGGCCGTTTTGTAGGCGTCCACAGCTTCTTCAGGTGATGAAAATCTCTGTCCACGCAATTTATTCTTTATTTTAGGGAAAGTATAGAAATCATTAGGGCTTAGGTCAGGGCTGTACGGCGGATGGTCCAATAATTCTATGTTTTCTTGCTCTAAAAACTCTTTTGTTCTGTGCGCGGTGTGAGAACTCGCATTGTCGTGATGGAGGATGATGCGGCGGTTGCAGTTCTCTTTACGGAGTTCAGAAACGACCTGTGGCAAACAAATGCTAGCATACCATTCTGCATTAACCGTTCTTTGTCCCTCAAGAGGAATAGTCGTAACATGGCCGGTTTTGGAGACAAACGTGGCCACCATTTTTTTTGCAACACTCCGTGAACGAACAATTTTTGTTGGCTTTAACTCATTTTCGAACACCCAAACTCGTGACTGGTTTTTTGTTTCGGGTTCGTACGCGTATATCCAGGATTCGTCACCTGATACGATGTTGTATACAGCATTTGAGGATCCTGCGTGGAATCTTTCGAGAGTTCTGACGCACCAAGTAACGCGAGCCGCTTTTTGCTCTTCACAGAGCGAATGCGGTATCCATCGGGAAAACAACTTTTTTACACCTAATTTTTCATGCAAGATTATTTGTATTTGACTCATGCCAATGTCTAAAGTTGCCTGAATTTCGCGGTATGTCACATGTCGATCTTCCTCAATCAGCTTACGCACAGCATCAACGTTTTCTTGGGTGACTGCAGTTTTTGGACGACCTTGACGGGGATCATCACTGAGCTTGACACGTCCACGTTGAAATTCAGCAAACCAGCGATAAATTGTGGTTTTGGATGGGGCTTTATCACCAAATGCAGAAATCATCCGGTCAACACACTGTTTTTGTGTTAAACCACTTCGAAAGTCATAATAAATCATCGCTCTTGAATTTTCTCGAGTCAATTCCATTTTCTCAACGACTAAACAAGTTTGACAAAACCTTGTGACAAGACCGAGAATATTTTTTTAAATAAATAAATGGTATTCGATTTTTAAAACCAAGGAGTTTTCAATTAAAAAGATTTTAATATGACAGAAACAGTGGAAATATTCCATTCCCGATACTTTTAGTGTAGCCCTCGTATAATGTAAAACAATGACATAACGTTTTTCCTATTATGAAAACAGATGTGGTTTTGAATGAATGAATGATTGGTGAAACGTTTTTGTTTTATTTATACGGGAATACTCACGTTTCATTAAATCGGATACTCCGACTATAGTATATCTATATCTATATATCGGAAACAACTAGTTTCCGATTTAATTAAACGTGAGTATTCCCGTATAAATAAAACAAAAATGTTTTTGCTGTTTCGGATTTTCGCTTACTAACGTGATGTTTTTTTTTACTTATGTTAGACCCCCTAGTATACTCCCAAAATTTGTGTGGATTTGAGCTATTAACAAGGACTTTAAAATAAGATGTCCTCGGATCAGCTGTGTTTGTACCGAAAGTCTTGTTAATAATTTTTGTACACTTATGAATGAAAATTCAAACGCGACGAATTGATTTAATTTTGGGAACATTGAACAGTTTAACTAAATACATTTTAAGAACATGAAATTTTCTAGAATTCTTCAGAATATCTAAGCGAGTTCTATTTCAACGCCAATATATAAGACAATCGTCATAAGCGATAAATTTTATTTGCGTTCGCTATGACGTCAAAATCGAATTGAGAAAATAACAAAATCGTGACATTTAAATGATTTTCTCGATTGGAAACGTCAATATTTTATGTATCTTTTTTGTAAAATGTATGTTATTCCGTGCTTGCCCTATTGTCAAGGTATAAGCGTGGTCAACCGCAGGGATTTATTTACATGCATATGATCTGCGAAAACACGTAGTCCGACACATAATTGTACTCGCGATTCTCTAAGGGTGTGTACACATCTGGCGAATGAATATAAGATAATATGATATTAATATAATTATAAAATATATTTAAAAAAAGGTGGTGAATTTTCGAATTTCTTCCGTACGCGGGCTACCTCTAGTCTATCTATCTATATATATAAAAGGCTCTGTCCGAGTTGGGGGAGTTGGCAGAGTTTGTAAGGAAAGATTTAAAGTGGAGAATTTAAGGAGCGGGCCGAATTTCTTCAGGACGAAGTCGCGGGCGACCTCTAGTCTATGTATATAAAAGGCTTTGTCCTGACATATTGACTGACAGACAACGCACAGCCCAAAGCGCTGGTCGTACAGACTTGTGATTTGGAGGATGTATTCGTCTCGATGCGCAGGGTTGTACTAAGAAAGGATTTTACGAAATTCGACCCCTAAGAGGGAAAAGGGGGGAAACTTTTGTATGAAAGTCCTTTGTTTTTGGATTTTATGTCATGTATTTTTTTATTGAGATTGTTCATTTAAAATAAAAAAATGCTGTTTTCTATATTATTTTGACAGGGACGATTTAAGGGGTTGAAAAAAATGGGGGGGTGTTTTCAATATTTTTTGAGGGCGGTATGGAAGGCTTTCTGCTTTTGAAGTTGTTAGTGAAAAAAAAAGTTCATTAAAAAAAACAATATTATCGATCAGGGAAGACTTAAGAAGTTTGAGGGGTTGCGTGATTTAAGGTGGTGAATATAAGAGGGAAAATAATTATTAATTAACCCAGCGGTATGGAAGTTACGTATTTGTATTTGGGTATTTGGGAGCGAGGCGAATTTCTTTGGTACGCGGACGAAGTCGCGTGGGACCTCTAGTAATATATACAATAACAGTGTGCCTGTACGGTAAGAAGAAGAATTCTTTATTATCCTGAGCAGCAGCGGCAAATTACCTTTTTGGTTGATAATTGTGTTTCATGGAACTTAATTACAGCGCTTTAATTTAATAATTATGTATTTAGCTTAGCCATTTTATATAGTAATTCGTAAAATAGAAACGACTGGTGTTTTAATCATATTTATGGGGGAGCTACATTTATTTCTTTATTTGTTTATCAAAAAGTTGTGTTCACTGAGCAAGATTTCTTTTCTTTTCTGTCTTAATTTTCATACGCAATTTTATTATTAGTTTTGTCCTAGTAAGTTTATTAGGTATACAATGTAGATTGTATATGTTTGATTTATTTTACCCTGCATAATTCTCCACAGATATGTTTTTGGTCTGCAGTTAACTTTTTTGATGTAATAGGTATTCAAAGTGCTAAATGAGTTTTTAGTGTTCTATTAAATAAAATCCCTTTTATATTCTAGATTTGCCAAAAGCGCTCACTTGCAAACACATTCCACTTGCAAACGCCACTAAAATTCTTAACGAACGCGAAGCACGGAGGCTTGGCGACCACAACCACACTTTAAAATCGTGGTTTTCTTGATGTTCTTTTGTGCCGGACGTAACTGTAGGCAACCCAATAAAACTCTACTTTTTACTGCATCTAAATAACATAGTTGTTCTTCGACGTTCACTATATAAAAGTTTTATAACTTACACTACACATGTGCTCAGACATTTTAGAAAATCCTTAAAATCATGATGCTATTTTACTTAATCCTAATTTCATTATTATGAAATACTAATAATACTAACTTTATAATAATACTAACATTGTATATAGGAATATAAAAAATTAAAACAACCTAAAATCGGTTCATATCATAGCTATTGACGATTGTACAACATTATCGTTTTTTTTAATTTATTTATGTTAATTTATCTGCGACAAATGCTTACTGTGCTTACACCATTTACCAAACCGCACAGAGAGCCAACTTTATTAAACAATTAAAAACATAAATAGTGTGGTGACTTACGTGATATACTTATTACTAATAAAAGTTACAGCGGAGTTTAAAAATGTGTTAAACAAGCAAATATTATTGTATTGAAAGCCTTTAGATATCTATTCAAAAACAGTTGATTTCCTATTTAAGTAAGTGTCAATTTTGAGATGTCTACAAATAATCCTGTGCATAACATATCGTAAATAAATATAATTATAATCGAACTATTCAAAAATTTGCGGTTGTCTATTGTGAGACGCCAGCGATTGATCCTATGCATCGGAAATCGGCCAGTGACCGGCAGTTGTGTAAAACAGCTCGTCCTATTTCTGTAAGCATATTTTAAGACAATCGTATTCAAATCAGATTCTAATCCTGACGCGATCTATGCGACTACATTAAATCTTCCCGGTGGTTTTGTAACCAATAAAAAAAAGTCGATAACCTGAAAGTGGAACATTACCATTTGCTACGCAATTATTATCATCGAAATTGTGAAGGAAATGCATGGACCCGACTCGAGCAGTGTATACACGGTACACAGAAGAAACAACATTAAAATTATGGACGACAAGGTGGTATATCGAGTGCCTCCCACATTGCAGTCCTCCATCTTATACAGAAGTATATTCATAAATTAATTAATTTAATAAATATATATCGGTGGTAATATTTCACACAACGGCTTTTAAGCCTAAACTAAGCGAAGGGTGTAATATGGAAACCAGGTAACTGATACAATACATATATACTTACCTTTTTTTTTTGTAAATACATACTACACCCAGACTCGGAACATACATCTATGTTCATCACATAAACTAGGCCCGCGGACAAAATGTCCGACGGTAGATTGTAAGAATGACACTTAGGCCCAAACGCCTCTGAATGTTTCTGGATCATATCGATAACTAAAACAAATAGATAATCTCATTCATTTACGAGTCAAATTTTAATGTTACTCTTTGATAGATTAGTATATAAAATCAATATCAAGAGTGATTCGTAAATAGGTTTTATAAATGTAGCTCGTAAACCAATGAAGTAAAACGTTTAACGACCATCACCGCGTATTATCCCAATTTACGCACCAACATACACGTGTGAGTCTGCAACTAAACAGAGGCTCTGTTCTCGCGTGCTCGAGATCATCTCGGCCCCTCTCACTCTGACGTCATTGCTAATATGAGAGATAGTGATCGAGATATGTCTCAATGAGATCTTGAGCTCGTGAGAATAGAGGCTCGCGTCTCGCGATACGACGACTCCAAATAATTATTTAAGGGTCGAGCGAGCACCGAAAATAAACGCTAGTGTGATGTCATGAAAGGTGTTACGTACCGTGGACGGCGACACGCATCTGACTATGACATCAGTCCAGTCATCTGTGCGCTCGTTGAATTTATTATGAAGTTTTATTATCCCACTATTTGCGAAGTGATCCTTACTGGTTATAGATTATTTGAGTTGCAGACCTAGCAAGAACACTAGACCTAGTGTAAGGAACCATTATGGTGATACTTCGGAGTACCTTTGTCTACACGTATGCCACGATAGATTTTCTCAGGAAATAGGCATAAAAGGTATCGAATGGTATTTTAGAAACTAAATAGCCCCCTTGCCATAATAATCCCACGCTTGGCAGACGGCTTGGGTATCGCAGCATGCTCTTTAACCGAGAGGACGCTGCTGCCCATCCTCCGGTAATTCTGGATGCAGTCAGGACACCCAGGTCCACAAAAAACAAATAATAAATGCCAGGTATGTAAAAATATTTAAAATGTAGGATGGGATTAGCAGCAGGACAGGGTCCAACCTACCGGTAGGCGGTGGTTATTAGGGTAGTAGAGTTAGACTCTCACTCTGTCGGGTTCCTCTCCCTGTGAGAGGAACCTGACAATGACAATGCATGCCAATCATTGAGTATCGCTAATATTATTATTACCTGTGACTGCCCATTACAAGTAGGGTTGCCACCTAAAGCATTTTATATTCCACCTTTTTTAAGCAAATAGAGTATATTTAATTTTCAAGGCAAAAAAAAAGTACAACATCTGAAAATAAAGTACTATTTATTTACCAGACTATTTCTCTTCCATACATATTTTTTGTTGCTTCCAACAAATATTTGTTACTCTTAAATATATTAACGGAATCTTTACAACTACATCCAACAAATATTTGTTACTCTTAAATATATTAACGGAATATTTACAATCAATCCCTAAATTTTAAAAGCAGTCCGGTCCGCTCCGTTACACGTAATAAATAGAAGTCCATTTAAAAAAACTTCACAAGTTAATATAAAGTATTTTCACGTACTTTACTGCCCTCATAAAGTATAAAGTACGTTTGGCCAAAATAGAGTACAATACTTTATTATAAAGTACGGGTGGCAACCCTAATTACAAGGTAAAGGCCAAATTTTATAATATTTTTTAATTTGATGCTATTTTTTCGTGTAGTGCTGTTTTAAAAAAATAAAAAAAAGAATTGACAGCTTCCATATAGTTTGGCAACGTCGTGCCAAACCCTCCTGCGGGGCGACAGACGTAGGGGGAAGCAAAGTAGCAAGTCGTCATAGAATAGATAATAATAGTAAGTGAAGACTTGGTACCGGGCGGCTACACGCGTAGAGAAAATACTAATGTTATATCTTGGGATAAATTGTGCGTGCTGTGACGTATCATAACGATATCAACAAATGTATATAATAAAAACATTTGGCTACGAATGCATAGAGTTCCTTTTTTTTCAGGCTATCAATGTAAAAAAAAATTACAATCAATATAATTTTTTCTGTTTTAATAATATTGTCCGTATAACCATATTTACAGAATTTACTGAAAATATTTTCAGTTTGAATTTGAATTGCAGTCACCCAATAAAATCAAGATGGCTATTAACGCAAAGCTCAAATGTCGCGAATTTTAATGTACACTCCCAGTGGCCTGGGTAATGGCTGGTGAAATACAATTTTGGCCTTGAGTTTTTTCCTTAAGCCCTGTCTTGGACAACTCGACTGGTATATTTAAAATATCTGCCAAGTGCGTGTTGTGACGCTCATAGTAAGTTTCCTCATGTTTATTATTATTATATATCAATTTTTTTTTTTTTTTTATTACGTAGTTTAACTGTTTATTTTAATTTCATGTTAGACAGGGAGGTCTAATTTCGGGTAATGTGCCCAAAATGATGGCCACGTTGCCCCGCTGGATTGCGAGGCTAATTTTCTGGCCCAAATAAAGGCCAGCATTTTGGTCAAGTGTGGATTCTTTAAAAGTCTCCCCGACAAATCCTTAAAAATACGCAAAGCACCTCACCTCCACGGCCCAAGTGGCTCTACCCCAAACGGCACAAACATGTAACGTCTATCGAAAGTAGAATATTTGTGTCGTTTGAGGCATGCCGCCGCATTAGCCGCACCACCCGCATTTTTTGATGTTTCTGGAAGATGAGACGGCGCCAGTGTATCAACACAAGTAGCGTCCCACACTAAAGGCCGTCCCATCTTCCAAGGAATGAGAGTCATACCGTCGGGCCTCTTACCATCGTCGCGCATTAGACCATTCGGTTCTAAAACTGCTGCGACGTTGGCACTTCCAAAAGCCCGACTGATGATATTATTTAAAGCGCAGTGGCGGGCCATGCGATCGGCACTCCTACTACAAGATAGGCCGTGGTGACCGAGACTATCAACTTGTTCCTCACACGCACATTGGTGGGGGACGCCACAAGATGACATACTTCGTTATTTGTGCACATATTCAAGTTTTACTTTTGATGATTTGTTTTGTTGCCGGTAAGCTTTTTTGCGCGTTATAATATAAAAAAACACATCATCATCATCAGCCCGAAGACGTCCACACCTGAACGAAGGCCTCCCCCTTATACCGCCACACTGTACGACAACTGCCATTTGCATCCACCGGTTGCCCGCGACTTTTACAATGTCGTCGGTCCACCTAGTGGGAGGCCTTCCTACGCTGCGTCTTCCGGATCGCGGTCGCCACTCAAGAACCTTTCTTCCCCATCGGTTGTCAGTTCTTCGAGTGGTGTGGCCTGCCCATTGCCACTTCAACTTGCAAATCCTGAGAGCTATGTCGGTGACATTGGTTCTTTGGCGAATATCCTCGTTCCTCCAGCAACTCCGAGCATAGCTCTCTCCATTGCCCGTTGCGTCTCCAAATAAAACATATATATATTATGAACCTGATATAAAATATCAGCTTCGCTTTCGCCTTATTCTAATCTTGTTTTACTTCGTAAATATTTGCGACAAAATTTTTCAATGAGCGTTATTATCTGATGTACAATTAAATATTTTCCTTGAACTGTATATTTTTTATAGAATTCCATCTGTCTTGCGGTTACAGCGGAAAACATACATGGGTAATGTTTTATTTTTGCATCTCTACATCAATCGTTCAATTCAATTACACAATTGAAAACGTACGTTTGTATTACTACACAATGAACTAGATGTATTGCTTATTCTCACTGACGTCATAGTGTTGTATTCCACAATATACTTTTATCATTATAACGTCAGTTTAATTGAAAAGTTATTGTTTCCAGCTCTGGCCTGATATGGAAAGTGACAGACGGACAGATAGACATACATCAATGTATTCAACAGATCACAGATAAAATAACACTATTAGCAGATTAACTAAAAAAAAAACTATGACTTATCAAGTTGGTACACATCTATATCTAGCCCCAAACTTATAGCAAAGCTTACTGAGGAAACAAAATAACTGATAGTATACATAAATACATACTTTTTTGTAAATAAACATGTATGATTTCACAATAAAAAGCATGCGTAACAGTTTTAAAAGCCGAAAGGAGGTTTGTTGTACTCATACTCATCAATGTGATTATTTTTTCGATGGCACCAGCCCTGAAATTTCTAAAAAACCAGCTGTTCCGTACATTTCTTAGAGGGCGTGCCCAACATTTTAATATGAAATAGCCGGTTTCCCCCCAAATTTACCCTCCTTTGCCTTTTTCATACCAAAAAACACCCAAACACAGAATAAAAATGTTTGTCACATAAATGTTTGTCCTGGGTGGAAATCGTACCCACACCCTCAGCTCACAAAGTAGAAGTACCAAGTATTAACTAAGCTATAAGGCAGTCGTTGTTAATTCCTGAACTTATAATTACGTAGGTAAATACGTCAACGTAGACCTCAGTCCTTCCGCACAGTAATTACACGATGCGGTGCTGCACTACGTAACGTAGGCACATAAACAACACAACATGCGGGCTTCGTGAGCGACATTGAAGGTTAACCAATCTAGCAGGAAGGAAGGTTATATTTATATTGCTTTAGTACAGTCCGTATTATCATACTGTATCACTGTATGGGGGAGGAGCAGCGAAAACAAAATTTATAGCAGTCGAGCGAGCTCAGCGTGTCTTGTTAAAGGTCATGTATTTAAAAAAAAGCGATATTCTATTGCAGCTCTTTATAATGACTGTGACATATTAACAGTAAGAAAACTATATATAGCATCAACCATTTTTAAAACCCATAAAACCATAAAATTGAATAATACAGACAAAGAATCGAGTAGACGTATTAAAAATGTAGTTCCTGTATCAAAAGCTAGAACTAAGTTTGCATGTATGCAATCAAAGAGACGGTCTGAGTTTCTATATAATAAATTAAAATAAAAAATTGAACATCTGTAATAAAAAAAATTTTGAGTGTTAATTTATCATAACCGAGTATTTAAAATTATGGTCTTATAAAGGAATAGAGGCATTTCTACAAATTGTTACTTAAATATATAACATTATATATATGACCACATTCCAAACACACAGACACACAATCTCGTACACATAAACACACATACACAAACTAACCGTCTTACATACACACACACACCATACACACACACTTATATATTCTAAATAATACAAAATTCACTTAAACAACATAACTTTTGAGTTTTTGTTTGTACATGCAATTTTGATGTTTTATATTTATAAAATCAAAATTGCATGTACTAATTTTACAGGTTTCCTTTTAGTTTTAAATGATAATATTTACATTACCTAATTATAACGCCTAGGTAATACTAGTTACATAAACGTGTTGTAAAAATGGAAGAGTGGGGTCCTCTGGCACAGGCATTTTATGTCTAAAAGAGGATTTCTGCCTACTTTGTAAATTGTAATACTGATAAAGTAAATTTATTATTATTCACATATTTATTTTCTTTCTTAAATCGTAAGTTTTTTACAATATAAATTTAAAAACATAAATATTATAAAAAACCTAAACCTAGAGTGCCGCCGGCAGCGGCGCAGGGCTCAAGCTGCCGGTGGTTAGGGCTGCAGAGTGAGGAACCTCCTGACAATGCGTGCCGTGTCAAGTACCACTGCCTTTTGTATCTGACCCTTGACCCAACCGTCTAGCGAGAGCCTCTTGAGGTATTGGTCGAGGCTCTTCCCTATGAGACCGTTTGCCGAAACGACTATCGGGACAATGATCGTCGAGTCAACATCCCACATGGCGGTTATCTCGAAGGCCAAGTCAAGGTACTTGCTGAGTTTGTCCTTCTCGGCCTTTACGAGATTCTCGTCATGTGGGATGGTGACGCCAACGAGCACTGCCCGGCGCTGGGACCGATCCACCATCACGATATCAGGCTTATTGGCGACAATAGCCCTGTCCGTGATGATTAAGGTCACCATTAACAATATTATTATATTCACTAAGCGATGGGAAACGCTCTCGACCTGATTTTCGCAATTACGCTATGGTTGGTGCTTACGGATTTACCTTTATCCCCAAATGGTTTACGAGGAATGAGACTAAGCCGGAAGGAGCTTATTGCCCTCATAATTATGAACTATGGAACTAAACGGGATCAAGCCTGAAATCGTTGAAAAATGATCCGTTGTCCCATTGAAAAAAAAAACCACAATAAACTAAATTTATGGAACAGTTTTTTTCGCGATTTGAGGCCCGTATCGATTGTTGTTTACAATGATGAGGGCAATAGCTCCTCTCGGCTTAGTACTGCTATTACGCGTAACCCTTTAGATTCCGCATAAAACGATCACGCAAAGGTGAAATTAGCCAATTAGTGCTAGAAGCGCAGTAAGCGAAGGAAATCGATCTGCGTGGACCCGATTTTCGCGATTACACTATGGGTTCGTGAGGTTTGGTTGATATAATTACAGTGTTCTGCGCCTGAAGCACCGGTCAGACCAGCATACAAAAATCGCATTGGAAGGCGCTGCTAGTCGCAATCTTGAGATAGCTAATGGGAACACCTTGTTTCCTTAAACTTTGGTGACCTTGGCTCGGAACAGAATTCGTAAAGCGATATCTAAAAAAGTTATCCTGTATAATAAGGGAAATTTGTATTTGTATTCGTATGTTCGTGATGCATGCACATCCTGGATCCAAGCCAGCCCACTCGGGCGACCAGCGCCGCTGTGACTCGTTTAGTGACGCACCATATTTTTAACGTAACAAACAGCACACAGTCTCAGACACGTTTGCCAGTGCCAAATGTAAAGTTCACTAACATAGATTTGGCAACAGCACCGCCTATTTACGCGAAGTATCTATGGTTAGAGAGACTGATAGCGGAATACAATGCTACTCATATATAACCCAACAATAAATATTTATTGGGCGTGTAATTAATTTCGAAGCTTAGGTTTCGAACGCTATAAACTGAATTAAAGTACAAAGAGAGGCGAATAGTTAGTCGAATCCGGAGAAGCAATGTGTCGACAATCTATATTAGTGATACTTGATACGGTGATGGAATTTAAAGTGGTCACCAAGTATGTACATAGAAAGAGGTATTTATGTCAAGTAGTACCGTAAAATAAAACCGCAAACAACAATAAAGTTTTTTTGTTTAAACCAGCAAAGTAATTGCATTTTGGAAAAAAAAATGGTTTTCACATATTGGACGTTTTACTAGTAAGTCGTTTTGCCATTCAAGACGTTTTAACTAACAACGACGATTGCAGAACGTGGGCGTTCTGCAATCATCGTCATTCACACCGATAGTCCTTCTGATACAAAGCCATATTTTGACGGTGGACAGACTGTGTGACCATAGCTCATCTAATGTTATGTAACTGTTACCGGCCAAACCCGATTTCAGGATAAACTAGTTTTGCCTAGGCTAAACTAATTCTTCCTACATGCAATAGGATAAACTGGTATAGCCGAAGCTAAACTAGTTCGTCCTAAGCCCGATAGGATAAACCAGTTTAAACCAGTAAAAATATCCCGAAAATTTTAAAGTTTTTTTTAGCTGTTTCTGTTATTTCTTCAGCGCCTTTATTTTTTCTAACTAAAATGTACTTACCTTTATTTTTTACGTCGTAATTTTTTACATAATTGGAAGATGTAATGGAAAATACGTAGTACACGCTCTAAAAGTGCTTTTCATTATAATAAATTGTTTATCTGGGCTCTCGACGGAAGAAGATAAATAAATACAGTAATGCTATCCTTATTGAAATACCCATCATCATCATTAACCATTTTCCGCCCACAGCATATTAGGTCTTCTCTTAAAAGTACTAATAATTGAAAAGTGTAAAATTCAGTTAAATAATAATATTGGTGGACATTTCACAAGGCTTGTACTATGGGTACCAGATAGCTGATAGATTCCTACTTATATATTTTTGTAAATTCATACCTATAATACAACAGACACAGAAAAAATATCTATGGCCGTCACAATAAATGTTTGTCCTGGGTGGGAATCGAACCTCCACGCCCTACAGCTCTCAAAGCAAACATGCTAGCGATTGAGTGAAAACGCAGTAAAAAATTGCACAAATCACAAACGTCTTTTGTTGTCGTTTTCAGGGCAGGTTGTTCTTCTTGTCCCCTAGTTTATGCCCGCAAGGGAGACATGATTTATTTTTCTTGTAAGACATTGAGACCCTTTTTAACCGATTTCAAAAAGAATAATGTTCTCAATTCGGTTTCTCAGAAGTTTATTTATTTTTTTATTTGGAAGGATGTACCTACTTACTTTTAGATTGGTTCCATAGAAATTTCATCATAATCGTTAAAATTGTTTTTTGTTTTTTAAATCAAAATAACTGGAAAAAACAGTTATCCAAGAAAACGAAATTGAAATAGGGTTTTTAACGTACTTTTTTAGGGTTCTGTACCTAAAAAGAAAAAATAAACCCTTATGTGTGTGAGCAACTCTTCGTTGTCAGACTCTCTTACGGTCGGTCAATAACCTTTTGGTCAAATCTACATGAGAAACCAAATTTAAATTAGTACCAGACACGTAGTACCCTAAAGTTGTAAAAAAAAATAAGCTTCTAACTCAACGCAATCCAAATAAAGCCAAAATACGGCCATTTATCGCCCAAATTCTTGAAACTTCCAAGTAAATCAAACTGATCGAGTACTTCCCGTTGAACTAGAATTGTGAAATTTGGCTAGAAGCAAGATCTCATAGCGCAAGAAAGGAAACAAATCTGAAAATTGTAAATTGGTTGGTAAATGACATAAAAAATATTTTTTCGATTACAAATAACATTTGCTGTTAGAGAATTTACCATGCGGTATGTCGATAGTGGGCGAAAAAAATATGCGAACCTACTGTATTCAATTTGTTCTTCAACCTGCACTATATAATTATTTTCGTTAGATCAATTTTCGATGGTTTTAGTTTACGGAACCCTGGCGCCTGTCGGACTCGCTCTTAACGGCATTATTTACATTTTACAACATAAATAGGTTATGCTATCTTTAAGTCACAATACACTGATGGACGACTGAGCGAAGTGAGTTCTCAGAATAAACTGAAAGCAAATCGATGTTTGGATTTACATACATCCAAACACTGGGTATCACTATATAGGGTTACTTCTAATCAGTTAGCATAGCATCCTTTTAAAGGCATATTTTGTACATCAAAACAAATAACTTTTTCTATGGGGCCAACATTGAAATCGCGGTCAATCAACCAATCAAACCCAATGTTGATGAACTTTTTGTATGGAACAGCTTATATTTTTTTCCCGATTTCGATGTTGGCCCCATAGAAAAGTTATTTGTTTTGTTTAGAATATGCCCTTAAAAGGATGCTAACTAATTAAAACTAACCCCTGTATATACTTACACAGATTACACAGATGTATATGATTATGTATGATCAAGGAGAAGTCAGCTCTCTATTTATGATCTACCATAATTTGATAACCGTTGATCCGATTTTTGTGCAATTTCATTAGTTGCCTATGTGTAGAATAATCTTTAAGATATAGGTTTTAGAAGATTTCTCACTTTAGTCTTACGAAATCCAATTTTGCTTTTCGAATCCCTAATAAAAATACTTACCTATTGATATGTCATTTTCATGTATTTACTTATGGAATTTCTTAGCAAGCGACAAAAAACATATTTTTCAGTGTCTACTTTGATTAAATTTTTTATCGAGTCGTTCATCTTTAATTATGTTTCTAATTTTCCGATGCCTTTGAATTTATGTTCATTTGTAATAAATCGAATATTATTTATTCAATATTTGTATTTTAGTAGTTAAACTGGTTAACTAAGATAGCTAAAAGTGGAATAACCGCGTCTTAAAATAAAGATATCGCTTCGCGATCGCTCAGTAGTTGTACATGGGCAAGAGAATGTTGTTTGTGTTGATTGTATCCAACTTCTCATATCCCGCAATCAGAAACCTAAAACAGTAACTTGATGACAAGCCTGTCATGTGTCTGAATATATTGTGATCAGTTAGTTGATTTAGTTAGAGCATTCGATATTGTTTCTCTCCCCTCCATTTCTATAGCCGTCTCAAGAAGAGCAGCACCGCAACTATAGTTTTTTAATTATCCACTTGACATTTATGATCGACAAATATGTCGACGAAATATTTCAATCCCGACATTAGAAATCGATAATGTTGTTGTCGTCAACGGAAAAAGTCAATTTTGTCCACATAGTTTATGGTAATTTGGGTTGTTCCTCACTCGTCCTATGCCATCTCATCCTCGTATTAGTTTTTCTTAACTCAACCGTTTCCTACTTTCAGCTCATCCGAAAGATATTTTTTTTTTTTTACTCTTAACCATTGAGCTAATTCTAAAGAGTCACAATCTCAAAGTGAAAACAGTCGAAAAACGTCCGAGTGCCTACATACCGATACGTGCATTATATAGTTCACAATTGTTCGAATTTAGACGCTATTGTTCAATGAATGCTTGAGCGCTTGTGTTTTAGCGTGGTAGAAGTTGTTCGACGTGTGCGGATTTTTTTTGCACGTTTGTTACTCTATGGGTATACTCAATGCTCTTAACTCATCCTATTCAACCGACTTCAAAAAAGGAGGTTCTCAATTCGATTCATTTTTTTTTCGCGATTACTCCGCCAATTATGAACTGATGATTCTTATTTTGTTTGGTAGGTTATACTTTAGAGGTGGTTCCATATCAATTTTATCGAAATCGGTTCAGTAGTTTGATTTTTAAATTAAAATTACTGAAAAATATAAAGATGTCATCCAGGTGTTCGAAGTTGAATTCGGTTGTATTTTTTTTAATAGCATATTATTGTGTTCTTGTCTCATCCGACTTCAATATTATTCATTGACTTTGACATTTATAGTTATAGTATTGACAGCATTATGTCGATCATGACATTAAGAATCTATGATCAATAATAATCTATCATCAGTTATGTTTGACCACGCATTTGTTTGTTGTCATCTATTTCGGTCCGTTTCTGGGGCTGTATAGTCTTGCTGGCCTAATCTAGCTGAATTTTGATTAAAGACTACGGATATAATTACAAAATTCAAACCGATGTAATATTGGTTTTTACGGTGGCAAATAAAGTCCATCTGACTTCCATATTAATCTCAATAAGTAGGCTACAGAAATATTATGTATTGACCAAGAAGAATCTCTGAGGTAGTTGTTTTGGCATTGTGCGCCGCCGAGCGATTGCTAACCGTTCATCAATCTACAGCTACGGAATTTATCACATAACCAGCTAAAGCTCTATGTACACTGGGATAATCGATCGCGGGATAAAAATATAAAGCCGTCAAGGTACGAGTACATACTACTTGGATAACGAGGATTCCGTACCACTATAAGAACAAAAAAAATCCGCGACAGTATTCTATGAAAACAACCTATTAAGATTTACAAGATATACGTCGTTATAGATCAAAAATAGACGAACTAACATATAGACAAACAGAGACGGATTAAATAGTCATACGGTACAGTTGAACACCCTCTGGGTAAGGAACCCTAAAAAGGAGTTTCAATTTACGTTCGACAAGATGCTCCACTTTTTAGTTTTTTTCTATAGTTTACGTACTCCGTCTTTTTCTGTAGTTACTATGAATGTGTTAGGGTTACTTATTGATGCGAATTTATTTCCTTTAGTAAATCTGCTTGCAAATTTAGAATTTCGCTAACCTATGCTAAACATAACATGCATCTATCTTATGAATCGTTAAATTGTTGGTTCCGGTTGTTTAATATATATTTCTGTAACAACAACCGTTAAGCCATGTCAGGCACCTTTGCACATTAACTCTGACACTAACGCTCTCTCAGCCTATACGAACTTACTTTACCTATAGTATGCGTAAGATTTGCATCCCATAAACCTATCAGTCCTCAGATAAGGGAAACCACGTTTCAGCCTCAGGGAATATTTTTTTTTACGTACGCAGCACGTGCCACAAGCACGAATGCAACAGTTGCGATAAAAAAGTTGCGCGTGCTAATTTTCTCTGTGGCGCCATCTAGTTCAGTTTTTGGGTACTAAAGAACGGATGCCAACCGAACGGAATAATCATTCAAGTTTTGGTTTGAGAAATGACGATATATCCATAAATTATCAATTTTCAGATTTTTCCCATAACCAGTGTTATGTGACCTTGCTTGTTGCCAAATTTTGTGATTCTAGGTCAATGGGAAGTACCCTATGAATTTTGATTTGCTTGCGAGTCTAAAAAACAATAAAAACACTAGAAAAATGGTTGTAATTTTTGATTGCATTGACTTAGAAAATTTATATTTTTACAGCTCTAAGGGACCGTGGACTTACGCACAGGGTGTAAAAGCTGTTGTCACAGATAAGGCGCTTCACAGTACTTTTCTTATTTTAAGGTAGGTTGCCCCTCAATGCCTCCCCCTGGCTAAGGCCCTGCTTACGCATTCTATATTAATTTCAACTTGATACCACCACTCGTTTCAGGGAATAAAGGTCTTGACAGACAGACAGACAGACAGACAGACAGACATACAGACAGACATACAGACAGACAAACAGACAGACGGACAACGTTGTGATCCTATAAGGGTTCCTTTCTTCCTTTTGAGGTACGGAACCCTAAAAAATAAAATAGAAATAAGTCATCATAACAATTAAGCACTTGGAGTAATTGCAAATAATTTCTTAATGCACAATGATTTCATTTGATACTGACTGCCTTTGATTGGCCTATAACAACCCCCTTCTGTTTGGCCTACCCTTGAAGGGTTATTGAACGATATCACACTCAGTAGGCTGTGAGTTGTCTGTCAGTCAGTCATTAAGTCAGGACACTGATTATAGTATTAGATTAGATTTTGTGCATCCAGCCTAACTGATGCAATGACGTAGGTAGGTATATATTAAATGGCAACATTTCTTCTGCACTATGCATTTGAATGTCGTCAGTTATGATTTTATTGACGTCATCAGAGATGTAACCCAATTGCCCTGATTTGTCTCTTTATGAGTTTGGGTATTTTTTTGTTAGTAAAGAGAGTTATATAAAAGAAATATTAACTAACTAAATAAACTACTTATAACTAAACTAAAATTAAATAATAGACTGTTTAAAATTTAAACGATCTCTAAAATCGGATAATGTGCCCAAAATGCTGGCCATTGGACTGGCTGCTCATTGGATTGCGAAGCAATTTTTCTTTTTAAAGAAATTGAGATACATAAAAATAAATGTAGTACTTTTTTTTCAAATTGTTTCTTTGGCTCTTAAGGATCGACAAGTTGACGACTCGAACTCATCGGTGGGCGCGGCTAAAAAGCATGCTCTCTTCATCAAACAAACTGTGGGAATGGGAGAAAGAAAGATAAATGAGCGCGCAAATTTTTTTTGTCGACCTTTGGCTGCAGTAATGTGGTTGAATAAACTCAGAGTTAATTTATTCCAACTTAAGTTATTTGAAAAGTTTATGGACTAAACTATGCCGCTTTATAAATTATTGTAGAGTTTTCGTATTCCTTATGTTATTTATTTACGTCCAATGTGGCGTTAAAATTGAGCTAAAATACAAGATGTTTCCTGGCTCATAACTGTCATGTTTATTAAGTTTTTACTTTCGTAATAATTTACAATCCTAGATAATGAAGAGATTAATCGATATAATACTTAGTCTTGGACCTACAAAATTACATAGTGGAGTAGTAATACTACCGCGTTTCTATGGAGAAGTGACCAACTTGTCTACTCTTAAACAAATATTTTACACTAATATTATGGCTGCCACATGTCACGTGTCACACATGATTTCGCCTCGACCTTGTTTATTGCATATTATTATGTCACTAAGGTTTAATAAAACTGGTCAGCCTATGCATTTGAAAGTAACTAGATAAGATCTATCTCTTTATCTGACTAGCCTTTATCTTTTCTATTCAGTAATACCCATCAGACTATATTGCGAAAGGGACGTTTTGCGTGCAGTAGACATTTTAGGAAAGGTACATTCTGCGACAGTAAATAACGAGGACATACGATACATTTTATCTTACGAATAAGCCTTATTTAAGATTGTTCTAAAAAAATTAAAGAACACGGGGGAAACTGCGAGCTGCCGCTGCCTTATTTATGTATGCAAACAGTGCCATTTAGATAAAAAGTGCCACTTACTAAAGAGTGCTGTAAGACTAAAATCTAAATGGATTCGCATTATCTATGTATTAACATTTGCATTTTACTAGTTGTTGTGTAATTGGCAGGCAAATTCTCAGACATCCAGCCAGTATGTGGAATTTATGCATCTTTTAGGTAAAATCGAGTTTAGATATAGAGTATGATATAATACTTTAATACCAGAGTGATAAGCGCAGTGCAGTGCACTAGGTTTAAACGGTTGACGTGGACGTAAAATGAGGAAAACAAAGATGGGTTTTGTTCAGAATAGGTTTGCGTTTGACCTGATGTGAAAGAATTATGTAATCTATCGATCACTTTTAGCTAGACGGAACTTAATTTCGCAATTTCTATGATGGCCCCATAGTAAAAGTAGTTTGTTTTGATGTACAGAATATGCCCTTACAAGCCCAGCTAACTGATTAGAACTAACCCTGTATATGCAAACTATTATTATTAGTGCTATTTCGGGAAATAAGCTAACTCTATTCCGAGTTTCCAAATCCGTTCAGCTGTTTTGGCGTGAAGAAGTTTAAACACACACACACAAACCGACCAACTTCCGCCATTATAATATTAGTGTGATAAAAAACTGGAATTGAAACGCTTTGTGTGTATTTGGAGAATAATGTCCTACTTGTACGGATGACGCTTTGGACGCGTTCGGCCGCTCCGTAATAGATAGAGGCGGAAAGTTTGTGGCACTGTGTCACACTCTCCGAAATGTATCTGGTAGTAAAAAAACGACAAGTAAGTACCCCTTTGTCCATAGACAAGACTTAAAAGTCTTTAAAAATTCAGTCGAGCTTAGAATAGTTTCTTTTCAATTTAGAGATAAGCAAACGTTTATACCCAATCCCAACGAGTAACAGTGTGACTTGTTTTGGGGTGACTCGTTGGGAACCCACCAAATAGATGAGATGTCTATAGGCTGAGAAGTTAGAACAGAAAAACCCGTTCTAGCTAGGCTAACGTGGTAAGCAGGCGAGCGACTCGCTCTTCTAGTAAGTAGTAAAAAAAACTTACTAACTGAGGAAATATTGGACAGAGCAATTTCTCGTGGTTTGGTATCTCGAGCTCACATACTAAAAGAAAACAATAATCAAAGAACTCAGTCTGTCAGTCTGTTTCGGGTTGAGACCGAAATAAACATCTGTGAGCAGTTCTAATTATAATGTTTCCTAGTGATTACCAGCAGTGGTACAATAAAATTGGTCACTAATGCGACAGCATTATTAAAGCCCGCCCACTGCCTGAAAACTATCTTTGCATAACAGCTCAACTGACATTTTCTAGTTTGATATCGTTGACTTACTCGTATCAGATTACTCGAGCGGAAGCAAACGGACAATATTTTACTCGGCGGAAACTCTCTTCCACTCGCTCTAACTCGAGTAAAATTTTTCATGCGTCCCTCTCACTCGTAGAGTAAAGTAAATGTAATTTTTATGGAGCGATTGACTGAAAAGTCCGTTGTCTGCGTAATTTTATTGTCACCCGAATCGGTTGTCTACGGAACCTTTTCTGTGTGTTTTGGAAAATCTAATCGCTCCCTGCGGTTTCACTAGTTATTCTACATTAGACATATTTTCCGATAAAAGGCAGTACATATTCAGTTCATTAATCCGAGGTATAATAACCTAGGTACCCAATAGGGAAATTCCTCCGAACCCCTTCAGGCATCAAATGAAAAACAGGGGTGAAAAAAATTGCAACCTATACAGGGTTTGTCCTAATCAGTTAACATCCTTTTAACGGCATATTCTGTACATCAAAACAAACAACTTTGACTATCGGGCCAAGATTGAAATCGCAAAAAAAACAGCAGCTCCATACATATTGACTAATGTCGATGGACTTTTTGTACGGAACAGCTGATATTTTATTCGCAATTTCAATGATGGCCCCATAGTTAAAGGTTTTTTTGATTTGATGTATAGAATATGCCCTTAAAAGGATGCTAACTGATTAGGACTAACCCTGTATACCCTCGATTAGGTAGTCATAGACAGGTGTTGTTGAAAAGACAATTTAAAATAAATACGGAACGGGTTTTCTGGAAATCGAGCCCACAGCAGAGCTATTTTAAGGTATACAAAAGTCTGCAGGTATTTAAAAATTTAAAAGCATACGACTGAAGCCCCGTACTACTGGAGCTATTTTAACATGATCAAGGCTTTACTAATCTTCATCGTAGGTTAAGTTTGTGGATTCATGTTCGAGGTCGTATAGGTGTAGTCGTGCAGGTTTGTTCATATCTTGGAATCTAATTTACATAAACCTTGCACCAATAAGAAGCTACACTATTACTGAGTGCCATAGGATATATTTTACTGTAATACCAAATTTTACGAGCCATAGCAACGAGTGGCTAGGTACAACCTAGTTTACTATAAAACAGATACACTGAAATCTTCCATCGTCTGAAACTTATCAAGAAGTCCCACGGCATACGCAACGCATCTTAAACCCATTACTTTTCCCACCTCTTCAATTGGACGATCTAAACGACGTAAATAAACTTTTTTATGGGCAACAACACTTTTAAAAACGTAAATTGTGTACGCTGCAGCGCTCATAACTTTCATGCCGTTCGGACATAAGCGCAACACAAAACGGCAGTCGAGTGGCGTTTTGTGTTGCGCTGGATTGGCATACTGCGTGTCTATTTTGACGATATCTGTAGTCAAGCTACGAGAGTCCACGTTGCTCGGGTCGCCCCGTGAACGAAAGGCCTTATAAAGTATAGCTACGTATACGTATAGCAAAGCATGATCAAAGGAGTGAACTGAGCGTATCGACCGACTAGTTATCTCTTTGCAGGGGTTACCACAGAGTTCTTTTTATCTACGTATAATCTGAAACAGAAAATAGCCCCTGCAGGGCTTGCATTTAGCAATATACTGATAGAGCGTCATTATTAAATGAGAATTAGACCTGAACTAGCTAATCCGTCTTGTATTTTCATCAACAGACTCTCAACCGACTTCAAAAAAGGAGGTTCTCAATTCGACTGTATGTTTTTTAATCTTTTTGTATGTCGTCGTCAGCCATAAAACGTCCACAGCTGGACGAAGGCCTCCCCCTTTATAGAGGGGTGTTGCCATAATCCCCACGCTTGGCAGGCGGCTTGGGGATCGCAGAATGGTCACCACCGTTAACCAAGAGGACGCTGCTGCCCGTTCTCCCAGGTCCCCAGGTTTTTGTATGTATGTTACGCCATTATTCCGCCAATTATGAACTGATTTTGATGATTATTTTTTTGTTTGATAGGTAATACTTCAGAGGTAGTTTCCATATACATTTTATCGAAATCGGTTCAGTAGTTTGGTTTTAGATAAAATTACTAGAAAATGTGAAGATGTCATCCAGGTTTTCGAAGTTGTAGTCCGATGTATTTATTTTTTTAATTATCATCTTTATTTCACTCGGTGGATAAAGACAAAAGACGGATTAACTGTCCCGAAGCTACTGGTACTTCACGTTTAATAACAAGGCCCTTAGATCACTGGGCTGACGATAAAGGTTAGTTGGAAATTAAATTAGAACGAATAAAGCAACGAAATAAAATAAAATAGTAACTATAAATTACCTAGTTTTACCGAAAGATGTGGTTCTATGTTCGAAAGTGTGTGTATATATTTTTTAATTTTCCCCGTTTTCTCCCTTTTTTTCTTCTTCTACCGATATATTTTTTTTATTTGTAAGGGTATACTCTCGAGGTGATCCCAAATTAATTAGAAGTCGGTTGTTTTTGTTTTTTCAAAGTAGTTTTGATTTTTTTTTACGAATTTTCCATTCCTAATCCCAATTTTGATGCTAGTGAAGTGATAAAAAAGTGTTGGTAACCCTCCACGGTCCGGTCCCCCAAGGCCCCCACCTTTATGCGGTAATTGGATAGTTACTATGCAGGCTGCGAAGCCATGAATCGCTTTACGGATATTGATAAAGTAGTTGCACATTCTATAGCACACTGATGAGCTTCTTTATCACCTAGACTACCAACAGCTCCTATATTAACTCAATTTATTCGAAATTTAATCTCAAATATGTCATGCGAAGATAAGTCCTGCCTCGCTGGTCTTATCCTAGCATCCCGATCTAGGTATAGCAAATCCTTATAATTTCGTTGTGTCTGCATATCCGTCTGTATTCTCAGTCACGGTTTTTTAACAAAACATAATATTACCGACGCGCGGCGGGAAGGATTTGGAAATGTTACGTGATATAAACAAAACCCATCAGAAACACCACAAACGAAATACTTGTACCAAAACATAAATAGGACTGCGGAGTTACGAATTAGTAATATCTAAAACACTGTTTTAAACTATCACGGTTGTTTACTAAAGTTATATTATTATTAACGGGATATTTACCGTGATTATGTTGTGAAATGAGCTCCCGATATTTCGGCGCAGTTGCATGCACCATGTTCACGAGTAGACTCAACTCTCGAGGGTCTACTCGTGAACATGGTGCATGCAACTGCGCCGAAATATCGGGAGCTCATTTCACAACATAATCACGGTAAATATCCCGTTAATAATAATATAACTTTAGTAATATCTATACATACACTGTTAAACGAAGTTCCTTGAACGCGTCCTTGAGATAAAGCTCCATCGGATCGTTATCTGTTAAAATAACTTTCAATGTTAACTTTGAATCCTTCACGATGTTATTTTAGTAAAGCCACGAGTATTTATTTCGTAGCTTCGATTTCTGTTCAAAGGCTAGCTGTTGCTCGCGGCTTCGCACGTGTAGACGCTCCTAAAATTAACTGTAACCACCCTTTGTGACCCTCGTAATCCTTCCACGTTTGAATCGTATCTGTTTTTTTTAGCGAATATTCGCTCCAAAATGCCAAATTACATCTTCGAAAGAGTTTCGTGAGTTATGTCAAGGTTTCGTGATTAGACGGGTTTATCTTGGTAGCCTCATGGGAAGGCTGCTAGACTCTGAATAGTGAGTTAGTGGTTTCAAATTCCGGGCCAGTATTTATAAGCTCTTTGGAGTTTATGCACGGATTTTCATACCACTGCCTGGTGGAAAGTTGCTTTCACGGTGAAGGAAAACGTCGTGCATATGAGATTCAGGTATGACTGGCAGAAGATGAGATTCAGGGGCGCATGTGAATCCACCAACTCGCAACTGTGCCAGCGCAGTGTGGTGGATATAGCCCAATCGCCTTTCGAGCACAGGCCTAGGTCCACAGGCTAATAGGCTAGATGGTTTTTTTTAATTGTCCTATTAAGAGGTGGCCTATAAATATAGCTGATAAAATAAAAAAATAACTGATCAAATATAAGCAACTTATAAGCATTTTAATATTATGCTAGACAGAGAGGCGAAACAGCAAATCGTGACGTCACTTGTCAGGACGCCATATAAATTCTATTCTGACAAGTAAGGCGTGACGTCATTTTTTGTTTTGTGGAATAGGGACAGAGTTGGATCTACCAAAAACTTTTAACGCTTATATATCATAACATTAATAACCGATTTAAATTATTTTTTCAATAAACATACTACATTTACTTAAATTCTTCATCAAAGCTATTGGTTTCAACGATTTAAACATCAGTCATCTACCCTATTATGCAGTGATATTTAGCTTTTTTAGTATATGGATTTTGGGATATAGATTTTAAAACGACCTCTGGGTCAATCGATGATAAAAGTGGGGTAACAAGATGCACTCTTAGGACAGACAAGGGAAGCGACTGATCGACCTCCCGTCTACTACTTTGAGGCTTTCCAAGCTCAAATAATAAAATCATAATTAGGGTTTCTTTTATATATATGTCGGAGCGTGCTTTAAAATACCTCCTTGATATATCACGCTGGTATAGTATCACCACAGAATAAATAATAGTACTGCGTACAGAAAGTGAACTCCGCAAAGGAATTGAAATAAATAAGGACTCTATCTACTAGGCAATAAAGTAGCAATTCAACTCGCACAGCGCTGGATACCGCTCGCTATATTCACCTAGATATACCGCTCTCTTTCTTTCACGTATGCTTAGTTACGTGCGACGAGGCAAAAACTGCGGGCGGCCGCTGACTTCTGCCTTGGATTGTCCACCCGGACGGAGCGCCGGCCGAATATACCTAAACTGCGGAGTGACACCCCCTGGAATCACGCCGCCTAGTCTAGTTTAGGTGGACTTGAGATGGAAGTGGCGCCATCTCCGCTGTAACGCTAGTAACGTGCCACGCTGATTGGTCGTTGACCGGTTGATTGCAACCAACCGGAATTGAGTGGGTTTCGCATACCTTACGACAGAGGCGCTGACACGCTCCGTCCGAGGAGCTCAGTTTTATGAAGGGTTGTCGTTGAGAGCGGTCGCATTGTTTACTTAGCGGAACGCCTTGTTCCCAAGTTCTAATCGTTTAAAATCATGTGAAGTGTGTCTTAATGTCGATAATCATTAAAATACGTCGTGTGATATGTTAATCTCCTCGCCCGCCAAACTCATGCCACCAAAGTACCATTATCTGATGCGGTTCGTACCTAGCCAGATCCGACATATAGTTATAATTCTTTAAATATCAATCAATTTGTACATAAAGCTTGTTATTTGCTTTAAAAAAGTACCTAGTAACGGTCCTACTCAAGCCGCATTCGTTATTGAAAATATGTTTCAGGGAATTGGTTGACATGAGCTCTATTGATTTAAGTAAGTATATTGGCGAACGAAAACAAGATATTTAATAATTTTCGATTGGTAGAAGCTTTTCATTTAAGAGTAACTACTACACAGCTTTGATTTAGTTCTAGCAATATATTGGCTACTACTAAAAATAACTTGAATCCCCCAGGGTGTTCAAAGGGGGGTTCAATTGAAAACGAACGCCCCTTAGTAGTGGTACGCTGGTAGTAGTGTTTGTTTGGTATTCTTTCTTTTGATAGTATTTCCAATTATATGGTTTTTATTAGATTATTAAAAAAGCAAAAAAGAGATACAGTTACTTCCAATGTTTTTGATAAAATGTTGTTATTTTTTTTTCATTATTACGTTATCGACTCGTGGGGTTCAAGTGTAATTTAAATTTTGAAATGGTTGGTTCGGAGACCAATTGAAATAGTGAGTATCCGTAGACCCCTCAGGGGTTCCCAAAAGGTTCAAGTGGAAATAACGATAATTTCACAATAAAGTGGTATTTATGCCATTAACAACAAACTAATCTCAAAAATGTATTATGAAATAGTGATTAACTATTTGTACTTGTAATAACTATTATTAAATCACAAAATAGTTAATAAGGGGTGTAAAGATTAAAAGACAAATATTTTATATCAAATTATGAAGAGCATTCTGCGATCCCCATTCCGCCTGCCAAGCGTGGATTACGGCAACCCCTCCCAATTAAGAAGGAAGTATTTGTCCAGCAGCGGGCGTCTTCTAGCTGATAATGATCATGATGAATCTCAAAATACCCGAGTTTCCGCTAAAACGAATTCCCAAATATTTATAATCGCAACATGTCTGATATTTTAAATGGATTTATGGTGACATTCAAATCCGCAGGTCTATTATGCAAGTAAGTCTTTAAATCGACTTCTTCAAATATAAATACTGAATAGACGACAATTAAATAAAACGAACCAAATATTATTAAAAATAACAATATATTGATTATTTTTGTATGAAGTATTTCCACATTTATGGTATTTCTATGTTTTTAAAGCTTAAACAGGAAGAAAAATTATGACCTCCGGCAGGATTCGAACCTGCATACGAGCAGTCTATGGGTTTCCGTCCCAACTGCATTGCCAATTAAGCTACAGAAGTCATAATTTTTCTTCCTGTTTAAGATTTAAAAACATGGATATATTGATTATATTTACCTAAATGTATAAAGCTGAATTTTCTCCTCTTCTTTTATCTATATCCCCGTCCTGATAAGTTTAATACTATTATTAGCTAGACGGCATTTTTGTTAAAAAATACTGCACATTTGTCAAAATGACATAAGCCTACAAGAAACTTAAATCAATATTCACCATTTAGAAGGACTTTTCATAAAGGCAACCAATAAAAACCATCGAAATAGCTCGCAGGGTTTGCAAGTTGAAGTGGCAATGGGCAGGCCACATCGCTCGAAGAACTGATAACCGATGGGAAAGAAAGTTTCTTGAGTGGCGACCGCGAACCGGAAGACGCAGCGTAGGAAAGCCCCACTAGGTGTACAGACGACATAGTAAAAGTCGCGGGCAACTGGTGGATGCAAATGGCAGGTTGTGGTACAGTGTGGCGGTCTAAGGTGGAGGCCTTCGTTCAGCAGTGGACGTCTCTGGGCTGATGATGACGATGAACCAATACAAATACTCTTAGAAAAAACTTGTACACACATACTTCCAGATGTAACTTGTTTATAAAACACGTCAAGCCTCGTTTGTTTGTTTTGTCGCTTTTCATCTTTTCCTTTGTTATTCTACTATACTGGTGAGTTTTTCTGTGCATTCTTAACCAAACGAAGTGACCATTCATCTTGTACTTACACGTCTTTAAGAGCAGTGGACATCGACATACATAGTAGAAGTCATTGGCAGTGGACATACTTTCCATACAAAATCTCGCACGTACTCTTGACGATTAAATAGACTTTTCTTTAGATTTTTGTTACACATATATAGTTACCTATATATGTGTAACATCATCACTATGAACAACTTTTTACTATGGAGCCAACATGGAAATCGCGAAAAAAAAAATCGGCTGTTCCATACATTTTGTCCAAGATCGATGAATCTTTTCGTGTGGAATAGTTCTTTTTTTCGTGATTTCAGGGTTGGCCCCATACTCATAATGATGAGTACATACATACCCGTTCAGTATTTTTGAACCTGTTGCACGTTTGTTACACGTTGTATAAAACCGAAAAAAATCCTTAAAACCAACTCAAAACCAAAGTGTAGTAAATTTGGTCTTATATCTTCTCCTTTCTTTCAGATTTGTAACTCAGTACATAAAGGCGGATTGCGGATTAACTAATCCGAGCTGCTTCACGTTTATTAATAAGGGGATAGGTGTATATCAAAAGACTTCAAAATTTAGGATACAAATAGAGTAAAAACATAGAGTAAAATACATATAACATCATTGAGTAAAAAGCTTTAGCGTGCACAATTTTACCTGTACTTTGACCGTTCATAATATTGTAGAAGCAAATATAAGGATATCAAGAAACCTCACTGATGTAATAGGGATTCCAGTTTCACAAACTTTCAAGGGTTATCGAAAACAAGTATGTTCTGGAACAAGTTTTATGAAATTTCCTCACTTACGTGTACTGGCAAGGGTCCACTTAAAAAGTTGTCGCTTTCAGCGGTAAAGCCGTCAGACGCTGGCTCATGAGTTCTTATTTGTATCTTTTAACTATTTTAATTTCTGGTGGACCTAAAAAAAGTTTCTATCCATCCATGGAGATAGCCGCGGTTGCCAAGTCCGCTATTTCGATGGTGCTGGCGTAACTTTCTATGTAAAAGTTTTTTGGGGCCACCTCATCGGCGTCGTAGTTTTTATTCCAGTAGTCACAGCCTATTCTGCTGTATTCATTGTGGCAATAGTAAGTAACAAGCCAGCGCGGTGGAGGTAGCTGGCTGAAAGGATTTGAATGAAACTAGGAATGGACATAGCTTATTTCCCGGAATAGTATAAGGCAATTTTATTTTTTATTTTCATCGCCGTTTTTCGTCATCACGCGTGTGGAACCGCGGGTCACAGCTAGTTGTACACAATTATATGATATATTACAACAAACAAACTTATATCTGATTGTTATAGGTAAATTCAATTACGTTAGAGCCGTGGTATGTTAATTAAACTTTTTAAATTAATCCAATTGATTGATTAGAGTAGAGATATGGCTCGAACTTATAGGTTTTCTTTTCAATCAGTAAAAAGTTAGGGATAATATTTTGATTGCTGTAACAAAAATACAACAAGTATGTAGCTCAGATAAAATAAAGACGTTTTTGGCATCCTGAAGCCGGGTTTTTGTGTGTGTATGGACATGTCCCTAAACTACAACCAGACCCACCGGAGGACGGGCAGCAGCGTCCTCTTGGTTACAGGTGGTAAGCATTCAGCGATCCCCAAGCCGCCTGCCAAGCGTGGGGATTATGGCAACAGCCCTCTAAGAGGGAGGCCTTCGTCCAGCCGTGGACGTTTTATGGCTGACGACGACGACGATTGCTTTTTAAGACCCGCCGCATACGACAAGAATACCCGATAGAAAAACCGTCCGGTTTCGCCCGAAGGCGCTCCGTGTATACATTTTGTACTAGGTCCCGCACACCGTAAGAAATTTCTCGAGACGCCCGTCTCGCTAGCACCAGTTAATTGTGCGCAGTTTGTTTCGGTCGGTCCGGCGCCTGTCGGGTGCCGTGCCGAATCAATGTGCGACCACTCTAAATGTGCTTTTTACAGTGACTGACTGACGAAGGATCAGCCTGGTTCTAAATGTTTTGGCATGAAGAGGTAACAAACACACACACCCCCACACACGCATACCGAACCGACACACTTTCGTATTTATAATATTAGTGTGATATATTATCCATATACAAATTTTCATCACTCTACCTTCAAAAACCCAAAACTTTCCATACAAAGTTTTGTCCTCCGTTCCACCCCCTAAAGTCATGCCTGTCGAAATATATTGAAAATATTTTTTTATTTTAAATGTACTATTTAAGTACCAACTTTTTCATCACTATAAGAACTTCCATGTAATGTTTTATCCCCCACTTCACCCCCTTAATTAGACCATGTCGCAAAATCCGTTCTTATTAGCTGACGTCTCCAACCTATATCTGCCAAATTTCAGCTTCAAAGATCAAGTAGTTTTCGAGATTTCGTGTTTAGTCAGTGAGTGAGCGACTTTGGCTTTTATATATACAGAATAGATTTGTGCTCTTTTGATCGACTGTAACTAAATAAGTAGTAGAGGTTGGGTTCGTGAATTGACTTCTAAGAATTTCGACCCCATATTCGCATGATGATCAGCTCGATGATTCATGCCAGCGGATGTTGAATTGCTTCTAGTAGTTTCCAAGTATGTTACATTTCTGTGATTCACCAGTAATGAGCTCATTAACAAATAAAAATTAGAGGAAAACTTGGCAGCCGTGTAAACTGTGACTTTCCTCCAAGCAGAAGAAGAAGCAATATTTGCTTCTTAAGGCCCGGTTGCGAGGTACGTTCAGGCGAGTAAACGATAGGCACTAAACGGTAGGTGCGAGCGAGAATGAGAAGGCGCGAGCGCATGAATTGCTAAATTTAGTAGGTTTTTCTTTGTTTTGACAAATATAACAAAGAAATAGTATAATTTTATTATGAAAACTGACGTGGTTTGACACATTTTTGTTTTATTTATACGGGAATACTCACGTTTAATTAAATCGGATACTCCTATACTATAGTTTCGATCACATCCGACCTTTTTCAAAGAGTGAAAACAGAACCCGACGCGCGTGCAGCTGCGTCCTGCTTAGCACTGAAAAAGGTCACCGGATGTGATCGAAACTATAGTCGGAGTATCCGATTTAATTAAACGTGAGTATTCCCATATAAATAAAACAAAAAAATATATATAATCTTAAAAATCAAAAAACTAAATAATACTATTTTCTATCTATTAGTATAAATTTTACGTGGTTTCATAATGTATTTTCTTAGTTCTAGCTAATCGAAATGACAATTTAGTGTCTACTTTGTTATTTTTTTTTCTATCGAACCAAACATTCAAATTCGCGTTTTTAAAAGACAAAAAGCTAAAATTTAATGATAATTTCGAATTATTTTTTTTTGGTTAAATATTGGGCATTTTGTTTTTATCCCACATTAAAAAATAATAATTGCTACAATTCCCCCTTAAGTGTACACGGTACATGTTTGAATTAGGTTTTAATGTTTAAACAGGGTGTTATTGAATTCATGAGCAATATCGTGGGGATTCATTGAACCCATCATAATGAACAACTTTTACTTTAAAATCACAACGGAAAACATGAAAAAAAATTATCAGCTTCTTCATACTTTTTGTCGTGCATTATTGTATTTTTTTTGTGTGGGACTGCCGTTTTTTTTCAGTGTTAGTTTCATAGTACAAGTTGTCCATTATGATTTATATAAATAAGCGCTGGATTTTCTGAGCATTGTCGCACGTGATTATCTGATAAGCACAACTATTGTACACTGCATTTTTCTGTAAATAAAACGCCAAACATTGTGTAGATTTTTTCCAGCGAATTACTGGATATGAAGTGATTTAACATCTAGTATCTCAGGGTGACCAGCGCCGTGCAGTGCGGCGCAGGATTGTGTTAGCAAGTTCACAATTATGGCACTGCTACTGTTCGGCAGGCGTGACGCTTACCTCCAGGCCGTCTTGCTCGTCTCTTCACTTGATTGTATAAAAAAAATGTCTGGCTGTCTACTGTCAAAATTACTGGTTTAAGACATTAAAGCCGGTTTAAGCCATTTTTTTAAGCCATTAGTCAGATAAAATAAAAATATATATAAAATATATATTTGTTCACTTTGGTAATTATTGACGAATAAGGAATAAGAAGACACATTCCATGTTCGACATAAACATTGTTGATATAACGTAAGTAAATGATTCTAAATCATTGAGGTACCTCCTCTAAAATAAAAATAAAAATGCATAGATAGCCGATGTAAATCTTTTACTTCATCTGAGGAAGAGATTTGACATCTAATATCTCAGGGTGACGAGCGCAGTGCACTGCGGCGCGTGATTATGCTTGCAAGTTCACAATTCTGGCACTGCTACTGTAATGGACAGCGTGATGTTAACCAAGAAACTACTATCAGATAAACGTTCTCGCTCGCCTCCACACTCAGATCCAAAAAAAACAATATTTTAGAAAAAAATACCTATCCATGTTGACGACCCATGCCGCTCAAAATATTGTAGGTATGAATACTTAGAGATATCCAATCCTGCTCACAAGCGCTTGTATCGCGGCTTACTTGCGTCACTTTTAAATTGGCCAGAGAACAGGACAATCAGACATCAAAATGGAGCCTATTGTTACTCGGGACTTCGAGGTCATAGTGGACCAGGGCCGTAGCCAGGGGGGGAGCTACCTTAAAATAAGCGCCCTACCTGTAACAACAGCTGCCCTAGCTTAAATTCAGGTCTTGCTACGGTCCTGCAGTGGACGCCGTACCCGACATACTTGGTACTTTATGTACGACTATATTTGGATGTCATATTCATATTTATTTATTGTCGAATTAAAGTACTTGTCCTACTAATACATTGACCTCTATAATACAAGGACAAGTACACTATACTATGTGGACTTCATATTGTCGATAGCAAATTGAGCCATTTGATGTTCGCCATTTTGGCGCTGATAGCCAACGGATAGCAGTGTGAGCATCCATGGAACTAATATTTCGTAATACTATTATGTCAATTTTAGTACCGGAGATGCTCGAAAGGGCGCTTCAAATCGGCACAAAAGACTAATTTCATAGACAATATTAAGTCCAGCGTACTTGTATTATAGAGGTCAGTGTACTATATAATATTATAAACGCGAAATTTTGTATGTATGGATGTTTGTTACTCTTTCACGCTGAAAAGGCAGAACAGATTTAAATGAAATTTGGTGTAGAGGTAGCTTATACCTTGGAATACAACATAGGCTACTTATTATCATTAACTCTGACAATAGGGCTGGCCACTTATCCTATACGAACTTACTTTATCCTAAGTAGCTAGTCTCAAATAATTATATCATCAGCTTATTATGTCCAGTATTGGACTGTTAAAACGCTGATTATACTATGCTACGCTAATTATGTCATAGTCAAAAACAAAAATAAATTATTCAAAAATATCAAATTAATTAAAACTATCAACCAAATACTCTTTAACTAAAATTGTTTTTTCTGTTAATTTCTAGTGTTTTTCCGCTGTAATATCGTTTCGAGTACTTATAGGATGAAGGGACAAACTGTAATTATCAACGTAAATTGATATTGAACCTAACCTGAAACAAAAAAATTATTAAACCAGAAACAAAAATCAATTAAACATGAAAGTAATTATTAATACATTCTGAAAACAAATAATGATTTTAAGCTGTTTCAATGTAATATTTTTCTGAAACAAATAAATTGATAATAATTATTAACATACAAAAATAATATGATCATTAACTAATATAAACAAAAAATAATTATATCACCCTTAATCCTTTAGAAGTACTCGGTTGCCGACACGTGTTTCACTTCTGCACGAGGCATCCTCAGGAAGTGTTGACTCCTCAAGCGCTTGGCCGGGAAAGAAAAAACTCTTTAAAAAAATACAACCTACTTCAACTTCGAATACCTGACCTACCAAACAAAAAAAGAATCATCAAAATCAGTTTATAATTGGCGGAGTAATCGCGTAACATACATTAAAATAGTCATTATGATACACGTGTGCTAAATTGGTCATTACACTAGAGGCGGTATTAAGCGCGCGAGCCGCAGGCGAGCGCGATAAGGAAGCCGAAAGCGTAATGACTAACAAAGCACAAGAGTTCCATACGACTGTTTTCATCACACTTGCGAGGAAAAAACAAACTTTTTTTGATAATAATCAACCACACAGCGAAAACGTCAACAAACAATTGCGGAAAATGGCGCCCAAACCAGCAATGCCCGCGCAGGTTGACATTTACTTCAGCGGCATAAGAACTCTTTGTTGGTATTACAAAAAAACTGTAAGTATTACCCGACATTATTAAGAGTGCTTCGTATACAGATGTGGTGACCTCATTCGCCACATAAATACTTTTTAGAGATGATTTTAGTTTTATATATTTTTGATGTTCTTTCATTTCTTTTCAAAATGCCTTCTCTTGAATTTTTGCACGCACCGCATCTCATGTTATATTTTGTTGTAAATTACTTGATTAAATATCTTCTACACTCTGTTCCTGAATTTTAAATGGGTGCCATTGGCACCTTATTGGTGACCTACCGACGCAGAACGTTCGGAAGCGATCAGCAACGGTTTTTTAGCCGGCGCGGCGAATGACGCCGATTAATTATCAATTAATTCAATTAATTATCTTTTCTTCTTATTTTGTTGTAAATTACTTGATTAAATATTTTCTACACTCTGTTCCTGAATTTTAAATGGGTGCCATTGGCACCTTACATACGTCTAATTGCAATCACGTACAAACTTGGCTTTACCGGGTTATACCTATTATAGCACGAGTGCCGTAATGTAAAGTAAAAAGCACGCGTGCGTAATAACTTGGATTATCAGCCTAAAACCGATGTAATAAGATCCACTTTACGAGCAAGTGTGATGAAAAAAAATAACAGTCGAATTGAGAACCTCCTTTTTTGAAGTCGATTGAAAAATTGCTTTAATTGCGAGTCCTCGTGGGGTCACTTAGATAGGAGCAATCACTGCTCTGCTATTACCGTGTCGTTCATACATACATTAACAAATCTCATATTAGAGTTCGTATTATTCTTGCGTGTACTACCACAATACAAACATGTGGGAAAGTGTGAACTAAACGGGCTACGCGCCAACTAATCAATACGTTATACTTTTTTTTTTGTAGAAACTCAAGGTCAGATGGAGTAAGTTAGGATTGGAAACTGGGGCCGTAATTGTGTAACAGAAACACGAAATAGTTTTAATACCAATGTTTCATATCAATGGTAATCACCTCGCATACCTATTTTCACGTTTAGCAAACCGTATGGTACGTGTTTCTTATATTTATCAGTTCAATTAACGAATCTATCTTCACCTAATCTGCCGAATGTCGAAGTAAAATTGGTGTCAACAATAACACAATGTCGACGAACCAAAACATTTACTTTGCGTGAGTGATTTAGATAATATGATCCCTGTAAAAAGCTGCGAAGTTATTATTTTGCTTACCGAACTTTTAAACAAGTTTCTCAACATAATATTGTTATAAAACACTGTTTTAAAAATAATAATAATAATAATAGAACTTTAATATTGTTATGTTTAAGAAAACTTGCGACTTGATTTTCGCGGACGTTGCTGGAACCTCGTATTGGTCTACCTGCTTATTAATTTTTTACACGCCCGGTTAGATGGAACTACCATCGTCCTCATACAATTTCTACTGAAACCTTTCCTAGCTGCTTCGATAAGTACTACAGTATGATAACACTAGATGGCGCTGTTTGCTAACGCGACTTCATTGCCACACGCCACCTGGAGGAAAAGTTTTGAACTCGTTGTGTCGGAAAAGTGCAGTAGATGGCGTTACCAGTTAGAATATCAAACTTGCGTTAAGGAATAGCTATGTCTCTAACGCCGCGCCACCGAAGTCTGCAATATTTTATTTTAGATAGATGAGACGTTTTGAGAATAGGACGTTTGCTAATAAACCCTATAATCTAAGTCTACTGTTGAAAAGTTTCGTTTGGCCCTAAAATTAAATAATTGCGTCAGTTGGTCAAGTTACTTTTAGCCTTTCACGTGGCTTCCTCCTCCAACCACCCCGTTGACGGCGCCGGAAGCAGCACTTCCGAAATATTATTATAGATAAAATATGGGATTGGCTACCTAGAGTTCTAGACGTTTCTTTATATACACATAATTCAAATATTAAGCTAATTAAAATAAATATATACAACCGACTTCAACTTCGTATACCTGGATGACATCTTCATATTTTCTAGTAATTTTGATTTAAAAACCAAACTACTGAACCGATTTCGATAAATTTTTATAATTTATATGGGACCACCTCTGAAGTATTACCTACCAAACAAAAAAAAACATCAAAATCAGTTCATATTTGGCGGAGTAATTGCGTAACATCAATACAAAAAAAATAAAATCATACAGTCGAATTAAGAGCCTCCTTTTTTGAAGTCGGTTAATAAAACAGGCAAAAAAAATGGCTATTAGGTTTTAAATTATGTGGACACTTGTTTCTTTACTAAAAATGTCGTGAGGATTACCAGAACATAGTTCATAGTTTTTTATTGATACTAAACAATGTATACACGTCATTGTTTTACTTTATTAAAAAACATTCAATAAAATGATACCTAAATGTAATAGTAATAGGTACATATTCCCACGATACAATTTAATAAATAAAATAAATGATAATGTTTTTTTTATTGGTCCAAAAAAAATGGATACACGTCATTGTTTTACATTATTAAAAACATAAAGTAAAATTATACCTAAATCCAATAGTAATAGGCAGCGACAGTGATGAAGGAATGGACGGGCCCAGAGCTTGAAAATCGATCAAAATTAACAAGTCAACACAATCAAGCATACCTAGATAAAAGTATGCATATTACATTTGCCAGAAAATGAAGATAGCGAATCTAATTACTGCATGCCAAAAAGAGAACACATGTACATGTATTAGATGTTTGTATTGTCGTATCGTACGGCTCGCATGTCGCAAAGACAGAGTATGACTGACACGAGAGGAGAGCCGCCGCTCAACAGAATAGTCTTCAAAATCCGTGCGCCTATTTCCCGTCCATTCATTTTATCATTGTCGCTGGTAATAGGTACATATTCCTACGATACATTTTCAAAACATAAGTACATTAAAATAAATAAATTAAAATGTCAAATTGTATAAAATTAAAAAAGGTCTATGTAATATTATTATTTACAAAGTATGGGTGAAAAATCTGGCTATTGAAATTAAACTGTTTATACAGGGTTAGTTTTAATCAGTTAACATCCTTTTAAGGGCATATTCTGTACATCAAAACCAACAACTTTTTCTATGGGGCCAACATAAAAATAGCAAAAAAAAATATCTGCTGTTTCATACAAAATGTTCATCGACCTTGGGCAAAATGTATGGGTCAGCTGGTTTTTTTCGCGATCTCAATGTTAGCCCCATAGTAAAAGTTGTATGTTTTGATGTACAAAATATGCCCTTATAAGGATGCTAACTGTTTAGAAGTAACCCTGTCTCAAAACTGAGATAGTAGACTGTTCTAGATGACGGTATCAAAATGAGTTTATTAAAGGTATCAATTAGGTCACGATGTTCTAAAACTCCTTGATTTATTTGCTTATTGAAGCGAGACATTTTCCAGGCTATGCGTACTTAACATAAATTAGCATACATAGCTACGATTAACGTATTCGCGATAATATTGAAGGTTTCTCCCGACTTCGCTATAGTGATATAGGTCTACGCTATACTCATCCGTTATCCAACAGCAACCATATAATTTCTGGTATTAGCCTATATTAGCTACCTTCATTGTGAATTTTACTCAAATTCATTGAACTGTTACACAGTGAGGTAGTTAGTTACACACAAAAAAGGTAAAGGTTTTTAGGTCCTAAAAATACTACTTAATGTTAATTTGCATACTTTCACATTTTATGATATTAGTGTGTTTTTGTTTTTTTTGGACCTGGGTATGTCTTAAACTGCAACCAGAACCACCCGAGGACGGGCAGCAGCGTCCTCTCCGTTAACGGTGGTGAACATTCTGCGATTCCCAAGCCGCCTGCCAAGCGTGGGGTATGGCAACACCTCCCTATTAAGGACGCAGCAGTGGACGTTTTATGGCTGATGGGTGGGTAGTGTGATTTTGTTCGGACTATCGACATCTTTATGCTGAGCGGTACGTTACTAATAGCTTGCCGGGAAATTAGACCTCGCGACTATTATGAAGATAGCACTGACTTGATTCAGATACTTTTGCTTCGGTTCGGTTTATAATATTGATAGTTATTTATGATACTAGTGCGGTAAGTTGTTTTTTACAAGTCGAGGGCTTACCATAGTCACGAGTTTGTGAAAACCAATTCCGCACGAGTATCATACAACATTTTACAACACATTTGCGAGAAAACAGTAATAATTAAACAAACTTTATTAATTTTGTTTACAAATATCACTCAGTAAGTCGCAACTAAATACTTGACACCTGGGTATGTCCTTAAACTGCAACTAGACCCACCGGAGGACGGGCAGCAGAGTCCTCTTGGTTAACGGTGGTGAGCATTCTGCGATCCCCAAGCAAGCAAACAAAAGCGTGGCGTGGCGTAGCGTGGGGATTATGGTAACACCCCTTTTATTGGGAGGCCTTCGTCCAGCAGTGGATATTTTATGGCTGATGACGAACGACGAAATACTTGACACTGGCAAATGTACAAAGTGCGACGCTATAATCCGTCCATGGCGCTACGTGCGCGTGGTGAAAATTAGAACTACATCTTTCGTCTCATTTTCTATTTAGTATTAAAGTAAGACAAATGTATTAAGCAAAAGCGCTTCCAAGGAGGTTCGATCATTCAGCCTATTCATTCTCGTAATGTGAAACTTCTTGGTGGAATTCTTATATATTTTAGTAGAAATTAAAAAAAAAAACGTAAAGTTTATACAAGCTATACAAGGAAGTGTGCGGTAAAATAGGTACTTAGCTAAGAGTTCCTATTTTACCGCACGATCCGTTGTATGGTGCGTAATGTTCAACTTTCGAATGATGTATACAAGCTTCGTAAATGCATTTTGTAGCAAATTTGTTGTAAAAAATTAAACCATCTCCCAGGGAATGTTAGTCCTCAGGCTCAATAGCTCGATAGATAAAGTATGCTATATGAAGGGGCGACCGCGTAATAGTACAGGTAGCTGCATAGCTATATAGCGAAGTCTGAAGTAGCAATTAACCTTCCAGTAAAAATTAAAGCAGCAATTAGGAACGAGGCAATAATAAACTTGGACGATCACACTGCGAGGTACTTATAAAAAAGTGCATAATTATTACACGAGCAAGAACGTTACGTGCAGCACCCTCAAGGTTAACTAAGTAATAAAAAATAATTTCACTTCAGTTTGTTTAATGGAATTTTCTATAAATGGCAATAATTATGATGGACGATACTGGGGCCTTATTTTTAAATCGTACGCAAGAGTAGCGCATGCGAGCGGAGCCTACTTACGAACGATACTTTTTTCAAACAATATCGGCTCCGCTCGCATGCGCTACCCATGTGAATAATTCAAAAATAAGGCCCCTGGTTGACTGTTCCTTGGTACCGGTAAACGAAATACTTAGCAATTTAACTATAAAAACTGACGTGGTTTTGACACACATTTGTTCTAATTATACGAGAACACTCACGTTTAAAAGTCGGAAATTAAAAACAATACTTTCGGTCACATCCGGTGCCCTTTTTCTAGGAGTGTTTGTTTAATAGAGTTCTCATTTTACGTCTTTAGCTTTGTTAAGTACATTCGTGAAGATATTACCGCGTCTTGTGTTCGCCCTTTATTTTGTGATTCTGCTTTCCAGGCTTTGAGTAATGATCGTCGCCATTCTAGCGATTTATTACAGCTACTTTGCAGAATAGTTATTTTCCACTAGCTTTATTATGTCTTATTTTCATTTCTAAGGGTGACTAACAGCTATTTTCACCGTAGTGTTTCCCCACCAACTTGTTTTACCGTCATCCGTTGGCGCTCAATTGTAATTGATTTTTTTACAGTTATATATAGACTATTAAATTAAATTTTCTTGCTTTCACATTTTGTCTTTACATGTACGTAAGATAGCTAACACTATGTATTAATAATATCTTAGTTTCCATTATTCACGTAGTAATTAATTTCATTAGTTTTTTTTCGATTTTGATTATAAACAAAATAAAGTAAAAAAATAAACTTTAACTGATGTTTAACGTTTCTTCCAAGGCTTTTTACTTACATTAATGGTAGAAGGATTGTTTTTATTTCTCGTATTTAAATAAACTCCTGTGTAACACTCACCATATGTGATTTTCACTCAGCAAATAATTTTGCAGCAATGCTCGGAAACATTTCAACTATGTTGTTATCAACGTTGTGGATCAGGTGGCGGGCTTCGAGCTGCGGGAATGGCTTGCAAAGGCGTCCACGAAGAATGCTGTACGCTGCCAAATGGATGAACGAAATTGCATATTCTTACGTGTTCGACTCGCAAATATTTCTGTTGCACTTTCAGTGTTCACAAAATGCACTACATGCACATGCAAAGTGACATGAGCTTCATGAATCTTCTCTTATAAAATAATTTAAAATCTTTTCTTTAACTTTATATATCTGTTTTTTTTGCTAGTAATTTGGCTTCTGTAAATATTGCATATTTTAAAAATTTAGTACTTAGATTAGGTTCCGCAATAAATGATCAATGCATAAAATTTTTGCAATTTGTTACATATTCATGAGGACAAGCTTTTAATATAATAAGGTATTTTCTTGAATCAATATGAAATAAGCATGACATATATTACTTCCTAGATACGTAACTCTGATTACGTTTACTTTACTCTGTGTGGCGGTCTAAGGAGGAATTCTCCGGGCTGATGATCATGATGATGACGTAGCTCTGATTATATTGTGTATAGCGTGTCATAGTTAGTAGTAATGTAGGTACCCTCTTTGCATAGCTTGTTCTACTTTCACTCTTGATTTTTAATCAGCTAAGTACTTACTACAGTAATAAAAGTTTTATTCTATTGTTACCAAAGACTATGTCGCAGATAACCTTATTTTCTGTGATAGACCGAAGTAGACAGGAAAATTTAGAGGATGGCTAACCCACAATATGAGATACAGGTGTCGGAGAAGAGGTGATTTGTATAGACCGATTAAAGTCGCGAGTCAATACAAATGCTCAAGCCAATAGGGAATATGCATGTGTTTTGAGTATTTAAAATAGTAGAATTAACTGAATCTGACGCTTACATCGAAAAAAATATTGAAATCGGCTGGTAAAGTACTGAAATATAAGTGTTCAAAGTATTTGGGAGGGAGTCATCTGTCCCTTTCTAGCAAAACACGTTTTAGTATAGAATTTGTATGGAATCGTGGACTTTGACGTCATTAACTAGTTTAGTCCCCCCTTGTCTAACATGAAACTAAAATGTTTTAACTTCGTTATTTGTGCACATATTAAAAAAATATTTTCGATGTGTTGTTTTGTTGCGAGACAGCTCTTTTGACAGTCAATTTAAAAAAAATGCATATTCCCTATTACCAGGCATCGTACCCAGGATACTGGCGGTATTGCCTCATTGAATGGCAATGCAATACGATAAAACAAATTAGCTACTTGTAGAAAACTGCATCCTTGCTCTAAAGCGATTAGGAGAAAGGGTTTCGTTTACGTTCGCAAACAGGCACCTGCTTCGATTACCTGATGCCAATGACGATCTATTTTCCACTTCCATTTAGAAACTGTAATAGAATGGGACAGCCCAGTCTCGGCCTGTAACCTCGCGGACGATCCTGGAATTTTAATGATACAACTCCCAGAGATCGATGCTTGCCACAATCTATATAGTGACTTTTCTCCGAACATCCAACTTCCAATTGCGAGTATACTTCCAGTTTATTTAAACACAAAAATAGTGAATAATTCACACATAAAAATGTGTTAAAATGTACAAAAGTACCAAATGAAAACATTAAAGGACAATGTATTTCATAAAAAAAAGCACTGAATATCAATAATCAATAGTTCATTAAGGTATCTAATATCCCACAATAGGCTAGATGACTGGTTGTTTTTTATTGTCCTATTAAAATGTGGCCCATAAATATAGCTGATTAATGAAAAGAAAATGAAAATCTGATCAAAAATAAGCAACTTATAAGCATTTTAATATCATGCTAGACAGAGAGGCGAAACAGCAAATCGTGACGTCACTTCTCAGTACGCCATATAAATTATACTCTGACAAGTAAGGCGTGACGTAATTTTTTGTTTTGTGGGAAAGGGACAGAGTTGTCTCTAACAAAAACTTTAAACGCTCATATATCCGAACATTATTAACCGATTTAAATTATTTTTTCAATAAACATACTATATTTACTGATTTTTTATTTTCATCAAAGCTATTGGTTTCAACGATATAAACATCAGTAGTCATCTACCCTATTTTTGTAGAACTATAACATTGCCTTGCAGTTTGATCCACTATCCTAGAGGAGTCTTCATTTTATTGGGGATAAAAGTAACACATGTCACTCTTCGACACAAGAAATCATGACAATACGTTATTCCCTGAAATACATCTAAACAAAGCAATACAGTTTCGCGTTTAATATACTAGATACTACTACTAGCTGAATTCCCTTCATCCGCATTCATAACTAGAAATTTAAACTGCGTTTCTGGAAGCGATGATGATGGCCGAAAGCGCAACGTAGCGCAGGGTCAGGCCGCCACAGCGCGGTCTGCATTGCAGATTGCAGCCCTTGAAGGACAACCAGTGAGATCTTGAAACATTGCATAAACTCAGTTTCTGGACTTGAAATCAGTTAAATTATTAACTGATTAAGTGAGCGATCGATCGTATTACATTGTAAAAAATAACTATTATACTAACTGTAAAGAAAAATACCTAAACTATCGAGCGTTGGAACCAGTTTAACTGACACTTTCCCTGCCGCCCGGCTCAGTCTTAAGTTAGAACATATAGGGTTCTGGTCGAAATGTAGCCTCGTGTCCCGTCTTGTGAATTGTCACTATGGTTTGTTCAGTATTAGAAGATTTTCTTAGATACCAGACGCAAATCGTAAAAAATTACATTAAATCAGCAGGAAGTTCAGCTAGTTAATCCATTTATCTTCCCAGTGACGGCAGGCCAGCGGGAAACTTCATGCACCTTCTATTAATTATTTAGATTTGATTAATAGTTTTAGTAGACTGAAAACGTACCTACCGAAAATAGCTCGAGTGCTCGAAAAACTCCGCTTTCATCAAAATAATTCATATTTCGAAGAAATTAAGTGTCTGTAAATGTTTACGTAGAAACTGCTTTGTTCAATATTGAATAATTTGTAAGGTTTATATAGGCTCTTTTATTTACATTGAATTTATATGTGTGGTCTCCGATCCAGTCTGTCATTGAAACTTGAAAGTCAAATTAGCTTTATTCGAGTATCCTGTGACTAAAAATTACAATCTATGCCCTCCGAGGAAAGGTGACTTGATTATTATACTGCCTCACCTATAACTTGATCCTAAATAGAGACAGACAATAAAAATATATGTTTGCAAAGAATGAAGTTACAGTGCACAGCTAAATATTAGTATTTTATGGTCGTTATTAAATTTTTTAACATTGTTGGGTAATATCCAATTGACTGGTCCTAATGGACCTTATAATTCTTTCTCTTTGTGGCGTAAAGTCCGCTCGAGAGGCCAATTGAAACCCGATAAAAAAATCGGCAATTCAAGAGATCTTGTTAATAGTACACCTTTCGTTATTTTCTTTGAGCATAATCCGGCTTTCAACGATGTGAGAGAGCTTTTCCGCCCCACGCGATACTGTTAAGTATTTTTCCCTTAGAGCTTTGACTTACTCCTGTAGGAAGGAAACAATATCAAAAATAAATTCGCCAAAAAGCAAAAAGTTGCTTATCGAGGGTTCCGTACTAGTATTTTATTGTTTAAAAAAATCCGTTTGTTAGTGAAGCTTCCTCGCCGTATGCCATTATTTACAGACAAATAATATAATTTTTTTAAATAAAAAAATAATAATTTTGTTTTATTGAATAGTTACAGCACAAGTTGTTAGTTTTTTTTAAATCGTAATGAAACTTATAAACGCAATGGAATTGATTGAAATTATAAAACAATGTTTTACAAAACGAATATGAAATGTATATTTTGTTGTTCTGTTAAATAATTATTGACAGAACTGACAAGAAATATATCATTTGTTCTGTGTATCCTTCAAAATCACATTTGCTCGCTACCTAAGGTTTTACCCGATTAAATCCCACTGGCGCGCTTCACCAGGGTCCTATTGATCCCTTGCCCGCTCCGGAAATATTTTGTAACATTTTTCTTTCATTTGTAAAAAGGTTAAGAACGTACGATGTATCAATACGACGTGGAACTTATATGGTTTTGGTGTGTCCATTCTTATAGAATGGTATATTTCTCCAACGGAAGAATTGAGCGCTAAAGGACGGTTCTATTGTTACGGGTCCACAATCCACGTCTCTAGCTGGCATAAGATACAAGTGCTTGAAACGTTAAGCCGCTAGCCCACTGCGGCGTAAGCTGTGCACGGCCACGCGGCGCATAAGTAATGGTTGCGTGGGTTCGTTTGTTTAGGTTTCGACTGCAGCACACACTATACATGAATATTAAACCACGACTATGTACAACTGTAGCGCCGCAGTGTGGCACAACGCTGTCAACGCTATGCACGCGGTATACGGAAGTGTGCGAAGCCACGCACGCTGTGTTCTGCGTGTGTGCCACGCATGTAACAATGGCGTCATTAATCTCGTCTACGTGCGTAGCGTGTTCGTGGGATCCAGTATCACATACACTTTCTTGCAAAGCGAAGCTAGAAACACGTACGTAGCCTTCCTGTGCGCAGCACTGGGCCAGCTGCTTTACTGTCCTTAACTATCACGCTCATTGCCGTACTATGATTATTACGGGATATTTATCATGATTATTTTGTTAAGTGTGCTCTCGATATTTCGGCACAGTTCCATGCACTATGTTAATGACCAGACTGAATAATGCGGGTGATCGTTATAATAATAGGTCTTTACCTATGAAATTGCCATTCTTCAGTACTGGTCATTTCAAATAGAAAAAAAGTTTGGAATGGCTTTGTATTCTGAATTCAAATTAATTTTGTCTTAAAAACATGACATTCTTTTTACAAACTCAGTCTTTTGTTTATTGATTAGCGTTGTATTTTCATTACATTTGAACAATGCCCTAAACCAAAAATGACCCCTAAAAAGGTGATGGTCACTGTTTGGTGGTCTAGTGCGGGTGTGATTCACCACAGCTTTTTACAAAACGGCATGAGCTTTACTGCAGGTGTGTACTGTGAAGAACTGGAGACAATGATGGAGAAGCTTGCACATCGGCAACCAGCTTTGGTCAATCGGTCGTCCCCACTACTCCTTCACGACAACGCGCGACGCCATTCTGCACAACAGACAGTGTCCAAGCTGCAATAGCTGGGGTTGGAAGCTCTCCGTCATCCGCCATACTCACCAGACCTTGCACCTGCCGACTATTACTTTTTCCAAAATTTAGACAACTTTTTAGTGGGTAAAAAATTAAATTCCCGATAGGCAGTACAAAATGCCTTTGAAGAGTTTGTTGCCTCTCGTCCAGCTGATTTTTACACGAAGGGCATCAATAAACTACCAATTCGTTGGCAAAGATGCGTCGATTGCATGGGTGATTACTTTGAATAACAGAAATAAAAAAGTTTAAAAAAATAAGTACTTTCATTTATTCCATACAAAACGGCAATTTCATAGGTAAAGACCTAATATGTCAAGGGCACTCGTAATGAACTACCCTCTTTCTTAGTATTTTAATACGATTATCATTGGAACTCGAACACAACAAAATCACGGTCAATATCCCGTGAATAATCATGAAACTCTAAAGATCATTTTAAATTTGCAATTTGTAGGGGAAATACCAAACAATATTATAAAATCAATATAGATAAAACACAAGATATTGGAAATTCACACTCTGGGCTTAACTTAAAAACGTTGCTCAAGTTAAAAAACATCATGTAGGTAACTTCTGCGCAATACAGTAATGAAGTGCGCATTGCGCTTACGCGAACTTCTCATAACTAATGCCAATTAAATTTAAGTGGTGTTTTAAGTAAAGCGCATTAATAATGTAAGATGATTGGAAAACTAAAAGCCGAATGCTTCCTTACGCCATTTTTAAACGCTAGGACTTAGGCTAGGAAACTAGGAGCCTTATCTAGTTCCATTAAGATTCTAGTTCCTTTTTTACATTATAACATTATTTATTTGTAGAAATAGGAGTAGTAACAGCCAGTCGTAAGATTTCCAATAAATTTTCTCATTTTAATTAAATTTATAAATGCTTGTTCAGTTTAAGCAAATTTGAGGAAACGTCAAGGACTGCAAATTAGACATCGCTTTCTAGCCCATTAACGAAGTAATCAAATATGCAAGCTCCTCTTATTTATTTTTTCTGCTTTGCACTGCAATCTCGCTAATGCAGTCCAGTTTATTACGTACAAGCCTCGGCGCATTCAATGGCAAACTTCTCAGATATGTAAATCTCTAAGGAGATTTACAGGATTCACAGGGTTTTCATTTCAGGCGTTAAACGGTTCAGTCCTAGTGAAGTGATGAGGGATGTAGCCCCTGCCAAATATCATAACTACAAGCACAACTTTAGAAGTCGAGTTTACAAACTTTAGCTTGACACAAACGGACCCAACGACAATGTGTGTATGTAATGTAGGTACTTTTGTTTGACCCGTATCTTGGATGTGTTAGAATAGTTCAAAAATATTTTAAGATTTTTGAATAGAAATAGTACAAGTAACTTTTGCGATCCCGAAGCCGCCTGCCGAGCGTGGGTATTATGGCAATACCTCCCTATTAAGGGGGAGGCCTTCGTCCAGCAGTGGAAGTTTTCTGGCTGGCAGGTAGTACAAGTAACTGAAAAAAAAACAGCCGACTGAAAATAATATGGGATCACCTCAGGAGTATACCCTTTCAAATAAAAAAAATATTTTCAAGATCGGTCCACAATTGACAGAGAAACCGGTCAAGTATAAAAAAGAAAAAAAAGACAGTGTTTATTTATTCTTTGCCATAAATAAATGATTGTCTATTGTACATTGTCTAAAAAATACATACATACTACGTCGAACATAGAACTTCCTCCTTTTTCGGTAAAAAATTCGGGATGCTTAGGACATTAAAAGTGATAGGATTATTTGGTCTCTACGAGTAAGTAAAGTTTCCATTTTCACTACGGCTTTTACACACAACTACCGATTTACCGACAATTTGCTACTGTTGTGATATTACAGCAAGGCTGTTTTCTCTAAAGAAACTTGTCTTTGTGACCAACTTTCATAACTCTCCTGGTTCCTCGTTTTTATACTGTATTTTACATGAACTATTTATTTATAAGTATTATATAACATTTTTTACATATATACAAAACTTAAAATAAATATTTAAACTATATACTAAAAATTACTTATTTTTTTTTTTTTTTTTTTTTTTTTTTTTGTTTAACCTGTGTTGTCCCACTGCTGGGCAAAGGTCTCCCCCAATTTCTTCCAGCTGTCTCGATCTTGTGCCAGCGCCGTCCAATCTTTTTTAAACTTCCCGAGTTCGTCGCGCCATCGTGTCGGAGGGCGACCTCGGGGTCGACTGTGCAGGGGCACCCAATCCGTAGAGACCTTTGCCCATCTGTCTAAAAACCCTAGTACCTATAAAACAAAAACGCCGTCTAGATCGCCACCATGCGGTAAGGTTCCCAGGATGCTGGCCGCATTATCCCGTTGAATGGCAATACTTAGCCTCTGGGCAAAGTATGCGCCAGCTCTGAGGTCCCCGAGGCGAGGACCAATCTCTTGGCCAAATATTTACAAAAAAAATTAGATGTAGTTCTGACATAGTAACGTTTTGCGAGCGCGGGACAACTGTACTGTATTTTTAGAATTCTGTAATATTTAAAGTTCTTTCGAACTAAAAAATAAGTTCTTAGAGATACTGAAAAGTGGAACTGCACCAGATACGTTATTTGCTCTGACCCTTTTGTCGATATCTAACAGAGTAAGACTTTTGCTCTGTGTGATGGCTATCTGGCTTCCACAAAGCTCAACCACCCCACGCGTACATATACATATGTATACGTAGACAACGGACACTCGAAAACATGACTGGAATTGGTTTTACTGAAATTGCATTTTACTGATTCCTACAAAGCGTACCGTAAATCGCATGGAATGAGACGGAGACTAAAATCAATAAACTGAAGTGTCTTGTGCTAGTAAAGTGTAAATGAAGAAACAAGTTACGAGTAAGTCAGTAAGTAAGTTCGTGTAGACCGAGTGGCCAACACTTTTGTTGGAGTTATATGTGCCGCCCAAGGACTCCTGACATGGCTTTATGGTTGCTGTATTATAAAGTTACGAATAAATACCTATATACCTATTATGAAGTGTAGGTAGTGTCGTGGGCTTTTTTTATCTTGAGATGTTTTTCAACCGAAAAGGAAGAAAATTACATTTTGACCGAATTATCATCATGAGAATGGGACGTTCTGACATAGTAACATTTTACGAGCGCGGGACAATTTGCGAGTGATATTTTGGTCAATTATGAAGCCTTTAGTTGAGTTTTTATTTTATTTTTTTATTTTATAGGCTTGCGTTTGACTGCCATCTCGTCTGATGATAAATGAAGGTGCAGTCTACGATAGAGCACGCTTGCCTAGAAGAAACCAATCCGAGTTCTAAATGAATTAAAATATTGCTGTCACTTTTTTACTAGGCATGTTAGCTAAGGTCAGCAATACGTTAGTTAGTTTAGTTCTGTCATCTTAAACCTTCAAAATTGACCACATCATGTGACTAAACACTGTAATATGTTGTCCCCTGCTAGATACAGGTATTTCCTAAAGAATCGCGAGATGATCTGCTTTACGTACCGACTTGCTACCAGCCTCTTTTTACAGGTCATCGCTTTACCTGGCCGCGTTCTACATCTGTACAATACGTCGATACGCCATGTCTGGATAAAACACGTTTATAAAGTTGCTGAGATTTTACTAACTTGAGTTTCTACCAGTTAGTCGGAATTGTTCAAAGAGAGCAATAAAGACGCACTAACGATCGGCACTATGTTACATCACAAGTTGCCGGCTACGGCTAACTTTTATTCTGGACGAAGTTTGTAAAATGGGATACGTTTTCTTGACCTAATTCTGTGTACAGATTAATGACGTAATTGCTTTGTTAAATCGCTATTTTTATAGAATTGTATTCGTAGGAATAGCAGCATATTGTGGTCGATTCTGACGGTTTTAGTTGACAGTTCTATACTAACTAAAGTATTGCTGTCCTTAGCTAACATGCCTAGTAAAAAAGTGACAGCAATATTTTAATTAGTTTAGAACTGTCAACTAAAACCGTCAGAATCGACCACATTATGATACGAATGCGATAGCTTAAGGGATATTGGTATCTCTTATTTATATTTATAGAAAGTAGAGATATAGATACTATATATAGATTCTGTTGTTTTATGGAACAAAAACAATAGAACACAATCGTGGTTTATATTTCTTCGTTTCTCATTGGCTCGCATTTTTTCGTCTATGAAATCCTCACAAATATTAGTGTTTCGGTACACACATTTCTTATTGTACGTGGTCCATATTGCTACTAGTGGTAAAACTTTACCACAGACTTGCTTGTTCCTACTAGGCCATAAAAAATATTTTTTCACTTAATAAGCCTGCGTTTATCCGATCCTCTGCTCGTAAGCTAAATTTCACAAATGTCTTATATTTATTTAATAATCTATTTTTAAGTTCATATTCTTTATTCTCACATTACCCGAAATAAGAGACCGTTTAAACTATCTATAGGTCATTTGCTACCTTATAGATACTTTAAACGGTCTCTTATATAGATAATTTAATTTTTAAATTTTTAGTTTAGTTTTAATTAGGTAGTTTCTCTGTTCTTCTATTATTCTCGCTGTACAAAACTATTAACTTACTAACGGTCTTACCACCAACTGCTTTGGTAACTGACGATATCTTATGTCCTGAGTATGTCCTGAAACTGTATCCGGAACTACCAGAGGACGTGCAGCAGCGTCCTCTAGGTTAACAGTGGTGAGCGTACTGGGAACCCCAAGCTGCCTGCCAAGCATGGGGATTATGGCAGCATTTCTATTAAGAGAGAGGAGTTCGTTCAGCAGTGGACGTGTTTTGCCTGGTAGTGATGATGATCATTATTCAATGCCTAAAGGGTGATGCCAGGATTTGTTAAACTGTCATGTTTAATGATACATAATTCTGACCAGACTAAGATTTGGAACATGGCGCCATTGTAAGTTTTGTTCAGGTTAAAAATACCTATCCAACGATGTATTGGGCGTAGCTATTGGAGGGTGGGGCTAAGATTTGCATCATCCTTTGGCAGTTTTATTATTTCTATTTAGGTATCATTGTTAGATCCTGTTTTATCATCGTTGTACAAAACTATTGGCTTTACCCCATTGATAAAGGTACAAACATGGCTAAAATATTGGTTTTGTATTAAAAAATATAAGGTCTAATAACCGAAAAATACAGTAAAAAATTTGGAATATATTGTGCGGGTGGTAAATATTTCACCCGAACTCCACATGGGTACCGGTTAGATTCCGTCGTATTGTGTGTAATTTTAAACTTTCAAACAATATTTATAAGCTTGGTATGTACATTGTACAATTTTCGAGCAAATGTATTGAAAGACAAACATGAACAAAATTAACGTAGGTACTGTACTGCGCTAATATTATGTGTTGTTAGTATAATTTTTCGCATCGTTGGGTTTGTCTCGGCCATTAACAAGCAAATGGAATGGTATTACTCTGGTTGTCATTAACTGTTGTGGTACTAATTCGTCATTAATTTCTCTTAGTGGTTTCTCTACAAAGCCTTTGATGTGCAATACTATGCAACTAATCCCAAAACCACGCGTCACCGAATGCCATCAATTCACTTGGTGGAGTTGATTACAAGTTAATCCAACCGCCTTCTGTTATCGGTGCATTAATAATACAGACCACTGAACTGACCAATCGATTGATGGTTAGTGGTACGCGGTGGCACACAATAACATTTAACTAATTAATGTCGTATTCAGTGCAACATATGTATAATTTTATAACAAGGGATCGGCTTATGACGCGAACTGACAATACTTTGTCATTCATGTAATATATATTAAAAGGCGTTTGACCACAGCTTGAATGATGTGAGTGTGGTGGAGAATAGTGACACGCGTAGCCTGTTTTGAAAACTGGACCTCAAGTGACGCTTCCATAACAGCCTACCTTTCTAACCTCCCTTAGGTCCGTGGCGACTAATTTACAACTGAGAGAACTATATTCAGTTGGCAAACTGCGTATTAGTAAGCACCACGAGAAATTTAGATCTTTAAAAAGTTGATAATATAATTAGTTAAAGAGAAAACTCAAAGGCCAAAGCCAGAGTGTGGACTTGTCATAATCGAGTCAATGACGTTAGTTCAGTTTGCTTAACTTGAATTTAGTTTGCTCCTAGTTTGAATTTGGATGGCACTATACAAACATTCCAACAGACTTGTTGTTATAGTTTAACTAGTTACAAAGCCACAGTGTAGGAAATTCAGAATAGCACATTGTTTAGCCTACAAACTTGAAAATCGGCACGCAGATCTGTCCGTCCCATAGAGACTGAAGGTATTTATTAAGAATAGATTTTATGTGTACCATGAAGTTGTTATATTATAATAAGATAAAGCCAAGTTTCCGTGTACTATTGTAATTATCAGAATATTCAGCATGAATTTATGACTTAATTCAGAGGCACCCCGTTTCATCTGTTACCAACGTAATAATATAATATTTATTATACACTATACGACTTCGTCCGCGTGCGGAAGAAATTCGGCCCGCTCCCAAAATTCACCACTTGAAATCACCGACTCGACAGAGTCGGTAGAGTCGGTCAACTCTCGGTCAACTCGGTCGGTCGAGTCGGTAGAGTTCGGAGAGAGGGCTAAAAAATTGCTCGGGATAATTTAAAGTGGTGAATTTTGGGAGCGGGCTGAATTTCTTTCGACCCGACCGACTCAACTGACTCGACCGACTCTACCAGCCCCCCCCCCCCCCATTTTTGTTTTAAAAAAGCGTATTATTACTAGATCTACGCTATTAACAAATAAAAAAAACAGCAACTGTTTAGTCCTAAATGAAGGTGATGATGAGTTAAAGACAGTGGACTGTAAATGGCTGGTTTTATAAAGACTTAATCTTAAATTATTGCGGAGCGACAAGTGCTCGAATAGAACGTTGGCGAGAAGTGGGAGCCGGTTCACGCCGCCTCCCGCGCGCCCGCGCGCACCCCTACGGCGCCTGCGCTGCTGAGATGCTCGAACATTCTCCCCGGGTTGATGCCTGATGGTGTCAAGAAGTAGGAAGCGGGCAGATGTTGTTATAGGCTCTTATCATGGTCCCTCTCATTGTTTTTAATTCTGCCACTCTTGTAGAGCCATCACTGCCAGGCATCACCTTGGTGACACGTCCCAATGGCCACAGAAGTGGTGGCTGTCCTTTGTCCTTAATGAGTACTAGAGCACCAATGGACAATTGCTGCTCAGATGGATGATTCCATTTTGTCTTACTCTGTAGTAAAGAAACATATTCAATATGAAACCGGTTCCAGAAGTGTTGTTTAATTGACTCGATCCTTTGGTAACGCTTCAGTCTGGATATGTCGATGTCCTCAATCTGTGGGTGTGGAACTGACATAAGCGATCGTCCAATTAGGAAGTGAGCAGGAGACAGGGCAGTGAGGTCATGGGAAGAACAAAGGGACATAGGCGTGAGAGGACGTGAATTAAGAACTGATTCGATCTGAGTTAAGCAAGTGGCCATTTCTTCGTATGTGAAGTGTGTTTGTTGGAGTAGCCTTTTTAGGTGGTGTTTGGTTGAACGGACAGCAGCCTCAGCCAATCCGTTGAAATGCGGTGTGTAGGGAGGAATAAATCGAAATTCGATACCTTGAAGAGCGATATCATAGGCAATGTCAGAATCTTGCAAAAAACGTTGTAGCTCGTTACAAGCACCAACGAAGTTAGTAGCGTTGTCAGATAAAATACTTCTCGGCTTACCACGACGTGCCACGAACCTATTCAAGGCTGCCATATAGGCCTCCTTCGTGAGTTCTGTAACAAGCTCGATGTGGACACATTTGACTGCTTGACATAAAAATATGCAGATGTAAGAACGCATAAGCTTACACCCTCTACCCTTTCGGTCTGCTATGAGCACTGGCCCTGCGTAGTCAACATTACAATTTAGATATGGGAACTCAAGTTTCGTTCGAGTTTTTGGGAGTTGACTCATAATTGGTTGAACAGTGTGAGAATTGTGCCGGAAACATTTAACGCATTGTTTGACAATTGTTTTTGAAAGATTTCTGCCACCTAGAGGCCAATAAGTTTGTCTTATATTAGCTAAAAGCAATTGTGGTCCGGCGTGTAGTAGCTTGACATGCTCCATTTGAAATAAACATTTTGTAAAATGGTGTTTACTGCATAATAGAATAGGATGTTTGACATTATAATCATATGGAGAATTGTCAAGTCTGCCACCTACGCGTATGATCCCATCGGTATCAATGAATGGGGTTAGAGACACGAGTCTATTTTTGCGTGGTAATGGCTTCTCCGATTGAAGCAATTTATGTTCTTGATTAAACATTTCTAATTGAGCACCTTTGATTATAGATTGTAATGAATTAGTTAGTTCAGAACATGATAAACTGCCTTGTCTTTTGTTTGTTATATGTGTTAGGTTGTAAATAAATCTCTGTATATAGGCAAATACTCTCTGAAGGCGATTTATGTTCGAGTATCTGTGCATTAAAGATAAGATTGTTGATTCATTATGTACTTGTGTCTGATGGAATGATTGATTAACTGAATCCGACAGAAGCTCATTTACATGTGATGAAACTATATCTGACAGATCTTGCTTGGCAGTCTCATTAGGCATTGTTGGCCAGTGGCTTTCGTCTTTAGTTAAAAACCCTGGGCCTGACCACCATAAGTAGCAATCGCCAATGAGATCTGCCTTCAAACCACGTGAAATGACATCTCCTGGGTTTTGTTTGGACTCAATGTATCCCCAGATATGGCCTGCGGTCGTATCTTGTACTTCGCTAACACGGTTGCGAACAAAAGGTTTCAAAAGATTCGATTTCATACGTAACCAGCCCAAAACAATGGTTGAATCACACCAAAAACGACATCTAGTAATAGGGAGAGTAAGAGAATCTATGACTTTAGTGTACAACCTTGATCCAAGTAATGCAGCAGCTAATTCGAGACGAGGAATAGTTGTGGTTTTTATGGGAGCAACCCTGCTTTTAGAGGCCAATAGTTGTACGAGAATTGCACCGTTGTCGTCTATCGATCGCGCATAAATTGCAGCCCCGTACGCTCGTTCACTTGCATCTGAGAAGACATGAAGTTCATGCACTGTAGAGTCAGTAACAACCCGTCGAGGAATTTTAATGGAGTTTAAAGAAGGCAAAGAACTAGCAAAAGAGAGCCAAGTATCTCGCAATTGATTCGGGACTTCGTTGTCCCAATCACAGTTAGCGATCCATAATTTTTGCAAAATTATTTTTGCCTCTACTACGCAAGGTCCAACGAGACCAAGAGGATCAAAAATCTGACTGATAACGGACAGTATGTGTCTTTTAGTGACCTTTTTGTTGCAGTTGATATCAATCGAGAATCCTAGAGTGTCAGGCTGACAGTTCCATTGGAGGCCTAGAGTTTTCGTAGAGATATTTTGCCCTTCGGCAAAATTCAAAGTGTCTAATTCTCCCGTTGCTTCAGGGATTTGTTCCAAAATACGTTTGTCATTTGATTTCCACTTACGGAGAAAAAAACTTGCCGATGATAAAATTGAACTAACTTTATTAGCCAACTCTACCACCTCGGGAATCGAATCGCATCCACTTAAGTAATCATCAACGTAAAAATCACTCTGAATTGAGTTTTTGACTCGTTCGTCGGATGTAGCATCTGCAAGAGTGACTAAACATTTAGTGGCAAGATAAGGAGCAGACGCTGTGCCGTATGTAACGGTATTCAATTTGTAAGTTTTAAGAGGCAAGTTAGGGTCATCTCTAAAAATGATTTGCTGCAAGTGACGTTGCGAAGGATTAAGCTTGATGGCTCGGTACATCTTTTCGACATCAGAAGATATGATGTATTTGTGTTGACGAAATCTTAACAGTATAGATAACAAGTCATTTTGCACGGTGGGACCGACCATTTGTAAATCATTGAGTGACTTGCCAGTACTGGTAGCCATAGACCCGTCAAAAACGGTTCTAAACTTTGTTGTAGTTCGAGTCTCCTTTATAACTCCATGATGGGGTAAAAAATATTCAACTACGTCTCCTGCATGGTTCTTACTCGTGACTGCATTTTCTGTCATATGTCCTAGACTTTCGTACTCTTGCATAAAATCTACGTACCTGGTTTTAAAATTGTGATCACGTTGAAATCGACGCTCAAGAGACAGAAAACGACGTTTAGCCATGTCGTGAGAGCTGCCTAGAACGGAAGGATTATTTTTGAGAGGCATCGTTACTACAAATTGACCATTTTCATCACGATAGGTATTCTGAAGAAAACTTTCTTCACAAGCACGTTCTTCTTGAGACAATGTATATTTTGAAGGAATAGAGTCCAGCTCCCAAAACTTACTTACCTTTGAGTCTAGTTTATTCAACGCAAAATTGCATCTATGCGACTGGATAGATGAACGTGACTGTGACAAAGGCGTAACAGGGCCAGAAACTAACCATCCAAGTTTAGTGTCACATAACTTCGGCTTATTTTTACCTAAACTGATTGAGGCGTTACCTATAACGTTCCAAAAAACTTCAGCGCCAACCAAGACATCAATTTCTGACGGATCATAGAAAAACGGATCTGCGAGTTGCAAGTTTGATGGAATTGGAATTTTACTAACGTCAATCATTGATGTTGGCAATTTTTTCGTGACTTGAGGTAAGATATAGCAATTTATACTTGCTTTAAAATTGCTTGTTTTTGATACTATAGTGAGATTGCATGATTGCGTACTGATAGAAGTTTGATTGTTAATACCTGTGACTGTAGAGGTTGCATTTATTCTAGACAAACCCATTTTGTCACAAAGTGCGTGTGAGACGAAGTTCGCTGTACTGCCATTATCCAGTAAAATCCTGGCCTCGAATTTTTCACCTTTCTCGTTCACTGCAGTTACCAGAGCTGTGGACAGTAAAATGTGCGACGAAGTAATATTTGGTTGAAGAATGTTGCTTGATAAGGAGACATTTTCTGAGGAACAAGTAAGAGTAGGGTTACCGTCAGAAATATCAGTAGGTAGGGCAACATTTGGCATTGGATTGTAGGTATTTTGTGGCGGTTCTATATGTAATAGGCTGTTATGTTTGCTTGTGCAATATTTGCAATGTGAGAGTTTGCATTTATTCGTGGAGTGACTTGGTCGTAGGCAGTTTAAACAAACGCCAAATTCTTTGGCTTTGGCAATTCGTGAAGGCACCGGCAAGCTACGAAAAGTATCACAAGAATATAGTAGATGCGCTTTTGAACACATTGGACATTGTAATATTGTATTTTCAATAGCGTGATGATTTGGTTGGGTGTTATTTTCTTTGGTTACTATATAGGTTTTGTGATTATTCTTTGTTTGCTTATTAATTTTTTCTTGAATAGTTTCCAATAGATCTGATTTATTGTTTAGGTAGGTGCAAAATTGTGACAAGGTAGGAGATTTCTCCAGAGTACTGCGATACTCTTCCCAGTCCCTATTTGTAGTAGAATCTAGTTTATTAGTCATCATATAAACAATCATTGTGTCCCAGTGTTCGACAGGCTCATTCAATGTTTTTAACGCTCTCGTGTTTTTATTAATGACGTCAACCAATCCTCGTAATGAGGAGCATGATTCTTTCGAGATAACTTCGACATTAAATAACGCCTGTAAATGATTGTTTACCAACAGTCTACTGTTGTCGTATCGATCACAAAGCAACTTCCACGCAGTCTGGTAATTAATCGCTTTAAAATCAATATTAGAAATGACTTGCTGGGCATTGCCTTTTAACGAAGCCCGAAGGTAGTGGAATTTGCTAATTTCATCGATATTGTTACTGTTGTGGATTAACGACAGAAATGTGTCTTTATACTCTAGCCAGGACTCAAGACCACCGAAAAAGGTAGGTAGATCTATTTTGGGTAAGCGTACAAAGTTCCTAGATCCACCTGTGTGACTCGTCGAGCTCGCTACAGACTCATCGTCGCGGCATTCAGCGACGGGAGCCAGCAAGCTGCGAGCCTGTGCAGCCAACGCGTGGAACCGGTCCTCGAATTTGGCTCGCTCCGCGTATGCCTCCTCTGGCGGTTCGGACATTACTTCAATCTCCAGCTGTAATTCGTCAAATGTCTCATATAAAGCATTGTATTTTTCAAAACGTCCTTCTAATTCTATGCGTTGCAAATTAGACAATGATTTACATGTGAGAACTACGCTGAGATAGTTACTGAAATTAGTTAATTTTGCTTTGAGAGCACTGCGCTTTTTGACAAGAGTAACAAAGCTTTCGGCATTTGCCATGATAGACACAAATCAATTATTGTTAGATATTTGCGTCAAAGATTCCAACTGTAGCAATCGAGAAGAGGACAAGCACCAACGTAATTATAGAAAAAAAAACTGCTGCGATAATTATGCACCTTAGTTGAAGTTATTGCAATGCAATTAAGTAGATAAATACAAAGAAATGCAAGACAGATATCTAATAAGCGAGCGTATCGCCAGCTGATCAGAACAATAGGCCTACTCTGAACAGCAGCGATGCGCAACCGTTATAACTACGTCATGCGGTCATGTACTACGCAATATGGAACCTGATAAGCGATGACTGCAGGTAAGATATAAGACGCGTAGGCACTAATAGGAAGCGTAACATTTAAATAGTCTCGAATAGATAAAACTTGCAATGACTCAGATAGAATGAAATGTATTAGCAGACAGGAAATATTGTATAATAAACGGCAATGTCGTTTCAAATAATTAATTTGGAAGGATTGTGATAGGTATTAATTGGAACGAACTCACTGTATTGTCTTGTCCTTGCCCATATAATGTAGTATAGTACTTCGTGGGTCATCCGCTGAACAAATTATCACAATCCTCGTAGTATTTTGAATGACTTGACATAAAACTCCAACGCACGACGCAACAAATATGGCTCGCCGCTTTCCGCTAATCTTCGTTAAAATAGTGTTTATTCTTTCATTAAAGACGGCGAAGGACCATTGTTTAGTCCTAAATGAAGGTGATGATGAGTTAAAGACAGTGGACTGTAAATGGCTGGTTTTATAAAGACTTAATCTTAAATTATTGCGGAGCGACAAGTGCTCGAATAGAACGTTGGCGAGAAGTGGGAGCCGGTTCACGCCGCCTCCCGCGCGCCCGCGCGCACCCCTACGGCGCCTGCGCTGCTGAGATGCTCGAACAGCAACAATTATATTTATTTGGCTTAATTTGACATATTCGTATGTCTGTTCGAGCTTCATGCTGTCCTTTTTCACCGTTTAATTCATCTCCCGATTATACTATTTCCAATTTAGGGATATTAATTTATTAGTGTTTTTTTTGGTCCCACTTAAAGCTTGTCCGTTCCATCGCTTTTTATTTTTCCTTAACGTACAAGTAATCTAATATTTGTATTATTGTTATAAGTTTAAAAATGTTAAGTAATAATTGCTAAGTAAGTAAGTAATGTTAAGTAATTTCCTGTTATAGGTATGTGTTTCTTATTCTATCCGATTATATTCAGCTTTCTTTCTATTGACCTCTCATGCTTTTTTTATCTATGTGCCTTAATACCTAAAATCACGTCGATCGGTCGCTCCTTTGTTACGTGGAAGAAAATCGAATAAACCATAAAATACACTTTATCATACACATTTAATCGCATTAAACACGTCACATTAATATTAGTATATCGGCCTGGACCAGGGTATGTCCTTAAACTGCAACCAGACCCACCGGAGGACGGGCAGCAGCGTCCTCTTGGTTAACGGTGGTGACCATTCTGCGATCCCCAAGCCGCCTGCCAAGCGCGGGGATTATGGCAACACCCCTCTATAAAGGGGGAGGCCTTCGTCCAGCAGTAGACGTTTTATGGCTGACGACGATACGATTAATATTAGTAGGGATTATTTGTAAACCACCACGCCTTCCGTTACTCTGTTCACTAGAGTAAGGAATGTGCACTCTACCTACAAAACGTGAAAATGTGCAAGCATGTGTGATATAGCCGCATATGAGACGCGCTACAGCCACAAAACGCCTCCACTGAGCTGCGAACTCTAGTCTTCATACATTTTGAACCGACTTCAAAAAAGGAGGTTCTCAATTCGTCTGTATATATCTTTTTGTATGTTTGTTACGCGATTGCTCCGCCAATTATGTATTGCTTTTGGTGATTCTTTTTTTGTTTGGTTTGTAAGTATATATTTCAGAGGTAGTCCCATATAAATTTTATCGAAATCGGTTCAGTAATTTGGTTTTTAAGTTGGAATAGAACAAAATAACTGGATAATATGAAGATGTCATCCAGATAGTCGAAATCGAAGTCGATTGTATTGCAAAAAAAAAGCGTAGGTATTACATATAGGGTTAATTCTATCTCTTTTTTTGAAGTCGGTTGAAAAGGAATCCAATCATTCTTGCATTTAGAATGTATGCTCCTTAGAATGTGCAGTTGTAGAGCGTGGCAATAAATCCTTGAAACGGGACTTTTTTTCTCACCAGGTATTACTGTAACCGCCTTATGCATAAAACACTAAAACTGGTTATCAAGGAGGCAAACAAAAATTTTTAAGCTTAGATTATTTCAAAGTACTCGAGCTTAAAATTGTGTTGATCCCGAGGTGGACACTCTACTTTTTATCACTTTCTAAGAGAAATTATGTAAGTGCAACTTATGAACAAGAATAGTACCTACGTTTATTTCATTCTCACAACTCACACTCACTTATCACTTTTTATTGAGGAAGATACACTCAGTTAAAATAAAACTAAGTAAAATTCGAATTTGAATAAACAATTACGAACGAAGGCGGAATGCTTTTCGCGCGTTTTTGTTTTTTTCTCATTCTTGATTTTTTATTTTTTCGCGCGCCTTCCTTTTTCTAACAGCCTGTTACTTCTTCATACAATGTCCGTGGTTGATCTCTTTGGTGATTGGAACTTTTACTAACAATATCCACATTCTGTAGGGACGTAAAGTGATTTGAATTTGGAGGACAGTTTGCGAGGTACAAAGTAGTTATCTTTTAATAGATGTGATAAAAAATATATTTTTAACTTTAGTGGGTTAATATATACAATTAATTTTCTTTTACTCACTATTGCTAGGGTTGTTAAAAATTTAGAACTATTTGCAAAGTGGTGTCCCTACCAATTTCTACTCTATTTTTCCAAGTTAGAAATATTCAGCGTGTTTCAGATGAAACTACGTGCGCTTTCAAGCGTGCCAAACAAACAAATTGCTGTTTCTTTTTATGTTTGATATTTACTTACGAGTTTACTAACCTCGACATTTGAACTTGTAAAGTTAATCATGAAACATACGCTTATTTCCAGTATACCTGTATCTAATAAGAACATTGTGCCCTTATTGTCTTGCAGTTAATTTTCATACGCGTAATTATATTGTCTAGTGGCAACAATAGATTGTGCATCGAGGCTGTACATTTTACTCTTAGTATTTTAGTATCTTGAAACACGTGTGTCTTCAAGGCTAGTACACTTTTCCACAGTAAAATCAATCGCATAAGTAAATAGTCGCCTCTGAAGCTCAGTAAGTATAAATACTATTATTTATTCTGTGGTATAAGTGAGGGACCTGGTTATGTCCTAAAACTGCATCCAGAACCACCGGAGGACGGGCAGCAGCGTTCTCTAGGTTAACGGTGGTGACCATTCTGCGATCCCCAAGCCGCCTGCCAAGCGCGGGGATTATGGCAACACCCCTCTATAAAGGGGGAGGCCTTCGTCCAGCAGTAGACGTCTTCCGGCTCATGATGTGAAGCTCAGAAAGTACCCTGAAAATATTATAGCTGTGTGCTTACACAAAACAATTTTATTTTATTTTTTGTTTGTTTGTATGTTACGCGATTACTCCGCCAATTATGAACTGATTTTGATGATTATTTTTTTTGTTTGGTAGGTAATACTTCATAGGTTGTCCCATATAAGTTTGGTTAATAAATAACAATTACTGGATAATACGAAGATGTCATCCAGGTATTCGAAGTTGAAGTAGATTGTATTTTTTTTAAAGCTTATTAATGATAATAAAGTGGTAAGTTATTATCCTAATTGTCAGTAACTATTAACAGTAACTTATTTCTTACACTGATTGTAGGGGCGACGATCGATTACATATAAACGTGCAAAACTTTACGAGCTCCCAAATAAAACGGATTAAGTGGAACGCAGCAGACAATTGACCTTTAAATTAACTGACCACATCTTTATGTGTCATAAAGGCGAGCAAACATAACGCTTCGATTACACCACAGAAGAAAAAAAACATTTTTGTTTTATTTATACGGGAATACTCACGTTTAATTAAATAGGATACTTCGACTATAGTGAAGAAAAATGTGTACAAAAATGTATCAAAATCACGTCAGTATGAACTGAAAAAATAAGTTTTGGGCTTTTTATAAAATCTCATGGGTTACCTGTAACTTTGTAAGGAATCTGTTGTCACCAGTTGCGCTCAAGCAATATAAAACACCTTACCAAGAAGAAATCTGTTAGTCATTCGTAATGTTTTGCACGGTTAAATTCCCTGCACGCCTAAAGCGCAAGGCAACGTTTTTTGCTAAAATCCCGTCCATGAATTCAGTTATGCCTGGCTCCATATTAAATATCATCGATTACATGGAGAATTCTTTACCTTTTTTCATACGGCTGATGATGAAATATTCGAAAATTCTTATCGAGTATCTAGAAGTAACTTTTATGAGTTACACAATTTGATTGAGAACATTATCAAGAAAGAAGACACTCACTACAGAGAATGCATCAGCACCAAGGAAAAATTGGCGGTATGTTTAAAGTAAGTAAAATAGTTTGAATCAATTTTGTCTTTATTAAACATATTAATTGAAAAGTAATCATAATCTGCAAAATAAGTAGACAACAAGTTCCTCTTTTTCATGGCAAATTAGGCTCTGTTCCTACTTTGTTTGAAGTATTTGGCGTTTGTAGGTCTGAATGTTGTGTTCCCGGAGATGCTGGTTGTACAGCTTCCAGTTGGAAAGATGAATCCATCTGGCCCACTGTTTTATTTGTATTTCTACCAGAGCTTGAAGAATAACCAAGTTGTTCAGGATCCAGCTGAGGCGGCAAATCCATCTGGCCTGCTATATTACTACCTACTGCTATACTGCTACCAGAGCTTGAAGAATAACCAAGTTGTTCAGGATCCAGCTGAGGCGGCAAATCCATCTGGCCTGCTATATTACTACCTACTGCTATACTGCTACCAGAGCTTGAAGAATAACCAATATTTTGATTATACCACGTCAGCACGTAAGATTCTTCGGCTTCGCTAATCATATTAAAAAGTTTCCTTTTTAAAGGAACTTGCATGTAATCTGGTAATTTTTTAAATGTTTTCGCCATTGAAAGAAAAAAATGATCAGTATCATCGCAGTCCGTTGGTTTTAAAAGTTCTCTTAATTCTTGCCTTTCTTTTCGAAAATCTTCTTGATTTTTCATATGTTTTTGTATTAAAATTGATAATTCATCGCCTTTTTTCTTCTTTGATGATGACGGGGTGACCGAATCTGTTGAAATGCCTGAAGTTGAGGCTATTTCGTAAAGATTGTTGGGATTGTCAGCTTGATTTGGTGTATGTTCAGTGCTCTGCGAAGAGTCATCTTGGTTTAATGAATATTGAGTGCTTTGCGAAGAGTCATTTTCATTATTTGGTGACGAAATATCCTCTTTATAACTTGACTCTCTATCTCTGTTGGCCATGTACGGTAAAAGAAATTCCATCAATTTTTGGTATTTCCATTCACGTGTTTTGGTTGTAGCCTGTCCGCTTTTTTTAGATTTCTGCCTCTTTAGCGCGTCCCGATGGCTATCCCGTAGTTGTTTCCAACGATTCTTAGCGCTTTTCACTGAAATAATAGAAAATTATGATTAGGAATATAACATTTTTATACCAAGCATGTTGTCTTACAGATCGCAAAAAATCAGTAACAGGTAAAGAGTACTTTTTTATTTGTTAATTATTTTTCTTACTATTATTATAAACATTCCTTTTTTTGCAGGTATTTATCCACGGGCTCGTCGTTCACACGATTGGCAGAAAATTTTAGGATTGGAGTAGCAAGTGTGTCGAGAATTGTGGCAGAAGTTTGTAATGCTCTTTGGCTTGTTTTACAACCTCTTGTTATTCCAAAACCTACCAAAGACGACTGGAAGCGAATAGCAAAGGATTTTCAAGAGCTATGGCAGTTTAAAAATTGTTTGGGGGCTCTAGACGGTAAACATGTTTATATAATGTGTCCTGCAAACACTGGGTCCTCTTTTTTTAATTACAAACAAAGATTTTCTATAGTGCTTATGTGCTTAGCTGACGCTAGGAGAAAGATTATAATGGTTGATGTGGGATCCATGGGAAGATTTAGTGATGCTGGAATATTTGATGATAGTGTTTTTGGAAAATATTTGAAAGAAAAAAGATTGAATCTTCCAGAACCTGAACCATTATATGAAGGAGGTGAACCAGTACCATTTGTATTCATTGGAGATGAGGCTTTTCCTTTGATGGAAAATTTCATGCGCCCATATCCGCGGGACCAGTTAGACCAACAGAAACGTATATTTAACTATAGACTTTCGAGGGCACGTCGCATTGTAGAAGCTACATTCGGTGTATTGGCACGAAAGTGGTATGTGTATCGTAAAGACTTTGAATGCAGAGTGGAAACGGTTGACAAAATCGTAAAAGCCACATGTGTAATGCATAATTTTTTAATTGAAAGACAAAGTAATTATTTGGATTGCATTGATAACACAAATACAAGTACTCTTGTATCGGTTCCTAGCATTTCCGTCGTCGTGTCAAGTGATAGTTATGATGTAAGAGAGAAATACTGCTCTTATTTCAATAATCAAGGAAAAGTGTCATGGCAAGATACTCGTATTTCGTCACGAATTCATCGCACACAATAAATACCCAAATATTGTAACTTGTATTTTAATATACCTGATTTTAATACATGATTATTACTTACCATCTTTATATTGTATTTCTTTGACTATTTCCTCCCACGCAGCGTCCTTAGTTTCATTACATTTGTAAAATGGGAAAGAAGTGTTCCACAAACACGGAAACTTTTGAACGGCATCAATTAATTTTTCGTCCATTATGCCACGCAACCGTACGACATGCGTACGACTACAAGCGCTTACGACAGCAAAGTGAGACGTGAGCGCAGCGCGGTGAGCGGCAGGCAGGCGTTCGCGTTACTCCGCTCCCACTACACCGCACCCCCGTCGACACATTTCACAGCTTCGCAACGCATCCTCGCGCCACACATTAATGCGCATTTTCACAGCTCCATCCTCGTAGGCACATTATCATCGCACAGCTTTGGTGGAAACACCCACACATTTTCACAGCACAGCTAGACATCCTCGCACGACACATTTCCATCGCACATCTCTGGTGGAAACGCAGCCTTAGTGGTGTCTCTCAGTGGTTCTTGTGGCTTATACGCTTAGCTTAGGGGCTTAAGTTTCACGATGAACTCGGAGACTATTTGTCATAGATCTAGTAAAAAAAAAGTAGATCTATGCTATTTGTAGATACTTTCTTGTAATTAAAGGCTAATTACCTAATAGAGAGTGGGACCGGGTAATTGCTAAAACTTCATCCAGAACCACGGAGGACGGGCGTTCTCTCAGTTAATGGTGGTGAGTATTCTGCGATACCCAAGCCGCCTGCCAAGCGTAGGGCTTAAACGATTAAGGGGGTAGGTAACAGAAACTTGAATTTGGAGGATGCAAGACGAATGTGTCTTGATGCTGAGGTTAAAAGAAAGGATTTTTCGAAATTCGACTCCTCTGGAAGTAAAAATGGGTAAAAACATTTGTATGAAAGTCCTTAGTTTTTGAACTTTTAGTTTTGAAAATATGTAAATTGAAAATTATGTTTTTAATATCTGTTTGGCAGGGATGACTTAAGAGGGTGAAATGGGGGATGAAACGTATAGAAAATTATTTGTTTTTGAAGTGATAGGGATGGAAATTGGTATTTAGATAGACTTTCTAAAACATCAACAATAATATTTTTTGCTAGGGTTAAAGGGCTTAAAGGGGGGAAAATGGCGAGAACAAAAAAAAATATCTCAGCGGTATGGGAGATAATTGGAAGCGGGTCGAATTTCTTTCCCCTACGCAGACGGAGTCGCGGGGCGATCTCTAGCTTTATATAAAAATGAAACAACCCTGAAGAAAACGTATAAAGTGAAGTTTGCACGTAATAATTTATACTTGAGACAAGTTTCTGTTCCTGCGTGGGTGTAGAGCAAAGGGCACGAGTCGTTAGATCATCGTGAGTTAAATTGCATTGGAGTAGCGAAGTCCCTGAAGACACGTGCATCCCTTAAGTTAATTTTAGAAACAGTTCGTGACCTCGGTAATGAGCGCGAATGCAGTGACGAATAAAATTGTTGTAATCTACTCGGTGCTCTGGCAGTGGTCTGGAACCTACCGATTTTGGGTCTGTCCTACAGATATACCGAAATGGACCGATTTTCTACCGATTTTTGAAAATACCTAAATATGTGGAATAGTACGGATTTTTTGTCGGAAAAAGTACAAATCTGCCGGCTTTAGAGGGCAAATCTACCGATTTAGCATTTTTTCGTTCGAGAACACTGTGCTCTGGGTACCGCTAGTCTCTTAGTGTCCGGCGGGCAGTGGTCAGTGGTCGGCTTTTTTTTATACTATCAAGTGACGAGACGAACAAGACGTTCGCCTGGTCGTAAGCGTCACGCCTGCCACTAACAGTAGCAGTGCCAGAATTATGAACTTGCGAACACAATCCTGCGCCGCACTGCACTGCGCTCGTCACCCTGAGATATTAGATGTTAAATCTCATCATACCCAGTAATTTCTCTGGTAACATCGCCCTTCAAACCGGAACACAGTAATGCTTGCACACTACTGCTTGGCGGTTGAATAACTGACAAAGGTGTGGTCCTTCCCCAGTCGGACTCTGCAGTGGAGTCCTACCACTACAAAATCTTATACCGTCAAAAGAGCGTTTTTCTCGTTTCTCATTACTTATTTCTATAAATAAACACACTAGAACGTTCTATTATTATGTTTTAGTTTTAAGTTCGATAATATGTTTCGAACGCCAAAACCGCTGAGTTAGTATCCGTTATCAAATAACTCGTACTAGCGAGCTAAGCCGAGCGAGTTAACGTTGCGGTTACACAACGTAACTTTTAGCGGCATTCTTTGAACGTTATCGATGCGGACATGTATGTATGCGTGTTTATTTATACAAAACTTTTAGATCCGTGTACCAAAACACGATGACCACAATATTACACTATATTACATAGATACCTGGATAAAACTCTTCATTGTACATAACAGATATAAAACTAAGCTTACAAATAAGTACACTATAAAATCTCGTAAGTAAGAAAATAAGTTTGTATAAGCTAAGTAGCCAGCCGTAACATAATATTGTCTAAGTATCGTTTAGTTAGGACCTGGGTATGTCCTAAAACTGCAACCAGAACCACCGGAGGACGGGCAGCAGCGTCCTCTCCGTTAACGGTGGTGAACATCCTGCGATCGCCAAGCCGCCTGCCAAGCGTGGGGATTATGACAACACCTCCCTTTAAGGGGGAGGCCTTCGTCCAGCAGTGGACGTTTTTTGGCTGATGGGTGGGCGTCGTTTCGGCTAAGTTAGTATCATTTTTGTAAATGACCTTGTGGTAATTTTATTCATTGATCAATTGGTCTTTTCTTTAAGTGCTATTTTTTATTGTGAATCAGCCGAAACGATTAATATATTTTACAACACATTTGCTCGAATTCGAAAGTTGAACATTACGCACCATACAACTAGGCGTACGGCAAACCTATTTTACCGCACGCCTAGTTGTATAGCGCCGTGCGTATTCTTTACGGATTTTTTTAAATTTCTATAATAATATATAAGAAGTCCACCAAGGAGTTACACATTACGAGAATAAATAAGCTAAATTATCGAACCTCCTTGGAAGCGCTTATGCTCAATACGTTTGTCTCACTTTAATACTAAAAAGAAAATGAGTCGAAAGATGTAGTTCTAATTTTCACCACGCGCGCGTAGTGACATTTGTTAATTCGCGCCATTACATCCTTTTTTATAGCAGGATTATGGCGTCGCACTTTGTTCATTTGCCAGTGCAAATATTTAAATATATCAAGTTTTTGTTAATTTTCAAGTCGAATGAGCCTAAGTCACAGTCAAAGTCACACTTAGTATGTCACAGTCAAGTCCAGTAATGTCCTAGTAAAGTTGTGGCAACTTTACTACAAGATTCTTCGGAGTTTTGGAAACAACACGAAAAGTCACTCATATTAGAAACGTTTTAACGAAGACGAACTTCTTTCGTTTTATTTTTTTCTTCTTTCCTACTAGGAGGATTATGCCATCGCACTTTGTGCATTTGCCAGTGTCAAGTATTTAGTTGCGACTTTCCGACCGATATTTATAAACAAAATAATAAAGTTTGAAAATAAATAAATATGTATAGTGTCATAAATAACTATTGCTTTAATATTTCAGTGGTGTTGTTCTGTCAACGGATATTCGTTCAGTCAAAATATCGTTTTGCATCGCATTATTGCGTTTTCAGGACTAAGGCACACACACTGCTATTAGCAGCGGCGATCGGCAATTTCACGGGTGCCTCGATGCTGCTTTGCTTTTAGCTACCTTCTGTGTTCGACCGCATAACGCGATATCGCACGTTTTGTCGACTGCATCGACACTGTAGACGTATTGGCTACCTAACTAGCTTCGTTGGATCTCCGTATCAAAGTAGCGCGTTTTAGCGATTCTATCAATATCATACGGTGTGCGAAAGACTTAAGTGCTGTGGAAAACGTTCGCTCTCTCCCAATGGTAATAAAAGTCGCGGCATCTAGCTTCTTAAAAGTGTTTTGTTCGCCGCGACTAAAGATTTTTTGTGTGTCAAGAAGCGTTCGGTGGCAGCAACAAGCTTCATAAAAGCGACTGAACCCCGTCACACACCGCCGACAGCCGACGCTGAAAGTCGCCAGTCTGGTTAAGCCCTTATCGTGACAACAAACGTTCTAAATGTGTCGCGTTTGCACCGCTACCGTTTTGCAAACGCGTCAATAAAACTCGCTGCGCGCACAGCTTTACTTTAAAACATCAGATTTCGACTGCGACGGATAGAACTCGGAGCAAACAATAAAGTTGCTACTGTATTGCCAGAGGTGTTGTTCTTGATCGATGTGCTCTCGTGCTCTGATTTTAAGACACGAAATTGTATGTTTACCAGTTTACCGTTTGTCTGTTTAATGTAGAGTATAAACTGCCTTCATACCACAGGTCTCCCAAATAGTTTGTTCGCATAATGTAATTCGTAAATTATCCCTTACATGTCGCCCGATTGAGAATGGTACCAGTCTCAAAATCGGAATCCAAATCATATCCTCGAAAAGTTCAAAGATAATAGACGGTTCCTGTTTGATGGCGGGTTATACTACCGCTCGGTCCATATATTTTCTGTTGCACCGCTGAATTAAAGCCGTCACACACGACGAAGATGCTAAAATATTTCAAGTTAAGATAAAATATCACTCGCTTTTGTAAAAAAGTTGGAACAAATGTGATCATATCTTGAAAACCATAAGTCCTATCAACAAACTTCTAAAGACTTTATTGTAGACAATTTAATGGAGAACATATTGGCCTTTGACAGTTTTATTGTAGCTTTAACCGTTTTATTTATAAATTAAAAAAAAAAACAATTAGGGACACAAAAGGAGGGGGGGAAACCATCAGTTCTCGACGTATTTTTCCCATGCCATACCAAGTTTCATGCTTTTTGCCGGAAGGGACCGTATTTCATGCTAAGAAGCCGGACTAATATAATATGTTCAAAGATAACATTAAATATTATAGCACCTTCATCGTATGTGACGGCCTTTAAGGGTTCAGCGCAATAATAAATGGTTAGAATACTTCATAGTTAGATTGGGTTTAAGTTGAATTCCATTTCGATATTGCAACATTACTAAAAATGCAATACCGAATCGAGTGGCAACTCGATCCGTCCAGTTTATTGAAACTCGATCAGATCTACTGTAACAAAATACTGTAGAATATTGCAACCAGTGTTGCCAGGCCTGATGTTTTTTTAAATTAATGAAAAATCAGTTTCTGTGAAAAACATAATTAATGGTTGGTAAAATCCTAAGCAACAATATGCTAGTTTTAGGTTCCTTCTCTTTAAAGTAAGTACTTAGTACATTTTTTTTAATATAACGCTAGGATTATGGTAAAAACGTGTCTGTTTCTTTTATTAGGGCCAAGTGACTTTGGAAGTGGGCTTAGTGAATTTAAGGCGAATTCCGTTGTTAGCACGTTTGTTACTGCAGTCGATCATCGGTCTTATAATCAAGCAGATAGGGTCCTATTTAACTGAGCAAAAACTTGGCGGTTATGCAAGTTCGTGCGTGTCAGTCTTCGCTTTTTGATTTGTCCTTATTATATAAATAATAAAAGACGTAATTTACCACTTTTTCAGATACTCTAAAAAAAAACTTACCTATTGCTATAACATTTGCATGTTTAATAAGGGACCTCACACAAAGAACACATTTTTCAGTGTTACTTCAAAAGTTTTTTATCGAGTCGATCATGCTAAATTGCGGTTCTTCTTTTGCGATGTCCTTGTATATAATAAATGTTCAGTTTTAATCAAATGAGCAAGATATTTTTTGCATTTAAAACGCACTATTTTATCCTCGCTTATTCTGATCTTGTTCTATAAAGTCATCCACTCATTTAGCCCAACCAATAAATGTTTTTTTACTTGGCAATGCCGTCAGCTAGCTATTTACGCTGTTGACATTTTCATAGTGAGTTAGAGCATTTGTGTTGATTCTAGAATACTTTTGGATTGCCACTAGACTTTATCAATCCCATTCATTTTGCTGAGCAATAAGTGGAATAAAAAAAAACTGTATGAGAATCCAAATCATGACATTTTTGCTCTTTCAACGACACTCCACTCCATGGGTATGTAAATATTATTTTCTATCCCTACATGATCATGGTGGAAGCATGTTTCTTTATTAGCTACGGAATTCTAATTCGAAATCGCGCCTTCCCTGTTATGCATATTAAATTGAGTTTGCCGGCGTCGAGTACTCGAACTTGGCTACATCGCATTATTTAGATTCGTTTCCCGGTAGTTTCCAAACTCAACTTTGATTCAAAAGTAGTCGCAGCAGTTTTTAGTTAATTTGTAGTTAGGAGCCGGTGTAAAAAGCGGAAATCAATATGCAAAGTGGGTTGTCGGTTAGTAGCAATGTGGTGTGGAGGTCGCGGGCTGTGCGTGCCATGATCGATGGTGTTGCGTGCGAGGCGCGCCGCGCTGAGGTCGCGAGCCGCCGCCGCCGCCGGGTCGCGGTGGATGGCGACCCTCATCCAGCACCGCCATCACGTGGATATTCTCTTTGTTCTATAACGCCGCCGTCGCCTTCGGTTTGGCCGCCTCCGAACGCCCGCGACGCGACACCGCGCCTACCCCGGATCGCGCATGCTCACTGCGATTCTCATGCGTCCCCACTACGTCACCATTTCAAATTATATGCGGTGCAAAGTAGCGCACATTCTGTCGGTACGTCGCGCCGTCACTGTTGGAGTAACCTCTGATGCGACTGCTCCTGTAGATACTCCTCCGCCGGTGTTGTAGTCGTTCGGGTGTCCCGCCGCCGCAGCCAGTAGGGTGTTGAGAAGGGAACGCGCGGTATCGATCCTTTCGTTTGCCAGCTCGTGCACGACGTCTCGGAATATTCGCCCAGTGGTCGCCGTCGGCGCCGGCCTTGTTGCTCTGTTTACACGACGTGTATATTTATTTCATCCGCGCGACCATGCTCGTTGCTAATTGTTAAAGTTATAGGGTTCCGTGCGCGAGTGTATTGAAGTAACCTAATCGATCTCTTAGAACTTTTCAACCAGTGCGAGCGTCCAGAAGCGGATTTCCAAGTAAGTATCTCTGTACTAAACTTTAGATAAAATAATGTTGCCTATTTATTTTTGATTTATTACTATTAGTTTTAATATGTTTTTATTAACTTCCTTCAAATAATTTCAAAGCTTTTTCTGTTATGACATTCGTTTAATATTTATTTAGAAATTATATTTTTTTTTGCATCAACTTTTTTATTTAATGTGATATAAAAACCCAAAGTGTATTCAAATATTTCCATTGAGTGTTGGGGCCGGCCATCTGGTTTGTATTCTAAAGTTAGATTGTTAAATCGTAAACCACAGGGAATCATCGGTATTTGTAGACCGCTTCGGTGTACTATTTTATCATTTATATGATAATAAAAAAATTGCGGATCGCAGGAATCACTCTTAGCTTAGATCGAAATGGGTGAATCTAAAAGCATAGTGTAACTTGTCTCACAGAGAGCCAAAAAGGCTTTCCTACGTGATGAACGACAATTTCTTGCTCTCACTGCGCATGTCTTACGTCCGGTTTATTTGTCGTATAAAATATAGGTATAGGTACCATATATCACGAAGGTCGAAATTCGTAACTGTTGATTGGCAGTGCCGCGGTACCACGGAACGATTCCGCGACAAGGGCGACGCTTTTCAATCGGGAGCTAGCAAAGCTACCTGTATAAACGTATAAGCCGATTCAACTTCACTGTTTAATCCGGTGGTGGGAGAGAGCCGGATAAGTATTTGATTATTATCGTCTGTGCTCGGGTCCAAAATTTTGTTTTACAAGGTACTAGCTTTTGGATACAAATTGTAGTGATAGGACTCTACTGCAGAGTCCGCCTGGGGAAGTACCACATCTTTGCCAGTTATTCAAACGCCAAGCAGTAGTGTGCAAGCATTACTGAGATCCGGTTTGACGGGCAATGTTACCAGAGACATTACTGGGTATGAAGAGATTTAACATCTAATATGTCAGGGTGACGAGCGCAGTGCAGTGCGGCGCAGGATTGTGTTCGCAAGTTCACAATTCTGGCACTGCTACTGTTAGTGGCAGGTGTGACGCTTACAAGCAGGAGAAAGCCTTGCTCGTCTCGTCACTTGATTGTAATTAAAAAAAATGTATAAGCCGATTCAGCTTCACCGTTTAATCCGGTGGTGGGACGAGCCGGATAAGTATTTGATTATTATCGTCCGTGGTCGGGTCCAAAGTAGTATTTGTTTTACAAGGTACTGGCTATTGGATACAATTTTGGTAATGTCTTCACTTTGTAGCGATTAATTGTGGGTATTTGACGGAAACACGAACAAGAACATGCATAAATGTTTCTCGCAATATCAGCCGTGTAACATAAAACCGGTCAAATGCGAGTCGGACTCGTGCACAGATCACAGGAGTTTTAGGTCTCGTGCCTCTCTCAGTAGGCAGACTGACATGGTAGGCTCAATAATAGGTTCGTTTCTTCCCCGTGGTCCACCAACGCGGTTCACCTAGGTGTTCCACGGGTTCCTTTTTGTACCACTAGGTGTACTACGGGTCATAACGCGTATAAAATAGGTAACAAGCATAAATTAAATCAATCGAATTGAAAACCTCCACCTTTTTTGAAAAGGAAGGACTTGGGGTGAACAATGGGTGTTATACGGGTACATAGAGTTACTTATAGTACACCTGAGTGTTCCATGGGGATACTTAATGACCCGTGGTACACCTGGTGTTCTACGGGTACAAAAAGGTACCCGTGGAACACCTAGGTGAACCACGTAGATGGACCACGGGGAAGAAACGAATAGGTTCCAGTTCGACTTCCTTCGGGTACGGCATCCTTAAAATAATGACTTCAATAACAACGGGTACTTTAGTAGCTGTGGGATAGGTACTGAATATTTACTGGAAGGTTATCAATTGTCATTTACACGTGAAATGTAAAAAACAGAGCAGGGAGCATCACGACGCTCAGCAGTGGACCAACGTACACAGGAAGAGCTTATAAAGAGCTGAGGTGGGTTCTATTGAATTTTATTTGTTTAAGAAAAAAATTCTTTGTGAGCCAGTCTGCTCGTAAAGGCTTTGTTCTATGTCTTAAGAAACATTTTCAAAACAATTTCCGTAGAATCGTCGCAACGAGCGCCTCTAATTGGTGTTATACTAAGAATACCGCGACAAACAAGATTTCCACATTATCCTTCTTAAATGGTTGTAATGGTACGATTCTACTGCAGAGTCCAACTGGGGAAGTACCACACCTTTGCCGGTTATTCAACTGCCAAGCAGTAGTGTGCAAGCATTGCTGTGTTCCGGTTTGAAGGCAATGTTACCAGATAAATACTGGGTATGAAGAGATTTAACATCTGATATCTCAGGGTGACGAGCAAGTGCAGGGTCAAGTGCAGTGCGGCGCAGGATTGTGTTCGCAAGTTCACAATTCTGTCACTGCTACTGTTAGCGGCAGGCGTGACGCTCACCACCAGGCGAACGTTTTGCTCGTCTCGTCACTTGATTGCATAAAAAAATGCACATGATATATGTGGATTTAAATTTCAATACCTAGCCTTTTAATTCATATTTAGCAAGAAATAATGAAAAAGAAAATGTTCATTTATACAAATTAGTCAAATTAGTACAAGATTTCATCTTATAGGCTTGAATAAATATCGCCACACTTTCAATTAAGGGTATCGTCTAGTGCATGCACCTTTCATTCGAGTAGTTTCATGAACTTTATTTCAGTACGATAAGTTCAAGCTCTCAGACACTACACTCGAGTCCTCAACTTTTCCACTGAAGACCTAAATGGTGTGTCGTTTGAGAGTTTACTTGGATGTAAGTATATACGTTTTGTACAAACTACCTTGTGTAGGAACAAACACACCTATATCCATTACTAGAGGTCCTCCGCGACTTCGTCCGCGTACGGAAGAAATTTGGCCCGCTCCCAAAATTCATCCCGAGCAAATTTTTTAGCCTACCTTGAATGTACAACCCAAATATCAATTTTCATTGCTAGAACTTCAAAAACAAAGAACTTCCCATACAACATTTCCCCCCATATTCCCCCCCCCCCTCCCCCCTTAAATCGTCCCTGTGTAATTTTTTTTAAATAGCATTTTATATTTTAAATGAACTATCCAAATCCAAATTTTCGTGTCTAAAAGTACAAAACAAAGGACTTTCAAACAACTCTTACAAACTCAACAAACTTAAGATATGATTCGAGCGGCCGATGTTTGCGCGCAGTACCATGTATATTCACGGGCAGACGACATAACATACTCGTCATCACGGTAAATATCCCGTAAATAAATAATCATAGCCGTACGGGCTTGTTAATAAATGTGGGGTAGCTTTAGAATAGTTAATCCGTATTATTTGTTTTTCCACCAAATAACTAAATAAGAAGATGTATTAACTTTTCCGAGGCTAATCAACGTTTTAGATAAGACCCTATTATTTCTAAATAATAAGCTAAATATAATTTTAATAGTAGATTATGCACTAAGGGAATAAATCAGTGTCTTACGTCGCGGGAGGCATATTGAACCCTGAGCGTAACGAGGGAGTCTAGAGTTAACTCCCGCGCGTAGTGTGCGAGCTATATAGAGTCCTGAGTGAAGCGAGGGGTTCAAGCTGCCCAAGTCGAATACAGGCTTTATTCCAGAGGATCATACTCTACTTTTCACACCTTTTGTTAGACAATAAAAAGCCAGGGTCCATAAATTAAAATTCACTGACAATCACAGCACCAATCACCGTCTTTTGTTTCACTTTCTTTGTAAACTCCCCTTTTTTTAGAGTTTTGCATATAGTGGCCTGTTCGATTTTCGAACAAACCTCTTTACTATGCCATATGGGCATTTTTTTACTCAGAATTTTCCACGAATTTTACGTTCGAAATTCAAATCACTTTTGGGAAGTTTCATACAACTTTATATCCCTTAAGAGATAATGCTTTACTTTACGTTGAGGTTGCATGATATGTAATTGGGCATTGTCGAGCAGGTGGTGTGAAAATTAAATATATGTACCTACCTAAATAATCCAGCTTATAGCCAACAAAATTAATTAATCTAAGTTGTAGATGTACTGAGAACCAACTTGGACCTGTTTCGCTGCTGCCGTTAGATATTTCTGTGTAGCGGACTTGGCGGACGCACGATTGTTTAGAAACTTTTAATGAGAGATTCTTTTGCAATAAATGCGAAAACATTCACATTCTTTTTCGTAATTTCGTTCTGTTTCTGCAAATAAAAAAGTAAGACAGCGCATAACATCAGATCGAATTCAGAAAACATTCCACTTCCTATTAACAAACCAAACAAGACATATTTCTTGAAAAAATACTGCAAACAAACAGGGGCATTCTGCTTGAAATTATTGCCCAAATATATTGGAAGCGTTTGAGACTGTTTATCTAGCTTTGATTCATTGATTCATCGCATGTTCCCATTTCTTTACGTTACCGAGCGTTTTTTTTGTGTGTGTCATGTGTTCTGTCCTCATTTACACACCTCGCAAATACAGAAACATTGCAGGACTCGTGATTACAAACACAAATAATTTATTGATTTATCTTCTATCTATCTAATATAATAAAAGGCTCTGTCCTGACTGACCTGACAGACAACGCAAAGCCCAAACCGCTGGTCGTACAGGCTTGAAATTTGGACTGGAAATTTGGTGTATTAGTTTCGATGCGGAGGGGTGTTGTACTAAGAAAGGATTTTTAGAAATTTGACCTTCAATGGGGGGAAAAACGGGGGGGAAGTTTGTATGAAAGTCCGTTGTTTTTGGACTTTTAGTCACGAAAATTTGGATTCGGATAGTAAATTTAAAATAAAACATGCTGTTTCCAAAGAAAATTTTGACACGGACTATTTAAGGGGGGGAAAGCGGGGGTGGAATGTTGTATGGAAAGTTCTATGTTTTTGAAGTTATAGCGATAAAAATTGATATTTGGGTAGTTCATTCAAAGGGGGGAAGTTGGGGGCGGAGTTTGGTAGAATTGGTCGAGTCGGTAGAGTCGGTAGAGTTTGCTCGGAATGATTTAAAGTGGAGAATTTTGGGGTCGGTCCGAATTTCTTCCGCACGCGGACGAAGTCGAAGGGACCGAAGGGACCTCTAGTAAACAAATAAAATAAATAAATATCAGTGGACATTTCACACAGCGCCATCTAGCCCCAAACTAAGCAAAGATTGTACTATGGAAACCAGATAGCTGATAGAATACTTATATACTTTTTTTTATAAATACTTACTTATAATACATACTACACCCAGACACAGAACAAACATCTATGTTCGTCACATAAATGTTTGCCCTGGAAACCACGCCCTACAGCTCTGAAGGCAGACATGCTACCAACTGAGCAACTGATAAGGCAGTCAAACACTTGAGAACAGACCAAGTTACAACTCAAATGATTGTGCTCAAACAAATACCGAGTATGTTACACCATAATCACAAATGTATGAAACCTTTGTTTTTGTTTTTTGAAGAGGTTGGCAAACAAAACTTTTTCAATTTTAGACGTCTAATTAAAAAAAAAGTAAGAAAGAGGAAATCTATTTAAACAAATGACGAACAAATATCGATATTAGGGATTGTGTTACTCCAAAACTGTAGGGTGGTGGATGTCGCTATCTGTTGAAAAAATAAAAGCGCCAAGACTGTTAGTGTTTTTTTTTTCGTTTGTAAAAATGTGCGAGCGAGACGAAATGCCTTAATGGGATTCCTTCCGTCTGCAGCTCTCTCTCACTCGCATATATGAGATCATTGACATAGAACTTCCAAAAATAAACAAAACCAAAAAATTAAGAAAATTTCGAAGAATGTAATTTGACAGGCAACACGTAAAAATTTTCATTTTGTACCATAATTATAAATTCGTCAAATCTAATTATATTAAAATGCGAGCCAGAGAACTGCAAAAGGGCGGAGTCCCCCTTAACGCGTTATATCGACCTCTCTTGTGTAACATTGAATAAATACGCATAACGTACTGGACAATAACCACAGATACAATGGTGACAGAGGTCGTTTGTGAATTCACACTCAGGCCCCGATCTAAGCTTCGGAATAACAGATGTGGTTAAAACACGTAATAGCCACGAAATTATCCCAGTTAAAATATTTTGTAGTAACAAATAATGACGAGATTTTGAGTGAAGCTGCCTCTACTATTTTTTAGTTTTTGCCAATTTATCTTTCAGAAATTGCTGAACATCTGAATTATAAAGGTTGGAAATGTAAAACTATATTATTTCTTACCCTCCGCATTTTTGATTGGAATATTATACGAAATTATTAGAAATGTGTTCGTTGAGACCTTTTGTTATAGCAAACAAACATAGAAATGTATTTTAAGGTTATAAAATTCGCTATGTTGGATTTACTGTGATGTCACATACCCTAGAGTAAAAAATATATAAGGTATATTATAAACAAACATTAGTATTGTGAGTTGCTATAATGAATACTCGTGATTTACTAATTTACTTGTACGTTAGTTAGGTAAGCTCATACACAGCTAATTAGTGACCAACGATTGAACAATATATTGTTAATGTATATGTATATTTTATATACTAGTAGTTAGCAGCGAGCTGAGACCTCGCGACCCCCAAATCTTTCAAGCCCCTTGACCATATTCATCAACAGCCGGAAGACGTCCACTGCTGGACGAGGGCCTCTCCCTTAAAGGGAGGTGTTGCCATAATCCCCACGCTTGGCAGGCGGCTTGGGGATCGCAGAATGGTTACCACCGTTAACCAAGAGGCCGCTGCTGCCCGTAATCCGGTGGTTCTGGTTGCAGTTTTAGGACATACCCAGGCCCCTTGACTATATTAGAACTTGATAATTTACTATTTACACGAACTCCTTGCTACAAAATTAAACTTCAAAACATAAAGATCGGATTAACGGCACGCAAGCTATCGTCGAACAAATAATAAACAAAAGCGCCGACTTCTTCAGTGACTTATATTCTCTTGTAATTGGGATACCGCTCGACTTATGAGCCTTTTGAAGTTTTAGTACGGATTTACATACCACTGACTTTTCGAATTCTAGTACGAATAAAACATAGTGACGAAACCTGCATACTTTCGGAGAAGAAACTCAAAGGCCTAAGTGAAACCAACTCTGGACTATTAAACAGGCTGACTATGTATTTTTATTTTTTAAACGGTCAAGCGACGAGACGAGCAATCCTTTCACCTGGTGGTAAGCGTCACACCTGCCCATTACAGTAGAGCAGTGCCAGAATTGTGAAATTGCAAATACAATCCTGCGCCGCACTGTACTGCGCTCGTCACCCTGAGATATTAGATGTTAAATCTCTTCATACCCAGTAGCTTCTCTGGTAACATTGCCCTGTGTGGCGGTTGAATAACTGCCAAAGGTGTGGTACTTCCTCAGGCTACAACTACACAATGATGTATCTTATATAACTATATGTAACACTCTACTACATAGTCCGCATATATATATATATATATATATATATATATATATATATATATATATATGCGGACTAGTTGTATATATATATATATATATAAATATATGTTAAATATAACACTAGCTGTGCCCCGCAGTCTCACCCTCCTCGCGTATTTAAAATGTGTGATTATGACGATTAAATATAATCCACGTTCTTTTATAGACTTTCACCTATCCGCATACCAATATACAAATAATCGACTGATTCTTTTGATCTTGAAAAGAGCACTGACAAACTTACCTACTTTTTTATCATACTAGTTGTATATGAAGATACGGGAGAGGAGATATGCGGCCCCTTGAAAGAAATAGCCAAGTAAGTACATGTAAAGTAACCGATAAGTTTGAAGAAGTCGGATTAAATTGTCGCCCTGAAGAAGGTAGTGATGTACCTAGTATATTAATATTCTGATATGTAGATGTAAAATGTACGCGTTTAGACTACCCTTATACCTCAATTCTAAGGTGGACTACCTTAATTATAAACCAGTGAAACTTATGCGAAGTTGCTATAATATTATGACATTTCATACTTCGAACTTAATGAAGCCACCTGAATTCATATAGCGGTGGTTACCCCACGTTTCATTTCACCGTTCATTATAAATTCTTCTTATATAGCTGGGATAAATTCGGACTTCATTAATGTTATTTAACTTTATGACCTGAATATCTATACCGACACGTAACCTAGATAGTTGAATAAGTATCATGTTACTATTAACATCTAAAGATACAATCATGATAATCTTACAAAATAATGTTAGTGCACTAAAAGACGTCCTATTTAAGAATAATCTTGTAGTTGTAATAATTCCTAGTCTTCGAACTGGACTCTACTACTAAGCTTCCGTCGTCTAAACGTCCTACCTTTAATAATAGCCTTTATCATTTAGACATGAAGCCGGTTGTTTCCAGTCGTAGTTTTTTTCCCTTTTTTATTGGCATCGCACGTTGTGCATTCTGCCAGTGTCATGAGTTTATGTTTTTTTTTATAGCATAATCAAGTCTAATATGTCATGAAATCACAGTCAGTCACACGAAATTAGTCAAAGTCGAGTCCAAGTCATGCCCTAGTAAAGTTGTGGTGACTTTACTATGAGCTTCTATACGGAGTTTTGAAAACAACACAAAAATACACGTTTCACCACATTATATCACTTGCCCACACTCGTGCATGTAATTCAACACTCAATGAATAAACCACCACCATTTTAAATCATTATTTCGCGAAAAAACACAAGTTTAAGAAAATAATAGAATACAACGACATGATTTTTCCGTGTTCCCGCCAAAACTCAGTCCTAGATTTGTCAATAGGCCGTATAGACCGCGGCCTAAGGGCGGCAGTGACCTAGGGGCGGCAGATTTTAGCGGACGCTGCCGCCCCTATTATTTTAGAAAGGCACATGGAGCGGCGGAAATAAAGTGGCCTACACTAATAAAAAATATAAATCCGTCACTGGTTGTTTCACAGAATGTGTTATAGTTAGATTTCTTAAAAAGTACTAAAAATTAAGGGATTTAACCTTTCTTGTTTTTGCTCTAAGCGGTATGTAGTATAATACATAGAAGTAGAGTACTTGCCGTGATTATAATGTTATAAATATATCAAGAAGTAATGACAAAACCCGTGTAACACGAAATATTATGACTCATGCCATTTTCGTCCCGAGAAAGTTTGTCCCACATTAAAACATCTACTTTCGTCCCGCTTTGTAGGCCGTGTTCGGCCCAACATATCATCTTTGTCGTGTGTGACGGCTTTTATTTTGAGGAGCTTTATGATAATAAATTTATGCGTGTATCTGTTTTCTTCTTCAGCGGTTTCCATGAATATTATAATGTTTCACCCGCGTGTGAAATCTTGTACACCTAGTAATACCCACAGAAAAGCGAAATCCGTACTTCTTAGTAGAACGGCTGTCAAAACAATGTTCTAAAGCAATTGTATGGAAAACCGCTGTCGCCAGTTTCACACTTATTTGCATGGAAACTACGATGAAAAAATGCCAATAATTGGTCGCGCATTTGTAGTAAAACGCTCAAAATGCCAATTTGGAACAGATTAAAGTTGATCTAATTCCGATACAATGTGGTTTGGTTTCCTACGCGTCTATTTAAATTATCTTTTTGAGCATTCTCAGTTTAAAAACATGTATATTGGTAGAATTGTCATTAAGCGCATTTGCACCTAATGGTGGCTAGCACGGCCCGTTCACATACCGTTTCCGTACCGTTTAACATTTCCGTTCTATTTACTTCTCTCTTCAGTGAGTAATACCGACGTGTTTAGTGATCTGCACTAGACATGCGTTTCACGCCGGCGCCGCATACTTTCTTTGCCGCCACCCCAGAGCTGTCAGTAGCAATAGTAGGGAAGGGGTCAACGTTGGGGTAAATAGCAAAGAGAGAGCATCAGCCTTTACAAAACGTAACTTTTTGTAAATAATAGTCTTTTGTTGTTTTTGACACGTCGTCTTGTGCTGACATGCCTCTTTCGATTCTATCAAAACTGGTCCAGTGCTGAAATCGTCGAAGCTTGCTAACGCTGAGTGCGAGTCAGTTTCGCACTTGGCTGTTTCTTTTACATTATGGGGAATATGCATGTGTTTTTTTTATTGACTGACAAAAAAACTGACTGTCAACAATCAGCTATCTGGTTTCCATAATACAAGCTTTGCTTAGTATGGGGCTAGATGGCGCTGTGTGTAAAATGTCCCCCAACAAAACAAATCAACAAAAGTAAAATTTTTGGACAAATAACAAAGTTATAATTATTTTAGTTTCATGTTAGTCATGAGGGCACTATACTAGGTTTATGACGTCAAAGTCCACGATTCCAAACAAATTATATACTACTACGTGTTTTGCTAGAAAGGGACAGACGACTCCCTCCCAAATACTTTGAACACTTGTATTTCAGAACTGTACCAGCCGATTTCAATTACTTTTCGAGGTAAGCATCAAATGCAGTTGAACTATTTATCCTATTATTTTTAATAATTGAAACACATGCATATTCCCTATTGTTTGCATTCATACAAACATAGATAAATCGTCTTTTCGTGTACCTAGTAAATTATAATCACCACAATTATTATTTGTCAAAAGTTGCTTTCTTGATCGACCCAAACTTTAAAGAGCAACTTTAGCATCGCATTTCGTCCCTAAAAGGCCTATTTTCAAAAATGTTTCTTGTAATATACATCATCATTATCATGATGAATCTTATAAATTTTATGTTTCTGGGATAAATTTATAACTGAATTTCCTGTTTGATCGTAATGCGAGTTGATTTTGTAATAAAACGATCTCTTAGGGATAGTTTTTCAAAACCCCTTTTTTAGTGGGTATGTCTTATTAGTTAGTACCTATATTTTCCAAGAAATAGGTGCAACCTCAAATTTTAATGTTTCTAAAACCAGTGAGTCAATCAGCACTTTGAGTCATTAAGTTTATTATTAGCTAGCTGCGCCCTCGCTGTCACCGTCCATTCTTGGGATAAAAAGTGAAAAGAAGTGAAAGTGTAAAAGCCTATGTCTTATTCCAAGGTATAAGCTATCTCTGTACGAAATTTCATCTAAATCCGTTCAGTCGCTTCAGCGTGAAAGAGTAACAAACATCCATACATCCACGCATACAAACTTTCGCGTTTTTAATATTAGCAGGATAGTATAGTATTAAGTTAGAAACACTAAAGTAGAACTGTAAAAATATGAAAACCATTTTTATCATGACCTTGATTCCTATAGTACTGCAAAAAATTGTGGAGACACGCTAGCTGAACCTATTTCCCCTATCTGCTGACATGGGTCTTTTGCGACTAGTTTCAATTTTCCGTATCAGGGAACGACATCTTAGCTTGTCTGTCTCTTGGCGTGGTATAGATGCCGACGGTATTATACTTCTCTCCCGCTATTCCAGAGTACATAGAATAGAACAAAAGATGCTCTTGAAATAACCTTTAATACTCGTAGTAAGTGAGCTCTCTAAACTTTTGGATTGTAGTCTAAACCACAAATAGTACAGCAGCAATGGTACACTGAATTATATAATAGGACATAATACAAGAGTGCTATGTTGGTCATTACACTCGAGGCCGTATTACGCGTTATTAGAGTGTAATTACCAATAGCACACGCGTTCCATACGACGATTTTCATCACACTTACGAGGAAAAAATCACTCTTTTTGATAATAATCAACCGCACAGCGAAAACGTCAACAAATATTTGCGGAAAATGTCGTGCAAACCGTAGGTAACATTTTCTTTAGCCGCATAAACTCTTTGTTGCTATTATAATAAAATAACTGTATTAAGAATGCTTCATAAATATATATTATAACTCGCAGTCAGGTATAAACTTAACTTAACCGTGTTATAATTATTATAGCACTAGTGCTGTGTAAAATAAAAAGCAACGCGTGTGTAATATTAGATTTAGAGCTTAAAACCGATGTAATAAGATCCACTTTACGAGCAAATGTGATGAAAATAACATAACTCGGCTATGCTGCATTTGTGCTAAAGAAAGTTGGGCATTATCAGTAAAGGTCCTTCGTAGTTTTTAGCTATTTTGAAAATTGGCCGTATTGCGCTTAAATTCAAATTTATTTGGCTAAAGTAAAAATATTTATCTCTGTTGCCTAAAGCCAAAATGTTCCCAAAGAGGACCCAGCAACCATTAACAATAGTACTCTAGCACTACATGTTTCTCTTGAAAGATGCTTTTACATAAAACAATTTTTATTCGTCACGAATACAAAGCGGCTGTAAGCTTTGTAAGTGTATTTCATGTTTCTTGTTATTCCGCCGGCTTATTTTGTGCGAGTTTTTGTTTGCCAAAGGGAAATTGAAGGTGACCATGAATTGAGCGAATTGAGTGGCGAAAGCAAAATGGAATGTAGGATGCTTGTTGGCTTTTACATTTCTTTGGATATTCGATTCAATTGATTTGGGATTTAAGCTAGGTACGAAAATTCGTGTTGAATTCGATTCTTGCTATAGGAAGATGAAATGGCGAAAGATTCCGGAAAGTTTCCGTTGAACGGAAAGCAAAAAGAAGGAAGAAAATAAAAAAGAAGTCAAAAACACAAAAAAAAAGGAATAACAAAAATATGGTTTTATTTGGTTTCGAAGGCAAGAATAATAATAATAATTAATAATAATAATGCGGCTCCAATCGTGTAAGTTATTTTAGATAGTACCAGCTGCGCCCCGCGGTTTCACCTACGATTCCTAATATTGTATCAGCCCAAGGTATAAGTTAGCTCTATACCGAATTTCATCCAAATCCGTTCAGTTGTTTCAGCGTGAAGGAGTAACCAACATACTGACCGACAAACTTAAGCATTTATAATAATTATATTAACATTCTCAAACAATGCTTTCGAACGAAGTTTCTGAAAGTATATTAATTACTTTTTAGAACAAAACCATTATATAGCATTCTATTGTACGACCTGCAAACGAACAAAGAGCGGGGCTATACTTAAGCAACTTGTACGGATTTTTGACCTGTTTCATCTACTTTCGAATACTAAAGGTTAAAATTTATTTAATTGTACAATACCTGAGTACTACGTAATGTTAATTATGTTTTTAGGGTTTTTAATTTACTTGTTCTGAGTAGGAGTACTAATTACTAAATTAGTATCCTTTGCTTTTAGGTGCTTTAAAACTAACTAAGTGTCTTAAAAAATAATTTTGTTATAATTGTCTATCGAAGTGGAAGGGCGTTTTCATGGAAAATTGTTTTGTGAAAGTAATTCTTTGAAATATTCGAAGAATTGAACGAAGCGGTCGCGGCAGCGTGCGCGTCTCTCTTGTATTCACTCCTTGAAAATGGTCAACGGATGTGATCAAAACTATAGGGAGTATCAGACTTAATCACCGTGAGTAATCCCGAACAAAAACAAAAAAAAAATGATACTTTACAAAGTGATAATGGACTTTCAGTTAGAGTTAAACTCCCCCACAATATCTTTTTAAACTTATATCGTTAAGCCGCAAACAGTATATATTATGTATGATTACGCGAAATCCCTAGAAATAAATAAATATCGGTGGTCTTTTTCACAGAGCGCCATCTAGCCCCGAACTAAGCAAAGCTTGTAACATGGAAACCAGATAGCTGATAGAATACTTATATTATTTTTTTTGTAAATACATACTTATAATACATACTACACCCAGCCACAGAACAAACATCTATGTTCGTCACATAAATGTTTGCCCTGGGTGATAATATTGATAATTCGTTACGGGATAATTTTGTTACGCGATTACTCCGCCAATTATGAACTGATTTTGGTGATTTTTGTTTGATAGGTAATAATAGGTAAGTGTTCCCATATAAATTCTATCGAAATCAGTTTAGTAGTTTCGTTTTTAAATCAAAATCACTAGAAAATATACGGTTTCAGTATATTTATTAACCTCAAAAGAATTACAAGAATTAATTTACTGAGATTATACAATTAAAAGTAATTCAATGTGCTACAAAGCACAGCATGCAGACTTAGGTACATACATAAGATGTAAAAATGTGTTACAATCTTAGATTATTAGGTCTCAATAGTAATTATGATACTTCCATATCGAAACCAACGTCAAAATAATAAACAGGATTTTTTTTTTAATTCGCGTAGTTACGTATATTTTTACGGTTTAAGTAAATAACTCGGTTCGTTTCAACAAATATGAAGATGTCATTCAGGTACTCGATGTTAGTCGATTGTATTTTTGTTTAAAAAGCGTATTATGATAAATATATTCAGTAAATTCATATCTTCAAAAATTGTGATATGCGCGAGCGAGACAGCTGCTCGCAGCATTCTGAGCCTGAAAGGGCACTTAAAGAAGAAGAAGATGAGCCTATTGTAGTAAAAATAATTCACTCCGTCTTATGTAATTTGTCTACCGGTACCAGTAGTGACTTTTGTTTCAAAGCAGTCAAATCGAAAATAAATTCCGAATGTATGTTTATGGTGAATTTAAGAACTTGCCTGCTTAAGAAAAATACTTGACAAGAACTATAGAAAGAATAAAAGTCTTGCTAAGAAAATACCTTCTTTTTGGTTCGTATTCAATTATTCAGTTCATTAGCGCCGCATACATAAAAGGAACAATGAAAGGACTGAAATTACTGAGACGGCAGACGTAACATCGGGACCATAGTTAAGGTTTTATATTGCTATAGATTATACTAGGTGAATAAAACTGCAATAAACAACATAGATGATAGATTATTATGATTCTAGAAATGTAACATTATTAAGTGTGCACCTATGATGACGTTCAAACACAAACCATATCTACTTTTTTCTGGATTTTTTTAGAAGATATCGGGTAGTTACCATCAGTTCTACCAATAGAACAACTAAGGAAAAAAAACACATCTGTTCTACCAATAGAACAGGTAGTAACCATCTAAACTCGTTGCCGATCTAGGACATGGTATACGGCAGGTCGTCTGTTGTCATTGAGATATTATGTACTACGCAACTACTCGTACTAGAGATGGCACCCCTCAATAAGACTATACATCCGTGTAGTCGTGGTGATTATCGCGACTCTTCACTCTGTTTACTATCACTAAACGCTTGCTGTGATCACATCGTTTTATATTAAACGCATAAATAAACGCACGGGCAATTTTTACGATATACTCAGATATATTTAAGCGAATACATTTTTACGTGATATTAAATGAATTGGGACTATACCGTTACAACAAAATGAGACAATCATAGATTACGGTGTCGTCTCTAGTAGATAGTATAACATCTCTGTCTATGTCTGTAGTTTCATCAACCGCTAATGAGTAACAACGGGCCAATTAGTCGACATGTACACTATAAGTAGAGTTTACGACAACCTTATGCGAATGCTAATACTTATGAGAATCTGACGTTTACCAAGATATTGTGGACAATTTCGAAGGCTTTAGTTGACAGATCTAAAATAATTAAAATAACGCTGTCACTTTTTTATCAGACATGTTAGCTAAGGAAGCAATACTTTAGTTAGTTTAGTTCTGCCGACTAAAACCTTTAAAATCGACCACAGTGTCTAAAATAAAATAAGAACTTCCACACACTTCATAGATTTCATTAAACTTCGCTCTGTTGGGGACGTCATAAAACAAACGTAAGACCTGGGCACCTGACACCCAAAAGCCAGAGCTGATACTCAAATTCATCATTAAAACATCTGCTCGTCCGGAAATAGATCTCTGGCGTATAAAGCAGACACGCCCAACGACGGGTCACAGAGATACCAAAATGGAGGAGAAAAGCAAAGAAGGCCGACTTCACCGTCATTAAAGTCGCAAAAGCGTGAAAAATACCTTGAAATGGATCTATTCAGTAGGGTAGTTAAGCGAAGTTATTAATTAGATTAAATAAAACCAAAACGAATTATCCGAATTTCCGATCCGAATTTCCGCTCCGGCTCGTATCTGGTGCAAAGGTTAGCCATTGCCATTCAACGCGGCAATGCAGCCAGCGTTATGGGCACTTTTGCACCAGGTGCAGTTAGGGGTGGGTTATTTTCTTAAGTATGACTTGATTAATAATTATTAGTAGTATAAGTACTTAGTAAAAAAAAAAACGAATTATTATATTAATATTTACATGTAGACGATAAAAGCCGATCTTTTTTTTAAATTATATAGCAGCAATCGAGTGCATGCAATTTGGGCTTCACTACGCTAACGGGGGCAAAGTTTTTTTTAACTTGTGACATTATTGGACAACTTGACATTCTCTCTGCATTGTCCTTTATCAGCTCGCCTGGCACGCGAGCTTTGATAAACGTCAATCCACTCTTCCCCCCCGAAAACGAGACGACGTATCCATATTCTAGTTTTATCGCGTTCCCGCGCGGGAAAAGACCAATTAGTTTTCAGCGCGTGCTAGGGGGCATTCATATAATTCTGCTCACTTCGACCTTCCTTACCCTTTTCCTTTCTTTGTATTGCTGCTTCCATGAATTTGATATGTTTTTGTAAGTGGCATACAAGAGACTCTCTTTAAATTATGTATTCGCTAAAACATTTCAAAGGGTAACTCCTCTTTAGCTAATACAGAAGTGTTTGCTAAAAACGATTTTTTAGCTAACGTGATATAGTCGCTCCTCTGATTTGAACTTACTTTTAAGGTACTTGATATGACTCGACACTCTCCGTCGTCGATCCGTGCAATACCTCTTATCAAATTTTATGCTCACGTAGCGAAAAAAATATTTAACTTTTTTTGTTGGGAGAATAAATACATTACTTACCTTAGCTTTATTACTTGAAATATTATTTTTATTTGACCCAACACGATCTGGGCGTAATCATGTCTGCACAATGTTTTTTTGTTGAACCTCAAAATATAAGTTTCAAGTGAGGATGTTTAAATGCTAAAAAAAACCCGTTATAAAAAAAAATTACATCCAACTTCAACTTCCAACACCTGGATGACATCTTCATATTTTCCCGAGTTTTTCCAGTTATTTTGATTTAAAAACCAAACTACTGAACCGATTGCGATAAATTTATATGGGACCACCTCTGAAGTATTTACCTACCAAACAAAAAAAGAATCATTAAAATCAGTTCATAATTGGCGGAGTAATCGCGTAACAAACATTAAAAAAAACACAGTCGAATTGAGAACCTCGTTTTTTGAAGTCGGTTGAAAAACTGCACCTTTTTTGAAATTACCAAGTACAAGGCAATGGGTATTTCTATTTATTGGCATGTTTGTAATCCAAGGCACTTTTACTTTACTCATAGTAGGTACTTAAGTGAACGTCGTCGTATCGTACAGCAACGCTCCAATCCTATCCATTTTTTTTATAAACGTTATGTTCATCTTATAAGTAACTAATACGAATGTACTCGACTGAAACACCGACAAATGTCTAACAATACAAAAGTTACACGACCCCCTTCGCCGGAACCTAGAGCTATCGTAGGAAAGTCTCAGAACCAGAGCACGTCGAAAAGTCACTGAAACATCCCCAGATGTAAACGCTAGTTTTTCTAATAATAAAAAATAGGCTAGTGTTTCTCTACCGGGTGTTAAACTTTGTTACCAAAAGGTAAAGGATGATGTGGTTCAAAATAAAGCTCTGGATTCAGTCCAGTGCTCTGGACAGAATTCTACCTACTATTTATTTCTGTGTGGACCTGGGTATGTCCTTAAACTGCAACCAGACCCACTGGAGGACGGGCAGCAGCGTCCTCTTGGTTAACGGTGGTGACCATTCTGCGATCCCCAAGCCGCCTGCCAAGCGTGGGGATTATGGCAACACCCCCCTATAAAGGGGGAGGCCTTCGTCCAGCAGTGGACGTTTTATGGCTGACGACGTTTTATTTCTGTTTCTCATCCAGACTCTTCTATCTTCTAATACTATAAGAATCTCTGTCCTGACTGACTGACATACAATGCACAGCCCAAACCGCTGGTCGTACAGACTTGAAATTTGGATGGTGTATTCGTTTTGATGCGTAAGGGTGTACTAAGAAAGGATTTTACGAAAATCGACCCCTAAGGGAAAAAGGGGGAAACTTTTGTATGAAAGTCCTTTGTTTTTAAACTTTTAGACATGAAAATTTGTATTTGGATAGTTCATTTAAAATTAAAAATGCTATTTTCAATATATTTTTGACAAGGATGTTTTAGGGGGTGGAATGTTGCATGGTAAGATACTTGAAGTTGTAGAGATAAAATTGTTATTTGGGTAGTTCATGCAAAATAAAACATGGTATATTCAATATTTTTGACAGGGATGACTTAAGAGGGTGAAATGGGATGATTTAAAGTGGTGAATATGGGGAGAAAATAATTAGTAATTGACCCAGCGGTATGGAAGATACGAGTATTTGGGAGCGGGCGGCTTTCTACCGTACGAGGACGAAGTCGCGGGGGACCTCTAGTAATATATATATATATATATATATATACAATGTGTAACAAAAAGGTTCAACAATACTGAAGGGCATGTATGTACTCATCATTATGAACAACTTTTACTATGGGGTCAACACTGAAATCACGAATTTAAAATCAGCTGTTCCATATATTTTGTCCAAGGTCAATGAACTTTTTGTATGGAAAAGCCGATTTTATTTTCGCGATTTCAGTGGTGGGCCCATAGTAAAAGTTGTTCATAATGATGAGTACATACATGCCCTTCAGTATTGTTGAACCTTTTTGTTACACGTTGTATATAGCTAACCTAACCAGTCCTGTCGCTCTCTCGCTGATATCCACAAACGCGAACGCTTTAATTACAACGGTAGGTACTAGGTACGTTTTTTTGGTTTGGGTAATTAATTGGTTTACCGAACTTACCTATTGTTGTAAAATCAGGTGGCAGTCACGGACCGAGCTATTCATAGAATGCTTCCATCGAGCGATCACTAGCATTAGTAATGCCTCCACTTCTATCTGTCAGTCAGCCCTGTTCGATTGTTGGAAACTACACGTTGCACGACGTACAACTGATTTCACTTATGATTGCTAAAATATGTATGTTATTTCATGCAACATCAGCAAACTGTTGTTTTAGCCGTGACATAGCATTTAAAGACTATTTTCAATCGACTTCAAAAAAGGAAGTTCTCAATACGAGTATGTTTTTTATTTGTATGTATGTTACGCGATTACTCCGCCAATTATGAACAAATTTTTATTATTCTTTTTTTGTTTGGTAGGTAATACTTCAGAAGTGGTTCGATAAATTTATCGTAATCGGTTAAGTAGTTTGGTTTTTAAATCAAAATTACCTGAAAATATGATTAAAAAAGACACTTCACTTGCGGGTGCCGTGCCGAATCAATGTGCGACCACTCTAAATCAATTGACTGTCGGTAAACTTAGCGGAAAATAGTTAATTGAATAAATATAGAACTCATAACAATATGAAGATGTCATCCAAGTATTCGAAGTTGAAGTCAGTTGTATTTTTTTAAAGTGTATTATCATAGTAGATGATAAAAAAGTTAGTTCGTGTAGGTTGAATGTGACAGTACTGATTATGTAATATAAGTATTTAAATTGGTAAGGATTTAAATAGGAGTGAGTGATAACATAGAATTTGTATGGCTCACATATTTTATTAGATAGCTTCGTAAGCGCACTAGAACGTGTAGCATGGAATTAAAATTATAATGAGAATTATTTATGAACAGTTTTTCAATTATTATAGCTGTTCGGCTATATTTATTTTAACTTGTTATGAGACAATCAAAAGAATCAGTCTTCTATCGGTTACATTTTCAGTCAAAAGATAAGCTTGTCAGGTTGACTAGCAGAACTTTGATTGCTTAATTCGGCAAACAGACCAGATAATGGCGTAACCGGCGGTATACACATATTGTAGGTAATTTAAAGGGGGTTGTGGTGTAGTCGCGACTGTCGCCCGACAATCATGCACGCCGTAATTGCAGGCTCCCCACACTAACCGCAACACAGGCACGCAGCGTCGTATCGCTGTCGGCAGTTAACAGACATGCTCGCCTCAACACCTGTAGATTACCACAACCTACCAACAAAGGCAATCGCACCGACCCCCTAGATAGATAGATAGCTGGTGGTTCATCCTAGACCTCTCAATTGCTCAACATCCCTATTCGGAATTATAAATAATACGCTTATTAAAAAAAATAGAACCGACTTCAATTTCGACTTCTTGAATGATGACATCTTCATATTTTTCAGATATTATGATTTATTCCGGTAATTTTAATTTTAAAACCAAACTACTAAACCGATTTCGATAAAATGTATATAGGATCACCTCTGAAGTATCGCCTACCAAACAAAAAAAGAATCATCAATATCTATTCATAATTGGCGGAGTAATCGAGTAACATACATACAAAAAAACAAAAACATACTATCGAATTGAGAACCTCCTTTTTTGAAGTCGGTTGAAAAGCAGTAGCATATTATTTGATACACGTGTTCTAAGCACTGGCGACTCTGAACCACAAGCGGCTGCATGACGCTGAAGAAAAAAAAAATGGTTTTTTAAATTGTCTGTCAGAAAATCTCCCACTATGACGTACCTACTTCAGTTTATTTATTTTGTTTCTTAGTTGACAAGTGCCTACCAAAGATAAGTTGTGATTTGCATTAAAGGAAAATAATTATGTTCTTATTAACTATTCAAGACCGTGATTTATCATCAGAAACGAACCAGATCGCTCAACGTCGCATTAAAGTTGACAGTTGACAAATTCACCATAAATAATCAAGCTCTTTCATTAAATTGAAATCAATGAAACAAATTCATTAGGTACTTTCGAGAAGATACCAGTCGTAATATTGATTAAGGCAAGGTTTTCCTACGTTATAAGTGTGTTTGCCACTGTAGTCGATAATGAGTCGTATCCTGTAATTGATAGGGTCACGTTTTGCGATTACGCAGGTTCATGCGTGTCAAATTTGGATTTTTGAGACTTTTCTCACGTTTCTTACTTCACTTTCCGATTTACAAAACAAAAAAAATACTTAATTTCTTTTTTTTTGGGTCTTTTGTTAAAATATATGGCAGTCCTATCGTATTTTCTTAAATGAATGCTACAAAAATAATACAAGCACATCTATGTAAAATTAGAAAATTTCCGGTACGGGTCACTGAAGGCGACTCACACAATTGAACAGCTCTCGAGCTCCGTCTTAGCAAATACTTACCTATTGCTTTAATATTTCGTGTTTTTACCATGGAATAGCTTAGCAGGACACGAATAACAGATTTTTCATTGTCATCATTGATTACATTATTATATCGAGTCGATCATCCAAAAATTGTGTTACTCAAATATATGTCCAGTTTAAATAAAATAAGTACTTATGTTTTTAACAAAAAGTTGTATTTTAGTAGTTAAAAAGCGAACTATGGTAGGCAAACTTGGGAAAATACCTAATATAAAATAAATACCATTATAAATAATGGCATTTAATCTTTAGGTGCCCATTATCTTTCTGCCTCCCTTCGTCAAGACTACATAATTACATATATGTTTGTAGCATTGTAAAGTCTATTCAGTAGTAAGCTACTTGCAGGAAAGAGCGAGAGCCTCTGGGTAACCGTAGGCACATAATATTGTTTAAAACGGAGCCCCAAAGGATTACACAGCTTACATAGTAGGTGCTCAAGTGTTAAAGAAACTTTTGGCTCTGTAATAATACTTCAATCTACATGGATGCTATACACACTACTGTTGCAGCCTTTGACATTCCACTGATAGACCAAGGCCTGTACTATCCTCAAATGGTGATTGGACCATATTCCACAACGCTGGCCCGTTGCGGGTTGACGGATTCACATTTCCCGATTGGATTTCGCCGGAAATCTGCAGGTTAAATCAAATCTTAAGTTGGCAATCCCACACGACTGCACGCGTGCATTTCAAAATCTAATTAAGTATAAGTATAAAGTAAGTATATATAAGTATCAAGATTCCTGGGTATTATTTTATTCTTAAGCATTTACAATCTAATAATTCGGCCTGCTCCAGGACCGACTGTACTAATAATTTGCGTTATTCGTTATTTGACGCAAAATGCTTTAGTGTTCTAACAAGTTTACCACTTCCGAAAGTCCTTAGCTCAGATCTCTATGTATATATTTTCACATGGAGACCATATTGCAATCGTTAATCGTTTAATCACTTTTGTTATGTTTTCTGTCAAAATAAATGGGTTGACGTACTGACGTGTATTACAGCAGCTATAAAATACGGTTCCGTCGTCCGGGGTCGTTAGACTCCCAAATTATATCGATCGGGAACCTCAAGACACCGACCGCTCGAGAAAATGTCGAAGTATACTGAAATCTAGAATCACAGGTATGTAAAATATCTGTGAAGGGTGTGTAGGGACACGTAACAAAGCTCCGTTGCTGTACAAGAAATGATCATCGCCCTTTACCGGGACTTTAGGGTTTATGTCAGTTATACCTAAAATGATTTTGCGTATTTCCATATTTTTCCCGGTACTGGGCATGAAATATATATATATATATATATATATACAATGTGTGTGGCACCTACCCTGCAATCGCAAAAAAACATCAGCTGTTCCATACAAGAAGTTTATTGACGTTTGACAAAATGTATGGACAGCAATTTTTTTTAAAGAGTTCATGATTGGCCCCGTAGTGAAAGTTGTTCATACTGATAAGTACATAGGTACATACCCTTCCGAATTGTAAAAAAAAAACCGTATTGTTGAACCTTTTTGTTACACATTGTGTTTGGTTAATTTCAACAGTATATTCCGTACAGTATCTAAATTACAGCCGAGCCGAGCTCGTCAGCCGAGTTCAATTGATTTTGAATCAATATTTTAAATAAAAGCGTTTAGTAAATAAATGTTCAATGCTTTCTACGCTTGCCGACGAATAAAATTCATAGTAGGTGTCAGCAAGGCTATTTACACGGAAGTATTCTCCCCGTTCGTAGCAATTTATACTTAGTACATTAAGAAAAAAAATGTGTCTTTATTTGGAGGTACAATGGTGTGTTTGTGATACATAAGGTTTTTTTCTATAAATAAAATTAAAATCCCGCAACGGCTTTTCATACCCGAGTCCCAATAATGTTAATAAGTATACAGTATATATTTAGAATTCCGGAGGCGTGGAAGTCATATTGTATTTTTTTTGGCATCATATTTCGTAAACGATTGGTTCGGCTGGAAAATTACAAATAATTTCTATTTGCAAGATTACGAATAAATATTATTAAAAAAAAATAAGGGTGGTTTATTGTTTAACAAGTTGTGATTTAACAATGGTTCACGTAGATGGGTAGATCTACATCTGGTTGAAACATTGCGAATCGTCACACTATCGAGTCTCAGGGTGTCCTACAATACGTTGGGCGATTCCCGGTGTCTCCTCTAACACGGGTCGTCCCCAAAGTACAAAAGAAAGTAGTAAGTTTCATTCTTCTCCAGAGGAAATAAAACTTTTCCCAAAGTATCTACTCCACCCTACTAGATTCTTTTTTTTTTATTTTTTTTATCCACGCATTATTAGAAATTAGTCAGCTCCAACAATTATCAGGATTTACGACAAAGATAAATAATGTATGTTTACGCTAGAGATACAGTATACACGGTTACTTGTAACTCGACGTACTCCCGGCGCGATCAGCTAGGGGAGCTAACAAAATAGTAAAAAAAAAACTGGATAATTATTTTAAAAACAATAAAATATTCAAAAATAAGAGATTAATATTCAGAATCAAGAATGTGATAAGCGCGATATTTTTTTTTTTGGTATTTTTTACTATGAAAGCTAAAAATCTGTAACAACCCCCATAACAAAAATAGTTTAATTTTAAATATCTCGATAACTATTAACTTTCGCCCATACATTGGTGGGCTTAAATTTGATGTATGTTAGCTCCCCCTATCTGGTCCTGCCGGGAATACGTTGAGTTACCAGTAACTCTGTATAACAGTTGGAATGTATGTTCAGTCCAATGCCACTTCACGTTACTGATACGTTGAGCAATGTCGGTGACTTAGGTTCTCTGGCAAATTACTTCGACGAAAAATCACGAAGCTTATGTGACTTGTCTAACGCCTCACTCGAGCCGTCGATATCGTTAAGACACACTGAATATTCGATTCCTTAGGGAAAGATTTCCAACTTCGAGTTTCTTGCTTTATTTGTTCGTTGAGTTTCAGGAACCGGTCCGCAAAAGTACCTGTTTGTATAGTTTTGAAAAATGTATTCTCAAAGTACTCGTATTTGAGATAAGCAAAGATATTTGATTTGATATTTCGAATATTTAGAAATATCGTCAGTTCAGTTTTGATTATTATAAGTCTGGGTTTTAAAATAAAAGAAAAAAGTATAGATTTGTTTATTTTCTTTTTGCGCGAGTCTATTATGAGATTTTTTGAAATGTAATGACTTGATTAAAAAGTAAGTTATTTCAACAGAATTGGGGCCGTACCGTGAACCGCTTATAGCGTGACTGAATTTTATCGCCTCGCAATAAGGTTCGCGGTCGCGCAGTGTCGGCAGGTGAACCTATTCTGTCCCGGAATAAGCGCTCATGGTACGGGCCCAGATCGTTCCTACAAACAAGTCATAGCATAGCATTGCCATCCCCTATAAGTTCGGTCAAGGCTTTTTGGCAATTTAGCCTATTCCGACGGCCAAATCAAGAACATTAAGGTTGTTTAGAGACGCCACGCTCGCTCTATATAAGCATTATACCTACAACTAAATACATCCGGCGCTAACCCTAAACCTCGACCCAGTCCCGGTACCGATGGGTTTACATTTGTGTCCCAAATAGTCAACGCAGACGTCAGACTTTCTTTGCTCTGTGAGGCTGTTCGTCACGTCAAGCAGCTGCGGATCACTTCTCCTTTTGCCGTCGCATTAGCGAGTATAAAATAAATTTGACATACGTGCAAGAAACTTGTCATTTTTATTCGAACCTACCACAGTATCCTTCCTAAAGGGGACCTGGGTATGTCCTAAAACTGCACCCAGTCCCACCGGAGGACGGGCAGCAGCGTCCTCTCAGATAACGGTGGTGAGCATTCTGCGATCCCCAAGCCGCCTGCCAAGCGTGGAGATTATGGCAACACCTCCCTCTAAGGGAGAGGCCTTCGTCCAGCAGTGGACGTCTTCCGGCTGTTTATGTGACCAAATTATCATGCTCGGTGAGTTTAGTATCTGCCTTCCCAACTGAAAAAAGCACACAACACACAAATGACTTGAGACAACCTTTACAAACGGCCTTAAATAATGGTGCGGTGGGCGCTGCCGCTCTAGTCGCCCAAAGTCTTATAGACTAGGCATTAAAAAACAGACTTCGTAGGGATAGTCTACGACTTTGGAGGTCTGTCGGCTAACAAAAGTCCCGCTCATAAATGGGCTTGGTTATAGCCGCTGACAACTTCTCGTCCTCGTTGCGCAAGTCGGTAGAATAGATATAGACTACGTCTAGATAAATCGAATGCTTTGTCACTGGTGGCAGTGCTTCGCCCTGGTTAGAGTTCTTTTGTTTGCATTCATGCAACGCTGGTTCCGGCTCACTCACGTATGCAAAGCTTGGAACTGTTTGCATTTCTGAGCTAGAATCCAAGCAAGATATTTAATAATGTGTGCTAAAGTATAATTTTTGATTCTTCTTTAAGCGTTAGGAGGAGCTGCGTATTTCTAGTCTAGACAAAAATAAAATTACGTTTCATTCTTCGTAACACGTCTAGACGATATAACAAGAATCGCTATGCAAATAAAATGTTCATTGGTAGTCAAATAAAACGCAAATGGTTAATTTATTACTAAAAAGTTTTCTTGTGTACAAAGAGCTAAAAATTAATTATTTAATTATTTGTATTATGCATCATATTTCTTTATTTCTATTTATTTACTAGCTTTTGCCCGCGGCTTTGCCCGCGTAGTAATGTTGAATACTGGAATTCGGTTAAATCGGGGCCCAACTCAATTAAATCACTAAAATACGTATATTATTGCATTTTTTCCAAGCCGCTTGCAAGTCTTTAAGTTTGCTTGAGGATGATCAAATTTAATATAAAAAATTATTTAGCAGCTTAGGCTGTACAGTATCTATAATAATTATGTCCGTCAAACAGTCGTCTGCGTGGACCTACAAAAAAATAGCCTATGTCCGTTTCCGAACCTTATGCTATAACTACCTATCCAAAAATGCAGCTCCATCTGTTCAGCCGACCAATAAATACGCCCATCCCCGTCCCCATTCCCAGCCTCATCCCTATAAGCGGCCCCTTCCCCATCCCCATCCCTATACCAAATGTAATTTTAATATGAACACGCCCATCCCCGTCCCCATCCCCGTTCCCTCCCTCATCCCCATCCCGAACCCCATCCTCACCCCATCCCATCCCCACCCCCATCCCGATTTCAACTTTCATCTTAATATGGACACGCCCATCCCCGTTCCCAGCCTCATCCACATCCATATCCCATCCCCACCTGTCCCCACCAAATCCCCACCCCATCCCCACCCCATCCCCATCCCGATACCAATTGTAATCTTAATATGAACATGCCTATCTCAGTCCCGTCTCCGTTCCCAGTATCATCGCCACCCCCACCCCCACCCCCATCCCCACATCTATCCCCATACCTATACCAAATTTCATTTGAATATGTACAGCCGTTCAAAGTTAAGGAGAAACAAACGTACTATCACTAAAACTTCGTTTTTTTTTTATACTAACGGGAGCTGATTTTGAAAAAACTGTGACACCCGTATCTTTTTATTTTTATAGTAGAATATGTATACCAAGTTTTGTATCAATCGAACCAGAGAATAAAAAGTTTCATACAAACTTTAACACCCCATTTAACCCCCTTCGGGGTTGATTTTCGAAAAATCCTTTCTTAGTGGGCGTTTACACCTCTCCAAAAACATACCCTCCAAATTTCAAGTCTCTACGTTTAGCGGTTTGGGCTGTACGTTGTCTATATGTCAGTCAGTCAGTCAGTCAGTCAGTCAGGACAAAGCCTTTTATAGTTATAGATTAAAAAATAATTTAGCAGCTTAGGCTGTACAGTATCTATAATAATTATGTCCGTCAAACAGTCGTCTGCGTGGACCTACAAAAAAATAGCCTATGTCCGTTTCCGAACCTTATGCTATAACTACCTATCCAAAAATGCAGCTCCATCTGTTCAGCCGACCAATAAATACGCCCATCCCCGTCCCCATTCCCAGCCTCATCCCTATAAGCGGCCCCTTCCCCATCCCCATCCCGATACCAAATGTAATTTTAATATGAACACGCCCATCCCCGTCACCATCCCCGTTCCCTCCCTCATCCCCATCCCGAACCCCATCCTCACCACATCCCATCCCCACCCCCATCCCGATTTCAACTTTCATCTTAATATGGACACGCCCATCCCCGTTCCCAGCCTCATCCACATCCACATCCCATCCCCACCAAATCCCCACCCCATCCTTATCCCCACCCCATCCCCATCCCCATCCCCATCCCGATACCAATTGTAATCTTAATATTAACATGCCTATCTCCGTCCCGTCTCCGTTCCCAGTATCATCGCCACCCCCACCCCCACCCCCATCCCCACATCTATCCCCATCCCTATACCAAATTTCATTTGAATATGTACAGCCGTTACAAAGTTAAGGAGAAACAAACGTACTATCACTAAAACTTCGTTTTTTTTTTATACTAACGGGAGCTGATTTTGAAAAAACTGTGACACCCGTATCTTCTTATTTTTATAGTAGAATATGTATACCAAGTTTTGTATCAATCGAACCAGAGAATAAAAAGTTTCATACAAACTTTAACACCCCATTTAACCCCCTTCGGGGTTGATTTTCGAAAAATCCTTTCTTAGTGGGCGTTTACACCTCTCCAAAAACATACCCTCCAAATTTCAAGTCTCTACGTTTAGCGGTTTGGGCTGTACGTTGTCTATATGTCAGTCAGTCAGTCAGTCAGTCAGTCAGTCAGGACAAAGCCTTTTATAGTTATATATATAGAAGATAGAATATGTATACCAAGTTTTGTATCAATCGAACCAGAGAATAAAAAGTTTCATACAAACTTTAACACCCCATTTAACCCCCTTCGGGGTTGATTTTCGAAAAATCCTTTCTTAGTGGGCGTTTACACCTCTCCAAAAACATACCCTCCAAATTTCAAGTCTCGACGTTTAGCGGTTTGGGCTGTACGTTGTCTATATGTCAGTCAGTCAGTCAGTCAGTCAGTCAGGACAAAGCCTTTTATAGTTATAGATTAAAAAATAATTTAGCAGCTTAGGCTGTACAGTATCTATAATAATTATGTCCGTCAAACAGTCGTCTGCGTGGACCTACAAAAAAATAGCCTATGTCCGTTTCCGAACCTTATGCTATAACTACCTATCCAAAAATGCAGCTCCATCTGTTCAGCCGACCAATAAATACGCCCATCCCCGTCCCCATTCCCAGCCTCATCCCTATAAGCGGCCCCTTCCCCATCCCCATCCCGATACCAAATGTAATTTTAATATGAACACGCCCATCCCCGTCACCATCCCCGTTCCCTCCCTCATCCCCATCCCGAACCCCATCCTCACCACATCCCATCCCCACCCCCATCCCGATTTCAACTTTCATCTTAATATGGACACGCCCATCCCCGTTCCCAGCCTCATCCACATCCACATCCCATCCCCACCAAATCCCCACCCCATCCTTATCCCCCCCCCACCCCCACCCCATCCCCATCCCCATCCCCATCCCGATACCAATTGTAATCTTAATATTAACATGCCTATCTCCGTCCCGTCTCCGTTCCCAGTATCATCGCCACCCCCACCCCCACCCCCATCCCCACATCTATCCCCATCCCTATACCAAATTTCATTTGAATATGTACAGCCGTTACAAAGTTAAGGAGAAACAAACGTACTATCACTAAAACTTCGTTTTTTTTTTATACTAACGGGAGCTGATTTTGAAAAAACTGTGACACCCGTATCTTCTTATTTTTATAGTAGAATATGTATACCAAGTTTTGTATCAATCGAACCAGAGAATAAAAAGTTTCATACAAACTTTAACACCCCATTTAACCCCCTTCGGGGTTGATTTTCGAAAAATCCTTTCTTAGTGGGCGTTTACACCTCTCCAAAAACATACCCTCCAAATTTCAAGTCTCTACGTTTAGCGGTTTGGGCTGTACGTTGTCTATATGTCAGTCAGTCAGTCAGTCAGTCAGTCAGTCAGGACAAAGCCTTTTATAGTTATAGAAGATTAAAAAATAATTTAGCAGCTTAGGCTGTACAGTATCTATAATAATTATGTCCGTCAAACAGTCGTCTGCGTGGACCTACAAAAAAATAGCCTATGTCCGTTTCCGAACCTTATGCTATAACTACCTATCCAAAAATGCAGCTCCATCTGTTCAGCCGACCAATAAATACGCCCATCCCCGTCCCCATTCCCAGCCTCATCCCTATAAGCGGCCCCTTCCCCATCCCCATCCCGATACCAAATGTAATTTTAATATGAACACGCCCATCCCCGTCACCATCCCCGTTCCCTCCCTCATCCCCATCCCGAACCCCATCCTCACCACATCCCATCCCCACCCCCATCCCGATTTCAACTTTCATCTTAATATGGACACGCCCATCCCCGTTCCCAGCCTCATCCACATCCACATCCCATCCCCACCAAATCCCCACCCCATCCTTATCCCCACCCCACCCCCACCCCATCCCCATCCCCATCCCCATCCCGATACCAATTGTAATCTTAATATTAACATGCCTATCTCCGTCCCGTCTCCGTTCCCAGTATCATCGCCACCCCCACCCCCACCCCCATCCCCACATCTATCCCCATCCCTATACCAAATTTCATTTGAATATGTACAGCCGTTACAAAGTTAAGGAGAAACAAACGTACTATCACTAAAACTTCGTTTTTTTTTTATACTAACGGGAGCTGATTTTGAAAAAACTGTGACACCCGTATCTTCTTATTTTTATAGTAGAATATGTATACCAAGTTTTGTATCAATCGAACCAGAGAATAAAAAGTTTCATACAAACTTTAACACCCCATTTAACCCCCTTCGGGGTTGATTTTCGAAAAATCCTTTCTTAGTGGGCGTTTACACCTCTCCAAAAACATACCCTCCAAATTTCAAGTCTCTACGTTTAGCGGTTTGGGCTGTACGTTGTCTATATGTCAGTCAGTCAGTCAGTCAGTCAGTCAGTCAGGACAAAGCCTTTTATAGTTATAGATGATTGTCAGGATAGGTGTTTGACCACAGCATACACGATGCTCTGTCCATCCTTAAGCAACTCGAAATAAAATATGTAAAATCCCTATTCTAAAGTTACACCTTTGCTACTGGTTACTTTATAAGTTTGCCTAAAAAAAGTCCCCCCAACGATATTAACACATTAACTAACTAACCTGTGTCGCAACAAATTAGCTATCACATGTTCTAAGAAGCTAAGACCGTTACTTTACCTTCTCTTTGATCTAGGCTTCGCTCTTCGTACGGGCTGGAATACAATCGTGAGGTAATCTTTACTCACAGAGGATATGCCCGTATTAACTCAGTTTTATAACGGACGGACAGTAATAGCCTGGTCTTTAATAATGTTAGTTGACGGCATAACGCAGTTAATAAGTTATTGGCGTGGTTATGATGGTATTTGCTAGGTTAGACATATCTTTTTGCGACAAAATTAAATGCTTATAATCACATTGTATCTCGTTATTGAACAAATGTAAAAAAAGATGTATTGTCTTTTTAAAGTGTAATAACTTGAAAATAATCTTTATTCATCAACCTATTTCTTTACTTTCCAACTTATTATTAGATTTGTTATCAATAGATTAGTGAAAACATCTGGGTATGATATTTTTAGGGTTCCGTACCTCAAAAGGAAAAAAGGAACCCGTATAAGATCACTTCGTTGTCTGTCTGTCTGTCTGTCAAGGCCCTTTTTCTCTGAAACGAGTGGAGGTATTAGGTTGAAATTAATATCGCATGCGTAAGTCCACGGTCCCGGTAAAAAAAATTAAGCTTCTAAGTCAACGTAATAAAAAATTACAGCCATTTTTCTCGAGTTTTTGGTGTTTTTTAGACTTGCAAGTAAATCATCATATGGTACTTCCCGTTGACCTAGAATCACGAAGTTTGGCAAGAAGCAAGGTCACTTATCACTGGTTACGGGAAAAATCTGAAAATTTATAATTTGTAGATTAATCGTCATTTCTCAAGCCAAAACTTGAATGATTATTCCGTTCGGTTGGCTTCCGTTCTTTAGTTCCCAAAAACTGAACTAGATGGCGCCACAGAGAAAATTTGCCCGCGCCACTATTTTAACGCAACTGTTTCGTTCGTCCTTGTGGTGGCACGAGCTGCGTCCATAAAAATTATACTCCCAAAGACTGAAACGTGATTTCTAATATCTGAGGACTGGCATCAACAAATAGTACATTTCATAGTAACTACAGAAAAAGACGAAGTATGTACCTAAACGATAGAAAAATTTAAAAAGCTGGAACATCTTGTCGAACGTAAATTGAAACTATTTTTTATGGTTCCTTACCCAAGGGGTGTTCAACTGTACCCTAATTAAGCAATCCGTCTCTGTTTGTCTATAAATAAATACACAACAAAAAAATATGTAAATGTGTAAATATGTTAGTTCGTCTGTTTTTGATCTATAACGACGTATATCTCGTAAATCGTAATAAGTAGCCGGTTGTTTTCATAGAATATTTGTTAGATACTGTCGCCGATTATCTTTTTACTTGTCGTGGTACGGAACCCTCGTTATTCTAGTCGCAAGTACTAGTATTGACGTCTTTTTTTGTTGTTGAATGATGTGCATTGACTGGTAAATTCAACTTCAAAAAGTATATTCTTATAGGCTAGGTGGTCACCCCAATACCAGAGTGAATATGCCGTGACGGTTGCTATTATATAGTAAACGATCGAGACCGACAATTTAACGAGACAACTGACCAACAGTGAGGTCTGTTGTGAACCACACTCGCGGTCACCCATCAGAAGACTTACTGGACTATCCGGTGCTTATCTGCCGTGATATTTTAGGAATATGTACATAGTAGCTACGACCGCTGCGGTTGTAACTTACAAATTATTGAATTTAGCGATGCGAACGATACAGAATCAATACCGTACCATTGATTTAACATGAACAAGAAAATTAACCTTGTACCAAAACCTTTTCTTTCAACTTACGGCAAATAGAACTGGCAAGATCAACTATGCGAAGTGGATTTACTAGAGAAACTACTGGGTACGAAGAGAATTAACATCTAATATCTCAGGGTGACGAGCGCAGTGCAGTGCGGCGCAGGATTGCGTTCGCAAGTTCCAAATTCTGCCATTGTTACTGTTAAGTATAAGCAGGCGTGATGATGGTTACCACTAGGCGAACGTTTCGTATTTTTGATAGTCTCGCTCCATTGCGTAAAAAACATACCAATATTTTATTAGCATAATGATTATGTAAAAAAAAACTGTAAGCCTGTAAAAAAAAACAGCCTTTAATTTTTTGTGTTCTTTTTTCCTATTATCAACAGACTTCAAAAAAGGAGGTTCTCAATTCGACTAAATGTTTTTTTTTGGTATGTATGTTACGCAATTACTCCGTCAATTATGAATTGATTATGATGATTATTTTGGTAGGTGATACTTCAGAGGTGGTCCCATATACATTTTAACGAAATCAGTTTAGTATTTTGGTTTTAAATCAAATTACTGGAATAAATAAATCAAAACAACTGGAAAATATGAAAATGTCGAATAGGGTAGATGACTGATGTTTATATCGTTGAAACCAATAGCTTTGATGAAGAATTTAAGTAAATATAGTATGTTTATTGAAAAAATAATATAATCGGTTAATAATGTTCTGATATATGAGCGTTTAAAGTGTTTGTTAGAGACAACTCTGTCCCTTTCCCACAAAACAAAAAATGACGTCACGCGTTATTTGTCAGAATAGAATTTATATGGCGTACAGAGAAGTGACGTCACGATTTGCTGTTTCGCCTCTCTGTCTAACATGATATTAAAATGCTTATAAGTTGTTTATTTTTGATCAGATTTTCGTTTTCTTTCATTAATCAGCTATATTTATTTATGAAATTTAATTTAATTAATATTTTATAAATTTATGGGCCACATTTTAATAGGACAATAAAAAAAAACCAGTGATCTAGCCTATTATTTAATAGTTATTTTATTATTCGGGGCGGAAACAAATCCAACATTTCAGGGGTATTTCCGATAGAGCACCAATTTTTTGAGGACCCATGAAATGACCACCTCGCATATTCCCAAAATTGGAACTAATCAAAATTTTGGCTTGGTGCTATTATGGGAACAAAAAAAAACTGATTTTATTCCCTTTTGCGAACCTACATCAGCTTCTAGTGATGGGATGGGACCTTAGATAGATTTTATTTAACACTATTACTAATTAATTTAACAGTTTGGTTGCCTATAGTCACTTACGCGACTCAGATAAAGCGCTATCTACTATTCTAAGCCCTAAGAATCGTTGCCGTTTTGACTATCTTTCTATAATTAAAAAAATACTTATTTGGGTATAACTCCATTCCGAGTTTTATCCAAAACCGTTTAGCCGTTTTGTATTATTTTAATTTCTTTATCTCCGTCAAATGGTTGCCTGGACGAGATCGCTTTTAGCGATAAGGCCGCCATTTGTGACATTTATAAGGTTACTATTACCGTGTAGATTTAATTCTTGGTGTTCACAATAAAGAGTTTCTATCTGTCTTCTTCTTTTTTTCTTTTTCATTTGAGTGACGAGACGAGCGGTACGTTCGCCTGGTGGTAAGCGTCACGCCTGCCCATAACAGTAGCAGTACCAGAATGGTGAACTTTCGAATACAACCTCATCACCCTAAAATATTAGATGTTAAATCTCTTCATACCCAGTAATTTCTCTAATAACATTGCACTTCAAACCGAAACACAGTAATGCTTGCACACTGCTGTTTGGTGGTTGAATAAGTGGCAAAGTGGCTATCTAAATACATTACCAAATTGTAAGTTATGTTATCGTGTAGTATAGTATAGTTAATATAATACTGCAAAGTATTTAGTGTCCCCTCACTAGAAGCTGTGCTACCGTAGGTGCGCAAAGGAGAATAAAATCAGATTTATTTTAATGTTCGCATAATAGCATCAAGCCAAAATTTTTATTGATGCTGTTTTGGGAATATGCTAGGTGCTCATTTCATGGGTACTCCAAAAATTGGTGCTCATCGGGAATACCCCACATTTCAAAGTTCATAAAAATCGTTCCAGCCGTTCTTGAGTTATAAATGGTGTAACTAACCCGACTTTGTTATATATAGCTACTAGATTTGCCTATGCGCTAATGTAAAACCAGAACATACCAAAGAAATAGGCATTGCCGCCGGTGCATAGAATTTACGAGATTTTTGTGCTAATGCCTTAAAGATGTAACTTAATTTTGTATGATTTCACCATTATGGGTGCCATATTATAACCCTAGATTCTAAGAAAGGAAATGTACCCATTTATCTACTTTTAACCGTATTTTTAAAATTCATTTGTTGAAAGGAAGAACCTGGAGCGCACGACACAGGTTACCCTAGTGTGGGATCCAGGGCACACAGAAGAACCGCTGTTCTTGGTTTTTAGTTGACGTGGTTTTGACACATTTTGTTTTATTTTTACGGGAATACGAGTACTCACGTTTAATTAAATCAGGACTAAATCAGGTGCTAAGCAGGACGCAGCTGTACGTGCGTGTAGCTCTGTTTTCACTCTGTTTTCAGGTCACCGGATGTGATCGGAACTATAGTCGGAGTATCCGATTTAATTAAACGTGATTATTCCCGTATAAATAAAACAAGAATGTTTTCTCAGTTGTTTTTCGGTATATTTAAAATTGTAGGTATAGTGTCTTTGAACAAATATAAAAAATAAAAAATAGTCTACTCTTCAGAGTGATAATTTATTTATAAACATTCTTCAAGCAACCCAAATCATAGCTCTGGGGAAACATCCCGAGGAAGGACATTCCACATACCGTAGGTTCACGGAAGAGGAGTACGGATGAAACGAAACTTCTACGTACCTATTTAGAATATGCTGATGAGAGTTTTCACTGTGACGTGCGGAATGCAACTTTGTTTGGTTCTATAGGAAAATCAAGAATGGAAATGTAATAGAATCTTTAGAAACGTCACGTAGGTAGGTACGTAGATTGTTTATAGTGGAACTGAGAGTAATCACTCTCGCTAGTTCATTGCTACGCTCAATTGGACTACTGGGAAAAAATTGTCGCGATAGTCTCAAGGAACAAATATGGGGTGGAACCATTGGGCTTAATATCTATAGAGTCACAAACGTGCAAAAAATATGTCCACAGCAAAACTCGGCGCACTGCATAGCGTGCGTGGAACTTTTTGAACGACTTGAACTACGATATGACACAAGCGCTCATTCATTGAACACTATACAAGCGACATAACGTCTAAATTCGAACAATTGTGACCTATAAGGCACGTATAGGTATGTACAACGGCACTCGGACGTTTTTTGACCGTTGTGACTCTTCAGATATTAGCTCAATGAGTGGAACTAGTGAAAATGTACTGATGGTACGAAAGCACCTATTCACTTCAAAGATGTATTTGGGCCCCGAGAGAGAGAGCTAAATCTTCCAAATGAAACCCACACAATTTGATAAAATATTTGACCAAAAAGGGCGCCGAAGATCAAATCATAGATATATATAATATACGTAGAGCGCTCATTATAAATTGAGAATGAGGAAGAAACTCTTTGGAACCGAAAAAAGTAGTTACTGGCTGGTAAAGCTGGAATATTGATAAGATTAAAAAAAGAAAATAATTTGAATATGTTTTGTTTTTAAAAAATGGAAGTCTTTTGTTTGCAGTCTGTCGTAGCGTGTCGACAACACTGGAAATGCGTGAACCTTCCAAAAATGGAAAAAATGTAATTGCATGCGGTTATTAAGTATCTGTGCTTGAAAAATTTCACTACGGAACGAACTAATCAAGACTTGCAGGATAATTAAGGAGCAAATGCACCACCTTATTCTACAGTTACTCGTTGGTGTGCCGAATTTAAAAGTGGAAGAACATCTACCAAAGATGACCCTCGCCGGGCCGCCCCATAACGGTAGTGACCGAAGTAATGGTAAAAAAGTCGAGAACATTGTTTTAGCAGATCTTCGTTTCACGGTACGTTTTGTAGCCGATGAAACAAAGATTTTGACTGGTAGTGTGCATAGCATTTTACACGAACTCTTGGTGACGAAAAAAGTATCCGCGCGCTGGGTCCCCAGAATGCTTACCGATGCACAAAAACAAACCAGGCTAAACATTTCTCGAGCTTCAATGGAAAGGTTACAACAAGATCCTGATCGTTTTTTGTCTCGATTCATAACAATGGATGAAACATGGCTTCATCATTACGATCCTGAAACAAAATTACAATCTATGACTTGGAAAATACCATCATCTACAACTCCTAGGAAATTTAAGGCGAGTCGTTCCGCCGGATATATCATGGGCTCTCTTTTCTGGGATAGTAAAGGGGTGGTCATGATAGAATATCTCGACCATGGAGCTACTGTAACGGGCTCTTTTTATGCAGAACAAATGAAAAAATTGCGTAACGAAATACGCGAGAAACGGCGAGGCAAACTAGCAAAAAATATTTTGTTCCATCAAGATAATGCCCCGGTTCACAAGTCCGCCGTGGCTACAATTCGTGATGCTGGCTTCGAAATACTTGAGCATCCTCCATATTCACCCGACCTTGCCCCTAGTGATTTTTATCTATTTCCGAGGTTGAAGGAGTCTCTGAGAGGACAGAGGTTCGAAAATGATGAAGCAGTAGTCGCTGCAGTACAGGAGTTCTCAGGATGAAGAGTTTTTTAAGATATGAATTTTAAGCTTAGAAAAAAGATATTCCAAGTGTATTACGCTAAAAGGCGACTATATCGAAAAATAAAATAACATTTAATAAAAGTTACCGGCAACATACTCATTCTCACTTTTCATTGAACGCCCCTCGTAGACATTCAACTTTTTAAATTGTTAGAAGGAAACCGTCCGTAAATTCGTTAGAAGTAAAGCGTCCAGTTGTTGTCTGAAAACAGAATGTGGCATGTAAGTTATTGTATAAGTTAAAAATGTATAAGTGACCCAAATGTAGCGCTTATAAAAAACTCGTTCCTAACATTTATAAATTGAATTTAGTAGCTTTTACTGAGCTTTCACGTGCTTAACTATAGAAAGGCCACATTACATATAATTTCATGGATTTAGCATTGAATGTCGATAGGTTCTTTAGGATCCCGCTTTCTCGCAGTATAATGCATTATGCATGGTTTCTCGAAGCGAAGGTCTAGTCTATACCCATATCCAATTCGAATTATCACTACGTTTGGGTAGCATATATATCGAAAAATTTGCAAATAGGTATTTCAAAATATTTTTTTGAGAATACTGATGTGCATGTGTTTTAACAATATGATGCATGTATATGTGTTAATAACGCACTGCTGGCCATAGGCCTCAAAGGGCGATTGGGCCAAATACACCAACTTCTATCTTCTATTCCGCATACAATGTCAGTAATAAAAAAAAAACAATATCACTACGTACAACGTTACAATAGGCGTGTGGCCTAATGTTTAATTTATGACAAATAACAGGCTTAGTGATGAATATAATACATTCATACATCTAAATACATACATTACACATACTGAAAAAATAAATTGAATTGGCTGATAAATCTCTGAGATATGAGCGTTTAAAGTTTTAGGTGGGGATAGAGAGTGGATGCTCTATCCCTTTCTCGCAAAGCACGTATTAGTATAGCATTTGTATGCCGCGCCTGAGGCTTGACGTCATTGCTCAGTATAGCGCGCTCTCTCTCTAGCTTGAAATTAAAATACTTACAACTTATTTATTTTAGATTTATTTTAAATTTTGTTTTGGTTGATAGGCTCTATTGATGATCAGCTTTTTTATGAGGTAATAAAAAAAATGTAGTCATCATGCCTATTTTCACATTCCGTTCCGTTAGGTAGGCCTTCGTTCAGCAGTGGACGTCCCCGGGCTGATGATGAATATGTATTTTTTTTTCATTTTGTCAAATTGGACATCAGGTAACAGCTTGGCTTTACTTTAAAAGCCTTTTAGGAATTCTCTAGAAACGCTATATGTGTGACTTTTCGCTCTATTCAAGGGAGAGTAGGCATCTCTGGCGGCTCGGCACGTAAACTCCACGTAGTTTCAATTAAAACTGCGGCGGCCCTCTTTCTCGTCAAAAAGCTAGCCAGCACATATTCCAGGGGTGTTTCGCCCTGTCACAGGTCACCTATTGACTTATTTCCTCGAGTGTGAAAAGCGCTAAAGCTTACAACGCAACCGACGATATATCACTTATAAATGACACGTTGTAATATACTTTATCACATAATTAGTAATACGAAGGAATAAAACTCGTAGTAGGTATATTCTTACCGATTCATCATCATCATCAGCCCGGAGACGTCCACTGCTGAACGAAGGCCTCCCCCTTAGACCGCCACACTATACGACAACCTGCCATTTGCATCCACCGGTTGCCCGCGACTTTTACAATGTCGTCGGTCCACCTAGTGGGAGGTCTTCCTACGCTGCGTCTTCCGGTTCCGCCACTCAAGAACCTTTCTTCCCCATCGGTTGTCAGTTCTTCGAGCGATGTGTCCTGCCCATTGCCACTTCAACTTACAAACCTTATCGATTACCGATTACCGATTGCTGATTGTATTCCTTGTATTGCTTGTAGGGGTGCACAAGGCATGCGATTTCTTTCTGTCGCCTTCGCTCTTATGTTAATCGAAATGAGGCTGACGGGTGACAGATATAATATCGCATGTTTTGTTATAACTTCGGAGCTTAAAAAGTATTACTATTATTATTACTTATTACCCGAGTACTCAAGAAGAGTTTAATTAAACTACAACTAACGTTTTCCGGGTCGTTGTAAGTTTATGTGTTTTTATGTTTGTGACCGCATAGCCTTAAGGCTTAACCGATTTTTAAGTGTGGGAGTCAGTATTTGACTTACTGTTCGAGGTGCCGGGCAATATTGTACTAGATTTTTGTTTCTTTTTTAACATCACACAGTTGTTTTATACTATTTCTTACTATTAGGTTATTTGGATCTAAGTATGTCCTAAAACTGCATCCAGAACCACCAGCAGCGTCTTCTTGGTTAACGGTGGTAAGCGATCTGCGATCCCCAGGGTGGGGATTATGGCAACCCCTCCCTGTTAAGGGGAAGGCCTTCCCAAATATCAATTTTCATCACTATAACTTCTAAAACAAAGAACTTTCCATACAACATCCCCTTAAATCATCCCTGTCAACAATAATTTGAAAACAGCAGTGTTTATTTTAAATTAACTATCTAAATCCAAAATTTCGGGAGTAAAAGTCCAAAAACAAAGAACTTTCATACAAAAGTTTAACATTAGGGGTAGAATTTCGAAAAATCCTTTTTTTATAATAATCTCCTTTTTTTTAATAGTCAGTCAGACAGAGATTCTAATATAATAAAAGGCTCTGTCCTGACTGACTGACTGACTGACTGACTGACTGACAGACAACGCACAGCCCAAACCGCTGGTTGTACAGACTAGAAATTTGGAGGGTGTATTCGTCTCGATGCGGTACTAAGAAAGGGTTTTTCGAAATTCGACCCCCAAGGGGAGAAAAAAAGGGGGGGAAGTTTGTATGAAAGTCCTTTGTTTTTAGACTTTTAGTCACGAAAATATGGATTTGGATAGTTTATCCAAAAAAAATGCTGTATTCAAATTTTGTCGACTGGGATTATTAAAGGGGTGGAATGTTGTATGGAAAGTTCTTTGTTTTTGAAGTTATAGTGATGAAAATTTGTATATTGGTAGTTCATTCAAAAGGGGGGAAGTGGGGGTGGGGGGGGGGGGGGTAGATTTGGTAGAGTTAGCTCGGAATGTTTTTGGAAGAATTGAAGAATTTTGGGAGCGGTCCGTATTTCTTCCGCACGCGGACGAAGTCGCTGGGAGTCGCTTGAAGACCTCTAGTAGTATTAGATAATACAATGTGACAAGAAAAACTCGAAAAAAGCGCGAAGGAGAGAAAACTTTCCGAGATGCTCTTGGTTATGTGAATCTAGTAGGATATTAATAGTAACATAATATGTTTTCTATTTATGAGATAAACGTTTGAAAATTAGATGCCGATTTGTATTTGTGTTTAGATACCGTGATTCAATATTGCTGATGTGATTTAATCTGCACGAAAATTTGATTAACGCATGAACTGCGGAACGAAGCGAACTGTATTGCTTTGTGTGAGGTACTAGAAATTAGTAAAGCTCCGAAACTCAATTAAACAAGCGCTATACTGTTTCACAAGAGGCGAAAATTTACGTTTTTAAATACGCCCCGCTGTTAGTTTAAACACGCACCTGCTCTACCATGGTGCTTTATATATATTGAATGAGTTAAATCAAATTTGGCTTAACTTCAGCTGGCCGTATACAGAGACATTGTATTATTAATATTCAGTAATAGAACCTTTAGCCGGTACAGATGGCAAAACATCATAACAGAAAAGTGCTACCTCGAAGAGTCACAACCACTGAAGAGAGATTTTTACATAGAAAACGCGTGGATTGGAAAACAAAAGAAAATCGCGGTTTGCTACTGCAGTCAAAGTGTGCCTTTGCCAGTGCCGTAGAGGTGCCTTTTAAGAGGTGCCAGCCAGCAGGTGCATTATAAAATGTGCTTTTAAAATGTCGAGTGTTAAATCATCCGACTAAACACAAACTAGAAGCGTGCACCGTACTCTACCCTCGGGCCGTGAGGCTGTGAGGATCGAGCTAATGAGATTTCCGATACTGTCAGCGCTATTCACACTCGGATGTCAATACCTCGACAAGGACGAGCGCTTTGCATTGTGACCTAGTATCGTAGCTATGTATACTATAAAAAGCTATCTAGTAAAGCTATGTAGCTGGCAAAAAAGATAGGTATATCGGGCGATGCAACTATTCTTGCTAGACTAGTTTTGTCTTTGTAGGTGAATGAAAACTTCAAAGTATGTCCGAAAAATGGTAGTTAATGAGCAGGCCCTATATAGAAATTCTATATAAATATAATTATACGTCTTCATCGAAGCGAGTGCATTGCGGCGATCGCTAAAACGGTTCAACTTAAGACAATACTATAAAAAGTGGCAAGCTTAGCAAGCGTGACAGTTTTAATTATTTTCACGGTTAAAGCACTCTCTCAAGTGAAAAAAAATATCAGAGAGAAATTTTATCTATTTTACCAGCTGTTGGCTTAGCCCACTTGCATTACAGTACTGGTATATAAGTAAGAAACATCTGGACAGCCTGATAGCTCAGTTGGTAGCATGTCTGCCTTCTGAGCTGTAGGGCGTGGGTTCGATCCCCACCCAGGACAAAAATGCATGTGACGTACATCGATGTTTGTTCTGTGTCTGGGTGTAGTATGTATTATAAGTATGTATTTACGAAAAAAAATTGTATATAAGTATTCTATCAGCTATCTGGTTTCCATAATACAAGCTTTGCTTAGTATGGGGCTAGATGGCGCTGTGTGTAATAAATGTCCCCCCCCCCCCAATATTTATTTATTTTATTTATCTTGGCTAAAGTCACTGAATAAATAATAGTGCCACGTACTAGAGTCGACAGACAACTATAATTTCATCAGTAAAACTTGGTACGGCCGAAATTGCGAATAATGCATCGGAATGCTTATCTATCTTCTACCTATCTATATATACTAGAGGTAGACCGCGATTTCGTCCGCGTACGAAAAAAAATCGGCCCGCTCCCAAAATTCACCACTTTAAATCATCCCGAGCAATGACAGACAACGCAACAGCCCAAACCGCTGGTCGTACAGACTTGAAATTTGGAGAGTGTATTCGTCTCGATGCGTAGTGGTGTACTAAGAAAGGATTTCTCGAAATCAACCCCTAAGGGGGGCGGGGGGGGGGCGGGTAAAAGGGGGGAAACGTTTGTATGAAAGTCCTTTGTTTTTGGATTTTTAGTCACGAATATTTGGATTTGGGTAGTTTATTTAAAATAAAAAATGCTGTTTTCATATTCACATTCAATAGACGGGGACGATTTAAGGGATTGGGGGGTGTAATGTTGTAAGGAAAGTTCTTTGTTTTTGATGTTATAGTGATGAAAATTAATATTTGGGTAGTGATGCGTAGGGGTGCACTAAGAAAGGATTTTTCTGCAATATGTGTGACGTTCCGGAAACAAAACCCGTGCAAGTCGGACCCAGACACCGAGGAAAAAATATTTGCATAAAGATTGCTTGCAAATGTCATTTTCATAGATTTTCACCTTATAAATTCGTTTATTCGCACAACATTCATGTATGAAACGAAGACATCATACATTATGTATATATTAAACAACTCGTAACTAATCGACCCAAATAATAAAAAGTTAAGTATAAACAATAAAACCGCAGGTCTACGTAAACGCAACTTTAAAAAAAAAGCTTATTTAAATGTCTTGATATTATGACTTAATATTTCTATTTGTTAATAAGACAAAGACAGGTTTTGCAAAGCGTGTCAAACATAGCGTCACGACACGCCAGAAACCATGGCGCCAAGGGTGTACCGTTTTTTGTATGTTTGCTGTTTAAAGGAATAATAGAGAGCGTATCATGTCATGTTTTTGGAACGGGTCCGTAACATACGAGAAATAAAAAAAATACCATCATGGGCTAGGTTCTTAAAGTAGATTTCCTGAATTCAATTTTTCCTTCCGGTTTGGAAAGCCGATCTGAGACTTGACATTATTTAATGTAAATGCCTGAAATTTTTTTTCAAAAAAAATGTATTACCTAATGAAATAGATAATATGTTTTGTCCTCCTTTTCATGTAGCTACCACGAAAATGCTTAAAGAAAATTTCAATATTTTCTTTGGGTTCCTTTCTTGTGCGTCACATGTATTAAATAATTTCAGTGCGACAGTTCTTAAAGTCTTCGACGAACTGATTGCCATATCGATAGTAAGGCTTCTTATCTCAATATCTGTTCTCTGTTCACCGGAAGTAATGTTATGTACTTACTGCTAAAGTTCGAGGAACAAACCCTATATCCAAAGAGACTACTAAAGCTCGTGCGATCCTTGATAGCGCCAGTCAGTCAAGTTTCCTATCTGAAGCTATAGAGCGGAAGCTAAATCTTTCTCCACAATCTTTAAATACCGAAGTAATTCGGTAATGCTCGTACACCGCTAAAAAATCCTACCGAACGCTGTGCTATCAAGCTGCAATCCAGCGACAACGGGTTCAGCGTTGCAGTGTCATACCTTATCTTCCTACGTATTTCGGATGAGATGCCTAAAACAACCTTCGACCTAAGTCACTTACAACTACATACCAAATACCAGCTCGCTGACCCAGACTTCAACCGGGCGGGCCCGATAGACATGCTCATTACGGAACCCTAAAATCAACTTAATTATTACATATTTTGTACTCCACCCAGTGAGCATGGTGTCACTGGAACGCAATGATAGACTATCGGATTTCGTTCCATAGAGCTTTTACTTCTTTACTATGTTGGCACACTGACCCCGAAGTGGGTCTTAGTCTCCGACTATAAAAGACGCCAGTCATTGCGCTTAGCGTTAGTGCTTTTAGGGTTCCACATTTTAACAAAATACTAGTGGTAGATTCGGTATTCTAGTCAAACACTACTTTTAGTTTTTGGCTGTTTTTTAAAATTCTTGTTTGAGTCTGCATGTTTTGTTCAACACCTCGACGAGGCATTAATACCTACTTACATAATTGTAGTAATGAGGTCAGAAGACTGGCGCTCTGGAATTGTTGGACGTGACTTACATACCCTCTGTTCGCAACATCCATTCATTATGATTGCAGGGTCGTTGCAACCTTCTTTGTAACACGTGCTGACTGCGAAACGTCACATTAGCGCCGTTTAGCCTCCGCTTAGCTAGTTACTGTGTAACAGGCGAAATATTTCTTTTAATTTCATTCTAGTACAAATTCATACACCAAAGTATTCAAAGGCACTTTTAGCGACTGATGTACCCATACATTTTAAACCGTTGTAGGCAGCTGGTTGAAATGTTCGCAGAATGTGTTATTTATTACAGCTCCCTTTTATTTTAATAAAAATGAAGGTCGAGTTGCCAGTTAAAAACAAAGTATTTGTAGCTAAATCGTAAAACTGTACGTACCTAACACAAGTCGGGCTCGCTCTGGACTCCAAACTGAACCAAAGAAGATTTATTTTGTGGTGGCCGGTATTATTTTACTGCTTATGATTTTCTTTTGGTATTTATTAAGGTTTTTTTACTAAAGTTTTTTATGGTAGGTGTATAGGCTGACGTTGGACTGCCATCTCCGTGCCGTGGTGAGCGCAGATGCAGTCTACTATAGAGCACGCTTACCTATAAGAAACCGATTCACTCGCGGCTTAAGGACTCCCAGATTAAAACGAATAGTATGAATAATGGTATTTGTTTAACCACAAAACAGCGTACAAGTATTGAACATTCATCATAATCGTCTTGGGGGCCTCGTCGTCTCATCTTGGACATGAACCCGTGTCGTCCAGTCATGACCTCCATGCCGCCTGATGTGGTCCACCCAACGGTGCGGCCACTGAAGAGAGAAATGAATAGAACGGAAATGTGACGTGCCGAGCTAGCCGGCATTAGGTGCAAATGCGCTTAATGACAATTCTACCAATATACATGTTTTTAAACTAAGAATACTCAAAAAGACAATTTAAATAGATGCGTAGGAAACCCCTCCACAGTGCATCGTAATTAGATCAACTTTAATCTGTTGCAAATTGGCATTTCGTTTTACTTCAAATGCGCGACCAATTAATGGCATTTTTGCGTCGTAGTTTCTATACAAATAAGTGTAAAACTGGCGACGGCGGTTTTCTATACAATTGCTTTAGAACATTGTTTTGTCAGCCGTTCTACCTAAGAAGTAGGGCTTTCTCTTTTCTGTGGGTGCGGCGGCTGGCCTCATCCATGGGTGTCAACTCTACGTCTCCATTCCATGATTCTTATGAACCAGCGGGACGCTTGCGTTTAGGAATGTGTCCTGCCCATTTGCCAACGCCCACTTTTTCCTTGGTATTGTGGCTATCACGTCACTCACCTTCATCTTGCTTCGAATCCAGTAATTGCGTTTTCGGTCGCGCAGTGTGATTCTACAGAGGTATGATGGTAAGAGCAATTTAACGTTAGGTTGAACTAAAATTATCATTCGTATTAGGATACAAATAGAGCACGTCCAACCAACGATGTAATCCCTTAGATATGTCGCAGCCAAATTGCAGAATACGCCGTAGTATATAACGGCTAGCCATTTAAAAAAAACAGCCGTTTTATAAAGCAGCGTATTAACGTTTATCCAGATTGTATTACGGCTTATAGAAAGTCTGCCTCGTTTTACTATGCGTGATTCGCGTTGTAAAACACGGCTAGCCATAATATAATTGAGCGGATCATGAGCCGCCGCTTTGGCAAATCTTTAGATCAAATTTTGGACACTCGCGGCCCTTTGGCGCTTTGATAACCAAAGAGTGACTTTTTCATTTGGTTGAAACATGTTGTTTGTCTGCTATTTACTCACCCAGAGTCTTTTTTTGTTACTATATTTATTTTTTATTTAATACCATATTACTTTACAGTGAGGCATACCCGATTACAATGTGGCTAAACATCGACTGCCATATTATAGAACGTTACCGCAATGTAAATCCAGCTAAACGTTGACCCGCCGTTTTACAAAACGCCTCGGTTTTCATAAAATGGCTAGCCATTATGTAATACGGCGAATTCCACAATTCGGCTGAACATATATTATATCGGTTTGTACGTTTAACATTAAGTATTCGAACGTCATGCTCACAGAAAGCAGTCACGAGTTCCATCATTGGAGATTGTTTTTTCAACAGTTGATTTGGTGTTTTTCCCAGTATATTTTCTATATAAGCTTAGTCTGTTTATATAATAGTTTTGCTTTAACATTGTTCTGAATATGCGTTCAGGGTGAAATATTTACCGAGACGAGATAAAATCTAAAACTGTCACTCTGGTCTCGTGTACAAAAACAGAGTTAATATATTTCGTTAATCCGTTTTGGAATATTTAAAAACATTTTAAAATTCCTTTCAACAATATCCCGCTCAACCTAATTCAGGTCCAATTTTTTTTATATATTTATATTCTTTTCGTGTAGTGTATTTTGAGTAAGTCTTTCTTGAGGTTTAGTAAATGCATTACTCTCAGTCTGTAAGCATAGTATAACATGAGCGTCCTAGATTGTAGAGTATGATGCGATATCTATTCCATTCTCTACAATCTACATAAGGTTACAAGTCGTGTCAACGTCCTCAAGTTCATTGTCATGTGTTCGAATAGGTATATATATATATATATAATTATAATATAATAAGCAATTAAAAAAGAGTCGAAGCGTAAGGAGGTACTTACTGGGTTTTTTTTTTTAATATTATCTATAGTATTCACTCAATCGCAATGTTTCAAAGAAAATCTGTTTTCCATAGAGGCACACATTATGCTAGAAGTACGAATAGAGACATTGTCCGGTCTAACCCGGCATTGAATGAAACAAAGTCTCACCTCGGATCTATCGTAAAACTATTTTAGCGTATCGACGGCTCAATGCGCGTAAATCGCCAGTTATTTTTCGTTTGGATACTTCTCAAAATAACCATTCGAGTAAATGTTTTGTGACGTAACGAGATCGTAACTGGTTTTATAGCGTATAGCGTACCTATCTTGATCTAGGAAAGTAGTCAACTTAGAATTTCTTAATCAGAATACATCTAACGTTTAAGTATAGATGTGTGTGACATTTTACGATATAGTCTCTAGTTAGTTTCTAAGACTTTCTTAGAAAAATACGCCATTTTATGGTGCATTACACAGTTTAGTTAGTATTAAACTCATTATCTTTGTTATTCTATTCATAAAAAAACAAGTTGTATTGTAGGATTGTATTCGCAAGTTCGCAATTCTGGCACTGCTACTGTTAGTGGCAGGCGTGACGCTTACCACCAGGTGAAATTCTTGCTCGTCTCGTCACTGCTCCTCCTCCTCGTCAGCCATAATACGTCCACAGCTGGACGAAGACCTCCCAATAGACGGGTGTTGCCATAATCACCACACTTGGCAGGCGGCTTTGGGGATCGCAGAATGCTCACCACCGTTAACCAAGAGGACGCTGCTGCCCGTCCTCCGGCGGGTCTGGTTGCAGTTTAAGGACATACCCAGGTCCGTCTTGTCACAAGACAGTACTAAAAAAAACGTAACTGTAAGTAAGTACATGGTGTTGGTGTATCTTTAGTAAGCAACATTTTTAACTAATAAAGCATTTGTATTTGTATTATTACACGTTGAAATCTAAGCCACACCTGTGAATTATGACGTAAAAATAATTTAATAAAGCTACTGAGATATCGGCGGAAGATTATGGGGGGGGGGGGGGGGGGGGGGCGGCAATTTTTGTGTGATTTTATCTATCATCCAGAAAACTTGATTCTAAATTTTAATTATAGTACTTGTACTTGTACGTGCCTGCAGGGCTAAAGTGGTTACTTAAGCCCCGCTACGCGGACCGAAAGTAACAACTTCTGCCCCGCAGCAGCACGTAAAATTGTATACACACCACGGGTGCAAGTAAAGAAGCCTCAGATCTCATGTTTGTAACCCTAGCCTCGGGAGACATAATATACATGTGATCAGAGGCATTCTTTACTTTTGCTTTGTGAGTAATATACTATTTTATTTCAATATTGGCTTGCAATGGCAATGGCCGCTATCTCGTCTGATGTTAAGCGAAGATGCAGTCTAGGGTTTTGCACGCTTGCCTAGAAGAAACCGATTCACTCGCGACTTTAAGAATGAATCGCATTCTACTGTTTAGCAATTCGCAAAATAAGGGTGGAATCGAACCGTTTTGTGCGTGTTTTTGGAATATCAACCATAGTAGAACGGACAGGGTGGGATCAGATCATGCAGCACCGAAACATACTCTCCAAAATGTATCCAATAATAAACCGATAGACAGCAACTTTGCGTCGATGTTAAAGGCTTTGGAGCTTACCCTAAACAAAGGAGTTATAGCCTATGATTTTCTTGGCGCGTTTTTCAATGGACGCCTCGAGCTGGTCGCCTTGGTTGATCCATCCTGAGACTGAGCTGAGACTGCCTTAAGCGACAAATTCAAGCGCACTGGATTTCTAGCCCACTGGTTCGTGCATCGGATACGTAGCTCTCTACAACAGTGCTGTCGTGTGCGTACCCAAAGGTACCTACCGTGATTTAGCAGATTGTTAATGTGCAGCAGGAATAAAGTCGTAGAGAGCAACGACACCTGAGGAACACCGGCATTATAATAATAATAATAATTTGAATTGCCATTGAAAGCCATTTGTTCGGACGAGCGGCCATCAACGACCACTCAGATCGATCGGTCCATCAGGAAATACGAAATCCAAGCAATGAAACCAGTGGACAAGCCATATGAGGAGAGCTTGCTAATTAGGCTGCCATGCCGTATCCTCTTTAAGGCCTTCGAGACGTTGAGGGAAACGGCAACCGCTTCCTCGTGTTTCTCGATGGCCGCACTCCAGATGCGAATAGCATACGCTAGAAGATCTACAGTTTTGTTTTGGTTTTGGCGAAACCCATACTGCCGATGTCTGAGGAAGTATTCCAGGAGCCCGTTGTTGAGGACACTTTCCATAATCTTGCAGAGTGCGGACGTGACCGGGATAGGCCTGTAGTTGGCATGGTCGGCATAACTACAATTTTGGGCACAGGTTGCAGGTTAGAAAACTTCATATCCTCAGAACAATGGCTGGAATACCAACAGTGCCATATCCAGTTTCCGTAATTAGTCAAATCGTCGTCGAGTCTTCATCGAGTTTATTCAGCTTTGTTTAGAACTTGATAACGACTTGACTGGAAACTGGATAACGTTCCAATGGGTCCATATACAAACGCAGAAAAACCAATGTCATAATGATAATTAGCATTACAACTTTATGCAGAAACATCATTACGCATAAAAAGCAAGCCGCATAAATCATCGCGCATAAACTTTATACGTATAGCAATTATCACGATAATCATCAACAAGCATAAAAATATATCGCCTAAATCAAACAAGCATAACTGCAAATATCCCTAATAAATAAAAAGCATAAAAATATTTAAAAATACATAAAACAAACTTTATTATGAAAACTGACGTGGTTTTGACACATGAGTATTCCCGTATAAATATAACAAAATAAAACAAACTATTTCCATCGAAAAATACCACCCTAACCCACACGTATGGCTCGCTTCCTTCAGGACCTCCCTTGAGCATCTGGCCCCCGCGCTTTTTATATACACTCTAGGGGTAGGGACCAAAAGACTAGGTGGAGTCGGGGTGCTCTGATTCGGATCTGTCACCCATTACAAACCTAACCAACTCAAATATAGATTCCAAGCACTCGGTGAATTTCAGTCGCGCACGGATTGACAATCAAACGCAATGCCGCGGCTCCTAGAAAAGGTGAAAATAACACACTAGCGTACTTTTTTTAAAAGCACTTTGTACTTAATCTGCATAATATAAGTTAGCAATGAGTTAATAAAGATTCTTGTAAACAAGTCTCTATGAGGATTTTTTATGATGGCGTCAGATTGGGGGGGCAATTGCATCCATTGCCCCCCCCTGTATCCTCTCCTGTATCGAACAAGTTAACAACAAAACAATACTAGATATGCGTGCTTCGTTTGCTCGTTTGACCTAATCATTACTTTGCAAAAAAACGTTGATGGTCAAACGCAGATTTATTAGTTCAAAGTAAAACGTTATATTTATCGGCAAGTTTTTTGATTTGGAACATTACAGTATTCCTGTGTTATGTTTTTCAAAACAATGAAAAACCTACAAAATTTAGCAATTCAAGCGCTCACGCATTCTCCTCGTTCTGGCTTGTGCCTACTATGTAGTGCCTATCGCTTACTCGCCTCGACGTACCTCGCTACAACCGGACCTTAAGTAAGAGCTTACCCTCTGGCATAGGTCAGAAGGCGCTCCAACAATTCATAAGGATTTTTCAAATGCAAATCTCTTCATTTTCCTACGTGAAACGATGAAACTCCAACCTATACCGAATAAAAAAAGATAACCACTACATAATTTGTCTAAATAAGGCGTACCCCAAGCCTAAGTGACGGTGCTTTTTTACTCAATGCCCGCCGGTTTTACATTATCGAATTTCCCTTCGACGCTGCCTTTCTAAAAGCTAGTTTCATTAAGTTAACCCATCGGCTCCAACACAACCCGCGACTCGTTTATTTTTGTTGCGATAGTGTTTTGGTTAATTTAGCTTTCATCATCATCAGCCCGGAGACGTCCACTGCTGAACGAAGGCCTCCCCCTTAGACCGCCACACTGTACGGCAACCTGCCATTTGCATCCACCGGTTGCCCGCGACTTTTACAATGTCGTCGGTCCACCTACGAGGGCTACACTAAAAGTATCGGGAATGGAATATTTCCACTGTTTCTGTCATATTAAAATCTTTTTAATTGAAAACTCCTTGGTTTTAAAAATCGAATACCATTTATTTATTTAAAAAAATATTCTCGGTCTTGTCACAAGGTTTTGTCAAACTTGTTTAGTCGTTGAGAAAATGGAATTGACTCGAGAAAATTCAAGAGCGATGATTTATTATGACTTTCGAAGTGGTTTAACACAAAAACAGTGTGTTGACCGGATGATTTCTGCATTTGGTGATAAAGCCCCATCCAAAACCACAATTTATCGCTGGTTTGCTGAATTTCAACGTGGACGTGTCAAGCTCAGTGATGATCCCCGTCAAGGTCGTCCAAAAACTGCAGTCACCCAAGAAAACGTTGATGCTGTGCGTAAGCTGATTGAGGAAGATCGACATGTGACATACCGCGAAATTCAGGCAACTTTAGACATTGGCATGAGTCAAATACAAATAATCTTGCATGAAAAATTAGGTGTAAAAAAGTTGTTTTCCCGATGGATACCGCATTCGCTCTGTGAAGAGCAAAAAGCGGCTCGCGTTACTTGGTCCGTCAGAACTCTCGAAAGATTCCACGCAGGATCCTCAAATGCTGTATACAACATCGTATCAGGTGACGAATCCTGGATATACGCGTACGAACCCGAAACAAAAAACCAGTCACGAGTTTGGGTGTTCGAAAATGAGTTAAAGCCAACAAAAATTGTTCGTTCACGGAGTGTTGCAAAAAAAATGGTGGCCACGTTTGTCTCCAAAACCGGCCATGTTACGACTATTCCTCTTAAGGGACAAAGAACGGTTAATGCAGAATGGTATGCTAGCATTTGTTTGCCACAGGTCGTTTCTGAACTCCGTAAAGAGAACTGCAACCGCCGCATCATCCTCCATCACGACAATGCGAGTTCTCACACCGCGCACAGAACAAAAGAGTTTTTAGAGCAAGAAAACATAGAATTATTGGACCATCCGCCGTACAGCCCCGACCTAAGCCCTAATGATTTCTATACTTTCCCTAAAATAAAGAATAAATTGCGTGGACAGAGATTTTCATCACCTGAAGAAGCTGTGGACGCCTACAAAACGGCCATTTTGGAGACCCCAACTTCCGAATGGAATGGTTGCTTCAATGATTGGTTCCATCGTATGGAAAAATGTGTCAAATTTCGCGGAGAATACTTCGAAAAGCAATAAATATATTTTTAAATAGTAATGTTGTGTCACTTCCTTGATTCCCGAAATTTTCAGTGCCGCCCTCGTAGTGGGAGGCCTTCCTACGCTGCGTCTTCCGGTTCGCGGTCGCCACTCAAGAACCTTACTTCCCCATCGGTTGTCAGTTCTTCGAGCGATGTGGCCTGCCCATTGCCACTTGCAAACCTTGCGAGCTATTTCGGTAACTTTGGCTCTTAGGCGAATATCCTCCTCTTAGCTTTAACAGTTACTAACTCAATCAGCTCCAGGTAATATTTCCGATGATAACTGACGAGGTAGCGTCGACTGAGACGGTGAATTTTACTTCATTGTGATTATAGATTTACCATACTATGTACATTATTTAAATCAAAGCAGGTTCAACAAACCGGGCAGGGCTTAAGAACCAATTAAAACATGTCATGGAAACAAACTTTTACACAAATTCCGATGTAAATAAAATTGAGAATTGTTAGGTGAAAAATATACGTTTGAATTTTTTATTATCTCGGAAAATAAAGCTCTCAATAAAGTGTGGAAAGATCTACGAATTCAATAGAAATACGCTTTTGTTTAATTTACGTTAAAACATCATTATCCTTGCACCTCGTACTCGAGATAAGTATTCGTACGAGGTGCTTCTGATAATTATGATAGAACTTCACTTAGTTCGTTTAATCACTAATTATCCTTGCACCTCGTACTCGAGATAAGTATCCTGAAATAAGTGCATGAGCGGTGGCACCTATGCGGTACTACATGTGTTTATAATATATTTATTTCAGGATACTTATCTCTTCGTACGAGGTGCTTCGGATAATTATGATAGAACTTCACTTAGTTCGTTTAATCACTAAGTATTCACTGGCACCGGCAGTTGGGAATGTGGCCAGTTACACCCGGTGAACAATGAAATATACTACTTCTTTATTGTAAATAAAACTTGCTTGCTGCAGGTGAATCGTTTTAAAACCTTTCGGGGTTTCTGCAGTGCGCTCGTTAGTCCGTCCATTGAAATCAGTCTTATTACACGACCGTTCGTACAGCTATCCCGTCTCAAGTTTTGCAATAAGCACTGACGTATTGCCTTGCAAAATAGACTTGCACCGGTTAAATTAGACGACGAAGTTAGTTGAAACTATTAATAGTTAGGTTTAAAGATATTTATTCTCATATAAGACATTACATCACTTCCATGAGAACACTGCTATAATGTTTTTATGTAGATCATTGTCGCAAGATATAGCTAATATACATTTATAACACATAATAGGTATACAATGAAAATCAAATTAATGTAGGTACAATTAAAACAAATTGACTAATAACACAAATCCATCTGATCTGAGCTTAACTTGCATTTTTTTAACTAAACTAGTTTGTCTTTGATAATAACTTCGGCAAGTTTATTTTTGAATGTATTGAACGAGTAATTTTTTTTATTTCCGAGGGTATTTTGTTGTTGTAGTTAGCACACATACGCGAATACAACCTTACCAGCTCTGTGTTGTGACTGGCTTTGAATTTGTATGTAGCTATTTATAAGTACCTCTGTACGTAGGTATACAACTAACTACGAGTACAAGTAGTAGTACGAGTATTTTATTGTCCTTCCGGGTAAAATCTATTTATTCATTCTTCAACCAATTATTACGATGAAATTATTCTTCTTGGTTTGCGAAAGAGGTTATATTTTACAGGTAAGTGTGGTTACGTTGACATTATGATGATTAAAGTACCTACAATTAACCAGCGACGGTGATAATGAAATGGACGTGCCCAGCGCTTGCAAGTCGATCAAAATTAACAAGACAACACAATCAAGCATACCTAGCTAAAAGTATGCATATTACATTTGCCGGAAAATAGAGATAGCGAATCTAATTACTGCATGACAAAAAGAGAACACATTTACATGTATTAGAAGTTTGTATTGTCGTATCGTACGGCTCGCATGTCGGAAAGGCAGAGTATGACTGAAGCGAGTGGAGAGCCGGCGCTCAACATATAGTCTTCAAAATCCGTGCGCTTATTTCCCGTCCATTCATCTTATCATTGTCGCTGCCATTAACCGCAAATTTTATCATCAATGTTTGTTTCGCATAAACTTATAAAACATTGAACTTCGCTAGCGTAACTTAAGTTGACGAACCTCAACGAATTACTAATTTTGATGTAAAAACATTCGTCGAAAACTTTCATTCCTTCGTCAACCATGTTCAATTTATTGCATGGGTTTACGAGTATGATAGGATAACTGTATTAAATCTAAATAGATTTGGTAGTATAGGGAAAGGGAAAGCAAACGAATTAGATAATAGGAGAAGTTACCTATGAAACTCCATCTGATTCTTGGCTTTGTTCAAAGGAAACCCATTCCGTTCGCAACATTAGTAAAACCTTCTCGACAAAGTTTTCCACTCAACTATTTTCACAGTCGAACTTCGGTCGATAATGGTGCTGATGGTGTTTCGGTTTTCTGGATTAAATATAACATGAGTAGTATTGCTGTCCTTATTTAATAAATTATATTGACTAAAACTAATAGTAGGTAAATCTGCTTAAAAGCCGTCACAAAATATCGACCGAAATTGAAACATTTTTATAGCGAAAATAACTCTGAATGTCTGTTTGTTATCTTAATCTCTTTATCTTAATGAAATCATCACGGTATAGAGTGCGTCACGAGGACAGACTTCGGATTAGTACTTATCCTCCGGAGAAAGCGGAAAAAGACTCGAAAAACGCGGATTACATTCATATGAATCCTTAGTCAAGAATAAATAGTTGCATATACCTAAAAGCATAATACTCATAGTTTATTCGAACAAAAGCGCGGGCACCAGCTAGTATAAAATGGAACCGTTTTTCAGCAATAGCTCTTTGAACTGTATCAGCGGATCAAAGATGGTATTTGATAGGGCTCAGGCTAGGGCGCCGAAATGTCACGGACAAAGCGGCGATAACGATAAACAGAGTCACCATAGCGCCCCCTTTGCCATGTCTGGGCACGTCCGATGCCCAATATTATCAACGTCACTCTGCTAGTTCAGATAAAATATATTTTTACTTCACATTGATCCACCCATCGACAATATTTATTAATTATGTTTTTAATGCATAGACAGTAAAAAAAAATAAGACCTCTGGCAGGCCACACTTTTCCCAGTTATTCAATCGCCAAGCAGTAGTGTACAAGCATTAAAGTGTTTCCGTTTAAAGAGTAATGTTACCAGAGAAATATACTGGGCATAAAGAGATTTCATATCTAATATCTCAGGGTGACGAGCGAAGTGCAGTGCGGCGCAGGATTTTGTTCGCAAGTTCACAATTCTGGCACTACTTCTGTTATGGGCAGGCGTAATGCTTACCACCAGGCGAACGTCTGCTCGTCTCGTCACTCACTACCATAAAAAAAAAAAAGGTGTCATTGTTCGAAGGCGACTAGATCGTCTAACTCGTAACTAATTAAAGTAATACGTAATTTTCATTCTAGTATTTTCGTATAACGTTAATAATTTTAATGTCTGTCTCAGTTATGGGCCCGTCCCAAAATGTGTAAACACCCTTGCTACAACCTGACAGTAAAAGTCTCCTACAAGTAGAGAGAGAGAGAGAGAGAGAGAGAGAGAGAGAGAGAGAGAGAGAGAGAGAGAGAGAGAGAGAGAGAGAGAATCAGACTCAACATACATCTTTTTAAAATCTATGAAAAAAGTTGCCCCTGCCGTAGATGGCTAGAATGTGCTCAAGATATTATTTTAAATTAATAAAGCTATAACTTATATAATATTATCATTGTTTCAGAAAAAATGGGCTGCTTTGTGAGCAAGGACAAGCTGACGAAGGAAGATATGGACTTCCTGAAAACACATACTTCTTACGATGAGACCACCATCAAGGAGTGGTATAAGGGTTTCAAAGTAAGCACGTTTTGATTACATTATATTTAACTGCGCTCATTCTTCTTCTGTCCTTTATTTCGTACTAGAGGTCCCCCGCGACTTCGTCCGCGTGCGGAAGAAATACGGACCGCTCTCAAAATTCTCCACTTTAAATCATTCCGAGCAAACTCTACCAACTCTTCCAACTCTACCGACTCTACCGACACGACCGACCCTACCACCTCTACCGACTCTACCGACTCTATCGACTACCCAAATATCAATTTTCCTCACTATAACTTCAAATACAAAAACTTTCCATACAACATTCCACCCCATTAAATCGTCACTGTCAAAAAAATTTTGAATACAGTATTTTTTATTTTAAATGAACTATCCAAATCCAAATTTTCGTGACTAAAAGTCCAAAAACAAAGGACTTTCATACAAACTCCCCCCCCTTCCCTTGGCGGTCGAATTTCAAAAAATCCTTTTTTAGTACACCCCTCCGCATCGAGACAAATACACCCTCCAAATGTCAAGTCTGTACGACCAGCAGTTTGGGCTGAGCGATGTCTGTCAGTCAGTCAGTCACTCAGGACAGAGCCAAGTAGCTGAGTGTGTGTATACTGCAATCTATTTTATGGTTTTCTAATTTCATGACTGATTTGGGCCACAATCATGCATGCCACTTTGTGTTTTTTTAATTACCTTAAATATGACCATTTCATGCTATTTTTTTTTTCGCCAGTAATTGATAGTCTGTGTATATGCAATGTAGACGGTTTCTTTAAACAAAAGAGGCGTGAAAAGTTTTATATTATATTGAAACTATTGGATAAAATAACTAAAAAAGTTATAATCTGCGTTAAATTGTGCGCTCGGGTGAAAAGTGAAACGTGATTGGCAATATCCTGCTGGAAAATGTGATTGTCCAATCGTAGTTTGTTATATAATTGTGTTTTGTTTATAATTACATTAATGACTGGTTTTTTTTATTGTCCTATTAAAATGTGGCCCATAAATATAGCTGATTAATGAAAAGAAAACGAAAATCTGATCAAAAATAAGCAACTTATAAGCATTTTGATATCATGCTAGACAGAGAGGCGAAACAGCAAATCGTGACGTCACTTCTCAGTACGCCATATAAATTCTATTCTGACAAGTAAGGCGTGACGTCATTTTTTGTTTTGTGGGAAAGGGACAGAGTAGTCTCTAACAAAAACTTTAAACGCTCATATATCGGAACATTATTAACCGATTTAAATTATTTCTTCAATAAACTTACTATATTTACTTAAATTCTTCATCAAAGCTATTGGTTTCAACGATATAAACATCAGTCATCTACCCAATTGTGTACATGTTAATATCTTTTGTTTTATCGCCCTTCGGGCAGGCTAAAGCCGTAAAGTCATGTTTACGATTGTATGTTTTTCTGAATAATTAAGTGTAGAGTATATTAGTATATACCCTATATATCCATAAGACAACCTTCTTTGTCTTTTGTATTTTTTCTCATTTTTAGGGTTCCGTTCCCGAAGGTCCCACGTGACCCTAATATTATTAATCCTGCTGCATCTGTCTGTCTATGTACAAGTGACGGATTATAAATAGTATCTTCACAACCATAACAAGATGCCGGATAAAATGTTCCTAGAAAAAACAAAGCTTAATTATTATTTTTTACATATAAAAAATGCCTTAGTTTTCATTTGCCACACATGGCCAACAACGCCACACGATGCAACAAGAACCACGGACCCGTCAGATAAAAAGAATTAATCGGTCACGTGCAAGTCGAATTCGCACACGGAGGGTTCCTTACCATAATACAAAATAGTGTTTTTACATGACGAGTAATATCAAGTAATAATGAAAGTACCTATAATAGTTAAAACTCTTAGCGCAAGTCCGACTCGCACTTGGCAGATTTTTTGTAGTTTATGCTTTAGGCTTAGGGTTTCCTCTATGTTCGCATAAAATTTGACGCTTACTGTTCTTACGATAAAGTAAAAATCATGTAAAGAACATATTTTTTTCAACACTAAGGCCGGCCGCACACTAGACATACACTTTACGACAATTGTAGTGCGACATTAGAAACGCGACACATGTATCGCCCCCGATAGTGTGATGTGGGATATGTGTCTCCGATGCTGCGCGCAAGCACGCACACCAAGGACACATTTGTAGCGGGTGCTGTATGTGGCGAGGTGTTCGTCGCGCTACACATATTCAAGTTCGAGCACGTTCTTATTTTGGGGCGCAGTGTATGCGAAAATGAAAGAAAACATTGAATTTAACGTTCAGTTTGTTGCAGAGGTTGCAACATACCCTCAATTATATTATTATTATTCTTCGTGGAACCGTAACTCTTGAGTTTTTTTTAATTACCGTAAATTGCAGTATCTTGATTAAACGGATGAACCCAATGACGTCTTTTTAGGGTTCCATACCAAAAAAGCAAAAAAGGAACCCTTATAGGATCACTCCGTTGTCCGTCTGTCTGTCAAGACCCTTTTTCTCTGAAACGCGTGGACACATGGAGGTATCAAATTGAAATTAATATCAAATACGTCAATTCGCGGTCCCTTGAATCTGTAAAAAAGTCAAGCTTCTAAGTCAACGCAATAAAAAATTACGGCCATTTTTGTGAGTTTTTTAGAGTGAACTAAATCAAAATTCATAGGGTACTTCCCGTTGACCTAGACTCATGAAATTTGGCAAGAAGCAAGGTCATATTATAACAGTTATTATAGTAAAAATCTGAAAATTTATAATTTATAGATATATCGTCATTACTCAAGCTAAAACTGAAATGGTTATTTTGTTTGTTTCTTTAGTTCCCAAAAAAAATACTAGTTGGCGTTCTACACCGTTAAAACCGCGCAAACGTTTCTTTCGTCGATTTTAAGGCCGTTTTGATCGCAGCTGATTGTTACAATTGTACGACTAACTTATCCCTACAGATGGGCGAGGGAGCCACCAGCACAGGTTTTGAAGAAACCTATTGCCGAAAGCTGCCTATTGAATTATTTTATTCTTGTATTTGACCAACATTACAAATAAGTTGGAGAGCTACAACTACAATTCAAATTTACGTCTTGAAAATTGTAGAAAGGAGTTTTATAAACTAGTTAAAACCTTTTCTTAGGCCATATTCTTTGCACCTTAAAACCTACGGAGAATAATAATCACATAAAAGTTCAAACCTTTTCTTATATAAGTAAGTACATCGGGGTCTTTGTTTTGGCATCGCACAATATGTATTCTGCCAGTTTCAAGTATGTGCATATTACAAGTATTTGATAGTATCAGGTCATAAGTCATAAAATAAAATCATGGTCATGTCCAAGTTATGCCCTAAAATTGCCTAAAACACCCAGCAGCGCTGGGTGTTAAAACTTGCAAACGTTTCGTTCGACGTTTTTAGGTCGATGGCAGCCGGCTCCTTCAAATCAGACTAACTTTCCTTTACAGATGATACGAGGGAGCCACCTTCGTAATTTTTGAACAAAACTAACACGTCCTTTTGAATTCTTTTAGTTCTTCTATTTGATCAATAGTACAAAATAATTTTGAAAGGCTATTCAAAAACTCTTTAGAACTCTTTAACCCTTTAGAAGATAGGAATTGATCAACTCCTTAATTCTAAAGAGATTACTTTAGTTTTTAACCTTTTCTTAGCCCAATGTTAATCTTATAGAGAAAAGAGTTTCACATTTTTTATTATGAAAACTGACGTGGTTTTGACACATTTTTGTTTTATTCATACGGGAATACTCACGTTTAATTAAATCGGATACTCCGACTATAGTTTCGATCACATCCGGTGACCTTTTTCAAAGAGTGAAAACAGAGCCCGACGCGCGTGCAGCTGCGTCCTGCTTAGCACTGCGGGCCGCTGCGCGTCGCGCGCGCGATGACAGCGGTTGCTCTGCGGGTGAGGGGGTGGGGGCGGGTAGAGAGCGCCAGCGCAGCACGACATTCTACCCGCCCCCACCCCCTCACCCGCAGAGCAACCGCTGTCATCGCGCGCGCGACGCGCAGCGGCCCGCAGTGCTAAGCAGGACGCAGCTGCACGCGCGTCGGGCTCTGTTTTCACTCTTTGAAAAAGGTCACCGGATGTGATCGAAACTATAGTCGGAGTATCCGATTTAATTAAACGTGAGTATTCCCGTATGAATAAAACAAAAAGAGTTTCACATTGTTTAAACCTTTTCCCAAGTTGGTTTCAGTGTCTATCTTTTTCATTCTTCATTTTTGGCATCGCATTTTGTGAATTCTGCCAGTGTAACAAACATTATACATTTTCAAGTTTTTGATAGCATATCAAAAATAAATCATTAAAAACAGTCACAGTCAAGTGCAAATCATGCCCTACTGCATAGTTACAGTGGCGACATTACTATGAGATTTTACGGAGTTTTGAGAGGTCCTGTGGAGATTTTGAGTACTACCATTTTGACTAATAGTACACATATAATATGTGTGTAGGGCTGATACAATTCTTTAACTCTTATGGAGTAAGGAGTTTTATACGATACTTAATTAACTTAATTATACCCTTTTTAGGTCATTTTGGTCATTTTTAGGCTTCTTCTGCGTACAACTCAATTTTTACTCTTTAATATGAAGAAATGAGTTTCCACTGGCATCGCACTTTGTGCATTCTCCCATTGTCAAGAATATGCACTTTTCTTTGATTGAGTACCCAGCCAGAGAGCTAGATCCACCAAGGCATTTTTTAAGTTTTTGATAGTATCAGTAACCAAGATAAGTCCAAAATCAAAGCCGTTCGCACAAAAACGTCTATCAAGTCCAAGTCATGCCTTAGTAAAGTTGTGGCGGCTTTGCTAAGAGCTTTTTTCGGAGTTTTGAAAACAAAAAGAAATGATATAAGCTTTCGCCACAAATTGGCGAAACACAGTTAGCGTATTGAACGAGAGTAGAAATTATTTTAGGGTTCCGTACCCACAAAGAATCCAACTGTACCCTATTATTAATCCGCCTACCGTGTCTGTATGTCCATCTGTCTGTCCATCTGTCTTTCCGCTTTACTGACCCATAATCTCGTGATTCGTAATACGAGTAGAAAGCCGGTTGAAATGTTCACTGAACATTCGTTACTATCGCGGATTACCCAGTTCTTGTGGTGGTACGGGACCCTCGTTGTCCGAGTCGCAAGAACGAGTCAGACTTGACGGCTTTATTTTCTCATTAATTGCCAAACCAATAAATCTGTATATTCAGACCGTGATGTCGACATTTTCGTTTGAGCTGCTCCACAACTGTGGCTTTGGTGTGCGGTACCTCGATACATTTGTTCGGTCGCTACATGTGGCGAGGTAAATGTAGCGCACAGTCATGTAGCCTGTGGTGCCGGTGTGCGGCCTCACTAAACATAACCATAAATTATGGAATACGCCATAGTAACGCACATTCTATGTAACTGATTTTTTTATACTTTTCAGCCTACCTACCTACTTATTACAAATTGTAAGTTACAGATTATATAACAACATAATACATACATAATAACATAGGCAAAAAGACAGACAGATTCAGTAAGATAATAATTACGTTAGTAATAAGTAATAGGGTAAGGGAAGTGGCAAGTAATAGCGTCCCGTTGAACACATCGGGTGCGGATCCCTAAAAGCGATTACTTCATGTCAACACAATGTCACAGCTAAAGTAATAAAAAAATTATAGTAGATAATCGGAAAGATTGCATCAGACAATCGAACAGTTCAAATTCACAGTCATTATTCTCACGCTTATGTCTACAGTCAATCGACAACAATAAAAAATAAATAAAAATAAAAAGTTCCTAGGGATACCCAAGTCTTTCATACACGAGGATCTGTTAATTTTAAATTACTCCAGCAAATTGAATGCAATTAGATGCCTTTCCAAGTAAAAGTCATGACGCGATCTTTTCGATAGATTAAAGTACATATTGTTTTCCTCATTCTATTTATACATCGCGTCCACATCTCTCTGAAGATTCAAACAGTGCTCCTTGGACTTTCTAGGATCAGTCTTTAGTTTTCTGCATAGAGAAGAAATACCTAACTGAACTAGGGTTGATTATCGTTGATAATCAAGATGAAAAGAAGAGGCCCGAAAATAGATTCCTTGGTAGCACCAGATGCTATGTGATATACACTATGCATGTTTAACCTGACTAACTAACTAAACTGATGATTCCTAAAAAAATCAGTAATAAACTTAAGCAGCCCTAGACCAAATCGTAGAGCATACAACTGTTTTTATCCAAAAAAAATTGTCACCCTCTCTGTCGAATGCCTAACAAAAGACGAAATAAAGTAATACGTCGCTATTCAACAAGCCGAAAAAAGAACAGCCGCATTAGTGTCAACTAGATCTTTTTTACCTGACTATGCCAAAAAGGCTGAATAATATGGTTTTAGCAGGCTTATGTGTGTATGTACGTATGTATGTATGTTGATCATGTAAGGTAGGGTGTTTGTAGAAGTTCTGTGGAAGTACCTGGACTGGGGTCTTTGTAATGTTACTTTGTGGCATTGGTACTGTTTTTCTTAGCAATAATTATTCAGTGATTTTATATCTTCACCCATTTTGAAATTCGGCCCGCTCCCAAAATTCACCAATTTAAATCATCCCGAGCAATTTTTTTAGCCTACTCAACTCTACCGACTCGACCGACTCTACCAACTTCCCCCCTTTGAATGAACTACCCAAATATCAATTTTTTATCACTATAACTTCAAAAACAAAGAACTTTCGTTACAACATTCCCCCCCCCCCCCCTTAAATCGTGCCTGTTTTTTTTTTTTTGAAAACAGAATTTTTTATTTTACATGAACTATCCAAATCCGAATTTTCGTGACTAAAAGTACAAAAACAAAGGACTTTCATACAAACCAAGAGGGGGAAAAGAGAAAGGGGAAGTTTCAAATTTCGAAAAATCCTTTCTAAGTACACCCCTCCGTATCGAGACGAATACACCCTCCAAATTTCAAGTCTGTACGACCAGCGGTTTGGGCTGTGCGTTGTCTGTCAGTCAGTCAGTCAGTCACCAATCAGTTAGGACAGAGCCTTTTATATGTATAGATTATTAAATAGATATATACTGAACGAACGTTTTTTTTTACAGCAAGATTGCCCTAATGGGCGGTTGACCCCTGCTAAGTTCGTCGACATGTACAAGATGTTTTTCCCGTCCGGGAACGCTGTCGAGTTCTGCGATCATGTGTTCCGCACATTCGATATGGACAAAAACGGATACATCGACTTCAAGGTAACGCGACGAGAATAGTCAACGTAAGAACTACCCCAGCCAATGTCAAAAAAATTACCATTCCCGCTAGCGACATCGAGCGTTTTAGAGTGATTAGGTTTGCGGTGCGTCCAACTTATGAACAGAGAACAAAAAACGAGCCTCTTGAGCAAAGAGAGCCCCGATACAAAGAAATAATATTCATAGCTGGCGCTACGTCCATTATTTTGAGTTCGTGCGTTTGGTGTAACTAATAAGGAAGATCCTATACGTAAAATACTCGTTAAAAAAATGTACCTCAGAAAAAACAATAATTATTCAGTAAGCACTCTTGCATAAATCCGTATAGTATTTTCCTAAACGAAATGTTCAGTGTGTCAACAGCTGGTATTAGTACACACGGACCCGCTAATTATCACGTATCGTTGATACGTCAAGGACGTGATATCGATCTAGTTAAACGACATTATTATATTTCGGACTTTATCCACTTGTAAGAGCGGGTTAGTGAGTATTTTGGTGGTTGACAGATATGATGTGCCGCATGTGCGACTGATCCTGCCTTGGCTTTGAACGCATCGCAAATGAAATATCGTATAGCTATGCGTAAAGTTTGGTATATATTAATGTCCCACCGATAGTCTCGGTATACATCGAGATGCTGTATTTGTTGTAGGAATTTCTTCAGGCCATCCATGTGACGTCCAGCGGCACTCCTGAAGAGAAGCTGAAGTGGGCCTTCCGCATGTACGATGTCGATGGCAATGGCGTCATCGATATCCAAGAAATGACTAAGATTGTTCAGGTAAGGATTAACTAAAATATTATAGAATACCTCATCATCATCATCATCAGCCCGGAGACGTCCACTGCTGAACGAAGGCCTGCCCCTTAGACTGCCACAATGTACGACAACCTGCCATTCGCATCCACCGGTTGCCCGCGACTTTTACAATGTCGTCGGCCCACCTAGTTTAGAATAAATAGTTGTCTTCTGATCAGAGTTCGGAAATGATGGCGCCTGTGTGTTAAAAACAAGTACTTTTAGTTAAAGTATAAGTAAGGTTGTTACCACAGCAATCGATCGGTTGTCTATAGATAGCATTGATCGTGGATCGATTCATTGATGGCAGATTGAGACAGCCGACGACGATCCACAGGTATCCATATAATAATAGATCGATCGATGGCAGAATGGATTACTCGAATTCGACTCGGTCGCTCGATTGGTGTGGTAACACCCTAAAACGACTGGAAGTGAAGATCCGAAGATCAGGCTAAGTGTCTTATTTTGGGAATGACCTAAGTCTAGCCGTGAATTAAGATAAAGTTATGATGATGACTTCTAGAAAAATACGAGCATATTTAATGGTGTACTATAACCACAGCAATCGATATAACGTGATAAATAATTCTCTAGGTACATGTTATTGCTGCAACTCCTGTATTCAGACCAGATTCTTTTAATTTTTACCCCAATATGCTAAAAATAAATTTGTAATTTGATATGTACATGTACACTATGTTAATGTATTTGGTGAACTCTGATTACTAACTATTTAAACAAATGAGCTGTCTATCGACGCGACTTAGCACTCCGTGTGTCCTAAGGTATATGGCGGAATGTATAACCCAATTTCCAGTCTTGAAAAAATTTGTTGAGCAAGCATTCTGTGCTATGTATCAAAAGAAAGACTCCTTATAAACGTATTAATTACTAAATAGTTGTACCGGCCATGAGTTGCTGAGACCCAAAATATTATTATATTTAATATGTTTTTAAAGCTTTAACAGTAAGAAAAATTATGACCTTTGGCAGGACTCGAACCTGCATACGAGCAATCTTTGCGAGTTGCCGTCCCATTTGCTTCGCCAATTAAGCTACCTAGAAGTCTCCGCCTTACTCGTCAAAATTTTCAAACTATTTTTAAGCTATCAACTAAAGCGTTGGTGGCGCCATCTGAAACATAGAAAAAACCCAAACTGTGGAAACACTTCATGTAAAATATTCAAATAAAGTATTGCCTATAGCACTCAGCGATAATGTAGCTTTCTATTAGTGCAAGATTCATGTAAATCAGATCTGTAGTGACGAAAATTGGCTCGAACAGACATACAAACTCACAAACTCTTTTTATCTCTTTATCTTTGACTAGCTGTTGCCCGCGGCTTCGCCCGCGTGGGCTGAGCATTTAGCAGGAATTCGGTCTATGATCACACCGTGGCTTTAAGCTTATTATAGGCTACCGCCTAACCCGTGGTAACCTAATTACGAGACCGCTCGGCTTGAAATCGTGATGTCAATCGCGGGTTCAACGGGTGACGTCCTGCATACGTCCGGAAAAGAAATTCAATCGCGTATCGCCCAATCACCCTGGAAGGGTGTAGTGTGAAGTATCTTCGAGGGTATACCTAATTCCAGCAGTGGACTATTAAAAAGCTGTGGAAAAAAGCTGTAAAAGGCTGATTAGCCTTATGGTATAATACCACACCAAGTTTGATCATTCAATGTACCTATTATCGGTTTTTACGATATGAGTTTCCTCTTCAGTGCGCTATCTTTTCCGCTCCAGTGCCAGTCTCACCCGTTGCTTTCCTGCCGTTTTAAAATATGCCGTCTGACCAGCTGGCTTATGGACTACACGGTAATCGCTTTCTGTTCGCGGACACCATTCTGTAAATACTCCAAAGCACCAGTCCACCATCCATCTTCTTTTCTTATCAAGTGACACACACACAGTCTCGCTGTCTGTTTAACCACGTCTTCGACGAAGGTCGAAGACGTGGTGAACGGATGTTCACCGTCGCATTTTAACGTTTGGTATACGGTCTAGGAGATTGATGGCTAACATGGCCCTCGCTATTTCACATTGGGCTACTTAGATCTTTTGCGTGGTCTCTTTATTGAGGGTTCACGTATCAGCACCGTATGTGAAGATAGATAAGAGTCATTCGTTTCAGGCACCTTGGTCTTCAGACATTGTGGGATTTTGCACTTATAAATCAATTTTCCATACGCGGAAAAAAACCGTGAAAATTAGTTTCTCGGTTTCTTTAGTTTAGTATATTTACCAACTTTCATCATCATAGGTGAAAAAAAAAATTCAACGCCCTAATACAAATTATATATTATTTAGTTATATTTGCGCAGAACACTCACAGAATTTCAGCGCCGTGGCACTGAATTATTTTTTATCATTTTGACCGATTATAGTTAGTCGAAATAAAAGGATTTGACCTTTCATCCCCAATAAAGCATCCTTAGGGGGTGAATTTCGAAAAATCTTTAGACATGCCTTTCTTTATTTTTGACATGAAATATACAAACCGAGTCTGAACGACGTAGCTCGAATTTTATTTATATATCTATACAAAGTTTAGGGGTCAATTTCACTCCTTTAGAGATCGAATTATGAAAAATCCGTTCTTATTGTACACCTAGACCATTTGAGAAATATTGCGTCCAAATTCCACATCTCTACAATAAGCTGTTTAGCCTGGGCGATGACTGCTAAGACAAAGGGACTTGCTTTTATTTATATAGATTATAGATTATAGACAGGTATATAATCAAAACTCTTTATATTAAATAAAAAATTAAAAAAAACACTATAGTATCTTTTTATAGGTATAAACTACTATACTCTTATAATTTCCTACTCGTCGTAATTATTCAAATATTTTTTTGGAATAATTTCCCATAATATTGCATTTTTATTTTTAGATACTCATAGAGCGGAACTCGCAGTTGCTTGTTATTGTAAGCCGTCTCTGATTAATCGGGCTCTACAGTTTACACCCTGATTACAATGCGGGCTCAAGCGTCATATTGCGGTTACTCTGGGGCCTTATTTTTGAATCGTACGTAAAGTTGCGCATGCGAGCGGAGCTGACTTTCAAATGATATTGAACCTTATTTCAAACAACATCGTTCGAAGGTCGGCTCAGCTCGCATGCGCAACTTTTGTCTTCGATTCAAAAATAAGGACCCTGAAGCGAGGGCGATATTCTTCGTAATCCGGTGTTATTGCAACTGATCGGTACTGGTAGTCGGCAAGCTTGGCTGCCGTTTCGAACGCAGATATACTAGTAGTATATCTTTTATCTATGTAGCTAACCCATTCATGTTTACCGCTTATGGTATAAGCTAAATTGATCACGATCTAAATAGAACTGGCGAACAATAGCATTTGATTGAGGTAAGTGGAACGGGGTACAGGCTATAATAATACGCTTTATTCAACTGACTTCAAAAAAGGAGGTTCTCAATTCAACTGAAAGTATTTTTTTTTGTATGTGTTTTACGCGATTACTCCGCCAATAGAAGAGTACAGGTGCAAAACCAGGAATGTCACTAAAATTCAAAAGTTATTTTATGATGGCAACATTCTCGTTTTCCCGCATATTTTTAGTAGGCACTAATCAAAAAGCGTAAAAATGATGATTGTCAGATGTATTATTAAAGTTTAAAAACTGTGTACCGGAACAAAAATGTCATATAATTTAGCCAGCAGTTAAAGACCACGTTTCAGTTCCATATGTCATCACTGGCAACACACACTGGTCGTAGACCCTTGTCTTCAAATGATGATGATGATGATGATAAGAAGTTATGACACGGATTAATATGTAGTAACAATTACTGTTTAGTACTGTTTCAAACATTGTTTGTAATGATGACACTTTTTTGATGACATTTTAATACGGGTCCTAATAATTTGCGGCCTTACTTAAAAAAACTTTTCAACCGTTAGTCACTGCTTAAGATGCTCTGCCATCTTCTCTCTGACGTGAAGTTGAACGTGCTAGAAAAGGACAGAGAAGTTTAAGCCGTGACTAAGAGAATCGAGATTATTTTAGGTAAGGCCGTTAGTTTTCGTGCAGTTCAAGTGCAATAATTACTATTACAATATGTTATATTAGTACGTCTTTATTACAAAACACTATGTGTGTACATCAAAACGAATATAAATGCTAAACAGGGTTAGCTCTAATCAGTTAGCATCCTTTTAAGGGCATATTCTGTACATCAAAATAACCAACTTTTACTATGGGGCCAACAATGTAATCGCAAATTCACAGATTTTTTTTCGCGATTTCAATGTTGGCCCTATAGTAAATAAATATAAAAAAATATACCCTTAAAAGGATGCTAACTGATTAGAACTAACCCTGTATAGGTACTTCTAATATTATTAAGAAATATACATTTATTTTTCCTTGTAAAATTAGATGTTACTTAAAAAAATCTATAAGAAAGGACTGCGATAGACACTGCAAGGCTACTGGTAGATAGAATAGATAAAATACTGAAGATAGATATAAGATAGACTGTACATTACCTATACCCATTGCTCTCATGCCTATCTCTATGAGATTTTATTTATCCAATACTAGATTAGTAGACTAGACTCCAATAATAATTTCAAGTCTGTACGACCAGCGGTTTGGGCTGTGCGTTGTGTGCGTCGTGATGTTTTTTTTTGTATGTATGCTACGCTATTACTCCGCCAATTATGAACTGATTTTAATGATTCTGTTTTTGTTTTGTAGGTAAATACTTCAGAGGTGATCCCATATACATTTTATCGAAATTGGTTCAGTCGTTTGGTTATTAAATCAAAATTACTAGAAAATATGAAGATGTCGACCAGGTATTCGAAGTTGAAGTCGATTGTATTTTTTTTTAAAGAGCGTGTTGTAGTTTTAGGTATTTAGACACTCTTACTGGCTGAGTCATGTCAGATAGAATTTGCATTCCTCCCTTTGGACTCTGCAGCAAATTTCTCTTAATGTTTAAACTTTATTACCGGAATTCCAGTAACACGCCATGAAATTTTTTACTTGTTCTAATTATAGCACAACAAGAGTTATTTCACCACTCTATGCATTGAGTGGTGAATAATAACCAAAAATTGTGAATTTCAAGTGAGAGTCGGTCTTGTCCTACGAATTCAGAATATAATCAAAGAATCATAGTATGGGAAACTAAATATGACGTATAATGGTAAGGAAACTTGGGTACTGGGACTTAAACTTGGTCGGGTTTTTTAGAACGCTTTCCTAAGAAATATCAATTACCAGCAACAGGCTCAAAATAAAAAGATAAACAGAAATCTCAAATATAATTTACTTATTAATAATTTAACTTGTTCTTTCCATTCTGATTTCAAATTACGAAAGTTTTTCACAGACTTGTAAGGGTTTTTAAAAGAAACGTACGTGTAAGAACAAGTTTTATAAAGTTTCCTCACAATGCGCAATTGCGCACCGCAAAGGGTTCTCTAATTGCTATAAAACAGTATGAAACTTACGCTTTGAACTTTTCTGCTGATTAACTTGGAGAGCAAAATACTTTTCTGTACGCGTTTGGTTCTTTGAGAATTTATTACCTACTAGGTAAAGAGCGATAAAGTGCGCAGTGTCAAGTGAGCTATATCTAGCTACTTTTAATGATATCATCATAATCAGCCTGTCATAGTCCACTGCTGGACATAGACCTCTCCCAAGGCACGCCACTCAGCCCGATCTTCAGCTATCCGCTTCCAACCACTGCCAGCTGTCCTACGTTTATCGTCACTCCATCGAGTCTCAGGACGTCCTACCCTACGTTTGCGGATACGTGCCCTCCACTCTAGAACACGTCTACCCCAGCGGTTATCGGTTCTGCGACAGATATGACCAGCCCACTGCCATTTCAGTTTACTAATACGCTGAGCTATGTCGGTAACCTTAGTTCTCTGGCGAATTACTTCGTTCCGGTTACGATCCCTCAGAGAAACACCGAGCATAGCTCTTTCCATAGCTCGCTGAGCGACTTTAAACTTGTGGACCGATCCAACTGTGAGTGTCCATGTTTCAGCGCCGTAGGTCATAACGGGTAGAACGCACTGATTGAAAACTTTCGTCTTGGGACTTTGTGGGATGGTATTTGATGTGATGTGACTTTAAGGTGTGACTTTAATGATATATTTCTTACTAATAGAGTTGGGCACAGCATATAGTCACACAGCACGATGCATGTGCTGTGTAACTATGAATGAGGTATTGTAAGTTTGTGAACATTGTTTTAAGTAATATTTAATTGTAGGTATAGAATGCCTTTAGCGGGGGAGTGTAAGCAAGTTCTTATTTTGCATTGCGTCTAACCGACTTCAAAACAATAAAGTTCTCAATTGGACAGTACGTGTTTTTTTGTATGTTTGTTAATCGGCCTATTATGAATAACATTTGATGTTCTTATTCTTATTCTTATTCGATGTGGGGGCGATAAGTCCTGCACTGACGTCCCGCTTGGGGTGTATTGTGCATTTCCCCCGCCAGCGTCTACCCGAGCCAACCCAGCTATTTGAAGTAACGGAGCGAGGCTCTGGGCCGCTGGCATAGTAGCTCCAGTGGATTAGATGGAGGTGTATAAGCATATGATGATGATGATGAAAAGCAGTCAAGCTGTTGCGGTGACATGGTTTGCGATGAAGGTGCATCATGCAATCTGGTAGCGATTCTCGTTTCTTCTGTAGCTTTACAATGCCACAGTACATGCGCCACAGTTTCACTATCCTGCATGCAGCCACGGCAAAGCGGGATAGTCCTCTCAGTTTGTATAAGTGACTATTCAGGTTGCAATGACCGGTTATGAGGCCTACTAAAAGTCGAAGGTCCTGTCGTTGCAACTTCAATAGATTGTTAGTGATCTTCCCGTTTAGGATTGGGAAAGCGCTTTTAGCATGTTTGCAGTCGTCTTTCTTATCCCACAGATTTTGTTGTTCTTTTTCGGTGTGACGGCGCAGTAGCTCTCGCACTCCCATCGCCGATGGTTTGCAGAGAGCCACTACTTCGTCGCTAACCTGTTTCCTAACACCCTCTTTAGCGAGCATATCCGCCACGTTGTTACCTGTACATGTTCCGTGGCTCTTTGTCCATTTGATGTTATTTTTTTGCTTGGTATGTCATACTTCAGAGGTGGTCCCTTATATATTTATTGAAATCGGTTCAATAGTTTGGTTTTTAAATCATAATAACTGGAAAAAAATGTCATCCAGACAATCGAAATGAAGTCGGTTGTTTTTTTTTCAAAAAGTACTTGTTTGTTGATCATTTACCGATCGTTCGTGTCTACTCAATAGCGACATTAAATTAAAACAAATTTACTCGCACATTGGTAAACCAAGCCAAGATCACCGCTTGTATCCATCCGCAAGGGTCATGGCATTGACCCTTGCGAAAGCTTGGCATCTTAGACTGGGAAATAGTCGCCATCTATGCCTATCAGTAGGAACCTTCACCAGCCTTCCTATTCTTGCAGTAAAACACTCGATTCGCGTATCTACTCTACATGACTTGATATTGTACTCGACGCTTCTGTAAACTTTCCTAATCGCTTGTTAAGCGGCTGAGTGCCATGACTCACCTCTAGTTTACGTTTCACCGGTGTATTTTTATCGTTGATCAGACTGGCCGAGTTTGTTTAGCGGACGATCAACGCGTATCCGTAACAATAGACAGCTCTGTAAGCAAGCTTGTGCTGACGCGAAATCTAGTGTTATCTACAACTTAGAGTCAGGAAAATAAAATAGGGACAATAATCTATAGTGTCGATTCGGCGGCACACTGTCTTGGCTATAATTTCTCTAATTTTAATTTAGATCCGTCATACGCCACTTTGCTATTCAGACATGACACCTCTTACTAAAATGGGAAGTTTTCGGACGGCCAGCTGTCAAAACGCAGTTCTACAGCCAAAGGATAGATGGCGTGTACTTTGTTAGACAATCAATAACCACAAAAAAGGATGACAATACAGCAGTGGTATTCACAACTCAATCGGAACGGTTTCCGTTCGGATCCACATTATCCGTCTCAGTCCTTTACATTCCGGATGACAGAGACGGAGAATGTGGATCCGAACGGACGCCTTACCGATTGAGTTGTGTCCTGATGTAAATTAAATAAGCCTTTACTATATTTTTTTACCTTTTGACCTTGATTCATTCATTCATAATATTCAGAAACATAGACTAGGTAGTGATACTATTCAGAATCATGTCTAGTCAACGCCATCTAACGGATTTTCATGGACATATTTTTATTTATTGGCTGTCAGGAAACCGCCCATTGACACGATACGTATAAATTACTCGGCTTAAAAGCACGTTAAAGCTATTCGGCCATATACATTTTAGAGCAGTTTGTGTCTAAAATTTTAAACGTCAAATGTCAAAATAAACGGCACCTAAAACATGGCGAATACAATTTGTATTCTATTAGAGCAGTTCTAATTAAGTTCAAAGAAAATACCGAAGAGCTTTTTTGACGCCTAGCACATAAACTAAAATTTTGAAGTGAGCTAAAATAAGAGCTCTCTAAAATCACCGAATCGACACTAATACCAATAACTACATAAAAATAAATTCATTGGCGTCTTCTGTTTCCTGCCACACCGTCGCTTACCTACTGACTAGTTGGTCGCCTATCGTAGATCTATTTCCTATTTTATAAATTAAATTAAATTAATAAATAACGGTGGACATTTTTCACACAGCGCCATCTAGCCCCAAACTAAGCAAAGAAATATGGAAACTAGATAGCTGATAGAATACTTATATACATTTTTTTTTGTAAATACATACACATAACAATACAGACGTGTTCGTCACATAAATTTTTGCCCTGGCTGGGGATCGAACCCACCCCCCTACAGCTCTGAAGGTAGACATGTTACCAACTGAGCTTTAAGGCAGTCAATAAAGAAATAAATAGTCAATGTAAGTGCACCAATTTTTCAGTTACTCAATCGTCGCCCAAGTGTTATGTAGATAGATACGAGTGTCATCACTCGTATCTATCTACATAAAAATAAACTTCATATTTACATTGAATTACGCTATAGGAACAGTATTTTTACCGGGATAAAAGTAGCATAAATGTCACTTTCTCTATCCAGGGTTATGCGGAACGGTAGTAGTAATCCAAGAGAAGGCCATCGCACTCATCATAGTGTACAACTTTTAGATTAAGATTTTAGATTAATTTAGAAAATAAAAGAGCATCTATGGAACGAAATGCAGCAAGCACTCGTCAGTATTCCATAGATACACACACATGCACAGTCGCACACACACACACACCGACAAACTTTCGCATTCAGACCGGCCGCATACGACGAGAAAAACCCGATAGTAAAACCGTCCGGTTTCGCCCGAAGGCGCTCCGTGCATACACTTTGTACTAGGTTCCGCACACCGTAAGAAATTTCTCGAGCCACCCGTCTCGCTCGCACCAGTTCATTGTGCGCAGTGTGTTACGGTCCGGCCCGTCCGGCGCCTGTCGGGTGCCGTGCCGAATCAATGTGTGACCACTCTTAAATATTAGTAGGATAGGTCGCTGTGCAAATAATAACGTGGAATCAAAGCCCTTTGTGGAAAATTACCGAAGCGCATAATTTTAATCTTAGTTTTGTATTCCACAGAGCCATACATTTAGTCTCATAGCGCCTCATTCGCGCTCGGGGCGCTTGCTATAATGCTAGGGATTCACCTGCTTGTAAAGCCGTTATTTAGCGCGGTATTATTACGCAGATATGGCCGGGTGTTATAGCACGCTAATAGGTTTGTGGCATTATTACAGTCGTTAGACGTTAGGCGATATTCAAAGCCACATGATAGTGTGGCCACCTATATAGCGCTTTGTTTATTGCATCATCTATTGCACGGTAATTATTCCGATAACTGAACGTAAAGCGTCACACACTAGGTGAAGCCCCAGCATAACGGTTTATTCCACCATGTTCATCTGAGAGAAATCACCTAGGTGAACGAAGTGGAAATTATGGTTTCTTCATTTCACCTCGGGACACTTGGCTTGCTAGAGCGGGCGCTTGTAACAAGCATGTGGTATTATTTCTGTCCCCATCGTTCATGTCATCCTTGGATGAGAGTAGAATTGCTTAGCTGAAAAACTGACAACAATAATAAACTTTAATTTTTGGTTGTAATATTTATTTTTACGCTTCAAGCTTCTTCAAACAATATTTTTATTATATTGTCCAGACGAATGTACATTGTATATCGCATGAATGGCTCGTAGTAATGAGCGCCAATGAAGTCAAGTGATGTGAAAGTTCTAGGTATCCTCTAATTGCCATGGGCAGGCGTCGTCTCTCACTATCAGGGAGCGCTCGTGGCGTAGCTTGTCTAGTTGATTCTAAACGATCACCGATGTTAAACAACGGACGGTCCGGTCAGTCTGCGGATGGGTGACTGTGAGAGGCATTTATTTCTGAGCGCTACCGTGGATCGGATGACACGTTAAATTGTTGGTCCCGGTTGTTTGTTCTAGTTTCTATAACAACAACAGTCAGCCATGTCAGAGCGGGCGGCTCATTAACTCTGACACTAGGGCTGGCCACTCAGCCTATACGAACTTTACTGTAGAGCAACCTGTTACTTATTGACGGTTATTTAAAGTTATTTGAAACCGACGAAATATTCTCATAAAAATGAGTCACAAAATAAAGATTTCTGCCAATGTTTAATATTATTGTCGTTATCCTGTATTGACAAGTATGACGCTTACCATCAGTTGATTTCTTCGTCTCGTCACGAAAATGTATAAAAATCTTTAAAAGAGTCATTGTGTACTAATTAGTCTTTCATTGCTATATAGAGCGCTATAGTAATATTCAACACAAAACAAAACTTCGGGCTTCATTCAAGCTCATTTTGATTGATGGATGCTGAACGGCATATTCTAGTACAATGTTTTTGACGATGATGGCTCGATAAAATGATTTCACTAAGCTTCCAGATACCTACTTAGAAAATCTAATCATATTTTACTCACGTAGCTACCTACTCCAAATTAAATGTTAAAAAATGTAATTGTATTGAGATTAAACACGGTCAGGCCTTAGAATCTCACAAAAATAATTATGAACAAAAAAGTAAAATAATAATAATAAGGGAATACAATTCAATTCAAAAACAGTTCAAGAATAATTAACATGTCAAAATTCATTTAAATGTCAGAAACACAAAACAAACTAAAAGTCATCAGAGTCAGAGTAAATCTTATTGCATCGATCCCACTGGTCCTAGTAAAATGTCTCTGCACTGGTCAGTTAAACTTTCACAATATGTCTGGAAAAACACAATAAGGGTCTTCCAGTTGTCAAATACAATGTTCAGTTCAGTGTTGGCGCCAAGGAGTGCATTGAGGTGGCGGCGGGTGCGAATTAAAAAGTCAAATAAAAAGTAAGTAAAAAACCAGTCTCGTGTAATCGACCTTTTACAGATTCAGTGTTATAATTGGGCATTATAAACTTTCTGAATATTTATGACTCGGACAAACAAACCTTCGGGTCATTGTCTTTCAGCCTTGAAACCTTCGGAGTATGATGCTAGGAACTTTCGCAATAATGTGATTTGGGGTCATAAACTAATTGTTCGTTAGTTTTTTATTGAAATATAATGAATCACTACACCCTGTTCGCTGAGAACGTCTAGTTATAGGGCGCTCTCTCTTGCACAATTGTATGTAAGTGAAAAGGACGGTATTAGCTATAACGGTAATTACTATGTTCGTTATCTGCGACCAATGACGTGCATTTTGACGATTTCCCTGTCAGACATTCTCAGCGAACAGAGTATAGCTATCCTTATTCCAAGTTCCTATAAAACTTCATAGAAAAACGCCAAGCAGTATAGAATATGTACACTGCATATTCTATATTCTATTCATTGCATTTCTATGTTTTTAGTAAATAATTAATAATGATCACAAAAAATATTGGTTGTCGTAACTTAATATTTATTGTGAAATATCAGTTTAGATACACTTTTGCTGTTATATATTGACAACAAAGTAAAGCTACATAGCTATCTGCTAGCTGAAACAAAGCTGTAATAAGTTTTGTAGAGTGCCACGATCCCTCGTGAAGATACTCCTGCCGTGCTAGCTCTTGAAGAGCAATTTACCAAGTTTTACATCGTTGCGGTCTCTGCAACTTTACCTGTTTGCTTCTCAAAACTCGGCCCAAAGTTGCATAGATCAGCCCTCAATCGCACTTTTGTTCATAAATTGGCTAAGAATTTTGGGTGTACATTGTAGTTGAAGACCGTTTTTCTGACTGTAAACGCAGAAAAAGCCAGGTTGGTTGGTTTGGTTTTCTCAAACTTTTCAAAAGTTTTTTCTAATATTTTACTAAAACGTATCGCAATAAGTTGTCACCATATTTTCAACCGACTTCAAAAAAGGAGGTTCTCAATACGACTGAATTTTTTTGTATGTATGATTCGCGTTTACTCCGCCTACTATGAATTGGTTTTGATGGTTATTTTTTTGGGAGGTGATACTTCAGAGGTGGTTCCATATACATTTTACCGAAATCGATTCAGCAGTCTGGTTTTTAAGGCAAAATTACTGGAATAAATCAAAATAACTGGAAAATCCAGGTAGTCAAAATTGACGTCGGTTGTTATTATTCGTATGTCAAGACTGAAGACACGGTCATGGTGGTATTCCGAGGCTTTGTGAGATCAGTTCTTATTGTAATCCTATAAAAAGATTGTTGTTATATAATAAATCAATCGAGACTGACAACTTAACGAGTTTGTTAAACACAAACTTGCTTTTGAGGTTTTCTCGGAGCATTTTATTTGACTCCTCGAAAACGTCCACGTAACATAATTATGGTTACCGAATACCGTGGGGTTTTCTGTTTTTTGATATCAATGTGAACACTTTTATATTGACATGATTACTTAAAAGTGGTTTTTATTTTGGTATTTATTCTCGTATCATAGACACTTCGTGAGCTTGCACTGTGACTCTTCAAAAACGTTCAAACTGATCAATGTTAAGACGATTAGGATTTATGATATTATTATAAATTCTATACTTTACCTATTCTAATATAAGTGACACGAACGTAGGAGCTCTAATGTAACGCACTCAAGTTAGTCCTGTGTGTAATTAGTCAGTTATGGTTAGAAATGTCATGAGATTAAAAGGGCAAGTGGTCGAGATAGTCGTGAACGCGTCGGCAAGGGCGGATCCAGGGGTGGACATCAGGGGCACGTGTAAAACGATTTAAATATCACAAAGAACTGTAACATTTGTTTATTTTGCACAATTAACATGTAATTTCTCATTATTTAATCTTTATGAAAAGTATTTTTTTTATAGTTATTCTTCTATATCATTGAAAAATAATCGATCCCAAAGACAGCATAGGATCACACTACGGGGGAACTTAGCCTATGGCCCATGTGCCCCTCCCAGATATAAATCCTGGATCCGCACTTGCGCGTCGGAATAGGTTTCAGGCCACGAGGCGTCAATGTCACTAAGTGAATAAGTGCAAACCAACTATCGCGTCGTATGGGTGATGTGGCACCAAACGAAGTTTACAGAAGCTCGTCAGCCTAGTTAGATTTACCGTCGGCGCTGATAGCATTAGAGTGCAATCCAGCCAACTTGGTGTGATATGTACTTGTACTTTCACTCTACTGACACATTGTGACTGAAGCAAATCAGGTGTTTTGGCCTGGGACCGATATCGATAAATGAAAAATATCGATACTTTAAAGCAAATATCGTTAACTGTACCGATACTTCTAAAACATATCGAAATGTATACCACTTTTTTTCAAATATCGGTATAAAGGTATTGATAATTTTATCGATACTCTATACTGATACGGCGGCAACAGCACCCCCAGCGCGCGGATTCTCTTTATTCGAGCGCGACTTGATTTGCTTTGTTTCGTGTTATAATTGATACATATAAATAATGTAGATACAGTCACCCAATTAATTCAAATTATTTAACCACTGTATTACCCTTGACTTGCCTTGGTGAAGCTATATCCCACCACACAGGTCTGGTGTGGGTTGACAATTGACATATTCATAATATAAGTACATTATGTACTATATTGTACATGGTTATGCAGTTTCCTCGCGATATCCTTTCACCGAAAAGTGGTAATTTTTTTTTTAACCCATTAGTTCGTGATTTCGTCGGAAGTGCTTGGCTGCAGGCAGCGGCGATTCCACGAGCAGCTGAGCAGAGTAGTGCCTTGGAATGTCATGTGGTTCAGATGCCTCCAATGAGCAAAATACTCGTAACGCAAACGCAAAACTATTTTCTATAGAATTTACGCACGTAAATAATTATACTTCGTCTGCTACAATCTAGGAAGTGTTGATGATAGTTCTCGAATCAAGTAGCCTTTAAGATAATAGGTTTTATTAAAACGACTTCAATTTGGTCTGCCTGGGTGACATCTTCATATTTCAGCTAATTTGATTTATTTCAGTAATTTTAATTTAATAACCAAACTACCGATTTTGATGAAATGTATATGGAACCACACCTGAAGTATCACTTACCAAAAAAATATCAAAATATCAAAATTAATTCATAATTGGCGGCGTAATCGCGTAACATACATACAAAAAACATACAATCGAATTTAGAACCTCCCTTTTTGAAGTCGGTAGGTAAAATGATATTAAATGATGCATATCTGTACATGTTCCATTTCCGGTATATGTCTGTGGAAAATCTATTTTATTTATATTCTTGAGTTAAGACAAGACAGTGAGTACATTTTTATTTATTACTTTTCAGGCGATCTATGACATGCTCGGCGCTTGCTCAAGTAACCGGCCTGCAGACTCCGCCGAAGAACGCGCCAAGAATATCTTCGCAAAGATGGACGAAAACAACGACGGACAGTTGACACAAGACGAGTTTCTGAAGGGCTGTCTGCAGGACGAAGAACTGTCCAAAATGCTAGCGCCTTAAGCGCCAGTGCGGTAACACAAACCGCGATCAGGTCACGTCGGCCACAAGACTCCACCCCTTCCTCGCCCCCCGCCTATTGCAACTTCCATTCTCACAAGTAAAGAAAACCCCGACTGTGTTTGTCCTAAGGGCAACCGACGATAAAAGTTTAATTTCTCTGACAAAACTAGTTAAGTATACGATAATCCGCGTTTCGGCTAATCGAGTTTCGGATGTTAAAATTTTGCACTACCGATAGTTTCCTTCGGAGTGTTTATAAAAGATTGTGGTAATTAGGTACGTGATAAAAATTAAGACTTTTTGAAAGCGTTTTGAAGGTGATGAAGTAACGTCATTCTCGTATCGGTGGCACAGCACGCGTAGTGACTACTACGCGGACACGTAAACGATAGTCTGATCCGAACCGATGTGCGCGTTTGCATGGTGTACAAACTTATGACTTGATGTAGACTGCGCGTTTCATAATTATTGCGCAACCGCATTGTTCGCGAAACACACAAAAGGTGCTCTCACACGCATAATTTTAGCCTTTTTTAATAAATTGTTGAGACAGATAAACTTAGTAGTCATTATACTTACCTATATTTATAACCGAGAACAAAATGTAAAATATAATTTAAATCGAATGGGAAAATAACTCCCGAATAATTTATTTAAAAAAAACAACTAATCTGTAGCTTATTAAATTAGCGCCCTACATTTTTTAACATTACTCGTGTAAAGCGCCTAAATAACGATTGTTGATTGGATCCGTGCTTATGGTAGGTACTACTCATTCGAAAGGAGGCCAGGTCACACCTCGTGTATTCGGTTTCGTATATTCGGACAAGGTTATATATACTTGAAGGCACTCCGATGTCCTCCGCGCTTCTCAACACAACCGGTGCAAAATAGAGCTGTGCTTCTGAATCCTGACGTCGCGTCGTCATATTTTTGTCGATTAATAAGGGAAAAAAAGTATTTTTAAATTTTTAAAATAAAACAAAATTATAATCCATTGGTTTAATAATGTCCATTTCTTTATTAAAATAAACGTGTAAAATGGTAATCAAAATATATCTGTCGCTGTTGGATTGTCCACTTTTCTAATCGAATATAAGTAAATGTCCAAACCATTCTGTGCTAGAAAACCTACGAACTCCTTTACACCTTGGTCTGTGCCCTTAATTTATCCGACGAGACATTTCTATGATACTGCACAGTATACACTCTATGTCAATCTTTAACTTTCACTATTAAGGTAACGTTTAGTGTAGTGGTGTACGAACGGAATCGGTCAGATTGGTGTATCGTCACCGTTGAAAAGCACGCATTACTCGTATGTACAGTACAGTTTATAGAAACGGTGGGAATAGGGTAGATGACTGATGTTTATATCGTTGAAACCAATAGCTTTGATGAAGAATTTAAGTAAATATGGTGGTATGTTTATTGAAAAAATAATTTAAGTCGGTTATTAATGTTCTGATATATTCTGATAGATAAGTGTTTAAAGTTTTTGTTAGAGACAACTCTGTCTCTTTCCCACAAAACAAAAAATTACGTCATGCCTTACTTGTCAGAATATAATTTATATGGCGTACAGAGAAGTGACGTCATGATTTGCTGTTTCGCCTCTCTGTCTAGCATGATATTAAAATGCTTATGAGTTGCTTATTTATGATCAGATTTTTGTTTTCTTTTCATTAATCAGCTATATTTATGGGCCACATTTTAATAGGACAATTAAAAAAAACCAGTCATCTAGCCTATTGGAGAATTTCACACCAAGCGCGATTTGGACCACGGTGTGAATCACTCAAGTGACTTCAATCTATTGGGCATTTGAAACTGCTATGTACATCGCCAATTATTTATTTTGAATTGGACAAATAGGCCAACAAAAGACGAAATAACATTAAATTATTTTTTGATCAGGCGGGAAGAACAACGATTATGCATTGCATGAAATATATAATTAAATCGTAACGAACCGCGATTTTAAAGACCGAATTCAATTTAAGCACTTGGGACTTTCACGCCATGTTCTAGAAATCACTTGGGTAAAACGTCGTAGTATCCGATCTGATCAGTTCTGTCCTTTATATTAAACTTTGTATCTACGTGAAACAGTGAATTTTATAAACATTATAAACAAATTGACCATTATATCGTTTGTGAAATTGGTGTTGTTTATTAAGTGTTCGGTGTTATTCGTTACTTCGTCAGGGATCGTAACATTTCTCCGCTCTGACTTCTTTTTCGTTTAGTACGCTTCCAGTTCCCTTTCTCGAATACGGCTGCTGGAGCCATCTTGATTCCTATTTATATCTTATTTTTGTTATTTCAGAACTCACGCCATTTCCCACTAACTGTGCCTTCTAGTTCTTTCTGTAAATACTTTACTAAACCGTTTATCAATGGTCAATGCTCAATATTGTCCCAGCCCATGATGCAAACAAGCTTTATTTTTTTGTAATCTTATAATAGTGATCAGATCACCAAAATTATTTACTAATTTTTCTTACTTATCCAAATCATAATTATATATGTTTCGTAATTTTTTTTTAAATAAGAAGGAACCTTAATACGAGTATATTCTACCTTCGTTAAATATGTACACCCCGGCGCCCCTGACCCGGTACCGGGGCAGATGGGAAACAGTGTTTCATCCACCCCAGCGGACCCGGTGTCGGCGCTTAACGGGGTGGATGGAACACATCAAGTGTTAATCCCTGTATGTATGTCATGTCAACGGTAATTAATAATTCAATCGTTCGACAAGCATACGTTAATCAACATTATTGATATAAAATGCCCATAAATTGGGATATGGTAATCCTTGAAACCTGGACTGGGTCAATAATCGTGTGGTGCTTGGGTATACACGTTTCGTTGAATCTAAGCTTTTATTAAAATACTTTGCATAATCGAGGATTGTTTGAGTTTAGTGTAGTTCGCCAGAGTGGCCAAACTTAACGAAAATTAAATTGTTTAGAGTGCCCTCGCCCTCCCAAGTTGTTGTATAATATTCGTTAGCTCTAAGTGTATAGTTGCGCCACTATTGCGTTTGTTAATTTGTAAATGGCCACAGCACTTTAAGGGTCGCGATTTAATCCATTGTTTAATGACGGCTACTTAGAGTCATAATTAGTTTTCAGTGCAATATTATATTAGGTAAAAAATTACGAATTTGAGAAAACTAGCGAGCTGTGACGCACAATTATATAAATCAATAAGCTTTTCGGACTGTGACGCCCAATTATATAAACCACAATAAGCTTTTCGGATCTGTGACGCACAATTATATAAAGCATAAGAAGCTTTTCGGATGAATGAAAGTTGACATCTAGTGGTTCATTTTAGTTAATTTAGAATATCATTAAAAAAAATACATTTTAAATGTATTACAACATTTATGTCAACTTACTTGCACTGGAAACTAAATTTCAATTTTGTGAGTTTTGACACATTCCATCATATTGAAAGCAGTATGATATAGTTCGTAATTTTAATATTATAAACAAAATTTCTTTTGTTTCTATGTCCCTTGCTTTACGATAAGTTATATTTTATTAACATAATGTTTTCTCCCATAACTAAAATATTTCTATTAAATGTCATAATAGTTAGTTTTTTTGTTATTTTTTTATTTGTATTTTTAATAACTTAAATTGGCAGTTTAAAGTAGTATGTACAATCAAAACTGAATACAACATATTAATGTATAAAATCAACAACAAAATCGACTGAATTTTATACATGTAGGGAAGAGGGATCAAAGAATACTCATTTTGGGCCTGAAGGTAGCTTCGCACACAGGGTGTTATTGAAACATATCACAAAATTAAAAACCTTCACCGGGATTTTTGAATCGAAAGGAGCATTTAATTTTACACTAGGTTCCTTCACGTCTAAGACGTCGATCTCAAGACTAGGTGGTGGGCTCGGTCAACGCGTCAGTTTGTGGCTCGAGCTCTACGCGCTACGCAGTCACGTAGTCAATTATTGCGTTCAGTTCTCACGACCGTTGTGTTGTTATGATTTCAACGTGCCGCGACCCAGGCCTATGTGTCAGTTGCTATTTATATTATATGTGGTTACTTGGTAGCCGATAATTCTTAGCGGTAACATAATTCTCGCTTAGACTCCTTCGTATTTCTCGGCGACTTACTCAAAACAACTGTCTTGCACATTAGACTTCTTAGTGGTTGGATTGGAAGTCCTAAACTACATAGTCGTGCATAATGTTTTTCAAAATTACTCGTTAGGCTTTATGATTCCTGTGCTATGTGGTAAATTCACTTAATTTAAAAATACTCCATTTGTATCCAAGCTATGTGCATCTTGTATTGTGGTAGGTATGACTTGCCCTAGTTTTTAATTTGGTCACACTATATTAAATCTGAAAAGATCATTTAAATAAAGGGACTATCTGTAATTGTACCTACTGTATTTAATTAAGAATTTATGTACCTATGTGTAAGATTATCATGTCATTGTATAAGTTCGCTGTAAGTTACCATTTGTTATGTTTAGCTTAAAAAGCTTTTTCAATACGTGTATTCGTTTTGTTTTGTTAAACTTTCTCGTATTTTGGTGTAGTTACCTTTTCACTCTTAATTAACGTTATAGTTTAATAGATTTTGTAGTGTTTTACTTAATAGTAAGCTTGGAGCACTAATCATTTTAAACGCGATGTATTATTTCTATAGTACGTGTACTAGATAGGACTTATTCATAAGATATTATTATAATATAGCTGCAATAGGCGCGCAATCCGTTAGATTTAATTCCATAGAACGTGTCCCCGTAGATTTTTCCAATTTGAATTGCAATCACATACATGTAAAATCCATGCACACATTGTCATCGTCAATACTGTAATCCGAGTGTTTTATACAACTTTTATTATGTTCGTTCGTCTGTCTAAAACTGTCTTGAATCGTTTATATTTGAGCGGGACTTATGCGATAATAATATCAATTGCGGTTATATTAGTAACAACAAGTCATTGTAACAAAATATTTTTTGATACAACTAGCACTCTTTTTTGCCACTAGTACTATCAAATGTCAAAAGACTTTTTGTGCCACTAGTACTGTCAACAATTGACACAGTTTTGTAGCACTGGTACTGTCAAATGTACATACAGCTGGCACTCTTTTGTGCCACTAGTACTTTCTATTTTACAAATGAACTCTTCTGTGTAGTAGTGTCAACAGGGAATATGCATGAGTTTCAATTATTAAAAATAATAGGATAAGTGGAGAGTTTAACTAAATCTTATACATCGAAAAAATAATTGAAATCGGCCGGTAAAGTTCTAAAATATAGGCGATCAGAGTATTTGGGGGTCATCTCTTTCTAACAAAACACGTGCTGGTATTGAATTTGTTTGGAATGGACTTTTGAGTATCTAACACGAAACTAAAATGTTTATAACTTCGTTATTTGCGCACGTATTTAGATTTTATTTCTATGATTTGTTTGTTTGCAAGTCAGCTTTTTTGTGAGTCAATAAATAAAATACGTGCATATTCCCTATTGTACTACTGGCACTAGTTCGCTCGCTATAATTTTTTATGCGTAAACGAGCCAATACTTTTTTATAACAGGTTAGAGCAAGTATTAAAAAAAATAAGCGTATGTATAAGTCCTGATCAAATAAAATAAGAATCTTCTGAGTTCTTTTGTTAAAAAAATAAATTTGTACTTCATATTATAATCAACTTTTACAGAATATTAATTGTATCGTGTATTTAACAGCCACATAAAGCAGTGTATTTCATGTGTAATAGATAAAACATGATCTTATGCAGTACTCTGTTGTATTTTTAAGAATACACAATTTTTAATGATTCACATTTTGCCTATTCATGTATAATTATAAAATTATAAAATCTAGTCACTATTTATTGGACTCGTCATTGTAGTGACACTCACATTGATACATTCAGTACTCCGATTTGAACAAAGAAAACAATTTGACTTCGATTATGATGTGACATTTTTTAAATGGAGATTAGGAGAGAGGTCGCAAAAAAAATAAAAAAATACGCTAATAACGAAAATATCGCCATCGTTTATTTAAAAAATTAAAATAACTTCAGGTTACTGTATATTTTTTGTAGTAGTAGGACTCCACTGCAGAGTCCGACTGGGGAACTACCACACCTTTGTCAGTTATTCAACCGCCAAGCAGTAGTGTGCAAGCATTACTGTGTTCCGGTTTGAAGGGCAATGTTACCAGAGAAATTACTGGGTATGATGAGGTTTAACATCTAATATCTCAGGGTGACGAGCGCAGTGCAGTGCGGCGCAGGATTGTGTTCGCAAGTGCATAATTCTGGCACTGCTCCTGTTAGTGAGAGGCGTGAGGCTTACCACCAGCCGAACGTCTTGTTCGTCTCGTCACACGAAAATTAAAAAAAAAAATTGCGTCATTGTTATTTTTAACCATAAAATTGCGTCGAAATACTGAAAACTGATCGCTTTTTTTTGTATAAGTGAAACATCTTCCGTCGAGAAGACGTCTGGTAGTTTTAAAAGCCTTCTTTCTTTTAATATATTAAATGTTTTCTATGAATAATAAATGATTAAAAATACATACATCCGCAGATTTTCTACTAAATAATGTTGAATAAACATTACAAGCTATTTTATAAGTGTAAGAATTTTAAACGATTTTTAACGCTATGTGATGATAAGGTATTAAGCGGCTGAAAAAATATAAGTGGTGTAGTGAAAAGTACCTTTACATAACATTCATTATCAAGATTAATAAACTGCAAGTTATAATAACTAACTAGTTTTTAAACCCACCGATCGAAATTGACTATTTCATTCAGTAATTTTGTAGTTTAAGCTTTCGTGTGGGTGCTACTTCGTTAACGTAGCTGGTATCATATACTTTAACAGTACAATCGTAGACTAAAACTTAACGACTTATTTGTAAAATCATCGCGGATACAGAATATTAACGGCGAGGTTTAGCGGCGAGATTAAATTTTTTAAAGAAAAAGTTCTAAATACATTTTTATTATTAACCAAAACTCTTCAATCTGAAATAAAAATATTATTAATATTATTAAAAATTATTAAAATAAATAAGAAGATAAAAGGAACAAGGATAAACGTGTTTCTTTAAAGCTTATCTCCTTTAAGGCCACTATTAACATTTCAAAACTGTAACTAACACATCAGAACTTCAATTTGTCGAAACTGAATATGTCGATGTGAGCTTTTGAACCATTTACTTTATTGGCTTTCATTTTAACATTCACAAAATGGCAAAGCGATACTAATGTATGATTTTATTATACATTATTAGAGGTCTCAAAAGGTTAGGCATAAATAATGGTGAGTAATATTTATTTTGTATGCGACTTGGCCTGTATTAATTGTTATCTATGTTTTAGGATGCAAGAGTTGGTTGTCTAAAAGATTAAAAGGTTGTGCAGCGCATCGTAACGTCCTCTACCAAAATAAATTACAAAATTACACCACAAAAATGGGTAAACAAAATAGCAAACTCAAACCAGAGGTACTAGAAGACTTGAAGCAAAATACTGAATTTTCAGGTTTGGTATTTTATTTTAAAAGCAGCATTTCGTGGGCTTACCTTCTGAAGGAAACGTACATTTTTCAGTCCACACAAACATCATAAAAGTTTTATTACTTACATACACAATGACATATACGTAAAATCTGGGTGTCTTCAAGGGAGTGAATTGTATTCTTCTGGCCAAGCGTCTAATCTAACATAATTAAGGCGTTCGTTCGTGTAACAGGCCTGATGGCAGTCAAACGCAAACTCATCACATAGTTAAATATTCATAAATTGTAAAGAATGATGGCCAAATTTCATAGAGTCGTGGACCTGACTCTGATAAAGACGTAGGTATAGTTAATAGATATTATCTGTTAGTTAGGTTTTCATGTGTAGAAAGTCCCTTAATATTTAGGTTTTTTCTTTGAGCCGACGTTTTTTTTAAATTTTCCCGAAAATAAATCCACAAGATGGCACGTCATTACCCGCGCGGGAAAGTAATAAAATTAGAATATGGATACGTCTGTCTCGTTTTCGCGGGGAAAAAAGAGTGGATAAACGTTTATCACGGGTCGCGTGCTAGGCGGGCTGACCACAAGTTTCTACAAGTCAATAGAAATTGTTGAGTAAAAAATGTGTTTTTTTTTCTGGCTTCGTCTTATAATTTTGTTTGGTTTATTTAAATAAGCAAATAGTAACTTTTTTTTTGTATGTGAACCGAGCTTATACACTCTCGCTATTTTGTTAGTTACGTTTTGGCCATCATTCTTTTAGTTTGTTAGTCGTACTGCCAGTAGTACCACGGGTAAAAGAATATCCCGTAGAAATATCAAGCGATCGAGTAGTACCACGGAATGTTTTTTTACCCGTGTTACTCTTAGTCGACATTTCATAGTTTGACACCTGTCACTTTGACAACTGTCACTATTCAATATCTTCAGCCGACTTAAAAAAGGAGGTTCTCAATTCGACTGTATGTTTTTTTTTGCATGTATGTTACGCGATTACTTCGCCAATTATGATCTGATTTTGAGGATTCGTTTTTTTGTTTGGTAGGTAATACTTCAGAGGTGATTCCATATAGATGTTATCGAAATCGGTTCAGTAGTTCGGTTTTAAATCAAAATTACTAGAAAATTTGAAGATGTCATCCAGGTACTATAAATTGAAGTCGGTTGTTTTTTTTTAAAGTGTATTATCTGTCACTTTATGTGTAATTTCAAGAAAATTGAATCCGTTGCAAACTGTCCGTAAGCTTATTAGTTACACCTTTATTAAGTAACGTAGCGCTCGTGGCGTAGCTTGTCTAGGGGATTCTAAACGATCACCGATGTTAAGCAACGGACGGTCCGGTCAGTCTTCGGATGGGTGACCGTGAGTAGCATTTATTTCTGAGCGCTACCGTGGGTCGGATGACACGTTAAATTGTTGGTCCCGGTTGTTTGTTCTAGTTTCTATAACAAAAACCGTCAGCCATGTCAGAGGCCTTCGGGCGGCACATTAACTCTGACACTAGGGCTGGCCACTCAGCCTATACGAACTTACTTACACCTTTATTTGATCACAGCTTTTCACGGGGGTATTTTTAACCGACCTCATCGAAAAAAGTTTTTTCCCATACTAACTTAACCCTAAAGGGGTAAAATAGAGGGCTATTTTACCCCTTTAGGGAAGGGATTTCGCAAAATCCGTTCTTAGTGAGCATCTACGTCCTAACAACAGACCACATGCAAAATTTCAGATTCGTAGCTTCGGTAGATTTATAGATTTCTTGTCCGTAAGGTTTGGGCTTCTCTTTTATAAGTATATAGAATAGATAAATGTATTACATATTGGATGCTATTGTCTGTCTGCACTCGAAGCTTCCAAACGAATGAAACAGTTTTAATGCAGTTTTAATTTAAGATTTAAGGGATATCTTTACATCTAGCCGTAGTAGCCAGCTGTATACGCGATTTCGAAAGAGTCGTATTTTTTTACCACGTCCTACTTTTTTATTTATCTATTTAGACGACGGAGCGAAATACATTTTCTATATTTCAGATGCAGAAATACAAGAATGGTATAAAGGATTTCTAAAAGATTGCCCCAGTGGACACTTGTCTGTAGAAGAGTTTAAGAAAATATATGGAAACTTTTTCCCATACGGCGATGCCAGTAAGGTATGTGTGATTTATCAGATAAGTCCGCGTTTGACGAGGAACTACTGTTCGAGCCTCGCCAGCCACGATGTCTGCGGAGGAATTGGATAATGATCCGTCAGTTTCCTTACTCGTCAACGCCACAACATTCTGCAACACGTCAGTTTCCTCACTCTTCAACGCCACAACATTCTGCAACACGTCAGTTTCCTCACTCTTCAACGCCACAACATTCTGCAACACGTCAGTTTCCTCACTCTTCAATGCCACAACATTCTGCAACACGTCAGTTTCCTCACTCTTCAGTACCATATCATTCTGTAACGCGTCAGTTTCCTCACTCTTCAACGCCACAACATTCTGCAACACGTCAGTTTCCTCACTCTTCAACGCCACAACATTCTGCAACACGTCAGTTTCCTCACTCTTCAACGCCACAACATTCTGCAACACGTCAGTTTCCTCACTCTTCAATGCCACAACATTCTGTAACGCGTCAGCTTCCATACTCGTCAATGCCACAACATTCTGTAACCATTATTAATTCCTCCAATATATATTCATGTCATCTCTCATATATATCGAGCTCGGTCTGCAGTGGGGTGGCACATGCAAAGTTAATCTCAGATGGTGCTTGTCATTGATGTTTATTCTGAGCTTATAAAATTTGATCGTGAATGAAACAGCGTTATCTGATCTCCTGATTTTCCAGGAGATTTCCTGATTCTTTTGTTAAGGTCTGATATTCTTAATTATATTATTTATAATAGGTCTTTACCTATGAAATTGCCGTTCTTCAGTGCTGGTCATTTCTAATAGAAAAAAAGTTTGGAATGGCTTTGTATTCTGATATCAAATTAATTTTGACTTAAAAACATGACATTATTTTTACAAACTCAGTCTTTTGTTGCATGGGTGATTACTTTGAATAACAGAAATAAAAAAGTTTAAAAAAATAAGTATTTTCACTTATTCCATACAAAACGGCAATTTCATAGGTAAAGACCTAATATTATGATGACTGGGCAAAGTTCACTACAGATTGGGTCCCAAAATCTAAACGACCACGGGGTCGACCCAGGCGAAGGTGGCGTGACGAACTGGACTCGCATGACAAACACTGGGCCACCAAAGCTGAAAATCGAGCAGTCTGGAAGGAGGGAAGGGAGGCCTTTGCCCAGCAGTGGGACACATCAGACTGATTATAAATATAAATAATAAATGATGACTATAATGTATGTTATTAAGACGATTTATTGTTTATTATCTAAATATTATATTATGTAGTTTATAATATATAATATATATGCAAGATTCGAAGAGCAATTACATTTGTTTGTTATGCTGAACTGAAGTTGATCTGACGGAGGGTGTTAGCTAGTTCCTAACGGCCATGTAAAGGTATAGGCTCTGAACAGTGTCCCTTCCCTCAGTTTGCAGAACACGTGTTCCGGACTTTCGACGCGAACGGAGACGGCACGATAGACTTCCGGGAGTTTCTCTGCGCTCTGAGTGTCACCTCGCGTGGCAAGCTGGAACAGAAGCTCAAGTGGGCTTTTTCGATGTACGACCTCGATGGCAATGGATATATCTCCAGGCAGGAGATGCTCGAGATTGTCACAGTGAGTCACGCATTTCTTATTAGATGTTTTGTTTTATATGATAATATATACTATTACGTAGTCATAACATTATATATTTTTTAGTGGTAGGACTCTATTGCAGAGTCCGCCTGGAGAAGTACCACACCTTTGTCAGTTATTCAACCGCCAAGCAGTAGAGTGCAAGCATTACTGCGTTTCGGTTTGAAGGGCAATATTACCAGATAAATTACTGGGCATGAAGAAATTTGACATCTAATATCTCAGGGTATCAAGCGTAGTGCAGTGCGCAGGATTGTATTCGCAAGTTCACAATTCTAGAACTGCTACTGTTATGGGCTGGCGTCGCACTCACCACAAGGCCACCGTCTCGCTCGTCTCGTCAACCAATGCCATAAAAAGGGCAAAGCGTTCAGCTTGGACGCCGAAGGGAGTGGGCTCGAATCACAACACTTGTACTGTTTAAATTTGTTATACGTTTCTATTGTCTTGTCTTGTGTACAAAATGTGTTTTTTTCTACAAATAAAATATTGTCTATTGTCTATTGTCTAACACTGAAATTAAGAATAAGAAAATGGGAAATTATATAATGGTAGAAATACTCTCTTAGTGCTGGCAAGCAATTAAGTCCATTTGAAAATTTGTCTACAAGTACCTAACGGTTTGTCCATACAACTTCACTTGATATCTTTACTTATAGGTATACCTACGCCCAGAATGTTCAAGAACGGATAATATTGCACGCTAATCTACAAAGCATTAGCAATAAATATTTAGCCATCGAAGACCTACTCAATGATTACGAATGTGATATATTATGTTTTTCAGAAACGTGGGGAGAAGATGATCGAGTGCAAACAATGATAATTCCTAACTTTGAACTCGCAACATATTTTAATAGGAAGTTTTTTATGCATGGTGGTACAGCTATTTTTGTTAAGAATGATTTAGAGTATAAGGTTAGGAATGACATAAATAAAATTTCTTTTGAGATGAATTTTGAAATTGCAGCTATAGAATTGAAAGCTTCTAGATTAATTGTAATAGCTGCTTATAGAAATGACAACGACATAGGTCTTTTCTTTGAATTACTTAATAAACTATTGCAAAAATTATGTTGGGAAGAAAAACGAATAGTGATTGCAGGAGATTTCAATTTGAATATTTTAAAAATAGACAAGAATATTAAACGCACTCTTAAAATTCTAAGCAATTTCAATTGTAGATTCGTGCTAGATAAGCCAACTAGAGTCCAAGGGAAAAGTGCTACCTGTATCGATAATTTTATTGTAAATTTTGACAACTGTAAAGGCATTGTTTTAGATCGTAAGTTATCTGACCACAAAGTAATTAAGTTAACCATTCCTGATACTATTAAAAAATGTGACAGTAAATGTATCCCCATACTTTATACTCGAAATATGTCAAATAATAACCAAAACTACTTTCATTATTTGTTTAACAAAGATTATATCAATTTAAAGAATCAAATATTAGAATTTGAAGATGCTAATGCCAGAATGAATATTCTACAAGACGCAATAAAATGCTACTACGACATTGCCTTTCCAAAGAAAAAACGTGCGATACGTAAAGTAAATAAGAAATGGACATCCGTAGGGATAGAGGTGTCGAAAAGCAATTTAGAAAAACTGGAGATATTGCAAGAGCAGGATCCTAATGAGGAAAGAGTTACATATATAAGGAAATATAAAAAGATTTTAAGAAAAGTTTTCACCGCAGCCAAAAAGAAACAATATGGACATAGAATAAAATCTTCGAAAAACAAAATAACAGAAACCTGGAAAATAATAAATGAACAAGTAAAGTATAACAAAAAAGACAATAAGAAGTCATGCATAGCTAAGATTAAAACAGAAGAAGGAAAGGAAGTAACGGATTGCAAAGAAATAGTAGACACTTTTAACAACTTTTTTAGAAATATTGCCCATAAGCTGACCTGTAACACCCAGATTGACCCCGAGAAATGTATAAAATATTTAGGAATAGAAGATAAGCCAATTAATAAGATTAAATTTGAACCGATGGACATAAAAGAGTTATTGACGATTGTCAAAAGCATGAAACCAAAATCAACACCTGACATTTATGATATGAACGCCAAGACATTGAAAGAATTAATTTTAACTAACGATTTTATTATGGAACTGCTGTATATTACAATTAATTACTGTTTAGAAAAAGGGGTATTCCCTAACTGTCTCAAACCCGGTCGAGTTATCCCATTGTATAAAAAAGGGGACAATACTGAACTGGGGAACTATAGACCCATATGCATTTTACCCATTATATCAAAAATATTAGAGTCAGTAATTAAGAAAAGGATTCTTGATTATTTTGAAAGAAATCATCTTTTCACTGCTTCTCAATTTGGTTTTCGCCCCGGCCGCTCCACTGAAATGGCGATAAGAAAAGTTGTTTACTATATTCTAGAATCATTAGACAAGTCACAAAAATGTGCTAGTATTTTTTGCGACTTGTCAAAAGCATTCGATTGTTTGAGACACGATATTTTGTTGTTGAAACTACAATATTATGGATTCGAAGGTCCAGAACTTAATATGATGCGAACATACTTGCAGAATCGATGTCAAAAAGTATCAACAAATGAAGCTAATTCAATAATGGGATCGGTTGACATAGGAGTGCCTCAAGGATCGATAGTAGGGCCAGTCATGTTTTTAATATACATAAATGACCTTGCAAAAGTTATGCCAGACTGGACATATGTTAGTTTGTTTGCTGATGATACACATATCGGAATTAATGATAAATATAAAGATAAGTTAAAAGAAAAGATTGATATTGCAATTAACATTCTAAAAGACTGGTTTGAAGCGAATGGGATAATACTTAACACAGGTAAGAGTGTTGTGATGTATTACCAATCTAGAAAAGGTGTTGATAAAGAGATTAGGCTACATGAAAATGTTTTTCTCGGCTATACAATCGATGACACAGTAAGTCACTCAGCCCATATAAGCAAGTTGTGTAAAAAAATGGCCAGTGCTAACTATGCACTGCTAAAACTCAAACCGTTACTGGAGAAAAAAGCAATTATGTCAGTTTACTTCGCATATATACATTCGATAATAAGATATGCTATCACAGTTTGGGGAAATGGAGTGGACATGAAACGAGTGTTAAGAACCCAAAAAAGATCAATAAGAATAATGCTTAGCTTAAGAAAACGCACATCAGTAAGACCACATTTTAAAGATAATAAAATCATGACGGCAATTTCAATGTATATTTATAACTGCCTTCTAGAAATCTATGACGCAGATCTGGCTAAGAACAAAGACATACATACGTATAACCTGCGGAATAAAGAAAATCTTTTTAAGCCTAGAACTAGATTGGTAAAAGTAGAAAAGCAGGGTATATTAAACAAAATCTGCATGTTTAACAAATTGCCGTTTAGTATCAGAAACTTGCCGACAAATGAATTTAAAAGAAACCTCAAACAATTCTTTGAAATTAACCCCTTCTATTCATTAAAGGAATTTATTAAAATGCGGCTTGTAGATTCTTCCTTCTCGTATGAATTAAGTTGAATGAGCTGACAATAAGAGTAATAATAACCACTTTTGTTTGAGGTAGACTACTATAAGTAATTAATAATCTACCTACAAGTACCATTGAACTTATAATAATAATAATTAATTAATCGTTTGACATAAATATTACACCTTATTGATTTTGTTACTAATTTTATTGCTTGGTTACATTATTTTTTAATTTAAGTTTGACATAACGTTCTGTGTCATATTCACATTTTTTGTAAATTTGATTTGCCCAGTGTAACCAAAATGTTATAAGGCCAATAAATTATTCTATTCTATTCTATTCTACTCTCAAGTGAAGTTGTAGGAACACACCGTTAGGAACTTGGAGACGTGATTTTCAAATGGACTTACTTATCGGTATTTACCATCTTCGACCACACCGTCTCTTAGCATCATATGAGCTAAGGTCAAACATCCAGTCGGTCAACAATAGCAAAACTCGAGTTTTTGTTTGCGGACAACAAATAAATGACAGTTTGTTTCCTGTCACACAAATGTCTCGAAAGTTCTTCAGAACATACAAAGGACCACCGACCGCCCCGTCACTAAACACCCCAATCTATCAAACTGAGTTAATCTTTCTGATATTCATTTATCCACAGAAAAGCGAAATCCCTACTTCTTAGTAGAACAGCTGTCAAAACTACGTTCTAAAGCAATTGAATGGAAAACCGCTGTCGCCAGTATCACACTTATTTGCATAAAAACTACGACGTAAAAATGCCAATAATTGGTCGCGCATTTGTAGTAAAACGTTCGAAATGCCAAATTGCAACAGATTAAAGTTGATGTAATTACGATACAATGTGGTTTGGTTTCCTACTCGTCTATTTAAATTGTCTTTTTGAGTATTCTCAGTTTAAAAACATGTATATTGGTAGAATTGTCATTAAGCGCATTTGCACCTAATGCTGGCTAGCGCGGCCCGTCACATTTCCGTTCTATAGAAGCATTTATCCATATAACCAGCGCCATCTAACTTTAAACAAACGAACTCCTTCCCCGTGTTTCAGGCAATCTACAAAATGGTCGGGTCAGTAATGAAAATGCCGGAAGACGAGTCGACGCCCGAGAAGCGGACCGACAAAATATTCCGCCAGATGGACAGAAACAAGGATGGGAAACTTTCGCTCGAAGAGTTCATAGAGGGCGCTAAAAGCGACCCCTCGATTGTTCGCCTTCTTCAGTGCGACCCCCAATCTCAGTGATAAGCAAGTTGCTAAGCTCGGATGTACGAGTTCCCATACGGTATATCCACATTTACGAACCTATTGGAATATCAATCCTATTACCATGCTTGTAAGAGCTAGTGCGCGATGTGAAGCATTAGTTACACATCTAGACGTGACGTTTGTCTTGCTGTCTAATTGGTTTACCACTACTATCCAATCACAGTAATAATTATAACACCAAATTGTAACAAGTTTTAAGCGTTTTGTTAGAACACCGTAGCATGCGCTATATTACAAAAGCGCTGATATCTTAGCTGCCTTAACACAACCTTCGAGAACGAAGCATCAACAAAAGGATGCTCATATTTCGAATTCACAGTAATCTAAGGGTTTTACAATGATATTAGTATAACATTGATTGTTTTACTATGTAGGATGTGTTGAATAATCTATATGCTCGTACAATCGGACACCAAGACAAAAATGTGCAACTAAAGTGTGTTTAGTGTTAAAGAAACCCAATGGTAGTAGTAGTTAGGTTAAAATTCACCTTTTACGCCCTCTATCGTTTTGCCTCTTTACTACCTATACTAAGCGGGACCATTATAGCTCTTGGAAAGGTAGCGTTCGACTTTTTTTGCGACTATAAAAAAAATGTATTGTCATAAATTTGTAGATTTATATAAATATGGCTGTGCACTTTGTTGTTCCATGATTCGATATGGCCGTGATAAATAGTAAACTGTACCCGTGTGTAAGTACATAAATAAAGTATTAGTTAGTTAGTATTTATTTACTAAACGTCAATTTGATAAAACCTAAATAACTTTTTTTTCTTTAAAAAAATGTTATTAACAGTAATCGTTTCGATAAATATAAATATGCCTTCAGAACTGTAGGGCGTGGGTTCGATTCCCACCCAGGACAAGCATTATTTTTTGTGATGAACATAGATGTTTGTTCTGTGTCTGGGTGTTGTATGTATTATAAGTATGTATTTACAACAACAAAAAAGTATGTTTTTAGTATTTCAGCTATCTGGTTCCCATAGTAAAAACGTTGCTTAGTTTGGGGCTAGATGGCGTTGTGTAATAACGCAATGTCCACGCAATATTTATTTATTTATTCGATAGTATGGATGTTGAAGTCTTAATAGCCGAACGCAATCTTTCAATAGTCCCGCTTTTATTACAGCAAAAAATTTATCAATATGTCTTCTAAATATATTTAAAATAAAAATGGCAAATGTACGTTTTGATAGTAGCAAAGAAATTACTGCTACATGGATTCGCTTGAGCGCTGAGCATCGCTTGGCCTCATTTCATAGAGGCCTGATTACGTTCGTACGTCGTAGGAAGTATGACTTACGTACGTCGTCTTGCAATCGCAGTCATCCCTTCCTGTTCGCGTGGAACATAAATAAAATAACGCAAACGGGAAGCGATGTTACGATTGCAAACATAGCCTCGCAGCGCAATCTTTGTATCTTCATAATTGTCGTTTATATAGCGTTTTTTTTTTTCTGACCATTACAGTAAAATAACGTTACGGCTGTAATCATGCGTATCATTGAAATCTACCTAATATTATGGTATTGTTATCCGATGTTTGATAAGCGATAGGTGGTCGTGCCGTCCCGCTGCCGCTGCTGGGGGTGTTTAGAAGCATCTTGATGCAACGATGTGGTCGATTTTGATGGTTTAAGTTGACAGAACTAAACTAACTAAAGTATTGCTGTCTTTAGCTAACATGTCTGATAAAAAGGGGACCCGATATTTTAATTAGTTTAGATCTGGCAACTAAATCCTTCAAAATTTACTACAATGTTTTGAATACTGACAAGGCCTCGCAGTCTTTAGTTAGACTACTAGCGCGATAGAGGGCGCCACCTGTTGTGCGATTTCATCTATACAGACGTGCGGGCACGATCAACGCGGATCAAGGAATGCAAAAAATTACAAACAATTTAATAACGTCCTGTTTCGTTGTTCAGCGGGTACGTAGTTGCTGTTAATACCACAACATAATATCCCTAGTAGCGTGACTTCGCACACAGATGGCGCTGTATCTGGCAGTTAGCGCTGAAGGTTTACCGAACGCTGTCTTATCAGTGCTAACGTCAATCCTAGATAACATACTACTAGTGAGCGGGATACTTAGGGGCGCCCCGTAAACACTACCACTCTATACATAACGCTCGACAAGGGTGATCTATGATAATTATAATCTCTCAACTTTTCACCGATGAGAAGTGTTTTGCGTATTAGCGATACAGAACTATTTGAAGATCAGATATAATGCAGTATTAAATTTAAGAGGACATCATAGGTCAATGAATGAAGAACCTATATAGAAACTTGAAACCCTTTGGTCCCTTTGGGTTTTATACCCTAAGAGCGTCTGCATACGTCTGGAAATCGGTTAATGTTATATTAATTTTGTATTGCACGTGACAGTTCTCGTCCAAGAGAAGTTGACAAAGTATTTATGTGTAAAATATGTTACATTTACAAGCATGGTTAAGTTTCTCGAATGTTTATGAATGTGAGGGTTTAGTGTCATATTATTATAACAGACCTACGGATTTGGTTAGCGCAGACCACCAGCTATCGCCGTTTTGGCGGGAACGCGAAAAGAACATGACGCAGCATTGTATTATTTTCTTAAACTAGTGTTTTTTCGCGAATTAATGATTTAAAATGGTGGTGTTTTATTCATTAAGTGTCGAATTACATGCACGAGTGTGGGCAAGTGATATTATGAGGTTAACAATGTCTTTTCGTTTTGATTACAAAACTCGATAAAAGTTTATAGTAAAGTCGCCACACCTTTACTAGGGCATAACTTGGATTTGACTGTGACTCTAATTGTGTGTGAATGACTGTGATGCTATGACTTATTTGACTTGATACCATAAAAACTTGAAAAATTAAAATTGGCCTCAGAATGCACAAAGTGCGATGCCAATAATGAAGAAAGAGAAAAAGATAGAATATTTATCTGCCTATCTTGCTCTCGATGGTCCTTGTCAAATCCGTACGTCAGTTAACAGTAATATTCTAATAATGCCAAACGATTCAATAATCTGGCTTCGCGTATCGAGAGGTTAGCTCTGAAAAGACAGCTAGTATAATAAAGCACAATTATGAAGACATGCGCAACAAACGTTAAAAACAAAAAAAAATATACAATTAATGTATTTTTTGATCATATAAAATTTGTTTGTGCTGATCTGTATGTAGCTGATATTATTAAGGTTTAGTTGTAATAATGAACAACATACATAATTTATTATCCTGAGTCAGCCGAAGTATTAATTATTATACAATTATTTTATAGGGTTTGAAATTGAAAGTCAAAATGTAATATTGACAGTAGTTTAGTGTTGGATTTTGCTATTGCTTTGTAAACGGAGTGGAAGCGTTGGCCACACCTGACTTTCAAATATTATATTAAGCATAGACAATAACGCGCATAGATATACAGAAACGTCATATGGGAATGTTTAAGGCTCGGGCACATATACCCGGTGCGGTGCTGGCACTGGCACCGTAAAACTACGGCATCGTGCAAGTTGCCGTAACGTGCAAATTTGTAACGCGGTGGCACACGATACTACCCCGTGCCGTGTCAAATTCTGACGCGGTGAATTGTAGAGGGGCAGTTTCTTGATAGACAGGGACCGCTTAAGATATATTTTGCTTCTATTTTTGAGAAGACGCATAAAGAAAAACAAAACAAAAACTGTGATTCCATACCGTATATTATGAATCATAATGGCGATTCACTCACCGCTCCATCGCAGCTGCGGTGCCGTGCCACGGCACGACACCGTTTCACGGTGCCGGCGCCGCACCGTAGATACCTACCGTATGTCCGGGCCCTTAGTTGAATTTTATTTTATCTCGTCTCCTCATTTATTTTTTTCGTTTCGTGTTGTCACTTTTCCAACAGCCAAAAGTAGACAGCTATGTTGTGTATGGTTAGAAAACTCGAAAGTTTGTTACCTAAAACAGGACCCATTGTACGTTTCTGTATTGAACCCGTTGATTAATATTATGAAAATTACAACAACATCTGCCTTTCATACTAGTAAAGCAACATAGACTATTGCAATAAAAACCGATTCTGAAGCATTGAGTAACTCAACTCGAAGACAATTGAAACATTATCGGGGTATTTACAGCGGGCACATGTTTTGCGGAATAACTTAAGTATATTATATTAATCTTCACCTTCAGCCGATTTCATACGCTTTCATACATATACCATACATTGTGTCGGGATAAAAAGTTACCTATTTATGCCCAGGTTACAACAAGCTAACTCCAAACTTCCAGATACATATTTGCATTTACAGTAATTATAATGTTTTCATGTACTTTTTGTGTGTAACACAAAAATGTTGTTTTTGCTTAATATCAATTTTTTCACCACACTGTCCAGTCAAGAACGAAGGTAGTGTTTATTTTCTGGAAATAAGGCCTAGAATACACAAATCAAATACAGTGGCGCTACAACAAAAATCCTACTAGGTTGAGACGACATTGTGTAAAATTTATACGATTGACGACAAGCTTCATGTTTGACCACAGCTCAGTTGATGTTTTGTTAAATGACTTTCGAAAATCTTTTCTAAAAAAAAACACTATGAGTTACCATAGTATATACTAAAATAACAAAGTTCTTAGTTACTTTTAATCTGACTCTATTTATTTAAATTTGTGATTTTGTATTAATTTATTAAGTTATTTAGTAAGTATTTATTTACATAACGAATATCACTGTCTCCTTTGGCTTGCAACTGTATTTGTGAAGTGTGTCCTGGGCTTCAGACTTGTTCAGGTGGTAAACGCTTTTGCTTATCGAGAAACTTCGAGAAATAGGTCAGCCATTATTTTGATTTATATAATTTAATTTCTAACTGAACATCGATCTGTTTAGTGCGTTAATATTAGCATGTATCCCATATATTATAGGTATTGTAGATCTAATTAAATTTGAAAGGATTAAAAAAGGTAGATAATTTTAAAGATCTGTGTTTAATGACATTAGGCTGGAATTAGAGTGATACTGATTTTGGTTTGCTCTTTTTATAATTACTAATGATAAGACGAGGTGGTTTACCAATGACGGTCGTCAGCTATGCGGTTTTATTCGTGGCGAGATCGGTGTCATCTTAAATTCAGCCTGAACTTGAATGGCGTAACTTGTACCTGTCCGCAATAATTAATCATACCTAGCCTATCTCATAAGCAATATTAATGAAATTGTTACAATGCTAACGCAATAAGAAGATAATAAATAATTTATGATTATTTATGGCAATTTGATAAAGATATAATTATTACTGCCATTAGAGTGACTGAAAAAAAATTACTTCAAAATCATTAAGTTAGCGAATAACTTAATATCTGCCTTCCGGGGGTTATCCATTTCAGTGCTTGTCTTTGGGTGTGGCTCTGTACGGTAGCTTAAAAAATTAGGCTCTATGGGCAATGGTGTGGCAAAGACAAAACTAATCTCAGATGGCGCCACCATCGCTGGTGCTTGTTATCGATGTTTATTTGGGTTAGTATTAGAATGGCTAGATAGCAAAATGACTTCATCTCACTCAGATCACATCTCAAAATGTCCAATTTGCAAAATGACCACACCGCTGCTAGTCAACATTACAAAAAGGACAGTAAGTGAGATGAAATCATTTTGCGATCTAGCCATTCTAATACTAACCCTCCTGTTTTTTTTAATAGGTTCTATAATCAGATCATAAGTTTTAATTGAAAAATCATGTAAGTAAATGTAAAATATATGCGTGAAAAAGAAAAACTTAGTCTACCGATAGAGCCTACACATATTTCAACAGTCATAACTTGAAAAAATAAGAGACGGTTTATTGTTTATTTTCTAAATATTATATGTAGTTTGACAGCAAAACAACACCAGCGATAATGTGCCACCTAGTGGGATAAATAAGCAGTGTGTCTCCCCATTAAGATGGCTCAAATATTTTTTATCATTACGCTGTAATACGTTATTATTACTATGTATTTTATTTTATGACCATGACCGTTAAATGTGTTTCCCATCACCGCTTACATGCTATTTGTAGCTATGCTTTGTCTAAATTAGGTTGATTACTTTGACAACTCACAGTACGGATGAGGTAGTGCATAATCGGTAATGAACCTATTCGATTATTATTCTCGTACAACTTGGATTCGATTTCGAATATTCGAAAACAATATTTTCTACTAAAATAATCATTAATTAATTTGTATAACTATAAAAACCCTCCATTAACGAATTAACGACTCATGACTCCGCAGATCAGAGTCATTCTGGTGATGAGAAAACTAATAATTAACTGAAAATGAATTTCGTGTGGCAAAACAATATAATTTTACCCAATATTTTTTTTAAAGAAGCAAAAAAAAACGTAAATAACTTTTTCATTATGAGATTTTTTATTGATGGTAAGTTATTTAGAAACTAACGGCCTTACTTAAAAAACTTTTCAACCGTTAGTCACTGCTTAAGATTCTCTGACGTGAAGTTGCACGTGCTAGAAAAGGACAGAGAAGTTTAAGCAGTGACTAAGAGAAACGAGATTATTTTAGGTAAGGCCGTATATCTAATACTATAAGAATCACTGTCCTGACTTAACGAGTGACTGTCTGACAGACAAGGTACAGCCTAAACCGCTGGTCCTACAGACTTGAAATTTGGAGGGTTTAAATGTCCTGATGCGTAAGGGTTTTTCGAAATTCTCGCTACCCCTAAGGGGGTCATCATCATCAGCCACAAGACGTCCAAAATAAAAACGTTGAAATAAAAAATGCTGTTTTAAATATTTTGACGATGGAGCACGCTTGCCTAGAAGAAACAGATTCACTTGTGACTTGAAGATACCCTGATTATATCTCCCGGGAAACCTCAACTCGGAAAGCTCACTCCACTGTTTAGCAGTTGAAAGAAAAGTGGCATCAATTCGTTTCGTTCGGGTTTTTGGTATATCAACAATGAAACGATCTCGGGTTTTCAAGCTTCTAGCCGTCCGATAGTAGAAAGGACGGTAGGGAACCAGATCACACAGACCCAAAGCACACTCTCCGAAATGTATTCGATAAACAACAAATAGACTACCTTCATGTTCAACGCTTTGAAGTTTAGCAACAACAAGGGAGTCGTTGCTCATTCAACCTCTTGGCACGTTTCTCAATGGACTCCAACGTCTCTAGCTGGTGCATGGCTGATCCATCCCAGAGGTGCGAGCTCCATGCACGACCGAACTTGTGATACTAACCGACTTGATGATATTACTCGTGTTTTAGCTTGAGTCACTACAGAATTAACGCAATATTACTAGGAAAACGAGTCAATTAGCTGAAAAAAATTTATAAAAAAGCTGCACGTCCCGACGGAAATGACTCATAGGCTCATAGACTCATAGAGTAACGGCCTTTTTGTGTGATTTGTGCAAATTATGCAGTTATTTTTCTTATTTGTCATTTATGATAAAACTATAATTAAAAGTTTATAATATATTGAAAATTAATTTCGTGAGGTAAAGTTGTATTTTTTTTACCTGAAAATGCGTAAAAAGGAGCAAAAAAACAAGGTTATGTAAAAGACGTAAAATTATACATTTTCCATAACCGTTTACGAAAACTGATAATAGCGCCACATTTCGGGCACTGCGCCCGGACGCGTGACGGCTGACGGATTACAAAATGAAATCATTAGGTATGTAAGCAGTAGTATTTTTTTAAATAATTGGGTGATAGATAATTGCAAATAACTTTAATATTTCCAAAAAATAATATAGGTACCCAAATGTTATTTTTTATTATTCGATTTATTTTATTTCAAACCCGATTATTTATTGATACTCTGTGGTTGTTCGTTATGTGTCGCACTTGGCTAAGTTGGCGGTTGGCCGTCAACGAAGTCCGAATTGATTCTCTTAGATTTATTCGCGAAAAATGAATACGAAACTTCATGGGCGTGAGCTGCCAAAATTATCAACCTAATTTAGTCAAAGCATAGGTTCTGGAATGCTATGCTGTTTGTTTATAACAGTTATTTTATTGCTAGTTTTGTTTCACAATCTCGTGTCCCATAAAATCAGTGGTTGCTTTTATCTACTGAATTTTAAATAGGTAGTTAAAGGTATTAGCGCACATACAGAATTTAGTTCGGTCGGAGAGACGTGAAAAAAGAGTAAGCAACAGATATCTTTATCCTTCTCCCATATTCGCTAGATGGTGGTGTCTGGTACGGTCTTGCCATATCCACAAGTTTGGTGCCGATATAAAGTCATTGGTTTATGTGGTCTATCCATGAAGTGTGATGCAAAATAAGCCAACAGTGGACGACACCAACATGCTAATAAGATCAAACACAGCTTAGTTAAATTTTAAACGTGCTGTGATGGTTTTTTGTTGCGCTTTTGGGATCGTGGTTGGAGTATTTCGGACCGTACTTATCTTTCGGTTTCGCAAGACGATTATCACAACTAGTGCCCCAGAATAAGGAGCATTAAAAACATAGAAATACACAGTGAGGAAACACTTCATATAAAAATTAAATGTCTACCACAAAGATTTAACTCTCTAATCGTGATATTATAGTTTGGCAGATTTATGCGGAGTGACAGAGGCTGTATGCACAAAAGAGATAGGTACAGAAGACAATCTACGTAGAAAGTTTATCCCAAGATATAACTTGAGTATTTTCTTGACGCCACACATACCATTATCTATTCAATAACGACTTGCTACCTTGCTTCCCCCAACGTCTGTCGCCCCGTAGGTGAGTCACGCACGACGTGGCCAAACTATAAATATATTTATCTCGCTCTCTCTTTCCACCTAACCTTGTGGTGTTGCGAGACCGAAAGGTTTATGCTTGTTTATGCTAAGTATTTATGTATGACAACTTTATACCTATTATTTTATTTATGAAAGACATAATCGCCACTAATATTTTCGTAATTATCATACTAACGCATTGTCTAATATTTACCTATGTTTTTAATTTATTTTTTCTTTGTGACATATGGAATCGATGTATGTAGTATGATTGTATTCAGTGTTATTATAGTTTGGTTATTAATTTTAATTGTATTTTATTTCGCTTTTTTATAGCCGCCTAGCCATGAACCAATATTATGTTAATTTTTAGTTAGTTCGCACACAGCCATGTCATCGTGCTTTAAACTTTTGCTGTGTTAGATCACTAACAGTTTGATATTTTCGGGAATTTAAATGTTGCTACCATTATTGCCAACATCGTTTATGTTGATGTAGCTTTTCTGAAGTATACACAGTTATAGGATCGTCATTGTCGTGCAAGGCAGCAACCAGGCATTCAAGAATTCGATATTAAATAAAGATATAGTTATTTAAAACCATCACAACGTTCCTAGAAACATATTTTTTGGGCACATGTGTGTGTTTGTGTGTGTGTGGATGTATCCAAATTGAACTATACTTATTTATAATTGCTTCGCTGCAGCAACATTATGTAAGTTGGTCCAACTAGTGTACTTAACAATATCTGTTCCTAGTACTTACCAATATCTGGATCGTAGATATTTATTGCATACTCTTAGTAAAGCTTACTAAGCCATGCCACACTTGAATTGAAGCTATCACTTATATCCAATTATTCTACCTCAAGATATTATCCATTGTTGAATATTCTATTTCGAAATTTGGCGCCATAACAATCTCTGAATGCATCATGCCGTGCATAATAGCCACGATGCTATTTTATGACATGAGTAGTTAGTCATTATCAGTACCCGACGGTTCCGTATAAATATCTCTCAGAGTGCAGGAAAACAGCCTGCACTTTTTGATCGAAAAAATAGGTGCTTTTGACAAAAAAAAACTGTCATCTATACTCTGTTCGCTGAGAATGTCAAATATAAGGCACTCTCTCCTGCACAATTGTATGTAAGTGAAAAGGACGGTACTAGCTATGACCGTAATAACTATGTTCGTTATCTGCGACCAATTACGTGCATTTTGACGCTTTCTCTATTAGACATTCTCAGCGAACAGAGTATAGACATTAATTATTTCTCTGTAATAAATGATTCATGAGCAATGCGAAACAAACATTTCAATAATTTTATTGATCGTTACTCTGCAATCAATGTGGTATTTGGCCAATTATTATATCTGTTCATAAATACAATGTATAAATTATCATATAAGTATATATTATTCGTTAGTTTATGTAATACGGGCACCCCTTAGCTTTAGTTAGGATCAGCTAGTGGTTTAAATGTACATGTGCTGTTACAGTTGTTGTGATTCAGTGATTTTATGTACAGCGCCTAATTTACATTTGCAAACTTCATAAATTACATTATGCGCCTTATAACAAGGCTTTGAAACTTGAACTTTTGTTTGTAAAACATTCCCCATAATGTACTCATTTACCGTCCGCTTGTTGTTCCCACGGAGACGATCTGTAAGTGCAGCTTGGCAAAAAAAATTTTTGAGAAAATTTCAACTGTCTCGCTCGCACATTCTCACCTTTGATGAGGTAGATAGATAAATAAATGTAGATAAATGTGTTGCATCTAGCCAAAGAACATTATAGCAATAGCTGCAAATATTTAAAATAAATTCTAGTTTTGATGTCTTTTTATCTGACAAGAAAGATGTTCGAACCCGCCAAAATAAAAAAAGTAATAAAAACTGTCTCATTTGTTACATACACACTTTTTTGAAATTTACTTTCTCAGTGATTTATAGCGATCGCATTAATGTTACTTTTTTTTTTGTTCGGAAGATATGTACGTTTGGCACTCTGCCTGATGGATGTATGTTTCCAGTGCACGCTAAGATTCCATTTGTAAATGAGCTGTACTGTAGTTATGTCGCATTTTGCATTATGTGCCTGGAGCTCGATTTTGGTATCGTACGCATAAGTTGACGCATACAAATTACACTAATATTCTAAACTTAAATCACGCGTTAACCTATTAGAATGATTCAAATATTTAGCCCTAAACAAGAAATCAAACAGACGCCACACCCTGTTGGATTTCTTATTTAAGGCTCGTATTAAGAATTTTAATGCGCGTTATAAGGCGTTTGAGACATTTCTGAATAGCAACAACTATAATGCTACATAGTATAACACACATATCGCTATCGCTTAGTATCTAATTGATGTGTTAGTATTAAACTTCCGCAATAACGAAAATTCTAAATTCTAAAGAAACTATAATACTTTTAATACGTTTATACACATTAATATTTTAATAGATATTGTCAATATTAGGTACAAAATTTTAGGTGTTGTCATATTTTGTAACCTTTATGTGAATTATACAAAAAATCTATGGTATATTTATTTGTGATGTGACAATCGTTATTGAAGTAGGCTTGGTTTTTGTAAACTTTCAATAAGTAGCTACATACTGCCTACTAACATTTTGGTAACCTATGGTGAGACCCATTGGCGAAAATTAAATTACATTTTAACATTATAATTGTACATATATATATATATATACCTCAAAATTAATACAATGTACACCAATAAAATTCACATGAAGTTGATGATAACGTTTTGTAAAAAGGTAAAAGTTACATTGCAAAGGTACTTGCAAGTTTCGATAACTCAAACGTAACGTCTCAAAAGACTGGTGCATTGTTACCCAGTTGCGTTTACCTATTCGATAGTGACACCTAGTGTCAAAAGAAGGCGCTGCTAACACACAAATTAAATTCTAATAAATTAGAAAAACCAATCGGCAACACTCTAAGACTCGAACTAGGCACTAAGCAAAATAACGGTGTACTTACGTAGTGTTATTTTATACACGACCACGATTATTACATAATATTGTATTAAATTATGTAGACAATTATAAGCAATTGTAAGACTTATATTATTATATTTAATACCTACCGTATCATTGATGGTAGATACATCATCTGCTAATAACATATCTATTGGTTACTTGACAAATTTAGCTTATTCTGTTCTATTCTCATCAGTGGCGGATTTAGCAGCAGGCTAAGTAGGCTGGAGCCTAGGGCGGCAGATTTTAGGGGCGGCAAAATTAGAGTTTTTTTTTAGTTAAAAGATTATCAAACTATTCTTTTACTTGAGCAATCTTAACTAAATGGTTGGGTGCAAAAAGAATCTAGAAACTGACACATCGATACCCTGGTTCACAATCATACTAATTATGAGAAAAGCGTGGAGTAATTAGGATTTACAATTAGTGCACATTTTTTTTAAATGTGATTGTGTTAGTTGACAGGGTACCGAATTACATGGTATAGAAGTCACAAGGTGCGGCAAAATTTGAAAAGCCTAGTGGCGGCAAATGTGTAAATCCGCCACTGATTCTCATGTTATTTAATTTATAAAAACATCTTGAAATTGATTTGAAGTCATTTGACATGTTTACACGAACTTAATTGGCATTTACACCTATTTTATGCACCTGTTGCTGTTGTTGCTGGGCGGAAAGATGGCGCACCAATAATCATTTTAGATTACTTCCAAGAATTCTTGGTCAATAATACAATGAGTAGCACATGATAATGCTTTGCCGGCTCGTGTTTCCAGTAAAATTCTGATTAATTTTAATTACCGACCTGCAGGCTAATCGTGTAACTGTTCGGGATCGCGATTTGTCATAATTGTCACTTGTCACTGTCACAGCTTCACGGTATCACGGAGGGATTTCTCTCGCTATCGTTAACGAACGAATGCATTGATTTCCTAATTAAGTTAAGCAAATCCGTCGGTCTTTTGGCGTTGCGTCCTGCCCTGCAGGGTCAAATTAGTTTTGGCGGGACAGTGACAAGTGACATTTATGACAAATCTCGATCCGAATCGCGATCCCGAACAGTTACATGATTAGCCTGCTGTTACAAATTATTATATTTCACATTAAATACGATCGTAGCCAAACAAACCTTGGCAAATAACAAACAATGGGGCGCCACTATCGTTAGTAATGGCAACTATAGAATTGCAGAATAATAGTTGAATTTTCAACAGAATTGATGATTTTTACACATATGCATTTTTATGGGACATTAACAAAATACCTGGTCTGTACTAAAGTTACCAATTATTTAGTTAATTTTAGGCTTTATGTCAAAAAAAAAAATACCGACAAAAATGGAAAGGGAGTGCTGCGATATAATTAGATTGCCAATATCTTTTTATTTTATATAGGTAATCATACAAAGTCATCATGGATAATAATGGTAATTGGAAAATCACCTTAACTTTTTATCACCAACTTAACAGTTTTGCTATGAAAACCATGCTTTCTCGAATACGAATTACGAGGCCAAGTGATATTGATGGTACAACAGCACGTACAGCGCCAATGAGTTAGCCCCGTATTTGTTGTTTCAGTCTCGTCCTTATCCATATGCCATTGGTTTTCGTTATAAGTACATAATTGAATTATTTTTTTGATAATATAGCCTCGGTCTTGGCGTGCACTTAGCGGTGCCTTTTCGCTAATAAACATAAACATCAATTTAATATAAATATTGCTTGTAAGCAGTAAACCTACTAACAACAATCTTTGGATAGATTTATGTAGTTACTGTAGTTATTTTAGATAGGTTATTTCCGTGTAAAAACACTGAATGCCCCGCGTTCTAGTCAGTTTTGATGAGATTCCCATAAAATTGAACAATAAAGGTGAAACAATTATTTTACTGTCTTCCAGTATGATAAGCAGTAGAAAACTACACAATTATAGCTTTCAGTCCTTATTTAATTATTACTACAGGTGTTTCAGATGGGTGTTGCAACACTTAAGGACATTGTAATCGTCAAAGTAAACAACTTTAAGAGCAAAATATTGCTAAGTTCGACAAAGTAATGTCCCCATACGAATCACGTGGTCATTCTGTACGTGCACTCGTTTTCTTTTTTCGAATTCACCAAACGTGTGTTCTTAAAGTTGTTAGCTTTGATAGGTAGGTCAACACTTTTAAGTATTGCTCCACCAGTATGGAACACCATGTAGGTATATCAAAGCATTCGGTAATAGTTTTTATTAGTTTTAAAATTACTCTATGGTATGTATACTTAGTGCGTTTTCTAAACTGGTTATTACTAGACTTAGCATTATTATATCGGTGCTAAATAATAAATACATCTTCCTTTGTTGCATTGCGGCGCATTAATACGACTTTAAATATATAATTATTATCTACTACATACATAAGTTCATAGAGTTAGAGATTTTTCCCTTTTCTATTTAAGCGTAGGTATACTTATTTTGGTTTTGATGAATGATACCCATTTGTTGTAAAATCAGTATAATCTATGGTGCATAGAATGTCTAAGTTTGGCAGACAGTAGATACATTTTTTTTTGTTTGTTTGACATTTGTATAAACAAACAACACAAAAAAGTGAAGTAACGCATGCGCACTAAAAGATTTAAATTTTTAATCTAGTGAAACAAAATTACATTCTTTACACACCCCGATTAGCTTAAATACTATATTCCACAATTTGAAATGTAACTTGAAAAGTCCGCTATTGACGTTCCTAGTTGTTATAGTATGTATATATGTATACCTACTGAGTTTGGGAGCTGAAAAGTTATAAGAAAACTACGATTAAACGCTTCATAAATAAAACTAGCTACAAAGCTTACGATTCAAAATATTTTAAGATGAAGTGTTTCCACACTTTGAATATATCATTTGGAGTTTAAACAGTAAGAAAAATTATGACCTCTGGCAGGACTTGAACTTAGATAAGTACTTTTTTTTACAGTGTATACTTTAAAAATATATGATTCAAAATGCTTTGCATTAAGCTTCCGAACGCCCGCCTATACCTACCTACACATGAATATACTAGTGACACTTGACTGCTATTATTTAACTGAAAATAAAACGAAATAATATGATAATGGTGTTCTTAAATAGACACTAACCCTTATGCATAAACAAGCTAAACAAGTGTAAAATTGTCTCTCAACATCTCGCTTACGAAAAGTGCCACCGCATAAAGGCGAGACATTTACAACAAGTTAATGTATTACGAGGATTATAATTACAGGTATACAGATGATTTTAAAACGGACTTTTGGGTTGCATTTCTATTCCAAGTACTTAAAAAAAAAAAAAAAATAACAAACTTTATCTAGAGAATGCTTAATAAGTTATATTACATCTGTATGTTCACTAATCTTCAAACTTTTTACACATTTAATTTTTAACACGGTATATGATTAGGTACATCATAATATATTCAACACAGCGTGAATTATTAAATTGGATCTTACATTTATTAATAGGTAGGTTATACTTATTATAATTCACTTTTGCAGACTTTATTAGAAGATTAACGGCCTTACTATAAAACGCCGTTCAAACTTAGTCACTGCTTAAACTTCTCTGTCTTGTTCTCGCACGTGACATTTCGCGTCAGCGAGAAGTTGTCAGAGCATCCTGAACAGTGACTAAGATTTGAGCGGTGTTTTATAGTAAGGCCGTCAATGTTTTACAGCGTCATATTACTTATGTAGGTTTTATCTACCTTTCTTAGTATATTTTTATCCATCAATCTCAGGGTGCTATTGAATCTATACGCGTTCGACAAGGAAATATAATTAAATTGATTGGTTTCTTACAATGAGAAAGTACGTCGTAAATACTGTTCAGCTCTACTTAGTAAATTATCCATGCACCGTAATTATCAAAATAGTAAGCATCTTTCGTTATAATGTGCGATCAATCTTTTTTTCGGCCGAATTTTGGCTTTTTTTACCTGGCATATAATTCAACCTAGTACCTATATCTCTTCTACTGCCTGTCTATGTCTTGGGTAAACCCGCTTTGTCATATTCCGCTATGACACGTTTGAGTATCTCGGTTCGAGCCGGGTTCTGTTTTGATACTGCGCTTTCTCCATTTTCCGCGGTCGCAACCGTCCTGCATAATGATAGTAAGGGTGTCTATAATGTACAACATGATATTTTCTGACACGATAATGTACGGCATAATAATGTACAGCATGATAATTGGTGTTCATGTACATCGAATATCATGCTGTACAAACCATGTCGTACAATACTGGCCGTCCATTATCGGCTCGTGTCTATAAAGTACGGCCCTATATTGTACAGCCAATAATCTAGGTACATTTCTTAAATTGTCATTAAAAAAAACCTGAACCTAACTGCTATACAAATAAGGAATTCGTGTACTTGTACATCAAATATCAGTCTGTACAAAATCGGAGTGTGCATTATTGAGCCGAGCCGATAATGTACGGCATGATATTGCACGGCACGATATTGCACAGTATGATATTCGATGTACATGTACACCAATTATCATGCTGTGCATTATTATGCCGTACATTATCTGTGTCGTACATTATTGCCGCCCATGGAAAGCAGGCATGGCAGTCTGCCATGTCATCCTCATGACGTCAAGCCATCGCCGCTTTAACCGACTGCTAAGTCTATAATCTAAGAAACACAAAGTTCACCTGATTGCCAACGTACTCCGCCGGTCTGCAGAGGACACGGCCTGGCCATCTACCTCAGATAACTTTTCTTAAGCGTCTTCTATAATGATATGGTAACCGCGAATTATAGTATGGATGTATGCTCTTATAATGCCGCACATCCATCGTACCAACTTCATTTCGGTGACAAGAAACTGATGGACCAATCGTTGAAGTGCGGTTCAAATTAATAACAATACTTAATATTCATTCAAGCAGTACCTACCTACGGATTCAAGTTTTCACTACAACTTTATCTAAATGTGTAAAACATATCATCGATGTTCCGTGGTCTTCTTATACGCATTACGATATCACTTCCATAGATATTGATAGATTCTTCACATCATATTTAACTAATAGCACCCTGCTCTTAAGCTATGTAATCCAAATATTAATACCTATACTTAACACAATTAATCCTTATAATACATTATTATTCTGTATATATTCTATGACTTTGGATGTAAACGCTCCATTAATAAATTGATATGTATCTTAAAGAATACTTATTTGTACTGTGTAGTCTTTATTCGATACCTAACATTTACTTTGATGACTTCCTAGATCTGATACTGTTTTAGATTTAAAGTTGTATCTATTTATTAAATCTTTCTTCTCTCAAATGACGTTTTATTTTGCAATCTGCTGCTTGACTTGCCTTTCTTATCTTGTTTATATTATATTTGTACTAACTATTATGATTAAATCATAGATATTTTTATTAAGCTTCATAATTTAATTTTTGATTGTTATGCTTATGGTGGAATCGAGAATGGTTCATCTGACAAAATTTTAACCTATAACTATCAGGGCCCAGGCAGTTATTTATAATTTACTAAGTGGTCGTATAGCAAAGTACGAAGTTACTGAACTGCTTTATGCAATCAGCGAAGTGTCGTTGTTATCTTAGTTCTAGTTCTAGAACTAAGAAGAAGAAGAAGAAGAAGGCCGGAAGGCACTATATTTAGATAGATAGTTACCCGCGACATAGTTTTTAACTTATGCGGGTAGCATCGTTCTATACCAGTGTTTATAAATGTACCTACATTTGTTTTATGTTCCTAACAAAACATCAATTTCATTTAAAAAAAAAATATATAGTGCTTTCCGGCCTTCCCTTTATCCCATCGGAACAGCAGCGCGACCGTTCTATGTCGCTAAATTTTACGTGTCGGTATAGCAGATTTGAGATTTGATTTGAGACGAATTTGAGAATATACCGAATTTTATCGAATTATACCGATTTAAATGACAAATATAGGATTTAAATGTGAAATATAACGACCGTCAAGAACGGTACTCGCGCTGCAGGTCTTTCTTGTTCGGATTAGGTCAATAGGTATCATACTTGTAAGTAGTAGGCTCTATAGTAGTAGAGTATATAGAAGCTCGCACCACTGCATACTACGATCGTGCATCGCGGCCAATCGCAAGCGCGCGCAGCTGACGTGCGCGACCGATGCGGCAATACTTCGCACCTTCGCACCTTAGTACTCACATAGGAAAATGTAAGGCCCGCGACCCGGCTTCAGTCGTCGGGCGCGCGCGTCTTTCGCAGGCCTCAGTAGCGGTGGGTCGGTATGGTATATTGCAGTACCGAAACGGGTATTGGTATTGCATGGCAATACCGTGTTCTGAAACTGTTTATTTTGATAACTAGGTATTGGCCGTTTCTTTAATAACGTAGTTTTTGAGTTTCTGCAGAGGTATTTGGTTTCAGTTGTTATTAAAAAAACGCTTTACAAAAATAACTGTGTTGCACAAGAAGGTACAAATACCGATTGGTTTTGGTAAATTTTTTGTTGATGTCTTTTTGATGATTCTGTTTAATCTTTTTATAATAATAATTTATTTGCTCTAAATAATCTTTGCTTACTACCTACTAGTTAATGGTTGGAGTCGCCTTTTTTAAAGTATAAAAATGCTGATGAATTAAACAAATAATAAAATTAATTAATTAATTAATTATTTTTCTTGTTATTATTGTTGATTTTGCTGAAGATTACTGATTAAATTTGTTGGAAAGTGCACTGATTCAGTGAATAAAGTGTGATATAATCTTGTACTTTTGAATGTAATTCAAATTCAAAACCTAAACTTTTTTCAAAAAACGCATTTAATGTTTCAGTAATAAGTATTATAATAATTGTCATTTTTAGTTTTACTTTTGGCGCTCTAGTCGCCTCTCGGCCTTGGAGAGTACGGTTACGTTCGGAATATTACGGATAAACTCGGGAGCATCACGTCGGCTGCGAAGCGACGATCGGTATTGTCCGTCACCCGTCGGTACTCGGCACGCGCAGGTATTGGTTCCCGCTCGTTACGATGACGTTGAGACGGTTCGCGTTTTCGCCAATACCTAGTTTCTCACAATACCCAGTTATCGACACTCCGAGTACCCGGTATTGGGTATTGCATTGATAACTGGGTATTGAAACTGTTTACGGTTTGCACCGCCCACCTCTAGGCCTCAGTATTGCCGCATCGGACGCGCGCGTCTGCCGCGCGCTATGCCACACGTGGGTACGGTTGGCCGCAATGCACGACAGTGTACCTAAAGGTATAATGTTATTACTACTTTGTAAATCAAAGTACAAAGGAGCTACTTTCTTCCTTTACACCAATACGGGAGGTATAAGTTTACATATAGGTAGGCTACCTACCTATAATATTACCAATGTTTTTGTCTCACGAAGCAACACCAGCTTAGGTACGCCATCTTACTCGCGTACTAGGTATCTCTACGTATCTAGGTACGAATAGAAACTATTTAGGAAACTTAGGTTGAACAGATTATCTTCCTATAAGCCGAAGAGTAGGCTACCTAATATTCTAGAGGTACATACCTAAGTAATTATTCAAGATGTTCAAATCAACGCCAACGAAGTCGCGAACTATAGCTACCATCTCCTTAAGGGGGCGACTAATGCCAAAAGTAAGTAAAAGGTGTATTTTTAAACACATAGTTTAATGATAAAGAACGTAAATATTCAGATTAAAAAAATACTATAGGTAGGGGAAAAACCTAAAAAAGCCGAGTAACCGAATAGAATTATTGAAAACAATCTAGTTTATTAAAAAATATATATACAAATTACCAACAAATAAAAACTGTTTTAATTCAAATGCTCTAAATTATCAGCGACAGCACCACATTATTTTTTACGAAATACATAGCCAAACTAATGTTTTAGCACAGTAGCCGTAATTTTTTTTTATTTCATGCCTACATTTTGAATAATTAAATAAAACCCCACCTAAATTGCGCAAAGCCATCATCATCATCATCAATTGTATCATGCGATTTTCGACTCTAAACTAATGCAAGACGCGCGGGTGAAATCTGTTATTTTTCTGGCATTAGTCGCACTCTTAATAATAGTCACGTTGTACTTTTACACTTCGTTATAAAGTGTAGTTTCGAGTGATGGTGACCTTGAGGTAGCCTTTCAGGATTCAGAATAGGCTAGATGACTGGTTTTTTTTATTGTCCTATTATAATGTGGCCCGTGTGGCCCATAAATATAGCTGAATAATGAAATTAAAATGAAAAACTGATCAAAAATAAGCAACTTATAAGCATTTTAATATCATGCTAGACAGAGACGCGAAACAGCAAATCGTGACGTCACTTCTCTGTACGCCATATAAATTCTGTTCTGACAAGTAAGGCGTGACGTCATTTTTTGTTTTGTGGGAATATTTTTTGTAGTGATAGAACTCTATTGTAGAGTCCGCCTGACGAAGAACCTACCACACTTTTGACAATCATTCAACCGCCAAGAAGCAGTGTGCAAGCATTGCCTATTGTGTTTCGGTTTGAAGGGCAAATATGTTACTAGATTAATTACTAGGCACAATAAATTGACATCTAATATCTCAGGGTGACGAGCACAGTGCACTGCGGCGCAGCCACAGAGAAGCGAAGGCCCTTACTCTTCTCTCTTCAGTGGGCGCAGCTTACCAGCAAGTGAACGTCATGCTCGTCTCGTCACTCCATTGTAAAAAAAAAAAAATATGTATGGTGTGACTTACTTCGCGTAGAACTGTACCAAAAAGGTAAATAAGTAGGTATTACCAAAGATATATTACCTAATCTACAATTATTAAACAACTTGTATTTTTGACTAGGTAAGATAAAATAAACAAGCAGAAAGTAATTTGTTTTGACTAACTAAGATAAAATCAAGCCATCACTAGAAACAAATAAAAGGATTTGAATAATGATACTTACTGAACAGTTGCCCGCTAAAGGTTAGATACCTACCTATTCAGTATCTCAGTAAGTAAGTATGTACCAATCTTTGATTTTCTTTTTCCGATACGCCTACATAAACTATGTAGGTAAAGTACCTATTAAAAGTTTCATAATTATATTGCACACACAAGTATCTTTCTAAGTATTACTAGATATAGTAGGTAAAGAAATAAGCGTAGAGGATAAGTAGGTTTACTTAATAAGACGACATAAAACAAAAAAAAAATACACACCAGGTGGTGTGTATTTTTTATATATATAGTATCCATCTTTATCTACCTAACTATTTTTAGTAAAAAAATGTAGGTATCGTCATCGCTACAAAGCCTTCCCAGTAAAGCAGTAGCAAACTCAATTAGTAACGTCCATACAAATTAAACTAGTTAGATAAGCCAAATAAAATTACATGGCAAATTGATTTAAGCTGCTCACACATAACTGTAACTAAGCACCTGGCAGCGTGCGTATAGAGGTGGGTTCTAAATTGCGTATTTAAATAAGTATCTATACAGGAATACATGAGTTTATAGATGTTGGCACCGAGTTAGTTCTCTGTATGGTGTATACTATAAGGTGGGTCCAGAGGGGGTATCTCCCGCCACCCACGCGGGGAGAGCACGCCTAAGGGGCCTCGTCCAGAGAAAGTAAAATATCCTGGTATGAGGGAGGCTAGTATTGTCAAGCCGACGTATAGGTATAGCTTTAAACTATATATCGGTCCTCTATACTATGGTCGTACTTATTTACATACGTACCTACATATATAAGTTTATCTATTATGCAGACATGGGAATAGAGCAGGCTGGGTGGACGGAAAATTTGCGTATATTGGACGTTATCCGAGTCGACTGGTATATGTTCATATCGATATTGGAGTTCTGAATCAGGCGCGACGTTTGGCTACGAAAGCTTGGTGAAACAATGAAGCTTGAGGCTGATACTTCCTAAGATATTATGAAATGAGAGACTACCTTGATCGGTAGGATCAAACATGTGTCGTCAACTACGAGAAAAATACATTTTAATGTGATTAAACGCGCTGGCGCATCATACTAGATGGCAGACAATATCAAGCCAAAAATACAAAAAATTAAGTAGTTTTTTTTTTGGTGTTCAATGTACTATTGTTTATACTTACCTATTGTGAATGTAACTCACTTCATTCGTCCCCTTTTCACGACTTTAACGTCTGTTTGTATCATATCGAAATTTCACAAGGAGGAAGTAAGACGTTTTTTCTTATGGAAAAATACGGGAAAACCTTAAAGCGCGCAAAATTACAGGTCGCTGCTTGTTGTAGTTTTCAAAACTTAGTATTTGTATCATTAAACTATATTACACGCGCGTAGCCCCTCTACGCGCGTAATCTTTTTTCAATAAATACCCTCAAGACTCCCTACCATTAAAACTAGGTAGGCAAGGCAGGTACATACAAGTAAAGACTAGCCAACCCTATGTGCGACTGTGTTATAAAGATGGACCTACTAACCTACTCAACTTGCTTATAAAACTCAAAGTAAGTAGGTAAATTAAGGGATCGTCAACGTTTATTCAGAACTTCAAGAAATATAACCCTGTTTGATCTAGACTGCGAGCTTAGCAATGTAGACCTTATCAGTGGCTGTTAAGTTAGATAATAGTATGTATGTCTCTAACAATATACTTTTCATCATATCGGTATATTTAATTTGTAACGTTTATTTCAATGGTACTAAAAGAACTGTTATGAGGTTAGGTACCAAATAAATTAACATAAGCCTTTTTAATAATAAGGCCTATCTTCTTATTTAATTTCTTTTCCGGGCGTATGCAGGACTTCTTATGAAGTTTCCTTTACCGAATAGTCAATAGTATTTATGAAAATTCGTATAAGTATAACCTAAACAGAGCTCATTGGTACGAGCCTAAAAAAAACCTACTTATATAAATATTGTAAGTGTTGATCTTATTCGCCTCTAAATAGGGTTAGTTCTAATCAGTTAGCATCCTTTTAATATATTCTGTACATCAAAACTAACAACTTTTACTATGGGGCAACCATAAAATCGCGAAAAAAAACACTGACATAATTATGGAGCCTGTCGAGCCCTTTACATTCCTTTTTGGATATGACATGATTGTCTGACTTTTGGCTATAGGTACCATACATCGTTGTTTAAACGTTATAGTTTGAATGAAAAAAGCTTATTTTAATTTTGATAATAATTACACTCAAAGGGCATCGGAAAAGCAGAATTGTTCTGTCTGTCTTCTGTCTTTGCCCGTTGTCCGGTCAACCGGACTACGGAAAAAATATATTTTCCTTTAGGATTATTGACTCGATAGGAAATGTAATCATAAATGACACTGTTAGTTTATTATTTTCTTTCTGCTAATTGATTTCATGGCAAATATGCAAAAGCTAAGGATTTTAATTTAGATAATTAGAAATGTTGTTTTGTAGTGGTAGGACTCTACTGCAGAGTCCGCCTGGGGAAGTACCACACCTTTGCCAGTTATTCAATCGCCAAGCAGTAGTGTGCAAGCATTACTGTATTCCAGTTTGAAGGGCAATGTTACCAGAGTAATTAATGGGTATGAAGAGATTTAACATCATTTAACATCTCAGAGTGACGAGTGCAGTGCAGTGCGGCGCAGGATTGTGTTCGCAAGGTCACAATTTCTGGAACGTCTACTGTTAGTGGCAGGCGTGACGCTTACCACCAGGTGAACGTCTTGCTTTCACTTGATTGCATAAAAAATACGTGACATAATTTAGTTCTAAACTTCAATAAAGTATTGTGAAAAAACTACAAAAATCTAAGTTTTACACGCAAGAATTTGCTTAACCGCTAAGTTTTTACTTCGTTAAACGAGACCGTATTCTATACTATATAAGATCGACGATTGAATACAGTAACACACGTACTTGATGCGTGGGAGCTCGTCTTAAGACGGGCTTATTTAGGTTTTTGCAACTTTTGATACATAAGTTCGCATACTTCTAATTTGAAAAAAAATACGGAGTTAGTGTAATATCATAGATGAACATATTATTTAGATAATTGTGAATTTAGAAACATGATTGGTAACAACTCGCTCGATAGAAAAAAATACCGAAGCAGTGTCTATTTTTAAACCATTTTCAGTTTTATGTCCTAATTACAGCACATAGACACATTAAAAAAATATGTATTATAAGTTAATAGTATTTTGGAGAGCATGCTGAGATTCAAAAGTTATTAAATTCTATACTTTTCAAGTAATCTGAGAAAATCTTCAAAAATCGAAGTTTGACACGCACGAATCTGCGTAACCGCCATATTTTTGCTCCGCTAAATGTGACCCTAACTGATACAGCTTTAGACTAATTATTGAACTCATTAAAAAATGTGCTTGAAACGTGAAATACCCGGCCTTAATCTTAAGCACCCCTAGCGGCAACTACTGCAAAATATAGGTACTCTATGGAGCCTGGCGAAACGAAATATACTAAACGTAAAGTATCAAAACTCATAAGTACCTACTAAGGGTACTGGATACCTTAGCACAGATAATCCCAACAATTCAATGAGTTTCAAGGGACCGCCAAATAAATACTACAAATGGTAGGGGTCAGCTTTTATTTAGTGTTCCTTGATACGTAATAAAGTTTAGTATATTAAAACTTTAATTCTATTCGAGTAACTGGTAAATACTAGATTCACATCTATAGGTTAGAAGTCTCGACTCGAAATCGTGAAGCACGACTTCACGGTCACTACACTTTTTCGGTTCAATCCTGGGCCCGTACCAATGGAACCGGAATTTGTTTATGAACGGATTTTCATTCCACTGGCTTTTCGGAGAAGGAAAACATCTAGAGGAAGAGATCTGCATACGCCCGGAGAAGAAGATCAATGGCGTATGTGAATCGATCAAGTGGACCCGCGGGTCCACTGGCGAGTGGGTCCAGTTGTTCAAGACTCGGCCGCAGGGTGGTGGTTATGGCCCCATCGTCCTTGGAGGGCAGGCCTATGTACCCCAAGGACGACCATCCGGCCATCAGTGAAAGGCTGATTGTAAATGTATGTACCTACACAGATAAGGCAATTGAAAGAAGTAAATAAGTTACGAAAGATTTGATTACGTAGCTGATCCCAATTTTTTCAATAAAAATGTGGGATCAAACCGGAATAAAAAAGTAATTATAAATTAAACGGGTCGCATGTGGTATCTCTTCACGGGATCGACCCGGAATACACCGTAGCTATAATAGGTATATGGTACCTTACATAGTATTGTGTAATCTGTGATGATACTTAGGTATCATAATAGGTTAATCGCACTGGGGTCTTCTTTTAGATAAGTATCTATATAATACCTGGAATAAAGAAATAGTTGTTAAATAAATTGCTATGTTCAGTTGAATATTATGCGAAATTTTGACGGTAGGTAATACATGCGTGTCTGTATGTTTCTTACCTCCCCACACAAAAACCAATGGACGGATTTGGATGAAACTCGGAATGAAGATATGGCTTTTTTCTCGGAAGGCTAGGCTACTTTTTATCATCATCATCACCGTCTTTCACCATCGAGTGGGTGAAAACGCGGGGTGCAGTTAAAATTTCATTTTATGGCACGAGCCCATAACACCGTTCTCTGTGCGCGTCATACAAACTTCCGATAAACTTAAAGATGACAACTTTGATATAAAAACTGACGTGGTTTTGACACATTTTTGTTTTATTTATACGGGAATACTCACGTTTAATTAAATCGGATACTCCGACTATAGTTTCGATCACATCCGGTGACCTTTTTCAAAGAGTGAAAACAGAGCCCGACGCGCGTGCAGCTGCGTTCTGCTTAGCACTGCGGGCCGCTGCGCGTCGCGCGCGTGATGACAGCGGTAGCTCTGCCGGCTCTGCTCTGCTATAGTCGGAGTATCCGATTTAATTAAACGTGAGTATTCCCGTATAAATAAAACAAAAATATTCCCGTATAAATAAAACAAAAAACTTTGATATACGTATTTACCTTATTTTATTTTAAAAATCCGCTTGCTAGAGTAGGTAGAGCTGCATTGTTCAATAATGTGGTTTGTTGGAATTAGTTAATTATGGCTTTTGCTTGACAAAAGTTTAGAGTAACACAAATACTTTACAGATTCTTATCAGTAATGCTAGGGCTTCACCTGCGTGACGCTTTACGTCTAATTATCTGAATAATAAACGTGCAATAAATGGTGCGTTAAGCTATGTGCTACATGGGCGGCCACACTATAATTTAACTTTGTCTATCGCATAATGTCTAACGACGTTAATAATGCCACTAGCATATCAGCGCGCTAATGTCCGGCCATATCTGCGCACTGTATCATATACCGCGCTAAATAATGGCATTACACGCAGGTGAATCCCTAGCATAATTAGTAGGTAAGTACTTGGATTATTTTCAACCAAATTTGCCAGCTTTTAAAAAAAAACAACCGTCGTCAACTTCTAATACCTGGATGACATCTTCATATTTTCTAGTAATTTTGGATTTTAAAACCAAACTACTGAACCGATTTCGATAAATATATAGGACCACCTCTGAAGTATTACCTACCAAACAAAAAAAGAATCATCAAAATCAGTTCATAATTAGCGGTGTAATCGCGTAACATACATACAAATACATACACTCGAATTGAGAACTTCCTTTTTTGAAGTCGGTTGAAAATAGATAGATCATCTTTATCCGCCCGGGTCATTTTTTTTAGCTCCAGTAGCATTTATTTATTCTATGCGATATAATCGCATCTACAGTTACAGTTACTCACTAAACTTAATCGGACAGGGCTTAAACTGTCGCCTCTTTTTCGCACATATTAGGATAAAGTGAGACGTACATAATTTGTGTCCTATCAGATTAGTTTAGTCACTTACTAAACTAATCTGCATTAAAACAAAAAACAAACAAACAAAAATGACACAAGGGGCCGTTTTAAGATGTCACTGACGTCACAAAACCATTCACTGTAGGGTCAGCCGCCGATGTTGCGCGACCGCGAACCGTATTGCGGCCTGATAAAATTCACAGTCGCGCAGAGGTGGCGGCTGAGCCTAAAAATAGGTCTTAAGATGTACTGTAACTTTAAGCCTGATGATCGATTGTGCTAACAAGTGTCCTTGCATTAGCTGTAGCTATACCAGAGGGGGTTTGGTAAAAAATAATAAGCAACGCTGCCGCAAGTATCGTCCCATCGCCGCTGCTGCTCGTTACGCCAGCTTATTTTTTAAATTAGTTGTTCAAGTGACGAGACTAGCGGGACGATCGCCTGGTGGTAAGCGTTACGCCTGCCCATAACAGTAGCAGTGCCAGAATTGTGAACTTGCGAATACAATCCTACGCCGCACCGCACTGCGCTCGTCACCCTGAGATATTAGATGTTAAATCTCTTCATACACAGTAATTTCTCTGGTAACATTGCCCTTTAAAGCGGAACGCAGTAATGCTTGCACACTACTGCTTAGCAGTTGATTACTGGCAAAGGTGTGGTACTTCCCCAGGTGGACTGCAATAGAGTCCTACCACTACAAAAAGCTTTCTTTCTACCTTTATTGAAGGAAAGTATGCAAAGCTAGTAAGTTTTACCAGACATTAGGTGAGTTCTCTAAGATTTATGGATACAAAACAATAGACCCCGAGACATCCTCTGCTGAATGAAGGCCTCCCCTTTAAACCGGATCAATCTCAGTAGATACAGGGGCCAGATCATGATGGATTTTATTTTCTCATTGGATCTGTTTTCAAAGATGTGATACAAAATGTATCTGATGAGTTTTTTTTCTTAAACCGCTACACTATACGAAAACCTGCCATTTGCTTCCACCGGTTGCCCGCAACTTTCATATAATGTCGTTGGTCCACCTAGTGGGAGGGCTTCGTACGCTGCGTCGTCGGTACGTGGTCGCCACTCAAGAACCTGAAATTAAAATAATAATGAACGAAAAGACAAATAAATCGCAAGTGCGGAAAGATTTTACTGAAGTTCGATCGAGATACCTCAAATGTACGATATTGCCACTGAAGTTTATATATATAAGTATCGAGGAAATAACAGTAATGTAGTGAGTTTGTTGAAGCAGTGGCGTCGGCGAGCGTGGTCGGCACATGTAAATCGAAGCACCACCGGCCGGAACCTACAGCCGCAGCAGCCTACATCGGGTGGAATGGAAAATATATATATCAAGCCGAGCGAAAAGTCCACTACACACCCCGAGGGTGGAGGGGTCCGGACGTGCGTTCGATTCAAACGAGCCGTGGCCCCCGCGCCCCGGCCGGGCCGGCGGCGGCGAGCGCGTGCCGGGCCGCGCGCCGCCGTCGGAGCCCCGGGCTCCGCGTGCCCGGCACGCCGGCGATCCTCCGAGCCGGCCACCTGCCCACTCGTCTCCCGGCATCCTACCTCTCAGATGTAATTTCAGTTTTCCTCGAGAAATTCTCGACAAAAATAAATATGCTTAAACCCGACCCTACGCAGGAAAAGAGGAAAAAATATTAAAAATTAAGAAAATATTTGTTTTACAGTTATGTAAACATCTCTAATTACGGCCTGTTCAAATTATTTTTTTTTCTTTGCAGCCGGCTTGCCGGGCGGCGTTCTAATTAACATCTATTACAGGTATTTCTGGAAGAGAGGAGTATCATTCGGCGAGGGTGCTGAGTACACTCAATTAAACGAGGCTGCGCCCCCTGCGCCGCCTGCCGCCGCCGCTGCCGCCGCGCCGCGTCGGTCTCGCGCGCTGTTCAACCGACCGGTGCTAATGACGGTCCGCACGCTGCTTATCGACGCTCGGTACATCTCGCTAATTAGATCTGTATCTAGCTTTCGGCACCTTAGGTTTCAGGTTTGGCGTGTCGGGTTGGTGCGCGGCGGGCTGACCTGTTGCATCGCGTCGGCCGGCCGCGGAGTCGAGCTGGCCGTGCTGCCTGCAGGCTGTCCCGCGGGCGCACGCTCGAGCCGATCGCGGCACGTAAGTCCGGCCATCCGACGCACCGGGCCGCCTCCCCGTGGTCACCCGTTCGGAACGGCTCCCGGCCCACCGCCCGCCACCCTCTTTAAAAGCCAGTGGCGAGCTTCAAGAGAAAGTGCCGCGTGTGTGCGCTCACATGCGTAGAGCCATCTTTGAAGCAGGGAGCGGATTACGTGGAGGCGACGGCCGCGCCCGCGCCCGCGCCCGCCGCCTCCTGTGCGTAAGTGCGTTCACACAAAGCCTTCCTACATACATTTGCATAGTGACATTGTACGGTAATAATGTATGTGACCACTCGCTCTACATACTCGTTTCCGCTTCCAGTTGATTCTCTAGAGCCAATTAGAGCTTCTCTCGGCTTTAGCGCTACTGAATCCAATTTCAGAGATAGGTATATCAAGTTATAAACGTACCTACTCTAGCGATAGCGTAGTCACTATGGCTTAATTAGATAGATAGTTTCAAGTACTTAGGTACTTAGATGATAATTTGTATAGCTACATAAATTTCATAGAATACTGTTCTAATTATTGTCCTTTTTTATAACAATTGATACATTGCTAATAATAAGAAGTCCTAGATGTTTTCATAAGAAACTGGATATCTAGCATCTATTGCCGTAGCTGGGGTGCGTGCTACGCCGACACTCGTAGTCTCTTTCAGCTAACGTTAGCCAGGAGCAGTCAGATAGGTACGGACTTATGTAGATACGATGTCCGACAAATCCAGCGAAAAGAAATTGAATGTATAATTTTGATTTACATATGTGAGTAGGTACACATGTGCGTATAAGAGGATTTCTTGAAGTTTCGTCGATATAATAGAAGGGTGGGGGAGGCCGCTCGGACACCCCATGCGCGCTTGTGTGCGTATGTCTCGGACATGCACGTTACGCAGATTTCTCTAACGATTTTCCCGGAGTGTGAAATGTAAAATAAGGGGTTAGACGAGGCTCTCGGCCCCCGCGGCCCGCGCACCCCCGCGCACCCCTCAGCTCGCCAAATTGATGACCGGCCACCCTTAGGGAGATTTGTTCAAATTTAACACATATCGTATTTAAAAGTAAAACGCTTGGCAACCTTATCCCTACTCATTAATATTCCCTTGCAAATTGTTAGAATATTTCGTCCGAAGCAGAGTTATTTTTTTTAATTTGGCACGAAGCATTATAAACGAGAAGAATGTATCTACTTATTCTTTGGAGGATCTAGCTCTCTGTCTGGGTATATAATCAAAGGCTTATTCTATCTAGTGATGAGCAAAAGCTGCCATTGGAATTGATAATGGAAGAGAACAATTAGGTGCAAATATGACTACAATAGACGAATAGTTCGTTCGCCAATGGTGCCAAAGTAACTTTGTTACTTTTTCCTGATTAAGCACATGAACCAATCTTAATGAAATGTTGATGGCAGTAGAGTGCATACATTACAAGAGATTAAAGAAAATGTGAGAAACCAAATAATCTTAAATAGAACCGCGAGTCGTAGCTAGTAAGAAATAAGAATATTCTTATCTACTAGATAAAAAGCGGAAAGGCAGATTATTAATAGGTAGATATGGTAACTTGGGAAATATAAAATCCAGTGCGGACTAATGTGGGTGTGGTGTGGTGTGTAAATAATAATGAGAAATACGTAATGCTGTACTTACGTACGTACTTTGAAGCTGTTTACATTTTCCACAATTTTATTACCAACAGGCCGATCATTGAAATAATGCGTTTGACAGATAAATTATTAATGTCAATATGAAAAAAAAAACGCAAAATACAAATGTATGTATGGATGTTTGTTACTCTTTCACGTGAAAACTACTGAACGGATTTGGATGAAATTTGGTATAGAGGTAGCTTATACCGTGGAATTGCCTACTAATATTATAAAAGCGAAAGATTGTATGTATGGATTACGGATGTTTGTTACTCTTTCTAGCAAAAATAAAAATGATATTATAGCTGTCAAACGCGTTCTCTAAGTGGCTGGACTTTCCTACATACCTGTACAGGGTTATGCGGAAAGGTATTACTAAGCAAGCATAGGGTCATTGTACTCGTAATTTTGAACCACTTTGTTACTTGGGGCCAACGTTGAATTCACGAAAAAACAGCTGTTCCATACATTTTGTCGAGGATTAATAACATTTTACTATGGACTAGCAGATTTTTTCGCAAACTCATTGTTGGCACTGGTGCCATATTAAAAGTGGAGCACAATAATAAGTAAGGAAATTCGACTCCCAGGGGGGAGGGGGGGGGGACGGGTGAAATGTTGTATGGAAAGTACTTTGTTTTTAAAGTTATAGTGATGAAAAATTGATATCTGGGTAGTTCATTCAAAGGGGGGAGAAGTTAAGGGGGGGGGAGTCGGTAGAGTCGATAGATTCGGTAGAGTCGGTAGAGCCGATAGAGTCGGTAGAGTCGATAGAGTTGGTAGAGTTGATAGAGTTTGCTCGGAATGATTTTAAGTGGAGAATTTTGGGAGCGGTCCGTATTTCTTCCGCACGCGGACGAAGTCGCGGGGGACCTCTAGTTTTAACTATAGTTAAAATGAGGTTCCACAGCAAAACTTATCGCATACTATGGCGCCAGCGGCGCGGCGGTCTGGATGTGGCAAAATCAAGTTTTCTTATTAAACGTTGTTTATTAAGAAAAGAATATTTAAATTTAAAAAGTTTTTAATTATCTATCTGCTCTTGATGAGGGCCTTGTCCATAATGTAGTCCAAGTTGTAATATAAAAACAAACATAGATATCGTAATAAGACATGCTAAGATTTATATTAATATTATATTATAGCTACGTGTGTGACGGGCTTAATCCTCAGTACCTTGTCAAGCATAGCGTTCGAGTTGAATATTCTCGAGCGTCGTCGATTTGCTTCCCGAAGGCTTCTCGAAATAACAGTGGTTGCTCGCTAAGGGTTGGTAGAACCGGTTATGCGTCGTCGGCACGGTTAACTGTATATTATCCGTTTTTTAAGTAGCATTCCTGATCTATCATAACCCTTGGATTCTTTGTGAGATTCTGTTATAAGAGCAGACAGTGAATTCATTGGTACTTACAGGTATGCACTTTAAATAAAACAGGGGATCTAGCGCGGTTTACGTTTTACAAAAGCGAAATTACTGGACACGAAGAGATTTGACATCGAATATCGAATAAGTGATGAGCGCAGTGCAGTGCGGCGTAGGATTTTGTTCGTCGTCAGCCATAAAACGTCCACTGCTGGACGAAGGCCTCCCCCTTTATAGAGGGGTGTTGCCATAATCCCCACGCTTGGCAGGCGGCTTGGGGATCGCAGAATGGTCACCACCGTTAACCAAGAGGACGCTGCTGCCCGTCCTCCGGTGGGTTTGGTTGCAGTTTAAGGACATACCCAGGTCCCAGGATTTTGTTCGCAAGGTCACAATTCTGTGTTACTGTTATAGGCAGGCGTGATGCTTACCACCAGGCGAGCCTCTCGCTCGTCTCGTTCTCGTTATTCCATTGCATAAAAAACCTTACTTTTTCTTTCTCTCATAAGTGTTCTTACGAAAATATAAAAACCCGACAGATTAAAAAATATTTTGTAAAAAAATAAAAAGATGAAAAGGAATCTTGGACTTACTCAGCATAGGGTGGAAAATAGTTGATGATGATGGTAATGATGAAAACATAAGAATAGATACTGAACATTTTATTTTTAAATTAAGTGACGAGAAGATTAGGTCCCGAGGTCGAGAATAGGCCTTAAGTGCAGATGATAAGAGCCATTGTGCAAAATAATTCAGTGGCACTGTATAATTTGAAAATTCATTAGTTGTACTGGTTACATCTTGCATAGCCATGTTTTAGTAAGCATGTTCGCATAAGCGCGAGTGGCCCGCCCTAGTCAAAGTTAATTCAGCCTGAAGGCCTATAACATGGCTTGACGTATAGAGAAACTTAATTTCGCTAAAAACATAGCGTGATATAATCACAATAGATAAATGTACCAACTCCAAACACCGCTAGTTTTTTGGTGACGGTCTCGTGTCTCTCCTGCAGGGCTAACATGCGCACCGCGAGAAAATTTTCTCGATTCTTAAAAACAGGACAAGGCTACGAATCTGTATAAGTTTGTGTCGTTTTCGCACGACATAAAGACACGACAAAATTTTCTCGCTGTGCGCATGTTAGCCCTGCAGATGTCGCCCCCTGGGGGAGACATCAGGATTTTTCAGTTCTGGTGTCTCCCCCGCCGGGGAGATATAAGAACTTACTTTTAAAATAATATTTTGAGTACTCCTGTATCTCCCTGTCAAGCATTACATCGAATGAATCCATAAAAATATTTCAAATTGTCAAGAAAAACGTACCTTCTTACTACCTAAATATTCACTTTTTACGCGTCATCATCAGCATTTCAGCCATAAGACGAGACCGTCACCAGGTTTTAGTCTAGCTGCCAAACTTCTCCCCCGCAAACGCATTATAGCTAAAGGAAGAGAAAGCAGGGGTGAATCAAATATTGAAATCCGTAGGTGAATAATAGTCATACTTTCTAATTACTACACTCAATTTTGAAGGTTGACAGAATTGGAACTGCAATGAAAATGAGAAGTAAGAAATTAATGATGAATGGGGTTTTTTTGTTTAGACTTACATTAATAATAAAAAAACCTCGAGATCAATATACTAACAACAAGAAGTTACTTATGATTCTTAACGGAAAAAAAAAGGAAAAAAAAAAGTAGTTTTTTTTGTCAGAATCAATTGGCCTCTGATTTGGGCATAGAACCACGTGCTATTTTTTTAAAGTATACAAAAATCGTCTTCATCCAAGTAGACATCAAGTGAGCTGTGTTCAAACTACTATCTTTTTAACATAACCATACTTGCTGGTAAATTTAGTACATACATTATTTACTTACTGGTTTACCTACACAAAAGAACTACCTATCTAAAATGTACAGTACTGTTCAAAATAATTTTTGGTTAACAAGTAATCTATTCTAAGTAGCCTAAGTATCTCATAAAATTAATCCTTTATTCTAATAATACAAGTTCACATTTAGCTCTTAATTATTTAAGTAGAATCTTAGTAAGTAAGTAAAGGTGTAGGTACCCAAAACTTTTTCCTCATAATTATTTAAACAAGTTTTAACTTTAGATAAGTAGGTATATAATTTTTTTCTATGGCGTATAAGCCTTTATTAACTACAACAAACCACAATGACCAATAATAATTGTTTATGCTACCTATTTTCTTCTTTCAATCAGGTATGTTCTTCCTAATAATAAAAGATTTTACAAATAAATTAATTTTGCTACATAATACCTACTTCCATGATACCCGTAATTTATTAGAAATATATAATTGATTTCTTCTAGGTCTGATATATGTATGTACCAAGCATGTATGTACCTACCTACATTCTGTGCTGAATGCTACCTATGTTAGTAATAAGTATATTTAAAAAAAACCTTAAAAGTATAGATATGCCGTTGTTAAACTAAGATGGTATTACTGTAAAAACATTTCAACCAAGTATAAATCGTGAGATAAAGAGAAAGCTTTCAAAACCCACCCCTAAAATTGCATGACAAATTCAAACTTCGAATGAGATGCGCCCGCACATTGTTTTCTCGACGCCATATTGTTGCACCGAGCTACGTTTTTTTCCATGATAGCACACAAGCATGGACTTCTACGTGTGCGTCAAAATTCTAAGAAATCTAATCGTTATTGAAAGCTCTTGCGTTAGTGTGCGTGGAAGTTGCATACACCTGTTATTGTACGCTGCGTGTGTGCGTTCTAGCGGGGGTGCGTGCGACGTTGCTAGATGCATCTTCTCTGCGCCCGGGCTGTAGGTGGATGTAGAATTGGCAACGTCGCAATTTAAACGTACGACGAGTTTAGAAGACTCTTTATCGATAATCGACGCGTGGTAAATTTAACTAGGTAACGAAAATCCTGCGCTCCTCAAGCCGCCTGCAAAACGTGGGGATTATGGCAACCCCTCCTTTTTAATGGGGAGGTCTCGTCAAAGTGTTTGGTTACGCCGATTGATGTTTGAAGGAAACATAATTATACTTAGAAGGGGGCTTCGTCCAGCAGTGGACGTTGTCTGGCTGAACATAATGGTATACCTACTTAATAAGTAGTTACGATACCTAATAATTTTGTATATATTTACTTTATCCCCTTCCAATATGAATTCGTTATAAATCATATTTTGAATACAAATAGCAAATTCTTGCGTGTAAAACTTAGATTTTTGAAGTTTTTCACAATACTTTATTGAAGTTTAGAACTAAATTATGTCACGTATTTTTTATGCAGTCAAGTGTCGAGACGTGCAAGGCGTTCGCCTGGTGGTAAGTGTCACTCCTGCCACTAAAAGTAGCAGTGCCAGAATTGTGAACTTGCATAATCCTGCGCCGCACTGCAGTGCGCTCGTCACTCTGAGATATTAGATGTTAAATCTCTTCATACCCAGTAATTTCTCTGGTAACATTACCCTTCAAACCGGAACACAGTAATGCTTGCACACGACTGCTTGGCGGTGGAGTAACTGGCAAAGGAGTGGTACTTCCCCAGGAGGACTCTGCAGTAGAGTCCTACCACAACAAAAACATAATATTACTAATCAAACTACAAGTAATCACTAATCATCTTAGCAATACGAATACCTTGTAGCTTAAGTAAGAACCAAATTACTTATCAGCCTAAATAGGCTAGATGTAATGAAATTAGGGCGATAACCATAATAAAAAAAGAACAAGAACAACATTATGATACAAGTGTGCTATGTTGACCATTACACTAGAGGCGGTATTATGCGCGCGAGCCGCAGGCGAGCGCGATAAGGAAGCCGAGAGTGTAATGACTAACATAGCATAAGAGTTTCAAACGACTGTTTTCATCACACTTGCGAGGAAAAAACAAACTTTTTTTGATAATAATCAACTACACAGCGAAAACGTCATCAAACATTTGCGGAAAATGGCGCCCAAACCAGCAATGCGCGCGCAGGTTGACATTTACTTCAGCGGCATAAGAACTCTTTGTTGGTATTACAAAAAAACTGCAAGTATTACCCGGCTATATTAAGAGTGCTTCGTATACATACATCTAATTGCAGTCACGTACAAACTTGACTTTACCGGGTTATACCTATTATAGCACAAGTGCCGTCATGTAAAGTAAAAAGCACGTGTGCGTAATAGCTTGGATTATGAGCCTAAAAGCGAGCGAGCAAGTGTGATGAAAAAACATTTAAATTAAATCGGATTTAATTAAACGTGAGCTTTCCCGTATAAATAAAATAAAATATGTCAAAACCACATCAGTTTGGATTTATCTCAGTAGATACAGGAGCCAGATCCACGATGGATCTAGTGAGATTTTATTTTTCATAATAAATTTGTTTCATTATTACTGCATATACAATACATCACATAACACAAGTCGGTGAGATTGGTTCGAACTAGCCATTCCGTGAGCAACACTAATAAACGTTGAATAATCACGATATAATAACATGTCTGACCCAAACTAAAGCCAACTAAAAACGGGAGCGTTCTCCGAATTCATCCAATGTGACCCCAGAGTCAAAGCGGTGATCTGGCCAACGTGATTTATATAATCTATACTAATATATATCCGTATTGGCTCAATAATTCAAAGGCTTTCAACTAAATCAGCAGATAAATGCCAATCTGTTCAATTAAGGTATACCTATACCGCGCGTAATGTAAAAATAACGCTGAAAGAAAGTAAAGTAGTAGTGTTTGCTCATCTGTATACTTGCGCACAAAAGTACTAGGCCTATTGTTTTAAATAATTATTAATTAGCCTTTTGCTCGCAGCTTCGTATATTGGTTATTGCTAGGTACCACCTCATACCACCAAATAGACCGATAAATCGCCTACTGCGCAGCTTAACCGACAGCGTTGTTTTTACATGACGAAAGTACGAAAGGAGCCGACCTTCGAACGATATTGTTTGGAATAAGGTTCAATATCGTTTAAAAGTCGGCTCTTTTCGCATGCGCTACATTGCGTACGATTCGAAAATGAGGCCCCAGATCACCGCGCGTGACTCTTTCGATCGCACATGTAAAGATTGAAAAAAAAATAACAACCGATGAAATTACTGAGAATAGGCAAGTAACTTACTTTATAAATATCAGCAAAAATATAATTCTGATCAAGCAAGTTTTCATTCTTAAAACTGGGCAAAACCTGAAATCCTATTTTTATGTACCTAAGTACTACCACATAATAAATAATGGTATAGTACTACCAAACAAAATTTATTTGGATCATAATGATATTTTTTCTGAACCTTTTTAATGTTATTTTTAACACTTAGGTATACTTGTAGGGGTTTTTCATAGCAATATTCGGCTGATATTCCGAGATTTATATAATGTTAAACAATTTTGTAATGTGCGAGCGAAAAGCAATGTTTAGAAGTCCTATATCTTTGCTGCTAATATATGCCTTGACACTATATTTATGGAATTGTACAATACCACCGTACATTTATACTAAATATTAATTAATAAAATATAACTACATTTTTAATTTTTGTAAACAAATTTTATTGTTTTATTCTATTTTTTTTAGTTTTTAATATAAATACGAAAATAGGTATAAATATTATTCAAACTTATTTAAAAACTGGGAAGCCGCTGGCAGCTAAGCATAGGTATATAATTATTAAGTATATATATATATATATATAATAGTTTATTTCAGGTAGGCAGGAGTATATATATATATATATATAATTATAAATCCGGCACATTTTCATTCTTTTATTTTTATAAAGTCTAGATAGAAGCCTTTCACACACAATACCATTGCACCGAATATATTCCTAATAAGTTACAGTAGGTACTACTATGATAAAGTTATGCCCCTCGGTAATTATATCTATCCTTGTCTATCTCGTTATCTCTCTCGAAACGAAAATTGCCGAAGCGAATAATTTTAGTCGTAAGTACCTATAACAAATTAACACATTTAACACCAAGCATCACCTTTGTCTTGGAATAATTTTCAGTTTTATGGTTTCCGTGAAACGGCGTAGTTTAACTTTTCCACTAATCATAAAATATAATAATCGCAAGATTTTTGCATTCGAATGAGTTATTTTTAGCGGGAATTACCTAAAAGAAGAACGTTCTATTGTTCTTTTAATCAGCTGCAGGTAATGATACCAAAGTAAACTATAGTTTAAAAAGTAAGCCGATGGTTTCAACTATTAACTTGCTTACTGACCGACTACATATAAAGAGGATTATAATTTTAGCTGTGTCTATCTATGTATGCATGTTCACGTATCGTATCTCCAAAACTATTTAATATCCACTTTAACACACAGAGTAATAAGAAACGTCTTATTACTGTGTCATAAAATATTTGACGTCACAATAAATTTAAAATGGCGGATTTATAACCTAAATAATACCGAAAAAATATTATTAGCCATAATCATCGTGTTTTTCATAAACTGAAACGGTAAACTAATATACGAGATGCAAACTAACAAAAAAATAAACGAATATACTAGATACGAACTAACAAACAAATTAACTAATATACTAGATGCGAACTAACAAACAAATAAACGAATATACTTGATACGAACTAACAAACAAATAAACAATGTACTTGATACGAACTAACAAACAAATAAACAATATACTAGATGCGAACTAACAAACAAATAAACGAATATACTCGATGCGATCTAACAAACAAATAAACGAATATACTTGATACGAACTAACAAACAAATAAACAATGTACTTGATACGACCTAACAAACAAATAAACAATATACTAGATGCGAACTAACAAACAAATACACGAATATACTAGATGCGAACTAACAAACAAATAAACGAATATACTAAATGCGAACTAACAAACAAATACACTAAAGTACTAGATGCGAACTAACAAACAAATAAACTAACATGCTAGTTTTGCCCCACAGTTTATAACCTGCGCTACGATAAAAACGGTGACGATGATGACGATAACCAGTACCCGGTACCAGGATGATGATGAGAAACAGTAGCTCATTTATTATTTTGGGAAATAAACTATCTCCGTTCCGGGATTCATCCAAGTCCGTTCAGTCGTTTTGGCGTGAAGAGGTAACATACGTTTACCAACAAACTTTCGTATTCATAAATTTATATCTATTATTATGGTGTGATAATGTTAATTTGCGAAGATGTAGCGTGGCGTAAGTTACTTCCCATAAAAATGAGGCGGAAGTAATATTTTTTTTATTTTTACGCAAAAGTAGGTAGGTAACAATTTGAGGTAAGTAATTTAAAATGTGGCGTGACGTAAATAAAATTTAAAATGTGGCGTGGCGTCAGTTACTTTAAAAATGTGGCGTGGCGTAAGTAACATTATAAATGTGGCGTGGCGTAATATACATTATAAATGTGTCGTGAAGGAAGTAATAATAAAAATGTGGCGTGGCGTAAGTAACATTAAAAATGTGGCATGGAGGAAGTAACATTAAAAATATGGCGTGACGTACGTAAACATTAAATAAAATGTGGATTGGCTTAAGGAAGTACACAGGCGGGATTTAATTATCTGACCTACATAAATTGTCTTTTATATAAAATTATATGTTCAATGAGCAATTTTCCAACTACGATTAAAAAAAAAATTACACTAGAAATAAAATAAAAACTGGACAATGACAGCCACGTCTGGTCTGCCCAAAGCCAGAGCCATCTACAATGAGCTACTTTTTTGTCTTATTCTCATGACAGTTTCGGTACGTACCTATGTGCTTATAGTAGGTAGGTATGTACTGCAGAATAAAAAATAACAGTACGGTGAATAGATGGCCCACTCATCATCACCACGCTTAAGTTGGTGTGTGAAAAGACAATTATTATTCAGACAATAGGCTAGATGACTGATGTTTATATATCATTGAAACCAATAGCTTTGATGAAGAATTTAAGTAAATATAGAATGTTTATTGAAAAAATAAGCTAATTCGGTTATTAATGTTCTGAAATATGAGCGTTTAAAGTTTTTGTAAGAGACAACTCTGTCCCTTTCCCACAAAACAAAAAATGACGTCACGCCTTATTTGTCAGAATATAATTTATATAGCGTACAGAGAAGTGACGTCACGGTTTCCTGATTCGCCTCTCTGTCTAGCGTGATATTAAAATGCTTATAAGTTACTTATTTTTGAACAGATTTTCATTTTCTTTTTATTAATCATTTATATTTATGGGCCACATTTTAATAGGGCAATTAAAAAAAACCAGTCATCCAGCCTATTCAAAATTGCGACACAAAGGAAGACGGCCACATAGCTCTGTGACCAGCGAAAAGAGAATTCATCTGGAACGTAGCCAGGTTAAAAAGCTGCAGGTCTATGAATAAATAAATAAAAGTTAGGACAATTTCTGTGAACAAAAGTTCCAAAGAAATATAACAAGTTTTAGTCAGATTGGATTTTCCGCATAGCTTTTTAAGACGTAGTAATGTTGTATAATAATCCAGTTCCCGCTTTCAGCACTCGGTTTTCCGGACCGACCCTGCCTTTCCGACTTCCGAGCGATGTTACCACGAAAGTTGTCGATCTCAACTTTGTTTGTCGCCGTGTGTTTATTGCTCGTCCCTCATAAAATGTTATGAATGATACTGTTCGAGAGCAGGGATTAAGGTCCAGAATACTGGGCGCCGTTATCTCGCTTGCACATTTCAACATTATTGAAGATATATAATGAAATCACTGAATGTCATTATGAAAAATCGCTACCACGGCAACTACCGAGATTAAAATTACAAAGGTACAGTAATAAAACTTAGATCAAAGCAAGTTTCCATTCATACAATTGAACAAAACTTATAATTATATTTTAGGTACTAGAGCTTGTTTAGATCAATACTATTTTTGAAGAACCTTTTCATCACACTTGCTCGTAAAGTGGATCTTATTACATCGGTTTTAGGCTCATAAACCAAGCTATTACCCTGTAAAGTCAAGTTTGTACGTGACTGCAATTAGACGTATGTATACGAAGCACTCTTAATATAGCCTGGTAATACTTACAGTTTTTTGTAATACCAACAAAGAGTTCTTATGTCGCTGAAGTAAATGTCAACCTGCACGCAGTTAAAAACATCTTAGCCTGCACGCGCATTGCTGGTTTGGGCGCCATTTTCCGCAAATGTTTGTTGACGTTTTCGCTGTGTGGTTGATTATTATCAAAAAAAGTTTGTTTTTTCCTCGCAAGTGTGATGAAAACAGTCGTATGAAACTCTTGTGCTATGTTAGTCATTACACTCTCTTCACAATACCGCCTCTAGTGTAATGACCAACATAGCACACTTGTATCATAATGTACTATTGTAGTGTTGTTTTCACCAGTTACACTGATTACGGGTTTTCATCGATATCCTGTGGTCTGGGACCTGGGCATGTCCCCCAATACTGCGCCTTAAACCACCGGAGGATCATTTCAACAAACATAAAATGCGAGTAAATAAATAAATTCTTTATAAGTAAAATAAAAGCCTGTAAAAATTATGCAATAGGAGGTATGTGAAGTAAAGATGTAATAAGTAGACACAATTACACATACTGGACCGGTCTATGTCCAGAAACTGCATCCAGAACAACCAGAACGGACAGCAGCGTCCTCGTAGTGGTGAGCATTTAGCGATCCCCAAACCGCCTGCATCTTCAAAAAGGTTGAAATGATCGAATGAGATATCGGTGTGCGGTGATCTGGAAATCTGGACCTTAAGCGTTTAGTGAGACCGCTCGGTATCCATTACTTCAGTTGTTGTTTGTTTTTGCTCGATTTATAGCGCATGAGAAACATTTAACTAACTAAAGGAGAACTTTTACGAATAGTACGGCTTTGATTAGGTGTCGGTCAATTCAATAAATCACGAGGCGGTATTCGTATAAATTATGTTTCGAATATTTTAGTGAATAAGTCGGATTACTTTTATACCATATATTACGCATACCGTCTTTAAGCATAAAACACTAAAAATAAAAAGTATTCCAAACCTATTTTTGTTAAAAAAATGTTCTGTCTTCTTTTTTCAAACTCAAATCGTAATTTAAAAGAAATTTTACAAAACACTTTATTAACTAAAATATGTTTGAAATACGTTTTAGCGTTTAATGCATATGACGAATAATGTATTACTAGGTAGGTATACAAAGGAAATGTTGTGGTGCTTACGCTTTAAGTCTATTATTAGCAAAGTTGTACGTTTGTTCCTATGAGACCTTTTCAAGGGTCGACCGATTTTGAAGTGAAAGGTGTCGTTTGACTCGTGTTTTATTATTTATAATATTTACGTTGACAGTAAAACCAGTAGCAAGTTATACCTATAGCACTATAATTCATAATGACGTATTCTATTATTTATAAATATATCTACGCAGTTAGTTACCCTATTTGGATACTTTGAATTATGTCCTAGGTATACTTAATGATAAATTTATAGGACTCAAAGCACACTTAAGATATTCAAATGTGAACAAAATTCGTACTTACATTGCCTAACTGATAAGATGTCTAAATTAGGTATTTCAGTGAAGTATTGTTTTTTCATTTCTTTAGTTTTTATTAGCGATTGTCACCTTTCATCAAGTGTTGATAGATCTGGAGCACTACCTAAATCGAGTTACAATTCTCGAAGCCAACTTATATGCCAAATTAAAAAAAATACTTTTAAGCATTTAACGCACTGTACTCGTATTTTTAGTTTAATACGAAAACAGAATGAAAATCCAAACAAAACATGCAAGTGCGAAATACGTAGCGGAGTATCTTCGCGCGAAGGAAGCTATCGGCATCGGCCCAGTCCGAGAAAATCGATGACTTCCCCCCCATAGTTTGCATGGACGGTGTCCGGCAGACCCCAGCCGGTACCGCCCTACCTTGCCGAAACGACGACGCAAAGTCGCACAAACCTACAAAGCATTGAGCTATAATTTTCTAGACCGGGTTAAATTTAGATAAAAATAAGAATTCGAGTTCCCCCTTCGGACCGCGCCTTTGCGTCCACATTGCAAAATTTTCTAGGCACTGCGCAGAGTTCGGCCATTCTAACATTTCTAACTATAAGTACACAGTTCGCCTACAGGATTTGCCTGCTTTTACAGTTTATTTTAAAATATAATTCGTCTGTTAATTTATTAAGGTCAGATCTTGTATTGATCAACCATATAGACATATTTTCAAAGATACAAAAATATATTTAAACTTTTGTGTTTATGATAGATATCTAAAAAAAAAATGTTGTTAAGTAGGTGTTGAGTTGCTGAATCTAAGAACAAAATAAAAATAAATAAAATTACATTGTTTTAATACACTAGGCGAAACTAGAGCGCATTTAGATGTATTGTGCATAATTATTTTGTTTGTACGAGAGTGCTAGGGCGTTGTTCCGATCCGGTTTTTATACCTTGACCGCCTGACGTCATTGCACTGATGCGATGCATGTGGCGATTATATTAACATCACAGACAGTTTTTTCAAGTAAGTACATATAATTTATATAATATTATGAACGAACTGTTTGCTAAAGTAATTCGTTGTCGAGTTTAATATAAATCGTTAATTTAATTTATTTAATGTGGTCATTGAAACCTAATAAAATAGGCTGCCTAAACTTAATAATTTTCTTTCCAATGACGTTTTCTTGCGATTTTATTTAATCATATTTATGTCGGTTATTGACTTCGCACAAGGAAATGACACTGCTCGTCATGCAGTAGGTATTTCGAGTTAGCATTAATAAGTGGGTATGAGATACCAGCTGAGTCGTTTTCTAGATTCACGGCACGATAAAAAGTTAAATTATTTTAATTTGAAGGTGACTTGTATCGCTTGCGATAAATAACACTTGTCAAAATAAAATACTTATAACGAGTTAGTTGTGGCCTTAAAACAGTTTTTTTACAATTTTGTATCCAAATTACATTTCTTCGGTAAAATAAAACAAGATTTAAAATTTAGAGAATTTCGTCGCAGGGCTCTGTCCGCCCGCATTGTAAGGGTGGGTGCTATCGCTGTCCTACTCGGACGCAGCATCACCGGACATTTCGACCGGGCATTTCAATTTTGAGAAAGAGTAGGACCAGCCGCGCCGCCCGCGCCCTTTTTCCCCCCCGCCGGCGATCTCGCTTGCACCAAGGACACACAAAAGGACGCAGGAGCGATAACTTCATCACCGCTCGAGTGTCTCGCTCGCACGCACGCCTCGGTGGGGGACGACGTTGCGAATTGTTATTGAAGTCATGCCCCCGAAGGCGACTTCGGGAAGGCTGTCAGTCGCTCTCTAGTAAACGTCCGCAGCGTCCGTACCCGGATGAATCGCATCACTCGCGTGCTGCACTTCACGCTTCGTACAAACTATACCGCCGGGTTACAAACAAGTGCTAAGTTGTTTTCGCTGTTGATAATTCTGTGATTTTATTATAACGAGACTTTTAAAATATTTGTTCGTTCGAAAACTTGATAAAGTTTGTGGTGAGGGTGAGTGTGTCGGCCAGTGTCCGGTGCGAGGTCGGTCGCAGCGCGGGAGGCACGCACCCTGTGTTTACGCGCGCACGTGGCCGCGCCGCGAATACGCGCGCGGAAATGCCGCGGAAAACTTTCTTTCAAAACATAACTGTGGCATAAAGTTGAGTCGTGAGGGGAGCGCGCCGTGACCATGACTTTAACCTGTAGCGTCTGACTCGCGGGACTACATACATGAACGTCGACACGAGAAGTGCTGTTTTTTTATTGTTTTTTTTTCGTTGGAGGAGACGGTGCTCTCCGTGGGATTGATGACTTAAATGGATAACAGCAGCGCCGTATCGTCGACTTTGCCGTCGAGGGATTATCACTGTAAGGTTTGCGACCTATACTTAGACTCCGTCGACTCGTTAGAGGTGCATTTACAATATCACAAAGAGAACTTGTACGTGAAGTGGGGTACGCAAAACTCACATAATGATACCGAGAACAATAACGGTACAAAAGTGAAAAGTGAGACAGTGTCGGCGCCAGCCGACTCGAGCGACAATATGATCACCAAGCCCAGTCCTGAGTTCCAGCAGCGGGCCACGCCGGACACCTCGGCACAGTTTCCGCACCCCGCGACCCCGCAGAGCTACCACTCGGCGCCTTCACCCTACCAGAATCCAGACCAGACCAACTTTTCGCCCGGCGCACAGTTCGGCAACAGCTATTCGCACGCCGCTTTCCCGCAAAACCCGCACTCGGACCAGATCAACTGGGAGCAATCACAGTACGGACAAGAGTATCATCATCATAAACCTAATCGCTTCCATCCTTACAACATGCAAGAACGCGCATCTCGCGTATCGTCCTCGAGCCCACTGTACGGGCAGCCGCTGAACCAGCCGACGCCGTCTCCCTCACCGAACCAGTGCGACAAGTGCGGCTTTGTCTGCGATTCCGCGGTACAACTGAATGAACACTGCAACTCTGCGCACGCCAGTGGCGCCGCACCTTCTTCCACCTCGCTGCCTTTTCAACAGTTTCCTGGTAAACAATACAATAACCCTGGTTATCCAAATGAAATTACTAAGATCAAAGATGAACAAGAAGAGTCGTCCGACATTTTAGACTTAGATTCGCAAAAAGTTGTCTATCAAGGAAATGAAGGTGACCAACCGAATGCGTCTTACGAGGAACCCTCATCTCAAGGACGCGACGTCAGTAGTCGCACAGTTCCGATGATGCCATGGGAAACACAAAAACTATATGGCAGTTCCCAACTTAATGGAGATGTCGCTCTATTTAAAGATCAGAAAATGTTTTCGGAACAAAAAACATATCCACCTGACGTAAAAATGTTCCACCCAGACCAGAAGTTTTATCCACAAGAAAAGTTTCTTAGCGTCCACCATGAGCAGAAACCATTTATGCACGTTGATCAAAAGATTTATCCAGGAGTACAGATGCCCCCACTAACTGATTATCCAGGACCAGGAGCTTCATCTAATCCAGATATGAAACCACCATATCGACCGTATGATTCTCCGGCACCACAACAGATAACAAATTCCCAGCCCTCTAACCCTACCTCTTCAACATTGCCATCTATCGGAGGAAAGGGAGCGAACTGGAAATCCAACGAAGCGAGAAGACCAAAGACATACAATTGCACCGCTTGCAACAAATGGTTCACGAGCTCAGGCCATTTGAAGAGGCATTATAATACAACACTGCACAAGAATGCTGTGCGTTCATCAGGTCACCCGGATCCAGCCACTATGCCTATCTCCAGCCACCATCATCCAGCTCGCGATGCAATCCAGCGCGGCCAGCAGCAGAACACCGACTCCAACACACAGAGCCCCGTGCCATCCGAAGACGCTCGCAGCGTGGAGGACGCTGCGCTGCAGTCACCCTACGCATCGCATCGGGTCGTGTCCATGCAGTCCAAGTCACCGTACACGCACTTACAACAGGGTAATTTAGATAATAATTTCAGTAATAATCCTTTAGCTAATCACCCTTTACAGCATCAGGTTGGTTCTCATCCGCTCAATATAAGTAGTCAGCCGCCGGGATTAGGGATAGCAAACGATAATAGCCATCAAGGGAGTAAAGGTGTAGTAATTTCAACGGCTGGGAATCCCCCAAACGGGGAAGCAGGTCCCTCTGTTTCACAAAATCACCATATGAGGGGCCTGCTATCAGTGTCAACGAGCAATATTTCAACTGCACCCCTAACACAGAGTACACCGGCGCTTACGCCGCACACCCTGCCGCCGTTCAGTCACTTGGGTGTCAATCCGTACAGCCCGAGGTCTACGGATCCTTTGGGGCCTTCGGTGCCGGACCCCACGCACACCCCATTATATTTGGGTCAGAATTTTCAGCAGACTATAGCACCGAGTTACCCAAACGGGATGGCCCCCCACGTTATGGATATGGCTATCAACAATCTGCCTATAGCCAGTCCGGCTACTTTTGGTGAATCTTCACCGGAAGATGCCGACATGGAACAAGAAACGTCGAACCAGCCTGCGGGTGGACGCTTGCCAAGCTTCGCGCAGCTCCAGACCCAGAGCTTCAGCGTTTATGTTTCCAATTACATCACTCAGCCTAACGTGGGGGGTCAAGTCGTCGTCGACGAGGCGGCCGCCGGCTACATTATCGTCGATCCGGTTAACTCGCCTCTGCAGTACGCTAATTCCGATATTAGCGGCCAGAGCGTAGACTACGAATTTAGTGCGAATTCTAAAAGTATCAAAGAAAGCATTATGACTTACAGTCCAGAGCATGTAAAGTTGTACCCATACGGTTACGCGGTTGGGGGAAAAACGATAAAACGCGAGGACGGTATTATGCAACATACGAATTCAAGCGAGCTCCAAATCTTGCATATAGAAGATATTATGGATTACGCGAATAAGGAAAACTATGGTTCCCAGATGAAATCTCCGGCCAGTCCGGAGAGTGCAAAGGCCGAGTGTGAAAGTCGCAGCGTCGTGTCGTCCACGTCATCTACCGTGGCGTCGCCGTCGGCGGTCTCTTCCACAGTGCCGAGCTCACCTCTCACCGAAAGAAACCAGCTCAAGAAGTCAGCGCCGACCACAGTGCACAAATGCTATGAATGCGATAAGCTTTTTAACAAGGCCTGCTACTTAACGCAACACAACAAAACTTTCCATTCAGGAGCTAAACCGTTTAAATGTGATCGATGCGGCAAACGATTTTCCGATGACGTCTCGTACGAAGGGCATTATTTCAAACATACTGACAACAAACCCTTCAAGTGCAGCGAATGTCCGAAATCGTTCAATCACAAGACGGATCTGCGGCGGCACATGTGCCTACACTCTGGCTGCAAGCCTTTCGCGTGTGATCACTGTGGAAAGGGATTTATAAGAAAAGACCACATGGTTAAGCACTTTGACACGCACTTCAAGAAAAATTCGCGTTCTTCTAACTCGTCATCGTCATCCGCGTCGTTGGTGTCGTCGACCTCGGCGACCTCTCCCTCGTCGACGGTCAACCTCACCTGAAACGTTTTTTTTCAAGATCAACTTGTAGTTTTCCCGTGCGGCGAAAAATTTTGATTTAAAATTCAAAACAGAATGTTTTAATACACTACAAAATAGCGCATGTCCTCAAGGGACGGCGTCGTGTGCTCCGGCGCATTCAGTTTAGTTCGCACATTTTTTTTTTGTTCATTCAACGTAACCTTGTCCGTTGCAAGGTGACTTTACATGCCTGGGTGTTTGGGCGTTGAACGTATAATTGCTTGACGTTAGTGTAATTTTGCGATATCATTTAGATCGAACCATATCATTTTTACATATTCACTTTAAGAAAAATCGACAAAATTATTAAATTAGGTTAATGAAATGCGTCGTTACGAGTACAGCGGTAATCGGTAAAAGGTATTTTACATATCTTAATTTCTATTGTAATTTACTCTTAAAACATTGGATGTTTCTTGGATTTTATTGAATTTCATTGTTTTGTCTTTTATTGTTAATGTTAAGGTTATCATTATATTTTGAATGATTAGAATAATTTTTGTTATGAATGGGTGGGAAAAAGCTGAAGAAATCATTGTACAAACATCAAATTTGATATCCCATGTTTGTGTCATATCGAGCTTATTTTTCTAATTATTGGCGGGCATTTATTCGTTACCTATATTTATCTGCTCGTCCAATATATTATAAATACAGCTCAAAAACAAAATTGCCAGTGTGTATTTATATAACCAAAAAGTTCATTAAAGCTTATTTTCCCACCTTTTATGGGACTGGATTGCCAGATATACTCGTATAATTATAAGAAATTACGGACAAAATAAAAAATACCGAAGGAAACAGAAGTGAACGAAACGCGTATAAGAATATGAAACAGATAAACAAGTAGGACAGAGAGGTTTTTGATTTATTTTGTCTTAGTTGTAGGTGGTTACAGATTAATGCCTGAGGGCAATTTAGCTATTATTTTGTTGATTTGCCTTAAAACTAAGGTTTATTGAAAGTGAAGTTTAATTTACTTGTTTATATTTTGTGTTTAACGGGTATGATGACTAACAACTCTTGACCTACGATACAGAGATACCTAACTTCGATTCTTTGTTCTTTATTAGATTAAAAAAAAAAACATTATTAATCGTAATCATATTTTTCCGGTGCTTCCTATTATTATTTTGTCTGTTAACTTTATGTAATTAGTTCAAAATAAGGTTACCTTTGATTGAAATTTGTAATATTTTCCTAAACATATTTTAGCGCTACGTCCTAATAAGTTACCAGTAGTTATTTGAACGAATTTAGTTAATACATTCCTGTTTCGTTAGTGGTAGGAAAATAGTCTTCCTAAACGTTGCCAAATTTATTCCGCCAACTGTCTGTTGCGAAACATTTTTGATTTTTAATATTTCTAGGATAATGTAATGAAATTCTCTAGCAATAATTTATAATAATAATAATGTAAATGTTTTTGTATAGAATAAAAAGGGAGAAGTCATGAGTATTGATTTATTTACTAAATCAATTTTAAGGGAAATATGTATTTGTAAATATTTATGAGAAGCGGAAGCATTTTGTAGTACATATCAAGACCGAAGCGCACGCGCAGCTGGACGTGCCAGAATATTCTACCTACATGTAGTTATTTAGCGTACAAGCCAACGTTTTCAAGCAATACTATTAAATAAGTCCATCTCAGTAAAACAAGATGGAAGTGTTATTTTGACACGTCTCCCCGCGGTGCGTCCATATCATAGGTCCTTAACAATATGCCGAATATTAATTCATTATCACGATATTCGAAAACTGTGCAATAAAACACGACGTCGACTTAATTTTTGATAGTGTTTGTATTTGAATGTTGACTATATTGCAGAAATATTTTTATACACATAGAATAAATAGAAATCAGATTTGTGAGTACAAGTCATACATGAATTAACTACCTCATCAGTGTCTACACAATGAATACAAACTAAAATAATTACAAAATATAAATCGTAAAAATGAAATTTATTACAAATCGTTTACATATATGTATCAATAGCAATATTTAGCCGTGAAATATTTCTGATCGAATTGGCCTACCTCTTATGAATTAAGTCAAAATAATGTATAGAATTTATCATCGTTTGCCTGTGTTCATATACAACTTGCCACTAATTAATTGTGAACGCAAAAGTGAACGCCAATTCCATAATGTCTCCAATATTTTATACATAATGATTTATATTACAAAAATTATATATAAACGAAATGTTCGTGCGTACTACGTATGTTATAATAATAATTGTTGACAAGTATAATTGTACAACAAAATTGTTATCTTCATAGCAGTAATGTCAAAGTTACACAATATGCGATATGCGAAACTAAACTACCTCAAGAATCGAGTAATAGGTTAGAGCGAGGTAGCATCGCACCGTTGTGTCTCTTGCCTCAGAAAGTCAACTAAATTTGCCTTCCTTTTTAAGTTTATAAAATGTTGCCATTTTTTCAAATCGGCAGACGGACACGCGGGTCTCATGCTATCTCATTATATCATATATATTTTAGACGGCATAATTTGTCTTTCTCAAGTTTAAAGCACAGATGTAGTATCGACTAGATATTATTACCTAATGTAAATATTACAGTTACGACAATTTGTTATTTATCATATTCTATTATCGTACTCATCGATAGACTTATTTTGGAATAAGTTATACGTAGAAATTTCAAGTTTATAAACGATAGATTATAAAGAACGTAAAATTGTAAGATTTTTTGTGATGAGTTTATTTGTGTATAATGAATTAATTTAATGTTTAGTTACCAGATAACTTCTGTTACAGTGAGTTGAGTAAAGTTGGAAGAGTTAAAATATGATAAGTTGTTGTTTTTTTTGGAAGGTGATGTACCCTCTTCCGACGGGAATTAGACTGCATGTTACCTTCGCTTTACATTCTTATATCAATTGTTTTATTATAGAGGTAGCACAAAATTTAAAAAGCCGACGGTAGCAGTCGGATGAAGAAATCTACAATCGCTATCTAATATCTGATCACGTTTATGATCATTGTGGGTATTTTCAACTGGCCGTTGTCAAAATCTGTACTAGAGTAAGTTCTTGAAGTAGGTATTGTAGGATAAGCAGCAGATCTGTCACACCGCTACGGCGAAATTTTTACTGCTATGCGCAGCGATCCGTTTACGTGTCTATTTGTCATTTGGGAATTTCAAATCGAAATCTACTGTATCATACGCATGAAATCTTATGAAAAAGTACCCAAAATAGTTTCACGTAAACGAGTTGCAGATATGTGGTTGCGAAATCTTCCTTATAAGCGTTGCGATTTATTTTTAATGCATAATCTTGCCTATCTCCAAAATTTGGGGTATGGGTATTAATTTTATCTGTTGGGTATGGGCAGGACATGCATAAAGCTGGGTATTTACAATAGATGCTAAAAATACAATAAAAGTACAATCTTTCATGTATAAGCGTCCATTGTGAAGTCTGAGCTTTGTATACCTAAAGACGATTTAAAGCTGTAGCTGTTGTTATCAGATCTGAGTTATCTAATATAAATTTAATGTGAAATTATTGTTGTTTCATTTTCCTAACCCTGCTTAAGCGAATTTAATTCCTAACATTTTTTCTTCTCACAGTTTAAGTAATAAGCTCAAATATCCGAGTTTATCTGACGAGTAAGTACCTACCTATATATATATATTTAGACATTAACCGAAGTTTGATTGAATTTAATGATTGAATATTTTTTGCTACTTACCATTATAAATAAATCATTGATATCATTATGCTGGGTACAAAAGCTTGGTACCTAGGTATTTTTATCACGTAGGTACGTCACATTTAACAGAATGTCACGAATTTTGTACTCTACTGTAAGTACTGTACTGTAATTGTGTACTCTAATAAATGTATGGAGTCGTAAATCCTTACATTTATTAGAGTACTGAAAACCCCTGAAATCACGAAAAAAAAACATCTGTTCCATACAAAAAGATTCATCGCTCTTTTTTTCGTGATTTCAGGGTTGACCCTATAGTAAAAGTTGTTCATAATAATGAGTACAATGATATCCTAGAAGGATAACGGTGTTCAAACTAACACCCGGTATATTTCGTTCTTTATCCCAAAAGTTGAAATTTCCCGAAGGGCATAAATTGAATCGTGGTACTGTGTACTGTGTCGTGGTCGTGTGTCATTGCAAAGAGCTCTTACCACGAGACCATCTCTGATCTGACCAACTCTTATCTCAACTATAATCGCGGAAGAAACAGTTGTACCAATGCCGTACCAAAGAAAACTTACATTCAAAATTAAAAATTATTTCGTTTGTCGATCCTACTCTCCCACAGAAATCTCACTCGAGCGTTTTAAATAAATATTGCTTGACATTTAACACAGCGCCATCTAGCCTCAAACTGAGCAAAGCTTGAACTATGGGAACCAGATAACTGATATAATACTTATATACTTATTTATGTAATTAAATACTTTTAAGTAGTATTATAAGTATTTAATTAATACAACACCCAGCCACAGAACTAACATCTATGTTTGTCACATAAAATGTCCCGGAAGGGAATCGAAACCAATGTAAAAAACAGTTGGTTTTATCCAAATTTCAGGATTGACCTCAAAGCATAAGCTGTTCACAATGACGAGTACAATGACCTCGACATAGTACTACCCTGTAACTAGCTCTCCATATTTTTTACTTTTTATTTTGATATTCTCCTCCCCATAATATTACATATAACGATCAGTATAATGAGTATAATTATATATATATATATATTGAAATTTGCTACTAATATATATATAGCAAATTTCAATGATATAGACATTGCAATCTTTGAATAAAATAACCGTTACAAAACAGGTACATCATTTAATATATGACAGACATAGATAAATTACAGTTTACAATTACATATTAATCTGCTCTTACATACAGAAAGGCGGACAGGAAACCGACTAATAGGTTGACCAAAGCTCAGAAACAGCGCATCTACAATAAGATCTGCATTTTCGATAAATTGCCACATAGTTTAATGCACCTACAAGCAAATCAATATTTACGAGTTTTATTTATTTTTAAATGGGTCTGAGGGTACCTATATTAAGATATACAGGATGTTAGTTTGAACACCGTTATCTTTCTAGGATATCATTATGAACAACTTTTACTATGGGGCCAACCCTGAAATCACTAAAATAAAAACTGTTCTATACAAAAAGGTTCATCGATCTTGAACAAAAAGTATGGAACAGCTGTTTTTTGTGATTTCAGGGTTGGCCCCATGGTAAAAGTTGTTCATAATGATGAGTACAATGATATCCTAGAAGGATAACGGTGTTCAAACTAACATCCTGTATATCGTCTATGTTTTTTTTAATGTTATTACTATTCATGTAATTGTACTTGCTCTCTGTCGCTAGACTAAGTTAAGTTCTTTGCCTTGCATAATTATACGTGTACTTACATAATTTTTCAATTACAACTTATGATCTGAATATCAGAACTTAACAACAATCAGGAGATCAGATAGCTGTGTTTCATTCACGAACAAAGATTATAAACAAAAAAAAAAACAATGACAAGCACCAGCGGTGGTGGCGCCATCTGAGATTAGCTATACTTGTGTCACCCCATTCTTTGATACTACTTGTAATTATAATTAGTGATCAAACGAACTTACCCAGATATGTGAAGTTCGATCACTATTATATGAAGAACTTCATTCGATGCGATTTAATATAACTATATATCTTTGTAATAAAATATTATTTATCGATCTTCAAATTGATTCTCGGTAATTACGTACCTAACAAACTAATATCGTTAATTTTGTTTGTCGATCCGTAGTCTTCTCAACTTACTACCCTGATAACCTTCCACTCGTGCGTCTAAATAAATGTTGGCGGACATTTCTCTCAGCGCCATCTAGCCCCAAACTAAGTAAAGCTTGTAATATTAACCACATATAACTGATAATATTTTTATTTTTTTCCTTGAGCTAGTCGCCTTTAACCTAAACTAGCGCCATTTGCTTTTGCCTAAAATCCGGTGACGCAGTAGAGGCCATCTGAGGCCACCAACCTCAGACATACAAAAAAAAATTTTTTTTTTGTTGTTAATAAGTTCATATATAAACACACACGCACACATACATACGTACAACAATGCATTTAAATGTTCAGCGCAGTCATTTTTGTCGAACCCGAGCCTAGCAGGTTTCAAAGCTGACATACTACCAACTACATGAGCTAATTCCACAGTTGGCTGAGGTAGATGACCTAACTTCTTCGCATTATTATGTCAACCATTTTGACACAATTGAAGATGGCCCCATTCTAACATCCCTCTAAATTATGTTCTACTAAACTTACATTTCTTCAAATGTAGTTTAATTCCTGTGTTTTTTGAAACAAGGTCTTTTTAAAATAATAATAAAGACAGTAACATTTTATTGTTTTGGAAATACATATATACTGACACGATTAAAAGTAACTTTATTGCCACGTAGCGAGAATCTCCATTCGTTTAATAGTACATTATGATACAAGTGTGCTATGTTGGTCATTATTACTTTACATTACGGCAGTAGTGCTATAATTATAATTATTATATTATTATTAATAGGTATAACCCGGTAAAGTCAAGTTTGTACGTGACTGCAATTAGACGTATGTACACGAAGCACTCTTAATATAGCCGGGCTATACTTACAGTTTTTTTTGTAATACCAACAAAGAGTTCTTATGCCGCTGAAGTAAATGTCAACCTGCGCGCGCATTGCTGGTTTGGGCGCCATTTTCCGAAAATGTTTTTGACGTTTTCGCTGTGTGGTTGATTATTATCAAAAAAATATTGTTTTTCCTCTCAAGTATGACGAAAACAGTCGTATGAAACTCTTGTGCTATGTTAGTCATTACACTCTTGGCTTCCTTATCGCATAATACCGCTCTAGTGTAATGACCAACATAGCACACTTGTATCATAATGTACTATTCTTGTTCTTTGTTTATTATGGTAGTCACCCTAATTTCATTACATCTAGCCTATTTAGGCTAATAAGTAATTTGGTTCTTACTTAAGCTACGAGGTATTCGTATTGCTAAGATGATTAGTGATTACTTATAGTTTGATTAGTAATATTATGTTTTTGTTGTGGTAGGACTCTACTGCAGAGTCCGCCTGGGGAAGTACCACTCCTTTGCCAGTTACTCCACCGCCAAGCAGTAGTGTGCATAATACCTCCTCTAGTGTAATGACCAACATAGCACACTAGTATCATAATGTACTATTAGCTAAAAACCAAACTATAACTAACCTATTTACATTACAATATAGGTACACTATAAAACACAATTTCTAATGACTATAAATAACTATTAAACACCCTACAAATGGATGGTTATAATTATCTTATAAATAATAATATCTGATATCTTATTAGCTTTAAATATCTTAGTAATTTTTGTTTTGCCTTTTTTTATATTGTGAAAAAACCTTTACATCTCCAAAGTCATAATTAAAAAAACAGCAGAAATGTTACATTACAATTACCATTTACCATTATTATGAGTCAGTTCTTAACAATGTTAAAATGTTTTTTTGGTAGTTACAGACAGCGAAAAGATATAATAAGATGAATAGAAGGGAAATAAGCGCACAGATTTTGAAGACTATATGTTGAGCGCCGGCTCTCCACTCGCTTCTGTCATACTTTGCGACATGCGAGCCGTACGATACGACAATACAAACTTCTAATACATGTACATGTGTTCTATTTTTGTCATGCAGTAATTATATTTGCTATTTTATTTTCCAGCAAATGTAATATTCATATTTTAGGTACGCTTGATTGTGTTGTCTTGTTAATTTTGATCGATTTGCTAGCGCTAGGCCTGTCCATTCCATTATCACCGTCGCTGGTTACAAAGACAACTTTTTTTAATTCGTATTATAGCAAAACATGGGACCACGCTAATAGTTGATATCTGCATTATTATAATAATAAAAACGGCCTATTTTTAATAATATGGGGAAAATTTGAATATATACTTTTGTATAATGAGTAGGTAGTGCAGGTAATTCTTCTTCAGGGTCGCGATTCACATCTAAGGAGCTTGAATTATAAACCAGATTCAAATATGATCGACTTTACAAAAATATCATTCGTAAGTCGGTCGTATTAATGTAAAATCACATTCAAAAATTGTTCGGTATCGCTTCCCCGTCAATCAGGCAGATGCTGCACGCAGGCTTCGACGCGGCGGCGGCGGCGAGGCTACCTTGATCTCAGACTGTGCGCAGACTGGTTGTCGGAAGGATAGCATAACGTGGGAGAAGTCAACTGACTGCGGCGTACACAACGGAAGGAATTGAATGCAAATGACAGCAGAGACTGATGCGGAAGGGTAATAGATCGAGCACATTATGCCGGGCCGCATAGCCAAAATCCGGGCAGATCGCTTTCATACATTTTATATGAACTATGGCACACTATGCCGGGGCGCAGCGGGTCGGATTTCCCGGAGACGAGACGGCCCACCTAGGGTTGCCAACATTTCTTCAGCGAAATATAGTATTTTTCAAAATCAGCTATTAAAATAAAAACACTCCAAAAAATATAGTATTTTAAGGAAAGAGCAAAAAAACTTATAGATTTTTAGTAGGAGTCGTGATTTAGTTAGATTTCAAGTAATAAAAAAAAATGGATTTGTTTGTTAGATTTCGGTGATGTAAAATAGAGATTATATAGAAATATAGTATTTTTGCGTACTATATATTTCTTCAACAGTATATAGTACACAGCACCGAAATATGGTACAATACTATATATTATAGCACGGTTGGCAACCCTAGGCCCACCCCGCCTCGCTACGGCCTGGCATAGTGAGCGATACTTCATATGAAAAATCAAGTTAGTAATCTGAACTTGAAATCCGCCAATGCGATGTGGCCCGCTCCGCCCCGGTGCGGCCCGCCATAATGTTCTCGTACCTTAAGTCACAAGCCACACAGAAATGGCACCGGGCGCGGACATGGCATCAGATTTCATCTCCATTCAGATTTCATACTAAACACATTGCATTAAGGCACAATTTAGAACACACCGAATGACGTTCATCGTGCGTACATCGGGCGCGAATACGCTGTCGATGTCATTCGGTGGGTGCCATATTTCAATGAGTTTAGTATGAAATTTGAATGCAGCGGCAAGCCACCCGTGCCATGTCCACGCTCTACGCTATTTAATAGACTATAGACAATCGCTTAATTGTGGCAAAAATATAAACAAAAAACAATTACATGGAACACAGTAAAGAAAAAAAATGTTTCTGTGTGGCCTGCGCCTAAGAGGGCGATACCGAGATGTACGGAGAACACAGGCGGTCTAAGTGTTGACGGCGTGGCCCAGCCGCGGCACCTAGTGAAATGTAAGTATGAAATGTAAGTAGCAATGTAAATATGCAAAATAAGCATGCAATGCAAGGGGGTTAATGTAATGCCCACATTGTAGGGCCCGTTTTTGACTACAAGCTTGCGCTATCTCGGTCAGAACAAGTAAACGTAGCATTTTACGGGTTACGCGTAACGGTAATACTAACCCAAAATGAGGTCGTAGTTCTCACCATCATTGATAATAACTTTTATTGTGGGACCAATCCTGAAATTGCGAAAAAGCCTTTCGTTTCATAGAAAAGTTTAACTTACTCTCGACGAATATTTTGATATTTTGCGATATCAGGGTTCGGTCCCGTAGTTCAAGTTGTACAGAAAGATGAGAATGTTGACCTACTGGCTTAGTATTGCCGTTTAGATTAGGTAGGATTGCCTTTTCTTTCAAAATCTGCTAGTTTTGGAACCCAACAGTGGAGATGAAGATTATGCTCAGCTGCCCTGAATACAAGGGAAGAACAGAAATTAGCCACGTCCGCGTACAGTGGCTTAAATGAAGTAAGTATCGTTAGGAACCAAGTAAGTATGACAATGTATATCAAAATATATAAAAAACTACTTCTTTTGGTATAATTAAGATATCGAAACAAGCAATATCTACAAAACATACAGTCGAATTGAGGACCTCCTCCTTTTTTGAAGTCGGTTATAAATATATGTAGTCCTGTGCCTGTGTCTGTACTGCCCCCTTCTAACTTACCCTACGCGTAAACTTTTTTTTGAATACTCTGAATACTTTTTTTTTTTATATCTAGGTGCACTATCTACACTAATATTGTAAAATGGCAGCGTTGTGAGTTTGTTTGTTTCGGATAATCTCCGAAACTACTGAACCGATATAATTATATATACAGGTGTCCCAAGAAGTCGACAAAAAGCCGTAAGCGGGTGAAAGACCTTAATTTTTAAAATAACTATTAAGTATTTAAAAAATATATAACTCTGACTTTAAAAAAACTGATAACTATTATGACCAGCTTCCGTTTTGACGTCGACTTCTGGGACATCTTATATATATATATATATATATTTATATTGTTGGATATTTCACACAGCGCCATCTAGCCCCAAACTAAGCAAAGTTTATACTATGGGAACCAGATATCGAAAAATTACTTAAGTATTTATATCTTTTTTCAGTAAATACTCCCTTATAATTATAATTATACAACTTAAAACAGCCAGACACAGAACAAACATCTATGTTCGCCTTTATATCTGTGTTGAAAAATAGTATAGGTACGAAAATACAGTTGTCGATATGTAGAAAAAATACATTCGTCGTCAGCCATAAGACATCCACTGCTGGACGAAGGCCCCCAAAATAGAGGGGTGTTGCCATAATCCCCACGCTTGGCAGGCGGCTTGGAGATCGCAGAATGTTCACCACCTTAAGGCTACGCTCATCTATGTTTCAAGAACATTTTTTACTGCTATCAACAACTATCCTAAAGCTGAATGAGATTGGGCCACATATAGCGGAGCAAAAATATGGCAGTTACGCAGATTCGTGCGTGTCAAGATTCGATTTTCGTTTTTTTGCGGCGTAGAATTCGGGGGAGACGTCCTTCACTCCGGCTCGTTTCTGTTGTAAAATAGCTATTGCCATACGTACGGATTTCAAAAACCATCCCATTGACTCTCAGGCGAAAGAATAACATCGTGAGGAAACTTGCATTACACATCATCGAAAACCATATGCCAATGAACCCGCAAGGTGGAGTAGCGGCCAATCGTCCTAACAATGGGATGTTAAAGGCTAGTAATGGTATTTAAAAGGCTAGCAATGAGATGTTAAACGCTGATGAAGTTACTAATTTTATGCCTTTCGAAACTTTAGTGTGTGTTTTTGAAGGAGACAATTTTATTCCATTTATATTTTTTATGAAAAAAAATATACTTAGTAAGTACTTAATAAAGTAAAAGGAAACTAAAGTAAAAAAATATTTGCTGTGACTCTATTAACTTTGGATACATAAGATGTGTACCTATTAACAATAAACTTAAAATGATTTGTTGATCAAAATCAGAGATTATACTGCGGCCCCACACTAGGCTCAAGGCCCGTATTGTGGGAACCTTTATGGCGACCTTACAGATACTAAAAATAGTTAAGGTGGCGACTAATGCCAAAAGTAAGTAAAAGGTGTATTTTTAAACACATAGTTTAATGATAAAGAACGTAAATATTCAGATTAAAAAAATACTATAGGTAGGGGAAAAACCTAAAAAAGCCGAGTAACCGAATAGATTTTTTGAAAACAATCTAGTTTATTAAAAAAAAAATATACAAATTACCAACAAATAAAAACTGTTTTAATTCAAATGCTCTAAATTATCAGCGACAGCACCACATTATTTTTTACGAAATACATAGCCAAACTAATGTTTTAGCACAGTAGTCGTTAGTTTTTTTTATTTCATGCCTACATTTTGAATAATTAAATAAAACCCCACCTAAATTGCTCAAAGCCATCATCATCATCAATTGTATCATGCGATTTTCGACTCTAAACTAATGCAAGACGCGCGGGTGAAATCTGTTATTTTTCTGGCATTAGTCGCACTCTTAAACAGAAGTATCCTTCTAGAGGTGTCTTTGCAAAAATAAATTTTGGTTACGGATTTTAAAAATATTTAGAAAAATCCTTTTTCAGTTTGGGAAGTTACAGAAATATATAATTAATAAAAATAAATATATAATAATTCTACCAAGTTTTTATTTGACATTCAGATAAGATTAATGTTCTATATTTTTCTTGGAGGATCTAGCTCTCTGATCAAAGATATTTTTCAAGCTTATACAGGAAGAAAAACTATGACCTGTTTATGCTTTAAAAACATAGAAATACCATAAGTGTGGAAACACTTAATACAAAAATATTCAAAAAAGATTAATGTTATCGGTGAATAACTCCTAGTGTTTATTTTTTAGTAATTTATTGGGACGCAGCTTAATATTACGTTAAGCCACCGTTCCCAGCAAGTTAATTAATTTTTCGGGACCTATATTATGTCCCTTGAAAAAATCTCGTTGCTATGTCAATTTTTATCCATTTGGGTCTGATCCTTCTTATTGTTAGCCCTTGATTAAATAATATAGTTCTACATTATTTGATTAACTTTCACAAAGTAGACAACGTTGCTTAGCAACCGAATTCAAAAATGTTGTTGCTATCAGGACCAAGAGTTTCGAATAGGGAAAAAAGCCTAGAAATAATCTGTTTTTTATTATTAGACAGGTAAAATCTAGTATTCTACACATTTATTGAAATTTAATCATAATAATGTAATCTTTCAAATTATTAGTAGGCGACAGAAATACATATACCTGTAACTTATATAACTAAAATTGTACGTTGCCTAGAATGACTAAACAAAAACAAAAAAAACAATAGATAAAACAAAACAAAAAAAATAAACAAAAAATATTTAAAAAAAATTAATTGTAGTAGTCAAATTCTAAACAATAGATACAATTATTTACCATTATTAATATCATTTTATTATTTACTCTAGACTTTCATCGGTCTGGATACAAACCATTTGTTTTTTTTTGTGTAGTAGGCAGTCTTTGTAGTTTGTTTTAGTTAATAAAGGCTTATGCCTAAAAAAAACATCTACCTAATTTGGAAAAACACTATTAATTCATATTCCTCATAGGTGACTCATCAAAGGCTCCCATATAAAAGACATCAACGGGCTACCGTTTTGCTTTGGGATCAAGTTTCAGTATGTGTTACATTAAAATACTAATTTGGTTAGGCCATTAATTTATTTCTTTAGATGGATATTTTTTTAATACCGCGTCTTGTTGACCATCGTAACGTATGTTAGCCTAGTATCTATGATGGAGCCACGCCAATTTTAAAATGATGGCAGACGTGCGTACACGTAAGGAGAAAAACCAATACGTACGTAGAAATACTTGTTAATTACAATGTTAATCTGTAAATAAGGTATAACTTAAACAAAAAACAGTAGCTACGTTTTATAACTTAACTCGTCGGCGTTACACTATATAAAGTTTAATTAGGTACAATAAGTTTATAATATGCAATAAAAATGAAAACCATGGAAATGGATTACATCCTCGGCAGATCATTTTTTTAAAAGTACGTAATATAGCAGATTAGCAATATTTTGGCATTATTTCATTCTATAGCCCATAGCCTTAGGTAGCCCTGTATGTATATGCAGTGTTAGCATTCAGGATAGCCCTGTATGACTAAGCCGAAATGCCGAAAAAAGCTTATTATATACAGGGCTAGTTCTAATCAGTTAGCATCCTTTTAAGGGCATATTCTGTACTTAAAAAAAACAAACAACTTTTACTATGGGGCCAACATGGAAATCGCGAAAAATTTATCAGCTGTTCCATACAAGAAGTCCATCGACCTTGGATAAAATATATGGAACAGCTGATATTTTTTTCGAGATTTAAATGTTGGCCCCATAGTATAAGTTACAGAATATGCCCTTAAAAGGATGCTAACTGGTTAGAACTAACCCTGCATACCTACGCATCAATGAAAACCAGTTTTAAAGAAATCAAATTAATGCTGAAATTGGGTAAAAATATTAGATGTTCCATTTCTTCGACTGTGATTTTTATTAGTCTACGGAACAACAATTATTTTTTTACTTTTCCAGGTTTGATCTCAAAAAGTTGTTCTAACGATGGACTCCTTTCGGCTTGTTACTATCATTCAGCGTAGCATGATCAACCTGTTCAGTTCATAGTCCACTATTGGACATAAACCTATCTTTGAATCGAAGGCGATTGTGGTCTATAACAATCACGCTAGCCTAGTTGCGGGTTGGTGGATTCATATGCACCATAGAATTTATTTTCCGGTCCCAAACAGGCTTCTTCATTGTGTTTCCCTCTACCGAAAAAGAATCCGTTCATAAAATCTAAAGGGGTCATTGGTACGCGCCTGGGAATCTAACTTGCGACTTCACGATTTCAGTTCGACCGGTCCTCGATCAGGCTACCACGGTTTTACCGTCTGCACGCACATCAGCCAACATGTTTCAGTACGAAGTATTAATATTTATTCCGAAATATTAGCACTATTCGACGTTAAGTGTACTACACACTCTGTGGCCTCACCTTTGAAGATCTACCTCAATAATGTAGGAGTAGAAGTAGCGCACGCGAGCGGGTACGAAAGCGAACGTTATCGTGTTTGCCGGACGACCACTGGAGGCGCGATGACCTACACCGGTTTCCCTTTCATCCGAAGGTCACTAGTGAATCAGAGCCGACGCGGCGCGGGCCGGACTAGTGAGTGGGCAAGCTTCCACATACCGATGTCGATATAAAGTGTACCATGCGTGATAAAAGTAAATAATAAAGTAATTGGCCATAATAAGGTAATAATTCATAATCAGAGTTTTAATAATCGAATGCAGGCCTACCCCCACAGGGCGATTAGGCTGTATCCACCCCGCTAGTTCTGTAGCGGATAAGTGAATGGAATTAACGATGATAAATCGAAATTATGTTTCTCGGGATTTTTGTTATAATCCACATTATTTTACTACCTTTTTTCATTGTATCAAGATTAGGTAAGTTAAGCAAGATGGTTTCCGAGATAAAGTTTTTCTTTATCTATTGGTTAACCTACTTGATTAGAAACTTAGTTGTGTTCATTATATTATTAAATCAGAATCGCTTTATTGTTAGAAGTATTATTTTTCTACAACAGTATTGTGTAGTTGACTGATCTAAACTAATTAAAATATCGCTGTCGCTTTCTTACCAGGCATGTTAGACAACGACAGCAATACTTTAGTTAGTTTAGTTCTGTAAAGTATAACCTTCAAAACTGACCACATTGTTTCTCAAAAATGGGGCTAGATAGCGTTGTGTAAAAGTATCTACGCAATTTTTATTTTGTATTTTTTTAATTCATCAATAGTATAATAATTCACCATGAAACTTCTCGAAAAATTTACAAAAAAAAAACAAAACAATAACTTAGTATTCTTATCGATATCGGTAACAGCCTGTGTACTCGTACAACAATATCCGTCAATACTAGACCGAATCGGAAAAGAAATAACGACATCATTTTAATGAACACCAATTGTGGCAAACTTTGGCACACGTTATTTGTAATACCTAGGCACCTATTACTTTTTTCCAAAATTGCTGTACATAGACACCAATGAGTATAAAAAGCGATCAAGTTTCACAATTCGATATTATAAACTTCATACCAATTATAAATTCGCAAGTCTGATATTATATTTGTTACTATTTATCCTTGTAACGGCTGAACGAATTTCATAGTTTTTTTTCGGAGGTAGCGAACTCTGGATTAATCGTGGATAGAGAGGGGACAAAATGTCGATCAAAGGAACACTGATCGATGGGACAACACGTTAAATTGTCGATCCCAGTTGTTTTGTCCTATATTAGCAACACGCCATGTTGGAGACCTTAAGGCGCTTCAAGCATATATCATTGGAGATGCCAATGGCGTTAATTTACCTACATAATTATCTGTCAGTTTTAGCGGAGGACGAAGTAAACACGCATGGCTTACTTTCAATTAAACTTTCACACAAGTAAAATAAATTCTTAATGACATGAACGCACACCAAAACAAACACAACACACAAAAGGTTTATGGCCAATAATCCAATGGTATATGGTCAAATTTCGGGCGGCATATTGAAGGTTCGAGTCAGTATGTCGAGCCGCAGCGGGGCGGAGCGTGCCGCATCGCAACGCAGAATGCCCGCTTAGCACATTAGTGACATGTAGGACCGCAGCACTTTGACAGATTTCAAGTTCAGCTTACAGCGGGGCGGGGCGGGCCGCATCGCACTCCGTCGCGCAATAATCCGACTCGTTGCGTCCCGGTGTGCGATAGTTCATATAAAATGTATGAAAGCGATATGCGCGGATTTTGAATGCGACCCACTCCGCTGCAGCCCGCTATGCTATGCTCGAACATTAACTCTGACATTATTAACATCCTCTTAGCAACTACACATACAAACAATCTTATTTTATACCATAATTATTGATCGAAGATATATAGGTTTTTTTATAATTCGTTTCAGGTCTAATTTAGTTATTGATTTCAACTTAAAAAATAATGTTTCAGGTTAGGTTGCATTGCATTTCAATTTACGTTAATAATTACAGTAAATATAAATCAGTAGTTTGTCCCTTCATCTTATTAGTAAGATACTAAAAAATAAAAAATAAAGATACTCAAGCGGAAATACTAAAGCGAAAAAATAAAAATAGAAGATACAATAGCGGAAATACGCTAGAAATAAACAGTGTTTAGCAATTTGGGTGAAAATAGACTTCCGCAAAATAACGCCTGAAAATCACATATGGTTTTAAAGTGCCACAGTAAGGCTTTTGGACTGTTTTGTTACTCTAAGTTACGGGCACTGCTGCAATGATAACGGACATTTTCTCTTACCATCACGAGAGCGTCTTGTTTGTCGCATTGCATTGCAAAGAAACTGTGGACTAGTAAAAGTACAAATTTGTAATTTTTTTACACTGAGTCATATAGCGTATATATCTACCTACTTTAGATTAAAATATTATGCCCACTAAGTTAATGTATGTAGACAGATTATATTGGTAAGGATTTTTTGCCGGCGGCAAGCCAAAGCTGTTGGTTAAAAAACCACAAATTGGTTTCAAAGAAGCGGCATTATTGATTTCAAATATAGGATATTCATTTTGGGAGAACAACGATGTAGCTCAAGGGGAATATATTACGAAAGATGCGATGTGGAATCAACGCGGTGGATTGTTGCATTTAGTTTGTAAGTAGTGAAGGGCGCAACGTAGTGATAACAACGCTTATTAAAGGATTCGTTGTTGTTTTTAATAGTTCCTGGCCATGGATACTAGTCCTTCAGCCGAATACATATTTCTTCATCGATCCTTCTTTTTGCAGTTAAATGAGTCGTAGTCACAGTCCAAGTCACACACAGTAAGTCACAGTTAAGTCCAATCATGCCCTAGTAAAGTCGTGGCAACTTTACTACAAGCTTCTTCCGAGTTTTGGAAACAACACGAAAAGACACGTTTCACTACATTATATCACTTGCCCACACTCTTGCTCGTAAATCAGCATTTAATGAATAAAACGCCACCATTTTTATACATTAACACTCAAAAAAACACAAGTTTTGGAAAATAATACAATGCAGCGACATGATTTTCTCGCGTTCCCGCCAAAACTCTATTAAAGGATTTTATATTCCAAAGTTGCCCTCGAAAATGTTATTTAGTGAAATTGCTATAATTAATGCCAAAAATATATATGTTACAGACCAACGTCTGTCTTAGAAATATCTTTGGTTGAAAACACGATTAATTAAACTATCCTCGATAGGAAAAAACACCGAAACACCGAAATACCGGAAACTACACTGGTTATACTTTTTCCGGCTATATGTCCTAATTACAGCATAATAGTCACATTAAAAAACATTTAATAAAATATACTTAGTTAATTTTGGAGAACTAAAAAATATATATTAATTTCGATACTTTTCGAGTAATCTGAGAAAAACTTCAAAAATCGAAGCTTGACACGCACGAATCCGCGTAACCGTCATATTTTTGCTCCGCTAAATGTGACCCTACCTGATACAACTTTAGACTAATGATCGATTGCAATAAAAAATGTGCTTGAAACGTGGAATATCCTGGCCTTAGGTTGTTGCAAGTTGATCTCTAAGATAACCTAAGGAAAATAACTATCCACTAAGTATTATAACCATACTTACATTTGTGAGAATATACATAAGCTTTTTTAATAATGCGATTTTCTAAAGTTTTTCCTTCATTTATTATTAGTACGACAAAAAAGAAGTTGTATGTCTGGACCTCATGAATGATGCCATGTAGCTTTGTTGTCGAAAGTGGAATACACTTAAGGCCCGGTTGTACCGAGGTACGTCCTCACGTAGTCCGTACGTAGTACGTACAACAGTAGGTAATCTATGTAATTTTACTGATTCAGGTGCTACGATCCCCAAGCCGCCTGCCAAGCGTGGGGATTATGGCAACCCCTCCCTATTAAGGGGGAGGCCTTCGTCCAGCAGTGGACGTCTTATGGCTGGCGATGAGGTGCTACTTTGCGGATAGGACCGAATTGCGAGAAAACGTGAATATGGAGGTATCTAAAAATAAATACATATAGGTATTATGACTAATTATAGTAGGGACTCTCATCTTTGTAATTATTTTAGCGTAGACTCCCTTATGGTACGGAACCCAAAAAAAGCGACACACAAAGATGTGTTGACGTGGATTTATATTATTCCTCTACAGCCCAAAACAAGATGATTACGAAAAATAATTAGTTGTTTGTAATTAGTACATATACTACTTAGTGAATTAATTAAAGACATCAGATTACTAAGTTGTTTACAAAGTAACCAATGACATTCGGACAAATCTAACGACCAGTTTCACGAACTCTGCAATTATACTAATTAACGGTGACGTTCATATTGTTTCCACTATAAGGCTAACCTATAATTCGCGAAAAAATAAATCTGCTGTTCGCTACTGTATTGTAACAAATAGGTTGGAAGGGCGTTTAAGTGGCCATGTAGTGGTTCTGTCCGTGAATATGTGCAATGGTTGTAGTAACTTTAGTTTTGGGATTTTAGATTTGAAAACGTCCTCATAGTTTTCTAAATGCAACCTACTCCACTAAGACTAATTAAAAATGTAAAGCAAAACTCTGTCTCTTTAAGTAGGCTCTTAAAGAGACAGAGTCTTTAGTAGAGCCTTTTGTCACTTGAATCGGCGTCAACGGAATATCAGCGCAGTTTGATAAACAGCGTTATACTGAGTTAAAGCCATTCTTGTGACATCACTCCAGGATTGTTAACTGATTATAGTTATAATACCTTACTAATGTTACAAAATTAATTATATTTTTCTTTCATCTTTCTATCAGACTGATTAATTGATACTTTGTTACTAACCTTTTCGAAATTTGATAATAGCGGTGCTTCCTTCTCCTGCATTACAAGGATAAATTGTATATGTTTTGTCTCATTAGTTCATTGCATAAAAAGTAGGTAAGAGTGTTCGCCAAGAAAATGCTACAAAGATGGTATAGTCTTAATAACAATTTACGATCGTGAGATAATTCCAGAATCGACCACCAATTGAGAACTACCTCAAAACAAATGTGTGGCTAACTACAAAGCTTCCCTCCGCCCACAATGTTTAATTTATGTTATCATATAGGTACGTGTAGAGCCACACCGGAAATTACTTAAATTCCAGAATAACTACACATGCCTATAAAATAAACTTGATATTATGTATATCCCTGACAGTTGCTATGTGATTTAAATTCGTTGGCTAAAATTTAAAATATATGTATTTTACTTACATCATTATTTGCTAATTTAGAGAGTGGTTTCCTTACCGTTTCCATTAAGATTATTAAATAAACTAAATCAAAAATTTACCTTACGACTGCAAAATTTTATTGAGACTATTGCGACTTCATCAACAGCCATAAAACGCCCACTGCTGGACGACGGCCTCCCCCTTAATAGACGTGTGTTGCCATAATCCCCACGCTTGGCAGGCGGCTTGGGGATCGCAGAATGCTCACCACCGTTAACCAAAAGGACGCTGCTGCCCGTCCTCCGGTGGTTCTGGTTAAAGTACATACCCAGGTCTCGTCACTCAATTTAATAAAAATAAAACAAAAAATATGACTTGATGTCTTCATTATTTGCTATCACGTACCGTCAATTGGATCAATTGGCAGCGGTGCAATATAATTGATTCTGATCAAATCGCGACCTACAGCAATAGAATACTTTGTACCCAATTACTTGTAAATAGAGTGTAAACAGAGTGATGGTCCAGGCAAGCTCAGCGAAGCGTTGGTCGTCCAGCTGCAAGATTGGTCCATCCACCCATCATTCGATCCATCGCGGATCAAACCAGACCCATGCACCAGATTAGCACAGGACGAAGGCATAGTAAAAGTGAGGTCTTTACCCAACAGTGGGAGACTATGGATAATAACTTGTAAGCAAACAGATTAATAAATAAATTGAGTGGCCATTTTTCACACACGACCATCTAGCCCCAAACTAAGCAAAGCTTTTACAATGGAATCCAGATACCTGAAGGAATACTTATTTACATATTTTTCCTAAATACATACTTATAATACATACTACACCCAGACACAGAACAAACATCTAAACAACTGTAGCGCACGCTGTTCAATCAAAATATTCCTAAGGGCTCATTCTGAAATGCCAACCATTAGGTATATATTTGTAAGCTTTTTAAAGTAATTTATCTCAAAACGCTGGCCAATACCAAGTGTCTGGCCCGGTTCGAAAAAATCGTAGTTCCGCGGCTGTAAATCAATTCAGTCTACTTATATCCGGGTTCCAGAATTATAATTGATCCGACTCTTGTCTCTATCCACCGAATTTTGAAAGAAAGGAATAAATAAAAGACGGATTAATTATTCTAAAGCTATTCCGCGAATATGTCACGAGCTTGGCGGCAGTTTTTCGACTTTTTATAATGCTACAAATGAATAATCCTTACCTATATTATTTTATTTTACCAAAGAAAGTACAATATTGTGCGCTACGCTACGAAAACCCTTAAATGCTAATTCAAAGTGGGAAACATTTGCTATAAGTAGTACTTTTTTTCGGTTTTCATCCAAGCTAATGTGCAGTTTCCAATGCAGCTCTGTTACTTTAATACAAATAAATTCATTTTCATACGGAATGGCGTTGCTTGATCATGTTAACGACCGATCGTACTTGAAATCTGAGGTCAGTGTCGCCTCTGACGCCTTTACGTTTCGCAATTATAACTTAGATGGCCTGATGTTTCTTTAAATCAGAACAACACATTGATGGGTCAATGTACTTAAACCTAAATTACAGAGTAAAGTATACAAAAAATACGTGTCAAGTAGGTCCATATAATTTTTTTAAATCTTTTTATTTTATACTATCTGTACCTGCGGCTTCGCTCGCGTAGACCAAATAGTTTTATGCGCATGATCTTATTTTACTTTAAATAACAAAGTAACGTTTAAGAAGGTTTAAATTCGGCTGATCATTTTGTAATGATATCTTCGTGCATAATAACAATGTTGTATCTCGCACCATCTTACACTTGCACCTCTCTAAAGATAGATACTTTCATTATGAAGGAATGCAGTCTTATGTTGTATTTTCTAGATAATCAGTATTTTAGGTTGGGTAGATGGGATATTCGTGTTGGTTCCGTGGCGACAAATGGCCCGCGCACGCAACCAAGAGGTATCACGATTTGCAATTCATCAATGTGACCGCAGAACCTAATAAGCCAAGTAGCCAATTCGGGACCGCTGAACTTCAAATCGTGAGGTCACGAGTTCAAAACCCGGGCCCGTACCAAATTATCTCTTTGGCGTTAATGTCAATATATATTGTGTGAACCCGCAACTGGGCCTGCGTAGTAGCTTATTCGCCTTTCGAGTATAGACCTAGGTAAGTCCAGCAATGGACACCAAACCAATATAAGAATTTCATTCCTCAAAAAAAAAACTACTTTCTCCAATTAAATATTTAACAGCAATTCGGGAAACTCTTGCGCATCCTGACTCTGCCTTCTTTGGGTCCTCATATTAACCGTGAGATTGCATCTAATTTGGTAATAACGGGCAACGACTTTTTGACATCACTTCTTCTGCCTTTTGATGCAATAGGTAATGCGATCAACATCATCATAGCCCGTAGACATCCACTGGTGAACACTAAGGCCTCCCTCTTAGACCGCCACTCTGTATTACAACCTGCCATTTGCATCCACCGGTTGCCCGCGACTACCATCATCATCCTGTATACATCCACTGGTGAACGAAGGCCTCCCCCTGAGACCGCCACTCTGTATTACAACCTGCCATTTGCATCCACCGGTTGCCTGCGACTACCACCATCATCATCATCATCAGCCCGTAGACATCCACTGGTGAACGAAGGCCTCCCCCTTAGACCGCCACTCTGTATTATAACCTGCCATTTACATCGATCGGTTGCCTGCGACTACAATCATCATCAGCCCGTAAACATCAACTGGTAAACGAAGGCCTCCCCCTTAGACCGCCACTCTGTACGACACCCTGCCATTTCCATCCATCGGTTGCCCGCAACTACCATCATCATCAGCTCGTAGATGTCCACTGGCGAACGAAGGCCTCCCCCTTAGACCGCCACTCTGTACGACAACCTGCCATTTGCATCCACCTAGGAGGAGGCCTACCTACTGTGCTGTGTGGTGTTAAGTAGCTTATGACACCACAGAACATATTTAGAGAGTCGCATGTCAATCCATTTATCTTCCTTACTCGCAAACTCTCAACATAAACATTTACCAGTATAAGCTGATCCTCGGACCTTAGGGGCTCGGTATGTTTGGGGGTTCAAGTTATAGTGAACTTCTATATTTTTTCATAAATTGCGTCATAATTTCTATATTCCTGGGCCGATTTTGATAAAACATAGCCTATGTGAAGCGCCGGACTTCATAGATCATATTTCAAGAAACTGTATTCAAATTTGTGCCGTAGTTTCTGAGTTTATCCCGGACAGATAGATAGAAAGACAGACAGACAAAAAAAATAAAATTGTATTTTTGGGTTCTGTTGCTCTCATACACTCCTAAAAAATTGATTTTTAAATATATCTTCAACGTACAGTAATCGCCTTGTTACAGTTTTATTATATGTATAGATTTTATAGGGACTTTGGCCAACACTAGCATGTCAGTCCCATTATACTCGTAACTAAGTTACATCTACATTACACTAATACATAATTATCTATTTAATAACATTTCATTTTTTTCATTTTTTTTTGTTATAATTTTTTTTTAATTTTTTTTTCATTTTTTTTTTTCTTGCCTTGTCCGATACGACAGGCCAGAATACTGTTGCATTCACCCACCCTCCAAGGATTAATCCGTATAGCTCTGCGACAAGGCTCATTCCGTACACACTCCATTAAGATGTGGTAAGTATCCTCTACGACTCCACAGTCTTCACAGGGTCATATGGACCCTGTGAAGACACGATACTGTTCCATAGTTAGAAATAAGTACAAACATCAATTCATAGGCGGAATTCTGCACGTTGCAAATTTTAATTTGCCTGTTTTTCACGAACCTTTGTTTACCTTTTTATATAGCTAGCCTTCAAAGACATTAATTTGATCGGATTTGGGTATTTCGTAATGTTTTTAGAAGTTATATCAGTTAGTGTGTCTTTTTATCATTTAATTTTGATTCAGTTTTTTTTTTTTTTTGTCAGTTGTCACTAATAAAGGAATGGAATACTTTATGTAGTTATCTTTGTTTATACTAGTATTTAAGCATTATTATAACAAATACTTTGGCCGTAGTAAAGCCTAATCTATGGTAGCATAATAGAAAGACTTGAAATTGCAAGGTCGCGGGTTCAAAGCCAGGCCCGTACCAATGAGCTCTTTGGAGCTTATGTACGGATTTTCATACTTTCGGCTTTTAGGTGAAGGAAAACATCGCGAGGTAACTTGCATACGCCCGGAGAGTAAATTCAATGACGTATGTGAACCCACCAATCAGCAACTGTGCCCGCTTGGTGGATAAGGCCAAATCGCCCTTTGAGTTTAAGCATAACCCAACAGTGAACTATTATACAATTCATTATGCTAACAAAAGAGACCTAGGTATGTCCTTAAACTGCATCCAAAACCACCGGAGTACGGGCAGAGCGTCCCTTAGTTAACGGTGGTAACACTCTGCGATCCCCAAGCCGCCTGCCAAGCGTGGGGATTGTGGCAACCCCTCCCTATTAAGAGTGCGACTAATGCCAGATAAATAACAGATTTTACCCGCGCGTCTTGCATTAGTTTAGAGTCGAAATTCGCATGATACAATTGTAGGCATTAAATAAAAAAAATAAACGGCTACTGTGTTAAAACATTAGTTTGGCTATGTAGTGCGTAAAAAAATATGTGGTGATGTCGCTGATAATTTAGAGCATTTGAATTAAAACAGTATTTTTTTGTTGGTTTTTATTTTTAATTTTTAATAAACCAAATTATTTTCCAAAATTCTTTCCGGTTACTCGGCTTCTTTAGGTTTTTCCCCTAACTGTCGTATGTTTTAATCTGAATATTTACGTTCTTTATCATTAAACTATGTGTTTAAAATTACACCTTTTACTATACTATACTATATCATTAAACTATGTGTTTAAAATTACACCTTTTACTTACTTTTGGCATTAGTCGCCCCCTTAAGAGTGCGACTAATGCCAGAAAAATAACAGATTTCACCCGCGCGTCTTGCATTAGTTTAGAGTCGAAAATCGCATGATACAATTGATGATGATGATGGCTTTGAGCAATTTAGGTGGCATTTTATTTAATTATTCAAAATGTAGGCATGAAATAAAAAAAAATAAACGGCTATTGTGCTAAAACATTAGTTTTGCTATGTAATTCGTAAAAAATAATGTGGTGCCGTCGCTGATAATTTAGAGCATTTGGATTAAAACAGTTCTTTTTGTTGGTAATTTTTTTTTTTTTTTTTAATAACCATATTATTTTCCAAAATTCTAGTTGGTTACTCGACTTCTTTAGGTTTTTCCCCTACCTGTAGTATTTTTTTTAATCTGAGTATTTACGTTCTTTATCATTAAACTATGTGTTTAAAAATACACCTTTTACTTACTTTTGGCATTAGTTGCCCCCTTAAAGGGAGGCCTTCATCCAGCAGTGGACGTCTTCTGGCTGACGAGTGAGTGAGTGAGTATGCTAACAAGTACTGACGCTGCAACACCATGAAACTAGCGGACATGACGATACGAAATGCGCTGCACTTGCCTTGTTCGCGAGTGACACCATTGCTCCCCACCTATTTAGGCACACTTCAGTCACTTCGTGACAAATATTCACCCGCAGTGGCAAGTCTCCAACTCCTTGGACCAAGTCTTAGTCTTAGTCCAAGGAGTTGGAGTCCTTGGACTATCACAATCTGATGACCTTGCTCTAGAATCTAGTTCCAGGAGATTGCAACGGCTTTTCGAAGTGGCTCAGCTGAAATATATTTTCAAAATAATTTACTCGTTAGTGGTATATTATACATATGATTATTTATAAAAGGACAATCCAGAGAAAAACTCCAGACCGACGGATACGGCGAAAGCAAGATTTTGCTATAGAACCCTATAACTACAGTAATTTATTCATGAAGTATCAAAGACTCATATACATCATTAAATTAAATTAAATTTATAGCAGTAGCAGTCACATTAATAACGTAGGTACATAAACACGATTGAAAACAATAAAATATGATCATATATTTTAGCAATATATTTTTTGCTAATAAAGTTATTTTTATCTCATCTTATCTTTATTTATTTTTTTATAAGTGTTTTTTTAGAAATCTTATTATAGTGTGAAATATTTGTTCATAGCTTTAACGAAGCATATTATGCACGGCACATATTATTAAAATGATGAAATCTATTTTTTCATCACACTTGCTCGTAAAGTGGATCTTATTGCATCGGTTTTAGGCTCATAATCCAAGCTATTACGCACGCGTGCTTTTTACTTTACATTACGGCACATGGTGCTATAATAAGTATAACCCGGTAAAGTCAAGTTTGTACGTGACTGCAATTAGACGTACGTATACGAAGCTCTCTTAATATAGCCGGGTAATACTTACAGTTTTTTTGTAATACCAACAAAGAGTTCTTATGCCGCTGAAGTAAATGTCAACCTGCGCGCGCATTACTGATTTGGGCGCCATTTTCAGCAAACGTTTGTTGACGTTTTCGCTGTGTGGTTGATAATTATCAACAAAAAAAATGTTTTTTCCTCGCAAGTGTGACGAAAACAGTCGTATGAAACTCTTGTGCTATGTTTCAATACACTCTCGGCTTCCTTATTGCGCTCGCCTGCGGCTTGCGCGCATAATTCCGCCTCTAGTGTAATGACCAACATAGCACACTTGTATCATAATGCACTATTATTTCATAGATCTATCCAGTGCTAGGTGAGTTCTTTTTTAGCCACATAATACCTCTATTACTGCAGGAGTCTAGTGGGGGTGGGTGGCTTACCATCAAGTGGACTATCCGCTTTATGTCACTTTTTCTATATACAACAGAAAATAGCAGTATAACGTACTGCATTGTTTATATTCCGCAGAACTTAATAACGTTTCTCAAGAATTTTAAAGCGAGATTGTTTATCCTAAAATATTGAAAGGAACCTGTTGGGTTGAAATATAAATATGTAGCTCTAAAAGGAATACATCAAGGCAGTTTAACTTCCACCCCTTTCATTTCACATTTGGGGAGTATCTGGAGTACGAGTAATGGAGTCACGCCAGCGGATCGCCATCAAACGTTTTACGATCTTTTGAATTAAGGAAACCCGGGTTTCTTTTATTTTTTTAATACTTCAATTTTAATCGGTCTGTGTTCAAATGTGTACACTATATTAGATAGCGATTTGTCTGGGGTGTTTACATTTGATCAGGGCAAAATGGTTGAGAATATTTGAAGTATAAGCATTCTGAATCATATTCAAAGCTAGAAATTATCAGGCCAGGAAATCAGGTTTCGTTGAAGCACGCTTATCAAACCTTATGGTAAACGTAAGAGTACGACCCATCCGCCAACTTTATAACTAACAAATTATATGCTTTAAAAAAAAACTTGGATGACATCTTCATATTTCTTATTCTTCTTATAATCTAGTAATTTTGATTTAAAAACTAAACTACTGAACCGATTTAGATAATAGTTATTTATGGTACTAGTGCGGTAAGTTGGTTTTTACAAACGAGTAGACGAATGTAAGCCCGAGAAGAAGTCAAGGGCTTACCATAGTTACCATAGTTTCATATTACCTACCAAAAAAAAAACATTAAAATCAGTTCATAATTGGCTGAGTAATCACGTCACATACTCGACGTGACGAAGTCTGAAATCACCGAGATTCCCTAGTTGCTGTTTATCAAAAGTAAATACGTAAAAACAAAACTAGATAATTACTTGCGACCTCAGCTGTACACTTACTGCGAAACTGCGAAACCCTCTTGTTTTACGCAAGGAGTCTTTCTAAGTGCGGCGTTCTGGTAGGACTCTGCTGCAGAGTCCGCCTGGGGAAATACTACACTTTTGCTAGTTATTCAAACACCAAGCAGTAGTGTGCAACCATTACTGTGTTCCGGTTTGAAGGTCAATTTTACCAGATAAATTACTGGGTATGAACAGATTTATCATTTGATATCTCAGGGTGACGAGCGCAGTGCAATGCGGTGCATAATTGTATTCGCAAGTACACAATTCTGGCACTGCTACTGTTAGTGGCAGGCGTGACGCTTACCACCAGGTGAAAGTCTTGACGTCTCATCACTTAACCTTGGAAAAAAAAGTTCATCAAAGTCATCAAAGTCCATCGCCTCGTCTGAAATTAAGACGACGTTGCCGAAGTAGAAATCTATATCCGTTATCAGTGATTTATCAGCCTCTTCAGTTGCCTGTGACAGCATCATTATCATCAGACCGTGTTCTATGGATACTGTCACATTTTACCTACCTAACTAGGTATCAGGGTGGTTGTAATGATGTTAAGAGAAGTAAGTAGGTCTGCAAACGAATAACTTTACTAGTCAGACATACTCTGTAACAATTTGGTGTCTGGTTTGGTGTGCGGTGCTTGTGGTGTGTGTGGTGTGTAACGAGTATGTCGTTTCTTGTTCAAGTTATATATGCATATAAACATTTGCTTCAGAGTTACTGCGCATTTAGGTGGCTTTGGTCTGTAAATGGATTGGACCTGGTTATGTCCTGAAACTACATCCAGAACCACCGGAGGACGGAAAGCAGCGTCCTCTCATTTAACGGTGGTGAGCATTCTGCGACCCCCAAACCACCTGCCAAGCGTGAGGATTATGGCAATCCCTCCCTATTTAGGGGTAGGCCTTCGTCCAGCAGTGGACGTTTTCGGCTGATGGTGAAGGCAGTCATTCTGGAAAGACGGTCATGATACAGGATACTGAAGCAGTGCTTCAAGAGCGTGTTAACATTTCTTACGGTCTTTTCTACTTTCTAGTGACGAAACCTTGAACGAAAAGTATTGGTGAAACATGCAAGCTGAAAAGAAAGAATTACATTTTAATGGTCATCGCAGAGAGCCTGTAAAAGGTGGAGAGACTAAGAATAATAGTAATCACATGCAAATGTGCTTGCAAACATACATTATTAGCACGTATTATATACCATTGAGAAATTGTCTCTGTAAACACTAGCCCTCGGGCTGTCCTAGGTCCATCATCCGTGGAGATGACCATTAAAGCCACTGCAAATAAATATGATAACGTGAATTCAATTAGGTATTGCGGCCTCAGACGCGAATGCAAGATTTCCTCATGGAAATCAACAATATTTAAATTTGTCCTTGTTGATGGCAGATAACCCCAGACGGGTGGTCAAGCATTACCTACTGCGTAAATAAAAATGATTTGATTCGGAACAAAAAAAATAGTATGCAAGCTGTGGTGACTGGCCGTGCGTTTCAAGGAGGCTGCAAGGGGACGCGGTCCTTGACCTATATTGAGATGTTTTTAAGTAGACTTCATAAATCTACCTTTGTCGCGTTTAAGGTACAAGAATGTTATTTTTACAAGATGGCAAAATCCCCATATCTAAAACTATAAGAATCTCTGTCTGACTGACTGACTGATTGATATAATGACAACACACAGCCTAAGCCGCTGGTTGTACAGAGTTGAAATTTGGAGGGTCTATTTGTCTTGATGCGTAGAAAAAATTGCTCGGGATGATTTAAAGTAGTGCATTTTGGGTGCGGGCCAATTTTCTTCTGTACGCGGATGAAATCGCGGGGGACCTCTAGCACAGAATAAATAATAGTACTACGCCTTTAGTCAGCTATATTCACGAAGACGTTAGTTCTCATGACCAATAAGGGCGATGCTAAAACTTGAGATGTGTTGTGAAATGCGTGTATTGTAATCTTCCAAACAAATTATGTGAATATCCATGTCACGTTATGTTTATGCAGGTGGTAAACAAAATCTCAAAGAGTTTTGTAACTACGGCAAATACAAAATAATGCATAAAAATATTTATTCTTTATGAACTGCAACATCTGTTACACTTTACTGAATACAAAATATTATCTAAAAAACTTCTTAATTTTTTTGTTTGTAAGTAAGTATTATTATTATTAGTCTGCCAAGCGTAGGGATTAGTGCAACACCCCTCTATTAAGGGTAAGTCTATTAAGGTCTTCGTCCAGCAGTGGACGTTTTATGTCTGACGACGTAAGTAAGTATATAATTATATAAATTATATCCGCTAACTTTTAAGAAGTAAAGCGGTACCAATTTCCGGGATAAAACCAAGAGTCATCCAAATACACAAAGAAAGCTGTTACGGCATCGGTGCAGGACACACAGAACTGGCGTCAGGCGAGGACATTGCACGGGGTCCATTCAGATTTCACACTAAATACATTGCAAAAAGGCACAATTTAGGACACACCGAACGACGTTCATCGGGCATGCATCGGGCGCGGACAAGCCCGACCAACGACATTCCGTATGTGTCTTATTTCATTGACTTAAGTAAGAAATTTGAATGGATTGGCAAGCCGCCCGTGCCATGACTTCGCCCGAGCCAGATCAGAGTGTCCTGCGTCTAAGCTCAAACTAAACATCTTCCAGGGGCCTTACCGTGAACTGGTTATAGCGGGACCGAATAGGTTCAGCTGCAGACATTGCACGACCACGAACCTTATTGCGCGGCGATAAAATTCACAGTCGCGCAGCGTCGGCAGTTGAGCGTATTCGGTCCCGGAATAAGCGGTCATGGTACGCCCCCTGGACTGAAATGTAATCTATAATACCTCTAGAGTTAACCGTCAATCAGTTCACAGCAGGCTAATCATATAACTGTTCGGGATCGCGATTTCTCATAAATGTCACTTGTCACTGTCCCGCCAAAACTCATTTGACCCTGCAGGGCAGGAAGAAACGCCAAAAAACCGACGGATTTGCGGAAATCAATGCATTCGTTCGATAACGATAGACAGAGAAATCCCTCCGTGATACCGTGAAGCTGTGACAACTCGTATCCGAATCGCGATCCCGAACAGTTACATGATTAGCCTGCTGTTCTTGCCATAAAAATGAACTACCTAGTTGCTAAAATACATAACAGTCAAATCGAATACTTTATGAATCTCTGTCCTGATTTAATGACTGACAGACTTAGAAAATTTACCTGCTGACAGACAACGCACAGCCTAAACCACTGGTCGTACATTTGTCGTAAATTTAGAGGGTGTATTTGTCTTGATGGGTAAGGGTGTACTAAGAAAGAGTTTTTCGAAATGCAACCCCTAAAGGGGTAAATATAGGTAAACAATATATATGAAACTCCTTTGTTTTTGAAGTTTTAGTCTTGAAAATTTGTATTTGGGTAGTTCATTTGAAATTAAAATGGTGTTTTGAATATGTTTTCGATAGGGATGATTTAAAGAGGTGAAATCGGGGATGTAATTTTGTATAGAAAGTTCTTTGTTTTTGTAGTGATACCGATGAATATTGTTATTTGGGTAGTTCATTTAAAATCAAATATGGTATTTAAAATATTTTATGACAGGGATGGCTTAAGAAAGAAATGGGGTATGAAATTATGTATCGAATGTTATTTGTAATAACAAATAACATTCCATACATTAATTAAAAAAATACAAATTACATTCCATGTATTATTATACTCCATGTATATACTCCATGTAATATACTAAATGTATAATAATACAATTAGTATAGAACATTTAAAAAACAATATTTACAGGTATGACTTAAGGGTGAGTAAGGGGCGGGTAAATTATTCGTATGGAAAGTTCTTTGTTTTAAAATTATGGTGATGTTATTGGTATTAGGATTAAATAATGAATAAAATAATTACTCGGGATGATATAAAGTGGTGAGTAGGGGGAGGAAAATAATTAGTAATCAACCCAGCGGTATGAAACATACGAGTATTTTAGAGCGGGCGAATTTCTACCGTACGAGGACGAAGTTGTGGGCAACCTCTAGTATTAATATAGAATTCCATCGCCAAGACCAAGTTAAATCAAATTCAAGTCCGTTATCACCCTGTACCGCTTATTTCATCCCATAAATTGCCGCACCGCCGGTTTCGTGGTTGACTAGGCCACTATTCAAAACTATCTACTGGAAACGTATCAGTTCAGTAATATTCCGTTTGGTCACCCGTTCGGTTTCTGATCGATCAATGATGTTCACTGACCGATTTCTGTTGATCCATTCTGAATATTGAAGCAATAACCACTGAAATAGAGAAGTATATCAGGAGAGTCTTCAACTTTACTACGAGTATAGTGTCCGTTGATAATAGATGAAATTCAAATAAGCAATAGTAATTTTTCTATGATTTATTAAAATGATTGAATTGTATTATTTAAATAATTTATTTTGTACTTGTACGAGTATAATAAATAATTTAAATAATATTTCACTTCACTTCTAATTTAATTGTGATCGAATAAATATTTAAAATGTAGTAAACGCTTAGTTTCTCTCTGCCTGGTTAGCGTTTCGTGATTAAAAGATGTTAGTTATTGATGATGATATAAACACATCCTGGACCTGAATATGTTCTAAAACTCCATCCAGAACCACCGGAGGAGGGGCAGCAGCGTCCTCTCGATTAACGGTGGTGTACATTCTGTGATCCTCAAGTCGCGGGCAAAGCGTGGGGGACCGCCCTCCAAACGATGACATAATTATTATTATATCATCGTGATAGTGCATGTATTTTTGTTTTATTTATACGGGAATACTCACGTTTAATTGAATCGGATACTCCGACTATAGTTTCGATCACATCCGGTGACCTTTTTCAAAGAGTGAAAACCACGTCAGTTTTCATAATAAAATAGTGCATGTATATGTATATTGTATCCCGGAAAACCTTGACAAAACTGGGAAGTATAGTATCTAAAAATATAATGTTCAATATCTTTTTATGTATGTTCCTTTACAACGCGAAATAGCTGAACCAATTTAGACAAAATACAATAACGTTGTGTGCATAAAACTTTTCAAATAAAATTCTTTAGAACTTGTTAAACCGTAATGCGCAACTTGTTTCTACGTAACTCTAATTGATCAAGTAATCAATACTCATATTATATCAGTAAAGACATTAGATAGATCGATGTCTATGGATATAAATAGTTCATCCGGTATCCTTTGTAGTACCTCAAATTATTCTACGAGCTAATTCTAATGTACTTTTTAGTCGTTTTGCGAGCACCGTATAAATATCACGGTCCCAGCAATTAAAGCGCTTGTCCTTGAATGTCAGACGACCTTAGTTAGGACTCGCGAGCTATGCATAAAGAATCAAACACTAAATCTGGTGGCAGACAGAAACTGGTTGGACGAGTCCTGTGATGACGTCACCGGCCCGAATCGCGCGCGTTTCCGAACTGTAGAAAACGATAGGGTGTATCTAACTGTTGATGGCTAACTCTGAGCCTTTGAGCTCGAACAGGCACAAGGTTAAGCATAGTTACCATGCGAGTTTCACTTTCGACATGTTTTTTGGTCTAGGTCTTCTGTCTAGACTATCATGGCAAACTGGGTAGGTATGATTACATACTAACCTGACAGTTAGCACGCACACTGGTCTCAGTGAACTACACCAGTTTTATCAAGTAGATTAATTGTAGATGGCATTTGTAGTGCAAATGCTATGCAGTTCAGAGCTGAGTTCCTGAGTTCTATATCCGGCCTGGGCGAGGAATTAAGGCTTAACGAAGATCCTGGGTGAAATCTTTACGGACGTTTTTTATGGCATCCCCGTCACATGAGTAGGTATAAAGCATTTCAACATTTTAGAATGTGACTTATTTGCCTATTGTGTGAAACACTACCGCCTAGGTACTGTCATCCAACCCTGGTTTTATACCATAGATATAGCCTATCGGTCTCGGTTTGGTATGCATAAAACACTAAAAGTATTTCAAACGTATTTTGGTTAAAAAGTGTTTAGACTTGAAATTTGACAAAACACTTTTTAACTAAAATATGTTTTAGCGTTTTATGCATATAAAGGTTAGTATTTTGAAAATATAAACAAAATAACAAACAAATGACACATATATTTAATAATTAATTTTGTAAGACATACTTCCGTGAATTCTCGTATACTACGGTGTTAATTAATTAGGAAAGTCCTTCCAAATATTACATGAATGTATTTTTATAAGTTACTGTTAGTAAAATTACAATCCATTACTTATTGGGCATAAGTTATGCTTTAAGGGATTGTTTAAAGCCATCACACACGATGAAGATGCTATAATATTTCATGTTATCTTAGAACATATTTCAATATCGCTACTCATACAAAACAAATGACGAACAAGTGACGAAGATAATATTCATTTCAAAATTGTATGGCAAGCGATACTTTATTTAACATGAAATATCAGCATCTTCGTCGTCTGTGACGACCTTTATAATGCCCTAATTAATATTTAAAAAAACACTTAATGCGTCTTAACTAACCATGCGTATGTAACTACTATCTAATATGAATCTAATAATTCGGATAGGTACTTACAATATAACTTTTCGTTTGATGGTTTGTAAAAAGGTTTGAATTTTTTTGATATTATTCGATAAGAATTCAAAATACATCCGGAGTTGCGGTATGGAAGTGGTCAGACTACAAAAGTGCGTTGACGCAGTCTTCGCAGGATTGTGTAGCATGACTACAATTTTATTTAACTACCGGACCTGGAAAACGGCGTCTTGCCCTGTAAACAACGGGGTATTCCCGATTGAGCACCAATTTATTGAACACACATGAAATGAGCACCTAGCATATTCCCAAAACAGCACCAATCAACATTTTGGCTTGGTGCTCAATCCCTGGAACCTGCAGCGCCACCTACCGGGTCCAATTGTCCACCACATCATTTTTTTTACGCAGTAAAATGTACCTATGAAAAATTGCAATCTGTAGATAAAATTGCTTAGATTACATTAAAACATTACAAGGGTTTAGCAAAAACATCAGACGTTTTAATTCTGCTCAATACAAAAATGCAGTGCGTTACTGTTAATCCCTGTATAATTAAATACTAACCCTATTTAACCTTATTTAAAATTAAGCGTTGTTAGAAATCTTAAACAGTAGTAGTAGGAGCAGTAGTATATATAGTATTTATTTATATCACTGCGCTGCGCTCGTTGCCTGAGATATTTTGATATACCTAAACAAGTAATAACTAAATTTTATTAAAATAGATAACCTTAGATTTCATGTCCTGAAATTGTGAATAGGCGTTCAATTTAACATTGTCACCGTCTTATGCATAAACCACTAAAAATTATTTAAAACCTATTTTAGTTAAAAAGTGTTTTATCTTCTTTGTTCAAACTCAAATCGTAATTCGACAGAAATTTGTCACAACACTAAAATAGGTTTGAAATACGTTTTAGCGTTCGAAGCTTAAGACGGTTACAAAAAAATTTGAAACAACTTATTTTTAAACACAATACATTTTGCCATCTTATACATTTCTTGTACATTTGCAAATTTCGACATATGAAACTTATGTATATTGCATTCAAGAACTCGTCTCAGTGTTAGCTGATCGGGTAGTGACCCTAGCCGAGTCATTTTTATTTTTTGTTTAATATAAAAAAACGCGTTACTCATAGGTCAATGATGCGAGAAGACCGGCTTCTTTGTTGGTATTTCGCAAGCAAATAATTAATTTAAATGTGTTGGTGATCGAAATAACTCTATTTCTTAGTATTTGGGAAACTAATCGCTAGCAATATACAATTTATGGGCTACTTGGTCTTGCCCGCGACTTTGTATAGCTTGGGTATGGGCTTTGAGATCCACGTCAACCTACAAACGTCTAACATCTATCCTGTTCCTTCCCTACTTCTGTCTCAGTCCTGTTTGTTATTTTTTATATGTAAATGTCTTCATCAGCCGGAAGACTTCCCTTGCTGGATGAAGGCTTCTCCCTTAATAGAGGGGAAGGGGTGTCATAATCTCCAAGCTTGAGGAGGCTTGAGCTTGAGGACCGCGGAATACTCACCACCGTTCACCGAGAGGACGCTAATTCTCGTTCTGGTGGTTCTGGATGCAGTTTCTGGACATAGACCGGTCCAGTATGTGTAATTGTATCTACTTATAACATCTTTAGTTCCCATATCTCCTATTGTAAGATATTTTTTCTTATCATATTTTCTTTTAATTTATATTTAAAGAGTATATTTATTTACTAGCATAGGAAATGGTAGAGACACCATTTGAGTTTGTGGCATCCTATGAACGCATACAAAGCTTCATCGTCAGCCATAAAATATCCACTGCTGGACGAAGGCTCCAGAAAGGCTCAGCAGGCTCAAGGCTCCTTTATAGAGGGGTGTTGCCACAAAGCTACAAAGCTTGGTTGTAATATTTAGGAAACTGTATGTTGCGCGTACAATGCTATACCTATACAAATTATTTAAATCGTTGATGAATTAACTACCCCATCTGCTCGTCTGTTGCAGCCAGCTCTATAACAGATTATAGACAAGTAAATTCCTTTTCCCCAGTTTTTTCCTATTTAGAGTTTCTGTTCAGTTTGGTATCCTGAAAGTTTTGTTTTGTTATCTACAACCATCGCTTTATTATGATTTATCAAAGAAGCTGTGCTCTACCAACGACATAATCTCAGAGATTTGAACTTAACCAACAAAATTTACATCGATTGTTGTTTGATGGAATCGTTATGGTCATCCCATTTATGGATGTACGAAAGGCACACTGGGCAGTGGCCTAGTACGGTTTTAGTCCGTGTCGGCAACCCTAACCCCAAACCCTCATTATTTAGATAGATAGATAGATAGATAGATAGAAACTCTTTATTGTGCACACCAAAAAAATACAATAGAGAAAGATACAAGAACCTTATGAGCTAGTGCCACAATTGGCGGCCTTATCGCTAAAAGCGATCTCTTCCAGGCAACCATAAGGAAGAATATACACATGAATAAAGACGGGAGATGCTACAAACACTTTTTAATTATTAAAATATAAATATAAATAATCTACATATTTATATATACATATATACATTTACTTATATAAATATATATAAACTTACTACCTTAATAAATAAGTAATATATATGTATTTAAGTTATCAAGAAACCATTAGATGCGTTGAATTAATTAAAAGCTTTTTTATATGTGACGATTATTATTGTATGGGCTTTGTATGGGTGACCAAATAAGTAAAACAAAAAATCTGCTCCGAATCCTAAAAGGAGTCTGACCCTGATTTCAAACATACAATAATTATGCAGTGTCTAGTGCTAGCAAGACAAGACCTACCACAATAACTTTCACTTTAAAACGGACTTGTATTATACCTACGTGTGATAACTGGTCTTCGTCTTTTAGTACAGACAATTCAAGTGTCTCGATTATCTTAATCTCTTCTGTAAACGCAAAATTATTTCATCAAGCGATGTAATGAAAAAACTTGTGACAAATCCGATAGACAGAATTGCATTCTGAAATTTTAATTAAACAAGTAGTACTAGTGACGTTTCTTAAGTGTTTTTATTAAATCCAAAAGTGAATGATTAGCGCTTCAGACCACACAGAGTTGATTGCGGCGGCCTGTTTGATTTGCAACCTTTAATCTTATTATATTTTGATTGGTTTGTTTTTTAACATAATGCATTTTATGCAGCTGAACTTCCGTAATAAAAATTTATAAGTTCGGCGGCACTTACCTATCGCGTTGTACTTATCAGGCTATTGTGCATCCTTTGTAGATCCTAGAGTTACTATTTCGTTTATTGTCATTGCAATGAATGTGAATAAATATAGACCTAACGGCATAAACTGCCCTGGGTATGTTCTAAAACTGGATCCAGACACACCGGAGGATGGGCATCAGCGTCCTTTTGGTTAACGGTGGTGAGCATTCCGCGATCCCCAAGCCGTCCAGAGCATGGGGTTTATAGCAACCCTTCTCTATTAAAGGGGAGGCCTTCGTCCAGCAGTGGACCTTTTCTGGCTGATGATGTAACGACATATACATTATAAAAACGACTTATAAACTAATTATGGTCTGATAAATCGTTTCTAAAAATATTATCTTACTAGCATATTACATACGTAATAGGTAAAATAATTACGTAAAGATGACGAATTTCTATTTCATTACACGGTCATAAAAAGTTACTAGTCCTCCGTCCCCTTCCTTTACGTACCTTAGGATGAGACAACAATACCAACAAAAAAGCATTACCAGACTAAAAAACTTAGTTTTATGAAGCTAACGGTATAAAATAAATCACGATATTTAGTTATTTTATTGCATACCTTGTGATTATAAATATGTTTGGTCGAAGGTTTACAAACATATTATTATAGGTATCATCGTCGAAGAAACGAATGACTAACTTGTTTAGAGGTCATAATGAGAAACAAATTTAAAAAAAACAACAAAAAGAACTCAGTTAAGGCCTGTGCACTGATCCGATCAGACTCGACGTAGGACAGACTACATAATTTTTGTAGTATACTAGGTGTTATCTCTCTATTAGCCAAGTTCTATTCGAATAAGTATGATAATGCTAGATTATAATAATGGGTGTAAATAAAATTTAGAAACTCAAAAACATTATGTTACGTCATCACGTCTTATATAGGTATACAGCTATGATTTATTAAGACTTAAGTCCCACATGCAGTAAGTTAAGTCTCGCTCGCACATTTCGTGTTTAAAAAAAATATATTTAATACATTTTTGAAAAATCTTTTCTGCGCATCTGTGCAGCGCACTATTAAAAATAAGACGTAATTAGAATAGGCTTTTGTTTGGATTTTTTCTTTGGCTGGCAATGTGATCGGTGGAACAATTACTGATTGCTCCAGTATTCTAGTCAGATTAAAGAAAATATCAAAATAAAACTTGTCGCAATTTTTTCGTAATGTAAAGAAAACGAAGATGCGCCGAATGGATAAAAAAATAACAATGTTGCTTCTTACTTGTAAATTGTGAAATGTGCGAGCGAGTGACACAGTTTACAACGAGCAGAAAGGAAATCAGAGCGAAAAATTAATATGAGAAAGAGAAGAGACAGGGGGAACAGAATATATTAGGACTTACGAGCAACTTAACTGAGAGGTGCCTAAGTATTATTTCATCATCAGTCCGGAGACGTCCACTGCTGAACGAAGGCCTCCCCCTTAGACCGCCACACTGTACGACAACCTGCCATTTGCATCCACCGGTTGCCCGCGACTTTTACAATGTCGTCGGTCCACCTAGTGGGAGGCCTTCCTACGCTACGTCTTCCGGTTCGCGGTCGCCACTCAAGAACCTTTCTTCCCCATCGGTTATCAGTTCTTCGAGCGATGTGGCCTGCCCATTGCCACTTCAACTTGCAAATCCTGCGATCTACACTCCTCCTCCTGCGGTCCTATGACTTTGGTTCATTGGCGAATATCCTCGTTCTGGATTTATAATGCAGAGTAACTCCGATCATAGCTCTCTCCATTGCCCGTTGCGTGACTCTGAGTTTAAGACCAGCAGTTAAAGACCACGTTTCAGTTCCATATGTCATCACACAAAGTATTATCTAGCGATATTTTTTTAGGTAACGCCCTTAATTTTTATTGTGATGCCAAAAATCTTACCTTTCTGCCACCGGCTGCATCAAGGTGAGGATTACACCCTCACTATAATTCTCTCAGATGGTACGATAATGCTGGCGTTAAAAAATTAGATGACGAAATAATAACATACTTGGTAATTTTTTTTTTGCTTGACTATGCAAGTGCTTTTAGCGACTACATAATATACCAGGTGTTAACTAGTTGTTAAATAATAGCAATAGCATATGGTCTACCACTCAAAATCTTAATCATTATGCTAAAATATTGGTATGTTTTTTACGCAATGGAGCGACACTATCAAAAATTCGTAACGTTCGCCTATTAGTGGGAAGCATCATCACGCCTGCCCATACTTAATAGTAATAGTGCTAGAATTATGAACTTGCGAACAAAGTCCTGAGCCGCACTACACTGCTCGTCTCTCTAAGGTATTAGATGTCAAATCTCTTCATACCGAGTAATTCTCTGGTAATATTACCTTTCAAACCGAAACACAGTTGCACTATAACTGCTTGGCGTTGAATAAATTGCAAATTATACTCGTACCTATGTTCTTAATCTTACAGCTGACTTATGAGCCCACCCTCTGCACCTTAGTATCCGGATCATTCCAAAAAGAATTTGACACAGTCGCATCTAGACCTAGGTTCTAGAACTTCTATAATAATGTCATTTATTTGATGGTTTTACAGATTGTGTAAAGTAAATGTGGGTAACTTATTATATTATAATTAGGTATAATAAAAGTACATTTAAAATGAGTTTATTTTAAGGCAATCGACGTTTGAGCGCAACATAGCATATTCTGGATTAAAATCATTGGCATGAGATGCAGTGCCGTACTTCAGAGTTAGGGCCTAAGACCTAACTACTAATTTAGGCTGTGCTAAGAATAACATATCCCCACATATCTTGCCGGAGGTAATAGAGCAATCTGGAGAACTTTTCAAAACTATAGAGAATATTTTGGCAATATTGTTTTAATGCCCAGTGTCGCCAATATGAATTGCCCGTTTCTTCCCCGTGGTCCACCTACGTGGTTCACCTAGGTATTTAACAAAAACTGCCGATGTATAAAATATGCTGCCAGAATGCTGAGGTAACAAGCATTAATTAAATCAACCGATTTGAAATCCTCCACCTTACCTGGGTGATCCAAGGGTACATTGAATTACCCACAGTACACCTGGTGGACCACGGGTACAAAAAGGTATCAGTCGAACACCTAGATGAATCACGTAGGTGGACCACGGGGAAGAAACGGGTATTGCCGACTCAAATGTTGCCGAATGATTTATTGCTGATAACATTGCCTGTGTAACTGCGGCTTATACAATTGACTACAAACTCGGTCCCTCAAGAGTGGAAAGTCCGAAAACACAACACAAAAGAGTCGTCAAGTCGTCATCATTGCATGTTCCAAGTTTATTTATTTATTAATTTCATGTCAAATGTAACTCGAGCCTAAGCGTCTGGGGCCTTTTTAGGGTAATGGATAATCCAAGCCTGATGTAGAGGTAGAGATATATAGAAACGCGATATCGCGTGGCAGCGCTGCACCAATGCAATAATTACCGCCCGGGGTAGACAGACGCCTCACGTCACCGCTTTGATTAATCGTGCGATCTAACAAATTGCCGCAACTTTTTACATAGCTATAATTTGCATTGCCTTTTATTGAACTATGCAGGCTGCAGTGCTATGCGTCAGAAAGTTGCCACTTTTAAGCTACAACAGTTTTGGTATGGAAAATATTTTGTTACACATCATAAATACCATCACATGTTATGCCGAGGTCACACATTGGCCATTTTGTCGAATAAAAAGGGATGCACGTATACAGGCTACATAGACGCGTCCCTTTTTATTCGGCAAATATAGCCAATGTGTGGCCTCTTCATTACAATAAGAAGGTATCTTCCTAACACACTTTGCGCCTTACTTAGAAATGTTGACTTAAGTAATTTATCAAAATTCTGTGCAATACAAAAATGAAATGCGCAATCATCCAATCCATACTAACTAGCGGCATTCAACTTCAAACGGCGTTTTTAAGTAAGGCTCTTAGATTACAGTCCAAAGTCCAAAAAGCGTAGGGTGCACAGTAAAGCGTATTTTTTTATTCAGTCATATAAGACCACGTCTAGTGACCAGTTTGCCTGTTAGTAGGAACTTTCAAAACACATTATATCTAAACAATATAATATTAAAAAGCTTTCGGAAAACAAGCAAGCAGATTCAGATTGATTTGCTAACACATAATGTAAAAAATAGCGTGTTACGAGATTAATTATAAGTAAGTATTTTGTTAGTATGCTGTTTATGCTGTTTTCAAGTAGTTTATTCTGTACTTTTGAGTGTACAAATAAATAATGTAGAGTCAAAAACGTTTTGTACAAATTCTAGGAAAACATACAATCCCATCGGAGAATCTGCTTTATTTGCATTGCATTTTAACAATTGGAATTTTTCTCTACTCAGTTAGCTTTTTGTAATACACTGCAGACGCTTTGTAGAGGATTTTTAGTTATATCTAATTTGGAAGGAATCCCAACGTGTGTTACTATATTTATTTTATATTAAAAAGTTAGTCGCGAACGAATCTATTTCTTCTTAGTAAACGAGCGCACTGCATCTTCGTTTAAAATCAGGCTAGATGGCGATGAAAACATATTCCACAAAAAAGGAGAAATTAAAACAATATGGTATAAATTACGCAATATATGGTACGCATTATAAACAGTATAATAAAAATAAGAAATTAAATGATACTTAAAATAGTGATGATCATCAAAATCCAACACACACTCACACAATAAAGACGCTTATTTTTATCAATATCCTAATTGTTTAGTTAAAGCTTGGAGGATATAGCTCTCGGCTGGGTATATAATCAAAGAGGAAAAGTCATGAATCAACGAGTAACGGATTGTAAACTTAAATAGCGGAAAAAAAGAACGACCACCCATGTCGCACCATCAGTCACAGTCCCTTTCATTCTCGTCATAGATATATAATGCTATCTCTCTTCCTTTCGGTTTAAGAACAATTTATTTGTGCTGTTTTGGGGTGGTCTTTTTTTAATGTTTTCGCTATTGACAAGACTGGCATTAGTTAAATTATTATTATCGTTCACAAAATATTGCTTTGAATTTAATTTCAAACTACTCTTAAATATTTTTTTGAGTTATCATACACATCAGCAGCCGGAAAACGTCCACTGCTGGACGAAGGCATCTCCCTTAAAGATAGGTGTTGCCATAATCCCCACGCTTGGCAGGCGGCTTGGGGATCGCAGAATGGTTACCACCGTTAACTGAGAAGACGCTGATGCCCGTCCTCCGGTGGTTCTGGATGCAGTTTTAGGACATACCCAGGTTCCTAACCAGGTTTTTGAGTTATAATACCTAAAAATATTTGAGTTTTTAATTGTTACTCATTCCTCTTGAATACTCAATAAGTATTAGACAAAATTAACTATTATGTTTTGAATTCGGTCTATGCCAGTATATACTAGGTGCTATTTTCATGGGTGCTCAAGATATTGGTGCTCAAACGGGAATACCCACATAGATCAAGGAATGAATTATCAAACTCAAAGATATGAACATCGGTCGCGGAAGTCAGTCATGCATAGCTAGATTAGCTACCAACCCTAGAAACGATGGGCATAGTTACAAGAGCTTTATCCGAGGCAACCTGTTTTTTTCTGTAAGCTCATTCACTACCACCGCGGTAAAATACCAATGTATAAAGACGCTAGCAAACAGTTTACTGCAAACTCACTGTGCGTCATGTGTTTAATTTTGTGTAAGTATGTGAATATGTCCTATGAAATACTTAGTCCGCCAACTTCTAACTGACGAGATGTTTCATTTATTTCATGTGAGAAAGGATATACATTTTTCTCCAAGTAGTTAAGATTATCTTATCAACCGTTTATGAAAGGAAAGTAAGTATTGTCATAATCATTTTGTAGTGGTAGGACTCAGAATTGTGAACTTGCGATTACAATGCTGCGGCTGCGCCGCACAGCACTGCGATCGTCACCCTGAGATATTAGATGTGAAATCTCTTCATGTTCAGCAATTTCTCTGGTAACATTGCCCTTCAAACCGAAACACAGCAATGCTTGCACTCTAGTGCTTGTTGGTTGACTAACCGACAAAGGTGTGGTCCAGGCGGACTCTACAATAGAGTCCTACCACCATGTTTGTCGTTTGATCATTACAGTTTAAAACAGATTCGGCAAATTCGGCGGAGCAGCACAAGCGGCGCAAATATGCTAACCTCGGCAGAGGTTACATATTTGAGCCGTTTGGTGTTGAGACATTGGGTCCGTGGGGACCGGGACCTCATCATCTTTTCAAAAACATATCCGAGCGCCTGGTCGACGCGACGCGTGATCAAAATGCTGGCATTTATTTGGCTCAACGCATAAGCATTGCCATCCAGCGTGGCAATGCCGCCAGCATGCTGGGTACGCTGCCGACTGGTAGTGGTTTTGAGCATTTGGATTGTCTCTAGACTTTCATCGGTCTGGATACAATCTTTTTGTTTTTTGTTGTGTAGTAGGCTAAGTAGTCTTTGTAGTCTGTTGTAGTTAATAAAGGCCTATAATAAAAAAAGTTTAAAACAGAGTGGTACCTAGTATAGTATTATGATCATAATATTAAATTATTCGAAAGCAAAATAAATTGTCTGCAATTATTATGTTGTAATTGTCTGCGACTGTACCAATAGTAAAATGTTGGTATCCGTTGGCAATAAGATTTTGTACTTCAAAAAAATATTTAAAATGTGGTATTCATTGGGAATATAAATTAAATACGATAATAAACTCCCTCGGGGTATTCGTTTTTGGTATTAGAAGGGAATAGATCATAATTATCTGTGGTGGTACTAACTTATAAACTTACATACATTACCTTCAACCTGTCACAATAATATCACTAGATCATTAATTTGTTCAAAAATAAATGCCCCAAAAGCCAGGCAAAGAAACTACGGTAGTTTATGTGATTGTTATCATTATTGGGTGAATAAATCACAGTTTTGACGTCACACGATACTCCTCTAGATCAAGTTTAGTCTAGCACGAGAATAGGGCGTAAAAAACGAGCCTCATACGAAAGTAGGACACCTTTTGTCATAGTAATGTGTGCTTGCACGCTATAAGGTGGCGTCCACACGAAATCAGTATGTTAATCATTCTTAAGAGGGAATCCGGTCTGCGATTCTCCATACCAATGTATTCCTCTATTTTCTTCCTGGATAATGCCTTTAGAGCAATATTTTTTTTATAAATTCTAGGTGTGTACACAATACAACCACAAATTTTAAATGGAAACCAACTGAACTGATTTCGATAAAATGTACAAGGAACCACCTCTGAAGTATCAACTACCAAACAAAAAAATAATCATCTAAATCAGTTCATAATTGGCAGAATAATTGCGTAACATACATACAAAAAAAAATATATATTGTCGAATTCAGAACCTCCTTTTTTGAAGTCCGTTGAAAAATTAGAGATGTTTAAGCTAAGGTGTTTAGTCTTACCATAAGTTTAGTATTGAAAATGTTTTTTTACACCTAAGTAATCTAGGATTATGTCCTTACTTACATCAAAATCAATTCAAAATTGGTAATCTCGAAACACACAAACAAAAAAACATAAAATCAAAATTGAGAACCTCCTTTTTCGATGTCGGTTGCAAAGAGACCAAAATTACTTGACAAAATATCCCGACATAATATTATTATTATGCCTTAACTAACAAAAATAAAATACATCTACCTGATATACTTAACAACAAAAAACATTATTGTTATTAAATTACCTTAACGCTCACAACGCCGCGAGGAGTCGAAACTTTAAGCTTTAAATTACATTAAATTACGTTAGGTAATACTGCGCATATAAGTTTTAGTTACAGGTAGAAGTTAAAATAAATGTCGTTTTATGATTTTAAGTAAGGGTTGAATAAAGGATTTGTTTTGTTAATAATTTTGTTTTGTATATAGTTCTTAATTTTATCTTAAGTTGTTTTAAATATATTTTTACCACAATGTTTATAAATGTAAATAAACAAATGTCCCAGTAACGGTTGATAAAATATTTATTGAACTAACTACGAAGTATAAATTAAAAACAGTTAAACTACCTAAATAAAACTCGTCGTCAGCCATAAAACGTCCACTGCTGGACGAAGGCCTCCCCCTTAATAGGGGGTGTTGCCATAATCCCCGCGCTTGGTAGACGGCTTGGGGATCGAGGGGGCCTAAATAAAACTAAACTAAAAAAACGATATACGAGACCGTTTAAAGTATCTATAGGTAGGAAATGACCTATAGATAGTTTAGTAAGGGTTATATAAAAAAAATACGAATATTGAATCTAAGTTTAACTGCAATGGTTTTTACAACATGTAATTGTACCAATATTGTGCTATAGACTTTTTCATCACGCAGCAAGATTCTATGAAAATGCAAATGTTCATGATGGCATGTAATTTGCTTACCTCTAGCGAATTGCCAACACGATCAATGCAATTTTAGACATTATAGTAAATTTAAACAAAAATTGCGCTATTGATTTTTATTTAGGTAGGTACCTAATCCTTAATTTAATTTCTTCTCTTATTCCTTCATTGAAAAACTTAGCATGAATCCACGATCCAGCAACTGGGCCAGCGTAGTAGATATAGCCCAATGGTCCTTCGAGTGTAAGTTCAACTGTGGTTTTAAAAGACGGATTTAATCTTTCTATATACCTACATAGTTACAGTGTAATGAAAATTTTAAACGTCTTCGTAGCCAACTACCAAATTGACTTCTTTTTGAAGCATACACGTACCTAAAAATGTATAATTTAAATCCTCGTTCAATGTATATATATTCTTTTAATACAATTTAATACTGTAAAACGAACAACAATGACATGTCGCGTTGTGGCTTCATCTCTGATGATGATGATGACACTGTAAAAGTATATCAGTAGGTTCGCGTTTACAACACATTTGAAGTAGGTAAGCAAATAAAGCAAAAAAAAGTTTGTGCTAAGGTGAAACTTTTAAAGTTTCGCGATTTGAACACATAATTATGTTTATCACCGAGACTTAATCGCGCTTTTTTTAAATTAAATTAATCGCTTTTTTTACCGCGATTAAGTCCCGTTGATAAACATAATTTAGGTATTTTGTTTAAAACAATACTCGCGCGCTACGAGCTACGCTGCCATTAATGTGGCCTACGAAGCTACGAAGACCTACCCTAGTCTAGACTCTACAAATGCATTATAAGACCAAAATGTAGTACTGACGTAGCCTCGTAGTAAACATACCCTTGGAAATCTTTGAATAATTATCAGATACTGTTCCGTAACTCGATCGAAAAAGTCTCATGCCGATCGTAAACTATATCCACGCTTTATTAATAAGTAAGTTTAGTTGGAAAGTAACTAAGCGCTGCCTAATTTTCCGTCTTGTATTTCTCTGGCCCCATTTTGGACGAGCCCTAGCCGGTTCAAAGGCAGTTATTATACAATATTCGCACTGTAGTCGGGCTGACACCGGCGCAGCGGTCGGGTGGCAACCACCCGCGGAAAACTTTTCACTAGGTACCTATTGTTATGCGATATTATCCGTGATTGTTTTGTTTTTGTTTTGCTAAGTAGGCAGTGTTTCTCGGATTCTTGTTAACACCAACTTTGTTTCCATGTGACGTTTGGCACTTTTGTCTTTTGTAGCGATCTTATTTTTTCTAGTGTGATTAGCGATGTAAATTAGATCTTAAAAAGCTTAAAAAAAAGCATGTTTTGTAATGCTTTGACTTGTAGATATAATTTAAATTACAATTGTGTATCAACTTTAATGCACACCTTTGGCCTTATTAATAAACGTAGAGTAGCTTTGGAATATAGTTAATTTTTCTTTATCCACTGAAAGAAACAAAAAAAGACAAATATTAATAAACGTGGATTATAGATCATCCACGTTTATTAATAAGATTTCTTAAGACTTTTTCACTAGTTTTTTTTTTACGTTATGACTTGTGTGTGTCGCACTAGTTTCTGGTATATATATGCGGATACATTTTATGTATTTTCTTACTGTACTTACAGCTTTGTTTTAATAATCGATCATTAAAAAATCAATTTGTTAGGTACGTGTAGTTGTTTTTACAAGTTTTAATGCCTTCAATGCAAACAGGCGTATCGTCGGCACCTTTCATGTTAGCAGAGACACCGACAAAGGTGCCGATAACTGCAATATTCCAACAGCTACAATAGGCACTATATGAGCGATTGTTAAAACTAACTGCTTAGTGTTAAACAATTACTAGCGTAATAAACTAAAAAGCTGTTACTGCGAGGATATTACTTAATTTCAAAGACAAAATCTGCTCACATTGAAATAAAACAATAAAATAATGTTAAACTATCACTTTTTTGCTTTAACGCAAGTATTATTGTCTTTGTAAACGTCGTAGAAATGTAGTTTAAAAATATTTGATGTCAGAAATGGCACTGTTAGTTATTATTATCGTTTTTTTTGTTACAGCAACACACTCACTACAAAAAAAATTCTGTCTTTGCAAAAAATTCTACAACCATATTCACACACATTTCGACAGTTACCAAAACCAATATTTTACATGGGTATTTATGTATGTACGAATACAATCTTAATTAATATAAATCGCCATATCTAGCCTGCACAAAAAGTACATAATCTAGGCTACTGTCAAACTATATAATAAACGTAACCCTACATAATAATTATTTCAATATAGCATTAGAAGTTAGAACCTATTCAATGGCCTATCATATTCACAGTTCTCGTCAAGATTGTCTAGTGAATAATTTTAGAAAGGGACAGAGATATTTTTTGTGTACGACGTATATTATAGTTCCCACACCGATTACCTTCACCTGAGTATCAAGGAAGGAAACTACGTATATATTTATCGATATCGATTAAAACTTACAATGTTTCTTCACGTGCACTAAAAACTTGAAAAAACTTACCTACTTAAACTAAAATATGACATGATATGAATAAAACTTTATATTATATTTGTAATCCATATTTGGCGACAACTACAAAAAAAAACAATATTTATAAAATGTGCCTAGTAGTGATGTAACTAGGTGTAGGTAGGTATATAACAAATTTAATTACTGACACAATTGAACTCATAAAAACCGGAATGGCACATATGACGACTACGATAAGTAGAGATTGAACTGTTTTTCATGTGGTGTATTAAAAACTTTACAATATAGTATTAACGTACACTTATTTTAAATTTTCTAAACTATCGATAACATTTTAAAGTGTGCTTGCTCCCCTTCCTATCAAGAATGCACCTTGGCGGAGCTAAAGGGAAATAGTTTTTTTAATCACATTGCCGTACAATATATCATCCCTTTATTTACACTGCTACATATTCGCGTAGAGACGGCTTTGTCCGCATTGCTCTATAGCTTCTTTACTATCGTATACCTTGCAAAGGGGTCGTTCCATATCCTATACAAAATACGAACATCGATTTATGCAATGTCAGATATCATTAACTGGTTCATTCATTTGCTATGGGAACGGTTCTAATAATACATGGTAGGTTAGTTGAAAACTTGCCTAAATAAAAACTTTATATTTTAATTTCTACCAGCTAGAGATTTGTCATTGAACTTAGGATTCCTAAAGATTGCAATATATAAGCCAAGATATTCACGACAATACAAAAAATCACAGTTTCTTATATTATGTGGGTAGATTACCTATATTCTAACTCATTCCAACAATACTAATAGAAATAACTTATCAAAATAACACGAAATGTCTTGATCTTCGGAGGTGCTCTGGCAATTTATTTATTATCGAGACATAGATTGGGTGATTTCAAATTCATATATTTGTAACTTGGATTTTACTTTAGATCGTGCATTTAAATCTCAGGTTTCATTAAGTGTTTAAATAGTGCATTCTTATTTATATAACAATCATATATTTTAGGAACCGAGTTTATATAACTTAAAAAGGATGCACTACCTATATTAACCTTCTAACTTTAATTTTAAATCAATCCAGTAGGAATTAAAAATTGAAATTTAACTACCGCATTTAAACTACTAAACAATGGAGAAGGCAATAAAGATAAACCAGTCAAAATTGCTAATACGCCGCAGTGCGAGGCGTGGTCCAAAGATACATTTTGTAGCCGAGTCCCGGGGGGTCATCTTTTGTAATGGTAATACAAGAACGGTCTCCGGCCTTTGCTCGCCAAGATTAGGATGCGGTAGTGTAATCAATAGTTGAATAGGGCCAATAGGGCTGATATAGCCGGTTTTGTATGGTTTGACCTGGAGACAGGTTGTATTATGGCGCTACCGGGTAGCCAGGTAGGGTCAGAGGTCACCGTCCCTTTTCACAGGTGCACTCAGCTATTATACCTACTATACTATTTAAAGGTACGAAAATATGCACGGGCAATGCAAATAAGCAAAGCTTGTCAAACGCATTGAATTAAACTGTCGTTGTAATGCACTTTTATTCGAATGTATTAATTATTTTTATTTAAACATCGTGTTTACCTTATAAGTGCGTTAACACGATTTGATACCTACCTATCTTATGATACAAGAAGTAGAAAACTCAACGGTTTATTTTAATATCAGAATTATACGTAGGTAATTGGATCATAATAATTTTATAAGTAAATGACTCCTGTAAAGATCGATACTGCTTTTCAGTATGCACCACAAGAATTCATCGTATATTCTGGATATGATTATGAAACAACGACTTTCAGTATGTAGTACACATTTCAGAAGGTTCATACATTTCTCGTTAGAAGTTTTGAGGTTACGTTCGTAATTATCAACAAGTTACCTATGTTGGTGGTATATTGTCTTGGAGGATCTAGCTGGCTGGGTATATTATATAATCAAAGTATATTGTAATACCTAGTTACTTCGTATAATTTTAGACAGTATACCATCAATTAAGTATTATCATGATTGTTATGTATTTAAATGACTTCACCATTACATTAGCAATTTTTTTCCTTAAAAGTAATCCATAAATGCTATAGCTTTGTAAGAATTACCTAGAAACATTTGAATTTCGGGAAATTCCATCAAAAATTCTTGTAAACACTAAATTTACTTTTGTCCGTCGTTCTAAGCCCTTCATTGTTTCTCGATTCAAAACAAACGAGTTACTAGAAATGGTACGAACAAAAACTGGGCCATAATAATCTGGGCATCCTTTGTTTAAGAGTTCTCACTCAAGTTTGTTTCCCGAAGTCATCTTTACACGGATTAAGTTTAGTTCCGTTCATTCGTGAAAATCAACGACAAATTGAATCTGCTCTAGATTATCACCATGATATTTTTAACCACGTCATATGGCTTACTATTCCACAAATAGAACTAATTCGAAACTTTATGTTGCTATATTAAATTATTAATTAACAGTAATTAGTGTTAATGCGTAATTAGCTTTTTGAGTCAATAAATGTTAAGAATAATATCTAGTCAATATAATAAAATTAGTTGTTCTTACTAGTAGGTAATTCAAGAAACTATAATTGGTGCCTAGTGTTCTTTTAAATCATTGTCCAAGGCTCCTGCTTTTACTGACATGAGCAGAGTTAATTACAACTAAAAATAATAGCGAACTGTGCTGAGGATAAATAAAAAAATATATATGGTAGGTACCTACCTATAATTATGTTTTTCGAAACGATCTAAACACACGATTCCATTATTAAAACCAAACGGAACGTTTTAAGTCTATCTAGCTAGGTACACAAGTAAGGAGACGCTTCCCAGTTACAGTTTTCAATGAACTAAACATGCCTAAGTAGGTAGGTACGCTAAATTAAAAGAAAAACAACCGTCGAGCATACAAAATTCTCTGCGTAATATAATCTCACGCGCATCCATTCGCTCACAAACTTCTCCAAAATTCGAATTTCTAAGACACGCACTGCAACGTGCATTTGGCGCCTAGCGAGATACGTTACTTTTTTTGGTCAATTATTAAACTCGAATTCCTCAAAGCTCATCTTCAAACAACATGTGACCCAAATCCAACTGCATAAGACACATATTAATGTAAACAGATCCAAGTTTGAGCTAAAATCTAAGTAAATCGCTTAGTTGTCAAAATATTCTGATTCTATCCTTATACATAGACGTCATAGAGTTGAATTTTGTGCCGAAGTCTAGTTGGCCTTGCATCAGAATACTCCTAGTAATAATAAGGCATTTTTTGTTATCCAAGATGTCCGTATGCGATGCACCAAAGAGTGTCTATGTGTGCAACTCTAGCCGTGTAGCAGCTGTGCCTATTATTTGACGTTGTGTGCGATTTTTTACCGCGACCTAACACATTTGATACGTTAATAAATAAATGCTGAAGCGAGCGATTATGTCGTACAAAATTGCGTGACAGCCTGACGTTTAACTCGAAAAGTAGGTATATTCACTGCGGCAGGTAAATCAAGGGGAAATGTGTTTGTATTTTGCTGAGGTAATTATGCAAAGCGATAATAATGATTCTGTCGAGTCACGATTAAGCTATTTTTTCAGGAAATGAGTTTTTTAAGCCATTGTGTTGCCTGTGTATAAATTTATATTTACTTAATGGCAAACATTAAAAATGTGTTAAGCCTAGTTGATGAGCAAGAATATAATTTTCCTATTATTATTAAGCGCTAAGTCCCCAATTTATTAATAATATAGAGTCAGTACAAAAGTTGAGAAGCTGTTGTTGATGTGTTGTTGACGTCAAACATTTATAGTAACAAGAAAATTTGCTAAATATACAGGGCTAGTTCTAATCAGTTAGCATCCTTTTAAGGGCATATTCTGTACATCAAAACAAACAACTTTTACTATGGGCCAACACTGAAATCGCAAAAAAAATACAGCTGTTCCATACATGTTGCCCAAGATCGAAAAACTTTTTGTTGTAGGATGCTAACTGATTAGAACTAACCCTGTATAAAGTTTACATGACGATTAACAGATTGTCTAATAAGTTTATGTAAACTATATTAATTACAAATAAATGATAAATGTACGAATAACATTCACATTAAAGCCAACGGATCAAATCTACTCTGTTCCCCTATAATATATTTTTTTGCATCACTAGCGAAGCGATTCCCAAGAACATGTGGACCGCTACGTCGTCGTCGCATCGTCGCTAGATCAAATACACCATCCTGCCACCATTGTAGTTCCTTTATCAATACTTCCAAAAAAACCTTTGTTCACCAGCTGTCTCTGTCTCACCGTGGGATTTATTAGTGTTAGAAAGAGACAGGTGAAGCTAAGTCTTTAAAAATGGGTAATTGCTGTAAAAGTTACAATTACAATACAAGGCTCAGAAATCCATTTCCTTGGAATATTATCATCAATTAACACTTTGGACACTACTTTTATTTTTAAAATATTATTAATAAGTTTGAAATCTCGGACTAGAAGTAGGTATACAAAGGTTTTAGGTTCTAGGTTTTTTTTCTTCTTATATAACTAAAGATTAATTTATAGATACCGCACGTGTCATTATTGCATGTTGTCAGTGCCTATAATTGTATCAGCATCTAGTTTTTTTTAACTTACATTGTGTTAATGATAATGTGTTGATGTACGATAGGAATGTTGGTACTTACCCAATAAATAAATTCGATTTAACCAGTTAATGTTCTTAAATCTTTACGAACATCAACGGAAAACCATAAAGAAACCAAATAAACTATGAACGTGTACGTAAATAGACTAAATGTAAGTTTTCGTGACCGGCCTTGGATGAGCCCATTGAATGGTAGAGGCATTAGAAATGATAAGGGTTCTTTATCAAGGCCGGGGCGATGCACACGAAAATCAGAGCATACGGTATTGTTACGGGTACCACGCATTCTCGCACATTGATTATATCTTGGAACAATATTGAATAATTATGTAGATTTAGCGCATATTTTTAGTTTTATTTTTTTATTGATTTGCGTTTGACCACATCCTGCCTGACGTTAACATGTGATCTAAGACGGAGCACGCTTACCTAGAAGGAACCTGTTCACTCTGAATTTGAAGACACCCAAGTTGTACTTTAAAGACAACCCAAATGTCCAATTGCCTGTGAAAAAACATTAAAAGTTATCCCAACTCGTTTGTAGGTTTAAAATAAACTGTCAGCTCAGCAATGCAAATACGGTAAAATTACAATTTGTGTTAAGTACAGATTTTTAGTCAGTGTAATTCATCAGCCTGTTCAGCCAGAAAGACGTCCACTACCTACTGGACGAAAGCCTCTCCCATAATAGGGAGGGGTTACCATAATCCCCACGCTTGGCAGGCGGCTTGGGGATCGCAGAGTGTTACCACCGTTAAGTATATAAGAGTCAGTAGTCAGTATATACAATCTTTACCTCTACATCTTTCAATGCTTTCTTTTGTTTTTAATTTTGTGTTGCTGAAGTATATTAATTCAGTAGGCAGAGGGATGTGTTTCTGCAGCCTTACTTGAAAGTTAGTTCTCAATCAGTAAACTAAGACTTCTACGTCATTAGGTGAACTCTCTTATAACATTTCTCAGGCTTGATAATGTATAGACAACATTAGACAATGTTGCAGGTGTCCCTAAGATCAGTTTCACTGTTGAATACTGCTTATTTAAAAACATTTGCAAATAATTGTTTCCAATAGTATGCATGATGGTCAATCAACAATCAAACGGCTGAATTCCAAGCAGATTTTCTGCGAATTACCAAAAAAAATTGTTTAACTTCTTAACTTCCGTATTCTCTCTACCGATTTAGACTACCTTTCCTAGACTGATATTGATGGACACAGCAATAAAAATACAAAAAAAGGATTTACTTTTTCACATACAACTTCTACTACAGCCTACAAAACAACATCTACTAACTACTACTTACTAGGTATCGAGATTAGAGACTATAAGCACACTAAGGTACGATTTACTTATAGTCTGTGTTTTAATAATTATTAAGCTATAGAATTGCCAGTGTGTATAGCTAGTGATGACTTATGGAACTAAAACATGGTCTTTAACTGTTGGCTTTTGGACAAACTCGGAATCACGCAACGGGCAATGGAGAGAGCTATGGTCGGAGTTACTTTGCGCGATAAAATCCGGAACGAGGATATTCGCCAAAGAACCAAAGTCACCGACATAGTTCGCAGGGTTTGCAAATTGAAGTGGCAATGGACAGGCCACATTGCTCGAAGAACTGACAACTGATGGGGAAGAAAGGTTCTTGAATGGCAACCGCGAACCGGAAGACGCAGCGTAGGCGCGGCCTCCCACTAGGTGGACCGACGACATTGCAAAAGTCGCGGGCAACCGGTGGATGCAAATGGCAGGTTGTCGTACAGTGTGGCGGTCTAAGGGGGAGGTCTTCGGTCAGCAGTGGACGTCTCCGGGCTGATGATTATGACGATAAAGCCAGAGAACGTAATATACAGAAATATATAACAAGCCCGAATGCTGATACTGTAAGACATACTCATTCTGTTTACCTCTATATGTTATAATAAGTATAACATTACCTATAAATACCTACTATAAATTGCGTAGAATCAAAGCCAATGACTTCCAAACTATTTATCACTTGGTTCCTTTAAACTACAAGTCATTGAAGTAACGAACGACTCGCAGACTAATAAATGAACCTTCGCATCGCATTCTAGCTTGGCTATTAAAATCTGTACAAACATCGGCAAGCGAATTAATTCAATGATCGGAATGTCCTTGGCGTAGCATTATCCTATAAGCTCAGGACTATTAATTTTAAGTTAATACCCCATAGGTTTCAGTTTTAGAATAAATGAACTTTTATGGTATGGTAGCAACCAGACCATAAAAGGTGGTAGAATACATTTAGTACCCACCTGAATGAGTGCAAAACTTGCATGGAGTCGAGCTAATAGAACAGAGAAGAACGGGTAAGTGTTTTTTATAAGATTTCTGACCAGTTTCTGTAATTTATACGTAAACACAAGAAAGTACTAAGAGCATCTATAAATACGAAAATACGTAAATAATGTTTAAAACGTTTGTAATGAAAATATTTAGAAGTTTGTAAATTTTCGTGTTAATTAAGCTACATAAACACTAGAAAATTGTACACGGATTTTTATTTTTATGTTGTGTCTCTCTCTGTTGAAGTTAGTATTTATTTGTAGCAAGTTTGCATGTAGTGTGCGACTGTGCGTGTCAATTCAGTGGAATTTTCTGTATTGTCGCCACATTTGACGACGATAAAAGTTTTGAAGTTTTTAAAGCTCTCACGCAACTTCTTTAGGAACATTATTAACCTATTTCAGTGACGTGGCTTGTTTGGTTCACGAACACGATCCTCAGTTTCATCTAGGTTTCTAGGTTTTTTAGCTACCACGGGAATGTATAAAATTATTCTTGTTTCGCTTTTTATCGTTTCTCGGATAAGGATTTTTGGTTTGTTATATTTATGCTTAAGTATAAAAAGTCGTCCAAACAACGTAACGAGACGAGAGTGACGAGAACAAGGCTTGCTTTTTAGATTTTAAACGAGTATTCAGAAACAAAATGATGAAAGTAAGTGTTTTTAACGTCCCGGTGACGCTTTATAGGCTATCTGAGGCAAACAGCAGAAGTCATACAAAATATAATATATTAAATAAGTCTCAGATCAGAGAAGTAATAAAGAATAAACAATACGTAGCGAATCACAGTTCCACCTGCAATAGAGCAGGAACCTTATATTTTCCAAAATAAATGTTGTGTCAATTCAATATGCTTATTATGCAAGGAAATCTAACAATTTTTGTTTAGCCTGTGTATTCAAAGAAAAAGCTCAATAAGCACATTCCAAATAATACAAAACTTAAAATAATGTTTAAATGTTACAATTTTTGTTGTACAGTTTCACTATGAAGTGCGGCAGACTTCAACTTCAAGACAGATTCAAGCCCAAGATAACGCCTGATCCCCAAGTGTGCTCGGTACTGGAAAACCCACGGCGGTACTGTCAGAAGCGCATGGTGGACCCTGAACATGAGGAAGATCCAAGGTGGACCGATGTATATGAACGGTAATAATAAGAATAGAAACTTAAGGGCATTTTACCGTTACTTGGTTGATCACTTGTAACATATTGGATGGTAATGGAACTATTCAAAATTTATAACAAAAATGTTAGTTTTTTGTTTTTACCTCATATGCTCGGAATAAATCTTATTATCATTCGAAATCTGAGTGCAAAAGTACATTTTGTCCACTGGAAAGAGTTTAAAAAAATTCGTACCTTTCATTTCAATCTATATATATAAAAGGCTCTGTCCTGACTGATTGACTGACTGACTCACAGACAACGCACAGCCCAACCCGCTGGTCGTACAAACTTGAAATTTGGAGGGTGTATTCGTTTCGATGCGGAGGGGTGTACTAAGAAAGGATTTAGAAATTCGCCCCTAAACTAAGGGAGTGGGCCGAATTTCTTCCTTACGCGTACGAAGTCGCGGGCGACCTCTAGTAACTTTATATACCGCTAGTATACTGAAAATGCTTAAGTAGGTAATATTTATTACATGGCAGTGCGCCAACATCATTTTTAGAATAATCACACTGGCCAGCACGAAGACTGCATGAAAAAAAATACTCTAGCATTTTCCTCGCTGTAAGTAGTGAGGTGAAAATTTGTGTTTCGCTAGGCAGCAAAGTTATTCTGCGTCTCCTACCTGCGTACATTTAAACAATCCTAGGATTAATGTTTCAATACAAGTACTCGGGCCAAAAAAACAACTTTGCAGTTTTGCATAACAAATAACTATTTCTAATAATTCTTTGAGCTTTAAAACATTGGAATAATTTGTTACCATTGAGGTAATCTGATGATGCTGACAAAAAGTAGATAGTGCAATGGCTATTAGAAAACTATTTTCAACTACGTAACGACTAATTTGGTTCTTTTTCCCATGCATTATACGACGTCGTCATCGTTCTCTTCATGACGAGGGCCTTGTGATGGAGAAAGCGCAAGGAGGTGGATGGTAGAACTTATCAATGGATACTCAGAGAGCTTACAAGTGTAAGCTCTATGAGTTGGGCGTATTTGATTAATATTTAAGAATACCTAACATTTCTAAACTTCCTATACTTACACACAAATATCACAGTAAATTTTCCTCGTTGATGCTTTTTAATTTTTATTTCTGTTACAGATATCATTGCAATGCAGAAATCAGCCAACTAAACACACTCGAGAGTGCAAGAGGAAATTCAGATCCATCAGACCTGTTTCTGACGGTTCAAACATTAAGGTTCCAAGGTGAAGTCGACCAAACGAAAAAATCTCGGACAAGTTTCAAGTACAAGATACCAACGGATGGCGCTAAACACCGAATGTTTGTCAAACAAGCCGTCGACAACGAGTTCAGTGACGAAGACCGGTCATCGCAACTAACCTGCTACTATTTCGACGACTACGTCAAATATTTGTTCAATAATGACAAATCGAGACCCAATTCGGGAAAATCCAGTATATTTCTCCAAGGGTTGGGCAATAAAAGAGAAAATAAAGCTACACAAGTAAACGCCGAACAAACGAGCGAAGGTAATAAAATATCGCAAAAACACGATTCTAAACTCAAAAGTTTTTTAAAAAAGAGTCATCAACAAGAGATCTCAGATGAGATAAGCGATGGTGATGTGGAAGACACAAAAATCACTTTTAGCAAGTCTGGCAAAAGAAAAAGTCTAACAATATCGAGAACTCAGAGCCCGGAGACCGTGCATGTGATTAGAGTAGACGTTGTTTGCAATCACAGCAATAACTCAGCTCAGTCCGACTACGAAGAGAAAAAACTAGATTGCAACTCCTATATCGACATCGAAAACGTAAAAACGAAACGATCCCATTTCTCGGACAAATATTTGCTGACAAATACGATTAAAAAACTGGACGAGAGTCTGTCCGGAGCAAAGGTGACTCTTCTCTGCAAAACTTTTAAATTGACAACGAGAGCTAAAACGAGCTCGACTAATAATTCTAAAATAAATAATGACGAAACGCTTATACATCAGGAGACGAAAAAAAATTCGAAAAACAAGAATAGTAAAGTTAAGGTCCGAAAACAGATTCAGTTTTCCTAGTTTATCTTCTTAGTTTAATCATTACGTTTATTACTTCTAAGAGGCATTTCTTTAAAATTGTGATTCACAAATAATGCAATAAACGTTAATGAAATATCAGTAACAGTTAACTTGTTATATAATACCGATATTTATTAGTGACGACAATTCGGACTGACACAGATACCTGGAAACCCTTGGCGTCACACTGGCGCCACCCTTACCTCAAACAAACGGTTCTCAATCTTTCACCACTATAGTACATTATTTCTAGGTAGATAACTACCTTATAATCGTAGTTGTGAAATATCAAAATATACGCCTTCTAAATGCATACTGAAGAAATCTTCAACTATCCTTTGTTACAAGGTTTAGGTACAAGTGTATAAATTGTATTGAAATTATTATATTAATAGGTATTTGCTCATTATTTGTTCTAATATTATAAACATATTTAAAAACTTGGCTCTAATATACAAATGACAGAGGTTTCTGTGTTTGTGTATGTTCATAATGGCTGAATAGTTTTATACCTAATACTTAATTTTTTTAAATGTTGTGTGACAAAACTCACAACTACTCTACTCTCTCTGACTTGTGTGTCTTGAAATAACTTTATAAAATTTAAAATTTTATTTATTTTTAAATAAAATATATATCACACAGCGGCACTGCCTTTTATTTTGACTGATTATTGTAGGTGTATTCTAAATAAGCGTGCTCTATTTAAGATTTTAATTTAAGACGAACAAATAAAACAAGTACCTAGGTAAATCTTGGGACACTGGTAGTAAGACAAAAAACAATACATCAAAATAAAAAAAATAAAAAACACGACAGATCTGCCAAAAAAAAAATGCCTGTTTCACTCGAGATAATGTAAGTATTCTAATGATACCCTATACATCCAAATCTGTTTAGGTACTTAGAAGTTATATAAAGAAAAAACTCACATACATACATAGATATATCCTGAATACATATGAACCCAGAAAACATTATACTCCTTTTTTGGACAGTCCTGAAAAACGTTTGTCATGTCTTGGGACACCGGTAGTTAAACAAAAAAAGGTTAGTATCTCAAATTGCTGTGTTTAAGATGATACGCGTAATTTGTAATAAAGTTTGGGAAAGTGTGGGGCCGCAAAAAAACACATAATTCACACACCCTGTGATTTGTGACATGGAGCTCAAGATCAATTTTGTTTAGAAAAAAAAAACTATTTAATTTGGTAAGTGGACTAAATGTGTTTTGTAATCAATCATTTTTTTTGTGTTATCCTAAAACACTAAAAGTTATAATTAAACTTAATATTTTTATGTCGTCTCTTTGGTTTCTATTTAATTCTGGTCGGCAGAAATGTTTTGGACAATATGTGCAACCTTAAAAAAACTAAAATACTGAAAACAAATACCTATACAATCTACGAAACAGTATGTAATAATAATAATAATAATTTATTCAAAAATATAAAAAGGTCTGACAAAAATACAAAACGTAAGTAAACTTAATTAGGTCTATAAAACACGTGAGCCTGAACTAGGTAATCCTGTGTTCAGGTTGTAGATAGGTACTCGTACCTACTTAAATTCTTGTTGTGGTTTTTGTTACAAAACCTTACGCACGGACCTCTTAACTTAACACGCATTATTATTTATTATTATTCATTTATTATTTTATTATTTATTAAATATTATTATATTATATTATTATTATTAATTAATTATAATAATAATATATTAGTATTATTATTCCTTTTATTGCATTTGAAACTCGGGTCTAAGCCCGGACCTTTAAGAGGCATTGGTGGGGCCGAAGCCAACACCAAGAGGCCCTTTTGAATAGGAAAATAACATTATAAAACTATTACATGGGTGTGAATGGAATATGATACACTATTTTAAACATTAAGGTATAAAATTGTAAAAAAATATCGGGCTATTTTGGTGAATTTTTATGAAACATTGGACTGGTCTATGGAATGAGAAACAGCACCTGCCTATTTTGTCTCATTACATCAAAATATTAAGGCAAGTGATGACTCGTCATCCACTAAATGCCCCCCCCCCATAAAGGCTATCGTATATTGGTGCCAGAGGAGCAACATTGACGTGGATGGCTTAGGGCGTCGAGAGGTGTGCTGCGCTTTCACTAAACGCTACTCGCGGCGTTATGCCCTTTAACACTTCCACCCTGGAGCTTAGGTTCTTAGCTCTTGCGGTTTCCACCCCCGGACAGCCAGTTAAGGCAAGCTGGAGGTCTGGGGTCTCATTTAGCCCCAAGGAATCAGGATACGCGGTGTCGCCACTCACCGACGGCTCGCCACAAAGCCGCCCCTGCGTATTATTATATATATTATTTATTATATATTATTTATTATTATATAATATAATAATAATTATTTATTTATTCATTTCTTTTTTTTTACTGTGTAAGTCAATGCTGTGCTAATTATTATGATAGCCAGATTCACATCATTGCAGATATTGTCTCCATAAGTGTTTTGATTATTTAAAAACATTACAAGATTGTATTAAATAATAGCCTTTCATTATTTTTTACGGACCTAGGTATGTCCTAAAGCTGCATCTAAAAACCACCGAAGGGCGGGCAGCAGCGTCCTCTCGGTTAACGTTGGCCAGCATTCTGCGATCCCCAAACCGCCTGCCAAGCGTGGGGATTATGGCAACCCCTCCCTATTAAGGGGAGGCCTTCGTCCAGCAGTGGACGTGATCAGTGTGGCTGGTGAGAGATTATTTTTTATTCGTAATAGGTTTGTATTTGACCTCATCCCCCTCATGAACTTGCCTCCATCTCACAAAAGTCCATAGTCCACGTCCGTCGTATTCTCTCGTGTTCGTGTACTCAAGCATAAGTAATTTGCAAGTTATAGTTTGTTAGTACATAACTCAAGTTTACTAAATGTAGTTTGGTATCTGACGCTACCAGGGACCAGGTTTTGTGCAAGCTTTAACTTAATTACTGGCGGATCGCGTGCTACATAATTATAAGGCGCATCGTTCACTTCTTCGGCATAGACACAGAAACATTTAAACAGTAAGACAAAATTTGAACTTTGGTACAAATTTGAAAACATGCGGGGACTCCGTTTGCAGTTCTCTCATTCGCACATTGCCATAATGATGCGATCCATGCCGATTTCGGTTCGGGCAGCGCGACCATTTATTGTTTCGGGTTGCTGATGCGTCTCGTGATATATACCCAATTTTAGCTGTAAATGTTCTGGAACTACATGTGAGGACGCCATGACATAGTTGGCATATTATTAATAGTATATTATTACACAAGAGACGAAAGTGACCTATTTAGGTTCGAGATGGTTTAACGATCGAGCTTAGTGAGGACGCCAATAGTGAGAGTGCCTAAATAGGTATTTTATCCGAGGATTTTTAAATAAAAATATGTAAGTAAATGAAAATTTGGTCTAGACACATTTTAGTTTTATTTATACGGGAATACTCCGACTATAGTTTCGAAAATAGTATAGTATAGTGGTATAGTTTAGTGTCAAAACTATAGTTGGAGTAACCGATTTCATTAAGGGAGAGTATTCCCGTATAAATAAAACAAAAATTAGTAATAAATATCTGTAAATAATTAGCACTTGACAAAACAACTGAAGATCGTGATCAATTGAAGTTTGACCAGCTCCAGGGTTCACACCACAGAGGTTTTACATAGGTAGTTGTTAACTTCATTTCACAGAGTAAAACGTTTCTGATATGGTACGGACCTACATGGTCGAAGAAAATAAAAAGTTAGCTCAGTGTTCGACGGTACGATCGAAGAAAGTACCCAGTCTGAAACAGTTCCCACGTAGGTACACACTATAGCAGCGTTTCTCATCCCTAAAGTAATTATTACTTACTATGAATTTCAGTAAACTTTTAACTTAATAATAAGCTACTTTCGATTCATAAATATAATTCAATATCAATAAGTAAAATACAAAATCAAATACGAACGAAAACTTTTTGATACTAGTAATGATTTTCAACTTGATGGACCACTTGGACTGGCTGTTTTTTATACAACACGCCCTATCAATTTAAAGCGTTATTTCTGAGTGCGAAGAATCTCCAAAGTCAAGCAACGGATAATCCAGTATTCCAGTCAGTCTTCGGATGGTGCCCGTGGTTGTCGTTTAAAACTGAGCGCTACCGTGGGTTGGATGACACACTAAAAGCGCTCACAGACGATGAAGATGCTATAATATTTCATGTTAAGATAAAATATCGCTCGCCATACGATTTTGAAATATATATTATTATTTGTTCGTCATTTGTTTTGTATGAGTAGCGATATTGAAATATGTTCTAAGATAACTTGAAATATTATAGAATCTTCATCGTGTGTGACGGCTTTAATTATTCCGCTTGTTTATCCTATAACACGAGACTGAAAACCATGTCTGAGGCCTTCCGGAATCAAATTAAGTTTAACTTTGGCTTACTACTCAGCCTATATGGACTTACTTACCTAGGTACCTACCTACCTACTTAGTAATCGAAGAGCGATCGGTATATCTGCTGAACGTGTTTCACTTTAGACGCTTCTGTAAATGCTATAAAAAATAAATATGTTTTAGTTTTACCACCAAAACGAAAACCTATTTTTTTTTTACATTACACACAGCGCCATCTAGCCAAAACTAAGCAAAGCTCGTACAATGGAGACCAGGTAACTGATACAATACTCATATATTTTTGTTTTATTTATATGGGTTACTCACGTTTAATTAAATCAGATACTCCGACTATAGTTTCGATCACATCCGGTGACCTTTTTCAAAGAGTAATGACAGAGTCGGTGCGAAGCAGGACAGCCGCATGCGCATCTGGCTCTGAAAAAGGTTTTTTTTATACCGTCAAGTGACGAAACAAGCAAGACTTTCACCTGGTGATAAGCGTCACGCCGGCCACTAACAGTAGCAGTGCCAGAATTGTGAACTTGCGAATATTATCCTTCGCCGCACTGCACTGCGCTCGTCACCCTGAGATAGGTATCATATGTTAAATCTCTTCATACCCAGTAATTTCTCTGGTAACATTGCCCTTTAAACCGGAACACAGTAATGCTTGCACACTACTGCTTGGCGGATGAATAACTGACAAAGGTGAGGTACTTCCCCAGCCAGACTCTGCAGTAGAGTCCTAACACTAAAAAAAGGTCACAGGATGTGACCGAAACTATTTATTATAGTCGGAGTATCCGATTTAAACGTGAGTGCCCGCAGCGACGGTGATAATGGAATGGACGGGCCCAGCGCTTGCAAATCGATCAAAATTAACAAAACAACACAATCAAGCTTTTTTTATTTTTTATGACTGATGCTTTTGGCCTCAGATGGCCTACAGCGTCACCGGACTTTAGGCAAGCGCAAATGTCGCTCGGCCTAGTTTAGGTTAAAGGCGACTAGCTCAAGGGCACCTCAGACGGTACGAACCTCGGCTTGGCCGTCGTCGGGAACAATCAAGCTGAACTGAAACTATATAAGTAGAGTGATTTTATGGGAAAGGTTGTTGTTGGAAACAAGGGAGAACCTATCCGTACTCGTATCCTTACGGAAGTCCCACTAATAATAATTATGAACTTATTACTATTCGTCATCAGCCATAAGACGTCCACTGCTGGATGAAGGCCTCCCAATAGCAGGCGCGGATCCAGGATTTCGTTGGGGGGGGAGGGGGATGGCAATTTTTGTGTGATTTTAACTATCTTCCAGAAAATTCGAGATAAATAAAAAAAAGAGAAACATTTATTATAGTATTTGTATTGTTCGTACCTGCAGGGCTAAAATGGCTGCTGAAGCCCCGCTACGCGGAGCGAAAGGAACCAGTACTTCCCCACAGCAGCACGTAATAAAATCGTATACACACCACGGGAGCAAGTAAAGAAGCCCCAGATCTCATGTGTGTCACCCTCGGCTTGGCCTCGGGAGACATATATATGTGGTCTCAGACATTCTTTAGTTTTGCTCCCTAGGTGAGTAATATACTATTTTATTTCAATATTGGCTTGCAATGGCAATGACCGCTATCTCGTCTGATGTTAAGCGAAGATGCAGTCTAGGGTTTTTCACGATTGCCTAGAAGAAACCGATTCACTCGCGACTTAAGGGGGCGACTAATGCCAAAAGTAAGAAAAAGGTGTATTTTTAAACACATAGTTTAATGATATAAAACGTAAATATTCAGATTAAAAAAATACTATAGGTATGAGAAAAACCTAAAGAAGCCGAGTAACCGAATAGAATTTTGGAAAATAATCAGGTTTATTAAAAAAAAAATACATATTACCAACAAAAAAGAAACTGTTTTAATTCAAATGCTCTAAATTATCAGCGACAGCACCACATTATTTTTTACGAATTACATAGCTATACTAATGTTCTAGCACAGTAGCCGTTTATTTTATTTATTTCATGTCTACATTTTGAATAATTAAATAAAATCCCACCTAAATTGCTCAAAGCCATGATCATCATCAATTGTATCATGCGATTTTCGACTCTAAACTAATGCAAGACGCGCGGGTGAAATCTGATATTTTTCTGGCATTAGTCGCACTCTTAAGAATGAATCGCATTCTACTGTTTAGTGATTCGCCAACGCGATTCGCCATATACCAACGCAGAAAAACAAATGTCATAATGACGATTAGCATTACAACTTTACGCAGAAAAATCATTACGCAAAAAAACAAGCCGCATAAATCCTTGCGCATAAAGTTTATACGCATAGCAATTATCACCATAATCATCAAAATGCATAAAAATATATCGCCTAAATCAAACAAGCATAACTACAAATATCCCTTATAATTAAAAAGCATAAATATAAAAAAACATAAAACAAACTATTTCCATCAAAAAATACCAACCTAACACGTATGGCTCGCTCCTCTCAGGACCTCCCTTGAGCTTCTGGCTTACGCGCTTTTTATATACACTCTAGGGATAGGGACCACAAGCCTAGGTGGAGTCAGGGTGCTCTGATTCGGATCTGCACTCATTTCAAACCTAACCTTAAATTTGACTCCAGGTGAGCTTCCGCCAGAAGGTCTTGCGGTCGCCCCTGAGAGTACTCGACCTTCGCTTCACTACGGAGGTCACCGGCTTGCTCCTCTCATGCCCCACTTGAGCTTCTGGCCCCCGCGCTTTTTATATAAATTCTTGGAGTAGATACCACAAGCCTAGGTGGAGTTGGGGTGCTCTGATTCGGATCTGTCACTAATTTCAAACCTAACCAACTCTCAAATTTGACTCCGGGTGGGCTCCCGCGCTTTTTATATACACTAGAGGTAGGGACCACAAGACTAGATGTAGTCGGGGTGCTCTGATTCGGATCTGTCACCCATTAAAAAACTAACCAACTCAAAGCGGGGTAAAAAAACTAACACAGTGCTTTTTATGACAATAAAAAATACAAGCAATATTATGCCTAATAAATCAATGTCAAACTAATAACATGCTAAATAATTTAAGGCCAAACAATAAGTATGCCTAAAAACATATACTGCAAAGAAACCATTCTGCTAAGATACCATATGCAAAACAAATTTATGCCAAACAATTTCTGCCATATAATTTTAGGAATAAACAGTTTCAGCGTATCAAGGGGCACCCCGTTCCAATACTTGTTTTTTTTTGTATGGAGAAAAAACCAGCGCCCCTAGCGAATGTATGGCGAGCCTCAAATTTTCGATACAAAAAGCATAATAGGCTAGATGACTGGTTTTTTTTATTGTCCTATTCAAATGTGGCCCTTAAATATAGCTGATTAATGAAAAGAAAATTAAAATCTGATCAAAAATAAGCAACTTATAAGCATTTTAATATCATGCTAGACAGAGAGAAGAAACAGCAAATCGTGACGTCACTTCTATGTACGCCATATAAATTCTATTCTGACAAGTAAGGCGTGACGTTATTTTTTGTTTTGTGGGAAAGGGACAGAGTTGCCTCTAACAAAAACTTTAAACGCTCATATATCAGAACATTATTAACCGATTTAAATAATGTTTTCAATTACCATACTATATTCACTTAAATTCTTCATCAAAGCTATTGGTTTCAACGATTTAAACATCAGTCATCTAGCCTATTATAACAGAAAGTTTTCCGGTTTCCGTAAGTTTTAGAGTTTGCAAAATACAACTATTCAGCACGTCTTTTTTAAAAAATGAAATAAAAACACACAATGCAAAATAAACTATCAGAAAACTAAAGATATTGTATTGCTGTGCCAAAAATGCCAAAGATAACCAGTGCTTATATAGATTCCAAGTACTCGGTGAATTTCAGTCGCGCACGGATTGACAAGCGAACGCAATGCCGATCCGAATGAGATCCTTGAAAAGGTGAAAATAACACACTAGCGATGTTTTTTTAACAGCAATTTCAAGTAAAAAACATTGATCGATCGATGTACTTAATCTACATAATATAAGTTAGCAATGAGTTAATTGTCAAAAACAAAACAAAATAAAAAAAGTTAATAAGTAATTGTAAACGAGTCTCTATGAGGAATTTTGATGATGACGTCAGAGGGGGGAGGATTGCACCCATTGCCCCCCCCCTGTATTCGCGCCTGCCCAATAGAGGGGTGTTGCCATAATAAATATAATCATAAATAATCCCCACGCTTGGCAGGCGCTTGGGGATCGCAGAATGCTCACCATCGTTAACCAAGAGGACGCTGCTGCCCGTCCTCCGATGGGTCTGGTTGCAGTTTAAGGACATACCCAGGTCGGTTATTACTATTAATGTTTTGTTTTGTAATAATAATAATTAATCATTTGAATTTCAGTATGTATCTGCGTAAATGCGTAAACAGCACGCATTTACGCGCGCTGCGTCCCTACCCCTACGCTCAGCGCTGTAAATCTGTAAATGCAAGTACTTGTACACGCTAAACCTTTGGGTGCACAAGATGCAGGCCTTGTGTAGTTTGGGACCCACTGCAACTTAGTCAATTACCTATATTTATCTACTCTCTAACTAAATGTACTATTTATTCTTATAGAAAAAAAATATTTTTAATCTTAAGCATACCTAGCTAAAAGTATGTATATTACATTTGCCGGAAAATAGAGATAGCGAATCTGATTACTGCATGACAAAAAGAGAACACATGTATCATGTCACATGAAGTTTGTATTGTCGTACCGTACGGCTCGCATGTCGCAAAGGCAGAGTATGACTGGAGCGAGTGGAGAGCCGGCGCTCAACATATAGTCTTCGAAATCCGTGCGCTTATTTCCCGTCCATTCATCTTATCATTGTCGCTTAGTGCCCATATAAATAAATCAAAAATGTGTCAAAACCACGTCAGTCTTCATAATAAAATACATAATTATATTTAACTTTGCTTTTATTATTTTATATTAATATTATTTTTGTGTAATAAACATCATTATTATTATATACTTTTTTGTTGCAAATACAAAATTTATCACCCAGGCAAAGAACAAAAATCTATGTCAGAGTAAATCGAACCCAACCCGTATATAGCTGTCAAAGCAGACATGCCATGAACTGAGCTGTAAAGCAGATCTCTGACGTACACTTTTCTTAAAACGTATAATAAAAAGTTCACTAGGTACAGTCCAGTCCTGTGGTCCAGTCATATCGCGCCTCTTTTTAAACAACTCCTCCAATTAGTTTATTTAACTCCACATGTTTATCTAATGTTTTGCTTGTTCAGGTCAAATGCTGTTAGGCAATATGAACCCTTTGGTTATGAAGACAAGTTAGATACCTTAGAAACTTAACTTACTATTGACTATTATTTAATCTGTGGCATTACGCAAGTATTTGTGTGTGTGGGTGACAATGATAATATTATGTAGGTATGTTGTGCATAATGCTGAAATGAATTAGACTGTGCCTGAGGTAGCTTAACCGGAAACAGGTCCTCTTGAAATCGTGAGGTTGCGGGTTCAAAACCCATCTCGAACCAATAAGTTATTTGGAAATTTATTTATGTAATTACGGTTTTCATAGAAGAGAAGAAAATTTGGGGGTCAAATCCAGAGTGAAGAGGTTCCTTCTAGGTAAGCGTGCTCCTGGGACCTGGGTATGTCCTAAAACTGCATCCAGAACCACCGGAGGACGGGCAGCAGCGTCCTCTTAGTTAACGGTGGTAACACTGCGACCCCCAAGCCGCCTGCCAAGCATGGGGATTATGGCAACGCCTCCCTAATAGGGCCTTCGTCCAGCAGTGGGCGTGTTCTGGCTGATGAGTGAGAAGCGTGCTCCATCCTAGACCACATTCTTTGGATCAGACAAGATGTGGTCAAAAGCTAAAATTTTACAAACTATAAGCTTCCTGTAGATAGGTATATCTGCATAAGTCTGGAGATGGACCACAATGGCGTGTTTGAATGCAACAACGCGCCACTGTGCTGTCACATCAACAGCCAGAAGACACCCACTACTGGATGAAGGCCTCCCCCTTCAAACTTACTGTGCTGGTGGATATGGCCCAATTTCCCTTTGAGGGTAGGTGTAAATCCGGCTGTGAATCATTAAAAAAGGCTGACTATGCTTTGTGCTTATGATGAAGTGAATAATTTGCGTTTAATTTCATACGCCATTTTAGGCAGTTTTGTTCAGGCAGTGAAATGAAATTCTTAACAAAATATAAAAAAAAAAAAAAATATGTACTTGTATTTTTTTTAACAGTAGTATTGTCGTATGTATGTATACAATGTGTAACAAAAAGGTTCAACAATACTGAAGGGTTTGTATACTCATCTCACTTCTCACATCCTCGACGAAATGTATGTATCAGCAGATAATTTTTTTCTGTTATTTTGTTGGTCCCATAGTCAAACTTGTTCATAAGGACAAGTAAAATGGGCTCATTTTGGCTCTGTAATACCGTTACGCGTAGCCCTCTAAGCTTTATAAAACGCAGAGTGTCGACGCCTTGATAAACATTCTTATTTGACAAAATAACTTCGATATGAAAAATGAAAATGAAAAATGTTTTTTTTTTATTACATATACAGATATACAGGGTTAGTTCTAATTAGTTAGCATCCTTTTAAGGGCATATTCTGTAAATCATAACCAACAACTTTTACTATGGGGCCAATATTGAAACCAAAAAAAAAACATTTTGCCCAGTGTCGATGACATTTTTTATGGAATAACTGATATTTTTTCGTGATTTCAATGTTGGCCTCATAGTAAAAGTTGTTTGTATTGATGTAAATATTATGCTCTTAAAAGGATGCTAACTGATTAGCACTAACCCTGTATAGAATAGGTAAAAAAAACTTTTTAGTTATTGACATTATAGTTTTACTAAACATCCATTCAAAATACAAAAAAAACCTAGTTACTTAGAAATGTGCATAAACATCTAATATAATATATCTCCTTTTTGCGTAGTCAGATAAAAAGCGTGAAGGGTGAAAATACACTCCATCGTGTTAACATCTCAATTAATTTACTCAAAGAAGATTGATATTATAAGGCCAAGGTACGAGTAATAAAGGCCAGGTCACACTAAAAGCGGGTCAAGCGTGGATCAAAGCGTACGCAGTGCTTTACGATTAACTTTAAAATAAAAACAATCGGTTTCGAATTAATATGGGACCACCTCGGGAGCATACTATTTCAAATAAATAAATAATTTTAAAAATTGATCCACAATTGACGGAGAAATCGGTGAACATAAATAAAAAAAATTACATACCGTCGAAGCTCCTCCTTTTTTGAAGTCGGTTAAAAACTGGCAACCAGCAGTAAGGCGTACGTGAATAATACGTAATATTTCATGCTGACTAGTAGAGTTTGTTGAGAACAACACATTGATTAAGCTAGTTTTAAACTCATATAAATCTTGTGTAGACCTGTGACCTTTGTTTTTTTTTGTACCTGGTAGGTTAGGTACTTAGCCGCGTTTGAAAAATGCATCCCAACGATGTACGAGTAGGATACTACCGGTCAAGTATAAAATAAAGAGTCAATTGTACAAGTTTTAGGCGAATACAAAATAGAGGGAGTGAAAATAACCTAGCTGGCGATGGAAAAGAACAACATTAATTCGAATTCCACCACCGGCGGGTGCGGGGTGGTCTTGGCTATTTTCTGCGGCGAGTATTTTAGCGGGGCGGGGCGAGAAAGAGAATCTGAAGGCCAGAAGTAGTGATTCTTCGGAAGAAATTATGACGAAATGTACATACCAATCCAGCGTCCTCCAACAAGAGACCTCGGGTGGTCCAGGGAGCGAGCACAATGGCGGCGTGGCCAGCACAACTCGTGCCGGTCAACAATTTCTCTTTTGGTACACTAACTTTTGGTAAAAACGTTATGGAAATGTGTAATTGACACTCAGGAGCACCTTTCAGAAGTCTTAGAAGCACTCGCGAACTGATGTACGTGATTTATTCTATATTTTTGGATGCGGCGTTGTTACGATAGCGGATGAAGTCGGAGAACTGAAGTTAGCGAGATTGCTTCTCGCTAATTGCGGCGGGTGGCGCCACGCTCGATGTTTCGAACGTGAATTGATATGTTTACATGTCGTACATAATTCAAAAAAAGAACCATCCCCCCGGCCTTCAGGAGATAAAGAGAACTCCTGAACTAAAGAGACAAGGGAAAGTCAAATAATATTGCGGGTGAATAAAAGCGGAGTGCGGATAAAGCGAAAGTACATCTAGTGAGTTCACATAGATGACTGAAAAAAAAGGGAAAAATATCAAGTAAACTAGGGTTTTTAACTAAGATAGCCTAGATAGGCGAGCGTAACTAATTATAGATAACAAGTTATTGGGAAGGTAAAACACAAAGTTTTACCACAGGTCGAACATAGGTGCCATTTCGTGTGCGTACCGAAACTACTCTGACTATCCCGTCTGACGAAGGCATTACATCCTCAATTATGCCTATCGGCCATTGTAGAGGTGGCGAGTTTTCAGTTTTGAGAAGGACTACAGTGCCTTTAGTTACCGGATTAGATTTAGTATTCCATTTAGCGCGAGCTTGGAGTGTGTTCAGATATTCACGCCTCCAGCGATTCCAATATCTCTGAACTATGTCATCGGTTAAGCGTTTATTGCGGACTAAATCTACCGAGTCCATGCGCGGATCGGAGTGAAATGAATCAAGCGGGCCTTGAGTCAGGAAGTGAGCTGGCGTTAGAGCTTCAGGCTCAGCGGGATCGGAGCTCAGTACGGTTAAGGGTCTAGAGTTGAGTATCGCCTCTACTTGAGTAACGACGGTGAGCAATTCCTCATAAGTGAGAAGAGCATTTCCTATAGTTCGGCGAAGATGAATTTTGAGGACGCGAATCATACTTTCCCAGCTGCCACCCATATGGCTGGCTGCAGGTGGGTTCAGATGCCAATTGATGCCCTGATACAGAGTTTCCTGTGCAAAAGCATCACAATAAGCTTTAGATTTAAGAAACTCGTTCAGCTCATCGAGCTTGGCTTTCGCTCCTATGAAATTCGTTCCGTTATCGGAAAATAACGAATGAATTTTCCCTCGACGTGATATGAAACGTCGAAAAGCGCGAAGAAACGAGGCTGTCGTCAAGTCTACTGCGATTTCTATATGTACGCTCCTAGTCACCATACAGGTGAATAGCGAAAAATAGCAACGTACTCGGCGTGCGCCACGATAGCGACTAATCAAGATTTCTACGGGGCCTGCATAATCTACACCCGAAAAATGGAAAGATTTGGAGGCCTCATTGACACGAACAGCGGGGAGAGCCGCCATAAAAGGCGTCTCTGTGCGGGGGTTAGCTTTGAAACAGTTGTTACAAAGACGAAAGCGTCGTTTTACAGTACTGCGTCCGGCAATAATCCAATATTTTTGCCTTAGTAGTGACAACAGTAACTGTGGACCGGCGTGTAAATATTTGCGGTGATAATAGTCGATGATTAAGTTCACAATGTGATCTTTTTTGGGAAGCAATATCGGATGCTTGCTGTCAAATTCAAGAGAGGATTTTTCCAATCGACCACCAACGCGGAGAGTATCATTATCCAAAAAGGGAGAAAGCGGGAGAAGCGACTTTGAAACTCGGTGGCTCTTGGAAAGCGCGTTGATGTCGTTTATGAAGTATTGCTGTTGCAGCGATTTTATGACAGCTTTTTCAGCATGCTGCAAATGAGCAAGTTGCATGCGATTTGATCGAGGAAGCTTTCCCATGAAGCGGTATAAATACACTACTATGCGGAGAAACTTAGACCAAGAAGAGTATCGCTTGGCTAGTTTACAAAGAAAGGGTTCAGTAGCGTCAGTGGTTATAAAAACATTTGAATGTTTTTTAAGCTCTAAAAGCTTTTCATCTTGAGCGGGATCGAACGTGAATCGATCGATCGGCCAAGTGTGGACTTCGTCACTAGCCCACGTGGGGCCATGGAGCCATAGCGGGTGACTCAACAGCTGAGCGGGTGTAAGACCGCGACTCAGACAGTCACTGGGATTCTGTGCACTTTCACAATGGTAAAAGTGCTTAGAGTTAAGATTTTCTTGTATTTGAGCGATGCGATTCGCAACGAAAGTATCGAAGCGGTGCGGAGACGAGTGAACCCAATGGAGGGCTACCGTCGAATCAGTGAATGCGAATATTTCGTCAATATGACAGCGAGAAGAAACAGTGTCTATAACAAATCGAAATAGTTTCGATAGCAGTACTAGAGCGCAGAGCTCCAGGCGAGCTAAAGTTACTACTTTAAGCGGAGCGACCTTACTTTTGGCGCCAATTAAATTGACCTCATTCGGTCCAGAAGCGGGTTGTACACAAAGGTACACAGAAGCACCCATTGCCTTTTCAGAGGCGTCTGCAAATCCCACCAGTATGACGCGACAATCGGGCGCAATACCTACGAAGCGCGGTATTTTGAAATTTTGTAAGGCGGGCAGCTCATTTAAGAAGCGTTTCCACGCGACACAGATGTCTTCGTGTGGTTCCGCATCCCAGTCAACGTGAGCTATCCAGAGAGCTTTTATTAATAATTTCGCGTGTAAGATTACAGGAGCACAATATCCGTTAATGTCCCATAACCTCGCAACTGTGGAAAGCATAAGGCGCTTAGTGCATTTTGTCTGCGGATTAAACTTAATAGCGATTGAAAACTCGTCTTCGACAGGAGACCAAACCAAACCTAAAAGCTTCGTGTTATCGTCCTTATCAAATTCGATCTTGGAAGATAAGCGGTTGTCAATCGGAATCGCCTTTAACACTTCGGGGGAGTTACTTACGAATTTAACTAAGTCGAAACCTCCGCGTTTAAATAATTCAATCAAATCTTGAGCCAGCTGAGCTCCTTGTTCGGCGGTGGCTACTGAAACACCCAGATCGTCCATGTAAAGGTGATCACTAGCGATCTCCGAAGCAATCGGAAAATCAGTCTCATCACGAGCCAGCTGTTTCACCGTTTTCATGGCGAGGTATGGCGAGCACCGTAAACCGAAGCAAACGCGGTTAAAATGATACAGCTTGGCTGAATCATCTTCGTCAAATTTATATAAAATATTTAAAAAGCGGCGGTCTTTTTCGCGTATTCCTATGGCCAGAAACATTTGTTTAATGTCGGCTGTTAAAGCAATCGGAAAAAGTCTGAATTTTAAAATTATTGCAGTTAAATCTGCCTGTAAGTTAGGGCCAGAATGCAAACAATCGTTCAGTGAAACGTTTGTATCAATGCATTTTGCACTAGCGTTCAAAACAATGCGTAGCGGTTTGTCTGGGCGACATACGCCATGGTGCGGGATTACGTAATAATCCTTATCAGTGAGCGCAGGCGCAGCGGGGGAAATGATATTACGATCGAGATAGTCTCTCATCACTTTATCATATTCAAGTTTAAGAGCGGTGTTCGCCTGAAATCTGCGTTCCAGCGATGATAAACAGCGAGTTGCAGTTGTCAAAGAGTTACCTAACATTAAGGTAGACTGCGAGAAGGGTAATGCGGTGACGTAATGTCCAGTTAAATTATCTCGGTGCGTGTTCGACGCGTAAAACTTCTCACATTCCAATTCGGCCTTAGACATGTGAGTTTGAGTCGGCACTGACTCAAGTTCCCAAAACTTGGAAACCAATGTTTCGATCGAGTCGTCACTCGACGAAAAAAAAGCGTGATCGTTATCACTACGCGCAGAATTTTTCTGACAAGGGAGCGAAGCGATTGAACCTAAAAGTATGTACCCGAATGCAGTTTCTAATAAATCGGGTTTTCCGGGCGGACCTAACAACTTTGCAGGTCTTAGAATTTCCATGAATACCTCAGCGCCCAGTAATATATCTATTTCAGCGGGTTTGTTATAGCTCGGATCCGCGAGCTGTAAATTACCTATGTAGGTCAAAGAGGAAGTGTCAAATTCATAGCTCGGTAAGTTACTGGAAATAGTATTAAGGACTAGCGGTTTTATTTGTAAACGAAAGTTTGTGTCGTACTTAGACATCAAAGTTATATCAGCGATACCGTATATACCTTGGGAACTATTGCCAATTCCGTTCACGGCTCGTTCGGTATTATCATGATAAACTCGAATGCCTAATCTTTTACAAGCACGGCGGGATATAAAATGATTTTGAGATCCATTATCAATCAAAATTCTGACTTGACTGACAGTTCCATCATTTTTTAAGACATCAGCAATTACGGTACCCAATAAAACGTTTTGGGTTTTTCGCGGGCTTTTTGAGATATCACTCATACTACAAAATGAAGCGGCATTGTCTACAGGTTTATTAGAAACCGAACCTGAAGACGCGGTATTTTTCTGATCAGTAGATCCTGCATTATTAGCGCCGGTATATATGCGTTCGTGTAGGTATCGGCTACCGGTCATTGACGCGACGCCAGCTGATGCGTTATCAGCCGTAAAACATAAAGTGCTGTGGTGCGATTTACTGCAGTGCATGCATTTATTTACGGACCTGCACGCATTTGTGTTATGTTGTAAGCTTAAACAATTTATGCAAGTGCGTAATTTTTTGACATATTCATAGCGTTCACGTGCGTTAAACGCTTTGAATTTAGGACATGAATATAAGCGATCATGACTGGAATCCTTACATAAAGGGCAAGCGTTATTGTTTACGACAAATGAGCGCGAGCTATTTTTAGATGCAGTACCTTGCGGTTTAGGCTTCACAGAAGTACTGGCATTATTAGTGTTATCACCTGTTCGATTTAGGACTTTGATGCGGTCGCGGACAAAGGAAATTAAATCATTCAAAGCAGGTATTTCCTTGCCGCGGTTTTCCATTTCGAAAAGGCGCGCGGTTACTTTATCTATGCGTTGTAATAAAGCATAAGACATTACGAAATCGCATAAGTTAGGTAAACTTAAGTTATTCAGCGCAAGATGCGAGTTAGAAAACTGATCTATCAGATTTTCTAAATTATCAACGGTTGCGGACGCGACTGGTTTTAATGAAAACATTTGGGCTAAGTAAGTTGAAGCAAGATTTCTCTTGTCTTCGTATTTTGACACAAGTGCGTTATAAATCGTTTCGTAGTTCTCTGCGCAAGGCACAAAACCAGCATAAACGTTTTTAGCTTTATTTTTCAACTTACTAGCGAGGTAAAACATCTTTTCGGTTATAGAAAGAGATGGATTCAGATGAACAGCGTTTCGGAACGTTGCATAAAAGAGCGGCCAATCTTTAGCATTCCCGTCAAATTCGGGTATTTCTATGCGAGCTAACTTAACGCCTTGATAAGAGTTATCAAGCTGTTTGACAGGCATAGCCGACTCAGAAACAAACTGAGAATGTTTACGTTTGACGCGGCAATAAAGATCTTCAAATGCGAGCCATTTATTGAAATCAGGCACTGAATCCTTATCCATTTTTAGTAAGATAAGGTCTATGTCTTTTATACATTGTTGGAAATTTGTTCTAATTTCGTCTAATGTTTCAACAGAACAAAGAAAATCATTTAATTCCTCGGGGTCATTTAAGTTACGACGCGACTTATCGTATATTTGTTGTAAGCGTTCAAAATATACTTGTCGCTGATATTCAAGAAGTTTTAATTTCTGTTCATTAGACGACGACATTGTTACCTATTAATTGAGCGAATGAATTAAATAAAAATAGGAGGTAGGAGCGAGCGAGCGAACGCTTACCGGCAGCGAGCGTTCGGAGTTATCGGAATGCAATGAAGTGCGATGCGGATAACAATAAATGCGAGATGCGATATTAATAGATACTGGTTCTATTTATGAAATAAATGCGGTTATATGATAAAAATATAGATGCGGGATATAAAATAAATAATGCGGTAACCAAAGGAGTTCTTCCAAAATATACTTTGGTTTAATAGCGAGCGGGGTTCGAACACTAACGACGCACATACAAAATGGCAGCCCAGTTGGCTGTGTAAAAATGTGAAATTGAAGCGATTTATGGGGAAATTGGTATTAATATTTTTGAAAATACTGAAAATAACCAAAATCCGGCTCGAAGGACCAACGAATGGCGATGGAAAAGAACAACATTAATTCGAATTCCACCACCGGCGGGTGCGGGGTGGTCTTGGCTATTTTCTGCGGCGAGTATTTTAGCGGGGCGGGGCGAGAAAGAGAATCTGAAGGCCAGAAGTAGTGATTCTTCGGAAGAAATTATGACGAAATGTACATACCAATCCAGCGTCCTCCAACAAGAGACCTCGGGTGGTCCAGGGAGCGAGCACAATGGCGGCGTGGCCAGCACAACTCGTGCCGGTCAACAATTTCTCTTTTGGTACACTAACTTTTGGTAAAAACGTTATGGAAATGTGTAATTGACACTCAGGAGCACCTTTCAGAAGTCTTAGAAGCACTCGCGAACTGATGTACGTGATTTATTCTATATTTTTGGATGCGGCGTTGTTACGATAGCGGATGAAGTCGGAGAACTGAAGTTAGCGAGATTGCTTCTCGCTAATTGCGGCGGGTGGCGCCACGCTCGATGTTTCGAACGTGAATTGATATGTTTACATGTCGTACATAATTCAAAAAAAGAACCACTAGCGCTTGAAAATGCCCCTGATACCGATAGTGTCGCTGTAGGCACTATTTTATTTACTGTGGCGGAAGTCTAGTTTAAATAAAACCTAATCAGCCTGAAAATAAGATCGACTGTTAATCGTAATACATTAGTGCCTGAGCTTACGATTAATTCCGACCAATTCCGGCGACCCGCTCGCTGTTTAGCCATAGCGATGCAAATCAAATCTAATTTAGTACAGCATAAGATCGACTGTTAATCGTAAATATTAGTCTAAGTTGTATTATATTCAATTAAAGCAATCATTTCGGAAGGCATGGTCTGAGTTGGGATTTACAATCATGCATTCTCAAGTTTTCATTCGCTCATAGCCGTCACTCGCTGCTATATTTTATTGTTACTCGTATAGCTCGCTGCACAACCGCTCAGTTTTGTGCGTTGCATGCATGCGGTAAGCTTATGTTCACGCCTGCTTACCGACGAGCGTTTTCAGTGCAGAATCCGCTGTAAGTGTAGCGATGTCCTAATGCCTCACAAAACTTTTGGAGTAATTAAGTTTTTGCTCGGTTATAGCACCGTTAATAAGTATAATTTTTAGTGCTATTGGTGTATAATGTATGTGTGCGTTGTTTATGTATTCTGTGTGTTTTGTTTGTGTGTACAAATAATGTGTAGATAATTTAATCAGTTTTTTTTTTTACTTTTTGTTTATAATCCTAAACACAATCAAGAGTTCAAGAAATTATAAACACTGAACTGTGAATATCCTCCCGGCCCTTTGCACGTTACTACCTAATAGTACTTGTTTACTTATTTTCAGGCGGGGTTGAAATTGCGACGGAAAAAATGACGAAAGGGTTGTTTAATATTTCTGTTTCATTCTTTTTAATCGTTTTATTTTGCTATCATTTGTCGTTTACTGTGAGTGAAAAACTGGCATTTTAAAACGATCGTATAAAAAAATGTTGGACCTATTTTTACCTCTGGAGTTTTAAAAAGAATTTTAAGATTAGACTGCACTGGCTGTAACCTATATAAGACTGATCTTTAAATAATTATCTAGGTCATTTCAAGTCAGAGTAAACACGTATTTTAATGGTCTGTGTGTTTTATCTTTGACAGATCGTCACTTACCAACTGGCGAATTGGTAGTCAAACTCGCCATATACGTGATAATTAAAAGGTTTAATTTTATTTCAGTGTTTGTGGTGAATATAGGTGGATCATTTATTGGGCCTGTCTTGTAGGCGAATGGGTAATGTGGAACGATGCGGGCGAGCGGCAAAATGACGTGCGCGGGTACGCAGTACCCATCGGCAATGGGCAAGATCACAAGCAGGAACCGCTATGATTAACGAGCCGAACGGAAGCGTTTCCGAATATTAATTTGTAGTGGAGGTCACCAGCCACCACTGGTTGGTAAGTGTGACACGCGGCGAAAGGATTGGCACCCCATGGCCCTCCAACCCCCGCGATGGGGTGAAATGTGTGTGCCGAATTTATAGGTGTGAGAGATGGAACTTCAGGGTAGCTAAAGGGTGAGGAGGACTTCGGACCTCCCTCACTTGGGGGGTTTTCAACCCCCCCGATCTGCCCTAGTCCGGCAACCCCGCCCGCGGCGCCCGTCCTGTCCAAGCGATAAGAGGGAAGAGGGGAGAGCGTCAAATGGACGTTTTACGCATAATTTAGAGAAGCAAATGGATTCGAACAGTCTCCATACACCATAAGTAGGTATATCACAGCATTAATGTGTTGATTCGCCCGGAATATTGACTTGGTTATACTTTGAATTTTAGACCATAAAATGCGGCCAAGTTTTGCTAGCAAATTATGAGTAGTACGAATATTTTTCTACTTGTAAGTTACGGAAGTGTGGTTTAAAAAACGTATTTTTTTAAGGAATTATAATACTTTGAAGGATGAGTTGTGGGTATCGTAAATATTTTATTACTATACTTTAAATGTTAGTTTCAAACCGCGATGAAGTGATCGTAATGGTTTATGCCACTTTGTTCACCTGGGTAAATTCACCCAGGTGAACACCCTTGTATGACCACCTTCACCTACCAGTATAAGTGTTGTTTATTGTGAGAAATGCATTTAAACGTTGTTAACATTAATCAGGAAATAATAAAATCAGTTTAAAACTCCAAATAAAACAAATAATCACGCATAATAGGAACTGAACCCATGGCACGTGACTCCAACTTGCATTTGCCGATTTTGTGTTTCCTTACTGGTACTACAGCGCCAAGAACTATGACAAAGTTGACTAGTTCACGGAAATATCGTTTCTTTGACTACTAACGTAAGAGTGACAATGCAGTGAGGAATTTTAGTGAGACTTCAGGCCCTTGCTAAAATGCCTTTTAAAGCCACGTTAGACAGTATTGCGTACTTCATTTATACATAGCGTAGATTTAGAAGAATTTTGGCAATTCATAAATAAGTTAACTATTGGTAAGTAGGTAGTGTTTGATGTCTAGACAAACCTGAAATGGGTATATTGAAAATATATTAATTATTGTTTTAATAGATTTTTAAGATTTGATAAAAAACAAAACACTGAAACACTGAAACTGGTGCGCAGGGTGCGGGCCAGCTCCAACAGTATCCTAAACGTATTTGCGAATAGGTTTGACTGTCAGTACATGAACCACTGTTACAGGGTTCATGTATTGACTAATAAGCAAACAACTAAATTTAATTAGTAATTTTATTGTTATAGTAAATTGTATTATAAATTGTTTTATTTTTAATTATTACTGTTTGTGACTATGTGATATGACTTATGTCGAAGTAAAAGAAATTGGAATTTGAATTGAAAAAAAAACTGCCGAATATTTTGAAGATCACTTTTTATTTCCCCGATCTGAAACTGATCATTGTAAACGGTAAGGCAGTCAATTCGAAACCTAGTCCAAACATACCGACATACCGACCCTTACTGTGATACGTTTCGGGGAACACAGACTCCGTAAGAGAATTGCACAACCTCGCTGTACGAATAAAGAAAGTGGAATAGAAACGCTTACTTACGTTTATCATCACTTATCCAGTCTCAGCATGTCCTACAATTGCCGATTCGGCCCACTTCTACTTCGACTGGCTAATTCGGTTTGTGCTAGGAATTACGTTAGAAAACTAGAATTTAGAGTAGGCACCTAGGTATACAGTATAAATGTTACTAAGTATATTCAATATTCATGCAGTACAGTGTTACGCAAAATTTTCAATTAGAACAAAGTGTTGAAAAGTAGATTACCTACCTATTGTTTATAATGATTTCATTACACATTCAGTATTTTTTTTGAGGGTTACTCGTACGTTTCGTACCCACCGAACTACGAAACATAGGAAAAAACAAAAGACGGATACATTTCGTCCAGTGATTCGGTTTATTCCACTTTGTTCACCTTAATAGCCCGCTGCTGTACTTAGACCTTCAAAGAGCGGTTGACTATATCTACCTAACTGGCCTATTTTTTTTTTTAAATTATTTACTATCTCCACGGACTGCGGGTCCGTGCCTTTAGTCAACTTTAACATTTTTTTAGGGTTACAATAGGCTTTACAAAAAGAATATACCTAAAGAACCTAACTAAGTATTACTAATTATTGCTAAAATTACGTGTATACTCCGAGAAGTCCAGCGCTCGCAAGCAGCACCCGTTCACGAGTTGACGCATTTGACAGCCATCGCTCTCCTCAACCATATTAGAGGGAAGAACGACGCCGCCGCAAGAAGAAGCTTTTTCGTGAGCGTCTGTGCTCTGGGTTCTTCTTCTCAGTTCTGACATTAAGGCCCTATTGCAGCGACTTTTGTAGGTATTAGAACGATACCGCAGCCCCCGCTAGTAAGTCTCGTCCGCGTGAAAAACATCGTCGAGCGGGCTCGAGCCAGCCGCGCGGTTTCGCAGTGACAATAACTCGCCACAGTGTAGCATAAACGCAGTAGGAAGGAGTATGGAGGATATACATTTTTCAAGCATATTACGTACGCGATATTTTAATTTTGAGATACTTGTAAGACTAAATTAACATTTTCATTTTAATTTATTATTAATCATGTTCTGCGCGGTATTTTAATACCGATAAAGAAGAAAAACCTGTAGAATTACACAAAAAGCATATGAGAATAATTTACTTATTTATTCAATACAAATTCAAAAACATTCTAAATTCAAAACATATGCGGTTGCACTGTAGGCGTCCTCTAATGGTCACGGAGCGGAGTGGGTGAAGGAGCTTGATTTTATTTATCCTCTATAATATTTCTTACATGCATGCCACGCACATGTCTATTGGATCGACTAGCTCCGGAATGCTCTCCAAATATAACGAACTAACTTTGGTTCCATTTTTTAATTCCAAAATTGTTCGTATCTTTCTATATCATACTATATTCTATACTGTACCGTACCGTTCTGTACTGTACCGTACTATACCGCACTGTACCGCACTTTACCGAACCGTACCGTACCGCACCGTACCATACTTTACCGCACTATACCGTACTGTACCGTAACTGTACTGCACTGTACCGTACTCTGAGGTACAGTTACGGTACCGTACTGTATCGCTTTTTTTTTGATATTACTATTTATGTCAAGTAAACTTAAAGATCTTTCTTTCAGAAAAGCAATGTTTCTTTCCTACTAAATATAATACAAAGAAGGAAGTGATTTTATGTGACGAACATAGATGTTGTTTGTATGTAATACAAGTATTTATTTACGAAAAAATTAGTATATAACTATTCTATCAGCTATTTGGTTTCCATTATACAAGCTTTGCTTATTATGGCGCTATGTGTAAAATATCCCCCAATATTCATTATATTTATTTATTAATTTTGAATTACATATTAATTATGATATAATGGACCTGGGCATGTCCTAAAGGACCTGGGTATGTTCTAAAACTGCATCGAGAACCACCGGAGGACAGGCATCAGCGTCCTTTCCATTCTGCGATCCCCAAGGATCGACAAACTGCCATTTGCATCCACCGGTTGCCCGCGACTTTTACAATGTCGTCGGTGCACCTAGTGGGAGGCCGCGCCTACCCTGCGCAGGCGTTTTAACCATCAGTAATCTGTAAGTTATAGCAAATGGCTGATCAACTTCACATTAACTATTTGTAGTTGTCATCAAGTAGCACATAATGCAATATTAAATTCGATGTCGTCCGTCACGCATTTTCGCATCACTATCGGAGGACATCTGTCGGGCAGCGAACTGACGACGAACTGCAGGCGATAGGGCCGCGCAATCGGGCAATCGGGCGCACCCTATGGTCGCCCGATGACAATAGCTCGGTGTGTTTTAAATTGCGCCTTATTTCAAAGTATTTAGTATGAAATTAGAATGGGGCGGTAAGCCGCCCGTGCCATATCCGCGCCTGACGCCATTTCAGTGTGTCCTGCGACATAGCGTCAACTCAGTGGATGTAATTATAGTGCTAGTGTAAAATAATAAATAACTAGTAGTTCGCCCCCAACTCAGACCCTGCGATGTTCAGTTTTAACAAAATTTCATTTAACTATTGCTGGTTAAATAAAAATGTACTAAGCCGATAAAGCTCAATTTTCTTCACTTTATAAATTTCAGAGCTAATCGTCAATTTTCAAGTTATCCTTGAATATACAAATGCCCCAATAGACTCCAATTAAACCCAGACTAGTGTGAATTGTGCTTGCTCTGGGAATAACAACGTCGGTGACCTAATGTGGATCTGTTTCCCGTAAAAAAAATAGACTATCACTTCAGCGAATCAACATAGCCGCAAGAAGCCCGATACATGACGTTCACAGCCCGTTGAATTTTTAACGTCACTGTACCCTTTTCAATTACGCATTGAAAATAGGGTTACTTCGCTGTCCAACCTCGGTTGACAATCCTTTTTGCGCCGTTTAATTATTCAGGTAAATTTCTTAATTTAGATGTGAGAGTAAAGTCTCGTCTGATCTGAGTGGCAGACGCTCGCAGTTGATTTTTTAAATTAAATGACAAAAAAAAAAAGTTTTAGTGTGATTGTTAATGATTGGTACTAATATAGTGTTATATTATCTTTGATAATTGGTGTGCCATGCACACATTGACATACTTTTTTTTTTTTTTTTTTTTAGGCATAAGCCTTTATTAGCTACAACAAACTACAAAGACTACTTAGCCTACTACACAACAAAAAACAAAAGGATTGTAACCAGACCGATGAAAGTCTAGAATATTTATTTACATACTTGTAAATTTCTATGACTAGGTATACAGGGTTAGTTCGAATCAGTTAGCATCCTTTTAGAGGTATATTCTGTACATTAAAACAAACAACTATTACTATGGGCTAACATTGAAATCGCGAAAAGAAAATAGCTGTTCCATACATTTTTTCCAATGGCAGTTTCCAACTTTTACTATGGAAAAGCAGATATTTTTTTTCACGGTTGTTTGGTTGGCCCTTACTAAAAGTTGTTCATAATGATGAGTACACTACACCATAATTTGTCCCTTACGTAAAAAAAACACTACTATATGTCTATTACAGACGATTTAAACAGTGTGTGAAAAGTGACACTTTTTTTGGTGACTGAATAAACCAATCCGAGAGTTGCATGGTCGTCCACACCGTGAGTGAGCTGGGGCCTTATTTTTTAATCGTGCGCAAAGTTGCGCATGCGAAAGGAGCCGACTGTCAAACGATATTGAACCTTATTCCAAACAGTATCGTTTGAAGGTCAGCTCCTTTCGCATGCGCTACGCTTGCGTACGATTCAAAAATAAGGCCCCAGGTGTATGTCGCGACAGATAGATTGGTGTCGCTGTCGGTATGGTTAATAAGGTTTGATTCCACTGAAAGTAAGTAAGTTCGTATAGGCTGAGTGGCCAGCCTTAGTGTCAGAGTTAAGGTGCCGCCCGAAGGCCTCTGACATGGCTGACGGTTGTTGTTATAGAAACTAGAACAAACAACCGGGACCAACAATTTAACGTGTCATCCGATCCACGGTAGCGCTCAGAAATAAATACCACTCACGGTCACCCATCCGAAGACTGACCGGACCGTCCGTTGCTTAACATCGGTGATCGCTTAGAATCACCGAGACAAGCTACGCCACGAGCGCTACGTTAACAGTGGAATGCGCTGAACCGCGAGACACCCACTCGTGTTGTTTGTAGACATTTTTATGTTAAGACTTGTCCAAACTCGGGCTGAAAATCCGGTATTGTGTCAATTATTCGGGTTTCAATTTAACGTAAACTAGGAAAAACATGCAATAATCAAGTTTTAGAGCCGTAACTATGACAAAAAAGTTAATGTAATTTTATACACCGTCGGAACTCGGAACTGATATCTGATATTATTGTATTTTTGCTAATCCAAAATAAAAGTTTACTCTACACTTGTGCCAAACTTCTTACAATACCATTTTGGAGTTATAATCTATAGGATTACGCGGATCGGTAGTGCCAAGCCGAAAGGGGGTACACGATACATCGAAAACCGAATAAATTTACACAATACCGGATTTTTAGCCCAGGTTTGGACAAGCCTTGACATAAAAATGTCATTCATGATTGAAACATCATTGTAAGCAGCTTTTATTACGACGCCAATCCTGAAATCGGCATAAAAGTTCATACGCTCTATACATTTCGTAGAGTGTGAATTATGTTTTACTATGGAACCGTTGTTTTTTCTCGTGAACCCAAAATTGATGCTATTGTTAAAAAACATAATGATATGTACTATGAGCTCGGCACGGGTTCGGTTAAGAACCGTTCCGCGCAACCCCATAGTGACGCGCACGAACTTTCGTATAGATAGTGTATTAGAGTAAAATAATCATTGGTGTAGTAACGGTTTCCGTATTCTCTACATTATTATTTGAAAGTGACAACCACAAAAACTTTATTGTATACGCACTTACTTGTCCTATTAGTTAAGCAAGTAAACGGAATTAGTATAACCCAAAACAAAACACAAGCGATATTGTTTAAGTCCGCATTGCCCACTGGTCGGTACCAAAGACTTCCTGCACCAGCGTTTTACCCTTCAGTATTAAAAAACCCCTGCTCGCCACATAATTACTGGCTTCGGAGGCCAGATCCACGCGTATAAGAGATACATATTAATACGAAAATTTAAGCCGGGCCGAGCATCGCAAGTATTCTGCCTCCCTCAGCCCGCCCGCCTAAGTCCGAGTGGGTCTCTGCGCGACTATGCGAGTATCTGTGTCCAGTTTGTATGTGTGCACAAATTTCATAATAGGTGTGCGCTGTGTTGTACTCCGTTCAAATTTTACATCTCACATCTCTTGCTTACAGGATGATGTCTTAGATGTAAATTTGATTTTGCATGTTCGGACTATAACATTTCTAATTGTAGTGTTACAATAAGTTTGACGTACCGACAATGCTCAGGGTATTGTAGCTGTTCATAGGCGGCGGTGACCGGCGGTGACCGGCGGTGACCTACTTATTTATATTATACAATGTGTAACAAAAAGGGTTAACAATACTGAAGGGTATGTAAGTACTCATCATTATGAACCACTTTTACTATGGGGCAAACCTTGACTTCGAGAAAAAAAACAGGTGTTCCGTACAAAAAGTTCGTTGACCTTGGACAAAATGTATGGAACAGCAGATTTTTTTTCGTAATTTTTGGGTTGGCCCCATAGTAAAAATTGTTCATAATGATGAGTAAATCCTTTCAGTATTGTTGAAACTTTTTGTTAAACATTGTATATTCGAAGAAAACTAATACGATATTAAATAAATCTGTTAAAAATGATTATATGAATACCGAGCTTAAAGAACAAATGAAGAGAAGACGTTTTCACCGGAAGAGCACTTCAAATGTATGAATGCTATTTCCCTTGTAAATGGAAAATATAAATAAATCTAAAAAAAGATATAAATCCCTTATATATAGATAATAATAATAAATATTCGATGGTGAATAAGAAAAAAAATACTCAAGTCAAAAAAGCTTTTTTCTACCTCGTCTTCACAAAATTCAATTCTATTAAAAAATTCGAAATGCGATTTTAAAGCTTTCTATTTTTGGGTATTTTTAAGCATCCTTTTCCATATTGACCAACAACTTGTCGCGCGCTTAAACTTTTATAAAAAAATATATAACTATATATAACTCTTAGTTTCGTCCAGGATCGGGAGCGGGGCCTTAATGAAATGGATTATGTTATACACACAACTACACACTTAGCCCTGTATTTTTTTTAAAACTAAATCTGCGCCTGGACATAGATCTAGTTTTTTAACTAGTTCTATACCTGTATTAGTAAATTGCTGACCTGCTACGGTTCTCGTAGACGTTTGCTACGAAAAGTGACGCGCTCTTTCTTTCCATAATGGTTTTACTACAAAGTACTCCTTCAAAAAATCAAAGCTTAGGTTCAGATTTACACATTCATAGGACTGGAATACATGATGAGAAGACATTTAGTTAAATAAATAAATAAATATCGGTGGAATGTCCACACAGCGCCATCTAGCCCCAAACTAAACTTGGCTTTGACACATTTTTGATTTATTTATACGGAAATACTCATGTTTAATTAAACCGGATACTCTCACTATAGTTTCGATCGCATCCGGTGACCTTTTACAAAATTTGAAACCAGAGCCCGACGCTCGTGCAGCTGCGTCCTGCTAAGCAGGGCTCTTTTTTCACTCTTTGAAATAGGTCACCGGATGTGATCGAAACTATAGTCGGAGTATAGGATTTAATTAAACGTGAGTCGTTGTCAGCCATTAAACGTCCACTGCTGGACGAAGGCCTCCCTCACTTAATAGAGGGGTGTTGCCATAATCCCCACGCTTGGCAGGCGGCTTGGGGATCGCAGAATGCTCACCACCGTTAACCAAAAGGACGCTGCTGCCCGTCCCCCGGTGGGTCTGGTTGCAGTTTGAGGACATACCCAGGTCCAAAAAAACGTGAGTATTCCCGTATAAATGTAAACTGTTTTCATTGCATTAACAGAGATCACACCGTCAAGTTCAGAAGAAGCCACGAAAAAATGCACCAACTGAAAATGTTGACCGAAGAAAATCGTTTGCCCAACACAGGGTAGTGAGGGTTCTAATATATATAATGAGCTTCTAATATCGTAAGGTTTTGAATTAATGGGTACAAGAGCTTGTAATATTGGAAGGTTTTAAATTCCAATACTGATATTCGACCTGGGATTTGGGACCTGGGTATGTATGTAAACTGCAACCAGACCCACCGGAGGACGGGCAGCAGCGTCCTCTTGGCTAACGGTGGTGAGCATTCTGCGATCCCCAAGCCGCCTGCCAAGCGTGGGGATTATGGCAACACCCATAATATTGGCAGGCCTTCGTCCTGCAGTGGACGTCTTATGGCTGACGACGATTGATTTTTCGACTGATTTTCGAGGTATATAAATACAAGCTATTCAAAAATAATTCATACAGTTAACAGTTACTCGTATTTTCTGAAAGAATTTGGAAGTAACTATAATACTGTCTTGCCAAACTTTTGTCTACTAATCTTCGTGCCAGCCAGTACCCGAACAATGTTGGTGATGAAATGACGAGGAAACCGCACGCCGCAAACGATACCGGCTAATTTATGACAAAGGTAAATAGACGCATTTATATGCAAGATCGACCAATTGGGACTGAGCCAAGGCAGATTGCGTAACTGTTGCTGTAGATGGAGATATTTAGAGATATCCAGATGGCCTATAAAAAAATTGTGAATGATGATTTACTTAATTATTAAAACTAGCTTCTGCCCGCGAATTCGTCTGCCTGGCCTTCAGTATTGAGCCCGAGAAATGAAAAATGTGTGAGTAACAAAGAAAACATTTACCGAGACAAACATATGTATCTATCTAAGTATTCCATGTTAAAATCCATGTTATATATTTTTTTAAGCATAAGCCTATATTAACTACAACAAACTACAAAGACTATTTAGCCTACTACACAACAAAAAACAAAAGGATTGTATCCAGACCGATGAAAGTCTAGAGACAATCCAAATGCTCAAACCCACTACCAGTCGGCAGCGTACCCAGCATGCTGGCGGCATTGCCACGCTGGGTGGCAATGCTTATGCGTTGGGCCAAAAAAACGCCAGAATTTTGATCACGCGTCGCGTCGACCAGGCTATAGGATATGTTTTTGAAATGATGATGAGCTCAAGGTCCTCACGGACCCAATGTCTCAACACCAAACGGCTCAAATATGTAACCTCTACTGAGGCTAGCATATTTACGCCGCTTGTGCTGCTCCGCCGAATTTGCCGCCGCACCAGCCCTACTTTGTGTCTCAGGAAGATAAGACGGTGCCAAAGTATCAACGCAAGTTGCATCCCATACAAAAGGCCGTCCCAATTTCCAAGGCACAAGTGCCATACCGTCAGGTCATTTGGCATCGTCACGCGCAAGACCGCTAACAGCTGCAACATTGGCGGTAGAAAAAGCCAAAGAAATATGATAACATTCAGGCTAACATGACGCCCGATTCGACCAGCGCTTCGTGAGCAAGAGAGACCATGGTGACCGAGTTGATCGACAGCAGTACCACACTGGCAGCGATGGGCCTCACAGCACCTTGCACCCAAGCGCAAGCTGACAGCTAGACGAAATGCGGTTTGGTCTAAAAGGCTACCAGTGTTAAAGGAGAGAATAGCCTGCAACCAAAGACCTGATTCCCATACAGAGACAGCAAGAATACGAGCGCGATCTGCGACGCTAGTACACGTATCTAGAAGAGATTTCCGTTCCAGTTAACAGATCGGCCGATTCCACAGTATCAGCGAAGACAAAGTCTTCGGAAAATCAGTAGTTGGACAAGCCGGGAGGCCAAGAATGTTTAGAGGGGACTCTAAACATTCTTGACCTCATTCAAATGAGCTACTACTACATGGGAATGGCCTAAAGAGGGTACAAGGGTTTTTTCAATTAATTTATGTGTACTATGAACTGAGGACAAGAAAGCTGGTAGAGCTACACTTGAAAGTATGCGAAAAAGTAAAAAAAAAATTTGTTATAAACTATCAGTCTTACTTAAAAAAAACTTCTCAGCCGTTAGTCACTGCTTAAGATAGTCTGCCATCTTCTCTCTGACGTGAAGTGTAACATGCAAGAACAAGACAGAGAAGTTTAAGCAGTGACTAAGAGAATCGAGATTATTTTAGGTAAGGCTGTATTTGTCTACCAAATTTCATTCAAATTCGTTAAGTCTTTTATTCGTGATTTATTCAAAAATCCACACATAGGATAAAACGCGAGCGTCAATGATATCATCTAATTTTTAGCCCATAAGTACCTACCTACGATGCCAATAATTCGTATATGCCTATCGTCAACCTTGTGACCCAATTTATCAAGACTGCGTTTTCAACGACCATAAAAGTCTACTATGTTGTGTAGGTATAATTGAAAGCACAGTTATTACATACCTATAATTAAGTCAGACAATCAGCAAAATCAATAAACCGGTCGCAAATCGGAACACCCTGCGGCCACCGTACTTATGGACACGCGTGCGCTACCTACCCATAGCCATACCCGCGTTATTAATTTATCTCTACAGAACTAACCATCGCCCAAGAGGGGCCACCCCCCGACCTACCTCGCTGTTTAAACATTGCCAAATGAGTATGCAGAAGATTCTACCTAACATATGGCCGTACACACCCAGCCCTCTAAATTACTTGGGCCTTAATTAAAAGCGTAGCATTCTGTTCATGACAAGTATTCCAAACGCGGACCCTGTCGTGACCTCCGATAGTGCCTTACCAAGTGAATTTAGCTGGTGACGGTTTGCAATTACAGTTTTGGATTTCATTTGAATTACAAGCATGTGTTAAATTGTATGGGATGGCTTGAGGAAGCGGTCGCAACAACTTTTCACAGTACTAAATGTTAACTTTGGACAAGTAAGTATAAAATGATAAAGTGAATAAGAATGAAATGACAGTATTATATTATCTTGGTAAGTGATCTGATCTTTGAGAGACATTGTGGCTATTTGAAAAATAAAAAACTACAGATTCTTCTGAAATGAAAAAGATTATGTATAAGGTGTTACAACTTTAGCTGTTATATTGAAAAGGATCAATTTTTTTAAGAAAAAAGTAAGAATTATAATTATGTTGCATGATAGCTTTTCCCCAGCACTAGCTTAAAGCAGTTTAAAAAAATAGTGCTGTCAGAATATTTTCGTAATGTATAGAGTAAGAAATGAACCATTTCACAAATATTAAGATTAATATGTATAATAATTATTAATTAATTCATTTTCAGGGGTTACATTGCCTAATAATAAAGTAAATACATTAACTTATTCCAGAGGACAAATTATCTAGCCATAAATAATTTTTAATAAGAAATACTCACAAGCCAACAAGAGTAGGTAATACATTTCTGGGCAGAATTTTGAACTGTTTGAAGATTCGATATTCAAAATTCTGACCTACATTATGTTTATAAAACATTTCAGACAAAAAAGAAAAAAAAACGACAAAACGCACATCAAAATCATGCTATTGCAGTAGGTCCAATAAGAACAGACAAACAAGCATGCCTAATTGCCTACATACACCCAAAAATATTAGGTACCTATATTAATATTGTTAATAAAAACCTTTGGTCACCCCCCGGGTACGGTACCCTAAAAATCAACAAAAGTTCTCAAACGATACCTGTTACATTAAATTCTCATTTTAACCCAACACTGAGTGTTTGGCGAAGAACCTGAAGTTTTTCAAACTTGACTTGTAAGACACACGCGACATTCAGCTATGCTTGTGAAATGGGTTACGCGCGGTTTGAGTGTTATTCGCATGGCAACTAAAGGGTTAACAGTTTACCTTCATCATAAGATTGCTAAATAAAATAAAAGTAGAATGTGAATGTGTAACTCTACGAACATAATATGTTACACACAAATAACACAGTAACATATAATATATGTCTCTGTGTAGATCTACACGTAGAGTAGCAAAAATGCGAAAAATACTGTTGTTTCCATTATGCATTATTATAAATACTTACGTTTTTTTTAATTACCGAAGAATTTAACACATTATAGTTAATAATATTAGTCTGTCGAATATCTTAGATTATTACAGTCTTACCTAAAATAATCTCGATTCTCTTAGTCACTGCTTAAACTTCTCTGTACTTTTCTAGCACGTGCAACTTCACGTCAGAGAGAAGATGGCAGAGCATCTTAAGCAGTGACTAACGATTGAAAAGTTTTTTTAAGTAAGGCCGTTAGTAGCTAATCTAATTTTTTACATATAAATACATTTGCCAAAAAAAAAAGGAAAACGATACCATTATTTTCCTTCGTTGAACTTAATGGATAGATTAACTATCTAAAATTTAAAAATATACTGCTTCTATATAAACGCTCCTCAGCGTTGGTTATTTTTTTAATGCAATATAAACATTAAAAAAATATATATATGTTGATATGTTTTATGTATATTAATTAGGTATGTGTAATATTTTCGCAACGGTTGAGAAAATTACTCAGCCTATACGAACTTACTTACTTAATCTCTGGTGGCAACTGAGTATTTATGGACTCGAATAATAATCGTATTACCTAACCTACTATTACCTAACCTAAATTACTTTGAAGTAGCTATAGTACCTACTGTACGGTAGGCAACAGGCATTTCTAGGTATTTATTAATCTTTCTAAAGCCGCTAAGCACGGCTGACAATAATCAAATATTAAATGAAGTTCCGAAACTATTACCTCCAAACACAACTAAGTATAGGTACTTTCGACAATCGCGAACTTTATATGAATGAAAGCAAGTCAATGTCCGCGGTAAGGTTCACAACAAACAACCTTAATAACTCGAGTGAACCATTCACAAGTTGCCTTAATCTTCGCAGGCTGGGAGAGAAACTGTTTTTTGCTTCTTGTATTCGACTACTAGCTCCACCTCGCGGTTTTATCCGCTATCTTGATAAAAGTGTACGTAATTTTTTTTTGTATTATTAATATTTTTTGTGTTGCTTACGTACGTACTTGTGTATCATTTTCTTATAACTATAACAATTTCCTTGATTCACTTTTAGGGATCCGTGACTAACTCTTAGATGGCAGATGGGATGCGATGCAAAGATTCACGGATTAACAATTTAAGGATGTCATGCAACCCAAAATAGCGCTCAGCAGCGCGAGTACTGTTCTTGACGATCGTTAAAATTGACATTTAAATCGTCTATTTTACATTTAAATCGGTATAATTCGATAAAATTCGGTATAATTCGATAAAATTCGGTATATTATCAAATTCGTCTAAGTAAATCTGCTATATCGACACGTCAAATTTAGCGACACAGAAAGGTACTAGCGCTGCTGCTGTCGTAAAAGTGACCGTGGCCACTCGGTCAGGGTTATTGGTAACTTGCGCATAACCTCTTAAAGACATCTTTGGTACATCAAAAAAAACAAGGGTTGTACTGGGAATTAAAAAAAAACACGTAATAAAACCGGTTAATAATTAATTAAAATTAATAAACACGGAAAATAAATGCTTTTTTCCATACAAAAAGTTATTTGGCGCCCTGATAAAATGTATTTTAAACGTATCTACTTCAAATTCCGATTTTTTCACTCTAATGTTGAAGTACGTTTTTGAGGATGTCCTCACATAATTATAATGCATTAAACGTGAATATTACATTACACTATATATAATGGCTTCTTCAATTTGAAATGTGTTAACATTAGACTAAAATACCTACTATATTATTATTATAATGCTAGATGTCAATAGATCAGACATTCGACAAATTTTTATGGACGGGCGTACCTTCCAATATTACCTAAATCATCGCAGAGAAGCAGGTTTTTATAGTTGGAAGAGACCTTATGATTCACAAAAACAGTAGCTACAAAATCGTCCACAATTCCCATGTCCACTCCTCTTCATCCACAAACCCCTATTCCACCACTACCACTTCTATATTAAATAAACCTCTCTGGAAAACTTAAACATCTAGTTTTAAGAGTATAGCGTAAGCGTAGCAAAAGCGTAAGCAGAACAGCTGGAGAGGCCCTTCTGAGGGTATGACTGCTAATTTTTTGTCCGGCAGTATAAACGGTGATATCATCAACATACTTTACGGTACTAAGTGTGCTTTAATAAAGAAGGACGGTGTGATAAAGGCCGATTACCGTTAGCGTCAGATGCGAGTCTGGAGAGTGTGAGCGAGCTCGGAAACCACGAGGTTTCTGGAAGAGTTCATCAAGTTTTAGTAAACTGTGATTTGGATATTGCCTCGCACGAGAGAAGCTGTGTACGTAGTCGTCGCCAGGAGCTCCTGGTTGTCTGGCGGTCCTGGTCGTCGGGCAGTCCTGATCACCGGGCGGCCTTATTTGCTGGGCGGTCCTGGTCACCGGGTGGTCCTGGGGTCCTAGGGAATTACGTGAAATTTAGAATTAATATAGCTAATAATCTAGATTAACATATAGGTAGGATACTTTTTATAGCGAAAAATAGGTAAACTGTTCCTGAAGAAACACGAGTGAAACCACGAGAATCTTATAATAATTTATATGTTTCACTAATGAATAATTCTTGAATAATCATTATTTATATACCTATTTCGCGAGGTGAAAATTTCTTAGATACAATAAAATAAAATAAAAATACGATAGAAATTATCAAGAATCTTAGTGATACAAACATATTAATTATTTAAGCCATGCCAGTTGTCTCCGGGCGGCAAATTAACTCTACTAGGGCTGGCTACATAGCCTATAAGAAACTGTTAATTAATAAAAAACAACTTTGTAGTTTAGTTTTAGCTTAAATTATAAAGTTTTATAGGAAAACGCTTAACATTATTATTACACGCTAAAATTAAAATTAAATTACTAACCAACGATCGTTTGATGGAGAATTTCGAAAGCAGCTATATTCAAGCAAGCTGTCGTTGCAACTTGATAAAAACTTCGACGCAACTTAAAAAGTTGAAATCGGCTTGTTTTAACATGTCCACTGAGCACAGAGCTAGCCAGAAATTGTATAAAACGTGGTCGAACACAATTTCCATCGCCGAGGGAATTTGCACAAGGAGGAACAAGGAAGATGCGGGGGCACCCCTTTCTCTGCGGGGTGAGGCGGGCGGGGCAGGTGGCCCTGCAGGGAGGCATGGAACGGACCCTACATACGTAGGGTAGCCTGTTTACAGCCAAGCACGCACGCCGCTCTGTTCTACAGAATCAGGGCTGAGCCGGACACCCAGGGCTGCCGCCACCTTATTATAATTTAAGACATTATATCGAAAACTGTGTTCGTACTTATAAAAATATTATAAACTTTAAAAATTATAAATGTTGATAACCTTTTTTTGTGACTTTTTGCTACTTTAATTTTCAACTAGCTGCACCCAGTGGTTTCACCCGCGTGATTATGAAAAGTGGTGACGATGATGATGATGATGATGATAAAAAGTAGCCATTATCCTGGAAAATAAGCTATCTCCATTCCAAATGTCATTCAAATCCGTTCAGCCGTTTGGCGTGAATAGGTAACATACACAAACACCCATACACAAGTGATAAAGCTTCTAAAGCGGTAAAAGCTTATCAGTAAGTAGGTATTATAATATAATATCCACTTAAAGTTAGATTTAAACATTTTGTATACGCTGATAAAACACTATTTAAAGAATGAAGAAGTAATGAACTGGATCTCGCCCAATCGCCCTTCGCTCAGCAGTGGAAGTTATAGATCACAGAATGTACTGGCTACCAACAAAATACATATTACAAAAAAAGTTAAAGATACTGTAGGTATAGGTATATGTATTAACAGTAGATATAGATCTGATCTCTAGCTCAAGCAAAATTTGGCCCCTGACCCAAATTTAAATCAAAAGAAAATCATTTATGTTTATAGTGTCAAACTACCGTCGAAATTCACCCAAGAAAAGAATCAAAATTAAGTTTCAGCTTCGTTTCGTCATCTGCAGCACCACAGCGACATTGCCTACTACTATGAAAAACAGTAAAAAATAGTTTAAAATCTAGTTTAAAATATTCAAATAGTCTTGAATAGTTCGAATTAACCCTAGCGGGCTAGTCGGTAGTAGATGACGCAGGGTGGCAGGGGCGAGTTCCACCGCCGGGCGGTGGGGGGAGACTCCCACCACCCGCCCGCCGGCCAGGACGCGGCCGGTAACACGAGTGCCTATGCGAGGCATGTATCTTGGACCAGATATAACAGAGAAGTAGCCCTAGTACCAAGCTTGGGAACAACGACTGACAAGTAGCTCTACTTTAAACTTTCGTTTCCGTTTGGCTTTATTTCGATTTCTTGAAATGGCGACATGAGAAGTTGTGTTATTATTTTTATTATAATGGACAGAGACATAATTAAATACATATCGGTGGACATTTTTGACACCGTGCCATCTAGTCCCAAACTAAGCAAAGCTTGTAATATGGACACTAGATAACTGATAGAATACTTATACAAGGTGCTATTCGGCTAGGGAGCGCTTGTGAGGATGTTGTATACAACATAACAAACAACTTCAGTTAAAAGATTTTAGAAAATTAATGAAAAAAAAGTCAGGTGCTCCGTACAGTTTATCACAAGATCCATGAATATTTTATAAGGAACAGCAGATATTGCCTTGAATAAAAATAATCAAAAAGTAACTTAATCTATTAATTATGCGCTAAAATGGGTAATAGGGATACTAACTTTTGCATAAAAAATCATTACAAAAGTAAGGTTATGTCGCGGCTGGTTCTTGATTATTTGAGATTTCGTCACTGCTCACCATCATTCCTTCAGTTTTATTAGCTTTGACTACCCTCTTTTTTTTAATGAATATCTTTTTTGCTTTTTTCTGGGGACTACTATGTTTCCAAATATTGCTATCGTATGTAGCACATATTCAATGATCAAAAAAAGAATTGGAAATTCTTTATGATTTTCTGCGTGAATTTTCATAACTCAAATTTCGATGTTTCGCTAGGGCTACCCTTATATCGCCGTATGAAAGTTAAGAAACTTATTTCCTAATGTTCATACTAGTGAGTAGAATAGGAATCCTCTTTCTTTACCTTAACACCATTGCGATTAAACCTAGATTCTAAAAAACCCTAAACCAGGCTTTTAGTTTTTAGGCTGCTCTCTACTCTACCTATCCCTACAGAGTATCAACTAATTCCCGTATAAATAAAACAAAAAAAATCAATACCACGTGAGTCAGTTTTCCCACCTCAGTTTTCATAATAAAAAACAATGTCCTAACCTTAATAAAAATTTATTGATATTTTTAGTTTCGAATAAAACAATTATTATTTTAAACGATTAAAGTAGAGCATACTCCAGCGCGTATCGCTGCTATTTTACATGTGCGCTGTGGACTATAGCTGGCCACCCTACGTATCAGTAGGTAGGGCCCCGTTGAAATAGGTTTCCGACGAATACATTTTCACCGGTTTGTGTGCCTTAGAGTACGAACTTTCCATTTCTACACGAAAATCGAACTTGGCGAACTTTACTCTCGTTCTGTACAAAAGCAAAAGTTCGCAAAGCACATTGGAAATTTATTTTTCTAAAGATATTGTCATATCTGAAGGAAACGAAGTAACTTAATATTTAATAATACGCTTTAAAAAAAAATACAACCGACTTCAACTTCGAATAAACACGATGACATCTTCATATTTTCTAGTCGTTTTGATTTTAATATTAAACGACTGAACCGATTTCGATAAATATAAGGGACCACCTCTGTCGAAAATAATCATCATAATCAGTTCCTAATTGGCGGAGAAAATCCTAATTGCAGCTAAAGTGGTTAGTCTTACCATAAGTTTAGTGTTGAACATGTTTTTTTACACCCAAGTAATCTAGGATTATGTCCTTACGTGAAAAAAACACAGATTATTTTTATTTTTATTATAAACGTCTACGACTCACACATAACTGTAGCAGCCCGTCCTCCCGTTTCACCCGCGATTCCTGGGGTAAAAAATAACTTGTGTGTAATTCCAAGGCATGAGCTGCCTCTATAATAAACTACATCTAAATCCGTTCAGTCGAAAAATAATAAGAAAAGTAATTAGAATTTATAGGAAACGTTTGTCTTTTGTTTGTTTGTTGAATTAAAAAAATCCACACACCTAAGCACCCAAATATACAAACTTTCACTTTATAACATTATAGTAATTATTAGTAGTACATTATAGTAAGTGCATTATGGTAATAATCGAGACATTTATACCTAGTTTAAAAATACTTTAAATCCAAAAGGGCATAACTGCTTTTATCTGCCTACAATTAAATAGTTGGTTTAATATATACCAGCTATTTAATTGTGTACAGGATAAACCAATTTTTACACTAATATTGGACACAAACTTCTCTTTCATATGCTCATGTTTGATAAACATAGTCTCGGGCGATACTATACTCGCTTATGAGTACACCAATATGAAAGATTTAACTACTAGTCGTGTTTTATGGTTTTACCTGCGAGTTGATAAAAAATGGTGTTGATGATGTCAATGAAATTTAGCTTGTATCATTATATTCTCTTTAAAAAAAAAGTATCAAATTTAGCTAAGCTATTCTATCGCGAAATAGTAATAAATAGACGGACATATACTTTCATACTAATTATACTTATGTTATTAATTTGTATACAGTACTTATTAAAAATTAGGACGTCTGGAGTGAATAATATTCATCAATTAGGTATACATATTCTATAATTATTAGATACTAGTTTTGGCTTTATTACATTTTAGCCAGTAGCGTATTAAGAGTAGTGATTCTTCCATTGCAACTATTTAAGAAATTCGGTTGCGATGACGGCCGCAAGCAAATCCCTTACCATAAACTCATGTTGCAAAGAAATTACGAAACCAAGGATTTGGTGAAGTACAAACTTACCTATTAGCCATTGACCACTAGTCTAGTGATATGACGATTCATTAGACTAAGCTTTGTAATAATGATATGGTAGTTGATTAGTTCGGACTCGATGGGAGGCTATAATATTAGGATGTTATTATTTCAAAAACAACAATGAAGCGATCGTCGCGTATGGAGTAAAAGACTCCATAACAAATACCTGCAGGCTAATCATGTAACTGTTCGGGATCGCGATTTGTCACAATTGACACTTGTCACTGTCACAGCTTCACGGTATCACGGAGGGATTTCTCTCGCTATCGTTAACGAATGAATGCATTGATTTCCTAATTATATTAAGCAAATCCGTCGGTTTTTTGGCGTTTCGTCCTGCCCTGCAGGGTCAAATGAGTTTTGGCGGGAAAGTGACAAGTGACATTTATGACAAATCGCGATCTGAATCGCGATCTCGAACAGTTACATGATTAGCCTGCAGATCTCCCATAGTTTATACACTACGGCAATTTTGGAGGCATCTAAATTTGCATGGGCTGAGGGACCAGCCCCAGCGCCAGAGTCAATGTGCAGCCGAAAGGCCTCTCTCTGACTGGCCTCTGAGTTTGACAGTCATTTTTACTTAAATAAACAATCAGAACTGACAATTTAAAGTGTCATCCGTCTCACGGTAGGTAGTGCGCCGTTCACGGTAGAAGATCCGCCGTTCATCTGAAGACTGACCAGATCGACCTTTGCTTCATTTTGGTGGTCCTTTATAATAATAATTCTTTATTTCCAAATGAAGAAATTACAGCTAATATACATTAACATAAACCAAAAACCTTAGGATATTACAATTTTGGTAGGTAGGTAATTATAGATTACATTATTATATAGGTATTTATATGTTTTAGCAATTGTTTATATATTTAGAAAAAGGAGGGAAAGATACAAAAATACTAGTTGTAGAATAATAACACAGGAGTCCCTGTCTCCCAAACTAGGATGACCCTGTACTATGGGAGACAGTTTCAGACTTTGGGAACATCTAGTGAAGTTACCCCACGGGTGGCAATGAACTAAAAGACTACAAGATATAATTTTATTTTTAATAATATAATATAATTTCCCTGTGTGTTTACTTATACATAGCTTTACTTTCACGCGTGTCGCTTCGCAGAAGCGACAAGTTGATAGATAATTTCACCATTTTATTCGTTAAAATTACTGTAACGAACAATTATGTTCCTTTATTTTGTATTCATGTATCTATTTATTACAGGCCGTACTTTATAACATGCTCTTTTTTGCGCACATAAGTTTGCATTTGACCGCCATCTCGCCTGTTGGTGGTCAAGCGCCTTGCTCTTATGAGCTTTACTTTGCACTACTACCACTATCTAAACACATTTTGTAAGTCTTTAATTTTTCACATCAATTTGAAACTTTGTGACTTGCCCAAGAACTTATATATATGCTTTATTATGAAAAATGACGTGATTTTGACACATTTTAATCTCTTGTTAAAAAGATAGCAGAATTCGCCTGGGTCCAGAAAAAAATGTATTACACGTCATTCATGTTGCATTCATGGTCCTATATATTAATACTAGAGGTCGCCCGCGACTTCGTCCGCGTACGGAAGAAATTCGGCACGCTCCGAAAATTCACCACTTTTTATCCCCCCCTCCAAACCCCCTTCTATAAACTACCCAAATATCAATTTTCATCACTATAACTTCCCTTCAATCGTCCCTGTCAAAAATATATCCAAAACAGCATTTTTTATTTTAAATGAACTATCCAAATCTAAATTTTCGTGACTAAAAGTCCAAAAACAAAGGACTTTAATACAAACTTTCCCCCCCCCCTTTCCCCCATTCGAATGGGTCGAATGTCGAAAAATCCTTTCTTAGTACACCCCTACGCATCGAGACGAATACACCCTCCAAATTTCAAGTTTGTACGAGTAGCGGTTTGGGCTGTGCGTTGTCTGTCAGTCAGTCAGTCAATCAGTCAGGACCGAGCCTTTTATATATATAGATAGATAGATGTGGAAATTCATGTGAAATTTTTGTGTTTATAGTACATTAGCTGGACATTCTTGTACCAAAATAAAATTTCGGCATGATGTCATGTGACCTACTCCAGTTACAGAGATATCCTTAATTTTCTGGGCAGCACAAAGTATACATTGCTACCCTCAAAAACTTTGTTAGATGGAGGCATCACGTTTGGAATATAGTTTTGTAACAGTCGATTCAAGGTTTTTGTGTCGACACTTTGATGCCAGGAACAACCAAGAAAATGTACAGCTTTCTAACTAATTATGATTTTTAAAAAAAAAAAACCTTATTCTTATAAACCCTTTATAATTTTTTTGACGCGTATTACATATGTTCGCGTTTGACCGCCAACTCGCCTGTTCTTAAGTGACGACGTGGTCGAAAATGAAGCACGCGGACTTAAAATCTACATATTTCACTGTCATCATCATCATCATCAGCCCGGAGACGTCCACTGCTGAACGAAGGCTTCCCCCTTATTATTTCACTGTATAAAGTTATAATTATTATGAATGCTAAAGGCCGTTTGCTTGTAGGTATAATTATTTTTCTTTTTCGCAGCAACAGACTAATCGATCGTGATTTTTAGAACTGTATAGAGCAGTTATTTTGCAGCAAAATATAATTTATGTTTAAGAAGCATTCTTAATATATCAGGGTAATACAGTTTTTTTATAATACCAACAAATAGTTTTTATGCTGCTAAAGAAACTTTCACCTGCGCTTGCATCACTGGTTTTCCGCAAATATTTGTTGACGTTTTCGCTGTGTGGTTGATCATTATCAAAAAGAATTTGTTTTTTCGTCGCAAGTGTGATGAAAATAGTCGTATGGAACGAGTATGCTATCGGTAATTACATTCTCGGCTCCATTATCGCATCATCGGGCATGATACAGTCTCGAGTGTAATGCCCAACATAGCACACTTGTATCATTATGTAGTAATAAGTGCCATTGTAGTAGTTGCCAAAGAATTAGCTAAAAATAGTTATTTTTCAAAATGTTCTACCCTTTTAAGTTTTGGTATAGCTTTACAGTATAAGTTGGCAGGGTTGCCTTTTCAAGCAGGTAAATGTTTTTCCAACTATTACGATTTCTACCGCTAAAGGGTAAAAAGGTTGTGTAAACTTACTTTAGGTTTTGTACTAAGTCACTATTAGCTGAACTGGCGCTTAGTCCATAAGTTTCACAACGTGTTGCTACGGGTAGAGGGAGAATCTCTACGTTGCTACGGTAAAGTTTTTTTTTGTGTTGGACTAAACCTCTGTTTTCAAGCAATGACAAGGTCCCCGATGGAGCTCAACCAGTTTAGTCTGGATTTAAGGAACCCAAACTGTTAACCGAAGCGGAGCGAATCGAAGGTCTCTAAGTCTAACAAACATGATTTATGATTATAAATTAATTAACTCGTCAACTCGACCGCACGTACTATCACTGTAATACTACTATTGACAAAAAAAAACCCTTCCTTCTTTTCTTTCTTGAAGAAACAAAATCGCAAATAACACAACAGAAAAAAAAATGCCTGTACTTTGTATAAAACTAAGTACAGCCGATCCTTTTTTCTAATTACAAAGAGAATGGAAAATAGTTGTCGCTCAAAATACGTATAGAGAAATGCGATACGGAAGTTTTTTTTCTTATGTTTTATTTGCTTATCTGGAGACGTCAAGAGGCTAAAAAGATGGCATATATTGCAACTTGAAGAGCGAACATAACCAATCCTTGTATAGATTGTGCACAATAATATTACACAAGTCTTTTTTGTAAGCTCTCCACTATACACTGTATTTAATCCAAGTTTGTATCAGTAATAGATATTGCCTAACTTAAAAACAGGACATTTTACGGATTTTTTCTTTGGGCCGTATTTTCCACTGAAAAGAGAAATGTAGGGCTTTCTGTTTTCTCTGTTAAATTCGTATCACGTGGACAACCGGTCTTCCAGAGAAATGGTAACTTTAATGAAACAAAAATACTTATATTATAAGTTAAAATACTCATCATGCTCGCACAACTTAATCATTACTATGCGAATAAATTTTATACATTAGAGGAAGCTTCCCCAGCTTCAAGATTCCTATTATAACTAAAATAACGTAGTTTCAAATGCACGTTTGTTTCACTGCTTGAGAAAGGCCACGGAATGTGATGAAAACCAAAGTTTAATTCCATTATAAATATAATTTTAAAAAAGTAACTCCACTTCAGTTTTCATTGTAAAACAATAGTAGTTCTAGGAATCCCTCCGGCCGTGCGAAACTGGTACAATAGATTTGGTCTAATGTTGATTATAGGTATGTTGGTTATCAACATCATGCCAAAGTATAATTATAATTTTGTAACTATTAAGAAAATCAGACTTATGCACACTGGAGCGGTCACAGACAGCTCCTGAAAGTTTTGGCTGTAGACGATAATGTCGCTTAGTTTTTTAAGCTTGTTAGGCTGTTTGACCACAGCTAATTTGATGTTACGCTATGGTGTCATCGAAGATAGTAAACACACCTAGCCTGGAATTGGAACTGGCTCTCAAGTGAAGCTATCAAAACAAACCGTTAAGGGCAGGGCGGCAGATAATCAACTTGAGGGTGCTAGCTACCCAGCGGAGTACTAGAAAGTACCCGTCACCATGTAATGTTGGTAGGGTAATCATCAAGTACTTATAGGGTATCCTCAAGATGTTTCCCTTTACCAGCCGCTTAAGCTTATGTTAGGATTTGAACCCACGCCCTTCGGCGTGCGATCCTAACAAGCTAACCACTGAGCTGTCTACAAAACCAAGTTTGTTTTTACTGTATTAAGTACTGGTTATGCCATACTAGTAAACGTGTGGTTTTATTAAAGATACATAGTTTTTTTTTGTAAATTACGTACTTATCTTTTTCACTGTTGATGTACCAAACAGTATCTAATTAGGCAAGTAAGTATCGAATCAAATCCCATCACGTTCGCATTCTAAATTTCCTGCACAAAAACTTATCAACGCCATAAAGAGCGGTCATAAAGAGTAGTAACGAGGGCTCCTATAAACAGCGCTGGCCGAGCGGAGCGGGAGAGCGGCGAGCGTGCGTTCCGAAAGGCAAATCTGTAAATTCAATTAAGGCTTGAGCATTTTTCGGACACGGCCCTGCCGGCCGGCGAGCGCTCGGCCCTTCTGCCGCGGGCGCTCGCCCCCGCATTGGAAAATTTTCTCTCGAAAATTGAAGATATTTCGTGCTTCTCCCTGGGGGCGACTCGTTTCTCGACACTTATGGTCGGCGTCGTCCGGGTGTGCAGGAGGCTTTTTACATAAAGTCCACACGTATAGGTATCGATCGGGCCGCCGGACAGGGAGTACGCAGATGACGGCCCCTCTAGGGGGAGCCTTAACCACCTCGCTTCCCCCTTTCATTATGTAAGTGCGTACCTAACGCGTGTTCGTGCGGGCCTGATTAGAGGGCCTCTTTTTTAACTGACCCCCTCACTTGGTACGATTAAACTTAATTTGAGTGAGCCTGTTCTAGAGACTGTTAGGATTCTCAATACTTAACGATGTTACGGTGCTTACTCGTATGTCCAGTCGTCAAATTAACTGACATAATACTACAAATTAAAGTCTATTCTAAAAAAAAAACTTTCCCTTACAAATTAAGTTCTTTCGAAAAATCACTTCTCTGAACTATGGAAGGGTAATGGAAATTCTATAAACATTTTCTTAATATTTCTTCCATCAAAGAAATAAAATATACCAGAGGTTTTTCATTGTGCTCGTTCAATTTACCTGACCTGGCTTCAAGCGAAAGTGATTCTCATTGGCAGAGTCCCAGCAGGCATGATTTCCGCTGGCCGAATCTTAAAAGAACCCGAAAACTTCTCGGAAAAGATGAAAAGGGGTATATCTACATTAAGTATTCTAAAAGAGGAATTGTACAAGAAAAGCAAAGTCCTGTTCTGAACGGGTGGCGGGGGCTTATATTGAACTTTCCCAATGGTTGGACAAGGAGGAATTTTTCAATATAGATGTTTGGCGCATCTTCTATCATTTATATTTTAGCATTCAAAACAGGAGTGGTATGGAGTCGATGCGTGTCTTAATTTTTTATCGTGTGTCTCTATACACTTTAATTTTGTAGTGGTACTACTTTACTGCAGAGTGCGCCTGGGGATGTATAACACCTTTGCCAGTTATTCAATTGCCAAGCAGTAGTGTGCAAGCATTACTATGTTCCGGTTTACGGCAATATTACCAGATAAATTACTGAGTATGAAGAGATTTAACATCTAATATCTCAAGGTGACGAGTGCAGTGCGGTGCAGGATTGTGTTTGCAAGTTCACAATTCTGGCACTGCTACTGTTAGTGGCAGGCGTGACGCTTACCATCAGGCGAACGTATTAGTCGCCTTGTAAATGATAGTATTTAAAAAAAACGTGTTTAATGCAGGAAATTATTTGCTCGTTGAGGTACCTTATTTGACATTTGGGGAGCTGAAAAGAAATGTAAAACGAAGGACACAACCTACCCACTTATCGGCAAATCCATTAGTAGTTGACATTGCTAAACATGAAATAAAAAAAAACATGAACAGACACTAATTAAAGACCGAAATGGCCAATCATAATTAGCTGTTTTATTACGTACGTACGTACGTTCGTATAGGCTGAGTGTCAGAGTTAATGTGCCGCCTGAACCTGCCTCTGACCATGGCTGACGGTTATTGTTATAGAAACTAGAACAAACAACCGAGACCGACAATTTAACGTGTCGTCCGACCCACGGTAGCGCTCACAAATAAATGCCGCTCACGGTCACCCATCCGAAGACTGACCGGACCGTCCGTTGCTTAACATCGGTGATCGTTTAGAATCACATAGACAAGCTACGCCACGAGCGCTACGCTGTTTTATTGAAAAACATAAAAAACTCTGTATACAATTACGGTCTTATGCATGAAAAGTTATCAAACGTTTTAAACCTGTTATAAACCCTTTATAGCAGGAAGTCCATTTTTTCGTATGCATGAACGCTTAATAACGGCTTTATAAGCTAAACAGTGTTACAAACCTTTCATAACTTTAAAATGGCCAGGACCCTACTATAACCATAGAAACTATTATTCGAACTGTGGTTTATGAAACAATATGGCGACAATACGAACAGCTGTTTTGAACGTGTAAATCAATTAGTGTGAATAGAAAAGTGAAGTTTTCAGTACCTTTCTTCTGAATTTTATTCGTTGTGTAGGAAGAACTAAGTGGTTTGCTTTAATCGTACAAAGCACAGATTTTTCTCCGATACGCTTCAGCAAACTACAATACGTACCTAACCAATTTGATAACGGATGAATTCGGTTAAAAATAGGCCACAGCAATCTCGCCAACCAAGTCGATTTATGGACAAAACATTCATTTATACAAACTCGGAGCCACGGGCAGTCCGTTATGCTGTGGCCGTAGTGTTAACCGTAGAGTACCTAATTGCTGTGTTGTAGTGCAAAGTGTCAGAACTAACATTTTGTCCACCTGTGCATCTAGGAAATAACATATTACCTCACAGCGACATGGTTATGTACCTGGGTATGCACCTGGATCGCCGGCTGACATGGAAAAAACACATCACAACAAAGAGAGAACAACTCAAACTAAAATACAAAGTTAGGGCTCTACTGGCTACTAGGCAGGAACTCATAACTATCTATTGACAAAAAACTTCTGATATACAAGACAATACTGAAACCAATTTGGACATATGGCATTCAATTATGGGGATCTGCCTGCAACTCAAACACCTCTATCATTCAAAGAGCACAAAATTACATTCTGAGAAACATATCTAATGCTCCATGGTTCCTGAAGACTACAGAGCTGCATATAGGATTGAAAATGAACACAGTCAGGGATGAAATAATATTCTTTTCAACTAAATACAAAAAGCGACTGACCATGCATCCAAACCCGCTAGCGACACAGCTTACTACCATCAGCTATCAAAAGAGGCTACGTAGACAACACATCATGGAATTGAACGGAAATGATGCATAAAGATAAGAAGAAATGCTCACTGGATCATTTCTCCTACACGACAACCAAAATACTACAACGAAACATCCCAGAGTCTGAAGACTGATTGCAGTTGCACACAAAAAAAACTTTCATCATTGCCACTGTTTAGCAACTTACTTAAAGGTACTAGCATAATATTTAGGCTTGATCTTTGTTGTAAGTTTGAATAATAATAATAATAAGAGCCTCGACCAATACCTCAAGAGGCTCTCGCTAGACGGTTGGGTCAAGGGTCAGATACAAAAGGCAGTGGTACTTGACACGGCACGTATTGTCAGGAGGTTCCTCACTCTGCAGCCCTAACCACCGGCAGCTTGAGCCCTGCCCCGCTGCCGGCGGCACTCTAGGTTTAGGTTTTTTATAATATTTATGTCTTTAAATTTATATTGTAAAAAAGTTAGATTTAAGAAAGTAAATAAATAATGTGAATAATAATAATAATTTGTTTATTTGAATACAGAAGCCACTTACATAAATGTATTTTATTAAATACCTTATACATACTATAAAATTTGGCTTGAGGCAACAATTACAATAGTTCACAGAAACCTACACTAAGCATAGCTTGTATTGGAGGTTTCTGTTTACCTTCAGAGAACAATTTACTGCAGTCATTAAAATTTACGGAAATACATATTATACTCATATAATTGTATGTATGAGCGAACAACGATAACAATGTATGTATATTTGACTAAGCTTAGCTATTACAGGTTATTAGTAGCTTATTAATATTATATAATGTACAAGTACTTACTTATTTATTTTAGTTTTGTTGCTTATTGTTGCTTCAAACAAACGATGCTGAGTATTTTATTAAAATACCTATGATGATATGACTGATGTTATATAAGATGTACACACTGATTAAAGCTTCATGTAAAGTATATTGTGTTTTTATTAAAGGATGCAACATTTAATAATTTCAAGTACAGTTAATAATAAAGATATTCTATTATAAATCTCCTGGGGAGGCTGAAACCACGGGCACATCTTTGTGGTTTATTACTGATGAACCACTCAAAGTCATCTGCGGTAGTTATGAATAACTTTGATAACCCAGCCATGTCTGGGTCTTCTCTGTGGTGGTTTCTATCACATCTGCTACTGGTGGGTTCTAAAAGAAAATAAGGTAAATATATATTATAAAATCAAAACAATAATTTTGTGATAAAATTCAGCTATCAATGTTTTTTGTCTTATTAGCTACAACAATATCTAAAAAATTACAATAGTAATGTTATCTAACTTAAGATATTATAAGACCTAATGTAATCCATAGCTACACATTGTCATATTGTAGGACCGGATATGTCCTAAAACTGTGACCACCAGAGGACAGGCAGCAGCGCCCCTAAGGTACACGGTGGAAGAACTGTGTTCCCCAAGCCGCCTGCCAAGTGTGGGGAAAATAGCATTACCCCTTCTATGGGAGAGGCTTATGTTATACCGGGAAGCAATTGACGAGACTTTCACAGCATCGACAATGGTTTCCTACTGCTATTACATTAGGTCCTTTTTGATAAACTGTATCTGGCCATGATTATAATAGCATGGCTGCCTATCGAAATATTCATTTGCTTCTGAATTTACATATGTAGGGGCACTGGCATGAAAATAAGAATAAACATTTCATGATAAACAAGAAATTTTACAGAAAATATAACAATAATCATTCTCATTCTTATGAACAATAGTTTCAAACCTCATCATCAGCCCGGAGACGTCCACTGCTGAACGAAGACCTCCCCCTTAGACCGCCACAGTGTACGACAACCTGCCATTTGCATCCACCGGTTGCCCGCGACTTTTACAATGTCGTCGGTCCACCTAGTGCGAGGCCTTCCTACGCTGCGTAGGACGGTTCGCGGTCGCCACGCAAGAACCTTTCTTCCCCATCGGTTGTCAGTTTTTCGTTGTTTGGCGAATATCCTCGTTCCGGATTCTATAGCGCAAAGTAACTCTGAGCATAGCTCTGATCTTCACCCGGCCCGCCACGAAACTACAACCATTACCAAATTACCTTGTCTTCTTCTAGCCAATTTTAGCCCCGCTGGCGTTTTTTATATTTTTCTGCTATTACTTTTTTCGTAAAAATAAAACAGAAAACAAAATTCACTTTAAATCCCGTACCAAATAAACAAATACATAATAATCGTAATATGACTTAGGCTGTCATAATTTTGCGATTGTCGATGTTATGAAATGTCAAACTCCACAGATTATTATGTGCTTCATATTGAATTATGAGTGGTTTTTTCAAGGTTTGGTAGTGAATAGCAAGTGTAAAGCGAATTCATTCTTCTATTTCAGGGGAATGGCAACATCGATCTGTTTATTATATTTGTCTATGGTTTATTAGTTAAAATATGGTTATAATAGGTTTATGCATACCAACACATTTTATCGGCTTAATAGGCTATAATGAGTTTAAAACGCGTAATAACTATAAAGCTGTTATGAAACTGTTTAAGCAATTTTCATGCATAAGACCGTTAGTATCGCCGTTAAAACGCTCCTGTTTTAAACGACTTTTTTTTAATTCCTGAGAAAATATGTCAAATTACAAGTATATAAGCTATTTTATAATGCATTTTATGAAATATATAATGTATTAAAAAAGTGTAAATCTGCTGTTACGTACATTTTGACCAAGATCAATGAACTTTCTGTATGGAAGCTGTTTTTATGCGCGATTTCAAGGTTGCCCCATAATAAAAGTTGTTCATAATAATGAGTACATACATTCCCTTCAGTATGACTACACCTTTTTGTAACACGTTGTATATTATAAATCACGTATAAAAATAAAAAAACAAGATAAAATACCCTGAAGTAAAAAAAAAACACGTACAAGATGTTTGATCAAGATTAAAAAAAAAAATCCTGGTCCTTTTCCTTCATCCTGGGTAGCTTCAATGAGCTCTATGGAGTTTATGTATGGATTTTCATACCACTGCCTTTCGTTGTAAGTGAACATCGTGAAGAAAGTACACGTCCGGAGAAGAAATTCAATGGCATACGTGAATCCCGCAACTGGGCTAGCGTAGCGTAGCGTGGCCCCATCACCCTTCAAGGGATATGAATTGAATAAAATTTGTAATTTTAGCAAATAAAATTTAGCCAGCAATTTTTATAACTACTTATAGAACTACTTAACTAATTAATGAAATAACTATCACGTGTAACGTCGGTGTTATCAATAAACAATAGTATTATTATACTTATTATAATTATTTTTATTTAAAATCTTTACGAACACTCTACAGTTTTCGCTGTTCCCGCCGAAGTCCAGGCCCCGAGTGTAGCTCTATAGTTGTATATATAAGAGGCGTTTGTTGGTCTGTTTTGTACTAATTAAACATCTTTCAAGATGATATTTTTTTTGTATTACTTGGGTAGGTATTTCAATTAGATACGTATGCTGCGTTCCGTAATGCGCTAAAAGTGATAATATCGCGAATTTGACCAAAGTGACAAGTATTACTCGATCAAATAAAAACCCTTATATTTTGTGACTATTAAATTTGGTAGGATTCACGTTATTATCACTTTTAGCGCATTATGGAACTCGGCACAATGCTGTGTTCCGTAATGTGCTAAAAGTGATAATATCGCGAATCCGACCAAAGTGACAAGTATTACTCGATCAAATCAAAGCCCTTATATTTTGTGACTATTAAATTTGGTCGGATTCACGTTATTATCACTTTTAGCGCATTATGGAACTCGGCACAATGCTGCGGTCCGTAATGCGCTAAAAGTGATAATATCGCGAATCCGACCTAAGTGACAAGTATTACTCGATCAAATCAAAGCCCTTATATTTTATGACTATTAAATTTGGTAGGATTCGCGATATTATCACTTTTAGCGCATTACGGAATTCAGCAGTATTTGAATGAGCCATATAAAAAACAAATAGATATAGTACATATAGTATAGTTACATGTTATAATTATATAATATGTTTAGAAGGCATATTTTGTAGCTTAAAAATCTCCGTACATGATCCCTGAAAACAAGATCACTGTTCCGCGCAGGTGTGTCCAGGATAAAGACAGGCTTAGGCTAGGCCCAGGATACGGCATGCCGTTTAGTTACACGCGCATTTCAATTTTTTTTAAGATATCGAATCATTGAACATCTCGCGTCTTTCAAAATTTTTGAAGATATCAAATCATTGAACATACCTACTTACTTATAAAAATCACAATCGGTGAAATTACTGAAATAATATCAAAAGTTAATTATATTTTTTTTTTTAATGTTTTTAAATTTAAATTAAGCTCCGACTTACACTCCGTGTAAGTGTCAGAACCGCTGGACCAACAAAGATATTTTTGATGTGTGGTAAATACTAAACTCTACTAAGTACTGTTTTGCTACTATTTCACACCTACAGCCTCAAGGCGTGAAAAGGCAACAAATATACCTACACATACCTAATACACAAAACTTTTACTTACCGAAAAATTCGTTCGTTTCCGGGCTGATGATGATGATGACATCTTTATAACATTTCATTTTGTTTTATTTTATAATCAAAAGATTTTTTATAACATTTTTTTCCTGACTGAATGTTGTGCTCAGCAATAAATATCATCAATTGCACATTTTTCATAACGTTATTCAGTGTACCGTAAAACGAGGTGACATTGATACATTTTGAAACAAAAATGTGTGCAACATATTTAATTAACACCGTGTAAATGTGAAAAATTGGAAGTGATGGACATACTAAGAAAATCCTTTTAAAATGTAATTTTTGAAAAAAAAATGTAATCTAAGTTATATTGTAAACTAGCTTTTGCCCGCGGCTTTGCCCGCGTAGTAATGTTGAATACTGGAATTCGGTTAAATCGGGGCCCAACTCAATTGAATCATTAAAATACGTATATTATTGCATTTTTTCCAAGCCGCTTGGAAGTCTTTAAGTTTTCTTGAGGATGACCAAATTTGGCATGTCGCGTTTGCAATACTTACTTCAAAACAAAGCCGTCTTGTTGAATTTTAAACAGACAGACAGATGGACATGACAAACTTATAAGAATTCCTCGTAGTACTACGGAACCTTAAAAATGTCTGCTAATGACGCTATAGTTGCCGGGGCCTTTGACCCGAAAGATTACAATATTTCTTTGTAGACAACGTTTTTGATTTTTTTGTTGGAAGGTGCTAAAATAGCCAGGCTTTCAGGGGAGCTAACTCGCGAGCAAGCCACATAGAACTGACCATGCGAAAAACAGTCCTGCCTTAAATCAATACCAGCGTATTTTAAAGTTTGACCCTGAGCCCTATTGATGGTCATGGCAAAACAAACTTTTAGAGGAAATTGAAGCCTTTTGGAGTCATAAGGTAAGTCACTGGGAATCATGGGAATACGCGGCACAAACACTGTTTCGCCATGGGCACACCCAGTCAAAATGATGGCCTCAACCAGATTACGATGCAGCATTTTTACTTGTAACCTGGTTCCATTACACAATTTGGGTGGTCTTAAATTCCGAAGGAGCATGACGGGTGTACCTTTCTTCAGGATAAGCCTCTGATATGGTAGTCTTAATGAATTTAAAAACTCAACTGGATAGTTTACAGCATCATCATTATTGCATACCGTATCAACAGAGTCAATGAAATGAAATAAGCTTAAGCAGAAAAAGTATGATAACAAAGAACGTAAAAAGATTACCAAAATATCGCAAGAATTACGAAACTCCGATAAAATACAGTGCTGCACTGATCGCTTAGGTAGACTCGGTGTGGGTTGGAGTGGGGCGTGCTTGAGGTACAGCGCGTCATACTCGGGTTTTAACGTATCTGAGCCGACGCGGGATGGACGTTTCGAAAGCGCTGTGCTTGGTGCGTGCACCGGATCAAGTACATGTGTTTAAAATATTTATCTTCTTACGCATAAACACTCGATTAGCTAATCTATAAATATAAAAAAAATTTTTTAAATGAAAAACTGACCCGTGGCCTTCCAGTTTTGAAATTGTTTGAAAATTCTGAAACATGTTTATGTTTATTTTATCTTATCTCTTAAGTCAAAAAACTTAACAGCCTTAAATGAATGGTTTCGGCAAAATGGTATTTTAATGATACATTGAACCCCTTGCGAATTTTTCAAAATCGTTGCTGAGTGTGCGTTTCTCTGCATCAGCCCTTAACACTAATGGTATATCGGCCTACCCTGATTGGGCCATATTCACTACGCTGGCCCAGTGCAGGTTGGCGGATTCACATACACTATCGTATTTCTTCTCCTGAAATATGAAGGTTTCCTCATGATGTTTTCCTTCACCGAAAAGCCAGTGGTATTATCCATGCGTAAGTTTCAAAGAACTAATTGTAACGGGCTCGCCCGGGTTCGAACCCGCGACCCCAAGAATGTGAGTCGAGCTTGATCTCACTGAAGCTACCACAGCTTGAGCTGAGTGTAAGTTTATACCACTCAAAATGTAGTTTAGGCATTTAAAAGTAAGTTAATTTAATATTAAAAATTAATTTAGCAGCTTAGGCTGTACAGTATCTATAATAATTATGTCCGTCAAACAGTCGTCTGCGTGGACCTACAAAAAAATAGCCTATGTCCGTTTCCGAACCTTATGCTATAACTACCTATCCAAAAATGCAGCTCCATCTGTTCAGCCGACCAATAAATACGCCCATCCCCGTCCCCAATCCCAGCCTCATCCCTATAAGCGCCCCCTTCCCCATCCCCATCCCGATACCAAATGTCTTTTTAATATGAACACGCCCATCCCCGTCCACATCCCAGTTCCCTCTCTCATCCCCATCCCGAACCCCATCCCATCCCCACCCCCATCCCGATTTCAACTTTCATCTTAATATGGACACGGCCATCCCCGTTCCCAGCCTCATCCACATCCGCATCCCATCCCCACCTGTCCCCACCAATTCCCCACCCATACCCACCCCATCCCCATCCCATCCCCATCCCCACCCCATCCCCATCCCCATCCCGATACCAATTGTAATCTTAATATTAACATGCCGATCTCCGTCCCGTCTCCGTTCCCAGTATCATCCCCACCCCCACCCCCATCCCCACATCTATCCCCATCCCTATACCAAATTTCATTTTAATATGTACAGCCGTTACAAAGTTAAGGAGAAACAAACGTACTATCACTAAAACTTAGTTTTTTTTTTATACTAACGGGAGTCGACTTTGAAAAAACTGTGACACCCGTATCTTCTTATTTTTATAGTAGAATATGTATACCAAGTTTTGTATCAATCGAACCAGAGAATAAAAAGTTTCATACAAACTTTAACACCCCATTTAACCCCCTTCGGGGTTGATTTTCGAAAAATCCTTTCTTAGTGGGCGTTTACACCTCTCCAAAAACATACCCTCCAAATTTCAAGTCTCTACGTTTAGCGGTTTGGGCTGTACGTTGTTTATATGTCAGTCAGTCAGTCAGTAAGTCAGTCAGTCAGTCAGTCAGGACATAGCCTTTTATAGTTATAGATTAATATAAATACGCCCATCCCCGTCCACATCCCCGTTCCCTCCCTCATCCCCATCCCGAACCCCATCCCATCCCCACCCCCATCCCGATTTCAACTTTCATCTTAATATGGACACGCCCATCCCCGTTCCCAGCCTCATCCACATCCACATCCCATCCCCACCTGTCCTCACCAAATCCCCACCCCATCCCCACCCATCCCCATCCCATCCCCACCCCATCCCCATCCCGATACCAATTGTAATCTTAATATTAACATGCCTATCTCCGTCCCGTCTCCGTTCCCAGTATCATCGCCACCCCCACCCTCACCCCCACCCCCACCCCCATCCCCACATCTATCCCCATCCCTATACAAAATTTCATTTTAATATGTACAGCCGTTACAAAGTTAAGGAGAAGCAAACGTACTATCACTAAAACTTAGTTTTTTTTTAATACTAACGGGAGCTGATTTTGAAAAAACTGTGACACCCGTATCTTCTTATTTTTATAGTAGAATACGTATACCAAGTTTTGTATCAATCGAACCAGAGAATAAAAAGTTTCATACAAACTTTAACACCCCATTTAACCCCCTTCGGGGTTGATTTTCGAAAAATCCTTTCTTAGTGGGCGTTTACACCTCTCCAAAAACATACCCTCCAAATTTCAAGTATCTACGTTTAGCGGTTTGGGCTGTACGTTGTCTATATGTCAGTCAGTCAGTCAGTCAGTCAGTCAGGACAAAGCCTTTTATAGTTATAGAGTATCATCGCCACCCCCACCCTCACCCCCACCCCCACCCCCACCCCCATCCCCACATCTATCCCCATCCCTATACCAAATTTCATTTTAATATGTACAGCCGTTACAAAGTTAAGGAGAAACAAACGTACTATCACTAAAACTTAGTTTTTTTTTATACTAACGGGAGCTGATTTTGAAAAAACTGTGACACCCGTATCTTCTTATTTTTATAGTAGAATACGTATACCAAGTTTTGTATCAATCGAACCAGAGAATAAAAAGTTTCATACAAACTTTAACACCCCATTTAACCCCCTTCGGGGTTGATTTTCGAAAAATCCTTTCTTAGTGGGCGTTTACACCTCTCCAAAAACATACCCTCCAAATTTCAAGTCTCTACGTTTAGCGGTTTGGGCTGTACGTTGTCTATATGTCAGTCAGTCAGTCAGGACAAAGCCTTTTATAGTTATAGATAGATACTTTGAAACCGGCTGTTTTTTCGAATGATTTTGAAAGACACTCCGAGGAACAAAAACAAGTATTATTTTTTTTGAGATTGATATATATTTTTTTATATGTATTTTTTTATATTGTAGGGGCTACTTTCATTCAAGGGGTCCATTGATAGCGGGTGAATTTTATTTTATAAGACTATACATTGATCAGCAAGACCGGAGTAAGTAACTAAGTAATGTTTCACAATAAGTCCAGAATTATTATCATGCTGCATCAAAAAGTAGAATGGAACTCGAAAAATTTACATTATAATGGAATATGAAGTTGTATACAGCCATTTTTGCATTAATTCATATAACATTAGTTTATAATAATAATAATAATCCGTTTAATTCAGGCAATAGGAATTACTTAAAAACACGGGCCTATATTATAAATACCTTACAGACTAAGATACCAACAAAAACAAATCACTAACACTACTACATTTTCCTGGCCGTGTCGCTTCCCAGTAGCGTCGGAAAACCCCTTAGACCAGAAATGCTGAGAGGAACGCTGAGGCTATAACTTTTCATTTGTATGTTCAGTCTATTATCGACTAGAATTATTCTTCTTTTCGGTCCTTTTTCATTAACTCATAGGGGAACCTATTCCTATCACTGTTCCTAGCAAAGCCTCGTGAAATGGGGTAGTAGACTTAAAAATACAGCTTTAATGGTCAATTGATTTTTGGTTTTAATCTCTATGGCTTCTTCTAAGGTTTCCTCGGAGTATTTTTCTTTATAAAGGGACGGGCACCTGGTGTCCTGAATCCTGATGATTCTGATTGATGATCTTTTTCCACATAATATTTTTTTTTATAACTTCCACTAACCTCCATGCGAGGAAATATGGAAATATGGCGAAAACATCAGTAATGCCAGTCAAAATAAAAAGTATATCGTTCTGTTTTACTGAGAGAATTTAAAACAATAGTAATTTTTGACTAATCATTAAATTCGCCTCGATTCTCAAAGACCCCCCGTTTTACGGTATATAAAGCTTAAAAACATGCAATATCTGGGTATCCGTCCCAATGACTGCTTTGCCAATTAAGCTATAGTCTCTGCCTTAATCCGAGTTAATGTCAGGTTCGAGTCCTGCCTGAGGTCATAATTTTCTTACTGTTTAAACTTTAAAAACATAGAAAATCCCAAACGATGGAGCACGCTTGCCTAGAAGAAACCGATTCACTCGCGACTTGAAGACACCCAGATTATAATTATCTGGAAACACGCACTCAGGCATCACATTCCACTATTTAGCATAGAATGCGCTGCCTGATTGGGTGTTTCCCTAGACTTTGTAGACTGCATCTTCGTTTAACATTAGACGAGATGGCAGTCAAACGCAAGCCTATAATATTATTTAAAAAAAAAGTGTGATAACACTTCATACAAAATATTCAACGATAGTAAGTGATTTCATATCGTACCTACAAAGTTTTAAAATGCGCGAGCGTGGTAGCAGTGCGCGTTGATTTGGACCTCCGTGATCCGGGACCGCGGAGGACGACGGGGCTGTCATGACCAGCTTTTTGCCGTAGTTCCGATTGCAAAGGCGTCACACCTATTGGACGTTTTCACGACCCTATGTTACACGCTTTAGGTTGATAACGACACCGACACGACCACGACACAATACTTTTAAGTCAGCAGCTCGGACGACACGATATCGTCCTACGATACGTGACGTGTGAGATTTTATGCAACAGCTGCGGTCATGCAGTATGCCACGTGATCGTAGCAGCGCTAGGAAAAACTTATTGCCTTGCGATTCCCAAAAGTGTAATAGTGTATTCGAGGTATGTGCACTGTGTTGTCCGCCGATATCGGCACAATACTTATCGTTGTCGGCGACGATACCGTCCACGGCAACGACACAGTGTGAAAGCGTTCATGAAACTACCAGTCCTACTATATCGTGTCGGTGTCGTTTATAGATTCTATATGCAGTAGAAGCAATTCTTTGAATGTGAAATATCCGTCGTTTTTTTTTGTTGTTCTTAATACTTACTTATAATACCTAAAACACCCAGACACAAAAAAAAACATGATCGTCACTTAAATGTTTGTCCTGGGTGGGAATCGAACCCACGCCCTACTGTTCTGAAGGTTCTGTTCTACCAACTGAGTTATAGGGTATATAATCGAAGGAGTCTTAAGCAATACCATAAAGCTGGCTCTTCACTATATATTATAGCCCGAGATATAAATTATATCCCGCGATTGGCCTTCAGAGAGATGTACAGCCTTACTTAAAAACGCCGCGAAAACTTAGTCACTGCTTAAACTTCTCTGTCTTGTTCTTGCATGTTACACTTCACGTCAGAGAGAAGATGGCAGAGCATCATAAAGTAAGACTGGTCATGAATAAAGACAAACATTATCATGTGGGATGAACAAATACTTTTTAAATGTCGGGGACTGAAAACTCGGGACGAATATGGCATAAATCGTAATATATGTAAATTACATCTAAGTGTGAACGGTTCCATTTAAAAGTATGGTTAGTGATATTAGTTTTATATCTCGAGCTATTTAATGCTACATTATATCTCATAGTGTCAAGCCAGCATTACGCGGAACCCTGTTTAAAAAGATAATCTAATTGTAAATCATCATAAACTTACTTAACTAAATATTTGACACTGGCAAATGTACAAAGTGCGACGCCATAATCCTCATAGGAGGAAAGAAGAAAAAAATATCTAACTAGCTGTACCAGATAGAGAAGAAATTAAATAAAATGAAACTAAAAGTTTTCAATACAAAATATCATACAGTGTTGCCAAGTTATACATCATTTTGAAGAGTTTGCATAGAATGTAGCGCCCCCAATTTTTTTTACTCTTTCTGGTACAGCTATACCTACTCCAATTTTTTTTAAATTCAGATTATACGTGCGTTTGATAGCACCCTGCCTGATGGTAAGCAACTAAAGCAACGGCGCGGTCGACGATGGAAGTACACTTGCCCAGAAGAACCTATTTAGAACTTATTTTAAGCACACTTGCCCAGAAGAACCTATCTACTCTACATTTGAAGACATGCATTGTACTTTACTGGAAATAAACTACTCCGTCAGAAAAAAACACAACATCGACCTACGAATAAAAAAAATCTTCAGAAAATTACAAAATGAACTGTAAAAAAGTGATTAATTAATAACGAGACGAGACGAGCAAGTCGCTTGCATGCTGGTAATACTCTACTTGTGTCACTTCCATACCATCCAACTGTAACAAAAAAAAACACTATAAATAATTATTTAAGTAAGTACTTTCCCAACTTTGTTAATTAGGTACAATTATTTTAATAATCATCACATAACTTCTTATAAAATAATTAATATGATTTAATGAATAATTAATTTAATATATTTAACAAATACAATTAAATTTTAAATTAATAACGAAAAACTAAATTTTTTATTCAATAATTAGTGCCTACCTACCTAATAATTTTATATTAGACTATCCGTAAACATCCACAAAGTTTTTTGTAAGTGCCGCCATCTTTCTTCTCATAAACGGACTACCACCTGTAATAAGGAAAACCACCTAACAAAACACAACTTACATTGTAACTTTGTTGAGTTACTTAACTCCGCTATTGGCGACAAATATCACAGATGGCGCTGTTTTAAATACAATGGTATCCATTCCATTTAAATAAATTTAAATCGGTGTGGGAATTTCCAGAACTAGAACCCAAAATGCTTGTGGTTTTTGTAATCATCAGATTTAGGTTACTTATCCGTGTCAATAGATGTCGTGACGCACGTCACAGACATGAGAACTGAAGAGAGAAGTTAATAGAACGAAAATGTGACGGGCCGCGCTAGCCGGCATTAAGTGCAAATACGCTTTATGTCAATTTCTACTAATATACTTATTTTTAAACTGAGACATATAAACCGAACATATTATTATATCGCGATCATATAATATCTACAGTTTACGACACTATCAAGAAACGGACATTGGCAGAATTGTGACACTAGTCGCAGAAGCCATAAACCCAAGAAGTCAAGTTTTAAACTGAGAATACTCAAACAGACAATCGTAGGAAACCAAACCACAATGCATCGTTTGCAAAATGGCATTTCGAGCGTTTTACTTCTAATGCGCGACCAATGATTGACAATTTTTCGTCGTAGTTTATATACAAATAAGTGTGAAAAAGGCGTCAGCGGTTTTCCATACTTTACAATATTGTTTTGACAGCCCTACCTAAGAAGTAGGGCTTTCGCTTTTCTGAGGACATGAGTATATTATAGCTAGGATAAGTTTAGGTAGGGCCTTGGTAGTGTCAATTTCAGTATTTTGAGTAGATTATAGATACCCAAAATAGGAGGATCAACCCACAAGGGTTAAAAAAATCAATTTAGGGTCCGTGAGATGTAAACGAAGCTCCATGTCAGTAAATCTCAATCGTGACTTTAACTTTGAGTTTCCATCATAGCTACCTGCTTTAGAGTCGTCTACTAGGTACACAATAAACTTAAAAAGACATGTTTAATGAATTTGCCTTTAACTCTGAAAACACTTGTTTTAAAAACAATTTTCTATACTAACTTGTTTGCTCTGGTTAGGGACTTTTCCCCTTTACCTTGACGTTGCGTGGCAGACCGACCTCTATCCCTGAGAGCTCCGTGGTAGCATTATGTTGCGTTACAACGTGTCAGTTAATAATATTGTAAATATAATATGAAAAATAAGGGACGACAGGACGACGACTTTTTTAGATTGATAAAAAAAGCTGGAAACTGCACAAAACGTTCGTAAAAATAATGTTTATAAAATGCGCTTTATTTTCAACGGACTTCAAAAAAAGAGGCTCTCAATTCGAGTGATTTTGATAAGTCTTTTTTTTGTTTGTTTTGTAATATTTCAGAGGTGGTCCCATATAAATTTTATCGATAACGGTTCAGTAGTTTGGTTTTTAAATCAATATTACTAGAAAATATGCAGATGACATCCAGGTATTCGAAGTTAAAGTCGGTTGTATTAAAAAAATACTAATAATACGCTTTAAAAATATTTAAAAAACATTCTGTCTAATTGAGAACCTCCTTTTTGAAGTCGGTTGAAAAGCATATTATTGTACTTCGTGATCATTGTAGTTAGGAACACAAATAGCGCAGCAAGGTTTGTAATATCAGCTGACATAAGATTTTTCCTTGAAATTGAATTTCCTTGTGACATCGGAGACGCTGTTTCGTTCCCATGACAACGGTTACGATGGCGCCGAGTCGTGGTGCGCAACTCTGTATTAAAATGAACGTGCTGAGCCTTGTGCAGAAACAACGCGCATGTACAAGTGTGTCCTGAATGAACACGTCAATGAAAATCAGACAACAAGCCAGGCCTTCGAGGATTTAGCTCTCTCTCTCGTACTTAATCAAAGAGCCAGCGTTATCAAAGAAAACATAAACACTACCTAGATTATAAGCTTCATACTAAGAAAAGAAAGAATAAAATTAAATAAGATGAATAAAATAAAGAATAAGAAAAGAAAAGATGTATTGTATTGTATACTATTTGACTGATATTTAAACAATAGTGCTGTCCTCAGCTTCAAATGTGTTGCTTGAAAGTGAAATAACGCTGATCACAAACTATACACACACGGGCCATAGAAGTCTAAATTTATTGCAGTTCTCGGCATGAGCCGAAATCACGCTAGCACCGATAGCACGCGCCAAGGACTAATTGGTCTTTCCCCGCGCGGGAAAGTGATAAAGCTAGAATATGGATACATCTGTCTCGTTTTCGCGGGGAAAAAATAGTGGATAGACGTTTATCACGGCTCGCATGCTATAGGCGGGCTGGTGGGCCACTAGATCATCACCGGTGGCCCCTCAGACTCGTCTTTGGCCGGTCGACACGCACAACCCAAACAATCAACAATAATCAACAATCAACATCAACAATAATCATTTATTGTGATCAGAGAAGAACCCGCGTGTGCTTAGCTTTGAGCTTATCGGAGTTCCCACTCCGATAAGCTCAAAGCGAAGATTGTAGAATGGAAATTCTAGATTCAAATTTTTTAAGGTTGGTATTTCTAGGTGCCAGGAAGAGATTGCTTTTAGCCGCCACTTTCCATTATTTAACTTTATTTAATTATTTATTTATTTTTGGTGTTGAGAGTTAATCAATCAATAAAAATTCTGCAAATCGTGATTGGTAGAATTTACTTACCTTTTCCTACTATACTTGTTATATCGTACCAACAGGCGCTGCTGCGCGAGTACCGTTCTATGTCGCTAAAGACGTGTCGGTATACCAGATTTACCCGTATACCGAATTTTATCGGTTTTAATGTCAAATTTATCGATCGTTAGGAACGGTACTCGCGCTACTGACATTATACAATCACGCCCAGCCATAATACATTTTTAGTATGGGAACGCACACAAAAACCTTACGCCATTGAAGACCAAGGTGAGACCTATTTGTGATAGTTAAATATAGGATAAACCCCATAAATCATCAGTTCAACCCGAGAAAATCCTAGAACATAAAGATATTGGCAGGGTGGAACGAGACAACCTAGTATTTTTGTGCGCTCTTGATGACCTTTATCTAATGCGTCAGGTCTCAAGTTGGTTCAATCACGTCATTTTAACCAAAAAAAACAACACTTATACAGGATTAGTAATAATCATTTAGCATCCTTTTAAAGGCATATTCTGTTTTTACTATGGGGCCAACATTGAAATCGCAAAAAAGAAACAGCTCCAAACATTTTGCCCAAGGTCGATGAACTTTTTGTATGGAACAGCTGATATTTTTTCGCGATTTCATTCGTGGCCCCATACCTAGTAAAAATTGTTTGTTTTGATGTACAGAATATGCCCTTAAAAGGAAACTGATTAGACCCTAACTGATTAGAACTAACCCTGTCAACAAACATACCAAAATTTGAAGAGTTAAGAGGCCTATATATTTAAGCACGACAAATGGGGCCCATCGTGATACTTGATGTCGTAAGATTTTTGCAATGCGTACTAAGTATAAATTGGAATATATCTCGCCCACATTTCCCGCTATCCCACAATGTGGTCGATTTTGAAGGTTTTACTTGACACATTGAGCTAAGACAGAACTAAATTAACTAATATATTGCTGTCCTTAGCTAACGCGCCTAGTAAAAAAGCGACAGCAATATTTTAATTAGTTTTAGAACTGTCAATTATAGCCTTCAAAATTGACTACATTGTATCACTTCAATATTCCCGATGCCTCACAAACTTAATTTTCTATGAAACTAGAAACCTTGGGAATCTATGTCTTTGCTGACGCCATTGTCTCGCGTCACCACAAGTGGAATAAATTTGGTGAGACATTCCCTCAGCATCGGGACAATATTTTATGCATTAATTTAAAAAAAAGTTGATTTAGGTAGATTGACTGCTCAGTGTGGTCGATTCTGACGGCTTTCGTTGACTGTTCTAAACTAATTAAAATATTGCTGTAATTTTTTTACTAGGCATGTTAGCTAAGGACAGCAATACTTTAGTTAAGTAGTACGTAGCGTAGTTAGTACGTAGCGTATAATACGTAGCGCTCGTGGCGTAGCTTGTCTAGTTGATTCTAAACGATCACCGATGTTAAGCAACGGACGGTCCGGTCAGTCTTCGGATGGGTGACCGTGAGTGGCATTTATTTCTGAGCGCTACCGTGGATCAGATGACACGTTAAATTGTTGGTCCCGGTTGTTTGTTCTAGTTTCTATAACAACAACCGTCAGCCATGTCAGAGGCCTTCGGGCGGCACATTAACTCTGACACTAGGGCTGGCCACTCAGCCTATACGAACTTACTTACTAACTTACTTTAGTTAGTTTAGAACTGTCAACTAAAACCGTCAGAAGCGACCATATTGTAATGTTATATAACATGTCTATAATTAACTAGGGCCCCCTCGGTTTCACACGCGTGATTACGAATAACGGTATGATGATATTGACAAAAAATTGTCTGTATGTTATTCCGGGACAAGCTCTCTTCATTCCGAGTTTCATCTAAATCTGTTCAGCCATTTTGGCGTGAAGAGGCAACAAACATAAACAGAAAATAAACAGTAACAACATCAACATTCAACAACCTTTCGCATATAATAATAATAATAAAAAAACATTGATGGTCTGAAATAAAACAGGAACTTGAATGCATTCGCAACCAAAACTTTATTACATAAAGTTGTTATCGTTACGTCCCAGGAGGCACAATTTAATCCAAGATATAACTTATGTATTTTATCTACGCGTGTAACCGTGCGGTACCATGACGTCAGACGTACTATGGTCTATTCTATGCTGACGTGCTACCTTGCTTCCCCCGACGTCTGTCGCCCCACAGGAGGGCCAAGCACGACGTTTCCAAACTATAGTCGGCATAAAGTATAGTCTAAATCAATAAAAAAGTATATCTAAATAATAATCAACGGGGTAATGCAGCCAGCATCTCGGGAACTCTACCGCATGGTGGCGATCTAGACGGCGTATTTGTTTTATAGTTACTAGGGGTTTTTTTTATTTATTTTTTTAGTTTATTTATATATTTTTTTTATTGTAAATAAGTAGTTAGTTTTTAGTATATAGTTTAAATATTTATTTAAAATTTAGTACATATGTAAATATTATAGATGTTTATATAGACAGCAAATAAAAAATAAAGAAACGCAATAATCAACTATAGTCGGTTGTAACGTTTTTTCAAAAAGTATTGTACCATGAGAATTCGTGAAAATTTACTATTCCATATACGTTTGCATCACATACATTTTTTTGTTTGCATCACGTACATCTTGGCTATGTCCAAAAACTGCATCCAGACCCACCGGAGGACGGGCAGCAGCGTCCTCGAGGTTAACGATGGTGAGCATTCTGCGATCCCCAAGCCACCTGCCAAGCGTGGGCATTATGGCAATGTTCCCAGTAACTTCTCTAGTAACACAGTATTTTTTGCACACTACTGCTTGGCGTTTGATTAACTAGCAAAGGTGTGGTACTTCCCAGGCGGACTCTAAAAGAGAGTCCTTTATACAAGAGTAGTAAAAGTTACCCACTGTTATGAGTACAATGACCTCCGTACGGCTTAGTAGTACTGTTTTGCGTCACCCATATAATTAGAATTACAAAGTAACAGAAATTTCAAATATTTAATTTTTTATTTTCAACGTATTGCTTAATCTAGTTTTCAACCGACTTCAAAAAAGGAGGTTCTCAATTCGACAGTATGTTTTTTTTTGTATGTTACTCGATTACTCCGCCAATTATGAATAGATTTTGATGATTTTGGTTGTTTGGTAGGTAATACTTCGGAAGTGGTCCCATATAAATTTTATCGAAATCGTTTCAGTAGTTTGGTTTTTAATCAAAATTACTAGATTATATGTAGATGACATCCAGGTATTCGAAGTTGAAGTCGCTTGTTTTTTTTAAAGCGTATTATAAAATAGAAAAGAGGTGTAGCGTGCGAGTCGAATTGTGCACTTTGACTCTACGTGGTGATTACTACGGGACGGCGTAGCACGCTACGAGCATTACAAATTCGGGCAAAGAACGACGAAACGAACGAGCTAATTTGGTATCAGAAGTCTGTATGAAAGAATAATAAGAATCAATAAAGTATATTTCGCGGCCAACGTGGTTGTATTTAACTGAAGACGAATTGCCACGGGTTCATCGTTCGCATAGACAGATTTTCTTTTGAGAGTGGGTTAAGAATAGTTAAGGCGAAATAAAACCCAAAGTTCAATCGTTTCACGGACGCAAACCCTTTTTGGACCTTACAACATAACTTACCGATAAAAAAGTTCATGTTATAAGTTATTCATATTTATTTGTTTACCAGTTTAATATTAATAAAACATAAAGTTTTAAACTAGAGCACAATACATAAACCCATGTTTAACCCATCTTAGATGGGCCATCTACGTATATGTCCCTGTTATGGCGCTTCCAAGAACTAGGAGAGAAACAGTATCTTTTAGTTTAGACTATATAATAATAATAATGTGGTCGATTCTGACGGTCTTAGTTGAGAGTTCTAAACTAATTAAAATATTGCTGTCACTTTTTTACTAGGCATGTTAGCTAAGGACAGCAATACTTTAGTTAGTTTAGTTCTGTCAACTTAAACCTTCAGAATTGACCACATTATATAACAAATAGATATTATTATCACAATCTTACGTATCTTACCCACTAGTATTTATACAAATATTATAGTCATTATAGTAATTTATAAAATTATCATTACATTATTTATAAAAGAATTAACAAATATCAAAGTACTTACTTAAGCTTAATAGTTTATACATTATTGTAGGGATGATTAAAACATCAATTTTCTACTACTTGTTTTTCATAACTTCTAATTAACATTTTGATACATTATATTTATAGTTTTAAACACGTTATCCATTACTAATCGACACGCGAACTCTAATTATAATTGACGAAAATTCTTTCATCATATATATAGTATATAGAGAGAGAGCTAGATCCTCCGAAAAAAGAAGAGTAAAATAAAAATTCCAACTAATGCTACTTTCCTCTTTACAAGTTAGTAATACATTTTCGATAAAATACTAAATATTAAATTTAAATGAATTAACTGCAATTGTCTTGAGTTATTTATAACGTACTCTAAAATTGAGTAGTGCAAAAAATTCGCGTGCTAAACCTTTTAATTGGTCCCATATGAAAATGATGTTATCAATATATTGTCGACTGTTGTTTTTGAAAGCTACCCCTTAAGCGAGTCCTCAGATTTTAAACAGCGGAGGTGTGCTGTGCGCAGCGGGATCGGCGCGACGGACAGGGTTCGTGGGGCGGGCGGAACGGACCGCGCGCGCTCGAGGTCGATAAGCAGTGTGGCAGGGTGCTTCGGACCGACCGCACATTGGCAAGCCACCGGAAACAATTCGCGGTACACTTAAATCGTGCGCTTAGCTTTTACAGTTTAAAAACACGTCCGTCTTTACTGCTACATCATACCGCACCTGACGCCAAGCTGCCGAGTCTTCCGCAGTCATGTAAGCAATTTGACCAAAGGTTGGGGCAACCTGTGGGTTGTCTCAACTCTTAGGTCATCGTTTGTTAATTCCAATCAAACATTCACAATTGAAGTAGCTTAAGCTCGCATAGAATGCCTCTCACGTAAGCGAAAGTCTTTTTGTGGCGTGTAACTCGCGAAAATGTAAAAAATATTTGGCTATAGAACTGACAAAGCCGACATGTAACTGGTGGTTATTTTATCAGCTTTGTCAGTTTATACCTACTCCTTTAGGGTCATGTCAAGGCTTGCAAATTATAAATTAATCTTTATTGAATATTTCTGAAATTGTTTTTGATTTAGCTATCGATGTTTTTTTTTTTACTTTAGTTGTTCAGCAGTATTACAAGCAGTGTTGGCGCAGGACTTCGGCGTCTATCGAGATCCTTGAATGATGCTGTATCAATTAATATAAATGTTTATAGGTAAAGAAGGGAGTTGGCTGAGAGGCCAACTGTTAGGTCAAGCTTTACATACCACACGTTTACTTTTGCTAGACAAAAGATATGTTCTGTAGAAATCTATGAAACACTTATAAATAGGCTATAAGCTTGTTAAAGCTTTCTACAGGTCACATGTTTATTACAGCCTGGTTTAACAAACGTCATATTTGATACTGATTATAGGTATTTAGTTAAATATACATATTTAGTTCGATCGCTCGAAGTACTGATAACCAATGGGGAATAAAGGTTCATGAGTGGCGACCGCGAACCGGAAGACGCAGCGTAGGAAGGCCTCCCACTAGGTGGACCGACGACATTGTAAAAGTCGTGGACAACCGGTGGATCAAATGGCAGGTTGTCGTAAAGTGTGGCGGTCTAAGGGGGAGGTCTTCATTCAGCAGTGTACATCTCCGGGTTGATGATGATGACATATTTAGTAAATGTTTTTTTCAAGTCACCAAGAAACATTACGAATCTTATTTTAACAATATTTAAAAAGCCGGTAAATATTCAATATTTTTATACTCTATTTTCATCCTGTTATAAAAAAATGGCTAATAATAGATTTATATTTTTTTAATCTATTAGATCTATTCGTTTATTATCAGACTTTTACATTTACATAAATACTACAGAAAATAGATGTCTGGGCAGCTATGTAGCTATTTTGAGAAAAAATACTTATAATTGAATCATTCATGAAGATACAAAAACAGTTCCCGATCCGACCACTCCTAGCAACAGGAAGTATTCCGTTTTTGGTATAGGCACCGGTTACCAGAGGCACACAAACACGCACCGACCTCGCCGGCGAGGTCGAGGACTCCCCAGATCTGTCAGAAGATCGGTTAGATTCTCTTCAAATAGTCAACCAGATCAACCTACTAGGGCCCCAGGGCATACCCCTTCTGGGGTGCCAGGGCAAATCTGACCCCACTCCCGGCGACGGCCAAACCGAGGTTCGTACCGTCTGAGGTACCGCCTATAGTCGCCTTTAACCTAAACCTAGGCCGAGCGCTGTTTGCGCTTGCTTAAAGTCCGGTGACGCTGTAGAGGCCATCTGAGGCCAACAGCATCAGTCATTAAAAAAAAAAAAAAAATACAAAAACAAAATAACAATGCGCAAGCGCAGAAAGTAATGTAGGTATGCATTATTTACTACAAAGTATACCTACTCGTATTTATTAGGTAGCGTGTTAAGGCTCTACCTGTTCACGGAGTGCCTATTACTAGCTCTGGAATTTTACAATTGATTACTAGAATCATTAGAGTTTGCAAACGGATAACAATAATTGTATAGTATACACAAACGTTTTATTAAGTTAAATATTTTTTATCAATACGCGATTTTAGTAGTGCCAACAAAAACTCAAAGTAAGTAAATGTTTGAAACTTTTTGTTTCATTTTTGACCAGGTTTTTACATGTTTTAATTTATGAAACATTTAGTAACGTATTACTAATACATCAATTTAAAAAACGAGTACGAGTAGCGTTAGTTCTCGCTTCCGAGCAACCATAATATGCAACAAGCAGATGCTTCACCTCACAAGCCCTAGGGGCCTTATTTATTAATCGTACGCAAGAGTTGCGTATGCGAGCGGAGACGACCTTCGAACGATACTGTTTGGAATAAGGTTCAATATCGTTGGAAAGTCGGGTTCTTTCGCATGCGCAACTTTGTGGACGATTCTTAAATCAAACAAATTTTTGAAGATATAAAATCACTGAATATGAAAATGAAAAATCGCATTCGGTGAAATTGCTGAGAATATCATGACAAAGGTTCAGCAAAAAAAACCATTTTGATGTAAACAAGACGTAATATCTAAAAATAGTATTATATGTTATGCCCAGTTTTATGAATAAAAACATGTTTGGATCGAAATTCTATTTATTTCTAGCCTGTGTAATGTTATTTCAGTAATTTCAACGATTACGATTTTTCATGTCTATATTTTGTGATTTTATACATTTATAGGAAAAATATCTAACCAAAAATCGGCAGCGAAACAAATATTTTTAAATATTCTTTAAAAAAAAAAATACAACCGACAAAAATCGGCAGCGAAAAAATAATTCAATGTCGCGCGTGATATTCTTTAAAAAAAAATACAACCGACATCAATTTCGACTACTTACCTGGATGACATTTTCATAATTTCCGGATATTTTGATTTATTACTGTAATTTTGATTTAAAAACCACACTGCTGGATCGATTTCGATAAAATGTATACCTCCACCTCACCTAAAATAATAATCACCAAAATCTATTCATAATTGGCGGAGTAATCGCGTAACATACATAAAAAAAACATAGTTAGCTCCTACCATTATATAAAACTTAAATAAACAACGACTTCAAACAAAGTACGTAATTTCATTTTCTTGGATATCACATTTTTCCAGTTATCTATATATATACAAATCAATTGCTGTGCGTTTGTCTCGCTAAAACTCGAGAATGGCAGGACCGATTTGGCTATTTTAATATTAAAATATTTGTGAAAGTTCAGTTAAACGGCTGGACCGATTTCGATGTCATTTTGGGATTAGGGACCAAACTCTATCATTTATTTGCACCTATTTCAAATAAATGATAGATTTCCGAAGTAACAAACATTTAAAAAAACACAACCGAACAGAGAAACTCATCCTTTTATGAAATTGGTTAAAAAACGCACAAAAGCGACCTGTTAAATCCAATGCTGGAATATAAAAGCTGAGAGCATTAAAAATCCTGACAGGCACACACTCCGACGTAATGGATCCTGCCACCAAGATGTTTATTATTACAATAACGGAGTATTTCGCTGAAACAAAGGCAAAAGCGTCGCGTATGTAATAATATCAATACATAAACTGACAGAATCACACTGATTCACGCGCTTTTCAACCGACTTCTAAAAAGGAGGTTCTCAATTCGACTGTATGTTTTTTTTTTGTATGTATGTTACGCGATTACTATGAACTATGAACTGATTTTGATGTATTTTTTTGTTTGTTATGTAATACTTCAGAGGTGGTCCCATATACATTTTATCGAAATCGGTTCAGTAGTTTGGTTGTTAAATCAAAATTACTAGAAAATATTAAGATGTCAGCCAGGTATTCAAAGTTGAAGACGGTTTTACGGCGAAAGACGGTTCGGTTTTTTGACGGTTTTTTATAACGCGGATTATATATAGCTCAGTTGTAGTAAACTCTGTCAGAGCTGTAAGTTTCGATTCCCAGCCAGCAGCGCGAGTACCGTTCTTGACGATCTTTATATTTGAAATTTAAATCGTATATTTGACATTTAAATCAGTATAATTCGATAAAATTCGGTATATACTCAAGTAAATCTGCTATACCGACACGTCAAATTTAGCGACATAGAACGGTACTCGCGCTGCTGGTCAACATAGATGCCGAACATAGATATGTGCGTACCCCAATATTTAGATATAATGTGACAAAATTGGTACCAGTTTTTATTAACGAATAGACTAGTTCTATAAATTGACTAGACGAGTCTATTAATAGGCTAGTCTTTGGAATGGCATCGAAAATCTAGTACAAAAGCTCGATTTTTCATTTAATTAAAAAGTATAAGTACATTCATATTCCATCCACAATCATTCAATAGGTTTTACAATATTATTGTAAGCAACAGCGCTTTGATTATATACCCAGGCTAGCTGAGAAGCAAGACTAAAATAAAGAGATAATAGAAAAAAGGCTGTTGGAGGCAATTCAGAAATTCACCGAGTATTTGATCCAGGTGAACGCCTCGGCTCATATGTCAACTGATCCCACAGAAAAGCGAAGGCCCTACTTTACTTCTCTCTTCAGTTAACTGATCCCACTCGAACCGATCCCTATATACTTAGAAAATTTACCTGCCTATATATATATATGTATACATACCGTCTTATGCATAAAACACTCAAACCTATTTTAAATTTATTTGATGGCATATGCCTTTATTAACTACAACAAACTACAAAGACTACTTACTTACACTATAATAACCTACTACACAAAAAACAAAAGGTTTATCCAGACCGATGAAAGTCTTGAGACAGACCAAATGCTCAATATATTATACATACTAATATTTACCAATATTTTACCTATTTTAGATTAAAAGTGTCTTTAAATTTCTTTCGAATTATGTATTTGAGTTTATTTTCGAATACCTGGATGACATCTTCATATTTTCTAGTAATTTTGACTTAATAATCAAACTACTGCACCGATTTCGATAAAATTATATGGAACTACCTCTGAAGTATTACCTACCAAACAATAAAATAATCATTAAAATCAGTTCATAATTGGCGGAGTAATCGCGTAACAAACATAAAACATAAAATAATAATAACATGCCGTCCAATTGAGACCCTCCTTTTTTGAAGTCGGTTGAAAAGAAGACATATAACACTTTTTAACTAAAACATGTTTTAAACACGTTTTAGTGTTTTTTGCATAAAACAATAAATATATTCTTATTCTTTTTCTTAAAACGGATAATATATATATGCTAATATTTATTTAAAGACTGATTTTTAGGCTGAGGCAGCAGCGCAGCATCTAGAAATCTCCTAAACTGTATTTTTCCCAATTTAAAAGCGGGTTCAGTAGACTAAAGTAAAAAGCGTAAACTAAATCAACTTATCCCGCGGGATCAGTTAGGGGCGGAATCTGTTGACGTTAAGAGTCTTCCTGCGGGGCCGCTGCAAATTCTCGCAAGATCTAATCATCCCAGTAGAAGTTTTAAATTGACTATTATCGATTTTATTTAAAGGGGAAGCCACTGAGGCGTTAACAAGAGAGATCACTAGAATCTTTTTTCAATATTATTTTTTACCTCGTAGATATAAATTCAATTACACTATAGCGCGAATATTATATATACGAAAGTTTGTTGGTATGGTGTGTCTAGTGTGTGTTTGTGTGTATGTAAAAGCAATCAACCTTTTTGTAGTAAAAGTACTTTAAATGAATCTATAAATCATTATAAAACCCCGTTTAGAATAAAAAATTAGAAATAGAAGATTTAAAGATGAAAATGTTTCAAGGTTATCAAGTAGATACATATAATATAGTGCCAAATTGAATATGTGAGCTGCACCAAATAAAGGCCAGCAATATGATTACGCGTCGCATTGACCAGGCGCTCGGTATTTTTTTTGTAAAATAATAAAAGTGGTATCTTCAAGAAACTTACGATGAAGGAATGCTCGTCGAGAAGCCTAAGATAAATATAGATCTTTGAAAAGCTTGCCACTTGGTACCCTCAGCTAGCATTGAAGATACCTCGGCTTTGCATAAGTTGTTCCCGCGGACCATCTACTCAAATCACTTCTATTATTGACTATACGTATAGAACTCCATTTATTTCGTATTACAGCGGAGTCGTATTGTTTAAAGTGACGCGTTAATTCTTATTTTTGAGTATATTTACTAATAGTACTACAGTCTAGATTTTCGTTTTTTTTAAATTTATTTTTTTAATAAACCTGGGTTACAATTCAACTTTTAGTTTTCCATTTACTTCCTAAACTTCGTTTCTAAACTGGGAAGATAGATAAGGGAGGAGGAACAGAGGATATATAAGTACTTAGGTATACAATCTGTAACAAAAAGATTCAACAATACTGAAGGGTGTCTAGGTACTCAACATTATGAAATACTTTTACTATGGGGCCAACATTGAAACCGCGAAAAAAAATCAGTTGTTCCATACATTTTGTCCAAGGTCAATGAACTTCTTGTATGGAACAGCTGGTTTTTTCGCGATTTCAATGGTTGGACTCAGAGTAAAAGTTATTCATAAAGACGAGTACATACATACCCTTCAGTATTGCAGAACCTTTTTGTTACACATTGTATACTAGGCGCCAATTAAGTACGTGTAATAATTTTATCATCCCCCCCCCTTGCCTACAAAATGGGATACGCATTACATAAAACACTACTAACATTATACATTTCAATGAGATATAGGTAAAAAAAACATAACCCCAATTATTTCCTTATGCCGCACCACATTTTTTATTGTAATACAAAACAATATTGTATAATGAAACTACAGGCACAGTGATTAATTACCCAACCGGTGCTAAATCCTCCAATTACAGACATAGCGCTTAACTGAGTGGTAGTGTGTAGTGGTTCCTGTGGTAGTGGAGCGGTGGACGAGGCGTGTGTTTTCGTTACGTGAAGGGAAACGGACGCGTGACTTCAGTAGGGCGTCAATATCGCTGTGATCAACACGTGTTATTTCGCAGAGGTTTATTACGCCTACAGTTTCCTGATTCAGAGTGATATTTGGACAAGCCGAGACAGTTCTGTTACGTCCATTGAGCTAATATCTATAGAAAACTATAGATATAAACGTCCAAAAAAATGTCCGTGCCAAAACTCGGCGCACGATACGCATTGCCGACTTTAAAAAAAACTTGAATTACGATTACAAATGCCCAAGCATACATTGAACACTATACAAGCGAGTTAACGTCTAAATTCAAACAATTGTGAACTATATATAATGCACGTATAGATATGTACAACGGCACTCGGACGTTTTTTGACTGTTTTCACTTAGAGATTGTGACTCTTTAGATAGTAGCTCAATGGTTACGTCACATGCTACCCCTCCCGCATTACTCTACTACCGCAGGAGCGTTATGCCTGTAGTGGACTCGTCTACTGCTAAACGAAGGCCTCCCCCTTAGACCACCACACTGTACGACTACCTGCCATTTGCATCCACACGTTGCCCGCGACTTTTACAATGTCGTCGGTCCACGTAGTAGGCCTTCCTACGCTGCGTCTTCCGGTTCGCGGTCGCTACTCAAGAACCTTTCTTCCCCATCGGTTATCAGTTCGCCGAGCAATGTGGCCTGCCCATTGCCACTTCAACTTGCAAACTCTAAGAGCTATGTCGGTGACCTTGGTTTTTTGGCGAATATCCTTGTTTCGGATTTTATCGCGCAAAATATCTCCAAGCATAGCTCACTTGTTGCTTGTTGTGTTAACAAGGAAAATTTATTAGAATAAAATCATTTTAATAATACATTTCCTCGTCTTGAGCGCTCCGAAAATTTTACAAAAATGCAGTGTGTAAAATATATATTAATGTTGTAATTTATTTGCAGGAATAGACTGCGGGATATTAACTGGGCGTCGGTGCGCAGAGACTGTCATCAAGTGTTTGCAAAACTAATTCGCACTAAAGATCCGAGGGACAACGAGGGCAGCCAAGGCATCCCAGTCCCACCTAAAGGGAGGCAACGTCTGTCGGTATGTACCTTCACCGCCTAAGCACATAGAGTAAGTAAATACTACGTAATACCTAAGCATAAAGCAGCAGTAAAACGTATTTAAACCTATTTTAGTTAAGAAGTGTTTTGTTTTCTTTTTTCAAACTCAATTCGTAATTCTAAAGAAACTGATTAAACACTTTTTAACTAAAATAGGTATAAACGAGGTTTTAGTGGTTTATGCATAAGAAGGTAAGTCTCCATCACACTCCAGCCCGCCTAGCACGCGAGACGGGGTAAAAGTCTATCCACTCTTTTTTCCCCGCGAATACGAGACAGACGTATCCATATTCTAGCTTTATCACGTTCCCGCGCGGGGACTAGATCAAATAGGTGCTAGGGGGCAGCCGCAGAATCTAATACCCCCTCTCTTACATAATTATTCTACCAACGAATTCCTGATTAGTATTCTAAAAACCCGAAAGAAACGTTTGAACTTGAATTCCATTTTCATTGTCCAAACAGCTGAACAAGTGGTTTGTGTTGCCATAGTTAGAGTATCCCAAAAGTTATCTGGATGACAAAACGCAAGTAATACACGCTGCCTTTTGTATAAAATGTAATTCACACTACATGTATACATACATATATGCATGCATGTATCTATACATATATGCATATTATAAACAAGACATGGTTGAAAATGTAAACCCGCCTATTTCCTTGCGCTACGACACATTACGTTTGATTGCGACGCATCTACAACTACGCGATTGTAGCTGATGCTACGGCCCACTTTTACTAACAAACTATACTTACTTAATTATTGAATGTTTTCATTGAGCCTTTTCTATCAAAACAAAAGAAAAACGTTTGTTGTTTTTTTTTTATAAAGTCGGCTTATCAAATGTATTATGACGTCTTATACTCTTCAATACAACTGAGTGCTAAGACGCGTTTGGTCAAAATGCGGTTAGTAGTTTATGAGGTACGAATAAAAACATGAGATACACATACTTCTAAAATCATAGCCCGTTAAAAGGATGAAACGTCGGTCTCTGTTTGTTCGCATGTGCAGGCAGATAGGCGAGCTCTACTGGGAGAATGCAATTTCAAAGTTGAGTGAAGTGTCCAATGAAACGTGTTTATTTAGATCACAGCCTCTCCTAGAAATGCCATCAGGCGTTAAATGGTTCAGATATGAAGCATGATGTCGCGCCGGATATTAAAGTAACATCCACTAACTACATGAGTTAGCTTTACTTGTACGTAACTAAATGGCAATGTACGTATTGGCCAAAAATTCTCGAAACGGGAACTTTTTTTTCTCTTCTCGTAATACTGTAGACTAGGTGTAAATTTATCCAATCATCGTTTTCAGACGTGCAAGAGGGTTTCTAGTATTTAGAACTACGAGTATTTTCTATAGTATTTGTACTTATTGTACAGCTGGGACCTGGGTATGTCCTAAAACTGCATACAGAACCATCGGAGGTAGGGCAGCAGCGTCCTCTTGGTTAACGGTGGTAACACTCTGCGATCCCCAAGCCTCCTGCCAAGCGTGGGAATTATGGCAACCCCTCCCTATTAAGAGACTATTGTATTGATTTTTACTCTTTTTTTGCCTAGCTACAATGTATTTTATTTGAGCTGAATCTTGAGTAAAACTATAATTGGTTAGATTCCAGGTTTATTTGAAATTTCCTTTTAATAAAAAAATTGGGATAATTTACAAATTTAGTGATAGGTATATTCGGCTCCTATAGTTTACATTTTAACCCGGAGCGGTTGACGCAGCGTAGGTAGGCCTCCCACTGGTGAACCGTGGACGTCTCCGGGCTGACGATTGATTGATGATTGAGAGTTTACATTTTCATTACGATTTTACCTACACGACTAACAATAGAAAAAAGTCGGCATTTCAAAATAGCTCATCCATTCTCAATAAAGTCGACCCAGATCTTACGGCATCTCCATAAATTAATATTCTGTAATTAAACTAATAGAAATAACTCAATTTATTTCAATTTATTGCGTATATGGGTATAAAAGTATAGGTGGAATTAAACAAAAATATTAGTGGCCGATATTTTCTACCTTTCGGCATGCAAAATACAAACATTTAAAAATATTGTGATAGAACTAAAAAAAATACACATCTTCATAAATCATTGAAAAAGAGAATGAAAAAATACCATTGAGTGAGTTACTTACATGATTACTATAAAAACCCCTAATCAAGCAAATAAAAAAGAAACAAATTACAAAATAGCGTCCAGACTACCTACACACTACACACTTGGAGGATCTAGCTCTCTCTCTTTATAATCAAAGCCTACATAGCATTAATAATAAAGTTTTAGTTAGTCATTATATTTACCACTCACGCTCATACTTGTTAAAATTATATTTAATATTGTCAGTCATATACTCCTTAATAGTGTTATATGCTTTCTCCGGCAGGAAACATTTTAACTTATGCTTAAAGATATGTGCCAGTTCAATTCTGGCTATTTGTTTGGGCAAGTGATTGTAAATCATTGGAGCCATACATTTTACGCTATTTAGTTGCTATTTAGCAAAGATAGGTAGGTAAATTTTAATAACCAAGAATTCGCTAAAATCTCTGCTTCCCCCCCTTCTTCCCCCCCTTCTTTTCTGCGCAAGTTTGCATGTGGATGCCGATGATGATGGATGAATAGCAGGCAGATAATGTTATGAACGTAACAAAAAATAGAGCTCAGTTTTGAAGCTTTAATAATGTGCCTGATTACGCAATAAACAGTTGTTTCCTTGTTATCATTCAGCATGGAGGCTTAAAGAGCTCTGAATCCCGGCCGGATTAGGTTTAATTAGGCAGCTAAACACACACAAGCGTAGCTTGTACGACCAGAACACGGCTAACACGGAGACAGATTAAAAGCTATTTCAGGCATTGTACTAGGGCTTAAAAAAGATATGGGACAAAAATAGCTAAAACAGACATTCATTATATTCTCACATACTCGTGATAGGACCGTAGCATACTAGGCAATGGCTAAATATGCTCTGAGTTTCTTTGTGCGGAACGAGGATATTCGCCAAAGAGCCTAATTCACCGATATAGCTCTCAGGGTCTGCAAGTTGATGTGGCAATACGCAGACCAGGCAAGAAAGTTTCTTGAGTGGCATCCACGAACTAAAGCACAGTGTAAGTAGGCGTCCATTGAGGTTCCACAGGCAAAACTTTTCGCAACAGGCGCCAGCGGCGGTCCGGATGTGGCATAATTGATTTTTCTTGTTAATCGTTGCTTGTATCTATCTGCTCTTGATGTGGGCGTTGTCGATAATCCAGATAATCTAGTGGAACAAGGAAAAATACTGGGTACTGTGCCTTGTTTTAAGAATCTATGCAGCTGTTGACGACCTAGAAATGGATTTATAGGTTAGATAGTTTTATTATGAAAACTGACGTGGTTTTGATTAAACGTGAGTATATCCGTATAAATAAAACAAAAATGGTTAGATAGTTGTTTACATTTTAAGTTGGACAGAGCTTTCATTAGCAAGGCAAAAGATTACTGTACACACCAGTATAATGCAGTATCTCGCTGGTAATCCGAGTCTAGTAAGAGTAAAACTACTTATTATTATATATGTATATTATATGTCTTATTATGTATATTTTTATTTATTTTTTGACTTTAGCCGCATCGATGATGCGCCACCTAGCGGATAAAAAATGCAGTGTGGATTCCCATTAGGTGGACCGACGAAATTGTGAAATTAGCGGGCAACCGGTGGATGCAAATGACAGCTTGTCGTACAGTGTGGCGGTCTAAGTTGACCTTTGTCCAAAAGTGGACGAAAACGTGGTGGTGAATATAGAAAAACACAATAAACATAAAAAAAAGGCCTTTTAATTAAAATTATTTAATTAAGGCCGATTGGTATTGGATGGCTGGCGCAGTTGCGGGTTGATGGATTCATATAAACAATTGTTTTTTTCGGATTCATACAGTTTTCCTCACGATGTTTGCCTTCACCGAAAGGACAATTATCATCATCTTCATCAGCCCGGAGACGTCCACTGCTGAACGAAGGCCTCCCCTTAGACCGCTGGACACTGGACAACTGGACACTGGACAATTATAAAAACATTCAATTGAATGTATTTGCATAACCCTTATCAAAAATACCTATACGTAACTTTAACGATAATGCTGTGGTAAAGTTAATTAAACATGCTCATTAACACTTTTTATTTTTGGTCGCCCGGTGGTAAGCTTCACGTATGCCCATAACAGTAGCTGCAGTGCCAGTAAACTGCAGTGCTGTAAACTTGCGAATACAATCCTGCGCCGCACTGCGCTGCGCTCGTCACCCTGAGATATTAGATGTGAAATCTCTTTATGCCCAGTAATTGCTTTGGTAACATTGCTCTTCAAACTGAAACAAACTAATGCTTGCACACTACTGCTTGGCGGTTGAATATCTGACAGAGGTGTGGTACTTCTCCAGGCGGACTCTACAATAGAGTCCTACCACTACAAAGATTTTATTTACAACCAAGGTTTTTTTTCTAAATAGAGTTTTATTCGACAGCGATGCCTCACTACGTTGGACCTCACATCTCTCGGAGTCGGGTCGTGTGTGGGCACAGGGATGTATCTCGTGTCTGGGATGGTGGCCCGCAAGTACGCCGGCCCTGGTGTTGTTATCAGCTTCATAATCGCGGCTCTGGCTAGCATCTTTTCCGGTAAGCATAATAACACTATCATTCCTCACAATTACATTATTTAAATATATGCACCCCGCGGTTTCACCCGCATGATAAATAAAACGACGCAACGGCGACATTGATAAAAAGCAGCCTATAGGTTATTTCGGGAAATATTTCGAAGTTTCATTCAAATCTGTTCGGCTGTAGGCGTGAAGAGGTAACACACAAACACACACTTGCCGACAAACTTTCGCCATTATAATAGTAGTAATTTATAATAAATATGATACACTAATATTATAAATACTTATGATAATACGAGTACTGCAAATATACAGGGTTAGTTGTAATCAGTTACCATCCTTTTAAAACCATATCGTCACCTGTACGTCATGTTTTGACGTACACTAACAACTTTTACTATCGGGCCAACAATAAAATCGCAAAAAAAAACAGTAGTTCCATACATTTTTCCCAAGATCGACGATCTTTTTGTATGGAAGTTTTTTGAATGTTGTCAATGTTGTTGTTGAATAGTAAAAGGTGTTTGTTTTGACGTATCGAATATGCCCTTAAAATGATGCTAACTGATTACAACTAACCCTGTATAGTGACATGTCCTGGAAAAACATAATGAAGGGGGACCCGCTATCGCCATCTGCAAAAAGTTTTGACAGTGGATTCATGGATCCATGCATGATTGAGAGACATGGGGACTCATTTTCAACTGACTTCAAAAAAGGAGGTTCCCAATTTGAGTATATTTTTTTTGTATTTATTTTACGCGATTACTCCGCCAATGGGCGATTTTCTGACAGCCATTAAAAAAAAAAAAAACATAAAAATCCGTTCGATGGCAATGAAGAGACATGGCCCTGAACAGTTTCACTATCTTGTCTATGGTTCTAATGATTTTGAACGAATGAAGCAAAGTAAAAAGGTCAAAAACTAAAAAGTAACCTTATTTCATTTATATCAGATCTGTCATGCGTTTTTTGTGGTTATTCTTTGTGTAACAAAGTACTTGCCCATAGTATTTCTTAAGCTTCCGTTATTCCACGCAAATTAGTAAGTGCGCCTTGCCAATTGATTAATTAATTACTATCAATAATAATAACTATTACTATCTACAAAAAAGAATAACAATAACGTAACGTAACAATAATAATTTATCAGAATTTCAACAAAATGATACAAGAAAACTTGGAAAAGCACTTCACTAACGAACGCGAACTGTGAAGTGAAGCAGTGAAGGTGAGTGAACTGCATTTTCACAAGAAAAATGCTAAGAAATGGGGGCCATATCTCGCCAGCGCCGTCTATCCTTTGGCTGTAGAACTACGTTTTGACAGCTGTCAGAAAACTTCCCATTATGAACTGATTTTGATGATATATTTTTTTGTTTGGTAGGTAATATTTCAGACGGGTCCCATATACATTTTATCGAAATCGGTTCAGTAGTTTGGTTTTTAAAACAAAATTACTATAAAATATGAAGATGTCATCCAGGTATTCGAAGTTGAAGTCGGTAGTATTTGTTTTTTTAAACTTTTTAAATAAAATACAACGGAATCTTGAATTTTTGAATCGTTCTAATAGGTATATACGTCTTTGCACGAGTTTTCGTTCGAAAATCAGTATTATTTTTTGTCCGAAAACTCGTACGAAAGATTCATCAATAGGGCCCTGCTCTAGAAGCACCAACAAAAATTCATGTTTGATCGCTAATTGACCTTGATTTGCAGACAACGTACGTCAGTTATATTGTATCCAGATCTTAATATTGCAAGTTAAATCTAGTTCGAACATCGCCCCATCATAACACATGTACGTTTGTACGTACGCATTAGCTCACGCTCCATTACATTATTCATTGAAGAATCGCGTCGTTTAGCTTGGAAAATTATTATGAATATATCAGTATTATTATGCAAATAAGGTAACGAACAGTCATATTTCTACTTACTGCGATATGACCTGCCACAGGGTTATCTGAGCGCTCTATCAAACCGAAGCAGAATGCTCGTTAAAACATTTACATTGTTAAGCGTCTTTTTTAAGAAAACAGGTAGTTATCTGACACTATTCAACAGTTCTGACTAAATATACGGTATTTAAAAATGGCCCCGTGAAGACGGCCCTAAGGACTGTCTCGCCTGTCTGCGCTCACTAAGCGAGACGCGCGCTATCCCTTTTGCTCTCATAAAAGTGCTATCTTCTTTCGCGCTCCAGCGCAACTCGTAAACATGACGGCGCGAGGGTCATTTTCAATCGTTGTTTTATTATGAGATGGCGCATCCTTCGTAATCTTTGTATACACGGTGAACTTTGGATACGGTGCGGGTCATATTCAATAGAGCGCACGGCTATGCCATTTGCAGTTCTAGCGAAAGTCAAAACTATTATCCTGAATTTAACTCTGCAGGAAATCTCTCGCCTCATAGGAATCCTAAATTTTACTTCTTCTGTTTTTTTTAACTTGAATGAATAATTGAAAGAAAAATCTTAGATTTCTAAGTGATATTTTAGTTACGTTTTAAGGTAGTTGTGTGCTCGTGTGCTTTCGTTCTAAGTTCTTTTGTTATTTTAGGTGCTTGTTATGCGGAGTTTGGGGTCAGAGTGCCGAATACGACAGGGTCTGCCTACACTTACTCCTATGTCACAGTGGGAGAGTTCATCGCATTCATAATTGGCTGGAACATGGTCTTAGAATATCTGGTAAGTTTATACCCTCAACCAGCAGGGCTGGCATGCGCCTCGCAATAAAATTTTGTCGTGTCTTTAAGTCATGCGAAAACGAGACAGACTTATATAGAGACTTATACTTGTCTTGTTTTTATAAATCGAGAAAATTTTGCTTCTGTCCGCATGCTAGACTTGCAGGTTCAGTTTTGAAACAACTCACATGTGAATGTCAACATTGTTCTCTTGTTCTCACAAGGGAAAGCTGTAAAATGCCATAATAGACCAGGGTAGAAGCCTTTAAATAAATAAAAAGTGCAAAAAAATAATTGTAGGATGAAACCCGTTGGAAAAGGAGGAGAATATTATAAAAATGAAAGAAAAACAATTTACGGGCGATCTGAGGTCGGGAAGGGGAAGGGGGTGAGTTTTAAGGGTAAAAAACGGTTTATCTCGATTTCCGGCAAAACAACAAGTCTTATGGAAAAAAGTCAAATGGCAAAGTTGTAGGTAATAAAAAGATCTACAATTTTTGTATCTACACTTTTTTCACATAACCTCAAAATGTATGTGAAAAATTCAAAAATAACAAGTTTTTGGTTTTATATTTTTAGCTTTTACAAAAGATTTTTTTTCATGAAATTTGGTGAAAACTTACCTTTTTATGTTTCAAATACACTGTAATTTATTTGATTTGAAATATAATTTTTTTCACCTAATTTTATTTTTATAACAGATTTGTAGCTCAGTGGATTTTTATCTGTGAAATTGTAATGACTAATTGTAGTGAGTTATTTAAGTAATCGATACCTAGAAGTTAATTGTTATGTTTTTGATATTTATGGTCAGTTGATAAATAAAAATGATTAAAGGTAAGAAACCGTAGGCTTACGTATTCGTTATTAATTTCAATTTTCAAGCTTTATGCTTCCTGAGAAAACTGACCTGACCTAACCTGAGAAAGAGGGTCTTGACAGACAGACGCACAACGTCATAAAGTGATCTTATAAATTCCTTTTAAGGTACGGGACCTTATAAAAGAGATTTGTTTCAGGTATTTGATTATCGCATTGTTGTGTATGTGTAAGTACTTCCGTGTATCCGGTTATGGCGACGGGACGCTCCTTTGGTAAACGTGGACCCTGTAGCTTCCAGGATTTAGTGTCCAACCTAAAATCTCGAAACTACGCGGACCATTGTTTATCATACACTCATCAGAAAGAAGCATAAGCAATAGATTACTTAACGAAGACGTGTTATAAGATTTTTAACTTCATAAGATCTTTGCGTGTTGACTTACGTAATGAGGTATCATATTTTTTTTTCCATAAAATGTGATATAATGCAAATGATTTTTTTGTTCGATGTGATTTTGTATATTTGGGTGTACAGCTACCCACATCCTCAAAGCCGTCTTAAACTACGCTGGGGCCCTTGGGCACTCAATTTGGGGCCCTTTTGGAAAGTAAAGAAAGCGAATTATACTAACATTTTTCTACTGGCTTTTTTGTCTTAAATCGATCCTAAGCCAAATAAGTCAAAATCAAGTCAAATGTTATGGAAATTTTATACTTCTAAAAGAAAAAAAAGGCAATGATTTACTTAATTTTGTCTTTTGTGATTTTGAATAATATCGACATTGTCTGACTTTTTATTTTCGACCCGGGTGCTCACTGTTACTGTGCCTGACAAAAATCTTTTGAGAATAAAAGTGAAAGTTTAATTGTCGGTCCTTCAGGGCCCCTTGAGGATGGGCCCTACGGGCACGGGCCCCGTGTGCCTTTATAGTAAAGACGATACTGTACATCCTAAAAGAAAAGATGACATTGAAGGCAGAAGACACTGAAGAAAAAAGACATTGAAGAAACAAGATAGCATTCGGAAACTTCGGACCAAGTACTCACCTAGACATGTAAGCTCGCTATCGACCTCTAGGTTCGTACCTAGTCCGTTGTTTTCGCAAAATTAACAACGTCACCATGCTCCAACGTCAGCGCCGGACTCGACACTAATGACTAGCGAATGCTTCGTACTAATGCTTAGTTCTAATACCTTTTGTGTTAACGTACTAATTAGTGCTTAGTATTAGTAAGTAACAATGCAAGTGAATAGAACCCTATCCTATGCGACAAGAGTCATATTAGTATTAACCGATTAGTAATAATGAGAATTACGAAGCTCGTGTAATCAATGTATACTAGTGCTAGTATACTGGATTTCCTACAAAACGCCGCTGCTGAAGGTAGAGAAGCAGCCTTTAGGAAGCGGAAGCGCGCGACAGCAAATACGAAAGTATGCGGCGAGTTCATAAAAAATATATGAAAACATATTTGCAGCTTGGTGCCGACATTTTGTGCGGTGCCAATCCCATGTGCGCTAACCTAAACATACAGCCACAATTCCACAAAACATCGACAAGATTTATTAGACCATCGAAGGTTGAAAATTAAGACCATGATCACGCCTACGTAACATAAAATTATGAATGCACATGTCTCAATATGCTAGCTCAATCCGTGGGTAAGTATTCGAGTGGAATAAGCTTTACTTGTGTGGTGTATTAAAGTCAATAATCGATTTGGAAAACAGTATCGGACCCGTAAACCTAATTAAATTGCTGAAAACAGTGGCTAAACTGCATAAAAATTAATTCCCAAAAAATAATCACTGACTAAAAAGTGAGCTGTATTCAATTTATGAACATTTTTGTGTTATTTAGGTTAGCGAAAAAAATACAATTATAACAACCGAAACAAACGAATGAAATATTGTCCCATTTTGTCCAGGAGTTGCAGAATTTATTCTAGCTGGAATCTATATGAGTGAGCGTAGCAGCCTAGGTGGCTCGAACCGTGCTACGCTGCTATGCCTATATCGGCCCGCTTCCCCAGAGCCATCTCATTGTGAAATCGACTATTTCATCAAATCAAATCAAAATCTTTATTTAGGTATATCACTTGTGTTTTTTTTTCTTTTACAACCTTAGCTTTTAATTTAATGGTATCAATTTCTTGCAACAACTTAATTCTATTTCAAATCATCAATTTTTGCTTGCTTGTGTCATACCTACATTCTATCACGTAACTTTAAAACTATACTTACCTACTTACGTAATTGTTGTTAACAACAATATAATTAAATAATAATTATAATATAATAATTTTAATGCTGATTACCTAATTATTACCTATTTCAAATTACCAATAACATAGAAACGTATAAGAATTTTAGTTTTTTCTAAATTGAAAAGTTCTTACTGAATTAAAAAATTGTAACGATACTGATCGGGGGTGCTGATCCGCCGATCGAAGTGAATTACTTTTAGACCAAAATGTTTCTTCAAACAATCTAGTTTCTTTTTTAAACTCCGTTAGTAAAATCATTACACGAGTCCTGACTACATAGAAGAATCAACAAGAGACGAAAGCTGCACATATCAGAAGATTTGTAGTGGGAATCTACGATTAGTGGCGTAGGAGGGACGAACCGTGTTGCGTTCTTATAGGGCCGTCTCTCCTACGTCAACTTTTTGTGGAATCTACTTCTTCGTAATATCAACAACTCATCGGGTATGGAGTTTCGTTTCACCCCTCCAGGACCTGCCTATAGATAGGATAAATAAAAAAACGATGGACAATATTCTACCCAACATATGACTAGAGAACTAGGGAACAGTAGGTAGATATAGGATGCTCCATAGAATTTTGGTGGGTAAATAAATGTTTTCACTGGATGTAAAACAAAGCAGTGACCAACACGATTACAATATTCTAGGTAAATTGATTACCAAAAGGAAGTCAAACAGAACTTTCCAAGTTTATACGATTTATGGCAAGGGAAAAATGCGAAAAATGAAATGCGAAATGGTAATATAATAGCTCAATACGAGTAGTTTGGAGTTCACATTGCGAACTAGTGAAATTATACCACAGCTTGTAAGCTTGCCGCTCACAACTAATACGAGTATAGTAGCGCGTATCCTAAAAAAATACAAAATTAGTTTGGAATAACTATTCATAGGTAGATTTCAAATGGTTGTAAAAACCAACTTATAGCCATTTTATACATTGTATAAATACTATAATAATAATAATAATAATAATAATTTATTGGTCACAAAGAAAAGTATTACAATCAAGTAGGTAATTCCCTGACTCTTATACTAGGTACTGGCCTGTATCATAAGAGTCAGTTCCAGAGACTATAAGGCGATATAAGTGCTAGTTGTATCGCCGTATAGTATAAAGGCGTAGTCAGATTATAAAGCACTTGTATCTCCGTATAATATTATTTATTATCTATAAAACAAGTGCTATAAGCTGGTTTTTACAAATAAGTAGACGATTCATCAACAGCCGAAAGACGTCCACTGCTGGACGACGGCCAGATAATAGGGAGGGGTTGCCATAATCCCCACGCTTGGCAGGCGGCTTGGGGACCGCAGAATGCTCACCACCGTTAACTTAGAGGACGCTGCTGCCCGTCCTCCGGCGGTTCTGGATGCAGTTTAGGATCATACCTAGGTAGACGATTGGTTACCCGAAATGTAGTCGAGTGTCTGAGACGAGTCAGGCGAGAGCAGCTCACCCGAGATTCGCCGCTGGAATCTACGATGAGAGGCGTGGGTGGGCCGACCCGTGCTACGCTCATGATTATCGGACCGTCTCTTCTGCGTCATCTTATTATAGATTCGACTTCTTCATCAAATTATATCAACGTTTTTCAAAAGATTTGTGATAAGTTAAGTTATAGTTTTAAAGCCGTCACACACGATGAAGATGCTATAATATTTCCTTTCATCAATCGAAAACTCATCTCATACCCGCTAGAGCGCCCATGCAACCGTGGTTGCATGTTCCCCTAAGCAATTATACTTCCTGCAACTCCAGTTGCACAAAATTCGCGCCATATGATTTACCTCATAATTTGAATGGGGCGCTCAATAGATGCCGTTAGTGACTCTAATACGGATCTTTGATATATTTGCTTGAAGTTACGAGTCTCTGCTATAGTACACCTGGCTGTTTCATGGGTACATTGAATTACCCATAGTACACTTGGTGGACCACGGGTACGAAAAGGTATCCGTGGAACACCTAGATGAACCTCGTAGGTGGACCACGGGGATAAACGGTTTCATGATATCTTAAAGGATATTTCAATATCACTACTCATATAAAACAAATGAAGAACAAGTGACGAAGATAATATATATTTCAAAATTGTGTGGCGAGCAATATTTTATCTTAACTTGAAAAATTATAGCATCTTCGTCGTCTGTGACCGCCTTTAATCAAAGAATTAAAATATTACTTTTAATAACTTCGCTTGTTTTTATTGGTGTTTTAAGGATGGACTCACATTTTTCCATTTATGGCTACCGGTATTTTTTTCCCACCTAACCCTACCTGGTAGAGATATCTTGGTATGGATAGGTGTACCAAACCGAATAATCATTGAAGTCGGATACTATTCATACTAAGTACCTACTGTCATTATTTGCTAAGATAATTATGATTAACGTTTTAAATAAATTATAGTAGATATTTCATTTTGATTTGACCCATCTTTTCACAGTTTGCAGCAACATAATTGGTTTTTCGGAACCATCATTAATTCCTATCGTTGATAACAGAGACGAAGAACTAAAAATAAATTGACACGAAATTAAATTAATTGAGCGTCAATTAACGCGCACTTGTCATATTGTGTATGGATTTTAAATCTCAATCTGTCATTTTGCGACGCGGTGAGATATCTCTTCAACAGCCGGAAGACGTCCACTGCTGGACGAAGGCCTCCCTCTTATTATTATTATTATTTAATTCTTTATTGAACACATAAATACATTAATGTACAAAAGGAGGACTTAATGCTAAAGCATTTTCTACCAGTCACCCCCACGGTTAAAGAGATGGGGATGTAGGCGCACAAAAAAAAGGGAGCAACCCCTCCCTTTCCTTAAAAGGGAGGGGTTGCCATAATCCCCACGCTTGGCAAGTGGCTAGGGGATCGCAGAATGATCACCACCGTTAACTAATATACGTTTAATTACGCGGTGAAATGTACGCTTAATTTTAATTTTTAAAAATCTTCACCCACAGATCGGAACGAGTGCTTGCGCCAGAGCATTGAGTGCCAGTTTTGATACAATCATGAACGGCGATATCAGTCACGCACTTGCCAATAATCTCGGAACCATTTATGGTAAGTCACTATATACGAGTTAGACTTTCAATTAAAATCCTAAAATTGTTTTATGTACAAATACTTCAAACTTTTTTCAAAGGGTTTAATAAATGCGAATATTTTTTGTAGAATGGTCTGTATTGATAAATTATTATTTAAGTGTAGAGTTATTTAGTTTTTCCCAATCAAAAGTTACGAATAGAGTAACTTAGTTTAGTGACCTGAAAAGCAATTTGGAAATATTGTACGATTAGTTTGTCGACATGTACTTACCTAATAATAGATAATCTCTAGTCTCTTCACATAATAAATGCAATATAATTCTCTTAAATAGATAGGTACTACTATAATGCTGTGCTAATAAAATAAAACAGACAACTCACGATATTTCCTGACAGATCCTAAGTATTACAAAATGGAACAAAACAAAAAATGCGTCAAATTTTCGAAGCTACGAGTAATTAGCAGCCTAACTAATCAATGCAAATCTAATAACACAAAAAAACACTAGTACCTACTACATACAGAAGGTTCACTCCCATAGAAAACGCTTCTAAACATAAACAACAACAACTACAATCAGATTATTATGTGGAAGCTAATTTGCACTATATTTGTATACTGAGTAGGTACAGTTTGTCGATGTTCCACTGTACCGCTAAGGCGCTGCCACCTGCAGCCGCGTTACGTCAACCACCAACAATGAAAATAGAGCACACAGTGAAACAGTGAAATATCGAGACATTGTCATATACTAATAAAGTGCAAATTAGCTAGCACCAAATCTTACACCAAATTACTAATCCAGTATAAATAAAACAAAAAAGACATGATGTAGTTATTGGTATAATTACCTATTTTTATGCCCCTTTTCTATGGTAGTGATTCTTCTGTACGTGTCTATTATGTTTTATGTTACCGTTCTATCCATACCGATTATGAATTCCGACACGAATTATCAACGCAGTGGCTGGTCTGATAAAATAGACCATTATGATACAAGTGTGCTATGTTGGTCACCACACTCGAGGCGTTATTATAAGCGCTAATACGCGCTTTAAGGGAACCGATAATGTATTTACCAAAGCACTCGCGATTCATACGACGTTTTTCATCACGCTTGCGAGGAAAATAACAAACTTGTATTGTTATTCACTTTTTGATAATAATCCACCACATAGCGAAAACGTCAACAAATGTTTGCGGAAAATGGCGCACAAGCCAGCGATGCGCGCGCTGGTAAAATTTTCTTTAGCCTCATAAAAACTCGTCGTTGGTATTTAAAAAACTGTGTTAATAATGCTTCGTATACATTATAACTTGCATTGAGGTACAATCTTAATTTAACCGGGATATATCTATTATAACACTAGTGCTGTAATGTAAAGTAAAAGCACGCGTGTGTTGTGTAATGACTTGGGTTATGAGCCTAAAACCGATGTGATAAGATCCACTTTACGTTCAAGTGTGATGAAAATTATGTTTGATTATGGTTGCTGTAGCTTTGCGAGTAATGCAGCTTTTGTGAGAGTGCCTACAAGTTCTAACCTAAAATCATTTACATTACGACAATGCACAGGCAGAAGAAAGAGTGCGTAACAAACAATTTTATTTTGCCCATACAAATTAGAATATAGCGAAAGGACTATCCTTATACAGGGCTTATTTCCCAAAGACTCTTCGGGGAAATCCCAGCCAAATACTTACTGTGACTACTTTAGGCTGACTGGAGAAACTTTATTGTTGAAACATTTTGTTGCTTTGGTCATCAGTGCCGTTGTGTCTGATTAGATCTTTTCGGTCTTCTGTGAATCACTGGAGTTTAGAAACTGGTTTCTTTCTCTTTACTACTATGAGTACCTTCGTATAGCTGTACCAGAAAGAGAAGAAAAAAATGGAGGCGCTAGTTTCTATGCATATTCTTCAAAATGACGTATAACTTGGCAACACTGAATAATATTTTGTATTGAAAACTTTTAGTTCCATTTTATTTAATTTCTACTCTTTTAACTATAGTTTCGATGAAGTAATAAATACTAATAATTCTTACTAGCTGCAACCCGCGGTTTCACCCGTCTGGTACTGAAGAACGGTGATGATGATGATGACAAAAAGTAGCCTGTATTATGTTATTCCGGGAAATAAGCTATCTCCATTCCGAGTTTCGTACAAATCCGTTCGGCTGTGTTGACGTGAAGAGGTAACGAACAATCACACATACATACCGACAAACTTTTGCAATTATAGTTTTTTAATATTAGTAGGATTATTCGTGTGATTTGTACGTAACTGAATTAAACAAAATACTTATTTTTACTTCTACTCTTCTACGTAACTGTTAAGCCTCGTTCGTACAAATTATTTACAGGGGTGTTTATTGTGAAACTGTTTTGTTTTTAGTGGAAAATAATGAATTATAGTGGTATCAGCGGGTACACAATATGTAAAAATGAAGATACTCGCATCTAGAGAAGCTAACGAGAAAAAGGTCATTTATAAATAGTTTGTTTGAAACTACAACGTAAGTTGTTTCGACTAACTAGCCTTTTATTATTTACTAAGCAAATTCAATAGATTATGGCATTAGTAAAAAGTCAGTCAATGAATTTAAATTCGTGAGAAGTTGGCTGTTACCTTTTTTATTGATTTATTGTGAAACGGTGTCACTATTTTTTTCCTGGCTTTCAGATAGTAGAGCGAGGAGGAAGGGAATCAGATCATGCAAATCAAAAGCTAACTAACTCTTTGCAATATATCCATTGAGATAATATCTATAGAAACACAAACGTGCAAAAAAAGTGTCCGCGCCTTGGGCCGACTTTTTGAATGATTCGAACTACGATAAGATACAAGGGCTCAAGCATACATTGAACACTATACAAGCGACATCACGTCTAAATTCGAACAATTGTGAACTATATAATGCACGTATGTACAACGGCACTCGGACGTTTTTTGACTGTTCTCACTTAGAGATTGTGACTCTTTAGATATTAGCTCGATGAATATATCCGATAAAATAACGATAGACTATCTACCTTTCCTCGAAGATCAAGCTTGGTCTGAACAAGAAAGTAGTTGCCTATGATTTTCTTGGCACGTTTTTTTTACCTGGCTTACAATCGCACTTGGCGCATTTCATGGACGTTATTATACAAGCATACGAACCGGGTATACCTACTGTTTTGCCTGCAAAATCTTTGTGTTACTTGTTATATCGCTGTAATTATTTTATCACTTGCTCGAGAATCATGACATGTTTTTAAACCACAATCTAATGCAATGTGAAAAATAAAAACATTTCGAATCTTTACGCTAGTTTTGTCCATAAAAAGACTAGAGAATATGCATGTGATTTAATTATTAAAAATAATAGGATACATGGAGAGTTTAACTGAATCTGATGCTTACGTCGAAAAAATAATTGAAATCGGCTGGTAAAGTTATGAAATATAAGCGTTCAAAGTATTTGGGAGGGAGTCATCTGTCCCTTTCTAGTTTGCCAGAAAGGGACAGCTGACACGTGCATAGAATTTGTTTGGAATCGTGAACTTTGACGTCATACACCTAGTATAGTGCCCTCCCTGTCTAAAATGTTTATAACTTCTTTATTTATGCACATATTAAAATTTTACTTTCGATGATTTGTTTTGTTGTCAGTCAGCCTTTTTGTGAGTCAATAAAAAAAACCACAAGCAAATTCCCTATTGGAAGAAGACAGATCAGAAGAAACCGGAGGAAAATTATGTCTTGTCGGTAATTATTTTAGTGGAAATTATAGTATTCCAATTAAAGTGGAATATGAGACAAACACTCGTATAAATTAACTCATGTTAAAGCTTGACGCCCCGTCTCATTTAATATGTACGATTGAACATACGGCTCAGTTAGTTAGTTAAATAGGAATGACGAGAAGCGAGACAGTTGCGACAGTGAGACAATAGTAATTTAATAATGGCTTATTTATAGCGTAATTTACATCTCAATGTACGAGCATGTAAAAAACGGCAATTTCTGATAATATTCGATTCTACTTGAATCATTACAAATACGTAATCTTGATGACAATTTAATTCATACTCGGTGGAACTGGCTCGATGATGGATCAGTGGTGAGACTGTTCAATATTAGCTAGCCCATCGAGTTTGAGTTCATTGGATATTTGTCTAAAGGATACATTTTTGCACGTGTTTTTTTTTATTTTGTACTTATCAAAACAATAAACGTATTTTAACAGACTATAAGACCAAATCGATACTATTGTTACAAGTGAATCCTAATTAAGCCTAATCTAATTAGATAGATTTCCTTAAATATTCACAAAGCCAGCCGGTATCCAGCACTGTTGAATTGGACGTATACGTTATTGCCTCGTAGATAGAGTCCTTATTTATTTCAATTCCTTTGCGAAGTTTGCTTTCTGTACGTAGTACTATTATTTATTCTGTGCTAGTACTACCAAACATTCAGTCGGTGGCGATGTCGCAAACATTTTACCAGGTGACACAACCGTAGCTTTCACAATACAAGTATTTCACCTGTTGAACATTTAAACAATTACTTAACTTTAGAAACAACAAGTTGCACGACTTCTTTCGGAAAGTAAACGCGCTGTCAAATCAAAAGTTGTGATTTTTTTGTATGTCCCAGTTAGGTTTATTTTTGTACTTATCTCGCTGTAAGTTAGGTACATATGTACGAAGCATTCTTAATTTAACCGGGTAATACAGTATTTTCCCCCTCTATTGGGAGACGCAGTGGACGTTTTATGGCTGCTTTTATGCGTCCTGCAGTGGACGTTTTATGGCTGACGACGAAGACGACAGTTTTTTTAATAAGTACCAAAAATATGGATGCGGCTAAAAAAATGACAACTGCGCGCGCATCGCTGGCTTACGCGCCATTTTCCGCAAATATTTGTTAACGTTTTCGTATTTTGGTTGATAACAATACAAATCTGTTATTTTCCTCAAGTGTGATAAAAAACGTCGTATGAAACGCGTGTGCATTGATCATTACAATCTTCGCCGCTTAATACCGCCTCGTTTTCTCGTCTTCTTTCAATGAGTCTTTAACGAGCCCAATTATTATTCCTCTCCATAATTATTAACTCTATACTCCACTTCTATCTAGACAAAACACACGAGCAGCGCCAGCGGCTACGGAAGTAGGGGGCTGAGGGGCAAATGACCCCCCCCCCCCCACTAAAATCTAACGGGGGGTACTGCGCCCCCTCCAATTTTAATACCTGGCAAAGGTTTCTCTGTTTTCCCCCCCGTCCCCCGTCATGGTGTACTTCCGCGGTCCCTGAGCAGCGCGAGTAAACATCGAAAGTTCAAATATCTATGTTCATAAGGCCAAGAATTTTAGTAATAATACTCAAATTACCATACCAGATAGATAGACAGAAAAACTCTTTAATGTAGTACATACGAAAATAAATTATAGAATAAAATATAAATATATACTATTTAAATTTTATTATTTTGATAGTGGTAGTTAATCATACTTTTAGTTCTCATCTCCATTTATTTACTTATTATGTTTCGGTTAGTTTCATATAACGTTTACTTATTTAATATCATACAGCACCACCTAAAAGAATCTTAACTTGGCTGGCGATTGAAATCAAATTTTAAAATAACCAGCTTCTGCTAAGACTGCCTAATTTTACTTTGAGCCACCGCGAAATGAGCCATCGCAAAAAATTGCAACGATCAGCCACCGCGAAATTCTTAGCTATAAACACATTTACGTGCCTGTGGGGATAAAGTGACTACTTTAGCCCCGGTTCGCGGAGCGAAAGGAACCACTTCCTCCCCACAGCGGTACGTAAAATCGTATACACACCACAGGAGCAAGTAAAGAATTCATGTTTGTCTTAGCAGGCCTAACATGCGCACCGCGAGAAAATTTTCTCGATTCTACAAAACAGGACAAGGCTACGAATCTGTATAAGTTTGTCTCGTTTTCGCACGACATAAAGATACGACAAAATTTTCTCGCGGTGCGCATGCTAGCCCTGCTGGTCTCATGTTTGTCAACCTCGGCTTCGCCTCGGGAGACTATATACATGAGATCTGACACATTCTTTACTTTTGCTCCCTAGGTGAGTAATCTACTATTGTTATACTTAAATAGGTACTCTTGCAATGCGAACCAACATTCAGACATCTAGTATTTCCACAGGGAAGCCACCGGATATTCTCGCTTTCATCATAACCATCGCAATGACGATGGTGCTTGTTGCTGGAGTGAAGAAATCCATGTTTTTCAACAACATCTTGAACATAATAAACCTGAGTGTTTGGGTCTTCATCATGGCTGCTGGATTATTCTACATTGACGTCAAGAACTGGACGGAACATGGAGGGTTCTTACCGTTCGGATGGAATGGGGTGAGTGATTTTCGATTCAATCGTATTTTTCCACATGACTCTCCACTAACTTTGCGATAACAATCTAATTTTAAAAATAAAAGCGCTACAACTAAATAGGAAAACGTGGAGTTTGTTCAAACTATCACATGTCATTAAAGGGCCTTGAATATTTTAGTATGAATACTGGCATACCTAATCAAAATCAAATCAAAATGTTTTTATTTCGGACAAAAAAATCCATTATAAAATTACAATTATTTACTTACCAACTAGCCTTAACTACCTAAAACTAAAAACATTTACATATTATTTTATTTAAGTAATGTCCGTCATCTTATTCATACCTTCAATTTAGTTCTAAGTCCAGTTATTAGCGGTGCTACCAGTGTTAATTATGAAACACCTAAGACGTAGGACTATCTCTTTTCTGTGTATGACACCGTTACCTATAATAAATCAATTTAAAATAAATATCAGTGTTTTTTTTTCACACAGCGCCATCAAGCTTATATTATGGAAACCAGATAACTGATAGAATACGTAACACTTTTTTTTTTTTTACATCCGGACACAGAACTATGATCTATGTTCGTCATATACATTTTTGTTCTGGGTGGGGATCGAACCCACGCCCAAATACGCTATACCAACTGAGCTGTAAGGCAGTCGACTAGAGCAATAATATCTTGGGAATGTGAAGCTGCCGCTGGAGAAGATTTTGTTTCTTATAAACCTTATTCGTATTTGTGTCAGCTATAGATTCATATAGGTTTTATGTGTGGCCGATATTTTAAAGAAAATATAAGATGGCGGACAGTAGGACAGCCATAATCTTCAAAGTCCTTTATGCAGCAGCATACGGAATTTGAAAACTATGTTCAGCCTTCTAGTTTTTCAAAATAATACGAGGATTAGAATTATCGTTTATTTATTTTTATGTGCTACTCGAATGACCCAATATTTATAAAAATAAACGTATTGAATAAAATGTTTTTTCAGTGTCTCCACCTCCAACCTACATCTTTCTCTCAGCCTGCTATTTAGTACTATGTTTAAGATCTCGGCAGCTGTGTCTTGCAGAATACACAATAAAGAGACTTAGTTTAACAACCAGGTCATATACCAGGTGTTAGTTTGAATACCGTTATCCTTCTAGGATATCATTGTACTCGTCATTATGAACAACTTTTGCTATGGGGCCAACCCTGAAATAGCAAAAAAAACATCTGTTCCATATATTTTGTCCAATCATTTGATTTATTGAGAGATTGAGATTATTTGAGATGATTTCAGGGTTGCCCCATAGTAAAAGTTGTTCAAAATGATGTGTATAATGATATCCTAGAAGGATAACGGTACAACATAATATTGAGTAGATAAACGAGTAAATATAGGTACCTATTTTATATCTAACCTTCCCTAAGTCCTCACAACTAAACGAACTCAACAGGTATTTACTGGAGCCGCGACTTGTTTCTACGCTTTCATCGGCTTTGATATAATCGCGACTACAGGAGAAGAAGCCCAAAATCCAAAGCGGTCTATCCCACTGGCTATTGTCTCAAGCCTCGCAATGATCCTAGTAGCTTACGTGTCGAGCTCCTTTATGCTGACCTTAATTGGTAAGTTCTGCCATAAGTTATCATTCTTAGGTAGGTACTCTAGGATAAACCAGTTTTATTTGATGTTTATGACGGCAGTAACATAATAAAAATGTTATGAAAAATCCACGTTTGAGTAAACGGTTTTGTTTACATTGAAATCGTGATTCGGAAACTGTAAGTATAAGTATATCAATAGTAGTAGTCAATCTTTGTTGGGGAGTTTTGGCGGGAACACGGAAAAATCATGTCGTTGCATTCTATTCTTTTCTTAAACTTGTGTTTTTTCGCGAATTAATGATTTAAAATGGTGGTGTTTTATTCATTGAGTGTTGAATTACATGCACGAGTGTGGGCAAGTGATATAATGTGGTGAAACATGTCTTTTCGTGTTGTTTTCAAAACTCCAAGAAGCTCATAGTAAAGTTGCCACAACTTTACTAGGGTATGACTTGGACTCGACTATGACTAATTTCGTGTGACTTACTGTGACTTCATGACTTATTTGACTTGATGATAACAAATATATGTGAAAATTCATAAACTTGACACTGGCAGAATGCACAACGTGCGATGCGAACAAATAAGAAAAAAAAAAAACTTTGTTGGGATGCAAAAAAATCTATCACACAATCCGGTTTGTCATAGTGATTACAAAAACCAAAAATTGGACCATGATTTTTTTCGACTTTGATTTCGGGTAAATAGGATTTGCAGTATAGCACCGTTTACAATAGCGTCTCTTTCTTTAGAAAATAATCTCTATTTAGCGAGGTACTTACTTGGCGGGTAAACGGTAGGCACAAGGCACAGTTTGCGTATAACTGTGCCTTTTTGTGCAGTTTCTCAAAATTATATGAAAATTGCAGAAACAGCTAGTTGCGAGTTGCCGGTTACCGCAACGGGTACCTCAAATAGCTCCGTGTGCATAGCGTCTAAAGGTTCCTATATTAGGTATAAATTAGGGTCTACCCTATTAGGGTAGATGACTGATGTTTATATCGTTGAAACCAATAGCTTTGATGAAGAATTTAAGTAAATATAGTATGTTTATTGAAAAAATAACTTAAATCGGTTAATAATGCTCTGATATATGAGCGTTTAAAGTTTTTGTTAGAGACAACTCTCTCCCTTTCCCACAAAACAAAAAATTACGTCACGCCTTACTTGTCAGAATAGAATTTATATGGCGTACAGAGAAGTGACGTCACAATTTGGTGTTTCGCCTCTCTGTCTAGCATGATAATATATTAAAATGCTTATAAGTTGCTTATTTTTGATCAGATTTTCATTTTCTTTTCATTAATCAGCTATATTTATGGGCCGCATTTTAATAGGACAATAAAAAAAACAGTCATCTAGCCTATTATTTAACTTTAGGCTGCGTACACAAACAAATCGAAGGGGGATATGAAGTAGAATCAGTAGGTACTTCAGTAAGTACCTAATGGTCAGTTGTGGCCATCTATAATAAGGGCAGCCCTTACTTAGGTAGGTACATACAAGCCGTGTCGGCAGGCCCGTGACGCGATATGGGACAGAACACACAAAAGATTATATTGGACATTGGACGGGTTTCAATCTCTTTAATTTACATAATAAATTCTCCAAAGTAAATAGGACGAAGCCTAGACAAAATCACCAATAAAATTAAATATTCAAAGCAGTGTTCAATTGTTCATACATTAAATTTTCCGATATAGTTACCAATTCTCGACTCAGGAATAAGTAAAAGGAATTGATGAGTTATCCTATTCGCGACGTTATTAACATAAACACAAAGTGGATTTTTAAGGTCGTTCTGCTTTTTCAGGATAAATGTCTATTATTATTTTGTCAAAATATCTATAATGTTAGGTATTTTGGCTAAATGTTATGTAATATGATGATAGAGACGAACTTTTATATCATCGTGAAGAAAAAATATATCTGATTCAGCATTTTCCAATCCAAACACTAAATACCAGTGTCAAAGGTTCTGAATGCTTTGAAATATATTCTTACAGTGCCATACGACGAAGTAGACACGGACTCTGCGTTAGTGCAGATGTTCGGTCACGTCCACGCTCCGATCTGCAAGTTCATTGTCGCAGTGGGAGCGCTGGCTGGCCTCACAGTCTCCATGTTTGGATCCATGTTTCCTATGCCCAGGATTCTCTACGCCATGGCACTTGATGGCCTTATTTTCAAGTAAGATATTGTTTTGTTTTCAAGTTAAATATTTTACGCCATAAATTACATCAAATACTAGATGACCAAGTGAACTTATAAAACCAAAAACAAACCTTTTATTTTTTAATACTAATTTTATTCCTTAACCACCCCAGGGGCCGTACCGTGAGCCGCTTATTGCAGGACCGAATAGGCTCAGCTGCCGACGCTGCGTGACTGAATGTTATCGCCCCGCAATACGGTTCGCGGTCGCGCAGCGTTGGCAGCTGAGCCTATTCGGTCCCGCAATAAGCGTTCATGGTACGGCCCCGGTATTGAGGCGAACAGAAAAATATTCAAATCGGTCGAACCATTTTCGAGTTTTTCTTGAAAAATTATTTCGTCGGATAATGTTCCATGCTCGCAAAACGTGACGTTTTTATTTTTTAGCTATATGTATATGCGAGTCCTGCCATCCTTTATTCCCGATGCTAAAATGAGACACTCAATTTGATACTTTCAATTTCTACGTGTCACGAATACGAATCCAGTTTCCCGTTTTTCAGTCAAATAAATTAGGACATTTCCCATAAGCAGGTGGCCTAGTGGAACAAATTCCCCATACCGTATACGAACTAGGTCAAAATGTATGCAAAGTATATTTGGATTCATAATTAAACGAACCAAACTGACAGATTGAAATAACACTTTTCAAAATAATGCTTCCAGCTAAAAAAGTCCAGTAGTGATGGATATAGTTCGGACTTTTTTAGCTTTTTTTTATATAGTTCGGTTCTCATCGTTCAAAAGTAATATCGAATAATTATTAAATGCCGATATACATTTGAAGTGCTACCAGTGGAAGTGTAGGTAGAAAAGATAAAACATATTTTGTTAAAAAGTTATTCTGTAAAATGCTACAGGAAAAAAACGTATGACAGATCTGATATAATAAGGTAACTTTTATTTTTTTTACCTTTTTACTTTGCTTCATTCGTTCAAAATCTTCAGAACCACAGACAAGATAATGAACGGATTTTTATGTTGTTTTTTTTTCGAAAAATTAGAAAAACGCCCAATATTCTGACAGCCAAGTAATAAAAAAATATCTTTTGTAATAAATATGTAAGTACATAAAAAGGCAAACAACACCCAGGCACAGAATAAACATCAACGTTCCAAAAAGTTTTTTAGTTGAGTACAGTTCATGAGTCGTTTTTACTTTGCAGTTGTATGAACAGACGAATATTAGAAGAGTTAATTTACTACGGATATTGACGAATAAAGAAAAGTAATCGACGTAATAAGGCGTCGGGACACCAATGATCCGAATTGTTAAAAAAAATTGCTCGTTAAAGCAAGCCTAGATCCAAGCCTACAATACCAGCATTCGTACACAAAGGGCAAAATAAAGCTTCAATGAATTATGTTTTTGTAGGGCATTGGCTATGATATCTGAGTCTACTGTAAATCTTCAATGAATTATGTTTTTGTAGGGCATTGGCTATGATATCTGAGTCTACTGAAACACCGACACTGGCGACTGTAAGCGGAGGTTTTGCTGCAGCCATGGTGTCTCTTCTCGTCCAACTTGAAGTCCTTGTCGAAATGATGAGCATTGGTGAGTAGCATTTTTTTGTCTGTTGTCAATAGTCTAACCACATAGATTAACTGATCGAAAGGAACTGCAGTTCCAATCAAACTAGCAAATTATGTTGCAAATAACACGTTTTTATTAGACCAAAGAATGAAATCCATGCACATTGTACCAGCGCAACCCAAAACTAAATAAAACCGGATTAGTAGTAGAAATATAGGTACGTGCGCCAACGTACCAAAGTACAAAAAAACATACGCTAGCAACGTACACTACCAAAGAATACTATATACTCTACCGCGTACACTACGCTACGCTACTGTAAGCTAGCAGCTAGCTTACAGTGCGATGCGGATGACCGTAGCGAACGTCCGCGACGAACGACAAAATGCTTCCGTAACTATCCGCGTCCGCCTTTTGTGAACGCGCTAGGTATACTTTAATAATAGGTCCTATGACCTACCTGACCTACCTATGTAATTGCAGTTCTTCAGTACTGGTCATTTCAAATAGAAAAAATGTTTGGAATGGCTTTGTATTCTGATATCAAATTAATTTTGTCTTAGAAACATGACATTATTTTTACAAACTCAGTCTTTTGTTTATTGATTAGCGTTGTATTTTCATTACATTTGAACATTTTTCGTCATAATGGATACTTTAAAAATTCGTGTAATTATGGAATATGAGTTCCGTCGTGGCACCAACGCGACATAAACGGCACGTAACATCAAAAACGTTTACGGAGAGAACTGTACAAACGAACGCACAACCCGTTATTGGTTTTCCCGGTTCCGATCTGGAAATTTTAACTTGAAAAATGAAGCTCCTGGTCGTCCGGAGACTTTGGTCAACAATGATGAATTAAAGGCGATTGTGGAAGCTGACGAAACTCAATCTACAGCTGAGCTAGCAGCAGCTTTTGATGTTAGCATCAAAACAATTTTGATCCATTTGCGACAAATAGGCAAGGTAAAAAAACTTGATAGATGGGTGCCCCACAAACTTAACGATCGCCAGCGCAACGTACGCGTCGAGACCTGCCTCGCGCTGCAGCTACAGACAGCTCCAAGCTTCAAGAGCTGGGGTTGGAAGCTGTCCCTCATCCGCCATACTCACCAGACCTTGCACCTACCGACTATTACTTTTTCCAAAATTCAGACAACTTTTTAGTGGGTAAAAAATTCAATTCCCGAGAGGCAGTACAAAATGCCTTTGAAGAGTTTGTTGCCTCCCCGTCCAGCTAATTTTTACAAGAAGGGCATCAATAAACTTCCAATTCGTTGGCAAAGATGCGTCGATTGCATGGGTGATTACTTTGAATAACAGAAATAAAAAAAGTTAAAAAAATAAGTACTTGCACTTATTCCATACAAAACGGAAATTTCATAGGTAAAGACCTAATATTTTGCCGTCCATCACGGGCCGCGTCGAAACTCACGTCGCACTGTTTAGGCCCTAAAACAGTTACCTCGGAACACGGATACACAAAAATCGATTATAATTAATTATTCATGGCACCCGGCATTTTGTGTAAAATAATAATCAACGTGGCACTTCTAGACATTTTACAATACAACTTCAACTCAACTGCGTAGGTGTTGACGACATCATCCTTTAAACCGTCTCAAATCTACCGATCCGACATAATCATACTTACAGTTAGTTGAAGTGTTTAGTAAAGTTAGGAAGTGTTTAAAAGAAAGGTGAAAAAGAAACCTATCTTTTAGCTTTACCGTTGTTGCGTAAAAACATAATGCTGAATGCCAAAAATACTGTAAATAGCCAAATCACATTCAACCACCAATACAACATTCGCGAACCCATTTCAAAGATAAATTTACCGAAAAGAGACAGCTAAAAGCTAGAAGTAAATTCGTCAAATTATAGGTACCTAGTTCGTTTTCAGGAGCGACTGAAGATACAAGTAGAGCTGCTTTAGCTTTTTTTTGCTGCTTTTTTTGTATAGGCGTCATATTTTTTTTACCAAGAAAATACAACTGCAATCCACTGATAATAATTAAATAGGTAACTGGTGCTTCATACTAAGTTCCTGTACGAATAAAAAGAACACTTAGTTTTCTTTGTTAGCCTAGTTTTTTCATCATATTACTAGCAAGGGTAACTATAATAGGTAGTTTCTTATATTATGTATTATGTCTTAGGTAGTGGTAGGACTCTACTGCAGAGTCCGCCTGGGGAAGTACCACACCTTTGCCAGTTATTCAACCGCCAAGCAGTAGTGTGCAAGCATTACTGTGTTCCGGTTTGAAGGGTAATGTTACCCAGAGAAATTACTGGGTATGAAGAGATTTAACATTGACGGCCTTACTTAAAAAAACTTTTCAACCGTTAGTCACTGCTTAAGATTCTCTGCCATCTTCTCTTTGACGTGAAGTTGCACGTGCTAGAAAAGGACGGAGAAGTTTAAGCAGTGACTAAGAGAAACGAGATTATTTTAGGTAAGGCCGCTAGTATCTCAGGGTGACGAGCGCAGTGCAGTGCGGCGCAGGATTGTGTTCGCAAGTTAACAATGCTAGCACTGCTGCTGTTAGTGCAGGCGTGACGCTTACCATCAGGTGAAAGTCTTGCTCGTCTCGTCACTTGACAGTACAAAAAAAAAAAGTTTTCGTCGTCATAAGTCCTACGACCAACCTAAGACCACTCGACGCTAGCTTTCCTTTTTTCTGTTATAGACGAAACGGAGTTTCAGAAATGTAGAGAATCCGTCTGTGGCGTCTTGCTCTTACATAAATAAAATCTGCCAGTTCTTCAATTGAAACTGAATATATAACGTAAGCCGAAACAACACAAAACCATTTACATTTAGTAGGTACATAACTTAATTTCGAGAATCAATCTGTATCATTGACCTTTATTGATAAGTATGTAGGCCGTATTATTTTTTTCACTTTGATAGATTTTAATAATTATTTTACTGTTTTTTTAACTTTTAGAGCGTTTTGTATTTATAACGTTATTTGCTTATAAGAGTTTATTTTTTGCAGGTCAATGATTTTGTAGTAGATACTTATAAAAATTACAAATTGACACGGTGTCATGCTCATAGTTATTCAGTTAATATTATTTTATTTAAGTACTTTATTATAAGTACCTATACACGTATTTATGTAAAGCATTCACCAAATAGATTCGACTATCACCATAATTGAGGTATTTTGTTTTATTCATACGGGAATACTCACGTTTAATTAAATCGGATACTCCGACTATAGTTTCGATCACATCCGGTGACCTTTTTCAAAGAGTGAAAAACAGAGCCCGACGCGCGTGCAGCTGCGTCCTGCTTAGCCAAAAAAATGCAAAAATGCAAAAATGTGTCAAAACCACGTCAGTTTTCATAATAAATAATTGAGGTACTTACTACTTAGAGGATATAGCTCCCCTCTCTACTTAATCACTGACTTACTACCACAAACCCATGAAGTACTCGTATATATTATGAACGTTATTAGCACGCGTGTAATTAATTAGCTTCATTTATGATTAGGTTTTTACCCAACTACAAAATGCGAATATTGGCGGGATCGTGAAAAAAATCATGTCGTTACCATTGTTTATTTAACTTGAGTTTTTTATATATGTATTTTGTATTACAACTATTTTGTGTATGGGCACTGGTTTACACGGCGGTGCTTTGTAGCGAATACTTCGTACGAATACTTAGTACTAATACCTTTTGTGTAAACGTACGAACTAGTGCTGAGTATTAGTAAGTGACAGTGCAAGTGAATAGAAACCGATCCTTTTTACCAGAGCTATTTACTGAGAGACTAGTATCATACCATTAAATAGTGCGATGATGATTTATAGGTACTTTGGATGACGACGGGGCGTGGCCAGTGACTTATGTGACCTATGTTTGTTGTAGGCACACTTTTGGCGTATACCCTGGTATCTACATGCGTCCTCGTCCTGCGCTACCAGCCCCAATCCATCAACCTAATCGAGTTGCTCCCTCAGAGCATCAGAACACCAGAACCTCAAGCTGGAACCAGCGGCCCGTCTGAAGCCTTTGTGAGTATTAGAATTTTTTATTAGTTTTGTATACCTACTCACATACATAGGTATATAAAAGAACTGTAATAATAGTTTATATTCATTATTTATTTAAGAGAGCGGTCAGACCAGTTAGTCAGATTAATTGATTTTTGTAGTGTCCCTGGTTATAAAGTGTCCGCAATTAGAGTGGTGGATGACTTTACATTACCATATGTCAGGCGCTGATACAAGGGTGTACAAACAGTAGTAGGTACCTACTAATCCGAAAAGACCTACGTATTCATACTAATAACTTAATGCAAAATACTAAGTAGTTAGACTAGAATGTTTGGTATAGAAATCGACCGGCAACATAGGTAATTGACACAACTGTAATATTTATGAGTGTGTCGCCATACTTTTTGGAAGAATTAATTAGGAAAGTATAAGCCATAGTCACTGGAGTCAATGGAGGCAATTTATTTTCAAAATTGACATGTTTAAAAAAATTATGGAACGTGATTAATTATGTATTTATTATTACAAGTAATTTATAGTCTGGTTTATTTATTCTTAATTTTGATCTAGGGAAAAATTATTGTATCAAATAGCAATCGTTTTCCCCGGATCCCGGGATTAAATTTTCTATTCTAATTGTGTTCTCATTGGCGTTTTAATTTTGTTTTGTATTATTGTTTTGTGCCTTATTTTTAGTTTATTCGAATAAATAATAATACAAAAAACTGTAGTACTAAACATAACAACAGCCGCACACAGAGCAGTGATTTTGAAACTATGCAAAGAAAATCTTTCATGTGCATGTGACACGGTTACGGAAGGGTTCCCCTATGTTACAAGTTAACAGCAGGCGGTATCATCATCAAACAGAATTCGTCCACATTTGGACGAAGGCCTCCCCCTCTATAGGGAGGGGTTAAAAAATTAAGTTCATATCTTAAAGCCTTCCTACATGTACACCTACAATACAAACAGTCAACTGCACTGTGCGCCTTGCAGTAGGACCATTAGAAGTAAATTTGGTTTCGCCAGCCACCTGCGTGCTCGCCACAAGAGCTAGCGAGGTTCGTCATTGACGGACACGTCAAGGAGGACTATATATATATATATATATAGGCCCCTCCCTATATATATACCTATCGTCCTCCTTGACGTGATTACCATAATCACAACCCCGCTTACAACAACTACAACAGCAGGCGGTATGCAACGTGATTATTGAGGCTTTTTCGACTATGTAAGTACAAGTAGAGCGAATATTTTTTACTGTAAACTTTGTAAGTGCTCTAGTAATGTTATGTAGCGTCACGTGATTCTAATGGTGATTTTATAGCCTTAATTCATAATTATAATAACATATCTGCACATTGTGTTGTTTTGGTGTCACAAGAAAAAACATCAAAGAATATTTATTTATTTTCATCACACTTGCTCGTAAAGTGGATTTTATTGCATCGGTTTTAGGCTCATAATCCAAGCTATTACACACGCGTGCATTTTACTTTACATTACGGCACTTGTACTATAATAGGTATAACCCGGTAAAGTCAAGTTTGTACGTGACTGCAATTAGACGTATGTATACGAAGGACTCTTAATATAGCCGGGTAATACTTACAGTTTTTTTGTAATACCAACAAAGAGTTCTTATGCCGCTGAAGTAAATGTCAACCTGCGCGCGCATTGCTGGTTTGGGCGCCATTTTCCGCAAATGTTTGTTGATGTTTTCGCTGTGTGGTTGATTATTACCAAAAAAAATAGTTTTTTTCCTCGCAAGTGTGACGAAAACAGTCGTATGGAACTCTTGTGCTATTAGTCATTACGCTCTCGGCTTCCTTATCGCGCTCGCCTGCGGCTCGCGCGCATAATACCGCCTCTAGTGTAATGACCAACATAGCACACTCGTATCATAATGTACTATTATTAGTTTATTGGTACACAAAACAGAAAACAGTCAATAATAAATTTAGAAAATTTACTTTATACTATTTCGATCCAAACTATATTCCTAAAAATGTATACGTACAGCTTATTACTTGACAACATACAGTAGATAGTCAGTTTCAAGTGGAAAAAGAGGAAGGGGTAATTAAGTAAAATTTTATCGTATCTTGATACAGTTACAGGTTACAGATTCCTCGCTTATTACTACTATCTTCAACGTACCCCGTAAACACAATCTTTCTGACCTCTTTTTAAATTTATACAACTTTTAGTTGAAGATATCAATGGTTAATGAGTTACATCTTGTTTAACTTATCTTGTCCGATATAAGTTCCTACTGGGTCACATCGTCTAACTTCACCAAGTCATTGGTTAGATGTAGGTCGCTACACAATTAGTTTCTGAAATAGTTGGCTCACAACACTTTTTAAATGCTATTTTCAACTCTGTCAGTATTAATAACCTGTTCTAATTAACATAATGTGCTATTATTATCAATGATTTCTATTTTTATAGTAGTTTTTAATACGAGAGCGGTAAATATGTTTCCTTCTAAATTAAAATTAAAATCAAATCGCTACTAAAAAAGTTAGTTAGCTTATAGTTTTTATGTTTTTTGTTGTTATAAATAATATTATTTATATTAATTATTGCCAAACTTAGTGCAGGTATATCGAGTGTCCATTAAATGGTAAAATATTCACACGGGTACACTGGTTCTTGGCTAAACATAAAATATACTTACCAATAAGAAAACAAGTACAATTAAAAACGAATAGCTACTTATCAATCGGTATAAACAATATTTATTTATTGGATTGTTATAGATAAAAGGTCTATTAGGAGAAGTTATTCGCCAGAGTCCCAGACATAGACATATTTATCTACGTAGAAGTAGCTAAACGCATTATGAGAGCTAAGTAGATCCTCCAAGACGCATTAGCAAGCTTAATGCAAGTGAGAGAGTAAAGAGCATTAATCGGCAAACGTAGCATACGACGCCTGAGATACAATGGAGTGATATAATAGGTAAAATAATAAATATCTAGGCAGTGACTGGAGTCGGATTGCCAAAGATCGTCCTGAGTGTCAGGCCTTGGGGGAGGCATTTATTCACCAGTTTATTAAGTTTAGCTGATTAGGATGATATTGACCCAACTAGGCAACCTTTGCAACAAGAGATTCCCGCTCCGGCCTGGGGCCGTACCATGAACGGTAGGTAATTGCGGGACCGAATAGGCTCAGCTGCCGACGCTGCGCGGTTATGAGTTTTATGGCCCCGCAATACGGTCCCACAATAAGCGGTTCACGGAACGGCCCCTGGTGCAAATGTTAGCCATTGCGATCCAGCGCGGGAACGCAGCGAGCGTTATGGGCCACCTTTGCACCAGGCACAGTTAGGGATGGGTTATTTAATATATTTCAGACTGACTTGTTAGAATTATTAATTTATATAATATACTGATTTATGCAAAAAATATTTAAAAATATGAACAGTTGTAATCGTTTTAAAAATTATATAATTTATATTGAAATATAATAATAATAGTTCATTGTTCAAGGACACTTAAAAAGCATAAATTATATATAATTATTATTATTAAATATATATATTATTAATTATTATATATTATATTATATATTATTATTATATATTGGCTTAGTGCATACAAGGAGATATGGGAAATTTCTACGTTCCCGCTAAAATCACAAATCCTTTCATTGAATCTCCTCTGACGGATGTCTTTAAAAAATGACTGGGTAGTGGTGGGAAATGAGTTCCCTGCTACAGTTCCTAGAATAGTATTGTTGCTACTACCCCGCATTCTACTCACTAATGATGCCACCTTTTCTTAATGACGGCATGAAAGCCGTCGCTTCATTACAATCAGTGGAAACTGGAAACTGGTCTAAAATTCAGTTGCAAGATTTAATCAAAAAACTGGCGATAAAAATGTAATACAATGCTTTCAAACGGTAACAAATTTTTAGTAAATAAACAAACGAATATGGCATAAATCGTGTTACTAGCAGTTAAATGACGTTTTTTAACATAATCATTAAGCATATCAAACTTATTATCTTAGCTAGTTTTACTTAAACTTAATAAAATCCGTTATTATAATTAGGCACTTACATAATATCCATTGCGTACTATGGTAGCATTTTTACCACAATATGCATGGGTGAGGGTTACTCGTACGTTTCGTACCCACCGAGCTACGAAACATAGGAAAAAACAAAAGACGGATACATTTCGTCCAGTGATTCGGTGCTGTACTTCAATTCGATTCAATTCTATTCTTTATTTAATTTAAATACGTAATTTACGTACTTAGGCCTACCTTCAAAGAGCGGTTGGCTATATCTACCTAACTGGCCCATTGGCGGATTTAACATACGCCATTTAATTTCTTCTCCGGACGTATGCAGGTACTCACGATGATTTCTTTCACAGAAAAGTCAGTGGTACCTATGAAAATTCGTAAATAAACTCTAAAGAGCTCATTGTTAAGGGCCTGGGATTTGAACCCGCGTTCTCACGCTGTCAAGTCGAGTGGACCCCAAGTAGGGTATTAGGTACGACTACAAACCCGAAATCGATTTTTTTTCAATGATCTTCTCCAAATATGTAGGCACAAATTAGAATGTTTTAGAAGAAATAAAAATGATAGATAATAATGATTACAATTAACTTACTTCCAGATTTACAAAAAAAGTGCTAGTAATAAACTACGTATTTACTAATAAAATGTCTTCCATTTCCTGCCGCATCTTGTTAAATAGATTGATAATAATATAATTCTACTCAAAGATGATAAATCTGTCCTACACCGAACAATCCAAAAGTTTTACGAAGAATTTGTATTTTAGATTTTCTTTGTTGAAAATCGGATAGAAGATATGATCGAAATCCAAAAACGAAAGTTCCTATGTTAATTGTTTAGATTGGAAAATTAAAAATGTATTAATTTTTCAGATAGAAGAAAGAGAAAATTCCTATTCTTACTAAGTTTTTTAAAATATTTGTTGTAAAAATGTAAGTTCTTTTGATTGTTACAGGTTTCTACGACTAATAGAGTAATGATTCGTCGTGTCACTCGGAGGTAAGAGCTTTAGGTACACGGAGGCAGAATATTGTCGTACACTTACAGTTGTACGGTGACAGCCTTATAGCTCAGTTGGTAGCATGTCTGCCTTCAGAGCTGTAGGGCGTGGGTTCGATCCCCACCCAGGACAAAAATGTATGTGACGTACATCGATGTTTGTTCTGTTTCTGGGTGTAGTATGTATTATAAGTATATATTTACGAAAAAAAAATGTTTATAAGTATTCTATCAGCTATCTGGTTTCCATAATACAAACTTTGCTTAGTATGGGGCTAGATGGCGCTGTGTGTAATAAATGTATATAAACCAATATATTAAAAATCAATATATTAAAAAATATATATAAAATATATATATATATATATATATATATATATATATATATATATATATATATATATATATATATATATATATATATATATATATATATATTTATTTTCAATATATTTACTCACTCACATTCATAAGCCAGAAGACGTCCAGTCCTGGACGAAGGCCTCCCCTTCATATGGAGGGGTTGCAAAATACCAATGCTTGGCAGGCAGCTTGGGGATCGTAGAATGCTCACCATCGTTAACAGACCCTGCTGCCCTTCTGCGGTGGTTCTTGGTATAGTTTTAAGTCATACCAAGGTCCAATTAAAATTTTAAAAAAATATATATAAACAAACTAAAAATTGTGTCCATTACTGCTTGAGGATTCCATTTGTCTCAATGGAGATATTGATCGATGTATGCATCTAAGTAGTTATGTATACAACAAAAGGTTGTAGTTGGATATCACGATAAGTAGATTTTGTATAGTATATAGGAACAAACAGCCAGATGGGCCACCTGATGGTAAGTGGTTACCGCCGCGTATGAACTGATGAATCTTTGTAGAGCAGCATAAGCTTATGGTCGTATACTTCCAAATTAATTCTTAATTTTTAAATTTTATTTAAATAAATACAATAAATTACTTACTATAAAGAACTTAATACATCGTTATAAATCAAAAAGTCAATGTCAGAAATAAAAAACACAATAATAATAATGTCACATATTAAAGCCTTAAACTAAATAAATAACCCACCAGTAATCGTACCAGGTGCAAAGGTGCCCATAACGCTGGCCGCGTTGCCGCGTTGGATAGCAATGGCTAACCTTTGCACCAGGTACGAGCCGGAGCGGGAGTCGCCAGTCTTATCTCTTAACCTACGACCTATTTCTGAAACCAAACAATATATGAATCCATTAGTCATTTCCGACTTTATCACGATCGTCGAGATTAAGAAATATTATCTAACCATCTATTAAACCAAGAATACTAACAGAAAAACCTTCGAACAAAGAAAAACAGAAATACAGCTACAAAAACTATGTTCTTACAATAGGCATAGGAAGAGATGACTGTTTTAATTCTCCTATTAACATGTGAGCCATAAATATAACTGATTAATGAAAACAAAATGAAAATCTGATCAAAAATAAGCAATTTATTTTTATTTTTTATTATTTTTTACAAGCAATGCATTTTAATATCATGCTAGACCGAGAGGAGATTATGACGTCACTTCTCTGTCCGCCATATACATTATATTCTGACAAGTATAGCGCACAGAGGCGTAACGTAATTATTTTTTTGTGGGAGAGGGACAGTGTTCTCTACCAAAAACTTTAAACGCTTATATATCAGAACATTAATAACCGATTTAAATTATTTTTTTCAATAAACATAATTATATTTACTTAAATTCTTCATCTATTGACTATCTATTCTACTGGTTTCAACGATATAAACATCAGTCATCTACCCTAAACATCGCTTCAGAATGCTCGCTTGACATGCACCTGGGTGATTTTTTAATTTACGCTACATCAATATCGCAAAGCAATTATTTTGGTGTCACCATCGACATAGCTTCCTATGAAGGTACTTAAGGAGCTGTCAATGTCAGACTAACCCGCAACGGACGAGACACTTGAGTTCGGGGTGCTATCTTGGAGGATTTATTTAACTCTCTCTTTCGGTGCCAGACTTATTAAGCTGCCTACAGATTTCATATTACGATGGATATGTGGTAATAGGAGATTTTCTGACAGGCAATAAAAAAAACATTGTAGATGTCACGTCACTGTCAAGTTTATAATTTTATTTCATATGGCACCTATTAAAAATAGTATGCTGTTTTTGACTGACGTTTCGTCTGCGCTATCTGTCGAGTTGAAGGAAACACCTGTTTTTTTAATTCTTGTCTGGAAAATCGCTCATTGTCAAGTCTCTCAAAACAGAGTATTTATTTATTTCATACACAAAACAGAATACGGTCTTTACATTTGCATTGTATAGGTTACAAATAATTAAGTATGAAATTGGAATATAGTATTAACACATGTTTTAGCAGTTCTCCCGACTCTGATGACTCTATGATGGGTTACGATGACGACGATGGCCGTGACGACTCCTTCCTCGTTAACTCGAACAATGAAAACAAGTTCTATGGTAAGTATATAAGAGCTACTGGGAGTTAACACCATTTTATAATATGTGCCGCACGAACGAAGAAAATCCCTTTCAATAAGATGTATTTGATCGAAGAATTATTTAACCTGACCTGGGTATGTCCTTAAACTGCAACCAGACCCACCGGTGGACGGGCAGCAGCGTCCTCTTGGTTAACGGTGGTGAGCATTCTGCGATCCCCAAGCCGCCTGCCAAGCGTGGGGATTATGGCAACACCCCTCTATTGGGAGGCCTTCGTCCTGCAGTGGACGTCTTATGGCTGACGACGATCGAAGAAAATCGCCAATCGGAGTGACGCGCCGCCAAACTGAGCTGATGACGCGGACCTATTTGCGCCTGAGCATCTATGCAGCCTGCATACGTAATATTGCAATCGTGTGTACTATTTGTTGAGGCGACATTGAATTTGATCGACGCTAGGGATAGCAATCTAATCCGGCGGATCCGGCGTCGTTTGGTTACCTATCGCATCCGGTAATATCTATCGGAACAGCGCGAGTACTGTTCTGTATGTCGCTATTTTGATGTGTCAGTAGAGCTGATTTCTTTGAAGAAGTTGAGATAATACTGTTTTTTTAAATGTCAAATTGTCGTTCGTTCGTATGTACTCGCGCTGTACATCCAGAGAATCTAGGAAAATATATATTTTATAAACGACTAATGACGGTTAAACTAATCTAGTGTCGGAGATATGAGCCTTATCGCTGGTTATTTTTTGTATTATTACAGTACATGATTGTGTTCCGGCAAATAATATCTGAAGGTATTATAAATTAGTTAGTCATGTATAAAGTAAAAGCATATAATATACTTACAAAAAGGTATATTTGCAATTTAATTAACAATAGGTGACATAGGATGACAAATGACACCATTAATTTAAATTATAACTATTTATATTTTTAGTAGATTGTTTCTTCAAACTTAAATGGTAATTGCGAATATAAACCCGTGGTTCTTCAGGAAAGAGAATACGCGCCCACACTTATCCTTTATTTATTAATTTTTTGTGAATGTTTTCTTTGGGAATCGCGTTTAAGATTTACTTGACGGTGGAAAAAGTAAAATTAATGGGTCATTCATTCATTGAGCTAATATCTAAACAGTCACAATCTCTAAGTGAAAACAGTCAAAAAACGTCCGAGTGCCGTTGTACATACCTATACGTGCATTATATAGTTCACAATTGTTCGAATTTAGACGTTATGTTGCTTGTATAGTTTTTAATGTATGCTTGAGCGCTTGTGTCTTATCGTAGTTCAAGTCGGTCAAAAAGTCGGCGCACGAGTTTTTGCAACATTGTATATTTACTTAGATTTCTAACATAGCTTTATATATTTATATGACTGTTCTGTGCTGTTTACAATACGATACCGGATTGCAATCCCTATAACGCTACGTCGCAGTTTAACCAAACCGCCGCGGGCACCGGCCCGCTGTGGCCGCCCACAGTGTCACCTCCTGCCCTGCATCTCGCGTGCACTATGTTGCGCCGGGCGAAGACATAATTATTTCCTGAGTTTACCTCTACCTTATTATTTCCAGCCTTTACCTATACCTAATTATTTCCTGTCATTTTTCTCTGCCACTTCCACCGCCGCACGCGAAATTTCTTTGTGAGTTGCTGCCGCTTTGGAAAACCTAACAGTACTGTGCGCTGATTGAAAAACAAATTAGTAAGCAATTGCGATCACTTCTCATATTTTTTTTTTATACAATCAAGTGACGAGTCGAGCAAGACGTTCGCCTGATGGTTAGTCACGTCTGCCACTAACAGTAGCAGTGCCAGAATAGTGAACTTGCGAACACAATCCTGCGCCGCACCGCACTGCGCTCGTCACCCTGAGATATTAGATGTTAAATCTCTTTATACCCAGTAATTTCTCTGGTAACATTGCCCTTCAAATCAGAACACAGTAATGCTTGCACACTACTGCTTGGCGTTTGAATAACTGGCATAGGTGTGGTACTTACCCAGGCGGACTGCAGTAGAGTCCTACCACTACTATATATGATATTATACTCATGCTCTTTTTCCAGTGTGGCAGTTTTCTCACACAATTATCCGCCCACGCAACCCGGATTTAACAGAATTTTGTCCTAACTAGTTTATATCGTTGGATACATTTTATCTTTTCAACTTTACTTAATACATTTTTTTCACTCAATGTTTGACAAGAATTTTTGATTCGCTTTTTTTTGATGTTGTTTATTTTTGTATGATAATAAATAATAATACATGTATTGTATAATAAAAAATAATATAAAATGAAAAAACTCAATAATTATATTGTACTTACATTGTATATTAGGTACATACGTGTGACAAGAAATTTATTTTAAACTAGAAATTCTAATTTCGCATGAGTGATAAAATAGTAGCTCAAAAGTAACTCATTTCGTTTCGATGAACTTAAATAACCTTAAGGATCGACAAGTTGACGGCTCGAACTCATCGGTGGGCGCGGCTAAAAAGCATGCTCTCTTCATCAAACAAACTGTGGGAAAGGGAGAAAGAAAGATAAATGAGAGCGCAATTTTTTTTTTGTCGACCTTTGGCTGCTGTAATGTGGTTGAATAAACTCTGAGTTCATTTATTCCAACTTAAGTTATTTGAAATGTTTATGGACTAAACTATGCCGCTTGATAAATTATTATAGAGTTTTCGTATTCTTTATGTTCTTTATTTACGTCCAATGTGGCGTTAAAATTGAGCTAAAATACAAGATGTTTCCTGGCTCATAACTTTCATGTTTATTAACTTTTTACTTTCGTAATGATTTACTATCCTAGATAATGAAGAGATTAATCGATATAATACTTAGTTTTGGACCTTCAAAATTACATAGTGGAGTAGTAATACTACCGCGTTTCTAAGGAGAAGTGACCAACCTGTCTACTCTTAAGGAAAAAATGTCTATAACATTCTTAATATCTCTATAAGAGTATAATATATTTATATTGTTTATAATTAACTAGGGATAATAATTAATTAATCTTGGGAGGACTTTAGTATGGGACGCAACTTGCGCAGACACGCTGGCTCATCTCACCTCCAGAGCACATCGAGGGCGGCTGGTGCAGCGGCGGAAGTGGCAGAAAGCTTCAAACGGAAGAAATATGAATCTCTCGGCGATGGATACATATTTCTTCCATTTGGAGTTGAAACCATGGGACCGTGGGGTCCGGCCGCTCGGGTTTTGGTTAAAGAGCTGTCCAGACGCCTCGCAGACGTGACGGGTGATCAGAGAGCTGGCGCTTACCTTGGCCAAAGAAGAATACGCCATTCAGTGTAGATGTCGCTAGCTTTTTAGGTACCCTACCCGAAGACAGTGACCTTAATGCAGTTTTTTACCTGTAGTTTATAGGTTTAGATAGTTATTAGTAGTTTTTATAGTATTTTGGATAGGATAGGTATTTAGTTTAAATTATTATTAAATATTATTTATTATATTTTTCTAATAAAATGTAAGTTTTAAGTGATAAAAAAATTATATATATATATTGAATACAATATTCAATATAAACAAATTAACTAGGTGTAGGTTGTGATATGAACAATTTTATTAATTTTATTATTTCATAAAAATATTTTAGTTTTTTAATTTTTAGTGGGAGTTGTAAGTTTTGTTTACGCAACGCTCATCCAACAGTTTGTTGTGGATATGAACAAATTGTGTCTAGTTCTACTAGACTACAGTAATTCGGACCGCCCCCAAAATTCTCCACTTTTTAATCATTCCGAGAAAACTCTACCGACTCTACCGACTCTACCAACTCCCCCCCCCCCCCCCCTTCTTCCTTTGGATGAACTACCCAAATATAAATTTTCATCACTATAACTTCAAAAACAAAGAACTTTCCATACAACATTTCCACCCCCCGTTTCCCACCCTTGGGGGTCGAAATTCAAAAAAATCTTTCTTAGTACACCCCTCCGCGTCGGGACGAATACACCCTCCAAATTTCAAGTCAGTACAACCAGCAGTTTGGGCTGTGCGTTGTTTGCCAGTCAGCCAGTCAGTCAGTCATTGAGTCTGGACAGTGATTCTTATAATATTAGATATGTATGTAGTTATGTTTTTCATGAATTTCTCGTATCTTATAAGCTAGAATCGTATTTAGTCAGAATTCAATTAGGTGTCTATGAGGCGTCTCAGAATTGGCACGCACGTCGCCCGCCGCCGCGCCGCCAACGACTCGACGACGTTGCATTTAAATGTGCTCGTATTGCATTCTTGTAACAGCGATGAATCACGCACACCGCTGAACAATTAAATTGTGGGCTTACCCTACATATACAGGTCAAATGCTCGTCCCTTAGGCGCCGGCCACACAAATAAGGCGTCGGGCGCGGATATGGCACGGGTGGCTTGCTGTTGCATTCAAATTTCATACTAATCTCATTGAATTAAGGCACACACCGAATGACGTCGATTGGGCGCGTCCGCACCCGTTGCACGCCCGATGAACGTCGTTCGGTGTGTTCTAAATCGTGCCTTATTGCAATGTATTTAGTATGAAATCTGAATGGAGCCCATGCCTTGTCCGTGCCCGATGCAATTTCTGTGTGGCCTGCGACTTATCGTGGAAAGATTTTGTTTGTTAAGAGATATCTTGTTTGTATCTGCGCATGTAAACAATATCATTTTATTTTCCGTAAATGTTGTAATGGAGACGAAGCAAAGTTCACCGAGTCTCAGGCAGATTGGGGTTTTTATTTATGTATGTGGTACTCCCTGTTTAGTGTGACTAACTTACTGACTATGATTTAATTACTAATAATTTGCCTTGATATTTAAAAAACTTGGGACTTACATATTAATACTTGACACTGGCAGAATGCACGAAGTGCGATGCCAATAATGAAGCAAAAAAAAAGCAATCACCAAGTCTGCTAAAAATTGGCATAGGGATGTGGTGCTCATTTTGAGCACGAAGTAATACGAGTAATAACTGAGTGTTCTCAAATTCTTAGGTGCTGTGCCTGGGGGCTCCTGCAATCCATCTCGGTTCGGTCGCTTCTTGGAGAGTGTGGTACGACAACTTCACGCGCTATCTTACCTCTTCCCGGGTCTCTTTCCATGGGTGGATATGGGACCTCCCACCGAACAAAGTGGTAACTAAACTTACATTTTTACTTTAAAAGCTTATATAAAGGTTGTTTCAATACGAATGCTCTATTATTATTATTTTGACTGTTTTCGTGCAAATGGCAATTTTGATATTGAACAGCTGTTGATGGTTGCGATTATTAAAAATGGAGCGCTACACAAAAGAAGAACGCGTTATTATTGTGAAAACCCGTTAGAAAAATGGGGAAGTTTATACAGGTCACTTAGTTAGCGGAATTTTCGGTCGAGAAAGTGCAGTTGATGAAATCGCACCTGAAAGTGCACCTAATGAAATCACACCTGAAAGTGCACCTAATGAAATCGCACTTGAAAGTGCACCTATTGAAATCACACCTGAAAGTGCACCTAATGAAATCGCACATGAAAGTGCACCTAGTGAAATCGCACCTGAAAGTGCATTAACAATTTGCCTATGCATAACTTTCCCCATTTTTACAACGGGTTCTTCTTTTGTGTATTTATGTTTTGTCGCTCCATTTTTAGTAATCGGAACAATCTTATGTGACAGCTGTTAAATATCAAAGTTGCCCCAAGCACGGAAAGAATGCCACAATATTCAAATAGTGCATTCTTATCTTATTAACGGGTTGTTTTTAACCCGTTGTTTGTCTATTCTAAAATACTTACTACAATTTGCCATAGGAATCTTACGAATATTTTTTTGGAAAAATTGAAATATTAAAAATGGCTGATTTGTTAATTTATTATCGCCTTGTAAAGTAAAACATAATCAAATCGCAGGTATAATATACATAGTAAGTGCATATATTACGGGTTAAATACAGAACCTCATTTCTTTAAGTCAGTGGAAAAGGGTTGGTTAATTATTTATTGCATACGTCTCCGTGACTGTAATAATATCATAACTACATCAACAGCCGGAAGACGTCCGCTGCTGGACGAAGGCCTCCTCTCCCTTAAAGGGAGGTGTTGCCATAATCCCCACGCTTGGCAGGCGGCTTGGGGATCGCAGAATGGTTACCACCGTTAACTGAGAGGACGCTGCTGTCCGTCCTCCGGTGATTCTGGATGCAGTTTTAGGACATACCCAGGTCCACTGTACTGTAATAACATAAATTGGATAAATTGTAGATACGTACTGCTGCTACATAAATTATTTAAATATTTTTTGTTTATTTTACTAAATTCTATAATGTCGTAATTCTGACGTTTCTATACTATTAACAATATAATTATAATCAGTGTCTAAATGTCTATACGAACTTACTTTTACCTGTAATATACAACTTTTAAATAAATCAGACTAATTAAAACTTAAATATCTACAGAAAATATGTAAATTAGCTGCAAGTATTTACATGAGAAAATAAATGGTTATAGGCATTGAGATATGTCTTTACTCTATGGTTATTCATTAAAGTAGGATTAATTAAAGAAGTTTTCCTGTTTACATATTTAGTTCTCGGGCAGTCTAGAGCAAACATTATTTATCGTATTATCGCAGTGATAATATTAAGTAGTGAGTATTTTTTATTTATTTATTTACATAAAAGTAGGTAAGTAGGTTTTTTTTTACACAACATTAATAGTCCATAATATCATGTTTATTTTCGATATTATGTCGATCTCGACAATTAACGTCATGTTTGTTTTTCAAATAGTGATTAAGATATTGGTGTCGACACCCTGCGGCACACCGTCTTACTTAAAATTTCTCTAATTTTAATTTAGACCTGTCAAACGCCTCTTTGCTATTCAGACATGACACCTTTAACTAAACTTTTTTTTTTTTTTTTTCTTAGTTATTGGCATCGCACGTTGTGCATTCTGCCAGTGTCAAGTTTAAGAATTTTCACATTTATTTGTTATAATCAAGTCAAATAAGTCATACCCTAGTAAAGTTGTGGCGACTTTACTATGAGCTTCTATGGAGTTTTGAAAACAACACAAAAAGACATGTTTCACCACATTATATCACTTGCCCACACTCGTGCATGTAATTCAACACTCAATGAATAAAACACCACCATTTTTAATCATTAATTCGCGAAAAAACACAAGTTTAAGAAAATAATAGAATGCAACGACATGATTTTTCAGTGTTCCCGCCAAAACTCTAACTAAACTTTATAGACGATACGTCTCAAGACATACCGTCATAAGCATAAAACGCTAAAACGTATTTCAAACCTATTTTGGTTAAAAAGTGTTTTGTCAAATTTCTTTCGAATTATCGATTTGAGTTTGAAAAAAGAAGACAAAACACTTTTTAACAAAAATAGGTTTGAAATACTTTTTAGTGTTTTATGCATAAGACGGTTAGGACATTTCTTATGCATTGGTGGCCTATATTCCTTGTATGAACTAAGCCAAAATGTCACATGCATTTACTTAGCTTAAAAGCACGTTAAAGCTATTCGGCGGACACATTTTAAAGAAGTTTGTGCCTAAAATTTAAAACGTCAAATATCATACCTATAATCAGCACCTAAAACATGACGAATAAAATTAGAGTTCTACGTATTAACTAGTCTAGCAGTTCTAAATTAAGTTCAACGTAAACACCGAATAGCTTTTGTGAGGCCTTGCGCCTGAACTAAATTTGCAAAGTGAGCTAAAATTAGAGTTCTCTTAAAACCGAATCGACACCATTACGATATCGTATTCTCGTATTTATGATCTATATTTTTCAGGATTTTACGTGATCAAGGCAGTGGGAGTCATGTATGGCCTAATCATCATTTTAGACCTGATCGCCGCTTTCGGAAGCCCTAGCACTTCTACCGCTACCATTGTCATCATGGTCATGCTCTTTTTGGGCATTTTCACCATCCTGACACTGATCTCGCGACGACCGCAAAATAGGTACGTTAACGTATAAAAATACTAGCCGGCAATCTCGCAGTTTGGCACGTTTTTTTTTACAACGCCATCTAGCCCTAACCTAAGCAAAGCTATAGAAACCAGATAGCTGATAGAATATTTTTTTTTGTAAATTCTTACTTATAATACATACAACACCCAGACACAGATAGAGATACTTACTTGGTGCGCGGGCTATTTCTGCACGACATGTCCCTCATGGGCTCTCGGTGCGTAGTCCACCCAGACACAGAACAAACATCTATGTTCGTCACATACTTTTTGTCCTGGGTGGGGATCGAACCCACACCCTACAGCTCTGAAGGCAGACATGCTACCAACTGAGCTATAAGGCAGTTAAGCAGCGCAGTAAGGCAGTATTGATCTATGACTTCCAGATGCGGGCAGCAATTCACTCGTACATCTCGATTTAATTTTAATAGACGTTATTGACGTGAACTTTATATTTGTTGTTCTATTACACTGCGTCCTGCCAAAGCTCAGAGGGTCTAGACAAGAACCACTTTATGTTAGCGTTAACGCCTGCGGAAAGATTAAATTGTATGAAAATGACATTAGCTTGAGAAATGTCACGTGACTGCTAATGACATTTTCATACAATTTAATCTTTCCGCAGGCGTTAACGCTAACATAAAGTGGTTCTTGTCTAGACCCCCAGAGTGCTGCGCGCCGCTATCTCGCTTGCGTGTGCTTTAAACAACGATGTAATGAAGCTTTTATTTACTACAACAAACTATTTCTAACTAATTAATCTTCTTAACTAATTACACAAAAACAATCCTTAGTATCCAGACTGATGAAAGTCTAGAGAGAATCTAAATGCTCAAACCCACGACCAGTCGGCAGCGTACCCAGCATGCTGGTGGCATTGCCACGTTGAATGGCAATGCTTATGCGTTGGGACCAATAAACGCCAGATAGAATAAAAAATATTGTATTATATTACATTTTATTCACAGAAACAACCTCATGTACGCGACGCCGTGTTTGCCCTTCGTCCCTACCATCGCCATCATTGTTAATATCTACCTGATCCTGAACCTCTCGGTTCTTACTCTAATACGGTTTACCGTGTGGATGGCTCTTGGTAAGAAATATTTATCTTATATCACAGAAAAAATTATAGTAGGTACTTACTAACATCTAATATCTCAGGATGACGAGCGTAGTGCAGTGCGGCGCAGGATTGTTCCAACTCTGGCACTGCAACTGTTAGTGGCAGGCGTGTCGCCACCAGGCGATCGTCTGGCTTGTCTCGTGACTTGAATATATAAAAAAAATCTTAGGCAGATGTTAGTTAACAATAATAAAATTTCATTTCATATAGTAGGAATACAGTGTGTCGTTATTTCACTGTAGTGTTGAGGCGAGGCCGCAGCCAGTAGGAGCCGATACGTCAACGAACCAAGCACTACCATGGAAAATGGATACTGTCATTTATACGATTATAATATACAAATTAGCAAGAATGTGACTTGCTTATAGGTATAGTTATCCCAAATTTAGACGTGTTTGCAACGGTATCAAATCTTCAGTAAGTTAAGTAGTTTTCTTAGCCTAGTTGAGTCTCTTTATTCCGAAGATTTCTTATCAAGCTGTTTATATTAGCACTATACTCTAATTCTACATAAACTTTTTAATATGAACATATATGGAATACGTGTTTGCCTCGTGCACCGAGATTTCCGTGACACCGCATAATATCAGTGTGCGTTTGTGTAATGCGAGTTCCAAATACTTTATATTTACTTAAACTATGCTTGGGACCCGTAGTGCAAGCTCAGTTCACACTTACAGGCAGGAAGACAACCGTAACTCAGAGGCTACTGCAATGAGGGTGTTGAACCGAATCGTTGCTCGGGTTCGAATCCTGACGGTCGGTGAATTTCAGACTTAATTTGCATGTAACAATAAAGAAAGGATTCGTTTGCTGAGCGAATACGGTACTTTCCAGGAATGGTCATGTACTTTAAGTACGGCATCAAGAATTCAACGCTGGAGACCAACCCGCCCGCGCCCCGCGTAGCCACACCCCCCCCCCCCCAACCCCCTGGACCGCACAACCATCCCCCCGCCTTCCGCTCACACCGCGTCGCGCACAACGGGCGACCGCAACATTTTCGAAGGCGACGGCAGCAGCGGACTATACGGTAATGGCCACCAGTCGTATGGCAACGCCGCTACTGGTAGCACCATTGTTCAGTTTGGGACCCATAATGAGTGAGTACTTTTTACTTGGCCACGTAACTGTGTGCACCGGTCATCTCCTGCAAATCACTCCAAGTTTATCATTTTGATGGGCTATCTATGGATCTACATTATTGTAAATAGCTTGGCTCTACGGCTTTCGGTTTTTTTTAAGGTTCTTTCATTAAATCTGCCTCCAGTTCCAAACTAGCCTGTGCCTCTCTGTCAATAAACTTTTAATCACTAACTTTTAACTCAATAAACAATAAGTTTTAAAAACGTTTATATCTTTCACGATAGCTTTAGGTATAGATAGATAGAAACACTTTATTGTGCACACCAAAAATAAAACAACAATAGAAACAAGAACCTATAGGTATATATCTATACAGGGTTAGTTCTAACCAGTTAGCATTTTAAGTGCATATTCTGTACATCAATACAAATAACTTTTACTATGGGGCCAACGTTAAAATTGCGAAAAAAACCAGCTGTTCCATACGTTTTGCCCAAGGTCGATGAACTTTTTGTATGGATCAGCTGATTTTTTTCGCGATTCAAGGTTGGCCCCATAGTAAAAGTTGTTTTTTTGATAACTTTTGATAATTTTTTTGGCAACGGATAGCTGAAGATCGGGCTGCGTGGCGTTCCTTGGGAGAGGCATATGTCCAGCAGTTGACTATGATATGCTGATTATGATGATGACACAACTTCTACTTCATTGTATCTTCTTATTGATCGATAAAAATTCGTCAAAGTTCTATAAAGTTTACTCGATATGCCAGAGTTTTAATCTATGCGTAAGGTAGTTCTAACTCGGTGCAGCTGTAACCTTGTCCGGCAGCCGGTTGTAGGAATACTTCTGGCTGCGTAGCATAGCTTATCATGCGTCAGCTTGCCAGATTTCGTCAGAGAGCGCAAGCGCAACTATAACAAGTAGCTTGTCGGCGGCGGTGTTGGAAATTTGGCACATGAACAGATCACTACAATATTTTATATACAGGTCAAAATTGTTTCGTTTCATTGTAGATAATATTTGTAGTTACTTATGGCACAGTAGAAATGTCAAATCAGCTTGTGTATTCCAGCGCTGCCGAACAGCTCACCTGGCACGTCGCAGAACTACAGCCTTCGCAGCCAAGCGACCGAAACGCTCCTGGAACCCACGCATCTTACAAACAAATCGAGACTAGGTATGTATTCTCCTCTATCTCTGAATATTTTTGTAGAGATTGGACTCTATTGCAGGCGCCGCCGCCTGGGCAACTACCATACCCCATACCATTACCAGTAATTCAATCGCCAAGCAGTAGTTCTGCAAGCGTTACTGTGTTACGGTTTGAAGGGCAATGCTACTAGATAAATCACTGAAGAGATTTGTTACCTAATATCTCACGAAGATGAGTGAAGTGCGGCGCAGGATTTTGTTCGCAAGTTCACAATTCTGGCACTGCTACTGTTACGGGCAGGCTTGACGCTTCCACCAGGCAAACCTGGCAAACGTCTTGCTCGCTTAGTCCAAAAAACCATTCCAAAAAATATATATTAATATATTAATGTGGCGATCTAGACGGCGTTTTTGTTTTATAGGAACTAGGGTTTTAAATTATTTTTTATTTATATATTTTATTGTAAATAAGTAGTTTTTAGTATATAGTTTAAATATTTATTTTATGTTTTGTACATATGTAAATATTATAGATGTTTGTTTTTTTATTAAAACTATGTCATAGATATGAATTCAATAAACATACATATGTGTTAAAAAAAAAAAATTATGTAGGACGCGTTTTCAAAATGCTGCCGCTTACTTATTTGGTCTAACCATGGATTATCTTTAACTAAACTTTATAAAGGCAATCCAATTGTTTTACTGTTGCTATGCAAGTAGATTATGTAGTTAGATTTTATGTACTTCAATTTATCTAATATAATTATAATCTAATCTAATCTAATATATTTTTTATTATATTAATTATTATTACCTGTGTTTTATGGTAATGTGTCGCAAAGTAATGATAAGAAACGCAGCGATGTCTTTTATTTCGTTTTGTCCTGAAATTTCTGAGTAGGTATCTAGGTGACGATGCAATAGTCATGGAAAGTTATCATTTACCATCACGAAAGAGTCTTGTTCATCTTATTACCTTGTGGTCATAAGAATTAAGGATCTTTCTCACACGTCGATGTCGGTATGGTACTCTCATGATGCTCATATCAATAGCCTACATTATAATATATCATGGCTCTGTGCAAAGCACTTAAAAAGCTAAGACGTCGCTGAAGGTTGATTATTAACTACCACAAAAATAGCAGACAATATATAAGGCAATCAAACACTAAAAAGCTATTATTAGTAATGCTATGACTGAAGATAACACCGGGCTTGGGGAGCGCTAGGCGTATAATAATAGATAGGTAATCAAAGGCAAATTAAATTTTAAATTATTTTTATTCATCTGGGACGAACTTTATCGGGACGAATGTGGCATAAATCAGGTAACCAGAATCAAATTAAAGTATTGTATTATTATCATCACGTCAAATATTATCTATAACTATAAAAGGCTTTGTCCTGACTGACTGACTGACTGACTGACTGACTGACATATAGACAACGTACAGCCCAAACCGCTAAACGTAGAGACTTGAAATTTGGAGGGTATGTTTTTGGAGAGGTGTAAACGCCCACTAAGAAAGGATTTTTCGAAAATCAACCCCGAAGGGGGTTAAATGGGGTGTTAAAGTTTGTATGAAACTTTTTATTCTCTGGTTCGATTGATACAAAACTTGGTATACATATTCTACTATAAAAATAAAAAGATACGGGTGTCACAGTTTTTTCAAAATCAGCTCCCGTTAGTATAAAAAAAAAACGAAGTTTTAGTGATAGTACGTTTGTTTCTCCTTAACTTTGAACGGCTGTACATATTCAAATGAAATTTGGTATAGGTATGGGGATAGATGTGGGGATGGGGGTGGGGGTGGGGGTGGCGATGATACTGGGAACGGAGACGGGACTGAGATAGGCATGTTCATATTAAGATTACAATTGGTATCGGGATGGGGATGGGGTGGGGATGGGGTGGGGATTTGGTGGGGACAGGTGGGGATGGGATGTGGATGTGGATGAGGCTGGGAACGGGGATGGGCGTGTCCATATTAAGATGAAAGTTGAAATCGGGATGGGGGTGGGGATGGGATGGGGTGAGGATGGGGTTCGGGATGGGGATGAGGGAGGGAACGCGGATGGTGACGGGGATGGTGACGGGGATGGGCGTGTTCATATTAAAATTACATTTGGTATCGGGATGGGGATGGGGAAGGGGCCGCTTATAGGGATGAGGCTGGGAATGGGGACGGGGATGGGCGTATTTATTGGTCGGCTGAACAGATGGAGCTGCATTTTTGGATAGGTAGTTATAGCATAAGGTTCGGAAACGGACATAGGCAATTTTTTTGTAGGTCCACGCAGACGACTGTTTGACGGACATAATTATTATAGATACTGTACAGCCTAATCTGCTAAATTATTTTTTAATCTTCTATATCTTCTATATCTATAACTATAAAAGGCTTTGTCCTGACTGACTGACTGACTGACTGACTGACTGACATATAGACAACGTACAGCCCAAACCGCTAAACGTAGAGACTTGAAATTTGGAGGGTATGTTTTTGGAGAGGTGTAAACGCCCACTAAGAAAGGATTTTTCGAAAATCAACCCCGAAGGGGGTTAAATGGGGTGTTAAAGTTTGTATGAAACTTTTTATTCTCTGGTTCGATTGATACAAAACTTGGTATACATATTCTACTATAAAAATAAAAAGATACGGGTGTCACAGTTTTTTCAAAATCAGCTCCCGTTAGTATAAAAAAAAAACGAAGTTTTAGTGATAGTACGTTTGTTTCTCCTTAACTTTGAACGGCTGTACATATTCAAATGAAATTTGGTATAGGTATGGGGATAGATGTGGGGATGGGGGTGGGGGTGGGGGTGGCGATGATACTGGGAACGGAGACGGGACTGAGATAGGCATGTTCATATTAAGATTACAATTGGTATCGGGATGGGGATGGGGTGGGGATGGGGTGGGGATTTGGTGGGGACAGGTGGGGATGGGATGTGGATGTGGATGAGGCTGGGAACGGGGATGGGCGTGTCCATATTAAGATGAAAGTTGAAATCGGGATGGGGGTGGGGATGGGATGGGGTGAGGATGGGGTTCGGGATGGGGATGAGGGAGGGAACGCGGATGGTGACGGGGATGGTGACGGGGATGGGCGTGTTCATATTAAAATTACATTTGGTATCGGGATGGGGATGGGGAAGGGGCCGCTTATAGGGATGAGGCTGGGAATGGGGACGGGGATGGGCGTATTTATTGGTCGGCTGAACAGATGGAGCTGCATTTTTGGATAGGTAGTTATAGCATAAGGTTCGGAAACGGACATAGGCTATTTTTTTGTAGGTCCACGCAGACGACTGTTTGACGGACATAATTATTATAGATACTGTACAGCCTAATCTGCTAAATTATTTTTTAATCTTCTATATATATAACTATAAAAGGCTTTGTCCTGACTGACTGACTGACTGACTGACTGACTGACTGACTGACTGACATATAGACAACGTACAGCCCAAACCGCTAAACGTAGAGACTTGAAATTTGGAGGGTATGTTTTTGGAGAGGTGTAAACGCCCACTAAGAAAGGATTTTTCGAAAATCAACCCCGAAGGGGGTTAAATGGGGTGTTAAAGTTTGTATGAAACTTTTTATTCTCTGGTTCGATTGATACAAAACTTGGTATACATATTCTACTATAAAAATAAGAAGATACGGGTGTCACAGTTTTTTCAAAATCAGCTCCCGTTAGTATAAAAAAAAAACGAAGTTTTAGTGATAGTACGTTTGTTTCTCCTTAACTTTGTAACGGCTGTACATATTCAAATGAAATTTGGTATAGGGATGGGGATAGATGTGGGGATGGGGGGGGGGGTGGGGGTGGCGATGATACCGGGACGGAGATAGGCATGTTAATATTAAGATTACAATTGGTATCGGGATGGGGATGGGGATGGGGATGGGGATGGGGATGGGGTGGGGGTGGGGTGGGGATAAGGATGGGGTGGGGATTTGGTGGGGATGGGATGTGGATGTGGATGAGGCTGGGAACGGGGATGGGCGTGTCCATATTAAGATGAAAGTTGAAATCGGGATGGGGGTGGGGATGGGATGTGGTGAGGATGGGGTTCGGGATGGGGATGAGGGAGGGAACGGGGATGGTGACGGGGATGGTGACGGGGATGGGCGTGTTCATATTAAAATTACATTTGGTATCGGGATGGGGATGGGGAAGGGGCCGCTTATAGGGATGAGGCTGGGAATGGGGACGGGGATAGGCGTATTTATTGGTCGGCTGAACAGATGGAGCTGCATTTTTGGATAGGTAGTTATAGCATAAGGTTCGGAAACGGACATAGGCTATTTTTTTGTAGGTCCACGCAGACGACTGTTTGACGGACATAATTATTATAGACTAGCTTTTGCCCGCGGCTTTGCCCGCGTAGTAATGTTGAATACTGGAATTCGGTTAAATCGGGGCCCAACTCAATTGAATCACTAAAATACGTATATTATTGCATTTTTTCCAAGCCGCTTGCAAGTCTTTAAGTTTGCTTGAGGATGATCAAATTTAATATAAAAAATTATTTAGCAGCTTAGGCTGTACAGTATCTATAATAATTATGTCCGTCAAACAGTCGTCTGCGTGGACCTACAAAAAAATAGCCTATGTCCGTTTCCGAACCTTATGCTATAACTACCTATCCAAAAATGCAGCTCCATCTGTTCAGCCGACCAATAAATACGCCCATCCCCGTCCCCATTCCCAGCCTCATCCCTATAAGCGGCCCCTTCCCCATCCCCATCCCGATACCAAATGTAATTTTAATATGAACACGCCCATCCCCGTCACCATCCCCGTCACCATCCCCGTTCCCTCCCTCATCCCCATCCCGAACCCCATCCTCACCACATCCCATCCCCACCCCCATCCCGATTTCAACTTTCATCTTAATATGGACACGCCCATCCCCGTTCCCAGCCTCATCCACATCCACATCCCATCCCCACCAAATCCCCACCCCATCCTTATCCCCACAAAACCCCCACCCCATCCCCATCCCCATCCCCATCCCCATCCCGATACCAATTGTAATCTTAATATTAACATGCCTATCTCCGTCCCGTCTCCGTTCCCAGTATCATCGCCACCCCCACCCCCACCCCCATCCCCACATCTATCCCCATCCCTATACCAAATTTCATTTGAATATGTACAGCCGTTACAAAGTTAAGGAGAAACAAACGTACTATCACTAAAACTTCGTTTTTTTTTTATACTAACGGGAGCTGATTTTGAAAAAACTGTGACACCCGTATCTTCTTATTTTTATAGTAGAATATGTATACCAAGTTTTGTATCAATCGAACCAGAGAATAAAAAGTTTCATACAAACTTTAACACCCCATTTAACCCCCTTCGGGGTTGATTTTCGAAAAATCCTTTCTTAGTGGGCGTTTACACCTCTCCAAAAACATACCCTCCAAATTTCAAGTCTCTACGTTTAGCGGTTTGGGCTGTACGTTGTCTATATGTCAGTCAGTCAGTCAGTCAGTCAGTCAGTCAGGACAAAGCCTTTTATAGTTATACTAGCTTTTGCCCGCGGCTTTGCCCGCGTAGTAATGTTGAATACTGGAATTCGGTTAAATCGGGGCCCAACTCAATTGAATCACTAAAATACGTATATTATTGCATTTTTTCCAAGCCGCTTGCAAGTCTTTAAGTTTGCTTGAGGATGATCAAATTTAATATAAAAAATTATTTAGCAGCTTAGGCTGTACAGTATCTATCTCTATAACTATAAAAGGCTTTGTCCTGACTGACTGACTGACTGACTGACTGACTGACATATAGACAACGTACAGCCCAAACCGCTAAACGTAGAGACTTGAAATTTGGAGGGTATGTTTTTGGAGAGGTGTAAACGCCCACTAAGAAAGGATTTTTCGAAAATCAACACCCGAAGGGGGTTAAATGGGGTGTTAAAGTTGTATGAAACTTTTTATTCTCTGGTTCGATTGATACAAAACTTGGTATACATATTCTACTATAAAAATAAGAAGATACGGGTGTCACAGTTTTTTTCAAAATCAGCTCCCGTTAGTATAAAAAAAAAACGAAGTTTTAGTGATAGTACGTTTGTTTCTCCTTAACTTTGTAACGGCTGTACATATTCAAATGAAATTTGGTATAGGGATGGGGATAGATGTGGGGATGGGGGTGGGGGTGGGGGGTGGCGATGATACTGGGAACGGAGACGGGACGGAGATAGGCATGTTAATATTAAGATTACAATTGGTATCGGGATGGGGATGGGGATGGGGATGGGGTGGGGGTGGGGTGGGGATAAGGATGGGGTGGGGATTTGGTGGGGATGGGATGTGGATGTGGATGAGGCTGGGAACGGGGATGGGCGTGTCCATATTAAGATGAAAGTTGAAATCGGGATGGGGGTGGGGATGGGATGTGGTGAGGATGGGGTTCGGGATGGGGATGAGGGAGCAACGGGGATGGTGACGGGGATGGTGACGGGGATGGGCGTGTTCATATTAAAATTACATTTGGTATCGGGATGGGGATGGGGAAGGGGCCGCTTATAGGGATGAGGCTGGGAATGGGGACGGGGATGGGCGTATTTATTGGTCGGCTGAACAGATGGAGCTGCATTTTTGGATAGGTAGTTATAGCATAAGGTTCGGAAACGGACATAGGCTATTTTTTTGTAGGTCACGCAGACGACTGTTTGACGGACATAATTATTATAGATACTGTACAGCCTAAGCTGCTAAATTATTTTTTAATCTATAACTATAAAAGGCTTTGTCCTGACTGACTGACTGACTGACTGACTGACATATAGACAACGTACAGCCCAAACCGCTAAACGTAGAGACTTGAAATTTGGAGGGTATGTTTTTGGAGAGGTGTAAACGCCCACTAAGAAAGGATTTTTCGAAAATCAACCCCGAAGGGGGTTAAATGGGGTGTTAAAGTTTGTATGAAACTTTTTATTCTCTGGTTCGATTGATACAAAACTTGGTATACATATTCTACTATAAAAATAAAAAGATACGGGTGTCACAGTTTTTTCAAAATCAGCTCCCGTTAGTATAAAAAAAAAACGAAGTTTTAGTGATAGTACGTTTGTTTCTCCTTAACTTTGAACGGCTGTACATATTCAAATGAAATTTGGTATAGGTATGGGGATAGATGTGGGGATGGGGGTGGGGGTGGGGGGGGGCGATGATACTGGGAACGGAGACGGGACTGAGATAGGCATGTTCATATTAAGATTACAATTGGTATCGGGATGGGGATGGGGTGGGGATGGGGTGGGGATTTGGTGGGGACAGGTGGGGATGGGATGTGGATGTGGATGAGGCTGGGAACGGGGATGGGCGTGTCCATATTAAGATGAAAGTTGAAATCGGGATGGGGGTGGGGATGGGATGGGGTGAGGATGGGGTTCGGGATGGGGATGAGGGAGGGACGGGGATGGTGACGGGGATGGTGACGGGGATGGGCGTGTTCATATTAAAATTACATTTGGTATCGGGATGGGGATGGGGAAGGGGCCGCTTATAGGGATGAGGCTGGGAATGGGGACGGGGATGGGCGTATTTATTGGTCGGCTGAACAGATGGAGCTGCATTTTTGGATAGGTAGTTATAGCATAAGGTTCGGAAACGGACATAGGCAATTTTTTTTGTAGGTCCACGCAGACGACTGTTTGACGGACATAATTATTATAGATACTGTACAGCCTAATCTGCTAAATTATTTTTTAATCTTCTATATCTTCTATATATAACTATAAAAGGCTTTGTCCTGACTGACTGACTGACTGACTGACTGACTGACATATAGACAACGTACAGCCCAAACCGCTAAACGTAGAGACTTGAAATTTGGAGGGTATGTTTTTGGAGAGGTGTAAACGCCCACTAAGAAAGGATTTTTCGAAAATCAACCCCGAAGGGGGTTAAATGGGGTGTTAAAGTTTGTATGAAACTTTTTATTCTCTGGTTCGATTGATACAAAACTTGGTATACATATTCTACTATAAAAATAAGAAGATACGGGTGTCACAGTTTTTTCAAAATCAGCTCCCGTTAGTATAAAAAAAAAACGAAGTTTTAGTGATAGTACGTTTGTTTCTCCTTAACTTTGTAACGGCTGTACATATTCAAATGAAATTTGGTATAGGGATGGGGATAGATGTGGGGATGGGGGTGGGGGTGGGGGTGGCGATGATACTGGGAACGGAGACGGGACGGAGATAGGCATGTTAATATTAAGATTACAATTGGTATCGGGATGGGGATGGGGATGGGGATGGGGATGGGGTGGGGGTTTTGTGGGGATAAGGATGGGGTGGGGATTTGGTGGGGATGGGATGTGGATGTGGATGAGGCTGGGAACGGGGATGGGCGTGTCCATATTAAGATGAAAGTTGAAATCGGGATGGGGGTGGGGATGGGATGTGGTGAGGATGGGGTTCGGGATGGGGATGAGGGAGGGAACGGGGATGGTGACGGGGATGGTGACGGGGATGGGCGTGTTCATATTAAAATTACATTTGGTATCGGGATGGGGATGGGGAAGGGGCCGCTTATAGGGATGAGGCTGGGAATGGGGACGGGGATGGGCGTATTTATTGGTCGGCTGAACAGATGGAGCTGCATTTTTGGATAGGTAGTTATAGCATAAGGTTCGGAAACGGACATAGGCTATTTTTTTGTAGGTCCACGCAGACGACTGTTTGACGGACATAATTATTATAGATACTGTACAGCCTAAGCTGCTAAATAATTTTTTATATTAAATTTGATCATCCTCAAGCAAACTTAAAGACTTGCAAGCGGCTTGGAAAAAATGCAATAATATACGTATTTTAGTGATTCAATTGAGTTGGGCCCCGATTTAACCGAATTCCAGTATTCAACATTACTACGCGGGCAAAGCCGCGGGCAAAAGCTAGTCTATAATAATTATGTCCGTCAAACAGTCGTCTGCGTGGACCTACAAAAAAATAGCCTATGTCCGTTTCCGAACCTTATGCTATAACTACCTATCCAAAAATGCAGCTCCATCTGTTCAGCCGACCAATAAATACGCCTATCCCCGTCCCCATTCCCAGCCTCATCCCTATAAGCGGCCCCTTCCCCATCCCCATCCCGATACCAAATGTAATTTTAATATGAACACGCCCATCCCCGTCACCATCCCCGTCACCATCCCCGTTCCCTCCCTCATCCCCATCCCGAACCCCATCCTCACCACATCCCATCCCCACCCCCATCCCGATTTCAACTTTCATCTTAATATGGACACGCCCATCCCCGTTCCCAGCCTCATCCACATCCACATCCCATCCCCACCAAATCCCCACCCCATCCTTATCCCCACCCCACCCCCACCCCATCCCCATCCCCATCCCCATCCCCATCCCCATCCCGATACCAATTGTAATCTTAATATTAACATGCCTATCTCCGTCCCGGTATCATCGCCACCCCCCCCCCCCCCCCCATCCCCACATCTATCCCCATCCCTATACCAAATTTCATTTGAATATGTACAGCCGTTACAAAGTTAAGGAGAAACAAACGTACTATCACTAAAACTTCGTTTTTTTTTTATACTAACGGGAGCTGATTTTGAAAAAACTGTGACACCCGTATCTTCTTATTTTTATAGTAGAATATGTATACCAAGTTTTGTATCAATCGAACCAGAGAATAAAAAGTTTCATACAAACTTTAACACCCCATTTAACCCCCTTCGGGGTTGATTTTCGAAAAATCCTTTCTTAGTGGGCGTTTACACCTCTCCAAAAACATACCCTCCAAATTTCAAGTCTCTACGTTTAGCGGTTTGGGCTGTACGTTGTCTATATGTCAGTCAGTCAGTCAGTCAGTCAGTCAGTCAGGACAAAGCCTTTTATAGTTATATATATAGAAGATTAAAAAATAACTTAGCAGATTAGGCTGTACAGTATCTATAATAATTATGTCCGTCAAACAGTCGTCTGCGTGGACCTACAAAAAAATAGCCTATGTCCGTTTCCGAACCTTATGCTATAACTACCTATCCAAAAATGCAGCTCCATCTGTTCAGCCGACCAATAAATACGCCCATCCCCGTCCCCATTCCCAGCCTCATCCCTATAAGCGGCCCCTTCCCCATCCCCATCCCGATACCAAATGTAATTTTAATATGAACACGCCCATCCCCGTCACCATCCCCGTCACCATCCGCGTTCCCTCCCTCATCCCCATCCCGAACCCCATCCTCACCCCATCCCATCCCCACCCCCATCCCGATTTCAACTTTCATCTTAATATGGACACGCCCATCCCCGTTCCCAGCCTCATCCACATCCACATCCCATCCCCACCTGTCCCCACCAAATCCCCACCCCATCCCCACCCCATCCCCATCCCGATACCAATTGTAATCTTAATATGAACATGCCTATCTCAGTCCCGTCTCCGTTCCCAGTATCATCGCCACCCCCACCCCCACCCCCATCCCAACATCTATCCCCATACCTATACCAAATTTCATTTGAATATGTACAGCCGTTCAAAGTTAAGGAGAAACAAACGTACTATCACTAAAACTTCGTTTTTTTTTTATACTAACGGGAGCTGATTTTGAAAAAACTGTGACACCCGTATCTTTTTATTTTTATAGTAGAATATGTATACCAAGTTTTGTATCAATCGAACCAGAGAATAAAAAGTTTCATACAAACTTTAACACCCCATTTAACCCCCTTCGGGGTTGATTTTTCGAAAAATCCTTTCTTAGTGGGCGTTTACACCTCTCCAAAAACATACCCTCCAAATTTCAAGTCTCTACGTTTAGCGGTTTGGGCTGTACGTTGTCTATATGTCAGTCAGTCAGTCAGTCAGTCAGTCAGTCAGGACAAAGCCTTTTATAGTTATAGATATAGAAGATATAGAAGATTAAAAAATAATTTAGCAGATTAGGCTGTACAGTATCTATAATAATTATGTCCGTCAAACAGTCGTCTGCGTGGACCTACAAAAAAATTGCCTATGTCCGTTTCCGAACCTTATGCTATAACTACCTATCCAAAAATGCAGCTCCATCTGTTCAGCCGACCAATAAATACGCCCATCCCCGTCCCCATTCCCAGCCTCATCCCTATAAGCGGCCCCTTCCCCATCCCCATCCCGATACCAAATGTAATTTTAATATGAACACGCCCATCCCCGTCACCATCCCCGTCACCATCCGCGTTCCCTCCCTCATCCCCATCCCGAACCCCATCCTCACCCCATCCCATCCCCACCCCCATCCCGATTTCAACTTTCATCTTAATATGGACACGCCCATCCCCGTTCCCAGCCTCATCCACATCCACATCCCATCCCCACCTGTCCCCACCAAATCCCCACCCCATCCCCACCCCATCCCCATCCCGATACCAATTGTAATCTTAATATGAACATGCCTATCTCAGTCCCGTCTCCGTTCCCAGTATCATCGCCACCCCCACCCCCACCCCCATCCCCACATCTATCCCCATACCTATACCAAATTTCATTTGAATATGTACAGCCGTTCAAAGTTAAGGAGAAACAAACGTACTATCACTAAAACTTCGTTTTTTTTTTATACTAACGGGAGCTGATTTTGAAAAAACTGTGACACCCGTATCTTTTTATTTTTATAGTAGAATATGTATACCAAGTTTTGTATCAATCGAACCAGAGAATAAAAAGTTTCATACAAACTTTAACACCCCATTTAACCCCCTTCGGGGTTGATTTTCGAAAAATCCTTTCTTAGTGGGCGTTTACACCTCTCCAAAAACATACCCTCCAAATTTCAAGTCTCTACGTTTAGCGGTTTGGGCTGTACGTTGTCTATATGTCAGTCAGTCAGTCAGTCAGTCAGTCAGGACAAAGCCTTTTATAGTTATAGATTAAAAAATAATTTAGCAGCTTAGGCTGTACAGTATCTATAATAATTATGTCCGTCAAACAGTCGTCTGCGTGGACCTACAAAAAAATAGCCTATGTCCGTTTCCGAACCTTATGCTATAACTACCTATCCAAAAATGCAGCTCCATCTGTTCAGCCGACCAATAAATACGCCCATCCCCGTCCCCATTCCCAGCCTCATCCCTATAAGCGGCCCCTTCCCCATCCCCATCCCGATACCAAATGTAATTTTAATATGAACACGCCCATCCCCGTCACCATCCCCGTCACCATCCCCGTTCCCTCCCTCATCCCCATCCCGAACCCCATCCTCACCACATCCCATCCCCACCCCCATCCCGATTTCAACTTTCATCTTAATATGGACACGCCCATCCCCGTTCCCAGCCTCATCCACATCCACATCCCATCCCCACCAAATCCCCACCCCATCCTTATCCCCACCCCACCCCCACCCCATCCCCATCCCCATCCCCATCCCGATACCAATTGTAATCTTAATATTAACATGCCTATCTCCGTCCCGTCTCCGTTCCCAGTATCATCGCCACCCCCACCCCCACCCCCATCCCCACATCTATCCCCATCCCTATACCAAATTTCATTTGAATATGTACAGCCGTTACAAAGTTAAGGAGAAACAAACGTACTATCACTAAAACTTCGTTTTTTTTTTATACTAACGGGAGCTGATTTTGAAAAAACTGTGACACCCGTATCTTCTTATTTTTATAGTAGAATATGTATACCAAGTTTTGTATCAATCGAACCAGAGAATAAAAAGTTTCATACAAACTTTAACACCCCATTTAACCCCCTTCGGGGTTGATTTTCGAAAAATCCTTTCTTAGTGGGCGTTTACACCTCTCCAAAAACATACCCTCCAAATTTCAAGTCTCTACGTTTAGCGGTTTGGGCTGTACGTTGTCTATATGTCAGTCAGTCAGTCAGTCAGTCAGTCAGTCAGGACAAAGCCTTTTATAGTTATAGAGATAGATACTGTACAGCCTAAGCTGCTAAATAATTTTTTATATTAAATTTGATCATCCTCAAGCAAACTTAAAGACTTGCAAGCGGCTTGGAAAAAATGCAATAATATACGTATTTTAGTGATTCAATTGAGTTGGGCCCCGATTTAACCGAATTCCAGTATTCAACATTACTACGCGGGCAAAGCCGCGGGCAAAAGCTAGTCAACTATAAATGTTTAACAGCCTTACCTAAAATAATCTCGATTCTCTTAGTCACTGCTTAAACTTGTCTGTCTTGTTCTTGCATGTTACACTTCACGTCAGAGAGAAGATGGCAGAGCATCTTAAGCAGTGACTAACGGTTGAGAGGTTTTTTTAAGTAACTGTATATGTTTAAACTATAAATGGTTGTAGTAGTAGGACTCTAATGTAGAGTCCGCCTATGGGGAAGTACCAGACCTTTGCCAATTATTCAACCGCCAAGCAGTAGTGTGCAAGCATTACTGTGTTCCGGTTTGAAGGGAAATGTTACCAGAGAAATTACTGGGTATGAAGATTTAAGATCTAATATCTCAGGGTGACGAGCGTAGTGCAGTGCGGCGCAGCATTGTGTTCGCAAGTTCACAATTCTAGCACTGCTACTACTGTTAATGGCAGGCGTGACGCTTACCACCAGGCAAACGTCTTGCTCGTCTCGTCACTTGAATATAAAAAAATATATTGATCCTCAGAAAATCAGATACTTACTCAGAATGTATTCATATTTTAGGTACAACGCCCGAACCAATAGCACCTCGTCTCATGCCTCCAGCCGACCCCCCTGGGCCTACCCAGACGCTAACTACGACGCCTGGGATGATTAAATCATTCCAAATAACCTTCTCCAAGCTGCAGGCCGAAATAGAGTTTTTTTTATACCTTTGGTTAATAATAATACATCTATTACTGTTATACGTTCAAGTCATCTGCGTAGAAACTTTTGAATTTGTCATTATATTTTTAATGCGGGTAACACAACTTTCGTTTGTGGATTTGCTGTTTGTTTTAAAATTCTATTCTTACGTTTGCCACGGATAATTTAGTTTCTGTTAAAAGTTATAGACTACAATTTTTATAATTAAGTATTTATTTGAATAGAGTCAGATATGTATATTTTTTAATCAAACTTCTATACGACCTAAAATTGCATCGTTATTATACTGTACTACCTAGTTATTAATTAAAGCAATTAAGTATTAAGTTTATTATGTGAGTATGAATACTCTTTCCGAAAAGTTAATCGCTTTTTGACAGCTCATCTAAAGTTGACGACATAACATTATAAAGCGTCTATCAAATTATATACCAGAAATAAATACGTTTGGTCTAGCACTGTTTCTTTACAATGTTACGTCGTCATTACCTTGTAAAAAAGTAATGCTAGATCAAACAAATTTATTACTATAGGATATAATTTGCTAGACGCTTTACAAAGTTATGTCGTCAACTTTGCATGAGCCGTCAATATAATGGACAGAGTATAGTTATTTATGTAATTTTATTTTAAATGTCATTACAATCAGAGTGGATAATAATCTGTCATCTCGTAATCAATTTGGTTGGTTGGGACATACAAAATATTCTACCGGTACAAAAATACCTGTTACATCAATATATCAGATATACCACGACTATATTGGTAGAATACTTAAATTTTACAGTGTATTTGGACATATCATATCAACATTTGCAAGCCTTACAAGCTTCATAACGTGACTGATTCACTCGCTTAGTCTAAGCGTAGAAATATATGTCAAACGAGAGAACCATACGTTCAAACTAAGTTAATATAATAACAAACAAAAAACCTTAATAGACACAAGACAGAAACTGGTTACCCACCGGCAAAGTCAAAACCGTCATTATTTTGTTTTTATACACTACTTACCTTTGTAATGTTGGACCTTTGATACAGAACCAAAAAATATATTTACTGTGAGTTTATAACACATAATACATTTTCCATCTTAATCACTTCTTCTTACAGCTCTAGGGAATACATTTTGACTAGATTAGCTTTTCAATCACATGTAGGTCATCTTCCTACAGCCTAGTTGGATAGCCGCGAAAGAACACCTTCTACTGGCGCCTTTATTCATCAGTTTCGTATCTAACAAGTTCAAACATAGGAACAAACATTGTCAGTGTACCTACTGACTGCCCAATATTCATCAAACTAAAACAGCGGTTATAGTCTCGTTCGTAGATAACCCGTTTCAAACTTATTAGCAGATAACGTATTAGAAATTGTGTTTAAAACTTTTTAAAGCAAATTATGGAATTATTAATAATAATTATTATTATTATTATTTATATTATTAATTATTATTATTATTATTTATTTACCTTAAATTATAAAGACCACTCTTTAAGGCCTGTTGACAGGGTTTACAGGCCTATTTCATGTATTTCCAATTCTATTAACACTTTACAGGTCCGTGGTTAAGTGACCTGCTTAAACAGGGAAGTTTGAGTTCACTTAAAGCCCGTCCAGGCCTGGATTGGCCCAAGAATTGAAATATAAACTCATAATAAGTAAATACTGAAGGAAATTCAACGTATTACTTGAATTGCACGTTGCGTTACTCACGCACGGTTCACGCGACGTATAGTTTTGTGAGTAGTAACTTAGTTGCTCGACAAGATAGAAAGCTCTCTTTACACTTATGGCCCTGGGTAAAGCAAGTCACGTTCAAAGGTGCAATATTTTGTACACGCGTAATGAGTTCCAATTTTCTAATACAACTGAATCTCCCCTTTACTAACTTTGTAGTCTGGTAGACAGTTATTGATATACGTTATTATTATTACTCTTGAAAATTAGTGAAGGTCAATATGGGTGACTTATTATGTAGTCTATAGGTAGTTATATTATTTTATACAGTTGCCTGTACTGATACTTTAAATAAGGGATCATCTATACCATCAGGGTGAAATCAAAAACAACAAAAATCACTAGGTGACGTCTTCCGATGTTCGCATGTTAATAAATGTTCGTTATTATACTTCCATGTTAGGTACCTACTTATTCGTACAATACTTTTTAATGTGATACAAGTGTTATAGGTTGGTTTTTACAAACGAGTAGCCAAATGTCATCATCGTCATGAGTTTGTAAGCCATAGGTGTGAGTGAGCTAGAAGCTAGAGAAAAGCAAGAATGCAATATAATTTTTTATTCCATGTAATGTTTGCTTTAATTTGTGGCGTTGGGGTTGGCGAGTGTTAGGTTTTTTGTTATACGTAACTAACAACCTTGAACCTGATCCTAAAACTGCATCCAGAACCACTGGAGGATGGGCAGCAGCGTCTTCTCGGGTCAACGGTGGTGAGCACTCTGCTATCCCCAAGCCACCGTGCCAAGCGTGGGAACTAGTGCAATCCCCTATTAAGGGGGAGGCCTTCGTCCAGCTGTGGACGTCTTCTGGCTCATAATGAACTAATAGCCGACCATTAAGTACCTAACGCCACACCACATCAACAAACAACTACAACGTTGTTTCGTAACAAATTATATATAATTTGGAATATGCTTACTGAGCTCCAGCTTTTGATTAGTTCCGTGTATTGTACAACACAATCATTACAGGGTTTTTTTTTAGAAAAGGGTTGGGTTTTAGTTATACTCTTACATAACTAACACCCGACCACTACCTAACGTCACACCACTTGTTTCACAACAACTTATACATATTTAGAATATGCTCACTGAGCTCGTACTTTGAATAAGTTTCGAGTACATACCAAGCACAACACAAACATTTTTGAGATACGAATTCAATTTATAATTTATTTATTTATTATAATTAGCCATATTGAAAATACTATGACTTCGTATCTAGCCTCTGATACACAAAGTGCTATTATCGCGAAATATTTTTTGTATGACAAGTATTTCAAGAGCTTATCGGGTTTATCTGGGTTTCCTGACATATGTACAAACAAAGATTGCTAAAATCATAACCTTCCGTCTATTGAGATTTGTATTTGTCGGGTAAAAACCAACTATGGCTCGTGTATCACACTGTTTTCCAATATGAGTAAGTTTGTGAGATGTCAATGTTAGTTATACTCTATCAATTACGTTAATAACTTTTTGACGGCTCATGCAAAGTTTACGACATAACTTTTTAAAGCGTCTAGCTAATTATATTCCATACAAATAAAGACCTACGTTCGATCTAGCATTACCTCTTTACAAGGTTACTTCAACTGTTGACATAACCTTGTAAAGGGTAAAGCTAGATCAGAAGAATTTATTTGTATGAGATAAATAATTTGCTAGACGCTTTACAATGTTATGTCGTCAACTTTGCATGAGCTGTCAAAAAGCGATTAACTAAATCGAATTAAACTATAAATCAAACGAGCTGATTAAATTATAGTCGGATACTGGCGCAATTAGGTAATAAGCTTATTTTATTTATATTTTATTTATTCACTTTTCTACTAAACAATACTTTTAGTAAAATTTTTGACTTATATACTTTTCTACTTACGTAAATGTTTTAATTAAACTCAACTCTACTAGAAGTACTTTTTTAATATTTATAGGCTAGGTGTTTGACTCGCCTGATATTAAATGATGGTGAAGGTAAACCACCTAGCCTGAAACGGGAACTAGCCTCGCAAGTGAGGCTGCTAGAACACTGTTAGGTACTTTGTAAGTTAAACGCGCTACCATTCGGCTAAAAATGTCTTACAGAACATACCGCAATGAAAATAGCATTTTGCTAAAATATTACAAAAGGTATATTTTCTATCATTCATTAGATTATTATTACATTCCGAGGTCTAATCCTCTTTCTGTCTAAGACTGTACTAATAAGTAGGCATACTTTTTAAGTAAAGATTAATCATTCAAATTAATCAAACTAATTAAAAAAAAATCTGTTGTGCTTAAATGTAGTGCGACACTATTTAATAAGTGGAATAATAGTAAGGATTGGGTGAAATTACTGTAATTTACTGTTACACGTAATAATGAATTAATTAATAATAACTAATTAATAAAAATTATGATTAACTAAAAATATTATGAATTAATTAAATAAATAATAATTAATTAATAGTAAATTAATAGTAAATTAATTCACGAAAAAATTAATTGTTGAAGAAATCACACTAAAAACAAAAAAATTATATACCACTTTATGAGTCATTAGTGTCGTGTCACTTATCAGCCAGAAGACGTCCACTGCTGGACGAAGGCCTCCCCCTTAATAGGGAGGGGTTGCCATAATCCCCACGCTTGGCGGGCGGCTTGGGGATCGCAGAGTCAGATTCAGATATTCAGATTCAGAGTGTTACCACCGTTAACTAAGAGGACGCTGCTGCCCGTCCTCCGGTGGTTCTGGATGCAGTTTTAGGACATACCCAGGTCCTTAGTGTCGTGTCGCACTGCACTTATTTTACGATTATACTTTATAAATATAGCTATTTTAACTATTATTGTATATTTATCACGTTAAGTTTTCGAATTATCCTTGTAGATATCCTTACGAATTGTGATATTTTATGTAATAATTTATTAAGAACACAAACAGATTTAATTATTCTGTATAATAGTAATTATTTTAGTATAACATCATAAGGTAGCGGTTTCATTTCTAGTCTTCAATTGCTCTGAAAAGTTTTTACGTTATAACGTTACGTAAAGGTTAATCGCACTAATATTATAAATCCTATAATAGGCTAGATGACTGGTTTTTTTTTATTGTCCTATTCAAATGTGGGCCATAAATATAGCTGATTAATGAAAATAACATTAAAATCTGATCAAAAATAAGCAACTTATAAGCATTTTAATATCATGCTAGACAGAGAGGCGAAACAGCAAATCGTGACGTCACTTGTCAGGACGCCATATAAATTCTATTCTGACAAGTAAGGCGTGACGTCATTTTTTGTTTTGTGGGAAAGGGACAGAGTTGTCTCTAACAAAAACTTTAAACGCTCATATATCAGAACATTATTAACCGATGTAAATAATGTTTTCAATAAACATACTATATTTACTTAAATTCTTCATCAAAGCTATTGGTTTCAACGATTTAAACATCAGTCATCTAGCCTATTGAGTTGGTAGTCATCTCGACCGCAATTGACTCTTCCGTGTCAATAGGTGGGCAAGTCCATCACCACCAATTTTAATATCATTTTTGATTAGTCAACTCGCCCGCTGTATACAATTGTAAGCAGACAACGCACACTTTGTTGTGTAACACTTTTTTCATGGTTGGAGGATCTAGCTCTCTCTCTCTCAGTGAAGAATACATGAAACGAGACTCACAACAACAAACACGTGTCACAATTTTTTATTTTTTTTCATAGTGTATAATAACTTTCAAAATGTGATTATAATTAATGTATGAAAGACATAATAAGCGTGTGAGAGTGAATGAAGAAATTACTAAAGATAAAGTAAAGTGGAGAATTTGCTTGTATGAATATGGGAAACGGCCGGACACGGCAAAGCATGCCGGCCCCGCCTAGTGAAAGAAGGACAAGAAAGTGATGATAATTATTATCTGTATTATTTTTTCACTACTAGGCATATCTTCGTTGCAGATCTAGGTAGATACCACCAGCATATTCTATCGCCAAGCAAGTAGTGTATAAACATTGCCGTGTTTCGATTTGAAGGGTACCGTAGATAGCGAAATTACAAACCTAATTTCTAATCAAACTCACTATCGAATGTCTTTAGGCATCGAGCTATAATATAGTAACACCCTGCTTTAATTTTGGTGCTCAAAGTTCTAGGTATCACTGGAATTGGTCACGAGTAGGTTTTATCTCTTAACATCAGTAGTGTCTCAACTTCAATTTTCGTGTGTGTTCGTCAACTTTTTGGTAAATAAATAATAATTAATAATAATTAAACATTTTTTATAGGCTTTTTTTATTTCATATAAAATTAGTTCGCATAATTATTCATGCAATCTAATATTTATTTACTATAATAACATTATTTGGAATAAACATTCATTTTATATGAAGAAATTCATACCAAATAATTTTCACTTTGAATAATATTGTTTGACCGAATATTTATTTAACAAAATTATGCTTGTAATTTTAATAATTTTACAATGTACATGACATACAGTGTTGCTACTGTAAACTAAATTTATGGCTTTGCATTCAACTCGCAGCATGTTAGTTAAATTCCTAATAGAAATTATTTCTAATTAAATAAATATGGCATAAATCATAAATTTGATTATGTTATTCCGAGATATAAAGAAAAAACTATAACTACTTATAATTAGTTACAACATAAATTAAACTATTATTAAAAAATTAATCAAACGATATAAGAGACGAATATTTAATATAAATTATTAAATATTCGTGGACATTTCACACAGTGCCGTCGCAGTTAGTTTAGTTGTAAAATGTATGTAGGTATATTTTTAATGTTTTATTTTGGCTTCTAGTAGATTTTTTTCTATTTTTTAATACTATTTCTTTTTACTTTTACTTGCGGTCGATTTGACCACCAACTCCAAAAGTGTAGAAGAATGTGTGAAGCGCGCGCGTGAGTATTTGTGTGTACGTCCGTGTGTTGGGGTGTGTGTGTGTGTGTGCATGTGTTACTTCTTCACACTGTAACTGTTACGACTCAAAAGAAAATCTTATAAGAACCGCTTTTTTTTCTGAGAAAAACAAGCTGTTCCGGTGTCGCATCTAGGAATAACCACGGGGTAACAACGAGGGTCGCGGGCAACCGGTGGATGCAAATGGCAGGTTGTCGTACAGTGTGGCGGTCTAAGGGGGAGGCCTTCGTTCAGCAGTGGACGTCTCCGGGCTGATGATGAACAACGAGCAAGTAACTTACCAATATTAAAGTCTATGACATCTATTGACAAATGTATAAAATAGCTTATGTCCCTAGGAATAATCACGTCGGTCCTATTGCTCCTTTGCTGCGTTAAAGAAGGACAAACAACCAAATAAACGTACTTCATTTATAATATTAGTAAGATACCTTAACTAAATTTCAAATGTACAATATTCGGCACTTAATTAATAAAAAAATAATTAGGTAAATTATGAGAAGAAAATATTATGAGCCTACATCTATCTGGACATGTAAGTTTGTGATTTTATGATTATCATTATCAAGAATTAGTTAATTTTTGTTAGTGAACGCTATTGGTATCTATGTACCTACAGGTAAGTACCTAAGTTGTTTACGTCTCATACCAAAGTATATTACTTTTAGTACAATCTCTTGGCCATTGACCAATGTAGCGAACAGAGAAAGAATGGCCTAATGTAATTAAGTGTTAACATCAATGTACCTGCGTTCTAGTCTTCATCGTGTTCGTCCTTCATTTAAAACTTTACCAAATGTACGTTTGGCATTTTATATAATATTTTAATGCGATGATTATAACAGTGATACCATTTTATTATATTGTCTACAGAGGCCATTTAGTGAATTATTTAAATTCCAGTAACATACCATATGTTAAAAATAATAATTATACCCCAACCATGTCCTGGCATCCTAATTCATTTTTTAAGAAGAAAACGTCATGTGATCATGGAAAAAATAAAGGACGTTGTTCTCCCCGCTTTAGGTAGGCACTTATGAAAATGATCATTGCTCATCTTATTCTTTATTTACCTAGTTACCATCAAAGAACTGAAAAATTGAGTATTAATTTAGGTACTAATACATATCTGCTGCCTTTGTATTAGTTACTTTCGTGTCAGTAGTGAACGAATTCTATATTTTAACTTAGTGAACTGTTAGTCGGGGTTTGTCCCAGACCATAGCAGTTCTGGGGTATAAAATTATAACGGATAGGCCTTATTCTAAAAAAAGTTGTTGATTATGAAGTAAATTTTATCTAAAGTATTGTTGGATATAGTTATTCGGGAAGTGAGATTCGTATCTAGTAAAGTTGTTAAAATCACGATTCGCTAAAGTCTTTTGTAATATTTTAACGTAGATTGTAAAAATACGGACATATAATAAAGATTATATTTTATTAATTAATTACAGATCATTGAGCTAATATATATAGAGTCACAAACGTGGAAAAAAAATGTCCGCGCCTAAACTCGGCGCACGCTATGTGGTGCGCCGGCTTTTTGAACGACTTGAACTACATACGATAAGACACAAACGCTCTAGCATACATTGAACACTATACAAACGACATAACGTCTTAATTCGAACAATTGTGAACTATATAATGCACATAAAGGTATTTACAACGGCACTCGGATTTTTTTTGACTGTTTCCACTTAGATATTGTGACTCTTTAGATATTAGCTCAATGATACAGATGCATTTAAGTAACAATCATCCATGACATGAGAGTAACAATGTATATCACGGATGATTAGTAATGATCACAGTACCTACCGTAATTACGTTTGAGATATAGGTATTATATTAGATAAATAATCAATGCCCTTTATGCCACCATGTGGAAGTGATAGCGCAATGTGGATGGAGCTAAGCTTAAGACTCTGAATGCTGCGCACCGCAATCTCGTTCGGGCATTTCAACATTTATAATGATATAAAATCACTGCCTAAAGTTTTTAAAATCGCTGTCGGTGAAATTACTGAGAATAACATTTACAATGGTTTAGAAAGAATACAATTTCTATTCAAGCAATTTTACATTCATAAAACTAAACTAAATGAAACTAAACGATAACCTACTTATAATCCCATTTATGGGTTCCTACTAAAACTTGTTTAGATCAAAATGATATTTTAGCTGAAACTTTGTAAAGCTATTCTGAGCAATTTCACCGGCTGCGATTTTTCGTAACAACATTCAGCAATTTTATATCTTCCAAAATGGTGAACTGCGCAAACGAGATAGCGGCGCGTGGTGATATGGGGCTTAGATCGTAACGTACCACCACAATTTCTATTACTTGAAGGTACCTAAATACCTACAAGTAATAGTAAATAGTAATAGATAGAATCAAACAAGAAAAAAATATTGTAAGTAGCTTTGTCCTAATGTTGTCAGCATTTCAAGCATATCTAATCACATAGAAATATTTATATCTAAACACTAAATAAAATGTTTATTAAACAAAATACAAATTATTACATTGTCTTGTCTATGGCATCTACGTTGACGATCGATGTTTAGGTACCTAGCTGACGACAACGCAAATGCCAAAATTATGCACAAACTAACCAAAATTCTGCACAATAAATATATTGGCGAAAGTTTGCCGTGTTCAAAAATATTAAGTTACTTTATAATATATACTGTGAAATAATTTTGAAAGCTTTACGTGCAAATAACAAGTAGGTATCTACTTACCGTTATTTAAGTCTATATTTGACTATAATATATTTAAGTCCTTCAATTAATGTATTTCGCATGAGGTTTCTTAAGAATTTTATGATTTGTCTTAAAACTCAGCTTTTATATAATATTAAAATTGTGTATGGTTGTTTCACTTGCTGAAACGTGTTAATATTATAGTACAGTATTGGTTTTGTAAAAATGTTATATATTGAAAATTTTATTACTACCTAATATTTGGTTACTCAAGTAGGTTATGTGATAAAATACCTATTTATTTATTTAGCTGCTCTTTACAACGCTCAAAATTCTGTTCATATTTTTATTTATATCATAATTATTAATTATCAATAAGTGCGATTATTATCTTATTAGATAATAATGAGACTCGGTGGCGAGATGACGTTCCGAAATTTTGTGGATACACTTGGAAGAATGAACTTTATAAATAATATAATATAGGAATGTGACAAGTTTGCACATCATTTTATTACTGCTGAATTTACTTTGAAGGCGAGTTTACAATGAACTGAAAAGACTGGCGCAATTTAGGGGGCCGGATAAGCTGCCAAGAGTGATGATAATTATTTATTTTATTACGGCAGTATTATTATTTAAGAAAAACGTCGTCTTATATCGTCCACATGAAACCAATTCAACTGGCCCTTTAGATAGATATATAGATAGAAACTCTTTAATGTGCACACCAAAAAAATACAATAGAAAAAAATACAAGAACCTTTAGTGTTGTGTGTGTTTTTTAACCTAAGTATAGTGTATAATGATAAACTTTAAATTAATATGGCAGTGTAAAGTAAGTGTCTCGCCATCGAGTAGCCACGTTTCTTTTAAGCTAGTATTAAGGGCTCGCGCACATTAGAGCGGACCGCGCCGCAACGCGTTGCATTGATTTTCAGTTTGGTACATTTTGTAAAATTCACCAAACACTGTTTTTGTCTAAACGGGCTTGAAGATTTTAGTATGAAGCCTGGCATACCTACTGTCCGCCATCTTGTTGTTTACTTCCAAGCAGCGGCAAGTCATAAAACCTGTATGAATCGACAGCTGACACTAATACAAACATGGTTTGAATGAGACAACATTTCCTCCAGTGTCACTTTTCCAAGATATGCGCTTTCAAAGTTAGAATGGCGGCGCCGCCGCCGGTAATGACTTAGAACTAAGTTAAAGGTTGGCTCTAAAAATATTGTTTTACTGTCATCCAAGTCTATAATAAGCGTCAGGCCAATAAACAGTATGGGAAAGGGTTCTTCATCGGAGCTATAATATATTGCACGATAGATTATCAATCTATTACACTGGTGACTGACTCAAACACTCGTTTATTGAGTTACGACTTGCGACGCAGCGAGATGCGTTTTCTTAATGTGGTTTGGCGTAATTTCGCAAGGTGGCGCGCTGCGGTCCGCCGCAGCTGTAGTGTGTGCGAGATTATAGGTGAACCACATAACGTAAAGCGCTCAGCACTTGGCACTCAGCACTCGACAGTGTACTCGCGGATCCCGTAAAAAAACGTAATGTACCTCGCAGAGCACGGTTGACATTCTTGCTATGGACGGTGTAGGTACCACGTACTGTTGTTAAACTAAAATTGTTTTGCCGTTACATCTGATCGTAATAGGCTAGATGACTGGTTTTTTATAGTCCTACTAAAATGTGGCCCATAAATATAGCTGAATGAAAAGATAATGAAAATCTGATCAAACATAAGCAACTTTTAAGCATGCTAGACTGAGAGAAGAAACAGCAAATCGTGACGTCACTTCTCTGTACGCCATATAAATTCTATTCTGACAAGTAAGGCGTGACGTCATTTATTGTTTTGTGGGAAAGGGACAGAGTTGTCTCTAACAAAAACTTTAAACGCTCATATATCAGAACATAATTAACCGATTAAAATTATTTTTTCAATAAACATACTTACTATATTTACTTAAATTCTTTATCAAAGCATAAGCTTATCTTGGTTTACTTAATTTATTTTAATGTTATCTTAAGCTTAATATGCAATAATAATAAGATTTAAATATTGTATGTTCGATAAGAACAAAACTGTTGATACTTACGCTAATGTTACACCATCTTTGTACACAGTTTCACAATAAAATTTATTCTATTCTATTCTATTCTATTCTATTGGTTTCAACGATATAAACATCAGTCATCTACCCTATTGACGTAAGTAAGTAATTATGGTTTAATTCCATGTTTTTATCGATGCATAACTAAGATAAATTAATTCACATAAAAATATTGCAATAGGTATTTTATGGCGAGATAAAGAGAAATGAAATGTTTGCTGGACACAATATGCATTAAGTATATTATATTGTGCCCAGCGAACACTATCTTATCTTCGGATTAATCTTGGAATAGTTAACTTCGTGCGTATAGAAACCCGTGATACACGTCCACATCACTTCTTGCCCCGCAAGCGAGTTATTCGGTTAACTTAAGCGCGGGCACGTATGCAAACTTTAGGTCTGGGGTGGGACACTAAGTAAATTGAAAAGCGACATGTGCGTATCATGACACACTCGTGAAAAAGTTTCAGAGTGCGACAATTTTGAGGCATTTCCGCTTAATATAGACATGAACCACGAGACAAATATATCGTGTAAGCGGGATACATATTTTAACACCTACTAATAATATTTTTGGTTCATTTAAAACTGAATATTACCCACGTCGATTCGGGAAAGCATGTCTGTCTTTGTATTCAAACCTCAACAGAGTTTTGCTCATCTAGGTGCGAAGGCGATGCACCCATGTTAATGTTATCCAGCACTACCTCGCACCTGCGGTCGCCAGATGGTATCCAAAAGGTGGACATGTCCGCCATTTACATGTTTTGTCCTCCCGTCCTCCCTTATTGTATTTCTTCCTTTTCACTTGTTTTTTTTATAACCGCATGTAACGCGAACGTGGAAATGCTGATTGATAAGTACTCAGTGGAGCAAAGAAAAAAACAGATTAGTCGAGTCCGTAAAGTCTTTGATTCTTGTTCAATATCTACAACTTTAAAAATAAAATCAAAATATTCTTGGAAAAATAGGCAGGTTAACTCGATAAATGTTTAATGTCCCTTATTTTAAGAAAGTCCTTCTTATTAGTCTCATCAGCCCTCCTTTATCAAATTATCGTCTGGCAACCCTACTCTCACCGTATCTCAGAACAGAGACGTGAGTAGTATTTTCGTATCCACCAGCCAGTCCCGTGCATATATTACGCTGGATTTAAAGGGAAATCCCACACTGGGTACGTGCCTGACTATGCAATCTACTACCTTTGAACAACGTAATATTAAATGGTATTAGGTACCTAATTAAAAATAATAAGTTGCATAAATAATAAGGAATACTATTAAGTATATCTATAAAATTGTTGTATGAACGATAGATACAATATTGAAATAATCATTGTCGTTCGTCGTGTCAGTATGTTCTCGAATTACTTAGGTACTTGATTCGCATTAATCTTGTATAATGTATTGTAGTTGTTGTTAAGAAATAAATAGTATAATCATTAGAGATAAAATGTTACCGATTTGCATTGAAAACACTTGGCCGGAGCTCGTTGGCTGCGCTTTAGGTAGCGGTGAACCGGAAGCTAATAAATAAATATTGGTGGACATTTCACACAGTGCCATCTAGCCCCTATCTAAGCAAAGCTTGTGCTATAACCAGAACAGAATACTTATATAAATACTTTTTCATCCCACTTACTCATAACGTGGATCATATTACGATCGATTTTATGCTCATAAGTATTTAAACACTCGTGCTTTTTTATATATTTATACTACAGACAGCACTGTATTACATTTTATTATATTACTGTAAGTTTGTACCTCACTGTACTGCAAGTTATATGTATGCATAAGACACAAAGTTTACAAATGTACTTTATACTATACAAGGCATATGAAGCATTATTAATTTACCCGGGTAATACTGTATTTTTTTGTAATAATACCAACAAATATTTTTTAAGCGGCTAAAGAAAATGTCACCTACGCGCATCATTTTTCCGTTTTTGCTATGTGGTTGATTATTATTAAAAAGTTAATACAAGTCTGTTTTTTCCTCGCAAGTGAAAAAACGTCGTATGAAACGCGTGTGCTTTGATCATTACAATCTCGGCTCAATATGTTTATCCTGGGTGGGAATCAATCCCACGCACAGCTCTCAGGGCAGACATACCTACTACCAACTACCAACAGAGCTATAGCAGTCGAAATGAGATAGCATGAAAATAAATATTTTAAGTAAAATTAAATACTCAATATAACTTGATTCTGGATATAAGAGAACACAATAACACTCTCAATTCCGCATTTAAAAAATACTGTTTTAATTTGCCGATTCATCTAAAAACTCATCTTGCTTTTCTAAGCTCGTGTGAACAAACGCATATTTCCCCTTACCTTAACCCCTAACCTTACTTGAATACTGCAAGTGCTTTTTTTTATTATTTATTTTTGTATTTTAATACGTTACAATACCTTGATGTTGCTGCCCTACTAAAAGTTCTAAAAATTTTGGACTTTATTTTTAGTTTTGGGCGACAGGCGAGCAACGTGGCCAATTGCGTTGATTGCAAATCTTTAATAAATACATATATAACTTTTAATATTAATACACGTTTGAAGGTCTCCGTATATACGAAGGAGGGCCCACGCGAAGTACAATTGCGATTAAACAATCATTATATTTGTATGAAATGTTAATATCTAGATAGACGTAATTTTTTTTGGAAGAAAATGTTAAAGAAAACAAGGCTTGACTTTTGGGGCCATTTGAACAATTGAAATGTAAGAGAGTGACATTTTAACCGTGATTGTGCTAGCGAAAATAAACTTATACTACCAACTGTTTTTTACTTATTTTTCCATATACCTCCTGTAGAACACTTTACAGATTCTATACTGTCCATTAGCGGAAGCGGAACAATTACCTGGGGCCGTACCATGAGCGCTTATAGCGGGACCGAATACGCTCAGCTGCCGACGCTGCGCGACTGTGTATTTTATCGCCCCGCAAAAAGGTTCGCGGTCGCGCAGGTCGGCAGCTGAACCTATTCGGTCCCACTATAAGCAGTTCACGGTACGGCCCCTGGTTATGTTTATTGTTCACTTCAACAGCCGGAAGACGTCCACTGCTGGACGAAGGCCTCTCTCTTAAAGGGAGGAGGGGGGAGGGGGTTTATTGTTCATTCAATTATAATTATTAAAAATGCGAAAGTTGTCGGATGTGTGTGCGTGTTTGTTACCTCTTTACGCCAAAACAGCTCAACGGATTTCAATAAAACTCGGAATGGAGATAGGTTATTGCCAGGAATAAATATAGGCTACTTTTTATCATCATCACCGTCTTTCACCATCACGCGGATGAAACCGCTGTTACCTGTGAGCAGACCAAGTTCTAAAATATAATTTATAAACATTGGTTAGCAATAACCGTGCTTTCAACGCCCTTCAGCGTGCAGTTATAACGTGCTATCCACTGAGATATCATCGCTAGAAATCGAATATTTATCTATAGCTACATCTTACGCTGCATCTTCGTTTAACATCAGACGAGTGGCAGTCAAACGCAAGCCTATAAATGAGTTTTGGCGGGAACACGGAAAAATCATGTCGTTGCATTCTATTATTTTCTAAAACTTGTGTTTTTTCGCGAATTAATGATTAAAAATGGTGGTGTTTTATTCATTGAGTGTTGAATTACATGCACGAGTGTGGGCAAGTGATATAATGTGGTGAAACATGTATTTTCGTGTTGTTTTCAAAACTCCGTAGAAGCTCATAGTAAAGTCGCCACAACTTTACTAGGGCATGACTTGGACTCGACTATGACTGGTTTCGTGTGACTGACTGTGATTTAATGACATATTTGACTTGATTTTAATAAAAGATACCTGAAAATTCATAAACTTGACACTGGCAGAATGCAAAACGTGCGATGCCAAAAACTAAGAAAAAAAAAAGCCTATAAATAGTAAAAAAATACTGTCTACATTTTGTAACAGTGATCCCCAGTACCTCCTGACATTCCTCTTCGTCCTCCTTGCATCCTCGCTTACCGTAAGTGGAGCAGATAGGAAGGAGGCGGTGCAGGGGCCGTACCGTGAACTGCTTATGGCGCGACCGCGAACCTTATTGCGAGGCGATAAAATTCACAGTCGCGCAGCGTCGGCAGCTGAGCGTATTCGGTCCCGCTATAAGCAGTTCACGGTACGTCCCCTGATGTAGTGATCCATTGCAAGTAGGGTTGTCACCTTTTTGTTAAGCAAATAGAGTATATTTAATTTTCTAGGCTTAAAAAAAAAGTACAACATCTGAAAATAAAGTACTATTTATTTACCAGACTATTTCTCTTCCATACATTTTTTTTTGCTTCTAGCAACATCCAACAAATATTTGTTACTCTTAAATATATTAACAGCATCTTTACATACAATCCCTAAATTAAAAAAAGCAGTACGGTCCGTTCCGTTACACGTAAAAAATAGAAGTCCATTTAAAATAATCTTCACAGGTTAAAAATAAAGTATTTTCACGTACTTTACTGCCCTCATAAAGTATAAAGTACGTTTGGCCAAAATAGAGTACAATACTTTATTATAAAGTACGGGTGGCAACCCTAATTGCAAGCGGAGACGAAACCCCCGTTCAATGAAGAACACCCATCAGATACGGAACCTTAACTATAAGAAAGACTGCCGTTTGATAACATTCAATTATGACGAAATGATTCCTAAATGGTATTCTGTGCTCGGTTTTTTTAAAATTATTTATTATTTATATGCTTGCGTTTGACTGCCAATATGTATTATTATTTAAAAAATAACTAGAGCTAAGATCTCAGGCTTGTGTGGACTATGGAATAAGTATTTTGCGATTCTGAAGTCTGCATCTCGACCTGCTTATTTTGTAACACATTTCATCTTAGTGTATAAAATCATTTTTGACAAGTTGGTCTGGTGCGTACAATAAAACTAATTAAGAGGAACTATCACTATGCCTCGTGCCTTTGGGAAATAACCGAACACTTAACACAATAAAGGTTTGAAATAAAAATCTTATATTTATTCGGAATCAACTTTTTTATTCTTCATGTGCGTTGCAACACATCACATTTTATGTAACATCACCTTTGTATACAATCTATACAAAGTGCAGGTAAAATAATACATTTTATACATTTAAGTATTTTACAAAGTGATGATACATTTCTCTACCAAATGGGTTGTCGAGATTTACTACTACAGCAAAGTTCTATAAAAAGATTTTTATTGGTAATTAAGTAATGTATTTTGCATTCTCAACATATTTACAAGTTTCAAATAATAGATAACATAGTTTACGATGGTTCTATAGGTACCTATTCAATCATCGCTAGTATATTTTCTTTTTAATTTACTAAAGAACGCTGCCGCTGTTGTTTCGTAAGGTTATTTGTCATATAAGCTGCTATTAGTGTCCACACTGTACCTTACTTTGAGGAATAGTAACTAAATAAGTAAAAAGTTAGTTGTGGCGGTGCAGTTTGAGTTTTCAAACAATGTAAAGTCAAATCAAAGTCAAATACATAACATTCAAACTCCCCAATTTATAACCGCCCGATATGGGGATAAATTCTCCAAATATTTACTTTTACGTGTGTGTGACTTTTTCGTTAGTTTACGTGTGAAGCGGGCTTCCCACGGTGTGATTCCGTGGATGGACTTGGACCAACTCGCACCAACGCCGTCTGAGGAAGCGCAGGAAAGTCCGTATCGGTACGCAGGAACCGCCGCGAGTAACGTTCGTAACGTTACGTTTAAGCCGGTTGTAGTGCACACCGAGATCTAAGTTAAGTTAGCTTAGCTTGCCGAGTTTTCTTTTAACTTGTGTGCATATAATTCCGCGGCCTACACAAGTATGACGAACTATCTCAAATATGCAAGTTAAGCTATGCCGAAGCTAAACTAGAACTATGTTGCGTGCACACCAAAAACTAAGCGAAAGCCAAGTTAGTGTCAGCCATACACAACTAAATTAGCTTCACATGTTTCATTTAGTTTATATAGCTAGTTTACATATTTGGCGGTCTTTAAATGTATGAAATAATATCTTAGCTAATGCAAGGTAAACTAACTTAGCTCTCGGTCCGCAACCGGTTTAAAGATGCGGTGCTAGCTCGTGCGTGCGGGTCGCGCGCAGTAATCCGCAGAATTACGTTCAGTGGGAAGCCACCTTAAGGGGGCGACTAATGCCAAAAGTAAGTAAAAGGTGTATTTTTAAACACATAGTTTAATGATAAAGAACGTAAATATACAGATAAAAAAAATACTACAGGTAGGGGAAAAACCTAAAGAAGCCGAGTAACCGAATATAACTTCGGAAAATAATCTGGTTTATTAAAAAAATAATTATTAACAACAAAATTAAACAACAATTAAAACAACTGTTTTAATTCAAATGCTCTAAATTATCAGCGACATTACCACATTATTTTTTACGAATAACATAGCCAAACTAATGTTTTAGCACAGTAGCCGTAATTTTTTTTTATTTGTTGGCTACATTTTGAATATTTAAATAAAATCACACCTGAATTGCTCAAAGCCATCATCATCATCATCAATTGTATCATGTGATTTTCGTCTAAACTAATGCAAGTCGCGCGGGTGAAATCTGATATTTTTCTGGCATTAGTCGCACTCTTAAACTTCTCTTCATTGCCTATATTACAAATTGACATTTCTAGTATACTGAGTAAGTATGTTTTTGTGAGTTAATAAATTTGCGATGTACTTAGAAATATGACAAGAATGCAACAACACAGTGTATAAGTTAATTATTGTTATAAGCTATTACTACTCATAAATTAATAACACATTTAATAATAATACTACAGGAAGCGTAGACTTTGTGATCGTATTTAGCCGGTGTGTAACAAAATTTACGTCACAATCGAATTGACCATTTTAGTCGTTGTGTTAATTGGCACGAAATGCTTTTACTCATACATGATCAAAAAATAAGAGTGGATGAGAAATAGAGGCGCCACTACTGCATTTTTTTTCAATGTCTCTGCCTTTATTAACTGAAACAAACTACAGAGACTACTTAGCCTACTACATAAAACAAAAAAAATATATTGACAATTGAAACAGGATTGTATCCAGACCGATGAAAATCTAGAGACAAACCTAATGCTCAAAACCACTACCCGTCGGCAGCGTACCCAGAATGCTGGTGGCATTGCCACGCTGAATGGCAATGCTTATGCGTTGGGCCAAATAAACGCCAGCATTTTGATCACGCGTCGCGTCGACCAGGCGCTCGGATATGTTTTTGAAAAGATGATGAGCTCCCGGTCCTCACGGACCCAATGTCTCAACACTAAACACAAATATGTAACCTCTGCCGAGTTTAGCATATTTGCGTCGCTTTGCTGCTCCGTCGAATGTGTCGCCACTATTGCAAATGGTTCTATTCGATAGCAACTGAAATACGTCTGGGGAAGTGATTGGTTGAATTCTCGCACTGACGTGATAACCTACAGTATTGCCAAGAGAGAAAAAACTACAAGACTTTTTTGCCAAACTGTACACGTATACTACGATTTACCTTATTTTATCTGGGGCCGTACAAAAACCCAAAAAAACACAAACACAATGTCTCGATGTCAGTGTCGTACAATGTCTTGCAACTTTCTCACGCTCTCATAAAAGTAGAGAGCAACACAAAGTTCAAAGTAATACTCACTGACCTCTATAATACAAGAACGCTGGACTAAATATTGTCTCGGAAATTACAGTTTTTTTTGTGCCGATTTGATGCGCCCTTTCGAGCATCTCCGGTACTAAAATTGACATAATAGTATTACGAAATATTAGTTCCATGGACACTGCTATCCGTTGGCTATCCGCGCCAAAATGGCTTCAATTTGCTATCTACAATATGAAGTCCTGCGTATTTGTATTATAGAGGTCAGTGCTGGTAATACATAAATTACGTTTCTGTGTTTGTAATACAGCCTTTGAAAATTACATTAAAGCCAACGTAAACACTTTTGAAATACAAGAAACTGCATAGTAAATCTATGGTAATGGAGTTAAGTATGGAAAACATTGATTCTTAAGGGCCTCTAAGCGGCGCGTCAGCTGTCTCGTTCACACATTTGCATGTTCTTTTACATAATTATAAGGTTTTCTTTTCTCAAGGAATGCTTTGTAGAATCCTGATACAAAACGAATTTTAAAGAAATTCTTGATACCATATTTCTTAATTGGGCAAAGGAACGAAAACTACTTTAAAACAATGTTATGATATTAAATGCAACATACACTTATAAAAAATTCATAAGTGATATTAACAGATAGAGGAAATGTGTGAACGAGTCTAAAAATTAGACGATCGAATTTCGTGCCAAAGTAAATCGTTGTTAACGCCTCGTGTTCATGTTTATATTAAAATACTGAGTCTACGCCCCTTCCGAACAATAAACAATAATTAATAATAACAAAACATCATGTGTCATCACCCACTACCTCCAAACAGAGAACCTTCCTAAGGTACCTAATTACACAAAACCCGCTCATCGCTTTACAATGAGCTTATACAATACACAGGAATCGGCCGAGAGCAAGATGAACGAAGTTATGCATAAACATAACTTTAAGGGCCAGACCACCGCGCGCCGCTATCTCACTCGTGCATTTTTTTTTTTTTTAATATATCAGATCACTGAATATCGTATGAAAAATCACAATCGGTGATTTTGAACACAAGATTACAAAGGTTACAGCAAAAATATAATTTCGATCCGAGCAAGTTTTCATTCATAAAAGTAGACAAAAAATATATATATATATTTAGGTTATAAAACTTATTTGTATCAAAATTATATATTTGATAAATTTAAATGTTTTTTTTAGTAATATCACCGACTGCGAGTTTTCATTATGATTATTAAGATTAAGTGATTTTATATTTTGGAAAATGTTGAAAAGCGCGAGCGAGATAGTGACGCGAGATATTCTGGGCCTTAAGGTGATACTAGATCGACCTGAGGAGAAATGAGGATTCGGACCAAGACGTTTTAAGCTACCGGAGAATGACAGTGACAAGGGGACATACGAATGAATTTCACTCGCTAAACTATACTTAAGTTACCGCCTCAAAATCCATTCAGTTGCGTACATTTTAACGCACATTATATTGAAAGTATATTTCACCATAATAACATTACTAACTGCGGTTATAATGTGCGTTTCTCAAGTTTTTTCCAATTCCCAGGTAAATAATCTTAAAACCACCCACGGGTGAACGTAATGATGGCACCTCACATCGCCTGTTTGCCGAATAAAAAGGGACGCATATATGCCTAATAAAAAGGACGTAGGCGATTTGAAGTGTCACTATTACCGCCATGCCGAATTTCTTCGTGATCCAGTGTAGCCGGTCCAGCCGTTTGGTTTGAAAATGTAAATAGACAGATAATGTAGCAGTTTTTTTTTTATATTTGGCTTCGCAGTTCCTGGATTCTGCTAGTGACAAGCATATACATTTTTGAAATAATGTAAGTATTTGATGATATTACATTTGTTTGTTTATACCGTCTAGGTGTCTGACCACGGCTCACCTGTTGTTAAGTGACGGATGATATTATAATACGAAGTCAAAAACGATTAGTCACAAATTAACACTCAAGTTAAAAGTCAATTTTTTTATATATTCCCTCTAAAACCACAAGTTTTAAATTAGTACAATGATTTTGGTTCTTATTTTTCCCACTCAGTTGTTTTTACTTTCCCGTTCAATCTCCTTTTATTTTTATCGCTTTATGGCGCGACCGCCTTCTACGCTCTGATTGGTGTAACTAAAATAATTTTCTCTATTCTCAAGCCACGACCATACTACAGGCTGATTCAAACTTAATGGCAGCTGTGAACTTAGGCGCTGCGCAAATCGCAGTCTCGCTTACAGCGCACTTCACAGTTCACAGCCGCCATTAAGTTTGAATCAGTATATATCAATTCTTGTATTTATTTTGTACTCAATATATAACAATAATCCCGATCTCACCTCACATGAATCTAGTATCATCCTAACACACAATCCATGAACTTACAACTATATGTTAGAGGTGCATATCGTTTAAAAATTAAACAACCGTAGTAAAACGTAGATGGTAGTAAATATGGAAACATATTATATAATACAAAAAAGTATATCCATTGATCTCAATGACGTACAAATAAAAGAACAACGTTTATCAGAGTAATGTACGGGGTCGGTCAGAAAGCGTTTGCTATTCCGAAAGTACTCTAAGGTAACATAATAATAATAAATTTCATAATTAACGGTTTTAATTCAATCAATCAATCAATTCAGGTTCAATTTTCATACCGTCATATGCATAAAACTCTAAAACGTAATTAAACCCTATTTTAGTTAAAAAAGTGTTTTGTCAAATTTCTTACGAATTACGATTTGAGTTTGTAAAAAAAAAGACAATACACTTTTTAACTAAAATAGCTTTGAAATACTTATTAGTGTTTTGTGCATAAGTCAGTTAGTTTATAATTTTTGCACATTTTTGGTTCTACTTGAATTGATTGTAAAACTATCTAAGACGATTAAATAAACAATAATCAGCGTTTCAATTGAAAAAAAAACATAAACTTGTACATGATTTTATGAAAATTGGCAATAATTTTACAGTAAATTTAATTTTAATGCTTAGAGATACACATTTAGATAAGACATATTCGAGGAGCCTCTAATTTAATAATGCAGTAAAATGTATCATCATTAAACAGATATGTGTTAGACTGATATACATAAATTTAATGCGACGAACACAAGATAATGTGTCACGTCCAAGTTGATGGACGTTTAACAATATTGATGGAACGGTAATATCTAGTTGAAAACATCGGGGCTATCTGCTGTACGCTGAAAGCATCTATAAACACCTGGCTTTGCGTTCTAAGACACATAAGTTAACGTGATTGACACCAAATACAATAGGGTAGATGACTGATGTCTGACATCGTTGAAACCAATAGCTTTGATGAAGAATTTAAGTAAATAAAGTATAATTATTGAAAAAAATAATTTAAATCGGTTATTAATGTTCTGATATATAGTAAGTGTTTAAAGTTTTTACCAGAGAAAACTCGGTCCGTTTCCCACAAAACAAAAAATTACGTCACGCCTCTGTGCGCCATTATTGTCAGAATAGAATTTATATGGCGTACAGCGAAGTGATAAGTTGCTTAATTTTGATCATATTTTCATTTTGTTTCCATGTATCAGCTATATTTATGGGCCACATTTTAATAGGACAATAAAAAATCCAGTAATCTAGCCTATTATATTTCATATTCTTATGTTTACATATCTATTACTACGCGATATAGGGCTTAGCATATATACATACGCTTTCTGACCAAACCTATCTAGGAAATATAATGTAGAGTGGATTCGTCATATTCAATACGTAACTCAAACTATACCAAGTAGATCAAGTTGATCTTCAACATTCTGCGTTTCGTCAATAACATCATCAGCGGGCAGGGATTCTTCTGTCTGTTGTCCCTGGGCAGCAGCTGTTTCCGAACTAGATTTCTGTTTCACTTCTGTCTTGACAGAATCCTCCGACGTGTCGGGACTCTCTGTCTCTTCTGTTTCTTCTATAGAGGAGTGTTCGTTTCTGAGACTGGCGCCGCCGCACTCCCCGGTTGGCCTTAGTACGAGGTACATGAGCAGATCTGACAGCGATATTATGCCGGTCACTTTATCTTGATCGTCGACGACTACCAAACGATGCACCTGCAAGCGAAACATTGAATGTAAAGCAACTGAACAGATCAAATAACTATATACAATGTGTAACAAAAAAGTTCATCAATACTGAAGGGTATGTAGGTATGTACTCATCATTATGTACAACTTTTACTATGGGGCCAAACCTAAAATCGCGAAAAAAATATCAGCTGTTCCATACAAAAAGTTAATTGACCTTGGACAAAGTATTGTTGAACCTTTTTGTTACACATTGTATATTTCGGTGGACATTATTCACACAGCTCCATCTACCCCAAACTAAGCACAAGGGCGGATCCAGGGGGTCATGACCCCCCCCGGGCTGTAGGTCGACTACTGTTTTTTTTCTAGTTGTCATCAAATCGTAGCCTGTCCTAACTAGACCTTGACTCGACTATATGACCCCCCTGACTTAAAAACTGGATCCGCCCTTGACTAAGCAAAACTTGTAATATGGAAACCAGATAGTTGATAGAATACTTTTAATACTTACCACTCTTTTTTTTATAAATACATACTTATAATACATATATATACTACACCCAAACACAGAACAAACATCTATGTTCGTCACATAATGTCTGCCCTGGGTGGGGATCGAACCCACGCCCTACAGCTCTGAAGGCAGACATGCTACCAACTGAGCTATAAGGCAGCCCAACTAAAATATTAGAAAAAGTATTTATGTATTCTATCAGTTCTTATAGAACAAGCTTTGTTTAGTTTGGGGCTAGATGGAGCTGTGTGAAATGTCCATTAATATTTATTTATTTATTTCTACTTATTTATTACTCTATCGATGCATTCATCTATGTTTAGTTATGGAAGGCACTGGATGTCACGACGCGGGACTGCTTTTAGTCCTTCTATCCACTAGGATCTACTGACTGGATCCACCAGTGGATAGAATAACGTTCTGGAATTCACTGTGATCCGAGGAACTCACTATGATCCACAGAATTCACTGTGATCCACGGAATTCACTATGATCCACGGAATTCACTTTGATCCACGCAATTCACTGTGATGCACGGAATTCACTATTGCGCATCTGCGCGGATCTTGTAACACTTCAACTCTATTAGACTCTACCATACGGCTCTGCCAGTGGATCGAATAGCGATCCGGGAATTAGTTGAGATCTATTATTGTTCTGAGTGGAGCCTGTAGAAATTCAATGTCCAATTCGAACTGTATATCAGTTTCAAGTACCATGTACTTAAGGTTAAAGCCAGTGGGGTTTGCCGTGACTGACTTACAAACTACGTGATAGACTATAATCTACCTATTCATTATCGGCTGGAAGGCGTCCACTGCTGGACGAAGGCCTGAAGGGTTGCCATAATCCCCACGCTTGGCAGGCGGCTTGGGGATCGCAGATTGCTTACCACCGTTAAGGACGCTCCTGCCCGTCCTCCGGTGGTTCTGTATGCAGTTTTAGGACAACCCAGGTCTACCTAATCATGAAGGGATAATTCGTAAAGTTAAGGGCTTCAGACATTTTTCTTATAATAGACTAGCTTCGCTCCGCGGTTTCACACGCGTTTCTTGGGATAAAAAGTAGCCTATGTTTTTATCCAAGGTATAAGCTACCTCTAAGCCAAACTTCATCTAAATCCGTTCAGCCGTTGCAGCGTGAAACAGCGATATACAAACTTTCGCGTTTATAATACTAAGTAGGATTTAAGAAAATTTCTGTATAATTATGTGTCTTATGCTAGGGCTTCACCTGCGTGTAATGCCATTACTAGTACGCAAATATGGCCGGGTGTTAGCACACTAATGGGCTACTGGAATTAGGCGTTAGGCGATATTCAAAGTCAAATGATAGTGTGGCCGCCCATGTAGCGCATTGTTTAATGCATCATTTATTGCACGTTAATTATTCCGATAACTGGACGTAACGAGTCACGCAGGTGAAGCCCTAGCATTAAAAAGATAAAATGTGCGTGCTACGGACTCAAGCCTTAAACGCACCTCAGCTCTGACGATTCTCTCCATAACATCGAAGAGGGTTTCATTGAGCGTACACTTCTGCACCCCTTCGAACCATTCGTTCCGGTGCTCGTTCGCTGTCTTCAGAGACACGTCCAGATTGTTATAAGTCTTCTCAGCGGCCAAGTTCTGGAAACAAAGAAGTGTAATAAATAATAACACTGTTTGCCAGTTATTAAACCGCCATGAGTTAAAAAATTAAAATGAAAATAAATGTATTTAGACAATAGACAGTAGTTTATTAGTGACAAAAAAAATAGCACACAAACAAAGGAAATTAGGAAAAACAAGAAATTGTAATCTTTCGTCTTTTGCCGCAAAAAGGCCCCCACTCAGCATTGTGCCGGTTGGTTACAACCTTATTTACATAAACATAAAACTTATCTATCAAATTAAATTAATAATTAGATAAGCGGTAAGTACTAGGCTTATGTATATGCGATAAAATAGTATGCGGCTTTATGGCGATTCCCGCACTAGGGCCCACAGAGTAATAGAAGCAGAGATGTGATCAAAGGATTTTTCCATAGAAATGAAATGAAATGAAATTAAATTAAATTTATTAGACATCAACAAACGTTACATAATCAGATATGTTAAACAGTATGGTTTGTTCCATAAGAGACAGTCCATGGAAGGATGCGTGATCGTGCGGGGAGGTGTAGGATTGGCGGGAGGAGTGGTAAATTCCGCACTTGGTGCTGCCATCTAGCAGAATTCAGGATAAGTTTTTTGAAAAGTGCATTATAGACAAAATGGAGAACTCTTTTCGCTAGATTTACTACTAGTGGCGCCATCTCTGGAACTAGTTAAAAACATCAAGAAACGTTACATATTTCATAGACAAACCACAAAAAACATATATAAAATTACTTTTGAATGAAATGAGACGCCAATCATGACATCGGAATGTTTGGCTCGTTAATAAGTGCAAGAAATAAAGCAGCAACTCATTTTCTTTTCACTTTTACTGCGTAATAACACTAAAAGTCGTTTTCGTCAAAAAAGTCAAAAGGTCGTATCTGTTTTGAGAGCCTGAATGACTGCTACGTGAGGCGGTCGCTCGCAGACTAACCAAATAAGTGTGACGTCACACACTCCGTCCGCAAATTCTGTTCTACGGCCATAAAGTTCCTCATCGCAACTCCCTATTCTCCATGGCTAGGCCTGTGCGGGAATCGCCATAAAGCCGCATCGCCATAAGGCCTAGCGTGCAAGCATCATTTTGTTTCGGTTTAAAGGGCAATATTACTAGAGAAATTACTGGGCATGAAGAGATTTCACATCTATTTTTTTTTTGATCTTATACTTTTTCTTATTTATTGGCATCGCACGTTGTGCATTCTGCCATAGTCAAGTATATGAATGTTCAAGTTTATGTAGTATTATCAAATCAAATACGTCATGAAATCACAGTTAGTCACACGAAATTTGTCAAAATCATGTCCAAGTCATGCCCTAGTAAAGTTTGTGGCGACTTTGCTATGAGCTTTTACGGAGTTATGAATACAACACAAAAAGACATGTTTCACCAAATTCTATCACTTGCCCTCACTTGTGCATGTAATTCAACACTCAATGAATAAAACAACACCATTTTTAATCATTAATTCGCGAAAAAACACTAGTTTAAGAAAATAATAGAATGCAGCGCAATGATTTTTCCGTGTTCCCGCCAAAACTTCAACAACTTCACATATAATATTTCAGGGTGACGAGCGCAGGGCAGTGCGGCAAAGCTCCTAAGACCTGATTAGTACGAGCTTGGGTTTGAACCCTCGACCTGACAATCTCAACTAGAGGTCTCCCGTTTTTTTTTATACAGTCAAGTGACGAGACGAGCAAGACTTTCACCTGGTGGTAAGCGTCACGCCTGCCACTAACCGTAGCAGTGCCAGAATTGTGAACTTGCGAACATAATCCTGCGCTCGTCACCCTGAGATATTAGATGTTAAATCTCTTCATACCCAGTAATTTCTCTGGTAACATTGCCCTTCAAACCGGAACACAGTAATGCTTGCACACTACTGCTAGGCGGTTGAATAACTAGCAAAGGTGTGGTACTTCCCCAGGCAGACTCTGCAGTAGAGTCCTACCACTACTACGGGGGTGGTGGTCTCCTGATTACCGCGGCTTAAGCCGTTTTTTTTTGTAGTTGTAGTCCCTGTATTATAACTGGTCCGCGTAAACCCGTCTAAAGGGGGTTCGTAGTGGTAGGACACTATTGCAGAATCCGCCTAGGGCACCACACCTTTGCCAGTTATTCAATCCCCAAGCAGTAGTGGACAAGCATTATCTACTCTATTTCGGCTTGAAAGGCAATGTTACTTGAGAAATTACTGGACATGAAGAGATTTGACACCGAATATCTCAGGGCAGCGCAGTGCAATGCGGTGCAGAATTTTGTTCATCATCATCAGCTCGGAGACGTCCACTGCTGAACAAAGGCTTCCATCCCCACAATGTACGACAACCTGCCATTTCCATCCACCGGTTGCCCGCAACTTTCACAATGTCGGTCCACCTAGTGGACCTACCTACGCTGCGCCCTCCGATGAGAAAGAAAGGTTCTTGAGTGGAAACCGCAAACCGGAAGGAATTTGTTCGAGCAGGAATGATGCTATCCACGAGACGAAAATCGCTCGTCTCGTCACACCATTGCATAAAAAAGGCATCACACGAAGATACATACATTCACACCAAAATCACACAACACACACACACACACTTATATATATATATATATATCAGGGTGTGTGTGATGTGTGTTTATATATATAAACACACATCACACACACCCTGATAATTAATTAGGTATTTAATTTTTAAAATTTTATATATTTTTCTATAGCTGGGAGTGTGAAAACGGACTTTTCTATATATTTTTGATTTCTGTAATTTAAAGTTATTTTTGCAAAGATACCTCTAGAAGGATACCTCTGTCTGGCTATTTTATTATCTGTAAGGTCGCCATAAAGGTTCCCACAGTACGGGCCTTGAGCCTAGTGTGGGGCCGCAGTATAATCTCTGATTGGATCAACAAATCATTTTAAGTTTATTGTTAATAGGTACACATCTTTTGTATCCAAAGTTAATTGTGTTTTCAGCAAATAAACTTTTACTTTACTTTACTTACAATGACGTCAAACTTGGCGTAGATATCTTTAAGGCGGCCCTCGGTGTCGATGAGCGGCAGCGCCGAAACGCGCCGGTTGACGAATTTCTTGAGCGCTTCTATGATAGAGGTCTCCTCCGTGGCCGTCTCGATGTCATGCAGCGTGCCGATACGCAGGTCGCACAACTTCTGCTGGAGGTAAGCCGGCTTCGGCAGCTCGTTAATCTGGAACAACATAACAAGGCTATGAAATAAAGAAAAATAAACGCAATCGGATCAGTCGAGAAATGAAGCCACAGACAGATACACAAATACACAACGTCGCACTTATAATACTCCACTTTTTAGTCGGGGGTTAAAAATGCTGTGGCATAATAATAAATTAGTACATTATGATACAAGTGTGCTGTTGGTCATTACACTAGAGGCGGTATTACGCGCAAGCCGCAGGCGAGCGCGATAAGGAAGCCGAGAGTGTACTGACTAACAAAGCACAAGAGTTTCATACGACTGTTTTCATCACACTTGCAAAGAAAAAACAAACTTTTTTGATAATAATCAACCACACAGCGAAAACGTCAACATACATTTGCGGAAAATGGCGCCCAAACCAGCAATGCGTGCACAGGTTGACATTTACTTCAGCGGCATAAGAACTCTTTGTGGGTATTACAAAAAAAACTGTAAATATTACCCGGCTATATTAAGAGTGCTTCATATACATACGTCTAATTGCAGTCACGTACAAACTTAACTTTACCGGGTTATACCTATTATAGCACTAGTGCCGTAATGTAAAGTAAAAAGCACGCGTGCGTAATAGCATGGATTATGAGCCTAAAACGGATGTAATAAGATCCACTTTACAAGCAAGTGTGATGAAAAAATATAGGTGGACATTTCACACAGCGCCATCTAGCCCCAAACTAAGCAAAGCGTGTACTATGGGAACCAGATAGCACTGCACTTGTATTTACAATATATAAAACACCCAGACACAGAACAAACATCTATGTTCATCACAAAAATTCTTGTCCAGAGGCCGTATAGGCTCAGCAGCCTATACGCCTATCGCAGTATTGCGGGGCTATAAAACTCACATTCGCGCAGCGTCAGCACCTACCCGACTTCAATTTCGACTACATGGATGTCATCTTCATATTTTCCATTTATTCCAGTAATTTTGATTTAAAAACCAAACTACTGAACCGATTTCGATAAAATGTATACGAGTATGGGACCACCTCTAAAGTATCACCTACCAAACAAAAAAAGTCCCATCAAAATAAATTCTTAATTGGCAGAGTAATCGCGTAGAAAACACAGTCGAATTGCGAACCTCATTTTTTGAAGTCGGTTGAAATGAATGTAAACTTACGTATAGGAACAAGAAGCGCAGTATCCTCTTGTGGGTCAGTATGTAGAGCACATTGCCGGTGTCGGGGTCGATGACAGGCAGCCGGTGGATGCGGTTCGTGATCAGGATGCGAATCGCCTCGTACAACGACGAGTCAGGCCCGATAGAGACGAGCGGCATCACCGACCCGACCAGCACCTCTGTAGAACAGAACAAACAATAGAGGGCGTGTGGATAGATATCAGCAAAATCGCCTCTTCTAAAGTGACCAAAGAAAGTGTACCGAAACTAATAAATAATGGAGGAAATTTTACACAGTGCCACTCATCAGCCCGAAGACTTCCACTGCTGGACGAAGGCCTCCCCTTAATAGGGAGGGGTTGCCATAATCCCCACGTTTGGCAGGTGGCTTGGGGATCGCAGTGTTACCACCGTTAACCAAGAGGACGCTGCTGCCCGTCCTCCGGTGGTTCTGGATGCAGTTTTAGGACATACCCAGGTCCATCTAGCCCCTATCTAGATTTTTATACAAGATCGCGTGCAGTTCCGACACTAGCCAGTTATTGCCTCATCATCATCAGCCCGGAGACGTCTACTGATGAATTGCATCACACGCGCACTTGGCACGGGCTCCATTCAGATTTCATACTAAATACATTGCAATAAGACACAATTTAGGACACACCGAACGACGTCCATCGAGCGTGTATCAGGCGCGGAAGCGCCCGTTTAACATCATTCAGTGTGTGCCTTATTTCAATGAGCTTAGTATGAAATTTGAATGGCATGTTCGCGCCCAGCGCCATTTATGTGTGGCCGGCGCCTTAGATCGCCACACTGTACGACATCCTGTCATTTGCAACCATTCGTTGCCCGCGACATTTACAATATCGTCGGTCCACCTAGTGGGAGGCATACTTCACTGCGTCTTTCGGTTTGTGGTCGCCCCTCGAGAACCTTTCTTCCACATCGGTTCAGTTCTTCATTATCAGTTCTTCGAACGATGTGGCCTGCCCATTGCCATTTCAACTTGCAAACCCTGCGAGTGGATGATTATTTTTCGAATATCCTCGTTCCGGATTTTATCGCGCAAAGTAACTCCGAGCATAGTTCTCTCAATTGCCCGTTGCGTGACTCCGAGTTTCTCCAAAAGGCCAGTAGTTATTGACCACGTTTCAGTTCCATATGTCAGTTATTGTCTATATTTATGTATAAAACAAATATCAATTAGGTACCAGCTGCATCCCGTGGTGTTACCCGCGAATACAATCCCACAAACCGTTAATTTTTCGGGGACAATAAGTACCCTACTATGCCACACTCTCTCTCTCTCTCTCTCTCTCTCTCTCTCTCTCTCTCCGACCTACGTTAAAGCGTTAACTGCGTTAAAGAGAAATAAACATTTTCGCATTATTAAGAGATTTTAGGTACACTTTAATAAACTGAATAACCAGCCTTAGTGTCAGAGCTGACATGTCGTTATGCTCCGACATGGCTTGACAATTCCTGAATATCCGCCAAGAGTCGAGTTTCCCATTGTAGCGGTCAGTTGTTAATGCCACTCGCGTTCACTTATCCGAGAACTATACCGGGTGTGAGGAAAACACTCCCGAAAACAAAAACAGGTAACTACAAAAAAAAAAAGATAAAAAATGCTGACGCTATAAAAAACAATTTATAACTGGCAAATGTGTACTTCCTCAGGCGGACTCTTCAATCGAGTCTTACCACTACAACGTAGTGCAAGTACTTAGGTGTAAAACGTAAAAAAATATATTAAAAAAACCTTTTTTTCTGTATGTTATTAATAATCACTATTTTTAATATTTTTTCTTTTCCGGCAGATGTTCCCCTACATAATATTATATATTTTGCAGTATACATAGTACATAGTATTTGTATTTTACAGTGATATACGTACTTCTCCAAGTTTCGAGTCTGTGCTCTTCCAGTTCATCCATGGCAACGTCGGGACTCGTGTAGTACATTTGCAGAATCTTGATGAAGTCAGTTATGGTCAGCATTCCGACAAACTCCTGCTTCTGGGAGTCCCATAATGGCGCGGCGCGAACACCTGTTGACAACGGATCACCAGGTCAGCTGGAAGCCGACAAAAAATTACCAAGGTCTGTATAGGATAGCCAAGAGCATGACGGCCAAGTCGATCTATCAGAGTCCTCTCAAGGAGAGGTGGAAGTGATTAAAAAGACCTGAGTAGACGAGCGATTACCTCTCAGCCCACCTAGCACACATGCCGTGATAAACGTCTATCCACTCTTTTTTTCCCCGTCGAAACGAGACAGACGTATCCATATTACAATTTTAATTTCAATGTCAATTATAATTTCAATCTTAATTTCAATTTCAATTGTGTTTATGTAAGTTATTAATGTGACTGCTACTGCTATAAATATAATTTTATTATGATTAAAATAATGATGTATTTGATACTTGATGAATAAATTATTATTATTATATTTGAAACTCGGGTCTACCCGGACCTTTAAGAGGCATTGGTGGGGCCGAAGCCAACACCAAGAGGCCCTTTTGAATAGGAAAATAACATTATAAAACTATTACATGGGTGTGAATGGAATATGTTACACTATTTTAAACATTAAGTTATAAAATTGTAAAAAAATATCGGGCTATTTTGGTGAATTTTTATGAAACATTGGACTGGTCTATAGAATGAGAAACAGCACCTGCCTATTTTGTCTCATTACATCAAAATATTAAGGCAAGTGATGACTCGCCATCCACTAAATGGGCCCCCCATAAAGGCTACCGTATATTGGTGCCAGAGGAGCAACATTGACGTGGATGGCTTAGGGCGTCGAGAGGTGTGCTGCGCTTTCACTAAACGCTACTCGCAGCGTTATGCCCTTTAACACTTCCACCCTGGAGCTTAGGTTCTTAGCTCTTGCGGTTTCCACCCCCAGACAGCCAGTTAAGGCAAGCCGGAGGTCTGGGGTCTCATTTAGCCCCAAGGAATCAGGATACGCGGTGTTATTATTATTATTATTATTATATTGTAGCTTTATCACGTTCCCGCGCGGGGAAAGACCAATTAGTCCTCGGCGCGTGCTACGGGCCTGGCAAACACCGGTTTGAATAGAGGAATAGACACAACCGCCTAGACGTATCACAGGAAGAACTTTTGCGCAACATGATAGCGCGTGCAGTAACAATAGTTACTCTATTTTAAATAAAGCCGTCAAGTGCGAGCCAGGGTCGGGCAACGAGGGTTCCGTACTACTACAATGAAGCCACTGATTATTACTCTAACGAAAATATTAGTCAGGTCAAAAGACAAACCAACTGTAAACGAAAAAAAATCGCGCATGCATACATACCACAATAATGGTCGATTTACTAACTGCAATTGTAATTTTGTAATAGCACATTTATTTATTTAACGTTATTTGACAACAAATTAACGGACTTTAGTTTTTTTCCATGTATTTGTGCTATATACCTTCACATCACATCAACAGCCAGATGACGCCAGTCCACTGCTGGACGAAGGCCTCCCCCTTAATAGATAATCCTGCCTAATCCCCACGCTTGGCCTGCGGCTTGGGGATCGAAGAATGCTTACCACCGTTAACCGAGAGGACGCTGCTGCCCGTCCTCCGGTGTTTCTGGATGCAGTTTAGGACATACCGACTACCCAGGTCCTATGACCTTGCTTCTTGCTGAATTACATGATGCTAGATCAACTGGAAGCACCCTATGAATTTTGATTTCCTTCGGAATTTGAACAAATTAGGCAAAAATTGCCATACTAAGGCTGTATTTTTGATTGCGTTGACTTAGATTTTTTAGCAGCTTTGAGAGACCAAGATTAAAAGTAAGTAAGTTCGTATAGGCTGAGTGGCCAGCGCTAATAAACAAAGCCAGCCTAAATAAATGAATAAATGTAGCCTGGAATAAATCGCTTAAGGTGATAAGGCCGCCCCTTGTACTGCCAAATAATGTACCTACCCTGATTATTTGTAAGTTGTTCTATATTTCTGGTGTGCAATAAAGATGTATTGTATTGTATTGTATTGTATGAATATTAACAGGGTATTTGATATTAATTTCAACTTGATATCTTTACACATAGCTGAGAAAAAGGGTCTTGACAGACAGACGGACAACAAAGTCATATAACGGTTTCTTTTTTGCTTTCAATGTTACGAAATCGTAAAAAGACTACTGGTGACTGGACCTGTACGTAGTTAAGGGCTCTATATTCGAAAGTTGCCCCTCGCAAAATGTTATTTAGTCAAATTATACTTTCCTCGATATAAAAAAATACCAAAACAGTGTCTATTTTTAAACTTTTTTTAGTTATTAATGTCCTAATTACAGCACATAGTTACTTTTTTTTTAGCACATAGTCACATAAAAAAATAATGTTTTAATAAATAATTGTATTTAAGAGAACATTTTACGATTGAAAAGTTATTAATTTCGATACTTTTCGAATAATATATTAAATTTTCAATAATCGCAGCTTGACACGCACGAATTTACGTAACCGCCATATTTTTGCTCTGTTAAATGTGACCCTACCTGATACATCTTTAGACTAATGATCGATCTCATTTAAAAATGTGCTTGAGACGTGGAATATCCTGGCCTTAAGTACAATGAACACGCAGACTTTTACCGTGGCGTCGCGCCTTCCTATCCCATTATACAGTGTTCAACGTATTGTGAGGATGTGACATTTGACATACATGCAAGAGCATTAGTATTTACATAACATGGAAATTCGGTGACGACGAGCACAACGATTGACGTGCAAAGCTTGGGGGGTTATTATTTAACTGAAAGAGTACGGTACGGCGGTACACGCCTAACATCAAACAATAGACAATAGGGTAGATGACTGATGTTTATATCGTTGAAACCAATAGCTTTCATGAAGAATTTATGAAAATATAGTATGTTTATTGAAAAAATAATATAAATCGGTTAATAATGTTCTGATATATGAGCGTTAAAAGTTTTTTGTTAGAGACAACTCTGTTCCTTTCCCACAAAACAACAAAAAAATGACGTCTCGCATTACTTGTCAGAATATAATTTATATGGCGTACAGAGAAGTGACGTCACGATTTGCTGTTTCTACTCTCTGTCTAGCATGATATTAAAATGCTTATAAGTTGCTTATTTTTGATCAGATTTTCATTTTGTTTTGATTAATCAGCTATATTTATGGGCCACATTTTAATAGGACAATAAAAAAACAGTCATCTAGCCTATTTTAGTAGTGGTAGGACTCTACTGCAGAGTCCGCCTGGGGAAGTAAGTACCACACCTTTGCCAGTTATTTAACCGCCAAGCAGTAGTGTGCTAACAAAAGAATCGATCCCAAAGAAAGCATAGGATAATACTATGGGGGAACTTGGCCTATGGCCCATGTGCCCATCCCAGAAATAAATCCTGGATCCGCCCATGGCAACTATACTATATCTAAAAACAAATTCCATACCTACTTAATGTTTAGTAAATCAACGTGCGTCACAAATACGAATCGGAAAAGAGACTTCATTATATTTTCGTATGTTACCCGTGCGTGCTTCCCGGACAAGGGTTTGAATCTATTAATATTTTAAATAGATATTTGCTTTCACTAACAAATATTTGGGACTTTATACCTAAAATAGCTGGACGATTTGACCTTGAACATAAGCGACAGTTGGTTTCAACAGATTTTATTGGGATATGGAACGATATACACCTTGTGATCCATCTCTACGGCAGTATTGTTTCTCAAGGACGGCCGAGTTCCATCCATTTCATTAACAAAGCTGTATTAACATAAACCAGAGAAGAAATCAGTAAAACAACGTGATATCTGTGATATCTAGTACAATGTTCAAGCTGTATACCAGCTTTACAATTAAAGCTAAGTAATCGGTTCGCTCGCGACTGTACAAAGGTTTGTATCAAAGCAACATCTTCAAACAAAGAGTAAAATATATCTAAAGGGGGAATAGCGTGGGCGTGGGGTTCTCCATACAAACGTATTCTTCTATTTTCTTCCTGGATAATGCCACTAAAGATTTATTTTTTCCTTTAAAATCTAGGTCTACCTTAGAAGTATCTCTGTGTTTTCCTTGTTTTCAGTAACTAATAGTTAAAACAAATATTTCGCTTTAAATTTTTATTTTTGCTTTGAAATGCTTTGCTTTTATATTCTGTTGTTGTGTGCCAAAATAAATAAATATGTTCATAGTAACTTTTGGAGGGCTATATTTTCATTAGCATCTAGTTTCTGAAAAAAAAGGAAAACACAGACACGTCTACAGTATGGACATAGATTTTATTTTAAAAAAATGCTCTAGAGGCATTATCCAGGAAGAAAACCGGGGAACACGTTTGTTTGTTTGTTGTTGAAGCGCTCACCCTATACCCCTTAAGAAAACATCCTTGACCTTCGCTCTTGACTTGTTCGGCAGGGAGGGTCGTATGAGCTTATTATACACTACTAGCTTTACCTACGCTTAGGTGTGGCTCATAATAATTTGGTATTAAAAATCACAATAAAATATAGTCTATAGACTTCAGTGATAGAGTAGCTTTCTATTGGTACAAGGTTTTTATAAATCAGATCAGCAGTTCCGAAGATCTTACCGTCTTATGCATAAAACACTAAAAAGTATTACAAACCTATTTTTGTTAAGTGTTTTTTTTGTCTTCTTTTTTACAACTCAAATCGTTGTTCGAAAGAAATTTGACAAAACACTTTTTAACTAAAACAGGTTTGAAATACGTTTTAGCGTTTTATGCATGTGACGGTTAGTGTAGAAGTGTCGAAAGTGTAGATTAAAAACCTAACTGTAGCAAGGATTTCGCAGGTGTAGTCGGCGCTAGCTTATAACAAAGCCCTCCAATCCCAAGAAGCAATACAACTCTGTTGAATAATACAATTTCGCGATTGCAATGATGTCCTAAACATAAGCAAGATTTGAAAAAAAAAATAACACATTCGCTTGGCATTTAGCTGATGAGAATCTTAAATGTTGTCAAATCGATGCATAAATAAAAACATATTATTTGCTGTTAGAAAACTATATTAATTTTTCCACCAGTGTCAAATTCGTATTAGATACTCGTAGTGTAGGTAAAAAGCCGCTAGCAGGAGTAACTTTTCTGAACCTCGGTATCACAGTGTTAGTAAATTTTAGCTGATCCACGAATACTGTCAAAGTTGAGAAGCGAAACATACCATGCGATTCGCTGGAATTTTGCTGGAATTATGGAATTGTACAAGAACATGCACAAGTTTTTTTTTATTAAGAATAAACTAGCCGACTTCAATTTTGATTACCTGGATGTCATTTTTCCAGTTATTTTGATTTAAAAACCAAACTACTGAACCGAATTCGATAAAATGAATATGATACCACCTCTGAAGTATGACCTACCAAACAAAAAAAATAATCATCAAAATCAATTCATAATTGGCGGAGTAATCTCGTAACAAACATACAAAAAATTCATACAGTCAAACTGAGAACTTCCTTTTTTGAAGTCGGTAAGCAAGCAAGCAAGTTCGTATAGGCTGAGTGGCCAGCCCTAGTGTCAGAGTTAATATGCCGCCCGAAGGCCTCTGGCATGGCTGACGGTTGTTGTCATAGAAACTAGAACAAACAACCGGGACCAACAATTTAACGTGTCATCCGACCCACGGTAGCGCTCAGAAATAAAGTCGGTTGAAAATTTAGAACAAATTAAAATAATTTAGGGTCAATGGTAAACACAACAAAAATTTGCTAAATATAGAACAAATTTAATTTAGGGTAAATGGTAAACAAAACACACAACATTGTATTCATACATAAAACTGGTCGAAACATAAAAACTTATTTAGATGACGCGATCCAGTTTGTATGGGAACTAAACTAAACTGGGTATTCTAAACGGTGTTCTGAAAGTTATTATTTCTGAATATTTGTAATGTTATGTTTAGCAATTAACCGATTGTGATTTTTCATAACGATATTCAATGATTGTACATTTGTTGAAATGCGCGAGCGAGATAGCGACGCATTGTATTCTGGACCTTAAGGGGGCGACCAATGCCAGAGTAAGAAAAATGTGTATTTTTAAACATATAGTTTAATGATTAAGAAAGTACATATTCAGATTAAAAAAATACTACATGTAGGGAAAAACCCTAAAGAAGCCGAGTAACCGAATAGAATTTTGTAAAATAATCTGGTTTATTAAAATAAAAAATACAAATTACTAACAAAAAGAATAACAGTTTTAAATCAAATGCTCTAAATTATCAGCGACAACACCACATAATTTTTTATGAATTACATAGCCAGGCTAATGTTTTAGCAGAGTTACCGTTAACTTTTTTATTTCATGCCTATATTTTGAATAATTAAATAAAATCCCACCTTAATTGTTCAAAGCCATCATCATCATCAATTGTGTCGTGCGATTTTCGACTCCAAACTGATGCAAAACGCGCGGGTGAAATCATGTATTTTTCTGGCATTAGGCGCACTCTTAAGGTGATAGAGCATAATAGCTCGATCTCCTTAAATCTCACGCAGTTTATACTCGCATAATGTTATTTGGATACTTATATGCACATAGAGTGAAGTAAGTAAAACATGTAAATACTGACCATTGTATACGAGAGCGAAGAACGCCTTCTTGACGAGGAGTTGCGTATCGAAGACCACCAGCTTCGCGGATGTTGGTATCAGGTCGTAGCACTTGTGGAACTTGAAGAACTTGACGAATATCTGGGACTCATCCTCCTCTGAAAAATATATGAATAATTAATTAATAAACGTTAACGGGCTACGAGCGATAGGATAGTATTTGTAGAATTATATGTAAAAGTCATAACGTAGCCAGATGATAGTAAAGGGTGGAAGAGAAGGGTAAGGCTATGATTAGGTCGTAAACCCTTAAATAATAAGAACGACACTTAGTTTTGAACGTTTTGAACGCACAAAGTTTCAAGCGTGATTCAATATAAAACCAAAAAAGTCCAAAGCGACATGGGCGAGTTTAAACGACAGTACTTTCCAATTTACAGGAAATCTATCAGTCTTAGAAGAGTCAGCTCTTTAACATCAAAGTATTATTAATAACAAAAAAGTCCTGTGATATTAAAAACCTTAAAACGAAATAATACTATATTCTATCTATTAGTATACATTTCACGTGGTTTCATAGTGTATTTTCTTAGTTCTAGCTAATAGTGTTTTAAAAAAAAAAACTATCGAGTCAAACATTCGAAATGACGTTTACTAAAAAACGAAAAACACAAATTTTGGATATTTTACACATTAAAAAAAACTTCAAAATTACTACAAGCCCGCCTATGTCTACGTGTACTCGTATTATAAATGATTTATGCAACGCAATGGTTGTGTGACTAGCCAATTTAAATTCGTTTGCCCGTCCACATAGGTCATTCGTTTAAAGATGAAACTAACACTAAGAAGACAATGCTCACTTGCGATCTAGGGAATAGGCTAGATGACTGGTTTTTTTTTATTGTCCTATTAAAATGTGGCCTATAAATATAGCTGATTCATGAAAAAAAAAACTTGATCAAAAATAAGGAACTTATAAGCATTTTAATATCATGCTAGACAGAGAGGCGAAACAGCAAATCGTGACGTCACTTCCCTGTACGCCATATAAATTCTATTATGCCAAGTAAGGCGTGACGTCATTTTTTGTTTTGTGGTAAAGGGACAGAGTTGTCTCTAACAAAAACTTTAGACGCTTATATATCAGAACATTATTAACCGATTTAAATTATTTTTTCAATAAACATACTATATTAACTTAAATTCTTCATCAAAGCTATTGGTTTCAACGATATAAACATCAGTCATCTACCCTATTGGGAGACAAATTGGTGCTTCTTAGTGGATGGAATATCTACCATACAAAGAAGTCTGTCAACCTACATAACAGCAGACTACTGCTTATATTATATCTACTGTGCTGCAGATGCGTGAAGAATAAACATACTATATTTACTTAAATTCTTCATCAAAGCTATTGGTTTCAACGATATAAACATCAGGCATCTACCCTATTGGGAGACAAATTGGTGCTTCTTAGTGGATGGAATATCTACCATACAAAGAAGTCTGTCAACCTACATAACAGCAGACTACTGCTTATATTATATCTACTGTGCTGCAGATGCGTGAAGAATAAACATACTATATTTACTTAAATTCTTCATCAAAGCTATTGGTTTCAACGATATAAACATCAGGCATCTACCCTATTGGGAGACAAATTGGTGCTTCTTAGTGGATGGAATATCTACCATACAAAGAAGTCTGTCAACCTACATAACAGCAGACTACTGCTTATACTATATCTACTGTGCTGCAGATGCGTGAAGAATAAACATACTATATTTACTTAAATTATTCATCAAAGCTATTGGTTTCAACGATATAAACATCAGTCATCTACCCTATTGGGAGACAAATTGGTGCTTCTTAGTGGATGAAATATCTACGATACAAAGAAGTCTGTCAACCTACATAACAGCAGACTACTGCTTATATTATATCTACTGTGCTGCAGATGCGTGAAGAAAGACACGCAAAAAAATCTGAAAAACTACAATCTATAACTATAAAAGGCTTTGTCCTGACTGACTGACTGACTGACTGACTGACTGACTGACATATAGACAACGTACAGCCCAAACCGCTAAACGTAGAGACTTGAAATTTGGAGGGTATGTTTTTGGAGAGGTGTAAACGCCCACTAAGAAAGGATTTTTCGAAAATCAACCCCGAACGGGGTTAAATGGGGTGTTAAAGTTTGTATGAAACTTTTTATTCTCTGGTTCGATTGATACAAAACTTGGTATACGTATTCTACTATAAAAATAAGAAGATACGGGTGTCACAGTTTTTTCAAAATCAGCTCCCGTTAGTATAAAAAAAAAACTAAGTTTTAGTGATAGTTCGTTTGTTTCTCCTTAACTTTGTAACGGCTGTACATATTAAAATGAAATTTGGTATAGGGATGGGGATAGATGTGGGGATGGGGGTGGGGGTGGGGGTGGCGATGATACTGGGAACGGAGACGGGACGGAGATAGGCATGTTAATATTAAGATTACAATTGGTATCGGGATGGGGATGGGGATGGGGTGGGGATGGGATGGGGATGGGTGGGGATGGGGTGGGGATTTGGTGGGGACAGGTGGGGATGTGATATGGATGTGGATGAGGCTGGGAACGGGGAAGGGCGTGTCCATATTAATATGAAAGTTGAAATCGGGATGGGGGTGGGGATGGGATGGGGTTCGGGATGGGGATGAGGGAGGGAACGGGGATGTGGACGGGGATGGGCGTGTTTATATTAATTAATCTTCTATATCTTCTATAACTATAAAAGGCTATGTCCTGACTGACTGACTGACTGACTGACTGACATATAGACAACGTACAGCCCAAACCGCTAAACGTAGAGACTTGAAATTTGGAGGGTATGTTTTTGGAGAGGTGTAAACGCCCACTAAGAAAGGATTTTTCGAAAATCAACCCCGAAGGGGGTTAAATGGGGTGTTAAAGTTTGTATGAAACTTTTTATTCTCTGGTTCGATTGATACAAAACTTGGTATACATATTCTACTATAAAAATAAGAAGATACGGGTGTCACAGTTTTTTCAAAATCAGCTCCCGTTAGTATTTAAAAAAAACTAAGTTTTAGTGATAGTACGTTTGTTTCTCCTTAACTTTGTAACGGCTGTACATATTAAAATGAAATTTGGTTTGGGATGGGGATAGATGTGGGGATGGGGGTGGGGGTGGGGATGATACTGGGAACGGAGACGGGACGGAGATCGGCATGTTAATACGAGGGCGGCACTGAAAATTTCGGGAATCAAGAAAGTGACACAACATTACTATTTAAAAATATATTTATTGCTTTTCGAAGTATTCTCCGCGAAATTTGACACATTTTTCATACGATGGAACCAATCATTGAAGCAACCATTCCATTCGGAAGTTGGGGTCTCCAAAATGGCCGTTTTGTAGGCGTCCACAGCTTCTTCAGGTGATGAAAATCTCTGTCCACGCAATTTATTCTTTATTTTAGGGAAAGTATAGAAATCATTAGGGCTTAGGTCGGGGCTGTACGGCGGATGGTCCAATAATTCTATGTTTTCGTGCTCTAAAAACTCTTTAGTTCTGTGCGCGGTGTGAGAACTCGCATTGTCGTGATGGAGGATGATGCGGCGGTTGCAGTTCTCTTTACGGAGTTCAGAAACGACCTGTGGCAAACAAATGCTAGCATACCATTCTGCATTAACCGTTCTTTGTCCCTCAAGAGGAATAGTCGTAACATGGCCGGTTTTGGAGACAAACGTGGCCACCATTTTTTTTGCAACACTCCGTGAACGAACAATTTTTGTTGGCTTTAACTCATTTTCGAACACCCAAACTCGTGACTGGTTTTTTGTTTCGGGTTCGTACGCGTATATCCAGGATTCGTCACCTGATACGATGTTGTATACAGCATTTGAGGATCCTGCGTGGAATCTTTCGAGAGTTCTGACGCACCAAGTAACGCGAGCCGCTTTTTGCTCTTCACAGAGCGAATGCGGTATCCATCGGGAAAACAACTTTTTTACACCTAATTTTTCATGCAAGTTTATTTGTATTTGACTCATGCCAATGTCTAAAGTTGCCTGAATTTCGCGGTATGTCACATGTCGATCTTCCTCAATCAGCTTACGCACAGCATCAACGTTTTCTTGGGTGACTGCAGTTTTTGGACGACCTTGACGGGGATCATCACTGAGCTTGACACGTCCACGTTGAAATTCAGCAAACCAGCGATAAATTGTGGTTTTGGATGGGGCTTTATCACCAAATGCAGAAATCATCCGGTCAACACACTGTTTTTGTGTTAAACCACTTCGAAAGTCATAATAAATCATCGCTCTTGAATTTTCTCGAGTCAATTCCATTTTCTCAACGACTAAACAAGTTTGACAAAACCTTGTGACAAGACCGAGAATATTTTTTTAAATAAATAAATGGTATTCGATTTTTAAAACCAAGGAGTTTTCAATTAAAAAGATTTTAATATGACAGAAACAGTGGAAATATTCCATTCCCGATACTTTTAGTGTAGCCCTCGTATTAAGATTACAATTGGTATCGGGATGGGGATGGGGATGGGGTGGGGATGGGGATGGGATGGGGATGGGGTGGGGATGGGTGGGGATTTGGTGGAGACAGGTGGGGATGGGATGCGGATGTGGATGAGGCTGGGAACGGGGATGGCCGTGTCCATATTAAGATGAAAGTTGAAATCGGGATGGGGGTGGGGATGGGATGGGGTTCGGGTTGGGTTTGAGAGAGGGAACGGGGATATGGACGGGGAGGGGCGTGTTCATATTAAAATGACATTTGGTATCGGGATGGGGATGGGGAAGGGGGCGCTTATAGGGATGAGGCTGGGAATGGGGACGGGGATGGGCGTATTTATTGGTCGGCTGAACAGATGGAGCTGCATTTTTGGATAGGTAGTTATAGCATAAGGTTCGGAAACGGACATAGGCTATTTTTTTGTAGGTCCACGCAGACGACTGTTTGACGGACATAATTATTATAGATACTGTACAGCCTAAGCTGCTAAATTAATTTTTAATATTAAATTAACTTACTTTTAAATGCCTAAACTAAATTTTGAGTGGTGTAAACTTACACTCAGCTCAAGCTGTGGTAGCTTCAGTGAGATCAAGCTCGACTCACATTCTTGGGGTCGCGGGTTCGAACCCGGGCGAGCCCGTTCCAATTAGTTCTTTGAAACTTACGCAGTACTTACGTACTTACTGGCTTTTCGGTGAAGGAAAACATCATGAGGAAACCTTCATATTTCAGGAGAAGAAATACGATAGTGTATGTGAATCCGCCAACCTGCACTGGGCCAGCGTAGTGAATATGGCCCAATCAGGGTAGGCCGATATACCATTAGTGTTAAGGGCTGATGCAGAGAAACGCACACTCAGCAACGATTTTGAAAAATTCGCAAGGGGTTCAATGTATCATTAAAATACCATTTTGCCGAAACCATTCATTTAAGGCTGTTAAGTTTTTTGACTTAAGAGATAAGATAAAATAAACATAAACATGTTTCAGAATTTTCAAACAATTTCAAAACTGGAAGGCCACGAGTCAGTTTTTCATTTGAAAAAAAATTTTATATTTATAGATTAGCTAATCGAGTGTTTATGCGTAAGAAGATAAATATTTTAAACACATGTACTTGATCCGGTGCACGCACCAAGCACAGCGCTTTCGTAACGTCCATCCCGCGTCGGCTCAGATACGTTAAAACCCGAGTATGACGCGCTGTACCTCGAGCGCGCCCCACTCCAACCCACACCGAGTCTACCTAAGCGATCAGTGCAGCACTGTATTTTATCGAAGTTTCGTAATTCTTGCGAAATTTTGGTAATCTTTTTACGTTCTTTGTTATCATACTTTTTCTGCTTAAGCTTATTTCATTTCATTGACTCTGTTGATACGGTATGCAATAATGATGATGCTGTAAACTATCCAGTTGAGTTTTTAAATTCATTAAGACCAGCGGGGCTACCATATCAGAGGCTTATCCTGAAGAAAGGTACACCCGTCATGCTCCTTCGGAATTTAAGACCACCCAAATTGTGTAATGAAACCAGGTTACAAGTAAAAATGCTGCATCGTAATCTGGTTGAGGCCATCATTTTGACTGGGTGTGCCCATGGCGAAACAGTGTTTGTGCCGCGTATTCCCATGATTCCCAGTGACTTACCTTATGACTCCAAAAGGCTTCAATTTCCTCTAAAAGTTTGTTTTGCCATGACCATCAATAAGGCTCAGGGTCAAACTTTAAAATACGCTGGTATTGATTTAAGGCAGGACTGTTTTTCGCATGGTCAGTTCTATGTGGCTTGCTCGCGAGTTAGCTCCCCTGAAAGCCTGGCTATTTTAGCACCTTCCAACAAAAAAAACAAAAACGTTGTCTACAAAGAAATATTGTAATCTTTCGGGTCAAAGGCCCCGGCAACTATAGCGTCATTAGCAGACATTTTTAGGGTTCCGTAGTACTACGAGGAATTCTTATAAGTTTGTCATGTCCATCTGTCTGTCTGTTTAATATTCAACAAGACGGCTTTGTTTTGAAGTATGTATTGCAAACGCGACATGCCAAATTTGGTCATCCTCAAGAAAACTTAAAGACTTGCAAGCGGCTTGGAAAAAATGCAATAATATACGTATTTTAGTGATTCAATTGAGTTGGGCCCCGATTTAACAGAATTCCAGTATTCAACATTACTACGCGGGCAAAGCCGCGGGCAAAAGCTAGTGAATAATAATTATAACCAATATTGTTTTATCTGTTAATTTCTAGTGTATTTCAATACACGAATCGTACAACGACGATGTGTGTGTGTGTTGTTGTGTGTTTTTGGGTGTTTTGTGTGAATCAATCACATATAATAATAATTATACTTATATTAAATTAATTATTTGCGAAGTGCGGGCTGGCTGGCCGATAGACATTTTATTTTATGAATGTATTCCGTAGCTTTGTGTTTTTAAGAGTTTCCGTTAATATTGATCGAGAAAATCGCGTTTTACGGATGTTTTAGAGCATTAAATCACATAAAAACGTTCCCGGGAATTTCCTGGAAATAGCAAATATTTCCCGACTCTGATAACTACGTATTTCCCAGGAATTCCCGAAATCCTAAAGCGGAACGAAACCCTACGAGGACCTATTCAAGGGCTTCATGTAAAAAATAAGTCACGCTCGTACCGTCCGTACTGTCAAAAGCGTGTTTTCTGTTTTCATTTATTATAATTACGAATTATTGAATGGACATTGAAGAATCTAGATACCTATAAATTGCTTATCTGTTTAATTTACAATAAATGCAGTAGCCACCATATCTCTATATTTTCAATCTATACATTTTCTAATGTAAGTGAACTTAGATATACACACTTACTGTCTACTTGCCTACCTCAATAAAGTATTATCACTTTAAGTTATAAAGTGCTATCTATCGATACCTAGCACTTCATAATCTAGGTCAAACCGGTTAGGTCACAGAGGTGATATATTACGTACTTAGGTAGTCAATGGTGTCTAGCGAACGACCTCTTAGTACAGCATAACGCGTGCTATACAATTACGGCTCAGAATTCTGCGCGCCGCTATATCGCTCGCGCTTTTTCGATTTCTGAAGATATAAAATCACTGAAAATAGTGAAAAATCGCAGTCGGTGAAAATGCTGAGAATAACATTTAAAAAATCAGTAAAAATGTCATTTTGCCACCCGATTTTCGGCCGCGCGCTCGAAAATTAACGTCTTGTGAAGCCTCGTGTAGAGGTAGTACGCGCTTTTTACGGACAATGTTAATTGATATTATACGGATAACGCGGATAAGGTTAATTTTTGCTCATATATTTGGTTTCGTATTTGTCAACATCATCATCAGCCCGGCGACGTCCACTGCTGAACGAAGGCCGCCCCTTAGACCGCCACACTGTACGACAACCTACCATATGCATCTACCGGTTGCCCGCGAATTTCTTTTATTTTCATTTATTAACGTCTGAATAAATAATAGTCTTTTCTGTTTCTGGTTATAATCCATTAATTATTAAAGTTCTATTATTATTAACGGGATATTTACCGCGATTATGTTGTGAAATGAGCTCCCGATATATAACTTTAGTAAATGACCGTGATAGTTTAAAACAGTGTTTCATTAATTATTAGTTTCAAATTAGTAATAAATTGTTACAGCTTTGTCAGTTGAATAATTATTATTATTTGTTTCATGTGAATAATTAAAGTTTTTGTTCCAGGTTAATAAAATTTTTTTTGGTGTTGATTGAATTCATTGTTTTTTCCAGGTAGAAAAATGTTTGATTTGGGGTTTAATTATTTTTTGTGACAGTTTAGGTTACAATAGATGTCACGCCTTTTTACACGACCCAAAAAACGAGTGTATGTTCGGGGTTCACGTAAGTATGTAGGTACGTCTTCTAAATGCCTGAACAGATTTGGGTGTATGGGGTATCTGGGAAATCAATCTAATGGGGTATCGTTGGAATCCTTACATCCCGACCCGAGTGACATTGGCTATAATTTTTTTTAAACAGATTTATGCCGTCGTATCCTTAGAACACTAAAACGTATTTAAAATCTATTTTAGTTAAAATTCTGTTTAACTTATTTTTCAAACTCAATTCGTAATTAGAAAAAGAAATTGACAAAACACGTTTTAAATAAAATAAGTTTTAGTGTTTTATGCATAAGACTGATAGTATATAACTTTGATTTAAGCTGATGGCATAGCATACATACAACACAGGCTTGAGTACATATTAGGTTACTAGAAAGTATCCTATCGCAGTGCTATGGCTTCTTTACGATGTTTTCATCCGACAACTAAAGCTGGTCGGCATCTAGATTATTTTTTGACAAGAATGGGCCGATGAACTTAGCGCCAAGTTTTGTCTATCTGGTAATGTCGATGATCTATATATTTAGTATTTTTCATTGACTCCCTTTCTTGTATTTATTGAAATAATTCAAGTACTTAGACGCTATCCATTTGCTGTGCTTATCTACGCAAATTTATAAGAGATTATTTAAATAACTTTGAACATTATAGTTCAAATAAAATTGAATCCTACATCATAAAAGGCAGAGTGCATATGTTGTAAGCAGGTTATTCGCCAGTACGCAGAACACTTCCACACAACGGGCTACGATCGGTTCTTAAATCATTCACATACAGATTTTGCCACTTTTCGAATGATATCGTTTATTTTATTTTCTTCCTTTTTGGCATCGCGTTTCGTACATTTTGACAGGGGTTTAAGCATTTTAAGTTTTTGGTAATATTTGATCAAATAAGTCACAAAATCACAGCCAGTCACACAGAATCAGTCACGGTTAAGTCCAAATCATGCCCTAGTAAAGGCATGGTGACTTTAATAAAAGCTTTTACGGAGTTTTGAAAAGAACTCGAAAACGCATATTTCCACGCATTTTCTCATTAGCCCACATTGGGCATAGTTCAGCAATTAATAAATAAAACGCCACCATTATTAAACATTGACACGCAAACAAAGACAAGTTTTGTTAAATAATATTTTATTAAGCAGCGTGATGCTTTTTATGCGTTCTTGCCAAAACTTTCGATATCGTTCATTAATAATTAGGTAATTTATTGCCACTAATAATATATTTATTTATATTTATTTTATATTTCTTTATTTGTATATATTATTCATACGCGAATCGAATACCAAAAACGTGTTTTTGGTATCATTGTTTAGGTAAACAAAATGTGTGTTAAGCGACTGGATAAAATTAGATGTTCTCATGGTTGTCTTTTGTAATAACATAGAAAACCCAAATACGTATATTAATTTTAATGTAAAAATCATCTTTTGGAATTTATATCAATATGATTAAGTATTAATTGCTATTATTTGACTGTTTGAACCTATTGTCCATACTTTTCAGCTATTATAACTCTCTTTTTACGATAATCGGGCTATAAAATCCAAAGTTACAGTACTTTTGGTATGCACGCTTCTTAAAAACACAATAATAGGTGCCATTTAGGGGGGTTTGGCTTAAACCCCTCATGTAGAACAATTTTATTGTCAAAATAGTGCAAACCTCCCCTTAAGTTTATACAGCCATTGTCCGGATACACGGTATCTGTAGCACGAATAGGGAAACGTAGCAAAAATAGAACATCCCGCGACACGATGGAGAAACGATTTGTTTACGTAACTGTGGTTGAAAACAAAAAGCGATCGATGAACGGGGTCTGGGGCATGATATAAGGGGATACCTCTGTCTACCAGTGAAGGAGCCTGATAATTAATCTATTCAAGTAATCCCTAAGACTTACCCTTAATTAATAACATTAACTATATTGCCTACTAAAAATAATAAGCATTAGTGTAAACAGTGCAAGTGCTGACCCTGAAGAACACGCGATCAAAGTGACTTCGCCTTAATAGAGACAATAAGAAACGTGTTAATGGACACATTCTTAGAAATACTTATAATTACCTAATATATTAAGTTAGAACTAAATTACTTATCCGCGGAATAAGCTAGATTGTAATTAAATTAAGGTATACTATTATAGAGTACCCTAATTAAAAAACAAAAAAAAATATTGCCTACTAATACGCAAATGAAAAAATATATAGTGAAAACCTAAAAGAAGAGGTAATAACCAAAATTAACATAATTTTAATAAATTAAAATAGTATCATACTATTAAAATACTTAGTATATTCATTAAAACTTGTTGTTGTTGGACATCAGTCCCAACGTGGATCACATGTGGATGTGATTAGACAACGACACAAGTGAGGGTTAGAGGAGGGGAAACATCTGGATCAACATCAACATCACAAAGGCGCCAAACATTTTATGGCAGTGCTCGTTGGTAAGAAAGGATCGTAGTCTCAAACCTCTGCCTTTTACTATATATACTTACACCCCTTGGTTGAGGTCTATTTTCAATGTTCTTACCATTGAAAATCGCTTAGCGGGTTTTTTTTTTAATTTTGTGGCGAAACGAGCTAGACGTTTGTCTGGTGGTAAGTGCCACTAACAGTGCGCTGCACTGCACTCGTCGCCCTGAGATATTAGATGTTAAATCTCTTCATACCCAGTAATTTCTCTGGTAACATTGCCCTCCAAACCGGAACAGTAATGCTTGCACACTACTGCTTGGCGGTTGAATAACTGGCAAAGTCGTGGTACTTCCCCAGGCGGACTCTGCAGTAGAGTCCTACCATTACATCGCAGTATCCCTAAGCTGCTACAACAAACAAACAACATATCATGTCACCGCAACCCACATTTACACTTCCATTTGACACACTGAAGTTATTAAGCCAGCGGTCCATAGCCTAGCTCCTGTAATTCAAAGTGTCGTTGGCTCGGGTAGATGCTGGCGGGGAAATTGCATTGGGTGTAGTACGTGGTGGGACGTCAGTAAAGGAGTTATCGCCCCACAACTAAGAAAAAAAAAGAGTAAATAGTGGATACTCGCAACTCTCTACCTCGCCGACATTTTAGAACAGAGCTCTTTCTCCCTCCATTTCAAAAAAAAATTGCAGGTGGGCAATACATTTTCGTACATTTTCTAAGTGATTAAAATTCTTTCCTAGTAACAAGTCTTAATACTTTTAGGCAAAACTGTATGATTTAAAACTCAGTGTTCATAATCTTACTATGCAGATTGACAAAATAATAACATAGCTAAACATAGAATATGAATTTGCGTTTAAAATTATTGGTTTAAAACAGGAATTAATAATCCGGAAAGATACTAAGATTCAGACAAAAAAGTGTGGACTTGTTGAGAGATGGTGTTATTTCAGAAGAAGTATAACAACACCGCATGATCCCCTTGTCATGTAACAAAAAGAGAGAGAGATAAAGAAGTATAGTTCATAATTTTCTGATTATGACACTGCACCTTCCAGAGTACTTATTAAGGCTCGCAGGCACTACATTGGCAGCGGGCCGCAGCGCAGCGCGACGTGTTGCGATATTTCGCCAAAGCACATGACGAGACGCATCGAGCCGCATCGCAATTCTTCGCAACGATTTTGTATTCGAATCAGCGAGCTTTTGACATTACTAGTATATACAGTGTAAAGAAATGATAGTTCCGACGACGAGCTTTATTTATTTAATCTTTTTTTTTACAAAACAGAAAGAGGAATCTTAATTCACGTGGTCACGAAATTTGGAAGAAGAGGTGGTCCCTTTTTAAAAGATTGTAGAAGATATTAGATCCTTTGTCTATCGCATCGTAGCACGACTGTTACCTGCGCATTCTAATGCACACTGAGACTAGACGCATGGCATCTCAACGCATAACAGCAAGGTACCGCTTTAATGTGCCTAACGAACGACCTGCTAGTTCGTTACGCTGCGGCCCGGTGCGGCCCGCCTAGTGTGCGCTGGCTGATACAAAATGCACAAGTGATGTAGGAGGATGTTGTATTGTAATGCAATGCGTAACAGCGCGTACCATCCCAATGTGAACGTCTTGAAGTTCGTATGAGGGCAGGCTGCGCAGCAATGCATTGCATTGCATTGCAAAAATCCTTTTATAGTTCATAGTTCTTTATTTATAACAGAAGATGTTACATGTCAATAAAATAATGTTTACATAAACTCATAGTAAAAAATATATATACACTGAGTATAATTAGCTATGTAATGAAAATAATTTCATTACATCAAGTACGTCTTGATAAAGGTAAGTACTCATGTCAATAAATTAAATTAATCGAATTATAAATAAAATTGAACACAATAATTAAATTAATTTAAGATACCGAATAAATGTCATTAGTAAATTATAAATTAGACAATATACCTAATTATTATTAGGTACTCAAGTCAACTTAATCTCAATCAAATTTTCAAATTTATAGAATGCCTGTTCGACGAGCCATTTCTTTAATTTATGTTTATACACCATTACACCACTCTCGTACATTTTATATGAATCATCGCACACTACCGGCGGCGGCGCCGGGCAGTACCGCGCTTTTCCTCTTAGTGTGCTGCAGTACGCGCGAGCCTTAAATTAACGACAGCTCGTAGTTTTACAGACTATGAAATAATTAGACACGATGCGATACGTAGGTATTTGTTTATTTACGTTTGGTACCGATTACGCAATCGGCGTTGAGGCCGTGACGTCTTTGGGAGCCTCGGATGACGAGTGTGAGGTTAGTTGGTACGAGATTTATGTTTTGTTTCACACACGCGCGTGCAGGTTGAAAATTTCGTGTAGAAATACACCCAAGAGAACAACGATAACATGCACGTTCATCAGCATACAAAAGTGAGATATATTTGAAATGTATCACCTATTTGCACACAAGATTATTATTATTAACCTATTTGCTAACTCTCATCACCATGTATGAATATACGGTATTAAGTAAGTACCTACTTTTCAGCAAGCCAAAAGAAATCAGAACACAATGGATAAAGCTGTTGTTGCATTGAATAGAGACAAACCAAGGCAGAGCCACTGAACCAGAGTAACTTGACACATTCGTGTCGCTGCCGTAAGCTGTAAATGCCGTGAAGTAATTTCCGCTGTCTGCGACATGAACTCGGGAGCTCGGTTCGGCTTCGCGTTAATATTACTAATTTTTATTGCACGGTAACAATGAACATGCTGAGTTATCAAACGGCAGCATTACGGTAAATAAACGAAAACAAAACAAAAACTCAGTTGACGACGCAGCGAACGTGGGTGACATAAACAAGCGGACCTTTCAACAGCCAGTCAGCGAGGAACGCCTTCCATGCGCGACCGACCGCCTCGAACTCCTTGATCAGATCGATGGAGTAGACGGTCTCCTCGTCTTCTGCGACAGCTAGCGCGGGGTTGTCGGAGAAGTAGTGTAGGCGCAGCATGCGCGGGGCCCGGGCGGCGCATCGCCCGCCGCCTCTCGGTGCGGCCCACCGCGCACCGCGCCGGCCACGGCTAACTGCTAATTATACACGCTGCGCCCGCGCCGGCACCGCACCCGCCCGAGACGCGAGACGAACTTGACACCGCGGTGCCGCCGCCGCCGTGCCGGACGCGCGCGCCTCTTGGCCGTCTGCCTGTACCGGCCCACGCTCACACACTTACAACACACACACACACGCAATGTGCGAGGAGAACAGCTAATATTTTTATACGCTACTCTAACTCAATATTCATCAAGAGGAAACACCATGACCCGCCTTTCAAACATACGTTTTTCCTAGTTTTTTCGTGGTTTTTTTTAGTAGAGCATATAGGTTTAAAATAAATACAGACAAGGTCGATAATTACTATCAACCTTGTCTCGTGTCTTTTTTTTTCACCAGTCAAACAACGGCTTCTGATTCTCAGAGTTGACGTTATATCTACCTCTATCTTGTCTTTAGAACTAACTTAGAAATTTCCTTAAAATTCGTTTAAAATCAGTTTTTTTTGGTCAAAAGTGTATGTACAAAATACAGCTCTAGGAGGCTCTACATTTAATAATACAATATACTTTAGCCTAGGTATATAGAACACTGGACAGGAGAGCCATAAAGGCTCAAAGCCTCTCAATTGCGATAAATACTCCAATGCAATCGTAGTTATGGAGGCAACGATTCCAACCACGAACTGCAAGGAACATCGACTAACTTGGCCGGTAGTTCCCGACTAGGTCTTGCGACCCCTCTATAAAGGGGGAGGCTTTCGTCCAGCAGTGGACGTTTTATGGCTGACGACGAGGTCTTGCGATGAATCTGTATTAAGTATACTAAGACCATGTTTGACACTCATGTTACACCGAGACTATGACGATGTTGACCGCAAACCTTTGAAAGTTGTATAAGAATATGCACATTGACACATGTAGTTAGTACTTACATTTTCAAAGTACCTTGGCGATTTTTAATTATCTTTTTGATTTAGCGTATGGGTTTAGTAAGGGACCCCAAAGTAATACGTAAGTAAACAAGCTTTTCTCGACATTCGCATAGCCGATAGATATATAAAGTACTAGAGGTCGCCCGCGACTTTGTCCGCGTACGGAAGAAATTCGGCCCGCTCCCAAAATTCACCACTTTAAATCATCACGAGCAATTTTTTTATCCCCGCAACTCCCCGAACTCTACCGACTCTACCAATCCCACCCCCCCATCTTCCCCCCTTTGAATGAACTACCCAAATATCAATTTTCATCACTATCACTTCAAAAACTTCAAACTTCCCCCCCCCCTTTTTCCCTCCCTTGGGGGACGAATTTCCAAAACTACGCATCGAGACGAATGTACACGCTCCAAATTTCAAGTCTGTACGACCTGCGGTTTGGGCTGTGCGTTGTCTGTCAGTCAGTCAGTCAGTCAGTCGCCAATCAGTCCGGACAGAGCATTTATAAGTATAGATATAGGTAGGTAGCTCTACAATGACCTAGAGCGCGTGTGCAACGAAAAGAGGTCAGTCAATGCTTGGCGCCTTTTTTGCCTCGACCTCCATCGATGCTTACTATATTTGGATTGAGTTATATTTCCATAACTTATTTGTAGATTCACACCATAAATGTTTTCGTGAGTGTGTGTGTCTTCACGCCAAACGGCTGAATGGATTTGGATGATACATATAGGCTACTTTATATCATCCTCATCATCTCCGTTGTTCATCATCAAGCGGGAGAAACCGCGGGGAACAGCTACTTTAAATAAAATACAATGTTATCGGCTGCATATTACTTCTGACACTAGGCTGGCCACTCAGGCTATATGCACTTACTTTACGTACTATTTTGTAAAATAGTTTTAAAAAGTACAAAATAAGCTATCGTTTCCAAAAGACACACCTGAGCTTCTTAAAACCAGTGTTGCCAATTCCATAACACGGACTGGTAGTGCTACATGGCTTTTAAAAAGTGCTAGACTACAAAAACAGCGCTAAATTAAAAAAAGATACACCAAATTATTTTATTGGTTTCGTTGCGTAATGTTAAATTTTCTAGAAAATTTTAGGATATTATGCTTTGCTGTTCGGTTTTTTTTTGGTTTGCTGGCTAGATTGTGTGCTAGGTGTTGTATATTTGAATTCAGTGTACACCATACTAAAATTGTGCTAGATCTAGCATCGAAAGTTTTGAGTTAGCAGCACTGCTAATAGCCACAAAATAAATTAGTCATATTATTATGTGCCTGACCAAAAAAGCAGCCAAACGAACCCAATCTCCCCGTTATTCTATGTTTAGAGGACGCATGCAATTGCTGTAAACCCAGTCGTCCATTGATCCACACTATTTTTATCTTTTTGGCGGTAAACACTTAAATTCTTTTCACATCTTTGGACATCGAATAATTAACCGATATTTTGGATTGAAGTTTTTTGAATGTCATTTTTTATGGCGGCATAGTTGGATTTACACTTTTTTCATGGTTCATCATCATCATCATCAGCATCAGCCCGGAGACGTCCACAGCTGAACGAAGGCCTCCCCCTTAGACCGCCACACTGTACTACAACCTGCCATTTGCATCCACCGGTTGCCCGCGACTTTTACAATGTCGTCGGTCCACCTAGTGGGAGGCCTTCCTACGCTGCGTCTTCCGGTTCGCGGTCGCCACTCAAGAACCTTTCTTCCCCGTCGGTTGTCAGTTCTTTGAGCGATGTGGTCTGCCCGGCGCCACTTCAACTTGCAAACCTTGCGAGCTATGTCGGTAACTTTGGTTCTTTGGCGTAAGCAAGGGACATGGTTGCAAGTAATAAAATAAATGGACGTTATGCACGTTTCCGTACGATGTTTTCCATCGCCGAAAAGACTTTATAATCCTTACGTAAATCCAAAACCCTCATTGGAACGAGCTCGGAATCAAACCCACAACAAAACACGTAATAAAACCAAGTTCGACATCCCGGTATTGGCACTCATTAGGTACTTACTTTAAGATATTCTCTAAACATTCTTCTTCTATTTTATTTAATATTTTCAGTCAGTCTTTAAGACATTTGATGGTAAGCCTTGACCGGGTCCACCATATGGATTTTCCACTTATTCAACCGCCAAGCAGAAGTATGCAAGCATTGCTGTTTCGGTTTAAGAGAAATGTTACCAGAGAAATTACTGGGCATGAAAATATTTAATATCTACTATCTCAAAGTGAGGAGTGCACTGCCAGGGGGGCGCTCCGTCCGTGTGGACAATGCAAGGCAGAAGTCGCACGCTAGCCTCGTCGCACATAACTAAGCATAGGTGATAGAAAGAGAGCGGTATATCTAGGTGAATATAGCGAACGGTATCCAGCGCTGTGCGAGTTGAATTGCTACTTTATTGCCTAGTAAATAGAGTCTTTATTTGTTTCAATTCCGCGTTTGCGGAGTTAACTTTCTGTACGTAGTACTATTATTTATACTGTGGCACTGCGGCGCAGGTTTTTGTTCGCAAGTTCACAATTCTGGCACTGCTATTGTTGTGGGCAGGGGTGATGTTCACCTCCATGCGAACGTCTCGCTAGTCTCGTCATCCATTGAATAAAAAACCTAAATGTAGCAACATTTACACACCATTGCTTGGTAGCCAAATATACTACGGCGGTCGCAATCAAACAAACAAAAAACCAACAAAATAGAACGAGTAGCCGTAGAAGATCGATCGAAACTCAATGACATATAAACTTGGAGGTCGGCTCCTGTAATACGAGGGCTACACTAAAAGTATCGGGAATGGAATATTTCCACTGTTTCTGTCATATTAAAATCTTTTTAATTGAAAACTCCTTGGTTTTAAAAATCGAATACCATTTATTTATTTAAAAAAATATTCTCGGTCTTGTCACAAGGTTTTGTCAAACTTGTTTAGTCGTTGAGAAAATGGAATTGACTCGAGAAAATTCAAGAGCGATGATTTATTATGACTTTCGAAGTGGTTTAACACAAAAACAGTGTGTTGACCGGATGATTTCTGCATTTGGTGATAAAGCCCCATCCAAAACCACAATTTATCGCTGGTTTGCTGAATTTCAACGTGAACGTGTCAAGCTCAGTGATGATCCCCGTCAAGGTCGTCCAAAAACTGCAGTCACCCAAGAAAACGTTGATGCTGTGCGTAAGCTGATTGAGGAAGATCGACATGTGACATACCGCGAAATTCAGGCAACTTTAGACATTGGCATGAGTCAAATACAAATAAGCTTGCATGAAAAATTAGGTGTAAAAAAGTTGTTTTCCCGATGGATACCGCATTCGCTCTGTGAAGAGCAAAAAGCGGCTCGCGTTACTTGGTGCGTCAGAACTCTCGAAAGATTCCACGCAGGATCCTCAAATGCTGTATACAACATCGTATTAGGTGAGGAATCCTGGATATACGCGTACGAACCCGAAACAAAAAACCAGTCACGAGTTTGGATGTTCGAAAATGAGTTAAAGCCAACAAAAATTGTTCGTTCACGGAGTGTTGCAAAAAAAATGGTGGCCACGTTTGTCTCCAAAACCGGCCATGTTACGACTATTCCTCTTGAGGGACAAAGAACGGTTAATGCAGAATGGTATGCTAGCATTTGTTTGCCACAGGTCGTTTCTGAACTCCGTAAAGAGAACTGCAACCGCCGCATCATCCTCCATCACGACAATGCGAGTTCTCACACCGCGCACAGAACAAAAGAGTTTTTAGAGCAAGAAAACATAGAATTATTGGACCATCCGCCGTACAGCCCCGACCTAAGCCCTAATGATTTCTATACTTTCCCTAAAATAAAGAATAAATTGCGTGGACAGAGATTTTCATCACCTGAAGAAGCTGTGGACGCCTACAAAACGGCCATTTTGGAGACCCCAACTTCCGAATGGAATGGTTGCTTCAATGATTGGTTCCATCGTATGGAAAAATGTGTCAAATTTCGCGGAGAATACTTCGAAAAGCAATAAATATATTTTTAAATAGTAATGTTGTGTCACTTCCTTGATTCCCGAAATTTTCAGTGCCGCCCTCGTAAGGAGGAAATTTCGTAGTGGCCGAGAACGCGTTGATTGATGATAACTCCTGTTTCAATAAACAAGTATAAAGTATTATTGAACAACTAAATAAAAATACAATATAATGTATTAATAGGGTAGATGACTGATGTTTAAATCGTTGAAACCAATAGCTTTGATGAAGAATTTAAGTAAATATAGTATGTTTATTGAAAAAATAATTTAAATCGTCACGCCTTACTTGTCAGAATAGAATTTATATGGCATACAGAGAATTGACGTCACGATTTGCTGTTTCGCCTCTCTGTCTAGTATGATATTAAAATGCTTATAAGTTGCTTATTTTTGATCAGGTTTTCATTTTCTTTTCATTAATCAGTTATATTTATGGGCCACATTTTAATAGGACAATAAAAAAATATTTGTCATCTAGCCTATTATGTAATAACATTTTTTTCATCACACTTGCTCGTAAAGTAGATCTTATTACATCGCTTTTAGGCTCATAATCCAAGGTATTACACACGCGTGCTTTTTACTTTACATTACGGCACTTGTACTATAATAGGTATAACCCGGTAAAGTCAAGTTTGTACGTGACTGCAATTAGACGTACGTATACGAAGCACTCTTAATATAGCCGGGTAATACTTACAGTTTTTTTGTAATACCAACACAGAGTTCTTATGCCGCTGAAGTAAATGTCAACCTGCGCGCGCATTACTGATTTGGGCGCCATTGTTGTTGTTTGTTTGTCAAATGTTTGTTGACGTTTTCGCTGTGTGGTTGATTATTATCAAAAAAAAATAGTTTTTTCCTCGCAAGTGTGACGAAAACAGTCGTATGGAACTCTTGTGCTATTAATCATTACGCTCTCGGCTTCCTTATCGCGCTCGCCTGCGGTTCGCGCGCATAATACCGCCTCTAGTGTAATGACCAACATAGCACACTTGTATCATAATGTACTATTTTAAAGGTACATACATCATAAAGAAAAGAGACGTGACACAAACACTACACAGATAAAAAAGATAATGGGTAAATACCTATAATCTCGTCATGAAACTGATCCCGACAAAGCATAATGCGGGTTGTTAACAACCAGCGCTGGTACTTATATTACAATAACAAGTATTACATAGATAGGTCATCTGAAAACCTAGTCGAGGAGAGAGGAGTCATGGGTATTTCCAATATGCGTATAACGATTATTTATCTATATAAAAACAATAAGTAGTAAGACAACCATAATGCATGTATTTAGTACATAAGCGTAGGTATATATCAACCGTATCTTTGATGAAGGACTCTTACGTGTACCTTGGTTTGCAGCTTGAGGCTAGATGACTGGTTTTTTTTTTATTATCCTATTAAAATGTGGCCCTTAAATATAGCTGATTAATTAAAACAAAATTAAAATCTGATCAAAAACAAGCAACTTATATAATAATATCATGCTACTCAGAGATGAGATTATGACGTCACTTCTCTGTACGCCATATAAATTATATTTTGACAAGTACGGCACACAGAGGCGTGGCGTAATTTTTTGTTTTGTGGGAAAGGGACAGAGTTATCTTTGCCAAAAACTTTAAACGCTTATATAATTATCAGAACAGCAGCGCGAGTGCCGTTCTTTAACGATAGTCAATTTGACATCGAAATCGTATATTTGACATTTAAATCGGTATAATTCGATAAAATTCGGTATACTCTCAAATTCGTCTATACAAATCTGCTATACCGACACGTCAAATTTAGCAACATAGAACGATACTCGCGCGGCAGAACATTAATATCTGATTTAAATTGTTTTTTCAATAAACATATAATATTTACTTAAATTCTTCATCAAATCTATTGGTTTCAACGATATAAACATCAGTCTACCTTATCACATATTAAAGACACGTCCCGAGTCCCGACCATGATGCTTTTCTCTTTGTGAGGAGTTAAAAAGGAAATTAACATGCACATCTCTAAGATTACATGTTGGAAAGCTTTTTTAGTGTTGGTATTTTCTAAAATGACGAAGTAGTAGTAAACGAAAATTTTATAAAAACCTTTTTAGGTACCAAAATTTTTATGAAAAAAAATGTCTGTTTATTTTAGAAGAACATCTTACGCAGTGATTTTTATCCTCAAAATATTGAAAAAAATCGAAAAGAAAACACGTGGCCAGCAAAAAGGCTATTGAAAGTAAAAATGGATTAAAAAAGTGATACGCCTCTGTCTAATTTTATTCAGCCTTGACTCGAAAACTTTGTTGATTATTACTATAATATCGAAGCTAAAATATGTATTTTCGCTAGTGTTTTTTTTTTCTCGTAGGTATTAAGAGCTCTACATCCCAAAGTTGCCCCTCGCAAAATCAAAGTTATGTAGCCAAATTACTATATTTAAAGCCAAATAATATCTTTGTTTGTAACATATATACTCGTATATATATACAGTCGAACATCCGTCTTAGTAACTTTTACGGTTGAAAACAAGATTAAATTTTACTTTCCTCGATAAAAAAAGAAATAAAAGTTCGAGAAAAAAAGTTTTTCAGGCCTAATTACAGCACATAGTCACATTTAAAATTAATGTTTTAAAAGATAATAGTATTTTGGAGACAATTTTACGGTTGATAAGTTATTAATTTCGATACTATTCGAGTAAACTGAGAAAAACTTCAAAAATCGCAGCTTGACACGCACGAATCTGCGTAACCGCCATAATTTTGCTCCGCTAAATGTGACCCTACCTGATACAACTTTAGACCAACAATCGATCTCAACAAAAAAAATGCTTGAAACGTGGAATATCCTGGCCTGACAAGCGCCAACGTGACGAGAATTCAGTTTGTATATTTTCAGTCTACCGCAAACAATAAAACTGAAGCCAATTTAATTAAAGAACAATAGCGGATTTGATAAAATAATGTTAACTGATGATAAAATATTTAAAGTGGATAAAAAGCAAGTACTCGTGAGTATTATTTTCCAAGACGGGGTCGTATTGTCGTTTCCCATTTTCATTAGGAAGACTTAAGGTAACCTCGACCGTTTGTTTGTACCAGCTTTAACACGAAGTACTTACCTATTATTATTTTCACAATTTCAGAGTAGATTCTAGCAATAATAGTACATTATGATACGAGTGTGCTATGTTGGTACACTAGAGGCGGTATTATGCGCGCGAGCCGCAGGCGAGCGCGATAAGGAAGCCGAGAGCGTAATGACTAATAGCACAAGAGTTCCATACGACTGTTTTCGTCACACTTGCGAGGAAAAAACAATATTTTTTTGATAATAATCAAGCACACAGCGAAAACATCAACAAACATTTGCGGAAAATGGCGCCCAAACCAGCAATGCGCGCGCAGATTGACATTTACTTCAGCGGCATAAGAACTCTTTGTTGGTATTACAAAAAAACTGTAAGTATTACCCGGCTATATTAAGAGTCCTTCGTATACATACGTCTAATTGCAGTCACGTACAAACTTGACTTTACCGGATTATACCTATTATAGTACAAGTGCCGTAATGTAAAGTAAAAAGCACGCGTGTGTAATAGCTTGGATTATGAGCCTAAAACCGATGCAATAAGATCCACTTTACGAGCAAGTGTGATGAAAAAGTTGTTTACAATAGTGTACTATGACCTCTTTTCTTAGTTTTACCGTCGCTTTTCTTTACTTTCTTACTACTCCATCTTGTAAACAAACATTCGGTCTGATGCATAAAACACTAAAACGCATTTAAATCCTATTTTAGTTAAAAATTATTTTGTCAATTTCATTCGAATTACGAATTCAAATCAAATCGTAGTTTGAACAAAGAAGACAAAACACTTTGTAAGTAAAATAGGTTTTAAATACGTTTTAGTGTTTTATGCATATGAACGTTAGAGTATATATACAGGGTTAGTTCTAATCAGTTCATCAGGTCAGTCAGCATCCTTTTAAGGGCATATCCTGTACATCAAAACAAACAACTTTTACTATGGGGCCAACACTGAAATTGCGAAAAAAAAAACAGCTGTTCCATACAAAAAGTTCATCCACCTTGGGCAAAATATTTGGAACATATACCTATGCAGAAAGATAGCTGTATTGGGATTTGAGAGCGCAGCTTCGAGCATAAGCCATATGCGGTAACCTGCCTACATCATGTTCTAACATTTAATGGGCCACTTGCAAGTAAACTTTCATACTAATGAAACAAATTCCCGTACATATGAAAACTTAAAACAAACTAATAGTATAAACAAACGGTATATTGTCACTGACCATTATAACTTCTAGCAGGAGGGTGCGCGTTGGCTTGCCACCTCCATTAGTATTTGCTCGAAGGGCGCTGGACTAGGGTTGCTATTATACAAGGTATCTCAGAAAGGTCCAAGAATATTTAAAGGTTTTCACCTATAATATTAAATTTTAGAACACATACATGAACATTAAAATGAACTATGGTTTCATTTATATATAAAGCTATTTTCCAATAAAACGAAAATTCATAAAAAACTTTTAGTTGACAACCCTAACTGGCGGTTAGTAACGACCGACGCTCACCGTACGTGACACGCGTGCGATGCCATTGACAGTTGTGTTCAAGGTCGTTGCTGTTCAGTTGTTAAGAGTTGAAGCTGGTCAAGTTTACATCAAAGTTTTGACTCGTAATAACTGGTGATCTAAGATCTAACAAACTGAGGAGAAAGAGACCTTGCGACGTGACATTCACATCAGTGTTGACATAGACTGTTGAAATATTAGGACCTAAAGCGAGCACTCTGTAAAATACTAGCGTTAGTTCACTTTTGCCCACGACCAACTTCTATCTGGCCAAAGTATCTCTAAGTATATACTTATAAAACGTTTGTTGCCCCTGGTCCAACCGCGTGGTTCTTCTAGTAGGACCATGGGTGTTTATTTTTTCCGGTGGTCCTATAATATAAATAATATTATAAATGTAAAAGTTACTCGATCACGAAAAAGGGGCTCAACGGATTTGGGTTAAATTAAGTATTGCATCTTATACCGTGGAATAATATCTGGGCATGAAGTCGCGACAAGTGTATCATAATTATATTTTGCAATCATACAAGTAAATAAATTTCGAGCATCTTCAAACGTACAGAAAAGTAAAGCGAAGCTTCTATTTTTCCTTTTTCCGCGTGACAATGAATCAGTTAGGTACAGTGTTTTAATTAGGGCATCTATAAGCAACTCTCCGAATTGGCAACGTTTTGACAACACTGGTATAGCAGGTATTCAAGAGCAGTGGGTTGTTTATCAGCATTTTATTTCTTTAATAAATAGCTTTTTAAATAGAACACTCTAATGAACACTCGAAGAAATGACCCCAAGTGTCACGACCTCTGGCGCCCAGCTTATTTTCTTAGCAATATTCGGTTATCACCTCAGAGAAAGCAGAGCAAACTAATGAAAGTCCCAGTGATTATGCACTGATCGATACGTTGTCTTTTGCAGTAAAAATGTTTCAGGTTAGGTACTTACGAGCCTAGTCATAAAAATTAAACTAAAAGATTCGGCTTTACTCCGTGACTGTACTAATAATAAAAATTGGAGAGTGGGTCCAGTCGACCTATTTAAAATGTGATTGGGTTGACTGATCCCGCTGGTCCATCCCTAGCGGGTCCAGCAGACCGAAGACTCCTAGATTAATTAAACTCGCGATAAAAAATTAAAGTATTTTTAATACATACAATATTTTTATAGTTATTATGTTATCAACTCTTTTTTAATTGTTAATTGTAGTTAACTATTTTTCCTTCATATTCTTAATTTAATATACCAAATTAATTTAATTTAATATGCCTTTTGTTTAGGCAAGTAGTATGTTTCGTTATTATAGCTGCACCATTCATATGGCACAAGTTGTGTATTGCTTGTCACGGTATTTGTGTGCCTCAGATGCATCGTAGATAAGGATTAACACCTCGGCTTCGTTTAAACCTTATCGCGCAATGTCATGTAAGATGTGAGTGCAATAATCTACATTGCCAGTGTCAGACACGTTTTGCTATGCGATAATAGGCGTGCATTGCGCTTGGCCATCTCGCTTGATGTTAAAACAGGGTCATCCCACGTTTAGTTACTGTAATTAGCTAGTTTAAATACTACTAGTAAGTAGGTTGCAGAGAACTGAGACCTCACGGTCCCCATATCTTCCTAGCCCTGTAGTAGTAGGACTCTATTGCAGAGTCCACCTGGAGAAGTACCACGCCTTTGTCAGTTATTCAACCGCCAAGTAGTAGTGTGCAAACTTTACTGTGTTTCGATTTGAAGGGAAATGTTACCAGATAAATTACTGGGCATAAAGAGATTTCACATCTAATACCTCAGGGTGACGAGCGCAGTGCAGTGCGGCACAGGATTGTTTTCGCAAGTTCACAATTCTGGCACTGCTACAGTTAGAAGCGCACCAAGCGACCGTCCCGCCAGTGTCGTCACAAAACTTTCATGGAAAAAAATTACCCCTTGACCAATTTAGCCTATATCCGAACTTAAGGATCGACAAGTTGATGGCTCGAACTCATCGGTGGGCGCGGCTAAAAAGCATGCTCTCTTCATCAAACAAAGTGTGGGAAAGGGAGAAAGAAAGATAAATGAGCGCGCAAATATTTTTTTGTCGACCTTTGGCTGCAGTAATGTGGTTGAATAAACTCTGAGTTAATTTATTCAATTTAACTTAAGTTATTTGAAATGTTTATGGACTAAACTATGCCGCTTGATAAATTATTTTAGAGTTTTCGTATTCCTTATGTTTTTTATTTACGTCCAATGTGGCGTTAAAATTGAGCTAAAATACAAGATGTTTCCTGGCTCATAACTTTCATGTTTATTATCTTTTTACTTTCGTAATAATTTACAATCCTAGATAATGAAGAGATTAATCGATATAATACTTAGTCTTGGACCTACAAAATTACATAGTGGAGTAGTAATACTACCGCGTTTCTATGGAGAAATTACCAACTTGTCTACTCTTAAGAATTGTTTTTGCACGAACTTTACTTGGGTTATAACATTTCATATCCGATTAACGGTTCGTAAGTTATCATCGAACTATAAATACAAACATCGAACTATATACAACAAACACACAACATATGTTCAACTTACACTTGTTTATACATGCAGCAATACATGTTTTCAATACATGAAAAGCAGAAACTATTTAGAATGAGTGACTCGTTAGAAAATTTACTCGTAAATTACGCTGAAAATTTTGTTTTCCGTCATCTCATCTTCTGCTAAGACACTTAGTACTAAAATGGAAATTTAATAAATATAGATAAAAAATTACATACAATATTGAGAAACAGAATTTAATTTAGTTTTGTATTTTACGAGCGCCGTGAAAATACTCTCAAAGTTCGAATACGCGTAAACGTCAAATTTTCCTTCGCTAAACGTGAACTTTTCTGAGACTTAGCAAGCATAACTTAGCATAAACCCGATGATCGGCTCCAGTAATAATCGTGCTTGAAATGTGGGATAACGCCAGAATACCGTGCGATGCTATCAAGCTTGCACAATCTCTAACTAAATGAATCCCTAACTGTGTTGCTAAGCGCAAAACTCTAGAACGGCTGGACCAATTTAGCAATATTTTATTAAATATTCCTTTGAGTTCGAGGAAGGTTTTTATGAAGAGAAAACTTGGAAAATTTGGCCGGGAAAAAGGTAGGTAAAAAAATGTGTACAGGTGAGGATCTTAAAAACATTGGAAACGTACGACATGTTTTACCTCAACGGGAGTGCTTTGGGAGGCACGTTGGTTGCTCTAATTATATATACATTATATATGGCGACATTTATATGATGGTGATATAATATTACTTCAAAACATTTAAATAAAAATGTAATACAACAATTTCAAACAACTATGAAGATATAAAATTACTCAAAATCGCAATAGGTAAATTTGCTAAGAATTACATTACAACGCAACGGCTCAAAAAAATTTTAGATTTCTCTCCTAGGGAGCAAACGTAAAGAATGTCTCAGATATCATGCATATATCTCCCGAGGCGAAGACAAGGGTGGCAAACATGAAATCTGAGGCTTCTTTACTTGCTCCCGTGGTGTGTATACGATTTTACGTGCCGCTGCGGGGAGGAAGTAGTTCCTTTCGCTCCGCGTAGCGGGACTAATGTAGCTACTTTAGCCCCGCAGGCAATCCTGATTCTTTGTAATGTTATTCTTGGCAACTTTAGCACTATTTTAGACATACGAGTATATATCAACAAATAAAACGTGCTTATGTGCGTGAGAGAGAGAAATCAAGACTATAATACCCTTAGGTCCTAAAGCTTAGGACATCCTAAATGTATTTTCCAGGAAACACCCACGCGGGTACCATATTCCACTATTTAGCGGTTGTCACAATGAAAATGAAATCGAAACGCTTCGTTCCAGTTTCGGAATAGCAATATTTTTTAGTTTATATAATTAGTCGCTTTTTAGAACTCCTTCTCGTATTGAGTCGTTGATAGTAGAATGGGCAAGGGGGAACTGTGGGGGAATTAGATTATACCGACTAGGTCGGAAGCACTCTCTATCACTACGAAGCTCTATCTATTGTTTCCGATGAAAATCGATAGACTGGTCAGTTTGCATCGATGTTCTGAGCTTATCAGGTCACGTACATTGGTTTGATATAAATTAAAATAGAACCTATCAAATGTAATCCAGAGAATCAGATTGGTTTCGATAGCATATGCAGCATAGAGATCTTACCCAAGAAGGTCACTAGCGCCCCTGTCAATACATCTATAAAAATAACACTTAAATATATTACTATACGCTACAGTATCTTTTAAATATTAAATATGAAACAAGTACCCATGATATAGAATTTTCTTTTAATTCTCAACTGCACAATCATATTTACTTCTTGGATTTTGTCCAATTTTCGTTGGTACACATGATATTAACTGAACTATTTATAAAAACAGCTATCTGTTGCACATATTACACTATCACTTTTAGGACTACAGTTGAAAGAGACTTATGTCTACACTCTGTCCATAAGCGATATAAATATTACCGCTGATTAAGCGATAATCCTTTATCGCCGGTTATCAAACCAGTCGTAATTTTATTATTCGCGACCTCGACACGTGGTTTTAGTTGCGTATTGTGTGTTGATGTTGACATAGAGAAATCTCAAAACGTTTATTTTGGTTATTGTATATCTCTATCATATTAGTACATAGGTTCCTGAGTGACGACCGCGAACCAGAAGACGCAGCGTAGGAAGGCCTTATCAGCTACGAGTATGCTCGGAGTTACTTTGCGCGATAGAATCCGGAACGAGAATATAATAATAAAATACACTTTGTTGGACATGACAGCGCGATCCAACAACAAATTAAGCAAATGAAAAAAAAAATACATAGTATTCATTTTGTACCTACTTATTTACAATATTATAGATATTATTTACAATATTAAAAATATTATTTACAATCCAGCCGGAATGCATCCAGCGTTCTTGGAACTCTACCAAGTGGACAACAATTTTAAATTAATTATTTCTAATATTGTTCGTCTAATACTTTTTAGTTAAGTTTGTATATAGGTAGTTTTAATAAAACATAATGTAGAAGTAGTTTTAAAGCTAAGTTATTAATTTAGATTTTTTAAATAAAATTGTCGGTAAAAAAATAATATCACTTCGATTCAGCCATTGCGAAAAGAATGTGGTTAACATTATAAGATAACCAAAAATGCTATGACAACAAGACTCCAACCAATGCTATAAAACGCTAATGAATAAAATACATAAACCATGAAAAACCGGTCTAAAACTACTATAAAGTAACGTAATGACGTCATTATTCGAGCCTTGTATTTAGAGGAATATAGGAATGCAAAGATAGTTTGATGTGAGCCGAATTTATTCTGATATTGTTACAATACGAAGGGCGTTCAATAAAAAGTGAGAATGAGTATGTTGCCGGTAACTTTTATCAAATGTTATTTTATTTTTCGATATAGTCACCTTTTAGCGTAAAAACTAGGAAATAGGAAATACACTAGGAATATATTTTTTCTAAGCTTAAAATTCCTATCTTAAAAAACTCTTCTTCCTGAGCATCTGAAAACTCCTGTACTGCAGCGACTACTGCTTCATCATTTTCGAACCTCTGTCCTCTCAGAGACTCCTTCAACCTCGGAAATAGATAGAAATCACTAGGGGCAAAGTCGGGTGAATATGGAGGATGCTCAAGTATTTCGAAGCCAGCATCACGAATTGTAGCCATAGCAACGGCGGACTTGTTTGCCGGGCATTATCTTGATGGAACAAAACCATTTTTGCTAGTTTGCCTCGCAATTTCTCGCGTATTTCGTTACGCAATTTTTTTATTTGTTGTGCATACAAAGAGCCCGTTACAGTAGCTCCATGGTCGAGATATTCTATCATGGCCACCCCTTTACTATCTCAGAAAAGAGAGCCCATGATCTATCCGGCGGAACGACCCGCCTTAAATTTCTTAGAAGTTGGAGATGATGGTCTTTTCCAAGTCATAGATTGTAATTTTGTTTCAGGATCGTAATGGTGAAGCCATGTTTCATCCATTGTTATGAATCGAGACAAAAAACGATCAGGATGTTGTTGTAACATTTCCAATGAAGCTCGAGAAATGTTATGCCTGGTTTGTTTTTGTGCAACGGTAAGCATTCTGGGGACACAGCGTGAGGATACTGTTTTCATCCCCAAGCGTTCGTGTAAAATGCTATGCACACTACCAGTCGAAATCTTTGTTTCATCGGCTATAAAACGTACCGTGACGACGATCTGCTAAAACAATGTTCTCGACTTTTTTTACCATTTCTTCGGCCACTGCCGTTATGGGGCGGCCCGGGCGAAGGTCATCTTTGGTGGATGTTCTTCCACGTTTAAATTCGGCACACCAACGAGCAGCTGTACAATAAGGTGGTGCATTTGCTCCTAAAGTCTTGATTAGTTCGTTCCGTAGTGAAATGTTTCATGCACAGATACAATTATTATTACCGCACGCAATTATTATTTTTCCTGTTTCGACAACACGCTACGACAGACTGCAAACAAAAGACTTCCATTTTTTTTAAACACAAGATATTCAAATTATTACCTTTTTTTTAATCTTTCTATATTCCAGCTTTACCAATGTAACTGAGAAAATTACAATCATTAGTCGCGCATTTGAAGTAAAATGCTCGAAATGCCATTTTGCAACAGATTAAAATTAATCTAATTACGATGCAATGCGGTTTGGTTTCCTACGTGTCTATTTAAATTCTCTTTTTTGAGTATTCTTAGTTTAAAACATGTATATTGGAAGAATTTTCATTAAGTCTAAATAGACTTAATGCCGGCTAGCGCAGCCCGTTCTACATTTCCGTTCTATTTACTTCTCTCTTCAGTGGTGTAGCCTGTGCCACCAAGCTGAAGCTGAAGCTAGAATCTAGACTACCAGGGCTTGGCGGCACAGGGAACCCTCATTGAAGGGCAAGCACTGAAGCTGATTTGCATCAACAAACCGGATCAATTTTAATGGCGCAAGTGCAATTGAAATCATCTTAATTGTACCATACCTACAAGTTCAAATACTTGCATAACTAGTGTACTAGTCATTTTATAATTCACATTTTAAGCTAGCGTCTTCAGATCTCCCCGGAAAACTTTTTATTATTATATTAGCCTATACCGTCCCACTGCAGGGCAAAGGTCGCCCTTCCTTCCTTCCATTCCTCTCTGTTTTGCGCAACTTGGGCCCAACCTTTTAGGTAAAAGTCAAGTTCGTCCTTCCATCTCCGTCTGGGGCGTCCGGGAGGTCGTTTACCTTTCTGTGGAAACCACTGTGTTGTGACTTTGGCCCAACGATCCTCCGACATACGGCTAACATGTCCGGCCCAATCCCACTTTAGGCAAGCGGCCTTCAGAGCTACGTCGCAATCTGAGTCTTGGAGCGCAGTATTGTGTTTCTTATCTTATCTATAAGTTTCACTCCTAAGATACTGCGCTCCATGGCTCGCTGGCATACTTCTAGAGTGGACTTCTGATTTTTTGTCAGTGACCAAGTTTGAGCGCCATATGTGAGGGTGGGAAGAATACCCATGTCCATGAGTTTTCTTTTTAAGGAGTTAAGGTTACCCCGGAAAACTAATCTAAAATTTAATTTCACCTCAGCTTTCAGCTTTCAGCTTTTAGGCCTTAGTAAGTCAATACTAAATGAGATCATTCAATAATTACATTTCGCCCTGTTTTCCCCCTTAAATCGGAAAATATAAACTGCACGAAATAATTTGCAACAGTTCAATGTAGATATAAGAAATAATAATAAATTAAACTTAGGCCCTATGATTTTTCTTGAAAAATTGAAAATGACCGAATGCAGTTCCCTCTTAAAACCAAGATGGCGGCTAACGCAGCGCTCGAATTTGGTCGCCCCCGTTGAAATACTGAAAATTGAAATATTTTGTTCAAGGGATTTTTCGGGGTTCAATGCTAACCCGACTGGGCTATCCCTACAGCGTTTTAGGTGGTTTGTAGCAATTTTGACATTTTTTTAATGTGGGAAAAATCTAAATGCCCGATATTAGACCAAAAAAAAATTCATTCAAATTGATCATATATTTTAGCTTTTTGTCTTATACAAAACGCGATTTTGAATGTTTGGCTCGAAGGAAAAAAAAACAAAGTAGACACTAAATCGGCATTTCGATTAGCTAAAACTAAGAAAATACATTATGAAAGCACGTAAAAGTTATATTATTAGATAGAATATAATATTATTTAGTATTTTGATTTTTAAGATTACAGTATTTCTTTATTATATTTTTTACAACACATTTGCTCGAAAAATGCATTTACGAAAGTTGAACATCACGCACCATACAACTAGGCGTGCGGTAAATAGGTACTCTTAGCCAGGCGTGCGGTAAACCTATTTTACCGCACGCCTAGTTGTTTAGAGCCGCGAGCCATGCGTATACTTTACGGTATTTTCTTAATTTCTATAAAAATATATAACAAATCCACCAAGGAGTTTCACATTACGAGAATAAATAAGCTCAATGATCGAACCTCCTTGAAAGCGTGTTTGCTAAATACGTTTGTCTCACTTTAATGCTAAACAGAAAATGAGACGAAAGATGTAGTTTTAATTTTCACCACGCGCACGTAGCGCCATTTGTTAGTTCGTGCATTTTTTTTTCTTCTCTCCTCCTAGGAAGATTATGGCATCGAAATTTGTGCATTTGCCAGTGTCAAGTATTTAGTTACGACTTTCCGACCAATATTTATAAACAAAATAATAAAGTTTGTTTTTTTATCATTTCAACATTATCTGTTGTAAGTACTACTGTTATCTGTTTTCTCGCAAATGTGTTGTAAAACGTTGTATGGCACTCGTGCGGAATTGGTTTTTACAAACGAGTAGACGAATGTAAGCCCGAGACGAAATCGAGGGATTACCATAGTCACGAGTTAGTTACCGCACTAGTCTCATAACTATAAAAACAAATAAAAATCTGCTAAATTTAGCAATTCAAGCGCTCACGCTTTCGCCTCTTTCTCGCTCGCGCCCGTCATTTAGTGCCTATTGTTAACTCACCTGGACGTATCTCGCTACAATCGGGCCTTAAGAGAAAACTAGATACTTTTAGCAGCTGTAATCGGCGATTCAGTCGGCTGTTGTTGGATGGCTTTGAGTAATTTAGGTGGAATTTTATTTAAAAAATCTAAATGTAGGCATGAAATAAAAAAAATAAACGGCCACTGTGCTAAAACATTAGTCTGGCTATGTAATTCGTAAAAAGTAATGTGGTGATGTCGCTGATAATTTTTAAGCATTTGAATTGAAACAGTTTTTTTTGTTGATCTATTGTATTTTTTTTTAAATAAACCTGATTATTTTCCAAAATTCTATTCGGTTGTTCGGCTTCTTTAGGTTTTTCCCCTACCTGTAGTATTATTTAATCTGAATATTTACGTTCTTTATCATTAAACTGTGTGTTTACTTTTAACTGTGTGTTTTAAATACACCTTTTACTTACTTTTGGCATTAGTCGTCCCCTTAATTAATTTCCTGTTCGAATGATGTATGCGATTAACTCTGCTCATGTATTAGGCACGTTTACGTATACTTTTTGTTTCATTGTGCCCCACAGAAGAAAAAAACGAGGGGCGTTAAATCCGGTCAGCGTGGCGGCCATGCGATTGTTCCACCGCGTCCAACCCACGGCAAATACTGCGCGTTTAAATGATTTCGCACAATGAGTGCAAAATGTGCGGGAGCACCATCCAGTTGCAGAATCATTCTGTTTCTGTAGGCCAATGGTAACTCTAACAAAGCATCAAAATAATCTGTTTCCAGGAAATTCAGGAACCTTGGACCATTCATTGTTTCCGGTAAAATGATTGGTCCAAAAGGACATCGTCAATCAGTTCTGCCCAAACATTGACCGAAAATTGGCGCTGAAAAGAACTTGGTTGGATTTTCTTGAAGCCACAGATGTTCGTTGCGGTGGTGGTTCGTATACCCTGATCTTGTGAAAGTGGCCTCATCTGTACACATAATTATTTTTTTAGAATTTGGATTAGATCGCGTTTTTCTTAGAATCTACGAACAAAAAACTTCTCTTTTTGTATAGTCCGGTTCCAGTATTTCTTCTACCCTACGAAAATGGCATACATCCTTCTCGTTTTTAAACTCTCCACGCCGTCAATTTAGTTAAATTTAGCCGACAGGCTATGAGTCTGATGCTTAGGCTAGAGTCTTGAGTAATTAGTCGCAATATTTCTTGCTCGTCTTAGGGCGACAAAACACGAGTACGTTTGTTAGCGCGTCTTCTTATTCCATTTTCGGCAAATCGCAGATGAATTCTAATGAAAGTGCGAGCATTCGGTGTTCGCCTAGTGAGGATTCTGCGTGCATATTCTGTAACAGCTATATTTGCATTCCCGTTACACAATCCATACACAAAATGGATGTCAGCGATATGCTGGCTTGACTACTAGTCCATTGTAATTCACGATAAACAACAGTTAGTCCAAAAACAAAACGAAAACGTAACAAAAGTTTAACAACAAATAACAGTAACCCACAGAAAGTAAAGCAGCAAAAGTATCACAACGCAGAGCGAGGCACGACTGGTCGACTGCACAAGTGCACATTGTACCCTATTTACCTGGAAGCAGCCCCTATTCTGCTTACTCACACTATTGGCCCTTTCGTTTTTTTACCTGCACGCACAAAGAATGCTATTGTTAAGGATTAACCTTAGTGCGGATTCTATGAATTATTGAAGAATTTTGTCTCACCCAATGAAATGTGTTGAGTTATCTACTATCGAGATACATGCACTTTGAAGAGTCACATTCAAACTATCATCGGACCTGGGTATGTCCGTAAACTGCAACCAGACCCACCGGAGGATGGGCAGCAGCGTCCCAAGAGGACGCTTCCGTTAACCAAGGTTTACGGTGGTGAACATTCTGCGATTCCCAAGCCGCCTGCCAAGCTTGGGGATTATGGCAGCACCCCTCTATTAATGGGGAGGCCTTCGTCCAGCAGTGGACATTTTATGGCTGATGACGATTCAAACTACATACCATCTAAACTATCTAGCCTAGAGCTAAGATTTTAATGTGCATTTTTGGCAAATATTCTGTGTTATTATAAATGAATTAAAATCTAATAGGTTAGCACATTGATTATTTTTAAAGTTAACAATCTGAAAAACAAACAAAATTATAAAAAAAAACCTTATTTTTTTAGATCTTATTCTTAAGTTGTTTTTCCTTTTATTAAATCAAACTAGAGGTCGCCAGCGAAATCGTCCGCGTACGGAAAAAATTCACCCCGCCCCCAAATACTCGTATTCCATACCGCTGGGTTAACTCATTATCATTACTCATTTTTTTCCCCCATATGCAACACTTTAGATCAACCCTAGCAATAAAAATTGTTATAAAAGTCTATCCAAATACCAATTTTCATCACTATAACTTCAAAAACAAAAAACTTCCAATAGAAAATGTCATCCTCCATATCACACTCTTACGTCATCCCTGTCAAAAAATATTGAAAAAGCATTTTTAATTTTAAATGAACTATACAAATACAAATTTTCATCGCTATAACTTAAATATAAAATAAATAACTTTACATACAAACTGTCATCCCCCATTTCACCCCCTTAAATCATCCCTGTCAAAAAAATATTTAAAACACCATTTTTTATTTTAAATTAACTATCCAAATACAATTTTTTACGACCAAAAGTTCAAAAACAAAGTTTTCAGTGTTGTGTGAGTTCATTTAAAAGTGTTCGTAGCATGTCCCGTGTTTATTCATGTGTATGAATAAATTGTGTCATATTCTTCCTTATGGTTACCTGGAAGAGATCGCTTTTAGCGATAAGGCCACCAATTGTACTAGCTCATAAGGTTCTTATATCTTTTTCTATTGTATTTTTTTGGTGTGCACAACAAAGAATTTCTATCTATCTATCTATCTATCTTACAAAGGAGTTTCATACAAAAGTGTTTACCCATTTTTACCCCCACATGGGTTGAATTTCTTAAAATCCTTTCTTAGTACACTCCTACGCATCAAGACAAATACACCCTCCAAAATTCAAGTCTGAAGACTAGCTTTATTAAGCCGTGCGTTGATATATCAGTCAGTGAGTCAGTCAGGGCATAGAATTTTATATATATAGTTTATTGGCTACATTGTTAGCTAACAAATGAGACCTCTTTCGTGTTTCTAACACCTCTACTTGGGTAGGTATTGTTAAATTAACACATGCACCTGTGCTTCGGCTACAAAAGTTTTTAAATGGCTGCCATTTTTTTATAGTTGGAGATAAAAAACATTTGATGATGCTGATTCATCGATAAAATTGATTGTATTTTAACCCCATAAAGTCTCCGACATGGAAGTCCGGACACATTGTATAATGTGATAGATAGTGCATAGGACTTACCTAAATCAGAGAGGCCGACTTTCTCCAAAAACGGGTCAACAACAGGCAGCTGAAACAAAGAAGTAAACTTACTTACTGTACACAAGTATCTACGGATAACGAGATTTCATAGAAAAATTACTTTGCGTTGCGTTTTGTTCTCGTAGTAAAATGGCCACAATAATGAGTGATTTATGAGTCACAATGATGAGTAACATTCCCTATTTTTGGCTTAATACCTACCATTACGTGTAACCCTGTATAATAATGATGCGAATACCTTCACCTAGTTCACCTTACATGGTCACTAACAGGCTAGTTGACTGTCAAATGCGAAGTTATGCATGTGCGTAAAAAAAATGTGGCGTCTCCCCTAAATCTGCTCTTCGACTTATTTTCTTTTAGAAAGGGTTGAAAACCAGATCAACCTACTAAGGCCCTGGGGCCCTGGTAGATTGATCTGGTTGACTATTCGGAGAGAATCTAACCGATCTTTAACAGTCCTAGACCTCGCCGGCGAGGTCAGTGTGTTTGTGTGCCTTTGGTAACCGGCACTTATACCAAAAACGGCATATTTCCTCTTGCTAAGAGTGGTCGGATCGGGCGACCCCAGCGCCATCGAGGTGATGACGGTGATAGGGTCGTTGATTTTTTTTATTTTGAATATAAAGCGCCGTGAGTATAGGCTAAAGGCCTCTCTCTTGATATGCTAGGCTGGGTATGGGTCTATTTTGCGACGCCATCTGCCTCGGTCACATGTCACCTATCGTGTCGAATAACAGCTTAGATACACAATACATAAGTGTGTATTACTGTGTTAAAATGTGTATCTGTGTGGGTGTCTAATTATTAATACACATACCCAATTGCTATTTATTTATGAGCGCAACAGTAAACAGATGTATAATTTATTGTGACGTCTTAATTGAATTGATAACTCAAACGGATCCAAAGTAAGCAAAGAACCAACCACACACGAAAAATAAACATTATTGCAATAACACAGATTTATTTTCAACCGACTTCAAAAAAGGAGGTTCTCTATTTCACTGTATATTTTTTTTATTTTTTTTTGTATGTATGTTACGCGATTACTCATTATGAACTGATTTTGATGATTCTTTTTTTGTTTGGTAGGTAATACTTCAGAGGTGGTCCCATATAAATTTCGGTCAGTAGTTTGGTTTTTTAAGTCAAAATTACTAGAAAATATGAAGATGATATCGTCCAGGTATTCGAAGTTAAAGTCGTTGTATTTTTTTTAAAAGCGTATTATATTATGTCAGGTGACGAGGCGCGCTATAAAGCCTATTGCGGTCTAAGGTCTCGGGGGAGGCCTTCGTTCAGCAGAGGACGTCTCCGGGCTGATGATGATGATGATGACACTTTCTACTCGTCATACTAGGGTCGAGTACGATACACAAGTGAGTCGTGTTTTGCAAAATGAACGTGTTGCAAGGTTAAAAACTGAACAAGCTAATAAAACTTACGGTAACGGCTATTTTGGAAGAGGTGGAAGAAGGTGTAATAAATCGAATGCACGATTATGGGTGAGAAGAAATGAATTCGGCCTTTCGAATTGTCCTATGAAGTATTTTTTTAGAATGTTCGTTTTTATTACGCACTAAAAATTAGAGTAAAATGGGTTGACTCGATTAAATCGTGTACGTACTCGAAAAAAATCTGCTCAGACACATTTAGTTACTTAATTAATTTACTAACGCAATGTAAACTGGGCTTTATAAATCGTGCGCATGATCCATATACAAATTGCGACTTTCAATGATATAATAAAAATTAAAAAAATTTTTTTTATGTAATTTGAGTAGCAACGAATGGTCTCAAGCATGCGAATGAGAATTTCTTACATGCGAAACTTTGACAGGTCCATTTCACAGGCAATATTTTATGCGATCATAACTTTTTTATCCTTCCTAAATGGGTTACGCTACCGCAAATTTGCGTACTTGCCTATGTTTCACACGTTGCCGTTGGCACCAAAATAGGTCCATGGTAAAAATAAGATTTGCGTCAGTTTTTTAAATTGACGTTCCTTTTAACGTTACATCTTTGCCGGTTTTTTGAAATTATTGGTACTCATTACTAGCTGCATGGAAAGAAATAGGTTTAAGTTTATAATTAAAACTACAAATTGGCTCAAAGTACTAAACTACGAAGAAACGGAAAACCTTTTAAAAGTTGTCGAATTAATTGATATATATATATATATATATATATTAAAGCACACGTCCTCTCGTACACACACGCACACACATACATGCACTCCGACACGCACACACACCCCCATACACAAACACACTCCTACACACCCACAGACACACACCCCCACAAACGCATATAATTAGTGTTAACTACATTTATTTTTCTTTAGATACTAGTTAATCTATTATCTCCTGATTTATATTTTTCTACATTCTATATTCACCTAGCTCGGCAGCAGACACTCATATTTATTTTGTATATTAGTTAAACTAGAGGTCGCCCGCGACTTCGTCCGCGTACGGAAGAAATTCGGCCCGCAATTGTTTCCCCCCCCCCCCCCAACTCTACCGGCTCCCCCAACTCTACCGGCTCCCCCAACTCTACCGGCTCCCCCAACCCCCTGACCCCTCATCTCAATTCTCCCCGCAACCCTTGAATAAACTACCCAAATACCAATTTTCATCACTATAACTTCAAAAACAAAGAACTTTCCATACAACATTCCACCCGCCCTTTTGCCCTTAGGGGCCGAAATTCGAAAAATCCTTTCTTAGTACACTCCTCCTCATCGAGGCGAATTTTCCCTCCAAATTTCAAGTCTGTACGACCAGCGGTTTGGGCTGTGCGTTTTCTGTCTGTCAGTCATTCAGTCAGTCAGTCAGTCAGGACAGAGCCTTTTATTATATTAGATAGAAGATAGATAATGTTAGCCTTAGTAACAACTACCTGAATATTAACTATTGTTCTACTGTTTACTGTCCATCTCACATTAAGAAATGACTAAGAAAACCTATAAAATTTGTGAATTTGCTAAATATATTTTTGTTGAGATGTAGAACTTGTACATGTACATGCTTAATTAATATTAATAGAGAAATAAAATATTATTATTATTAAGTGTTGTATGAAAAGTGCGGAGACCCAGCCTTCTAGCTCCAGCAAAAGAGACCTTCCACGTACAAAAATGACGAAATGCATGTAGGACATGCAGGTTACCTTATTACATGGAAATAGATATCATAAATCCATCAAAAAATATTTACCATTCACAAAACGTCTCTTGTTCTTTAATTATTAACTATTTAAGTACGTTTTTATAATAACAGAAGACTTTTATCCCGTCCCTAACCCACAAACACCCACGACATACGATCACATTACGTGGCATATTATATTGCATAAGACTCATAATATTTTATTATTAAAAACATAGCGTCGTCCCTGAATGCGCTACTACTGTGGTGGTTATTGTGGTAATAGTAAAGCAAAGCAATATTAAAATAAAGCCGTCAAGTGCGAGTCAGACTCGTGCAACGAGGGTTCAGTCCTAGCACGCGTAAACAATTCTCCGTAGTAACGAATATTCTGCGAAAATATCAACCGGGTACCTATTACATTACACGAGATTTAGGGCAGTAAAGATCGGATGGCCGGACAGACAGCATTGCTTCATGGCAAATTTCAAGATTCTAGGTCAATGGGAAGTAAGTACTATAAATTTTGATTATCTTGCGAGTATCAATAATTTGCGCAAAAATGGTCGTATGTCGGCTGTATTTTTTGATTGCGTTGCCTTAAAAGATTTTTTTACAACTTTAAGAGACTGTAAACTTAGGTATACGAAATTAATTACAACTTGACACGTCCACGCACTCTTATGGAAAAGAGTCTAGACAGGCCAGCGGACAGACAGATAGTCAAACAGACGGACGAAGTGTTCCTATAAGGGTTCCTTTTTTCCTTTTAAGGTACGGAACCCTAAAAAACACTTTATTCATACATGCATAAGTCAAGTAATAATCAAAGCTCCTTAGTCCTTACCCCTCGGGAGTCTCTAAATAGTATGGCAGCGTGTTGTGGGTCGACACAAGCGTCCGACGCTCGATGTCGGATGGTGACGTTGCCCAATGACGATCGACGCTTCTCCGCCTCTTGAGATGCAGCCCGTCGAAGCTGCGCTCCTGTGTCAACAAACATGTCAAATATATATTTTCGTAGGCGATAAGAAAACAGGGGATTTCATTTCTGCTCGTAGTACGGCCGAAGAAGCGAGGTTGTGAAATCAATTAATTATAGAATTTAGGTAGGAACGTGAAAAAATTCTGTCTTCGAGATATTTTTTTATTTGTTTTAATTTCAGTACCTACTAATTATTATATATATTATATTGTTTTTTTATGTTAGATATTACAGAGCATAAGTATAACGCGGTGTACCGCGTTTAGTTATTTCTCCAAAATTCTATAAAAGCTTCTAATAAAGTCGCCACCACTTTACTATTATAATTTGTATTTACTTAGACTGCTTCTCATACTTGTTTGATAGCTTCCGCTTGATGCAACTATAACATAAAAAATACTAAACTTGACACTAGCAGAATGCACTGAGAGCAATTTCAAAAACAAGAAAAAAAACTTGTTAAAAATATTGGGTTAACAACTTTAAAAAAAAAACGACTTTAAATTAATACGGGACCACCTCGAGAGTATACACTTTCAAATAATTTTTTTTTTTTTAATAAACAACATTTCAATGTCAACATTTGAGGGAGAAATCGAAGAACAATACATGTAGTGAAACGTGTCTTTTCGTGTTGTTTCCAAAACTCCGAAGAAGCTTGTAGTAAAGTTGCCACGACTTTACTAGGGCATGATTGGCCTTGACTGTGACTTACTGTGTATGACATGGACTGTGACTACGACTCATTTAACTGCAGAAAGAAGGTTCGATGAAGGAATATGTATTCGGGTGAAGGACTAGTATCCATGGCCAGGAACTATTAAAAAGAACAACCTAAAAAGCGATATGACGAATTATAAAAAAGATTAGACGCGTTTCTTTGGCAACATATTACAAGAATTACCTACACTACAATTAGGTACGCAAAATTAGAGCCTAAGGCCTAATTTATCGCTGAGTAACTAGAGTCTTAATGTTGTACATTATGACTAACGCGCTAAATAAGTACATGCATACGTGAATAAGTCCCGGAAACGAAAATAAATAATGGGTCTCTCTACCGAGAATATGTTAATTGTGACATTACACACAATTTGTCAAGGAATCGTATACAATTCAAGCTCGATTAAACGCGCTTAAACGCGCTTCAAGTGACGAAAACTACTACCTCGCTTGTTTTTTATTTTACTTTTTTATAATTTTGTTTAGTAAATAAAAAGCGAAAGAGAAACTGTACATTTTCTTGTAATAGAAGGTACTTGTAAAAATGTTGGTATTCGAACTTGTCAACAACACAGCATTATGATGAAAAGATTGAATAAATATAGGATTACTGAAACGTTGAAGTCCCGAGAATTGCTATAATTAAGTGTTTATAAGATCTTTTAGTCATTTGATATTGCCCTCGGGAAAAGCTACCTGTGCTGCAAAACAGTTGTTGCAATAAACACAATTAAAAACAGTGGCTGGTTCTCCTTCAATAATAAGCTATATTGTTACCAAACATAACAACCTTTGTCTCGAAGATAATCTTGTAGATTATTTTCTGTTTACGTCAATTTAGTATTCTTCGGAACTAAGTTTTCTATAGTTATAAAAAAGTTACTTTTTTTACTATAGTTATGAGATGGCGAGACTGCAATTTTTGAGAATGTGGCCTCCATAAAGCACCCGTACATTAAAAAACAAACTTTTTGATAAAATATATTGAGTACGGCATTTTCTAAAGCTACAAGACAACCAGTGTACAAACTACAAGTACAAGCTCTTGTATATTTTTAAGTTAAAGACAAACCACCTACCCGTAACTGGTAACTTGTAGTTTTTCTGGTACAAGAAGCTAGTACAATTGTAAGCTTGTACTAGCTTTATAAACCAGGCGAAACAGGGATGGATAAACAATGCCGGTGACCCAGCACTGTGCTCAGGTATTTTAAAGAGCTCGGTTGGTTTGGGTAGGTAGGGAAGCAATGCACAATACACCCCAAGCGGGACGTCAGCGTAAGACTCATCGCCCGCATTCTGAATTAGAATTAGAACGCTTATTTAATCGTGTTGAGTTTGACTGTGAATAAAGGGCCGACATTGTTTTTTGTATGGTAACGATAACAAGTAATGAGACGAATAGTACTTAAAAAAATAACATGGGACTTTAATTTCCATTACCTGGATGACATGTTTTTCCCAGTCATTTCAGAGTCCTCTTGGGGAAGTACCATACCTTTGCTAGTTGTTCAACCGCCTAGCAGTATTATGCAAGCATTACTGTGTTTCGGTTTGAAGGGCAACGTTACCAGAGAAATTACTGGGTATGAACATATTTATTATCAAATATCCCAGGGTTACGAGCGCAGAGCAGTGCGGCGCAGGATTGCGTTCACAAGTTCACAATTCTGGCACTGATACAGTTAGTGGCAGCCATGACGCTTACCACCGGGCGAACGTCTTGCTAGTCTAGTTACATGAATGCATAAAAAATATTTGATTTAAAAACCAAACTTCTGAACCGTTTTCGATAAAATGAATATGGGACCACCTCTGTGGGACTAGTGGGATAAACCCGAAGTGTGACATAACAAACAAACAAATAAATTCATAATTGGCGGAGAAATCGCGTAAAAATACACAAAAAAAAACATAAAGTCGATTTGAGAACCTCCTTTTTTGAAGTCGGTTGAAATGACGCTCCCACGGTAGTAAGAGATAGCCCGTGACATTACAACGTGAACCTGAAGTTTGAATATGAAATATTAAAGCAAAGCCAAACAGACATCACACACAAATAGCAGATGCTTATTCATTTCAGATATTTAATTGGGACTAATTAGCCTGTGATTTCGCCAGCTGTGATTTCAGTATCCTTCGAATCGGAACACAATATTTACACAACACTGAATGACGGTAAAATATCTGATACTGTAGCATAGTATAGGTATACCTGTATTCAGATATTATCCAGCCGGACAAACATAACAATTAAAAGACCAATAACCTACATTATAATATTATTGACGTGCATCCAATAATGCACCGAGGACAAAATGCGCTGGCCGGGATGCAAACATACAAATTAATCAACCACAACAACTACTATAAATAATAGTTCAACACAAATACACGGCAATAGCAGTTACGAGAATACTATAAATAACAAACATCTGCGCAAGTAAACAAAAGGCAATGCAATACATTTCTGATTTGTCGAATAAGAACCCTCAACTCCTCCGAATATATACAACTGTTATAGTCCGAGAGGCGAGCGACCAAAAACTGCAAGCTTTTTCTAAAGCTGCGTCACACTGGTGAAGTAGTGAAATAGCCTGCCGTCAGTCATCCGGTTTCGTTAGCGTTTGGCGCGAAACCTTTTTTTGTGACTGATTGCATCTGTTACAGGAATATTCTGACTGACTACATGTTTGTGGTGATTATAATATTATTCTTCACCTGTATGTATGCCGTTACCCGTATTACCCGTTTGTTACAACCGCGTCAGCCGCGTGACTGACGCCTTCAGTTACAATATTTGGATGACTGACGATGATAAATCTTATTTTTAATTAATATACTGCGCGCAAATAAATGTTCAGGTTGTAGAAAGTAATTGCGAGACATATAAGGGGGCGTTCATAAAATACGTGAGATGTTTAAGGGGGGGAGGGGGGTCGAGTCAAATCTCATCTAATCTTACGTTGGAGAGAGGATCCCCCGATCTCGGCAAATATCACGCAATTTTTTATCTGATGGAAACAAAAAAAAATATACTTATTTATTTTATATTTTAAGCAATTATTTTTTCTCTTTTTACAATAACAATCCAACGCGCTTACGTAAAAACCTACATTTTGAAAAATCTCACGTAAGATTGGGGGATGGGGGAGGGGGTTGAATAAAATCTCACGACATCTCACCAGGGGGGGAGGGAGTTACAGAAAATAAAAAAAACACCTCACGTAATTTATGGACGCCCCCTAATGAAGCCGCCAGGCGCCAAACGCTAACGATACTAGACGACTGCGGCTGGCTTTCTACTCCATTCAAGTGACGTAATATAAAAAATACAGCCTTTAGAAAATGCTTCCAGTTTTTGGTCACTCGGCTCTCTGACTATTAGGAGGATATACATTTATATACATTTCTGAGAACCATTTCCTAAAGAACAGTTCACAGAAAATATCGACGTAATACTTGGCTTTATATTTAGCGCTATTTTATGGTCAGTTCGAAAAAAACTTTATAAAAACGGTGAATTATTGTTGTACTTGAACCCTGGGAATGTTGCATTATTTGAAGAAAACTTGTTACAAAAAACCAATGATCTTTTATGTGCAAAAAACGTTTATAAAGATTATGCTACTGATCATTGCTGACATACATCATTTAGTACGTAAATGGCTACGATAATCATAACGATTCTGTCTTGAAATTATTATTTACTTCGAATAAGAATCGCGCGCTCAAGTAAAACGGCAAATTTAAAGTTAAAGTTAGTAACGTAAATTAAATAAATTAGTAACGTAATGAGAAATATATTTATACAATCTGTCCGGGCACGACTTACCAATATTTGAAGGGGGTGTTCTTCAGGTATTTTTATCGATGAATATACCCCTCTATGATGACCTACCTCATCTCCCCTTGTAATATGACCGAGTTATGAGCTGATGGACTCTACAGAAATCATCTCTCGTAAATGGAAACGGGCCGATGATCTCAATGTTGTACTAGTTTATAGAATATCTCCTTAAAACCCATGTCTCCGCAAATAAATATTTTGAATTTGAATTTGAAGAATTGGACAGTAATGATAAACCTATAATTCCAGCAATATCAAAGGTTTTAATAAACGAAAAAAGTGATTTACTTACTGACTAGGACGTAGGTCGGATGACACGTTAAATTGTTTGTCCGCATGTTTGTTCTACAACAGCAACAGTCAAGCCATTTCGGACGTCTTCGGGTAACTAGAGCTGGCCACTAAGCCTATACGAACTTACTCCATAGTTTTCGTTTGTTTTATTTACTTGCATAGCAACTATCAAGCCATGTATTCGTTATTTTGTTTTTTATAATTGTCAGTATCTATGTTAATAAAATAATGGGAAACATGTAACCTATATTTCTATTGATAAAAGTAATAATTTTATTTAAGCTTTGAGCATGTCTCACCTTCTCTAATGATCTCGTCGAATATTTTATATGTGGCATCGCAGTCGTCGAGCACGGACCGCTTGCTCGGTCTAGCGACGTGATCATAATCAAGCGACTTTGACCGCGACCGAAATTCTTCAGAAGCTTCGGTTTTTGGTTCCCCACGATTTACCGGAGTAGCACAGGAACCCCTGCGACCGTCACCGAAAGAGCATCTGCGAACTTCGCCCACAGAACTCCTGCGACCATCTCCGAAAGAATCATGCCTCCAGTGACTCACTTTTTTACCAAATGACCGAATCAGCTCCTGAATAGAATGGTTCTTGTGCCTGTGGCCGGTGACACTAGACCCTGACCCATGCCGTTCATTGGCGTGAAATTCTTTGACATCTGCTTCAACTAATTTTTGAGCGAAGCTTTTATTATCGAAACGATATCTGCACACGCTATGAATCGTTTTAGTATTCGTGATCTCTCCATAGCGCTCTACTTTGCTGTACTCATTTTCTTGTATATCGTCCATGGCGTCATTGAAAAGGGGAGATATAAATTGACGGTAGTCTTGACGAGGTGATTGGTACTGATAGCGTTCTCCTTCATTTCTCCGTCGATAGTCATCGTGAAGAGTTTGGTAGTAATGTTGCGACGGAGACGCTTTTGACTCCATTACGTCACGGAAGTAACTCGCGAAATTAGGATACTGGTCGCGGGGACTTTTCGCGAACTCCAAAGGACTTCCTGAAGATCTTCGCTGACTACGCTGACCATAAGAGTCTCGGGGGTTGATCGGAATAGCTCTTGAAGCGTTATTGTTTGGCGCGGCGCTTCGTGAATCATTAGAACTTAACGAAGACTGCCGGCTGTCTGATCCTGCATCTTTATCTCTCGGTGGAGATGATTCCCGTGGTTTATCTTTATTTCGAAAATGCGACGAAAAGCCGTGCATTTTGATCTTTTTCTTTTTTCAGTTATTAGCACACATACATTTCTACATTTTTAGTCCTCGTATTCTGTCATTGATCGAATCTCGGGTCAGTAAAAAGTAAGTGACGTCGTTGATTCATGTATACAAGCCAAAGCGGCTCAATTTTTGAGATGATAATATTTTCGATGTTGCATAATCACATTCAGAAGTGGCACGCAAGCGGGTGAGAACAATGTGTAACAGCGCGAAACACCCATTAATTAACGAAAATACGACTATATGAGACTGTTGGCAAGTAGGTTAACATGCTGATTCTTAAATTGTCGTACCCGTTTAGGTAAGATGAGAACGCGTTCCTTTGAAGGTCACCATGTCCTATTTAAAGGGTCGTCCTCGGCACGGCGCGGCGTAACGCTCGGCTTGGGGGCCAAAAAAAAAACATCTTGTGACGCATGCGTAACTGCATGATGATCTTTATCCAAACGCTTTTTGAGAGAATTTCACACGATAAACTTTAACTTTGAGCGTTTGGTTTCGGTAATGATTTGTATTCTTTGTTATGCCATTGCCAATGCCAATACAGCACTATTCCGTAAAACGATAACATTGTTAGTAATCAATGTAATATACATATTTACCTGGTAGGTAAACATGCCTAAAAATAGTTGAAATAATTTATTGAGCAAATTACTGATTTCTTGATTTTTCAGCCCAAATTATGAATTTTCTATTTCACAGCTACACACGCTTGGCTACACAATTTCAATTTCTATTAAAAAATAACAACAACTCGTACACAATTTTGGCTAAAAATCTGGAAATAAAAATCTCTAAAATTGCAGTATTTTGAGATATAAAAAACTAATCTTGTACTTTGGTATCATCCGGTTTTAAAATATAATATTTTATCTTTATCAGTTTCGAAAAAGTTATTTACTGACGGTATGCCATATACTATTTAAGAAGCGCTGGCATTGCATGAGAAATTACTGTCCATATTTATTAATTATAAGGTTGCTTAAGACATACCTTAACAATTTAAAAAATCTCTCCCCAACTTGAATATTTATGCCGGGAGTAGAATCTTCAGAAATCGAATCAACGGTTTCGGAAATTGCTATCTATGCCTAGGCCAACGGATCTGTCCAGGCATTATCGGAGATTAGTTCCAACACCTAGGGTTACTAATTCTGTCCTCATATCTCAAGACAATCGCCGGTTTTTAGGCCTTCGGTCTAAAATTTGTTCGGAGTAGATTCGGAGTTCGTCCGTATTTTGTCCTGATTTTTAACTGTGATGAAAAAAATTTACAAAGACATTTAAAGTCTTTTTTTTTTAAACGGGACGCGCATGGCAGTTAACTTACTTTACACACAGCCCTCCCAGTCCCAGCGTCCGCTATTTTTGAATGCACAACTCAAGTTTGTTATTACTTTTTGTATCTAAAATGATTATGGTTAGTTTTTGCGGTTGTTTGTTGTCAGGACGTCAAATTACGAGATGGGACTAGACCGCAAGTCCCAAATGAACTTTACCTTTTTATAATAATAGCTCGGACTGATATTTCATAATGTAGGTGTGAAAGATTTGATGTATATTAAATTACAATCAATGCGATTTCATTGGCGATAAATGCATTGTATCGGAATTTGTGTAATAAGTACCTATATTGTCGAGAAACAGAAACACAGTAAATTAATTTTATTTAGAAAACCTTTCGATCGTTTATATACACAGCTACGTAATGATTCTGTACTTGAATTTATTTTGTCACTATACATAATCGTATGAATGTTTATTTTCCTAAATATAATTATTTAGGTTGGCTTTTCTACTTCTCATAAAGCATTCTTTATTTATTTGTACATTTTTAGTCACTTGAAATTTTTTAATACTATTTTATCCCTATAATGAAGCACCAAATATATTCTTGTCAAATTTGTCCAATATATTATCCAGACTTTCTTTCTGAACCTACCGATAGATAATATGACTGACCTTGTGAGAGGTCTCTACTGAAATTCCTAAATAACACCTTTTATAAATTCTAGTACAAGTACCGACCCCTACTTCTAAGTTAAAACGATCACAGTAATCGGACATGTCAAGATTGTTAGATAAGACACTGTTATTCTATTATAGAGAAAAGATAAGATATTACATGAATCCGTATTCTTTTTACAGTTCATAGTGGCGTTTAAGCTATACTCGGATTCTTAATTAAACGGGCTTAAACTGTCATTTCGAGTGTTGCCACTTTTTGGCACAATTTAAATAGTGCTGGGATAAAAATATTAGGTTTATCAATATATGTTAAGGAACCTTAATCTTTTTATTAACTTATGAACTTATGTTACCAAACTTAATAACTTCACACCAATTATCTACTTCGATATATTTATATTAATCTTTGTAGAAGGTGTAGTTCCTTACTTATGTGCGATTTCAATCTTTCCAAGGTTATAAATCATCAAATCAATGTTACTTTCCCTGTAGCAAATTATAGAACAACTTTTTAACACAATATGTTTTTCCTTTTCTACCTGCACTTCCACTGGCAGCACTTAATAATTATTGAATAATTATTTTGAACGATATGATCTTAACATCACTACGGTTTTTTAGCAGGCAGCATTATTTTGAAAAGTGACATTTCAATCTGTCAGTTTAGTCCATTTGATTATGAATACGACTATAAGTAAGTATTTAGGTAAGTATATTCAATGAGACATTTATTTTAATCCTATTGTTGACTTACTTTGTAAGACCACAAATAGATCTATCGAGTGATAGAGCAAGGCATCGTAAAAATCTGGTCAGTTCCTTTTCTATTGTGGTAGGTATAAGCATTTATGCACAGATTGCAAATCTTACTTCTGAACTTTGATGCACTGATTCTCAACTTGCTATTTCCATGAATATGTAAGTAAACATTATTATACAAAATCCCCAAGCTGTTGGCTACTGATAAGTAAATAATAGGTAACTTACTTGGTGCCTATTGGTTTTATACCTAATGTATGTATAGGTATAATATTATGAATGTTGAAATATATAATTATAAGGGATAATCCCTTACGATTAAAAACGCCTGTTAAGAACATTTGATCATAATATGTGCCACTTGAACCAACTGCTATAAAGTTTAATTTTAATGTAAACATGCAATTAACGTCACTGAAATTCGATCAATATTCACACATTTTAATACAAAATCACCACGCTGCTGTCAACTTTTGAGTAAATAGTAGTTTATTTAGTTGCCAATATTTTTTCAGATAATATTATTATTATACATAATATTATGATATTTAAAGTATATTATTTCGATTATCCTTTACGATAACATCTTAAACGTCGTTATGAACATTTAAACCTATTTGCCACATGGCCCACGTGCCAAAACATTGTATGTAAACACGTAAATAACTTCACCAAAATTCGATCAAATTTATGATATTAAAACACTGAACACATCTGTTGGCACACACCAAAACTAAATTGGTACAATAGAAAACTGTTCATCAAATGTTTATATGCCGTAGGCGCGCGACACGTCAACCCCTCGCGGCTGTCGTTGGTGCACTGCACTTACTTAGAGAAGTAGGAAAGAATAAGCAAACAAAAGAGCGGGAACGAGAAGGCGCGTGAGGCGCATGCCTTCTGATTTTGTATACAAGCCATAGCATGCGGCCGCAGTTCCCTCGCTGTCTGCCGAGTACTACCGAAGCCAAATCTCATTGAAGAGAGAATCCCCGCGTACCCGGAACGTCGCACATGGCCAAAGTGCAATAAGGCTAGTAAGTCAATTCTTGAACATTTTTATATTGTAAGTGGGAAACTTTTTTTACTTAGGCACTTAATATTAAATAATATAATATAGCCAGTTAAAAATTTAATATTAAATAGATTTAGCTATCGTTTTACACAATTTAAATACACTGTTCTATAACGACTACATAATGAAAAGATAGAATAAGCTAGAATCTGTTATTATTATAAAATTAATTATAAAAGAAAATTTTAGTGTGTTTTATTATAATAAATGTATTTTTCATATTTAAATAATATTACCGATAAGAATTTCTTATTAATTTATAAGTATTAATTAAATTTTATTACGGAGACTGATGAGGTTTGAACATAATGAAAAGATAGAATAAGCTAGAATCTGTTATTATTATAAAATTAATTATAAAAGCTAATTGTAGTGTGTTTTGTTATAAAAATGTATTTTTCATATTTAAATAATATTATTACAGATAAGAATTTCTTATTTATTTATAAGTATTAATTAAATTTTATTACGGAGACTGACGAGGTTTTGACACATTTTTGTATTGTTTATACGGGAATACTCATGTTTTAATCGAGTCGGATACTCCGTACGTCTATAGTTTTGATTAACGTGTATCAAGGTATGAACCTATTCAGAAGTGAAATAGTAATACGAATCGTAAGACAACAACCGATGCTAAATGAGCTTAGTAGTTTACGCAACGAAAAAACAAAGACAGAATTATTTTTAGAAACTGCGATAAGCCGTCTGTTGATACCTGAGCGCAAGGTAATCAAGAGAGGTCGATGAACGAATAAAACTATTGTTGTATACAGTAGGTCCACTTCCAACGCACGCGCTGTGTGTATTACTGAATGACAAAGCGGCCGAGTACAAAGCTGGGGAGACAGCGCACTATGCTTATTAAACTATGGCAGGGCAGAACAGAAAACATAATAGTACTGCGTACAGAAGAAACACTGCCTAGAAAACACGTCTAATCTATTTGTATAGATTAGTGTCTATATATAGATAGAAGATAGATATAAACTCTTTATTAACACACCAGAAATAAAATACAACATCAATAGAAACAAGGAACTAGTGCCACAAGTGGCGGCCTTATCTCTAATAGCGATCTCTTCCAGGCAACCATGGATTTAAATAAATTAAAACAAAATACAGATGGGAGATGCATAACACTTATAAATAAAAACAAATTAAATAAATAACGAATACTATTAAAAACTAAAAAATAATATTTACTCTACTACTATATATTCCACTATATTCTTCCATTGACGTGACGGCAACCAGCTTTATGCGCTATAGTGGAAAGTCGATTCGCAATCATATACAAATAGAGTACAAATCAGCTTGCACTGAATATGACATGAATGTAGTTACAGGTTTATCTACGTTTAGACGTTTACGTTAAAACGTAGATAACCCTACGTTTTCTATGGGAGTGAATATTCTGTACGTAGTATATTTTCTGTGATGATAATATAGTAAGTCCAGGCGATGGCGTAGCAGTGTTTCCACTTTTAGGGATTTCTCCCTTTTTTAGGGAAAAATAGGTTTAGGGACATTTCATTTTAAAAGGGATTTAGGGAGTTTTGGCGAAAATCGAACTTAATGTGGTACCATGTGTTTATGGTCTCAAACTCATAATGAATGTTACCCGTCTAGTTTTAGTTGACCTATTAATCGTACTATGACAGTAGTTACAGCCTACATAGGAACTAAGTTGTATTATACCAACAGTTAGTTTGTTTTTCATTCTGCATTGCAGAACAATAGTGTCAAAAATTATATTAATCGTCTGATGAGAGTGCCTATATATTGTAAGTGCAGCGAAAAACTGTAAAATTAGTGCTTCGGCTTCTTAGTATTTTTTTCTTTATTATTGTCATGCTCCCTAAACCAAGGAGTTTAGAATTTTCTTTAGGGAATTTTAGGGACAATTCGACAACAAACTAGGGAAAAACTAAAATTGAAAGTGGAAATACTGTGGCGAAGGTCGGCGGCATCGCTCGCCGACTTCCCCTCTGACGATGACATAACAACCAACCAACAGGTTCGGAGACCTTGTACCTACAGTTCCGATTCCGGCATCAAGGAATTTCGACGATACCTATATAACTTGTAATTGAATAACACCGAAGACAGAGAAGCGCTCGTACTTGACAGGTCATTCTAAGACAGATATTCTTTAACTTATTTAGTCTACCGCCAAATCAATAATTTATCAGCGGGGGGCGCTGATAAATTATTTATGATTATGATTATTATTTATATATTATTATTTATTATTGTTTTTTTACTTTTACGTATCATAGTTTTTTTTTTAACTACAGATTTCGAAGATAACCAATTAGAGGTGGCAAGCCAAGGCGTAACCCTCTGCCAAAAGGTTTATGCTCAGTGACCATGACCATATATCCTGTGTATGTAGTGAGTTTAAGAGTGCGTTCATACGAACAGGAAATTATTTTATTAATATGAAGCTAAACTTGAAAGTGTGCCAGCCATCAGCGATTAGCTCGACACCCGCAAAAAAAAATGGCAGAGAACTGGGCGGCTTACCAGCATTGGCATCTCCAATAGAAAATGGTTGGAAAGGTGTGGACTCGCCGGTTTAAAACCTCGAATTTTAAATTCATTGAAAAAAGTTGCTTGTTATGCTGTACCAGGTGCTGATCCAAAGAGGTTGTCACTTGTTACTTACCAATGACCCAGACCCGAACTATCATAATAAGTTCTTACAAACAGTATATATTCGTTGTCTCTATTTCTCTCACCGTTTACTACATTAACACAAACAAACCGCTAAACAGGATGGAGATAAAGTGCATAATGAGGACATGCATTGTACCTACAAGTACTATTTTTAGTCAATTCAGGAGAGCCACATAACGAGCGAGGCTTAAACTGTGATTTTAGACTAGGTAGAACTAAATGCAATTTAAACTAGTAAGTAGGTCATAGCTATTTTGCTGAGCACCGCACCGGTGGTCGGGGTCCGCGCAAGTTTTGAAGTAATACGGGACGCCGAACAACCGACGTTAATAATTAAATTCGACCGCAATAACAAAATATTATCGCTTTCCTGGGGCTCGATTAATCCGATTTCGCCTCGAATTCGAATTACTTTAGAAAGTCGGTAATATTTTAATTTTAACAATTTGTACCTAAACTTAAGGCTTAGGTCCAAAAATTAAGTAGGCGAAGCAGAGTCTTTAGATGCTCTGTGGCACAAAAGCAAGTTCTGACGCTGCGCGATGTGTTTTTGTGTAAATGAATTGAACTAAAAATGAAATTTATAGATTTTACTAAATCGATACACAACTAATGTTAAATGTTTAATTATATTAAAACATAAAAACTAGATCTAAACTGAAATAACATACTGAAAAACGTATTAAAATTCAGAGTTTTTTTTCCTATAGAGGGAAAATTCATTTCGGTATTTGAATGATTTGACTATATTTTTGTCGAATACTTAAGTACCTATACCATATTTTTTTCCGTTTGGAAACTATAAGTATTCCAATAATAAAGTATGAAATTCCAGGGCTATATGCATTCCGTGACCTGCACCCTTATCATGGACGTTCGTGATTCTGATTGCGAGCGTGCGCGAGCAGGAGGGCGCATGGCGCGATTGGGTTGGTACGAGCAGGATGGCATGCTATCGCAATCGGAATCGCGAACGTCCATGATAAGGGTGCCGGTCGGGTATTTCGTTTGAGAACGCTGAGAACTATTTTCTTCAGTTGAAATATGATATCAGATTTTTATACTTGGGCATTTAATGCGAGAAACGAATACCTTGTTGGGAAATATACTGCCTTAACTTGGAGCAATTCTATTAGATTTTCACAAAGATTACGAAAGATGCGCCATCGCGCAATAAAACAACGTTTGAAAATGACCCCCTTGCGGTCATGTTTACGAGGAGCGTCGGAGTGCGAAAGAAGATAGCACTTTTATGTGAGTAAAAGGGATAGCGCGCGTCTCGCTTAGTGAGCGGATACAGGCGAGACAGTCCTTAAGGCCGCCTTCACGGGGTCATTTTAGGGCGCTATATGACATATCTCCTTCTTTATATATATAATATCATTGGGTTTACATAAATATGTTTACTTAATTTCCTCTTCTTTCTTTACTATCTTCTGGGCAAGCGTGCTCCACTTTAGACCTTGTCTACGCCTCGGTGGGGCAACGTCAACCCCTTAAACAAATTTAAAAAAAAATTGTCTAACAGTTTTTTGGTGCTCATAGTATAAGTTTTGCATAGTTAGGAGCTAGACGACGCTGTGTAAAAATGTCCATCCAATATTTATTTATTTAATTCCGAGAAAAAAATAGACCAAGTATATTCGAGTACAAAATTTGTTCTCGAAAATAACCTCATTTAATGACTGTCTCGACTGTGATGTCGACATCAACCTTTATCACACTTATCAAGCTACAAAGGTATAGGTGCATGTATAAGTTGAATATACTCTGCCGCAATATACGCCATAAAAACACGATAATAGTAGATTACTCACCTAGGGAGCAAAAGTAAACAATGTTTCTCTGAGAGTATTACGTACTAGTATACGATTTAACGTGCCGCAGGCGGAGGAAGTGGTTAATTTCGCTCCCCGTAGCGGCTAAAAGTGGTTACTTTAGGCAGGCAGGCACGTAAAAAAGTTTGCATTCAATAAAAATCATCATACAAGACTACATTCATAAATTTACGTAGTTATAGAGTTATTTAATTCTTACGTGCCCACTCCGAAATAAACACCTAATGATACTTATCTAGAATTTTTATGGTACTTACATATTTATTTGATTTTAATGTATGACCTACTTTCGTTAACCTAAATGATTACTGAGTAATTGCTTCGGAATAAACCAAGTTTATCATTAGTGCTCGTTTTTAGATGTTTAAATAACACTAAGAAGAAGTTTATTTTAAGTTCTAAACAGTACAAGTTTAATAGGGTGCATTGGTTTATTAATAGTACTGACTGCCCTCGAAGGGCAATTGGGCCGTATTTCCTAGTAACCAGTACCATATAACGAAGATTTTTTCTTCTGCCGTAACTGTTTACGAGCCTCTGGTTTCGTACGCGGCCAAAGGGATCGAAACCGGAGCTTAATAACCAGTTGCGATTAAACACTTTTTGTCCTTGTACGAAACCAGTTGCGATCGAAAACTTATTTGTTCTTGTACGAGATCAGTTGCGATCAAATACTTTTTGTACTTGTAGGTACGAAATCAGTTGCAATTAAAGACTTTGTCTTGGCCCATTTTCGATGAGAAAGTTTTTGGTATTGGAATTAGGCCTGATTTCACCATACCATGTTTGTTAACTCCTAATGAGGCATTAGCTAATGGGTGTTTAAAAATAGCAGGGCTGTTAAATAATTTTACGTCCCATTAAGAAAAGTTAACGGAGCATTATTAAATCACATGTTATGTGAATGAAACGCAAATTACTCACTCTTTTTCTAATACGACCAAATCGAAACGTCCTTATTTGATATGTCATTAAATGAAAATGAGCACAACTTTTCCCCTAGTCGTATTATACGTCACTTGTTATGCTACGCGACCGAATTTAAATAACGTTCATTATGTAGGATAATAGCACAACAGGGCTACTTTTCATTTAAGTGGTTGAAGTGTCATACTCCCTTCGCTAAGAGCAGTTTGATTTGAGGTTACTTCGTTATTCAAGCTTGTGTTCGATTAATTCCAAAACACCCAAAACGGGTTTTTTCAATAAACGGATCTTCGTAAAAAAAAACGAGATCATCGTACTCTTCATAATAATCACGTCGTTCTTTAAAAATTCTTGGACGTTGTACTATTCTGTCCACAATATCAAAATTTTCAATAACATCGGTTTCAAATATAAAATTAAAAGCAGCGTCGTCTATCTTTGATCTTTTGTCAGTGAGAAGATTCAAGTGACTTAATCAGAGAAATTTACTAGTTTCTTTGGACTTAATGCTGATTTGTCTGACTGACATCCTGTTAATGGTTTAACGGACCTTTAAAGCAGTGATTACAATGAACGCCTTGTCAAGATATTTAACAAACCATTAGCGCGTGGTGGGACAATCGATAACATTAGCAGTTTGTTAATATAGGCATTAAATAATTAACATGGTATGGTGAAATCAGCCCTGATAACAGGCTAATTAATTAATTATGCTTAAACGACTGGAAACAAATAAATACGATCTTACCTGCAGCATGATGCTGTTGTTGAGCTAACGCCCTCTGAAACCAACAGAAATAATACAAGTTAACATAAAAACTGAAATAGAAATAATTAAAAGCAACAGGAAAAGGAAACAAAACGCAGTACGAGGTAAGGTAAAAAATATTAATTCCTTTTTTACATTTAAAAAAAACACATAAAAAATTCCAAAGATAATGACTCAAACTCTTTGTTCAATCTGTATTCAAATATGTCGAAAGAAAACCCCGATTTATTTCTAAGGTTTCAGCTTTAGCTGAAATCCATCCCAAATCCTATTGTGGTATGTGCCAGATGGATAGGCATTAGCGAGCATTGACCTTTCGGTTGTTCAATCAGGGGTGTTCAGGACAGTTCAAACATAGATATCTGTTCTGTGTTCTGAATGAATTGCCAATCCATCTGGCACGTACTATAGTAAGTAATCTTATTAATAGTCTATTAAATGTAGCTTGATCGAAATGAAGTATGTCAAAAACCTCTAATAGTACTAGGATAATTCTGTTTAAATCGAGAATTTTTTTTTTGATTCATTTTGGCATCACACTTTGTGCATTCTGCCAGTATCAAGTATAATATTAAAGATTTACAAGTTTTAGAGTACCATATCAAAAAATATGTTTATAAATTTGTATTAATCACACGAAATTAGTCACAGTCGAGTCCAAGGCATGCCCAAGTAAAGTTGTGGCGACTTTACTATAACCTTTTTCGCAGTTTTGAAAACAACGCAAAAATACATTTTGCACCACAATATATCACTTGTCACACTCGTGCATGAAATTCAACACTCAATGATTATAACACCACCATTATTAATCATTAATTCGCGAAAAAATATTGTATAAGAAAATAATACAATGTAGCGACATGATTTTTCCGTGTTCCCGCCAAAACTCTAAGTGTGTATATATCGACTGGAAGTGTTTTTCACGAATGGTACTTCTAATAACAACAACATTTTATTATGTTCACGTTTTTATGGTGTGGCGAACCTCTTTTAGCAGACATGCTACCTCTGTGGGCCGCCTTAATATTAATTGATAGGTCTTTGTGCTTCACTTATCAGAGATAGAAATTAGAATGAAAAATTCTGGTTCGTAGAGCCTTATATTTAAAAAAAACAGAGCATATTCCATCGTTTATGTCGATCCAAGATCCTGTCCCCATCTCCAGCTACTCGTGAATGAGGTGACCGGTGCGGTCGCCCCTCAATGGATTACAAGTCCTCTATATTGGATATGACCTTAAACTGCAACCAGAATCACCGGAAGACGGGCAGCAACGTCCTCTCGGTTAACGGTAGTGAGCATTCTGCGATCCCCAAGCCGCCTGCCAAGCGTGGGGATTAAGGCAATACCTTTTATTTGAGGTTGATAGTTTATTTTTCTCCATCGATGTGTTTCCAAACTTTGTTTTACTAATCCGAGTCACCGTAGGTTTTCAAACGTCAAGAGCATAAGCAACTCTATCAGGACAATCATTGGCAACGACTGTCTAGATCGTACCAAGCTGCAAAGCCTTGATCATCGTAGAAAAGTAGCTAGCCTATCGGTATTGTATCGGATACATTTCGGAGAGTGTGCTTCAGATTTGCATGATCTTATTCTCCCCTCGGACAATACGGTGATCGCTACCGGTTTTCACCTTGCTGATCACGGAGACATCATTGAATATTCGCTTCTTGGTCGTCATGATGAAGTCAATCTCATTTCTGGTTGAACCATCGGGGCTTATCCTCGTCCACTTCCTTCCTGGGTTAATCATAAAGATTCCCTCCTTCTCCATGAAGTCGACCAACCGCTGACCCCTCTGGTTCTGCTGTCCATATCCATGCGATCCTACTCTCAACTCGTCGACATTCCGTGAGCCCGCCCACCTTCGCGTTAAAATCCCCCATAACAACGGTGAAGTAAGTTTCGGAGACATGTATGGCCTTGGAAATCTCCTCGTACAATGCCTCTACTTCATCGTCAGAGTGTGCCGAGGTCGGCGCATATACCTGTATGACCTTCAGCGAATACCGGTCGGTAATTCTGAGTATAAGGTACGCTACCCTGCATGACACACTATCGACTTCTACTACGTTGTTGATGAGGGACTTACGGACGAGAATCCCGACACCATCCTGGGATTTACGCTGTCCTTCCCAGAAGAAGAGCATGTTGCCGGACTCCAGGATTATCGTATCCTGCCCCTCTCTTCGGATTTCAGATAATCCCATGATGTCCCATCGCATCTTGCTCAATTCTTCCTCCAGCTCGACAATCTTGTCGTCGGTCTTCAGCGTGCGAATGTTGTGTGTTGCCAGGGCCAAAGTCTTATGTTGGGGGTGGTTGCGGGGCGTCTTCCGGGGATTCTTCCCTTGCTGGTCCGTTACCTGACCTGCTACCTAGGCCAGGAATAGAAGAGCTGCCGGGGACTAGGGGCCATTGGTTAGGTGTGTCTGTCATATTGTGTGGTTTGCCAATAACCCCCACGCTTGGCAGGCGGCTTGGAGATCGCAGAGAGTTACCACCGTTAACTAAGAGGACGCTGCTGCCCGTCCTCCGGTGGTGCTGGATTGCAGTTTAACGACATGCTCAGGTCGATTGTCGTCGGACTCGAAAAAGCGACACCGTTTTATGGTTGATGTACCAAAAACTCGCACGAAACGGTTTGATTCCACCTTCTTTATTCGAATTGCTAAACAGTGGAATGCGCTGCCCGAGTGGGTGTTTATAATCTGGGTGTCTTCAATTCGCGAATGAATCGGTTTCTTCTGGGCATGCGTGCTCCATCGTGGACTGCATCTTCGTTTATCATCAGAGGAGATGGCAGTCAAACGCAAGCCTATACATAAATAAATTAAAAAAAAAACATACTTGCGACACTGGCGCAGCGGTTAGCGGTCCATTTAGATTTTTACATTCAAAGTAGACACGCAAGAAAATCACAAATTCACGACATTCACTATCCAAAACCGTCTTTTTGCCCTTTTTGGCATTGTGTCAACAAAACAATATAACAATAACGGCAAATACACAAAAAATCAACAAGTAACTTAACTATAGCAACAGATATTTTATGAAACAAAAACACGTTGCAAAGCGTGAGCACTGGTACTAAATCAAATCACTCAAACAAACAAGATAGCGGAATAAGAAAATAATATACCACCTGTAAAAAAAGTCGTATATTTGGGAATTTTAACAAAAAACAATACAATCATAAATCAAACTTAAATTTCCTGTGACATATTTTGACACATAGAAATACTAGTTCAGTACTGTAGGTACACATAACATCACGGCGAAACGCTGTTTTTTTAAATATGGCATTCACTGAATTTGTGCATTTGCAAAATAAAACTATAGATTATATTTGGTTTTATTCATACGGGAATACTCACGTTTAATTAAATCGGTTAAAACTGTTTCGATCACATCCAGTGATTTTTTTTCAAAGAGTGAAAACAGAGCCCGACGCGCGTGCGGTTGCGTCCTGCTTTGCACACAAGCAAATAAAACAAAATGTGTCAAAATCACGTCAGTTTTCAGAATAAGATACATTTTATGTTTATCAATTTTACCACGTCCCTAGAATTTTATTCATTTTGACGTAACCTTAGGATGTCAGAATTGAAAAATATGGTTGATTTAATTTTAAATAGTATTAAATTATAACATACTAACTAGTTTGTACTGATCAGTGTTTAAGATAAGTAATTAGAAAAATATCATTGTATTTTCTAAGCAATTTGAATTTAATACGCCGCTTTAGAAAGCAGTTACTGCTTTGTGCCTATCGCGGTGGAGACCATGGGCAGTTGGGGTGCTGATGCCAAAAGGTTAGTCCGCGAAATAGGGCGCAGAATTAAAGATGGCGGTGGTGACTCCCGCGCTGGCTTGTACCTGGTGCAAAGGTTGTCCATTGCCATCCAGCGTGGTAATGCAGCCAGCATAATGGGCACATTTGCACCAGGTACTGTGAGGGGCGGGTTATTTTCTGACTGACTGATTGTTTTTTTTTTTTTAATTATATAATTTTGTCTATGTTTTAAATGAACTATATATTGTGTATGATAGCAATTTGTAAACATTAAGTAAATTATTGTAACTTAAGTTAGATTATTGTAAACTTGTCTGATCAATTTGTATTTTCATTGGTATCGTATCGATTTGGGGGTTTATGATAAAATTCCGTTTCCCCGTTTTGAAAAATGTAAACTTGATAACTTGAGAATTGGCACAATGCACAAACGTGCTGTGGCAACAGAACAAAAGAAATTAAAACATGTTAACATTGTTTTGTGATAATCCACGCTAAATGCAGTTCCGTTTTATAGTTCAAATATAGTTTTACTATTTACACGTACAGCTCTTGTAATTCATAGTAGTTTTACGCGCAGAAAACCAGTGTTACAAATAAGTGTGATTTGTCAGACGATATAATAAAGTTAAGCCGTGAAATTCCGTGAGCTATGGAGCTACCAAATCGATCGATCGATCAAGCTTCATTTAAGGGGGCGACTAAAGCCAAAAGTAAGCAAAAGGTGTATTTTTAAACACATAGTTTAATGATAAAGAACGTTAATATTCTGATTAAAAAAATACTATAGGTAGGGGAAAAACCTAAAAAAGCCGAGTAACCGAATAGAGTTTTAGAAAACAATCTAGTTTATTTTTAAAAAAATGTACAAATTACCAACAAATAAAAACTGTTTTAATTCAAATGCTCTGAATTATCAGCGACAGCACTACATTATGTTTTACGAAATACATAGCTAAACTAATGTTTTAGCACAGTAGCCGTTTATTATTTTTCTTTCATGCCTACATTTTGAATAATTATATAAAATCCCACCTAAATTGCTCAAAGCCATCATCATCATCAATTGTATCATGCGATTTTCGACTCTAAACTAATGGAAGACGCGCGGGTGAAATCTGTTATTTTTCTGGCATTAGTCGCACTCTTAATAGAGTATAGCCTAAAACATGGGTAGAAGAATCAAAAAACCGTTCATTATTGCATCTCAGAGTTGCCCCCACCTTATTTGTTTTTAGAAAATTTACTAATATGAGGACTTTTAATAAACCAGTGAAAAGCATTACTGCGCGTACTCGAACGTAGGTCGTTGAACTTGACCTAATTTCAGAGCTGTGTCATCTTAGCGCGACACATATTTTACGGCGCAGGCGCGCGGCGTAGTATCGTCAAATAAAGGGCAAATAGGGTAGATGACTGATGTTTATATGGTTGAAACTAACAGCTTTCATGAAGAATGTAAGTAAATATAGTATGTTTATTGAATAAATAATTTTAATCGGTTAATAATGTTCTGATATATGAGCGTTTAAAGTTTTTGATAGAGACAACTCTGTCCCTTTCCCACAAAACAAAAAATGACGTCACACCTTACTTGTCAGAATAGAATTTATATGGCGTACAGAGAAGTGACGTCACGATTTGCTGTTTAGCCTCTCTGTCTAGCATGATATTAAAATGCTTATAAGTTGCTTATTTTTGATCAGATTTTAATTTTCTTTTCATTATTAAGCTATATTTATGGGCCACATTTTAATAGGACAATAAAATAAAAAAACCGGTCATCAAGCCTATTATGTAGGTATAGATAATACATTTTTAGCGGGGTTGAGCGCGAGTACCGTTCTTAACAATCGTTACATTTGACATTAAAATCGGTAAAATTCGATAAAAATCAGTTTATTCTCAAATTCGTCAAGAGAAATAAACTATACCGACACGTCAAATTAGCGACATACAGAACCACAGAAAAGCGAAGAAGGAAAAAGGAGGTTCTCAACAGAACGGTACCGTCACCCTGTGATATAAGATGTCAAATCTCTTCATGTCCAGTAATATCTCTGGTAACATTGCCCTTCAAACCGAACAAAGAAATTTATAGAAACCGAAACACAATAATGCTTGCACACTACTGCTTGACGTTTGAATAACTGGCAAACGTGTGGTTCTTTACCAGACGGATAATAGTAAAGGTATAATAAAAACGCAGACCAGAGTATTACCCATCTATCTTATAGCCACGCAACGCAACCGTAAAAAAGAACCGTACAAGGTCCTTCTAGGTAAGCGTGTTTCATCCTAGACAACATCTTTGCTTATAATGATACAGGAAGAGGTCAAGCGCAAACATAAGTCCAAAAAAAGAGTAATTTTACCAAGAAGCGACGCCTTTATACCACGCTGACATAAAATTTCATGGTGCAAGGAACGAAGGGAAACTCTTAGCTATAACATTTGTAGCAGGCACTCAGCCTGATTTTCGTCCTATCGCTTCCAGTCACTGCCTGCACTGCAGTTTTACCACAAAATAAATAATAGTACTAAACGATATCCTATAATGGTTTTAGTATACATCATTACTGACTGATTTGACTGTGGGACTATCCAAAACCTTACCGTTGATGAGTAATTGAAGGAATAAGGTTTAATGTAAAAAATAACGATTTTATATACCTAATTATATTTTTGGCTAATTTGCGCCTCTTATTTTTTTATGGATTTTGCATAGAAGATAAGGTTTTATAATAATCATTCCCAAAAACCCTATGTAACTAAACAAAATGGGTCGGAGTATAAGATTAACAGTAAAACCAACTAATTTAACCAAAATATTATTTTCGTTATGGATTATTAATAAAGCCGTCAAGTCCGACTCGTTCTTGCGACGGCCAACGAGGGTCCCGTACCACAACAAGTACTAGGTAATCTGCGATAGTAACGAATGTTCAGTGCACATTTCTACCGGCTATCTATTACGATTCACGGGAATATAGGTCAGTAAAGACCGGAAAGACAGATGGACAGACAGACAGAGACGGTAGGCGGCATAATAATAGTGTACAATTGGATTCTCTTTGGGTACGAAACCCTAAAAGAATTTCTACTTTCGTTCAATACACTAACAGCGAAATTTCAAAAAAAAAATGTGTGGTGAAAACTTATTACGAAACATTTGCGAGTTTTAACACCCAGCGCTGCTGTTTAGCTGGGTGTTTTAGGCAAGGGCATGACTTGGACTTGACCATGATTTTATTTTATGACTTATGACCTGATACTATCAAAAACTTGTTATATGCATATACTTGAAACTGGCAGAACACATTATATAAGAATATAAGAAAGAAAAAAACGCAGACACCGATGTGCTTACTTAAGACTTATTTACATAAGAAAAGATTTAAACTTTTATGTGATTACTTTTCTCTGTAGGTTTTAAGGTACAAAGAATATGGCCTATGAAAAGGTTTTAACTATTTGTAAAACTCTTTTCTACAATAATCAAGAGGTAAATTTGAATTGTAGCCCTCCAATTTATTTGTAATGTTGGTCAAATGCAAGAACTAAAAAAATTAAATGCAGCTGTCAGTTTTCTTCAAAACCTACGCTCGTGGCTCTCTCGCCCATCTGTAGGGATAAGTTAGTCGTACAATTGTAAGAAGTAGCTGCGATCAAAACCGTCTAAAAAACGACGAAGAAAACGTATGCGCGTTTAACGGTGTAGAACACCACCTAGTCATTTTTTTGGGAACTAAAGAAACAAACAACTAACTATTTCAGTTTTGGCTTGAGAAATGACGATATGTCTACAAATTATCAATTTTCAGTTTTTTTCCGTAATTACTGTTATGTAACTTTGCTTCTTGCCAAATTTAATGAGTCTAGGTCAACGGGAAGTACCCTATGAGTTTTGTTTTAGTTCAATCTAAAAAACTTACAAAAATAGCCGTAATTTTTTATTGCGTTGTATTAGAAGCTTGATTTTTTTACAGATCCAAGGGACCGTTGACTGACGTATCTGACATTAATTTCAACTTGATACCTCCACGCATTCCAGTAAAAAAGGGTCTTGACAGACAGACAGACAGACAGACAGACAGACAGACAGACAGACAGACCGACGGACGGACGGACAACTGAGTGATCCTATGAGGGTTACTTTTTTCCTTTTGAGGTACGGAACCCTAAAAAATATATGTATGCCAGTTATTGCAGATGTACTTCAAACTTTGATTATATAAGAGCTAGACTAGATCCTCCAAGACTTCAAAATATATGTATGTATATAAATGTCTTCGGCTATCCAACAAGGTATAATACTCTCAGGTATTATTGGAATTCATTTAAAAATACTTTTACATTTAAAATCCATAGTGGAAGTAAAAATAAGTTGTTACTTGTGGGTCGAATTTATTCCTTGGTCTAGAATGCAAAATAAAACAACATACCAGGGTAGAGGGTGGTCCCATAATCAAATTAGTCACTAATTATATATACTATAACCCCCTAAGGATCTAGGTCGACTTAACCTGTAACCTGTATACATACATAGAAAGAAAAGAGAAGTTACTGCACAAAAAAAGATATTACGAGTATCTATAATTTCGTCATGAACCCGGTCCCAACTCAGCGTGATGCATAAGTATATCGTAACTCCACCGTGCCTGGAGGCATCACGTTACAACTACGAGGCAATGACTATTGATTTGCTTTCATTACTTTAAAACCTACACAGCCTATGTGCAACCTTGATTTATTCCCCTCAGATACACTTTCCCTGGAGAGACACTTTTAATAAAACTACGCTTTTATTCCTGAAAGATACACTTTTTAAAAACCCTACCAGATGTTCCTGTTAGGCTCACTTTTCGGTACTGTTGTGCATAAAATCAATTGTCATTAATGACAAAATCGATATCTAGCACAAAACCGTTAAAAAAACCAATTTCACTGTTAAGTGACGAGTGTTTTTTTTTTTTAATTCTTTCATCGTCGTCATCATCAGCCCGGAGACGTCCACTGCTGAACGAAGGCCAAAGCTGGGCGAAGGGTTAATTTCTTTAATTAAGTTTAATTAAATCTTCTTTTCATCTTTAAAAATATGTAGATACTTTACTTACGGTTTAAAAAAAGTGACCAAGTGAATATTTTTTCTCAGTTTGGTTCGCATGGGAAAGTGTATCTTAGGGGAATAATAATAATGAACTAAATATGGATTGAATAAACTTTTGTATTTTAGTGTACTAGCTGAAAATGGATCTCTAAGGAACAGAAGCGCAACTTTTCTAAAAGTGTCTCTACAGGGAAAGTGTATCTGAGGGGAATAAATTGCAACCTAAACGGCGTAACCACGGTGAAATAGCTTGGAAAAATTCTGCTGATTACTTTTTTCGGGGCTCGCGTATGTAGTTATTTCGTTTTGCAAGACGAAGAAGACAACACTGCAGGCAAACTCAACCCACACACATACAAATTGGCCTTTGCTCCCCTCAGACGATTTAAGTAGACAATGATGTCTTCGTGAGATCACCAACGCGAATACCTTTGCAAAGCCATAACACATGCAAGGAGTTTTGTCACCAATGTGATATTTGTATTTCAATATTTTATTATTATGTAAGTGTGATTTATTCCAAAATGTTAATATTCGTAATTTTAATTTATATTAGTATTTCTCCTCTTAGATGTTTTAGCTGCAGGACCCCAAGGTGATCTTTACAGTTTACGCTCAAATATGGGCTGACACAAGAAAAAAAAAAAAAACACGAAGAATGAATCGCCCACCAACAGAGAGGCTCGAAAGCGCCGTCTGAGTGCGTATTATTATTAGCAGAAGCTTTTCAATGTATTTTAATAAAAAAATAAAAAACAATGAAAAGTGACACCTACCTTAAAAAAACAATTTCTTGTAAAATTACGTCATGAAGTTTATTTTCATATTTGAATTCATTTAATACATATTTAGTTTTTAATAAATTTGAATTATGTATTAATTCAAAATATCAATAGACAAAGTAAAAAAAAACAGTTATCAACATCACATAATAAAACCCTAATGTAAATTAATAACCCACCCGTGATCGTACCAGGTGCAAAGGTGCCGATAGCGCTGGCCACGTTGCCGCGTTGGATACCAATGGCTAGCCTTTGCACCAGGGGGTCTAGACAAGAATCACTTTCTGTTAGCGTTAACGCCTGCGGAAAGACATTTCTCAAGCTAATGTCATATTCATACAATTTATCTTTCCGCAGGCGTTAACGCTAACAGAAAGTAGTTTTTGTCTAGGTACGAGCCGGAGCGGGAGTTTCCAGTTCTACGTCCTATTTCTGAAAAATATTATAAATACTGTATTTCACGACGCCCGATTTTGCGTCTTGTACATAATAAGCCAGTGGGATTTAAATGACCATTAGCCATTAGTCGTCGTCGTCAGCCATAAAACGTCTACTACTAGACGAAGGCCTCCCCCTTTATGGAGGGGTGTTGCCATAATCCCCACGCCATTAGCACTGCATAGCCATTAGTACTGTTCGTGTATATATAATCTATATAAGTAGGTAGTAATATAAGACAAAACGTTGAGAATAACACACAATGTTGGTTATAATATAAGCTTAAGGTGTACGTCGTAAGGGGGTCATTAGAAACAATTTTTACAATGGAGACAACCCTGAAAACACGAGAAAAAAAACAGATGTACCATACTTTTTGGTGATAGCCAGAAAATGCCAAACTTAGCCAAAAGCACTGAAGAGTGAGAGTAATATTTACTGAGAACAAACAAGACGTTGAAAACAAAACAGGGGAAAGGGGTTAAAGTACTTATACGATATTTAATATTGACTCTCGGGTCCACTAAACCCGGTCATTGGTCGACCCAAAGCAAACTCTAAGAGGCCCCGTTCGATATAAACACAAATATTAATAATATCTATCGAATGTGTGTTAATGTAATATGAATTTTTTTTTACAGTAAGAGTAGGTATACAGTTGAACATTTTCAGGCTATAGCGGTGAACTTTTTGATGGATTCATAAACTGATCAATAGAATCATCATCATTTCGATTCAAGGCTGTAATTTTATCAATAGAATGAGAAAACTGCACCTGCCAATATTTTACCGTCTTTAAAAAAGTAGGAGGTTCTATGTTCGACTGGTTCTATGTACCTGTATCAAAATATTGTAGGTAGGTAGGGTAGGCGATGGCATTGCAACCCACTAAAGTCCCTTACAAAGGCTACCGGAAAAAAAGGTTAGCTTATATTTATTGACAAATATTTTAAGTAAAAAAAAGTTAATATAGTTTAAATAAAATCTTACTTAAAACACTGGTCAAATTAATAAGCATAATTCAATTTCAGTGTAATATCAAAATGAAGTGCGGAATATAAATTATCGTTAAGGGACAGAATACTGCGCGTCGCTATCTCGCTCGCGCATTTCACCATTGTTGAAGATCACTGAATATGAAAATGAAAAACTGCACACCGTGAAATTGCTGAGAATAACAAAGTTTCAGCAAAAAAACATTTTGATCTAAACAAGTTTTAGTACCTAATGGGGTTTATAGGTTATGCCTAGTTTTATGAATGAAAACTTGCTTGAATCGTTTTTTTTTCTTACCCATTGTTATATTATTCTCATTAATTTCACCGACTGCGACTTTTCATAACTAAATTCAGTGATTTCATATCTTAAAAAAATTTGAAATGCGCGAGTGAAATAGCGGCGCGCAGCGTACAGATACTTTTTTTAACACCATCAATTTAATAAATAGCACGTTGTAATTGAAATTCGAAAATAGTGGCACATTTGACCTACTCAAACAAATAGCATCTCTAAACTAAGAAAATAATATTTTATATGCAAATTAAGCTGTCGTCACGACTGGAACAACAGCTGAACGTCAGCGTCGCCGAATAGGGAATATGCATGGGTTGTTTTATTGACTCACAACAAAACAACTCATCGAAAATAAAAAATGTATATGTGCACAAATAACGAAGTTATAAACATTTTAGTTTCATGTTACAAAGGGAGAGCACTATACTAGCTAATGACGTCAAAGGCCACGATTCCAAACAAATTCTATATTAGCACGTGTTTTGATAGACAGATGACTCCCTCCCAAATATTTTGAACGCTTATATTTCAGGACTTTACCAGCCGATTAAAATTATTTTTGATGTAAGCATCAGATTCAGTTAAACTGTCCACTTATCCTATTATTTTAAATAAACAAAACACATGCATATTCTCTATTGTATTGCAAGGAAACTGGTTCAATGGAGAGTTTCAGGGAGCCGCGGTCTAGCGGGTTATAAAGCCAAATTACACAAAGAGAGTCATTTAAGAAACAGTTTTGAAATCTTAATTACTACTAATGAAGATTCGGTTGCGTAGTTTTGTTATCGTGATAAATTATGACATTGGTGAATTGTGATTTCCAGAATGAAAGACTATAAGATAAATTTACCATTAATCACGATAACGTCAGCGAAATAAAATCATAATCAGGTAGCAAAAAAATATAAATTGCTACAATAGGTACACATTTCGGCGTCTGGAAAATGAAACAGTGGCATAGAGCCGCCATTCTTCCAATATAATAAACCAAATTATTACAGTTACTATAATACGCTTTTTTTTATACAACCGACTTCAATTTGGGCTACCTGGAAGACATCTTTATTTTTCCAGTTATTTTGATTAAACCCTAAACTACTGGATCGATTTCGTTAAAATTTATATAGGACTACCTCTGAAGTATCCCCCTATCAAACAAAAAAATAATCATCAAAAACAATTCATAATTGGCGGAGAAATCGCGTAACATACATACATACAAAAAAATATACAAAAAAGCCATACATTCGAATTGAGAACCTTCTATTTTAAAGTCGGTTGAAAAAAAACACGGCCGCCCAAAATGTTTATAAGCCAGTGTCACTCGGATAATGTAAGAATTCTAACGATACCCCACATTTCTAGCCACTAGCAGAATGCACGAAGTGCGATGCCAATAACAAAGGTTTTTATAGTGGTAGGACTCTACTGCAGAGTCCGCCTGGGGAAGTACCACACCTTTGCCAGTTATTCAACCGCCAAGCAGTAGTGTGCAAGCATTACTGTGTTCCGGTTTGAAGGGCAATATTACCAGATAAATTACTGAGTATGAAGAGATTTAACATCTAATATCTCAGGGTGACGAGCGCAGTGCAGTGCGGCGTAGGATTGTGTTCGCAAGTTCATAATTCTAGCACTGCTACTGTTAGTGGCAGGCGTGACGCTAACCATCCGGAGAAATTCTTACCAAAAAAAAAAACTGTTCTGTCCAGGCATTTAGCACTTATGGTGGAATAAAGAAACTCACATACATGAACCCTGAAAACATTACACTCCTTTTTTTGAGTAGTAGTAAGTATAATAAGGACGCGTCGGATTCCAGTCCAGGATAAAAGTCGAGCAGTGGTCTATTAAAAAGGCTGATTGTGCGTACATGTTAAATTAAGGGATTTCTAGTTCCTTCGAAACTATTAATCGAATTGAAACCATTCTTTTCAACCGGCTTCAAAAAGGAGGTTCGCAATTCGACTGTTTTTTTTTGTATGTATTGTTACGCGATTACTCCGCCAATTATGAACTGATTTTGATGTTTTTTTTTTGTTTGGAAGGTAATACTTCAGAGGTGGTCCCATATACATTTTATCGAAATCGGTTCAGTAGTTTGGTTTTTAAAACAAAATTAATAGAAAATATGAAAATGTCATCCAAGTACCCGAAGTTGAAGTCGGTTGTATTTTTATTAAAAAGCTTATTATTTATACATATACTTCAACTTAGGGAACAATGCAAGATCCATCACAATCGGTTAATTAGCTTTGAAAATATGGACTAATACGTGTAAGAGTGAAGGGCTGACTTATGAAAATGCTAATTTTTTTTGAAAGGTTTCTTATTTTTATGGCCAAATACGGCATACAATGCAAGACGAAAGCAGCTTTTTTATGTGGGCCGTACTTTCTCCGGACGAATGTGGCATAAATCTAATCTTGAGGTGGTCCCGTAATGTCCAATGTTTGAAGTCGGTTGTTTTTTTTTTAAACTTTGTGTACTTGTTTTAATACAGAAACCAAACGCCGCTAGCGTCACCGCCTTCGACGTCGTGTAGAAAAATACAATGTGTTGAACTCATGACCCGCAGTCAGAAAAATAGACGTCATTGTGCATATTCAAATTTTTGTGAATATTTTGCGCTCCCGAATAGGGTAATTGGTTAAAGCACGATTTAATAAACAGCGAGACTTGACTTCAGACTTGTTTTTTATGATTTATATAAAAGATATGTGGATTTCTAGTCACACTAATATTATTAATATTAATTAATATTATTCTTAATATTAAGTTTGTCGGTGTTGTGAGTGTGTGTGTGTTAAGCCAAAACGGCTAAACGGACTTGGATGAAACTCGGTATTGGGATAGCTTATTTCCCAAAATAACGTATAGGCAACTTATTAACATCATCACCTTTTTCTTTATCACGCGAGTAAAACTGCAGTGCATTGCTTAGTAAGTAATAAATATGTCAATACGTGGTAATATAACCATATATTGGTCCCTAGTTGAGCATATACTAGCTTTTACTTATAGTGGTCCCTAGTTCAATATAGTAGCTCTTACTTATACTGGTCTCTAGTTCAATATAGTAGCTCTTACTTATACTGGTCCCTAGTACAATACAGTAGCTCTTACTTATACTGGTCTCTAGTTCAATATAGTAGCTCTTACTTATACTGGTCCCTAGTTCAATACAGTAGCTCTTACTTATACTGGTCCCTAGTTCAATATAGTAGCTCTTACTTATACTGGTCCCTAGTTGAATATAGTAGTTCTTACTTATACTGGTCCCTAGTTCAATACAGTAACTCTTACTTATAGTGGTCCCTAGTTCAATATAGTAGTTCTTACTTATACTGGTCCCTAGTTGAATATAGTAGCTCTTACTTATACTGGTCCCTAGTTCAATACAGTAGTTTTTACTTATACTGGTCCCTAGTTCAATATAGTAGCTCTTACTTATACTGGTCCCTAGTTCAATATAGTAGCTCTTACTTATACTGGTCCCTAGTTGAATATAGTAGTTCTTACTTATACTGGTCCCTAGTTCAATACAGTAACTCTTACTTATAGTGGTCCCTAGTTCAATATAGTAGTTCTTACTTATACTGGTCCCTAGTTGAATATAGTAGCTCTTACTTATACTGGTCCCTAGTTGAATATAGTAGTTCTTACTTATACTGGTCCCTAGTTCAATACAGTAACTCTTACTTATAGTGGTCCCTAGTTCAATATAGTAGCTCTTACTTATACTGGTCCCTAGTTCAATATAGTAGCTCTTACTTATACTGGTCCCTAGTTGAATATAGTAGTTCTTACTTATACTGGTCCCTAGTTCAATACAGTAACTCTTACTTATAGTGGTCCCTAGTTCAATATAGTAGTTCTTACTTATACTGGTCCCTAGTTCAATACAGTAGTTCTTACTTATACTGGTCCCTAGTTCAATATAGTAGCTCTTACTTATACTGGTCCCTAGTTCAATACAGTAGCTCTTACTTATACTGGTCCCAAGTTCAATATAGTAGCTCTTACTTATACTGGTCCCTAGTTCAATATAGTAGCTCTTACTTATACTGGTCCCTAGTTCAATAAAGTAGCTCTTACTTATACTAGTCCCTAGTTAAATACAGTAGCTCTTACTTATACTGGTCCCTAGTTCAATATAGTAGCTCTTACTTATACTGGAGCGAGATAGCGGACTGCAGTAGTCCTCGATACGGGTGTTCCTAGTGAGGACTGCTACACAAAGTTTACTAATTGTCCCGTTTTAGTAAGTGTATAATTATAGATTACCATGCTAGTAATAAGTGAAATATTTAAGACCTGTTTTAGATTTTTTGTTAGACGTGTGTAATAAATATAAAAATAAAATACTGGTCCCTAGTTGAAAACAGTAACTCTTGTACTGGTCCCTAGTTAAATATAGGTTCTTACTTATACTGGTCCCTAGTTGATATTAGTAGCTCTTACGTAAACGGGCGGTAAGTTGACGTACCTGATGTATCTGACAAACCAAAGAGTGGCAATATTAGGAGTTTATGAACGTATTTCCATACCACTGGCTTATCGGTGAAAGAAACATGAGGAAACCTTCTTACTTCTGGAGAAGACATTCGATGGCGTATGTGATTCGACCAACCTGCAACTGGGTCAGCGTGGTGTAGTATCGCACAACCACTCGTCGAGGTTAGGCCTGATTCCAGCTAAACTATCAAAAGAGCTAAGTGTTGAAAATAATTTTCCATTACTCATACTCAGAAAGTAGGTCTGAAATTGCCTGAGGAGCGGGTTGAAAGTAATACATTTCAGCCCTAGGGAGAATCCTTTTCAACTGACAGTGACAGTTGACAAATGACAGACACTCAAATTATTAAAAAAGAACTAGTTCTATTTTCACGTAAATTTGTATTGAACCATGTTCCAACTTTTTTTTTTGTCCTCGGAGGATTAAGGTCCCGCACTTCTCGTGCATTTCCCAGTGTCAGTTCATGTTTTTATTTTAGGTTTTCTTGTATTCGTAATTAAAAGCACAGTGTTTACCTCGGGGGTGAAAGACTTGTTTAGTCCCTCGAATTCGGGACTAAATAAGTTACTTTCACCCCTAGGATAATGGGTATCTCTTAAAACGGCAACCAGAACCGCCGGAGGACGGCCAGCAGCGTCCTCTCCGTTAACGCCAACGCTGCCAAGCGTGGGGATTATGACAACACCTCCCTATTAAGGGGGAGGCCTTCGTCCAGCAGTGGACGTTTTCTGTCTAATGGATAGGGTGGATGAATAAGTGGAAAAAATATTCTACGCGAAATAGACCAAGAGCCTTTAACCCCACTAAAAGTATGTTTTAGCGACGGCCCTAAGCTATAAACTTTATTTTAGCATAATTTCATTCTAATCTACAACATCTACGCAGAATACTACGTAGTTGTTGTAGGTTGGAAAGCAACAGGACGCTGCGTGTTTAACCAATAAAATGCACTTAGTTTATGCACTTATCATATTAAAGTTGTGATTTAGCAATGATGGTGTAGCACAGAATACGGGAACATACAAATACAAAAAAAACAAGGTTTTATTCAGCATAGGTCGTGCTGATCAGGTTTATGCATGAATATCAAATTTCAGCCTTTTCGGGCAACAAAATACGGTTCAAAATTCAGTTTCAAATTTTGACCTAAACAAACACACATATAAAAATTGCAATTTAAATAACAGCTTGTAAAGATGTAATATTAACGTACTTACAAAACGCTATTAGCTCCTAATTGTATAATTGGCTGACTGGTTTTGATCTATATTAAAGTATCTGATAAAATGCTGCGCATTCCAGAAATACCGTTAAAAATCCCTTTTTGTTTAGTTAAGATTTACTAGTGACCTTGTTTTCTACGCCGCAAAGCATCAGATACAGAAAACCAGCACGTCCTGAGACAATTTATTTAATAAATATAGAGAAGCCTTATCGCATTAACAATTTTACAGGTAGGTACATGTGATATTACAGTTATCTAGGACACTTATCAAAATATTTGCTTTGATTTTTCAATGTCGATTTAGTGATAGTCACAAATTATTACGAATTTGTTCATGTTCGTCAAATCACAATTTATTGTAGTGAAAGTGTTCTGAATGTGTTTTAATGCAAAAGAAGCAGACGGATTGCCTTATGGTGAGTAATCGCTGTAGCCTAATAGATTTCAAAAAAATTTGGGGCACCACAAATTCGTTTTTAAAGAAAGACCTTTTCTTTTCAACCGACTTTAAAAAAGGAGGTTCTCAATTCGACTGTTTTTTTTTTATGTATGTTACACCATTACACCGCCAATTATGAACTGATTTTGATGGTTATTTTTTTGTTTGGTAGGTAATACATCAGAGGTGGTCCCATATAAATTTTATCGGAATCAAATTCAGTAGTTTGGTTATTAAATCAAAATTACTAGAAAATATGAAGATGTCATCCAGGTATTCGAAGATGTAGTCGGTTGTTTTTTTTTAAGCGTATTATTAAAGCAAGACCTTTTCTTTATTAATATGTGTAAATAAAACAGAGCATTCTAACCAATACCTCTTGCTGTTGATGCTGGTAGCGTTGCGCTACCAGTTTGACTCCGCTAAGCTCCAAAGAGCGCGGGTCAAGGGACCTACTGCGCGGCTTTTCAGTGCAGATCTCTTCTTCAACTCGCTTCCCTTTCATCCACCGAAAGTAGTTCGACATCCTTCACTCAAACAATCCGTAACCACAACACGATCATTGCACGGCTTGAGTTTACGCGTTCAAATGATTTCCACCGAGTCTGCCATCCGCGAATGAATCTCTGAAGGCACTGAGATAACGCGTTCGTCACGAGGCCGTATTGTTATGCAATGGAGTATGAGACTGTAAGCGTGAAACCGATATCCGATCACTGGTATGTTCCGAAGCGGAACTGGGAAACGAACGCGAGCTACGCGCGACCACTGGTAATCTTTACTGAGCGATGTAACGCTACTGGCGATTACCTACAATCTTTGGAACAATTGAAGTGACTTAATACATTGTCGAGTATAACAACACAAATAAAATATGATTGTTGAGTATTTATGCAGTAATCAGGATTGTGATAGATTTTCAACCGGCTACAAAAATGGAGGTATTTTTTTAAAGTTATTTTTTACGTATGTTACGCCATTACTCCGCTAATTATAAACTGATTTTGATGATTTTTTTTTTGTTTGGTAGGTAATAAATACTTCAGAGGTGTTCCCATATAAATTTTATCGAAATCGGTTCAGTAGTTTGGTTTTTAAATCTAAATTACTAGAAAATATGAAGATGTCATCCAGGTATTCGAAGTTGAACTCTGTTGTATTTTTTTTAAAGCGTATTATATGTTGACGAATGGTTTTTGTACTCGAGGACCTGAGTGCATTTCGGAAGCATTTCTGTATGGTGCATTGAGATACAATGTGTTGTATATACTAGAGAAGACACCGCAGGGGCGTCCAGTGCGTTGAGCGGTACCCGCATGCGGACGGGCGCGTGGTCTGTTTCTTGAATGTGGTGCAAGATATCCGCCGGATGTGACAATCAGGCTAACTGTCTTTTCGATTTGTTGTGATGTCAAGATTTAGCTAGATAATGTGGTCGATTCTGACGGTTTTAGTTGACAGTTCTAAACTAATTAAAATATTGCTGTCACTTTTTAACTAGGCACGTTAGCTAAGGACAGCAATACTTTAGTTAGTTTAGTTCTGTCAACTTAAACCTTCAGAATTGACCACATTAAGTAAGTAAATTATCTACCATGAACAACCACGACAAGACTGTAGACGCGCACCATCAGAATCGTACTACTTATCGGCTGCTGGATTCTCTCAACGCAGGGGACTTCAGTCCCATTTAGCTACGAGGATATCCAAAAAAAAAAACAAAAAAAAAAAAAAAAAAACACATTAGTTGCGCAATCACATATTGTATTGTTATTATTCGCATAGTTATAGCATTATTTCCGGGATTTGTACACACACTGGTATATTTAAGGGACTACGTTTGCGCTCTTTTTTAAATGACTAAGTGAAATTTGTCCATATTGCCACATCCATGATCCAATAAAACAAGGTCTGCTACTCCGGGAATGACACTTGCTTACGTCAGTCCAGTTGCCACTTTATGGCAACAATTGATTTTTTAAGAATCAACTGTCTCCCATAGTACAGGGTCTTCCTAGTTTGGGAGACAGGGACTCCTGTGTTATTGTTCTACAATTAGTATTTTTGTATCTTTCCCTCCTTTTTCTAAATATATAAACAATTGTTAAAACATATAAATACCTATATAATAATGTAATCTATAATTACCCACCTACCAAAATTGTAATATCCTAAGGCTTTTTGGTTTATGTTAATGTAATATTAGCTGTTGTTTCTTCACTTGGAAATAAAGAAAAAAAAATATTATATACAACAATAATAAAAAAATCCGGAATCAAATCTGTTGATAATTTATTAACAAATCATTTCAATTATAATTTCGTGTCCGCTCAAGCGAAATGATTCAAGTTAAACACGAATTATCATAGTTTCAACAATAATCACATAGTTTTATGGGATTCCCACGGGTAATATACGGAGAACGGGGAGTTATGATTTCACGCTACTGGCCATTTCACGTTGATGACGTAGGCTTGTGTCACCCACGTGACCTTTGTCACTCGGGAGTGTCATACCTGGCGGAGTATATTATTATACCATGGCCACATCTAAATGGTGACATGGAACAGTATTGTAGTGTGCACGTGTTATCTCTAGTAGTAAATAGTATCTCAATGGCGTGGCACACATTCGTTGCACAAGCGAGTTGACACAGTAGTCCTCTAATGGTTGTACACCGGTAATCGTGCCTCGGCAATTGACTATTTCAAGAGTGATGTACCGGCTATGCGCAATCTCTTCACAGGAAATCAAATGTTTAGAAATAATGAAGGCAACTTTGTTTGTGTGATTGCGCTCATGATGAGGTATAGTAGTGTTGCTGAGTAAATAAATGGACAGCGACTCGGTCAGTGGGTAATGGTCACGTCACCAGACATCACTAAAACACTCCTACGACCGTCTATGTATAGTCTACATAGTAGTCACGTGTCTGGGTGATTTTAGTACAGGTCGGTTAGGGCAGTTACAATAAAACAGCACTTTGTAAACTGCGTTCAATGCATTGGTCTCGTGGCGTAGCTTGTCTAGCTGATTCTAAACGATCACCGTTGTTAAGCAACGGACGGTCCGGTCAGTCTTCGGATGGGTTACCGTGAGTGGCATTTATTTCTGTGCTCTACCGTGGGTCGGATGTTACGTTAAATTGTTGGTCCCGGTTGTTTGTTATAGTTTCTATAACAACACCGTCAGCCATGTCAGAGGCCTTCGGGCGGCACATTAACACTGAGACTAGGGCTGGCCACTCAGCCTATACGAACTTACTTTTTTATTTATTGGTAATTTGACATATAACAATGTGGAAAAGAAAACTGATCTACGTACTTTTTAAACATATGGGTTGTTTTTTTTAATTTTCGTATTATAGTTATCGATCAAACCTATTTTAGTTAAAAAGTGATTTGTAAAATTTCTTTCGAATTACGATTTGAGTTTGAAAAAGAAGACAAAACACTTTTTAACTAAAATAGGTTTGAATTAGTTTTTAGTGTTTTATGCATAAGACGGTAGAATAAAACCATGACAAAAAAACGTATACGGCGACGTAAGTCAGAACATGTATTGTAAGGCATTCATATTTAAAAATATAGAACGCCATAAAGAGATCGGAATGATTTCACTAAGATTAAGATAACATATATCGAAGCGCGTCTTAAACCACCAATGGGTAAAGTTAAGAAGAAATGATATCGCTATTCTGTACTATGGAAATATCATTTGTTTTCCTTATTAATCGTCATCATCATTATTCACAGCCATCCTTATCCCATTGCTGGGTACAGCCGACCGTCCTCCGGTGGCACTGGATTAGCACAGTTTTAGGACCAGGTGAAGCGTTTTATCGTATACTAAATTGTTAAGAAATAATCATCATCATCATCATCAGCCCGGAGACGTCCACTGCTGAACGAAGGCCTCCCCCTTAGACCGCCACACTATACGACAACCTGGCATAAAAAATAATAAAAAATGAAAAATAAATAATAATAATGCTCTATAAAATAAATAAATTAATAAGTAATAATAATAAAAAATGCATAAGAAATAATGCTCAATAAAATTATCACGAATATGTTTTAGGGAAATATAGGGTAGGCCTAATTTTCTATACCATAACAACCGCATTTGTATCGAGGCTGAATTGATCTTTAGTGTAGCATGTGACGATCGATAGATAGACGATAGAGTATATCAACACGTCTCACGTTAACAATTTTAGAAAGCATTTCTCCAAGACAAAACAATGATGTCATAGACGCTACGACTATGAGTCAAAGATTAAAATACAAAAGAATAAAATAAAATAGAATATAAAAGAATAAATACAAAAAAACGGCCTTGACGAAATGACGATGATTACTCAATATTACTTCATCACTTTGACAATTAACGTAATTGCATTTCTAACGACCGTGACCCGATAGCTATCCGAATTTTTGAAGAATAAGCATTAAACGTAAATGAAGATGGCGATTGTATTAGTTAAGGCAGGATTGTAGCGATTTTTAAGAACACACTGTGGTCGATTCTGAAGGTTTAAGTTGACAGTTTTATACTAACTAAAGTATTGCTGTAACTTTTTTACTAGGCATGTTAGCTAAGGACAGCGATACTTTAGTTAGTTTAGAACTGTCAACTTAAACCTTCAGAATTGACCACAGTGTGGTCGATTCTGACGGTTTTAGTTGACAGTTCTAAACTAATTAAAATATTGCTGTCAATTTTTTACTAGGCATGTTAGCGAAGGACAGCTATCGTTTACTCGCCTGGACGTACCTCGCTACAACCGGGCCTTAAGAATGCGCCTAGTGCCAGAAAAATACATGATTTCACCCGCGCGTCTTGCATCAGTTAAAAGGTCGAAAATCGCACGACACAATTGATGATGATGATGGCTTTGAGCAATTTAGGTGGGATTTAATTAAATTATTCAAAATATAGGCATGAAATTAAATAAGTAAACGGTTACTCTGCTAAAACGTTAGCCTGGCTATGTAATTCGTAAAAAATAATGTGGTGTTGTCGCTGATAATTTAGAGCATTTGAATGAAAACTGTTATTCTTTTTGTTAGTAATTTGTTTTTTTTTTTAATAAAGATGGTTATTTTTCAAAATTCTATTCGGTTACTCGGCTTCTTTAGGTTTTTTCCCTACCTGTGTTTTTTAAATCTGAATATGTACGTTCTTAATCATTAAACTATGTACAAATAAAAATACACATTTTTCTTACTTCTGGCATTGGTCGCCCCCTTAAGACAAAGAATACTGCGCGCCGCTATCTCGCTCGCGCATTTCAACATTTTTGAATGTATAAAATCACTGGATATAGTTATGAATAATCGCATTCGGGGAACTTACAGAGAATAACATTACAAAGGTATAGAAATAAATAAAATTTCGATCCAAGCAAGATTTAATTAATAAAACTGGACATATTCTATAATCAAATTTTTAGGTACCTACTAAAACTTGTTAACATCAAAATGTTTTTTTCGCTGAACCTTTGTAATGTTATTCTGAGGGATTTCACTGACTGCAATTTTTCATTTTCAGTGACTTTATATTTACAAAAATGGTGAAATGCGTGAACAAGATAGCGAAGCGTGGTAATCTGAGGCTTAAAGAAAAGGATCGCAATAATTTATGAGACTATGAAATTTTTATAGGCTTTTATATGTAAGCGGTTTTCCACTGAGCCGCTGTCGCGCCCTCTCGATGCATCGTGTAAATGAGCCAATGTTTAAGCAGATTATAGTATATTTAACGATAATTATTTGCAACTGCACAAAAGTTTAAATATGAAACCAAAGCTATATTATTAAATATGGGCTCATATTTCAACATTTTCCACTGAACCGCCGCCCGCGCCGCTGAGTCAACAAATCGTGTATCATCAAGCCAGTATTAATTAAAAAAAAGGTCAGCAATCTTTATTTTGTGCACAATACAACACTATTTTATGTGTGGTCAGGGTTCTTATTTCAAAACTTTTTCCACTAAGCCGCCGTCGCCGCCTCAAAGCATTGGGTGGTCGAACCGTAGCCATGATTATTTACCCCACTTTGTAAATTTCTGGTTGCTCTGTACAATAGTACTAGGCTTTTGTTGAGCAGTAGACGTCTCCGGGCAGATGATGGTGAAGTTCAATAGTTACTGATCACTATTTGTTACTCCAACATGGAATTCGTAACACGAAAATCCGGGGAAAAAAAAGAGAAAATATATGTGATTGATTCAGGCGTTACTTTGCGGAAGTCCATTGTTACCAAAATTTGTTTTAATTTCTAGTGTTTTTCCGCTGTAATATCGTTTCGAGTACTTATAGGATAAAGGGACACACTAAAATCTATAACTATCAACGTTAATTGAAATTGAACCTAACCTGAAACAAAAAATTAATTAAACCTGAAACAGGTTCAGGTTTAATTGACTTTTTGTTTCAGGTTTAATTAATTTTTACTTTAACTCGAAAACACTAGAAATTAAAACAAATTTTGGTAACCAGAAAATAAGTCGATACGAGTAGTTCGAGACGCCGGAACCGCCATTGAAGCTGGGGCCTTATTTTCGAATCGTTGTGCTTGCGAGCGGAGCCGACTTTCATACGTTATTGTCTGAAATAAGGTCTCTTACGCACGATTCAAAAATAAGGCCCCAGCTTTCTTTCTTTTTTTTCGGCTTGTGGAGGGTGGCGTTTTCGTCCACTTATATTGCAACTGAACGACCAACGATCCGTTCACCTGTCCTGGTTCACTCTTTTACTCTGTCACACTCACAACCTTACTCCATCATCCATCTCCTGTCATCACTACGTTTAATCTTAGAGTTTATTTCCAGGAATAACATATAAGCTACTTATTATCATCATCATCACTGCTTTTCATCATCCCGCGGGTAAACCGCGGGACGCAACTAGTAAAATATACAAACGAAACAACCAACGTAAAACGATAGTATTACCGTATAAATAAAACAAAATGTAGTAAGATATAGGCTGCAAAACAAAAGGCAGACTACTTCCGAACGCCACTCAACATTTAAAGCCGTCACACACGATGAAGATGCTATAATATTTCATGTTATCTTAGAACATTATATTTCAATATCGCTACTCATACAAAACAAATGACGAACAAGTGCCGAAGATGATATATATTTCAAAATTTTATGGCGAGCGATATTTAATCTTAACATGAAATATTATAGCATGTTTTTCACCGGTTTTATTGTTTTATTTAACTTGCCGTTTGTTGTCTGATATTTGGTACACACCTTTAGTTTTGATGACAAAACCGTTTAATAATTACATAAGAACTAAATTTAGTTAAGTAAACGATATAAAGTAAATAAATATCATTATCAACAGCCAGAAAACGTCCACTGCTGTACGAAGGCCTCCCCTTAATAGGGGGGAGAGGGGTTGCCATAATCCTCACACTCGATAGGGGGGATCGCAGAATTCTCACCACCATTAACCGAGAGGACGCTGCTAAGAGTTCATAGCTATTTATTACTAACAGAAGATTTTTACATTATCAATATTAACCAAAATTGGTACAGAAAAAAATTTGACTGTGTACAACTCAAAAACAAAACTTGTTGTGTTTGGTATTAAAAGCACAAATCCTTTTAAAAGTCCACTGTATATACCACAGAGTAATAGAAGCAGATATATTATGATCAAAGGATTTTTCCTTAGAAAGACGCATGACTGTGCGGGGAGGTGTAGGTTCGCGGGAGGAGTGGCAAAATGTACTGCCATCTAGCGGTTTTCAGGAAAAGTTTTTGAGAATCGAACTAGTGAACGAACACTTTGCTGAATTAACACTTAATTTCTTAATGTCACGCTAGATGTCGCGTTTTTAAATTTTATAGATCAGATCACTAATTAAAGAAATAAAATTACTTACGAATGAAATTAGATGCCAATCATATCATCTGATTTTTTCCCTTGGTCATTTTTTACATAAAGAAACCGAGCAACTTATTTAATTTTTACTGTTACTGGGTAAAAATATAAAAAATCGTACGTCTAATATGTAACTTTGAATGACCGTTACGCAAGTGGCGGACGTTAGCAAACTGAGCAAATAAGTATGACGTCACACACTCCGTCCGCAAATTGGATCTGCGGCTGCAAGTCGCTCATCGCAACTCCTTATCCTCCATGGTATATACGGCTGCCCACGGTGGGCGTTTTAGCCATATCGAAGACGCAGGCCCAGTTGCGGTTGTTACATACACCATTAAATTTCGTCTCTGCATGGACGTGCGGAGCCTTCCTCGGTATTTTCTTCACCGATAAGCCAGTGATTAAAAAAGCGGATTTGAAACCGCGACCTCACGATTTCAAGTCGAGTGCTCGCACTGGGTAACCACGGCTTTTTTATGTCAAAAGAAAGCGCTCACTCAATTAGCACATTCTAAATATTTACTATATGCCTGCCTTGAGAGCTGTAGTGGGTCCACCCGGGACAAATATTTATGTAACGAACATAGAAACATTTGATGTTTGTTCAGTGTCTGGGTGTTTAATACAGAGTGAAAGTTTAGTAGATCGTATTCTTTCAAGGCATGCTTAAGCAGGTCTTAGACTACATTGTCTTTCAGGGCAAGGAAAAAAAAACAGTAGCCTTTAAAAAGAAAAAAAAAATATTTTTTTTATCGTTGTCTGTTTTTGTTTTATTTTTGCCCTTTTTACAACTGTAGCTAATTTTGATTACATTTTTGTGTTAATCAAGCCTTTGCATCAAGATTCCTGTTATGCAATAACTATCAAAAACTGGTTCAGAGATAGTATTTTTTTTCAGGTATTATCAAGTGTTTATGGTACAAATCACGCTAAAATCATTAAATTACGCGCAATTAAAATATTGGTTAAAAGATAGTCCAAGACCTGCATAAGCACGCCCTGAAAGGATATTGTACATAACGGAGCGAGATCAATTTTTGTCAAGTTATTTAGTCGATTTTTGTTTGGCTTTGGTCGGCGAGATATTATTTAGAGCGGGTAACACCGAATGAGGTTGTGAGTGTCATGGCGTCTTATGGCGGACGTCACTGGGTGGTGGTGACAGCCGCGGAACGAAGTGCACGCGGGCAAACTCATTGGCACTAAAAATCAACCATTATTTGACCAATCCTTATTGAAATTGTGATTATTACTGTAGCAATAATGAAAGTGCCGTTTTATCGAACTAGTGCTATTATTATTTCATTGCCACCGTAACTATGGATGACGGACGTCGAGGGCCATCGAATCTGCCACCGGATAAATACCCTCCGAGATGTTAGAGTTTCCGTCATACACAACACCATCACCCTGTATATTATAAGTATCTACGTATCTATAAAAAAGCATACAAATATTTTATCAGCTATCTGGTACCCATAGTACAAGCTTTGCTTAGTTTGAGACTAGATGGCGCTGTGTGAAATTTCCACCAATATGTATTTATTTAGGAACATTTTTTTTTTGTTTTGAAGTTTCGTAATGAAAGATTGTAAGAATGGTACTCACCGCTCGTCGTCTCTCTGAAGATTCTGTGTGCACCGTCTGTCCGCCCGTGTAGCCCCGGACACGGAATATGTCCATCACCTTAGCCATGGCTCCCGGCCGCCTCGTAGCCGACGCTGTGACCGTATGGTAGTACTGCAACAAGACATTTAATTTAAATAATTACGCTTTTAAAAAAAAACCGACTTTAGTTTCCACTACTTGGATGACATTTTGATTTAAAAACCAAACTACTGGACTGATTGCGATAACATTTATATGGGACCACCTCTAAAGTATCACCTACCAAACAAAAAAAGAATCAAAATCTATTCACAATTAGCGGACTAAACGCGTAAAATAAAAAAAATACATACAGTCGAATTGAGAACCTCCTTTTTTGAAGTCGGTTGAAAACAAAACACAAATAGCCTGCCATAAAAAACATTTTTCACGTTTGAAAATGGCGCCATACAACCGCCAATTTTAATTGTATGTTCAAAGTTTTTTTTTTAATTATTTTAAAGCCAGTGTCATTCGGGATGATGTAAGAATTCTAACGGTACCCCATACATCCAAATCTGTTCAGAAATTTAGATGTTATAGTGGAGTGGAATAAATAAACTCACTTGCATACATACTTACATGAACTTTGAAACATTACACTCGTTTTTTCGCGCAGTCTAATAAAAATGCATTAACTCTTGTTACTCTACATTTCTTAACCTTGATAGAAGCTACAAGAGATGAAAGTCGTGGTATCCCAATGAGCAGTAGCGGATTATTCGTAAGGCAAACTACGCATGTGCCTAGGTGCGCGAGGATACACAGGTGCGCCAGGATACACAGGTGCGCGAGGATACACAGGCGCACGAGGATACACAGGTGCGCGAGGAGACACGGGGGCGCGTGCGGAAGATTTTAAACGAAAATCATGCATCTGCAAATTGTTTATGATAATACCAATAACTATCTACACAAATACATAAAGTCACGTTTGTTTTACTTGTAACAATTTACAAGACAGTGTAAGGGCGCCAGATTCCAGAGGGGCGCCGATGAGGGACTAGCCTAGAGCGCTGTCGCCCTTCGTTATCCGGAATTCATTTTTTTTATGCAATGGACTGACAAGACACACAAGACCTGTTAGCCTGGCGGTAACAGAGCAGGGCCAGAATTGTGAACTTGCAAACAAAATCCTGCGCCGCACTGCACTGCGCTCGACACCATTTAGTAGACGTCAAATTTCTTCACGCCCAGTAATTTCTCTGGGACAAACCGGAACACAATGCTTGCACACTCCTTGGAGGTGGAATAACTGGCAAATCCATAAGTCAATAGGTTTTCTTGTTTTTGGTATTTATTGTACGTACATACATAACATACTTAATCAGTCTTTTTGAATTGTCCACTGCTGGACTTAAGCCAGGGGGTGTCACTCCGCAGTTTAGGTATGTTCAGCCGGCGCTCCGTCCGGGTGGACAATGCAAGGCAGAAGTCAGTCGCCGCCCGCACGAGATAGAAAGAGAGCGGTATATCTAGGTGAATATAGCGAGCGGTATCCAGCACTGTGCGAGTTGAATTGCAACTTTATTGCCTAGTAGATAGAGTCCTTATTTATTTCAATTCCTTTGCGGAGTTAACTTTCTGTACGTAGTACTATTATTTATTCTGTGCTTACGCCTACCCTCGAAGGGCGAATGGGCCATATTCACCACGCTGGCCCAGTTGCGGGTTGGTGAATTCACATACTCCATTTAATTTCTTCTCCGGACGTACGCAGGTTTCCTCGCGATGTTTTCCTTCACCGAAAAGCCAGTGGTATGAGTATCCGTACATAAACTCCAAAGAGTTAATTGGTACGGGCCTGGGTTTGAACCCGCGACCACACGATTACAAGTCAAGCGGTTTCCCGATAAGGCTATTGTACGGGCTCACCGTACATTTCCTTAGTACCAATAAAGCAGTTAACGTGAACGCACGGTTTTATCATTGTTAACCGGCATCGCTCCATCCGGCTCGAAGGACCATTATGTAAGGGCTGATACCCTACATAAATTGATATGATTATTGTTAGTGAGTACCGCGTGCGGGAACAATGATAAAACCGTGCTGTCACGTTAACTGCTTTATTAGTACTAAGGAAATGTACGGTGAGCCCGTACAGCTATCACGGCTTCCTAATTTATTTATTTATTTATTATTGCGATAAAAACAATAGAATCAATTACATTTAACTCACACAATAATACAGAAAGAGTTAATAAACAGCAATTGCACAAAAATAAGTAATGTCAAGTTTTTTTTTTTTATGTACTTCTAATAAAATAATAATCAGTACAATTTCCTAAATGTCAAATAAAATAAGAATATTAATAACCAATGGCAAAAGGTAATGGCAAAGATAATATAATACTATAATAGACTAGCAGTGGCGAAGCGTAAGAACAAGCCGATTCCCATCGGCTTACCTTGACGAAATCGCAAAATGACGCCCTACAAATAAAATAGATACCGCCATAGATCTAGTAAACAAATATGGATAACGCCCCATATTTTGGCGATAGCAAAGCAAGTTCACGTTAAAGAATAAAGATATAACTATCTATAGTCGATGTAATAACTTGCTAAAGACCGGCTTCTTCCATACCACAGCTTAGGGCATAGTTACTATGTCTTGCCGCTCGTTCTCGCTTTGAATATGCCGGTGACGAGCTTTTTTAACCGACTTATCGTGCAAAAAAGGACCTTAACAAACCGTATTTAAAGTTCATTTTCACCATTATAAATTACTATTTAATAATGCTAAAATCAAATGACCTTAGAAGCATGTAGTACGTATCAAAAATATAACGCATACCGTTTGGCGAATAAATTTATCTCATTTCGTGTTTGTTTCGTTTCTGTTTTTGATTTTCTAATTTACTTATTTACTGATGGTAGGCTTCCCTTTACTGAATTTTCACCCTGTCGCCATTGTAGACTAGGTAATGAACTAATGAACTTACTTTAGATTCACTACCAGGGTGGGGATGCGCTGATCCATCCTTCGCCTTGGTGGCGGGAGGGGGTTCGGTGCTCGTCTGTGGCGTCACCGCGCCGTCAGCCTTGCTGGCATCTTTGGGTGTTTTGGTCATATTCTGCAAACAATTAAGAATAATATTTTTCAAACCACCTGCTTGACAATGTCCAATTACATATCATGTAACCTCAACGTAAAATAAAGCATTATCTCTTAAAGAATATAAAGTTGTATGAAACTCCCTAAAGAATAAAGAGATTTGAATTTGGAACGTCAAATACGCGTGGAAACTCGTGGAAAACTATAAGTAAAAAAATGCCCATATGGCATTGTAAAGAGGTTTGTTCGAAAATCGAACGGGCCACCATAAGCAGAACTAAAAAAAAAGGTGCGTTTACAAAGAATGTGAAACAAAATACGGTGTTTGGTCCTCCGATTGTCAGTTAATTTTAATTTATGGAGCTCTGGTTTTTTATTGTCTCGCAGAAGGTGTGAAAAGTAGGGTATGTTCCTCTGGAAGAAAGCCTGTCTTCGTCTTGGGCAGCTTGAACCCCTCGCTTCACTCAGGATATAACTATATAACTAGACTCCCTCGTTACGCTCAGGGTTCAATATGCCGCCCGCGACGTAAGATTCTGCTTTATTCCCTTAGTGCATAATCTACTATTTCGTCTCTAGGGCAACTTTTCACACTTTCTGCGAGACAATAAAAAGTCAGGGCTCCATAAATTAAAATTCACTGACAAGCACAGGACCAAACACCGTATTTTGTTTCACATTCTTTGTAAACGCACCTTTTTTTTAGTTCTGCTTATGGTGGCCCGTTCGATTTTCGAACAAACCTCTTTACAATGCCATATGGGCATTTTTTTACTTTTAGTTTTCCACGAGTTTCCACGCGTATTTGATGTTCCAAATTCAAATCAAATCACTTTATTTCTTAGGTAGTTTCATACAACTTTATATCTCTTACGAGATAATGCTTTACTTTACGTTGAGGTTGCATGATATGTAATTGGACATTGTAGAGCAGGTGGTGTGAAAAGTGATTTTTGTCTGTTTGCGAGGAACAAAGTAGCTCTTTTTGAATAGATGTGATAAAAATATACAAGTTTAATGACCTGAACAGCCGCTTTAACTTGCTGAATGATAGACGGCTGTTTTTTGACGTCGCCGGTCGACTTGGTCTTCGATTTGAAGATGCCGAATAAAGCCGGCAATCTACTGACCCCAGATGTGCCTGAAAATGTAATAAAATGGTAACACTTTAAAAAAAAAATAAGTTAAACGGTTTTGTCATCAGAACAAAAGGTGTGTATCAAATATCAGATCAATTTGTCAACAGGAACGGGATTAAAAAAAAACAACAACAACAAAATAGGCCAAGAAGCTAAATAAAACCTTTTATTAATACCTAACACTTAAAAAAAATACAGCCGACTTCAGTTTCGATTACCTGGATGACATCTTTGTTTTCAGTTATTTTTATAAAAATAAAGCCGTCAAGTCCGACTCGTTCTTGCGATTCGGACAACGAGGGTCCCGTACGACCACAAGTACTAGGTAATCCGCAATAGTAACGAATGTTCAGTGAACATTTCAACCGGCTATCTATTAAAATTCACGAAATTATAGGTCAGTAAAGACCGGAAAGACCATGATTTTAGTTTATGACTTAAGACCTGATACCATCAAAAACTTGTAATATGCATATACTTGAAACTGGCAGAATACATATGGTGCGAAGCCAAAAAATAAGAAAGAAACCGATGTACTTACTTACATAAGAAAAGGATTCAACTTTTATGTGATTACTTTTCTCCGTAGGTTTTAAGGTGCAAAGAATATGGCCTAAGAAAAGGTTTTGACTTGTTTGTAAAACTCCTTTCTAAAATCTTCAAGAGGTAAATTTGAATTGTAGCCCTCCAACTTATTTGTAATGTTGGTCAAATGCAAGAACTAAAATAATTCAATGCAGCTGTCAGTTTTCTTCAAAACCTACGCTCGTGGCTCCCTCGTCCATCTGTAGGGATAAGTTAGTCGTACAATTGTAAGAAGCAGCTGCGATCAATACCGTGTAAAAACCAACGAACAAAACGTTTGCGCGTTTTAACGGTGTAGAACGCATTCTAGTATTTTTTTCTGGGAACTAAAGAAACAAACGAATAACCATTTCAGTGTGGGCTTGAGAAATGACGATATATCTACAAATTATCAATTTTCAGTATTTTTTCGTAATTACTGTTATGTGACCTTGCTTCTTGCCAAATTTCTTGAATCTAGGTCAACGGGAAGTACCCTATGAATTTTAATTTTAGTTCACTCTAAAAAACTCACAAAAATTACCGTAATTTTTTATTGCGTACAAAATCAAGCTTCTAAGTCATTACAAGCTTGATTTTTTTACAGCCCCAAGGGACCGTGGACACACGTGTTTGATATTAATTTCAACTTAATATCTCCATGCGTTCCAGAGAAAAAGGGTCTTGACAGACAGACAGACAGACGGACAACGAAGTGATCCTATAAGTGTTATTTTTTTCATTTTGAGGTTCTGAACCCTAAAAACTAACCGATAGAACTGATTTCGATAAAATGTATATGGGGGACCTCTGAAGTATGTATGACATACTAAACAAAAATATAATCATCAAATTCAACTCATAATCGTGTAACATAAATAAAAAAAAAACGTACGTCGATTTGAGAACCTCCTTTTCTGAAGGTTAAGACGTGAATCAGTTTCTTCTAGGCAAGCGTGCTTTGTAGTAGACCGCAGCTTCGGATATCATCGCGCGAGTTCGCGGTCAAACGCAAGCTTATCATCATCAGCCTGGATACGTCCACTGTTGAACAAAGGCCTCAGACCACCACAGTGATAGTCAACCTGCCATTTGCATCCACAAGTCGCCCGCAACTTTCACAATATCGACGGTCCACCTAGTGGGAGGCCTACCTACGTTGCGCCTTTCTGTTCCTGGTCTCCGTTCAAGAACCTTTCTTCCCCTTCATTTATCAGTTCTTCGAGCGATGTTACCTGCCCATTGCCACTTCAACATTTTAACACGATATATATTTTTCGGTAATGCCAATTCAGGTAACGAAATCCGCCATATTGAATCCACATATCCTATAACGAGTGGAATAGCTACTATGACGAGTAGACAATAAGTATTTTAGGAGACACGAGGGAACATTATGATTATACATACATACATAAACTGCCAAAAACATTATCCTCCTTTTTGCGTAGTCCAGGTAAGTAATAAAAAGGTGACGGTCTCGTGTTCCCCTGGGGGAGACATCATGATTTTTCAGTCCTGGTGTCTCCGCTAGCCCAGGGGAGATATAGAACTTCCCTTTTTAAATAGATCAAAGTCCTGCATCTGGGCAGCGTGGTGGAATTGCGTGTGACCCCAATCTCCCTTCAAGGGTAGACCTAAAGCCACCCGAAAGATGTTAAACGCTGATGCAGAAGTCAATGAATAATCAAATTACCGTGTATGGTCTGCTGATACATGAGGTCTGCTTGGCCATCGTCGTTGGAGCTACGCCGCTTGCGCTCGCTCACCGACTGCGTGCTCCGGGTCACTGCGGCGTCCAACCGTTGCTCTGGAATAAAAGACACAATACGATATATTATTAAAAGAAAATATTACTTTACTTGTAATAATGACCCGTGTATGTCCTAAAACTGCATCCAGAACCACCGGAGGACGAGCTGCAGCGTCCTCTCGGTTATCGGTGGTGAGGATTCGGCGATCTCCAAGCCGCCAAGATTATGAGTCTTCGGTCTACTGGACCCGCTCGTTGGCTACATTATGGCATATTAATGGCATTATGCAAGCGGGGATTATGACAATCCTATTAAGTGGAGCCCATCATCCAGCAGACGTCTTCTGGCTGATGTTTTTGTTACGATCATCCTTTGTGGCGGGAACGCGAAAAAATCATGTTGTTCGAATGTTAACGCATAAAAATAGTGGCATTTTATTCATTAAGTGCTGATTTAAGCGCGAATCTGAGCAAGTGATATAATGTTGTGAAACGTGTGTTCTCGTGTTGTTTCCAAAACTCCGAAGAAGCCTGTAGTAAAGTTGCCACGACTTTACTAGGCCATGACTGGACTTGACTGTGACTTTAACTGTGACTTACCAACAAATACTACAAGTGACTTAAAGAGTTTCTAACCACGCAATGTTTGATGCTTCTAAGCTTTACTGTATTTTATTATGTTATACTATAATATTATACAATCTGTAACAAAAAGGTTCAACAATACTGAAGGTTCCCTACTACTACTGTCCCTTCAGTATTGTAGACTCTTTTTGTTAATTATTGTGTTACTATACAGGCTGTTAGTTTGAACACCGTTATCCTTCTAGGATTTCATTGCACTCATCATTATGAACAACTTTTACTATGTGGCCAACCTTGAAATCGCGAAAATAATATCTGCTGTTCCCTACATTTTGCCCTACTTTTGCCCTACCCCTACTTTTTGTATGGAACAGTGTTTTTTTTCGTGATATCAGGGTTGGCCCCGTAGTAAAAGTTGTTCATAATGATGACTACAATGATATCCTAGAAGGATAACGGTGTTTAAACTAACACCCCGTATTATAAGCCCACCGTGTGCGCCTTTCTCACCAGCCGAGACGGAACCCTAAAAAACGTGTTGTTTTCGGTTATTTTCTGCTAAAAATAAAACTAAGCATAAATAGTGCTCATTTAATTTGTCACGCAAACAAAACACCGACTGTTGCCAATACTCGGATGGACATTAAGAGGAAACACGGCCGCGATTTTCTATACAAATGTACTTCCCTATTATAACAATATATTTTTTTATATAAAATCTAGGTCTTCTGTTGACATGTCTCTGTGGTTTACTATTTTTCAGCAACTAATTTCTAAAGAAAATATACCCCTCCATAAATCACTATGAAGAGAAGAAATAGGGGAATACATTTGTATGAAGAATTGTAGACCTCGTTCCCTCTTAACCGCGAGCAAAGGAAAGAATAGGGTTTATGTGATTCATTTATTAAAAATAATAGGATAAATGTAGATTTTAACTGAAGCTGATAAATCGACTGGCGCTCTCTGTCTAACACGAAACTAAAATAATTATAACTTTGTTAATTGTGCACGTGTTAAACTTTTGTTTCCGATGATTGGTTTCGTTTTGAGTCAGCTTTTTTGCGAGTCTATATAAAAAAAAATGCATATCGTTTCGCATCCCTATCGCCTACATGTTATATCGATATACCTCGAAGCTTCATCGTCCCACCACAAAATTCTCAACCCTGTTTAAGGGAGTCATTTGTCTACTGACTTTAGCCTAGTATAGTATTATATTATCTTTGCTCTAGCTAAGCGGTTGGACGTCCAGCTGCGAATCAGTCGAGAATATCGGTACTGTCGCGAATTGAACCTGTGGTAGCCTAATCGGCAGACCGTCCGACTTGAAATCTTGTCCCGATGATCAAATACAGCCCCGTACTAATGAGCTGTTTGGAGTTTATGTACGGAATTTTATACTACAGGCTTTTCGGTGAAACCATACATCAGAAGAAGACATTCAAAGGCGTATGTGAATTGAACCAACTCGCAACTAGGCTAGCGTGGTAGATATTGGCACAATCACCCGTCCAGGATAGGCCTACGTCCACCAGTGAACTTATTAAATATTACGCTAATTATGCTGATAGATTTCAGACTTAGTAATAGATGTACAGTTATGAAAACGATGAGCTTCTTTCGCTTCACTTCCACCGTTCCGCGCAACCCTGTACTAAATGCATAGCTGGTTTGTTCCCCAAAAAGTACAATACAAGCGTCTTAATTTATAATAAATAGGTCATTTATAGTAATGCACAACATACAGAATATACTGACCTATTAAAAAAAGTCTTATTTCACAGTTATAATAGCAGATGTACGCTTTCCACTAGGCGAGTTGGTAGCCTGACGTCTACTTGATTAAAAACAACGTTTTATCTTGTACTGGCATTTCCATACAGATTTTTTTCGTGCGAATGTAGGTAGAACTTATTTACTTACTAAGGTGTTTATTTATTTATAGGAAAGGCATGACGGCCGCCAACTTTCGAGAGTAAAACTCGTCACTTCTCGTGGCAATCTACAATCTCATGCCGATTGGAAGCTATCATAAACTTACCAAATACAGGGCTACCATGCAAAAAATTCATATTACCCATAACAATCCACTATTTAACTATGACAACAACGATAAAAGTTTACAAACTAAAATCCACTCTAAACTGATGTACCTACCCTCGACATAGATTAAGTGTTAATATACTTAATCTATGCCCTCGATAACATGCAGATTTTGTTAAAATACCCACTACCCACATTATGATAGGAATGAAGGTACTTTTAAATATTATTGTAAGAAATAACACGAATCTGAAAGTGCACGTCCTTGTGAAAATGACCAGTCAAATTCAGCCGCAATTACGATTCCGAACAGTTGATAAGTGACTTTATAATATTACTTGACTTCGACATTTAGATACAAAAGCTATAAGTTTTACGGCTAACAAGCACGACGTACCGAGGTCACCTCAGATGCGATCTACCATCATTATTTAGGGCTCGCACGAAACCTAGATTGGGTTACTTGAGATAGGCAATCGGTACATTTATATCATAAATGTTAGAGTCACACGCCTCAACAGCCTAGACATTTTATGGGATGAGTGTAAAAAAGAAACTTAACTAACATCGCCCAGCAGGGCTAACATGCGCACCGCGAGAAAATTTTGTCGTGTCTTTATGTCGTGCGAAAACGAGACAATCCTGTTTTGTAGAATCGACAAAATTTTCTCGCGGTGCGCATGTTAGGCCTGCTGGTCAGTTGTTTAATCCGTTCTTCACTTACGTGTTTACTCGTTTGACCAGAACACATAATATAGTAAACACTATTAGAACAAGGTTATGCGGGTAATAGAGATGCACCCGCTATAGAACTTCCAATAGTTCCAAGTATTCGAATTAGTCATTGATACATACTAGTTCTCTCGTATTCACGCTTTGTTTAATAACTGAGCGTTAGTAACGCAACTAAAACACATCGGTTACAACGAAAATAATGCATGGATTTCTATTTATAAAGTTAATAAACACCCTGATTAATCTGAATCAAAATAGGTTTACTGCGTAGGCGCTTTTCATGCGACTGTCTGTATTTCAACATCCATATTTCAACACAACTGTTATTGAGGAAAACGACGCTCTTTTTTATCCATGTGGATATGTAAACATAACTTTACTTAAATACTATAGAACATGAATAATTGTAATATATCGCAGGTTCACAACACCCGCCCTTTTAACAAACGATTGGCAAATAACCAAGTCTCAGTGGGAACGACTACGTCTGCGCAATCTTGGCAAACATTCGATTGAAAGTCTACATCATTCGCCCAAGATAATAATTCTAGTAATTAAGTGGTCGCGAAAAAAGATTTTCCTTTTATAAAAACGGCAAACACAAGAAGCGTGTCGCCTTTAGAGGAGTATGTCCACAAACTCAATTGGAAAAATACGTAAATATTGTATAGTATACTTGTGTTGTGTAAATGAAATAGTACATAATAAATGTGTTGATGAATGGCCAATTAATAAGTTCGGGATACAAGTCGATTCTTGAATTAATGTACGGCTTTTGTGAACATGTTTCACAACTCCGCCATGTCACGTAAAAAGATAGGCTATCAAACGCAGGGAGTTTGTACAGATATTTATGTTTATGTATTTGTCATACTTACTCGGAGGAACTAGCTCTCTCTCTCTCATACTTATAAACATTAACCGTCTTATGCATAAAACACAAAAAAAGTATTTCAAACCTATTTTTGTTAAACAGTGTTTTGTCTCCAAACTCGAATCGTAATTCGAAAGAAATTTGACAAAACACTTTTTAACTAAAATAGGTTTGAAATAATTTTTAGTGTTTTGTGCATAAGACGGTTATTACATTATCAAGTAGTGACAGGTATTGGAATCCTTCACATCCATCTTAGTATGTACGGAAAGAGACAAAGAGACGACACAGCGATCTTGTCGTACTACGGAATTTTAAAAAGAGATTATCTACTGATATTATTTACAAATAAATTTTTCATACAGCATGACTCTAAAAATTCCTATCCCATAAATTGGCAAAATTCTTGAACGGAAACTTTTTCTCTCCTGACAATACTGTGGGTAGGTACGTCAATTGGTGAATTTATCTAATCATCTTCTCCGCATGTACTACAGGGTTGCTAGTATTCAGAACTATTTGCAATAGTGGCGACTGGCGCCCCTACTAATTTCTACTGTTTTTTGCAGTTATACTGTAAGCAAAATATATTTTTACAGAAACCTACCTTTTTCAGACACCGAAGAAGCTGGTGTACTCATAAAAAAATCCCCCAACCAATCGCCCAGATCATAGAATGTCATATACATTACGGCTAAAGATGGGTGTGAAAATAAACTTAAGGTTAGCCGGGGTATTTTAAGGTTATTTCGGGGAAAGGCAAATTTTAGAAATAATGTTTATTTGCGATAAATGATTTCAACATTAGCCGACTAAACTGCAGATTAGCCTATATGCAATGGCTAAGTATTTGATAGACAACTGGGCCTGCAGCGGGATAAGAGCATTTAGGGTGAGATAATTTAGTTCTAATTTTAGAACTATCCTTAGTTACAGTTTAGGAGATTGACCACACTCTTAACCGGCATCTTGCTGAGTTGGGGCCGGTTTGTGGCAAAAGGTAAACAATTTATTATTTATTTTTGTTTTACTTTTCCGTGTTCTGTGTAACTGATTTTTTGTTTATACTTTTGCCACGAATAAACTATTGTCTATTGTCTATTAACTGACGGTATTAAGAATCACTTAAGTAAAACAAAGTACTTAAGTAATAAGGCAAAAAAAAAATTTGAAAAAAAAGAGAGGGAGGGTAAAAGAGATTGAATAGTTATCATCCCAAAATACTAATTATTTTATAAAAATAGTTTTATTTCATAAATAATTATTTCATTCTTCTTCCCTTTTTCATTTACTTGATAATTTTTAGCCAAGCTGTTGCGTCTACACTTAGTTTAACCGGCTAAAGATAAGGTAAATAAACATTAGCCTCTCTTCGAAAATAAACTTAAGATTAGCCGGCTAAAATTAAGTTAATTATCCATCCATCTTTAGCCGTAACATACAAATATACAAATTGAATTGGCTGGAAAGTCCTTATCTTATTATTTGCCAGCTCTATGTTGACTTTATGATTGTGAATACAACAATGTTAAACATGAACGTAAAACGTTAAAATTGTGATCAGCAGAAAAACAATTAGACAATAAATATCAGCATGCAAATGGTAATGATGTCATGATGGTTGCGTGCTGGACCTATGCCACTAGATATCAGGCTACCATTGACGGACACCAAGGCCGTATAGCTCCCACGTACCTACGTATTGTAGTTCACGCTATTTTCTACACTTTACGTTTACGCCTTACCTCGCTTGTGCCGCCTGTCGTCGCTGCTTCGTCGAACTTCTTTTTCTTTACGCGTCTGGGATTTTTTCATGGAATCTCTTTCCCTGCCAGCTGTCTGCGCACTCCAAGTGCCGGACCGCAAACGAACAGAGTCGGGAACTTTAGCCACTTCTTTTGTCAACTTTTTTTGTTGTACTTCTTGAGGTTCTTTTTTGGGAAGCGACACCTGAAAGTAATTAATGTTGGGGAATAGCACATAAATTATTTTTATGGCCTATGCATTTGCTAAGGGGTCTTGTTTGAGACTTTTTGTATGTAACAAAGCAGTAGATACCACCAAGTTAATATTTTGTGGATACACTTTTTAATCAATTAATAATTTGGGACTTTATTTAGTGACATTATTATTTTTGCAATATAGGTTTGAATTTTAATTATTACCTTACTTTTTATAGTAATCCATTCCACCCAAAAGCAAAATTTCCTAATCTTTTCAACCTACCTCTTTCTTCGGTTCATTTTCGGTTCTTTTAACCCAAATGTCTTCATTGCTGGTTGGCGATTCGTCCACAATAGATCTTATCTCTATAAGACTACTATCAAAATAATGTTTGTCTCGGTGGAAACTGGTGCCTGAAAAGATCGAGTGCACACTGGGACGATGCTCTTCAACTCCTTTAGTTCCAAAGTGCACAGTATGTGCACTGTGAACCTGCGAGCGCAGAGCAAGTTCAACCTTCGGCGACGGCGACGGCTGCGGCGCAACCGTCGGCGGTATTTCAGTTGTAGTAGTTACCAGAAACTTGTGTTTAGCACCTATCACAGTGCGTTCCATGCATTCCTTTTTTTTACCAAGTTCTTGATCCTTAGCAGACGGTTCATTGTCAATGGCTTCAGATTGCTCGTCGCCAGTTTCACTTATAACGTCGTCTCTGCCAAAAGTCGTCATACTGCTTAAAGAATTCAAATCTATATCTATTTGTGATGAAATAATTGACGGAGGCGGATCGTTTTCTTTTTTTTCGTCATCTTCATCTTCTTCTCTGCACTGAGACAGTCGCCTGCGTTCAGCGAACGTGAAAGGTACATTCGAGGCGGAATTGCGACTGGACAGGTTGTTGCAATGATTCATAAAGTAGTGTTGAAAGAAGCTGTCAGTTTCGGGCGTATCGGTGCCATCGCCTTGTATGATGTCTTTGAGAGCGGCTAGTGATGTGATAGTGTTATAGTTTATCGCGTTGACTAGGTCCTCGCTGTCGGAAGAGCTGGCCGAACCGCGCTCGGCCTCCACCACTGTAAGATTGTTAACCTTACGGCACACCTCGTCCATCGCCTTATCGGTGGCCGCGTTTTCTTCTTTCTTTTTCTCATTTTTGCGTCCGTTCTTCTTGACCTTTCCTTTTGAAGTAAGTTTTATTTCAGTCTCCATTGAGCAGCATGTATTGTCGAAACTAAATTTCTAGCAGTGCAGCAAATACTATAAAGGCACTTTACATAAGTTCCACAGTTAAATTCGCGTATAAAGTCACATGTTAACTTATTTGGTTTCCATGTCATAAGTATAGTAGCATCGTAACCAGTTTTGTTGCTACAATTACCGCGTGCATTCCTCGCCGGTGTTCACTGATCGTAAACTATTTTCAGCTAGCATTTTACGAATCTGAAATCGAAATGTATTTTCATGGTCACGTTTCCCATTTTCACAAACGTAATGTACCCACTAACGGTAGGTGCGCGGTCGTCATAGAAATAGAATTATTCAGCCATTTATCATGTGACAAGCTAATTATGCAAACACGTAGTCTTGGATAATGGTGTGTCTAATAAAATTAAACAGATACTAGGTTGGAGTGTGCAGCTAGAGTAAACGTAGGTTTTTAAATACTAATTAGGTAAACAAAGTGTATCAAAACCACATCAGTATTCATATTGTTTCCTTGAACGAAGTTTATATAGTAAAATATTCGCAAGTCCCTAATTTTATTATCTACCTGCTATTTGTACACATGCACAAATTTATAAAACATCACTTATTTATCCTCTACGAACTAATACGATCTTGTTCTTATTATTATTATTTTCTACGCCCATTTTAAATACTTTTAAAGATAAAAAAAAACTCACTGAATTGGAAAAAAATAAGTCGTAATCTTTAGAATAGCAATGCAAATATTAGCTAACAAACATTTCCACATTTATAATCAATGTAAGACGTACGGAACTATCACATTCACAATATTATAAAAGCGAGAGTCACTCTCTTCAGATCAGTCAGTTATACTGCACGAACGAGTTCAGGCGATTTCTATTGTCTCTGCAAACGGTGGCCACATATTTGCTGACGGCGTTAGTCTGCGCCTGGACAACAAGACTTGGCCAACACGTTGACAGTCGAAAAGTAGAATTATCCGTGTACTCAAACCTTAGGACATTTCCTATACGTAGGTGGCCAAGTAGTACAAACTATACCTCCTTGAAACAACTAGGACAAGATGACATGTAGTCTTGTACGCTCGCAATGGTTGAGACAACGGGCTGGGGCAACATGAATTTGCTTGGATTACAGAAGAAATGTCCATACCTAAGTTTCCAGTACTCGTTATTTGTCGGTGAAAATGGCGGTGGAACACAAATGCTATGTTAAGAGGCAAACAATAGCTGATCCTACGCACCTCAGCAGTGTCTGGTCTAATCACATAGATACAAAAGAGAACCGTGACGTCGTCGACGCGCTTGCGCCACGTTTTGTACGATTGATTTGTTGAAAAATTATAATGTAAAAAAAATCTTTTAAAGTCTTACGTATAACCCTTAGGTAATAATTTAGTTAATATATTATCATACTAGAGGTCGCCCGCGACCTCGTCCGCGTACGTAAGAAATTCGCCCCGCTACCAAATCCTCGTATCTTCCGTACCGCTAGGTACATTACAATGTTTTTTTCCTCCCCATATGCACCACATAAGGTCAAACCTAGCAAAAACTATATTTATTTTTTATTTATAGGCTTGCGTTTGACTGCCATCTCGTCTAATGATAAACGAAGATGCAGTTTACGATGGAGCACGCTTGCCTAGAAGAAACCGATTTCCTCGCGACTTGAAGACACCCAGATTATAATTATCGGGAAACACCCACTCGGGCAGCGCATTCCACTGTTTAGCAGTTCGAATAAAGAAAATGGAATCAATCAAACCGTTTCGTCCGTTTCAAAACGAGTTTTTGGTACATCAACCATAAAACGGTGTCGAAAAAATATTATGGTTTTAAAAAGTCTATCCAAATACCAATTTTCATCACTTTTCAGCACTATAACTTCAAAACAAATAATTTCCATATAAATATTCATCCCCCATTTCTCCCCCATTAAGTCATCCCTGTTAAAAAAAAGTTGAGTGTACCAAATTTTATTTTAAATGAAAATTATCCAAATACCAATTTTTATCATGCACAGTAACTTCAAAAACCAATAACTAACTATCCACACAAAATTTCACCATTTCACTATCTTGAGTCATCCGTGTCAAAACATATTGAAAACAGTATTTTGTTTTATTTTATATGAACTGTCCTAATACAAATTTGCATCGCTATAACTTCAAAAACAAATAAGTTTCCATACAAAGTTTCATTCCCCATTTCACCCCCTTCAGTAAAAAATATATTTAAAATACCATATTTTAATTTAAATGAACTACCTAAATACCAATTTCCCAGAACAAAAAAGTTTCCGAATACAATTTCACCCCGGTGTCACCCCCTTAAATCAGCCATGTCAAAAAAATATTGGATACTGCATTTTTTATTTCATATGAACTATCCAAATACCAATTTTCACGACTCATCATCAGCCCGGAGACGTCCTCTACTGAACAAAGGCCTCCCCCTTAGACCGACACACTGTACGACAACCTGCCATTTGCATCCACTGGTTGCCCGCGACGTATTCCCCTATTTTCTGCCTGGATTATGCATCTAGAGCAAACTTTTTTTTTACTAAGTCTTTGTCTACTATAGACATGCCTCTATTATTTTCTTTTTTTCAGTAACTAATTGTATAAAATATATAAACCTTCAAATATCTTCATAGTAATTTTTGATGAAAAAAAATATTACTCTATAGGCATTATCCAGTAAGAAAATAGGGGAATACGTTTGTATGGAGATTCGCAGACCGGATTCCCTCTTAAGAAACGGAATAACTATCATTGCAAATATGAAGTAAATAAACAATATACATCGGCCTTGATATCACTAACGACATTCATAAAACTAATTAAGATCATAAAGTCATCATGTGACTACTAGATACGAGGAAGTGCGACGCTTTTAACATATTAAGACTGTTAAATACTTTGGTTATGACATTTTTCAAGAAAAATACTTAATCTATTAAAATATAGTTATTTGAGTCAGTGGCAAAATAGTAACTAATGACGAAGGCCTCGGCTGATAAGTATTTATAGATATCCTTCACAATGTCCGGGCTACACCAGTAGCCCGGACGCCCATATAATACGTAGTAAGTCACTAAAGAGAGAAGGTAGGGCCTTCGCTTTTCTGTGGTAGTAAGTATCTACCGTACCTACTATTGTTCTCTGTGATTTAAGTTTATCGTAGAATGTCTACGACTAACATTTACTTTATAATTGCGTTGCAAATCATGCAACATTATTATAAATTAAATCGATATTATCATTTCACAACAACTTGTGTAAATAAGTAATATTTTGTTTATCATCGACTATACTTATTATCATCTTATTTTTAGGGTTCCATACCCGAAGGGTGTCCAACGGAACCCTATTGCTAAGTTTAATTTTTCAACCGACTTAAAAAATGGAAGGTCTCAATTCGACTGTATGTTCTTTTTGTATCATTATCATCAGCATCAACAGCCGGAAGACGTCCACTGCTGGACGAAGCCTACCCTTTAATAGGGAGGGGTTAATAATCTCCACGCTTGGTAGGCGGCTTGGGGATCGCAGAATGCTCACCACCGTTAACTAAGAGGACGCTGCTGCCCGTCCTCCGGCGGTTCTGGTTGCAGTTTTAGGACATACCCCAGGTCCCGGTCCAGGTCTTTTTGTATGTTTGTTAGTAATAGCGTACTATTACTCTACCAATTATAAATTGATTTTGATGATCCTTTTTTGTTTGGTAGGTATCATTCAGAGGTGGAGCCGTAGCCGTATACATTTTATCAAAATCGGTTTCACTTTGGTTTTTAAAAACAAATCAAAATAACATAAAAAAGTAAGTCATCCAGGTAATCGAATATGAAGTAGTTTTTTTTTTAAGGAGGTAAGTACTTTTCCTTGCTTTTTATTGGGCTACTATAATATTTCAAGTCCATGAATACTTAAAAATAAAATATATAAAAACATTACGTATCTCTTTCGGGTATATTGGTAAACATTTACAAAACAATCTCCATAAACCTCTTGCTTTTGCATATGTACAATGTGGCAACCCCTTGATATAGCATTATAGAACAACAGAATTTTACGGCTGTTAGCAGAAGAGCTAAAACCAGAACAAAATTTAAAAACACTAGTAGTACGGGAAAATATTACCGCGGGAAAATATAACCGCGGGGAAAAAAAAGCAGGGTTGCACGATGAAGCACCCCACTCTTCGTTACAACTTATTAATATAAAATATGTAACAAAAAGGTTCAACAATACTGAAGGGTATGTAAACATCATTATGAACAACTTTTACTATGGGGTCAACCCTGAAATCACAAAAAAAACAGCTGTTCCATACAAAAAGCTTCGTCTATCTTGGTCAAAATGTATGGAGAGCTGATTTTTTTTTCGAGATTTCAAGGTTGGCCCCATAGTAAAAGTTGTTCATAATGATGTGTACATACATACCCTTCAGTATTGTTGAACCTTTTTGTTACAAGTTGTATGTATATGTATAGAAAACAATAATACAGCAAACAATCGTCTAATAGGTACGTTACATGTACTAACACAATTAGGGTTGCCACCCGTACTTTATAATAAAGTATTGTACTCTATTTTGGCCAAAAGTACTTTATAGTTTATGAGGGCAGTAAAGTACGTGAAAATACTTTATTTTTAACCTGTGAAGATTATTTTAAATGGACTTCTATTTTTTACGTGTAACGGAACGGACCGTACTGCTTTTTTAATTTAGGGATTGATTGTAAAGATGTTGTTAATATATTTAAAAGTAACAAATATTTGATGGATGTTGCTAGAAGCAAAAAAAAAATTATGGAAGAGAAATAGTCTGGTAAATAAATAGTACTTTATTTTCAGATGTTGTACTTTTTTTTAAGCCTACAAAATTAAATATACTCTATTTGCTTAAAAAAAGGTGGCAACCCTAAACACAATGGATATCCGTATTCGTCATCGCGTACGCGTACATTTATCAACAAAGAATGCGGACCGTACTCGAGGGACCAATAACAACAATTAACAACAATTAAATCTGCTGTATTTTATTATTGGTAAGACGACCACAAATCAATTGGTCAAGTGCCGCATCTGTACCTATCTTTTTAAGCATCCCTGGCAACTGGAAACAGTTGTGCAATGTTAACGAGCGATATAATTTATCGTCAATGATATAATATTTATGTATTATTGGTATACGTCAGATTGCATAAATATACTGATGTTCCACAGTAGGATATCCTACTAATAATAACGCGAAATTTTGTATGTATGGATGTTTGTGACTCTTTCACGCAAAAACTACTAAATGCATTTGGATGAGATTTGGTATAGAGGTAGCTTATATCTTGGAATAAAACATAGGCTACTTTTTATCAATTCGTACACAACAATTAATAAAAAGTACAAAAACAGGCCAAAGTAATTTTGACTGAACAGGTTGGTCAAAAGTAGTTTGTATGTTTTTTAAGTTTAAAAAGTAAAAAAAAATATGACCTCTGGCAGGACTTGAACCTGCATACGAGCAATCAATGGGTTTCCATCCCATATGCTTTACCAATTAAGCTACTTAAGTCTCTGCCTCGACTGTTATAATTCCCAAAACTGTTTTAAACTATCAACTAAAGCGTTGATGGCGCCATCTGTAAATTTGACAGTCAAAAGTACTATTGTCGAAAGCGTACGGTCAAAAGTACTTTTGGCTGCAACATACACTAATCACAGACAATTTTTGAAGTTTTACTTTACAGACCTAAACTTACTAAAAATATAGCTGTTGTTTTACATTTCAGTCTATTAGACAACGGTGCAACATTTTTAGTAAGTTTTAGATGTCAACTAACCCTTCAAAATTGGCTGAAGTATTGAATTTACTAGACTCGTTTATATAAAATACTAGAGGTCGCCCGCGACTACGTCCGCGTACGGAAGAAATTCGGCTCGCTCCCAAAATTTGCCACTTTTTTTACCCCCCCCCCCAATCTTTTCTTAGTACACCCCTGCGCATCGAGCCTAATACACCCTCCAAATTTCAAGTCTGTACGACCACCGGTTTGGGCTGTGCGTTGTCTGTCAGTCAGTCAGTCATTCAATCAGTCAGGACAGAGCCTTTTACAGAACTAGATAGATTACCATATTTTTTTAGTATTTTCCTTCTACTTACTACTAAGTATAATAGAATATTATATAAGTACGCGTTATTAATTACCTAGTTTTAAAATTGAGTAGTGAATTAATTTTATATCACAGTGGTGATTAGAAAATACAACATTATTGTCGATAAGAAAAACTTTATCCTTACTTTGTCCGGAGCTCAATCATGTGATGAGCTCATATGTTTTAATAAATAATCTAATAAGACAATAATAATAAAGAGCCCTGCCCCGCTGCCGGCGGCAAACTAGGTTTAGGTTTTTTAATAATATTTATGTTTTTAAATGAATATTGTAAAAAACTTAGATTCAAGAAATAAAATATATATGTGAATAATAATAATAATCTATTAATCTATCATGTTTTTATTATTATTTCGTACGTTATTTACATGTTTAAATGTCTTTTATACGATTGTCGAGAATTTATTGTCTAGACAAACCTGAAGTAGGTTTTAGACAATAGAAAATATATTGTTTGATAGATTTTAAGATTCGTTAAATAAAACTTAGCAATGCTGAAAATTGTGTGGTAACCACACTAATTATTATTATTTATTTATTATATATATATTAGGTCTCAAGAGTGAAATGAGTTCAGGCAAAGTAATATGAGGTTATGAGATTAAAAAATCTCAAAATATGTTTCTGATAATTATAACCGTTTGCTCGCTGCCTAGCTATAACGCAGTGTGCATTAATCGCGTTGTGCCTAAACCAATCGCGAGATAGGCATATTGAGACTTAGGTCCATTGAGTTTTTGTTCAAGAGCGAGATAGACCCTATGAGACTTAGGTCCATTGATTTGTAGTTCGAGAGCGAAATACGACTTTATTGTTTACTAGCTGCGCCCCGGGGTTTCACTCGCATGATGAAAACTTTTAAATCGGTGAAAATATAAGAAACAGACAGTTGTTTCTTTCACATTAAAATAATATTAATTAGGATTAGAGTCCAATAATACTACTACAAATAAGGATCGTTATCATGATAGCAATTATGTTGGACTTATCTAGTTCAAAGTCATGACCGCGATAGATTCTCCGTGTTCAGTAAGGTATAGAATTATTGATGCTATGGCTATCCGGAATAAACGACCTTGAACTCGGGCTTCACAGTAATTGCTCACCTAGTCGGCTTATTCGTTACTTTACTTACAAAGCTAAAACTAAAAGAGAAGCTAAGTCCTATGAATAGAAGTAGAGGCGACACAGCATAGAATAGAGAGACTAGAGATTGTATACAGTTTGTTTGATTGTATAATGACCTAGAGATTTTATGTAGTGGAACGACGCAACCGCCAAGTAGTAGTGTGCAAGCACAAGTGTGTGTGTATTCCGATTTGAAGGGCAATGTTACCAGAGAAAGTACTGGCTATGAAGAGATTTAAGGTCTGATATCTCAGGGTGACGAGCGCAGTGCATGCGGCGCAGGCTTGTATTAAAAAGTTCACTACTGTTAGTGGCAGGCGTGACGCTTACCACCAGGTGAAAGTCTTGCTCGTCTCGTCACTTGACAGTATAAAAAAAAGTTCTTAGGTTAGAACGGCGTCAAAGCAATGTTGTAAAGCAATTGAATGGAAAACCGCTGTCGCCAGTTTCACACATACTCGTATTGTCACTACATAAGACGCAATGCCAATCATTGGTCGCGCATTTGTAGTATTACGCTCGAAATACCATTTTGTAACATTTTGAATTAGATCTAATTACGATGAAATGTGGTTTGTTTTGCTACGCGTCTATTTAAATTAAATCTTTTTTGAGTATTCCCAGTCTAAAAATATAATATTTAATACATAGTATTGTATCATATGCTTGCATTTATTTGCACGTATGCCCGGCTAGCGCGACGCGTCACTTTTCCGTTCTATTCAATTATCTCTTCAGTGATGTAAAGCCTAAAACTTGGTGCGATTTTAGTAAAATACAGGTAAATAAAATTGGTTGGTTCCCAACGAGTCACACTAAAACCAGTCACAGTGTGTTATGCGTTGGGATTTTTCTTCCCATCGAGCAACACTGTTACTCGATTAAACTTTATTCAAAAACTTGACCCAACGAGTCACACTCAGTGTGACAGTAATTAATCCTATCTTAATTTAAAAAAAACAATCGTTTCATAACTGACGGATGTTATATCGCTTTTATAAAAGATACAATAGAATGTACTGCTATTAAAAAGTAACATATATTTCTATTACAGTGCATCGGTGCGGCTAAAATAAGTATACACAGATTTTAGCCGATCTTTTTCGGTGTAGATAGTACAAAGTCTAAATCAGTATACACTGATTTTAGCCGATCTTTTTCGGTGTAGATAGTACAAAGTCTAAATCAGTATACACTGATTTTAGCCGATCTTTTTCGGTGTAGATAGTACAAAGTCTAAATCAGTATACACTGATTTTAGCCGATCTTTTTCGGTGTAGATAGTACAAATTCTAAATCAGTATACACTGATTTTAGCCGATATTTTTCGGTGTAGATAGTACAAATTCTAAATCAGTATACACTGATTTTAGCCGATCTTTTTCGGTATAGATAGTACAAAGTCTAAATCAGTATACACTGATTTTAGCCGATATTTTTCGGTGTAGATAGTACAAAGCACAAAGTATTTATTTAATCATTTGTATGTATGTTTCTTTGGTGTGAGCAATAAAGAGTTAATCATCTATCTATCTATCTACAAAGTCTAAATCAGTATACACTGATTTTAGCCGATCTTTTTCGGTGTAGATAGTATAAAGAAATCATAAACTCAAAATGAATCGATAAGGGATCTTTAAGTGTTCAATTGGCGTAGAATTAGCAAGTCGTGTGCGAATTGTAACTGCCGAATAACACCAATGACATCATCTTTTATAAAAAGCTTAAGCATGAATTCATAAATAGGTAGGTACCTACTCAGCGGCCACAAACGACTGTTGAACTTATTATGTTCGTGTTGACCATCTTATCAGACTTGAATAGCCACCATAGTATTTTTAAGTACTTTTCAGGAGTCAAAAAAATTCCGTTAGCTTGTTTAGCCATCTCACTACTGATACTGGTACTGGTAACTCGACATATTCCCGGCAGGACCAGACAGGGGAGAAAAAAAACAAACAAAATAAAATAAAAATGTTGTAGTGGTTTTTACTGAAAACATAAGTTTTTTGCCACTAATCGTAAAAACTACCAAAATTAAATTTTGAAAAAATATTGGTCACACACACCACACAAACACACACACATTCACATCACACACACAAATTCTAAATATTTATAAATATTTTTTTGCTTTTTTAAATAATTTTCCCATATTTATATATATATATATATTTTTTAAGTTTTTTAAATATATTTTTTACTGTTTGGTTAGCCCCCCTATCTGCTCCCGCCGGGAATACGTCGAGTTACCAGGAACCCTGTATAAGCTACAGACGACATTTGTCGTATTATAATCAGCCAAGGGAACCTAACAGTAAGGTTATCTACTAATTAAACGATTGTTACAAAACATATTAGGCCCCCATCGCCATCTCTCTCGCACACCACCACCTTTTGAGGATATGTGGAGAATAGCTGGATTAAGGTATGAGGAATAGTGATAGGTGAAATTGTTAAAAAAAACTATCAAAAAGATTCAGCAAAGACAATATAAGCTAAATAAAACGAGCTTACATATTTAAAAATAGGCAAAAAACTAATTTTTACTAAAACTGAACACAATTACGGGACCCTCCCTGAACGTGGGTATGTCCTTAAACTGCAACCAGACCAACCGGAGGAACGGCAGCAGCGTCCTCTTGGTTAACGGTGGTGAGCATTCTGCAATCCCCAAGCCGCCTGCCAAGCGTGGGGATTATGGCAACACCCCTCTATTAAGGGGGAGGCCTTCTTCCAACAGTGAACATATTATGGCTGACGACGACGGGACCTTCCCAGGATCTTGCCGCGACACACACAAATGTCTTTCAAAACATTTCAACTCCTTTACTCGTACCAATCCCCACGCTTTATAAGAGTATAATTAGGTATTTAATTTATGCCATAAAACGTAATATCGAAGTAAAATACAATTGACCTAGATTGCTAGGTAGATTTATAATAAATGATTAATATTAGAAACTGGATTCCCGAGATCTAGGTAAACTGTCGGCGCATAAGAAACAAGTCAGCATGAAACTTATGCAAATGTTATTGGAAATATGAAACATAGAGTAATATTATCCAATACCATTCTATAAAAGTACGATTCCCGTGAAATGTAAGCAACATGCGATGTTAATTACATAAATACGCTTCACACCTAAGCCTAGCCGCATATGGGGCACGCGCCACAACCAGAAAACGCTACCGCCACCGAGATGAGGACTCCAGTGATACATTTTAAACGAACTCACCGCACACGGTAGATGTATGTGTGGCTAGACTCAGGCATTTTGTGGATGTGGCACGTGTCTCGTGTGCATTACACTAAATGAATCCATTATATATAATAAACCTGCAGTGACCCACGATTTCTGGGATAAAATGTAGCCTATTTTATTCAAAAGGTATAAGCTACCAAATATTCATTAAAAAACGCCGTTTTTGATGCGTGTTTGAGTAACAAACATACTATATTACTTTCATATTATAATATTCGTAGGATAGTAGGATAAACAAATATTAGTAGACATTTCACACCGAGTCAAACTAAGCAAAAACACTTTTTTGAAGCCTATTGTAACTGCCTATTGTAGCCGCGCGCCACTGTCTCAACAATTTGAAACTATTCCCTGAATAATGGTATGAAAAATCATTCGGTAAAACTGCTGAGAAGTACATCATAAAATTCACAAAGATTAAGCAAAAATACATTTTGTCATTGGCCTCTATTATACAAGTACGTATTATACGTACAATACTTCATATTGTCGATAGCAAATTGAAGCCGTTTGATTTTCGCCATTTTGGCGCTGATAGCCAACGGATAGCAGTGTGCCCACACTATTATGGAACTAATATATAATATGAAACACACATCCATGGAACTAATATTTCGTTGACACAAATGTCAATTTTAGTACCGGAGATGTTCGAAAGGGCGCTTCAAGTTGGCACAAAAAAAGCTGTAAATTAGTAATATTAGTATGTATTTGATAAAGAATATTTAGTCCAGCTTACTTATATAATAGAGGTCAGTGGTTTATTTGATGACAGCAACCGTTCATGTTAGAGGTATTAGGTAAACCAACTGGATACCCCTCTGGTCGACTTGGTGAATAGCCTGGGCTTAGGGGTTTATCAACTCGGATAGTGTTGATAGAAAGAAAGATAGCAATAATTTGTTTTGTAAAATCGGTAAGGTCTCGTAGTAGTACAGGTATAATATCATAAAAAAATTATAACTAGTAAACAACCCTTGAGTGATCTCACAAAAATAGATTCAACTCAGCATAATTAAAAGGCCACAAATCAGTTATTTTAATTTATCTTGTGCTATATTATGCTTTGATATTTTACTCATTTCATAGTTGACAAACTTAAATGTATTAGTATTAAGTTCTTGATGTCTTGATTGAACTAAATTATAAATAATAATAAAAATTATGAAGTAAATAAATTATTATTATAATTTATGCTGTTTACAAATTCACTCACGAGATGCCCACTTGAATGATGGGACTCAGCCCATACAAAAAGGTATAAATCCAAGTGTATTAATACTTAAAAAGGGAACAACGTACATATATTTTTGATTCCAAAAAAAAAACAAAAATCTACGGACCCCGCCGAGAGCACGTACCGATGCACACTTGACATATTTTTTATACTGCTTTCACAGTCTACTATTATTTATAAGTAGTTAGAATAAGTGAAGCCATACGACAAAACGGGTGTACCTACTATAGTGAGATAAGTAGTTGGACGTAAACAAGTTAGCAAAGTTGAAGAGTCCCCATGCGGAAGTATTAACTTATATATATTATATATCTATCTACATGTGTACAATAATACCTATGATTCCTCATTAATCACAGTCTGACATCAGATTTGTTTTGTACCTATTCAATATATTATTATGTAGTAGATACGTGATGATTTTATTGGTGATATTAGTTTTTTCTGATTTTATTAAGAGGGAATCCGGCCAACATAACCCTCACATATTTAAAAGGTTAAGAAAATATTTGAAGGGTTATATTTTCTTTAGCAATTAGTTGCTGGAAATAGGAAAATACAGGGACATGTCTACAGTAGATCATCACTTAAAAAAAATATTGCTCTAGAGGCAATATCCAGGCCTCCTAGCACGCGCCGAGGACTAATTGGTATTTCCCCGCGCGGGAACGTGATAAAGCTAGAATATGGATACGTCTGTCTCGTTTTCGCGGAGAAAAAAGAGTGGATAGACGTTTATCACGGCTCGCGTGCTAGGCGGGCTGGAAAAGAATAAGGGGATACGTTTGTATGTAGTATCCTAGACCGGATTCCCTCTTAAGTACTAGGGGAAAGTATCCTAAGTTAAACGTAAAAGTAAACAGAAAGTCAGAGGACACAGTTACTTTTTACTAATAATAACATATTATTACGCGCCTGAATTATATGCTTGTATTTTAAATATAATATTTTTTATTACAGCTCTGTATCGTATGGTAAATGCGAGAGAACTGCAATTATCTGCTGTAATGTGTTTCCTTAGGTTCATTGCCATTAAACGATATTTATGCGTTTTCTATACATATAAATGTTTTTTATTTGGTTCTGCTTGCACTTGGCTGTTTTTTTCTGCGTTTACTGCTGCTTCTATACATAGAAGCAAGGTAAGTGATACATGTATCACTTACAGTTTTTAAGAGAAAAAAAAAAAAAAACTTATATTAGGGTACCAAACGGGGACATGCAAATCTATACTAAATATCTATGTTTACCAAATCATAATGACTTAATATTCCTTATGGTAATTTCTTTGATTTTAATACTTTCAAGTGACGAGACGAACACGTTCGCCTGGTGGTAAGCGTCACGCCTGCCACTAACAGTAGCAGTGCTAGAATTGTGAACTTGCGAACACAATCCTGCGCCGCACTGCATTGCTCTCGACACCCTGAGATATTAGATGTTAGATCTCTTCATACCCAGTAATATATCTGGTCTATGAATGAAATGACCGTGACATATCTTTACAGACGAATAGGCGACGGATAACTAACGCGACTGAACCATTTTGATATGGACGGAACCCTAAAAACGGACGGAACCCTAAAAACGGACTTTACATTGAAGCCAATTGGTATCACTGATTACGTGTCCCACTTTTTGTCGGTTGTGTTATTGTAGTCAGATAAATTTACAATTTTATTTTACTAACTACTCGGAATGTGTACGAAGCCTCATTGCATCAAAAAATCATCATCATCATCATAATTAACAGCCATCTTTGACCCGCTTGTGGGTATAGGCATCTTTCTTGCTACGTCGCCGTAGTCCGCATTCGTCGTCAGCTATAAGACGTCCACTGCAGGACGAAGGCCTCCCAATAGAGGGGTGTTGCCATAATCCCTACGCTTGGCAGGCGGCTTGGGGGATCGAAGAATATGCTCACCACCGTTAACCAAGAGGACGCTGCTGCCCGTTCTCCCAGGGGGACATACCCAGGTAGTCCGCCTTGGTAGCGCTTATTCAAACAAAGGATAAAGCAATTTCAAAATAAACTAGATCATAATTTCATTTCTCTACAAAAGTGACCTTTACCGAATGGGTTAACAAGTTGCGGCTCAGAAGGTATACGATATAAATTATACCTACCTATCGACAAAATGATACAACGGTAATAGCGTTGTAGGGAGCTAAACGAACTAATCGATGTTAAGGTTACTAGTTTATACCTAATTGCACTAACACATGGGTTCTCAACCTCCGCGTGCGCGGACCGCGGCCCATTGATGCTCCGACCTAGACATGACAGTCGCAAAATAATAATAATAATAATCACAGACATACATAGTAAAAATCATTGCAAATAATAGATTGACGTAGGACGTAGGTATAGTAGATTATGCAACAAGGGGATAAAGCAGTATCTTAAGTCACGGGCGGCAAATGAACCCTGAGCGTAGCGTTAACTCTAGAGTTAACTCAGGAGCGTAGGGGGAAGTTATTTATGTAGATTCCTGAGTGATGAGAGGGGTTCAACCCGAACAAGACGAAGATCCTAGATGTGAATACTCTACTTTTCATACTTTCTGCGAGACAATAAAAACTCAGAATCGCTTTTTTTACAAACTTTTTACAACATAATGCCAGTATCTATGCTAAGAGTTTTCATACGATATTTACCGTTCCAAATTCAAATCATATTACAACCCTAGAGGTTTTCATATAACTTTATTACGTTGTTGCTTTGTTACGTTCTTTACGTTGTGATTGCGTAATATGTAAGGACTTTGTCGAGCTGGTGAGCAGGTTAGAGAAGTAATTAAGATGCACGGTGCAAGACACGCAGTTGCATGAGGTCGGTAAGCGCACACTTTCTTCGTGAGAAATAGTGACTCGAATCAAAAAATATCACTATAAGATCAAAACACCACAGTAAGGAAACACCTAACCTGACAAACCGCAAAATCACACGACATAAAGAAGAATCTAACAATACCTAGAATAAAAAAAAACAGGTAATGTCTCACTCATTTGACACAAGTTAGTTAATAGACATGACCAAAATAAATATCTATAAATAGATATCTTTTTGGATCGCTGGTCGTCCTAAAAATGTTTAAGAAACACTATACAGTAACAAGTTGCATCGTCAATTATCCCGTTTGTAAACCAGCCTATTTACCGCAATAGATCCACAGTTTAAGTACGTACCAGTAACTGCATTGAGTTTCCGTTGTTCTAAGGAACTGACTCTGAAGAAATTCTCGAACTTTGCTTTGAATAGTTTACTTATTACTCCTTGGAAGAGCTGTATTGTATTCGAACCCACTTAATCTGATTTACTTAACACGCAATCTTATTTATTATGATTGTTCGCAACTCCAGTATCCTCCTATTTTGCCTACAACTTTTTATAAAGATGACATCACACATCAACGGTGCTCAAGTTATCGTTGCATAAACATGCACACAAAAGCTGTTGTTTCTTCGTAAGATTATGATGCTTGCATTAGGTTCGAACAATTATATCAACAAAGTAGGTATAACAAAAAAATACTAACAATAGTCATCATTTTATAAAATTAATAAACAAAAGTTTTTTTTTTTTTTAATATAATGATAGCTTTTGTGTGTACTCAGTATGGTGTAAGGATTGTAACGACACCCCATACATTGAAATCTGTTCAGGTTTTTAAAAGTTATGGTGGAATAAATAAACTCACATAACACATCATTAACCCAAAAACAAATACACTGCTTTTTATGGGCAGTCGTGTAAAAAACACTAATAATTACATGCTATAATGTAGTTACTAGTCCCGTCAAATCAAATCAATAAGCCCAAACTCTAGGGGCTACTAAAAGCCGTCGAGGAGTTCCACTACCTACGTCTCGGCTCCATCATCAGATCAGACCCTCGTTAACAAGTGTAATGTATACGAATCGTTATAGCCAAACAAATGCTCCGATACCCGAAGAGTTACCATTGAGGAGGATTACTTACACCATGCTACTCCTGGAGAGTTGAACTTGAACTACAAGGTTCTGGGGGTAGGAACCGGACGGAACCGTTTAGGGAGTGTTAGCTTAACAGGAGAACGAACAGAACATAACGGAACGAAAGAAAGCGGAAAAGAGCGTAACTTCGCTACACGTACAAAGTTACTGAAAATGGCTACGATGAAATTGCTGAGAATAACATTAAAAAGGTAACAAAAAATAATGTTGATCTAAACAAGTTTTAGTATAATATATACCTAAAAATAGATTTTAGGTTTAGCTTATTTTTATGAAAAAAAACTTGCTTGAAATTTTATTTATTTCTAAACTTTTGTACCCAATTTTTTACTCTCAGTTGTGTCACCGACTGCGATTTTTTAACAATTTCTTTCAGAAAGTGTTATCTTCATCGTCATCAACAGCCAGAAAACGTCCACTGTTGGACGAAGGCCTTATAGGAAGGGTTTACCATTATCCCCACGCTTGGCAGGCGACTTGGGGATCGCAGAATGCTACAACCGTTAACCGAGAGGACGCCGCTGCCCGTCTTCTGGTGATTCTGGGTGCAGTTTTAGGACAGTGATTATACATTCAATAAATATAAAAACCGACTTTTATTTGGTCTACCTACCTGGATGACATCTTTTCACATTTCCTGTTATTTTGATTTATCCAAGTAATTTTGATTATAAAACCAAACTACTGAAAACTAAATTCGATAAAATGTATATTTTATGGGACCATCTCAGAAGTATCAACTACCAACCAAAAAAAAATTCATGAAAATCAATTCATAATTGGCAGAGTAATCGCGTAACATACAAACAAAACATAGTCAAATTGAGAACCTCCTTTTTGGAAGTCGGTTGAACATTTTGAAATGTGCGAGCGAGATAGCGGCGCAGAGCATTCTGAGCTTTAATAAGCAATAGCAATACAACAGTATATCCAGTAGTAGTTCACGACGTGTGACGTGATCGAAGTAAACATTACACTGAATACATAAATAGCACTCAGTGACGTCATCATGACCAATCATGAGCAGTTGCGGTATCGTAAATGGCTAGTATAGGTACTTACGATGAGACGAATGCGAACAAATCCGGAGTCAGTTTAGTACACAAGTACACACAGATCTGTGGTAGTATATCAAACCTCATTAAACGAGCGCAGCGAAGCCAAACCGAGAAGTAAGCCGAACGACCGCCCGTCCTGAACTGAAAACGCCTTATTGAGACTCCTGCTTAGGTACGTCATTACATACCCTAGACTCATTTCACACAAGCCTTCAAACATCGGGTATCTGATCAACTGCGTTTACCATAGACATTGCAACTATCTGATAACCAAGCTTGCCACATGTTTGTACCAAAAAAGTAAGTAAGTTAGTTCGAATCGGCTTAGAGGCCAATGCAAGATGAAAAGTGCCTTCCGAATGCGTATGACATGGTTTGACGATTGTTGTTCTAGAATAAATAAGCCCCACTTTAACGTAGTAACGACCAGCAGGCCTAACATGCGCACCGCGAGAAAATTTTCTCGATTCTACAAAACAGGACAAGGCCACGAATCTGTATAAGTTTGTCTCGTTTTCGCACGACATAAAGACACGACAAAATTTTCTCGCGGTGCGCATGTTAGCCCTGCAGGACCGACAGATTCACGTGTCCGACACACTGTAGCGCTCAGCTGTAAATTCTACAATGCCACTCACGGTCACCAAAACGGACACTGACCGGATTGTCTTTGCTGATCTTTTGGGAACACCTAGTCAAGTTATACCACAAGCGCTATCGTACCTTACTATCACGTCACTGAAGCAATGCAAGGGGGACCACGCACAAAAAAGCGAAAGCCCTATTTCTTAGGTAGAAAGGCTGTTAAAACAATGTTGTAAAGCAATTGTACGGAAAACTGCTTTCGATAGTTTCACACTAATTGTATTGTCAATACGACGTAAACATTGTCATTTGAAGCGAAACGCTCGAAATGCCATTTTGTACGAGATTAAAATTGATCTAATTACGATGCAATGTGGTTTGGTTTCCTATATACGCGTCTATTTAAATTGTCTTTTTGAGTATTCTCAGTCTAAATACATGTATATTGGTAGAATTTTCTAATTAAGCGCATTTGCACTTAATGCTGGCTAGCGCGGCCCGTCCCATTTTCGTTCTATTCACTTCTCTTTTCAGTACACGCATAATAAACTTTTTCAGTATATTATTGCGTAATTAGGTTTTTTTATTTATTGGCCATGGTGATGGTCTCGGTGTCTTCGGGGACAAGTCAGCCTTCGTGTATGTTTGTATGTTTATTCGTATGATTGTTTTGTATATCAAATATAAATAAGTACAAATTTCGAATTTACGACAAAAACTTGCGAACCGTTGATCAGATGTTTCAGAAATTTTATAAGCAACTAGTTTGTGCAAATACAATTTTCCATTTCAAATATGAACGAAATTAGTCAAGAGGCTTGGAAGGTATGGGGTCGCCGCGAGGGTTTCAGGGTGAACTACTAGTTTATTTGCGTCACACAATTGACAAAGTCATTGTGAAGACAGCCGATACTGAACTGAATACAGTGTACTATTAGAGCGGCCGCACACTATAAGAAAAACCAGAGTTAAAAAGTCCATGCATACATTTTGTACTAGGTCCCGCACACAATCAAATTTCTCGTGACGGCCGTCTCGCTCACATCAGTTTTCTGACAGCCAATTAAAAAAATATATAGTTCATAAAAATCCGTTCGATTGCAATGAAGAGACAAGGCCCTGAACAGTTTCACTATCTTGTTTGTGGTTCTGAAGATTTTGAACGAATGAAGCAAAGTAAAAAGGATAAAAATTATAAAGTAACCTTATTTCATTTATATCAGAATTTATATTTCGTTATTTCACGCAAATTAGTAAGTGCGCCTTGATAATTAATTAATTAATTACTATCAATAAAAATAACAATTACTATCAACAAAAAATAATAACAATATCGTAACGTAACAATAAATCAGAATTTCAACAAAATGATACAAGAAAACTCGAAATTGCACTTCACCAACGAACGCGAACTGTGAAGTGTGAAGGTGAGTGAACTGCTATTTCACAAGAAAAATGCCAAAAAAAAGTGGGCCATATCTCGCCAGCGCCGTCTATCTTTTGGTATTTTGACAGCTGTCAGAAAACTTCCCATTGCGCGCAGTGTGTTACGGTCGGACCGGCGCGCGCGAGAAATTCGTGTCTCATAATTTGCGGCCGGCCTTAGAAGGATTACTCCAACTTAGGACAGGCAGCCAACCAGGCAGCGGACGTGCAAGATGCAAATAAGAGAGCTCACGTTGCGGCGTCTATCCCGCTAAATTGTCTATGACACGCATACCAAATGCAAATGCCTATTCATCAAAAAGTCTACAAGTATATAATGATTGAAAATGCTGTTTTGTTCTTGTTTACTACGAAATCTGATCAGTCAATAGACAAAAAATAATTGTAGGTACTCCTTTGATCATGTTTATTATATATTTCTATGGCCTTCTTAAAATTCATATGAATTTTATGATGGTACTCCTTTAATTCTTAGTACAGCTCAGAATAACAAAGGCGATGAAACACTTTCTAAAATGTAAGGCTCCACAAAATCATTAACCAAATAGGTATAATAGCCACAAAGAAAACCTTGTTTAGTCTGCGAGTTAAGTAGGCATCTGTAGTAGGCATGCCTAGCATGCAAAATATTCTATTGTGCGTGGTGATGCGCATTGGAACATTTACTCCATTTCCAACGTAGTCTAGCTTAGCAAGCTCGCTTGTTTTAGCATATAAGGTAGTTTTGCATGCCATACTTTTCAGGTTGACCTGCACACTAAATGTCATACAATTTAGAGCTCTATTTTCAGGGGCAATATGTTTACCAAATTTGGTAGTAATCACAACAGTCAATAAATACTTACTGGTGTTGACTGTAAGTACCTATACAGGTTGTTCAAACTGATGTTAGGACTGTGCTATTATACTGTTATTACTGTTTATTATGTGTTGTATGCAGAGATATTCAGAAGAAGAGTATAATATATAATATAGTTATTTAAAAGTGTCAATACTTTTAACTTTGTACTCAATATTAAAGTTAATTCAATTAAATCCACAAAGTGGCATAAAAAGACGATTTAGTGACCCAAATTTAGTGATTTGAGCACAATATAACTGTATGTGATTAACTAAATGAGAAACATTTATTATGTAGGGAGGATAGAGTGTATGAGAGTCCCATAACACTGCACATACCTAATTGTGAAGCAAAGAAGCTTCTAACTGTATTAAATGATCCTGAATTAAAATAAAGTCTACATTAAAATTTTCTGTAAAAACATACCTGACCAAACTTCGAAATCAAAGTTTTTAAATCAATTATAATGAGATGAATGAAAATGAAGAAGCCTTTTTTATTATGAAAACTAACGTAGTCTTGACACATTTTTGTTTTATTTATATGGGTAAACACACATTTAATCAAATTGTATACTTCGACTATACCTAGTGACTAGTGCGAAACAAGACCACGTGCACGTTGGTCTCGTTGGAAAAGATCCCTGGATATGATCACAACTATGAAAATGAAAAATGTAAATATCTTTCAGCATAAACTTATTCAAATAACAACAACAACAGTATTGCTGTGTGTAATTAGTCGAAGTATCTGGATTTAATTAAACGTGAGAATAGGGTAGATGACTGATGTTTATATCGTTGAAACCAATAGCTTTGATGAAGATTTTAAGTAAATATAAAATGTTTATAAAAAAATATTTCAATCGGTTATTAATGTTCTGATATATAAGCGTTTAAAGTTTTTGGTATAGAAACTCTGTTCCTTACCCTCAAATCAAAAAATTACGTCAAGCCTCTGTGCGCCATACTTGTCAGAATAGAATTTATATGGCGTACAGAGAAGTGACGTCATAATCTCCTCTCTATCTAGCATGATGTTAAAATGCTTATTAGTTGTTTATTTTTGATCATATTTTCATATTGTTTTCATTAATCAGCTACACTTAAGAGCCACGTTTTAATAGGACAATTAAAAAACCAGTCAGCCCTTGATTTATTTAATACAAAAGGCTAAAATTATAAGGTTTACTATATAGCAGCACCCTGCTTTTTCACCCACTGTATATCGGACCCATAAATCTTTCCATGATGATAAAATGTAACCTAGTGCTAATACATACCAGCAGGGCTAGCATGCGCACCGCGAGAAAATTTTGTCGTGTCTTTATGTCGTTCGTGTCTAGGTATATGCTACCTCGTAATAACTTGTATTTGGCTAATTTTGCTGAAGGCGCGACTTATAGAGAATGTCACACTTTCCTATTACAGTCATGTTTTCAGACAAGACAAACAAACTTGTCTATAAAAATCAATTACTAAAAAAAAAAACTTTTTTTATCACTCCTAATAAATTGTTAGGAAATGAGTTAAGAAGTTATGCATTATTAAGGTTCTTTGATTGTAACTATCTAACTTTAGAATTTCACTCGTGCCTTTACAGTGTGAAGAAGTAACAAAATTATCGCACTGTCGCCTACCATCAGATGAGACGGTGGCCTACTTTAGACAATTTATTTTAAAAAACACTGATTTTACAATATTAGCGAAATATGACTTGCTGATGACTGCAATAGTAAAACAAAGGAGTTGTGTTAAATAGGTAGGTATGTATGTAGGTATGCTATTGCTTACAACATATCCAGTTGCTTTAGATAACTATTAGTGGATAAATTCCTTTTTTCATTGGAGCAGCCCTACTCTAAGTGTTCCGCGGAACCCTAGGGTTCCGCGATACCCCTGAAGGGCTTCCTCAAGAATTTAGAAAAAAAACAAAACAACCTCTGGATGGTCAATCGTTTTGAAGCAGTGTATCGCGAGTCACGAGGCGCATTTTTTTTTTTTAATATCTATTTATTATACTTGTTATACAAGTAATTAATAAGTAACTGATGCTTTGTAGTTTTATTATGCTTATTAATAAAGAATACACTTTTAAAAACTATTGTTTTATTGTAGGGTTCCGTCAAGTATTTCGCTTTCCAAAAGGCTTTCGTCACCAAAGAGTTTGAGAACCGCTGCATTAGAGGATTACTGGGTATGTGGGTTCATAATTTACATATAATAGTACATTATGATACAAGTGTGCTATGTTGGTCATTACACTAGAGGCTGTATTGTGCGATAAGGAAGCCGAGAGTGTATTGAAACAGCACAAGAGTTTCTTACAACTGTTTACATCAGACTTACGAGGAAAAAACAATATTTTTTTTATAATAATCAACCACACAGCGAAAACGTCAACAACCATTTGCGGGAAATGGCGCCCAAATCAGCAATGTGCGCGCAGGTTGAAATTTACTTCAGCGGCATAAGAACTATTTGTTGGTATTTCAAAAAACTGTAAGTATTACCCGGCTATATTAAGAGTGCTTCGTATACGTACGTCTAATTGCAGCCACGTACAAACTTGACTTTACTGGGTTATACCTATTATAGCACCATGTGCCGTAATGTAAAGTAAAAAGCACGCATGCGTAATAGCTTGGATTATGAGCCTAAAACCGATGCAATAAGATCCACTTTACGAGCAAGTGTGATGAAAAAATTATTATGATAGGCCTTTTCAGATATATTAATGTAATTCTATATAGAGCAGTAGGTATGTGCTGCACTGTGCAGTGCATGATGTGTGTCCTTTGTATTCTTATTCTCAACTAATATCTTACCAGATACAGGTTGCGTCATGTAAAAAGAACGCTGGAAGAAAGTAGAGGGGGTGTGTTTGCACACATGTACACTTGCGCACAAAAGTACTAGGCCTATTGTTTTAAATAATTATTAATTAGCCTTTTGCTCACAGCTTCGTATATTGGTTATTGCTAAGTACATGGCAAAATATATTAGATATCGCCTAAGTGCCTACTGCACAGCTTAACCGCCAGCATTCTTTTTACATGATGCAACCTATACAACTCTCTGAATGCTGTAAACACCTGTTAAGGGTATACATATCAGAACTTTTTAGTCATAAAGATGTTACTATAGAAATTATTTAATATGTGTACAGTTGGTGTTTCTATAAATAAATAAAAAAGCTCTCATGCAGCTAATTAATGAATGTAAATGTTAGCTGCTCCTGATGCAAGATAAATATCAATGAAAAGATGTTTAAATATATATTTTACAATAGATAGATTTACATAGATTTGTGACAATATAATTTCTAACGACTGTTTACAAAATATAATCTGCACAAATTTGATTGTCAGGTGTGCAACATAGATACTTTTACATGCCTGCTGGCGAAAGTGGTAACTTATTTCCGCCCCTCTATATGGTGCGAAGGTCTATGTCCACTTCCTCCTCTCAGAGGCACGTAAAATCGTATACTCACAATGGGGGTGATAACTATAGAACCTTCAGATCTCAAGTTTGTCACCTTTGGCTTCGCCTTGGGCGACAATACTCATGATGTTTGAACCAGTCTTTACTTTTGCTCCCTAGGTGTGTAATCTACTATTTAGTACATATTATTACATTATGCACAAGGATGGCACTAATGGCACTTTGTGACAATAATATACAACATATATAATTTGCTATGCACTAAAACCAGTTTCACTACCTATATGAAATTGAATCTTTTGCAGTGAGGTAGTTTCACTAAAACTGCTTTACATGTATTGTCTTTTCTTTAAATTACTGCAGCCTATCAATGCTATGTAATATAACCTACTCAAGAGATTTAACTAGAGAGGTTGATCACTAGCCTTATCAACGAGAAGTCATTAGACAAGTAACAGGTAGGCACATAAACTTGGTTTATTTGTAAAGATGTATATTGTTCAGATTGGTTATGATGAATATTTCAAGAAAGGTAGATAACTAACAAGGACATAACCATCATTTTTATTATGTTCCATCATCTTTGTAAATTATTATTAATTATGTTCAAATGGCGTTAATCGATTTCATAACAGTAAGTAGGTACCTACTATTTACATTTTACCCAAGAGTACTCACATTTTTTTCAAGTAGCAGAGCCAACCTATTTCCTAGTTTTCGTTTATGTAGCATATGAAATTCTTTATATACTTAGGTGATAAATATTATTTTTTTATCCAAGACTACGCGGGAGTGGGTCGGCCCCTAGTAGGTACATACGCGTGGAAAGATGAACAAGACATGACCAAGCTACGAACCATCAACACAACACCACAACAACTTTGTAAAAAATACTAAAAAATTATGTGTCCTATCACAAATATCCAATATATATAGACCAAAAGTTATCACTCAATAAAAAACTTCGTTACGAGTTAAATATATTGCGAAAAAACTACACCATTAAAATTACAATGACTACACGGTACACAACACTAATTAAATTGACATTGACAACTGAATAACCATGACATGCCAGTGTTTACAGCTATTCGCCGCGTTCCGAAATGAGTCAAAATCGTTGTTGGCGCTGTGAGCGATAAATGTCGTTCCGTTTTGATTATTGGGCTGACAACGCTATCGGCGCGATATCATTTCGGAATGGCTGAACATGGGCAACTATTAAACTAACTTCTTTCGAACTGGTCTGCACTTAAATCTAACTGGATTTGGTTATCAGCAGTCTCATCTTTAATCACAACTAACATATTTCTCTCCTATAACAGTTTTTCTTCTTCTTAAGTATTTACAAACAACTCGCCTTTTACTTTCCATCATGAACCTTTAAATAACTTTTTTTCTAGGTTCATGCTTTCCATACTTATCTTGTACGAGTTAAACGTTAGATTTGACAGCGCTCTAGCACTGTGAGCCGGGAACTAATATCACTGTGAACGCAAGATGGCGCCAGTAATGAAATGACGTCATCCATGTCGTCGAGACTGCTATCGTAGACGCGCTAACGGAATGGGTTTTTACCGCACTCACAGCGTCAATGCGGCGATTGTTCATTCTTATTTTTTTTCTTAGTTTTTGGCTTCGCATTTTATGCATTCAGCCAGTGCCATGTTTTATGCAATTTCAAGTTTACATAGTTTATCAAGTCAAATAATATATATGTCATAAAGTCACAGTTATTAACCGTTCTAAGCAAGTTCTAAGTATCCCCCATCTCTAAGATCATTTGCTATAACTCTCCATTTTTATTCTTTTAGGGATTTTTTTATTATGTCCGCAAAAAAATATATTTAGCTCTACCCAGAGAAATTTACTAGGCTCTACCCCATCCTGGGGTAATAATTAACCCGCTGACATGTTGATTTAGCTATCGATTCTAAAAGTAGCCATTTACCTAATAGGCTAGCTAGATGACTGGTTTTTTTTATTGTCCTATTAAAATGTGGCCCATAAATATAGATGATTAAAGAAATGAAAATGAAAATCTGATCAAAAATAAGGAACTTATAAGCATTTTAATATCATGCTAGTCAGAGAGGCGAAACTGCAAATCGTGACGTCACTTCTCTGTACGCCATATGATTTCTATTCTGACAAGTAAGGCGTGACGTCATTTTTTGTTTTGTGGGAAAGGGACAGAGTTGTCTCTAAAAAAACTTTAAACGCTAATATATCAGAACATTATTAACCGATTTAAATTATTTTTTCAATAAACATACTATATTTACTTCAAATTCTTCTTCAAAGCTATTGGTTTCAACGATATGAACATCAGTCATCTAGGTACCTTATTGTGAACGTGCATAAAATCAGAAAATCATACCACTTGGTTTACGGTGACGTAAAACGTAGTGAGGAAACTATTGAGCTAATATCTTAGAGACACAAACGTGCAAAACAAAAGGTACGCGCCAAAACTTTTTGAACTACTTGAACTACGATAAGCGACATAACGTCTAAATTCGAACATATGTGAACTATATAATGGATGTATTACAACGGCACTCGAACGTTTTTTGACTGTTTTCACTTAGAGATTGTGACTATTTAGATAATAGCTCAATGGAGGAAAACAATAAAAGTGCGGAGAAGAAATTCAATGGCGTACCTATGTGAATCTATCTACCTGCAAATGGGCCATCTTGATATCTTAGGACCGAACATCGTCCTTCGAGGGTAGGTATATGTCCAGCAGTGCACTATTTAAAAGCCTAATTATTGTTATAAAAAAATATGTAATGTTTTATTTGTGCTAAAAAAAACAAAACTTTTTCAAATACAAAACTCTTTATTTCTTTTCAATTTATCTATCAACATTTTCACCCAAAATTATATTTTACATGTCTGGCAGTCTGCCTAACTAAACAAACAGAGCGACCAATGTATACTATAATGACACAAGTGTGCTATGTTGGTCATTACAATCGAGGCGGAATCATGCGCGCGCGCTGTAAGCGAGCGCGCTAACGGAGCCTAGTGTGTAATTACCAATGCACTCACGTTTCATACGACGTTTTTCATCTCACTTGCCAGGAAAAAACAAACTTGTATTGTTATTAACTTTTTGATAATAATCAACCACACAGCGAAAACGTTTACAAAATATTATTGCGGCAAATGACACGCATGCAGGGCCGTCGCTAGACCTGAATTTAAGGTAGGGCAGCTGTTGTTACAGGTAGGGCGCTTCACAGTACTTTGATTACGTACTTTGTACTTTACTTTTTGTGGTAGGGCATTGGTATTTTATTTATTTTATTTGTAGAGCCCCCCGCCCCCTCCCCTGGCTACGGCCCTGCACGCATGTTTATTGTTTGCCGCATAAAAGCACTTTGTTAGTATTACAAAAAAAAGGCATTACCCGGTTAAATTGAGAACAACTATTTCAATTAATGATGCTCGTAAACGGTTGCGACGTTACAGCACTGAAACGCAAAAGCAAAGCCCAGCAACATCACAAAGAATTAAATATCGAAAATATTGACTTACGAAGCAAAAATTTGGCAAGTGACACGTACTTAAAGGACATAAAATAAATATATGGTATACTCTTCCAAGAATAAACAACAGAGATGAAGACACAAGAGGATTGAAAGTCGTTTGGTGTTACTAAAAATTTCGAACACATAATTGAAAAAAAAAACATAAAAAATAATGAGGTATTTTTCAAAAAAAATTACGCATTCAGGATGTACAAGGGGGATAAAAATTATACGAGTCTGGTGTTTTTAGCTTCAAATAACTAACCAAATCTCCAAACCCTTTTTTACGTACTTTTCATAAAATTCTGATACAAGTGCATATAAAAATATGAATTTTTCACCCACATAACCATAGAAAAACGAAAGCACCACATAACACACGCTTCATGAATGTTACTACAAAAAAAACCAGTATTTCGCATACATTTTCAACCCTTATTCTACCTTCTTAATACGTCCCTTCCGTACAATCCTAAAATGAATGGTTTATAAATATTTATAACTTTATTTTAAACCCAAATACCAAGTATCGGCGCCTTCTACCTCAGACTCCCAGACAGAAACCCCAGACTTTGAAATGTCTACCCTATTTTAACTCCTTAACGCATCTCTTTCTTAAAAGGAATTACCCCAGTATTTTTATGATTAGGTATATGAACTAGGACACTTGCTAACAAGGGCGGATCCAGCTTTTAAGTCAGTTTGTCATATAGTCGAGTCGAGGTCTAGTTAGCAGTCAGGGTCCAATTCCATTACAACTACAAAAGCTATCAGTCGTCGACCTACACCGGGGGGTGCCCCCCCCCCCTGGATCCGCCCTTGCTTGCTAATCCCTTCTTATCCCTATATCATCAAAAACAAAGGACTTTCATACAATAAAATAACTTTTCAATCCTGTTTTAACTGCGTAAATCCATCCCTGTTATATTTTTCTTGACAGAGCAGTGCTAAAGTACAGCTTTGTAGATCAGCAAATTTTCGAGATATTTGTACCGCTGTTGCCGCGCTGTTACTTCTCATTGGATATCTCTCTTTCACTTTAAAAAATATGTGTTAACACTACTCCGACCGCCCTTTAACCCAGTGTTTTTCATACATTTATGTACCACTATAAATTCGTAGAAAAGTATACCTACGTTATTCCTGCTCTTTCACGTGTTTCATTCTCCACGCACCTGCAGACCTTCATATAGGCTACGTAGATTTCTCCATATGTTATAATAATATGCAAATTCTCAGTTAAACAGTTACAAAGTAAATGTTTTTTTTTGCTAATCGAAAATTGAAATCGATGTATGTCCATTATCGTATTTGGTTTGATAAAAAAAAACACAGTACGTATTAGTTTGATCATTGGTTACTGAAAGCCGTCACAGACGACGTGTGGACGGCCTTTAGTGTGTAGTAAATCTGAAGCAGACACATCTACTACACACTTAGAAGTCAAGTACAACATGATGATCATAAATATCCCTAAAATCTTAACATTGTGCGTAACGATTTTTGTCCAAAATTAAATAACACGATCATAATCCTAGAACCATAAACCAATAGGATTGGCAACACTTACATTGGGATGAACTTATAATTTAGGTTTTTTTTATTACTTTCTTGCCACCAAAAATGTTAGTCAACTATCAAACTAATACTTAACGTAAAAAAACAAACGAAAAGTCGTTTGTTTTTTGTAAAGACAATAGAAACATACTAAAGGTAATTTTTCCTACTTATTACTAGCTCTATGTATAACTTGAGCAGTCCAGCTCCCGCAAGCAGCACCCGTTCACGAGTTGACGTAGGTATGTGCCAGCCATCGCTCTCCTTAACCATATAACCGACACGACTCACGATGCCGTCGCAAGAAGCTTTTTAGTGAGTTTCGAGTGTTCTGGGCAGCAACATTCAACACACGCAATACTCACACTAAATAAGATAAAATAGGGAACATGCATGTTTTTTTTATTAACTCACAAAAGAGCTGACTCGCAACGCAACAACACAGAAAATAAAATTTAAATATGTGCACAAATAACGAAGTTATAAACATTTTCGTTTCATGTTAGACAGGGTACTATATACTAGCAAACGACGTCAAAATCCACGGTTCCAAACAAATTCTATACTAGCACGTGTTTTGCTAGAAAGGGACAGATGACTCCCTCCCAAATACTTTGAACGCTTATATTTCAGGACTTTACCAGCCGAATTCAATTATTTTTTCGATGGAAGCATCAGATGCAGTTAACTCTCCACTTATCCTTTCATTTTTAATAATCAAAACACATGCGTTTATTCCCTATTACACAACAAACAATATTTTGAACATGTGAGTTGGCAAATTCCAGGGGCCTTATTTTTGAATCGTACGCAAGCGTACCGCATGCGAAAGAAGCTGACCTTCGAACGATACTGTTTGGAATAAGGTTCAATATCGTTTGAAAACGGTTCCTTTCGCATGCGCAACTTTGCGCACGATTCAAAAATAAGGCGCCTGTTTCTGAGTATGTTAACAATAGCACCCGCACTTGTCAAGTATCTTCATTCTACTCATCAACCTTCTTTTCCGGGCTGACAACATCAGTGTTGGTGAGCGGTGTACTCTAGAGCCTAGGGTGGCACAATAGGCTCTTTTATCCTGTCTGACCTTGATCGCAGTTGTTCAAACGAGTTGCGTCGTCTTTGTCACCTCGTACTTGGTCGTATTGGCAGTGGCACAGAATAATAACTAGTAACAGAAGCTTTACTTCGCAATGGTTTTCAAAGAAATATGACTCAATCTGATAAACAATATGATTTAATTTAGCTCGCGGTCCAGTCGAGCACGTGTTCATTTACATACCTACCAATTTCTTTTTGAAGGAATATGGGCCTTAATTCACTATACTACGGTTCATAATAAGTTATACATGGTTATACGTATTGAAAGAGCCGCCGTGGCAGCCTACTAGATTGGCCCTTGCGCAATGGCCGCCGCCCGTAGGTATGTTTTTAATACCTACACGCGGAGTGACACAGGCCTGGCAGTCGTTATATTTTTGAGCACTTTCCTGTGCAGCGATATTGCAACCAGGAACAGGAAAACGTGAACGGAAGTGGAAGAGGCGGTGCTTTTAACGTTGGACATTTTATATTACATAGAAAAACAAAAGAAATATAAAATAAAAAACAAATAAAACTACCTTAAACTATTTCTAGAATATGTTTTTAGAAATTTGTCCACGGAGCCAACCGTATAAAAAAAACTTTTTCAGACAAGATGTCTTTAAAGTGTTATCTATGTTAGGCGTACGTGTCTATAATTCAGGTTTAGTCACAACAGCCGGCAGTGCAGTGATATCAGGGAGGACGGCAGAGTAGCGCACGCTCGTTCTGAAAAATAAAACAAACACATTATCTATCTATGTATATATAAAAGCGAAAATCACTCACTTATACACTGACGAAACACGAAATCTCGAAAACTACTTGATCCCTGAAGCTGAAATTTGGCAGGTAGGTAGTTTATAGGTAGGAGAAGTCAGTTAACAACGGATTTTGCGACAGGGCTGAATTAAGGGGGTAAAATGGGGGATGGAACTTTCTATGGAAGTTCTTTGTTTTTGAAATTATATTAATGAAAATTGGTTAAGGGTTAAGTTAAGGGCGAGAAACAGGGGATTAAACTTTACAAGGCTAAGAACACGAAATCTCGAAAACTACTCAATATCTGAAGCTAAAATTTGGCAAGTAGGCAGTTTTTTCTACTAGGTAGACGTCAGCTTAGAACAGATTTTTGCGACAGGGCTGAATTAAGGGGGTGGAACGGGGGATATAACGTTACATGAAAGTTCTTTGTTTTTGAAGTTATAGTGATAAAAATTTATATTTTTTGACATGGATGATTTAAGGGCGAGAAACGGGGGATGAAACTTTCCATGGAAAAGTCTCTATTTTTGAAGTTATAGTGATGGAAATTGACAGTTTGGTAGTTTAACCAAATAAAATATGATATTTTAAATATATTTAGACAGTGATGATTAAAGGGGGTTAAACAGGGGGATAAAACTTTATATTGTACAAAAGAAATGAAACTTGAAATGGCGAGCTTATATCCCGGAATAACATTTTTTTTTTTTATTATCACCTTCACCGTTTTGCATCATCACGCGGGTGGAACCGCAGGGCACAGCTGATATTACATACATAATTATGTGTCGAACAGATAACCTCCTTTTTTTGAAGTATGTTAAAAATGGATATTTATCCCCGTGCGAAGCCGGGCGGGTTAGTTAGTTATTTAATAATAATAAACTTTAAAAAAAAATACCACCGACTTCAGCTTCGAATACATCTTCATATTTTCTAGTAATTTTGATTTAAAAACCAAACTACTGAACAGATTTCGATAAAATTTATATGGGACCACCTCTGAAGTATTACCTACCAAACAAAAAAAAGAATCATCAAAATCAGTTCATAATTGGCGAAGTAATCGCGTAACATACATACAAAAAAAAAACATACAGTCGAATTGAGAACCACCTTTTTTGAAGTCGGTTGAAAACAGGGTATTGTAGTTGGCAGGAATATGTTTTGTGTGATACCGCATACAGCCTCAACGTTTCAATATATTTTGACACACGAGATGTCAATAGATTCGCAATGGTTCAGGGATGGTCATCGGGTTGACGTCGAATAGAGAACCTCCTTTTTTGGAGTCGGTTTGATAAACAAAAACCTATAATGTAACACAGAAGAAAAAGAGTCGCGCATATGTAGCGTGACGCCATTGGTAGGCGACTAGGCTCGAAATCGCAGTGTTTTGTCCGATAGGCCCACTGAAGAGAGAAGTAAATAGAACGGAAATGTGACGGGCCACGCTAGCTGGCATTAGGTGCAAATGCGCTTAATGACAATTCTGCTAATATACATGTTTTTAGACTGAGAGTACTCAAAAAGACAATTTAAATAGACGCGTAGGAAACCAAACCACATTGCATCGTAATTAGATCAATTTTAATCTGTTGCAAAATAGCATTTCGAGCGTTTTACTTCAAATGCGCGACCAATTATTGGCATTTTTTCGTCGTAGTTTCTATACAAATAAGTGTAAAACTGGCGACAGCGGTTTGCTTTAGAACATTGTTTTGACAGCCGTTCTAACCTAAGAAGTAGGGCTTTTGCTTTTCTGCGGATAGGCCGCAACAAACCACAGAAGTAGCCTCCAGTAGTTTGTCACCTGCTGCGCTACACTCGGGGTGAGGGGTTTTATGAAACACATGCCTTCCACATACGAGAAGGCGTCTCAGTCCGTAAACATATAGAAACACAGAATTGATGTTCAAATAGCCTTTCTGACATCTCTGTTCGCGTAAATTGTATATTGCGCTCGTGTTCTAGTACGGGATTAAACTACTTAAATCTTCCTTATTTATGGATCAATTATTTATTATTATTATTATTTGATTTCACTTATGCTACATAGTGGTCCTGGATATGTCCTTAAACTGCAACCAAACCCACCGGAGGACGGGCAGCAGCGTCCTCTTGGTTAACGGTGGTGAACATTATGCGATCCCCAAGCCGCCTGCCAAGCGTGGGGATTATGGCAACACCCCTCTATAAAGGGGGAGGCCTTCGTCCAGCAGTGGACGTTTTATGGCTGACGAAGAATCCTCTTTAGCGCCGACAGCCAACTACCACACTTCGCAATATATCTGCTTAAAATGTGACCGCATCTGCCGCTCCAGAATAGGCTTACTTAGCCACGAGCGCAGATGTACTTTGGACGCCATATAAATCATCTCTTGTAGATGGAAAAGGGCCAATGTTGATTATGCTATCAAAAATAATGCATCATACCCTATTAGTGTCGTTACATAAAATAATAAATAAATATCGGTGGACATTTCACACAGCGCCATCTAGCCCCATACTAAGCAAAGCTTTTACTATGGAAACCAGATAGCAATAGACCTCTATTATACAAGCGTACTTGTATAATAGAGGTCAGTGCGGATTTATAAATTAACTTACCGGCACAAAATGCAATTCCAAGGATAGTAGTACCAAACAAATAAGCAGAAGAACAACAGGCTGATGCAATAAGTAGTAGCCAGCGTCAGGGGAAACTGAAAGTTACAAAAACCATATTTAAGTATATATTAGCACGTGATGTTATTTGTTGAATACGAGTCCAAAAACAAAAGCAATTCAGTCTGCTTACCTTTTTATGACTAAACAGCTGAATTGATCTTAACGAAATGTCTTATGGCAGTAGTAGTGTGCATCGCGAAGTTTTAGGACGTACATACATTGTATTTTCGAATGTAGATAGATCACTAATACTCGTTACCCAACGAATCCATTATTAATTGTTCGAATGTATTTGTCTTATACAACGTTATTATTAGTATAATCTTCAGGTCGTTTGTTCGATACTCGTTCCATACCTCTTGAGTTATTCGGAATTTATTTACACGGGCATATCGGTGAAGGAATACATCGTGATTAACCCTGAATATGTCTGGTAAAGAAAAATGCCAGCTTGGTGGTGGTTTTCTTGTTGGTTATGTGATACTTAGACTTAGGGGTCATTTGATTCATCGAGGCATAATAAGGGTCAGAGAGTATTAGGCCTTATCTACCCTGAATAGTAGGTACTAAACCCATGTACGTAATAAAGTTTTTGAAATAGCATGCAGCTTTTGTAGTGGTAGGACTCTACTGCAGAGTCCGCCTGGGGAAGTACCACACCTTTACCAGTTATTCAACCGCCAAGCAGTAGTGTGCAAGCATTACTGTGTTTCGGTTTGAAGGGCAATGTTACCAGATAAATTACTGGGTATGAAGACATTTAACATCTTATATCTCAGGTTGACGAGGGCAGTGCAGTGCGGCGCAGGATTGTGTTCGGATATAATTCTGGCACTTCTACTGTTAGTGGCAGGCGTGACGCTTATCATCAGGTGAAAGTCTTGCTCGTCTCGTCAAATGAAAGTATAAAATAAAAAGCTAACTCACCTTATTCCCACATTCCTCCTCCCAGTCGATTGGTATTAAATCATCATATATTTCTATAAAGCGCTTTAAGGGACAGTGATAGCTACAGTTCGGAATGGATAGAACAATTGGTTCTACTATTTCTGTAGTATTTCGGTAAAGAATCTTCACAAAGTAGATCTGGGCAGCATCATCTGAAATCAAGGAAGGTTCTTTAAAGAATAGAACAATGGGTCTATTTCTGTAGTATTTCGGTACCTACTTTACTATAGTTACAAAGTTAGTATGGGTACGTCATCTAAAATCAAACAATTTTTTTCACCCCCTTATACACAATTTTTTTTTTCTTAGTTATTGGCATCGCACGTTGTGCATTCTGCCAGTGTCAAGTTTATGAATTTTCACATTTATTTGTTATCATCAAGTCAAATAAGACATGAAGTCACAGTAAGTCACACGAAATTAGTCATAGTCGAGTCCAAGTCATACCCTAGTAAAGTTGTGGCGACTTTACTATGAGCTTCTATGGAGTTTTGAAAACAACACGAAAAGACATGTTTCAACACATTATATCACTTGCCCACACTCGTGCATGTAATTCAACACTCAATGAATAAAACACCACCATTTTTAATCATTAATTTGCGAAAAAGCACTAGTTTAAGAAAATAATAGAATGCAACGACTTGATTTTTCCGTGTTCCCGCCAAATCTCACACAAATCTTTACTTTTAATGTATGTTTTATTTTAATGAACTGTTCTGCCAACTTATTGCTGATGAAAAATAGCAAAACAAAGTTACTTATTCGCCTCAAGGTTATATGCGTTGCGCTAGCCTGGCACTTACCATAAACAAGTTCAAACAGTATTGCCGATGTATACTCGGGGCATCTTCCATCGTATAGTCCCAGTCCATTGAGGACACTGCCAATGTTCAAGTCATGGGCACTGTATATGTTCAACTTCAGCGGAGGCTTTCCATCAAACTCTTCATACCGCACATTATGGTAAAGAAGGTGGGGGTTGTGATGGTGCATCATTTTCGCCATGTTGTGGATGACTTCTTTCAAGAACGGCCCTATTTTCAGTCGAGCCATCGCAGGCGTAGCCGTGGTCGTTGTGAAACTGAAGAAAAACAAGTAAATATATTTTTATTTTATCCGACTTCTATCTTGGGACATTATGGCCACCCATAATGAAATGGGACTCCCATTCTTCGAGAGCATACACATTTTTTATTGTTGTCGAGTTACGAAACGAGCGAAACGTTCGCCTGGTGGTAAGCGTTACTTGCGAATACACCGCTGCGCAGCACTGTACTGCGCTCTTCACCCTGAGATATTAGATCTTAGGTCTCATCATACCCAGTAATTTCTCTGGTAGAATTTTCATAAGCTAGGCCGTTACACTTACATTACATGTATTAATCGATATCTTGACTACTGAACCGATTTTGATGAAACTTGCATGTTTAAGTTAAAGTAAATGCAGCAATCGGAATAATAGTTTCGGAGAAATGCGTTTGCCAAACATACATAATGAACATTTATATATGTTATACACCTATATATATATCTGAATATTTGTTTGGAAGCCCTAATAGATTTATCATTCTGTGATATATTGAAATTCTAATAATATTACCCGTCCAACATACCTTCATGTTGTATTGTTTTTTTTAAGACAGTTAAAACGTATGACTGACTATTTATTAAAAATATACTTAGTTAAAATAAGTTGATCATAAACGCATTTTACTTTTTTATCATGTTAATATCACTACTATGAGTGCAACACAAATACTGGAATAACAATCCACAGCAAAAATATGAAATGATTATATTTCAGAAATTTATTACCTGATTAAACTACAAATGAGGTGCTAATTTTGCATAGTTATTTTATAAGAAACCAATAGCTTTGATGAAGAATTTAAGTAAATATAATATGTTTACTGAAAAAATAATTTAAATCGGTTAATAATGTTCTGACATATGAGCGTTTAAAGTTTTTGTTAGAGACAACTCTATCCCTTTCCCACAAAACAAAAAATTACGTCACGCCTTACTTGTCAGAATAGAATTTATATGGCGTACAGAGAAGTGACGTCACAATATGTTGTTTCTTCTCTCTGTCTAGCATGATATTAAAATGCTTATAAGTTGCTTATTTTTTTCAGATTTTATCAGGCAGACAGCCTGATAGCTCAGTTGGTAGCATGTCTGCCTTCAGAGCTGCAGGGCGTGGGTTCGATCCCCACCCAGGACAAAAATGTTTGTGACGTACATCGATGTTTGTTCTGTGTCTGGGTGTAGTATGTATTATAAGTATGTATTTACGAAAAAAATATGTATATAAGTATTCTATCAGCTATCTGGTTTCCATAATACAAGCTTTGCTTAGTTTGCTTAGTAGATGGCGCTGTGTGTAATAAATGTCCGCCCAATATTTATTTATATTTTTGATCTGATTTTCATTTTCTTTTCATTAATCAGCTATATTTATGGGCCACATGTTAATCGGACAATAAAAAAACCAGTCGTCTAGCCTATTCTTTTTACAATAAAATATATGGTAAGAGACCTAATGGCAAAATACCCATACAGCGATAACCACAACCGAGTAATAAGGAGGACTGGCAGCAGCGTCCTCTCTGTTAACGGTGGTGAGTATTCTGCGATCCCCAAGCCGCCTGGCAAGCGTGGGGATTATGGCAACCCCTCCCTATTAAGAGGGAGGCCGTCGTCCAACAGTGGATATTTTCTGGCTTCTGAAGTGTTTTTGATAACGATCGGATTATTGAATGTGGTGTAACAATAATCAGCAATATGTCATTGGCTATGTATTTATTTTTAATGTTACACCTTATTATTAATATAATCGTTACATGTGTGTGTGTGTGTGTTTGTATGTATACTCGTGCGTGACGTCACCTGCCGGCTCCAACGGAAGGCCAGCGCCAGTTGTAACCAACCAGCATCATGCTGAGATGGGGCCGTTTTGTGGTAAAAAACGATTAAGTACATTTCTTTTGTTTGTGTGCTATGTTTTTTTTGTCGCAAATAAACGATTGTCTATTGTCTATTGATTAACGTATCACAAGTTATCATCAAACACATACCTGTATCCCGCTGGTTCCGTCATCTGATCGGGGTAAACCTTCGAAGTCCACTCTGGGAGCGTAAAATTATACAGTTTTTCTATTTTTAGAACGCTGTAGATACTCAAAATGTCATAATAATCTTTGACTTCGAAGCCTGCATATTCGGAGAGATAGCTGAAAAAAAGTACGTCCTATAGTTATTTTGCAAAATATACGATAAGGCTAGCTGGGCCCGAAGTTTCACCATCGAATATTATTTCACGGAATAGCATTCAAGGCTACTCTTATCATCATCACCGTTTTTCGTAATTAAGCGACACCGCGGGGCGAAGATAGTATAACAACCAAACCAGCCAACAAAGGTTCAATTAAAATGTAAAACAGCCGACTTCAATTTTGGTTTATATACCAGTAATTTTGATTTAAACACCATACTACTGAACCGATTACGATAAAATTTATGAACCTCTGAAGTGTCACCTACAAAACAAATAATCATCATCAAATTCTATTCATAATTGGCGGAGGCCTATGTTAAGCATAGGTAAATACAAAAATAATAATTGAGAACCTCCTTTTTTGTAGTCGGTGGATAACAAGAAAAAGGTTGGCAAACTAAAAGTTGACTACATTTTTGAAGTACGAATTATATTATGTATATGTATTACCTACATAATGTATTTGGAATGTGCTCCATTTTGTTACTAACTGTACTTACAATAATTTTGGTAACCGGGACGAATAAAGACAAGCATTGTCATGCGGGACGCACAAATACTTTTTAATGTCGTGCGTGGGCCGAAAACTCGGACGAATATGGTATAAATCGCTCCTTGATCATTTGACACCAACCACGCTATTATTTTCCCCTCTATTAAGGGGAAGGCCTTCGTCCAGCTTTGGACGTTTTATGGCTGACGAAGAACGCTCTTATTTTTGGCTAGAAATTATTATTTTTTGGGTTCGGAATTAAGGTTCTAGAAGCGCTGTATTGGATTTACTGTGACGTCATATACCCTATGATATGTCACCTGGGCCAAAAAAACGAATCGAGAGACAACTCCGCTCCTTCATAAAAAAATATCAGATAGATACTCAGTTGAATAAACTGTTTATTCCACCTGGGTGACATCACCGAGGTAAATAAAGTGGATTAATTAATTCAATAAGTAAATAAATTCATTTTACCTCGGTGATTTGTTTCGACATTATTGGAGTCATTTGTTCACCTTGGGATTAAAGCACCCAGGTGAACAGGGGCAACTTTTGTTATCATTTGCGTGGAAGTTATTGAATATATTTACTGAATTATAATAATATTAATATAGATATTTAAACGAATCATTATGTTAATTACCTACATTATTGCACACCGCTTAATGAGATCAAATCTAATCAAAACAAATCATTTATTACGCAAACAAGGGTATATTACAAAGGGTTGAAAATTACATAATAGGTGCGCCGGTATTGGTATGCGAAATTAGTAGTAGTTAGTAGATATACACAGACAGGGCGACTAAATATGATAATACAATTAGTGCAACATCCAACAGATCAACATTTAAAAGATCTCGATAGAGAGATCGAGATGTCTGTATGGCACTGTTTTATTGTATAAGAAGACCTGTCCAACTTACATTCAGCAATAAATATTTTTTTATTCTTTTAATCAACCAAATACTACATGCTTATAACTTTCAAACCAAAGCCTTAGAAGTACTTAAAATTAGTTAACAATAGATTATATTGGTTAGGTCCAAACATATTGTATTAATTGGATACTTACTCCATTAATTTTTTATACTTCTGAAGTCTTTCTTTGTATGCTAGTGAATTTTTCATTTTATTTGACAGTATTTCATAATTTGGACATTTTCTTTGCATTGAAAGGACTTCATCTTCGTCTTCAGGGAGAGTATGAACAGGTATGGGCTGCCATTGTAGGTGAGCGTTCCAAACAGAATCCGCAACTGGAGGGTACATTCCTGTTGGAAAAATGTAAATGTATTATTTTTCTACACAGTAATATAAAGGCTTTCGTTTGGAGGGGCATCCTAAAAAAGTATGGATGAACCGCGAGCAAGATGATATTCATGTGAGGTGAGGGGTATTAATCAAGAGATGACAAATGATAGACTGAAAGGGAATATGCGCTGACCCAACATAGTTGGATAAGGGTAGGAAGATGATGAATAATAGCGGCCGCACACAGTCGCCGGACCGACCGTAACACACTGCGCACAATTAACAGGTGCGAGCGAGACGGGCGTCTCGAGAAATTTCTTACGGTGTGCGGGACCTAGTACAAAATGTATGCACGGAGCGCCTTCAGGCGCGGCCGTCCGGTTTTTCTTATGTTGTGCGGCCGCTCTAAATGCCTTCATTTGCAGTGGCATAGCGAAGCGGTGACAGTCGACCCTACTGTGCGACTAGTACTAGTGCGTCACTTTTTGAAGAAATTAGGAAGAATTTAGATTAGATGAAATTATTTGACATCGTACATTTTACACCAAAAACAACGTACATTTTCGCTGTCGCACTATTGTTATTATTTATCTTAGATTATACATCTGCATAATCAGTTTGCCCATACATTTTCGCGTTCGCGCTATTGCCAATATTAACCACAGTACTTTAATAAGTACTAATAAAAACAAATAATAATAAATTAATTACATAACTTAAATTAAAAAAATACTTTGTTTATACATATGCTTACACAGTCTACACGTAGTTTTAAAAAAACGGTATATATTCACGCTCGTGCTTTAATGTTTAAGTTTTGATATCGTTTCAAAAAATATTTTACGGTGTTTAACCTTTCACCGCCACGGAATAATTGCATCGCCCCTCCGGCCTTGCCCTGTAAGTCAAGACACCAAAACTACCTGCAAACCATTTTTTTTAAAGTCGTATATTAATAGCTAAGCATGTTTTTATAGGCCATAGTTTTACTATAGACATCGCTGGTGCAATAGAAATAACATCGCTTGTTAAAGCATTGGTGAGTATTGGTGACATTGGCATACAAATTTGAAAAAGATCATGTTCGCTAGCAGGGACCGCGGAAGTACTCCATGAGGGGGGGGCAAACAGAGAATCCTTCTTTACCATTAAAATTGGAGGGGGCGCAGCGTGTTGTTTGATTTTAGGGGGCATTTGACTCCCTCTGCCCCCACTTCCGCGGCTGTTCGCTAAGGTAACGCATGGCTATTTTAATTAGATTTGGCAACTCTCATAACTCCACTGCCTCACAATGAAACCACTGCTTCATTATGAGGGAGTTGATGCCATTACAGTGCACTGCAGTGCACTTTCGTTACACACTCGGTTGGTGGTACCTATCTCTGCAATAGTTGTAAGGTGTTACCTCTCACCATGTGTGTCTTGTTTGCCTTATAACTTAATACTGTAAAAAAAGTTTCTTACCTGCCAAGTTTGCCAAGGCAGACATCAAAGTTCTATCAACATTTGTTGATCTGACATACATTTCAGTAGGATCAAATTTTTCCGAGATGAGGTGCTGAAAACACATTTTTTTATTATTAGTAACAACACACAAATACACATCACAGACTTACCAACAAATGAAAAAAACAACAACTGGGTAGCGTCATGTAATGGCTGTGTTAAATATTTACTTTTATCTGTATTTTCTTAAATAAGATCTTAATTTCTACTATGGATCATCAGTTTTCAGAAAACCTGTCTTGAGTAATAGGCATATTACATCAAGTAGGCTCAAACAAGAACCCACATAAATCCCCATTTTTTTTATTATTATTATTAGCCGTGATTGTCCCACTGCTGGGCAAAGGCCTCCCTTCCCTGTACTTGCACACTACTGCTTGGCGGTTGAATAACTGGCAACCTATGTATATTTGTACGAAGATAACTTGCAATCCTTTCTTCCGATCTGTATGTTAGCGTTGGAATTCGGGTTTTACGGGGAGGGGTGTAACGATACCAATATAACGGGATCACCGATTATTAGACGTATTAAAAAAAATGCTCAGAATGTCTTTAACTTCAAAAATCATACAAAATGATTTGCTGATGACTGACTGACTGATGTTAAATGAAGATGCAGTCTACGATGGAGCATGCATGCCTTGAAGAAATTGATTCACTCGCGACTTGAAGACACCCAGATTATAATAGGCTAGATGACTGGTTTTTTTTTATTGTCCTATTCAAATGTTGCCCCTAAATATAGCTGATTAATGAAAAGAAAATTAAAATCTGATCAAAAATAAGCAACTTATAAGCATTTTACTATCATGCTAGACAGAGAGGCGAAACAGCAAATCGTGACGTCACTTGTCAGGACGCCATATAAATTATATTCTGACAAGTAAGGCATGACGTAATTTTTTGTTTTGTGGGAAAGGGACAGAGTTGTCTCTAACAATAACTTTAAACGCTCATATATCTGAACATTATTAACCGATTTAAATAATATTTTCAATTACCATACTATATTCACTTAAATTCTTCATTAAAGCTATTGGTTTCAACGATTTAAACATCAGTCATCTAGCCTATTCTCGGTATGTTGTATACAGGTGGTGACTGGGACACATTGGCTCTTGCTAGATCAACAGAATACAAGGCATGGACAATAATATTATGTCTCTACATTCCTTCACTTTCTTTTTATGATTGCTGTGATGTAAGCAAATGTTAAGATATTATATAACAGCAATAAAAGATTGAATAAAATAAAGAAAGAAATTCTTTGAAAGCCTTTTTAAATTAAAGTTGCCTTAGCTTTATTAAATTAGTTATTAAATATACTTAATTAAATTTCATTCAACCTGCAGATTGGGTCTCGTTAGTAAAATATCAAATGTTAGTCATTCTTACTACCAATAATTTGAAGTAACTTTAAGGCTTTATGGCTTCTGAGCGTTTGAGCGTTGCTGTGCGCTACTGTCTCAGCTCATGCATTTCACAATTTATGAAGACATCATTACTGAATATAGTTATGTAAAATCCCAGCTGGTGATATTGCTGAGAATAAATTACAAAGGTCCAGGATAAATATCAGTTTGATCTAAACAAGTTTTATAATCTACCTAAAAATAGGATCTTAGAATTTTCCCAGTTTTCTGAATGAAAACTTACTTGGATCGAGATTTTATTTATTTCTAAGCCTTTGTAATGACATACTCAGGAACTCTGTCCAGGTTTTTTTTTGTCAAAGCAAGATGACATCTACCAATAGACCACTAGGTAGTTAAAAAAAATTAAAACAAACAAAAACGATACATAAAATAATCCTTACATTATAACGGGTTCTCAGCCATTGCCCCATTGCATAGTGCTGCTTTTTACCGGTGTTGGTTAACTCGCCGAATCGTACCGGCCACAAAGACTCGTTCTGATACGGGTCCGTAGGGAACTGATTTACGGGCGTACGGTCACCGTGGCGGTATATTACGGCGGCATATCTAATTTGCTCTTCACCATCAACGGTAGGGTAATAAATAACGAACAAAACGTACATTAAACCCACCACTTTGTAGGTAGGTTTCATAATTTTATTTTTCAAAACCTGAGGCTGGTACAATAGTTTTAAATATGATGCAGACCAATAATATCTATACACTAATAATATCAGAACTGTTTCACTAGCATTTAGCGTTGAAAATTGCAGATTCTGTACATATTTGTAAGACCGCCGTGTGAGAGCTCCGAACAAAATGTTGAAAATGTAAAGAAATTTTAATAAAACCACGATTTGAGTATGTATGGGATTGGGAACATTTAGCTAAGCTAACCATAGAGTAAGTAAATACTACATAATAACAACCAGTGTTGCCATGTCAGAATTAGGGTTTACGGTGTTTCCGTGTAAAAAAAAACGGTAGCTTCTAAGTAATTACGTTAACTGCGTTAAGGAAAATACGGTGTAATATTTTTTATAAAACAACAATTATATCGCACAAATCGCTACTTATTGGTAAAGCAAAATATTATGTTGCTATAAGAATATTATTGTAGTTCAGAATACGGGGTTAGTTCTAATCAGTTAGCATCCTTTTAAGGGCATTCTCTGTACATCAAAACAAACAACTTTTACTATGGGGCTAACTATTAAATAGCGAAAAAAAAAACAGCTGTTCCATATAAAAAGTTCATCGACCTTGGGCAAAATATATGGAACAGCTGATAATTTTTTCGCGATGTCAAAGTTAGCCCCATAGTAAAAGTTGATAGTTTTGATGTAAAAAATATGCCCTTAGACTTAGAAGGATGCTAACTGATTAGAACTAACCCTGTATCTTTACATGGATATTAGAGTAAAAAAAAAATTTTTTTGATATGTTCTGATTTAATTAACCGACTTCAAAAAAAGAAGTTTACTATTCAACTGTATGTTTTTTGTTTGTATGTTTGTTACGCAATTACTACGCCAGTTTCGTTGATCTTGAAATCTTGAATCGAAGCTCGTATTCCGTATTCCCAAAAATAAATAAATACAGAAATGACACGATGCTGCCATGATGACATTGTTAATTTAACGGATTATGGTTTCAGAGAATTTGAATTAACTTTATCATAACGAACATTACGAACACACAGTTTAATTTTTTACCAACGCCACCGCGCCAGATCCAGACTGAAGGTAACTTCACTTTGGGCTTGTCACGGTGGGATATTATTATTTATTATAGTAGGTAGGTATGCTGTAAGGATAAACAATTTATTTATTTTTACAAAATTATGTATTTATTTAACAGCGCGATGTGATGGGTGCCGAGACAAACCATGGTGGTTTTTCGGTACTACTTATGATGTAATAATGTATGTACAAAATGTAATGAATAAATAAATACATTTATAAAATATAAATAAAAAATTAATAAATATATTTTTTACCCACTGCCACTAAAGTCACGCTTGCACAATCTAGACTCTATCCTAGACTACGCTGATGCCTGCTATATTGATATCACTGAGGACAAGCTAGACAAACTTGAGCGTCTCCAAAATTATTGTATAAGATTTATATTTGGTTTGCGCAAATATGATCACGGATCTCATTTTCGTGTAAAATTCAAGTGGCTATTCGTTTTCGTCGGAATGCTCACTTTTCCTTCTTTACAAAGAATATTGTAAAGAAGGGATCTCTCCCTTCTTTACAATATTCTTTTCAACCCCTCTAGTCCCCACTAATTAAAAGAATGCTTTACCTTCTGGCATTCTTTTAATTCCTTACCCCTAAGGTCGAAGGATAACCTTTCCCTTAAGACTCCCTCAGCGCGTTGCGAAACTTTTTATGGGAAGTCGTTTGCTTTCCAGGCAGTTCAGCTGTGGAATCAACTGCCCGTGTCTATTAGACATGCTCCCTCACTTGCCGTGTTCAAGGAGCAAGAGTAATTTTATTTGTCACAGGTGCCACCTCGTTGCTGTTGTTTGTTGTTTTTATATTTTCCATACTTAATTTGTATTTATTTAAATTATCATATTAGATATAGTATTATATTTATTATGTTTTTTTATATAGTAGTTTATTATAAAATTATGTATTAGTATTCGATTGTAAGTAATGTTTATGATTTGTAGGAATTTCTTCTTTACAGCACACCCCGTCTTTTCGTGTTCATAATTTTTCTCCATCCTAAGGTTGCCTGGAAGAGATCACTTTTAGCGATAAGACCGCCATTTGTGCACAAGTATTTAATTTATTTAATCCTTTGTATGTATGTCTCTTTGGTGTGAGCAATAAAGAATTAATCTAATCTAAATAAAAAAATAATTGAAAATAAACAATCAGAAAGTAAAAAAAATGGTTCAGGAGGTGGCTTTTAAGTATTTTTTTTACAAAATAATATCGCAGAAAATAATACTGCAGATTACGGTAGATTTCGTCACCGTTGTCATGCTTCGACGGTAGGTGGTAAATTAGTGCTGATTACGGTGCATTTACCATAATTACGTTGCACATGGCAACACTGTAACAACTAACATTGACGTAGGAAAGAAAATTGACAGACCAGGAAATCTATTATTGGCATCGCACTTTGAGCGTTTTGCCAGTGTCAAGTATGTTCAGGCTGGTGAAGGATGCCATCGAAATCACGAAATGCAAGAATTTCAATCGAGTTGATCAACTGATTTTCAACTGGCCAGTTCGTGGAATTCAGTGTTAGGTTGCCTTAAAAACACTAAGTCGCGTCCAAAATAACATACGCAGTGATATAGTTAGTGTGTTTTGTCGAGACTTAGGTTCAAATTTGAGTTCCAGTGGTAATCTTAGTAATTATTTTATTAAAAATTATCGGTCGGAAAGGTGCAGGTAAATACTTAACCTAGGAGGAAAGACGATTCCTAGGAGGAAAGAAGAAAAAAAAATGGCGCGAATTAACAAACGGCGCTACGTGCGCGTGGTGTAAATTAGAAATATATCTTTCGTCTCAATTTCTGTTTAGTATTAAAGTGAGACAAACGCATTGAGCAAAAGCGCTTCCAAGAAGATTTGATCATTCAGCTTATTTAGTCTCGTATTGTGAAACTCCTTGGAATCTTATGTATATTTATTAGAAGTTGATGATGATGATCTGTTGCCGTGTTTAAAAAATATATTGTTTCATTAGTTTCATTATCGTCTTTATTTTTGGCATTGCACTTAGTGCATGTGGTCAAATCATTTATATCCATTTCCTCTATCTATAATAGCATGAAATCAAATAAGTCATAAAATCACAGTTGGTCATACAAAACTTTTCACAGTCACAGTCAAGACTACAAGTTACTAAGGAGTTTTTAACAACACGATAAGACATGCAAAGAGAATTTAACACAAACAGCCTTACCTAAAATAATCTCGATTCTCTGTTTTGTACTTGCATGTTACACTTCACGTCAGAGAGAAGATGGCAGAGCGTCTTAAGCAGTGTTAACGGTTGAGAAGTTTTTTTAAGTAAGACTGTGCGTTTTAGAGACATGTTTCACTAAAACTGCCGTTGGTGGTGACGGTTAGAAAAAATCAGAGAAATGTTTTTTTAACCGCCGCGCCACCGGCCGGTATGACCCCCCTGGGATGGGTGTAGGTCGACTACTGATAGCTTTTCTAGTTGTAATGGAATTGGAGCCTAACTGCTAACTAGACCTCGCCTCGACTGTATGACCCCCTCCTTACTTAAAAGCTGGTACCACCCTTGAACGCACGACGGGTACATACATGTTCGCTTCAGCATAAAAATAATATCAGTCTTACCTAAAATAATCTCGATTCTCTTAGTCACTACTTAAACTTCTCGGACTTGTTCTTGCATGTTACACTTCACGTCAGAGAGAAGATGGCAGAGCATCTTAAGCAGTGATTAACGGTTGAGTAGTTTTTTTAAGTAAGGCCGTATAAGTACACGACTCGGCCAATGAAGTTTAATACGTTAAAATTACTGGGTATGAAGGGATGTAACATCTAATATCTCATCGTGACGAGCGCAGTGCAGTGCAGCGCAGGAGTGTTCGCAACTTCACAATTCTAGCACTGCTACTGTTAGTGGCAGGCGTGACTCTTACCACCAGGCGAACATCTTGCTCGTCTCGTCACTTGACCGTATAAAAATAAAGTTTTTGCCTTTCCAGGTCAGCGCATGCTTTTAGCTTTTGCAAATGGCGAAAGTACCCTAAGCACAAACAGCAGGTGGCATTGCCTTCATTCTAATTTCAGCTTTCACAGCACTGAACAATTTATTGGGACTGTATAATTTAACCAGGAGAGAATTGTAGCACTTATCATAATATACAGGGTTACTAGTAACTTGACGTATTCCCGGCAGGATCAGATGGACGGACTAAAATGTATCAAATTTAAGCCCCCCCAATGTATGGCCGAAAGTTAATAGTTTTCAAGATATTTTCAAGACTACCCATGCGTTATACCTAGAGATGAAACGAACATCCGGCAACTATCCGGTATCCGGCATATGAGCCTAAATTTACTATCCGGCCGGATACTGGATAGCAAGTAAATATTTAACCGGATACCAGATTTCAAAAAACAACAAAATATCAAATTTAGGTGCTTTATTTAATCCACTAAACAAATAAATATGATCACCATATTTTCATTATAATAGGTATTTACCTATGAAATTGCCGTTCTTCAGTACTGGTCATTTCAAATAGAAAAAAAGTTTGGAATGGCTTTGTATTCTGATATCAAATTAATTTTGTCTTAAAAACATGACATTATTTTTACAAACTCAGTCTTTTGTTTATTGATTAGTGTTGTATTTTCATTACATTTGAACATTTTTCGTCATGATGGATACTTTAAAAATTCGTGTAATTATGGAATATGAGTTCCGTCGTGGCACCAACGCGACTTAAACAGCACGTGATGTTTTGATGTTCAAAAACGTTTACGGAGAGAACTGTACAAACGAACGCACAACCCGTTATTGGTTTTCCCGGTTCCGTTCTGGAAATGTTGACTTGAAAAATGAAGCTCGTGGTCGTCCGGAGACTTTGGTCAACAATGATGAATTAAAGGCGATTGTGGAAGCTGACGAAACTCAATCTACAGCTGAGCTAGCAGCAGCTTTTGATGTTAGCATCAAAACAATTTTGATCCATTTGCGACAAATAGGCAAGGTAAACAAACTTGATAGATGGGTGCCCCACGAACTTAACGATCGCCAGCGCAACGTACGCGTCGAGACCTGCCTCGCGCTGCAGCTACAGACAGTCTCCAAGCTGCAAGAGCTGGGGTTGGAAGCTCTCCCTCATCCGCCATACTCACCAGACCGTGCACCTACCGACTATTACTTTTTTCAAAATTTAGATAACTTTTTAGTGGGTAAAAAATTCAATTCTCGAGAGGCAGTACAAAATGCCTTTGAAGAGTTTGTTGCCTCCCCGTCCAGCTAATTTTTACAAGAAGGGCATCAATAAACTGCCAATTCGTTGGCAAAGATGCGTCGATTGCATGGGTGATTACTTTGAATAATAGAAATAAAAACGTTTAAAAAAATAAGTACTTTCACTTATTCCATACAAAACGGCAATTTCATAGGTAAAGACCTAATATACCAAATAAATATTATTACCTACTCGTACTGCTGCAGGGGCAAATTGTGGTAAATGAATTGTTGCCTCTTCACAGTCGGTGAAATTGCTAAGAATAAACTACAGAAATTCAACAAACATATAATTTTGATAGCAACTATTAGTAGGTACATTTAAAAATTGAATTTTAGATTTTGCCTAGTTTCATTGACCGACTTCAAAAAAGGAGGAGGTTCTATGTTCAACAGTATGTATGTTTTTTTTAATGTATGTTCACCGATTTCTCCGTCGATTTTGATAAAATCTTTTTTATTTGAAAGGGTATACTCCCAAGGTGGTCCCATATTAATTTGATGCCGGTTGAATTTTTTTGAAGAAGTTATTATTAATGAAAACTTGTTTGGATCGAAATTTCATTTATTTCCAAACCTTTGTTCTGTTATTATCAGTTGTTTCACTGACTGCAATTTTTCATATCTATATTCAGTGATTTTATACATTCAAAATCGTCTAAAAGCGCGAGCGAGATAACGACGCGCAGCATTCTGAGCCTTAAGCGATATATTAGTTTAGCAAACAATGGTCAATCAAGTTATTAATAGAAATCACTTTTCGTACAATAAACAACTTATTTAAAATAAAACATAACAATTGCCTTTGTATAAAAGGGTTTTTTTCCCACCAATATTTAAAAATCATTTCTAAATCACCTAATTTTGCCGAGTGTAAGTGTAATGTTTATCTTTATAATGTAAGTTAATATTGTCAATACTAGTTAAAGTTAGTTAATATCGCCTAATAATGTTAGCCCAAACCCTACTCTGAAAGGATATGGTCTGGACCATATAATTTCAAAGCATGATAAAGAACTCGACCACCATTATTATTATTATTATTATTATCAGCCAATTCCGTCCCACTGCTGGGCAAAGGCCTCTCTATCCTCCTTCCACTCTTCTCGGTTTAAAGCTTTATGAGCCCAGTTGTTACACAATAGGAGTCCAGTTCATCCCGCCATCTCCGCCTGGCCGTGCCGGTTCGTCTACAGGTTTGTGGAGGCCATTGTGTTGTGAGCTTTGCCCACAGATCGTCTGACATGCGGCAGACATGTCCAACCACTATGTATAATCTTGAATGAGTAGGACATCTACCTGTTTCGTAGGGTCTTCAGTCTCCATGCTTTTTATAGTCCATTCAGCTCAATAGTCAACCAAGTGGTTGTCTAGATCTTAAGTTCAGACAATTCAGACATTGACTCTGCGACGACTACATCTGCAGGTAATAAACATAGCAAATATAAGTTGTACAACTGAAACGTCCAAACATATTTGAAAAACTCAAAAAGCTTTTTTATTAACATATACTTGTTGAATACTAGCTTTAATTGTAATAAGATCTTGGAAGTCGATTTTAACCAATTTCTAGTAAAACTGTCGTATCGATTTGAAACGCAGTAACAATATCAAGCTGTTCGGATGACGAAGCCGGGGTAGATCAGGGAACCACAGAAAACCTAATAGTACTAAGTAAAGAAGATTCACTCCTAAAGAAGACACGTCTACAAATGGACATATGTATAACTAGAGGTCGTCCGCCACTTCGTCACGCGTACGGAAGAAATTCAGCCCGCTCCCAAAATTTTCCTCTTTAAATCATTCCGAGCAAGCTCTGCCAACTCCAAGCCCTGGCAAAAAATTTTGAAAACAGCATTTTTTATTTTAAATGAACTATCCAAAATTTCGTGATTAAAAGTACAAAAACAAAGGACTTTCATACAAACGTTTCCCCCCGTTCCCGTTTTAGGGGTAGAATTTCGATAAATCCTTTCTTAGTACACCCCTACACATCGAGACGAATACACCCTCCAAATTTCAAGTCTGTACGACCAGCGCTTAGGGCTGTGCGTTGTCTGTCAGTCCGTCAATCAGTCAGGACAGAGCCTTTTATATATATATATAGATAGATTACTATATAATGAGGAGTTTTCTTAAAAAAAAAGGGTTAATTCCAAAAATTATAATAGATGGCGTGAAGTCGTTTGAAATTTGTTCTGTCAAAATTGTCAATTTGACATTGATTGTAAAACAGTTCAACAGGTTTCAACAGGTTTTCCCAACAAGTCTCGATGGGAAGAAAAATCCCAACGAGTCAAACTGTGACTGGTTTTGGAGTGACTCGTTACGAACCCACCACCATACGTAATCGGTTTGACCGTGTTTCGGCCGAAGGACTTGTATCCATGGCCAGGAATAACTAAAAAAGATTAAACGGGGTTTGACAGAACAGATTCTGTGCTTCTTACGCCATCTAGTAAAACATCACGAACTATTTTTTTTTTAAACAAACTCCTCATTACATTCATGTCATATTTTGTGCAAGCTAATTTGTATACATAGCACATGTAATAATTAATGTATATGTATAATTGTATAATAATTCATGACGTCTCATTAGGTAACAACGTTGTCAAGGTCTTCTACTGGAAACCAACCTGCAGGTACTCCCCTCACAAGACCCATGTAATGTAATGCATTATAACTTTGAAAGCGGTTATGAACATTTTAAAATAGACTGTTTGAGGCATTGGATGGCTTAGGAGGTGCGTGATTGCTAGGGACATTCGGTTTCGACCATTGAGCTAATATCTATAGTCACAAAAGTGCAAAAAAAATATCCGCGCCAAAACTCGGCGCACGCTACGCATTGCTCCGACTTTTTGAACGACTTGAACTACGATAACACACAAACGCCCAAGCATACATTGAATACTATACAAGCGGCATAAAGTCTAAATTCGTACAATTGTGAACTATATAATGTACATAAAGGTATGTACAACGACACTCGGACGTTTTTTGACTGTTTTGAATTAGAGATTCTGACTCTTTAGATATTATCTCAATAGTTTCGACCCATTATTTTTTTAAGCTGCCACGGCATCTCGTTTTTGATGGAATTTTCCAAAGGCATTATTAGAGTGCAGAATCGTACTACAGTCGTATTTACAATTAGACGGAATAAATTGACATTTCGAGTGTCTCGATAACGTCTCTATATTCGACTGTAGCGCTTAGCTCAATGACGTCATAGGCTGCCGGCCGCGTTAGACGCGTTTTCTTTTAAGGGAGCGAATCTTCTGTATTTTTATGTTATTTTATGGAGTTGGATGACGAGACCAGCGAGGCGGTAGCCTGGTGGTAAGCGTCACGCCTGCCCATAAAGGTAGCAGAGCCAGAATTGTAAACTAGCTAATACAATCCTTCGCCGCACTGCGCTTCGCTCGTCAGCCTAAGATATTAGATGTGAAATCTCTTTATGCCCAGTAATTTCGTTGATAACATTGCCCTTCAAACTGAAACACAATAATGGTTGCATACTACTGCTTGGCGTTTGAATAACTGAAAAAAGTGTGGTACTTCCCCAGGCGGAATCTGCAATAGAGTTCTACCACAACTAAAATTTAGGTACTTTTATGTTTTTTGTAGTGGAACTAGTCATTGTTAAAAGGCTACTTACTACCTACACATATTGGACCCCTCGAGTTTTGTAAATTTTAAGACTCTTCAATTTGACCGATTCCATAAAGTGCCAGTATAAAGAGGCAACCAAGTGTGTTGTGAAAGTTCCATATCTCAAGTTGGTACTTGATGACGTTTATAAAATTTTTCTCCAGTCTTAAACTTGACTGATTCCGGAAAGTGCAAGGAAAGATTGGTCAAACATAAAGCGGTTTTAAAGGATACATACCCTTACTTTCTTCCGGATCATTGTACTCGCCACGCCAAAGCTCAGAGATGGTTTGCTCTATTAATTCTTCATCTCCACTCGTTGGATATGACTCTCTGTACAAAGCAACCAACTCTCTGTGTTTAAGTTTTTCTTGTTTTCCATCCAATAATTCGCTTATTTGCCTTTCCAATATATTTTTTATTATACAAACCAACAGTTTAGGTAGCATACGATCTTGGTGTTTATACATTATTGGTTTCATTTCTTTTACTATTTTTTTTATTGTTAAGAAGTATCTTGTATGTCTTTTAACATTTACTGTGATATTAAGTTCTTGGCCAGGCTCTTCACCTTTGAAATGATATGAAATCTCATGTTTTGATACCGGTTTGCCATCGCTGCATATTATGGTCTTAAGTGGCTGTAAATTAAGAGTTTAACCTTGATCAGATATATTTTGAGGTTAGCAACCAGCACCAGCTTCGCAGACACAGATCATATACCCTGTTGATAGCTTGCGAACATAATTTCTCCTACAAACACTACTCACCATTACGGGCATGGGGCGAGGTAACGTTCTATGTTTGCGAATGAAATTCAATTAAATTATGATGTACTCGCAGTGGCTAGCAGTGGTTATTAAACTACTAATTTTCGCATGAGGAGAAGTCGGACGATCAGTCAACAGGGTTTATAGACTTTTTTCGCAGAGCTGTTTTTCCGGATGAAATTCTCGAAATTAGGAAATAGTGAATATACATGTGTTTCAATTATTAAAAATAGTAGTATAAGTAGAGTGTATAACTGAATCTAATGTTTACATTGAAACAATTATTGAAATCAGCTGGTTAAGTTCTGAAATATAAGCGTTTAAAGTAGAGGAACCTGCAATATGAGAAATCACAAAGTCCATGTCAGATGCGCTAACTAAATAATATAACAAGTATGGTTTGGTAGACAATTATACTACTACTAGAAACTCTAATTAGAATGTTACAGAATTCAATTACCAATGTTTATAGAACCTTTTTATTACCTTGATCACTGTGCTTCATTATCTTTCTATTCTGAACATTGCTGTAACTGCCGCCCCTCCCCAGGTATTTAGGCAGGATGTCAGGCCCGATAGCGGGCGACAGTATTGTTTGCAGAATTCTGCAGTGATTTCATCTCATGAATGGCATGACGGCATGTAAAATTTTGGCCTAGTGACTAGTTCATACAAGTATGGGAAATTTGTACCCCTAGACCACATGCATATTATGGGATATGTCCTAAGCCTTTATGAACTCTTTTCCCTAGGGATTTTATTGACTGTTTTTATATTATTGTTGCACAGCTGCAGTAGTTAAAATATAAGTGTAATTCGTGATTCAGCAAAGGATCTGGTTTTGGCTTTGCTTATGTGGAAACATAAATACTTTAAAGAAATAAAGTTAAAAAGTTTTTTGTATAACCAGTTTCATTTGTGCCATGCCAGATTCTGCCTCATCAAAAGCCGCCTCCTTCATTTTCCCGTAGAACAGTGTGACCGTGACATCAGCTGTTGGACTTCTCGAAGGACACTTAAGACAATTCTCTTTCTAGTAAATTTATGCTTTACCATTGATTATATATCTCATTGGAGCAAGCAAAGTGAACATCATTGATTTATTATGTTTGTAGGTTAACCTCTTGTTTGCCCGTAAAGAAACATTGGCGGATGGGATCTGCGTTCCGGCATATGAAAGGTATAGGTTATATAATATAGGTTTTTCAGTAAAATGGGGGGAAGTGTGCTGTTGCGCCACTTGCCGGTTGATTTTAATAATATTTGGTAGAAACGTCCAGTATTCAAATAGAATTTTGGATATGAGCAAAATCAATATGGCAAAATCAGTCTAGAGGTTGTCCAAATGTCGTGATATCTACTGTTCGCAGAACTACCTACATCATCAACAGCCGGAAGACGTCCACGGCTGGACGAAAGCCTCCCCCTTAATAGGGGTTGCCATAATCCTCACACTTGGCAGGCGGCTTGGGGTTTGCAGAATGCTTACCACTCTTTAACTAAGAGGACGCTGCTATCCGTCCTCCGGGCGGTTCTGGATGCAGTTTTAGGACATACCCAGGTCCTAGGTCCAGGAACTACCTACATGCATTTTAAAAATAATGTTATGATTATTTTATGAGCTCGGCTGAGTTCACAGATTCGTTTTGACTGGTAGGAGGGAATGCAAAATAGGTAGGTACGTCAGTGCAATGAGATTACATAGGTACTGTAGGTACATACCTTGACCAGAGCCTCTGATCTGACTTCTGCGCGACTTTCAATCTCTGGTTCGTCATTGCTGGTAGAGTCAAGGGCGCTTTGCGCCAGGCCCTGAGTGTGATGCGACATTATTTAGGAAATCCTACGCCACGAGTAGGTAGTTCTTATTAATACTTACTCCATTTCTCAATTGCGTAGATTAGGAACAAAAGCAAATTCAAATTGTGTTTATTTACAATTTACATCCTTGGATTGATGTTTTTTTTTCTTTCCTCATAATAGGAATATGGCGTCGCACTCTGTGCATTTGCCACATAGAGCAGAGTAATATACTGTAATACACTGCCAGTGTCAAGTATTGATTTATATCAAGTTATGATGGTTTTCAAGTAGAATGAGTTTTATAGTCACAGTCAAGTCCAATCATGCCTTAGTAAAGTTGTAGCAACTTTACTACAAGTTTCTTCGGAGTTTTAGAAACAACACGAAAAGATATGTTTCACTACATTATATCACTTGCCCACACTCGTGCGCGTAAATCAGTATAATACGCCACCATTTTAATGCATTAACACTCGAAAAATGATAAGTTTTGGAAAATAATACAATGCAGCAACATGATTTTTTCGCGTTCCCGCCAAAACTCACATTTTTTTTCTTTGTTTTTGGCATCGCACGTTGTGCATTCTGCCAGTGTCAAGTTAATGAATTTTTACATTTATTTGTTATCATCAAGTCATGAGTCATAAAATCACAGTCAGTCACACGAAATCAGTCATAGTCGAGTCCAAGTCATGCCCTAGTAAAGTTGTGGCGACTTTACTATGAGCTTCTACGGAGTTTTGAAAACAACACGAAAAGACATGTTTCACCACATTATATCACTTGCCCACACTCGTGCATGTAATTCAACACTCAATGAATAAAACACCACCATTTTTTATCATTAATTCGCGAAAAAACACATGTTTAAGAAAATAATAGAATGCAATGACATGATTTTTCCGTGTTCCCGCCAAAACTCCTCAATTCCCATTGAGTATCATTGATTGACGTCTTCTTCAGTCTTCCCATCATTTTTTTTTCTTGTTTCCTCCTAGGATGGAAAGATTATGGCGTCACACTTTGTGCATTTGCTAGTGTCAAGTATTTTTTATCATTGATTATAGATAAAAAGAGAACACATGTGTTGTCTATTGCTCTCGAATTTCGAACATTCACGAGATCACGAGCACCAAGTGTTAAATTCTCTTTGACGATTGACGAGCACTGACGAAGGGTTCTCGAAGTCTCTCTGTCTCGTAACATTACTTACGATACGATCGTCTCAAAATGGCGGCAACTCTAACATACCTATTTAATGAAATTAATAGGCTAGATGACTGTTTTTTTTAAATTGTCCTATTAAAATGTGGCCCATAAATATAGTTGAATAATGAAAAGAAAATGAAAATCTTATCAAATATAAGCAACTTATAGGCATTTTAATATCATGATAGACAGAGAGGCGAAACAGCAAATCGTGACGTCGTACGTAGATATGGCGTACATAGAAGGTACGCCATATAAATTATATTCTGACAAGTATGGCGTGACGTCATTTTTTGTTATGTGGGAAAGAGACAGAGTTGGCTCTACCAAAAACTTTTAAACTTTTGGCTCTACCAAAAACAGAGCATTAATAACCGATTTAAATAATTTTTTCAATAATTATACTTTATTTACTTAAATTCTTCATCAAAGCTATTGGTTTCAACGATTTAAACATCAGTCATCTAGGTACTTGTGACAAAATACAGTGATCAATGTGATCTTGAAACTTATGGAATGTGATCCCAAGTTTTTATTACGAGTATTAGGTAGAGTTCTTACACTTGGTGAATACACACGAAACCTTAATTTGGATTTATTTGTATTGTCGTATCGTACGGCTCGCATGTCGCAAAGACAACGTAGGTATGACTGTCGCGAGTGGAGAGCTGGCGCTCAACATATTAAAAATAAATTAAATTAATTAAATTTGTTAAATTTGTTTATTGAGCTTAATAATAATAATAATTTATTGTCACAGAAACAAAAATAGTATACAGTAGCACAATAATTTACAATAGAGATAGACTAAGAAAAACATGTATGTCTAAAGCTACATTTTACATTGTGAGCCCAGGATTTCCAAACTAAGCTACATGTAGCTTGTACATCAGAAATCCGTAATCCCCCTAACAACAGATTACATCCACTATTTTTAGCTTTACTATAGGTAAAGCTTAAGGTAAACAAATTTTCAAATTTTCAAAGTACGTGTGCAAGACTAAAGGATTGTGTTGTGTGTGTGTGTGTGTGAGTGTGTGTGTGCGCGTGTGTGTGGGAGTGTATGTGTTTGTACGATGTATGTTTACGCGGATTGAATGGAGTTTTAGTTCTGAAATAAGCATGGATGATTCCTACCTTGCGACTAAAAGTAAGTTCTCCGTTTCTAGATAGGAAAGTGGTTGAAGAATGCTGGTGACAGTATTTATATAGTCTTCAATATCCTCCGCTTATTTCCCGTCCATTCATTTTATCATTGTCGCTGATTGTGGCGACCTCATTCGCCACATAAATACGTTAAATGTTTTTTAGTTTTTATATTTTTGTTGCTTTTTTCTTTTATTTCTTTTCAAAACTTCTGGTTCGAATTCGAATATTTTTCACGGTTTTGCGAATATCATATACGGCGACGGAGCGATAATTTATTTACCTACCTATTCATTCAAATTCAAACCGTGTTAGGGGCCATCCATAAAGTACGTCACAGGAATTTCATGATTTTTAGACCCCTCCCCCCTCCTTGTCACAGGTGGTCACATTTGTGAGACCCCCCCCTGGTGTGACGTCACAAATTTGCAATTTTACATCTAAAAAAATGTAATTACAACAGCAGTTCCACAATCAGTTTCATTTCCATTCAAATTACTTTTTTTTTGTGAAAACAACATCAAATATTTGAAAAAATTACTAATTAATAAACTATTAATTGAAGAAAAAGAAAGGAACTTAGTTGTCTTCAGTCCATGGACTCTGAATCCATTCCTTTAAATTTTTTATTATTGGCATAGAAGTCAGTTCGTTCTCATTGGAGTTGTTAACGTCAGCAACATTTGTGGTGTCTACATCTTCTTCATCCAACCATATGGCATCATCATTTATATGATCCAAACAAAGAATTTCTCTGGCAAGTCTAGCTTAATAATGTAATAATAATTTAAATAATGTAATATTTCAAATTTCGCGATTCAATTTATTAAATTTGTAATGTGATGTCACAAAACTAGGACCAAGTCCCCCCCCCCCCCCATGTCACATTTCGTCGACCCCCTCCCCCCCCTTTACATGTGACGTACTTTATGGATGGCCCCTTAGTACATGAAATGCTTGCTGTTAATGATGACTAATAAAAAGCGCCGTATTAAGAAATCCTTTAAATCCTTGAATTTTATAATACTACATGTGCTAAAGTCTAGACTTGTACGTAAGGATTTGAAATATTTTATAAACTCTGAGCCTTTTAGAAATAAATTAATACAGTAACTACGCAGATACGTAGATACTTTACAAGTAGTATATACAATATAGGCACCTACTTAATATGAACATTACATAGGTACTTATTAGATATTACCACATTGATTTACTTGGTAGGGTTTAATCTGTAGGCAAATGCAGCGGGCAAATGTTGAAAAAGTCGTCTCCTTCACGATTTCCGTAGCCATCTCTTCTATTTAATTACAACCGGTATCGATGTGTAGGTAATATAGGTATACCCAGTTTGGGTGAGTAGTGAGCATATAATATTATATTCTCGTAAGACAATATTTTCAAAATAAAATAGTAGGTAATACCTAGTATAGTATTATATTATCTTTGGTAATACCTACTTGTTACTTACTAGGTACTATATACATTTGTCAAGGGTGTAAGTAATTTTTGTAAAGATTTTTTTTTCTAGAAGACATGGCCATGGCTTGTAGGTAGGTTTCATGCCATGAATTCTCGTAATTAATTAATTAATTTAATTATTTCGTCGTTCACGATGATGAGTACCATGACTTCTTTCGGGGTAGTAATACCGATATGCGTAACATTTTTGTTTTATTTATACGGGAATACTCACGTTTAATTAAACCGGGTACTCCGACTATAGTTTCGATCACATCAGGTGACCTTTTTCAAAGAATGAAAACAGAGCCAGACGCGCGTGCAGGATAGCACACAACTTTATCGGAGTATCCGATTTAATTAAACGTGAGTATTCCCGTATAAATAAAACAAAAATGTGTCAAAACCACGTCAGTTTTCATAATAAGATATGCGTAACCTTGTTTAATAATAGCATAGATTAAGTATATGTTAGTATAATTAATCTATGATAATAGGTAGGTATCTAAGATATTAAAAATATCCACGCCGAATCGACAACCTCTTTTGTAAACTAACTCAGTCACGAAATAGAAAACTTAAATATAATCAATCTATCTATCTATATCAAAAACAATTGCTTTTCGTTTGTCTCGCTAAAACTCGAGAACGGCTGGGCCAATTTAGCTGATTTTAGTTTTGAAATGTTTGTAAATAATCCGTAATCCAGGGAAGGTTTAAACGGTGAGTAAACGGCTGGACCGATTTGGATGAACTTTTGTGTTCCTGGAGCGGGTCATAAGTAGCGAGGCCGAAGGCCGAGTTATACGCGTACGAAGTACCGGGTATCAGCTAGTAAATAAATAAATATCGGTGGTAATTCTTCACACAGCCGCATCTACCCCAAACTAAGCAAAGCTTGTAATATGGGACCCAGATAGCTGATAGAATACTTAAATATAACTTATTTTTTGAAAATACATACTTATAATACATAAGACACCCAAACACAGAACAAACATCTATGTCCGTCACATATTTTTATATCCTGGGTTGGGTTCGAATCCACCCTACAGCTCTGAGAGATTCTACAACCCTTTTAATGCAAAGTGTTCATTCAAGCCGGATTTTTGTTGCAAGCGGCCACTTCCATCGTATTCGAAGTTTCATACCTATTACGTACGAATATTTTATTAGTGTCTATTTTGACCTCGTCTGTCTGCCGGTTACCTAATAAAATTCCGGAGATCCATTCTCACCTATGACCTCTATGAAAGTCTAGCGTCATTTGACATTATCTCGTACTTTAACATTCGTATACTCACAAGCTGTTTTACTTGGCCGATAGGCCGTCTTGCAAGAGATAGGCATAAAGTATAAATGAAGTATACATTTTATTATTATCCAGTCATTTATTTACTTTATTAAGTTTAAGTTTTTTACAACACATATATAATATATATACAAAAACACATACAAATATTATAAAAAACCTAAACCGGCAGTGGTTAGGGCTGCAGAGTGAGGAACTTCCCGACAATGCGCGCCGTGTCAAGTGCCTTTTGTATCTGACCCTTGACCGAACCATCTAGCGAGAGCCTCTTGAGGTATTGGTCGAGGCTCTTCGCTATAAGACCGTTTGCCGAAACGACTATCGGGACAAGACATGGCGGTTATCTCGAAGGCCAAGTCAATAAGGTACTTGCCGAGTTTGTCCTTCTCGGCCTTCAAGAGATTCTCGTCATGTGGGATGGTGACATCGACGATACATCATCACGGACAGAACTATTGTCGCCAATAAGCCTGATATCGTGACGGTGGATCGGTCCCAATTGAGCAAAGCACAACCATTCTCGAGAATTGGAGCTGGTGCGTACTTAAAGTATGGCACCTCCGACTCCACAAGGCCGTATCGAAGAGCAGGTTGCTGGTGGGTGATCCTGGCCACTTGGTTATGCCTGTGCAAATAAATACTCGTCGTTAGTAAGATGCGAACAACCGGAAATGATATGTCGGAGAGATTCCCCGGAACGGGGCATGCCCGAAAAATGTCGACCGTACCGTCCTTCATGATATATTTCCGGTAGTTGTTCGTCTTGATAACTTCATCCGCAATTGCACAGACAAACCCCTCGGTTTCCCCAAAGAGGTCCCCAAAGCGCAACCAGTTCACCGACGCGAGCAAATCCACATCGAGGCCCGATAGAACCGCCCGTGCAGCTCTTTGCTCTTCCATACTTCCCTGCGGTCGTCGGTGCTTATCACCGATGGTCTACGCCAGTTCTCGTTTACCAAGTAGAGCGGCGTGAGCTCCTTGTCAACTGTCACTACATCGCGATTCCTTCACTCATTGTTAAGGAAATAATCCCTAAGACTGCACATTTCACGATTGTGGAGGTTCTTGACGTTTAAAAGCCACGACCCCCCCCCCCCCCCCCACACTTCCGTGGAATGTACAGTCTCATAACCGATGAGCATGGGAGTAACATGCGATGCGCAGTGAGCAGTTGACGGACTCTTCTATCCAGGGCGTCTCAGTCTGAGTCCACTAAGTATGCCAAAGGAGTATATCAGTAGAGGCATCACCCAACCATTGAAGGCGCGCGCCTTGTTGCCGCCAGACAAAAGACTGTTGAGTACTTTTGTCAGGCGACAGAAGAACTGCTCCTTCACTGATTTCTTGATGTCAACTACTGATATACCCAACGAATCTAACATACCTATATACTTGTAGGTCTCGTCCTCAGAGAGAGATCTGAGAGAGTCATTATCTCAGAAAGTTGTAAATGCGGAGAATTTACAACTTTCCCCCGCTGCACACGCATGACCGCACACTTGTCAACACCAAATTCCATCCTGATGGCGAAAAACCACACAGGTTTTTAGCAACTCCAACAAGTACTTCACCCCCCCCCCCCCCCCCTTCGAAACCGATAGTATAGTCCTGAATCCTTCAGCAATGTGCTGAGAGGATTCAGTGCTAGGCAAAACCACGATGGACTCAGACTGTCACCCTGGAAGATGCCTCGCTCAAACAAAGGCAGCATCCTAACTCGGTACCTACGCTGACACATTGGTTCCCCTCTCTGTAGCCCCATAATAGGCGCGCATGCAATTCTCATTATTAGTCTGAGACCATCGCATGCAACGCACTATACCATCGCCAGCGGGAGCCGGGCGCGAGGCAGGTAGCCCCGCAGACCCCAGGCGTGCCGGCAATGGAGGACATCCCCGACGCGCAGGTGGTGGTGGCGCCGGTGTCCGTGGCCCGCTCACATCGCTATTGCTCGACGAGATTCTCGATTCAACCTCGTGAGGAACACGTCATCTCCCGACGAAGCGCTCGGAGAAGATGGAGCGGGCGGTGATGGTGGTCGTGCGTTACATTCCGCTGTATTCCGTCGAGATTGTGATCGTGTAATCATTTATAAATATTCGTTGTTGATATTCGTTTTCTTTAGACGTTGAACCGATGATATTATATGTTCTCAATGGCCAGCGGTGCATTTATTTTAAAATTATTATTATTATTTTAAATGTACTACCGCAATATCAAATTTTCCGCCGTCAAGCAGTAGTGTGTAAAAATCTGTGTTCCGGTTAGAAGGGGCGAAATTACAAGGCTAACTCACCATCGAATGGTCAACGAAAACATAACTATTTTTGTATAACTACAGAGTAATACATATTTCCGTTAATCTAAGATTAAGTATTATGTTTGCCCTGAGATCAAATTCCAGAATAAATGAGTAAATGCAGCGATGCCCGGACACTTGCATGAAAACGCTCGCGTTTGAGCACCAACAGAACATATTATGATAAGCGGCAAAATGGTCGAAGATGAAGCACGCAGATCTAGAAGATACCTACATACTTACTTGAATCTTGCCTTGAAAATAACTAGCTAGCATTTCAGTCATAGTATCGACTCGACCAATCGCTCAGCCTTCCGTTCAATGAATACACTACATCTTACATCTATCTAATATCACAAAAATAGTACTACGTTAATACTAATAATCTCTGTCCTGCCCTGACCTAACGACTGACTGAATGACAGACAACGCACAGCCTAAACCGCTGTTCGTGCTGGACTTGAAATTTGGGAGGGTGTATTTGTCTTGATGCGTAAGAAATTAAGAAATGAATGATTAAGAAATGAATCGCTAAATGTGTTGCTGAGCACAAAATCCAAGAAAGACTGGACCAATTTAGCAAAAAAAAATGTTTATTAGTCCTTGTAGTTCGAAGAAGGTTTTTATGAAGAGAAAAATCAGAAAATTTACCGGGAAAAAGTCGGTAAAAAAATTCTCCCGTGCAAAGCCGGTACGGGTCAGGTATATATAGTCGGGCTATATCACAAACGATAAGATTATGGGCAAAACATGACGAACAATATTTTGTATTCAATTATTCGCCTGCTGACTACGTGTACCATGATGTGTGCTTTGCGGTAAGGTGAAAAGAAGGACGTTTAGGATTTTGAACCTACTAAGGTGGAGCCAGCCAACTTTTCAGCGTTATCAAAGATAATTTAACACTACGTTAATCGTTATGTTTAAGCATTTTGACAGCTCCGTTGATCTCACGCGCTAGCGTAGTTTCTAACCTCCTTGGACCTCACCGACATCGGATCATGAATCTTGCCACCTGGCTTCATTACTGCTTCATTATGTAAGTAAGTAAGTTGGTATAAACTGAGTGGTCAGCCCTAGTAGTATATTGCAACTGCAGTACATTAATAGTAAATTGTATGGACGTATACCGTGGACTGTTGCTGGACTGATACAAATATTGTTTATTATTATTTTACTCAAATAATAATTCCTAATACTGATGGCTATCTATGTGATAAAAGGAAAGTAACCTACCTAAAGATTGCTGCTTCTCAATAAATAAAATAGCCCGCTTTTTCCGCTCTATCTTCAGGTACCTTCTTTTATCACGTATAGGTAACCTGTAAGCATAGAGTAAGTAAATACTTGCCTGTAAGGTTTTTATGGTTCAGAGGTGATAGGAGCTAAATCCTGCAAGGAGGCTAGGTATTTAATCTCTTATCTAAAGCTTTGTCGGAGTAGGTTAGCAAATAAGTTTGTACTGTCATTATCAGCCCGGAGACGTCCATTGCTGAATACAGGCCTCCCCCTTAGACCGCCACACTGTACGACAACCTGCCATTTGCATCCTCCGGTTACCCGCGACTTTTACAATGTCGTCGGTCTTCCTACACTGCGTCTTCCGGTTCGCGATCGCCAATCAAGAACCTTTCTTCCCCATCGGTTGTCACTCTGGTTGTCAGTCCTTCGAGCGATGTGGCCTGCCCATTGCCCCTTCAACTTGCAAACCCTGCGAGCTATGTTTGACTATGTATGACTTTGGTTGGTAGGCGAATATTCTCGTTCCAGATTTTATCGCGCAATGTAAAGAGAAGTTTGTACTGTAGTCAAAGATAACTTGGTATGGAAACTACTTGTTGTCTAGTAAGGCTGTTGGAACTCATCTTTATTTGCTAGGCGGTAGATTTATAACTTGATAGCCACCAGTCGTGAAGACGTACTAAAAACTTGTCTGCCAAGATGCAATGGTTTTCTCACGACGTTTTCCTTTTGTGGCAACCAGAGCTTATTGTTGAGCTTGGAACCCACGCCCTGATGCATGTGATTTGAAGGCACTAACAAAGTAATAGGTACCTAATAAATTTACTAAGTATACCTAACACAAGCTTATTTTTATTCTCAAAACCTAAATCGATGTCAGCGAAACAGTTATACTTACTGTTCTGAGGCACCGTTAGCGCAGTATCTAAGTTACAGTGCAGTTATCGACGTCACTAAATAAAAGAATTAGGTTGTCAGCGCCATGACAATGTAAACAATGTTCGCACGTACTAGACGAGAGCGTTTTGTTCTGCCATCGAAGAATTTAAAGCAGGCAACGGAACGGTGGCGGCAGCGCGGCGGGCGGGCGCGGTGGCGCGCTTCGTTGTACCTACCGTGCCCTCACCGGTGCGGTGGGTGTACCGGAGAAGGCTGACTGCCAACGCCAGATCTAGTGTGGCCTCCGTCCGCTGTGGACCTGCACGCAACTCCTCCACGGAGAAAGGATCGATTAGTGCTCCTCGAGAGACGACACCACCAACCCGACACATACCACAATGAAGGTCCTTCCCCTGTAAGTTTATACACTTTTTCTGATATTAATCGGCGCATTTCATTTGTTCAAGTTTTGCCCGATCTTTGAACTTTAGCCTGCTGTGCGACTGCATTTGCGAAGTGTAATTTTAGGAATTATAATCTATCACGTTTATTTAAACATCGGGGCACATCAGAAAAATATTTCCTCCATTCAGATCCTTAAAAAAAATATGATTCTTAGTGATTATCAGTGTTGCAAGTCGCCATGCAAGGCGCCATCATTTGAAAGGAACGCTCAGAAAGGCATACTCAGAGCTTTCGAACAATCTAACGAGTACATCGGACTACGCTTAGTCGCCTAAATTTATAACAAAGTATTGTGTCACAAACGCATAGCAATGTGTATTCTGAATCGTTGTTAGCATGTATAAAAAAGTATTTTGCCTTTCTAATATCATTCTCAATGGTAAATTGTACCTACGTGTTGTGGCATTGGACAAAGGCAGCTGAACGGCCTATTTGCAATTACTTAGCTTTATAACATTACAATGTAGTTAAAGGTTTTTACTCTACCTATTGGATAATTTGACTTCCAAGCCTATTAAAATCACGGACTGACGCGGTGTAATAAACCAATTAATTTACAAATTAATTAAGCGTAAATGAGAACCGGTCCGGTGAATGAGTCGGTCCCATGTCGAAAGTTGCGACCTATGATTAGGCAACATAATGCTATGTAGGATGATAGTCGCTACTCGCACTAGGTATACCTAATCTACTCTCCCATAGACCGGGGAGCGATATTAGCTAACGAACTCTGGGATAATTAATAAATTACCTGGCATTTCTGTATACTATCTAAAATTAAAAATACATCTATGTATATGAGATCATTAAATTATTTAATGATGACGGGCTCACAATTAACTTGGTGAGATCTTACCTACCTGCCTTGTTCTTGCAGATGACCTTTTTTTAATCTTCGACCACTTTGAAAGCTTATTTTTGGGTCTTCGAGCTTTTTCTCTTTGGAAGCTAATTCCACCCCCTAAGCGTAATAAAATTATATATTATTTAATTTTATTATTTCTTAATGTCCTAGTTGCTTGAATAGATAGGTTTCAGATTCAATCAACACTGTAAAATAGGTAACTAATCAAGTACCGCCATCAAAATTTTGACATGGAAAAAAAACGGTGTCTTCTGCTGGTATTCTGTAACGAGCTCAAAACATATTATCTTTGGGTTACCTTAAAGTAAGAGAATCAATTGTTTTTATGTAAGTAGTAAATTGGACCTGGGTATGTCCTAAACCTGCATCCAGAACCACCGGAGGACGGGCATCAGCATCCTCTTGGCTAACGGTGGTGAGCATTCTGCGCTCCCCAAGCCGCCTGCAAAGCATGGGGATTATGGCAACAAGGAGGAGGCCTTCGTCCAACAGTGGACGTCTTCTGGCTGATGATGTGAAGTATTAAATTAGGTTGTGTGTATAAATGCTGTTTTAGTTAGGGGGCGTCCATAAATTACGTGAGGTGTTTTTTTTAATTTTCTGTCCCTCCCTCCCCCCCTGGTGAGATGTCGTGAGATTTTATTCAACCCCCTCCCCTATCCCCCAACCTCACGTGAGATTTTTCAAAATGTGGGTTTCTTACGTAAACGCGTTGGATTGTTATTGTAAAAAGAAAAACAAATTTTGCCAAAATAGTATAAGTATATTTTGTTTCATCAGAAAAAAAAATGCGTGATATTTGCTGAGACCCCCCCTCTCTCCAACGTAAGATTAGATGAGATTTGACTCGACCCCCTCCCCCCCTTAAACATCTCACGTATTTTATGGACGCCCCCTTAGTAAAAACACTTGCTTTGCAAGGGTTACCAATGTAATATAATGTGCAGGGTGAAGGCTTCATTGTAAGTCAAATTATATCCATAGGGTAGTTCGCAGAGATCTGAGAGCGTTCATGCACGCAGAGAACACGACTGTAACAAGCTTTTTACAAATTCACATACATACTCAATTTGCTTACTTATACAAATGTTCGCATAATATGAGTCTGATAGTGTAATTCAATGTGGTGTGATGGTTGCTTGCTTTCAAAGCAACGCGCGGCCTCAGTAACCTAGTGGGAATGAGCCAATGAGCTCTTTGGACAAATTTGGACTGTATGGAATTTGATACCACTGCATTTTCCGTGAAGGAAAACATCGTAAAGAAACCTACACATGTCCGAAATAGAGATTTAACAGCGTATGTGACCAACCAACCCGCAACTGGGCGGGTGGATATGGCCCAATTCACCCTCCGCGGATAGAGCTATGTCCAGCATTGATCTGTTAAAAAGCTGATTAAGGATGCACCGCCCGAAGGCTCGAACTCATCGGTGGGCGTAGCTAAAAAGCATGCTCTCTTCATCAAACAAAGTGAGGGAAAGGGAGAAATAAAGAGATATGAGCACGCACATTTTTCATGTCAACCTTTGGCTGCAGAATAATGATGAATAAACTACTGAACTAATTTTATGCCAACTGAAGTTATATGAAACATTGATGAACTAAAATATGCCGCTTGATACTTTATTTTAGAGTTTTCGTACTCCATAAGTTAATTATTTGCGTCCAAAGTGGCGTTAAAATTTAGCTATAATACAAGATGTTTCCTAAATCATAACTTTCATGTTTATTAACTTTTTACTTTCTTATCTATATACAATCCTAGATAATGAAGAAACAAATCGATATAATACTATAGTCTTGGACCTACAACATTACATAGTGGAGTAATATTACTTCCCCGTTTCTATGGAGAAGTGACCGGCTTGTTTACTTTTAAGGTGTCGGAAGAAAATCTGTTTTTAGATATCGTCAGTGAATTTCCTTCCAAAATAACACCGCCACAGCCCGCCGCACTGCCGTAGTTGGTAATAAATGCAGCTACCACTAGCTGACCTCAATTAACTGAGATTATATCGTAGGTTTACTTATTTAAATTCTGCAACTATTTAGAACTCGTTGGTCTTTCTAGATCGGGGGTTACAAATATTTGAAAATGAATAAATAATTTCGCGTTTAGCTTATCTTAAAGAGGCGCCACTATCGCAAACGTTTCTAATACAACTCCTAAGAGAACTTAGATAAAAAAATAATTAAAAAGTTGATTTTTTATGTTGTTTATTGTTTGTTAGTTAACATTGACTCTGTATTACCGCCATTAATCGAGGGACTTGCTCGGGTTATGCCACGGACATTTATAAAAATAAATATAGACTACGACATGTCATGACGTGTTTATGGTAGAGTTCCGTAGCAAATTCTAAAACGTAATAATTTGTAGAAAATGTTTATTTAAAATACGGTTTTTCTCAAAGAAGAAAGGAATTTCCACATTCAGTCTACATTCAGTCCACTTTTCACGGAAAAATCGGTTAAAATACATTTTAAAAAACCATAGAGTTACTGGCATCCTTTTTTGAAGTCATTTAAAAGTTGATTCATTTTCGTACTGGAACTCGATGTTTCCCATAAAGTATAGAATTCGAGTTTTGCTAAAAGCAGAATACACACGATATTGAGTAGGAGCAAAAAATTAGCCTCGCAATCGAGTAAGGGAACGCTAGCATTTTGGGCACATTGGCCGAATTAGAGATTGTTTGTACTTTAAACGGTCTCTTGTATCGATTGTTTATTTTTAAGTTCGTTTTTTAAAGAAGTACCTAGTTTAGGTAGTTAGATTTTGTATATTTTTTGTTGTATTTAGTAAACCTTGTAATTAATATACACAAAAGTATTTAATGTAGGTGTATTATGTAGAGTTCCTTTATTTTAATATCAGTAATGACCAGAAATCCGTGTTATTGAAAAACCGGTAAACAACGCGGAGGAACTATGAGAGAACGACAATTACAAAAAAAACTACCTACTGTCTACATTTACAGCAAAGCTTATTCAAGGCCAAGCAAATCATTTAAAGGTGAAACTACTGTGCAACAGCTAAAATAAAATTGAAGATGTACCTGAAACGACTAAGCTAAGGTATTCAAATACTTCTTACTCAACTCGTGCAAAAATGAGCAAGTACTAACTGTGAGCTTGCAGACATTTGGTAATATCTAAATATTGTTGCGAAACCAGACGCTTGACATTTGCGTACGAAACGTAGAGTCATCGAGTATGCGGAAAGCCACGTTCCTCTCACATCTACGCCTCACGTAAAATAATTAAGGACAATATCTATAGGTCATCTCTCAAATAGATAGGTAACACATCAAATGAATCGCGGTTGCCATAGTCACAATTATAAATTACTCAAGTCCATGAATAGTGAGAAAATTAGCACGGATCGCACGCAAGCTTCTCATCGATTGCACAACTCGTTAAGATGAATTCGCGGACCGGTATTTTATCCGCTGCCATCTTTGACATTGTTTTCACAGGCTTTTGATTTGAGTGAGAACGGGTTAGGAAAGTGTGTCAATCCGGGGTCAGATTTCAGGATTCAGAAACAGTCAAGGTCTTAATAATGGTAGTTGGTATTTTGTGGGTTGCATTAGGCGTGCGCAGGCGGCAGGCCCTCGCCACATTGTACGTCGAGGTCAGCTTCTACTTTTTACCACTTCTGGTTTCTGTCCAACTGACCTTGACGTGATTTGAAGTTACAAATACACATTTGGAGCCATTGCACGCATGCATAGCAATATTATCAATCTAGAAAGTCGCGCTTTTCTCTGACGTGACTTGAACTGTAAAGTTTTGATTTCTACTTAGAGAGATATATGGGCGCTTAGTCGGTCAGCGTTCATTGCACGAAGCTTCTTTCACAATAGATTTCACAAATGCAATCACACGGCTACATGCAATAAAGTATCACTGGTCGATTCAAAGTAAACAATACGAGTTATAATATAAATGCCGCATCGTGATCGAGCATAAGCGATATGAAAGGAGATGCGCATAACGAAGGTGTTGGATGCGATATCACAGTTCAATTACATAAATCAGAGAAAGCCAAGGGAAGGCGTTACTGTATGTCGGATGCGGATACGGAATCGGTCGGGTGTCCACCTGACCCGACCCTGTGGCGACTTGTTATTCAACTATCTAGAATAGAGCGACAGGTTGACCTTTGCGGTGGCAACTCTAACATGCACACGGTCGCATCCTACGTTTCGTGGAAGAGCGACCCGGAGGTGATCATTCTCGTGATCAGTTGCTCAGTACTTGTCAAGCCATGATTGTCGCATACCTAGATGTCTATGACTCAATTTATTTACATAAATTTATCTATAAATACTTATTATAATCAGTACGTAGGTAAGGTACATAATAACGTACGCGCAAAATTTATTAAAGGCTTGACGAATAAACCGTTTGCCAGATATTAGTCAAAGCCGTTTGCTTGATAAAAGATCTAAGGAAAAGATCTTAGGATGGGTACTATAGCTACAAGCTGCTATCTGTGGTACTTTGACCGACTTTACATTGGATAACATAGAAAGGTAATACTTAGCGGAATATAAGCTCACTTTGTTCATCCTTATCACAACGATTACTATGAGACCAAACTGACTAGACATTTTCCATGGGAATTTCATAATATGTTTGAACTGCTGCTATCTTCTCTATTTCAGATTTAATCCCATTATAAAAGTAGTTAATAATTATGAGTTCGTACATCTTGAGTTCCTTTCAGCTTACTTTACCTACCTTCCGTTTAACTCCACAAAGGCAAGTACTTCTGAAGTAAGACAACTAATGGAAATTACATAAGTAGGTAGTGAACAGCTGTAAACATAATCATCATAATCATAATTTATGAATAACAAATTGATACAAAGTGTAGTTTTTTTTTACAATCAAGTGACGAGACGAGCAAGACGTTCGTCTGGTGGTAAGAATCACGCCAGCCACTAACAGTACCAGTGCCAGAATTGGGAACTTGCGAACACAATCCTGCGCCGCACAGCACTGCGGTCGTCACCCTAAGATATTGGATGTTAAATCGCGTCATACCCAGTAATTTCTCTGGTAACATTGCCCTTCAAACTGGAACACAGTAATGCTTGCACACTACTGCTTGGCGGTTGAATAACTGGCAAAGGTGTGGTACTTCCCCAGGCGGAATCTGCAGTAGAGTCCTACCACTATACAAGACAAGCGTTAGTTACAAGCGTCCTCTTGGTTAACGGTGGTGAGCATTCTGGGATCCCCAAACCGCCTGCCAAGCGTGGTGATTATGGATTATGGCAACACCCTTCTATTGGGAGGCCTTCTTCCAGCAGTGGATGTCTTATGGCTGACGATGACGACGACGTTACAAGTGTTGTTTGTTAGTTGTTGTAGGTAAGTTACTTAGTACATAATTATGCTAAGCTAACGCATAAAAGATTTATGCGCATCAAAAATTTATGTTTTTACTTCTTAGCATTCTAATTCGTGGTTATGTCATTTTACAATTTACGTCCTTGAATTCTAGGACATTATTACATCGTAATTCTAATCCGTTGATGTTGTTATGTAAAAAATATCAATGGTTGATGTAATAGTGACTGCTCAAATCTGCCTATAGGCTTACTTAGCTAAGCAGGAGAAAGTGTAGAGCCGAATTCTATGACTCTAGGCTATGTATTAAACAAGCTCTACTCGCTTATGTAAGTAAATAGTGTCCATTTCTGACACCATTAATTTTACCTGTTTTTGGCTTGAAACTTTTAAAACTGTACACCTCCTCGGGATTTATAAAAAAAGTTTTATACCTACCTTTTTTATTCGTTTTATGTGAGATTGATTGATTCAGACGTTACTTTGCGGACCAAGTATGTATACGTAGGTACCTGAGTAGTGTGTAATTATAGAGTTGGTTATACGTTTTTTATGTTTTTGATAACATAAATAAAACTTAAGAAAGTAAATCATGTTATAAATATTTTGATTACAAAATATATCTAATAGCATATATCTAATAACCTGTATACATTTAAGTAAGTATTTAATGCAGTAATATCACAGATTCAATAATACTATATAGCTACACAAATTGCGTAGATAATAAAAATACGTCTACGAAAATTTCGTATAAGTATACAGTTATTTTTACTAATAATAATGTTGTACGGTACTCCGTTCAACATTATTAGAGGTACCCAGAAAAGCTAGATCCAAGTTCTCTACAAAAAAGCCATGACGTTTTTAAACTACTTAACACTACCTGTTACTCGATCCCACAAAGTCAAGGTCTTTAAAATGTTAATAGGTTAATTTATTATTACAGCGAAAACCTAATAACCTGTATACAATTTAGTAAATTATGTCGCCTGACATATTCGTGCTGTTCGTTAGCTATCAACTTATAAATATCGATTTTAGGTATCTGAATACTGGTCCAAGATATAGATATCTACTAAATAAGAAACCAGTTTATATATTTTAGAACCGCTTGGCAATGTTCACAAGTCATTTTTTTGGAGCTAATCGTGGTTACGTGGTTAAGTAGTAAACGCAAAGTAAACGAAGACGAAAGGAGCTAAAAAGGAGCTAATTGTAGGAACTCATAATTGTAAACCACTTTTACATACTTAGGTACTATGAGACCGACCGAACTCGCAAAAAAGTTTCTGCTGTTCCATTGAAAAAAATACTGTTTTCTTTGCGATTTCATTGTCGGTCCCAAATTAAAAGTTGTTCACAATGCTAACATTGGCGTCCTTCCAGCGTAGTACTACCGTTCTGCTTGGCCCTATATACTATGCGCCCTATATTTACGACTATGTTTATGCAAAATAGACTATTGCAAAAACTGGCACAAGTACTCCTAACCACCAAATCTGGAAAATTCGAGGAATATATGCTATTCACCAATATAATCAAAGTTTTTATTTAGATTTGTTACGCTGGTCACAACCTGCCCAACATTATGCGTATCAAGTTAAATTCTTCAGGGCACGAAAACGTATCGTGTTGCTGGTAGATAGTTGTACTACAAGTCTATAATCTGAGCCACTGGCAGCATTATGAAGGTATAGGCGGTTCAAGGATGAATGCGATTTAACCGTCGAAGTACTCTACACTACAATTACTTTGTATATAAATGAATAATCTACAAGTATTAATACGAATCGCAGTATCTGCGTCAGATAATTTAAAATTAAGTTTTGCCCTAACGGCCCATGCTGGGATTCCGCTATAATCGGCATAGTCCGCTGTTTCTGCTGCGTTGCGATAATGGTGAGAATTAGACATTTGACAGCCTTATAGCCCAGTTGGTAGCATACCTTACCTTCAGAGCTGTAGGACGTGGGTTCGATCCCCACCCAGGACAAAAATGTATGTTACGAACATAGATGTTTGTTCTGTGTCTGGGTGTAGTATGTATTTTCGAAAAATAAATAAAAAAAACTATCAGATCCGAACGGACACCTTTCCGATTGATTTGTGAATACCCCTGCAGGTGTAGATATTATATTTGTGTAGTAATATGTAGATGGTCGCAGAAACTATAACCGCTGAGGTAGACGTGTTCTACAGCGGAGTCCGCGAATTGGCGAAGCTGAAAAAGCCTTGCCCTGAGACTAGGTGAAGTAACGATATCCGTAGGTAACGCTGGCAGTGGGTGGTTAGCCGCGTAAAAACGAAGATCGAGCCAGTGTGCCTTGGGACTTGGGAGAGAGGCCAATGTCTCTAGTTTCAGCTGAAGTAAAATTACAGGCTGATTATGACGATAGCGATGAATTGGTACATAGCATCTTATTTTCTTTTCTACACTTTAAAGAGTCAGTTCTCTATCTTAGATAATCAAAGCTGACGCAAGACAGACCTATCCTTTTATTAGCTATACCTATAGGTATATAATATACCTTTAATTAATAATATGCCTTTTTCTGTAGTTCTCTGCCTAAAGCACAGTTTTTCTTTTTCAGGTTTTTCCTGTTAGCGTGTGTGGCGTGGCAAGCGTGTGCCCAAGATGAGGAACCCAGGGCAGTCCCTGCTAGGGGGCTCCTAAAACGCGGCCCGCCGACCAGGGGCAAGCCCACGACCACAACGACCACTCCTGCGCCACAAGTAAGTTATATAAATATATAGATTCTAGTAATGCTGCTTTGGAGTCCTACCCAAAGCAGAGTCCTGCTGGGGAAGTACCACACCTTTGTCAGTTATTCAACCGCCAAGCAGTAGTGTGCAAGCATTACTGTGTTCCGGTTTGAAGGGCAATGTTCCAGTGAAATTACTGGGTATGATGAGATTTAACATCTAAAATCTCAGGGTGACGAGCGCAGTGCAGTGCGGCGCAGGATTGTGTTCGTATTTTCACAATTCTGGCACTGCTACTGTTAGTGGCAGGCGTGAAGTTTACCATCAGGTAAAAGTCTTGCTCGTATCATCACTTGAATGTATAAAAAAAAACAACTTTGGGTGAATTATAAAAATACAGAGCTAATGGAATTCGTCATCCAATATCTCAATAAATTTTAGTAGTGGTAGGACTCTGTTTTTTATATTTATTTTATTATTTTAGAGGTCCCCCGTGACTTCGTCCGCGTGCAGAAGAAATACAGACCGCTCCCAAAATTCTCCACTTTAAATCATTCCGAGCAAACTCTACCGACTCTATCGACTCTACCGACTCTATCGACTCTACCGACTCTATCGACTCTACCGACTCTATCGACTCTACCGACTCTATCGACTCTATCGACTCTACCGACTCGACCGACTCTACCGACTCTACCCCCCCCCCCCAACTTCCCTTCCTTTGAATGAACATCACTATAACTTCCAAAAACAAAGAACTTTCCATACAACATTCCACCCCCCTCCCCCCCCTTAAATCGTCCCTATAAAAAAAAACACTATCTATATAACTATCCAAATCCAAATTTTCGTGACTAAAAGTCCAAAAACAAAGACGACCAGCGGTTTGGGCTGTGCGTTGTCTGTCAGTCAGTCGGTCAGTCAGTCAGTCAGTCAGTCAGTCAGTCAATCAGTCAGTCAGTCAGTCAGTCAGTCAGTCAGTCAGGACAGAGCCTTTTATTATATTAGATAACACACAATCTAACTTTCTAATCTATACCTAGTATAGTACCTACTTATCTATTATTATATCTGGGTCTATACTTAACCCACTACATAAAAACAAACAGAATGTATAGTAACGAACAGACCGTTGAAAGTCTAGAGACCATCCAAATGCTCGTACCCATGCACCAGATCATATCAAATCAGGACTGTAGGTTTTTTTTTGAATATCCCATACTAACGAAAGTTTATTTCCCGGAGTAATCAGAGGTGATCATCACATAAAGTGAATCAAATGCTTGGAAACAAAAGTATATTTTTGTTTTATTGTCACTGTTATTGAATCTGTGATTATACGTATTCTGAGTCGCAAAAAAACAACTGAACTGAGTTGTTGAAGTCTTAAAAGGTAACTAGAATAAAAATAAAAGCCTAACAAGTCTTAAAAGGTAAAACCTTTAATAAAAATTAAAACACTTTACGTTCCAGTATATTAAATAGATACAGAAATAATAAGCTAGCCTATTACATACAGTGTTACATCAATGTTGCTTTGTCTTTATTTCTTACTCCATCAACCATTAACTTCTTTGTAACTATTTCTCAACGTCTCTATTCTCACGGTAGAGGTAAAGCGCCTTCCACGTAACACTTTGATTTTAGACTATCTACGAGTACTATATAATGATTTAGAAAGCGTTAAATTTAGTTGTACTTAAGTCATAAAAGAAATTCTCAAATGATGATGGTATTTCATTGAAAATATATTATGTAAGGTTTATATGCTCGTTAAGTTCTAGCAGAACTGCAATAAGCACGCACGACTAAAGAACGATGGTAGCAATAAAATCGCCTTATCCCAAATATTGTATCATCATCATCATCATCAGCTCGGAGACGTCCACTGCTGAACGAAGGCTTCCCCCTTAAACCCACCACACTGTACGACTACCTGACATTTGCATCCACCAGTTGCCCGCGACTTTTACAATGTCGTCGGTCCACCTAGTGGGAGGCCGCGCTTACGCTGCGTCTTCCGGTTCGCGGTCGCCACTCAAGAACCTTTCTTCCCCATTGGTTATCAGTTCGTCAAGCGATGTGGCCTGCCCATTGCCACTTCAACTTTCAAACCCTGCGAGCTATGTCGGTGACCTTGGTTCTTTGGCGAATATCCTCGTTCCGGATTGTATCGCGCAAAGTAGCTCTGAGCATAGCTCCATTACCCGATGCGTGACTCTGAGTTTCTCCAATAGGTCAGCAGTTAACTTGGAAGATCTAGCTCTCTCTCTATGTAATCAAAGGCAGTTAAATACCAGAAATATTTTATATCACTTGTTAAATTAAAACAAGTGATAATAGATATTTGGTAAACGATTTTTGGGAAAATACGATGCCAGAGAATGTATGTAATTTTATGTCATTGTTTTTTTTAAAGAATGATTTAGCTTCATTAGTTTTGTTTTTAAAATTTGACTTGTTCGTAATTCTCTATGCCACTTCTCTATCTAGTCTATCGTCAATTTTACCACCAGCCCAGCATAGCCGAGGAGGAGCCGAGGACTAATTGGTCTTTCCTCGCGCGGGAACGTGATAAAGCTATAATATGGATAGGTACGCCTGTCTCGTTTTCGAGGGGGGAAAAGGAGATAAACTTTGATCACGGCTCGCGTGCTAGGCGGGCAGAATATAACATATTTTATGTAGACATTATTATTATTCGCCAGCTATCGATGCCATATTCGTGTTGCTTAGGCCCACTGTTTAAAAGCCAAACATGCTAAAAATCTTTGCAAAAGCTTACGTTATAATGCTTTTAACCTAAAACCTCATAGCACTGAGAATTTGCTTATTGCCGTAGACTTGTTTTGTATGCAAACAGACCTATTTTGTTACTCACTTGATAGTAGGAAAGTGACAGTGTGGCTAAAGATGAAGCATCTAACTCAGAAGATAAAGCTTATTTGGCATTTTTGAACCTTTAACATAAGAAGACCTACTCGTATTTCGGTGTCTCTTGACGTTCCGATACCAAAAAATGTTTTCGAATACAATGAGTGTCGCAAAATATGATGTGGCTGCCATCTGGTTCAAGGCGAGTGGGTACAGAGACCCTGCGTGATGATCGGGTCACCTTCGAGCTTCGCACGTGACCTTTATAAGACCTCCCTTTCCATGAAGGAATTTCTACCTGATTTTTGGGCTTTAACACTCATGATGTCACGAGTATATCGATTGTCAGAACTGGTTCTCAAGGGGATTTATTAATAGACTTCAATTACAACTGTTTGGAGGAAAATGAGGTTCTTACGAACATATTTTATTTATAATTTTTCCTTTTTTCGGATCTCTCATTGTTTAGCCGCCTCCATTTAAGTGTCATCGTCATTTAGGGCCTTACTTAAAATCGCTGGCTAAGATAACAAAAATATTTAACTTCTGCGCAATACACCTGTATTCTCCATCTTCGACTGCAACGTCGTTTTCCATTATTTTAAAAAGCAAAGGTCCAATGTTCTTGATTTCAACCTTAAGTGGTGTTTTAAGGCCAAAACTTATTTCTACTAAAGTTTTTTTTTATACATTTAAGTGACGAGACGAACAAGACTTCACCTGATGGTAAGCGTCACGCCTGCCACTAACAGTAGCAGTGCTAGAATTGTGAACTTGCGAACACAATCCTGCGCCGCACTGCACTGCGCTCGTCACCCTGAGATATTAGATGTTAAATCTCTTCATACCCAGTAATTTCTCAGGTTAGGCATATTTTGAGGAGAAAAGAAAACGCCGTAAGATTTGAGGACGTTTCTGTGCTAAAGGCATATGACACATAGAAGGAACCACACACCGCTCCACACTTACCTAATTGCCATACCCTCATTTGGGCCATTATGTTTATTTTATTATTATTAGTTTTACATAATCCATAATGTGCAATAAACGATTTGACTTTGACTTTGACTTTGGAATTATGGGAAATTTGTACCACTAGGCCGACCGCGTATGGGAAATGTCCTAAGTAGTTACCCTGTTTTTAGCTTAATTTGATTGAGATAACATAACAGATGAATTTGACATATTTTGCTAGATGGAAGAAGTTGCTATTTGGAAATCCTAACGTTAGTAACACTAACACACCACTACACTTTTTTAGTGCCAAAAATTTGTGTTTTGTTTTTCGAGCATCACGGGATTAGCACAGGGTTTGCAGGGTTGTTAACTTGGGCATAAATTACTCTCATGGATCCAAATAAGGGGGCGTTCATAAAATACGTGAGATGTTTAAGGGGGGGAGGGGGTCGAGTCAAATCTCATCAAATCTTACGTTGGAGAGAGGGGGGTCTCGGCAATTATCACGCAATTATTTTTCTGATTGAAACAATAAAAATATATACTTTATTGGCATTTTTTTTATTATTTTTACAATAATATTCCAACGCGTTTACGTAAGAAACCCACATTTTGGAAAATCTCACGTGAGATTGGGGGATGGGGGTTGAATAAAATCTCACGACATCTCACCAGGGGGGGAGGGAGGGACAGAAAATAAAAAAAAACACCTCACGTAATTTATGGACGCCCCCTAACATATAAAAAACCGTAGATATACATGCGATGTTTGCAATGTTTGCCTTTTTTGTGTCGTTATTGACTGGCCTAAAAGGCAAATGTTATCACGCGGGACGAACAAAATATATTTTTTAGTCGTGGGCCGAAGAGTCGGGACGAATATGGCATAAATCAGTATAAACTTTAAAAAAAATAAGTTTTTATGCCAACTCCTAATGAGCCAGGCTTTGTCCAGCTCTGGACGTTTCAAAGAACTCATTGAAGAGACGGCTCCGGGATTGAGCCCACAACCTCACAATTACGAGCCGCATCTTCTACCAATGAGCTATCACGCGGCTTTTTTGCACATGTAATATTTCAGAGTGACGAGCGCAGTAGGTACAGTCCGGCCGGGTCAGGATTTTGTTCGCAAGTTTAGAATTCTGGTATTGTTACTCTTATGGGCACGCGTGATGCTTGCTACTCGTATCAGGCGAACGTCTTGCCCTATCGCAACTCCAGTAAAAAAATATATCTTATCTGTCGTAAGACGTCCACTGCTGGACGAAGGCCTCACCCTTATTAGAGAAGGGTTGCCATAATCCCCACGCTTGGCAGGCGGCTGGGGGATCGCAAAATGCTTACCAACGTAAACCAAGAGGACGCTGCTGCCCGTCCTGCGATGGTCTTGTACCTATGCAGTTTTAGGACATACCCAGGTCCAAAATCGATTATTTATCATCTAATGCATTATAATTTATAATATGATGAAGAATGTAATGTTTGTTTTGCAGGACGAGGCAGAATACGAGGAAGAGTCAGAATACGCTGAGGAAGGGCAGCAGGAGCCTTCCACTGAAGCCCCGCCTTCATCCACAGAGGGGAAGAAGCTAGTCGGAGCGGGCGTGCGGCCGTTCAGGAGCAACACAGAACTGCTGGAGACTCTGAAGAGAAGACGAGCGCAGGCTGCCGAAGGTAACCTTCAGCATTTTCAACTGACCTCCAAAAAGGAGGTTCTCAATTCGACTGTATGTTTTTTTTGTTTGTTTGTATGTTATGAATTAATTACTCCGCCAATTATGAATTGATTTTGATGACTCTTTGTGTGTTTTATAGGTGATAGATACTTCAGGGTCCCATTGAGATTTTATCGAAATCCGTTAAGTATAAAAAAAAAAGTAATATTTCAGAGTGACGAGCGCAGTAGGTACAGTCCGGCCGGGTCAGGATTTTGTTCGCAAGTTTAGAATTCTGGTATTGTTACTCTTATGGGCACGCGTGATGCTTGCTATCAGGCGAACGTCTTGCCCTATCGCAACTCCAGTAAAAAAAAATATCTTATCTGTCGTAAGACGTCCTTTTTAGTATAAAAAAATAATTAAAAAAAAAAACATTAATTTAAAAAAACTGCTAATAACATAATAAATAAATAAAATATAAGCATAATTCATCATCACCACCATCATCATCAGCCCGGAGACGTCCACTGCTGAACGAAGGCCTCCCCCTTAGACCATAATTACTATCATAATTACTGAAATAAATTTAAATAACTGGAAAATATGAAGGTGTCATCCAGGGATTCAAAATTGAAGGCAGTTGTTTTTTTTAAAGCGTTATTTCTAGAATTTTTGGCCTTCCCTTTTAATATTATATAGGGCTACTTTTACATCTGAGCGCTACCGTGGGTCGGATGACACGTTAAATTGGTGGTCCCGGTTTTTCTGTTTGTATATAACAATAACTAGGTAATAAAACATTTTAGAGGTCTTTGGGCTGCACATTAACTCTGACACTGGCTGGCCACTCAGCCCCTACGAACTTGCAGGGCTATGCGGAACGATAGCACTATACCGTAATGAGGTCAGTGTGCCCATCATTCTGAACAAAGATATGTGATTGATTCATGCGTTAGCAAGTCTATTTTGACCAAACTTGCTATAAATGTTTATTTCTAGTGTAACATTTTTACGGTATCCCTTTCTTTCGCATAATTTAGTAACTCCTATTTTACTTTGGCATAATGAATCTGGCATAATGATTAATGTCATAATGGTACTTTTGCATAAGTAGTTGTTGGCATACTGTGTAGACAGGCATAATTATATTTTCGCCTATTTTGCTTTGGACTATGTTTGAGTCGTATAATAGCCATTAGTCATATTATTTCGTAGTCATATTATTATTATGTAGTGGTCAAATTATTTCATGGTCATGTTTTTCTTATAAAGATAAAGATAAAAGATAAAAAGAACTTTATTGCAAAAACAAAATATATATACGTAAATGCTAGACAAGCAAGAGAACAATAATTAAGCTTAACATTTAAAATTAGTATTCAACCGACTTAAATTTTGACTACCTGGATGACGCTTTTTTACAATGAATTATTAATAATTTTTTGACTTTAGTTAGGTGAAAATAAAACAATGTAATTGATTGTAAAATAGAAGTAATTAAATTATGTGCCCCAGTCAGATGTTAAAATATATTTAAAAAAAAAACAGATAAAAATGTGCCAGTAAAATTGGTCCAGGGTTTTTTTTTATGAGTACACACATATTATTTTTCTCGAATTTATATAGCTTGGGCTATAATAATTGTTAACTTTGTTATAATTGTCAAACACGTCGTAAATATTTTTCATTACTCATACTCGGAAAGTAGGTCTGAAGTTGCCTGAGGAGCGGGTTGAAAGTAATACATTTCAGCCCTAGGGAGAATCACTTTCAACTGACAGTGACAGTTGACAAAAGACAGACACTCAAATTATTTAAAAAAAACTAGTTCTATTTTCACATAAATTTGTATTGAACCATGTTCCAACTTTTTTTTCTCTTCAGAGGATTATGGTCCCGCACTTCTCGTGCATTTCCCAGTGTCATGTTCATGCTTTTATTTTTTAGTTTCCTTGTATTCGTAATGAAAAGCACAGTGCTTACCTCGGGGTTAAAGGCTTATTTAGTCCCTCGAACTATTAGCGCCCTCGCTACGCTCGGGCGCCAAACCCCGTCTCGGCACTAAATAAATTACTTTCACCCCAGCCTAGGATAACAATGTACTATTCTTTGCAGCCAAGCTTCGGGCTCATTCAAACTCTGACGCGCCACCGGCACCAGAAGCTCCAGCGGAACCTGCCAAATCTAGTTACAGTAAGTAATCTTATATTCCTTTTGTGATGAGGTAAACACTAAAATGATTATTTTTCTATTTACTCTTTATATACTTGATAAACTGCTTCTTACTTATGTTTATACTTACCTATCTTCTTTTTCTTACTTCCTTCTAGTTCATGGTCATGCACATTAAATTATGTAAAAGAGAAATATACAATGTTATGTAAAGGTATAGGTATAGGGTATAGGGTATAGGGCTAGAGGTATATTTACATTCGATTTCAAAAAACAACAACGGGTCAATAGTCTGAATTCTTGGCAATAAACTTTAGAAACTTTTTTCTCTCTTGACAACAATACTGAAAATAATTACGTCAGTTAGAGAACATTTATTTTTTGTACAATGTCAATGACCTTACTCATTTTCTCACGATATTGCTATCCCTATTTTCAAGAAGAAGGAAGTACTGGTAGAAAAAAATCTCATCGGTATTTGATTTTTAAACTGTAAACTCTTAGCACATACATATTTACATTCTTAGATATAATCACCCGATGAATTTCATCACAATACATTATATACCTAGGTACGGCGTTTTGTACGAAAAGTAGGTACGTAGTATCCTTCCGGCTTATAATGTACAACACGCAAAATGGTAACCACACGAAAAATGTACTATTAGCAAAATGTACAAACCATAAAAATGTTCCAATAAAGAAACACACACATAAATAATTAGGTACTTACATACATGATCCCTAAAAACATTTTTTTTGGGCAGTCGTGTAAAAAGTAGAGCGAAGCGAGCAAGTTGTCAAGATTCAAATTCAGATGTATCCATACTAGTAGGTATGTGAGCCCAGTAATAATATCAATAATCCATTAAAAATCCGTTTCTGACGAAGAAAATTTTTCTGAGAATATACGGCCAGCCAAAACGACCGAGTATAACAGTCTATGGTAATTGCATTCCATCATCATTCCATTCCATTGTCATGTCATCCAGGTAAGAAGCGCTTCAACAATTCGCCAGCTAAAGAGGAGACCAGCGAAGAATCCACCGCACCCAAACCCACCCGGGGGCGGTTTGGAAGGCGTAAGTAGACATCACCGATCCAAGGTACACCGTACAAAATGAAGCATTTTGGGATAAAGTAAAAAGATACCAAAACACAAAGCCGACATCAAAACAATAATATTACGATTAATTAACCTGCAACATAAAGAGAATAGGCAACATTATAAGTGTGTATTTATTTTAAGTGCCTCACAAAAAAATGGATCAGTCGAAAGTGGATTAGTGGTTTTGCAGAGTAGTAATAATTCAAGTCCAGAGGCCTTATTTTTGCATCGTACGCAAAGTTGCGCATGCGAGCGGAGCTGACATTTTTTTAATTTAAATTTATCTAGTGACGAGACGAGCAAGACGTTCGCCTGGTGGTAAGCGTCACGCCTGCCACTAACAGTACCAGTGCCTGAATTGTGAACTTGCGAACACAATCCTGCGCCGCACTGCACTGCGCTCGTCACCTTGAGATATTAGATGTTAAATCTCATCATACCCAGTAATTTCTCTAGTAACATTACCCTTCAAACCAGAACACAGTAATGCTTGCACACTACTGCTTGGCGGTTGAATAACTGGCAAAGGTGTGGTACTTCCCCAGGCGGACTCTGCAGTAGAGTCCTACCACTACTAAAACTTACTAAAACGACTTCTGAACGATATTGAACCTTATTTCAAACAATATCGTTCACATGTCGGCTCCACTCGCATGCGCAATTATTGCGTACGATTCAAAAATAAGGCCCCATGATACTGTTGCTTCAGTTTCATTACGAAACAGGATGTTCTATTTAAAATTAAATACATCCATCCACCACACAACATCTGCGGGTTACCTAACGATTCGGCAATTCTATCTAGTTAGCTATACCTACATTCCTTAGTAATGATAATGAACTACATTCATTTGTAACCCTGGAACGTACAATTATATCCATTTTTATATCAGTTGTGGGCCTAAATATTATACTAAGTCTTTGTCCTAACGAGTAGCAGTTCTTTGCGTGTGAAGTTAGTTTATTGATTGTTGGATTTGACTTTGAGTTCTTATACTTCTTCCCAAAGTGCATCAACTTTTTGCATGTTGTATCTATCGTATCAAATCTTTTGTTTTTCTACTTCCACTGATTTTTACTTTACTTATCTTATTTTTACTTTACTTATCTTATTTTTACTTTACTGATCTTATTTTTACTTCCACTTATCTTATATTTACTCCTACACTTTATGTAGCACCTGCTGTATTCAAAATACAGGATTCACCTGTATTTTGAATCTATGTAACCACGCTACGCTACTATTTCATATTTATGTACTTACCATGCTATGTTAATTTAGCAGCTCGCGAAATATGTCGGAACTATTTTAAAGGTAGTATCTCAAAGTGAACCACATCGAAATTTCTTACCCAATATGGCATATTTCGTGCTGACCTTGCCTTTCGATTTTATCTACAGTTAAGGTCGACTATGTACGGAAGTAAATGATTATGTTATTGTAATTTTATTAGGTACGCAAGAAGCATAAAATACTTGGGTAAATTCGTTGTGGCTTTTTGAAAGTTGTACATCTAGCCCAAGATTCACCTTCATCGTTGACAGCTTATTCAGCCTTGACACAAGCCTCACTTCTCTAAAGAATCGTCTAAGTAAAATTTAAGGGATAGTTTTAGCCCCATACTTCTAAAAATGAATTGCACTGTTGGTGTTGAATACAATGCTGACTTGAATTGAATACGGCTTCAAAACGGCTCAGCCGCACAAAGGTAAGCTAGCTCTGGCCCATGACTAAATGCCATTAGAAGGATGAACTGTAAACGTTAAGGGAACCAGCGATGGTGATAATAGAATGGACGGGCCCAGCGCTTACAAAACGATCAAAATTAACAAGACAACAAAATCAAGCATAACCTGCTAAAAGTATGCATATTACATTTGCCGGAAAATAGAGATAGCGAATCTAATTACTGCATGACAAAAAGAGAACTCATGTACATGTATTAGAAGTTTGTGTTGTCGGATCGTACAGCTCGCATGTCGCAAAGGCAGTGTATGACTGAAGCGAGTGGAGAGCCGGCGCTCAACATATAGTTTATATATTCATCTTATCATTGTCACTGAAGGGAACCAGTCTTGAAATTGTCAATAAGGTATCGTTTGAGATGAGTGAGAGAGTGTACGATACTAATGTTCACGTTGTCCTTGCAGCGGCTACGCGTTCTGTTCAGCCCGACGCGGAGGAAGAAGCGCCGTCGGCCCCCGTCAAGAACGGCAGGACGTTCTCGAGGCGAGGAAACTAACCTCACTAACCCCACCCTCCCGTCACCTAACATAATATAGTCCTACCCACTTCGCCAACATAATCTCTAATCTGTACCGATCACTTATGAAAATGAAAAAAATAACTACATAATTAGTTACATAATAAAGTAATTAGTAAAAAAATACCAAGCCTTCGTCATACAGTGATTTTTAATTATTATTAATAACCGACCACCTCTCAAGAGCTTCATGACATCATCAGCCTTACTTAAAAAACTTCTCAACCGTTAATCACTGCTTAAGATGCTCTGTCAACTTCTCTCTGACGTGAAGTGTCACGTGCAAGAACAAGACAGAGAAGTTTGAGCAGTGACTAAGTTTGAGCGGTGTTTTTAAGTAAGGCCGTATATGTAAAATGAATTTTTTGTTCAATTAATTTTGACAGAAGTCAATACATGTATGCCATTGATAAAAGCCAATAAAGTTTTGTTGTCTTTGTACCTATTGTATAGATTCAAAATCCGGTTTCTAAGCTTTATGCATCTCTATGCTTCTAAGCTTCATTCTTTTTTGTTTAAGAACAACGTTTATTGGGATGTAGAGTCCCTAATTTAGTTATTTTCATTTTTCATAGGGTTTTAAATAATGACGAATTATGACAATTATAAATAGTCAAAGAATGGAAGTTGTTATTATAAAAACGACACTAAATCATGTGCGCATCTTACGCCAAACTTTATATTTAGATACCACTTGACTCCTACATTTATTTTTATGGGATGACTATAATATTGTTTTGTATAATATAATAAAATAATCATTTTATAAGTGAGCTTGCAGCGACTTCTATCGCCACCATCTTTCATAGACTGTTCTGTTCATCGTGGATGAATTTAAATTCACACAGTAGAAAGTTTTGTATTCTTGTAAATTTAATGTTTAAGTATTTTTTAATAAATCAATTTAAATTAAGTATTCTGAGTTTTACTTACTCATTATAATATGTAAATATATAATATCAACATTTGAGTGATTAATCTGGCTGTCATATACTCAATACTCGTAAGTAAATAAAAATATATACGTAATAGTATTTTGTAGTGGTAGGCCTCTACTGCAGAGTCCACCTGGGGAAGTACCACACCTTTGCCAGTTATTCAACCGCCAAGCAGTAGTGTGCAAGCATTACTGTGTTCCGGTTTGAAGGGCAATGTTACCAGAGATATTACTGGGTATGAAGAGATTTAACATCTAATATCTCAGGGTGACCAGTGCAGTGCAGTGCGGTGCAGGATTGTGTTCGCAAATTCACAATTCTGGCACTGCTACTGTTAGTGGCAGGCCTGATGCTTACCATCAGGTGAAAGTCTTGCTTGTCTCGTCACTTGACAGTATAAAAAAAAAGATAATTTTTATTTTTGTTTCACTGATTCACTGAATATTATCACCAAATCTGGGGAACTATTTGACTTATGAAAATATAGGCAGCCAGTAATTCAAGGGCTTAGATATGTTCAAGGAAATATATGTTAGCTGAAAATATTTTTGCCCGGGGTGAATTAAGGAGTCCAATCGTCTAACCTACCGCGTATAAGCTTTTTAAAACTCAATACTCGTTCGAAATTGCAGGTGTAACACCTAGTACCTAGCATATATTTTGTAATTAGCTAAATTAAGTAATTTAAAAGTTACAAGTTACACATTTTTAAAGGCGGCCTGAATTCATAAATTCAATTAGTGAATGGTCTCACGCCCGGGTGCTTCGACCCCAATATGCACCTGAGTGAAAAATATGTCACGCAGGTATATGCTTAAGCGTAAAAGTATTGCCCACATTTAAATACAAAGTATTGATCACGTCGCCGTCCCAATAGAAGAGCTGGGCATGGTAGTCAAAGGCGTAGATAGGTGTCTGTAATTAAAAGATAAGGCCTGAATTCCTCCCTCGCTGATGTCGGTCACTGAAGTAGATCGCGCGCGGCACCGTATTTATGTTGGTATACTTAAATTCTAGTCAAAGTTCGTATATATAACTGACGTCTGCAGCTGATATTAGCGTAAATAGGCATGGCAATCAGGTCTAAATGTACCATACTGCGACGCTTACCTCAGTGGTGCGTTTGTTGAATAAATCAATGATACGCAATCGACGTCAGCGTAGGTTGAATTCAGGCTAAATATACCAATGATTACACCGTCCTTAAACAGAACATGTTTTTAAATCTTCATCATTAAGTACCTCAGGTTACGGCTATTCTCCTTTATAACCACGGAACAGTGTCATAAAATATCCTTGTTGCATCACCTATCCAATTTGCAAGTAAAATATCAGAATCTAGTTTATAAAACTATAGATGTATTTAGTAATTTTGAAACATTTCCGTATTGATTTTAAATTAATTTAATTTACATAATTAAATAAAGTCCTGAGAATAGGTGAAATATTACTGACATATGTTTTCTGGATTTCGTGATTGTACCCACCTATACTCTAAAAAAACTTAGAATTCACGTACGCCATTGTATTCATTTTCCGGAAATAAGAACCTAATCTAATATGCAAGTTTTCTTTACCGACAAGTCTGTGGTACGAGTTATTAGAATCGATTCCATCCACGTGAAAAACTTTTGCCACGGGACTCCAACAATCTGCTAAGTAGGCTTTCCGAACTATGTGTTGCATCTCACTCGTCTCAGTTTTACGGTAACGATGGTTTTATTCCTAACGTGAAACTCGTGAAAGTAGAACGTCGACAAGACGAGTGGACGTCGTCATCCCTGAGAATTAAAATTATCAACGTGTCCCTAGCAATAATCAGTGGGAAAGTTGAGAAACAATTCAATTATGCGTATTTTTAATTCCCAAAATAAACAAAAGCAAAAGTCAAGGACGTTGAAATTTTGTATTCTCTGCGTCTACACGTGCTTCGGCAGTAGAGACGTTGAGATTATTAATTCTGAGCGAGGCTTAAGGCCTAATGTTTAATTTATGAAAACTAACACGCTTAGTGATGAATATAACTAAATACATTACACATACTGAAAATATAATTGTAATAGCTGATAAATCTCTGAGATATGAGCGTTTAAAGTTTTAGGTGGGGATAGAGAGGGGATGCTCTATCCCTTTCTCGCATAGCACGTGTTAGTATAGCATTTGTATGCCGCGCCTGAGGCTTGGCGTCATAGCTCAGTATAGCGCGCTCTCTGTCTAGCTTGAAATTAAAATACTTATTAACTTATTTATTTTTGAGTTATTTTAAATTTTGTTTTCGTTGATAGGCTTTATTGATGATCATCTTTTTTATGAGTTAATAAAAAAATTGTAGTCATCATGCATATTGGGGATGTTGGGAAAAGATCTAACGATGTACCTTACTCACTGATGGGGTATGGTTGGAGCAACCTTCCCCCCCGGGGGTAACCGAATTGTCGGGGCGGGGGGGCTTAGTAGCCGTGGGAAGTGTTCCCACGGTGAAGCTAAGAGGTACCCGAGGTGGGGCCGCGGAAGCGGCCACAGTGGGGGGCTAGGCCACTGCACGGGCCTGAGGGATGGAGACAGGCTAGAGGGGCCAAATCTCTCCATTCCCAAGGGCCACGGCAGGGGCTGGGCCCGTGGGTCCGGACCTAGCTAGTCCGAACATGAGGGCTCTCCGCGTGTCCCTCTGATCAGCAGAGCCCCACAGTGGAGAGCGAGGAAGGACGGCCGGGTGGTGGTCTCATCAAGGGCTTTCCTTGAGGGGGCACCCACCGGGTGTGTCGTGGTGGGGCTGCGGGATGGGGACAGGCCAGAGAGGCCACAGCTCCCCATCCCCAGCGGCCGAAGTGGCCCCGTGACCCGCCGCATGTAGGCCAGGGCGTTCCGACTTGGGGCCGTCCGGCGTCCATCTCGCTGGCATGGCCTCCAAGGTGGATGCACGATGTGTCTGGGTGTTCGGACACATCGTCATCGGTGCGGGAGGAGCTTCGGCTCCCCGTGGTGGGCCCGAAAGGGCGGCGCCGTTAAGGTCGCGGATGAATGCGAGAGCGTACCCGTGACCTCGACAATAGGCGCAGTGTGGGAACACCGTTGGGTTTTTAGTCGGTAGGGGTGCCATCGAATCTCACTCTGGCATCGAGTCCGACATAATCCTCCTGCGCCCTGGCAGGAGGGTATGCGTAAGAGCACATCCCAAAGTAAAAAAAAAAAAAAAATGGTTGGAGCGACCTTATAGTTTTCAAGAGGTTTATAACCCATGCCAGTTATAAGTACATGTAAGTATGAGGATAGTGTAGTATGATCATTTGTGGGATAGTGTAGTAAAGTAGTTTTATTTATTTGAATTAGTTTTGCGTGTGACGACATCCTGCCTGATGTTAAGCAACGATGTTGTCTAGGATGGAACACGCTTGCCTAGAAGGAACCTATTCACTCTGGATTAGAAGACACCCAAGTTGTACTCATCGGTAAACGTGGACTTTGGCAGAGAGTTCCACAACCTCGCTGTGCGAATAAAAAATGTGGATTTAAAGCGCTTTGTGCGTACGTGGGGAATATCCACTATGTAAGGGTGACGCTTTGGACGAGTGAGTGAGTAGTAGTACTGTGTGTTAGGGTTCAGAACCGGGAAATACCGGTACCGAAAATACCGGGAATTCCCGGTTCTTTTGACATCATAAAATAACCGGGAATTTAAAATCGATTCCCGGTTTTTTCGGGACTTTCGGGACTCGATGTCGTTAGTACGACATTTCGTTTCTAACACACGATTTGGTTACTTTGATACTTTACAGTGATCGATAGAAGCAAGTGGGGCAGGGGAATAACCGCACAACTGCCGCACCGAAACGCTGTTGCTACCTTTGGCGCGTGCGACTCTCGGGTATGGTCTGGGGGCGGTACCTTTCAGCCAGTCTTCGGTCGGTCGGACTGCAGTGTAGGGTGTATTTAATTTTTATCTGTGTGTCAGTGTCGCTCGGTTTCGTGTTGAGTTGACTTCTAAATGGTGTTTTGATTGTAAGTACATTTTTTATTTTTAAAATGGTTATACTTCCGTTATACTTCCACAAACATTCATAATATATTATGTACAAAAACGCCACGCTGTTATTTTTGCCTAACTATTATATTTTTTTTAACGAACAGTCATCTTGTGTTGTTCTATTTGTGTTGGACATACGAGGTAAATTAGAACCTTCCGGGCAATTAATTTACTTTATTCGTATAGGTATACGTAAATTGTTACCTCTTTTACGACTAAACAATACTTCTTAAAGGTTATTAATGAGCTTAATGACCAAGAGCCCTATAGATAAAGGAAAAAGACAAAGTTTTTTTTTATCAGTTCTAAATTGTTATAAATATTTCATATTAAGGCAATGCATTCGTTCAAAAAAATGTTGAACGTTTTAAAAAAACTATACACAGATCGACGTTTGAAGGTAGCAGCAGCAACGTTATCTGACTTGCAGAATCCTGAAACATACTTTCTTCAAGCGACTGAAGACGAATTAACAGTATTTTACCGTCCCGATAGCGACGAGATGCGTCGCGAAATAGTGACACTACTAACACGCACCCAAGCGTGGTCACCACCACCGTTGCAATCCCAAAGTTTACAACTCCAAATGCAAGAAGAGGAAGATTATGAAGCCCAAAAAAGTGGGCTCACGGATGCAGAAGAGCTAAATTCTAAACTTACGAAAGCAGTCAGTTGCAAACGAACGACAAATCGATAACGATCTCGATACAATTGTAAGGATAGAAATGGCCCTCTTTGAAAATGGAGGAGATCGAGGGCGTTATCTATCTCAGGCGTATGACCATCTTCTCACAATTCCACCGACTAGTGTCGAACCAGAAAGGGTTTTCTCGTCAGCTGGTTTTCTGTGCAACAAAATTAGGTCACGTTTGAGCGATTAGACGCTCTTTTATTTTTTAAGATCTTTTTACAGAGAGCTAAAAAATAAGTGAATTTAAAGATGGTTCATGATTGAAAATGATTTATTTGTAAGTATCTTTTGTAATATTTTACGTTATTGTACGTGTAGTTAGGTTTCTTCATCAGCCTGTTAGACGTCCACTACTGGACAAAAGCCTCTCCCATAATAGGGAGGGGTTGCCATAATCCCCACGCTTGGCAGGCGGCTTGGGGATCGCAGAATGTTACCGTTAACTAAGAGGACGCTGCTGCCCGTCCTCCGGTGGTGCTGGATGCAGTTTTAGGACATACCCAGGTCCAGGTCAGGTAGTTAGGTTTAAAACGAACTTATTTGTTACGTAACCTCAAAACAAAACGCTAATTTATCACAAAATTACAAATTAGACTGTTTTGTTTTAAAAGCTTAGTTATGACGAAAATATATTATGTTGTTGTAGGTTTAAATTTGTGATTTTGCATGCGTTAAACAATTTGTTATTCAATAAATCATATTTTATATCTGTTGTGTGTTTTAGTTAAGTTTAAGATGGTTCTATTCTTTCATATTACAGTCGACTGATTAAAAACTAAGTAAACACATTTTTTAAAAATAAAATATAGTATAAAAATCTGTTCTTTTTTTTACTTTTGGTTCTTAACTCGTTTAGATTGTTCAAAACTAACCATGACTCCTAAACTTTAAGTTTTGCACCATTTTGAAAAAAAAATACAGCCAGTACCGGAAATACCGAAAAACCGGGAATTCCCGGTTCCGAAAAGGAAAATACCGGAAATCCCGGTTCTCAAAATCAGTGCCGGTTTCGGAAACCCTACTGTGTGTGATAGTATGTGTGTGAGTTTAGTAAATAAATATTGGTGGAAATTACACACAGCGGTTTATTTCCCCAAACTAAGCAAAACCTGTACGATAAGTACCATAACACTTTTTTTTGCAAATATATACCTACTTTTATCCATACTTTCGCGTTTTTAATTAATAGTTCTCGTCAGTAGCCATAAACAGGATGATATAAATCATTAGCAATATCTTAGGGGGTCACTAAACTCAATTAAATAGAATTAAAGAAATAAAATAAGAAAAAGATATAAAAGTATATTACATAATAATATATTTGTAATGCAATGACACACAAAACAATGTAAAGCAGCAATTACATTACAATATAACTAACAAAATTTGTATAGCAAATTGTTGGCTCTAATTTGCTCGATAATGGCATAATATCAGCATCATCATCAGCCAGAGTGGCATGAGCCAATATCAGCGTGCCAATCTAGTGCTTTATTAACAAAGAAACTTAACAACAAAATCAATACAACATTTTTTCCTAGTTGGTACCATGGGGTCTTCGGTACCACTAGTGTATGTGGGTATGAAAAATGTCTTAAGCCTTTATTTTTTGACTTCACACACAGGAGTTTCGAAAGTTCCAGGCTTAGCTAGATTAACCAGCTGTTCAGCAATATCTTGTCCCACTCGTAACTGTGCCTCTACCGTAGACGCTCCTGTAAAATAAAGAGCATATATAACTAAACTTATCAACACGTGTAAATGCCTACGTAACGCTCCATGAGGTCGGTTTGCCAAATTCGCGGCTCGAATGATAATTATGTTCCCAACGTTTTTTGGGTAAATTATGTTATCAGTAGGGACGTTGGGAAAATAACTTTTCAACCTCAATCATGAAATCCTCGAAAACAGTTTCATCACAGACGTTGCTTATTCAAATTTCGTCCGCATAAAACTTACAGCAGTTACAGAATTAATCAAATACCGTTATTACAAGCTAAATTGCTTATGTAGTTATCACAATAATTAGTGTGAAAAGCGATAATGTTACATGGTTCATATTTCAGATCATCTTCACACGTAGGCAACGCTTTGATTCTATAATATCGCTGTTCGAACCGGTAAATAATGGAGTGCTAAAACACGTGATGCCAGCGGATACGTTGTCATCACTTGCGACCGGATGCTATAAGGGCACGGGCGCGCGGGATGCGGCGGCTCAAGGGGAGGACCGGGTGGAGTATCGTGCTCAAAGATTACGAAAGATGCGCCATCGCGTAATAAAACAACGTTTGAAAATGATCCCTATGCCGTCATGTTTACGAGTTGCGCCGGAGTGCGAAAGAAGATAAAAAAATTATGAGAGCAAAAAGGAGAGCGCGCGTGTGCGCTTGTGCGCTTAGTGAGCACATACAGGCAAGACAGTCCCAACAAAAAAAGAATCATCAAAATCAGTTCATAATTGGGGGAGTAATCGCGTAACACAAAATACAAAAAAAAAGCATACAGTCGAATTAACAACCTCCTTTTTTGAAGTCGGTTGAAAAAGGAAAGCTATCGCACAGAAAAAATGTTGCCTACAATAGTACCTATCAGAAGTAAGTAGAATAACTTGCGCCTTATTACGGTTAAATTTAAATTCATGGAGGATTTCAAAAGAAATTATTTCAAAGGCTGTCGTAATGGACCTCATTTTCATCTTTCTGACTAAATCAAACTCAAAGTCTTGGCCGACTCACTGATTGGCATGTCAGTCAGGACTTTGAATAGCAACCCACAACCTAAACCGCTGACTCTACAGACATGAAATTTGGAAGATGTATTTTCGGAAAATTTAGGGTTCCGCTTAGAAAGGATTTTCCGAAAATCCACCTTTTTTGATAAATCCTTTCCAGTAGATCCCTTTTATTTTATTTACCTCGAAGTTTTGGCCAATATTCAATTAGCGTTGTCATAAAAATATCTGATACAAATGTGCAGACATTTTGATTCGTCTTGAGATTACGGTGGTTAAGACGCAAGAAGTGTATCTGCAATACTGCATTTAAAAAAAAAACATATCTCGGGTTTGGGTAGTGGTTATGGTATACTCACACCACAAACATTCATTCAAATACTGTGGGTCCAATGAGGCAGCCTTTGCGTAACAATAAAATAAGACCTACGGAGCATACGCAATGGCACATAAAGTAATTTAAGCCGCCTCGTCGGGATGTTTATCCGAGCAGATGGCTGGCTCTCCTTACCAAGGTGTGGCGTGGCAATTACTGCCTTATGTGAAATAAGTGATAGTGTGACCGGGTCCTTGGGCGGTTCCTCTTCAAAAACATCGAGTGCTACACCTTTAACCTGAAAATGCAGTTATTTCTTTGAATAATGTTCATAAAAATACAGATTTATAAAGCTTCTTTTAAAGCCGACGTGCTATAATACCAGCTGTTAGTTTGAACACCGTTATACTTCTAGGATATCATTGTACTCATCATTATGAACAACCTTTACTATAGGGCCAACCGTGAAATATCGAAAAGAAATCAGTTGTTCCATACAATTTTTTTATTGAATTGAACAAAATGTATGGAGTAGCAGGTTTGTTCATAATGATGAGTACAATGAAATCCTAGAAGGATAACGGTGTTCAAACTAACGGCCGGTATTTAATGTTACCTTCGAACATATTTCAATATCGCTACTCATACATATTGAAGAAGAACAAATTATGAATAAAATATATATTTTAAAATTGTATGGCGAGCGATATTTTTATCTTAACGTGAAATATTATAGCATCTTCGTCGTGTGTCTTTACTAATATGTAAATAAAATTTAAGGCAGATGGTCTAACACAGGATTGCCAGGAGATGGCGCTAGTTAGTTTTTTGTGATTATGTATTATATGACTTTTTTTGCGATTTAATTTGAAGTAAATAGATCGTAAATCGCTTTCATGTACCGGCACGGTGATTTTAAATCTCCCATGTTTTTGATTGCGAAACTAAGATAGTAGCCATGTTCGTTATTTTTCTGCAGCGCTGCGCTTATCATCGTCGTCACCATCCCATTGATAAAGAAACGAATATAGCTTACATGTGCGTTATACAATGAAAAATATGGAAAAAATATATTCATTATATGAAATGAAAATAATTCTGGCGCCATCTATTTGCAACTTTGGGTTGGCGTGTCCCCCCTTAAGCCGTGGTAGCCATTAAGAAAAGACATATCACAGAATCATAAGGCCATGGGTCGATCCTGTGCCCGTTCTAATGAGTCCTTTGAAATTTACAAAAGCGCGGATTTTATTTCGTTCCAGATTCAAATATTCCGACTCAAAAATTTGCCTAAATGTGTGGTAAAAAGGCGGTATTTTTATTGCGAATTTAGGAGATTTACCATTTTACAAGTTTAAAGGACCTATGTATGGACATACTTATTCAAAATTTTCGAATGTATATTTCCACGCAATCCTCAAAAGGAGGGTTTTAATAGAGCGACATATAGAACAAAGTGAAACTGTAACGTACTACGAGTACAACGTTACGTACTAAAGAGTTTTCCTCTTGAGGTACGGAAACCTAATATAGGTAGGTACTTACGTGGGCTGCATTTAGCGCTTCGTACAGGTCGCTCAGGTGGATCAGTCCGCCGCGGCCCACATTGACGATTCGGACTCCCGGCTTGCACTTCTTCAGAGAATCGACATTGATGATATCTACATACACAAAACAATATAACTTTAATAATTATGACTTTTATTAAGACTTTAGTAGAAACCATGATGAAAAATTACGGGTCTTATACTATCTCAGATTACAAATACTACATGTGGTGGTACGGGACCCTCGTTGTTCGAGTCGCAAGTCCGACTCCTACTTGACTTCTTTATTTTATACTAGCTGACCCGTCCCGTATACCCATTTTATAATGGGTATACCCATTTTAAACCGACTTCAAGTTATCAATTCGACACATACGTATGTAATATTAGCTGTGCCCCGCGGTTCCCCGCGTGATGAAGAAAAACAGTTGATAATAAAAAATGATAATAAAAAAAATGCCTATAATGTTGTTATCACTTTTAACCTTTAAAAACCAAGTACTTCCCATACAGAGTTTCATCCCGCGTTTTACCCCCTTAAGCCAGCCCTGTTAAAAAATACTGAAAATTACCGTTTTTTATTTTGAATGAACTATCTAATAAGTATCAATGTTCATCATTATAACTTCAAAAATAAAGACCTTGCTTTATAAAGTTTAATCCACCCGCTTAAATCATCCCTGTCAAAAAATATTATATTTTATTTTGTATGAACTACCCAACTACCCAAATAGGTACCAATTTTCATCACTATATTAACTTCAAAAACAAAGAATTTTCCATGTACAGTTATATCCCCCGTCCACCCCCTTAATTCAGCCCTGTCGCAAAATCCGTTCTTAGCTGACGTTTTTTACCTATAAACTCTCTTCCTGCCAAATTTTAGCTACAGAGATTAAGTAGTTTTCGAGATATCGTGTTTAGGTTTCTAAAGTTACAGCCCCCGTTTCTCCCCCTTAAATCACCCCTGTGAAAAAATATTAAAAACATCATATTTTATTTTGAATGGACTACCCAAATACCAATTTTTATCATTTTATTTTAAGCTGTGTTGTCCCACTGCTGGGCAAAGGTCTCCTCCAATTTCTTCCAGCTGTCTCGATCTTGTGCCAGCGCCGTCCTATCTTTTATAAACTTGCCGAGTTCGTCGCGCCATCGTGTCGGAGGGCGACCTCGGGGTCGACTGTGCAGGCACCCATTCTGTAGAGACCTTTGCCTATCTGTCCGGGTGCATCCGGCTGACGTGGCCTGCCCAGTCCCATTTGAGCCTGGCAGCTTTGTTTCCTAGGTCTGTGACGCCTGTCATGGAACGCAGCATGGTGTTACGGACGCGGTCTTGTCTTTTAATTCCGAGTATACTGCGTTCCATTGCTCTTTGGCAAACCATGAGACGGGACCTCTGGATTTTGGTAAGTGACCAAGTTTGTGCACCGTAGGTTAGGATGGGCAAGATACACATGTCGATGAGTTGACGCTTCAGGGAGATAGGAAGATCTCCCTTCATTAGCGCTTTCATGGACCGGTAGCTTTTCCAGGCGTTGTCTATTCGACGGCAAATTTCTCTGTCATGCCAGCTGTCGCAAGAAACTATCTGGCCCAAATATGTATATTCTTCGACATAGTGTATTGCTTGCCCATCTACCATGACCCTGTTTCGTGCTGTTCGTCATTAACTGAGTTTTTGACCAATTCATCAGAAGTTCTTCACTATAACTTCAAAAACCAAAAAACTTCCATAGAAAGTTTCATCCCCCCCCCCCTTAATTCAGCCCTGTGGCAAAATCCGTTCTTAGCAGACGTCTTCTACCTATAGACCTAACTACCTACCAAAATTCAGCTTCAGGGATCAAGTAATCTTCGAGCTTTCGTGTTTAGTCAGTGAGTGAGTGAGATATTTTCGCTTTTATATATATTATATATTATAGATAAAGAGGATATAATAATAAAATAAATAAATATATCATATAGCTTGATATCGCTTTCAATTCAAGCATGTCTTATTACTTACGTATTTGCATTATAGCCATAATCATAGCCTATAAGATATTTCGTTTTATAATGTATAACATAATAAAACGAAATATCTTATGGATTGCCACTGTAATAAACGAGCTGAATGGTATTCCTACTTACTCTTTGTAGCCGGAATCAGTGGAGTATGCAGTGTGATATAGTCTGCTAGAGGCCAAATCTGCTCCAATTCCATTTTGGTAATGTGGAACTCTTTGCATTCCTCTGCCGATACGAACGGATCATACCCGATAACCTGTCGATCAGAAAGGGGGTCAATTATAATATAGCCATCGAACCATCAAATAAGAATTAATTTTAAGATTTGTTTGCTATGCTGCACAGAATTCGCACTCTACTCGGCAGCCTGAAGACATCCACTGCTGGAGCTTTAATACCGAGGGGTTGCCGTAATCCCCACACTTGGCAGGCGGCTTGGGGACCGCAGAATGCTCACCGCCGTTAACGGAGAGGACGCTGCTGATCGTCCTCCGGTGGTCCTGATGCAGTTTTAGGACATACTTAGGTCCTCATTCGAATTCGCACTCATTTTAATTAAATTATTAGCAGTTACTTAGGGCCCGGACACATCTCCACGGTACGGAGCCGGCACGGTGAAACGGTACGGTGTCGTGTCGTCAAATAAACGGCTGCGAAGAGCGGCGGTGAAAGCATTGACATTATGATTCCGTAAGGCATGGATTAACCCAATATGTACTTTAATCTTATTATCTAATTGTATTGAATAATATTCAGTTTTTTTATTTTTATTCGATGCATTTAGCTAATATCTATAGTCACAATCGTGCAAAAAAAAATGTCCGCGCCAAAACTCGACGCACGCTATGGAGCGCGCCAACTTTTTGAACGACTTGAACTACGATAAGACACAAGCGCTCAAGCATATATTGAATACTATACAAGCGACATAACGTCTAAATTTGAGCAATTGTGAACTATGCAACTATGCAATAATGCACGTAAAGGTATGTACATTGTACAACGCCACTCGGACGTTTTTGACTGTTTTCACTTAAGAGATTGTGACTCTTTAGATATTAGCTCAATGATTCAATGATAATAATTTGATTAAAGTTATTACGTTTACATACCGTGTAAACCTTCAATTTATTTCGTATTAAGATTGACAGTTATTTTTCCTATCTGGCTTTAGCTAGATTTGTATATATTTTAAGATGATATTTTTTGACATAATAACTATAATTGGTTATGAATAAAGAATCTGAATCTTTACTTTTGTTTTTTCTTTAGGCGTCATATACAACAATAGGAGAAGCAAAATACGTCCTGCCTCTTTACAATTCTTCGCTTCGGAAATTGACATTGCATAGTGTCGTACTGTGTCCTACCGTACTCCAAATTTTCGTACGTTCGTTCGTTTAATTTACGTTACGGCAACGTTTCCGACACGTTTCACCATGCCGTGGCTCACTGTGGAGATATATTTGGACCCTTAATCGATTAAAAAACAGTCGAATTACTAATCAAGGCGTTAGATTATTGGTATGCAGGTAAGTTGGTATTCAATGCACTTAAAAACGCAAGCAATTATAGATAAAATGTACAAAAATATCACATCACACGAGTTCTCGCAGGCTAGAAAATACGCATGTTAATATTCGCACCTGTGATTAAAAATATATTTTGGCTGACACTTATTCTTCCTATGAACATAACATAAGAAACATACACATACATAAAACATATATAACAAACAGCGATGTTCAATGTGGTTTTCAAGTAGATAGCGTCTAGAAAGTAAAGTACGCAGAGTCTCACGTAAACAGGCCTCATCATCACATGAATGTCGAGGCCATCCAGCTCGTTGACCACACGAAAATAGTGAGAAGATACAAAAGAACAAAGCCGTTAAAGTGATTGTAGTGAAATTCAATTCTATTAACAAGTGTTAGTGTAATACAGTGCAAGCGCTCGACCCGAAGAACACGCGATCAATGTGACTTCCCCTTAATAAGAAACGTGTTATCGGATACATTCTTAAGAATATGATTACATAATAGCCTAAGTTAGAATTAGTTCTAACTAACACGTATAATTCCAAATCCAATCCAATCCAATCCAATCCTTCCAATTCCTTTTTTAATCAATTCCTTCCAATTCGTGTTCTAATTACGTATTAGTTAAATTAAGCTACACTGAAAAAAATTAAGGAGGCGATAAAGGGTACCTTCAAAAAAACTTAATCTTCCGACAAAGGCTGATAGCGGAAGTGCAAACCACAGAGATAATAATTTATAGAGATCGAAAGTCTCGAGACTCAAACAGTCTTTATGCAAAGTTACATGTACAAATAAGGTAAGCTTAGCTATAAACAAACGATAATGTGATGTCATGTTTTATCTATTTATTTTCACAAAAAACTAAATAAAAAAAAATATCGGTGGCCAAATTTATAAAATTGTCTACAGTTTATTTTTTTTAATATTTTTTTTACTGCTGTATTAAGTGTAAATTTTGATAATAATAGTCCGTTTACACGCATACCACAGACTTCACAGACAATTTGTGACTTTGGTGATTTTTACAGCTGCGTACAAAAACAACAACACAGCAGCTGCACCACCCAAATACAAAGGTAATCTATAGATAAAAATAAAATAAGCGAAAGCCTTATCGACAAGCAGTGGACGTCACTTCACTGGAGATGATGATGATGATTTATCCTTTGTCACTCCAATCAACTACATTATGAACAATTGTATCATATCTATTTACAGTCGATCTATCTTTAGTTCAAACTTATGTGAATATATTGTAGTTCCAACTAATATTATAAATGCGAAACTTTGTATGTATGGATGTTTATTACTCTTTCACACAAAAACTACTGAATGGGTTTGGCTGAATTTTGGTATAGATGCAGCTCAAACCCTGGATTAAAACAAAGGCTACTTTTTATTCCTGGAACCGCTGGTAAAATCGCGGGGCGCAGCTAGTATTACATACTGTATGTCGAATTAATAACCTCCCTTTTTTGGAAGTCGGTAAAAATTGGATTTTGCCCCCGCGCGAAGCCGGGGCGGGTCAGCTAGTAATATTATAAAATGCGATAGTTTATCGGTATGTGTGTATGTATGTATGTTTGTTACCTCTTACAGAAAAACAACTGAACGGGTTTGGATAAAACTTGGCATGAAGTTAGCTTATTTCCCTGAATAATATACAGGCTAGTTTTCATCATCACCATTTTCCGTCATCATGAGGGTGAATCCACGGGGCGTAGTTAGTTGTATGTAAAATTCAATTACCTTCATGCCAAATGCATGCATCCGTACTGCAACCATCTTTCCCACTCTCCCCAAGCCAATGACAGCGAGAGTCTTCCCGCCGAGCTCGGTACCGGTGAAGAGAGAGCGGTCCCAGCGTCCCTCACGCATAGATACGGCGGCTGGCACCACGTGGCGAGCCAGGGAGAGACATAAGCTGCAGGTCAGCTCAGTGGCACTGAGTGCATTGGCTCCAGGAGTACTGCAAATTGACACATTATTTGAATTAATTTTAATTATGAAAAAGTAAGGAACACACAAATCATATCCCAGTAAATTGATTAAAGAAAGAAAAGAAAAAAATATTCTGTAATATCAGTAGGTACATAAAGTCCATAACTATGACTAACAAAGAGATTGTAACACTATTAATCAACAATCCTTGAGTGAAGTACTTAACAGAAAATGTTTTCAACTCAGCATAATGCTGTTTAATAAACAGCAGTGTCAGGTTCAACGTAAGATTAGCATCCCAGTTTGTACTGTACTTATACTTGAGAAAGAAGTAAAAGTGTCAGCATCTTCCTTTGAAAGCTATTTTTTTTTTCTTCTTATCTTCTAAGAGGAATATGGCGTCGCACTTTGTGCATTTGCCAGTGTCAAGTATTTATATAATTTCAAGTTTTTGATGAATTTTAAGTTGATAGGACCATTACTTTCTAAGCTTATTTTTTTAGAATGGTACAAATATAGATGTTATTGAATTCATGACCAATATGTTAGTTGGGGGGAGATTTTTTTAAATGGCAATCTAAGGTTTAGCAGGGAAAATAGCTAATTGTGTGCGCCTTGAACTCGTATCTCGTACTCGCCTATTTTTAATTATGGAAGTAAGTATCCATATAATCTAAGAGTGAAACCTATGCAATCGATTCGATTATTAGAAGTAGGCTAAAATCGTTTTCCAAAAATGTATTACATAGTTTGATAGTTACTAAGTAAACCTAATAAAAGAGTTTTAAATATGGGACGACTTACTTAATAACTCGAATATTTTTATTCACCGCGTATCCAACATCAATGTTATCTACGCCGGCTCCTGCTCTCCCAATCACTTTCAATTTGACACCGGCGTCAATAACTTCTTTAGTGACCTTTGTTGCTGACCTGACGACCAAAACATCGTACTTCTGAAAAGATAAAATAGTCATCTGTCAAACGGTTTCATCACCAACTGGGCCCTGTTTTATAAAGCTACAAGCACAAGTTTACAATTGTACTAACTACAAGTTACCAGTTACAGGTAGATGGTTTGTCTTTAACTTATAAACAAGTGCTTGTACTTGTAGTTTGTACAGTGGTTGTCTTGTAGCTTTAGAAAACGCCGTACTCAATATTTTTTGCGGTGTTGCCAGTTTTTTACTACAAGTACAAGACTTGTAGCTTTGTAAAACCTGGACACATGAATCTTTCCACAAAGGCAGGTCTATTAGTTAAATTAAATCTGAAACAAATATTTAAGTAGGTAAATAGACACAGTATTGTAATAATACGTACATCGATGTTTGTTCTGTGTCTGGGTGTAGTATGTATTATAAGTATGTATGTACGATTTTTTTTTGTATATAAGTGTTCTATCAGCTATCTGGTTTCCATAATACAAGCTTTGCTTAGTATGGGGCTAGATGGCGCTGTGTGAAATCAATGTTTAATAAGAAACCAATATTTATATTTATTTATTTAATTATTGTAAATAATTTTAATTGACTAATGTAATAGGAGTATTGTGCCGTTTTAGTTAAATAAATAAAAAATCTTAGCCAGTTAATGAAAACAAACAAGTTCCTACTTAGCAGTTAATTCGAAACATACTCGTGATTACGCTGCCAAAGTCATCGACATAGCTCGCAGGGTTTGCCAGCTAAAGTGACATTGGGCAGGCCACATCGCTCGAAGAACTGATAACCGATGGGAAAGAAAGGTTCTTGAGTTGCGACTGCGAACTAGAAGACGCAACGTGGGAAGGCCTCCCACTAGGTGGACCGACGACATTGTAAAAGGCGCGGGCAACCGGTGGTGGATGCAAATGGTAGGTTGTCGTACAGTGTCGTACAGTGTTGTCGTATGTACATCTCGGTTATCGAACCGCAGCTCATTCATAAGCAAGTAAAGTTTAGACCCAGGAAATCATGCAAAGGTCAGATTCGGAAGATCACACATCCCACGGAACAGTCTTCTCGATCTTTCTGCTGCATATGACATAGTGAACTTAAAGTGGCTGATCACCAAACTATGAGCTATCACAGACAACCAAAGCCAAGGATGCTTAGGAAAAATCGCTTGCTCAATCTAAAACCGGAAACAGGAGTCGGTCTCAAGAAACCGTTTTTCGGCTCGGCACCTCAAAAATTTACCTTTAGAGCCGCAACTGCTTTCTCAAGGGGTCTCCGCCTTAATTGGTTCATCCGAACACCGAGTGATTCCCGCCTGAACTGTGGAAGAACTGCTAGTAGGTGGAGACCTCCCGTGACATTTGTGGAAGGTGTTAAACCGACTCCAGAGCCAAGTGGATCACTGCAGGAGTACTCGGACGCTGAGAGAGGACGTTGCGACTGCGAAGCCCCTGTGCAGACCATGTCGCACTTAGATAGGTACTGTCGGGTCCTGCACTATACAAGACTTGAATAAGGCCACTCTTTCCGGGATGGCAGTGGCCAAATACTGGGAGCATATAGTATCAACAAACAAACAGGCAAACAGGCTCAAAACCAAAATTACATTTTACCTTCAAACTGTACATGTTCCTTGGCCCACTTCTCTACAATAGACTGAATGTATGAATGTTACAAACCTAAAGAATGCCCTTCAAAGTATAAACATGTCATACGATGACACAGAGAAATTGTTTGGTTGTGTTAAAATGAAGTATTGCTTATTATAAATTTACTATTTTAGCATTCGTTGCATAAATGAACGCCTCTGAGGCATTGCTATTGTTACTCGTCCTGTTGATTTTGGTATTACTATACTTATAAGTTTAAACTTCGATCATAATTCATTAAGCAAAGTCATTATAGTTTATTTTAAGGTTCTAAATAATACGCATCTTGCCTGAAACACAAGATAAGTTCAGGCCCCGTATTATGTGTATCCCTATGTAGGTACATAACATTTTGCAATTGTAATATTTTTGAATAAATATCGTTATTTGTTTGCATATATTATAGTTGAATCCTATCAAAAACATAAAATGTAAAAAGTCTTATCGCAACGCAATTTTTCCACCTGAAAAAGTTGTGAGTAAAGTAACTGATTTGGCTTTACATGAGATCCTGTAAAGCCAAATCAGTTACTTTAGTTCTTCGCCAAAAGGATATCGCAATGCCTGAAGACCAAAGCCATACAACATTCCACCCCCCTTTCCCCCCCTTAAATCGTCCCTGTCAAAAAAATATTGAAAACAGCATTTTGTATTTTAATTAGACTATCCAAATCCAAATTTTCGTGACTAAAAGTACAAAAATAAAGGACTTTCATACAAACGTTTGCCACCTTTTTCCCCCCCCCTTAGGGGTCGAATTTCGAAAAAATATTTCTTAGTACTCCCCTAAGCATCGAGACAAATACACCCTCCAAATTTCAAGCCTGTACGACCAGCGGTTTGGGCTGTGCGTTGTCTGTCAGTCAGTCAGTCAGTCAGGACAGAGCCTTTTATATATACCTATAGATAGATAGATGTGAAGCTTGCTTTGCTCACAATGGCTTAAACCAAAACATGGACGCCAACCAACAGTGCACAAAATCGAAGTATAAACAGTACTTCACAAAGAGCAACGGAGCGAGCCATGTTGTGAATCGAGTCCGAAATTCGGAAATCCGAGGAAGGTCCAAAGTTCCGTATGTTGGAAACCGGGGTAGCGCTGAGATGTGGCTAGACGAGATGACATCACGTGATGAAGAACCCCGATAGAGTGGTTACCAATAGTAGATAAGCTTATTAATTTATGTGCGATCTGAGAAGGTATATTACCAAGCAACACTTTTTTTGTGCTGTGTGACTGCCACGTCATTAAAATTATTATTAAAATAACTAAACTAATTTTTTTTTTAGATTAGATTCAATAAATAAATAATATAATTATAATTATTAAATAATAAAATATATTAAAAACCATAGAAATATTCTAAAATGTATTTATATATATATATATATATATATTTAATTAAAAGTTCAGGCATCTAATTAGGTAGTCAATACTTACTGCATTTTAGGTACTTGTAATGTATGTAAAGTGTTACTAACGCAAAACGCCGTTTTGAAACACACTGCATGACAGTCATAAGGAATTTTAGGCATCTTGCTTCTTGGTTATGTTGATTTTTAGGCCCACTGTTTATTCATCTTGATGCAGTTTAGCCTAAGCTACACTACTAAGCTGCACCCTAATTGATAATCAAAGCCTTTAGGCATACTGATTTACTGGTTGTTAGTCACTCAGATTTAGTAGGTATCTCGCTTGTATGTTGTGGTGCATTTTAGACATTCTGCCTCTCCATGTATTCTAGAAGTACCCTAAGTTGATACTTATAGGCCTATACAGTACAATAAAGAGTGCATTAAACTATTGTCGTTGAAAATAATGTTCTGTTTGTACGTGTGTTATCTTATCGAAAGCAAATGTAGATAAGTACAGTCGATAGTAACGTATCGGTTGTACTTATATCCCCAAACCTAACCAACCCTCCAAATATGTAACCCTTCAAAGATCACTGTGAAGATTTTTAATGGGTATTTTTTTATTATTATTAACTGCTGAGAAAAAGGAAACTACAGAGCCATGTCTACAGTAGACCTAGTTTTTTTTAATGCTCTAGATTCTAGAAGAAAATAGGGGAATACATTTGTATGGGGAATGGCAGGCCGGATTCTGTCTCTTAAGGTTTTAAATTTTATCCAACTACGTTAAGGCTATTATTTTAGTGGACTATTTTGTATGTACCAGCTCTGTTTGTATAATGTGTCAAATGTGTGTTTGTGTGTTGCTTGGCAAAAAGAGTAGAAAATAACAGGGGCGCCCGATGCCTCTATCCCAAAAAAATATAAATGCTAGAACACCAGGCTTTAGAGGAAGATGAATTCAGATCAATGGATAAATTCATGATGAATTCAGACGACTCACCAACTTTCGCTCAAGGAAACAATCCAGTGATTAAAAACCCAACCAAAAACGTTAAAGCTAAAGCTCTGAGGAACTAAATCCTCCAAGAAACAATCAGATCAATGTCGTACATTACGTGATTATCTACAATACTGTAAGGAAAAAAAAGAAGAAAGAAATTCCAAGACTATATTTTGAAGCTATATGTAAAGGATATTGATTTGCTCCCTTTATCTTCTCTATCGACGATGGCAACCCGCGTGATTGGTGGATTTCTGCGCATCTATTCTCCACTCCATTCTTACAGCTTCAGTGAACCTCAATGTTTCAAAAGACACATCTCAAGTAGGGTGGACAGACAGATAGACGACGTATGCTTCGTATTAAAGCCACGTTAGACACCCTTCCGGTACGGTATCCTAAAATAGAGAATTTAGAAAATTTCCACTATCTTCCCGGCCGCATCCCTCCTTAAACTCCGCCAAGATGCGACAGTTTGCATGCAACTCCGCCACGTTCGGGTCACGAAGAGCAGCCACTTACTTTTCATAATTAGCCTTATCTTTTTTACCTAGATTTACTATTTGTTTGACAACTATGCCATAATTTTCTCATTGCGTCCGCGTCGTACGTTATACCCCTTTTCTTCGACCTATGCCCGAATCATTCCCGAAACGCCTTAGAGTTTATAAAAACTATAGTATTACCGGTATCTCTGCTAGCAGTTCTTTAAGGGAGATCTTCGGTATGTTTGTTACAGCAATATTGTGGAGAGTGAGGATGTCATCGCAATGGCTCCCAATCCCATCAACCAGCAGCACTGATTTGATATCCATGGCGACTTGGAAACTGCAACAAATGAAATAATTGTAAGTATTCAAATTATTTATCATATAGCTACAAATAATGAATCCCTACAAAATTATGATACAGTGTTACGTATGGGCCTCGTCAAAATAAAACCAATGATGCTATACCCGAGGGTCTAATATTAGTAGTTCCCTTATCTATCCCGGTTCCATCAGCAGGACCTCGTCAGCGAGTGAACTTGAACAACCCTCGTCATAAGTATATCACCAAGTATGTCGTCGATGGGTTTTGGGACAACAGTAAATTATCCAAATTCAGGGTTACATATAACCAGATCAACTCGATGGTAATAAATTATAATGAACTACATACATTATATACCTCCAAATTTTAATAATGATTAGAATTAGATTTTAAATACAAGCGAAGGTAATGTGTGTTTAAAATGTCATTCTGTTAGGTAGTTAGTGTAAATACGGGACACATCGAAACAAATCAAATCAACCCGAACTTCAGAAGTTTAACGATGACCCAACCTTCTCGAGGTTGTTCTTCAGATCAGCGGTATAGAAAACGAATACGGTATAGTCGTTTGGTTCTGAACATAAAAATAAAACAATAGGATAAAAAATAATACAAAAGCATAAAATAAAAAACATTCAAAAGAACAAAATATAAAATAAAAAACATTCAAAAGAACAAAATATAAAATAACTCAGTATTTAGTCGTTTAAAAAACAGCCTTCAATGTAATTTGGATAGGTAGGTACAATTCAAAGAAGTTACAGCATTTGTTTAAATCGATATTAAGAGTGAAAGAGTAACTCAGTGAAAATCAGGATAAGAAAGATATTGTTTTTTAAATCTTTTAGGTACGCGTATTAGTTAGGTGAAAAGGGATTATTGTACTCATCATTGTGAACAACTTTAACTACTTACGCGGACAAATCTGAATTCGTGAAATATATGTGCCTTCCATAGAAAAATATCATTCCGCTCAACAAATTTGAAAACTATGAGTTGTATTTTCTTTTATGCAAATTCTGGGTTGGTCCCGTAGTAAAAAAAAAACAATGATATGAGTAAAATGATCTCCTTCAGATTTATAAATACACCCACGTAACACAGTATTATGTATCTTTCTAAAACTAACAAAATTTTCCTGTCCCGGTTTCGACCGAGTGAATCCGAGTGATAACCAATACGGAAAATATCAGGTACAAGTACTACACATAAAATATCTACATATATATCTACATGTATTACAAACAATTTGTGATGCTATATAAAACAAGATGTAGATGGATGTATAGCTTATCGGAGAGTGGTCCCGAGGCCTGTGGTCCGGATGGTCCGATAAGTCCTAATACATAACCAAAATAACCAATGCACTTTAAACTCCCAATTTTTATTTGCTTAGTATAAATAAAATGAAATAGTTTTATAGCACGATTTCAAAGATATCTGTGGATTAGACGGACACGTGGAAAGTTAAAGGCTCTCGGGCCTGACACCAGTAGGGCTAACATGCGCATCGCGAGAAAATTTTGTCGTGTCTTTATGTCGTGCGAAAACGAGACAAACTTATACAGATTCGTAGACTTGTCCTGTTTTTAAGAATCGAGAAATTTTTCTCGCGGTGCGCATGTTAGCCCTGCAGATCGAAGGCTAGTTCATAAGTAGGTATATTAACTATAATTCCATTATAGAGAGAAATTGATTGACCAAACGAATGAAGCCTGATTCTACTCCACAGAATTTTTTAGCTAGTGGCCCGCTCACGCTCTCACTATCTGTCGACCTTACCCAACTATCCGGTGACAATATTTGCTACCATCTACAACTGGTGGTAAGTCACGTAGTTTAGGAGGGTAAGGAAGGTCCACCCAATCCGGATCGGACATCTCTTGCGTCTGTGTCGTATAGCATCAGCGTACGTTTTCTGAAAAGAAGAGAAATTCCGTATGAAAATGTCACAGACTTGGTCATTCCTGATTGTCCAAATATTCAAAAACATTTACTTATTCAGATTCAGAGACAATACAACAACAAAATTAATGGTACCTCTGGTCTGCATGATTCGCAGCTACCTACTCAAATTGGTATGTCAAACAAAACACACCACCAAAACACAGAGGTATATTTAAAATTATATACACAATGAGAAGCATAAAAATTAAGCGTCGGCTGGTACACCAAATAAACTCATACAGTAAAAGTCAGCCTGACTTACTTACTTCTTTTCTGAGCTGGTTGAGTTGGTCTTGCCCAGGGCAGTGAAAGCAGGTGATCATCTGTTCTTGTAGACTGATTACTCGAACCTTCGGAGAAGGTCGTCATGTTGCTCACAATCTTCTTTGCTTTTAATAAACTAGATTTGTGGCCCAATTTTCCACTTGAAGCACTCGAGAGAACTAGCATGTCCGCTAGTTCGGCTTCTTTATTTGCCAGGTTCTATAAGATTGCAGTTAACTGCTGGTCTTTTGTAGAAACTCAGAGCCACGCAATGGGCAATCGAGAGAGCTGAGAGAGCTGAGCTCGGCGTTACATTGCGCGATAAAATCCGGAACGAGGATATTGGCCATAGAACCAAAGTCACCGACATAGCTCGCAGGGTTTACAAGTTGATGTGGCAATGGGCAGGCCACATCGCTTGAAGAACTGACAACCGATGGCGAAGAAAGGTTCATGAGTGGCGACCTCGAACCGGAAGACGCAGCGTATGAAGGCCTCCCACTAGGTGGACCGACGACATTGTAAAAGTCGTGGGCAGCCTGTGCAGCCTGGGCAGCGGGTGGATGCAAATGGCAGGTTGCCGTACAGTATGGCGGTCTAAGGGGGAGGCCTTCGTTCAGTAGTGGACGTTTCCGGGCTGATTATGGACAAGATTGAAGGGCGACGGGTTGGTTCTCACCAAAAAACCAAGATTGAAACATCTTTTAGTTCGTTTTGCGAGTTTTGATGTTTTGATGGAATGATAAGGGAATTTACTACTTACTCATGATAAGGGAATTTTTGGGCAAAAAGTCTAAAAATCCCCTTCAAAAAAAAGTGCATGTTTGTGTGTGAGTGTATGTGTGAATACGTATGAGCACACATGCACACACACTAACATTAGTATCCTTTGTGCACCTTTGTATGAACAAGCACACACAGACACACACACAGAGACACCAATTTTTTTACACTTAACATGGTTTTCACTTGTTTTCTTTTATTTACTTAGGTATTAACAAAGGGTACACCGCACGCCTTACACCGCATTTAACTATCACGTGTAATTTATTATATTGTTATTAATATTTACGAGGTTATAGTAAGTATTACGGATATATCCTGTAAATAGTAATAGAACTGTTTATTTTATTATTAACTTTATTGTCGCTTCAACTGTACTGATATAATCTTAATTTTCCTATAGAAAAAGACTCGGGGCGAATGAGGAACTGAAAAGTGGGACGCAATGAGAATTGATAAATTAAAATTTATTTTGTGCCGAATACGTCATGCAATGCAATGCGGGACGAAAGCAGATTTTTTAATGTGGGACGAACTTTCTCGGGACGAATATGGCATAAAGCATAATTTCAAATAGTAAACAAATTAAAGACAGATTAAGATGAAAGACTAATTACCTTAAAAGAACCAGCACACAGTACATCAAACTAAGTACATTGTGTCGTTGTTGTGTTGTTTATAAAAACTAAGTACATTGTGTCGTTGTTGTGTTGTTTATAAAATAAATAATATGGTCGTTGACACTCGTCGCCACCGGTCTCTCGCATCGGGCTGGCGCCAAAAGTCCGGAATGTCCGGCCTGTGCCGCTTGCCCGTGATGGGCTAGCGGTCAGGGCTGTGTAATACTAAGGAATGCAGCTAGGTAGGTACCCAAAATCACAACTAATACAGATGGCGAATGAAGAAAACTTTTGAGTTTTCGGTTCTCTCGGTCTCACCAACATGTACGTCTAAATTATGACGTCATGTTCGTATGTCAGACAGCCTGGGACATTGTACCGACCTACCATCGGAGCAAGAAAAAAATAATCGTAAAAAATAGTAAGTTTTCTGTCTCAATGCTACGAGTCAACTCGTGAACGGGGCTGATTGCGGGAGGTGGACTGCTCGGAGTATACACGCAATTCTAGCAATCCTTAATCAATCCTCAATTAGTAATAGGTACTTATATTAACTTTGTAAAGCCTTTACCTTTTAAGTTATAAAAAGATAAGTTTATTTACAAATAAAATACAATTATACACTAATATTAAATTATAAGTTATTAAGTGTAAAAATAAGTTGATAAAATTATGTAAAAGTTGACAACAGGCACGGACCCACAGTCCGTAGAGTTAATAAACAATTATTTAAAAAAATGCTACGAGTACCTACATAAGCAAACCTATAACCATAACGGCCTAAATAAGATTTAGGTATGTATGTACCTAAATATAAATTGTACGGTCAGAAGCTCGAAAAGGTGATATAGGTAGTTTCACGTTTGAAAAACTAGACAATACTAGAAAATCAAAAATGTTTTTGAGCCGAATCCGGCATAAAATGTGGCCAGAATGAAATATATTGATGTGGGCCCAGACAACGTGGTCCGAACCAAGCATGAATCGAAAAACTGTAACAATGTACCTTTCGATTTCGTTCCTATTATCATTATGCGAACCTAGTATCTACACTACAATGCGCTTGCCGAGTTGGTGTTCAATATGTGTGAGTCGCGAGTTCATCTTTTTCTTCCGGGCAAGTGTAGGAAGGTACTCCTTTATTGTAAACTGCATGTCGTGATGACGTGTCGGTCAAAATAAATCCAATCCCGCATACTCAGTTAAAAAAGAAACTCGATCGATTCTTCCAGATGTAAGTAGTAATAAGTAGGTAGGGACTAAACTACGAATAAATCCCTTGAGCCCAGCTTGAGCCCAACATGAGGCTGCGTTTGCAATTTAATCGAAGCGAGTTGAACCGGTTTGGAGACCATTTACTGGAGAAATGCATTTACGAATTGGCACGAAGCGACGTTCTCGACCTAAAAATAAGTATTTAGACCTCGAATTGTATAAATGTATCTCTTGCTCACAATAATACTGAATCTAATGCGTAGACAATTAGAAAATGACCTCTAATTAAATGATGTTATTTATTGGTTACACATTACAGTTAATTACTTACCAAATCATAATTAGTAAGTATAATAAATAAATACTTACCTACCGTACAAACCGCGAACACAACAAAACACTCACTTGAAATCGGGTACCTATTTCACTCAACGTCAAAACATAAAACGAACCGCACACATTGCTAATTAAATTAAATACCTGACTAAATCTTAATAGCACGACGAATATTTTTATAATTTTGTGACATCAATGCAATAATTGAATGATATAGCTATGAATAACTCACAATCTGATGAAAACAAATGCTGGCTTGCTGCTGCGTCAACGCTCTAACACGTTGTGAATGTCATGCGGCTTGCGCCGGCGCTGTTTTATAAACAGGGTGACCGTTGTAAAAACTCAGAGTCTGCTACACACTGGCAGAAACCTAAACCCCTAAACGATGAGTTATCAAATCTATTTTGTATAGCGTGACAGAGAAAGTTAAAAAGTTTTGTGTCGTCACCTAAGAAATTAAGAACCTTATTTTCAAAAGCTCAATGTTTTTATAATATATATCATTTAACGTTCAAATAATATACAAAACGAGCTTACGTATGTCCTAAAACTGCATCTAGGACCCCCAGTGGACGGGCAGCAGCGTTCTCACGGTTAAGATGGTGAGCATTCTGCAATCCCCAAGCTGCCTGCCAAGCGTGGAGTTCATGGCAATTTCTTCCTATTACGGGAGAGGCCTTCATCAAGCAGTGGACGTCTTCTGGCTGATGATGACGAATACACAAAAATACTCTCAGAATCTAGGTTAGGACAGGAGTTTTTTTATGGTTTCTTACTGAAACTAAACCAAGTTTCGCTTTGTTTTCTTATTTACTTATATGATTACAAATCAAATCAATTATTCAATGTTGAAATCAACAAAATACTCAGAATCTGCCAAACACTGCCATTTTTATAAAACGTCAATATAATCTACCTTGGTAAGAAATAAGTGGTCTTAATCTACCAAAATGGCAAATATCTGCCACAAATGGTCACACTGGTATAAATTATGGGCTCAACACAGCTGATAAGCATATGCAGTAGATAACCTTTACAAACTATCAAGGTGGTAAATTAGTACCTTACCTACCTATACTCCGCCAGTTATATATATATATATATGCAGAAGGCACGAGGAGGGCGTAAGAACCCCGATCCCATATTTTTATAGGTGTCGCGTCAGTCGATTGTCGTACCCATAAGGGGTTATCATTGGGCGTTATTAATATTACATATCTCATTAAAAGAATTATGATGCTGATGATTATGATACAACCTTTTATAGCCCTTCAATTTTAAATTAGTGCCATTAAAAGCCCTTGCTCTCAGAGGGAAATAAGTAACGTAAACATGATCGGCAAGGATAGCGATAAACCCTTGGTGGGTTCACAGTTTCACAGGTTCACTTCTTCATAAAATGGCTTCTGTGAGAACCCACAATATCATATTAATTGTCACCTATAACAATGCAAATATGAAGAGTGTGAGTGTAAATACCTAAATGAATAATTTGTTATATTTTAAGTAATAAAAATAAAACCAAAAGATTAGGCTTTACTCCGTGACTGTACTAATAATAAAAATTGGACAGTGGGTCCAGTCGACCTATGTAAAATGTGATTGGGGTAACTGATCCCACGGGTCCAGCTGACCGAAGACTCTGTATTCTGTCTTGTGTTCAAATAAATAAATAAAAATAAAGCCGGTGTAACGTTAAAGTTAATGTATCTAGTAAATATTTCGGGTTTTATAACCTACATACAAAATAAAGTAGGTACCTCAATTGATTAGTTTCAATGGTTTGGTTTTTAAGTCAAAATTACTGGAAAATTATGTATTTCAAGGAAGTAAACGAAAATAAAATCGGTTTATCACAAAAGGTATAACTAACCACTTTTCAAATGTATGGAAACTTTTGAGTTAAAACCGGATGGAAAACAAATGATTAAAACCGAGTTCAAACTAAAAGGCTAAAACCGAGTGCAAACTAAATGCGAAAACCCGAGTGCAAACAAGATACGCAAATGGTTTATATAAAACAATAAAAAAAATGTAAAAAAGGATTAGACGTAGCGTAAGAAAGGTTTTTTTTAAATTAGCATTGTTACGATCTAATCAAGACGTATTCCATCTCTTTGAGTACTTTGGAAATAACCCTTCCAAATCACAGTACACGTACACAATCAAAACGCATACCTTTTAAGTTCTCGATACAGATTCACCAACAAGTTGAGTCGAGTTAACTCTCTTTGCAACTGCACTGTGGAGTCCACACCAAGCGCAGTTCAACGGACGGGAAATAGGCCTCACCTTGAGTGTACGCCCGCCATTATATACTTATCACAATTTATTATCTACGTCTGAGCGCATGGCGATGTATGTACCGTCTGCAAGATTTCGTCACGTTACACAAGTTAAAGGCCAATATAACACAAAACAAAATTTGTAGGTAACAAAAAACTTTATTATTAGTATTATAATATTTATCTATCCATAAGAGAAGTACTTAAATTGTGTTTTTTTTTAGTAGGCCTTTGATATGCCAAGCAGATGGGACTCATTGATGTTTTTTTTAACATATGATTGGTTTGCAATGATCATATTTATAGACTGGTTATATAAACCTTTATTTTGCGTAGTCGGATAAAATATATTGCGGGTTTTTTTTGTTTTAAGCATTTAAGCTATGAAATCTAAAAAGCGCCTAAATTAAACACCGTTAGAACTATCTATAGGTTTATTGCTTAATAGTTAACACAATATAATTACGATCTCTTCAAATTAATAATAATAAAATCAAATACTCCATATAATACATATATATATATATATATATATTATAATTGAAATTAGTATATTAAATATATTTTATTTATGTTTATATCGATTACTTAATTTTATTCGCTATGCAATCTTTTTAAACTAATGTATACATATAATACTTAAACATCAGCACTGTACAAATAAACTTGTTATTTGTAAAAAAAACCTAGTGTTTCAAACTTTCTCTATATGTAAAATAAACAAAAAAATATTAAAATAAATGAAATAAATCCAATTACTTAGTAAAAAAAAGTCAATTGATCCACTCAGAACCCTATCTCCTCGTATATACAACATGTAACAAAAAGGTTCAACAATACTGAAGGGTATGTATGTACTCATCATTATGAATAAGTTTTACTATATGGCCAACCCTGAAATCGCGAAAAAAAAACAGCTGTTCTATACATTTTGTCCAAGGTAAATAAACTTTTTGTATGGAACAGCTGATATTTTTTTCGCGATTTCAGATTTGGCCCGTAGTAGAAGTTGTTCATAATAATGAGTACATATACACACCCTTCAGTATTGTTGAACCTTTTTGTTACACGTTGTATAATATAATAAAAACAGTTTTTTTTATTCGCTTAATTTTCTCTTTTCATTGTACCAATTAGACAAGTGACTAAGATGTTGCACGCGACGCTGTACCTACTATAGTAGTTATCTAAGTTGTTATTGACAAGCAGAGTACATAGTACGTATACACGTTCATCGATTGCGTCAGCAAGGAGAATTTCATTAAATATTTATATAACAAATGCTACCTATGAGTAAGAGTAACTATAAAGAATCAGACCTATTGTCTGCGAAAGAAAATTGACGAGACAACTGACACACAGCTATAAAGCAGGTAGAACACCTGATGGGCTTATCGCTAAGAGTGATTTCTTTCAGACAAATATCTAAAAGTTCTGCATTGCATACGTGTGTTCTATTTTGTAAGCGTGTTTTATTAAATAACAGTTTTATTTCTAATTGAGCTGTTTTGTCCCACAGCTGGGCAAAGATCTTCCACACTCATGTTCCACACGCAAAACTTTTCGCAGATGGCGCCAGCGGCGGTCCGATGTGGTAAAATCAAGTGTTCTTGTTAATTGTTGCTTATATATCTATCTGCTCTTGATGAGGACGTTGTCGATAATGTAGTCCAAAGAAAAATACTGAGTACTGTGCCTTGTGTTAAATGCAGCTGTTGAACGGGCCGAAAATAGATTTGTAGGTTAGATTGTTGTTTATCCCCAAGCAATCCCCAAGCCGCCTGCCAAGCGTGGGGATTATGCACATTGATAGATTATATCTATCTTAATGTATATTAGTGTCTCTGATATCAGGAATGAATTCAATATTTTGAAGCAAACAACATAATTCTGAACACAGTAATCCTTATGCTAGGGCTTCACCTGCGAGTAATGTCATTATTGAGCGCGGTATTTTATACAGTACGCAGATATGGCCGGGTATTAGCACGCTAATAGGGTAGTAAATAAATTTATAATAATAATAATAAATTCGACGTCGTTAGACTTTAGCTGATATTCAAAGTCAAATGATAGTGTGGCCGCCCATGTAGAGTATTGTATGATGCATCACATAATGCACGTTAATTATTTCGATAACTAGACGTTAAGCGTCACGCAGGTGAAGCCCTAGCATTACTGTGTTCCGGTTTGAAGGGCAATGTTACTAGATAAATTACTGGGTATGAAGTGATTTAACATCTGATATCTCAGGGCGACGAGCGCAATGCAATGCGGCGCAGGATTGTATTCGCAAGTTCATTCTGGCACTGCAGTCAACTCTCGTCACTTGATTGTATAAAGAAAAGGATAGGACCAGGTTGTACAGGTAAGTTAAATACTAATAATAACTTTACAAACTTATTTTTAATTTTATTATCACACTTACGAAGATACAAAACATATCACGATGGCACTAGAAGTCAGTGCTTCGGCAAAAAAGTCAAATAATGTATGTTGTCAAATGAAACTTCTTTTTTATGACAAATCTTAATAAATAAACATAAATTGAGTATATAATATTTTTTTCGATACAAAATAAGTCATGATTATTCTGATTGCTATAAATTTTGCTTTTTTTTGCTTGCTATAAACGGCTGATTTATAATTAATATCATTATATAAATAGGCGTTTAACTACTTTCATAATTAAGAAAGCTTTTTAAAGAAATTGGGTAAAAAATGCTGTGCGTGGTGCTCCCGTAAAGTAGTAGTAGGATAGTGATACTATTTAACACTATAACATTCTCTTACATAATTATACAATGTGTAACAAAAAAGTTCAACAATAACTATACTGAAGGGTATGTATGTACTCATCATTATGAACAACTTTTACTATGAGGCCGAAAACCTTTTTGTTACGCGTTGTATAAGTTTTTTTTTGTTATTTCATTACATTTGGATGTTAGTGATTACCACCAAGATACCCAAGATACCAAGTTTCTGGTAAACACGTTCAAGATGCTGTTTACCATACCTATATAAAATATATAATATTCCTGTATCATTATTATCAGTTTGGATGCTATCAGCTACGCTAGCAGCAGCTGGCGTGTCGCAATTAACTGTTTAGCTAAACATATCCATATATTGTTCAAATAGGTTATTTTATATTTTGTGGAAATGTATGCCTTTGCAATATTCTGTGCTAAATGTCGGATAACAAAATGTATACTGACATTTTATATGTTATGTAGGAGCACCTTAGTTAAATTACATATGTGACGTTACATTATATTTCTACATGGTTTTGGTCAAACTTAAAATACAAAAGCAACTCGCAGGCAGCTCTCAATAAACTTATTAAATAAATGAGTAAAAAAAGAGACTGAAAAATATTATTTTGAGTAAACTAAGAGATACAACTTAATACAGACAGAATTTTGCTTAACCATGTATACTAAAAGGGTTTAGGGGAAGATTTGTTTATTTTGGTCTACCTTTCTTGATTTTGGTCTTACAATAAATTCTATCACTAATATGTACACAAGATTTTAGTAAAAAAGGATTTTTTAATCCTTTAATTCTTACGTTTACACGGAATTATGTCGATTAATATTTTAAAATCTAAAATCTGAGATAGTGGAAGATTTAATAGTTCCGTGATCTTAACAGCTAAATAATTTGCGGTAAATTGACTAAGTGTTGTGTGCTGAAGGTCACTGTTTTAAAATGCTATAAACATTATACTAAATATGATAGTAAAAATAAGGCAATCATTTTTACTTACGCAATTCCCGACTTTGTACAGAAACTGTTAACAGTAAGCAGGATACTCGAGGAAGCCGATCTACACTCAGTACAGTATCAGTTTTGACATGTTGCTTATGTTATCAGTTTCTTAGCGAATTTCAGCACATGTTACAGATCAAAATGATGTGGTGTTCTTACCTATGATGGCCTCAAAACTTGGTTTCTTCCAATGAGAAAGGGTAATAACTGTTTACATGGAAGTTTAGCCTTAGTCTTTGTCAAGTTTTATTTTGGAAAGTTATGTATCAATCATACTGATTCGACTGAGGCTCGAAGAGGCAACTGGTAAAGGGTATGGAAAGTTTAGGCCCTCCTAGCAGGTCGGGCGGGCCGCGCGCCTACGCCTCCGGCCGCACGCCTCCTCGCTATCAGAGCGTCTAAGCCTCTCAGAGGTGCAGCTGGCGTAGTTTCCACAGGTGCCGGTTCTGTTTCCGACTCGGCTTTCTCTGCGCTGGCCGTACTCTCCTCTATCGACTCGCTAGACGACTGCTTTGGCGTTTCCGTTGTGGCCTGTTATAATAAATAACACTTTTATTGGCTTCAAATATTTCAAGACATGATGTAGGTACTTACATACTTATATAAAGAGTCCACTATAAATGTTGATTTTACGGAATCCGATTAGCGCTTCTCCATACAAAAGTATTCCCCTATTTTATTTCTGGATAATGCCTCTAGAGCAATTTTTTTTATAAAGTTTAGGTCTACTGTAGGCGTGTCACTGTAATATTTTTTTTTTTAGAAACTTATTGCTAAAGAAAATATAACCCTCCAAAAGCTACTATTAAGATATTTCAAGTGTTATATTTTTTCAGCTATTAGTTTGTATGGAAAATCGCTCACCGGATTCTTTCTTAAGGCTCAGAACGCTGCGCGCCGCCATCGCGCTCGCGTATTTCAACATTTTTAAAGATATAAAATCACTGCATATATTTATGTAAAATATCAGTCGATGAAATTTCTGAGAAGAGCATTTTCAAATGTTTTCAAAAAAAAACGATTCAAGCTAATATAAACTGGACATAGGCCTGTAATACCATTTTTGTGTAGGTAGTACTAAAATTTACGCAGGGTTTGCAAGTTGAAGTGGCGCAGGGCAGGCCACATCGCTCGAGGACTGATAACCGATGGGGAAGAAAGGTTCTTGAGTGGCGACCGCGAACCGGAAGACGCAGCGTAGGCGGCGGCCTCCCACTAAATCAGTCTTACCTAAAATAATCTCGATTCTCTTAGTCACTGCTTAAACTTCTCTGTCCTTTTCTAGCACGTGCAACTTCACGTCAGAGAGAAGATGGCAGAGCATCTTAAGCAGTGACTAACGGTTGAGAAGTTTTTTTAAGTAAGACCGTATATATATAGGTGGACCGACGACATAGGAAAATTCGCGAACAACCAGTGGATGCAAATGGCTGGTTGTCGTACAGTGTGGCGGTCTAGAGGGAAAGCCTTCGTTCAGCAGTGGACGTCTCCGGGCTGATGATGATGATGATCGTAAATCAGTATCGGAATTCAAAACCTTCCGATATTACAAGCCCTAATAGCGGCGCGTGGTGATCTTAGCTTAGCTTAGCTTTAAAGGCTTCAGAACAGCAGAGTTTTATTCTGCTGTTGTGAATAGATTTTAGTACGAAGTTAGTTGAATGGTACCTTATAAAATATCTTTCGCTTGTAATCAGTCAGCGTCGATGTGATAAATTGAAAACTGGATTTATCCGGTGTATTTCAGTCTCTAGACCAGCACCCTTATCATGGACGTTCGTGATTCTGATTGCGAGCGTGCGCGAGCAGGAGGGCGCATGGCGCGAGTGGGTTGGTACGAGCAGGATGGCATGCTATCGCAATCGGAATCGCGAACGTCCATGATAAGGGTGCAGTTTTGAATAGTCATCTTGTCTAGATGTATTTGCTTATTGTGGAGCCGTGTGGTAAATATTACAACGTTATCAAGAGTTATATATTTAAAATTTTTTGGTGACGAGTGCATTTGGATTTGGAGAATAAATTGGCATATTTATAAAATATATTGTAAACTGTACACGGAGACAATTCTCTTAGGAAACCTCGCACCCGAGCTCCAAGAAACAAGCCTCGTGCTTAGTTTGGAGCTCACCATTTAATTTCTAATGTGTCTTACTTAGAACATCTGAACCCTTAGGGTATGTGTAACGAAACTCTGTTTTCTTTCTTAGTAAGTTTTTTATTGTGAATAAACTTTACTTTACTTTATACTAACTGCTATTTTATAAGGGGACATAGAACTTCTCGATCATGACTTTTACAGCGAGAACAAAATACGAAAACATTACGTAGAAATCGTGTATCTTAATTTATGGTAAATTTAACAATTCCTCTTTAATTTTTAAGTTTTTGTAAAATAATTAGGCAAGATTTAAAATTAAGTACCTACGACCAGAAAATTTTGTTCTAAAAGTTTTGATCTAAACCTGATTCAGATTGATGGGTAGATCGACACCCTTGCTACTTTTACATAGCACATAGGCTACTTTTTTAACATCATCACCGTTTTTCATCACATGCAGGTTAAACAGCGGGGCGCAGCTAGTGAATCAATACCTCTTACATGTAAATGGAGGATTAATAGGTAAAGGTGGGCTTACCTCCGTGGAAGGTTTCCTCCTATTAAGAAGAGGGTTAGGGCGCCTCGCAGACGGTGTGACGGAGGCCCGGGGCCGCGGTGAAGGCGCCACTTGCAACCTGTTGGGACGCAGCTTCAGTCCGCCGCGGGACGGAATCTCTGGCGCAGGGGTAGGTGAGCTCTGATAATAAAATAAAACGTTTATAAGTCAATGATTAGGTAACTTATTATACTTTTAAAATACCTCTAAATAGTTCCAGGCGATTTTTCAAATCGTATTTTGTTAGGGTTTCGTAACCGAAGGAAGAGTACCTAATGAGGCCACCTTACTTGGCCTATGTCGTCGTCTGTCATCTGTCCGCCTGTCCGTCCAGCTTTTTAGTTCTTGTAGATTAAAAAAACGAACAGGTTGCCCGTTGATATTTTAAAATAATGCGTCGGTATCTGGACTGGACTAAACTGGGGATCAAAACCCAAACCCACAACCGGATGATTTGGGAGGCTTCTCCCAACGTGGATTTTTGAATATATTCAAATGGCTTCGACTGAAGCTGTTGTGCTTTGGGCAGTCAGGTAAAAGAGATGGTTGAATCGGGCTCGTATTTTATCTCACCTCAGCATCAGAATCAGTTGATTGGGGTTCAGGGGGTGAGGTCTCGGCGGGTACTTCCGAGGCGGAATCCACGGGCGCTGCCGTGGTGAGCCCAGGTCGGAGGCGAGGACTAGGTCGCAGGTTTAGTCGCGGTCCGGGCCTGAGGGACACTGGTCTGAGTCCTGGCCGGCTGCGGCTGCAAACGGTAGAGAGTCAAACATTTCAGAAGAGTTTGATCTGTGATATTTCAATTTTTTTTACAATTTGGGCAAACACATTGACAGCATTATAGCTCAGTTGGTAGCATGTCTGTCTGCCTTCAGAGCTGTAGGGCGTGGGTTCGATATCCACCCAGGGCAAACATTTATGTGACGAATATAGATGTTTCTTGTGTGTCTGGGTGTAGTATGTATTATAAGTATGTATTTACGGAATAAATATGTATATAAGTATTCTATCAGCTATCTCGTTTCGATAATACAAGCTTTGCTTACTATGGGGCTAGATGGCGCTGTGTATAATAAATATCCCCCCAATATTTATTTATTTATTTAAACATAATATTGAGAGAGCTGGGGCCTTATTTTTTAAACGTACGCAAACTTGCGCATGCGGGTGGACCTGACTTCCGAACGATATTGAACCTTATTTCAAACAATATTGTTCGAAGGTCGGCTCCGCTCTCGTGCGCAACTCTTCGTACGACTCAAAAATAAGAATCCTGGACACCTCACGGATCCCTTCCTCAGTCTCATTTCATCGGTCGGGTGCGTGAAGTAAGTACTACTTACTTTAGTTTATCATTGGCAAGAATTACGTTTAATCAAGCTGTCGACATCTATGAATGGTTTCATTATATTTAATTGACTCCAAATTAATTATTATTAGGTATAAAGACGAACTGACGTACCTGGAACCAAGAATACACCAAGAATCCACCAAGAACCAACCAAGCACCAAGCAAGTACCAAGAATATTATAGCAGTGGCGTGAAAAAGATGTAGGTAGTAGGTACAGTCTTTAGGTTTCACATAAGTCTTTCACTGTGGTGTGTGTGTAAAATAATGTAATGTTTAGAATAAATTTATGCATGCTTGACCGGGTTGACTCCATTATCGCTCAATGATAATAAAATAATGTTATTGTCCTTATTATTGTCATTGAAACCATATAACATAAGTGTGTCTGTATTCGGATATAGATCGAGATAAGATGGCACATGATTTAACAGAAATACACACACAGAGGCACGTGTGTGTATTTGAAAATAAAAAATATTGCCTAAAAAGTCAAACACTAAAGTTTCTGAATTGGGATTGGAACTATATTATTTTGGGATATAAACCCGATATCAGCTGATCCGAAATGTACTAGGTAAATCTACATCCAAAAAAACCAATGCCTGCCAAATGAAATTCTGACGTACTCGCAGTGGCTAGCAGTGGTTTTTAAACTACAAATTTTCGAATGAGAGTAAGTCGGACGATCAGTCAACAGGGTTTATAGCCTTTGCCCCAGGGCCTCCACACCTCTAAATCCGACCCTGTCTGGATGCAAAAACCTGTATAAGATTAATTCCATTATTCTTACGCAATAGTCCTAGTAGAAGCGGGTGTTGTTTCGGCGACTTCTCCAGACGCGTTAGGTGAAGTGGAATCTTCGGGGCCAGCACTGGCGGCGGCGGTGGTGGACGTTGTGCCACGTGTTCTCAGACCAGGACGGAGACGAGTTCTGAAACCACACCAATATTATAATAACAAAAAAATGCATTATAATAGCTTAATCCCTTAATGGACCTGGGTATGTCCTAAAACTGCATCCAGGAGACACCAATTTTTCGGACCCACCTAGTCCCATCGTGTTGTCCCATTACACTATTTTGACCCAATAGTCCCATGCGGACCTGGGTATGTCCTAAAACTGCAACCAGTACCACCGGAGGATGGGCATCAGCGTCCTCTCCGTTAACGGTGGTGAACATTATGCGATCCCCAAGCCGCCTGCCAAGCGTGGGGATTATGGCAACACCTCCCTATTAAGGGGGAGGCCTTCGTCCAGCAGTGGACATTTTCTGGCTGATGGATAGTCCTATGCAAAAGTGACACCAATTTTTTTGGTTCCAGTAGTCCCATTACCGTCAACGCTATACGTTATTTTAGGTATTGGGCGTAATAAAACATAATTAAGGATTTAGGATAGAAGGATAAAGATTAATTAAGGATTTATATAGGTAGTTATTATTCAGTATATTATCCTCATTGTTTTCAACTGACTTCAATAAAGGAGGTTCTCAATTCAACTTTATGTTTTTTTTTGGTATGTATGTTATGCTATTACTCCGCCAATTATAAACTGATTTAGATGATTCTTTTTTGTTTGGTAGTTAATACTTCAGAGGTAGCCCCATATTTTTTTTACGAAATTGGTTCAGTAGTTAGGTTTTTAAATCAAAATTACTAGAAAATATGAAGATGTCATCCAGTTATTCGAAGTTGTAGTTGGTTGTTTTTTTTAAAGCGTTATTATATATTATTATAATTGAATGTGATACATCCGTACAAACGCAAATCCGTTCAGATCATTCATTGATACTGTAATATGTTCCTACCAAAGATAATATAATATAATACTATACCAAGAAACCTAAACCAAACCACAGATTTCCCCAGAACGACTATTCTGACCAATGGATTTGAATTAGACTGTGAGATGGACTGACTCTTTATGTAGTGGTAGGACTCTACTGCAGAGTCCGCCTGGGGAAGTACCACGCCTTTGCCAGTTATTCAACCGCCAAGCTACAACAAGTGTGCAAGCATTAATGTGTTCCGGTTTGAAGGGCAGTGTTACCAGGGTAATGACTGGGTATGAAGAGATTTAACATCTAATATCTCAGGTTGACGAGCACAGTGTAGTGCGGCGCAGGATTATGTTCGCAAGTTCACAATTCTGGGATCTACTGTTAGTGGCAGGCGTGACGCTTACCACCAGGCGAAAGTCTTGCTCGTCTCGTCACTTGACAGTATAAAAAAAACCATTGGAGTCTATTGGACTTATTTAGTAGATATCTATTTTATGTTTTTATTTTTTTATAGGCCTTTATTAACTACAACAAACTACAAAGACTACTTAGCCTACTTAACAACAAAAAATTGTAGTGGTAGGACTCTACTGCAGAGTCCACCTGGGGAAGTACCACACCTTTGCCAGTTATTCAACCGCCAAGCAGTAGTGTGCAAGCATTACTGTGTATTATTTTATGTTTTTGTACATGTAGGAACATAATTATTACGGTCGTTAAATACCTAGTCATAGCAAATATTAATATCCTTAAATAGATTAACGGAATATCTATAAATCACTTAGCAACTAGATAGAAAAACGGAGTACTTATAGTTATCATTTGCGTAATTGCGATTACAATAAAATGTTATTCGCGGAATGTTTACCGTGAACACTTTTGAACCAGTATTATTTATGCACAGATAATGATATTCATTTGTTTGTATTGTTTTCAATGGAAAGTTTATAGATCGAGGGTGATTTTTAGGGTGCGAGTATTTTCGTTGCTTTTACGTCCTCCATCGTTTTGAGGTGGATGATTGCCCACAGATGGCGCTAGAACCAATTTTTGTAAATATAATTTTATACGACGTGGTTTACGATTTAAAGTAGATTGTGAATCGCCACCATGTACCGGTACAGTGATATTTAATCACCCATATTTTTGATTGTAAGCCGAACGTAGTAGCCATATTTGTTCCTTTTCTGCAGCACTGCGTTCAGAATCATCATCTTCATCCATATACAACGTGTAACAAAAAGGTTCAACAATACTGAAGGGTGTCTACCTAAGTAGTTGTCGTTACGAACAAACTTTTTCCACGGGGCCAACCCTGAAATCGCGAATAAAACAGCTGTTCCATACATCTTGTCCAAGGTCAATTAACATTTTGTATGGAATAGCAGTATTTTTTTCGCGATTTGATAGTTGTCCCTAATAGTAGAAGTTGTTCATAATGACGAAACCGTAGCGAAAAAAGAGACAAAAATTGCTGTTCCATAATTTCGTTCATTTGGTCCAAGGACAATTAACTTTTTGTATGGAACAGCTGATTTATGTTTCGCGATTTCAGTGTTGGCCCATAGTAAAAGTTGTTCAAAATGATGAGTACATACATACCCTTCAGTGTTGTTGAACCTTATTGTTACACATTTTATATCTATTGTGCCAATACCCTAAGTATTAGATACTACACCGGCCCGGAACATACTGTACATAATAATTGCAACTGAACTTAATTATTCATAAATTACTCATTCAAAGAGTAAACATGATAGCAAGGAGTTTATCTACAAAACTGACCTAGTTTATGGTTTGTTCTAAAATAATTACGCAAGAGATAATGAAAAACTATAATAGGATAAAACACGACGATGTTAAGAGGGAATCCGGTGAGTGATTCTCCATTCCCCTATTTTCTTCCTGGATAATGACTTTTGAATGGAGAATCACTCACCGGATTCTCTCTTAAAGGAGATATAATTGCATGGATTGAGATAATTACACAATTATAACAAGCCCTATTGTGTAATGATAGTAAACATGACAATTACCTACATACATATAGGATGATGGTGTTGTCAAACATATCCTCTCAGGGCCTTGGACTATCTTAATACAAGTGTTATAAGAGTTGAGGTACTCAATTCGTGTGTATATTGTTTATGTGTTTTACTTCAGATTCATAAAGCCCTAGCATAAGAGATAATGCTTTACTTTACGTTGAGGTTGCATGATATATAGTTGGACATTGTCGAGCAGGTGGTGGGAAAATAATAATGCAATTCATTAATTCTTTTTTACCATATTATGGCTTTTTTATGTTGATAGTATAAATCAGCTATATAATATATTAAAATTATATAAAAACAAAATAAATTCTTCATCACTATCGATTTTTCTAGGGTGGGTAACTAAGTTTCTAGGGTGGCCATTGACATGGCATGAGCATAGACAAACGTAGCGTAGGACGCTCTTACGCTAGATAGAGTTATGAATATACGTAGGCCGTCTATTGGCATTGGTTGGATCGAACAATCGAAGATCGGGCCGAGTAGCATTTTTTTTTCTTATTTAGATTCAGATTCAGATTTAGATATTTATTGCCATTCCGTTCAGTACATGGTGTTTATAAAAGTAGGTACATAAGTTCAACGGACCCCGTCGGGCACAGCAAATTAGAAGAGAGGAGAATATTCATTGATTGATTTGAGAAATTTTTAATATAATATATTATGTCTTATTTGATTATACATGTATATTGATTAAAATAACAGATAAAATTATTAATTATTTTTATTGGCATCGCACGTTGTGCATTCTGCCAGTGTCAGGTTTATACATTTTCAAGTTTTAATAGTATAATCAAGTCAAAAATGTCATGAAATCACCGTTAGTCACACGAATTTAGTCATAGTCGAGTCCAAGTCATGCCCTAGTAAAGTTGTGGCGACTTTACTACGAGCTTCTACGGAGTTTTGAAAACAACACGAAAAGACACGTTTCACCACATTATATCACTTGCCCACACTCGTGCATGTAATTCAACACTAAAAGAATAAAACACCATTTTTAATCATTAATTTGCGAAAAAACCCAAGTGTAAGAAAATAATAGAATGCAACGACATGATTTTTCCGTGTTCCCGCCAAAACTCCTGAGTCCTTGGGAGAACCCTAAGTCCAACAGTGGCCTATGATAGTATTGATGATGATGATGACGCGTTATTTTACTCTGTGATTTGTAAAAACTGAATTTAATTTTACCTAGTATAGTATTATTTTATCTGTGGTTTCTATTTGTAAAATTGATCTTTGATCTTCAAGCGTTGAGTTTTTAATTCTCTATGAAGAATATCATGTGTGGTTTAAAATGTTATAGTGCCCGGCAAACACCTTGAGCCAAAAGCGACGTAGTGGGCCCCACTTTTTTTCGGGTTTTTCGTAATTCGAATTTGGCTAATAACACTGGCACGCAAGTGTAGTCAGATGCTAGCGGGACGCGGGAGCCGCGGGCCTGCTTCCGGCCGGCTGATCGGCAAATCGCGTGGACGCGTGGCGTCGGAACTCCCCTCGCGCACCCTTCGATCCGTCAAAGAGACTGTAACATCGTTACTGCGCAGCCAAGGTAATTGGCTCAAGTTTTTTGCCGGTTACTATACCTGGGGGCAGGCGCTTCGCTGGTGGCAGCCGAGCTAGCGGCGCCGGTGTCGTCCTGTGACACGGGAGTGGGGGCCGTGGTTCCAGGCCGCGTGCGTCCAGCGAACGGAGCGCGACGTCCGAATATCTGAAAAAAATACAAAATGCAAGATGAAAGTACAGTTGATTTTGACAAAAATAACATTGGCCATAGAGTAGAAGTACAAAAAATCTAAGCAAGTAAGAATGGAGTGACGAGATGGGAGAGACGTTCGCCTGATGGTACACATCAGGCCTGCCAATAACAGTAGCAGTGCCAGAATTGTGAGCTTGCGAACAAAATCCTAAGCCGCACTGCATTGCGCTTGTCACCCTGAGATATTAGATATCTTTTATATATTTATATACATAAGTATTATAAAAATCGATAGCTGTGCGTTAGTCTCGCAAACACTTGAAAATGCCTTGACCGATTTGAATTTTTTGTTCGCCTCACTCAATACAATATATTAGAAAGAAAAAATAATAATTTGGATTTTGAATTTATAGTATCTACGGACAGATAAAATAAATTTTGTGATTCGCATAGCAAAAAAAATATTCGCTTGGCAAATAGCTAATTTTATTATAAGTAATTCCTTAATTTTAAATAATACGGACAAGGTACAGCTATCTACGTCTTTGCTACGTAACTTACCTAAAACACAGATAACTAAAGGATTAAGCATATGCTAAGGGCCCGACATAATAAAATTACCTACTTTGTTACTATGTCTACATGGTAATAAATTACCGAGATGGCCTTGGTAAGTACACTAATTGTAATCTCAAGCGTGGGGTAGACAGTGATCTTATGGGCATCCTTACCAAGATGACCTTGGCACTTTCTTACCGCTCTTATTTTTGGTATCTAGACCATTGTGTATACGATAAGAAATTACCAATCTCGTCTCGGTAATGACGCTTGTAAACTTACTTCATTTATTCATGCTAGAGCACATCCTTTATAAACGAAGTCGTTTGTTTTTCAACCGACTTCATAAAAGGTTCTCAATTCGAGGTACGCGATTAATCCACCAATTATGAACTGATTTTGATGATTCTTATTTGCTTGATTGTTTGGTAGGTAATTATCGAAATCGGTTTAGTTTTTTAATCAAAATAACTAGAAAATATGAAGATGTCATCCAGGTAGTCAAAATTGAAGCGTATTATATTATCATTAGGATTACTTTCAGGATTGTAGGTACAAGTTGTGCATTGCTACGTAATGTAACATTCCAGGCGTATGATCTTAATTGTCTCTTTATCATGTTTAGGTAATAATAAAATTGGGAATAGTTTATTTACCTTGGGTTGAGTAGGTTTGTCAGCGTTGTTGGCGGGGGCTTGCGTAGATACTTCGACGGCGGCGGCGCTTGCGGTGGCGGTTGTCTTCCTTCCCAAGGAAGGTTTGCCGAAGCGACCTAAACAAAAGGCCAGCTTGTTAGTGCTGAACACCCGCTGATGTCCAATAATGGAAGAAATTTGCAAATGCATGCTTAAACAGCTATAAATTACGGAAAAAAAAGAAAATATAAAATAATGTCCTGTGTAAAAAATCTAAAATGTCCCCCTATATTTATTATTATTTTATTATTATTAAAATGGTATACAACATACATAATGATTCAACAATGCTGAAGGATATGTATGTGATCATCATAACATTATGAATAAGTTTTACTATAAGACCATTATTGACATACTGAAAAAAAAACTGCAGATCTATAATTTTTTTCCAATGTCTTATTTATGTATAGGTTTTGTTTGGCCCCTTTGTAAAATTCTTTCATAATGATGAGTAGGTATATACATGACATACCTACCCTTCAGTATTGTTGAACCTTTTTGTGACACTATGACAAAAATAGACAATGCAGTAATTTGTAATTGCTTTTAGAAAACGTTCCAGCTATCCAGGCAACTAACTCTAATTCTAAGCACTTACAGAACTAGGTTGGTAGGTACTCGCTTTGTCAGTTCGCAACAGACCTATTGGGTAAGCCTTCAGGGTCGACTAGCTTGGTCTTGTGAGCTTAATAACTTGATAATAAAATCAGAATAAACATTAGATACTTCAAAGCCGCTTTGCACCGGTATACCACAGTACAGTGCCTACTAAAGATCTAGGTACTAAGTATTGCTTTTGCTAAAGGAACAAAATTGTTTTACTATAACTCTGTAATCACCCAAGAATGTAAAGTCGACGCATCTGGCATACCAAAACCGCTAGAGATACTCGTATAATTATATAAAGCATAATGCATGATGTAAACACATAAAATATACGTTCGCTAGCATAGCTCTGACATGAAAAATGGTCGCATGAACAATCGCAGAGCAAGGAATGAATAATTAAAGAACGCTTTCGCTGTGCTGACGGCAACTGCATACGGATCTCAGCGAGATAGCGGCCCAAGCTAGCCGTGACTGAGACACACATGAGACAACTTGACTTGTCTCATTCCGATCCAGTTCTACAAGCCATAATCGTAGTCAGAGATCCGCCTGATTCACTTTTTCATATTACAAGAAAAAGAACCAGGATTCATCATGTTAAAGGAGAGCAGTGGAATGCAGGCAAACCGGCATCGATTACTTACGTAGAGAATAACTGTGACCATCAATCACATCCTATTGGTCGAATACAACTGGTTCGGAACGGATAGCATCCTTATAGAGTTTGTAACTGTACAGTTATAGAAGGCAAGTGAACCTAGACTTATTTCTCACCTCGAGCTCTCGTGGACACTTCTAGAGGGGCCTCGGTGCCGGCAGATGCGGCGGCGGGTGCGGCGGCGGCTGCGGTAGTGATACGAGAGCGCGCACCCGGGCGTCCCTTAAAGCGCGAAGGTCGCGTCGGAGCCGCTGGAGTTGTGGTTGTGGTTGGCGCCGGCGTAGTTGTGGTGGTCGTAGTTGTGGTGGTCGTAGTGGTGGTGGTCGGCGTGGTTGCCTCCTCTGTGGTAGATAGCGCTTCCGTAGTCCAAACGTCGTCATCAGTAGTGGTAGTGCCGTCAAAGTCAATCGCATCAGTGGGGTTAACCTCGTTATTCAAGTTTTCACCAGCCAGATACGCATACAGGTCTAGCGCAACCTTCTCCATGGCAGTCATGGTCGTGTACTCAGTGGTATCCTGCTCGTATGTCGTAGTCTGTTTGTAATAGTCTGGTGGGAGCTTCGAGTCGTCAAGGATTTCTTGGAAACGAATGCCACTCGACAGACTGTGTCCTTCGCGTGCGGACTCTTTGGTGTGAGACGGTTCTTTGGCTATGGGCTCCAAGGCTGGAATCTCTTCGGTGGTCGTTTTGCTCTCGGAGGAATATCGGGACGGTTGCTCTTTGTATTGAGATGGAATGTCTCCTGAATTAGTCTTGAAGCTGTCGAGGTCTACCAGCTCGGAACTGGGCCGTCTGAAAATCATAAGCAAATATAACTTATATTTTTACTTTATAACGGGGTTTGTCACATTTATTTGAAATATTTTGCAATTATTTATTGTATTGACCTACGCTTAACGGTATTACTAATCTTTCTGAACAACTTTAACTGTGGGGATAACCTTGAAATTGCGAACTTGAAATTGTGAACTCCATATAATTATTTCGTCGTTTTCGTGCGCGTTACATTTTATGGGACAGCTGAATCTATTTTCTCTTTATCAGGGTCATTCCCATAATAAAAGATTTTCACAATGATAAGTACAATGACCTCTTTTATGCTTAGTAAATACCGCTACGTTTAGCTCCGTATATTACCAACAGAGGAATATCCCATAAAAACTTAGCTAAATGTCACTTATTCGTAGATTCGCGTATTTAAACGAAGCAGCCCAGTTCTCCAGGTCTCATACGCCAGCCATCGTTCTCCTCAACCATATTTGAAGTAAGAGGGCAACCCGATACATGACGCCGCCGCTAGAAGAAGCCATTTAGTGAGCGCTGACGCGCTACGTGAAATTCCTTCGAAATATATTGAAAATGCGTACCTGATATGTGCACGGGTTCTGCTCCTGGATTGCCCAATGGACTCATCGGCCACGCTGTCACTCTGACCGCGTCCGCGGTGGCGCGCTGTCTCTGATGATATTTCCGGCACATACGTGGTTGAGCTAGATGCAGCTAGGTTGCGACCGCGCGGTGGGAAACGAGTGCTTGATGGTAACCTGACACTAGAGAAACATAATGTAAGTAAGCATTAGAAGTTCTGGAAACAATTTTAATATACAAGAAAAGCTGTACTTACTTGATATCTTCTTCTTCAGCTTCTTCTTCAACTGGAGTGGGTGTGATGTTACGTCCCCGTTGACGACTGCGGCTAGCAGCAGCTGGTAGCACTTCGTTCTGAGCCTCTGGGACTGCAGTGCTGGTACTAGAGCGATTGATCGTGCTGTATCTGCTCTTTGTTGTACTTTCATTAGCTATATGGTTGTCTGCTTCTTCTCTCTGCGGCCCATCGTGAGAGTTGAGTACAGGAGCGGCTGTAGTCACCACCTTTTTCTCACCTTTTCCTTCCTTTTTGCTTTCTTCGTCTTCGTCGTAATAATAATAGATGTATTCGTATTCATAGTCCTGACCGTTGGGGCCCTTTTTGATCTGAATGCGAGAGTGCTGCTTTTGTTCTGAGCCCGCCGTCTCCAAGTTCACATTTGATGACAAAAGTCCACTATTGATATCATCAATGGTGTCAAAGTTTATTGGGATGTAATCGAATTGCTTAGCGGGTGCTGGAGCAGCAGTGGTCAGTACTGGTTTCTGAGTTGTGGTTCCAGGAGCATCGCTTAATTTGCCGGATTCTGACATAGCTTCAAGATCGACTGCCATTTTGGGATTAGTCTCTACATCCTTAAAATTTTCCTTTATTTTTATATCTTCAAGTTTTGATACGGGGACGTCGATTTCAATTGATTCAGTAGCTTTGTTCTTTAGTCCTTTCTTGAAAAGAGCTTTCTTATCCTCTTCTATAGCTATGATCCCTTCTGCAGGGTGTTTGACTTTTCCGCTGTTTAATTTCTTTGTGATTTTGTCGCCGTCATTAATGAATCTGTGATGAGGGTGTTTTTCTGGTATTTTGTGAGAGGTTTCGAAGTTTCTCAGCGGGGTTTGCTGTCCAGAGCTAACGAGCACGTATTCCTCTCCAGGGCGTGGCTCTGTGATGATATCTACATCGGCGCTGACCCGGTAGAAGGTGCACACCAACAAACATCTGTAACAATGATAACACACCTTGTGATATTGGTTTCCTAGTGAGTTCTTGTGACATGGAGTCAGTGCTCCGTGAGTCAGCAAAACAAAATCTGCGCGGTGCGCCTACGGCCGGTACTGAAAGCGACTCCGCGGCGACAAGGAATCGTGATTCATCCGAATTTCATCATCGCATTCCCGGTTCATTGTCTGCCTGTACCTGCCTACTCGATTACATGAACGTTACAAAAGTTCGCGGTTTCATTGAAGTTTTTATTTATGTATGCGCGTAGGCCCGAGCATTAGCACTATTTTTTGTGAACTTGCATTTCGCAACGATTATAGATTTGCATAGCACGATTGATAGGTTGAAGCTATTGCAGATCGGGAGGCAAAGAAGTGGTGTGAAATGAGACCACGTGCTGGAGACCGACATTGTAGAACGTTGCAATAGTTGATGTGGTCGTGAGAAATAACTAGCAAAAATCAGAGCGTGGGTGTATTACTCACACCAATCCCGCGCGCCTGCGGATCAATGAGGCGAGCCATCACTTTCGCCACTGAACTTACCCTCTTAACTTAGGTATGTGTTTCGCATTATAGACAAGTGTTAACGTTTTGTGGTGTGGTAAACATTAACAAAGCCTGCTTACAATGATTCTACGCTAGTTACGTCAACTTACAGGCCTAGAACAGACTCTCGAGAGACATTGACGGAGCCGAAACAAACAACATGATTTCTTGGTAACAAAACATTAAGTATAGAATAGTTAATGCGTTAAACAATCATTTTTAAAGTAACAAACTAGTAAATTACACAAACTAGTAATGGGTTTTGGGACTGGTTTATGGAATGAAAAACCAATATTTAGAGGAGTAAGTTAACTCATAAGCCACCCACTAAATGGCCCAGCAAAGTTTAATTTGTTATATTTTTAATGCAAACCACTTCAAGATTTTTTGCAGATATACTGGCAACAGCGAAAAGTTTTATAATGTAATGTTTCTTTTTCGGCGAGTACACAATTTTATATTTTTATTGTATCTATTAATATTGCAGCGATAACCAGAACTCTTCAAAATCGCGCGCCGGATCATCCCCGCATTTGTACTCGTTTCTTTAAGACAGTCAATTCAACTCAACGTATAATCAATTCGCGTCAATTCAACGTATAGGTACATAGTACTTATATATATATTTATATACTTATATACTTCTTTAATTCAAAAAGGTTAGTCGACATCACAGGAGCCGAAGAGCTGGCAGCTACCTCGGACAAAGAATTAGTTTACTCGTAGCTATTCAAAGGGGGAACGCTGCCAGTATCTTCGGAACCTTGCCTAAAGGGTCTCCTTTTAATGATATATCTTAGTTATTATATTATATTTTTTTCAGGTTTTTAGTTTTAGGTTAATTATTCAAGTATAGTAGGTATTTTAGTCTAATGTTATTACATTCTGTTTTGTATAGTAATATCTAAAATAAATTCAAATTAATTGATCCATTTCTAAATGACCGACTGATGAATGCATATAACTCATGAAATGTGCGCGACAATCTCGCATGGAAACTAGAGCCGTGTTGCGCAGTAAATTGTTTCTCAATGTATCATTTTATATGCTGATTCGATTGGCACACACATAAGAATTTCTTTGTACTTTTGTACAAGTAGACTACATCATAGGTAAAAGTCTGAGTCATCAAAATAAATACTACAGAACCCGTGGCCATGCTAAATACAAACCAGCGTTGCTACAAAACGCATGCTATAAAGGCATGTGACATTTTGACCTATTCATACAAGGATATATGGGAAATTAGCACCACTAGGCCACTTGCGTATGGGAAATGACCTAAACCTTTAGCCGACCTAAAGCTAAACTAATTATCAAGGCATGTTATTTACCCATGGAGCTCTAATAAGAAAGTTTCAAGCGCACTACTTCTAAATGTCACGTCAAAATCACGAATGATGAATTTTTTTTGTAGTGATAGCGTACTCTATTCCAGATTCCGTCCGAGGAACTACTACACCTTTGCCAATTAAAATTTGACATATAATATCTAAGGGTGAGAAGCGCAGTGCAGTGCGGCACAGGATTTTGCAAGCAAGGTCACATTTATGGCACTATTACTGTTAGGGGCAGGCGTGATGCTAACCACCAGGCGAAGGCTCGCTCGTCTAGTAAAATTGATTAAAAAAAGCCTTCGTTCTCAAGTTGGCGAGCGATTTACGAGGTGTGATAAAAGCTAAATAAATCATAAATTGACTTTACAGCCGTCGGAAGTGCGATGGTCTTCCGTGATCACACGGAACTGACGATTAAAGCTGATGTGGCGATAAGACGTAGGAATTATCATCCATTCTATTCGTACTGTGGGAAATGTACATAAGTACGTAGTCATGTATACAATTCTTTCAAAAGACTGATAATTTTGGCCTGCTCTACCCATCTCACTCTACGGTAAACTAATGGAGAACCTGCTCTGTTAAGCGTACCACATGTAATACAATTTAAGCTAAAATTATACAGTATAATTTCCATAGTCTATCAGTATAAGTTATACTGATAGACTATGGAAATTGTATTTGATAATTAAAAGGCCAAAGCGTCAAAAATACAAGGTTGTATCACTTGTAGTACCAGATAAACTACTCAGAAGTACTGTTGATCCCGAGTCTCACTGTTCTACCGGTAGAACTAAAGATACAAAGTTGTATCATTTGTATATTAATTTTGCTCCGGAGGATCATTAGTTCTACTGGTAGTACTAAATATACAAATATATGTCATTTATACTACCAGTTGTACTGAGTATTCAGTAGTACATGATCCGGAACACCGTACAGAATAGCTGACGGCAAAATGTTGTACATTTTTAAAAGACACCTCACGTCATTTATCTGACGACAGGCTTGTTATTACAAAAATGTATTAGTACTAGTACCTATATATCTGTAGGTACTATTTTAGGTAACTATGCCATGAGTAAATAATAGTAATGTAATATGTGTGAGTACCTGGCAAATACACTCACATAAATTTAAAACCAGGGAGAACAAAGGACGATAATATGTTATACAATGTTGTGTGAATTCCAATAGGTAGGTAATTTATAAGAAAACATCGTGCAAATTCCTACACTAATATCAAGGAAATACAAAAGCCCTCCGTCCTTAAATTACCAGTTATTTTGACTACAACCATTTCCTACAAATCTGCAATGCAAATGAGTTTCTTCTGAACCCTTGTTTAAATGATTCTACATAAACTATTAAATACCAACTTCTAAGTCAATAGAGCGTTTCACTTTCAAATATCAAATAGTTTCTCATTCAACGCGTCAGGTTATGTAATGGAATAGTATAATATCTAATATTTGAGAAATTATGAAGCACATGGCAACAGGAGCTTTACATATCGTCGTAATCAATTAGGTTTTTGAATGTCCTTAATAATTATAGAGAGCTACTTGGCTGGCGCCCTAAGATCAAATAATGTAAACTCATACTGCCTAGATACATAGACTGTCATATGGCTCAGTTGGTAGTGTGTCTGCCTTCACAGTTGTAGAGCGTGGGTTCGATCCCCACCAAGGGCAAACATTTATGTGACGAACATAAATGTTTGTTCTGTGTCTGGGTGTAGTATGTATTACAAGTATGAATTTACAATTAAAAAAAAGTTTATAAGTATTCTATCAGTTATCTAGTTTCCATATTACAAGCTTTGCTTAGTCTGGGGCTAGATGGCGCTGTGTGAAAAAATGTCCTCCGATATTTATTATGTCCTCCGATATACTACAATATAATTGACTTTAAATCTAAGGTGCCTTGATGCCCTTTCTAATAGGATAGTAACAAATCTATCTAATTATTAGATCTTAATTATTGTCGCAGAATAGTAACAAATCTATCTTAGTAATTATTAGATCTTAATAATGTAACAGCATGTCGCAGAAATATTCAATCCCAGGATATTTTATAAGTTCACTTTTCAAAACTTTTGTGATGGACTTAAAATAAACATTATTCAATCGCTTTCCAATTCAATATTATGTACTAGAGTGAGTTATTTTGTCTTTGTTTTAAACCTCATAATGATGAGATAAGAATTTAATTAGAAGCAATTTTTTTCACATTGTTCTTTGTGTCTAACATAATTACGAAAAAGTCAAACAGCCTCGACGATTCCTTTCAGTTTGCAACCGGTTAAATTTCACTAGTTATAAGGTCAGTCGCAGGCGCAAGGCTACGTTAGCGGTGTCGGGACTAGCGTGGTCTATTAACGTGTACCTTAGTACTTCCTTTGCAAGTAGTATGACCGCTCTTCTTTAGCGTTTTCATTTAGATACTCGTGTGTAGGTATCTGATATGGTCCACTAGTATGTTCTGGATTAATGCAATTTTGAATACATTACACGTAACTTTCCGAGGTACCCCATTTAGGAGAAAAAACGCTTCAGAATTGTTAGTTGTGGGTTTAATTTCGGACCAGTGCCAATGAGTTATCTGGAATTTGTGTACGGTTTAAAAAATCATACCACTGGCTTATTGGTGAAGGAAAACATAGTGTGGATATAATATGTAGGGTACGTATAAACATAGACTAAAAATAAAAGCGTATTTGAATCTGCCAAATTTGGTCTAGCCAGACCGTGTTGAATCAACATCCAATCATCCTTCGAAGGTAAGCTATACAATATATACAATACAAAAGTATAGTATAGAAGTGTAAAAAACTGATGCATTTATTTGTTCATTGAGATATCTTTTTTTTAAGTAATACGTTAAAGTATCGATTGCTGAGTGTTAGCTTAGAAACGTGTAAACATTAAAATCCTTGAAACTCTGAGTGGCCTGAACTGTATGAGTAAGAAGTCCCGCGATTTTCCAGTTCAACTTTTTCCTAAAGAAAAAGTATACCATGTTTTTTTTGTAACATACACTAAGTAATGCTAGGCTTATTTTGGTCAAGATTGATTCAGCCATTTAGGTAAGAAAAGCTTCAAATAGACTGTTATAATAAATTTCGCATTTCGCAAGGGTGTATAGAGGAGACTCACCACCTAAAATATGTTATTTAGGTATAGAGACACGCGTGTATAAAAATACCCAGGTAGATAAGATAGGTAGTGTTTGCATGTCATTTCAGTTAGGTAACTCAAAGCTTAAAAAATAACTTAAGAATTCTGTGCTGAGTAATACAAGGATAAACAACTATTATAAAACAAATTTTGCGAATGGCTCAAGGTTACTGAGGTAGTCAGACCTGTAAAGCATCTCTGTCGCACATTTGAATCCTAATTGTTAGAGCCAATATTGCGTAAGTACACGTCGCTTCAAGCTTTATATTTTTTAAATAGCAAATAGTTTATAACCAAAATAATATAAAGCTAACAGCAAGTTAACAGCCAGCTTTAAAGAATTTACTAAAAACGTATCTGTCTTTTTCATTGCGGCTTATTAGGATAAGCAACATTACTGCAACATTTTTAGTAAGCTTAGGTTTTTCTGTTTAGTACTACTATGTCAGGTAACCCCATAATAAACTCTTTGCCTATGACATATAATTACACCGAACACCTAATTATTACCTCTAATACCAAATGTTTACACTATAGGATACAAATATTATCAAGCAAACAGCTCCGACAAAGCTGAGGTAACTGCGAAAATCCACCCACCAAACATAAACGTAAAATCCATACCCAAAAGACAAAAAACTTATCACGAACTATGTACGTACTATTTTTAATATAAAAAGGTAGCTATTTTTAACATAGATAAGTCCATTCTTATACATATGTACCTACTTGTTAATCTGGTCAGTCTGATGTTGAAAGAAAGAAAAACCAAAGCAGGGATTCGGACTCGCGCACTGAGAATTCCGTACCAAACAAAATATAATTATCGTGTATATTTAAGAGTATTCGGACATGGGTATGTCCTAAAACTGCATCCAGAGCCACCATTAGACAGCAGCGTCCTCTCGGTTAACGGGGGTGAGCTTTCTGCGGTCCCCAGGCAGCCTGCCAAGCGTGGGGATTATGGCAACCCCTCCCTATTAAGGCCTTTTGTCCAGCAGTGGACGTCTTCTGGCTGTTTATGATTTAAAAGTATTCGCGTGAAGTTTGGGCAATACTAGTAGGTATACTAGTAGGTTTGAAAAAAAAACAATGAATGTTGTTTAATGTACTTTCACACCCGTTCTTTTTGTATCTTCTCCGTTCTGAGGTCACCATCATCTCACATCTCTTTTAGCGGCATGGCCGCCAGTTATTACAGGAATTCTTACGTTTCCTTTTCTATTTTTAAGCTTTTGGTTCTGTGCGAAATCCTTGGGACAAGACTAGCTACCCTATTACGATTTAATAGATACAATAGGTCGAATGGCCAGACCGCTACCGTAGACTTAGTAAAAAGGATTCCACAGGCACCTTTCGGGTACGGAACCCTAAAAGTGACACATGAAAAACTATGAAAAGTTGCACATGTCGTACCGGCTTGAGGACTTTCGTTAGCCCAGGCACACAAAAAAAGATTTTCTCAAAGAATTCTGAGTGCAAAATTTCATTTGGAGTAATTATGAAACTTTGGGGTGTTTCAGGTATGTAGATTCTATTGTAGCCTATTCACATAAACAATTAAACGGATGTTCGCCGTGCACACTGCATACGCCCTCAGCTGGCAGCACTTAGATGAAAGTGGCTTAAGTTCATAATTTCTAATCACATATACCTACGACTAAATCTACAAAAAAACAGCTATTCCAAGTTCCAGTTGAATAGGCTAAAAACCAAAACTTTATCTTCTATGTTTTTTTTGCTATTCGGGATTACTTAACCCTTACTAAAAATATTTATACAATAATTACAGATTAATAATAATACTGTACATAATGGATGAGTACAATGGGCTCATTTCAACTTGGTATGACTGTTCCGCGTACTCATACAGTTCTCTGAACAAACAACTAGATAAGATCTAGGTTCGACTACTTAGCTCGTTCTTCTTAAAGCAGGCTAGCCCGGAACTAGATACCTCAGATTCCTAGTAATTTGTTTTACTGTGCAACGAGGTTTGTTTGGAACTTTGAGTAAGTAGCCATAGTTTGGAAAATACTATGATTTACCCTGTGGTAGGTATTGTCAACGTACAATGGCTTTAAAACGCATGCCAACAAAGGATAGCCACGCTCGTGCAAGTTTAAAAATATACTGGACTTCCTGTAAAACAAGTTTCTTCGTATTTCCGTTGCATGGAAGATAAAAAAGATAAATGAATTAAAGTTTACGTGTAGTGTTCAAACAAACACTTCACCATAAATCATGCTGAGCGTAATTACTTAAAACCTGAGAGCTGCAAGAGTTGCAACTTCTGAGGTAATTATAAATTACCATCAAGCACAGTGTACTGGGGGGGAGGCCTTCGTTCAGCAGTGGACGTCTCCGGGCTGATGATGATGATAATGATGAACAGTGTACTGACGTGTATTAAGCAGAGATAATTAAAAAAGGAGCTAAAACACTCAGAATAATTTATGGAGACAAACATTTATAAGATAAGGCAGAGGAACTGCCGTGAACAACAAGTACTTTGAAGAAAAAAAACTGACTTCTATTTTGGTTACGTGGATGGCACCTATGTCCAGTTATATAGATTTTAAACCCAAATTACTGAACTGGTTTCGATAAAATTAATATGGGGCTATCTCTGAAGACTATTGACCTATCAAAAAAAGGCGGAATAATCGCGTAACGAACATACAAAAAAACGTACAGTTGAATTGAGAACCTCCTTTTTTAAAGTCGGTTGACAAATTAAAATACAGTATAATCATCATCAGCCACTGCTGGCCGAAGGCCTCTCCCTTAATAGGGAAGGTTTTCCCTAACCCCACGCTTCGCAGGCGTGTTGAGGATCGCAGAACCACCGCTAAACAACAAAATAATTGAAAAATTTAGAGGAAAATATAGTATACACCCTTCATATTTATTTACCTGAGAAACATTATCTAAGATCAGAGTATTTATAATCATTTTAATCGTGTGGTGTGAATTCTTATGTTGTATTCAAAGAACTTGCGCCATCCGTACGCCAGAGATTGCCGCATGCGTTTAACGATACAGGCGCAAGGTTAAGTTCAAAATTTATACCTTTTAATTTAAGCTGCCACTTTGGGCTTGAGACCGATTTATTATAAGGTAACAAGAGACTAGGGCCTGTGATCTGGCTGTTGGAGTCGGCGGATTTTTATTAATTATAAAATGTAACAGACACACGAGACGCTCTCATTTCAGAGATTCGCCTGCTCATGATCAATTGGAATGATACTCAGAAAGTCCAGGATCCCTGCATTGGCGCTTTTCAAGATTATTTGCCTATTGTTTTTTGAGAGTAGATTACTACAAAATTCGCTCATGTAGAGGACGCTCTCGAATTTTGACACTAGGTTCAGACACATTGCTTGTATTGACCTTTCGCAACTAAGGCCGGACCTTTGCTCAGGTTAACAAAAATAACCAACAATAAAGGCTAGATAGAGGCACTGACAATAAAGGCTAGATAGGACCTGGGTATGGCCTTAAACTGCAACCAGAACTACCGGAGGACGGGCAGCAGTGTCTTCTTGGTAAACGGTGGTAAGCATTCTGCGATCCCAAGCTGCCTCCCAAGCGTGGGTATTATGGCAACACCCCCGAGCGAGGCTTTCGTCCAGCAGTGGGCGTTTTATGGCTGATGACGAGGCACTGATCAAAATGAAGAGCACTGCAAAGCTTTGTACCGTTAAAAGCTATTCTACACACCTAGCTATGCTATGTACTTAGTAAAAACATTACGAGTACCAATGAAAACTCAGTTCTATTCTTGTTGCTATGAACTGGTGGAGTAGGTGATGCATAAAAAGATCCTCTCTGAAAAGGCTAAGACATTCTATATATAAGCTTGTGCCTAGTGGTATATATTTCACATGCTTCCTACTTCCTAATTTTCCGTAGACAAGTATTTAATAAGGTATCTGCTTCTCACAAGCTTTGCTTAGTTTGGGGCTAGATAGCGCTGTGTCAAATGTCCACCCATTTAATTATTATTTCTTGTACCAACTAGGCTAAGTGTCCTATGGCTTTAGACTTTGCTTAGGACTCAGATGTTCAGATGTTCTTTTGAGAATCCAACGCTCTGTAATCAAAGTACCTTAGCGAGATGCTTTAAAACTTTCCCAGTAAAAATATACAGTATTTGCGTTCAGGTGTCTATTAGCTATTTAGCTGCCAGGCTTCATGGGATTGTTATCCGTGGGAGAATGGCCATGGAGTGGTCAAGGACCGCAGCACGTTCCCAGACACTCAATATGTACAGTGCGTTGCAATCAAAAGTGCCCGACCCATCTGACATTAAGGCTCGTGGTTACAAGACGTTTGCAAAACTGAACAAACAGTGTTCGTGCGTCAGTGTGTCAGTGATCATCTGCAATATTAGATGCAACCGGGTTATGCAATGGACGCATTTAGAAACATGTGCTGAAACTGATCTTGCGTCTTCTGAATGGGGGTTGTTTTTGATGAATAAATTTATTTTGTACATACTTTTATAGCGATAACAACTCTTTGGTTATCGCGTTAGGATCGCAACCAAAGGATTGGGCTGCTGGAGAAGGAAAACACCGAGAGTAAACCATAGCATGGTGTTAATACTTTATAGTTTCCGCTGGGTAGCTGCCATCCCTCACCCTTGTTTTCAAAATTTGCCGCCAAGCACCTATCGTGTGTTCCCATCCCAACCTAAAGGTTTTTATGTGTGGTAATATGGTGGTTGGATAAGTTGGACACTTATCACTAATCTAATTTGTATTCTAATCAAATTTTTATTTATTACGATATTTGTCATTTTTTTTGTGTTTTAAGTATTTATCTAATCTGAAATAAATGATATTTAAATTTGAATTTGAATCACTAGTTTTGATCACCACTGTAGCGCTCGTGGCGTAGCTTCTCAAGGTGATTCTAAACGATCACCGATGTTAAGCAACGGACGGTCCGATCAGTCTTCGGATGGGTGACCGTGAGTGGCATTTATTTCTGAGCGCTACCGTGGGTCGGATGACACGTTAAATTATTGGTCCCGGTTGTTTGTTCTAGTTTCTATAACAACAACCGTCTGCCATGTCAGAGGCATTCGGGCGGCGCATTACCTCTGACACTAGGGCTGGTCACTCAGCCTATACGAACTTACTTACTTTATTACAAATCGTTTACCCGAGATATGACGAATTCTCATAATGTAAAAGTGTATCCAGAAGTTAGCATAAGTATTATTTGGTTATGTTAATAATGGATCTACGGTACGCAAACCACAAACGTGAGTATAAAAGTGTATATTTTTAGACTGAAAGACATGTTTATAATCAACAATATTTAATAATACGCTTAAAAAAACTACTTTAATTTCGACTACCTGGATGACATCATCGCTCCTCGTCTTCTCGTCTTCATATTTCCCAGCAATTTTGATTATAAAAAAGAACTGACCCAATTCGATAAAAAAAATGACCACCTCTGAACTCTAAGCTACCGAACAAAAAAAGTAAAAAAGAAAAAAAAACACACACGAATTGAGAACCTCAATTTTTGTAGTCGGTTTAAAAGAAAACTCGCTAGGAGAAGGAGAAATCGCGATGACAAGACATCCACGGCGTGGGTGAACCGCCGTGCCAGTCGTGCCAGAGCTTTCTTCAAGGGCAAAGTTCACAAGGATCTATGAGAATCATAAATTGTAGAACCAGTTTACGATTGGTTTTTTATTTGGAACTGTTTTTTTTTTTAGATTTTTCTTTTTGTATATTTTATTGTACATATTTTATACATAGGTACCTATAGTACCTATTATATTTTTATTATTATAAGATGTTTTATTAGTTAGTGGCGTTTTGGCATAAGCTGTTAAGTTACTTAACTTGTGAATAAAGAATTTGAATTTGAATTTGAATTTGAATGTAATATTTTTTTATATACTATTTATCAGAATTTACGAACGGGTGATGATTCGGTATTTACGAAATATAGCGCTGGTTTTACGGTAGTAAAGCATCGTGTGGAAAATGGTGGGACAAGATAATATGGCGAAATGTGAATCAAGTTTGTGTGTGTGAGAATATTTTTTGGGAACTTGCACTAAAGTACCTGGCAAAACTGTGCCGGTCTAAGTACTTACTTACTGATTTGTTTCCTGTACAGAAATGTGGCTAAAATGTAAGCTATTTTTACGTAATTTTATCAGTGAGCTTTGCCCTTAAAAACAAATTTATAATAATGAGTCAGAGAAACCCGGATCTGAGTTATAAATAATTTCTTTAGGCGGATGTCAATGTTACATAATCAACTGGTTATCATTATACATTGCCTAAATATTCGTAATACTACAACTACTAGTATAGTATTAAATACTTATACTAGTATAATATATATATATATATATATATATATTGGACCTGGTTATGTCCTAAAACTGCATCCACCACCGGAGGACGGGCAGCAGCGTCCTCTCTGTTACCGGTGGTAACCATTCTGCGATCCCCAAGCCGCCTGCCAAGCGTGGGGATTATGGCAACACCTCCCTTTAAGGGAGAGGCCTTCGTCCTGCAGTGGACGTCTTCCGGCTGTTAATGTGATATATATATATTATCTTTGCTACAACGTAGTTTCTTCATAATTTCGCGAAAAAATATTTTAAACGATTTATGAAAATCTAAACGAGACAACCACTTTTATTGGCTGTAGTCACGGATACGTAAGTTTAGCAAACTGGTCACTGAACTAAGCCGCATAGGTACGTTGCCACAATACCTTCATTACAAAAATGTACTCGCGCTTATTAGAAAGTGTTGCTGAATAAAAACGCTCCGATCGGTTGTGTCGTATTCACTTATTCAGGGTTATAAAAACTTGAATGTTATTGGTTATTAAAGGTTCGCACAGAATGTTTCGTAATGTGCATTGGTTTATTAAACCCTATGTATACCTTGAAAACAACTTCAGTTTCAGGCTTTTAAGGTGAATCAAGAGATTATACCTCTCAGGAAACAAGGAAGCCTGCAGGTAAGAACGATTCCCCCGTTTAGTGGTTAAAAGGTAACGCACAGACTTGACTTTCTCATTTATAATAATAAAGTGTGGTGTGCATAGCTGTTAGCCATAAGCAGGAAACAAAGATTCAAGAGCGTGCGACCCTATGAATAGGACATTTCCTAAACGAGCACGTGAGACGGCCGAGCGGCCGGCGACAATAACTGTATAGTTAAGTAAAGCGGGCCTGCAGTGTCCTGAGGCAAGGTCCGCCACTGCTCAGCTCGAGGTCGCCAGTGAACGTATCGGGACAAAGTATGCGCGTAATCAATCGCCTATCACCATACCTACACTTACCTACTACGTGAGCAAGGGAGGCCGACCGGCGAAACAGACCATTCGTAGAATAATGACTCAAAACTGCTCGCGACGCGACGACCAAAACGACACATGACATTTAAACTTCGACATAATTATCATGTTGAGAATACATTAGCTATCGATTCTCGTTTACCTCACGTGGCCTTGTGCGGCTCCAACGGAACATTAATAATAGTAATAAGTACCTAATCCGCGAAATGTTAGCACTCATTCGCTGCGCTACGGATACGGAGCTGATAGAGATCATTTCGTGCACGAACTCATCGATATGAAAGCGAACGTGATGATGCTTCTAACGTGAAATGAAATCGAAAGGGAAACAGATGTACCTATTGCGTTTATTTACACGCACTTTCAAATCGAGCAATTGTACAACAAATGGAGGCCGAAGTTACCCTCGGAAATGATAGCCGGCACTAAACGATTGCTATCATCGAGAGAAAATAACACCAATTGTCTGCATCGCACACTTATCAAAACATAACACTGCATCGTGAGAAGACATCACTTAGATTTGAAACTGAGCTGCGAAACAATCAATCTGTATTGTCTCGCAGCGGTCGCAATTATAACATTCCATTATAATTAGAGATTGTGTAATAGGTCTCCAGACATCACTACGATTGTCTGCTTTGTTCGAATTGCAATCTTATGGAATTTCGTTCCGAAATTATCCTAGTAGAATTTAGTGAATTAAGCATTAATTATTTCGTGAAGTTTTTTGTCAAGGGTATCTACTATATTTCGCGGAAGGAATGCTGTAGATAAAACCAGTCATTGTCCTTAGATAGGACGAAAAAGGAGTTCGACAAATAAATCGTACTGTGCTGAATGGTATGGAGGTTCATTAACCCTGGAGGAAGTCTGATGACGATCACGTAAAAATTAACACTCGATCGTGCGTTGAACGCCAATTCTTCGCGGTGATACGGTCTCATCACGTACTGTTTGATCAATTGATTCCAATCGTATTACTAAGTCATAACCGTTAGAAAGATCACTGAACTAATCGGTTACTGCAATATTACGTACGTAGTCATATATGAAAGTGGTATAAGTACATTATTGTCGCTTGTAGAAAAAGGAAGATCAAGTGATAGAAATACGATAAGAATATTGGCTGCGATGCGATGCAAGGCACATTATAATAGTGTAGATCCATAAATTCTTATTCTTTTGCTTTTCAACAACTTATCTGGGCCCTTAATGAAAATGCACGGTAGTATAAGACCAATAATGTATAGAAGATGATGTAATAAAATAATAAACCTGAAAATTTATTGGCTTTTATTATCGGAGGCCAAGTCATATTGATATTACTTAGCCAATTGAGTTCAAATATTATATTTCGATACTGATTTGGAATATGTGTAATGCCAAACTAGCCCTATAAATCAATTTAAAAAAACACCTAACTGTGTTACGGTAGCATCACTTGATAGCCACTTGCCATTCTTGGCCATGCAAGGTTGTTTACCATCTTCGACCACAGTTTGTAGTCAAACATCTAACTTGACGACTTTAAAACAAGCAAAAGCCAACTTATCTACATGTACAATAGCAGTCATAATAAAAAACGTGTCAGTGTTGTTCAGACACAATAAATTCAAAAACACCGAAAAGAGTTCACATATTCACAATAACTCACTAACAATAAGAAAATTCAATGAAATAAACTAATTGCCTATTATTGTAGCAATTATTAAATAACGCAGTCGTTCAGGTCAGTTTTAGGCATATTATATCATGTTTGCGTAAGTAAACAAACATCGTAAATCTCAGGAAGTTTTTAGTTTCGTCTCATAAATTCCATTAATTCCTTCCATATTATCAGACACGGTTCATTAAAATCTAGATCTTGTTGTAAAAAAAGAGATACATTTTGTGATATAACATTTTTTCTGGCATTTTAAACCGCTGAGGAAATATTTTAGGAGCAAAGATAGAATGATCGTTTTTGAAGAAAACAAATGTTCTTACTTATGGTTATGGGGACTAATATTTTGTATTGAATAAATTACTACACGATGGGTTCCACGAAATTATTATCGCGACAGGTACAAAAGCATTTGATGAACGAACATGAAATTAAAATGTGGCCCAGGCTAAGCATGGGTATTGGGTAGGTACCTGGTACAGATGTTCCCTGATTCAATTGCTTAAAACTTGCACTTATATTTGAGAATTCTGCCTGGTACACAAAAAACCACTTAGATCTATCGGTAACGATAAGTGGACACCTAAGTCCACTTATCCTTAATTCTATACTTGTGTACTTATAATTGATAATAAAATAATTATATTTTTTTCAGTTTTCATAGAAGTGTATCTTTGAATATCAAAAAGATTTCAAAAGACGATTCTTGATGATTTTTTGTAGTATATAACTCTAGATAAACCTAATTGGTTACCATCGGTAAATCGTCCGTTTATTTGCCACAAAAAAAATTAAAATGGCTATACTTCGAGCATGTCTAGAGACATGCTTGGAATTTTTAAGAGCGGTATCCAAAGCACGCACTCGATGTCTCGAGCTGACACAAGCGTACTGCTGCTAGGATGCATGCAAATGCTTCATTTCATACCGTATGATTCACACACTACCGATTTATTTTACATTAAAATTTTGCCGGCGCTTTGCGGAATTCGGAGAGTGGTATGTTACGAAATCTTTGGTGATTTCTCTAGAATTTTGTTTTTCAGTCTTTTGTTGAAGTCGTCTCAGCTACAGTTGGTGGCTGTGGTGCAACACTACTAACTAACGCATTTACTGGCGGTGATGCAGTTCCTTATGCAATTTTTCTTGCCCAATTATAAAAGCTTTTTAAATATTTAGCAATAGTACAATTTAAGGTAAGTATAGGAATTTGAATAAATCTAAAATTCGAAAAATTCATACGTTGTCACGGTCCGATATTTTGTATTAGTAGAGTTTTACGAAAGGGGCTTTTTTTTTCATTCTGCAAAGACCTTTTTTTATGCAATCAAGTGACAAGACGAGCAAGACGTTCGTCTGGTGGTAAGCGTCACGCCTGCCACTAACAGTAACTGTAGCAGTGCCAGAATTGTGAACTTGCGAACACAATCCTACGCCGCACTGCACTGCGCTCGTCACCTTGAGATATCAGATATTAAATCTCTTCATACCCAGTAATTTCTCTGGTAACATTTCCCTTCAAACCGGATCATAGTACGAGCACATTACTGTTTGGCTGTTGAATAACTGGCATAGGTGTGGTACCTCTCCAGGCGGACTCTGTCCTACCGCTACAAAAACCTCTTTCTGGTAAGCTATCAATTTTCAAAATAAATGCCTTCCTTATCAACCACCACTATGAAGTGAAGACCACATGGCAAGGTCCAATAATGTACCAACAGATACCTAAGCTTCCCAAGTAGAAAATCAACTTTTACCACAATGCACATAAAACATGTTTCGCAAACAGGAACCTACCTACGTACCGCAGTCGCCAACAGTCACTGCACCGTTTTCTTTTTTATATCCTTACTATAATAAAATGACATCATACTATTTTATTTTTGTATTTAGGATATCCTTCCATAGTTAGGTATTTATGTGGAAGTTATGTCATTTTGAGTCTTATCATGTCGGTTTACGAATTCAGAAATTCATGTGCTTGTCTTAATAATCTACAATGCCCTAATAAGTAGAGATCGTCGAACCAAAACTGCGAGCCATTACGTAGCTTTAGTGGATGGGACACAACTTTCCTTTAACTTTAAAGATGGCTGAATCCTCATTTACATTTAAGTATTGTTTTAATTTAATTTAATTTTAATTTAATTTAAGTATTGGGTGAAAAAGAATCTGAAATCAGTAAAAAAGCTATTACCTATCAGTCATTTGACTGGAAAGATGAAAATTTATTAAACTTGATCTATAATTCTACATTGTATTCACTTCGTTTTAATCAAGTTGGATATCTTTATCTGCCAAACATTGTAACTTTATCTACTTAGGTAGCATTTTGGAATAGCAAAATACATTAGCATAAAAACAACAAATAGCATACTGAATAACAGTTATGTCTTTATGTGCAATTGCTCGCTCTTGTTACGAAACTTGTGACATAGAAAAAAGGAAGGTCGACTCAGAGTTCTGTAGCAAATGATTTGACTGATTCACTAGGTCAGTATTTTTGTTTCTTTCGTTGCATACCCAGTTATTGAGAACCAGCCTGAATCTTACAACAGTATCGGCGAGTAGGTAAAGGTCAACTTCTCTGAGGTGAAGATGTGCAACGATTGTGAAAATTTCTAACTGCATTCCTACGAACGTAGGTGACGTGAGTCTAGCGAACACTTTTCAGGCTGTGCTTATGATATGCGCGCATCATGCATTCATGCAGATGGCTGTTGTTGAAGTCGATTTTCTACATGGAAAGATTAGTTATCTGTTATTACATTATTGGACCTTGGAATTCAGTTCATAGTGGTTGATAAGGAAGACATTTATTTTGAAAATTGATAGCTTACTAGAAAGAGGTTTTTGTAGTGGTAGGACTCTACTGCATAGTCCACCTGGGGAAGTACCACACCTTTGCCAGTTATTCAATCGCCAAGCAGTAGTGTGCAAGCATTACTGTGTTCCGATTAGGAGGGCAATGTTACCAGAGAAATTACTGGGTATGAAAAGATTTGACATCTAATATCTCAGGGTGACGCGCGCAATGCAGTGCGGCTCAGGATTGTGCACAATTCTGGCACTGCTACTGTTAGTGGCAGGCGTGACGCTTACCACCAGGTGAACGTCTTACTCGTCTCGTCACATAATAGTATAAAAAATAGTAGATTATGCACTAAGGGAATAAAGCAGTGTCTTACGTCGCGGGCGGCATATTTAACCCTGCATGAGCATAACGAGGGAGTCTAGATAGAGTCCTGAGTGAAGCGAGGGGTTCAAGCTGCCCAAGACGAAGACAGGCTTTATTTCATAGAAGCATACTCTGCTTTTCACACCTTCTGCGAGACAATAAAAAGCCAGGGCTCCATAAGTTAAAATTCACTGACAATCACAGGACCAACACCATCTTTTGTTTCACATACTTTGTAAAAGCACATTTTTTTAAAGTTTTGCTTATGGTGGCCAGTTCAATTTTGGAACAAACCTCTTTACAGTGCCATATGGGCATTATATTACTTAGAGTTTTCCACGAGTTTAAATACACGAATTTGACGTTCCAAATTCAAATCACTTTATTTCTTAGGGAGTTTCATACAACTTTATATCCCTAAAGAGATAATGCTTTACTTTACGTTGAGGTTGCATGATATGTAATTGGAACATTGTCGAGCAGGTGGTGTGAAAAAAATATTACTATCACACATTCATCGATGAAAATAATTGAAAGAGTAAACACCCACATTGATTTCCTGGCATGACATTAAAGTTTTTTGAACACTATTTCCCGTTTGTTTTTACTTTTTACTATTAAATAGAATAGGTACACTTTAGTACGGCAAACGAAGCATGCGAAGCCCTGAGACTTGATGGAGTGACGATATTCGTAGGACTGCTGGTAGTCGTTGGAAGCGGAAATTCAAATATCGGACTGAGTGGCGTCCTTGGGAGAGGCCTATGACGAGCAGTGGCCTTATCATAGGCTGATTATGATGACGAAGATGTATTAAAGCAGATTCACTCAATTTGGAAACAGCTGAATGGTTTTTGATGATTTCAGTATCTTCGTAATCCAATTTCGTGATTCTTAGAGGAGTGTGGCATAAACCCTTATGTACAGTGATTGTTACTTCGCTTAACACCAAAGCTCTACAAGCAAAAAAAGAAGTGCACACATCTGGTACGTTACGTTACGTGTATTGTATAATTGCGAACCCTCAGGCGATGACAGCACTTCTAAGCAAGCAATGTTTTATTCATTTCTTATCTCAGCGCATTCCTCGAAAGGCCGTCGGCAGGAAAGTGAAACTGGTCGAAGCCGAAAGTGACGCTTACAAAATGCGAAGAGCCACATAAATATCCGATTATGTGAACGCGAACCCGCTGCGCCACAGTAGGTGTACTACCAAGCTGGACAAGACTGATGCAACTTAATCCAATGTCAATTTATTATGACACCTCACTTAGCCTTTTCTCCGCTAGTGATGAGTCTGATGAGCCAGCCAGTGACGAAAGCCATGACATAATGTATGTACTGTTTGCGCAAATATTGTTAGCTCAAGCCAATAGCTTCAAATAGCAGGTACAAAATGTTGTTTAGAGATCCTTTTCTGTACGACTCAAATCCTAATAAACGTTGCATCACCAAATGTATATTTTATTAGGCACCAAATATCACACGGTTATTTAAATCCTTGGGCTATCATTCTGTTATAAGCACGATAATAATAATAATTTAGCAATCGAGAAAACCGGACGGGTAAAGAGCACGGTATTAAAATGTCACAAAACATTATGAATTTATTCAATAGCTCTACATTCAGTATAACGGATTGTTGCCTATAGTTTATATTTTTTTCGCAATAGGTAACTAAAATTTAGTGTCTTAGAAGTTCCGCTGCGATCTATTTCGTCGTCAGCCATAAGACGTCCAGTTCTGGACAAAGCCCTCCTCTTAATAGATAATACTGCCATAATCCTCACGCTTGGCAGGTGGCTTGGGGGTCGCAGAATGCTCACCACCGATAACAAAGAGGACGCTGCTGCCCGTCCTCCGGTGGCTCTGGTTGCAGTTTAAGGACATTCCCAGGTCCACCAGGCGATCTAATTGTTAGTTAGTAAATAACGACCGATTGTAAAACGGATGCAAAGTTGCGGTGCGCATGCAAAGTCGCGGTGCGCAAGGTCACCTATGCTTAAGAGACCATTCTAGGAAAACGAGGCATTTTGCATAAGTTAAGGCTATATAGTTAGTACATGCATTTAGGGCACGATCTGGCCGCATTCCGCGTCCCATCGTTAAAGCTGCGTAACATTAAACTCTACTGCAAATCAAACAAAACGTCTGCGACCCAGTGTTGCACGTGTCTGGAACCTTTTTCCGTTAATTTTCCGCATGAGGCGATACCGTGCTGAAATATGAAACGTTGCGATAACAATGTGGCGTTGCCGAGCCGGTTCTGAGGGTGCTTTTGTGTGACCGGGTTGACGCAGGCCGAATATACGCTTCTGTTAGTTTTTTCCGCTCCTACAAGAAAATATTAAAGTGCTCCTAAGTTTTGATGCCTCATACGCTCTCTATGTAGGCATTTGAATTAGATATTGCAATCTGTAACCCTGAAGTATCCGCACCCACAGAGATTACGTGTCAGCAACTAAGACAATAGCTGGCTTGAGGATTGCGTAAGTATCACACTACTTGCGGATTAGCGCCCCACGTCTCGTTCTGCTGGGGTCGTGGCCCGTCGCAGCAAGCTGCCCTTGACATATCGACAAGCAGTAGAAAGTGCAAGCATCCACGCCGGCTAAAGGAGACTTTGGACAGTCGTAAACTGATAAGTTTAATTCGTTGCGTCGATTATAAAAATGGCAATTGTGTAATATAGGTACTTTTAACTAGACACGCTTGTGATCAAGAAAATGCGTTAAGCACGAATGCTTTGTGAACGATCACGTTGTAGTTTAAACCTACTTATAGTTGTTTAGAGGCATCTGCGATACGATCCTACAACAAGTTTAAGTTCAAGCTGGAAAGCGTTTGACCAAACTTTTCAAATACAGATACAAATACTTTTTTCTTACTTAAAAGAAACAGTTCGAGCCAATTCCTATTCGAGGCTAGGTGAGTTTAGATTTTTTCCACACAAACAATCAAAATAATGGTCCTTTAAAAAAAATGTTCGAGATGATTTAAAATGAAGAATTTTGGGAGCAGGCTGAATTTTGTCCGTACGCGGACGAAGTCGCGGAGGGCAGTCTAGTAGCAATTATATAATTTCTAACTAAAGTACGGAGTCCTTGGGGAGCACTTAACCTACATTTTTAAATACTATAATAAAACCTCTATTAATAAAGAACATTGGACCTGGGTATGTCCTTAACAAGCGTCTTTTTGGTTAACGGTGGTGAGCATTCTGCGATCCCCAAGCAGCCTGCGAAGCGTGGGGATTATGGCAACACCCCTGTATAAAGGGGGACGCCTTCGTCCAGCAGTGGGTGTTTTATGGCTGACGACGAATAAAGAACATTATTTGAAATTACATCTACAAGGGTATAGTACGACCACTGAAGGTCCTTACTCATCAGTCCGTGAACTATCATAACAGCGAATTATACTTCGAATGCTGAGTAAGCCTTTATATAGTTTAGACGGGTGAGCCGTCTCTGCGTTCAGTACATACAGGCGAGATCCCTATTGGGGAAGGCATAACTACCCACCAACAGCTACCTAGTGTTTATGTCCCTATTAAATTACCGATAGGGCCAACAAAAACACAGCTGCCTTGAAGAATTTACTGTGCAAGGAACTTAAGTTTATAGGAAATGCAATGAACTACGTGTTTTATTGCGTAGGTACCAATGTCATTTCCCACGCATTCGCTGTTTCTTCATTGTGTAATTCATAATCTTTGAATTCATTAGATCTTTTTATCTCGTAATGACCATGGCCACGGAAGGAACGCGGTAAACAATGAAAGTTCATAGCATCCAAATCTTAGTTGGCTAGGCTGCTAGTGTTAGATCGACTTATGTAATGCGTTATCATTCATCTCAGAGAATTTTGTGTTTGTCTTTCCGGGCTTTGAAAGAACAAGTGTTACGAAATGGAAAAATGTCTTCTGAGGAATGCTAAGAGATATGCTTGGCAAAATATTTAGTTTAATGGGTGTTAGTCGTAAATCAAGAAGCCTGTCAATTAAGAAAAGGTTTTAAGATCCAAGTTTTTGCCAGAGCGATCATAAAACCGATCAGTCTAATGCTGCCTTAATGGATCTTAAGTATTTAATTTAAGTATTAAAATCCTAGTGACAACACACAGACTACAATGTCAGTTACCGCACAGTTGTCTAATGTGCGTGGCAATTAAGAATTGTCAACGGCCGAACTTTTAAGCTACTTCTTAGCAATTAATCTTAACATTTAAACACGTGTCAGGCAGATCCGTTATATAAGATAGATTGGCACGCGATGAATTCTTAGCTACAAACAATCAATTTATAGGTCCAAGTTTATTACATACAAACGACATGCCTTACGAAATAGCTGTGAATATCAAAGTAACTGCGTGATAAAAAATTATTATTCAATTTAAGAGGAACTACTGTTTTTTTTTATTGGTCATTTACGTTTGGCTGTAATTTAAGTTTTCGTGCGTTGCGTTGAAGAATGGAGCCCGTCGATCCAGAAGAAATATATCTACTCTTGTTTTTCTATAGGTATGTAATAATAAATATCTGACCCCGAAACCTTGAACATGCCAAACAAAACAATTTTTCGATTTAGGTTATCGTTTTGAAAATAACTTTGAAACTCGTCATTTGACATGTAAGGTTTTTCATTTTTCACCGCCACAAAACTTATGGGCAACTGCCACACCAGAAGCGTTCCAGTGTGTTCCAGATAGATGTCATTTTAGATAATTTTGTTAACGCAGTGGAAAGGCCTGCAGTGGTAGAACATTCTACATCCCACTCGCATAAACGGATCGAACGAGAATTCGTATGTATGGAACATACACACTTTTCGAAGCTTTGTGTAGTTTCATTTTTTATACATTATAAATTAATTTAAAGTAATTATAGATTTGAATAGCCATTGCTATTCAGCGCAGTTATGCCATTAATATACCTATACCTTTGCACCAGAAATAGTCAGGAGCAGGTTGGTTGATTAGTGAGACCACTATTTCTAAAATGTATTTTACGATTTCGATAAAAAATTATTATATATTATAAAAATTTAAAAATTATATGTGACCAAGATACCTACCAAACAAAACAAGAATAATCAAAATCAACTTGCGGGTAATAGGCGGAGCAAAGTGTAACAAAAAACATACTTTTTAATTGAGAGCCCCCTTTTTTGAAGTCCGTTGAAAATGGTGGTACGTAGGTGGTTTGATGAGCCGATAGGTATGGCCTCGACGGCCGCACGCGGGCGGGAGGCGAAAGTGCCAGAATACGGATGTGACATCTGCAGGCATAGTCATAACATGTGCTGAAACCGCTGACATAACACAACCTCGCTTGTTCTTGTATGATAATTTAAAGATGTCTTATCTGAGATTTGTACTCATCATACATTATGCTGTATAATCGAGTTGGTAGTCATATCGGCTGAAGTAGACTCGGCCGCGTGGGTGAGTCACTTTTAATTTTAATACTTTTTTTAGTCGTCCTGACCGCACGTGCATAGTATAGTTATTCGGATAAATTATCGGACAAAAATGAAATAAAATATCATCATCTTCGTTCAGTAATTATTTTGGACCAGCCATAGTTAGCAAAATAATTTTAAACTGCTCCTCAATACGCACACAGCCTCGGTAGTTGTATTATATGTACATATATCTACCTATATATTTAGAAGATTCACCGCAAAGAGCGAAAGTGAAGGTCGCGTCTCGACCGGTCACCAGAGACGTCGCGCCGGACCTCTACGACCTATTTTTGTACGGAATCCTTGAAATATTAAACATCTTTTGGAATTTTATGGCATCGTGGCTCGAATTACAATCAGCTGGTGAGAGGTGTGGGGTGAGCGTTCTGTGCCTTTGTCCACGTGGCTGCTTAGGAAATGTTATAAATATTATATGACTGTTGGGTGACCTTATAGAAACGACGTAACACAGAACACAGTATTTAACTAGTTTTTCTCTCGTTTTCGTAGGACTTTTGATACTTTCATTTAAAGTTCTTTCATCAATTTCACTGTGTACTTACTTCACTTATAATTTTAATCACTAATTGTAATTTCTTCTAGTTAATTCTGATATTTTAATGCACCTAGACATACATAGTTTTGGAATGTGATACAGGGCTGCAATATGTATTTACAATTTTGGTCTAATGTTATTACATTCTGTTTTGTATGTTTACTAAATAAATAAATGTATGTATGGTTCTTATACGAAGTTTTTTAGAGTTCATTTCAGCTCGCTCTCGATCGAACACCTCATGTTCTTTTAAAGAACAAATTAATTGTAACCTATACAATGCAAAATGTAAAGAGTGTATTCTGTTTATTGTATCAAATAAAATATAAAAAGAAGATGAAAAATATTGAGTTTAGTGTTGATATAAAAAAAAACTGTCCAGTGAATCTTAGGAGAGTAGAACTCTTTCAACCATGGGGATTTCAGTTTAAGCTTTGTATATACTTTTTATTTATTTTAGGCTTTGTATAATTATATTTTAATTAGTTTCTATTTTATTTTAAGTACCTACTTTTAAATATCTTTTTTATCCAAATGTGTTTTAAATAATATGAATGTGATGATAATTAAGTCATTATGACAAATTATTATGCACGAAGATAATGTTATTTACGACATATTATCCCGTTTAAGGCGACTATGTATCCCGGAGTCTTAGAGCATCTACCAATGGAGAAGCTATTTGCGATAATCTGCCTACATAATTTTTCTGCCACTTTTTAGGGGGTCCGAGGTAAAATATATGCATGGCACACTTTCAAGCAAACTTACACACAAAAAAACTAAATCCTTTATTTTTTATTTATACTGGAATCTCACGTTTAATTAAATCGGATACTGCGACTATAGTATCAATCACAGCCGGTGACCTTTTTCAAAGTGTGAAAACAGAGCCAGAAGTGCGTGCGGCCGCGTCTTTCTTCGATTTAATTAAATGTTAGTATTCCCGTATAAATAAAACAAAAATGTGTCTAAACCACGTAAGTTTTCATCAAAATCAAAATCCTATTCGCGCGAAAGCAAACGAAAACAAATTCACAACACATACAAAGGGTGTATGTTCACTGACCATATTACCTATCGGAAGAGGGCCACCACCAGTTTGGCCTTGGCTTGCCACCTCTATTGGTAAATGCCCTAGGATCAGAGCACATTTAAAATGAGAAATCTAAAACCAAATCTAAAGTGCGAGGGTGCAGCTAGTAACAACGTGTAAATCCATTCATATTAGCGTGGTTGTGAGCCATTTTACTGGCTGTGTGCACATACGTCAATTATATACGGATATTTACTCACACAACCTCACAACGAACATGTCTTCCGGGGAAACCGACGCCGGCGCTGGCAGCTACGACGGGACGTCCGGGATGTGTAAACTCATTTTACAATACTTCTATCACACGTTAACACGAAATCAGCCATAAAACGTCCACTGCTGGGGGAAAGCCTCCCCCTTAATACAGGGGTGTTGCCATATCCCCACGCTTGGCAGGCGGCTTAGGGATCGCAGAATGCTCACCACCGTTAACTAAAAGAATGCTGCTGTCCGTCCTCCGGTGGGTCTGGTTGCAGTTTAAGGGACATACCCAGGTCCAGTAACCAATTAGGCCGAATGATATTATATTATGTTATAGTAAATAACGAAATCGTTTGTTCTTAATTTACGGATGACTTAATGTTTTAAGCACTACGACAGGCAAAGTATTAATCGCAAGTAAATACAAAATAAACTCTACGAATATTGAGTAGCATATTATATTTTTTCTTAGGTCACGAAAAATATAATCTGCTCTTATAATTTATCGTAGGTCACGAAAAATAATAATCCGCTCTTATAATTTTTCTTAGGTCACCAAAAAAAAAACAGCTACTAATACATTCGTAGAGTGCAAGTTAAAGAGCTTGCGCTCGTTAGCTTGCACACCGTCACTTTACGAAGGTTATCGCCAAGGTTTGAAAAGAAACCCGTCCAAGGTTTTGAACGTTTTGGCTGAAAATCCTCCAGAAATCTACCACACATGGCATATCCTTGACTTTGCCGTCACTGAGGAAGAGGCTAGCCTTCATCATCATATATCAACCTTTTAATAAAGGTTGGTCGGTTAAATCTGAGCTTATATAGATTGCATAACAATTTTAGAGATGATACCAAGAAAGCAATCAAATGTAAATGCCGATTGAAAATTCTACGCGGAAACATGCAACAGCCTCAATTCGAACAACGTTGTCGCAAGTACCTCACTAGCTACATTCGTATACGCTAGGCAGAGATGCAGTCATATATATTACTAACATAGGCTCACATCAAACGTCAATCGTCACGTTTCAATGACTTTCTTTTTCACACATGCCTCATCGAAAATCTGTAGCATAGAGAAATTCCCAATCTAATTTGTATTCAAAAACACAGCCGGAGCGAATTTCGCATTTGACTGCGTAATGTTACGATATCTTTTCGAAAGTGAAATAATTCTGATCTAGACACGAGTAATTGAAAACACCTACTTAAACTACCTAATTAGGAAGTGTACACAATAAGTTTACTGTAGCTATACATAACATAATGACTCGTGATGTCAACGAACGAATGTCTCGCTAAGGTTTCTTTGTAAGTAAAAACAATGCATGTCCATTCTGTTAAGTACTTTTGATAACACAATACTTTGTTCAATGTAATCATACGCAACTGCTGCAAAACGAGTTGGAGGACAAACGCTTCTATTTGTAAGTACTTGGCCAACTTTTTTTGGGCATATTTTTTTTGGTTTGTACAAGAAATACAACTATCATAGGTAAACTAAGAAAGCAAAACCTTATCTAAATACAAAACTTAATCTAAATCGTTAAAGCCAATTCCAAGATTCGTTAAATAAATTTATATACCTATTTATGAAACTTCAGTAGACTGGACCCGCTCGCCAGTGGACCCGCGAGTCCACTCAGCCTAGTCACGTTAGGAATAGGTCGACTGGACCCACTGTCCAATTTTATTATTAGTACAGTCAGGGACAAAAGGCGTATCTTTTAGTTTTATTTTTATGACTTAAAGTATACCAATATTATTCAATTACATATTTACTACGCAAGAATAGCAATCCGGTGTGTTCCGTTAGCAATTCTTGTATATAATAGGCATAAAAAGATAGGTCGTTATAGGTAATTTAAAGTTATTAGATAAAAAGGAAGTCATAAATTTACATAATATTAATCATCATTAGCAGCCTGAGGACGTCCACAGCAGGACGAAGGCCTTTCCCTTAGTAGGTTTGCTTTCATAGGGATGGCTTGGCAAGTGGTTTGGGATCGAAGAATGCTCACTACAAATATATACGCAATATACGCACACATTTTGCCCGAAAAAAATTAGGTATTGCAATGTAGAGTCGTTCGTTATTTATAAACATTATTTTTGTATTAAAAGCAAAACAGTAACAATTAATCAGTTAAAAGAACTAATGTAGCTTAACGAGACGTTGCAAAGCGGCCTGTTTATTTTTATGCTTAAAATACCTCTGTACTTGTTTTTGGGAGTAATTTTAAACGTAAGAGGATATATCTTTACTTTTTCCTTTAAACGACGCAAGAGAGCAAGATACCTAAATTCTGCAATAATGTTAATTTTATGTGAGGTCCTGTTTGGCCCTGTTTGGCCCTGCCAAAATAATAATGACCCAATAAAATACTAACTTTGTTACTCATGGCTTGACTTTGGGATCTTACCTGAAGTGAAATATTTAAGAATTCCGTGATTATTTGGTAGGTATAAAATATTTATAAAAAGTGTTTCCACACGTTGTATATTTGCTCGTATACAGGTTCAAGTATTGCCAGAGGTCATAATTTTTCTTACTGACTATGCATAAAAAAACATAGTTAGGTGTAGCATAGAGTTTGTACTCTACTTACAGCAGGTATTTGCACTCAGTCAGAAGCTGTAACAGCTATGGTTAAGGAGGATAGGGTAGAAGGAGTACTTTTTCATATGGGAGACAAATTGTAAAAGTGTCCAGCTTCATTCAGTAAATAACAGACCAATAGCCCTAACCGTGGCTATAGAGTAAGGAAAGAATATAGCAGTAATTGTAGGCGAATTGAGTCTCTTTTTTGTGAAAATTTATATAATGCGTTTTAGTGAAATCTTAAAAATTTTATAGTACAATTGCAAAATGTATGCTGTTAAAAATTAAAAAATTCTAAGTAAAATGTTGTGAAAATAAAACCGCCATAACGTACTTGTGTACATTATTTTGCTACTACCACATCGCCACCTTCATCTAATACGTTTCGACTCTTAATTATTTCATGTTCTAGAGACAGTACTCCTTCTTCTCTACCCTCCATAGTTATGAAGTAGAAAATTTGTAGTTTATAATAATATATAATAATATGTTTGTTCAGTTGGAAACCTTTCATCGAATTTACTTTACCTTACACTACAGTTACACAATCCCTGATTGCTTTAGGCTATTAGGTTATTTCATTGTGATAACAAAAAAAATGAGCCACAGGAACGCGTGGCCTAAAATATATATGAAACTCTACAGGATCTTCTCGTCTATTTATGTATTTAAATTTTTTAAATAAAAATATTAATTTTTATAATAATTAAGACACAGTATATTTTTCATTCAACAACAACACAGTAACAGCTAGATATCAATAACCATGTATAAGTTATGAGGAGGCGGCCTACCACTGACCTAAAAAATTGTTTACCTAGTTTTTTTTTCTCTCTAGCTATTTTTTTAGCAAAAGTCAAAGTTGACTATTCAATTTGGCAACATCCGCCTTAGTACTTAGCACTTTATCGCGTAATCAAAGAGAGAGCTTTGGGCATTGTTAGCTCATATTTATTGGTAACTGTGATATAATAAAACAAATGTGACACTCATCTTATGATATGTCATTGTGATTATTTTACAATGGCTTGAAACTTTATGAAGATACACATAAACTGAACTCACGGGCATTGTGGGCTGAGATGACCAAAAAAAACTTAAAGTGATCTATTGAGCCCGTGGGATGATTTGACCATAAAGTCAAACCATCATTAACATCGAAAGATAACTTTGTCTGAAGACTTGATTGGTGACTCTGATTACGCGATTGTGGATCCTGCTAGAAAAAATATTTTAGCCTAAGTCATGAATGTATCGCGTTGAAATCCGAGTATTTAGAGTAAAAAAGTTGTGCTCGAGATAGACCCCGATTTCCGGGTTGTAAGGCTAGCATTTTCTCAACTAGGCCACCCCGGCTTATCGAACTAATAAGTTATATACCACCACAGCTTTGATTGCCCTGGTGGCCTACCCACATACTCAAAAAATACTCCTATTGTTTAACTACATAATTATTTTCTGTGTTAAAAACACAACCACATTCAATACAATATAAATATGTTTTAACATTTCTGATCCGTCTCCAGAATTGAGTAAATACTTATTTGAAAAGGAACCTTATTATACCAAAGTAATATTTGTACTCTAAAACTAGTGTGTAAGAAGTAAATTCTGCATTTCCATCTATACATTATAACTTACAGAAAAGATCGAAGTGGAAAAGTTAACTGAGATTACTTTGTGGAAATAATGAATGTGAACCTTTTCTCCAAAACGAACCGTAACCGATAAAGCGAAAAAAAACATTACTCTTAATTAATCGGCCGTTAAATCTAATTGGCGATTAGTTGGGAAACTCGCCTCAGGTTGTACTATGCGTATTAATTTCCTAAAGCGCGTGTCAAAAATAATAGCCGAACTTGTAGTGAGGTAAAATGTTACGAAAGCATTTTTACGGCCGTCCGCTTATTAATCTACGCTTACAGCTACCTATATGTTACTATGCTGATTAAATCTGCTGTTAACGCAATATTACTATAAGTAGCTCAATATCTTTATAAGCATAAACAATCAAAATAAACATTTTGAGGTGAACTTATTGCCATGATCTGGTTCATATTGCAACACAAAAGGAATAATTATACAATAGAGACCTTGGTTGACTCAGACACTCAGACACATAGGCTAAAACCTAAAATAATCAAGTAGTTAGTAAAACGTTTTACGTGTCTAGTGTCTAGTCTTGACAACAATAGTCACATAGGTTATTGAAACATTGCCACACGGATACTATTTTTTTAAATTGATTTTATAGAAGTAGATACGTATTAAAATACGTAGTTTGTTACTAACTTAATTATCTTAGATTCATTTTTGAACGACAAATTGAACATAATTAAACCGTAAATACCTATATCATATTAACAGCTAATTCAACATTTTGTTACATAATCACAATGTATACGAGTATAGGTACCTATCGGAGTAAATGCAAAAAATAAACGTGCTTATACCTACTACTTACTTACTAACTTGTGGAAAGCGCTTTCCACAGAAAACGTATTTCTCTTGTGGTAGAAACAAATAACCATAAAGCTGCAAGTTTCTACAATAAGCTTTTACTAACTGATATTTGCGAACATCGTATGTGTTTTTCAGGCTTCTCTATTCCTTATTTAGAGTCACAAATATAAATGATTTTCTGATTCACGATATTGCTTCAGCGATCTTGACAATTTATGTAAATTTTATATCGTAGGGCTTCAAGTTTAGAAAGTACAAGGGCTCGGCGAAGTAGAACCGCTTGCGCTGGAGACAATATGCGCACAAAGTCGTGCATACTCTAAAAGCAATGTTTCGCAGCCTTCATTGAGAAATAACGCCCCCATTCGTGCTGTCAGACAACCACTCTTGAGCAATAAAAACTTTATTTCAAGAGGATTTGATCAAAATTTTGTCACATAAACATATGCGTCCAACGTTGATCCATCCCGTTGCGATGTTGCATAACGCCAACCGCGAGACCGAATGCAAACAGACGAAAGCGAACACGCTAACAGATTAAACACACAACTATACATAATAATTATCGGCATCGCTGTTAGAAAGTGATTGTGTACAGTTACCACATTCAATACAATATTTATCACGTCGGTGGTAATGGCCGTCAAAGTCTCGTTCGATTTTTCAGTGCCGTAGCAATAATTAAGTAGTGAGTATTGTCTAATCTGTGTAGTGGCGTAAATGAGGGTACTCACAGTGCTATTCTGCCAATCATGGTGCGTGTTGCGCGTAGCTTCGTTCGGATGCGTGCGCGCCGGCCCGGCTCACTCGGGCTGCTGGCTGCAACAGAGACCTCACGTCAACACACGCGCCTTTCCCAAACGAACACAGTTGCGACAGTGAAGCTCAACGAGGAAGCTGCATCGCACATTTAAATGCAACGCTAATGTCAGAGAGCGCTTAAATGCCAATAGCAGCGACCTTTCGGTTCGGAGTCGGTTGCGCAAGCGAGGATCGCCGGTGATCGTGTGAGAAAGGCTAGTGCGTGCGAGGGCGGGGAGACGCACCAGAGAGGGGGGTGCGGGAACACCACTGGCGACGCGCTGCCGTTTGGCGACTAACCTCGCCGCGGCGCGTGCACCTCTTACTTATAGCCGCGCACCCACCAGCCGGCAGGGGCGCCGCCGCCGCCCTGGCGCGTCCCGGCGCCAGCGTCCCGCCCTGAGCGCACGACCCGTGCTGCGCCGTGCTCTCCACCCTGTTCCATCACATACGCCGCTACAACATATTACCCGCGTTCCAAACAATTTCACCACCCAAAATCATAGAATATCCTGGCCTAGTAGTACAAGTGGGCATATGAAAGTTTCACCACTAGGCCACTCTCTTATGAGTAAAATCTAAGGACCATTTATTGTTCTGAACCAATCAAAAGTTCACCGATAGACAGGATTTCAATCTGCGCAACATTCCTGAAATAAGTCCGTCTAGGCTAAGAGGCTGGCCGTAATATCTAAGTAAATGTAACAAGAGTCTTCTGATATGGCTTGGCTGTGTTGTTATTTAAACATTAGTACGAACAACTGGGACCGACAATGCAATAAAGAAAATCAAACTGAAGCGAGTTGAATGTGCTTTGTAAATATTGTTGCCACTTCAATAAAAACAAACGTTGTGAATTAAGATACTGATCTATCTTGCACACACATATACCTTAATTCTAATTTAGTCAGAATATTTATAAGTTGATCAATGGAGGAAGCAACTAACACGTGTAAAGGTCGCATCGCGTATCTTACCGCTACGGCAGCAGCGTGGTGCAAAAGACATCAACGCGTTCGCAGGTTGTATTAATATTTATAACTAAGACGCTACAATGATACGAATTTGATTACACCACAGACTATTTCTAATTTTCTCATATTACATTTTAGCACATGCTACAATCTAAAGAACATGCTATTTCATGCAACATGAACATTTCAATTGAAAGAATATTCCTACATACTGAAAAGAAGCCATCTTTCTCGGAGACCTTTATTTCTGGCCCTTGCATTGTCTGCTAGAAAACTTCAAATGTAACACCTGGAGTTTTGGCGGCAACGCGAAACAAAATCATGTCGCTGCATTGTATTTATTATTTTCCAAAACTTATGTTTAAATGGTGGCGTTTTATTCATTAAGTGCTGATTTACGCGCAAGAGTGTGGGCAAGTGATATAAGGTAGTGAAACGTGTATTTTCGTGTTGTTTCCAAAATAAAGAAGAAGCTTGTTGAAAAGTTGCCACTACTTTACTGACTACATGACTGGACTTACTGGACTGTGACATACTTTTTTTTATTTTTTATTACAGGGCAATCCTAGTTTCAGTTTCAGTCATCCAATCAGGATTATTAATTAAGGAATTTTATACCAATGTTCGATTATATGATAAGATGATGTTTGTAGATGCGAAATAAACATTATTATTATACTAATTGTGACTTTGACTGTGACTAACTTGACTTTATTAGAAATTCATCAAAAACATAATATACAAAAATACCTAACTCTGGCAAATGCACAAAGTGCGAGGCCATAATCCTTCAGGAGACAAGAAAAAAAAATGTAACACCTCAAATTTAGATACAACTATACAGTGCATTATCTATATCTACAAACGTAGAGGGAAACTATCAGACAAGAACAAAAAGCTTATGGAACTTACTACTAGGAATACTTCATACCATAATGTACTTCATTCTAGATGCATTTAATTTTAAAACGTAACTGTTAGCTATAAATGAATAAGGAAAACCAATGTTTTCATTTGTAACTGCATACATCTTGTTGGACACCTCAGGTCAATGGACGCCAGAACCTTTTCGAATTCCGGGTATTGTACAATAAAAATAAAATATGATTAAAGGCAATACAAAAAGCAAATAAATTATCCAGCAACATTGATCAGCGCTAACGTATACATATCGGTATATCTTATATCTTCATGAATGAAAGGTTTTATAGTTGCAGAATAGATTACCACCATTTTGATCATAGAAAAGTGAAGGCCCTATTTTGTTAGTAGTTTACTGAAAAAATGATTTAAATCGGCCGGTCGCAATCTATATAAATAAAAGCTTGTTTATTGAGTGAGTAACCTCACACACTAAACACGAAATCTCGAAAACTACTTGATCTCTGATCAAGTAATGAAGCTGAAATTTGGCAGGTAGTAGTTTATAGGTCAACCTAAGGACAGATTCTACGACAGGGCCAAGAATAAAAGGAAAAGAAAAAAAAATTGGGATGAAACTTTGCATGGAAAGTTCTCTGTTTTTAAATTATAGTTATGAAAATGGTACTTGATATTTCTGAATGAATCATTTCATTCAAAATAAAATATAGTGGTGACGCGCAGCGGCCCGCAGTGCAAAGCAGGACGCAGATGCACGAGATTTTCACTCTTTGAAAAAGGTCACCGGATGTGATCGAAATTATAGTCGGAGTATCCGATTTAATTAAACGAAATCCCGTATAAATAAAACATAAATATAGTGTTTTCAATATTTTTGGCAGGGATGACTTAAGGGGCTGAAAGGGAGGGAGGATAATCATAAAATGGTGAGGTGAAAATGGGGAGAAAAAAATAAGAGAATAACTCAGCGGTATGAAAGAGACAATTCGGAGCGAGGTGATGTTTTTTAGGACGGAGTTGCGAGTATCTTGTATGATATACACTATACAGGATTACGCGAAACAGTACATGTAAGGGTCGCATTTTTCAACTAATCTTACGGAACTTGGTATTGGAGTTATGAAATTTTATATATTTTTTGTCATCTGTAATTTTTGTTTACAGGGGCATTACCCCCAAAAGGGGGAAGTATGCAGTGGCGCCATTTATCGGCCATTTTGCTCATTCATTCAAAATTAAGTAGGTCTGAAATGTGTCTGCTAAATATTATCCAAATCGGGGGTAAATAGCGTCGCAGCAAACCTCCCCCTTTTTTTGAAAAAACTACCTCTCCAGTAAAAAATTGCCGACAACAAAAAAATTATGAACTCTCAGAACCTGCTGTATACCTAGTTTCGTCAAGATTCGTTGAAAAATACAAATACCTTTACCTGTACGCAAATACTAATATCAATACATACAGCAAGACAGATTAAAGCAATTTTTTCCAGTCGTTGCAGAGACTGCCCGATAAATGGTCAATAAAACGTATTAAAAAAACTGTTGAAATAATACGAGTAATAGGAATAAGCTTATTATTGATAGAGATTAGCTCCACCAATACCTCTGGTGGTCCTACCAATGTCCGGGGTTAGGCCCGAGTGATCAGTTTAAATAGAAATTAAATCATAAAGTTAGAAAAGGCTAGAAGTGATACTACACCTAAAAATAGACTCTTTCTAGTCTTTGCTAGTCACAAGTAAACTATAAGTGTGTCCAGCCGGGTTTAGCGTGGGTTAGTTATTAGGTAGGTCTGCGCTGCGCGGCGAAAAAGTCTATACGTGAAGACAAACGAATATGTTCGTACTTTTATGAGTTTTAATCACACACAATATTTATGACAAGTACAACACAACAAGACTACAAGTTCAAGATGGCGGGTGCCCTTGGCACACGCTTCGAACTCCGTCGCGGCACACACGGTTCGGGATTGGTCGGGGGGCGATCGCGCGCTTCTACCGGCGCGCTACTAGCGCCACGGCGCGCGGGCGCACTAACCTGGCGCGGTAACAATAACGATTGGCCGTCGCGCCCAATGCTACCAACGTCCCGGATAAGGTCTACCGTCGGGGTACCAACATTACTATGACCGGATGCGTCGGGCTGTCCCGCTACATACTCCCCCTCTAGATCACGGTTACGTCCTCGAGCGTGATCTAGCCTAACCTGAACAGGCCCTATTAGTTCACTTACCGCTTGTTTCCGAGGACGGCCTCGTTTCCGCTTCGGATTAAGTGGTTTCGGACGTTCGTTCCCTCGTTCTCGAAACGGGGTTAATTGGTTCACGTGAAATTTCCCCAGAGGCTCATCAACTTTGTCATCAGGAGCTATGAGATATGTGGTAGGACTTACTTTTTCTGTTACCACATATGGTCCGTCTCTCTTTGGGTGAAATTTTGACGTCTTTGACTTGGCGGAGTCACTTAAGAGGTGGGTGGCAAGTAGAACTTTGTCACCTACTTTAATCTCTTCTCCTCGTCTTCTCTTCTGGTCGGCATATAGTTTTCTTTTATCCTGCTGCTCTTCTACCCTTTCTCGCACTTGCACTAGCGAGTTCAAAAATTTTGTGAGGTACGGCGTTATTTGCGGCACAAAATTTTCTTTTGCCAAGACTGCCCGCGGGTCATTGTATACCTCCAGTGGCGACCTTAATTCTCGAGCCAGTGAGAGGTATGCAGGAGTCACGCCTGTCGTTTCGCACACCGCACTGTTCATACTGAACCTGACTAAGGGCAGCTGTTTTGGCCAAGAAGCGTGGTCCGTACCGACCAGTAGTGCTAATTTCGTTTTCATGTCCCTGTTTTTCCTCTCTGCAGGATTAGCTTCCGGGTGATAAAATGGTGTCAAATCTTGCGATATATTGAGAATATACATGCACTTCTGCATGACGGCTGAAACAAATTGGACTCCATTGTCTGATATTATTCGACGAGGCAGACCGTACCGAAGAAAATATTCCTCAATCAGGATCTTGGCACAGGCCATAGAAGTTGCTTCTTTCAGGGCATAAAGTTCTACCCACCTCGTCGCCGTATCTTCTACCAACAATATCCACTTTTCTTCATTTTCACCCTCTGGCAGGGGTCCAAACAGGTCTATAGCTAAGACTTCGTTACGCTGGTTTAGCAGCGGAGTCTGAATAAGCCCTGGTGGCTTTTCATTTGTCGCTTTATAACGCTGACAGGTCGTACAGGATTTCACATAGTCCGTAATGATTCTTCTCATTCCAGGGAAGAAGAAATGTTGGGAAACCTTTTGATACGTTTTATCAATTCCTGGGTGACCTGCCAGTGGAGCATCGTGGCACTCACGTAAAATTTCCTCACGCATGCTCGCAGGTATCACTAATTGTGGCGATTCGTTGTCTATATCCGGGTTATAGCGGTAAAGTATACCACGTTCCATAATATATCCGCGTTCTGTCCAACGCCGAGTCGCTACTTCCTCTGTATCTTCCAGTTCCTTGATAATTTTACTTATATCCGGATCATCTTCCTGTTCTGCACGCAGCTGAGTGATATCTCGCGTAGGTAAATCCACGATTACCGAACATATCCCGCATGATTCGCGAGATTCTTCGGTGCAGATGGGACGGCTTAATGTGTCCGCCACTACGTTGAGCTTTCCAGGAGTATACTCAAGCTGAAGATCATAGGCTTGAAGTTTTAGTGCCCAACGCACTAAGCGACCTGATGGTGACTTTAACGACAACAACCACTTCAACGGTTGATGATCGCTACCAACGATAACGGGGTGTCCATCAATGTAACCCCGAAAACGGTCTACAGCCCATACGACCGCGAGAGCTTCTCGCTCTGTAGTTGAATAGTTTCTTTCAGCACCTGAAAGCAAACGGCTTGCAAACTCGATAGGCTTCTCCTCGTTCTTTTCTCCTTGAAGCAAAACGGCGCCTAAAGCGTAATTACTCGCATCAGTGCGCAGTATAAAAGGCTTGGAGTAGTCCGCTTGGATGAGAATTGGCGCTGATGTCAGAAGTTTCTTTAAGGTCGCGAACGCTTCTACTTGTTCTGGTCCCCATGTCCAAGGCTGATTTTTCCTAGTCAGTTTGGTAAGTGGCTGAGCTACTTCGGAAAACCCTGGGATAAATTTCCGGAACCACGAACATGTCTGGACGAATGACTTCAAATGTTTCAGCGATGTAGGCGCCTCCATGTCCAGAATAGCGCGAATCTTCTCCTCATCCGCCGAGACACCCTCCTCAGAGATCACATGACCTAAGTACTTAACGGATTTTCTTACAAATACACATTTCTCACGGTTCGCTCGCAGCTTAAACTTCCTGAGCTGCTCCAGGACGCTACGCAGGTCTTCTAGGTGGTTCTCAAACCCTCCCTGCGATATTATGAGCAAATCATCTAGATAGCCTAGAATATTTACGTCTTTAAGAGCCGAAACCGAACGCATTCTATCTATCAAACGCTGAAATGTGGCTGGTCCGTTTTTCAAGCCAAATGGCATTCGTTTAAACCTGTATGTTCCGAACGGGGTTACAAATGCCGTTTTGTCTTGGTCCTCTTTCCTCACAGAAACTTGCCAGTATCCGGAGCGGAGGTCGATAGTACTCATATGGCAACGTCCCCGTTTAGTAGATTGCAGCAGCTCGTCAATGCGGGGCATTGGATACGCGTCGGACTTCGTAATCGAGTTTAATTTTCGATAATCGACGCAAAATCTGAAACTGCCGTCACGTTTAGGCACTAACAAAGCCGGTGCGCCCCAAGCTGACTCACAATCTTCCACAATATCATCAGCTAGCATCTTGTTTAGCTCCTGCTGCATTACCTCTTTCTTAGCAGGCGTAAGACGGTATGGCGGCGTTGCTATGGGTTCATGATTCCCTGTTTCAATATGATGCTCGATGTATGGTGTAGGTTCACCAGCTGGCTCGAATAAGTCACTATATTCCGTTAGTAACTGAGCCAGGTCCTCACGCTCCTGCACCTGTAGACCTGCGCCCTCGTCGTCTCGCAGAACCTTCATAGACGCATATGAAGTGCGGCGGGGCGAATCCACTTCGACATGCAGTTGGTATTTCTGTTCGCTGCATTCAGCAAAATGCCACAAATTTCGCTTAAAATCTATAACTAGACCGGCCCTTTTGATGAAATCTATGCCTAGCAGAGATTCGTTATTTTGCGCGTCGGGGAAAATGATAAACTCAGTAGGAATGACTTTATGGAATAGGCCTACTCGTATTTTTGCAACTAGCACGTCCATCAGTCGCGTGCTACCATCCGCTAGTCGGATGTTCCGCGAAGCATGTTGCAGCGGGTGACCTGCCTTTACTAGTACACGATAGAGGGAGTCACCTGCGATACAGCCCTTCGCACCCGTGTCCAATAATGCCGTCCCACTTATCCCCACAATTTTTATTGGTAATAACGGTCGGCTGGTGATCGGCTCCCCCTGGATCCGATCCTGAGTACGCGCGACGTTTTTCTTACAACCATTAACGCCACATACATCAAAAGAGCTTAACGCTAAAGATTTGTTACTACTAGTGGTAACATAACAGTCCGCCTGCTCTTTGCCTATAACCGACAGCTCTCCTTCTATAATATCGAACCGTTCGATTTGGAGCTGCGATGCTGAATTTAACATTTGAGCGCGGCTAGGTTCACATTCGCGAACACAAAGACCGTTATTAGAAGCATCGGTACGCTTATGATGGTATGTCGCCTTAAGAGGAGGCGAACTCTTATCACCATCTTCCGAAACATTGGCACGCTTATCTAAGTTATTACCTAAACGACATGTGCCATTGACAAAAGGGGCACCTTCAAAGGAGTGGGCACCCTTAACAGAGGTAGCACCCTTAACAGAGGTGGTACCCTTAACAGAGGGGGTACCCTTTACAGAGTGGGTATCCTTAACAGAGGGGGTACCCTTTACAGAGCTGGTACCCTTAACACAGGGGGTACCCTGAACAGCGCAGGCACCCTTAACAGAGTGGGCATCCTTAACATCATTATGAGAAACATACGATATGCCCTTTACCCTGTTATGCGGAACACCATGTATACAATTTTTATTATTTTGCGAGTCACACTGTATGAATTTTTCGTCATTATGCAATACACCCTGTATACTTCTTAAACAGTCGCCTGAAATGTCAGCAGTGTTTTTACTACAATCACAACGCGAAACACAGAGAGCACTCTTAATAAAATCGGAACATGTCACACATTGTGTGCTCTTAAAAGAAACCTTACTCTTATCCTCATCACCTAAATCAGAACATAACATATCAACATACATTTCATCATGCAATGAGCATTGTTTCACAGATTTAGTGCTACGTTTAGCGTTTGACTTAGTGTCCCTAGAATTATTTTCATTTTTATGAAAACAAGCACTATCACAATTGTTTATAAAACCCCCCGCATTACATGCGGGGTTACCTGACGACTTCGACGCGGTGGCGGAGTCCAAAGGCGGGCTTCGGTGGTCGCGCCATGCAACACCAGGAGGCCTCGGGCTCCCAGAAGGCCCTGTAGTGCTGTCTCGCTCGCTCTCGATGGATGGGCAGCGCATGTCACGCTCACGGCGCTGCCGCTCGCCTTCACGTAGCAACGGAGGCGGGCGGGCGGCCGCGGGCGGGCCGTGCGGCGCTGCCCCGGCCGGCGGACAGCCGGCAGGCACCGTCTGCTGGATGCCGCCCGGCGCTTGCTTGCGCCGGCGACGTTTTGAACTCGCTTTAGCCGAACTATTTGTTATTGTGACCGAACAAAATGTACCGTTCGTATTGTCAGCACTTGATTTACATTTTGGACACTTAGCCCTAATTACGTTTGGGGTACCGCACCCATAACACTCGATTGGCTTTTTGACCGCACTTTCACTTGGCTTTCTACCCTGCGATTTATCGTGACTCCAACGCTTATTCCTAGTGTTGGTTGAGGATGCGCCGGCGCTCGGTCCAGCGGGTGCAGCGGCGGCGGGGGCCGCTCCGGCGGGTGCCGCAGCAGCGGCGCGTCGACCGGCGGCGCTGGCGGCGCTGCCGCTTGCGTTCCGCGTCGACGTCCCTGGCGACTCCTTACCTCCTGCTCCATCCTCCAGTGACTCCTCGATACCTCTTGCACGGGTCAGAAGCTGATCGAAAGTAGCTATCGAGCTGCGATCCAGTCGTTTCCTGATTCGGCGGTCCAGAAGGCCATAGACAAGATCCAGCTGGACTTTCTCACTCAGATCTCCGGTTGGAATCTTCGACAGCAGCGCTCTTGTCTTGGCTATAAACAGGTCCGTAGTATCCTCGCCTTGCCGCAGACTGAAAAGCTCCATATATATTCGGAACGGCGGGCGTCTTTCCCCAAAAGCACCACGTAGTTTTATGACCGCATCCTTCCAGGATCTGGTCGTGGCTTTCACGCCTTGCCACCACAGAGCTGCCTCCGACGTAAGGAGAAGGGACAGCCCCTTAACTGCGTTGTCGTCCGATATGCCTAAACAGTCCTTGTACACCTCGGCGGCGTCTAGGAAACCATCCAACTCCTCGGATTTCCCACTGAATCTCGCCGAGCACTTGGTGAAGTTGGCGCCAGCACTTGGCGCCAATGTAGTCTCGACGACCGGTGTGGACGTGCGCACCTCCCCCAGGAGCCTAGCGAATACCTCAGCCTGGCTCTGCTGGAGCGTCTGCAGCAACGTCGTGAACTGTCCTTGGTCCATCGAAAACATCGAAGGCGCTTCCTCCGCTGTTTCTTCACCTTGGGACCGTGTTGTTACCTTTCTTGCCATTGTGAGTACGAACCGCGAACACGTAAAAAAAAAATTCACACTCGCGCGACAGGCCCCGTGGGCGCCATTGTGTCCAGCCGGGTTTAGCGTGGGTTAGTTATTAGGTAGGTCTGCGCTGCGCGGCGAAAAAGTCTATACGTGAAGACAAACGAATATGTTCGTACTTTTATGAGTTTTAATCACACACAATATTTATGACAAGTACAACACAACAAGACTACAAGTTCAAGATGGCGGGTGCCCTTGGCACACGCTTCGAACTCCGTCGCGGCACACACGGTTCGGGATTGGTCGGGGGGCGATCGCGCGCTTCTACCGGCGCGCTACTAGCGCCACGGCGCGCGGGCGCACTAACCTGGCGCGGTAACAATAACGATTGGCCGTCGCGCCCAATGCTACCAACGTCCCGGATAAGGTCTACCGTCGGGGTACCAACATTACTATGACCGGATGCGTCGGGCTGTCCCGCTACATAAGTAATTAAAATCTATATATAAAGATAATTTAGAGACATCTCTACATCACTCGGCCAAGAACTCGTTTTTTAATAAATGACAGGCATGAGTCACTCTTCCATAAAAGCATGAATGCATTTACCAAAAAAAACACCTTCGAGATTTTTAAGGATTTCTAGAAATCTAAAGCATCGAAATATTACTCCATCCTTGCTTTGTATATTATATGCCTGAGACGTTCGGACGGTGTTTAAAACTGACAATAGGGATGATCACTCGCCTGTAGAATAGCTTGCCAGCTACGGTATGTACTCGTACAAACTTAGTTTATTCAAGCCCATCTGATGTTCTGTCGGTCTGTCCTTCGATAGATCACGTCACGAGTCTTTTATTCAAGAGATTATGAAAATGGGTGGGCTTACATGAAATTTTTGTATTCACGGAAATTAAGCAATAATACCTATAAAGCGAGGACATAAAAAAATTTAAACAGTGGAATAATTATTGGAAATTTAATTTAAAATAATTTGATATTGGAAAATCATTTTTCAAAATCACATCTTTTTATAAAATGTTGAGTCCAAAGTAGAAAATGTGTAGTAGTCCAATGTTTGTGTTGGATCAATCACACGTTCTGTAATTATTTTCTATTGTGACTTAGCTTAAATTAATAGCGTGATTTCAATGGCTACCGAGAAAATAGATTTAGAAAATTTTAACAAAATACTGCAAAATTTACTTTTTTTGTAATAATGATAATCATTTATTTCGAGCACTAAAGGCTCATATAATACACAATGATCATTCAATTCAGTCACACATACCCAATAATTATTACAATTAATACAACATTAGCTACAACTCTAACTATCTTAGCTTCTTGTTTTTTTATAATATTTATAAAATTGGAAACTCTTAATGGCTTTTTGTGTTGTATCTAAGTTTTTATTTACTATGTTATTTAAGACCGCGAGTTTCGCAAAAAACATAAAATAATAAATAATTTGACTAAAATACACAAAATTCCATTATAATAATATTAATGTACAATGTGGTCGATTCTGGCGGTTTTAGTTGACAGTTCTAAACTAACTAAAGTATTGCTGTCCTTAGCTAACATGCCAAGTAAAAAAAGTGACAGCAATACTTTAGTTAGTTTAGAACTGTCAACTAAAACCGCCAGAATCGACCACAGTACCGACTGAACTTACCATGATTATTTATTAACATGACAAATAACCGTTTCATACGCACTTGACAGATTTTATTCTGCCGTATGCATTATCACGAATTGTTTAATGACCTCACCGATTTCAAAGATTCGAACGCTCAATTTCTCTCTGGACACAAGGTGATTTCATATGACGAAGCAGTACAATGCCAAAGGTTTTCCCGGTATTATCTATAGTAGCGAATGTTGTACGAGCGCTAAATATTTTCAGTTGTATACGTATGTTAATAAGGCTCAGGTGAAGCAGCCAGCTCATTACCTTGCCGGCTTGCAGAATCGATCCACGTAGTCAAATGTCAAACTTATAAAAAAAAAATCTACAATTTAATGCTTTTGTTCTTATTAGACTCGGCTTACCAAGGAGAATCTGCATATACTGGTTTATTATACAGCAATCCTTTGCCTTGCTAATTCAAGCTCTATCATAAAATGTAAACGACTATCTAACCTACTAATCTATTATCAGGCCGTCAACAGCTGCATAGATTCTTAAAACAAGACACAGTACCCAGTGGTAGACTAGATTATCGACAACGCCCTCATCAAGAGAAGATATAAGCAACGAGAAAACTTGATTTTGCCACATCCGGGCCGCCCCGGCGCTGCTGGCGCCATCTTCAAAAAGTTTGCCAGCGGAACCTCAATAGACACTGACTCCGAAGTTTTTCATTTTTGCATGGTTACTGTATTCATGTACCTTTATGTATCTATTTGTACTGTACTAAAAGTAGTGTATTTATTAATCTTGGTATTTTAAGTAATCATTCATCCCATTTTCTTTTTTGCTCTACCACCGTCCCTATTTAACATTTTACATTTTTCTTTTCATCCGAGGGTAGTCTGGAAGGACGCTTTTTGTGCCTATCTGTCACTGACCTCTATAATACTAGTACGCTGGACTAAATATTGTCTAGATAGATAGATAGATAGATAAACTCTTTATTGTACACACCAAAAAAATTAAAAAATAACAGTCATGATAATCACAACAGAAAAATGAACTTAGCACTAGTGTAACAATTCTAGTATTTATATTTATATTCAATTTTTGTATAGTATTAGTGTCTAGTATTTTTTGTGCCGATTAGAAGCGCTCTTTCGAGCATCTCCGGTACTAAAATTGACATAATAGTATTACGAAATATTAGTTCCATGGATGCTCACACTGCCATCCAGGGATATGTTGTCCAAGTGGGAAATCCTTCCTGCGAGCTGCTATCCGTTGGCTATCCGCGCCAAAATGGCGAAAATCAAATGGCTTCAACTTGCTATCGACAATATGAAGTTCAGCGTACTTGTATTATAGAGGTCAGTGTTATCTGTAGTGTATTATGTTTGTAATGCCCTTTCTACGGTGTCGATAAGTGCAAATCGTACATAGAGTCTGTATTCGTCTGTGTTAGTCGAGCACGTTCGTATATGATCATCTTTACTCTATTGTCTTCGATGTCACTATACATGAAAACCTATAGTCTGTTTATAAGTTTAATAGCTGTTGGTTTTCCAATAAATAAACAGAATATACATAATATACCTATTGACTAGTTTATAAGTTTTTTTTTATATTGTCAAGTGACGAGACGAGCAAGTTTCGCCTGGTGGTAAGCGTCACGTCTGCTTCTAACAGTAGCAGTGCAATCCTGCGCCGCACTGCACTGCGCTCCTAGACTTTTGATTACCTGGATGAAATCTTTTTTTTCAAGTTATTTTGATTGAAAAACCAAACCACTGAACCGATTTTGATAAAATGTATATATGGGTCTACATCTGAAGTAAGAAGGTGAAATGTGAAGTAAAATCATCAATTCATAATAGGCGGAGTAATCGCGTAAAAATCATACAATGTGGACTCTAGTAACATTGCCCTTCAAACCGGAACACAGTAATGCTTGCACACTACTGCTTGGCGGTTGAGTCAAGCCATATATTGCCATATATGTTGCAGGACGTTTTACACAGCTTCATCTAGTCCCAAACTAAACAAAGCTTATTAGCTATTAAAGCTATTCGTACTGATAGAATACTTTTTGTATTGTAAATACTTAATTATAATACATACCACACCCAAACCCAGAACAATCATGTAATGTTTGTCACATAATTTTCTGTCAAACCAGAGAAACTACCAATTGTGGTACGACAAAATATATATATATATATATATATCAGTTACGATCGCGATCGGTTAATTGCTAAGTATAAAAATATAATTAATAAGTTCACCAATAAATATTTTACTTATTTCATATTATTTACTTATTTATCTAAACTAGTTTTCATACATAAGAATAGGCGTAAATATAATTATACAGGGTTAGTCCTAATCAGTTAGCATTTTTTTTTTCTTTTTTCATATTCCGTATTAAAAAAAAACAGTTATTCCATACATTTTGCCCAAGGTCGATGAAGTTTTTGTATGGAACAGCCGATAATTTTTTCGCGATTTCAATGTTGGCGCCATAGTAAAAGTTGTATGTTTTGATGTATAGTGTGTTAAAAGGATGCTAACTGATTAGAACTAACCCTGTATATTTAAAAAAAAAACACAGGCCCTGTGAAGTTGCTCTTTAACATAAATAATAGTTTTTATTTGTCATACCTATGATACGACTGAAACAATAAAACACATGTAGGTATATAAAAGCCTCGAAATACCGTAGCATTTGATTATTCACGCGCACATAATCGATTACGTCTTCAAAACACACATAGGTGAATCTAGGCTCTCAACGACATCAGTATTAATATACTTCGACCTTTGCGCTAGTAATGTGGTATAAAGAAAAACCACTAGACAAGGTATTTTGTGGTCGATTTTGAATGTTTAAGTTGACAGAACTAAACTAACTAAAGTATTGCTGTCCTTAGCTAGCATGCCTAGTAAAAAAGTGACAGCTATATTTTAATTAGTTTATAAATGTCAACTAAAGCCTTCAAAATTGACCACACTGGCAAACTACAAACCTATTAGAAAATTTGCTTGTTACTTTTATGTTAGAGAGATAGGCCTATCCAGCAATGGGATAAAGAAGGATGCCGATGATGATGAGTTTTAAGCTGGGCATAAGAAAGTTTTCGTGCCCGGAGATAAATGAAAGCCAAATACGAAACTATGGGAGCTTCTACGCAAACGGCTCGTTTTCGAAAACTTGACTGAACCTCTGATCTTCTTCGTAATTTCTCCTACGTCATCTTTGCCTGTTCATGAAAACATTGACTTTCAAAATAATTGGATAAGTTTTCCTCCTATAGTAGTATTAACCCGGCTATTGTAGCACTTTGGATGGTTAACACAAAAACTGTTTTGGCGCTAGGTTAGATATTATGTTCTCCCTGCATTCCAATAATTTGCACAGGATTCTCAAATACTGTCATATCTGCATCCCCACGGCGCGGCGGTTCGTCAACCATAACCGCTGGGGTACACGGCGTGTTCTAGAGTGGAGACCACGAATAGGTAAACATAGTATATGACGCTCTGAGACTCTAAGAAGTGACGATATATGTAGGGTATGCTATCATACTAGCAATGGTTGGAAGCGGATAGCTGAAGATCGGGCTTATAACCTAAAGTTTATTTACTTGCTCCCGTGGTGTGTATACGATTTTACGTGCCGCTGCGGGGAGGAAGTGGTTCCAGTCGCTCCGCATAACGGGGCTAAAGTAGCCACTTTAGCCTCGCAGGCACGTAAAATAGATTTGTAGGTTAGATAGTTGAGTAGCGTGCCTTGATAGAGGCCATATCCAGCTTAAGATGATGATTATGTCAATTACTACTTTCGAAGTAGGTAAAACATATTTTTCCACATTGGACCGTGCGCGTGGCCCGAAGCATGCTGCATCAAAAGTCAAGGATGCTTGACCGCTCATTAAACAAGTTGCCGATCCTCTTCATTTTTACGTACCTATTCGCTTATTCATCAATATGCTATTCGGCGTATAAATGCTAATAATGCATATTTTCTGAAACATAACGGTGCCTTATTACTATCGTGCTATTTTTGTGAAAAATCTCAGTGCTAAAGAGAAAAAAAATTATGAGAGTAGATTTTTCTCTCCTAATAGAATAGATTTAAAAAGTTTTTTCTTTAATTTTCTTCCGACAAACTTGAGTGCTTATCTCCGTAATGTGATTTCGTACCTATCATCTTCATCTTTCTTATATTATAAATTCGAAAGTAACTCTGTCTCTCTATCGTAACTATGTCTGATTGTTTGTAACTTTTACACGAATTAACGGCAAAATAGACCTTGATGAAAATTTTAATAGTTGTACGTTTACGGCCTTACCTAAAAAAACTTTTCAACCGTTAGTCACTGCTTAAGATGTTCTGCCATCTTCTCTCTGACGTGAAGTTGCACGTGCTAGAAAAGGACAGAGAAGATTAAGCAGTGACTAAGTGAATCGAGATTATTTTAGGTAAGGCCGTTAGTTTATAGTTTGGCAACGCGTGCGTGCGACAAACCGCAGGAGCGTGCGGGCGACAAACGTTGAGGGAAGCAAGGAAGCACCACAGAATAAATTATAGTACTGTAGCACGTCATCATCAAATAGATAATAGTACGTAGGTCGTCATGATAGCATACGGCTACACGCGTAGAGAAAATAATAAAGTTATATCTTGGGATAAATTGTGCCTGCTGTGACGTATCATAACGATAACAACAAAATGTAATTTTTTTTTGTCTGTGAATGCATTCTGTTGTTAGTGTCTATTTTTTATTTCAGACCATCAATGTTAAATAAGACAAATAATAATGTTTACAAAATATTTTCAGTATAACCATACAGAAGACAAATACCGGTTTTTTTTTACTACATCTCATTTTTAAGTCGCGTTCATATTTTTGTCAATCTTCATCTTTTCCGTCTTTAGTGTTACTTTTATTCAAAGAAATTATCAATCAATGTAGATACAAATAAATTGTTACAAACGTATCCAAACAGGTCTATGAAATGGTTTGCTGAGAGTTTCATCTTGAGATAAATTGCCATTGTCAGATAGAGATGACCTTGTGTGTATCCTTTAGATTTGATCATGGGAGGGTTGACAACTCGTCTAGCCGCTTCGAGGGGTTCACGCGGAAGCGTGAAGACCGCTGGACCAACAAAGATATTTGACGTTTGGAAAATACCAATGTTTTGCTACTATTTGATACCTACATTCAAAGATTGAGTACCTCGATAAACAGCGAAGAAACGCCTTTCTCACGTAAGGATGGCTGGACCACTTTTTTTTGAGATAGTTCGGGACAATTTAGCTAATTTATCTCTATCTCAAGTTTTACTACCTAATTACCAAAGTACAAAAAACGCAACCGGCCAAAGCACACATTTTTGGTCGTTCGCGTATTTCAATGCTGATATAAGCCAAATATATGACCAAATCAGTAAAGTACCATTTTTGCGAAAGGCCAAAGGTAAAATTTTTGGTCTGATGCATATTTTAATGATTCATGGGCGAATGATCAAACCATAACCATAACCTACATTTATGTCAGCGTCAATGTTTCATAACAACCATTGGTAAGTATAGCACATTAGCACCCTAGAGTGGAATATCGTTTTTTTTTTGGATCTTCACGTAGCGGAGCGGAGTAATCGCGCAGCAAACAAAAGTAAACAAAATAAAACATACAGTCGAATTGAGAACCTCCTTTTTTAAGTCGGTTGGTACAACACCAACAACTATTATCCAACCGACTTAAAAAAGGAGGTTCTCAATTCGAGTGTATGTTTTTTTTTGTTTACTTTTGTTTGTTACGCGATTAATCCGCCAATTATGAACTGATTTTGATGATTCTTTTTTGTTTGGTAGGTAATACTTCAGAGGTGGTACCATATACATTTTACCGAAATCGGATCAGTAGTTAGGTTTTTAAATCATAATTACTAGAAAATATGAAGATGTCAACCAGGTATTCGAAGTTGAAGTTGGTTGTATTTTTTTTTAACTTAAAACTTTCTTTTTCTTCTTTCCGTTGCCCAAGTGGGTGTTTCCCACTTGTTGAATCGGTTTCTTCTAGGCTAACGTGCTCCATCGTAGTCTGCATCTTCGTTTATCATCAGGCGAGATTGTTGTCAAATGCAAAACACAAGCCAAACACTTTTTTTAAGAAAACCTTTGATTATAAATAGAGAGATATATCCTCCTAGAAGAAAACATGTATTTACACCCTCAAAATGTCATCTCTAAGATCATAGCGGCTTAAGCTGTTTGTTTCTTTGTTGTCAGTCAGTCAGTGTCTACTTCGGGCCTATACCAGCTACTATTAAGTTTTCTGTACTTATACATATATATACCCATATAAGCTATATAGGTATATTATGTATGAGGAAACTTGGTGTCGGGCAGAAATTAAAAAAATGGTGATAAAATCCCTTTTTCAATTAATTACAGTATTTAGTGCTTACGGACCCCGACAAACGTTTCTATTCTGAGGGTCTCATACATTTAAAGGGTGCTAGCTACCAGGAGAACATGATAGTAGGACAGAAATATACATGGAACATTGGACCGAACGTTATCTATTCTGATGACGTTTTACAACTTTTTCTTTATTTGCAGCATGAAAAGTGACATGTGTGTCTGCATACATGCGTCCCTTTTTATTTGACCAACGTGGGCGATTTTCATTTTATTTGTCCAATAAAAAGAGACGCACCTATGCGGCCTGGATATGTGTGTCTCTTTTTATTCAACAAAGATAACGTGAAGTGCCCGCATGAGAGGAAGGTATGTTTATACATAATACTATGTAAATCTCTTTGGATTATGACCAATGATATTATATATTTTAGGAGGATGACCCAATAACTTTATGAATAGTAGATAGGGTACCGGGAGCACAGAGCACAATAAGAAGTTAACTTAAGGTCTAGAATACCGTGAACGCGCGGTTTTCGTACTCGAAAGCCAACAATGTCTGTCTGTCCGTAAGTACGTCCGTCCGCCCGAAATATTAAAACCTACATCTTCTGAACTAAACTATCTTCTAATATAATAAAAGGCTCTGTCCTGACTGTCTGACTGCCTGACAGACAACGCACAGCCCAAACCGCTGACCGTACAGACTTGAAATTTGGAGGGTGTATTCGTCTCGATGCGGAGGGGTGTACTAAGAAAGGATTTTTTGAAATTCGACCTCTAATTGGGGAAAAGACGGGGAAACGTTCGTATGAAAGTCCTTTGTTTTTGTACTTTTATTCTCGAGTAGAGTCGGCAGAGTCGGTCGAGTCGGTAGAGTTGGTAGAGTTTGCTCGGAATGATGTAAAGTGGAGAATTTTGGGAGCGGTCCGTATTTCTTCCGCACGCGGACGAAGTCGCGGGCGACCTCTAGTTATATAAATTAAGGAGGATTCCGATACAAGAAACATGTCCTTTTGTGGTTTTTTTTATTCGATGTAGTAACAAGACGAGCGAGATATTCGCCTGGTGGTAAGCATACCACACCTGCCCTTTACAGTAGCAGTGCCACTATTGAGAACTGCCGAAAAGACCTGCGCCGCACTGCACTGCTCTCATCATCCTGAGATATTAGGTGTCAAATCTCTTCATGCCTACAAATATCTCTGGTAACATTGCCCTTCAAACCGAAACAGTAATGCTTGCACACTACTACTTAGCTTATTCAGCTGAATAACTGGCGTGTGGTACTTCCCCAGGCGGGCTCTGCAATTTTATACGCGTTACATTGTGTAGTGGTATGGAAATGGAACATTCCGTGTACGAGTCCAACCAACTCACACTTGCCCTGTTTTAGTCAAAACCACTGAATAATTATCGTTGTAAAAAAGCGCAATCGCTATATTATTTGTACAAAAAAGACCTAAAACAAGTAACTTTGAAAAAAAAAAAACCGATTTCAAATCAATATATGGGACCACCTCGGGACTCGGGAGTATACCTATAAAAATTTAAAAAAAACTAAATCGGTCTACAATTGACGGAGAAATCGGTAAACATACTTTTAAAAAAACACACATACCGTCGAACATAAATCCTCCTCCTTTTTCTAAGTTGGTTAAAAAATAACAAAAATAATTTTGAACATTTGGAAACATTCGTTATAAAAATAAAAATGGTTATAATTTTGCAATATTAATTACCGTTGCAATATTAACCTTAGCAATTTTACTGATGGATTTTTATAGAGTAAACCAGTGAGTTTATAATTATCATCAAAAACTCAGAATTCGTCTGTTCCTTAACAAGAACGTTATCTATTTTAAGTGCAATGTTTACACTTCGTAGATGTGATTTATTATCCAATTATTGCTGCATAACTGACACTTGTACCTACGCCCCTGCCGCCACATGGGCGTAGTACTATTATTTATTCTGTGCCATGGGCGTACCCATCTTTATCAGCTTTTTGACTTGGCAAATCGAACACTACTTATCGTATTCATGGGCTGGCCGTGAATATGTATGCATGTCATGTCGCAGGGACATGATAAATCTAGGAATTTGGTCACATCTCTGAGGAAAATAATCACTTTCCTAGAGACTTCGATCAAAAACCGTAGGCGTAGTTCATTTGTTTAGGAAAGAAACCGTAACAATTCAGTAGAGTCTGGATCTCTTTAAGACAAGAGTGAATAAAGGCACCTTAAGAGCAAGCGTTTTCTATCTTAGACGACATTGTATCAGATGAGCTGTGTTCATTCTACAACGTGTAACAAAAAGGTTCAACAATACGGAAGGGCATGTATGTACTCGTCGTTATGAACAACTTTTACTATGGGGCCAATACCGATATCGCGAAAAAAATATCAGCTGTTCCATACTATTTGTCCAAGTGCAATGAACTTTTTGTATGGAACAGCTGATTTTATTTTTGCGATTTCAGGGTTAGCCCCATAGTAGAAGTTGTTAATAATGATAAGTACATACATGCCCTTTCGTATTGTTGAACCTTTTTGTTACACATTGCATAATAATAAAAATACTTTTCACCATTGTTTTAGCATAATTCGATCATTATCATTGATTACAAGTAGTAAGTACGTAAGTAACGACATCTATTTAGGAAAAATGTTTTTGACTGATGTAGGTGTGCATAATTAATGGTGCACCGGCTGGGCTGGTTACACACAAATCTATGATAAGTCTACATTACATTAGTCTACTCGTCGTAATATATTTAAAAAAAAACTATATTATTTTATTTTATTATAGATAAATTTTATATAGTTTATAAAAATGTATTTTAAAATTTAGACCAACTTACCGCACTATAGTATCATAAATAACTATTATTAACATTGAGCTATAATTCTACAGAGACACAAACAGGCTGATAAAATGTTCGAGATAAAGCCTTCGCACGCGTCTTCTTTCGCAGTCATTGCGTGACGTAGGCGCAACGTTAAGTGAACTATGATGGCATTGCGGGCAATAGACATTAAGCACTGTTGTAGGGATATAACGTCTAAATTTGAATAGCATGTGTTATTGCTAAGTACATACATTGATACGTAGGTACCTAGACATGACGCCGCTCCGACGTTTTTTAAATGTTTTATTAAGAGATTGTGTATCTGTAGGAATAAAGCTCAATGTTACCATCGCAATGACATTTTTGTAATTTTATACTGAATCAGTTTTACGGATTTGATCGAATCAAAGACCTATATATATCGATATATCGAAGTACATATATATCGATGGATCGAATAGGGAAAATGTTATATTGAGTTGGTAGGTAGTAATTTTAACATCTCCGGGGAATCGTTCATGGGCCCTTTAGAAATTTAACGAAATAGCATTTTTGTCGTGTCCCCGCGACATGAATATTGGCTATTTGATATGGAAGCCAAGTTTGGACTCAAAACTGAATCCAATGTGTTGCCGTGGCATAAAATAAAATAAATACATAATACTTATCTACTTAATGAATGCGCCAACGCCTAGCTTATGCACTTTTCTATTGCGCATTGATATAGGTAGGTACCTATGTACTATGTACCTAATAATAATGGTACCTACTTATACGTCTAGCATTTGCCAGTGCAGTTAAAGGCCGGGCGCATAGGACGAGAAAAACCGTAAGAAAAGCCGTCCGGTTTCGCCCGCAGGCGCTCCGTGCATACATTTTGTAGTAAGTACCTTCTCCAATACTTACTTATCAGCTAATCGGAAAACGCTTGCGCATCCGGATTCTGTCATTTGGGCCCATTTTGTATTTTTTTCCTTTAGGGCTAATTTGGTAATAACCACGTCTTTGACTATTTGAGGCATCTCTACTAACTACTGAACCGATTTCGATAAACATTTATATGGGACCACCTTTGAAGTAAGTATGGCCTACCAAACAAAGAATCATCAAAATCAATTCAGCGTAACAAAAATACAAAAAAATACATTCGAATTGAGAAACTCCTTTTTTGAAGTCCGTTGAAGAGGTTGTTGTTTTGGGTTGTTTAACTACTTATACCTACGTTTTAAAGGGCATAGAGTTATGTGGCTACTTTTTATCTGGGGAAAACTGTTTCTATGGGATATTCGCCGCGGATGACACCGCCAGGCGCAGCCCGTAATAAAAACACGTATTTTTACAAACATTTATTTACAATGCATTAGCAAACATGTTACAGAAATATTAACAAACCCTTCTAACAAATTTAATTCGTGTAAAAAAATAACTACCTATTTAAACTATAGGCGAGCGGTCGAAAATATATCACAATACTTACCTTATTGAATAAACTAAATATGTACAAAGGTTACAAAATTATTACAACGCGATATTTGCCACAACGTATTATTACAGCTGAGGTCGCAAAAGACTTTTATAAATAAATTTACTGGTTTCACAATGAAGTTACTAGATTTTTGTTTCAAATATTAATGTCGCCTAAAACATGTATCTAAAGTGACAGTTCAAAGCTGGTTATTTTTTGATTAAAAAAAATGTTTTCAGTATCAGCACTTTTGATCAAGAATATAATGATTGCTCTAATCCAGGGGTCTCCAAACTACGGCCCGCGGGCCAAGACCGGCCCACTCTATTATTTATTTTCATAAATCAAATTAAACAAACGCATCATACAAATTATTAATCAGAGATGTTTAAATGGCAATTTTTTTTAAACTACTCTGCTCACTTCTTCGGGAAATATAGACGTGACTATTTGTTGACAGACAGTCTGGCCCTTAGGCTAAAAAGTTTGGAGACCCCTGCTCAAATCTATGCATTGTTGGTCTCGTTTTTTTTTCATTTCGCATGGGCTGTTTCTTTTTTGTTCAAAATCTACAGCTCTTAAAAAGAAAGGGACCGCTATATGGCGGCAGGTTGATTTTGTTTGTGACCGTCTGTCTCTTTTATACCAACAGAGTATAAAAGAGACAGCAATAATACATAACATTCTCTTACATAATACAGTAAGAGAATATTGTGTATCTTGAATCCAATTTCAGCAGTTTCTCAATATATTTTAATCGTAAATTACAAATGTTTGTTTACTAAAGTGTGCCACATCCTTTATTTACGCAACATAATTATTTTTACGGTTTATGGTACGGAGTTGCCATAAGTGGCATTGTATCTGAAACGCAGTATAGTACTAGTTTATCCGATGTTTTTGTATACAATACAATAGTTTATCGAAACACCAAAGTTACAAGTCAAAATAAACAACAAAGGCAAACCTGTAATTGTAGTAGATGCATTGACGAGGAACAGAGTGTATTAAGTCGCTTACCCAAACCGGCGGCAGGGCCTAGGCTAGCTCAAAATAACTATAGAGGTACCCTACGTGTTAACGTTTGAGTTTCAAACTTTATATCTTGTCAGAAGTCATGTAATTGAAAAAAATTGCTCTCGTGACGTAGTAAATACAAATAATTGAACATGCATGGTTTTAATACAGTTCAAAATAGTTATGAAATCTACTTCAATACAGGTATAAATAACCAACTTTGAACATTAACACAAAATATTTCATCAAAATATACAACTTTCGTAGATGCGCCAAATATAAAATACTATTACAATAATATTACACTATTTCAAAAGTTATAAAAATACTCATTGAACACAGCAAGAGACGTTTATAAGATATGATAAGTTATTATTGCATTTTAGAATATATTTGATATTACCAGTATGCCACTACAAAGCTTTATGTAAAACCAAGGGCTCTCTCAGATAGAATATTGTACCTTTTTTTTAAACCCATTTTCTAGACGGCGGAAGTGAGCGCTGTATATCAAACCATGACATCGCTATTTACATGTGCAAATACAAATTTTATGATAGCGCTCGTTTTGAAAGAAACATAGAGAGTGAGCATGCCCCTTAAAAACTTGAAACATATCTCGGAACTTAAGTAGCTAATTTTAATTTATCCGTCATTATAAATATCACGTTTCGTTACATTTTTCACTAAACCTGATATAAGCCTTCCACAACCAATTTTTTATGAACAAAGGACATTGCGTAGTTTCAATTACACAAAAAGTACTTGATGCTTGAATTCATGTTGTAGAAAAAAAAAAAAGGCCATCATCATCAGCCCGGAGACGTCCACTGCTGAACGAAGGCCTCCCCCTTAGACCGCCACACTGTACAACCTGCCATTTGCATCCACCGGTTGCCCGCGACTTGTAGAATGTCCCCGGCCCACCTATATATATATATATATATATAGTGGGAGGCCGCGCCTGCGCTGCGTAGGACGGTACGCGGTCGCCACGAGAGAACCTTTCTTTTCCATTGGCTATCAGTTCTTCGAACGACGTGACCTGCCTATTGCTACTTCACTTTGCAAACCCAGCGAGCTACGTCAGTGAATTTGTAAAAAAAACATCAAACAAAAAACCAATTACTGTCTAAATGATACTATGAGAATAAGAAGACCGCGCTGCTATCTCGATCGTGTATTTCGACGTTTTTTAAGATAAATAAAATCGCTGTTCATCTTGGACTTTTTACTAACTGCGATTTATTGAAATTACGGGGAATATAGCGGTGAGGTGCAGTACCTTAAGCGGGAGTGAACGCTATTCCTTACTGTATTGAGACTATACTTAACAACTATCGCAGCTTAAAAGCTGATTATGTATCAAATTGCTTTGAAACTGTATACAATAATAACTTTATATAGTATAACTCCTGCGAACAAGCCTAATTTTTTTCTCAACTAACCCGCATATCTAACAAGTGTAAAGCGATAAGTTTTGTTTACTACACTCGCGTGCAGCTAAATTGACTCGCCCCGACAAAATGTATTTTTTTCAAAAAGGGTAAAAAAATGACTGAAGTAATGTACTTAACATTACTTTATCAAAAAATATGTAAAAAAAATCAGACAAACATGATTCATGATAAATTTAATGATGTGATTATTTTTAGTATTGCCATGACAAAAAAAAAGGATCCATTTAAAGACTTTTTTTTTCCAAGTTGTATACCAAGTAGTATCGCCATACACTCGCTAGATCGCCACTGTACGTGAGCCTTAGATAAATCTAGTAAAACAAGAATACCCCGCCATTCATAGACATACGAACTATACTGGAAGAGATCACTGTTAGCGATAAGGCCGCCACTTGTGGCACTAGTTCTTAAGGTTCTTTCTTTTATTGTAATGTTATTTTTGGTGTGCAAAATAAAGTGTTTCTATCTATCTATCTATCATACGATGTGATAGCGAAGTTTTTTTTTTCAAATTTAGGCTCGAGACTTATTACATATTTATTCTTCTTTCTACTCGTATTTACTCAATATTTTTTCACAAATGTATTGTAGATGTTTACTTAGATATTTGTTCTGTCTGGCCTTTTTGTACATTTATATATTATGTACATAAGAAAAAATAAGTAAGTCAATAAACAAATATTTTATCAGTTATCTGCTTTACGCAACATGAAGCGTAGATGGCGTTGTAACATATTTCCATTAATATATACACATTTACATTTTGTTATCATAAAACTATAGTTACTTAATTGGTAATTCTGTAATTTATAATACGTTATTAAATAGGCAAAAATATTATCGTACAGTTTTATGCGACTTTGAAATACGTGAGCTTTTAATGAATGAGCTTTTAACTAAATATTCTCATTAATTAAAGGCATGGTACTTTGTGACAATTAGCGATAAGATCTCGCTTTAGTATTTTGACTTCCAAGAAAGTAAATTAAACCTTATTGATGAGAAAATGTTATTGACGAATAGTCAAACAATATAAAGCATTCAAATGTGGACCTATATAGTATGTAGAGTACAGCCGAATTTTGAATGGCACTATCGAAGAACAGCGTTATTGTCTTAACTCTTAAATTGGTATTAAATTAATTGGTTGCTGTATGTAATACGGTATATGGATCACATCGCAATGCTTTTTTCATCACACTTGCTCGTAAAGTGGATCTTATTGCATCGGTTTTAGGCTCATAATCCAAGCTATTACACACGCGTGCTTGTTACTTTACATTACGGCACTTGTACTATAATAGGTATAGCCCGGTAAAGTCAAGTTTGTACGTAACTGCAATTAGACGTATGTATACGAAGGACTCTTAATATAGCCGGGTAATACTTAGTTTTTTGTAATACCAACAAAGAGTTCTTATGCCGCTGAAGTAAATGTCAAACTGCGCGCGCATTGCTGGGTTGGGCGCCATTTTCCGCAAATGTTTGTTGATGTTTTCGCTGTGTGGTTGATTATTATAAAAAAAAAATTGTTTTTTCCTCGCAAGTGTGACGAAAACAGTCGTATGGAACTCTTGTGCTATTAGTCATTATGCTCTCGGCTTCCTTATCGCGTTCGCCTGCGGCTCGCGCGCATAATACCGCCTCTAGTGTAATGACCAACATAGCACACTCGTATCATAATGTACTATTTCATCACACTTGCTCGTAAAGTAGATCTTATTACATCGCTTTTAGGCTCATAATCCAAGCTATTATACACGCGTGCTTTTTACTTTACATTACGGCACTTGTACTATAATAGGTATAACCCGGTAAAGTCAAGTTTGTACGTGACTGCAATTAGACGTACGTGTACGAAGCACTCTTAATATAGCCGGGTAATACTTACAGTTTTTTTGTAATACCAACAAAGAGTTCTTATGCCGCTGAAGTAAATGTCGTCAACCTGCGCGCGCATTACTGATTTGGGCGCCATTTTCCGCAAATGTTTGTTGACGTTTTCGCTGTGTGGTTGATTATTATCAAAAAAAAATGGTTTTTCCCTCGCAAGTGTGACGAAAACAGTCGTATGGAACTCTTGTGCTATTAGTCATTACGCACTCGGCTTTCTTATCGCGCTCGCCTGCGGCTCGCGCGCATAATACCGCCTCTACTGTAATGACCAACATAGCACACTCGTATCATAATGTACTATTCCATTTCTGCTTCGGCTCCTTGTGTTTCCTTATAATATTCATGTAAAATCTAAAGACAACACATTAGCATCGACTAGTAAATAGCAACGGGACAGCTTTCAAATTCAATTATGTTTAATAGGGAATATGCATTTTTTTTTATTGACTCACAAATGAGCTGACGCGAAACAAAACAACATATCGAAAACATAATTTAAATATGTGCACAAATAACGAAGTTATAAACATTTTAGTTTCATGTTAGACAGGGAGGGCACTATACTAGCAAATGACGTCAAAGTACACGAATCCAAACAAATTCTATACTAGCACGAGTTTTGCTAAAAAGGGACAGTTGACTCCCTCCCAAATACTTTTGAACGGACTTTACCAGCCGATTTCAATTATTTTTTCGATGTAAGGCATCAGATTCAGTTAAACTCCTATTATTTTTTATCTAATTATTACTTATCCTATTATTTTTAATAATAATAATACATGCATATTCCCTATTTGCTATTTTATTATTATAGCATTTATACAGGCACAGCCCAAAACAGTACTACTACAGAAGATTCAGTCCAATAGAAAACACGTGTAAACGTATACAGGGTTAGTTCTAATCAGTTAGCATCCTTTTAAGGGCATATTCTGTACGTCAAAACAAACAACTTTTACTATGGGGCCAAAAATGAAATCGAAAAAAAATACCAGCTGTTCCATACATTTTGCCCAAGATTATGAACTTTTTGTATGTAATTTTTTTCGCTATTTTAATGTTGGCCTCATAGTAAAAGTTGTTTGTTTTGATATACCGAATATGCCCTTAAAATGATGCTAACTGATTAGAACTAACCCTGTGTATCTTACGCAAAAATACGCCAGAACGAACGTGACAACTTGCGGCCGTTGGTCCGATCTTGCGGACGAAGCGAGTGACGTCACCCTTATTTGGTCAGTCTGCTAACGTCCGCCTCACGTAACAGTCATTCAGGGTCACAAAACAAACGTATGAATTTTAGAGCCTGTTTGTACCAGGTAAAAGTGAAAATAAAAATAGTTGCTGCGTCCTATGAAATGATTAGCGTCTCATTTCATTCGTAAGTAACTTTATTTGTATATTTTCTTTAATTTGTTCTATTGAATTTAAAAAAGCGACATCTAGCGTGAAACTATGGAATTAAGCGTTAATAGATTTCTTAATTTGGTCACTACTCAAAAACCTTTCCTGAACACCGCCGACAGGTGGCGACACAATGTACGGAATTTAACACTCCTCCCGCAAACCCTACGCCTCCTTGCACGATCACGCTGTGATCGTCTTTCTATGAGAACATTCTATGATCACCTCCCTGCTTTTTTACTCTGTGGCCTACATCAATCCCATATTAAAAGCGAACTAGTTCTAGAACATGTTTTTTAAATTCAAAAATTTGTGTAGTCTTACAAAATGGATCACGTGATTGGTCTCTGTTATTTTATATTTGTATTAAAGACAAAACTTTATTGCTTACCAAAGACATTTGTTTTTTTTTTCAAATTAAAATTCAAATTCAAATTCAATTTATTTAAGCATGTTTTTTCAGCGCTGAAGCGCAAAAATCGGCAACAATATGTGCTTTCATATGCAAGAAGCACGGCATCACACATATTGTGGTCAATTTTGAAGGCTTTAGTTGACAGTTCTAAACTAATTAAAATATTGCTGTCACTTTTTTACAAGGCTTGTTAGCTAAGGACAGCAATACTTTAGTTAGTTAAGGTCAACTTAAACCTTCAAAATCGACCACATTCATGCGTTTAAATATAAATCGTTACATTACGATAATATAATGGTGTTTGTAAATAGTAGTTTATTTTAAAATAAGTACTAAAATATTAGTACACTTTTATAGGTAAATGTAATCTAAAGTTTTAATTAATTATATTTATTGCTCGAATTTTAAAGACATACATTATGCAAAATATAAGCTTACTCATTCGCCATGGTCTAATTTCTCAACAATTAAGCTCATTATTTACAAAAAATGTCTCAGCCGAAAGGGATTCAAAGCGTTCTTTAAAATACTACTTACTCAGAAGTTTAGGTATTACTACTCAATAGAGGCGCCTGCGCGGCGGCCACGTGACGTCAATTAGCAACACGGTACAGTAGAATAAGGATGCATTGCCATATAATAGAGTACACTAAAACGAATAGACTAATAGAGTAAACTATCTTGTACCTATTGTTTAAATTTGTTATATGCATGAATTGTCTTGTCTTGTGTACAAAATGTGTTTTTTCTATATATAAAATCTTGTCCATTGTACAAACTAGCTCGCACTGATTATGCGCCAAATTTGAAAACCAATGAAATCACAATATACCTATAACTACAATCATAAGACTGTAGTATATTGTGGTTTCATTTGATTATGACGCGTTCTATGTGTGAGTGAATCTTCTGTTCATCGTACTGCTTATTTGTTTTCTGTGTCGCAAATAAAAAAAAACAAGTATCGAATTTTGGCGGGTACCCAAAAAAACATGACGCCGCCTTGTATAATTTTCCAAAACATATATTTTAGGAATATTCGTGTACAAAAAAGTGGTTGTGTTTTATTCATTAAGTGTCGAATTGCGTGCACAAGCGTGGACAAGTGATATAATGTGGTGCAACATGACATTTCATGTTGTTTTCGAAACTATATAAACTTCTATTAAAGTCGCCATAGCTTGGACTTCACTGTGATTTTTAATCTTATTTGACTAGTTACTACCGAAAAACTGAAAAGTTTATTCTTGACACTGGCAGAATGCAAAAAAAACCGGAGTCAATAGCATGAAGAGTGCTATGAACCACTTTCGGCTAATCATGTTCTTTTAAGAATGAACATAATATATAAGGAAGAAAGTTACGTCCTCCTGGCGGCCCGTGAGGCCAGCTAGGCCCGCAGACGCAGGCCTCAGCTTCCGTTTGGTCTTGAGGCCACAGTAACATCTGCGTCTTCTCCTCTAGCCTTCTTGGAGCGACTCCTCTTGCGCTCGAGAACTGGGGGTCTAAAATGACCGCATTAAGCAATTCCCCTAAAAGCAATGAATGAATTGTAAAAAGTTGCTCTCGAGTAACTCTCTAATCTGCTAGTTGACTTTATGCAATTCATCTTTCATCGACCATTTTACGACTTTCTATAGAAAACTGTCAATCTAATTAATTCCGTAATACAATCATTTGCATAATAGGGTAGATGACTGATGTTAATATTGTTGAAACCAAAACCTTTGATGAAGAGTTTAAGTAAATATAGTACGTTTATTGAAAAAAATATTTAAATCGGTTAATAATGTTCTGATATATGAGCGTTTAAAGTTTTTGTTAGAGACAACTCTGTCGCTTTCTCACAAAACAAAAAATGACGTCACGCCTTACTTGTCAGAATATAATTTATATGGCGTACAGAGAAGTGACGTCACGATTTACTGTTTCTTTTCTCTGTCTAGCATGATATTAAAATGCTTATAAGTTGCTTATTTTTGTTCAGATTTTCATTTTCTTTTCATTAATCAGCAATATTTATGGGCAACATTTTAATAGGACAATAAAAAAAAACCAGTCATCTAGCCTATTATAGTATGATTTGGCGCTTAAGTGACTGGTTTATGTTTTGCGAATTGAATCATCATAGGATAATATGCAGAATTGCTAAACGCGACCATTTCAGCCCCGCCTATACCAGCGACAATGATAAAATTAATGGACGGGAAATAAGCGCACGGATTTTGAAGACTATATGTTGAGCGCAAGCTTTCCTGTCGCGTCAGTATACTCTGTCTTTGCGACATGCGAGCCGTACGATACGACAATACAAACTTCTAATACATGTACACGTGTTCCCTTTTTGTCATGCAGTAATTAGATTCGCCATCTCTATTTTCTGGCAATTGTAATATGTATACTCTTAGCTAGGTATGCTTGGTTGTGTTGGCTTGTTAATATTGAACGATTTGCAAGCGCTGGGCCCGTCCATTCCATTATCACTGTCGCTGCCCTGTACCCGATATACCTAACGGGCGCACGTAAAAACGAGTCCCATTCCACACAAAGTTCTTTGGAAACCATAATCGGATAAAACTCAATACGTAAATATGAACCCCTGAAGTAGTTAGAAGCCGTGTCGCAATTTACGTCCTTTGAAACCGATAGTACCCGCTAGACCCAAACGGCGACCGTGCGGGCGTCGGCCTTCGTCCAATGTTAGGGTCGCAGCAGTAAGGGCGTGTCCTCCCCGCTAGCCCACTCGCGGCGCGGCTCCTCCCGCGTCCGAGAGCTGCAGTTGTTCGTACAGCAAGCGGACACGTTCGCACCGCCCTGTAATAGCCAAGATGGCTTACATTACATATACATACATTACTTTATCAGCCAGAAGACGTCCACTGCTGCCGTAATCCCCACGACGTCAGGACAGGTCAGTACACGTCTGCCTGGACGTCTTGGTGATCGCAGATATCAGCCAGAAGACGTCCCCTGCTGCCATAATCCCCACACCTATTCTACTTCTCCCAAGACTTCTGCCGTCTTGGGGATCGCAGAATGCTCACCACCGTTAGTAAAGAGGACGCTGCTGCCCGTCCTCCGGTGGGTCTGGATGCAGTTTTAGGACATACCCAGATCCCCTCAGTGATCTAGTATCTTTCAATAGGAAAACACATTAGTGTGAAAGTTTACTTGAACGTGTGCCATGCTCGTCAACTCATCCTCAGCCACACGTAACTTAAAAAAAAACCGACAACCCCGGGCGTACACCCTTTCAAATAATAAAAGAATTTTCATAATCGGTCCTCAATTGACGGAGAAATCGGTGAACATACATTTTTTTTTAAAACATACCGTCGAACGTAGAACGTCCTCCTTTTTTGAAGTAGGTTAAAAAGTGGTAAAAAATATGTAAGCAGATAGTTTTCTGATAAGATTACAGCCAAAGGCTTATCCATTAGTAAATGATATGACCTGGGTATGTCCTAAAACTGCATCCAGACCCACCGGAGGACGGGCAGCAGCGTCCTCTTGGTTAACGGTGGTGAACATTCTGCGATCCCCAAGCCGCCTGCCAAGCGTGGGGATTATTTATTTATTTATTTATTTATTTAATCAATTAAAACGGCACAACGCCAGTTACATTAATCAATATCATTATACAATTTACACAGAAGTCAATATTTTAAGTTAACAACAAATTATTACATTACGAGGGCGGCACTGAAAATTTCGGGAATCAAGGAAGTGACACAACATTACTATTTAAAAATATATTTATTGCTTTTCGAAGTATTCTCCGCGAAATTTGACACATTTTTCCATACGATGGAACCAATCATTGAAGCAACCATTCCATTCGGAAGTTGGGGTCTCCAAAATGGCCGTTTTGTAGGCGTCCACAGCTTCTTCAGGTGATGAAAATCTCTGTCCACGCAATTTATTCTTTATTTTAGGGAAAGTATAGAAATCATTAGGGCTTAGGTCGAGGCTGTACGGCGGATGGTCCAATAATTCTATGTTTTCTTGCTCTAAAAACTCTTTTGTTCTGTGCGCGGTGTGAGAACTCGCATTGTCGTGATGGAGGATGATGCGGCGGTTGCAGTTCTCTTTACGGAGTTCAGAAACGACCTGTGGCAAACAAATGCTAGCATACCATTCTGCATTAACCGTTCTTTGTCCCTCAAGAGGAATAGTCGTAACATGGCCGGTTTTGGAGACAAACGTGGCCACCATTTTTTTTGCAACACTCCGTGAACGAACAATTTTTGTTGGCTTTAACTCATTTTCGAACACCCAAACTCGTGACTGGTTTTTTGTTTCGGGTTCGTACGCGTATATCCAGGATTCGTCACCTGATACGATGTTGTATACAGCATTTGAGGATCCTGCGTGGAATCTTTCGAGAGTTCTGACGCACCAAGTAACGCGAGCCGCTTTTTGCTCTTCACAGAGCGAATGCGGTATCCATCGGGAAAACAACTTTTTTACACCTAATTTTTCATGCAAGATTATTTGTATTTGACTCATGCCAATGTCTAAAGTTGCCTGAATTTCGCGGTATGTCACATGTCGATCTTCCTCAATCAGCTTACGCACAGCATCAACGTTTTCTTGGGTGACTGCAGTTTTTGGACGACCTTGACGGGGATCATCACTGAGCTTGACACGTCCACGTTGAAATTCAGCAAACCAGCGATAAATTGTGGTTTTGGATGGGGCTTTATCACCAAATGCAGAAATCATCCGGTCAACACACTGTTTTTGTGTTAAACCACTTCGAAAGTCATAATAAATCATCGCTCTTGAATTTTCTCGAGTCAATTCCATTTTCTCAACGACTAAACAAGTTTGACAAAACCTTGTGACAAGACCGAGAATATTTTTTTAAATAAATAAATGGTATTCGATTTTTAAAACCAAGGAGTTTTCAATTAAAAAGATTTTAATATGACAGAAACAGTGGAAATATTCCATTCCCGATACTTTTAGTGTAGCCCTCGTATTATATTATTATGTCACTAATACATTCGTTAAGGATAGATTAATAATTCAATTACACACAATATTCAAATCAATAATTATAAATAAGACAATCATCCAGTCATACATTTTTCTCACAAAACGTCAAGCATACCGACATCAAATCTGACCATCCATCATCGAACACATCACACTCAGGATTGGCCTTCAAGAGAGCATTGAGCGCGGTAAGAGTGCGAGGGATGGGTGAGTAAGAGCGAGCCACCGTGCGACAGCGGGGCCCGGCAAACAGCTTGTGACGCCTGCAGCTGCGGTAACTGTCCGGCACGTACAACCTACAGACCTTGTCATGCAGATCAGGTGCGTCAATGTTCCCGCGCAGGATTTTGCACACGGTTGTTAGCTGCTGCTTGTCCCTCCTAACCTTCAAGGAATTGTAACCCAAACAACCGAGTAAATAGTCCGTGGGGTACATAAAGGGATAATATCCGTGAACGCGTTTGTACAAATACCTAAGATATGCTTTCTGCACCTTCTCAAGTTGAAGTATGTACTTCTTCTCGTGTGGATTCCACACACACATAGAACTCTCTAGCTTAGAACGCACTAATGCTCCAAATATCAAGCTGATTACATGGGGATTGTAAAAGTCTTTGGCATTCCTCAGAACGAAACCCAGTCGCCTAAATGACTCTTTTGCTAGAGCGTTGATATGATCATGGAATGTTAACTTTTGATCGAATACAACACCGAGATCTTTCATCACTGTCGAGCGAGTTATGATATTGCTATGTATATTGTATTCGTGACTAATGGGGTGCCGCATTCGACCAAAAGTAACAGCGTAGCATTTAGAGGCATTAAATTCCATCCCATTCAATTGACACCACTGAACAATTGCATCAATATCTCGCTGCATGGCGACACAATCGGTTGCAGACCTAATCTCAGCAAATAGCTTCAGGTCATCCGCGTACAGTAAGCTCTGCGCAAACTTCAGAACGATAGGAAGGTCGTTTATCATCAACAAAAACAACAACGGGCCAAGAATTGACCCTTGGCTCACTCCGGAACGCGTGTGATAGGGTCAATTATGTCAATTATTATTATTATGGCAACACCCCTCTATAAAGAGGAGGCCTTCGTCCAGTAGTGGACGTCTTATGGCCGATATATATGTATTTATGTATGTATGTAATCACTGAGTCAAAAATAATTATAACTAAATGTTAAAAACCTTAATGCACTTAGGTCGACACGAAACAACTGTTATTATCTCTACAGTCAAATTCATAATTAGACGGACTAAACAGGCATTTCGAGTGTTGCTACTTTTTGGAAAAGTGATGGAATAAAAAGATTAAGCTAACGTTATATTTTGAAGATTAATCTTTTTATTAACTTGTGTACAAATTTTAATAATTTCACACCCTGTTAATTACTACATATACAATATTTTCATATTAGTCTCTGTAAGAGGTGTATAGTTCCTGGTTTATGTAAGATTTCAATCTTTTTAGGTTATATATAACGAAAATATTGTTACAATTTCCTGTAATTTACAAAAATAACTTTTAACACAATATGTTTTCCCTTTTCTACCTGCACTTCCACTGGCAGCACTTTAAATGTTTAACGGCAGTAAATAATTAAGGCCAGGTATTCCACGTTTCAAGCACATTTTTTAATGAGATCAATCATTAGTCTAAAGCTGTATCAGGTAGAGTCACATTTAGCCGAGCAAAAATATGGCGGTTACGCAGATTCGTGCGTGTCAAACTTCGATTTTTGAAGTTTTTCTCAGATTACTTGAAAAGTATAGAAATTAATAACTTTTGAACCACTGCATGCTCTCCAAAATACTATTAACTTATAATACATATTTTTTTAATGTGACTATGTGCTGTAATACTGTGTGCATAAAACTGAATATGGTTTAAAAATAGACACTGTTTCGGTATTTTTTTCTATCGAGGAAAGTATAATAAATCGTGTTTTCATCCACATAAGTCACTAAGACGGATGTTCTTCTGTAACATTTTGTATTTTTAGGCTTTAAATATAGTAAATTGACTAAATAAATTTGATTTTGCGAGAGGCAAATTTGGTAAATACAAGCCTTAATTTATTATAATTATCAGTCTATTCTGTCCCACCGCTGGGCAAAGGCCTCTATCCTCTTTCCACGCTTCTCGGTTTAAAGCTTTATGAGCCCAGTTGTTACAATAGGAGTCCAGTTTAATTTATTATTAGATAATATTGGATAATTCTTTTGAACGATAAAAACGGAATTATATCCTTCACTACGGTTTTTTATCTGGCAGCGTTATTTTGTTAAGTGACATTTTAATTTGTTTAGTCCATCTAATTATGAATCCGACTTAATGCATTTCCGCTGTAATTAAAGTAAATCACATTACACAGTTACACATACGTTGTAATCGAAAAAGCATTTTTTACAAAATAAATACCTAAAGATTGGGGGACATTTTACACACAGCGCCATCTAGCCCCGTACTAAGCAAAACCTGTAATAAGGAAACTAGATAGCTGTTTTTTTTTGTTGTAAATACATACTTGTAATACATACTACACCCAGACACAGAACAAACATCTATGTTAGTCACATACATTTTTGTCCTGGGTGGGGGATTGAAGCCACGCCCTACAGCTCTGAAGGCAGATATGGTACATACTACCGCTGCGTTCCGTAATGCGCTAAAACTGATAATATCTAAAATCAGACCAAAGTCACAATTATTACTTGATCAAATCAAAGGCCTTATATTTTGTGACTATTAAATTTGGTCGGGTTCGCGATATTATCACTTTTAGTGCATTACGGAACGCAGCATACATAGGCTCTTAAATATTATTTAAAACGTTAGTGTTACCTGTGAGAGGTGCAGGTCGTACATGTGCAGCGTGCTGACGGACATGTCGTGCGCGTCGCCGTACGTGTCGGCGGCGGCAACGCCGAGCGCGCTCGCGCCCAGCGCCGAGCCCACGCCGGCGAGCCCGCGCGACCGGCTCGTCGACCCGCCCTCCTCAGCCTCCTCCTCGTCGCTCGTCTCGTCCATCTCCTACGAAACAACATAACTGTAGTCACCGCGTTACCAACTGAGTCGTGCGGCCATAAATCATTCACTATGTCTATCTCGCTCGCATTTGTAGGTCTTGCTTGCACTTGTGGGTAACTTGCGGGCACAGTTGGTAACGCGGTGACTATAGTAGAGTTTTGGCGGGAACACGGAAAAATCATGTCACTGCATTTCTATTATTTTATTAAACGTGTGTTTTATCGCGAATTAATGATTTAAAATGGTGGTGTTTTATTCATTGAGTGTTGATTTACATGCACGAGTGTGGGCAGTTGATATAATGTGGTGAAACGTGTATTTTCGTGTTATTTTCAAAACTCGGTAAAAGCCTATAGTAATGTCGCCTCAACTTTACTAGGGCATGACTTGGACTCGACTAAGACTAATTTCGTGTGTCTAACTAACGATTTCATGACATGTTCGACTTGATTTTAATAAAAAATAAATGGAAATTCATAAACATGACACTGGCAGGATGCACAGCGTGCGATGCCAATAACTAAGAATAAAAAAACACAAACAAACGCGGTCTTATCACTAAAAGCGATCTCTTCCAGACAACTCTCGGAAAAGTTAAAATGTGAAATAGGGATGGTGGAAGTGCAAAAAAAGAAAAGATGAAGGAATGAATGAATACTTAATTTTTTAAATAACAAGATTAATAAATACACTACATACTAATAGTTCACACAAATAGATATGAATATTGATATATAACAAGTTTCTAAATGTGCATACATAAATACAGAGACTATGCAAAAATTAAAAACTTAGGGAGTCAGTGAGCTAACTCCGCAAGCTGGCAAAGGTAATGCAGCTTCACCTGAGCCTTGAACGATTCGACGCTGTTAGTGGCAGGCGTGACGCTTGCCACCAGGCGAACGGCATACTCGTCTCGTCACTAGATTATATATATAAAAAAACTAGCGGTCTCCCGAAAAGCGAAAGCTCTACTTCTTAGGTTAGAACGGCTACCAAAACAATGTTCTAAAGCAATTGTATAGAAAACCGCTGTCGCCAGTTTTACACTTATTTGTATAGAAACTACGACGAAAGAATGACAATAATTGGTCGCGCATTTGAAGTAAAACGCTCGAAATGCTATTTTGCAACAGATTAAAATGGATCTAATTACGATGCAATGTGGTTTGGTTTCCTACGCGTCTATTTAAATTGTATTTTTGAGTATTGTCAGTCTAAAAACATGCATATTGACAGAATTATCATTAAGCGCATTTGCACTTAATGCCGGCTAGCGCGGCCCGTCACATTTCCGTTCTATTTACTTCTCTCGTCAGTGGTATAATAGTACATTATGATACGAGTGTGCTATGTTGGTCATTACACTAGAGGCGGTATTATGCGCGTGAGCCGCAGGCGAGCGCGATAAGAAAGCCGAGAGCGTAATGACTAATAGCACAAGAGTTCCATACGACTGTTTTCGTCACACTTGCGAGGAAAAAACAATTTTTTTTTGATAATTATCAACCACACAGCGAAAACGTCAACAAACATTTGCGGAAAATGGCGCCCAAATCAGTAATGCGCGCGCAGGTTGACATTTACTTCAGCGGCATAAGAACTCTTTGTTGGTATTACAAAAAAACTGTAAGTATTACCCGGCTATATTAAGAGTGCTTCGTATACGTACGTCTAATTGCAGTCACGTACAAACTTGACTTTACCGGGTTATACCTATTATAGTACAAGTGCCGTAATATAAAGTAAAAAGCACGCGTGTGTAATAGCTTGGATTATGAGCCTAAAAGCGATGTAATAAGATCTACTTTACGAGCAAGTGTGATGAAAATACTTACGGGTAATCTGTACTGTTGCTGCCGTTGCTGCGGGTAGTATGAGAGCACTGCTGGCAGTGGCGTGATAGCACCGAACAAGCTCTGCTGGATGTACGAGCCCAGCATGGTTTTATTCTGAAACCACCACACAGTAGGGATCACAGAAAAGCGAAACTTCTTCTTACTTAGAAGACCTACTTCTTAGGTAGAACGGCTGTCAAAAGAATGTTGTAAACCAATAGGGTAGATGACTGACGTTTATATCTTTGAAACCAATAGCTTTGATGAAGAATTTAAGTAAATATATAGTATGTTTATTTAAAAAAATATTTAAATCGGTTAATAATGTTCTGATATATGAGCGTTTAAGTTGTTGGTAGAGACAACTCTGCCCCTTTTCCACAAAACAAAAAATGACGTCACGCCTGGTAAGGCGTTCTATTCTGATAAGTATGTCAGAATAGAATTTATATGGCGTACTGAGAAGTGACGTCACGATTTGCTGTTTCGCCTCTCTGTCTAGCATGATATTAAAATCCTTATAAGTTGCTTATTTTTGATCAAATTTTCATTTTGTTTTCATTAATCTTGAATCCTCTACCCCTATTGAGACTTTTATATATGCGATTGATGCAGGCGGCACTTTACGAAAGTTTATTTTAACCTAACAGTTCCTGTCAGATACTGTATCTCTAGAGTATTTCCGTTATAATATCGTAGCGATTACTAAGAGAAAAAAAGGAAACAAATTATTAATTTTTAATTTACAGCAGTTCACGTTAATAATAGCTGTAAATTTAAAATTGATGTTAATAATGAATACTATTAAAAAACTAATTTTGTTTATTGCAGATAACAATTGAATATTTTAGTTTTAAGAATGTATAACTTTTAAGATGTTCCTTTTTGTCACATCTATCCAAAAAGACCTACATTGTTCCTCGCAAACAAGGCAGAAATGAGCTCTTTTCCGCCCGGAGGGAGGAAAAGTGATTTGAATTTTGGAATGTGGATATTGTTATAGCTTGGCAACGTCGTGCGTGATCCTCCTGTGGGGTGACAGGCGTTGGCGGGGGCGAGGTACTCTGGATGTTAGCGGGGGGCGGGTTGTGTCGCGGGGAAGGGCAACTCGCGCACCGCGCGTTTGAACTGAACCGGCAGTTGGCGCCGCGCTCTCGACGCGGTTAGACGGGTGGTCAACTCCATATCAAATTTAAAGGATACACACGAGATTTTCTATCTGACAATCTCTCTGGTGATAAAAAGCAGAGTGTCCACCTCGGGATCAATACTATTTTGAAGCTCGAGTACTTTGAATCCCTCGCTGCGCTCAGGATTCTACTTTAGAATCCTACGCTACGCTCAGGATTCAAAGAAACATTCTCGCCTTAAAAATAGTTGTTTCCCATTGGTAAACAATCTACTATTTTAGCCTTTTTATCTGACTTACAAGCTGATTTCCAGGCAGTGCATGGTTCATGCTCTGTCGTAGCGACTTCAGGAAGTGACGTTGCGAGGGCTCGGCAGGCTGCCATCCGGGGTGCCGACAAGAAAAGGCGACAAGCGAGAGCTCGGTCTTGCCCCCCTCGCCTTGGTCGTACTGCTTGTTGGCAGTCGCTTGAAAATAAAATTATTTATTTATTCGACTTATGACATTTTAGCCTATTATGTACAAGTATTTGTGTGAAAGTTTCACCACTATAGTTTTACCGTCATGTGCATAAAACGCTAAAACGTATTTCAAACCTATCTTAGTTAAAAAGAGTATTGTTAAATTTCTTTCGAATTACGATTTGAGTTTGAAAAAAGAAGACAAAACACATTTTAACAAAAACAGGTTTGAAATACTTTTTAGCGTTAATTCACTACTATAGTTGTAGTAGATGTTCATCATCATCATCAGCCCGGAGACGTCCACTGCTGAACGGTCGCCTCCCCCTTAGACCGCCACACTGTACGAGAACCTGCCATTTGCATCCACCGGTTGCCCACGACTTGTACGGTCCACCTATATATATAGGTCGGCGCACGCTACGCATTGCGCCGACTTTTTAAACGACTTGAACTACGATAAGACACAAGCACGTCTAAATTCGACCAATTGTGAACTATATATGCATATATATGCACGTATAGATATGTACAACGACACTCGGGCGTTATTTGGCTGTTTTAACTTAGCGATTGTGACTCATTAAATATTAGCTCAATGGTTTTAAAGTAATAAGTGCCGATCCAGTGCAAGCCTAACATGCCTCGCGATAAAGTCTTGTTATCACTTTATGTCATGCGGAAATGAGACAGACTTATACAAACTCGTATCCTTGTCCTTTTTTGACAGTAATATTAAACTTACATTTTATTTTCTCTTTGTATTTGCCAGGTGTCTGCCAGTCGGGGTGGCCGTGACGCCGAATGTCCAACTGAAACAAAATAAAAAGTAAGTTATTATAGGCTGAGTGGCTAGCCCTAGTGTCAGTAAATACGTACCGTCCAAAGGCCTCTGACATGGCTTGACGGTTGTTGTTATAGAAATGTAGAGCAAACAACCGGGATCAGTTTACCGTGTCATCCGACCCACGGTAGCGCTCAGATGTAAATGCCACTCATGGATACCCATCCGAAGACTGACCGGATCGTCCATTGCTTAACATCGGTGAACTCTTAGAACGACCTAGTCAAGCTACCGTATACGGGCTGTTAGTTTGAACACCGTTATCCTTCTAGGTTATCATTGTACTCATCATTATTAACAACTTTTACTATGGGGTCAACCCTGAAATCACGAAAAAAAAACTGCTGTTCCATACATTTTGTCCAAGATCGATGAACCTTTTTGTATGGAACAGTTGTTTTTTTTTCGTGATTTCATGATTGGACCCATAGTAAAAGTTGTTTATAATGATGAGTACAATGATATCCTAGAAGGATAACGGTGTTCAAACTAACATCCTGTATAGTATTGTAGTGCGGGTTTTTTTTATTTATTTCTTGTTATAAATAATTACATAGGTCAATGTTTAACTCTGCCAAACTGCATAGCAGTTTGTAGGCTGACATCGACTCACATATTCATTACTATTTACTACGAGTTTGTACGAGTATTGACATTTTAGCGATATCAATAAGTTTCTAACTAAGCTGAATACATGTTAACTTATAAGTACATAGGTATCTATTAAACAGTAGTTTTTTCAAGGCAAATTTAAATATAAATTTGTTTCTAAATTGTTAATCAATATTTGAAAGATTGGAAGTTACAAGGCAAGATCTAAAAAAATACGGAAACTTCGATGTTTTTCGACCACCACGCCGTTAGTACAGGTCTTTCGAAGCTACAAACTCAGTTATACACTTGTGACGACTATCACACGCCACCTCTGCAAAACCAGCTAACTTAAAATTAATAATTTATTTAAACACTGTCGCTTCACATTAGACAGAAGGCGTCCACTGCTGGACGAAGGCCTCCCCCATAATAGGGAGGGGTTGCCATAATCCCCACGCTTGGCAGGCGGCTTGGGGATCGCAGAATGCTCACCACCGTTAACCGAGAGGACGCTGCTGCCCGTCCTCCGGTGGTTCTGGATGCAGTTTTAGGACATACCCAGGTCCTGTCGCTTATGGCACGCTCTTTGCCTTGGAAATTTGGTGTTGGAGAGGCGCGCACTAACTTTGCAAGCGCTGTGACCGGCTAGCGGGCGCTATACTCCGTCCGGCTTGCACACCTACGAGCTCGTTTATTTGCTATCGCGTCGCGCTTCCTTAATTATCAACCGACTTCAAAACAGGAGGTTCTCAATTCGACTATGTTTTACTTTAACCTTTTTTTTTGAGTTCTGCTTATGGTGGCCAGTTCGATTTTCGAACCTACGAGCCTAAGATGTCTTAGATGACTGGCAAACTTTAGGAGAAATAGTTTACCTGCGCAAACGAGCATACGTCTCCGATACCGAGGACGCTGACGGTGAAGTTGCGGTAGAAGTCTACGATGTCCAGCGCCCGGTACCGTAGCGAGAGTAAGACCAACGGGCATAGAAGCGGGCTCAGCAGCTCGAACAAGATATACACCTGAAAAACAAGCCAATCACTATAACGCCAATAAATGCGAAAGTTGAAATATATGTGTGTGAGTCAGCCCCGGATCAGAAACTTGATAGTGGCGCCCCCACACAAAAGTTTCTTGTCATTTTTTTTTAATAATTTTCTTTTCACAACAGGTTTGCACTTATTGGTACGGCCACATCGCTCGAAGAACTGATAACCGATGAGGAAGAAAGATTCTTGAGTGGCGACCGCGAACCGGAAGACGCAGCGTAGGCGCGGCCTCCCACTAGGTGGACCGACGACAATCCATCGTGGATCTGGCCCATGTATCTACTGAGATAGATCCCATTGTAAAAATCGCGGGCAGACGGTGGATGCAAATGGCAGGTTGTCGTACAGTGTGGCGGTCTAAGGGGGAGGCCTTCGTTCAGCAGTGGACGTCTCCGGGCTGATGATATGATGATGGGTGACGAACGCATTGCAAGGCGGCTCGGGATTTTGTTCGTGATTTCACAATTCTGACAAATTCTGCTACTGTTCTGTGCAGGCGTAATGCTTAGCACCAGGCGAATGTGTCGCTAGTCTCGCCGATTGCATAAAAACAATAGGCTAGATGTTTGGTTGTTATTTTATTGTCTTTTTTAAATGTGGAACATAAATACAGCTGATTAATTTAAAAAAAATGTAATCTGATCAAAAATAAGCAACTTATAAGCATTTTAATATCATGCTAGACAAAGAGGCGAAACAGCAAATCGTGACGTCACTTCTCTGTACGCCATATAAATTATATTCTGACAAGTAAGGAGTGACGTCGTTTTTTGTTTTGTGGGAAAGGGACAGAGTTGTCTCTAACAAAAACTTTAAACGCTCATATATCTGAACATTAATAGCCGATTTAAATTATTTTTTCAACAACCATACTATATTTACTTAAATTCTTCATCAAAGCTATTGGTTTCAACATCAGTCATCTACCCTATTAGATAGAGTGATAAGAGATACTCACGGCCCGGAACTGGAACAGTTGCTGGAAGTGCGCGGCGACATCCCTGGTGTGCGCGCGGCCGCGCCACGCTGCCGGCAGGTAGTGCACATGCCCCAGAACCTGCACGAACAGCTCCTCGCCTCGCGCCGGCCCCGTGCACCCTGAGCCGCCGCCCAGCCGCTCCTCCTCTCCTATCAGCGCCCTACAAACAAAACCACACAACACACCATATTAAAACGAACATCAAACTGCAGCAGAAGATGTCTCTCTCAAAAAACGTCAGAAGTACGCGGAAATGGAACCGCAATACTAGCCCATACAATTTACGATACTTAGTATGGCGATTTTTGCAAATTACAAAATAAAAATATTCAGCTATGATTGGCTTCATTTGCTGATGGACAGTAAGTAAAAATTTCACCTTGGAATTTTGAAACAAGTAGCAAAGTAGTAATGAACCACGGTTGACGGTAACGGTTCGTAGTGAACCGTATACGTCCGGCGTGTGCCTAATTGTGCGAATTGAACGATGACGTCACACGAGGCTATGGCCGTTCTGGGGAAATTAGTATCGGGCGCTTATTTTGTTTTTTTTTTAAATCTTGGAAACTAATTAGCGTATCGATAATATATTATTTCACACGTTTTTTTTTTATATTTTATAGATAATACGAAAACCTGCAAAACTACATTTTATGAACATTATAAAATTCAATTCAAATCAAATATTTTATTCGGACTAAATAATACAGAACATTTACAAGTTATCTTTGATCCCCAAACTAAGCGGAGTAGCCATTTTTGTTTTATTATTGGATTGTTTCGGAGACGCATTAAGTGTAATTTTAGACTTTTAATACGAGAGGTAGTTACGTTATAATATTTTGAAAACAAAAAGCCATTTTTAGGTCTAGGTCAACCCGTAACTTTCCTGGGCTATACTTTTTGCTCCCAATGTAGTTGAGGCGATTGGTTGCTGGGCCATTAAGTCAAGAATCTGATATCGGCGAGATAGAGCGTAGACTAAAAGCCTCCTGCCTTTGCAACAAACTTTCGAACCGCGCAGCGGTTTGGCTGTCACCGACTCCAAAAATACCTGATTATAAATATCGACTTATATACTATACGACTTATATAACTATCAATAATTTCGTCGAATGTCTTTTATTTCTCTTTGCTTTGAAGTAATTAAAATATTATTTTCTATTTTTTAGTTTAAGTTTGTACATAATATATGTATAGTCTAGAAGTCGCCTTATGTTTTTTTTTTCTATTAAATATTTTTTTATTAATATTTTTTATATATAAAAAAAGGAAAAGACATCAAATGAATAACTACGGCTGTCGGTCCGATTTCAGTATACGGAGGCAGAAGCGTTGCCGGTGCGTTGCCTATTGTTCCGGGCAAGGGTGTTGTTTGTGCAAGAACTCACCTGGCGCCGGCCAGCACGCAGCCAAGGATCGTGATGATGCTGAGGACGTGTTCCACTGTGAGCACGTCTTCGTCGTACACTGAGAGAACCACCAACACTCCGAGAACACTGCCCGACAGGAACACGAAGTGCCTGCGGAGTGGATAAACGAGGTAATGCAAAATGCAAAAGAGGTTCATATCCACCACGCTGACCCAGACACAAGTTGATGAATTTAAAAATGTCATTGTATTTGCTTTGTACATGGGTATGTCCTAAAACTGCATCCAGGGTCACCGGAGGACGGGCAGCAACGTCCTCTCGGTTAACGGTGGTGAGCAATCTGCTATCCCCAAGCCTCCTGCCATGCTTGGGGGTTATGGCTAACGCTCCCTATTAAGAGGGAGGTCTTCGTCCAGCACTGGACATCAGGCTGATGCTGAATGATAAATAAAATGCATTATTGTATTAATATCCAACATTCACGAGAAACGAACAAAACTGGATTTATTTATGAAATTTTACAGCTGTCATCGTGCTGGCATTTAGCCCATTCTGCAACCTCGCCAACGCTAACGCTAAGAACACGCTTTGAAAGGCACCTATCAATCTATCCTATTTTTGGATGGTGATAGCTTACGCGCTTATGTTTTTACCATTCACTCTACCCATCCAAGCCGCGATTGGCATTCAACAGAACTCTACTCATTCAGCTGTCCACCTGTTAACATTGCTCGGAGACTTTCGGCAGCAAAACAACTGTTAAATAAGCTAATTACGTCTTGGCAAACCATTGCATTCCATAACAAACTTACTTATCTATATTATCATAATAATTGTGTTTTATAATAAAACTAGTCAGCACGGTTTCTTATATTTCATAGAGTATTATTTAAAACTTGAAACATACATTTTATACTTGACACTGGTAGAATGCACAAGCTGCGGTGTCCATAAAGAAGAAGGGAAAAAAACAGCGCCGAAATATCGGGAGCCTTTTTTCAGAACTTAATCACGATACATTTCCTGTAAATAATAACAGAAATGGTTTGTAAATAAAAGTGACCTGGCGATAACAGTAGTGATGGGCGATGTGAAGCTCGCCAGGTACTTGGAGGCCGGCTTGTGGGCGCGCGTGAGTCGGTCGCGCAGTTCGTGCTCCAGCTCGTTGAAGTGACGCAGTGTTATGCGCGCATACAGCGACCACGTGCGGAGCCCCAGCGACGCAGGCGACCGCTTTATCATCTGAAATTATGGTAACATCGGACTTGAGCCCCAAGATACAGGCCTCGCGCCTAGTTTGGGGCCGTTAATTATCTTTTGTTCAAACTGGATTTCTATGTGTGTTTTATTTAAGTAAATATTGTACTACTCCATTTGGTAATAAACTATTTCTATTTCTTTACAATTAAAATTATAAAGTCCCTGAAAGATATTCTTGAAACAGCAAAATCAAAAAAGTACTTTTCACATCACTTGTCCAATTACATATCATGCAACCCCAACGTAAAGTAAAGCATTATCTCTTAAGGGATATAAAATTGTATAAAACTCCCTAAGGAATAAAGTGATTTGAATTTGGAACGTCAAATTTGTGTGGTCCTGTAATTGTCAGTGAATTTGGAGCCCTGGCTTTTTATTGTCTCGCAGAAGGTGTGAAAAGTAGAGTATGGTCCTCTGGAATAAAACCTGTCTTCGTCTTGGGCAGCTTGAACCCCTCACTCAGGACTCTAAATAACTCTAGACTCCCTCGTTACGCTCAGGGTTCATCATACCGCCCGCGACGAAAGACACTGCTTTTTTCCCTTAGTGCATAATCTACTATAAAATCGCTGCAGCCGTTTCAGCTAAGAACAGTCTCGATCAAGTTCAACTATTAGAACAAAAAAAATTTATTCAAAATCAGTTCAGCCGTTTGGGAGCTACGATGCCACAGACAGACACACACGTCAAATTTATAACATTCCTCTTTTGGTCGGATGTTAAAAAACGACTAGCTATGTTGTCCAAGGAAAGCGTGGTCGGCTGTGTGACGTCATGGTCGATATCGTCGTGCTGTAACACTTGTACACTTTACATATTAGCTTGCACTGCGTAGATATCTACGCATTTTCTCTGGGAGTAAAAAAAAATACATTGCGTCCCGCCGCGGTTGTAGTATAATTGCAAGATTATTTACTATCATGAGAATAGCATCAAATATTATTATGATAAAAATTACAAAGCTAATGGTTTACGAGCGCAGCGCAGTGCGACACAAGATTTTGTTAGCAAAATCAATTCTGGCACTGCTAATGTCGTAAGGCAGGCATGATGGTAGGAGTTCGCCTCGCTCCAATACAAAAAAAGAAATAGCTCCAATTCATACTTTACCTCAGCATAGTTGAAAAAGAAGTAAAGTATCTGCCAGGCCTGTATTAAGGGCGCAAAGAGCAGGTTGAAAAGGGCCAGCAGCAGTATCTGACGCTCGAGCTGGCGAGCAAGCATCATACGCTTCGAATGGTCCTTGTACGCCTCACGCAACTGCCAGCAGTTCTCCCACGGGCTCCACGGACTAGCTACAACAAAACACCAAAATACATAGACCTCACTCATACAGAGTATCAAGTCATGAGCTTCGAAATAGGATTCTTTATTTATAAAGTAAATGTTTATTTTCTCAATGAAGAATTACAGACACTAAAATGCATCAATATCACCAGTAAACTTAAAAATATATACACGAATTATTTTGTTATTTTCGGTAGGTCCCAAACTAGGCAAAGCCTGTATCTTGGTGATCAGGTTCCATCGGGATACAGATTTCGATTACTCGCGCCTACGAGGGTACAGATTAGCTTACGATTTAACTAATTAAATAATAGAAACATAGCAAAACTATGTACACTTTTTATAGGATTTACATCGAATACGTGCGTGTGCCCTGGAATTTCACAACTTAATTTCCACCTGTCTTTTTGTATTATCGGGCGCCCAAACGCAACAATATGCCATCTGAGGCTATCCATAGTAAATATTTCCTAAGTATGCACAAGGCGCTAGGATTTCATATATTTTATTCGCACAGCTATGGTGTTGGTGAATGGTGAACAGTGATTACCATTCAACTTAGTCTGACTTGCCAAACGGCGTGTTTACATTGTATACGCAATAATCCGAGAATACTTTAAAAATCCAAATGTCTTACTGTTAATTTGCAAAGCATACATCACTATTGGGACCTGGGTATATCCTACAACTGCATCCAGAACCACCCGAGGACGGCCAGCAGCGTCATCATGGTTAACGGTGGTGAACATGCTGCGATTCCCAAGCCGCCTGCTAAGCGTGGGGATTATGACAACCCCTCCCTATTAAGGGGGAAGTCTTCGTCCAGCAGTGGACGTCTCCGGGCTATAGATTACATCACTATTGCGTATATTATAGAGTGATCTATGCAAAGAGGGTTCTGTGTATAATGCGATAGTATGTATGTAACGCAGATCACTAGGTTTGGTTACGTTGGAACTGCGACAACACAAAGCGCGAGCCAATCGAGTGTAGCGAGCGTGCCGTGATAGCGGCCGGCGAAGCCCTAAAAAATATGTAACACAGATCACTGGGTTGCGTTATGTTGGAACCGCGACAACAAAACACGCGAGCCGATCAAACGAAGCGAGCGTTCGCAGCAGGGTGCGGCGAAGCGCTAAAAAGTATATAACGCAGATCACTAGGTTAGGTTGCAATTGCGACAACACAATAATCAAGTGTAAATAACACAGGGCTTTCGCTTACACCCATTACAAACTCTGTTCGAGCAATGTATATATTGCAATCTTAAGGCTATGGTCTCCTACAAACGCCGTCAGACGCTTACAGCGTCACGCTGTACACCGCGTCACGATGCTTAATATAGAAATGTGGTGTCTTTCACATGCAGACGTCTGCGTCTTGTCGGCGATCGGAAATTTGACGATGAAATCAGACGTCACATATTGCATAAAATATGAGACTACAGCCTCAAATGTGAACAATAGCATTAAAAACTATACGCGAGCTCTATTGCGTTTGAGTTTCCTTTGCATGCGTACCTCCATTGTATAGAATGTAAATACGCGCCGAAACATGCAAAGTCTTATTGGTAAAAGTACTTCATCCTAGATCGCACGATTGCTCAACATCAGGCAGAGACAAAAATAAATAGGTATCATAATATATGGTCAGAGACCTATTTATTGCAATAAAAAATACTGTACTTTTTTTCAAGGCCAGATTGAATCTTCTACATCATGATCATCGACCGCATCGTCACTTACCAACCGACGACTTGGTAGTAAAAAGCAGACTTATCTGCGCCAAAATTAATTAAATATATTCTAAACTATTACAGATCCCCAAGCCGCCTGCCAAGCGTGGGGATTATGGCAACCCCTCCCTATTAAGGGGGAGGCTTTCCTCCAGCAGTGGACGTCTTTTAGCTGACGACGACGTTTAAACTATTACAGAGAGTCAGAGAAATTACTGGGTATGATGAGATTTAACATCTAATATCTCAGGGTGACGCTTACCACCGGGCGAACGTCTTGTTCGTCTCGTCACTTGAAAGTATAAAAATAAATTAAAAAAAACACTATTTAATGTTTTCTAGTTTCCATTCACTTGATTTTGATTCACTTCAGTCGCACCAGCCGCCAAATGCGCATAGACTAAGGCTAAAAACATTACAAAAAAATGTATGGTAATTTTCCAGCGCCCTTAATAAATTTAGAATATGCCGCAATAGATTGAATTGAAATCGCACTGCAAATAGTCAAGATGCCAAATAATAATATCATTCGCCAAAATAAGAGTTTTAAACGAACCTACCAATTAAAGAACTTTATTTTTGTAATAGCAAAGCGACAAGTCTTTCCATCTCCAAGAAAACTAATTTTCCCGAGCGTAGGTCTGATGACCAGATAATGGTGTCGATTCTGTTGCACCGCTCACTAAACTAAACTTAATTTGACAGGACGAAATCTGTTGACATCCTTTTCTAACATATTGAAATGAAATGAGACGCGTATAATTTTAGTCCTGACAGATTAGTTTAGTGAGCGGTGCAACAGAATCGACACCAATGTCTAACTAACTCTAGTATCGCTACATAGATATAAGGAAGATCTTCTCTTGAATGCCATTGTGATTAATTAATAACGTAATTGAATATTATATAACTGTAAATCTTAATAAAAAGCACGGACCTTCGTGTCTGTGGAGTGTAATAAAAGCAATAAAAAAATAAAATAAAATAAAAAACGCAGTAAGACCGATTTTTCTGAGAAACGTGACAGAAAGACGATAATTATATACAATGGACAGGTTCGCTTATGTAAAGGAGATGGATACTTACAACATTAAATACTTACAAAATAACAGGAATTCCAAGTTCCACTTCAATCCCCTCGACAAGTAGTGAAAATCACCAACAAAGGGCACGTGAATTTGTAGAGGTAGAAGATTTTTGTTTACCATCGCCACCATGTAGTTATTTATTCTGAAAAATATACATAGGAAAAAAATACATTTATTAATTTACACTTCTAGCCCTAAACTAGGAAACGACTGAAGTTACAATAATACGTTGTTGTAGTAGTAATTACTATAATAACTATTTAAAACGTATACCTATACTTTTTGTATACATATATAGGTGCTTACTTACTATACATATTAAATAAATTTAATAAATATCGGTGGACATTTTTCATACAGTGACATCTAGCCCCAAACTAAGCAAAGCTTGTAATATGGAAACTAGATAGCTGATAGAATAGTTATATACTTTATTTTGTAAATACATACAACACATATAGCTTGGACCTGGGTATGTCCTAAAACTGCATTCAGAACCACCGGAGGATGGGCAGCAGCGTCCTTTTGGTTAAAGTTTTACCAAAACTCTGCGATCCCCAAGCCGCCTGCCAAGCATGGGGATTATAGCAACCCCTCCCTATTAAGGGGGAGGCCTTCGTCCAGTAGTGGACGTCTTATGGCTGTCAATGATATAGCATAGGTACATTTAAAACACCCAGACAAAGAACAAAAATGCATGTTTATAACATACATTATTTGGGAACCTTATCATATTCTCAGTAAATAACAGTTATTTACATAAGAAGTGGGACAGTATAAATTCTGTCAAATATTCATCATTCAGTGAGATGACCCAAAGTAGGTCGAGTATCAAAGTAAGATATATATTTGCAATTTATTAGGTACTTCCACAGCTACTTTAGATGGACATCATTTGACTCGAACATAAATGTATGTACAGATTGTGAAATATTTACGATTGTCTAAAGGTTATTGCACCAAGAGATGGCATATATCGTGAATCGTGCATAAAATCAATGCAGCCAAAAAAAAAAGCCAATCAATAAAAATTAGAATAGAACAATATTACACAGCTACCAACTTATTTAATCTGTTGGGCAAATGGAAGAACTAAAAAAATTCAAGTTGTATTTATGTCAAGTATATAGTACTAAAAACCTCAAACGTGTTAGATTTTATGTAATTATTTTTAACACATAATATTTGCTTTTTAGAAAAAAATAAACTTTTTATGACTGTACAGTCATAAAAAGTTTATTTTTTTCTTAAATAAATTCTTCTTTTTATTTATTCACATTTTGAACGTTTTGCTATTAAGTAGCTTTCCACTCGAGACGTTGTCACCATGTAGACGTTTTAACATGCCGATGTTTTGCAAACATGGTAATTTAACCATCAGGTTCTTCTAATACGGAGCCGATAATTCGAACATAAACTCAAAGGACCCCATTAACGGGTCCGGAATTCGAACCTGCGACCTCACGCGACTCTAGCGGTCTCCATTAGGCTACCACGACTGCACCACGTCAAAAAGTACTTATGGAGTACATATAATTTTCTGATCTAAATACAACTAAAAATATGTTATATAAATATGGCGTGGTGTAAGTAAGCACAGTTAAAAGACGTCAATAATATGCAAAGAGTTATTTAATTACGGTTGTAAACTTAAGCGTAGTATTAAGTAAAGCCTTTAGTTGTTAATTGCCTTAAAAAATACATCATTCTATCACGGTCGCACCGCTACATCTCGTATTTAAAAAGTCTGCTTCACACAGTTTGTGTTTAATTGCAATTAACGTAATGACGAGGTATAAGACTTATAAGATCAATATTTCGTATACCTAGGAAATAAAACTTGTCTCTAAAACAGGGTTCTCATTGAATACGTATAGGACAACTTTAAGCTATAGTACCTTTATTAAAAGTGATTATAAAAAGACAATATTTACCTGAGTATCCTATGATATATGTCTAACTCATTTATTTCTTGTTTGTGGACACACATGTGGTGTTCGGGTTGCGCCTCTCGAACTCTGTCCTGTATTGTAGACCAATTGATCCATGCGAGGTCACTCTGAGGAAAATAAAACAAAATTTCATTGTCATTCAGTCTATCTGACCATGTGTGACATAAATATGGATAAATTACTGCATTGCCCACACTCAAGAACGTTGCGAATATTTGTGTGGAGGCATTAACATCAAATTAGCGATGTACAAAAGAACTAATTTGTTGAGTGCCCTGCACAGGATTTTATACTTTATTTTCATCAAGTTTAAAATTAGAGCAGCTGACAATGCCATCTAGATAAGCTTATGATTTGGATTTTATTAACTCTGATATCAACAACGGACTATGAATTTATAATTAGTAGTTGTAGTCTTTTTCTTCATCTAATGGTTTGTAATTAATGCAGTACCATTAGACCTGGACCTAAAAGAACCTGACCACCTGCCTGGTGAACAGTCACGGAAAGGCGGCAAGTCGCCAAGACATCCGTAGCAAGTCTAATAAGTTTCATATATGGCATGTTACGGTTACACACAACTTGCCATCTAACACAGAAATCCTTCCAAGTCTCATCCAAAAAGTTGCGCTGACGATGTGGTCAGGCCCCATGGCCTGATGGCCATACATCACAGTTTAAGTAGGAGCCATATTAAGATACTTAAAAGACAACGAAAGATATTGGTAAGGAAGGTGGCGGCATGCAAAGTGGCTTCGGACATGAATGTGGCTCAGGAAGCCAAATGCGCTGTCCCTGGCCAGTTTCCACAAGCAAGCCTAACGCTAGAAAGGCCGCTCACCTAGGCAGCGGAAATCATGTACTCATCCGCGGCGTCCGCCAGGAGGGGGTTGCTGTTGGGTCGCCAGGAGGCCAGCACCGGCTGTGTGCGAATGTTATCTTGGCGCCCCGGAGCAAGCCAGTGACTTAAAACTATTTGTGAATTTGACTGATCTATCTATAGGTTATTTTATCTATTATTGTACTCTAAAGTGATCTAGACTCATTACAACAACAGTTAGCATAGCTTTACTCACCTCTTTAATTCTAAGAGCATTATTATAAAATAATTTGGTGTCATAGGCATAGTATAAATGGTATATCGATAATGCTAATCTCATTAACCATATTATTGCACATAAAACTAAGAGGCACCACCTAAAACAAAAATAATATGTTATTCACTAAACATAAAATTGAGTTTTTAACATACGATTGACCATTTGTTGTTATTTGAGATGGGATATTAAGTCCTGCCCTGAATTCCTGTTAGGGAAGTATTTTGCATTGCTATCATATTCAGTTTAGACAGAATATCATACAATAGATCATCTACATTCTACACGCTCATACAAATCTTTTTTTTTTACTTTTATGAAACTTACCATTTCCATGATATAAACCCCGCACACACTGATGAGGGATATATTACATCATCTAATGTGAGTTTTTCACTTCTGTTGGCTGCTGCATCATTCCGAAACAGCCTTGGGTAATTTACACAATGTACAAGAAATGTCGAGAACCATATTATAAAAATAAACTGCAGTAAGCTGAACAGATCTGATAATATCATGGGGTAGAAGCCACCTCTTACATAATATCTATACATTCGTGTGAAAAACGAATCAAGGTCTTCTATGTGAGTCCATTGTCCTGGAAAAAATATAAAGTACAGTTATAATAAATTAATAAAAACAAGTTACAATTAAGATGTTTGTGTAGAGGTTAATATAAAAATAACACATTGTTAAAACACAAAATATAATTGTATCATTTTGATTTTAAGTTGGATAAAGAAATTAGACTACAAAACAATCTGTATTAGTTGCCACTATTTATTTTAACAACATACAATTGATTTTAAAAACAAATCAGTGTCAACAAAACTTATAGTTAGCAAGTGAAGATATTGCAAAATCATTTCATAACCTTGAGGAACTAAACTTCGCGCCAATAGAATTTGGTTTGCTGTTTGTATATGCGTAATAAATAGGTAGGTATTAGTCATTACAAAGATGTCGAAAACATGTCTTCTTTGTTATGTTTGTACTTACCTTTGTTTTTTGGGACTTTATGAATGATGTGCACATTTGTAGCATCTTCATGCTCGTGGTCCAGGTTGATCGTCGTTGGAGCAGCATTTGTGTGTTCCGCCAAGCAGCCCAGTGGAGGGCTCGGTTCATTATCCAGAGCACTGTATGAAACATCGCGTCTAGCAAAGTGAGCCATATTATTGCAATTCCTATTATCTAATACTTATCGCTTTCTACGTCGTATTTAACTATAACTCTCGCATTCTTGACTTTGTCCCAGAAACGTAAGACACACAAGTTTCAAAGTCACTAAACTTGGATGGATACAAAGGATTTTGCAAGTTCCGAGACATGAGATTTATTTGACTGGTTCACTCGTTTTCATTGATGACTTTCAAATACAATAAATAGTAACTTTAGCTACAGAATACGACGAATTTTGTAAGATTGTGACAAAATTGATAGACCACCGAAACTTCACAATGAAAATGACGAAAATAAATCGCGATTGAAAGAAAATTGGACTAAACTGACTGACAGCCTGACAGCCAGCTGCCTCCCTCCCACTCTTGTATTACATTGATTTTTTATTATTGGCTAATAACTAAGTGTATTTAGCCTGTGCCTAGAAGAATATTTTCTCACATTCATCTTGTAATCAATCAATACAGTCATATAATATTTAAGTGCAAGAAAACCAACATCTATTAATAAAAACACTACTACTACACATCACCACTCGATAAAATACAAGTTTTCGAAAGAATCTAATACAAATATCATCCATGGCGGTTTTTCCTACGGTGACCACTTCTGCGACATACAGCCTTACCTAAAATAATCTTGATTATCTTAGTCACTGCTTAAACTTCTCTGTCTTGTTCTTGCATGTTACAACACTTCACGTCAGAGAGAAGATGGCAGAGCATCTTAAGCAGTGACTAACGGTTGAGAAGTTTTTTTTAAGTAAGGCCCATAGGGTATATTACAATATTATGCTTTGATTATAGAGAGAGAGCAAGATCCTCCAAGATTATATGTAATCGGATAATAACCCGGACGGGACGGGGACGTGACGTGCATCGTGATAATTTCATTTTTCACATGCTGTCCCGTCCGTTTTCTCGTCAAGTGTATTTTTTTTATAGAATGCAACGATATCAAAAAACAGCTGGAGGATTTAGCTAGAAACCAGAGAAATTTACTAGCTAGAAACGGACGCAATGGGGGAGTGGTTTTCTGATCTAACAGCCTTCGGAGGAAGGTAAATAATAAAATATAAAAAATGGCTCTGACTTTGCGCAGACCAGACGTGGTCTGTCTGGTGTCATTGTCAAGTTTTTTATTTTATTTCTTAGGCCACTTATCAAAAATATTAGTATGCTGTTTTTGACTGGCACGCAATGTCTACTCGGTAGAGTATATAGTATTCTTTGGTCTACGCTATCTATCGAGTTGAAAGAAACTATTTTTTTTATACATTTTTGGAAAACCGCTCATTATATCTGTTAGTATCTGCATACGTAACGTGATTATTCTTGTGCCGGACGGAACGGGACGATTTCTTGACATCGTTGCATATAAAAATATAGTAACAAAATACACATGACGAAAAAACACGGGACGGGACGTGAAAAATGAAATTATAACTATATTATTACTATAATTATACCGTTACGGATGCAGCGACCTAGTCTAAATAAAAGAGCTTCGAGACAGCTGTTTTATTTATGTTGGCGCCAAAATACCCCTCTTCTCTCAGAGTTATTAGTAGGTACCTGTAATGGGCAATGGGAAGTTTTATGACAGGTCTCAAAACGTAGTTCTACAGCCAAATGATAGATGGAGCCAGCCGAGACATGATTCTTGTTTTCGAATTTGTTTAATGAATAAGCAAACACACTACTAAATTACTAATCCACTCTTACTAATTTGTGTAGTGGAAGAACAAAGGCATAGGAAATACCGTGGGCAAGTTGTTAGACTAACAATAACCACTAAAATGCGTGAATACACCTGCTAATGTAAAGGCGTAGGATATTTCCCTTATGCGGGTGGCCTAGTGGTACAAACCCATACTTCATAATAATATTATGAGCTAGGCCAATATGTCACATACCTTTAAATAAGCTTTTTTTTTATTATTTTGATCTTTTGACCTTCATTCATCATTCAAAATCTTCAGAACCACAAACTAGGTACCTAATGATACTATTCAGAATCGTGTCTCGTCAACGCCACCTAACGGATTTTGTTTTTTTTAAATAGGCTGTCTGAAAATCGTCCATTTGTTTAGATCTGTCAACGAAAGCCTTAAATATTTTTTTACCACAATGGAGTTATTTGCGGGAACGCGAAAAAAACATGTCGCATTGTATTATTTTACAAAACTTGTGTTTTTTCGAGTGCTAATGCATAAAAATGGTAGCGTTTTATTCATTAAGTGCTGATTTACGCGCAAGAGAGCAAATGTACAAAGTGCCTCTCAAATAATCCTCCAAGGAGTATTCCTTATGATTATGGCGATATTCAGGGGTATGTCCACAGAAAAGCGCAGGCCCTACTCTCTCTTCAGTGCGTATGTCATAACTCAATCGGAAAGGTTTCCGATCGGATTCACACTATCTGTCCCATTCATCTACATTTAGGATGACAGAGACGGATGGTGTGAATCCGATCGGAAACCTTTCTGATTGAGTTGTGAATAGGGGGGAAGAAAACCCGGGAGTTTTGGCGTCATGGAAAAATCATGGTATTATTTTTTTTTTTCTTTGTTCTTGGCATCGCACGTTGTGCATTCTGCCAGTGTCAAGTTATGATTTTTTCAAGTATTTCTATGAAAATCAAGTCAAATATGTAATGATATCACAGTCAGTCACACGAAATTAGTCATAGTCGAGTCCAAGTCATGCCCTAGTAAAGTTGTGGCGACTTTACTATGAGCTTCTACGGAGTTTTGAAAACAACACAAAAAGACATGTTTCACCACATTATATCACTTGCCCACACTCGTGCATGTAATTCAACACTCAATGAATAAAACACCACCATTTTTAATCATTAATTCGCGAAAATACACAAGTTTAAGAAAATAATAGAATGCAACGACATGATTTTTCCGTGTTCCCGCCAAAACTCCATCATGGTATTTAGTTATAATACATTTTAATATAATTACATACTTACATATTACTGTAGTCAACAAATTTTAAAATTCACATTATTTCCTAGTCTTGATTTAATTTTATACAATATACCTACTAGAGGTCGCCCGCGACTTCGTCCGCGTACGGAAGAAATTCGGCCCGCTCCCAAAATTCACCATCTAAAATCATCCCGAGCAATTTTTTAGCCCCCTCAACTCTACCGACTACCAACACTACCGAGTCTACCTACTCCCCCAACCGCCTCACCCCTCCCCCCAATGACGCCCAACCCCCGTAACAAACATACAGTCAAATTGAGAACCTCCTTTTTTAAGTCGGTTAAAAATGGAAAACAGACGTAATATCAAGAATCAAAATTTTATTGATACGACTTAGAAGATCTTGCTAAGGGTTTATCAACCACTTAATTTTTTGCATACATTTCGGAACTACGCGAGCATAGAGGTATGAATACCTCTATGTACGCGAGAACCTTTGACCTACTATAGTTACTGAGAATTTCTGAACAAAATATCGTGCATAATAGGGTAGATGACTGATGTTTAAATCGTTGAAACCAATAGCTCTGATGAAGAATTTAGGTAAATATAGTATGTTTATTGAAATGTAATTTAAATCGGTTATTGTACTGATATATAAGCGTTTAAAGTTTTTGGTAGAGACAACTCTGTCCCTTTCCCACAAAACAAAAAATGACGTCACGCCTTACTTGTCAGAATATAATTTATATGGCGTACTGAGAAGTGACGTCACGATTTGCTGTGTCGCCTCTCTGTCTAGCATGATATTAAAATGCTTATAAGTTGCTTATTTTTGATCAGATTTTCTTTTTCTTTTCATTAATCAGCTATATTTATGGGCCACATTTTAATAGGACAATAAAAAAAACCAGTCATCTAGCCTATTAGTCAGTCATGGTGTAACTTAAGAGACCTCCACGTTGGTACGTATAATATCGTGCGATTGTTCATGTTACGCTAGTATTTTTCAACTTTTTCTAAGCGCTCTAGAAACTAAAGTTGCAGAGCGATTTTGGTGAAAACTTGGAATTAAGGTTTCAGTACCATTTCCTATAATATCTCAAAAATTTACCGCTCTAGAATATAAGCTAGATTAGATAGAAAAATCAATTTACGAGCAAACGACGTCATATTTTCCAAATTACTTAGACCTCTCCGCTAGTCTCTCATAAGCCTGGTTTTTTAGGGTTTCTTCTAATCGAAACGAAAGCTTCAGAGCTACAGTGGCGAAAACCAGGATTTAAGGTCCTATAACCATGCCTAATAACACCTCAAAAAATCAGGACCGTAGGATTTTTTATGAATTTCCCATACTAACGAAAGTTTCTTTCCCGGAGTAATATGTACGTATATTATTATGTTTTTGCAGAATAGAATAAAATACACTTAAGTAACGACAGGCTGATTCAAACTTAATGGCGGCTATTAACCAAACTATTAGCGACTATAATATATTATCAGATAACAGAGATTTTACCACGAGTAAAATGTCGTAGGTACAGTGAAGGCGAGGAAAGCCAGGTTCAGTTCACAAAATGTATATTCTAATCACAATAAATAATATTGTAAAAACTAGTATGTACCTACCTACTGCAATAAAATTTGAATATTGTTATTCCCTTTATGTTATTGGCAATAACTAAAAAAGAATTGTACCTCCATACACTCATGCATAATATGATTTTGTTCAATGCAGCTAAGACCTAAAGCATACCTAGCACGCCTCAATAAGTTTTTGCTAGTACCTACCTACTCATATTTTTAAAGAAACATGATAAAAATATTGTTAATATTTTTTTTATTTTCACGTCCATCACTATTGTAAGTATTTTGATAATGACTCATACATCGGCCTTACTTAATAAACTTCTCAACCGTTAGTCACTGCTTAAGATGCTCTGCCATCTTCTCTCTGACGTGAAGTGTAACATTCAAGAACAAGACAGAGAAGTTTAAGCAGTGACTAAGAGAATCGAGATTATTTTAGGTAAGGCTGTTTATAGCCTAAGTATAACGAACGCTATAAACTTAAGAATCCCACAAATCCCTAGCTGAAGTAAACACATAGAGGTAGAAATTAGTTCCTACCTCTATGGGTAAACATTTACGGCCTTACTTAAAAAAAAATTCAACCGTTAGTCACTGCTTAAGATGCTCTGCCATCGTCTCTCTGACGTAAAGTCGCACGTGCTAGAAAAGGACAGAGAAGTTTAAGCAGTGACTAAGAGAATTGAGATTATTTTAGGTAAGGCCGATACTTAAAAAAACTTTTCAACCGTTAGTCACTGATTAAGATGCTCTGCCATCTTCTCTCTGACGCGAAGTTGCACGTGCTAGAAAAGGACAGAGAAGTTTAAGCAGTGACTAAGAGAATCGAGATTATTTTAGGTAAGGCCATTATTTGATTGGAATTTGGTACCTATAGATCTCAGATTCAAAACCTTTAATATTTTTTTTATTTCGTAACTGTGTTGGACATAGTCCTCGAATGGCGAATTATATATCACAAATAACGATAAAAATAATATAAACCTATTTCAGATACTTCGTTACCGGAGACGACGAAAATCTGTAAGTATAGGTATAGTATTATAATAATAATTGTCTTCGGTAGGTATAGGTATGGGCGTATAGGTTCTTTTAAAGCGGTCGACAATCGATCGATTGGTGTGGTACCTAACATCTTTAAGTATACAGGGTTAGTTCTAATCAGTTAGCATCCTTTTAAGGGCATATTCTGTACATCAAAACAAACAACTTTTACTATGGGGCCAACACTGATTATATATCTTCAATAATCATGAAATACGCGAGCGAGATAGCGGGGGCTAGCTTCAGAGCCATAATAAAAATATCCTTAAAACATTGCAGTGTTTAATAGCGTCAATAGTACATTATGATACAAGTGTGCTATGTTGGTAATTACACTAGAGGCGGCATTATGCGCGCAAGCCGCAGGCGAGCGCGATAGGGAAACCGAGAGTGTATTGAAACATAGCACAAGGGTTTCAACGACTGTTTTCATCACACTTGCGAGGAAAAACAAACTTTATTTGATAATAATCAACCACACAGAGAAAACGTCAACAAACATTTGCGGAAAATGGCGCCCAAACCAGCAATGCGCGAGTAGGTTGACATTTACTGCAGCGGCATAAGAACTCTTTGTTGGTATTACAAAAAAACTGTAAGTATTACTTCGTATTTCGTATACATACGTCTAATTGCAGTCACGTACAAACTTGACTTTACCGGGTTATACCTATTATAGCACAAGTGCCGTAATGTAAAGTAAAAAGCACGCGTGCGTAATGGCTTGGATTATGAGCCTAAAACCGATGCAATAAGATCCACTTTACGAGCAAGTGTGATGAAAAGAATATTACAGTTCTTCCAGATAGTAGTGATGGCAGGTAGATACAAAGAGAACTTAACACTACGTTATAGGTAGGTAGTTGGCTCGTTGGATGTCTGCTACCGTACTCGCGACCGATTTTGCTCATATTTGAAATTCTTATTGAGAATTGAGTACCCAATGGTTGTGCAAAATTTTATCAAAATTGGCTGGTAAATGGTGACGCAGCAAACGTTCCCCCTAACTTCTGTCAAAAGTCGCCGACGAAATTTTTTTTATTACCGTACCTTTATAATTCCCAAGTTTAGTCGACCCAGTAATCGAGGACCTACCAGATGAATGCTTTCACATGAATGAAAGTGAAAGCATTCATCTGGTACTTCTAGTTGATGCAAAGACTGCTCGCTCGTCGCTGGGTCAAATTGATTAAATTTGTGATTATTTATATTTTAAATGAAACCATAGCACAAAAAAATATATTTAATCTATTGTATACATTTCAGGCAAGGTGAAAAAGAAAATCAAGATAATATTACAATTAAAAGATATGCAGTAGAGGAAGGGTACTTGCCGTAAGTTGAACAATAAAATGCATTAATTAGTTAAATATTTTGTTTGCCTGATCTCAATTATTGTAGGAAGGTAGAACCTATTAGTAATTAGGTACCTTAGGTACCTTTTACTTAGCAGTATAATAGGTATTAAGTATACTTGAATTCCTATATAAGTTAGGTACTTATATTTAAAATAACAAGACAAATTCCTTTTTACTTATCTATTACAAATGCTTGTGAATTCTAATTAAATTCAAACTAGATATAAAAGCCAAATACACAATACTTCTTCTACCCTATATTGATGCCAGGGTCCATACCATACATTCTTATTGCGGGACCGAATAGGCTCAGCTGCCGATGCTGTGCGACCGCGAACCATATTGCGGGGCGATAAAATGTACAGTCGCGCAGCGTCGGCAGCTAAGCCTGACAGCCTGATAGCTCAGTTGGTAGCATGTCTACCTTCAGAGCTGTAGGGCGTGGGTTCGATCCCCACCCAGGACAAAAATGTTTGTGACGTACATCGATGTTTGTTCTGTGTCTGGGTGTAGTATGTATTATAAGTATGAATTTACGAAAAAAAAAGAAAGAAAAAAAACGTACATAAGTATTCTATCAGCTATTTGGTTTCCATAATACAAGCTTTGCTTAGTATGGGGCTAGATGGCGCTGTGTGAATAATGTCCACCGATATTTATTTATTTAAGCCTATTCGGCCCCGCACGAAGAGTTCATGGTACAGGGGGCTTACGTAGGATCGAAAGGGTCAGAACCTTAGACCGTGTTTTTACCGAAGCAGAGACGTGTGACTGAGATTCGCGACAGATCTTGCGCTATGGCATGTATGGCTGAGCGCTCGTTACTCTTCGCGTTCTATCTCAAAAATGGACAACATTAAAAAAAAAACTCTACAACTTTTACAATAAATGCAAATACGATGTGAGGCAAAGGAAGAGAGATATTTTCAAAAATATGGTTTTCGCGATGTTTGACCTTGGAAAACTAAGGACTCTCACACGTGCCCTATGAGACTTTTGAGATAACATTTAGAATGCTAAAATAAAGGTTTATACAATTCAAATTCAGCTTATTCAGTTTCATAAATAAATAGGGAATCTGGCGTATCCGCTTCCCAACTACACGGTTGCCATAATCCCCACGCTTGGCTTGGGGATCGCAGAATGCTCACCACCATTAACCGAGGGGACGCTGCTGCCCGTCCTCCGGTGGTTCTGGATGTAATTTTATGCCCAGGTCCACGCACAGCGCATCGCGTTTCTATCAAATATATGTAGCACTACTTTAGGCCTAATAAATTACATATAGTTTTATAACCTGCTTTTTTTCAGTCCCATATTTGGCTCATTCAAGTACAACGCTATTCTTCACCAGTTCGACCTTCCAGAATCGAGCCATATTCCAATTACAACTGCTACTGCACATAATATCCTGGTAATTTCTGCTGACCTCACATCTACATATATAATAAGTGGGGTCCTAAAAATTGATATACAGATTTTTGTCCGCATCTAGTCATAAACTACTGTAGTCATAATGATACTTGCACATAATTTTTTACCGGCACAATTATTTTTATCCTTGTATTTGTCGATCCTAATAGTACAATACAATACAATACAACTTTATTGCACACCAGAAATATAGAACAACTTACAACTAATCAGGGTACATTATTTGGCAGTACAAGGGGCGGCCTTATCATTAAGCGATCTCTTCCAGGCAACCTTTGGATGGACTGGACTAACGAAGGGAAATGCAATTACATACATACTGGTTATACATCCTAAGATTTGTTGTCATAAATAGTGATGTTACTAATTTCTTTGTTCATACACTTGATGGTCCTAAGAATGATTAGTAAGCTAACTTTATACCAAATCTCATCACCCAATTATTTTTCTTCGTTTTTGTTTCGTTGTTTTACTTGTTATTTTTGTGTTGATGAGGTTTGAAATGGGTGACAGATCCGAATCAGAGCACCCCGACTCCACCTAGTCTTGTGGGCCCTACCCCTAGTGTATAAAAAAGCCACCCAGAGTCAAACTTGAGTTGGTTAGGTTGAAAATTAGTATCAGATCCGTCTCAGAGCATCCTGACTTGAGTTGCATCAAACTAACATCAAGAAGTCTGTCGATAAAGTACATTCCTAAACATGGTTTCCATTGTTTTGCTGAACGAAGGCCTCCCCCTTAGACCGCCACACTGTACGACAACCTGCCATTTGCATCCACCGGTTGCCCGCGACTTTTACTATGTCGTCTGTCCACCTAGTGGGAGGCCCCGCCTACGCTGAGTCTTCTGGTTCGCGGTCGCCAGGAGCCTATTGAGATTATTAATCATTGCAGAGAAGCAACACACGATCAGCAAATTTGGATACCAAGCAGTCTCGCCATCTGTACAGCACCGCAGCACTATTCAAAACCGTGATCAAAGCCAAGAGAGCAAGTGAGAAGAAAATTACTGGTAATGCCACTGCCACCGCTAAAGGGGACGAGAAATTCACGAAAGCCGGAGTAATAATATAATAGATAAATAAATAAATAATAATTCTAATATAAAGTTGGAGAAAATAAAGATTTTTCTATCGGCGCGGCGTTTCCTTGAAAAATTAAGATATTTTTTTGCGATAGGCCTTGTAAACGCCGCATCATTGTAGTGAGTATCTAAATCGTACCAGCGATAATGATAAGATGAATGGACGGGTAATTGGGAACAAGGATTTTGAAGATTATATGTTGAGCGCCGGCTCTCCACTCGCTTCAGTCATACCCTGCCTTTGCGACATGCTAGCCATACGATACGACAATACAAACTTCTAATACATGTACATGTGTTCTCTTTTTGTCTTGTAGTAATTAGATTCGCTATCTCTATTTTCCGGCAAATGTAATATGCATACATTTAGCTAGGTATGCTTGATTGTGTTGTCTTATTTATTTTGATCGATTTGCATGCGCTGGGCCCGTCCATTCCATTATCGCCGTCGCTGCATCGCACTACATTTTTGTATTGTACAGAAAATTACGTTACTTAAGTAAGGCCCCTATATTATGTTATAGGTTCTAGTTAGTACCCATACCCATAGTATAATATTATCTTTGGTTATGGGTAACCGAAACATAAGTAAGTATATAAACAAAAATTACACACGCAAAATGTACAAACTAGCAAATGCAGTAAACGCAAAAAGTAGGTACAGACGTAAAATGTGCCTTTAAAAAAAACATGAAACAAGTACGTTTTTCTTTGTAAATAAATTAACAATAAAATCAATCAATTGATCGATTTTAGTAGATTATTTTTTATTGTACCTGTTTACATTTTATTACATATAAGTTGGATTGAAATATAAATAGGTAAGCGTATAGCATAGCATAATCAGCCTAATCAACACTTTTAAGTATTGCCACACTCGTCGGAAACACCCTGTATGGCGTGCAATTCATTCCTGTGGTTCTGTCACATTCTATGAAAGTTAGGTAAATTTTTGGACTACAATGTATTCAAACATCTACTATGCCCGTAATATTAAAACCCAGCCACTATTTTGTTTATAAACCAGTTTATTAGCTTGTGGTGCACTAAACCATAGATTAAGGTGAAAGGTAAAGGCAAAATGAAATTGCGCATTTAGCAGCCGGCACGCCATCTATCCAGTAATGAGTGCATTAGTTTGATTCCATAAGCCATTACCCGCGCGCCATCTAGCCGCAAAGCAGTTTAACAGTTCGATAGTGCACACAGCACTGCTGTGTGTGTGTGTGCTACGTTTGATTTCACAATGCCACAAGTGATACCGTCAGTGTACGATAGGGATGACCGATATGACCCAACCATGAAATATGAAAAATAGTGGTCTATACAGCTGTTTCATATTTCATCTATTACACCTTGAAATGACAGAACCCTTAATTTTTTTTGTATATAGTGATATTTAACTCTATACTCTATTTATTTCTCTACATGGAATAAAGTAAAAATAACTGTAGTACTAACATAAGTTTAAGAATATTTTTTGAATGGGCATAAGCCTTTATTAACTACAACAAACTACAAAGTCTACTTAGCCTACTACACAAAAAAAAGGATTGTATACAGACCGATGAAAGCCTAGAGAAAATCGAAAAGTTCAAACCCACTACCAGTCGGCAGCGTACCCAGCATGCTGGCGGCATTACCACGTTGAATGGCAATATTTCTGCGTCGGGCCGAATAAACGCCAGCATTTTGTTTACGCGTCGCGTCGACTCTCGGATACATCGGATACATTTTTGAAAAGAAGATTAGCTCCCGGTCCCCACGGACCCAATATCTCAACACCAAACGGCTCAAATATGTAACCAGTGTATGGGACTGGTGTTTTATTTGCGATTACAAGTTTGGCCTTGTAGTCAAAGTTGTTCAAAATGATTAGTACAATGACCCTGTTTTGGCGTAGTACACCCCAAGTGGTAAACCTGTATTGTACCTATTGCTTCACTGAGTCATCATATTGCTAACCATGTGAGCTGCGCCGAACGCCACCGAGAGAAAGGCTATCAGAATTATGGCTCGAAAGTACCTGAAACAAGATTATAACATTTTATATGATATTGATTAGATTTTATAGGGTATTTTTAATGTTAGGAAACAGCCCGCCTGCCAACTATATTGCCCCAACTGAAAAACTCCCCCCAGGCAATACTGAGCCATGGCCCACCTGCAGGGCTAACATGCGCACCGCGAGAAAATTTTGTCGTGTCTTTATGTCGTGCGAAAACGAGACAAACTTATACAGATTCGTAGCCTTGTCCTGTTTTTAAGAATCGAGAAATTTTTCTCGCGATGCGCATGTTAGCCCTGCTGGTAAACCCTGCACCGATTGCGGTCCCAGGTAGGACGAAGTCGGGATAACATGGCAAAGTGGTGTGTGCCCGCAGACGATGTCACATCTGCTGGACTGTGCGGCGTGCCCTGTTGTATAACCTGCTCCCTTAACGACCTACATAAAGCCACGGACAGTGCCATAGACGTAGCAAGTTTTGGTCGAAACACTAAGAAAATATTTTCTGTTGTTTTAAGCTGAAAACAAAATATCGGACGCGTCCATCGGCCGCGACGTCAAAGTAGTTTACAAAGTTGTATGGACCATAAGAGCTCTAAACGAGTTTTGGCAGGAACACGGAAAAATCATGTCGCTGCATTATATTATTTTCTTAAACTTGTGTTTTTAGCGAATTAATGATTTAAAAAAGTGGTGTTTTATTAATTGAGTGTTGAATTACATGCATGAGTATGGGTTGGGTTATGGGGTGAGTTTGGGTGGTATGGTATTAATTAATTTCTAATATAATCACACACACACACATCAACAACCGGAAGACGTCCACTGCTGGACGAAGGCCTCTCCCTTAAGGGGGGGGGGGGGGGGGGGTTGGTCCAATATAATAATAATTTTTAATTTGTACTATTATGGATCTCTGTGTCTGAAAATAAATGTGTATTTTTTATGGGCAAGTGGTATAATGTGCCGAAACATGTCTTTTCGTGTTGTTTTCAAAAGTGCGTTAAACGCCCATAGTGAAGTCGCCACAACTTTACTAGGGCATGACTTAGACTCGACTGTGACTAATTTCGTGTGACTGACTGATTTGACGACACTTATATATAACTTGACACTATTTAGACTTGAAAATGCAAAATACTTGATACTGGCTGAAAGCACAAAGTGCGAGCCAAAAACCAAAAAAAAACATACAAAAAAATGCTCTAAATGACTTACCAAGTGAATTTGGACTTCTTTAACGTCCTTATGATCCTCTCAGTTTGACGCAGTGTGTTAGCAACATCACCAGAGTTGTCTATCACGAAATTGGACTTAGCCACTTTGTCTTCAAGCGGCATTTGACACTTAATTCTCTTCTTAGCAACTACTTCTGAAAAGTCGTTCCTTTTGCAATATCTTTCAAGCTGCTGGTGGTCTTCACTGCAATTTAATAGAAATACTGGTAACAAGCAAGCAATCGGAAGTAACAATGGGCTTGCTGACTAACAATCCAACTGGATTACAGAAACTAAAAATTGTACCCATGAGGTAAAAGTACATTGTGTCGGGCTGCAGCGGGGTGGCATTATATGTGATTATTTTCATCTCGTAAGACTATATACATACATTATTGTACTGCAGTAGTTAGCGCTAGGAAGCGCTTAACAAAAACTGTATGGGGCTCGATAACGGTGCGAAAACGAAATATAGTTTATGGAAGACTACTATTTTCAAAACTCATACAATTTATTTTATTTTTAATATGTGCTGCTTGCGTTTGACTGCCATCTCGTCTGATGATAAACGAAGATGCAGTCTACGATGGAGCACGCTTGCCTAGAAGAAACCGATTCACTCGCGACTTGAAGACACCCAGATTATAATTATCGGGAAACACCCACTCGGGCAGCGCATTCCACTGTTTAGCAGTTCGAATAAAAAAAGTGGAATCAAACAGTTTCGTACGAGTTTTTGGTATATATCATAAAACTGTGTAATTTTTTTGACTTCCTGGCCGTCCGATAGATGAATGAGCAGGGGGGAATAAGATTATGCAAATCCGACACACACTCTCCGAAATGTATCCGTTAAAATACCGATAGGTTAGCTACTTTTCGACGATGATCGAGGCTTTATTAAAACAGGTAGGCACTGCCAATACCAGGGGCATTACAGATGGGGTGATAGCTAGTCAAATGAGTACTAGAAAGTTCTTTACCACATACCACCAAGATAATGGTTTCATAATGTTTTCCTTCACAGGCAGCTAAAGCTCATTTTTGGAGTTTGAGCCCATGCCTTGAGCTTATACTAACACATTAAGCACTGAGTTAGCATCACTACAAAAAAGACCATTGTCAATGACAGACCATTTGCATAAATTAGGTTCAAGAGTTCACATCTATCATCTTGTATTATGAAGTCAATGCATCCTTGAGTGATCTTGAATATATTCCTGACTCTTTAATTGTCTTCAAAAATAAACTTACAAAGAACTTAAATGGAAACAATCGATAACAATCTAAATCTACTATCTACATTTTTTTTGATGAAAACTAAATGAAACCAATGTCAAGTTATATTGTCTAACAATAAGTATATAGTTTTTCGTTAACTTTATACTGCACTACTACTATATAATATTATATTAGGCCATTTCAGATATATTAATGTTATTCTGTACAGAGCAGTAGGTATGTGGTGCACTGTGCAGTGCATGTATGTCATTTGACCTTTGTATTCTTATTCTCAACTAATGTCTTACCAGATACAACTCTCTGAATGCTGTAAACACCTGTTAAGGGTATACATATCAGAACTTTTTAGTCATGAAGATGTTACTATAGAAATTATTTAATATGTGTACTGTTGGTGTTTCTATATAAATAAATAAATCTATGGCTTACCAAACAACTGTGATTATCTTGTGCATAAAAGCCATCATTTTCCTGGTCTCAAACAGTAACGGCACTTCCATGACGATGTAGTTGTGTCCCGAGAAAAAATAAGATATTGCCATTCTCATCATAGCACTTTGGATGCGAGGATGTGTGATCGCATTCAATTTCTTTCTCTTTTCGAGATCATCAAAGACTATCTCACCGAGCTTTGCACGATTGACTCTGCCATCCAACATTAAAATCTCATCACCAAAATAGTCCTTTGCTTCTTTCCATCCTTGTGTTCCGGGTTCTAATACTGTAAAGTTGAAACAATAATATTGTACAATAAGCTAGATGACTGTTTTTTTTATTGTCCTATTAAAATGCGGCCCATAAATATAGCTGATTAATGAAAAGAAAATGAAAATCTGATTTTGATCAGATTAAACAACTTAAGCAACTTATAAGCATTTTAATATCATGCTAGACAGAGAGGCGAAGCAGCAAATCGTGACGTCACTTCTCTGTACGCCATATAAATTCTATTTTGACAAGTAGGGCGTTACGTCATTTTTTGTTTTGTGGGAAAGGGACAGAGTTGTCTTTAACAAAAACTTTAATATATTAGATTGTTTTTTTTTTTTTATAAACATACTATATTTACTTAAATTCTTCATCAAAGCTATTGGTTTCAACGATATAAATATCAGTCATCTACCCTATTAGCTGATACATCCTTTTAGCGTAGCTTGATAACAAAGTTTCCATTTTGGGCAAGGATTTTCCTCATTTCAACCAGCGACGGTGTTATTGGAACGGGCGCGCCCTGCGCTTGCAAATCATTCAAAATTAACAAGTCAACACAATCAAGCACACCTAGCTAAAATTATGCATATAAAATAGCCAGAAATAAATAACTATAATTATTAAAAAAATTATTAATTAATTATTATTATTTAATTATTTTTTATTATTAATATATAATTTGCCAGAAAATAGAGATAGCGAATCTAATTACTGCATGAAAAAAAGAGAACACATATGTACATGTATTAGAAGTTTGTATTGTCGTATCGTATGGCTTGCATGTCTAGCCTAACATAAAATAAGTTGTTGACTGATGCTATACCTACTACTAAGTTGGATTGGCATGGGACATCTGCAGGACTCATGGGCCTCATCGAATAGGTGTAAGAATGGTATACCACTATATTAAAAAAACTCTTGCCACTAGCTTTTCGGTGAAGAAAAACATTGTGTGGAAACTTACACATAGCTCCAGAGAAGAAATTCAAGGTTGGTCAATAAAATGTTGAATGATTGTGATTCCAGCTAATAATAAACTGTAGTAGTACCAACTTTGTTGCCTGGCCCATGCAAGTGAGATGGGATTCCTTAGTGCTTAGGTGGATGATATCTATCACAGAACAGAGATCTACTGGATGTATCAATAATAGCCTAGGTCAGCATAACGGAACCAGCTTGTTCCAGGTGTTAAGCTTTTCACTAGAGGGACAAACTACCTATCCATTGGCCTCAGTTCTTTATTGCCCAGTAAGTAGACATATGATTTATCTAATTATGATGACTAAAAAAGTAATAATAATATTCCATAATTATGTAAGGGAGTCAGACGACTAGCGGTCAGGGCTGACTTAGGCTGTGTTGTAGCAGCTCCCTTTATTCAACCGACTTCAAAAAAGGAGGTTCTCTATTCGACTAGGTATATATATATATTATTATTTTTTATTTACCCTACTACTCCACCAATTGTGAACGGATTTTGATGATTCTTTTTTGTTCAGTAGGTAATACTTCAGAGGTGGTCCCATATACATTATATCGAAATCGGTTCAGTAGATTGGATTTTAAATCAAAATTACTAGAAAAAATGAAGATATCATCCAGTTATTTGAAGTTGAAGTCGGTTGTATTTAAAAAAAAAAGCGTATTATGAATCTTGACATTGTTGTTTGTCGTTTTGTGTTGACTGCTTTAAGTTTGAATCTAGTTTTTTTCAGTTTAGCTAGAGGAAATCTACCAATGCGGATGCAGCACCCCTATCATGGACGTTCGCGATTGCGATTGCGTTAGCATGCCATCCTGCTCGCACCAACCCACTCACGCCATGCGCCCTCCTGCTCTCGCACTTAGATGACTAAATCTACTTAGATGACCAAATGATACTACCATGTATCCTAACATTAACAACTGACTCTTGCACTATCAGATTAGGTTTCTAAACAGCCGTTTTGCAGAATGATGTTTCGAGTTCTTCATCGTCTGTGCGTTGTTTACTGACTTCAAAAAAGGAGGTTCCCATAACATATTTTTTTGTGTGCATGTACGCGATTACTCCGCCATGCTTCATTATGATTTGATTTTGATGATTCTTTTTTGGTTTGGTAGGTGATACTTTAGAAGTGGTCCCTTAAAAGCTTTATCAAAATTTGGTCAGTAATTTGGTTTTTAAACCAAAATAACTGGAAAAAAATCAGGAAAATATGAAGATGTCATCAAGGTACCCGAAACTGAAGTTGGTTGTTTTTTTAATTAAAAAAAAGCGTAATATATTAAAACTTATGCTATCATAAAAACTATACAGGGTTACTGGTAATCAGTTAGCATCCTTTTAAGCACATTATGTTCTTACCTTTTCTGGCGACTTCATCAGCATCAATAACAGCAACCCCGTTATCTTTGAATATTGATAGCACGGTACTCTTGCCAGTCGCTAAGCCTCCAGTAAGGCCTACAATAAACATCTTGCTCTTGATAATCACTGGCACTGCTAGCTCAACTAGCTAGTGTTTTGATTTGTACTATAAGCGCACTGTTAACTTTATGGAAGAAGATTATAAAGCATAATGAAGAATACCAATTTTATAATGTTAGTGATGATTTGTAAATTTTGTGGTCATTCAGCTAGATATTTTCAAAGAAATTGTATATTTCTCTGGATATTTTACATTGAATTTTAACAAAACAATCGTTTTTTGCGCTGCCTGCGTCAGTCTGTCGGGCTGTCAATGTCAAGTGTCAGCCAGCTGTCACAGTCACAATCACAAAGCCAGAATGTCGATGCGTGGTTCTTTTTTTTGTTTTGGCATCGCACGTGTGCAATCTGCCAGTGTCGAATAAAATATAATGCATTATCAAGTTTTTAGAATATCAAATCAAATAATTATGTTACACTTAAGCACTCTATTCACCATCATGCTAGCGGTACAGCCCATTAAGGCCGCTGTGCTGGATGACGGAGCGTACGCGTGCACGCATCTAGCTTCTGGGCCTGCGGCAGAGAAATTTACTAGGGATGCGTCGAGAGATAAAAGAAACCAACATGCTTCTCTGTCTTTCTACGGCTGAGTGAGCTAGGTTTTTGTTATCTTGCCTATAGGACAGGCTAAAGCCGTAAGGCCATACCACAAATTAATTCGTTTTTGTTTGTTCATGCAGTCATTGGAAGATTTTGACTTCGATTGGAGGTTTGAAGATCCGCTTACGCTCTTAGCTTGGGGGCTTGTGCTCCTCTCGTTTCGCGGGCCATTTTGACCTGATGCCTGTCGCCTCAAGACACAAGGTCTAAATGGGATAGTAGCATTAGCCAAAAGCCACTATAAAAAAAAGGTTGAATTAGCAGGCTTATTTTTTTGTTTTGCTCATAGAGCGGCTAAAGCCGTTAGGCCATTCCGCCTGGTTATACGTCTACAATTCGTTTTTGTTTGGTCATGCGTCCAAGAGAGAAATCCTTCCTCCGAGGGTCATGCAGTCCGTACTTGAGGCATTTCACAGACAAGTGTGGAACCTGTATCTTTCAATTAATTTTGAAAGGGCTCCTTGGAGGATCTAGCTGTCTCACGGTTTCGAGGTCCATTTTGACGTGATGTCAACTCGCGATCCATCTAATGCATCTATGAGGCACCATAGTGAGGCACTGAGACAATAGGTCAGTAGCTAGTTTAAAAGTAACCAGTATGAACAAAATATTGAATCTGCTGTACGTGCTACGTTTTTTCTTCTTTCCTCGTATCATATGAAGGTACTGCAAGATTATACACGACCGTTCTGCATGGGCGTCGCCAGGGGTGGGGCAGCCACCTAAAGATCAAAAATCAAAAATCGGCCGCGGCCTGCACGGGCGCCGCTGTCCGTAGTCTCGAACCTACCAATTTTATTCGGTTTCCAAACGGTTTCGGGTTTTCTACCTATTTGCGGCTGTCATACCGATATACCAAATGGACCGATTTTTGGAAACAGTATAAATCTACCGAATTTAAAGGGGAAATTTACTGATTTACTGATTTGTATTTTCTCGTTCGTGAACACTTCTCACCCGTCACCAGGGCTATTCTAAATGACGTCGGATTCGAAGAGAGGTCAAGAATGGCATTGGATTTTATGGTTTTTTTTTCAGATTATATCTACCAATTTCAGCTGGAAAAAAGGACTGTTCCTTATTGATTCTTGATCAACTTATCCTTTTTTTTATTATCCGGCCGAACTCGTCCGGCTGAATGATCTTAATTTATTTTCTTAACTCATCCGGAATGTAATCTTGACTCATCCGATGCTCTTTCCAAACAAAAAAAAACAGAAAGATGGATAGCAGCCAAAATAAGCATTATTAAACATCTTAGTTCTTAGAAATCTGTACAAGTCCGAAGCGTAATATTTTACCATTTTGATAATATTTTGAAAGAAAATACTTATTAATGTTGCCAAAATACAACCTTTTATAACATTTTTAGAACTTTTATAAGCTGTTGAAAAACAATTACACTGTACAAATACTACTTCTGTAAATATTGGCTGACGTCTTAATATTAAAATACTTCCTTTTTCGCAATAGAGAATGACTATATTGCAGAACCCGTCTGGGAAAGTACCACACATTTGCCAGTTATTCGACCGCCAAGCAGTAGAGTGCAAGCATTACTGTGTTTCGGTTTGAAGGGTAATGTTACCAGAGAAATTACTGGGCATGACGAAACTTGACATCTTATATCTCAGGTTGGGCGCAGTGCTGTGCAAGGCAGGATTTTATTCGCAGGTTCACATTTCTGTTGCTGCTATTGTTATGGGCAGGCGTAATACTTACCACCAAGCGAACTTCTTGCTCGTCTCGTAATCCATACTAAAAAAAAGGCTGTTGCGCTATAGTGTATTAATGTAACCAAGCTCAGCTAATTTTCATGTTAGAGGTACTTACACTGTATTTTTATGCAAACAGTACATGCTGTGGTATTTATAAAAATATTAGAGTCGGATGAGATAAGAATACAAAAAGGATGAGTTAAGAGTAAGTAATAACATGTTAAAATATCTATCGGACGAGTTGAGAATAGAAAACGGTTGAGTTAAGAAAAAATAAAACAAAAGATGAGATGTCATAGGGCGAGTGAGGAACAACCCGGAAAAAGTACTAATCTGCCGATTTTAGAGGGCAAATCTACTGATTTAGCATTTTCTCTTTCGAAAACACTATGAGCTGCTATGGCGTTTACCATTAATTCATGCGTCAGCTAACGCGCCTAGTAAAAAAGTGACAGTTCATATTTTAAATAGTTTAGAAATGTCAACTAAAGCATTCAAAATTGACCACATTGTTTGTTAAACAAAGTACTTGCCCATGGTATTTCCCAAAGAAATTCTGGTATTTCCTATGCTTTTGTTCTTCCTCAGCACAAATTATAGAATTTGTAGTTTGTTTCCCTTTTAACCGACTTCAAAAAAGGAAGAGGTTCTATACTCGACGGTATGTAAGTTTTATTAATGTTCGTTGATTTCTACGTCGATTATGATTATTATTATTTTTTTATTTGTAGGGATATACTCCCGAGGTGGTCCTATATTATTTGAAGTCGGTTGTATTATTTTTTTATTAAATTTTACTTGTTCATTAAACAAATGCGAAAAATCTTGTCATGACCGGAAAATTGTACTCTTTGCATGCATCTTTTCGAAGATCGGATTGAATTGGCGCATCAGCACTGGGACAACACAGGTTAACAAAAAAAGTTAGAATCAATAAAATAATTCTAGATAAGTATTTCATTTTCATTTATTTTCAACTAATGCGTCCGTGTACCTAATCGTCCATTTAAGGGGGCGACTAATGCCAAAAGTAAGAAAAAGGTGTATTTTTAAACACATAGTTTAATGATATAGAACGTAAATATTCAAATTAAAAAAACACTACAGGTATGGGAAAAACCTAAAGAAGCCGAGTAACCGAATAGAATATTGAAAAATAATCTGGTTTATTAAAAAAAAATACAATTTACCACCAAAAAAGAAACTGTTTTAATTCAAATGCTCTAAATTATCAGCGACAGCACCACATTATTTTTTACGAATTACATAGCCATACTAATGTTCTAGCACAGTAGCCGTTTATTTTTTTTATTTCATGCCTACAATTTGAATAATTTAATAAAATCCCACCTAAATTGTTCAAAGCCATCATCATCATCAATTGTATCATGCGGTTTTCGACTCTAAACTAATGCAAGACGCGCGGGTGAAATCTGATATTTTTCTGGCATTAGTCGCACTCTTAAGGTAAACAAGATAGGTAAATGTAACCTACCTTATAAGGTAGGTTGCATTTACCAAAACGAGGTAGTATTTTTTCTGTAAAAGAAGTGAGGTTCTATTGACTCGTCAGGCTCCGTTCTGTTTGCGCGTGGAACTCCCCAAAGGAAGTAAATCTCAGTAGTGGTGGTGCGGCGTCGGAAGGTCCGCTTGGTGCGCTGGGTAGTGGTTGTGGGGGGAGACGAGGGTATGTATATCCAAGGTTCCGTAGACATCTCTACGTTAACTGTGAATAAATATTTTGAAGAATTTTATAAGTAATATAAATAATAAATAAATGTAGCGCTCGTGGCGTAGCTTGTCTAGGTGATTCTAAATCACCGATGTTAAGCAACGGACGGTCCGGTCAGTCATCGGATGGGTGACCGTGACTGGCATTTATTTCTGAGCGCTACCATGGGTCGGACGACACGTAAAATTTTTGGTTCCGTTTGTTTGTTCTAGTTTCTATAACAACAACCGTCAGCCATGTCAGAGGCCTTCGGGCGGCACATTAACTCCGACACTAGGGCTGACCACTCAGTCTATACGAACTTACTTACTTTAATAAATAAATAAATGGTGGACGTTTTATACAGTGCAATCAAGCCCCAAACTAAGCAAAGCTTGTACTATGGGAACCAGATAGCTGATAGATTACCTACTTACTTAAATTTAAAAAAACTAAATGTATATTACTGTAAATACGTAGATACTTATAAAAAATATTACTATAAAAATAAAAATAAAACTATCTATATATATGTATATATATATATATAGTCACGAACGAACCCTAAGACTTAACCCAAAAAACACATACAAACAGAGCAAACATATATGTTCGTAAATTTTTTTACGTTTTCTTTTCGACCAGTCTGTCGGGATTTATAATATAGTTTTAGCAACCATGTAGGTACGGATTTCCTTATGGACCACTGGCTTATCGGGGAAAGAACATATCGAGAAAAAATCAGCGTATGTACTATGCTTTCAGAGAAGAAAGGTGTTATCGAGAATAATATAATTCTAGTCAGAAACACAAACATCTAAGAAAATTAGTAATTAATAACTGATTAATTTAACTACAATAAAATACGTGGTATCGACAATATTCGTGTGCACTTAATAAAATTTTATTTTCGATGATTTGTTTTGTTGCAAGTCAGCTTTTTTGTGAGTCAATCAAAAAACACAAATATTCCCTATGTTATTTTAACCAAAAATAACGAATGATTAAGTAATTATTTTTAAATAATTTTATTAATAATAAAATGGTCGTGTTTCGCAATTCTGCATATTATGATCCTATGTTGATGAATTTCGCAAATCGTAAAACGGTTTAAGCGGCAATCCATACTATAATTTTGGAATTCATTAGTTTGACAGTTTTCTATAGAAAGTCGTAAAATGTGCGAAGAAGATATAATTGCATAAAGTCAACATGCAGATTCGTTAGAAGTTATTCGAGAGCAACTTTTTACAATTCATTCTGGTAAGAATTCATAAGATGAACTGCTTTTGCGGCCATTTTGGACCCCCAGAGCTCCCCTAAAAGTGTGTAAGGATGAATGCCTGTTACACCGCTATCTAGGGATCCATACTAAACGAACCTTAATCACGGCAGAGAAAGGAGGAAGAACCACCTATACCCTGTTTACCGGCCCTTGAAAAAGTATTATCTTTACACTAGTTTATAATAGTAAGTGGTTCTATCTATAAAAATAATAAGCGCCGTTGAGCTTACGGTCGTATTTCGGTGGCGGTTCTTCAGTGCTGGAAGTTCCGTTGAAGAATACCGTGGTGGTCCATATGTCAAACTCTGGAATCCACATTTTTTGGTCGAGTGGTTCATAACCGAACTCTGTCATGTAAGCTTGGCCACGGTACTCATGCCGCAGGGTCGAAAAGTCCTGAAGGCAGATATTAGTAATGTTTTAAGTAAAATGTATACTAATATTTTATACTTTTAGTTTTACGGAAGTATTTTCGCGAAATTTTGCACACGTGACGATTAGGAATAATGTTTTTTTTCCAAATTTGTACCAAAATCTCGTGACGATGCGGACGTGACTTTTTAGATAAGTACTAGGCAACAACTTCTTAGTTTTTAATCGTTTCGAGTACTTGAATTTATCTCAGTTCATTTGATTTCATCAGATTGACAAAATAGACAATATCGTACATGTAACAGATATTATACGAAAAACAGTCCAAGAAAGAAATCCTTTATCCGAGGAAAAACATATATTTGCGTAAAAAACTCGTCACTATTGGTGAAAAATATTTCTGATTACACCTAATGCAAAACTTTGTCGTCACGGGTTTAGGCATTTGACAGCGTGGCAGAAAGTTGGCAGCTTCTTTAATCGAATGGATAAAATATGTATAAAATATTTTTTGCAGCAGATTGAAAGTTATAAATAAATAAAATAGAGAATAACTGTCGTGACTATGTTGGATTTTCCACCAAGCGCCATAACGCGGGGCAGGCTTTAATCAATGAGTATTAAATATTTTCCGAAAAATTATAATTTCAAGAAAATAGGCTAAAATATGGTAGGTAATGACGAAACTCTAGGCGGATAACAAATAACAATGGTGTTACCTCGTAGTATGTCCCTTCCTCCCACTTCCACTCTTGTATATCCAGCAGATGCATACTCTTCCGATGGCCCCACGCGTACATTTCGAAGAGACAAGCATCGCTGAACATTATCAACACGGATATCATGAAAGTCGATCCTGGAAATAGGTAGTTTAAGTTTAAGTAGATTATAATTTAAGCCGCCTTCATACTAATATTGTACCTAATTACAGTCATCATCATCATCAGCCGGAAGACGTCAATTGCTGGACGAAGGCCCTTATTAGGGAGGGATTGCCGTAATCCCCACGCTTGGCAGGCAGCTTGGATCTCGCAAAATGCTTACCATCAAGTACTATTATTTATTCTGTGTCATTAACCACCGAGCAGCATCTCAGTTAACCGTTAACTGAGATGCTGCGATCCTCAGGTGGTTCTGCAGCTTTAGGACATACCCAGTAGGGGGTACTTACAGTATGAGGAGATAATCTTGGAATAGTTTCTTTATCACTTCTATTCACATACTTTGTTAGGTTCGGAGATTAAATTACCTACAACCGCCGTTGCATCATGTCAGGGACCTTCTAGCGACACATGTTGTAGTGGTAGGACTGTACTGCAGATTCCGCCTGGGGAAGTACCACACCTTTGCCAGTTATTCAACCGCCAAGCAGCATTAAAGCATTCATTACTGTGTTCCGGTTTGAAGGGCAATGTTACCAGAGAAGTTACTGGGTATGAAGACATTTAACATCGAATATCTCAGGGTGACGAGCGCAGTGCAGTGCGGCACAGGATTGTGTTCGCAAGTTCACAATTCTAGCACTGCTACTGTTAGTGGTAGGCGTGACGCTTACCACCAGGCGAACACCTTGCTCGTCTGGTCACTTGATTGTATATTAAAAAATATATATAACATTAGCTCTGACACCAGGGCTGGCCTCTCAGCCTATACGAACGCACTTACTTACATTACACCGCTTGGCTGCTTACCTCTATAGTAGTAGCAAGGCGCTTTGAAATTTTCTCGCGGACAGTAGTGTCTAACGCTCATTTCAGATGTGGCGGACGCATTTATCAGTTCTAACGTGAGGCAGGTGTACTCCACGGCCTCTGATATCGTCATCTGTAGACAAGAGACGATCCAGTCACAGAATATATAATAGTACTACGTACAGAAAGTTATTTCCGCAAAGGAATTGAAATAAATAAGGTCTCTATCTACTAGGCAATAAAGTAGCAATTCAACTCGCGCAGCGCTGGATACCGCTTGCTATATCCACCTATACCGCTCTCTTTCTATCACGTATGCTTAGTTACGTGCGACGAGGCTAGCGTGCGGGCGGCGACTGACTTTTGCCTTGCAAAAAAAAAAGTCTCCACCCGGGACGGAGCGCCGGCCGAACATACCTAAACTGCGGAGTGACACCTCCCTGATCCAGTTCGATGCTGTTTTTTAGATCTTTATCTCGTGCTTTTTCGGGCAGCTAATATGTTGAATTATGGTTATTTAATTGCGGGAGATTTATTTATTGTATTTATTTAAACTTCATAATATTTACCTCAACAATTAAAAAAAAAATACAACCGACTTCAACTTCGAACACCTGGATGACATCTTCATATTTTCTAGTAATTTTGATTTAAAAACCAAACTACTGAACTGATTTCGATAAAATTACATGGAACTAGCTCTGAAGTCTTACCTACCGAACAAAAAAAGAATCATCAAAATCAGTTCATAATTGGCGGAGTAATCGCGTAACATACATACAAAAAAAACATACAGTCGAATTAAGAACCTCCTTTTTTGAAGTCGGTTGAAAATGTGGTATCTTTCATAGGACGGCCGCATGCATTTCGTTTTGAAATAATATTTAAAAGAAAAAAAACCGTTAAGTGCGAGTCGGACTCGGACTCGCACCACGAGGGTTCCGTACTATCACAATATCTATTATGTTCTATGTAATCCTCCACAAAACGAACATACTGTGTAAATTTCAACCGGCTACATAATACTGTAAGTACACGAGATAATAGGTTGTTGAAGATCGGATAGAAAATGAAACAGAACCAACCCAAACAACCCAAAATAAATAGCTGTTCCATTCATTATATCGTACCCAATTATATTTTACTATCAAGAAAATATTGGCTGCTCCATAATGAACCAGCCAATATTTTCTTCACGATTTCATCAGGACCATTACATAATATAATATTTTATGTAAGCAAGTTTTACATCAATGACTAATGGTACAGTTAATTCGTTTCGGTTTACTATTACCATGCCGCGTAAGCCTGTATAAGTCGTTGATTTTAGAATCCTACCCACATTGTATGTCATGAACTGATATTGCGAGTTGTCAGTCTCTAGCTTGATGACCTCTCGGTAAACACAGTTGACTTTTTCCTCCATGTCGCAGGCTCCGAATCGCTGGTAAGCCGAGCTCTGGCCAGGCGCCGTTGCCGATCCACCCACAGCTAAAAGGACCAATCATCAGATACAGTATTACTATTAAAATTATGCGCAATAGCAATTAAGCAATTTTCGTGTTTGAGAACGAGATGAGAATAATTTTTGATCGCAGCTCAGCATTGCAGCATTGGATACGAACGGAAACCTTTCCGATTGAGTTGTGAAAACCCCTGCTGGATCGAATCGGATTCGATTCGAAAAGTACTATCACCATCTTCGTCTTCTGCATTAAGAATGACGGAGACAGACAGTCTAGTTTCCGAGTGGATACCTTTCCAATTGGGTTTCTAATACCTACACAGATTGCTAAACTTTGTGCAGGTCCATAAGTGAGTTGGACCGCTGCTGTTACTTTTTTATTTAGGTAGCAACTAAGTCAAAAGATATCAAAGCAATGTTGACATAGTTGTTTTTCTATTCTGTCTGTATGATACCAGTGCGGCATAACATTTGGGTTTGACATTTTGCTAGCTATCGTATTCTAAACCAAACGGGCGGTTTTCTGAAAAAAAAAAAGTATATAAAAATCCGTTAAATGGCGTTGACGGGGCGCGATTCTGAATATTTTCACTACCTAGTCGCTGTGATTCTGAAGATTTTGAATGAATGATACAAGGTCAAAAGTTCAAAAAATAAAAAAGGTTATTTCATTTACATCAGTCAGTTCTGTCGTGCTTTTTTTTGTGGTTTTTGTTTGTCTAACAAAATACTTGCCCGTGGTATTTCCTATGCTTTTGTTCTTCCACAACACAAATTGGTAGTGTGCTGTGTGTTTGCTTTTATTATTAAACAAATGAAAAAAAAAAAAGATAATCGTGTTTCGGCAGCGCCATCTATCCTTTGGCTGTAGAACTACGTTCTGACAGCTGTCGGAAAACCTCCCATTGGAAAGGTTTCCACACGAAAAGGTTTCCACTCGGAAAGGTTTCCACTCGGAAAGGTTTCCACTAGGAAAGTTTATATCAATTTACACTATCTGTCTCCGTCGTTCTCCAACAACAACACCGAGATGGTGAGAGTAGTTTTCGAATCAAATTCGATTCGATAGGGTTTAGATATTGATTGAGATATAATCCTAGGATCCTAGGTTTAGATAATGCTGGGGGCTGAAGGAAGGAATCGTAATTATCTAAGTTCTCCTACACAAATTGTACTTATAGCTCCTGGCACAGGCATGGTGAACTAGGGTTATCTCGACTTTAGCAGAATTATAGTTATATAGGTCGCGTCATGTAAAAAGAACGCTGGCGGTTAAGTTGCGAGTAGGCGATTTATCCGTCTATTTGGTAGTATGAGGTGGTACCTAGCAATAACCGATATACGAAGCTGCGAGCAGAAGGCTAATTAATAATTATTTAAAACAATAGGCCTAGTACTTTTGTGCGCAAGTGTACACATGCGCAAACACACCCCCTCTACTTTCTTCCAGCGTTTTTTTTACATGACGCGACCTATACCTACCTGTACAATGATATTGACTTACAGCTTACACCTAGTGCATGGTAAAATGGTAATACTAACTTCTTAGGACGAATTTCTGGTTGTTGATCTTAGTGATTGTAATCCGTTGGAAGCGGTCCAGGCTGATTTTCACCCATGCCGCGTAACTTGCCATATCCAAGAAACGGGACGGCGCTCCACAGCCAGGCCCACGAGCACCCACGCCTAGCTATGAATAAAACTCTTAAAAGTCTTTATATACTTACGAATGGGGTTCAATTCAAATTCTTAGGACATTTCTTTAATTTTCTATGGCATTATAATTTAATTTTTATTTGACATCAAATAAATTTCTTTGTTAATATTTGTACGCCACACCAGGCGAGTACATGTGTACTTACTGCTTGTCTGTATGTTGTGTATACTCTACCTACCATGTTCTGACAAAATAAAAATATTATGATTATGATTCAAACGGTTTTCCTGCTATGTATTTCATCGGCCCCCGGTCCAATTGAACCTTTCCGATTGGGTTCAGCAGGGGTATTTACAACTCAATCGGAAAGGTCTCCGTTCGGATCCACATTCTCCGTCTCTGTCGTCCTGAATCTAAATGAATGGGACGGATAATGTAGATACGAACGGAAACGTTTCCGATTGAGTTGTGAATACCATGCAGAATAGTAGATCAGCCCCCGCATTGTAAACCCAATCGAATGGGGATCCACACTGCATTTTTTTCCACTGTCTAGGTGGCGCATCGTCTATGCGGCCATAGTCAACTGTGAAACTCATACATTTTGTTGTTTTTTGTGTTGTTATTACAACACAAAAAACATATTTGACATTTGACTCGGATTACCAGGGAGAATCTGCATAATACGAGTATACTAGTTTGTACAACAATCCTTTGCCTTGCTAATTAAAGCTCTGTCCAACATAAAATGTAAACAAACAACTATCTAACATACAAATCTATTTTCAAGCCTTCAACAGCTGCATAGATTCTGAAAACAAGGCACTGTACCCAGTATTTTTCCTTGGGCTAGATTATCGACAACGCCCTCATCAAGAGCAGATAAATATAAGCAAAGATAAACAATTTTGAATTTTTTAATAACACATTTTAATTTTTCAACAGTTGAATGTCGATTTGGCAAGATGAGCATTCCTTTGTGAAACTTTTGGACACGTCTTTGTTCATATTTGACCAGCAACTCGCTTGTGGGCTGGCCAATGTAGTCAATCTATACCAGCTGTTCATTGTTACCTGAAGAGATCTAGATTGCCTCAGGAAATAGAAAGGCAACAGCTTTATTATTAACAAATTTGTATTTTTCAAAAGTTGAATGTCGATTTGGCAAGATGAGCATGTCCTTTGTGAAACTTTTGAACACGTCTTTATTGTTCACATTTGACCAACAACTAGCTGGTGGGTTGGCGAATGTAGTCAATCAATACCAGCTGTTCATTGTTACATTAAAAAGATCTAGATTGTCTCAGGAAATAGAAAGCCAACAGCTTTATTATTAACAATTTTTTATTTTTCAACTGTTGAATGTTGATTTAGCAAGATAAGTATGTCCTTTGTGAAACTTTTGAGCACGTCTTTGTTCACATTTGACCAACAACTCGCTTGTGGGTTAGCGAATGTAGTCAATCAATACCAGCTGTTCATTGTTACCTTGAAGATATCTAGATTGTCTCAGGAAATAAAAAGCCAAAAGCTTAATTATTAGACAGAAAGGTATTTTGATTTAAATTTAGTAGCGTGATTATTTTAGCTATAATACGCAATCGCAATTGATCTAGCTAGGTATATTGAGCTTGCCAACATTACGCACGTGGTAAGAATGTGATATGACAACTGACGTTGACTGCCGTTCTAAAAATCGAATCCTTGCAACTACCTGTCTCCTGACTCACTTAAAACTGTTACGGCATTACTAAAAACGCCGTTCAAACTTAGTCACTGCTTAAACTTCTCTGTCTTGTTCTCGCACGTGACACTTCACGTCAGTGAGAAGTTGTCAGAGCATCTTAAACAGTGACTAAGGTTTGAGCAGCGTTTTATAGTAAGGCCGTTAATGTTTTTGCCGTCGTTACCAGCATCCAGCGCCCCCACACATCCCTCGACACGAGGGCTGCTCCGGAGTCCCAAACGCATGGATTATCTTCTTCCAACGCAACAGCGCACGCGACGTGGGGCGGACGCATCATCTTACTATAGAGCTACGGTAACAAGCAAACATATTCGCATCACATTGTTTTGGACTAGTTGGAACAAGGAGGTATAGAGATTCGTTACCACTAGGCCACATGCGTGTATCCTAACCTAAGCTTTCAAAAATAATTTGTCTAGTGCTTGTCTTGACACGTTCCTGATATATTTAACAAAATAAAGGAGGATTACTATTGTTTTTGATAATAAGATTTCATTCGAGGCATTGGCGTGCAGTCCATAAAGACAAAAAGACACTGCCTATCCTACCTAATTCTTCTAATATTATTTTATCAACGGGTACAATATTTTATTTTACCTAAAATAGTATCGGTTCTCTTAGTCACTGCTTAAACTTCTCTGTCTTGTTCTTGCATGTTACACTTCACGTCAGGGAGAAGATGGCAGAGCATCTTAAGCAGTGACTAACGGTAGAAAAGTTTTTTTAAGTAAGACTGACAGTATTCTGCTCGTTCATGCCAACTTAGCATTGCGCTTCTAGCGCCGCCGAGTGTCTCGGTAAAGACACAAACTATGCGTGCCTAAAAGTTTGTATGTGTGCTCTCCAGAGTTCACCTGGGGAAGTACCACACCTTTGCCAATTATTCAACCGCTAAACAGTAGTGTGCAAACATTACTGTGTTTCGGTTTGAAGGGCATTGTTACCAGAGAAATTACAGGGCTTATGCCCAGTAATGCTCACTGGGCAGTGCGGCGCAGGGTTTTGTTCACAAGTTCACCTGCTACATTTAAGGGCAGGCGTGACGGTTACCATCAGGCGAACATCTAGATCGTCTTGTCATTCAATACCATAAAAAACAATGGTGCATATTCAAAACTATGTTTTTTGCAAGTTTAACGTTTTAAAATTTTCTGCCTGGGTAGGCAGGCATGTCTAACAACTCTGTGCCGCCACTGATTCGAGGTAATATCGAATACGTAAATAATGTCACTTACATTAGCTTTCATGTAAAAATCTCTACATAGCCCTGATGGAACGTGAGCAACCGGGATCACTTGTTTTTTCAATTCGTTGTAATCTAAAAACAGACAAAAATTTAGGTGCCTTAAAAAGTGCCTTGGAGAATCATTAATTTTATAAAATATCATTTTAAATTACGGCGCTACTTAGATTTTATTTTAGATTTTAAGACAATACCTATCAGGATTTAAGATTCGAATAGTAGTACCTATTTATTAAACTGGTAAAATACAGGGTGTTTGTGTCTTTTTACCTGAGTTCGAACCACCAACACTCTAGTCGTTTTATCAACACTTGTTATTTTTTACTATAGCAATAGTAAACAAATTAAAAGAACACTGCAAAACTGCCGGGGCGTCCCTAGGTAAAAATGAATGATTACGTACCGTCTTGGAATTTTATGACGTAAAATACTGGATTCCTTAATAATTCAGGTGCAGGACATGCCGGCTTTATCTTTTCTGAAAATGAAACATAGGTTCTTTTTTTTTTTTATCATTATCACTGATATCGATTTGGTCGAAGTGATCATTCGGTGATCACCCAGAATAGTGTGATCAGTGATCACACTATTCTGGCAGACTATACAGTCACATCTGTTTTTGTACCGCCATGCACTGTTCTCTCGCCCTCTTGTCCCCAAAATGCAAATGCATTCAATGCTCTTTTAGATTTCGTATTTACTTATACGTGTATTTTTTCCATTTCTGTCTGACAAAAAAACAAACAAACAAACAGACAAATTATAAAACTGTACAAAACTGGACGAAAAAGTCCGGACAGCGAACTGCAGGATAATCTTGTTCAATTTCAATTCAATTCTTGATGTATGGCTTTTGTGAAGATGTTTCACAACTCCGCCACTGTCACGTAGAAAGATAGGCCATCAAACGCAGAGAGTTTGTTCGGTTATTAATACTGCAATATTCTTTGAAGTGTAGTGCAGAGTTTTTTTTTTTTTTTTTTTAATTTTTTAATTTTTGTCTTGTAACTGTTCGGGATCGCGATTCGGATCGTGATTTGTCATAAATGTCACTTTTCACTGTCACAGCTTCACAGTATCACGGTATCATTTCTCTCGCTATCGTTATCGAACGAATGCATTGATTTCCTTAATTAAGTCAAGCAAATCCGTCGTTCTTTTGGCGTTTCATCCTGCCCTGCAGGGTCAAATGAGTTTTGGCAGACAAGTGTCAAATTTTGACAACTCGTATCCGAATCGCGATCCCGAAAAGTTACATGATATCTCCGCTGAATTGAAAATAAAAGTGCCGAAAATAAAATGCAGACATTATCCGACCGGGCCTATATAACCAAACGGTTACAGACCTCGCGCTTAAAAAAGTTTTGCGTTGTCAAATACGTTACGTTCGTCAATTAATGTCTGATTTGTTTTCAGGCTCTCACCGTCTCTGACTGGGTCCTTGAGCTGTATTAGCGCAAGCGTGTTATAGGTCTCTCCGTACTCAGGATGCAGAACGTAATTCCGTACGCGTCGCCCGGCCGCTGACCAATGCTCGCCCAGAAGAACTCGGGATTTTTTCCTTAACAGAGACGATGGTAATTTAGATAGCCTAAGTAGCCGCGTGGCTTCTCTTAAATCCTAAGTAATATGGCAAACAATCAACTACATACATCTATGTATATGTTTGTTATTTGTGTAGATGATTTACGATAAAGTTTCCCGAAGACTTGGACTGATTCAGTTCTAGTGAAGCATAATTTTCTGATTTTAGATGTAATGTTTTAGTAATTCATAATATAAATAAATATAAAACTCCTCGCCAGATACAAAAACATCCAGAGCCCTGCGACGGTGATAAAATGAATTCATTATTACCATTATTATCACCTTATAAATATAAGGTGATAATGGGTGATAAAGGTGATAAGGTGATAATGAACATGTTATATATCTGCCTATACAATAGGCTAAATGATTGTTTTTTTTTATTGTCCTATTAAAATGTGGCCCATAAATATAGCTGATTAATGAAAAGAAAATGAAAATCTGATTAAAAATAAGCAACTTATAAGCATTTTAATATCATGCTAGACAGAGAGGCGAAACAGCAAATGACGTCACTTCTCTGTACTCCATATACATTCTATTCTGACAAGTAAGGTGTGACGTATTTTTTTGTTTTGTGGGATAGGGACAGAGTTGTCTCTACCAAAAACTTACGCTATATATCAGAATATAAATAACCGATTTAAATTATGTTTGCAATAAACATACTATATTTACTTAAATTCTTCATCGATGCTATTGGTTTAACGATTTAAACATCAGTCATCTACCCTTTTACCTATAGGTTTAGCTTTAGGAACTTATATTATTTCTTCCGGAATGGAATCTGATCATAGGGACGATAGGAGACTAGGAGATGTCATTGGTGTGTATAAGGAACGGGAAGAGTATAGGGTTCTGTAGTGCTCTCTTAGTCGACGAGAAATCTTCTTTCATATGATGTGAAGTCACGAGTGAAACTAGATTAAATATGTGTGTAGCTGGAAATGCGCCCGTACCGTGTTGGATGTTTTGACCCCGCATTTTTTTACCTGAAGTCATGCTTAGGTATAGGTCCTATATCGGCAGCGTTGGCGATAACAAATTCAGACTGGATTAGAATGACCGTGGTCACCGCTCTTGCCTCGCCTATTTCTCCACCTGCAATATACACATCACATTCAACATGAAAATTATATCAAATGTGAGATTTGTGTGTAATTATGTCATGTGTGGAAGTGGGTGTGAATACCTATATGTCCACTTAAATTGAATGAAATTTAGAAGGAGCTTATTTGTTTACTCTTATATTGTGGTAAATTTTGAAGGTTTAAGTTGACAGAACTAAAATAACTAAAGTATTGCTGTCCTTATCTAACATGTCTGATAAAAAAATGATAGCGATATTTTAATTAGTATAATCTACTAATCCTTTTTTGTGTTGTGATCATCATGACTTATCATTTCTTTTGGTGGGTACAATAAAGAGTTAATCTATCTATCTATCTATCTATCTAATTTTCACACTGAAACAATTTCGATTTCTATAGGAAAGCGGATGAAACAGCGGGACGTAGATAGTTCGTGAATGATTGAGCAATAGAATAAATAAATTAAATAATTATTACGAATAGCTAATATTCGCACCCTTGAAGCTTACAGATGTAGGCTCAGCATGGAGGTTTCGTTATCCACTGTCGAATTTTCAGCGATCTTTTTTCGAGTGCTCATCCACCTAGTTTTGGCTATGCGGTTTGTTTTTCTGATTTAGTAAGATGATGTATACTTACGGTACACATAATAGAAAATCCCGACCCAGGGATACATGGTTGTCTCTACCTCTCCTACTGTGACTTCTACTTCGTGGTCTATTCCGCAGTCTATGAGATCCAGTTCTACACACAACGTGAATGGCACTGGAAATAAACTGCATGTAAAATAGGTATATTCCTTCAACTATCTGGGCCCTGATTCAGCTAACCACAGCCGAACCACTTCAGCACCCCTATTCAGAATGGCGTCGGGAACTTCCGATTAGAATTTTGTTTTCCCGTCTTTGTCATCCTGAATGTAGATGAGTGGGACGGATAGTGTGGATTCGAACGGAAACGAACCAAATTCGTGGTCCGGCCGCACCATATTCGATCGTGTGTTAACGCTACTATATTTATTCGAAAAAATTATACGAAACTTCATGGGCGTGAGCTGCCAAAATTTTGCAGACAAATCATAGACGTCAATAAGACGCTTTTAAAAAAAACGACTTCAATTTCGACTGTCTACCTGGATGACATCTTCATAAACCAAACTACTGAACCGATTTCGATAAAATTTATATGGGACCAACCCTGACGTATCAACTACCAAACAAAAAAGATTTATTATATTCTGTCCATAATTGACGGAGAAATAGGTAACGTTAACATACGTTAAAAATAAAACATACATACATTCGAACATAAAACCTCCTCCTTTTTTGAAGTCGGTTAAATATACAGGCGAACGTTGATTTGTCCCAGTAGACTCCGAGACATTTACGTAATATATGATCATTGCTTCGCTCAGTCAAAAATGATAGCAGTAAGCAGTGGCGAATTATCCGTAAGGCAAACTAGGCACGTGCCTAGGGCGCAAGGTTACAAAGGGGCGCGGGCGGAAGTTTTTAAACGAAAATCAATCATCTGCAATTTTATTATGAAAACTGACGTGGTTTTGACACATTTTTGTTTTATTAACGTGAGTATTCCCGTATAAATAAAACAAAAACATCAGTAATTTTTTATGAAATTACCAATACAATAGGTACTACACTTAAGTACATAAAATCACGTCTGTTTTACTTGTAACAATTTGCAAGGCAATAGATTCCAGAGGGGTGCCAGGTTCCAGTGGGGCGCCAGTTTTTAGGGGGGCGCCGCGCGCCGATGAGGTATCTAATAACCTAGACGCTGTCGACATTTACTTACCTAATCCGCCTCTGGCAGTAAGTATCTAGTCTAAATCATTAGGTACCTACTTACCTAAAATTACTACTAATATTAAATTAACTATCACCATTGCGTTGTTGTCTTGTACTTAACCAAATTTAAACTGATGTTAGAATTCTACATTCTGTTTGGTTTTTATTATTTGTTTACTAGAATAACGACGTTTATAAATAAGTAATCCTTTGTTTAGAAGCGATAGCTACTACAATACATTCCTCTTTAATGATTATTCTGCTACATTGATAGAAAAATGTTATTGCATACTTTTGAAAACTAAGGCGCCTGTCCCACCGCCAGCGATGAAGCGATTCTACTTATTTTCTCGCTCAAGAAACGTAGATAACGTACCAGATGTGAGAGAGAGGCGCTAAATTCAATTGTTTTTAAATAATGTTACGATGATGTATTAATATCACGAGGCAGCATACTGCCTTACGTGCCTTTTAGCTGCAGCTTGCCCAATGAGCGAAAGAAGAAAATTTTTTTTAGATCGTTAGCAAAGCAAAGAGTTTTGGCGGGCCGCGAAAAAAACATGTCGCTGCATTGTATTAGGTATTTTCCAAAACTTGTGTTTTTTCGAGTGTTCGAGTTTCGATGCATAGAAATGGTGGCGTTTTATTCATTAAGTGCTGGTTTATGCGCACGGTGTACGCGAGTGATATAATGTAGTAAACGTGTCATTTCATGTTGTTTCCAAAACTCCGAAGAAGCTTGAAGTTGCCACGACTTTACTAGGGCATGACTAGACTTGACTGTGACTTTGACTAAGACTCATTCGACTTGAATATCATGTTTTCATGTATCAAGTTTTTACTTGGGATAAATAAATACTTGCACTGGTAAATGCACAAAGTGCGACGCCATAGTCCAAGAAGAAAAAAAAACAAATTGATCTAAATACAAATAGTGCAACGCCAAGCCAAGTCTTCTTCGGAGGAAAGAAAATATAAAATATATATATATATATATGGAGTTTTGGCGGGAACACGGGAAAATCATGTCGTTGCATTCTGTTATTTTCTTAAACTTGTGTTTTTTCGCGAATTAATGATTTAAAATGGTGGTGTTTTATTCATTGACTGTTGAATTACATGCACAAGTGTGGGAAAGTGATATAACGTGGTGAAACGTGTCTTTTCGTGTTGTTTTCAAAACTCCGTAGAAGCTCATAGTAAAGTCGTCACAACTTTACTAGGGCATGACTAATTTCGTGTGACTGATTCAAGACATATTAGACTTGATTTGAATAAAAAATCTTGAAAATTCAGAAACTTGACACTGGCAGAATCCACAACGTGTAATGCAAAGAACTAAAAAAAAACTAATAAAAATCATATACATAAACGGCCTTACTTAAAAAAACTTTTCAACCGTTAGTCACTGCTTAACATGCTCTGCCATCTTCTCTCTGACGTGAAGTTGCACGTGCTAGAAAAGGACAGAGAAGTTTAAGCAGTGACTAAGAGAATCGAGATTGTTTTAGGTAAGGCTGAAAATGTTATAATCTTGTTTCAGGTACTTTCGAGCCATAATTCTGATAGCCTTTCTCTCGGTGGCGTTCGGCGCAGCTCACATGGTTAGCAATATGATGACTCAGTGAAGCAATAGGTACAATACAGGGTTTCCACTTGGAGTGTACTACTCAAAAACGGGGTCATTGTACTCATCATTTTGAACAATTTTGACTACAGGGCCAAACTTGCAATCGCAAATAAAACACCTGTCCCATACAGTGGTTACATATTTGATTGGCATCGCACGCTGTGCACAACGTGCGATGCCAATAACTATGAAAAAAAAAGAAAAAACAAAGAGGATGTAAATTTAAAATACTACATAGAAAAGATAGATACTTTACATTATTTACAGTTACAATTTCTCATAGTAAGAATGATTTTAATCTGAATATAATATTTAAAAAAACAGTCAGTCAATAATAGTGATGACTTTCATAGAAACTTAAATTTTTGTAATCAGATCACTGAACAACAGATTTTTAGATATTATTTTTGTACTTACAAAAAGCTTTAAAAATCAGTGCTTGCATAACATGTTTGTGATACCCGGCTAATCTTGTGGTTTTCTGGTCTAAATATGAATTGTTCGAATTTTAGTCATGTTCTAGGCACACGTTTAAGATTTGATCATGGGTTTGGGCTAAAACTAATAAGGCAGTTAATAAATTTACGTAAAACTTCGCTGACTGATAATAAGAGCCTAGGTGTTGGTGCTGTTCGCTATATTAGCTTGTCCGACGCGAGCTTCCATATCGAAAAAGATGGCATTACAGTTCTTCCATCACCCCAAGAGGTAAGTACCTAATTCATTCTGATTAGGATTTGGGAAGCCTCGAAGTCTGGGGACACGAGACCACCCACGATCAAAGTCCCGGGATGTCCCCGGAGCTCAAGACTTCTTAGAATAATATTAGAGAAAAGAGTTAATTTTGGTGAGATGTATCAATTAAAAAAGCGATTTTAGTTACATTTATCATATCACACCACATTAATATTATAAATATGGAACGGATTTGAAATTCATTATAGATATAGCTTAGACATGAAGAAAAAATTGAATGACACAAGGAGAACATGACAGACATGAGGAGTGAAATAGCGGGTGATATAGTTGAACATAAAATTAAATTCTGACATTTGTATAATGCTAATATAATCTAACCGTCATATGCATAAAACGCTAAAACATATTTAAGTTAAAAAGTGTTCTGTCGAATTATGATTTGAGTTTGAAAAAAGAAGACAAACACTTTTAACAAAAATATGTTTGAAATACTTTTTTGTGTTTTATGCATAAGACGGTAAATAAAGAAATCAAACAGAATAAGCAACACTCATACCAGGAAAAGACAAAAGTAGGCAATGTCACATATACGATAAGGAAAAACAAACATCAGCAACAAACAGGACATACTTTACGGGGAGCAGAAAAATGGAGTAAACCATTTAAAAAAAAAATACTAGTAACTAAAAAAAACAACCTAGTTCAAACTAACACGGAGTCAACTCAATATTTTCCTTTCAAACAAAAAAGTGACCTGAAAGTCTCGGGACTTGAGACACGAATGAAGTAACTGACGGTCTGGTCAGTCTTAGTATGGGAGACGGTGAGTGGAATTTATTTCTGAGTGCTACTGTCGCTCGGATGACGACATGTTAAATTGTTGGTCCCGGTTGTTTTTAAACATAGAGTTTCTATAACAACAACCGGCACATTAACTCTGACACTAGGGCTGACCACTCAGCCTATACGAACTTACTTACTGCTCTCGCACCACTCCGCTACTGCAGGCACCTATGCAGTTAAATGCTAAGCCTGTAGCAAAAGAGGTATGTGTGCTTTCTACTGAAATGCGAAGTAAAAAAGACTACAAAACTATAATCTCTCCAAAGCTAACTCCGTAATTAATAGGTAGGGTAGTGATTTAATTTAATGATAATTTTGAAAGAAAAGGACATCCTGCATGCTAGAGTGAAATAAATTGACTTTTGCTCCAATATTTGTAATAACTCTCTGGTGCTATGCAAAAAAAAACAGATACCTATTAAGTCTGTAAACGGTTAGGGTAGTTCTTATTTTTACTTCAGGTGAAGATGCCAAGTCCTGCCCACGAAATTAGTCATAGTCGAGTCCAAGTCATGCCCTAGTAAAGTTGTGGCGACTTTACTATGAGCTTCATCAAAGACATGTTTCACCACATTATATCACTTGCCCACACTCGTGCATGTAATTCAAAACTTAATTAATAAAACACCACCATTTTTAATCATTAATTCGCGAAAAAACTCAAGTTTAAGAAAATAATAGAATGCAACAACATGATTTTTCCGTGTTCCTGCCAAAACTTCTGCCCTGTCTTGCTTGCAGTGTATTTCCCCTGCCAGTATCTTCAAGCATATACTATTGGAGTTGCCCATGGCCATAACCTGCCTACATAATTATCTCTCACTTTTAGCGGGGGACGAGGTAAACATGCATGGCACACTTTTAAGCAAACTTTCGCAATATTAAAATTCTTTAATTCACAAAAAAAAACACAACACAAAGTGTATTATGGTCTTGGTCAGTGATCATTATACCTTTTGGCAGTGGATTATGCCTTGGCTTGCCGCTTTCAATATGCCTTGCCTCTTCCAATGGTATATTTACGAATACCATACCATACCAGCATCTACCCAAGCCGGCCTAGCTCATGGAAATAAAGGAGCAAAGCTCTGGAACTGCCGTCACAGCCATTCCAGTCGCATTTATGATAATGTTAATTAAGTTGAAATTGTAGTAGTTGTCTTTACAGTCATATAAAACTTTCCACCTCATACAAACATATATATATTATTTTTTATAATATTGTAAGTCTCGGAGTTTGTGAATTAGATGTAACAGACTTGAACCAACCTAATTATTATTTATCTCAGGTCACCGTCAAACTGCGCAAGAATGAATTTCAGAAAGAATTCACAACAGGATCTGTAAAGTCCTATGATTCCAATCAGTTGGCTTCAAATGACCCGATCGAAGATACTCGAAGTGAAGGGCATTGCAAACTGACTTCAGGTAAAAGTTTATTACAATTTGCACACAGGGTTTTAATGTTTTTGTTTTGTGTTTGTTTTTGTTGTTTGTGTGTTTGTGTGGGCTCTTAGCCTAAGTTTAGACCTTTGCCGGTTATGACAATATGATTATGAAATCATAATGTTGTTCTGTATTGAAGGGTTATGTTTGCACAAAAATATTTGGAATAGAGAGAGAGATTAAACTTCTTATATCTTAGCCCAGTGAGGACAATGCATTGGCATGCAAGGTTTTGAATGAATGAAGGCTAATTTCTGGGCAGCAATTGACCTCTCAAATGTACAAATATGATGCATACCTATTGGCAAGGACTTTTTTTTATTAACTAGTTTATCACCATTGCCCTAATAGGTGTTTCTCGATAGTTACAATCTAAAAATCTGTGTGTCTTTAAAGTGACCAGTAACACAAATATGTTTTATTTTAGACTGCATCTTCGCTTTACATCAGGCGCGATGGCGGTCAAACGGAAACCCATTTAATTAAAGTTAATGGAAATAGATAGTACCTATCCAAATAAAACTTGTTCATCTTAAAGTCATGAGTTAATTAAAATTTAATTAAAATAACCTTTTCATCACACTTGCTCGTAAAGTAGATCTTATTACATCGCTTTTAGGCTCATAATCCAAGCTATTACACACGCGTGCTTTTTACTTTACATTACGGCACTTGTACTATAATAGGTATAACCCGGTAAAGTCAAGTTTGTACGTGACTGCAATTAGACGTACGTATACGAAGCACTCTTAATATAGCCGGGTAATACTTACAGTTTTTGTGTAATACCTACAAAGAGTTCTTATGCCGCTGAAGTAAATGTCAACCTGCGCGCGCATTAGCATTACTGATTTGGGCGCCATTTTCCGCAAATGTTTCTTGACGTTTTCGCTGTGTGGTTGATTATTATCAAAAAAAAAGTTTTTCCCTCGCAAGTGTGACGAAAACAGTCGTATGGAACTCTTGTGCTATTAGTCATTACGCTCTCGGCTTCCTTATCGCGCTCGCCTGCGGCTCGCGCGCATAATACCGCCTCTAGTGTAATGACCAACATAGCACACTCGTATCATAATGTACTATTATTCACTGACATTATTACTAACTACTACAGTATTCGGTACTACAGTCACCGCATTACCAACTGAGTAAATCAGAGCCATAAATCATGGCCGCACGACCCACAAGTGCAAGCAAGACCCACAAGTGCGACCACAAGTGCGAGCGAGATAGACATAGTGAATGATTTATGGCCGCACGACTCTGTTGGTAACGCGGTGACTATAGTTTCTATTATACATACGTTATTTAATACATATATTGTTAATCAGTAACACCAGCACTAGTATCACCATCAGATTGTCCTCCCTGGACATAGGCCTCCTCTAATAGTCGCCACTCATCTCTATCTCTGGCTATTCTGCGCCACCCTTTTGTTAGGTCGTCTTCCCACCTTCTCTGTGGTCATCGTCAAGTATGGTCATATAATTATGTAGTTGTTGTATGCACTGAACAGACTATACCTACAAAGTGAACCTTGATCAATACAAAATGACGACACTTTATAAAATGTTTGATAGACATAATAGGCTAGATGACTGGTTTTTTTTTATTGTCCTTTTAAAATGTGGCCCATAAATATACCTGATTAATGAAAAGAAAATGAAAATCTGATTAAAAATAAGCAACTCATAAGCATTTTAATATCATGCTAGACAGAGAGGCGAAGCAGCAAATCGTGACGTCACTTCTCAGTACGCCATATAAATTATATTCTGACATACTTGCCTTACTAGGCGTGACGTCATTTTTTGTTTTGTGGGAAAGGGACGAGTTGTCTAACAAAAACTTAAAGTTTTTGTTAGACAACTCGTCCCTTACGCTTATATATCAGAACATTAATAACCGATTTAAATTATTTTTTCAATAAACATACTATATTTACTTAAATTCTTCATCAAAGCTATTGGTTTCAACGATATAAACATCAGTCATTGGTACTATTGTCAGTACCAATGACTGATGTTGTCATACAAACAAAACAAACAAGTGTATACAAACTATTGTCATGACATATTTTTGTGGTGTTACTAAACCACAGCCAAGCCGACATTCCTGGTAAGCATGATTATAGCAACGCCTCCCTGTTAAGGGGGAAGCCTTCATCCAGCAATTGATGTCTTCTGGCTGTTGATGACTGAACCACAGACTAAGAGATAGACTAAGTCTAAGTCACATTTTTTTAAATAATTAAATTGAATATAACATAATTAACCCAAACTAAGCAAAGCTTGTACTACGGGAACTAGGTAGCTGATAAAATACTTAAAAAACTTTTTTTTTATTAATACATACTTGTAATAAAAACGAACACCCAGACACAGAACAAACATCTATGTTCAATACTTATAGCTAACTTACTACTTACTTACTTATATCTATGTTATAACACTTTCAGGTCTTTTGCTTGGAGTGTTCGACGGGCATGGTGGACCGGCGTGCGCTCAAGTGATCTCCAAGAGACTTGTGAATTACATCGCTGCAGCCTTGCTACCACTTGAGTTGCTCAAAAAACACATCAAAGACGGATCTCGGGATAGCCTTGTTGAAACATACAATGATAGAGTTAGTATTGCTTCATATTAAAAAAAAAGCCTTCGTAATTTTTATATTTTCGTATAAGCCTTTATATTCACGTTGTTTGCATATTGCATAAGTACTATTATAAATGTGACTCTGGATACTGGAAATAGTTTATTTAATTTATTTGGTTTATAATTCATATAAAAATGCCCACTCTACTATTGCCCATTTTGATATAGGTACTTATTTTGTTAAGATTGTCAGAGTATTGTACGTTAAAAATATATCATTATATTCAGATAGATAGAAATCCAGATTGCCTTTAAAATTTTGTCCTTTTATAATCATATATAAAACTGATTTCCCTGCATTTTTCAACTCATTCAGAAACGTATAACTTAACATATAACATTATATTTCCCAGGTTGAAATCATAGAAGAACTAAAAATACAATACGAAAGAAGTTTCAAACAGTATCTGAATGAACTTACCACCAAGTCTCGGGATGAATGCGTGAAATCAGCCCTAGAGACGGCTATTTTGAGGCTCGACAGCGACTTGTCCAAAGAAGTAGTAGACTTGTACAAACAGAAAGGTGAAGTTAACGCAAAGACTTTGTCCGTGGCGCTGTCTGGGGCCGTAGCTTGTGTTTGCCATGTAGATGGACCCGACCTATACGTTGCTAACGTCGGAGACTGCAATGCGGTCGTTGGAACGATGGTCGAAGAGGACGAGTGGATCGCCAAGAAAATAACCAAAGAGCACAACTCGGAGAACTATGACGAGCTCAAGCGGATATGGGCCGAACACCCTGAAAGCGAAAAGAAAACAGTGATAAGGCGAGATCGTCTGCTAGGCGAGCTGGCTCCCCTACGCAGTCTTGGAGACTACCGCTACAAGTGGCCGGCATCAACACTGGAAGCTGTCGCAGTACCGATCGTCGGACCGAAGGCTATCCCTGGCAACTATCACACACCACCGTACCTGACCGCCCAGCCAGATATTTACCACCACCGGCTAACCCCGAAAGACAAATTCCTAATCATTGCTTCGGACGGTCTCTGGGACATGTTGACTTGTCTGCAAGCGGTCAAATTAGTCGGAGAGCACATGAAGGGGAAAGTGTTTTTCAATCCGTTAAAGCTGCCCAGGATGGATATCCAGTTGGGTGATATCAACGAGCTGTTGATGCATAGGAAAGAGAGTTTGAAGAGTAAGCCTAAGGACAGAAATGCAGCGACTCATCTGATCAGACATGCTATTGGCGGTACCGAGTACGGGGTGGACCACTCGAGACTGGCGCATCTCCTAAGCTTGTCGCCAGATGTCTGTCGCATGTTTCGCGACGATATGACTGTGACAGTTGTATATTTTGATTCAGAGTATCTCACGCAATGTCCTACCTAACTCGCGGCGGTTCATTTCCAAATTTGGTGTTTGTGACTTTTAATAAAACATAGAATTCAATTTTAGTTTAGTTTAGTTAAAAAAAAAAGGTTCAAACCATCTTAAAATCAAATCGTTGATTTGTATCGCTTAATTGTTTTGGTTAACAATAGAAATAGATATATAAACGGTACTCCTAATAATCTTATTCTATTGTTAGTTTGCACATAATTACAACTTTAATTTTCAATGTGTTCCTATGTTTTATATACTATATAACATTACATAATATATAAAAAGCTGATTTACTAAGGAAACTTTGCTTGCCGATGCGTATTCCTATAGATGTAGAAAGTGATGCTAACATTAATTTAAGGGTATCTGTTCGTTTTCTTCCATATAATTTTCTTGTGGATTTAATACGGAAATTACTTTCCTGGTATTTTGTTAAGGGGGATGTGCCAGCCCAGTCGCCAAAAGATGGCGCCAGTTGTTTAACGACTTTGATGGCAATCCAATTTGAAGAAAATTGTAAATCGCCATCATGTACCTGTACTGTTATTGTAAATAGCCCATATTTTTAATTGTTAAATAAACATAGTAGCCATATTCGTTCTTTTTTGCAGTGCTGCGTTCTGATCATTATCATCATCTTCATCCGATTGATAAAGGAACGAATACGATGATCGTGACACAATGAAAAACCACATGTTAATTGCATTTTGGAAAAAGATGCTTCTCTTGATGACTGTACTTTACATTTTGGACGTTTTACTAGTAAGTCGTTTTGCCACTCAAGACGTTGTCACCACGTAGACGTTTTAACATGCCGGCGTTCTGCAAATATAGTCATTTACCCTGATAGTCCTTCTGATACGGAGCGAAAAATATGGGCTATTTTCAACCACTGTAACGGTACATGATGGCGATTTACTGTTATCTTCAAAATGAATTGAAATCTATAAAAAATATATTTTCAATAAAAAATATTCCGGGGCGCCATCTCTCGGCAATTTTGGATTGAATCAGGTCTATAGAATACGTTGTATAGTGACGTGAATGGGAGATTTTACGGCATACTAAAAAAAAAGAATCTCGTTGTAGGCGGCGCTGACCTTGTCATTGTCAAGTTTTTTATTTAATATTATGTGTCACAGATCAAAAATATTATGCTCTTTGTCCGGCAAGTATAATCAGCGCCATCTATCGAGTTAATGAGGACTACTGTTTTAAATGCTTGGTAAATCTCTCGTTTATCGTTCATTCGTCAACCATTGACATTTGTGAAAAACCAATAAACAATTGCGCAGGATTTCGTAGTAACTACATATTATTTAATTTATGACTAATCAACTGGTGCATTTTTTCTGTTTGAATAGAGTAGCGATTCAGCAGCGCGAGTACCGTTCTTGACGATCGTCGTATTTGACATTTATATCGTGTATAAAATATCGATAAAAATCGGTACACTCCTAAGTAAATCTGCTTTACCGACACGTCAAGTTTAGTGACATAGAACGGTATTCACGCTGCAGGTGTGGTATATTTTATGTAAATTGTATTCTTAATATACATTTTAGTTTGCTATAATATCTGTGGTACTCCTAGTAGAACCAATAATGGCACTTGTTATACAAGCTGCTGTTATGCATCAACCTTTTTTTTGTTTGGTGGGGATGCAAAACAACAGCTTGTGTTTAAATAGCCTTTGCTTTGGAAAAATCCATATCGATCAATGTCTATGTATACCTACTACACATAATGTACTTATTTAAATTGCGAAATGTGTATATAATGTGCAACAAAAAGGTTCAACAATACTGAAGGGTATGTACGTACTCATCGTTATGAACTACTTTTGCTATGGGGCCAAACCTGGAATCGCGTAAAAAAACAGCCGGTCAATACATTTTGTCCAAGGTGAATGAACTTTTTGTATGGAACAGCTGTTTTTTGGCAAATTCTGGGTTGGCCCCATAGTAAAAGTTGTTCTTAATGATGAGTACATACACACCCTTCAGTATTGTTGAACCTTTTTGTTACACCTTGTTTATCTATGAACGTTCTTGACATTAAGCTCGGTGCTTATTCACGTTCGCCATTAAGATATAAAAAAAAAAAAAAATTAAGAAATTCAACTGAAAAATCTCAAAATCGATAACTATTTACAAACCGACTTCAAAAAAAGAGGTTCTCAATTTGTCTGTATTTTTTTTTGTATGTATGTTACGCGTACTCCGCCAATTATGAGCTGATTTTAATGATTCTTAATTTTTTGATAGGTAGGTAATACTTCAGAGGTGGTCCCATATACATTTTATCGAAATCGGTTCAGTAGTTTGGTTTTTAAATCAAAATTACTAGAAAATATGATGATGTCATCCAGGTATTCGAAGTGGAAGTCGGTTGTTTTTTTTTAAAAGCGTGTATACTGTTACTGTTATTGTTAATTCTGTGTTACTGTGTACTGTTGTATTCTTGTTTAGTATTATAATAAGAGTATAATGAAAAATGCCGAGTTGACAGCAACAGTCGAAAGCTACCAAACTGCAAAAACTGTCGAATTCATAAGTACTTGTGCTCAATATTCAATCTTTTAATTATTTTTATGTTGTGCAATAATTTAATTCCAGATAGCGATTACAGCGAACCAAAATTATTTGAGTTTTTTATTTGTAAGTAACTTATGAACTTTATAATATTTTATTTATAATAGCTGTCTCCCAGTCTAGCCTATTTACACAAATATTGGTATTCCTCTAGAAATGTTAATATCATACAACAAACTTGAAAAAAAACTCAACCAACTTCAATTTAATATGGGATCATCATCATCATTTCATTGACAGCCACAAGATGTCCACTACTGGACGAAGGCCTCCCCCGTTAATAGGGAGGGGTTGCCATAATCCCCACGCTTGGCAGGCGGCTTGGGGATCGCAGAGTGTTACCACCGTTAACCAAGAGGACGCTGCTGCCCGTCCTCCGGTGGTTCTGGATGCAGTTTTAGGACATATCCAGGTCAAATATGGGATCACTTCGAGAGTATACACATTAAAAAAAACGGTCCACAATAGGCTAGATGACTGGTTTTTTCTTAATTGTCCTATTAAAATGTGGCTCATAAATATAGCTGATTAATGAAAAGAAAATGAAAATCTGATCAGAAATAAGCAACTTATAAGCATTTTAATATCACGCTAGACAGAGAGGCGAAACAGCAAATCGTGACGTCACTTGTCAGTACGCCATATAAATTATATTCTGACAAGTAAGGCGTGACATAATTTTTTGTTTTGTGGGAAAGGGACAGAGTTGTCTCTAACAAAAACTTTAAGCGCTCATATATCAGAACATTAATAACCGATTTAAATTATTTTTTCAATAGTCATTTTATATTTACTTAAATTCTTCATCAAAGCTATTGGTTTCAACGATATAAACATCAGTCATCTACCCTATTGACAGAGAAATCGGTGAACATACATAAACAAATAATAAAAAAATTACATACATACAGTCGAACATATAACCTCCTCCTTTTTTGAAGTCGGTTAAAAATACTTGATTTTGAGAACTGGAACTTCCTTTATACTTGTTGTTTTCTTAACCTGGTGACCTACAATTTTTCTAATGCGATTGGTCGTCATTACCATAGAAAAACGTAAGTAGATACTATTTTACTTTTGGCAATTTTACAACGTGTAACAAAAAGGTTCAACATAACTGAAGGGTATGTATGTACCTGGGTATGTCCTAAAACTGCAACCAGTTCCACCGGAGGACGGGCTGCTGCGTCCTCTCCGTTAACGGTGGTGAACATTCTGCGATCCCCAAGCCGCCTGCCAAGCTTGGGGATTATGGCAACACCTCCCTATTCAAGGGGGAGGCCTTCGTCCAGCAGTGGACGTTTTCTGGCTGATAGGATGGATGTATGTACTTATCATTACGAGCAACTTTTGCTATGGGGCCAATCCTGAAACGCAAAAAAATAATCAGCTGTTCCATACAAAAAGTTCATTGACCTTAGACAAAATGTAAAGAACAGCTGTTTTTTTTCGCGATTTCAGTTTTTTTATTGTGCTATTAAAATGTGGCCCATAAATATAGCTGATTAATGAAAAGAAAATGAAAATCTGATCAAAAATAAGCAACTTATAAGCATTTTAATATCATGCTAGACAGAGAGGCGAAACAGCAAATCGTGACGTCACTTCTCAGTAATCCATATAAATTCTATTCTGACAAGTAAGGGGTGACGACATTTTTTGTTTTGTGGGAAAGGGACAGAGTTATCTCTAACAAAAACTTTAAACGCTCATATATCAGAACATTATTAACCGATTTAAATTCTTTTTTCAATAAACATACTATATTTTCTTAAATTCTTCATGAAAGCTATTGGTTTCAACGATATAAACATCAGTCATCTACCCTATTTAAGTTGTTCATACATAATGATGAGTACATACATACCCTTGAGTATTGTTGAACCTTTTGTTACAGATTGTATACACCACATTATATTTTCATAATTGTAATTATCATTATGAACAACTTTTCTTATGGGACCAACACTGAAATCGCGAAAATAATCTGGTTGGTTTCCATACATTTGTATGTCAACTTTTTGTATGGAACAGCTTTTTTTTTTTCGCGATTTCAGTGTCTTTGATTTTGTAGGTTTTAGTTGACAGAACTTAACTTACAAGTAGGAGTTTTGGCGGGAACACGGAAAAATCATGTCGTTGCATTCTATTATTTTCTTAAACTTGTGTATTTTCGCGAATTAATGATTAAAAAAGGGTGGTGTTTTATTCATTGAGTGTTGAATTACATGCACGAGTGTGGGCAAGTGATATAATGTGGTGAAGCATGTCTTTTTGTGTTGTTTTCAAAACTCCGTATAAGCTCATAGTAAAGTTGCCACAACTTTACTAGGGCATGACTTGGACTCGACTATGACTAATTTCGTGTGACTGACTGTGATATCATTACATATTTGACTTGATTTACATATAAATACTTGTAAAAATCATAAACTTGACACTGGCAGAATGCACAACGTGCGATGCCAAGAACTAAGAAAAAAAAAACAAAACTTACAAGTATTGCTGTCCTTAGCTATGGCAGGCATGCTAGATGCCTAGTAAAAGAGTGACAGCAATATTTTGAGCGATTTTCCAAATATGATAAAAAAAAAGTAAAGCGACATAGCGCAGACTAAACGTGCCAGTCAAAAACAGCATTTTTTTTTGTTATGTGGCACATGAAATAAAATAAAAAACTTGACAATGAGCCGCAATCTGGCCTGCGCAAAGTCAGAGCCGTCTACAATGAGTTTCTTTTTTTAGTGCCAGTCAGAAAATCGCCCATTATATAGAACTAAAGCCTTCAAAATTGACCACATTGACTCCTTAAATTACCAATTAGTTATACTATAATAGTGGTGTTTTAAAAGTAATAGTTGATTATGCACTAAGGGAATAAAGCAGTCTTACGTCGCGGGCGGCATATTGAACCCTGAGCGTAACGAGGGAGTCTAGTTATAGAGTCCTGAGTGAAGCGAGGGGTTCAAGCTGCCCAAGACGAAGACAGGCTTTATTCCAGAGGAGCATACTCTACTTTTCACACCTTCTGCGAGACAAAATTAAAATTCACTGACAATCACAGGACCAGACACCGTCTTTTGTTTCACTTTCTTTCTTTGTAAAGCATAGTTCTGCTTTAGGTGGCCAGTTCGATTTTCAAACAAACCTCTTTACATTTTCATATGGGCATTTTTTACCTAGAGGTGCCTAGAGACTTCCACGAGTTTCCACACGAAGTTGACGTTCCAAGTTCAAATCACTTTATTTCATAGGGAGTTTCATATAACTTTTAAGAGATAAGTGTAGGTGGTGTGAAAAATTTGTTTATATCGACCGTTTTAATAACTCTGTAGGTACCTTAACCATTGATTTTGATTCTATTGGTGGAGGGTAATGATCTTCCTCTTCAGCCGCATTCTTAACAAAAAATTCATAATCAGCTACTCACTTACAGGATCTGTCAAACGATGAAAATAAAAAACAACTTTCAACTTCATTTATTTAATAATCATCATTATTAAAAGTGAAGTACACACCATATTATCTAATAAAGTAGGCGAATAATAATTACTATGTACAAAGAGACGTAGAGGGTAAATTTTAAACAACAGTAAATTAACAGGTTGTTTAGAATGGGTACATACCTGTTTTGAATATTTCTTGCAACGTAATTTTGACAAAAAATGTATTTTTTCTTTCTTTCCTCCTAAGAGGATTTTGGCGTCGCACTATGTGCATTTGCCAGTGTCAAGTATTTATTTATTTAGCATTTGGATTGTCTCTAGACTTTCATCAGTCTGGATACAATCCTTTTGTTTTTTGTTGTGTAGTAGGCTAAGTAGTCTTTGTAGTTTGTTGTAGTTAATAAAGGCTTATGCCTAATAAAAATAAAGTATTTATAATATATCAAGTTTTTGATGAATTTCAAGCCAAGAATGAGTCTTAGTCACAGTCAAAGTCACACTTAGTTAGTCACAGTCAAGTCCAGTCATGCTCTAGTAAATTCGTGGCAACTTTAGTACAAGCTTCTTCGGAGTTTTGGAAACAACACGAAAATACATGTTTTACCTCATTATTGCCCACACTCGTGCGCGTAAATCAGCACTTAACTTTTATGCTCGAAAAACACAAGTTTTGGAAAATAATACAATGCTACAACATGTTTTTTTCGCGTTCCCGCTAAACTCCATAATATATGTTTTTAACACTGACAGGATGGTTCATCTACTTGTTTTTAGGGTTCCGTGATGTATCACTTGCTGTCGGGTGAGGACGTGGTCAAATGCATGTTTAGTATGTTGTAAAAAAAAAACAAGGAACTTTTAGTTTCGCAAGCTTCCCTTTGTCCGCCTAAATGTATTTTTTCTTACGTTCATGCCGGAATAATGAATACTGTCGTAGATAATTATATCCCGCATTATTGTTTTTTTTTTTGGGTTACTTACAAGAATAGTGGGGATAAAAACGTTTACCTATGTTCGTTTACCCGTCGAGTCGGATATCGCTATAAAGGAAATCCAAATTTGTAATAGATTCTGTTTTGCATAATCACGTGTCATTTATGAAATATTCGATTTCGAATAATGATAATTCAATATTAATAATTTTACATACGGAAATGTTAAAAAACCGGCAATAGATAACTAATAAATAGTTAATTTGACACATATATAGAAACGAGAAATAAAATATTTTTTTATAAAATAATTATGTAATTAATTAATATTTGAAACATAAAATACTTTAAATAATAATATTAGCCACAAGTTAAATGCGATACTTTGACATACGACGATTAAAGAAAAACTTCTCGAGGAAAGAAAGAAGAAAAAACATGCACGGATGTTTGTTTCTAATACAGATACGGAACTCTCATGGGCATCATGACGCGTTATTGATAGATTTATCTATTCAATGCTAATGAACAATTTGCCTGATCTCATTGATTTTCAGTGGATGCCACCTAAGCTATATCCAGCACGTTGCTATCATGCCATCCATGGTTAACTGTCGTTAACATTAGACTCATCATGCCAACAAGGGCGGATCCAGCTTTTAAGTTAGACGATGGGGTCATTAGAAAAAAATATCAGTAGTCGACCTACACCCAGACAATGAGGGTCATGTCTCCCATATGACCCCCCCCCCGGATCCGCTCTTGCATGTTAACGTTTTAGTTCTTCAATTTGTTCACTTACTTGTAAGCTGGGCGCGGTCTAATTAGGATACGATGCCAGACCTAAACTTTAGGCGTCCAATTAAGGGACATACTGGGCGGCTGTTTTGTCGCACCAGCAGGGCTAACATGCGCACCGTGAGAAAATTATGTCGTGTCTTTATGTCGTGCGAAAACGAGACAAACTTATACAGATTCGTAGCCTTGTCCTGTTTTGTAGAAACGAGAAAATTTTCTCGCGGTGCGCATGCAAGGCCTGCTGCGTTTCTTACGTGAAAATTTGGATACTAAGTATAGGCGTGGTTGTATGTTTGTTATTTCGGGACGGCGCTTGCGAGTTCTATGTGTGCACTATCACGGTCTAATCACAGATCTGTGTGGCGTGGCGGTTTGGGGAAATGAACTGAACGATCTCATATGTCTAGTCTGTCTGAGGCACTATCTTGTCGCGTAATAGCGCGCAGCTGGCTGGGCGTCAATCACTTCCGTGCTTGCTAGAGCTATTTGTTTTGTACATAGAGATACATTATTTATAGTTGAATTACAGTTCGGACTCTGAAGTAAAGTGTTTGAATTTCCCCATTCCCACGTATGAATACGCTGGGTTGCTTTACAATATACAGACGAACTTGCCTGCCTAATATGATAGCAGAGAGAGTCGAACGTGACTGGAGACCCCGACGTGATACTGGTTTGCGCTACTAAGCGATTTTGAAGCCACTGGTGACACTGCGATGGCGAAGAATCCCGTTTTGTCCTGTTTCGAATACCTTTACAGAAAAAGGTAAGAAACAGTAGATAGGTATAGCTATAGGCAACTTATGCCTGATATGCTCAGGTTGTTTTGTGTGTTGGAAATTTGTTTCGCAGTGTATTAACCGCTTAGGTATGCAACTTTTTTAAATAGGTAGCTGGCTTTTATTTTAGCTCTTATGGATCTTGCCTTCTTAGGGCAAGTAACTTTTTAGGTAACTTGGTCATAATCGGTGGGTTAATAAAGTTTGCCACCACTCCGTTACGGCTGTAGCTAGAAATTTGAAATTCAATGAACTTTGGTGTGAAGGTAGCTTAAAAACTGACCGAGGAGAAAGTAATCATCAGATAGGTATGTATATACCTCTTATTGAGACGTCTTTTATTATATGCAACGTGCACGAATATAGGTGGCAGTACAATGGGTGATTTTCTGACAGACAATTTAATTAAAAAAGTAGTTCTCTTCAACTCGATAGACGACGCTGACTATAAGTGCCAGTGAAAAACAGCATCATATTTTTGATCTTTGGCACTAAAACAAAATAAAAAGCTTGACAAGTTGACAGTGACAGCCACGTCTGGTCAGCCCAGGGTCAGTCCCATCTCCTGCCCATCTCCAAAAAGCTCCTTTTTTTTTGAATTGCATGTCAGAGAATCGCCGACAAAAGAGTGCGGATAAAAATAGGACGTAAAATAAATTAACGAAAATTCGATATAATTAAGTACTATTTTATACGGTGGATATAATATTAGAGACTGCAATACAATTGAAAAGAGAAAATACAAGGAAATACAAAATAATAGTTATCACTACGTAGGTAAACATTATCCTAAAAGTTAAGTATCTAAAGCTAACAACGGAACAATTGACATACAAAATGGATTTGTTTTTTTCTGTTTTAGCGAAAAGCAATTTAGCCTCCGAATCTATTATGAGTACCTACACTGAAATGCGTGTAGTAGGTAGGTAGCACAGACATATACCAATATATAAAGATTAATCGAGTAATTAGGTACTTATTACTCGTAAATACGCAGACGATTGAGTTTAAAACGACCAGGAACCAACAAAATCAAACGTTATTTCGTTTTTTATGACATTAGTTAGAGAGACAAACAAAATGCTCTTGTGAGTGTAGGTGATTATACCTACACTCCTGCGCTCAATTATATTATTGCAGTGGTAGGTACCCAACATTTTGAGTAAAACTACTACTAAAAAAACCAACCGACTTCAATTTACATTACTTGGATGAATCTTTTTTCCAGTTATTTTGATTTAAAAACCAAACTGCTGAACCGATCTTGATGACATTTCTATGGGACCTATCTGAAAGTAAGTTTAACCTTTCAAATAAAAAAAAAGTATGTTCTAAATCGGTATAGATATACCTAAACGACGGAGTTCTGAGGAAACAAACATAAAAAAAAGATAACGTACAACCGAATTGAGAACAACCTCAGTTTTTGAAGTCGGTTAAAAACCAAGTCAGGGGATACACTGCGTTTGCATTCGACGATAAGTTTGATTGCCCTGTCATTGTCTGTGATATAGCCAACAAAGCTATATTTGCGTTTGCTCTAGTAGATGTATTTCGACTCAAAGCGTGGGATTTCTAAATGATTTTCCATATTATGAAGTTTGTCTCTCTTGTTAAATTATGGACATTAATGAAAGAGTAAAATCTACGTATTGTTTAATCTTTGCTAGTTACTTGTGACATGTGTGTGTGTGGTTAAAATGGTAATGTTTAATATCATACTTGTTTGTTGGTAATTAGTCGAAACCATAACATAGTGTAGGTACCCAGGTAAGCACTCATATCTAGATAATGGTCAGGCTATTCGAGTGTCTTTAAATACTGTCTTGGGGAGTCTGCAGGTACATACCTACTTATTATACAATTTACAAATGATACTCCTTTAAAATCGTTTTTGTGATGTCTCGTAAGTAAAAATGCCAGAATGAAGTGCATTTGTATACGTTTAATATTGTATTATGATAATCATCATAATATAAAATTATTCGAATCCAAAATAAATTGTGTCTGTGACTGTACCAAAAGTTACGTTTTGGTATTCCTTGGGATTAAGATTAAGTACTTCAATTAAATATTTAAAATGTGGTATTAGTTGGGAAAAGAATTAATTACGGCAATAAACTAATACCACGTGGTACTAGTTTTTGAAATTGGAAGGGAATATACCACTATTTTGTCTTATTATATGTAAGTACCTACCTGCATCAGTTTAACATCACCTTTACGGCGCCTCTGCGTGCATTTCAAGGATTTCTTATGGAAAATCTTAGCACGAATCGGATCGTGTCAAATGTCAATAAAGTAATACATGCGAACCTATATTAAAATTACAATTAAGCAACAAGCAAGCATCGCTTGCATCGAGAAATTCAACGAATGTATCACACTGTAACATCAGCTACTTAAATCTAGACGTATTGCACAGCCCGCAACAATGTTTCCTACTCTATATCGTTTGAACAAACGCTTCAAAACTCACTCGAAAGACACAAATTGACTCGCGATCCAAAACTACCAAGAAAAGTTACTTATCTCCAATCGCACAACGCCTTCAATAAATAGCTGAAACGTTACAAGTAGCGAAAAGTTACACTTTAGTATTTCAAAATTCATTTAAGTAGAAATCCATTACGATTATCATAAGAAGATTTAGTTTTATTTAAGCAAAATATATTATAGTATAAAGCCATTAAAAGTACGTTCTTACGCTATAAGTAGATTCTTACACATAAAATTAACTTATTTACGTTGAGAGTCGCTAACGGAAATATCCAAAAGTCGTCCAAAATATATGTTTTCAGAATTCGCCACGAAGGATGGAGAGACGTTCGTGCCCCCTAGACTCTATAATAGACAGTGAGAAAATGTTGAATACGAAAGATTTGGCAAAGACTTGAACAGCGGTGTTTCAGGCATTGATTATACAGATATCCTACGGCAAAATTTCTTAACACTCATCTATTTTGAAAGAAATTAATTAAAATCTCAATGTGAATCCCAAATGATCACTGCCTATTTTTTGGCGACATGCCACTTTCATTCAAGTGTATCCCTGCAGCTGCATCAAGAATGTAAAGAAATCTTGCGTAAGGATTCTAGCCTAAAACACCAGACGCAGGAAAGTTAGAACGTGCAATATTTCGAAGTCAAATTGTTATATAAATACTACGTCACTACGGCCTAAAACATGAACAATTTCATGAAAGTTTAAATGTATGTTATGTAGATATAAATATTTACTTCTTTTCTACAGTGAGTATACGCGTGGTACTCGTAGGTATCTCATTAGCCGAGCTTGTCATTGTCTTGTCAGCATCGTAGAATAAATATAGTGCAGTTTCATGATGATGCAAAAACATTAAATTAGATTCACAGATACTGTCTATGAATCAGAACTATAGGTGTAGTAAAACAAGATTGAAATTACGCTCGCCTGGCATGCGCCTAAAGCTTTTGAACCTGCAAGGGCTCTATTGAGTTAATTAGGCATCTCTTCTCTCTACAAGTATATTTCCTATGTTATATGATTTGCATGCTCACTCCTTCATTGTCCACATTAACGTTACTTTTACTATCACGCACGAATTGCTTTACCATTTTGTCTACAGTATCCAAAATAAAGTAATTATAATTATATTAGTTGTATATTGAACCAACTTTTAATCACTAATTTATTAGATACAATTTTACATATGTTTACTAGGTATATCGCGTCCCTTTCAGAATCAAAAAGTGGACGAGACACTTCTTTCGATAAACAAGTCTCAATAGTTCAAATGGCCATGCCAATCAGCACATAATTTTGAAACATTTTACAACTATGGGGTTGTAAACACCCAAAACGTCTGTATGCCAAAACTTTTATATTATATTGTCTTGTTATGCGAATCTAAGTAATGGGGCGCAACTCTTAAAAATCTATTAATTTATTAACGATAACAGTAAAGTGATAAAAGATATTCGGTCTAATTATAGTCTATCAAATTTCGGTTCATAACTGCTTAAGATCAGAATCTCTCAAATAAAATAAAGACTTGGAGGTGAGTGTTTGTAAAGTTCGTAATTTTGAGGTGCGGACGTAAAACATACTCTTATGAAAAAACTACTACCTAGAAAGTATTTTAAAAGTTTGTGTTTCTACTTGTTTAATGTTTTAAATGCAGTATATAGTTATTATATAATTTTAACGAAGGATGTAGATAATCGAAGTGCATTTGCTATTGCTGTGCATCAAAATAAATAACTTAAGAGGCTCAAGAGCCATGAATCATTCTCTCGCTCGGATCACCTCAACCAGGTTGCATGTACATATTACTAAACGCGAAAGTCTATCAATTATGTATGCATTAAAAAGCGAATCCAGCACAAGTGAACAGCCATTCATCATTTACTTAAGAGCATTGGTTATAGATTAGATTTGCCAACACAAAATGTATGGCGAGGGTTTAACTCTTACCTACTACTTATAGTTTTCATTGGCAACAAAAACGCCATTAACATAAGTCGGTATTTATAATTTAATTCTTCAGAAATTATTTCGAATTGACACTGTGTCGTATAAGTATGGAAGAACCTAAAATTCAAGCTTATGAAAACAAGCACGATGAATCAAATAAATTTATGTACGTGATTTAGCCCCCTGACTATTGCTAAGAATGGGTACTGTACTCTGACACGGTATGAATCGTGAATTTCGGGCTTCGGTCAATATAATAGATAGCAACTTGTTTTTCTGTGTATTGTATGTGTTTGAAATTGGAAATTATTTATCTTTTCAATCTGTTGTATAAGCAGGATCAAAATGCTTGAAATAAATGTAATCCTCGCTTTGCCTTATCATATTGGCAAATATTTAACAATGTTCTTTATTAAAGTTAAACTTCCGCCGATAGCTAAGAGCATTCATGGCGTGATTTATTCCGAATCCAAGACTGCGATGTATGTAATATAGGTACCTAATTGAATTATTGGCTCTAGGCTTTACTTTATCAATGATACCTTAAGTCAAACTTAACAACAGCGACGGGTGACAAAATAGTATTACAGATTCTGAAATACCACTGCAAATCTGACAAAACTCGTTAAATACATTACGTGCCCAGTGTAGATAGATGTAATTATCATCACACTATGCCCTTAGCTATAACAAAGATACGTGGCGGTTGTTATGGTTAGCTCTCTAAGTAAATGTGAAGTCCGTCGAGAGTATGACTGCGGATTAATCGCCACCTAGCGAGAGCGCTTGCACGATGCGCGGGTCTGCCTTGCTGCCTTCACGGAACTCCTCCAAGGTGAGCTTGTCGTCGTGGTTCTTGTCCATCTGGTCGAAAATCTTGTCGACGCGCTTCTGAGGGGTGTTTTCATCTTCAGGCTGCGGTGTTTGTCCCTGGAATCGAAGAATTAGGAATAAGTATTTTGCCATAACTTTTAATTTGGGTATGTACTAATTTTTATTCAGGTTCGTGGTCGGCACTCAAGCACCTTTCTTCCCCATAGGTTATTCAGTTCTAGGAGCGATAGGACCTGCCCATTGCTACTTCAACTTGTGAACCCTGCGAGCTATGTCGGTGAGTTTGGTTCTTTGGCGAATATCCTAGTTCCAGATTTTATCCTGCAAAGTAATTACGAGCATAGCTATCTCCATGGCCGAGCCGCCACTGGAAGACGCAGCGTAACTAAGTCTTCTCACTAGGTGGATCGTACGGTGTGGTGCGGCGGTCTAAGGAGGAGGCCTTCATTCAGCAGTGGACGTCTCCGGGCTGATGATGATAATGTTTGTGTTTGACCACGCCCTACCCGCCCGTGCATTCGATTTTCGCGATTATTTAAATCGCGGCTCCCTGAGACGGTGGAGCTAAGTCACACTAGTCAAACTACTACAACTAACTACATCCTCAAGTAGAACGGTAGAACTAAGACGAAAGTTTAATTTTCGCGATTTGGGCTATATAGAGTATGGTGCGCGTTTCCTTAAAAGGATTTAAACTGAACAGGACTACATCTCTGATATTACGTGGTCTGACTTGCTGGCACCGTTGGCTTGACAACGGTGCAAGAGATCGGACAGTAGATATAAGTCTATAGTAGAGTAGAAGGCAAGAGTCAGTCTAGTTTTCAACTTGGGTAATGCCATATTGTTTGAGTATTTGTAACAAGAAGCTTTTTTGCTCTCAGTGCAATTATAGAATTAAAGAAAGAAAGAAATAATTTATTTCGTGACTACAGTATACCATATAGTAGTATAATTCTAAAATTATACTACTATATGGTATAACCAGAACGGATTATATTTGTTTTTTGTGTTATACGCGGCGACGAACGCCTTAAAATTTTGTTGTTTAACAATGTTACGAGTGACAATTCGTCTTTGTTGATAATAAAAATCTTTAAACCTAAACCTATATGCTATTATGCTATTACCATATAGTAGTATAATTTTAGAATTATACTACTATATACTACTACCATATAGTAGTATAATTTTATAATTATATAGTGATGATATCCTAGTGGTGTCACAAAATGGCTTCAACTCAGCAAAATACTATTTAAAAAACATTGCTGATTTTCGGTTGAAGTCTGAATCAGCGATAAGGTCACGAAATACTGATAACAATGAGACGTGAAACTATACAAAATTTGAAGGTAAAATATATAACAACAAAACAAGTACCTAGCAAAAAAAACAGCTTTTCAGAATAGTCTTTCTTAGTTGAAAACATTATGAAACATCCTAATGCTAAATAAACTTACCACCATCTGGTAGATAGCGTCGACTATGTTGTACATTTCATCCCTCGTGATGTAGCCATCGTTGTCGACGTCGTAGAGACGAAATGCCCCTGGAATAAACATTAATTGACATTAATATCTAAAATACAGTATATATTATGTACTTAGTTTTATTTTATTAATTACATTGTGTGTCGTATGACGTTTGTTCACAATCTTAACTGTTAGAAAGCAATTATGTGACTGCTTGTGAAGCACCCTACCTCGGCTTAGTTCGGTATAATATGTTCATTTCGCTCTTTGTACCACACAAACAAATGGTACTAAGTTGTCTTATTTATACCTGTAATGGTAGGTGGTACTAGTTAATACCAGTTCTGTACCATTGAACAGTTACATCATGGTATAATGGTCTTTACTTGTCCCACCTAATAATACTCTTAATGGTATAAGTGGGATAGGTTGACACCATTTATACCATTGGATTACACCATTATTGCAATAAAACTACTTTCAAACACATTTACGAGCTAAACATCCCTTGGAACCTATTGAAGCACTTAGTAGGGTCCCTACACTCCAGATACCTACATTGCTAGTACCTACACATTATTATAGCGGCTCTAGAATCCATTGAATCAGGATAAGAGGTGGCCAAGTAAGGCTGAACAATACCTATCGTCCTGGCTAATAATATAATGATGAATAGATGGGACTTACAGTGTAATTTTTCATCGAGGTTGCCCCGCGACGTTACGGATAGAGCTCGAATGAATTCTTCGAACTCGATGGATCCATCCTGAAAAAATATAGCAGAAATTATTCATACTAACTATGTACTAGCTAGTACCCGGCCATGCGTTGCAGTGGCATCTCTGGCATAGCTATAGCACTCAGGAATAATGTAGCTTCCTATTAGTGCAAACAGTGGCAGGTTTACACATTTGCCGCCCAGCAGGCTAAAATTTTGCCGCCCCTCCGAATATCTTTATTGTAATAAAGATATTTTCAATATTCATATTTTTTTAATAAACTTATTTATTTGTCTTAATTACACCCTTTTCCCGTAATTAGTAGTTGTGAACCAGGAGATTAAGGTGTCAGTTCCTAGATTATTTTTGCAATCCAACGACTTAGTTAAGATTGCACAAGAAATCCTTTTGCTTTAAATTTTCCGACCCTTCCAGCCGCCCTAGGCTACAGCCTACTCAGCCTGCTGGTAAATCCGCCACTGGGGCAAACTTTATCTAGTTCAGAGCAGTAGTTCCGAAGATATCTCGTACAAATAAACTGAGTCACAAACTTTATCTGTTCATGATATTAAGAAGTACTGTAAGTGTAGAAGTGTTCCAAAACCAAATAGTTTAGATATTAAAGGGCTATATATTGGTATTAACTGAGACCCAACAGCGAATGTTTCAAAGCTATGAGCGTCGGTAATGCCCTGGGTTTTGTAATGTTACGCAGAGTTCAAAATTATATAACGCCTGTCCATCATTAACGCAGCGGTAATGGTTTTGGCAGGCGTTATAAGTTATTACTAGAACAACAGAGCTTTGCAAACAGAAACCTTCTTTACTTTACCAGGTATTACAATTGGAAATCGCGTAAAAAGTATCATAGGAAAATGTTTTACACCCTCCACAAAATGTTTAGGAACAGCTGACTTTTTTAGTGTTGGTTTAATAGTAAAAGTTTTTCACTACGAAGAGCACATCGACTGCCTTTTGCCATAGTACTAATGTTCCGCGTATCCCTGTATAGTGGTCTAGTATAGTATAATAATATAGTATAGAATAGCCATTGAATCTGCATAACTATGCATACTGGCATATAACTAGACTTATAACTAGGCGTTATGAATAAAGAATTGTATTGTATTGTATTGTACTATGAACCTCTGGGTTTCCGTCCCAATTGCTTTGCTAATCAAGCTATAGAAGTCTCTGCCTTACCTGTCATACTTCGCAAACTGTTATAAGCTAATCAACTTGGAGGATCTAGCTCTGTCTCGAAATCAACCATTAATTAAATAAACCATTGATGCCCAATATACCCAAAGTGTGGGAACACTTCAAATACATATTCTATAGTACACTAGTTTAGTATAATACGCTAGTTTAGTACAGTATAGCTGTGTATTCTATACTGTACTAAACTAGCATACTATACTAAACTAGTCTAGTATAGCTTGATTGTTTTTTGTTGCGTAAGCAATTTGGGAAAATGGCGTAGTGTCTTTGAGGAATGAACTGTCTTTGTATAATGCTATGGTCGTTCAAACAATTATTCAAGCTATTAGGTAGGTAACCCAAGCTATTATCCATTATATTATGGTACGTAGATAACTGCTCAGTGATGATTTATGTCAGCAATTATCTGTTCAGCACGTAGTCCGTGATAGGTACCTACTGATTTAATGTTGCGATATTAATCTTATCCCAGAGGGAAAACAACAGTTACGCACAAAAACAAACTTGTAGGCATTGGCCTAATTAGCAATATACCTACATGTAGATGTAAGCTAAAACCCAAGACAATGAATTGTGTTGTTTTATGTATCTACCTACCCGAAGAACTTTATCATCAGCATCATTATCAGCCAGAAGGCGTCCACTGCTGGACGAAGGCCGAAGAACTTTATAACTACCTATTTTAAACTAATAACGAAGTATACATTAAAAACAGTTAAACTACCTAATTAAAACTAAACCAAAATTAAATAAATAAATAATCGATATAAGAGACCGTTTAAACTATCTATGGGTCATTTCCTACAATGACCCATAGATAGTTTAAACGGTCACAAAATGCTGGCCACGTTGCCTCGCTGGATTGCGAAAAGAAAAAGAACGAAATTACTGGGTATGAACAGCGACGTTGATAATGGAATGGACAGGCCCAGCACTTGCAAATCGATCAAAATTAGCAAGACAACACAATCAAGCATACCTAACTAAAAGTATGCATATTATATTGCCGGAAAATAGAGATAGCGAATCTAATTACTGCATGACAAAAAGAGAACACATGTACATGTATTAGAAGTTGGTATTGTCGTATCGTACGGCTCGCATGTCGCAAAGGCAGAGTATGACTGAAGCGAGTGGAGAGCCGGCGCTCAAAATATAGTCTTCAAAATCCGTACGCTTATTTCCCGTCCATTCATATTATCATTGTCGCTGGGTATAAAGAGATTTGCCATCTAATATCTTCAGGGTGACGAGCAGAGCGGCGCAGGATTTTGTTCTCAAGCTCACTAATCTGGCACTGCTTACTGTTATGGGTTATGGGCAGGCGTGATACTGAATTTTTTTTTTTTATAAATAGAGACGCATATAGTTTGGGGTACGTTATCGATAGATAAAAAAAAACTGTAACTCACATTATTCTCATCGAAGACCCGAAAGACTAGCGACGCAAACTTGCTGGGGTCGCCTTGTGGAAAGAATTGCTTGTAGATCTTAATGAAGCCCTGGAAAGCAAATTGTATTTAATTAGTAACTTTTATGGATGCTATTTTGTTGTCTGCAGTTGAGTATTCATGGTAGTATAAAAATAATGATGTATATTGTACAATAAATAGTACCTATAGGTAGTTATTGTCTAGAAGTATATGTATTAGATCTTATAAAATAATCAGAGCAGGTATATATTCGGCAGCATAATGGCGTTCTTAAAGGGGAATAGGGTGAACACTTCTCCATACAAAAGTATTCCCCTATTTGCATTTTTTTTTATAAAATCTAGTTCTCCTGTAGACGTGTCTGTGTTTTCCTTTTTTTCAGAAACTAATTGCTAAAGAAAATAAAGCCCTCCAAAAGTTACTATGAAGATATTTTTAGCCTTATATTTTTAAAAAAACCCAGAGACACGTAGACGTACACCTACATTATATAAATAATATTGCTCTATAGGCATTATCCAGGAAGAAAATCGGGGAATACGTTTGTATGTTGCCATAAATCATCATTCGTCATCATCAACCTATTTGAAGTCCGTCCACTGCCGGACGTAGGAGTACGTAGTAATATTATTTGTTCTGTGGTAGGAGTTAGTAATAAACACCAAATGCCAGTAATATTTCCCTTTAATTTATTTATTTGAAGAAAGTCAAGAAAAGTTATCAAAGGTGCGTTGGTAAATCAAAACACCTTTTGCCTGTGAACCCTAACTAAACGTTCCAAGTTGGACAGGTTTGATGGATGCTCTCCAAATAAGGCCTCAACTTTCACCCAACTACATAGTTGTTGTAAAAAATTAGAGACAAAGAGAGGTAAGAAACTCTGCTATAGTTTGTATAGAAAATCACGATATTATTTTAGATCAGTTACTTTGACTAGATGGTCAAAGGTAACCGATCACAACCGGTACAAACAAAGCGCTTCTTACCAACAAACCATTTGGCAAGCAAACATGGTCTTAATTATATGAGAAAAACAACTATCAAATATCTTAGTACAGGCTTTAAGGAGTCCCTGGTAAATTCTTCTGTATTCGTATCTAATTTTTATAAATAAACATTTATTATTATTACTATTTCTTCTATTTAATTTGAAACTCGGGTCTAAGCCCTAACCTTTAAGAGGCATTGGTGGGGCCGAAGCCAACACCAAGAGGCCCTGTTGGATACAAAAACTACATTACAAAACTATTCGTCGTCGTCAGCCATAAAATAAATCAGCCCTTTATAGAGGGGTGTTGCCATAATCCCCACGCTTGGCAGGCGGCTTGGGGATCGCAGAATGCTCACCACCGTTAACCAAGAGGACGCTGCTGCCCGTTCTCCGGTGGGTCTGGTTGCAGTTTAAGGACATACCCCCCCTATAAAACTATTACATGGGTGTGAATAGAATATGATACACTATTTTAACATTAAGGTATAAAATAAAATGAAATAAACGGGCTATTTAGGTGATCTTTTGATGAAACATTGGACTGGTCTATGGAATGAGAAACGGCACCTGCCAATTCTGTCTCATTATCAAAATACTTAGAAAGCCAACCACTAAATGGGCCCCCATAAAGGCTAATTGGTGCCGGAGGGGCAACATTGGCGTGGATGGCTTAGGGTATCGAGAGGTGTGCTGCACTTTCACTAAACGCTACTTGCGCCGTTATGCCCTTTAACACTACCACCCTGGAGCTTTGGTTCTTAGCTCTTGCGTTTTCCACCCCCGGGCAGCCGGTTAAGGCAAGCCGGAGGTCTGGGGTCTCATTTAGCCCCATGGAATCAGGGTACGCGGTGACGCCACTCACCGACGGCTCGCCACGAAGCCGCCCCTGCTTTATTATTATTATTATAATATAATTTAATACTATACTAGTAACAACTATGTATTTTTAAGACTATGCACAACTTTATTTTTTCTTTGAATATTGATCAAGTGAAATCGAGATCGGAGCTAGTTACGCTATCTTATCTTTATTGCAACCAATAAAAAAAGGCGTCAAATAACGCCTTTTTTACTTTGGTTGAAATAAAGATAAAGATTCCAAGCGCATTCAAGGGTTAAACTTTGCAAAAGCGAAATCCCTGTAAATTCTGTCTCAGTTAATAGTTGTGGCAAATTGACTTTCTTTATAATTGTGTTGAGACACTGGGAGAGTCCCTTAAGAATGCTTTGTTTAAAAGCAACTCGGTGAAATTGTAAAGGTCAGACAACAAGACTAGACTAGATTGGGTCTTGAAACCTCTTAATCCCACACTGGTGATTAATTTTATTTATCCGCAGAGCTAAAACGGAGCTAAGTATAGCTTGGCAAAATAGTAGAAGTTAATAGGGGTGTTACTACTATAATAACTCTAAATAAAAGTACATAACTCCTAGGTAGCCAGAGGAAGAAGATTGCATATGAATTCTAAATTATCAATATGGAGATAAAAGTGTTCTTGTGAAGACTTTTTTATCAATCTATAGTTAAATAAATAGGGAGTCATCAATTTTAATAAATAAACAGCTAAACATGTAACATGGAGATTATCCATCGTTCGGCTTATTTTATACCTACATAAGTACATTTATACCTACTACTACCTACGACGAGTTTTCGCTTCTTCGTGTTCGGCTGGGATGGTCAAGGAAACTCATTAATGAACATTAATGACTCAACATAAATTAAAATGCTAATGAAATTCATTAATGAACATTTGCCCCACCAGAAAACGAAACGACCATTGGGTTATAAGAAAATCGTGAAACAATTTAGCCATAGAGATTAAACCTTAAAACATAGTAATATAGCACATTCTATTATTAGTAACTTAATTGTTAAACTTACTTGCTCCGTCAGAAGACCATTCGGACAATCTTTTAAGAATCCTTTATGCCTGCAACAGAAAAAAAAAAAATTGATATAGAGATAAATTATTTTGATCTAATATGTGAGGACTGGAGAAGGCCATCCAATCCTTATGTGAGAAAAGCAACTGTAATTGTTGAATAAGATTTGGGTGTAGAAACTAAATTAATTTACCCAATAAATTCTTATGCCGCGTGTAAGAAAACTATTGACTCTAATTCATATCAGCCAAGGAACAGAACAATCTGGTCTTTCTAATTACCTGGGAGATATTTGGTCTCTCCAAAATCTAAGTGCATTATACAATGTGTTACAAAAAGGCTCAACAATACTGAAGGGTATGTATGTACTCATCATTATGAATAACTTTACTATCAACCCTGAAATCGCGAAAATAAAATCAGCTGTCCATACATTTTGTCCAAGGTAACTTTTTGTATGGAACAGCTGATTTTATTTCCACGATTTCAGGGTTGGCCCCATAGTAAAAGTTGTTCATAATGATTAGTACTACATACATGCCCTTCCGTATTGTTGAACCTTTTTGTTACACACTGTATATGTACCTATCTTCTCACTAAGTGTGCCTGTTTCATCTTCTACCACATCGTCGCTGACCAGTAGAGTTATCGCCAAACCTAAACCGAACTTTATAAAGTTAGAGACAAAAAGCATATTTTAGTCATATTTTTAAAATGTGTCACTTTGCAGCGTATTGTGTACGTTGCAGCATTATTATGTCGCTTACGCTACGCTTCGCTTATTGTTTACGCTCACGTAGGGAAATGTTGGAAAGAAAATATTTTTGTGCAATGCAAAGACTCACCATAGCCGTATTTCTTTTTCAGTAACTGTAACAACGAAAAAGTATTATTAGAAAAATTGCATCAGTTTGATATTTTATATACATACATTTATTATAAAAACCTATTAAATTATACTATTAAAGCTTTTAACATTTATTTATTTATTTAACAACAACTTAAACTATCATTACAGGCGTGCCTAATGCGATAGTGAAGTTCAATATTAGTGTCACACATTAGTTGACATTTCTATAGCTCAGTGTTGCTTTTGTGAACTCACTCAGAGTACAATAAACCGGGCTCGAGATGGCAGAGTTGGTAGAGTTGGTATAGGTGGTAAAGTAAGGTTGTGTTGGTAGAGTTGGTAAAGGTGCTAGAGTTGGTAGAGTTTGTAGAGTTGGTAGAGTTGGTATAGGTGGTAGGGTAAGGTTGAGTTGGTAGAGTTGGTAGAGGTGGTAGAGTTGGTAGAGTTTGCTAGGAATGATTTAAAGTGGAGTATTTTGGGAGCGGTCCGAATTTCTTCCGCACGTTGACGAATTCGCGGGGGGGCGAGGGGGGGAGGGTACATAAATTCCAAATAACTCATTGGTATGGGCCCGGGATCGCACTTACTATCTCACATTACGAGTCGCCCAACCGATACCCTATCTCCAATAGGATAAATTCTTCTCCTTATAGGACAAGCTTTTCCTAAACGTTACGTACGTTTAATACATAGACCGCAATCGTAAAAAACACGAGTTCGCATTTTCACAAAAATTCTATACTTAGTATTATTTAATCTGTAATTTTATGGAGCGTTAGGTTTAATAACTAGAAGGTTTTCATTAAATTTCACGAATCAAATCTCTATCTATGGCTTTCAAAGAATTGCATCGGTACGATGTTTTTGTTGAATAATTTTGATATTATTACGTAAGTATATCAAATACTTAATTAGAAATACACAGGGTATGGGACATTTTAATTACTATCAAAGTCTCCATAAAACCTTTGAGATTCCTTCGAAATATGATAAAACTCACTTCATATTCTTGAAAAGCTAGCGCATATTTTTAAATTACATTCTATGAAAATGCTGAAAGGATATTAAGGTTCTTTTATCAATTTGTGAGGTCAGACAGATGGACCAATCGGGGCATAGCAAAGTCCCAAGTCCCAACGCCATTGCCATCGACCCATATCGACAACGACAGAGCTGATATAAATAGATAGAGATGCCCACAAACTTGGGACGGATCCAGTCATGACGAAAAAGTTTTTATTCACAAGTAAAATAATAATAAATAAAGACTAAACTTCATTTTGTAAAAAAAAAGGAACATTTTATTTAAAATAATGGAATTAAAAGTGGCGATGTCTTTGGTAGAATGCGTGCATTGCGTTGCGGCTACAGAAGAAATAAAAAAATGAGGCAATTGCGCGAAACTTTAGCATTAAAATTAATTGTGACCGTATTTTATTTTACAATAGTGAAAATGTTATTGTCTAGTGAGAATGGAGACCCTAATTTGTAGAATTTGGTAGAGATAGGAAAATAAATAATTTTCAATCTCTTGCCGTCAAAGTCACAAAGCATTTATTTTGGTTGGTATTTTGATTATTTTATTTTCTCGTAATCGTAGTGAAAACAAATTTTAGGTTCACATGTATGTTGCAATAGATAATACGCAGGTATGCAATGGTCTTATTTCAGTTGCATTTTGGTAAAAAACTAATTAAAGTCATTCCGTATTTTTGTTAAATGGTTAAAATACCTACATAATAATATTATGTAAAAGTCGTAATTTAGTATTATAGTCACAGGATATGGCACTTTTTACTTTTTAACACACAACTACAGAAGAAACTCGAGATTTTAGAAAACTCGTTTGCACGCTTTCTGCAGACAAATTGTGACTGTTGTGATTTCACGGCTGTATGTATAAATGTTCATACACTTGACTCAAGCGCCAAGTGTTTAGGCAAATCCACAGAATATTATCTCTGTTGAAAGCATATTCGTAGTATAAGGTGGGTTTACTCGCTGGGTTCAGTTTTTAAAGCCGGCCAGATTCCTCCCCTGCCCCCTGATGCCTATTGACTTACAAACGCTGATGCCATTCGTTTTTACGATAAGGTAACCTGCACTAAAGGGATTTCACGCTTGGCAGGCGGTTCGAGGATCGCAGAGCTCACCACCGTTAACCAAGGGGTCGCTGCTGCCCGTCCTCGGTGGGTCTGGTTGTAGTTTAAAGACATACCCAGGTCCCTGGCCCATACGGCGGCGGTCCCGATGTGCCAAAATCAAGTTTTCTTGTTAATCGTTGCTTACCTATATCTATCTGCTCTTGATGAGGGCGCTCTCGATTTCCTAGCGAGGAATAAAAATAATAGTTTGTATGGACTACGATGACCTACCTGAGTATCCGAATTTTCTAGAAATATTTTCCATTCGACCCGTGGCGTGATCCATAAATACACAAACATAGTGATCTAACACCTTATGTGGACGATATCAATGAAATTAACTTGTGTTTCGTAACAATTTTAGGCCGCTGTTGGTGTATAAGAGGAAGCGAATATGGTAATTTACTAACACCTTGTAACTTCGTAGTTTCCATATATTCTCGTATATATAATTACTAGAAAGTGCGTAGGGGACATAAGAGACATTAATTACAGCATTAAGGCAGTAATAAGGCACGTAACCATATTTCTTTATATATACTAGCTGATACCCGCTATACGTACGCGTAGAGCTCGGCCTTAAAAACCCGTTTAAACCTTCCCTGGACTACGACAAAAATTTCAAAAACAAAATCAGCTTAATCGGCCCAGCCGTTCTCGAGTTTTAGCGAGACAAACGAACAGCAATTGATTTTTATAGATAGAAATCATCATATTATACTGAATGCACATTTAACATACGGTTTTTGCATATCCCGATTATAATTTTGTATTTATAAGAAGATTTTGTACTTGTGTCTAGATGGTTTATGTTTTACTATTGTGTTCCATTTTTTCACAAAGTAATCATGTAAAAAAAATCAGTAAGTACTTACTTACAAAACGAGTAACATGATCTCTAGAGCATAGTTTTTAATGTTTGTAACTAACTTACAAATGATTTTCTTCTACCAGTATGCTTTAAAAATATCTAATCGCTATTCTTATCCACCAAATTCCATCCTCCTGACGGGAAAGAGATCAAGTTGATTATTATATTATGCGAAATTATTAGTAAACATCAAGTTCTCGGTATTTATGACAGAGAAAGCGTTTATAAATATTGTCGCCGAAGACGAACTCGTCATTAAGAAGATCGCCGCCGTCAAAATGCTATGCGTAGTGGTTAGTAACTTTCTCGCGGCTTTTTACAGTGTTTTAATTGATAGTGACAAGTTTCAAGCAATCGACCCTCGTTTCAGGTATGCTTCCTTGCTGGTGTCATTTGTTCCGAAGGCGGCATCATACGACAGAACCTGGCCCTAGGAATACCTCATCCTTTATCAATCAACCGTGAAATTCTTCAAGCCCAACTCCTTCCAAGAGGCATTAGTTATGCTGTCCAAGGTGCGCCCGAAAAAGACGTCTCCTACTCACTAACGTATGAAGACTATCTGTATCTAAAAAGGCACAAAGTGGAAGGCCAAGACTCGCCATTCAACCCCGACCCGACGGAGGCTGGCCCACCAATCGTCGAAATCAAAGGTAAACCCAAACGCGATCACGTTAAGCAGGATGTTCTTCGTTTAGATCCCGTATTAAAAAGAAGTGCTGGGACTGGTTCTGTTAATGGATATAACAATATCCTTTTAAGTGCTCCTGTAGTACCAGAGGTTCATAAGCATGTGTATTTTCACGTGCCTCCGCCGGACTTCGAGGACACGCTTGCTCCTCGCGTGATTCAACCGCCTAAGAAAAGGGTCAACATATTGTTCATTAAAGTACCTTCTTATGAACCGAGCCGCGCTTACCTACAGCAGTTGCTTGAAAGCCAGGCTCCTGTCGAAGATAAGACATTAATTTACGTGCTCTCGAAGAGCGCGCAGAATCTTCCCGAACCTGTTGTGCTGCCGCCGAAGCCGTCCGCACCAGAAGTATATTTCGTAAAATACAAAACTCCAAATGATATTGAACCTATAAATAATGAGTTATTGGTGCCGGGTTTATTGCAAAATGTTTCACCGGGCTTAGAATGGAGGCGTGCTGCCCAGGATCCATGAAAAGTAGATTTACAATAAGTCTGCACTCAATTTCCTGGAGCGAAATATTTTAATAATTGAGGCTGGTGACGCAAAACGTTTGTACATTTTTGGTTAAGCTTACTCTTGTGGTTTTCTTCGTACAGGATAATTTCAAACAGTATACGTGGAGTGTTCCAAGTGAAACCGAGACGTGTGAAGTACCTATACAGCATTTGGATGTTTGGAGAGTCTATAAAAATATTTCGTAATGTTAGGTGTATGAGAAAGTTCTGGCTATCGTAGGTTCTTAGTTATGATTTTTTGTTACGAATGTGGACGAAGGCTTCTTAAATCATATATTTTATAAATGTTTTCTTTAGTATTTAACCTATAATTTGTGTAAATAAAGCATACACCTTTGAAATCATTTTAAGAAAAATATGCTTGTCATATCTAGTCAAACAAAAATTCTATATCTTTCAGCCCACTTTCATTCATAAAACGATTAGCCAAGTATTTTATTACATCCTCTTTGCAATTCACAATCAACGATCAAAAAGGTGAATAATACAAGAGTACGTGGAACTGTATTACTAAGCCGAAAGGGGGTAATTTAACTCATTTTTATGTACACGTTTTACTAGCGGGCCAACCATACATTCATGGAAAAAAACAGCTGCACGCATATGAGCAGCAGCGGGTATAAATGTCATATTTTGTCCACGTAGCGTCTTTTTTTCGATAATTCAGGGGTGGCTCGTAATAAAAGTTGTTCATAGTGATGAGTACAATAGGATAGATGACTGATGTTTAAATCGTTGAAACCAATAGCTTTCATGAAGAATTTAAGTAAATATAGTATGTTTATTGAAAAAATAATTTAAATCGGTTATTAATGTTCTGATATATAAGCGTTTAAAGTTTTTGGTAGAGCCAACTCAGTCCCTTTCCCACAAAACAAAAAATTAAAACACGCCTTACTTCTCAGAATAGAATTTATATGGCGTACAGAGAAGTGACGTTACGATTTGCTGTTTCGTCTCTCTGTCTAGCATGATATTAAAATGCTTATAAGTTGCTTATTTATGATCAGATTTTCATTTTCATTAATTAGTTATATTTATGGGCCACATTGTAATAGGACAATTAAAAAAAACCAGTCATCTAGCCTATTACTTCTTTCGGCTTGTTGATGCCGTTACGCGTACCTAACTGTATAAATTTGTTACTATTAAGTTGCTACTTTTAATATTATTTAAATTTAATTTATGTACTATAACAACGCGTACCTATACAATATACATTTTTTTATAATGTAAGATGTTAATAAAATGAATAAGGATATAAATTATAAGTAAGACTACTCTACCATATAATATATACAGTAGAGATACTAGAACTACATAAATAAAAATGTAATATATTTTTTTGACTAGTAAAAATATCTCATTACGGCCAGCGACAGTGATAATGGAATGGACGAGCCCAGCGCTTACAAATCGATCAAAATTAACAAGACAACACAATCAAGCATACCTAGCTAAAAGTATGCATATTAAATTTGCCGGAAAATAGAGATAGCGAATCTAATTACTGCATGACAAAAAGAGAACACATGTACATGTATTAGAAGTTTGTATTGTCGCATCGTACGGCTCGCATGTCGCAAAGGCAGAGTATGACTGAAGCGAGTGGAGAGCCGGCGCTCAACATATAGTCTTCAAAATCCGTGCGCTTATTTCCCGTCCATTCATCTCATAATTGTCGCTGATTACAGACTATACATTGTTAAGAAACGTTTGTGTAATTTCCTTTGCAAATAAACTGAAGTTGTTATGGTAAAGTTTGTTTTGCTCAAACTCTGTTCATTATGAAAGTTATTTGCCTTTCCAGAAAGGGTCTTCTGAATCTTAAGATTCATCGGAGTCCGCCTAAAGAAATATCACACCTGTGCCAGTTATTTACCAAGCAGTAAAAGTGCAAACATGAGTTTTGGCGGGAACACGAAAAAAATCATATCTTGTCTTGTCTTGCATTGTATTAGTTTCCAAAACTTGTGTTTTTTCAAGTGTTAAGGATATTCCACGTTTCAAGCATATTTTGAATGCGATCGATCATTAGTCTAAAGTTGTATCAGGTAGGGTCACATTTAGCAGGCCAAAAATATGGCGGTTACGCAGGTTTTTGCGTGTCAAGATTCGATATTTGAAGTTTTTCTCAGGTTACTCGAAAAGTATAGAAATTAATAATTTTTCAACCAACGAATGTTTTCCAAAATACTATTATGTTATAATATATTTTATAATGTAACTATGTGCTGTAATTAGGACATATAACCGAAAAAAGTATAAAAATAGGCACTGCCTCGCATTTTTTTTCTATCGAGGAAATGTTTTCATCCAAAGAAGTAACTAAGACGGTTCGCCTGTAACATAATATATTTTTTTGGTATTAAATAAAGTACTTTGACTAAATAACATAGATTTTTCGAGGGATAACTTTGTTATATAGAACCCTTAATGCTAAAAAAATTGTAGCGTTTTGGTTTGCGTGCTGATTTACGTGCATAAGTGTGGGCAAGTGATATAGTGTAGTGAAACAGGTATTTTCGTGTTGTTTCCAAAACTCCGAAGAAGCTTGTAGTAAAGTTGCCACAACTTTACTAAGGCATGACTGGACTTGAATGTGACTTACTATGTCTGACTTAGACTATGACTAAGACTCATTCGACTTTAAATTCATCAAAAACTGCATGAATATAAATACTTTACACTGGCAAATGTACAGAGTGCGACGCCATAACCCTCTAAGGAGGAAAGAAGAAAAAACTGTGCAAACATTACCGTGTGTGTTAAGGATTGTTAGTGAATACACTGGAATATCTCGGAGTGACGAGTAGTAAAATACTTCACAGGTTAATTTTATGAATAATAGTAGTTACCGTTTACCCTCCATAACTACTATTCAGATAAATAGGCACGAGAAAAAAACGATTGATTTATGGTTCTCATTTTGAATATTATTTTCAGATGTTTCGTAATAAGGTTTACATTTTTTATAGGTATTTTGTTTTATTCCACATAGCTTAGTTTGTTTTGGTTAGATTTAGGTTACTTAGGTTTTAATTAACTTTATTTTAGTCTACCATTATTAATAAGACTACTACTACTGTTTTACTATAAAAGGCGTTAATAATGAATGAAGCAATATCTTAAGGGGTCATTAAACTCGTCATAATGGACAACTTGTACCATGAAACTAACACTAAAACGAGAAAAATAATTGGCAGTCCCACACAAAAAATTCACTACTTAACGCGAATAACGATGAATAATGTACGGAGCAGCTGATTTGTTCCATGATTTCCGTTTTGATTACATAATAAAAGTTAAAGTTCTATTATTATTTACGGGATATTTACCGTGATTATGTTGTGAAATAAGCTCCCGATATTTCGGCGGATTTGCATGCACCATGTTCACGGCAGACAGCCAGCTTTAATAAACAACCGTGATAGTTTAAAACAGTGTTTTATAGTAAAAGTTATTCGTTATGATGAGTTCCATGAACTCCTACGATATCGCTCATGAATTCAATAGCACCCTGTATAGGTATATAGGTATATCGTCTATGCAATTATTAATTATTGTCAGTCCGGGCTAATATAACAACGTCAGTTTAACGAACAATTACTCCTTATGAGTACGTACCTATTAAATGTAAACGGTACTTTATGCGACCATTCGCTTCGCTTGACGCACGTCTTAGGGCGTACGCTAAAACACGCGCGGGTGCACGAAGCGGGTGACCACGCCGTGTCTCGGTCGGTCGCCCGCCGCGCGTGTGGAAACCCGTCGCACGCACTAGCGTCACTTAGGGCGTACGCAAAAATTCACGCAGGTGTACGTTCGTGTGTCTGTATTGAAAAAAGTATTAGCGGCGCTAAATGTCACGGGCGCACGCATCTGTCACCAGCGCGAGTTTTAACGCACGCCCTTAGGACGTCGCGTCCACTGATTGTGAGATTTGGGTTGTCATACGTACTGAAGAGTAAGTAGGGCCTTGAGGAGTTTTGGCGGGAACACGGAAAAATCATGTCGTTGCATTCTATTATTTTCTTAAACTTGTGTTTTTTCGCGAATTAATGATTAAAAATGGTGGTGTTTTATTCATTGAGTGTTGAATTACATGCACGAGTGTGGGCAAGTGATATAATGTGGTGAAACATGTCTTTTTGTGTTGTTTTCAAAACTCCGTAGAAGCTCATAATAAAGTCGCCACAACTTTACTAGGGCATGACTTGGACTCGAATATGACTAATTTCGTGTGACTGACTGTGATATCATGACATATTTGACTTGATTTTCATATAAATACTTGAAAAAAATCATAAACTTGACACTGGCAGAATGCACAACGTGCGATGCCAAGAACTAAGAAAAAAAAAAAAAAAAAAAGTAGGGCCTTCGCTTTTCTGTGGTCATACGTATGCATTTCGCTGTCATAGTTTAGGTATACTATAAAATACTACTTAATTTTCGTACATACTTATTTACATATTTATTCCTATTAGGGGTTAAAAAGAATAAGTATACTATTTTATTTTGCTTAGTAATTTACAAATGATCGCCGAAACATCAAATTTTCTTTACATAGTTTAGTGCAACTTTACCCCTTTTAGAGAAAGATATCAAAAAATTGCTGAAACACAAATGTCTAGCATTTTCTTTTGTTTATCATATCTACAAAGTTTGATTGCCGTGACTACCACTTTTTTTTAATTTTCTCGTACTGTAATACAGTTTCATCCCTTTTAGGACTTGATTTTAAAAAAAAACGCTGAAACATGTTTCTATTATTTTCTTTTGCGTAGTATATCTAGAAAGCTCGATTGCCGTGACATATTTTTATTTCAATTTTATACTAATTATGATACGGTTTCAACCCTTTTGGGGGTTGAACATGAAAAATTGCTGAACATGTGTCTATTATTTTCATTTGCTTAATATATTTGCAAAGTTTGATCACTGTAAGTAACTTTATCTTTAAATTAAGTATAAGCTGAAGCTGAAATCTGTACGTCTTATTGTTGAAGCTATTTCGCTTAAAATAGTTCACACAGATGCGTCCACGAAGCGTCATGCTTGGTGGTTTCCAGACGAATGACTACACACGCTTTTGGCATGTATGTCGCGACGCGAGCGAGCATATCGTGGTACACGCCTCGCCACGTCTCTATACACATCCATCACACTAGCATCATGCTTCACTAGCATTAAACCTTTGATTTTAGTTTTTCGATATTTTCCAGGGAAGTTATCTTATGTCGGTCCTTGTAATGCATACTATGTCCATCATCTCCTTGTCAAATCATACGATTTCCACCTTAATGATCCATTTACGATGAGCTATCGACTCGGTTACATCTGCACCCAAACTACCCAGCGCCAAATAAATCCAGGCAAAAGACGTCAATAAAAAACTTGCAAAGCTTCACGCGATTTTAATAATAATATCCGCCAAATTTGAGGAGACGATTTTTTAGAAGACTTGACAAAACGTCTTCCTTCTCCAATTTCTATTTAATTAATTTTGATGTTGATGACTGGGAATTTGTCACTGGAACGCCAGGAAAGTTATTGGAGCTTATTGTTTTGAAACGAGGAGACTTTGTTATTGCTATTGAGATGCGTTGTGATGATATCGAGTTTTAGTGCTTTACAGCTAATACGACCTGGGTATGTCCTAAAACTGCATCCAGAACCGCCGGAGGACGGGCAGCAGCGTCCTTTTGGTTAACGGTGGTAAAACTCTGCGATCCCCAAGCCGCCTGCCAAGCGTGGGGATTATGGCAACCCCTCCCTATTAGGGGGAGGCCTTCGTCCAGCAGTGGACGTCTTCCGGCTGTTGATGAGTGTGATGTGTACAGTTAAAAGGTGCAAGACTTATTTTCGATAAGAAAAAAGGCCGCAAGCGGCTTTAGCTTATGGCTGTCTTTAAAAACGTATTAAGACAAATAATAAACATAATTAAGTTCTGTGGAAGCACCTGGTTAGTTAGCTGTTAATGATGATGATATTTAATGACTACGAATCCTACCTACCTACAAAGGATTCTACGTTGGACATCGACATACATAGTAAATCATTGACGTTGGAGGATCTAAGTTTAGTTAGTTAGTTCTAAGTTCTAAGCTAAGTTCTTTAGTTCATTTCGAGTTTCGGTCTAAATGGGATAGGCTAGGCACCTACAGACTGTACGAGCTTTAACTTCTCGACGACTGGATTCAACTGAATTAGAACTACAAGCAAACACACAACCGCACAGCTTCTTTTTAACATCTTGCGTATTTAATTATAGGCGGCGTTTTTAAGTAAGGCCCTTTACGTGGTACACAAACTACTAGTAGTTAAGAGGATGCGTACACCCAAATTGGCTTCCCTTTGGTTAATGTTTTGCCAAATGTACAAATTCGACAGCACTGAAAAAAATAAATGTTAATTCTAGATCATGTCTCCTAGTTGGCTATTGTTTCGAAAACACGTTTGCGAATAATTTTCTCGATAGAAAAAAATCGTAAAATAACCTCTAAAAATGAATTTCTAAGTAAATTTTTCTTTGTATTTTTGTATGAAGACCAGAGAGGATCAGCTATTGTCAGCGCCTTAACTAAATGATTATAGCTATGAACTTATAAATGTTATTAAGAACTTACACATTAATCCCAGCTTACAAAATGAATCCGAATTACGAGTAGGTATTTACGAGTTTTATGAACGCTTGATTTATTACAGAGAAAAAAAAAGCAAGCGATAGTTTTCTCTGTCGCAGGGTAGTTTCCGCCAATTTATAAAATGTCGTTTTGACGACGAGCGCTGTGTTCTGATTGGTCGAATGGCGTCATTTCCGCATAAATTGCAATCTGCCGATCCATTACCAGCTGTAGGTATAATAGTTTCCAATCAGTACGAGCTATGAATATAATTATACAAGCCCTTTGAGCGACAGGACAGGTAGAGCAAACAACAAACGATTCTATTTACGTTCTAAACATATTTTTTTGTTTAGATATTTAGGTAAAATAGAATTATAAAATAGTACTTACATAATTATGTTAATATAGTAGATTGTATGATTATTTACAATAAATCTGTCAGGTTAATGATTATGTGATCAGGAGAACAGATTGCCTTGATACATACAGGCTTTGCCTAGTGATGATACCCACAGATATTATAATCTTTTGCAAACTAACGGCCTTACCTAAAATAATCTCGATTCTCTTAGTCACTGCTTAAACTTCTCTGTCCTTTTCTAGCATGTGCAACTTCACGTCAGAGAGAAGATGGCAGAGCATCTTAAGCAGTGACTAACGGTTGAAAAGTTTTTTTAAGTAAGGCCGTTAATGTATAAAAAAGGCAAAGGTAAAACATTTTAATTATTTTTTTATTTATTTTTTTACTGATCAATGTAGTTAATGAAATATTTTGTTTATATTTCTTGCCACAAATAAACTATTGTAAATATACCTTAAGAAAATTATAATATTTTCATTATTTTAATTTTAGTACACTTGTGCTTGTCTATGTTACTACAAGTTCTAGATACTGCTACAATGATCATGGGCAGACGTTATCTCTGACAAACACGAGAACGTCCTATTCGTGTCATTGCTCAACAATGCTGAGCTGACAGATTGACGACAATCAACTATAGTCATTCAATCAACATAACCTTATACTGCAAACATAAAATCGGACGCGTTCGTTAGTTGGAACAAGACATGGAGGATCTAGCTCTCCTGGGTACTTAATCAAAGCTGAAAGATGCAGTCTGCACCAGCCTTTGTCAATCCACTGCTGGGTATATTATAGGGCGATACTTCACCCTCGAAGGGCGATCTCCACCACGATACGGCACACCGAGAATTCATGAAAAAAACTAGATACTGTTCCATAGAAAAATGTTTTCATTAAAATCGAAATGTTTGAAACAGCTGATTTCTTGGCGAATACACAGCGGATTTAACCCATAGTAAAAGTTGTTAATGATGACGTGTACGACCTTCTTGCGTTCCGCGAAGCCCTGTTATGATTAAATAATATTGTTTTAAGGCGGGCTTGTAGCAATTATAAACCTTTTTAAATGTGGGAATGTTCGAAAGCGCAATTTTGAATGTTTGGCTGGGAAAAAAAAACAAAGTAGAACTAAGAAAGTACATTATGAAAGCACGTATAATTTATACTAATAGATAGTACAGAGTATTATTTAGTTTTTTTGGATTTTTAGATTCCAGTATTTGTTTATTATTTTTTTTTAAACAAAGAAAAACGAACGAAATTTTGCAATTCTAGCGCTCGCGCCTTCTCCTGTTTCTCGCTCGCGCCTAACCATTTAGTGTATATCGTTTACTCGCCTGGACGTACCTCGCTACAACCGGGTCTTAATGCCAAAACGGATACGTTATAAAACAATTTTTCGATCTCAATAGGCAATTGGGCAAGAGGGACGCTCGGGGCGACGGCGGCGTAGCGGCATGGGCGGGCGACGTCACTGTACGAAGCCGTACGTTCAAATCTCGGGCGTGGAAAACGGTTTGATCCAAATGAATGCATCCCGCAGCTCGGTGAAATTGAAAACACGTTACGGCTTTTAACAGAGTAAGCTTCCTATGTTACTTATGTGGCGTGGTGACGTTTTGTATACGGCTATGGGCCAAACGGACCAAGATTAGTAACAAAACGCCAGTATTCGTATGAAAATTCGCAGATTCATACATTCCAAAGAATTCATGCCTGAGCGGTCTTTCACTAGACTAATACGGCTAAGTGTTCAGTGTGCACTCCGAGTATGTGCAATCATTTAGAATTTAGAGTATACAAAATGAAACATTAACGGCCTTACCTAAAATAATCTCGACTCTCTTAGTCACTGCTTAAACTTGTCTGTCCTTTTCTAGCACGTGCAACTTCACGCCAGAGAGAAGATGGCAGAGCATCTTAAGCAGTGACTAACGGTTGAAAAGTTTTTTTAAGTAAGGCCGTAATTGTTACGTAAGACTGCGCTAAGTTGTTTTCTGGCGCGAGTACTATTGCAATAGCGTTGAATATATAGTATTGAAACTTGAGCAAGTGAAGGATTCTAGGATCTAGGACTCGCGTCACTCGTGGTTCAAATATAGAATCCTGAGTGTAGCGAAAGTTTCAAAACAACGAGACGCAGAATAACTTTGCTGCCGAGTGAAACACACAACTTTTCACCTCACTACAGCGAGAAAAATGCTAGTTTTTTTTTTCATGCAGTCATCGTGCTGGCCAGTTCGATTATCCTAAAAATTATGTTGGAGCACTACTGGCATGAAATAAAGCATTATTATTATTAATTATGCATTTTCAGGGGACTGGCAGTATAGAAAATTATTAAATAGAAAGTTTTTCTAATTTTAAACACTCTTTCCACGCTGGCGAACAAAATGCACTTTTGCACTCAGATTTCAAATGATAATCAGAATCTTTCTGAGCTGGTGAAAAGATACATTTCTAACTGTACGAGCAGATCTTATTGCCACTTGGTATTATTGAAAGGGTACTATCACTACCTACCAAGATGGATGCCTACTAAGTTAAAGCGCTCATCGCTCAATATTGCATGCATATTGATTTGTGTCATATTATTATGTCGTATACATTCATCCGAGACGTGACAGAATGTATGCGAGAGAATGGTACGATACGACGTTACGAAAGAACCTTTTGCGTATGAAGATTGTGCAACGTTGCGGATTATACCGATCCACGCGACGCCCTTTATCGAGTTTTAATCGCAAAGTCTTCGATCAATAAACAAAAAATAAATATCGGTGGCGCCATCTAGGCCCAAACTAAGCAAAGCTTGTAATATGGAAACCAGGTAGCTGATAGAATACTTATTACTTTTAGTAGTACTTTTTTTGTAAATATATATTAATAATACGTAATATAAAAAATACATAGACACAGAACAAACATCGATGTCTGTTTGTCACAAAAAAAATTGTCCAGGGTCTCCATGCAACGACTCAACAGATGTCAGTGTAATAAGGAATCATTATGACTTGGATAACCTAAGCCTAGCCGCACATGAGACACACGCCACAGTCACAAAACGCTGCCTCCGAGCTGCGAACTCCAGTCGCGTCGGTTTGATTTTAATACCTGGCTTAGTTATTACAATGCAGAGATGCATGTTTATTGTTTAAAGCAGAGTATAGGTATAGTATAAATAGGTACATTTTTTTAACGAATTGACCTTCGTGACCTTTTGACCACGTTACCCTATTGACCTAACCGGGCAGCAGCCAAATCTGAATAACAAAGCGATGGCTCGACCGTCCGCATAAAATGTCCCCTATAAAAGTGTTATTGCCGTCCCCTCTTTTGAAAAAGTAATGGGCATAACTCACTTTAATATCGAAGTGGTTTGCCTACATCATTGTATTTGTAACAGTAATATTTTGTGATTATACAGAACTCGTTGCCCGCAACTAAGTCGTAGTTTGCGTTAGCTGTGAAGCAGGGTTATACGGAAAGGTTACTGTTGAAAGAAAAAAACCGATGTCTGGAAACGGATTTCTTTTGCTATTAGTTCTTTGGTTCCAATCAAAGGAGTTCTTCGGTCTGTTAATCCTAGCATGAGCGTGTTACGCAATTTTGTCTTTAGTTAAGTCAGATAAGCATGCGACCAACTTCCGACTGTCACGCTATGAGACCGTTTTGTGTGTCACTCTTGAGTGACTTAATCAAGAGTGAGTCACTCGTGTACTTTAGATACTCGTATCCTTTAGATTTGAATATGGAGTTGACAACCCGACTAACTGGGTCGAGAGCGAGCCAGCGGCACCGACTGCCGGTTCTGTTCCGACGCGCGGTGCGCGAGTTGCCCTTCCCCGCGATACATAATACGCGATACAACCCGCCCCCGCTAGCATCCAGAGTACCTCGTCCCCGCCAACGTCACCCCGCAGGAGGGTCACGCACGATGTTGCCAAGCTATAATATTCACTTGTAACTAGGGTACTAAAAATTAACTATGTCTTGGACGTCGGTTTCGACCTACATAAAACTCTCGTATCAACTTTAAATTTTGCAGGTACATTATTTTATTGCATTAGTCGCGTTTTATACACTTTTCGGAAGTTTTATTACCAGCCACCTCAAAAAGAGCAAATTTGGAGAAGTTCTCTTGTCAATTCTATGGTCAGAGGTTTTTTGGTAGAGATACAGGGTTCCGCGTAAAGGTATTACTAAGCCGAAAGGAAGTAATTGTACTCATCATTGTGAACAAATTTCACTGTGGGGCCAACTTTGAATTCGCGAAAAACACATGTTCCACTGAAAAATGTCATTAACTCGTCAAAGTATATGAAACAACAGGAATATTAACGTGAATTCAGGGCTGGCTGCAAAGTAAAAGTTGTTTACAATGATGAGTGTCACGAACTCGTTTGCATAAGCCAAAAAAAAATTGTAAGTAAATAAAATTGTTTCACTCAAAAAATATAAGCAGCGGTCAGACATTCGTTACCTGATAGCAGTTTTTATTTATTAATTACTAAGTCTGAAAAGCCACAAATAGCGTGGCTTATCAGACTTATATTTTGACCTCTAGAAAAACTTTAAAGTGCGTCCTGTTAGATAATCTGCGACTAGGATCAGCCAACACGATAGGCAAATTAGTACTACTTTATTACCTTCTACATATCGAGATTATTCTGTTATCTAAAGCTATGCGAGAAATGCCGAGCGGTTTCAGCAATAAATTTTAGTTTGCCTTAAGCGATAAATCGGGCCAGAAAAATAAAAAATATTAGCTTTTGCTCCTCATCTTCTTTTTATAATAAAAACCAGTGGCCTGGTATTATTATATTATAATATATATTTTTTTATTTTTTATTTATCGAACCTTAAAAATCTATCATACAATATTAATAAAAAAAATAAAAAAAAATATTAAATTTATAATGGATTTTTCGGAATAATGATTGCAATGTAGTTGGCATTTCCAGGTTGAATGGCAATGCTCATGCGTTTGGCCAAACAAATGTACGTTTGTATTTTGACTAGTAAGATCAGATAAAATAAAATAAGTTTCAAGTCGCACGTACCCATGGTTTCACGGACCGTATATTATTAAAAAGGAAAAAATACTTTTTTTATGCTATGGAGTGACAAGCGGGACGTTCCACCTTTGTGGTTAGCATCACGCCTGCCGATAACATTTAGCAGTGGCAGAATTGTGATCTTGCTAACAGAATCCTGCGCTCTGAGATATTAGTGGAAAATCTCTTAATACCAACTAATTTATTAGAAGAAAAGAAGAAATAAAAAAGAAGGAAAAAAATATTTAAAAAAATATGAACACGAATGAACGGACATAATACGAGGACCAAAAGCAACTAAAGTCCTATATCGGTTTCAGGTGCTGGTAACTTTACCACACTGATTGGGTCGGTATAAATTACCCAAACAAAACTGGGCGAGTCGTTACCACAAGCCTCGACTTTAGATCAGACTTTGGCTCTGTTCGTCCGAGTTTAGCTATTGTTCAACTGCAAGTCACTTTCCGAAACTAGTTGTTGAATTCTTCAGGGAAATTTAAAGGGAAAGCGGAAAATTTCACCGTTTTTGCGGTAACTTTTAATGGTTTTCTAAATATGGATTGGCGACCGACGGTTAAGTGAAAACAAAAAGTAGTCTGTTGTCACACAGGAATTGCAATCACATAACCTCGAGTGCAGTTGGTGAATAATCCATTCGAGTTTCACCAAATCGACACGCATGTGTCCAATAACCCAAAACACCTTTTTTGTACTCAGTAATTAATTTTGCCTTTCGCAGAAGATGCAGCGTAATAGGAAATTTTTTATTGTTCACAAAAAAAAAAACATTATTCACCTAGGGAGTGGAGCAAAAGTAAAGAATGTCTCAGAACTCATGTATATTGTCTCCCGAGGCGAAGCCCAGGGTGACAAACATGAGTTTTGAGAATTTAATTCATTGAAAAATCTACAGAAATAAAATCGGGTAAGCGTAAATTCTGTGGTGCTAAAAGTGAGCTGGTATTTTAAATGGTAAAAGTTCTGTTAGTTTCCCGCAGTTGGAAAAAGAGTTTTCAGTAAATAGTAAGACCGAAAAAAAGTCCGCGTCGTTTGCGCCAGTTTGCGTTGACACAGCAAAGTGCAAATATCTAATTCCAAATGACCTAGCTAAACAAGATTCAGATGTTATTTCAGAAAAATCGGCTTTATGGTAATTTCAGGCCTGTTCAGCTCGTGGACTCAGTAGTCAGTAGGCCACTAGGTCCTATTGGCCCATTATGCCATGTTATTGCCATATTATGCAAATCGTCCAATAACAATAATTGCCGGGCTAGTTATTATGCTTATTTAATTACTTTTGTGAAATTATTTGTGGAACAATAAAAGTTAATCGATTATTCAATCAGGCTCCTTTTTTCCTCAGATATATTGTTATTATAATTTAGGTCTTTTCAAGGCCAGAATGGATAGGTATCTTCTAGGTCCGCTTGAAATAGGTAGGTAAACAATTTTTTATTTATGTTTTACTTTTCCGTGTTCTGTGTAACTGCTTTTTTGTTTATACTTTTGCCACGAATAAACTATTGTCTATTGTCTATTGAAATATCGTCGAGCACATCTTCGCTAGTAACAAACAAGTTGGCCAAATGGTTAAATAACGTATTATTCTCGCCTCACTGGTGATTTGAACTTTTCCTCGTTATGAATATTGTACAGATACATCGAGGACATTTCTGTTTTGGACGCTACTGTTTTAAGAGTTTACGTTACTGTTTTTTACTCTTGAATGACGACCATTGTTCTTATAGCAAGGTTCGCCATTAACGGACACGTCAAGGAGGACGATATATATATCTTATATCTAGCTAAGCGATATTTTGCTAGGCAAAACAAATCTTAACTATGCCAGCAATCACAAAAATTGCTATAACCGTTTATTTTTAGTGTATTTGCGCTGTAATGTCGTTCCGAGTTTTTTTGTAGTGGTTGGACTCTACTGCAGAGTCCGCCTGCGGAAGTACCACACCTTTGGCAGTTATCCGACCGCCAAGAAGTAGTGTGCAAGCATTACTGTGTTCCGATTTGAAGGGCAATGTTACCACAGAAATTACTAGGTATGAAGAGATTTAACATCTAATATCTCAGGGTGACGAGCGCAGTGCAGTGCGGCGTAGGATTGTGTTCGCAAGTTCACAATTCTAGCACTGCTACTACTGTTAGTGGCAGGCGTGACGCTTACCACCTTGCTCATCTCGTCACTTGACTGTATAAAAAAAAACAGTAATATCAAAGACATTTAATCAAATTTGCGTAGGTACTTAAAAATGTGGTGTACCCCAACATTTCAGGGATTATTTATAGAAATCCTACTTCTATAAACGAAGTTACCGAATTACGTATTTCTTATTCGTGTTGTGGCAGTGGCGGAAACTTTGAATGTCTATTTAGGAAACTTTCCTGAAGTACAAGGGCCGATGTCCCTTTGCCTAGCTCTCTCACGGGAAATTATTGTAAGACAGTTATACTACTACACATCAGGTGAACTCTGATGAAACATCTAGCCTGTCACCTTTAAATAACTTGTGACCATAGTTATGTTGTTATTATGCGGTCATTTCTTGTTAAAAATATTATGTTTGGTTGTGACTAAATTTGTTTGTGTGACAAGACAATTTACCTACCTGCAGGCTAATCATGTAACTGTTCGTAACTGTTATACCAAGTTTCTTCAAGATTAGTTGTCAAATATTAGGGATATTTTTATGGTATCACAGTATTAAGTAATAAAACAAACGAGAAGCTCTCCTGTAGGGCTAACATGCGCACCGCGAGAAATTTTTCTCGATTCTTAAAAACAGGACAAGGCTTCGAATCTGTATAAGTTTGTCTCGTTTTCGCACGACATAAAGACACGACAAAATTTTCTCGCGGTGCGCATGTTAGCCCTGCTGGTGGTAAGATAAACAATGTTTGATTTAGAACTGTTATCAGCAATATGAATAGAAAACAAATTATTTCGGTGAAAGCAATAAATACGTCACCGCGCTAACTGAGGGCATGTTTCCGAGGTGAACACGGCGGGGAGCCCGTATTGGATTTACATAAATCTCACCATTTTATTTAACGCTACACGCGTGGGAGGTGGGTTGATTATTTATGATACAGGGTGTTTATAGTTTGTCTATGAAAAGATTTGTTACGTTCTGAGTTAGTTCTGAGAAGAGAATGAGAGTAAAGAGATTTTTTTTCTTTGGGAGTTTTTTTTTGTTACGAGGTCAAAGCATGGTCTAAGTCTAAGAGAACGATATTCCAAGTATTAAGTATTCCAAGGTTACGATTAAATATTCTTGTACTATATTTTTGTATAGTACGCTATATTATGTAGTCCGTTGTAGTTAACAAAGGCTATTTAGCCCGAAAAAAAGTAAAAATATTTTTGGACATGTTACAATAAACTAATATTTACGGGGTTTATGTATGTATTTAGAGTCCCGTACGGTTCATCGAATCACTCATGAATGATCAACCTGTACACGTCACGTTACGCATCACGGTACTACTAGGCGGAAAGGAGGTCGACGTACCCATCATTGTAAACAACTTAACTATGGGAACAAGCCTGAAACCGCGAAAATAAATTTGGCTGTACCATATGAACATGTAACAAGCCCTCGACAAAAAATGGTACAGCTGAATTTGTTTCGCGATTTCAGGGTTCGCCTCAAAGTATGTCGCAGTATATTTATTATACTAGCTGCGCCCCACGGTGTCACCCGTGATTCTTGGGATATAAAGTAGCGTTTCATTCCAAGGTATAAGCTACCCATGTACTAAATTTCATCCAAAACTTTTCTGTCGTTTCAGCGTGAATGATTAACAACCATACACACACACCGACACACTTTAGCGTTATTCATCGTTATTATATTTTAGCGTAGATTTGTTTGTACGTAAATAATTTTAAGTAGTTTTAGATTTGTATAGACCCGAGGTAAGTACTTGTAAAAATATGTCTCCAAGAAAACTGAAATAAATGAATGAAATATTATTTACAAATAACTTTAGCGTTTATAACGATAGTGGGATGGATCATATTAATAAGTATATTATAAACTAGCTGACCCGCCCCGGATTTGCACGCGGGTATTTTTGAACCAAATTTTTAACGGTATTTTTTTTGGTTTTTTTCTTCATAAAAACCTTCCTAAATCCTAGAACATCAAACACTTTAAAAAAAATTGCTAAATTGGTCCAGCCGTTATTGAGTTTTCAAAAAATTCTATTTCAAAATGTTTTTATTACGGACTACAAAATCCATTACAAACTACATAATTATTTACTTACCAACTAGCCTTAACTACCTAAAACTAAATAGTACATAATGATACAAGTGTGCTATGTTGGTCATTACACTAGAGGCGGTATTATGCGCGCGAGCCGCAGGCGAGCGCGATAAGGAAGCCGAGAGTGTATTGAAACATAGCACAAGAGTTTCATACGACTGTTTTCATCACACTTGTGAGGAAAAAACAATCATTTTTTGATAATTTTCAACCACACAGCGAAAACGTCAACAAAAATTTGCGGAAAATGGCGCCCAAACCAGCAATGCGCGCGCAGGTTGACATTTACTTCAGCGGCATAAGAACTCTTTGTTGGTATTACAAAAAACTGTAAGTATTTCCCGGCTATATTAAGAGTGATTCGTATACATACGTCTAATTGCAGTCACATATATACAAACTTGACTTTACCGGGTTATACCTATTATAGTACAAGTGCCGTAATGTAAAGTAAAAAGTACGCGTGCGTAATAGCTTGGATTACGAGCCTCAAACCGATGCAATAAGATCCACTTTACGAGCAAGTGTAATGAAAAAACATTTACATATTTTATTTTTCATCTTGCGCAGACGATGGCAAACTTCTTCGGCGACTCCTTTCTGGTCATCGTCGTCGTTTCTGTCGATCGTTTGCGCTTAGCAACACATTTACCGATTATTATTTTTTATATAGAAGAAGATAGATAGATAGATAGATAAGAAGATTGCTAGCGGTCTACAACGAAGCTAGTTTAATACTACCTAGCTATATTTCCTCCGACGACATTAAAAGACGCTAATTATATCCTTCCGCGTGAATATGGACTCCGGAATGGAATTCCGGCCCCTCGTATGTATGATAAACGTGGAAGCAAAATGCTTCACGCGTACTTGAAGAATGTTTACTCGCCGTTTGCCTGTCTGACATTCAATGGAATTCTTATTTAAATATCCAGTAACATAAAAATAAGAGTGTATACAGGGTGTCAAGAAAGCTAGTCTCTATCTGGGGCTATCCCCAGTCACAAACTCCACCACATGTAATACTATATATCTATTATATACCAAAATGTTATTTTAGGAAATGTCCCACTAATGAGGATCTCACGATCAATACTGTGATGTTTTCCCGCTAGGTGGCGCAACGTCGATGCGGCCATATTCTACTGTCAATCTCATACATGTTATTGTTTTTTTTCTACAATTTAATGGTTTTACTCTTATTAGACTCGGATTGGACTTGGGTATGTCCTAAAACTACATCCAGAACCACCGGAGGATGGGCAGCAGCGTCCTCTTAGTTAAGGCCGGGTATTCCACGTTTCAAGCACATTTTTTTATGAGATCAATTATTAGTCTAAAGCTGTATCAGGTAGGGTCACATTTAGCGGAGCAAAAATATGGCGGTTACGCAGATTCGTGCGTGTCAAACTTCGATTTTTGAAGATTTTCTCAGATTACTTGTAAAGTATAGCAATTAATAACTTTTGAACGTCAGAATGCTCTCCAAAATACTATAAACTTATAACACACATTTTTTTTATGTGACTATGTGCTGTAATTAGGGCATAAAACTGAAAATGGTTTAAAAATAGACACTGTTTCGGTATTTTTTTCTATAGAGGAAAGTATAATCAATCGTGTTTTCAACCACAAAAGTTACTAAGACGGATGTTCTTCTGTAACATTTTGTATTTTTGGGCTTTAAATATAGTAATTTGACTAAATAAATTTGATTTTGCGAGGGGCAAATTTGGAAAATACAAGCCTTAACGATGGTAACACTCTGCGATGTTACTACTCTTTACGGTATTTTTTATAATTTAAGAACTCCACCAAAGAGTTTCATATTACGTGAATAAAATAATAAGCTGAATGATTGAACCTTCTTGGAAGCGCTTTTGCTCAGCACGTTTGTCTTACTTTAATACCTAATAGGTCTTTACCTATGAAATTGCCGTTCTTCAGTACTGGTCATTTCAAATAGAAAAAAAGTTTGGAATGGCTTGTATTCTGAATTCAAATTAATTTTGTATTAAAAACATAACATTCTTTTTACAAACTCAGTCTTTTGTTTATTGATTAGCGTTGTATTTTCATTACATTTTAACATTTTTCGTCATAATGGATACTTTAAAAAATCGTGTAATTATGGAATATGAGTTCCATCGTGGCACCAACGCGACACAAACGGCACGTAACATCAAAAACGTTTACGGAAAGAACTGTACAAACGAACGCACAACCCGTTATTGGTTTTCCCGGTTCCGTTCTGGAAATTTTAACTTGAAAAATGAAGCTCGTGGTCGTCCGGAGACTTTGGTCAACAATGATGAATTAAAGGCGATTGTGGAAGCTGACGAAACTCAATCTACAGCTGAGCTAGCAGCAGCTTTTGATGTTAGCATCAAAACAATTTTGATCCATTTGCGACAAATAGGCAAGATAAAAAAACTTGATAGATGGGTGCCCCACGAACTTAACGATCGCCAGCGCAACGTACGCGTCGAGACCTGCCTCTCGCTGCAGCTACAGACAGTCTCCAAGCTGCAAGAGCTGGGGTTGGAAGCTTTCCCTCATCCGCCATACTCACCAGACCTTGCACCTACCGACTATTACTTTTCCAAAATTTAGACAACTTTTTAGTGGGTAAAAAATTAAATTCCCGAGAGGCAGTACAAAATGCCTTTGAAGAGTTTGTTGCCTCCCGTCCAGCTGATTTTTACAAGAAGGGCATCAATAAACTGCCAATTCGTTGGCAAAAATGCGTCGATTGCATGGAATCACCCATTCACTTTGAATAACAGAAATAAAAAAGTTTAAAAAAATAAGTACTTACCCTTATTCCATACAAAACGGCAATTTCATAATATTAAACAGAAAATGTAACGAAATAAATTCTCACCACTACTTTATTATTTTCACCACACGCACTTAGCGTTATTTGTTAATTCGCGCCATTTCATCTTACCTATGGATTATGGCGTCGCACTTTGTGCATTTGCCAGTGTCAAGTATTTATTTGTATAAAGTTTTTGATAATTTTCATGTCGAATGAGTCTAAGTCACCGTCAAAGTGATGTCACATTTAGTAAGTCATGCCCTAGTAAAGTCGTGGCAACTTTACTATAAGCTTCTTTGGAGTCTTGGAAACAATACGAAAAGACACTCATATTAGAAACGTTTTAACGAAGACGAACTTTAGAACGAAGTTTTTTTTCTTCTTTCCCTCTAGGAAGGTTATGGCATCGCACTTTGAGCTTTTGCCAGTGTCAAGTAGGAATTTAGTTGCGACTTTCCGTCCGATATAATAAAAACAAAATAATAAAGTTTGGCTCATTATCTGTTGTAAGTACTTCTGTTATCTGTTTTCTCGCAAATGTGTAGTAAAACGTTGTATGGCACTCGTGCGGTATTGGTTTTTACAAACTCGTGACTATGGCCCTCTACTTTGTCTTGGGCTTACATTCGTCTACTCGTTTGTAAAAACCAACTTACCGCATTAGTATCATAAAAAACTATTTTGGTGTGGTGTGCCCTATCTTCAGTTACATGGATGCTCTGCCGGATACCCTGCATAAGTAGTCTAGTAGTAGTAGTAATGCCGACTGCGTTCCTATAATACCTACTTATTTACATGAGAAACTGGAGTTTTGGCGGGAACACGGAAAAATCATGTCGTAGCATTCTAATATTTTCGTAAACTTGTGTTTTCTCGCGAATTAATGATTAGAAATGGTGGTGTTTTATTAATTGAGCGTTGAATTACATGCATGAGTGTGGGCAAGTGATATAATGTGGTGAAACATGTATTTTCGTGTTGTTTTCCAAATTCCGTAGAAGCTCATAGTAAAGTCGCCACAACTTTACTAGGGCATGACTTGGACTCGACGATGGCTGGTTTCATGTGACTGACTGTGTATTCATGACAAATTTGACTTGATTTTAATAAACGAAACTTATAAATTCATAAAATTGACACTGGCTGAATGCACAACGTGCGATGCCAATAACTTAAAAAAAACATACATGAGAATCGAGAAAAAATTGGGGTATGGACTGGACACAGAATAAACAATAGTACTACGGTATGGATATAGCCGCAAATAAAATTTTGAAAAAGAATAGAAAATCATTTTGAGACAATTTCAAAATTAGAACCCTGGATCTCACAATAGGAGAAATCTTGTGTCGTGGGCAGAGAAAGCGGGACATAGGATTCCTCGTATTGCTATTCTCTCTTCGAGGATACGCCTAAGTCCAGCAGTGGACAATAAAAAAGGCGGATTATGCAATAACCACAATTAATTTAAGGGTAGAAGTGAAGCGGAGACAGCGAAGCCGTCTATTTAGACGAAAACACAACATGAACAGATAAAGCAGAGGTGACATCACCTAGTAACTCTAGTTACCTTACATTAACGAAAACTTCCTGAAAGCATGTTTTGGGTATCATCTTGCTATTTTCCAAACACACCTGTCTACCGATGAGTGTTTTAAAAACAACAAAGTAAACAATAATAAACCCACCATGCAGCGTGCAGTTATGGACTAGAGGTCGTAAGTGATACATTGTACTCGTACTAATGGAGAGAGTAAGTTGTTTCATAATAAGACAACTCATCGTTATTACTATATAAGTTTATGGTGTGTGTCTGTTCATCTGTCTGTGGCATCGTATCTCCCAAACCTTCGATCAATATAATATATACAAGGTGTAACAAAAAAGTTCATCAATACCGAAGGGTATGTACTCAGCATTATGAACAACGTTTACTGTGGCGTCAAACTAGAATTCATGAAAAAAAACCAGCAGTTCCATACATTTTGTGCAAGGCCGATGAGCTTTTTGTATGGAACAGCTGTATTTCCGCTATTTAAAGGTGGGCCCTATAGTAAAACTCATAATGTTGGGTACATACGTACCCTTCAGAATTATTAAACCTTTTTGTTACAAATTATAATTATATCAATGTCGCAAATAGATGGCCCGAGATTAATTTAGTGTTTTTTTTTAAATTTGATTAGTAGTTTTCATTTCAAACAAAAAAAAAACACTATAGAGATTCGGTAGAGTGTTTTTAGCTACAACTAATGAGAGGCGAGAATTTCATTTAAAAAATGTTATATTGCATAATGATTCAGATACATGCTCGGTATCATGACATTTAGTTAGATGTCCATTACTTGAATAGAATATTTTTTTACTACAGGATTAAAAATGTTTGTTTTTTTTTACAGGTCGTTACAATTTTGGTGATTGCCATGGTGTACAAACTAGTCCGCGGGAGAGCGATACATAACGCAATCAACTTAAGACTTAATCCAATATTTGTTAAAGATCAAAACACTGCTGCGATACCAGAGGCCGGTGTATTCACGAAAGTTCCAAATGAGGGACTTCCGCCCCCAGACCACAAACGAGATCTTTCCAAAACTTTCATATCGAATATGGAAAATCTCGGCATTGGCTCCAACAGCAAAATAGCAACGGTATTATTCCCCAACAAGCCGTTCAATACAAGCAAAACTGGAGAAAACGAGCATTACCTCAAAATACCTATCATATCCCAACCATTTTCCGACTACAAGATAATCGTAGCTACAGCCCCGTGGAATATGAGGATAAGCGGTAGAGAATCCAAGCCAGCTGTCATTTACTTAGTGTTTCCGGAAGACGATAATGAACCTAACAGTATGAACATTCCTAAAATATATTTCGTGAAGAAAGGACACGAACCCAGAGATATCAGTAGAACGGACAAGATCGAGCCTCTTATAATCGTCGACAGTAATCGTACGGTGACAGGGTTGAAGAGCAAAACAGTGTCTAAGTATATTAAATTCAAAAATAAGTTGAATCAATAAATCAGGACACTAATAAAAATCGTAATTCATTTACTTATTATTCGAACTAGCTGCAGTCTCCAACTAATAGGCGCGTATTCGTAAGCAACGTTGAATTAAAATTGCATAGCAGACGGCGAAGAGCTCCCGAAGCTTTTGACATTTTGTACCAAAGGCATATTTACATTTTAATTATAGTTAACACTAGAGGTCGCCCGCGACTTCGTCCGCGTACGGAAGAAATTCTGCTTGCTCCCCAAATTCACCACTTGAAATACATCCCGAGCAATTTTTTTATCATCAAGACGAATACACCCTCCATATTTCAAGTCTGTACGACCAGCGGTTTGGGCTGTGCGTTGTCTGTCAGTCAGTCAGTCAATCAATGAGTCAGGACAGAGTCTTTTATATATATAGACTAGAGGCCGCCCACGACTTCGTCCGCGTATGGAAGAAATTCGGCCCGCCCCCAAAATTCACCACTTTTTTTACTCAAAGTGTCAGTCAGGACAGAGCCTTTTATATATATAGATAGATTAATTAATTGTAGCTTTCTTGGTTTTGACACATTTTTGAACACACACACTTGTGATTGAGCACAATTTATGTTTTTTTGAAATATTTTTGTTGATTTTTGTAGTCGAGTCTCCAACTTAGTTAAACGTGACTGATCCTGTACATGTATTTAAAAAAATAGGTATCTGGGTGTGGGTGTATTGTGCCTATACCCAATTAGATAGAGTAGATAGAAAATTAAAATGAAATCACTAACGGTATGCATAAAAGAGTAAACACGCACAAGACAGAGATTTCTTTCACAATAAAACTTTCATTACAACATTAATTTAATTTATAACTTTCTCCCTCTAAATCGAAAAACACAAATACCAAAATAGACAAGAAAATACTCGACTCAATTCAATTAAAAATTCTTGATTTATGGCATTTGTAAAAACGTTTCAAAACTCCTGTATCGTCATGTGGAAGGGTTGACTACGAAACGCAGAGAATTTATACGGTTTTGGACTGGTACTCGAATATTCAGTGGATGTCGTTACCCGGAAACCAATCAGTAATTAGTCCCCTCTGCCTAAAATTCCAGAGCGGATATAGTTAGCTATAATAGGGTAGATGACTGAAACCAATAGCTTTAATAAAGAATTTAAGTAAATATAGTATGTTTATTGAAAAAAATATTTAAATCGGTTAATAATGTTCTGAGATACAAGCGTTTAAAGTTTTTGTTAGAGACAACTCTGTCCCTTTCCCACAAAACAAAAAATTACGTCACGACTTACTTGTCAAAATAGAATTTATATGGCGTACAGAGAAGTGACGTCACGATTTGCTGTTTCGCCTCTCAGTCTAACATGATATTAAAATGCTTATAAGTTGGTTATTTTTGAACAGATTTTCGTTTTCTTTTCATTAATCAGCTATATTTATGGCCCACATTTTAATAGGACAATAAAAAAAAATTGTCATCTAGCCTATTAAATGGATTTAACTTGACGTAGGAAGGTATCAACCTAAAGGCAACTACAATTTACACGATCATTTTTGAAGAATCTTTGTTTGGAATCACTGATTTCATTGACCACTCTTTCTAACACAAAACCCACCGGTTTGAATAAGAGAAGCCGTATTTTCTTTTCATCTCCGTTTAATTTTCTGAGTAGTATTCCTTTATGATGAAAGAAGCCATCCCTAACTATACTATAAGGACGTAGGTACGCATTTTTCTTCTCGGGTAACACTCACAATGAGCGCGAAACCTTGATGATTGCCGGCACGTGATAGATCAGAGAAATGAAACAATACAATACATTATTTGATACGCAGCTATTATCTTTCACATCACAGGGTATATAACAAAGATGTCTAGGGGTTTTGACCTTCTTAAGTTTACGCGAAAACGGTAATTTTTACCGTTTTATCTACTATGTCATTTTCGCCCAGCGTTTATTAGGGAAGATTGTCTTACAGCTCAGTTGGTAGTATATCGGCCTTGAGAGCGGTAGTGTGTATTCCAGGACAAACATTTTTGTGACGAACGTCGATGTTTGTTCTGTGTCTGAGTGTTGTATGTGTAAAAGTAAGAATTTACAAAAAAAGGTAAATATTCAGTATTGTATCAGTTAGGTACCTGGTTCCTATTGTACAGGGTATGCTTAGTACGCAGCCAGATGGTGCTGTGTGGAATGTTAATTAATATTTATTTATTTAGTCCACCGATGATAGATGTGGATAAATAAATGATAATATATTAAATATTCTAGGATATAATAGTACTCATCATCATGAACAACTTTTATTATGTGAACTCCTCTGAAACAAAGGAAAAAAAATTGCTGTTCCTTAGAAAAATGTAATAGGCTAGATGACTGTTATTTTTATTGTCCTATTAAAATGTGCCCATAAATATAGCTGATTAATGAAAACAAAATGAAAATCTGATCAAAAATAAGCAACTTATAAGCATTTTAATATTATGCTAGACAGAGAGGAGATTATGAGGTCACTTCTCTGTACGCCATATAAGTTTTATTCTGACAAGTATAGCGCACAGAGGCATGACTTATTTTTTTGTTTTGTGGGAAAGGGACAGAGTTTTCTCTACCAAAAACTTTAAACGTTTAGAACATTAATAACCGATTAAAATTATTTTTACTATAAATATAATAATTATATTTACTTTCTTTTATACATATTTTAGTTCTTCATCAAAGCGATATAAACATCAGTCATCTACCCTATTCACTCTCGACGAAATGAATGGAACAAACAAACCAAAATACAGTAATGCTTGCATACTGATTGGCGGTTGAATAATTGGCAAAGCTGCGGTACTTTTTCCAGACGGACTCTTTGCAATAGAGTTCTTCCACTACAACGATACTACAATAAGACTTCGCATCGGTTATATCTAAATGGATAAATCCCTTTTCATTTTAGGTTGCGTGCGTGTCGAATTTAGCTTCCGAATTCTAAAGCCCGTCACACACGTAGCTATACTATATATTAAAATTATATATTAATATAAATCATAGCATTATACAGGGTTAGTTCTAATCAGTTAGCATCCTTTTAAGGGCATATTCTGTACACCAAAACAAACAACTTTTATTACGAGGACAACATTTAAATCTCGATAAAATTATCTGCTGTTCATACATTTTGTCCAAGGTCGATTAAATTTTTGTATGGAACAGCAGATAATTTTTACGTGATTTCAATGTTGGCCCCATAGTAAAAGTTGTTTGTTTTTATGTACAGAATAATCCTTAAAAGGATGCAAATATAAATCATAGCAAGGCATATTACGATATATTTTCGATTACGCTATGATTTATATGATTTATATTTGATTCTCATTCATCCTTTGTTTCTCTATAAGGTACAGCTTCGCAAATAATTTCACGCTTTGGGTCGAACATCGAGTACACGTGACAGGATGAATAAAAACCCGGACCCCTACAGACTATAACTATAATCGTAATACAGCCGAATCGAAGGGAATGAAAAATGTCGCCCTATATTTTCCCCCTGGGGATTTCCGGTTATTCACGGAAATAAATTTTACTTTTCTTATTTCCCGAATGACAAATGCCCTAAAACGTCGGCCATTGTATAGCAACTCCATTTCACGTGGCGAATGAATGGACAAGAAAGCGGACTAGAACTATATTTTAGTTTTTGTTATAAGCCGTAAGTAGTATAATAGGCTAGATGGCAGGTTTTTTAAAATTCTCATATTAAAATGTGGCCCATAAATATAGCTGATTAATGAAAAGAAAACTAAAATCTGATCAAAAATAAGCAACTTATAAGCATTTTAATATCATGCTAGACAGAGAAGCGAAACAGCTTCTCTGTACGCCATATAAATTATATTCTGACAAGTAAGGCGAGACGTCATTTTTTGTTTTGTGAGAAAGGGACAGAGTTGTCTCTAACAAAAACTTTAAGCGCTCAAATTTAAATCGGTTAATGATGTTCTGATATAGAACATTATTAACCGATTTAAATTATTTTTTCAATAAACATACTATATTTACTTAAATTCTTCATCAAAGCTATTGGTTTCAACGATATAAACATCAGTCATCTACCCTTAAATTTTAGGCCTCTCGCAAGACAGCTTTGATGACCTAAGTTAAACAACGAATGATCTGGTCAGTTTTTGTGACTGCGAGATACATTTACAACGCTACCTTCCTACCGTCACATGTTACCGTTGTTGACAACTGGAAACATGTAATGCGTACCAAAATATTGCATTAATCCAATAGCAGTAAATATTTTTTAAACGCACGAGGTTTTTCGTGCTCGAAATTTACTTCGCTCATACCCTAAGAAGTAAGGTTTTCGCAGCGGCTGCGTATTTGGGGGGCAGAGGGGCCAAATGCCCCCCCCTAAAATCAAACAGGGGGGCCCCTCCAATTTTAATACCTGGTAAAGAAAGTTTCTCTAATTGCCCACCCGTCATGGAGTACTTCCGCGGTCCCTGGGCTTTCGCTTTTCTGTACTCATACCACAACGTATACGTCTAACCAGCCAGAGAGAGAGAGAAACAAAACGTATTATTAACTCTGTCACACTCGTGTCGCGTGGTCGTCGTGACCGCATATTTTACTATTGGGTTAATACTTGTTAGATGGAGTCTGGATTCGACTCGCCGCAACGGTTTGAGTAAACAACCCGTTGCTCTAGCGCTCCAGCCACAGGCTTCAGAGTTAATAGTATTAGTTTTCACGTTGGGCCTGTCAGCACAAACTATTACTCCCGGGGGTTATAGGTAAGTAAGTTTAGATCATCTATGCATTCTGTGTGGTGACATTTCAATTAAATAAATAATTATCTACCCCGTCCTCACCCTCACCTGTCCTAGGTGAGCGACCGAAAGCGATAAGCTATGGATGGCTACACTGCTTATGGTTTCTACAGATTACAAGTGATATGACGTAGCAGGATCAGGTCTGGTAAGTTTTTAGGCATAGAAATAACACTTGTTCGTTAAATAAATAATGGTGGATTTTTTTCACACAGCGCCATCTAGCCCCAAACTAAACAAAGCTTGTAATAAGGAAACTAGGTAGCTGATAGAATACTAAAATACTATTTTTTTTGTAAATATATATTTATCATACATACAACACCCAGACACAGAACAAACATCTATGTACGTCACATAAATGTTTGCCCAGGGTGGAGATTAAACCCACGCCCTACAGCTCTGAAGGCAGACATGCTACCAACTGAGCTATAAGGCAAGGCTTTAGTATAGACATTTTAAAGAATTACGTCGTATGTAAACGATAAAAATTAAGAAATAGTTTGCCGAAGGGATGATCACATTGAATGCAGCTTTGTTTTAATAATTCATTACATATTACGCAATTCTATCAAATCTATACTAGAGCAGATATTCCGCGCTAACCCATTCTATATATAGTAGTATAACACCTTGCGTCATTAAAATTTTTTGGTGAAGCGAAAAGATTTCTCGCTATTTAATCGACATTAGCTAGAGGTAGGAGGGCCTTCGCTTTTCTGTGAGCTAGAGTCGTGTAAAAAGATGGCGGATGGGATGGCATTGGCTTTGTAAATGCGGGAGTATAGTATTATATTTATCTGCGGTGCGGGACTCTGGTGCGGGAGCAACAACAGACACATTAGTTACACGTTTTTAATCTGACAAACGGGGTATCAAGATTTATCCACGAATTCCTTGACCAATAAATACAATTATATATTTTAACTAAAACAACTCGGCTGTGTCTCATATCGCAAACGAATGTACACAACAACTAGACAGCTTCAAGTAATCAATAACTTATATTTTTTATATTATAATTCCGTAGTTTGTCGCATCGCATCGTTTTGCCGCATTAATTGCTCATCTAGGACAACAAAGACATGCGACACACTTTAGGGGGGTAAACCGTGTACCAACCTTACTAACGCGTTGAAGATTCGTTTTGGCATGCTGGCGCCGAACTGGCAAACAACCCGACTGATCTAGCTCAAATTCGTTAAATAAAAAGTTCTTATATAAGTTATAAAGTTATTATATAATAACAATATTATATATATATAATATATATTATATATGTTATAAGTATATATATTACACCAAACTCACCCAGTGTAGGTTGGCGGTTTCACGCACGCCCATCTCTCATCTCTCATTTCATCACCGAAAATTCAATGCTATAGTTTGCAAATGCATACACCTACTTAATGCGTAAAAGTTATTGCATTGAAGTAGAATTGAACCCACGCCCTCGCGATTGTGAAGCATTTCTATTCTCTAGTGAGCTTACACGGACTATGGTCTGGTATACGTGGGAATCAAAACCGAATATTAGGGTATGTAGCCACATTTTGCTGTAGATATTTCAGTAAACGTGTTCAGAAAGTTAACGAAGTGTTAGGAAAAGATCTGACGTTAATTACAAGTTCATTATCGATTCTACGTACAAGAGATTTGGTTCAAGTTACTTTCCAAACCTATTTGCAATGATTTCTATGTCTAGATACGCCTGAGTTAAGAAATCGTAAGACTAAATTCTCTTTCATAAAAGGTCAACGCCATCTCTCGGATTTTGCAGTGACTACGTGCAGCGCCAGTAAGGCGTGGTAGAAGAAGCGCAAACGGTCATAAGAAACGCCACCTTTTTTACTGCTCTTTGAAATATAATTTGTACAACCCTTCACCACACAGTTTGGCATTTTGCACTCAAGTAATCACGTCAGACGTGCATCGCAGACTGTGCCGGCATCGGTGTCAAATTGTCAATGCGTTTCTTTGACACCGACGAATGGGCGGCATTTCAAAATGGCGTCCAACCCGTTCCTACTATGTATGTCTATGCCTTTTTGGCAATTTGTTGAAAGTTACGTCGGTTGAACCATAATTAAGAACATTTCCAGACGAGAAGGCTTTTACATCTACTTGTGTGCATCTTCGTTATCTAAGATCGTAGTGGTTCTATATTATTATTTAGTCAACGTTTTCATTTCTTTTAGAACATGGATATAGATTTGTAACATGGTCTTTAACTGCTGGCCTTTTGGAGAAAGAGTCACGCAACGGGCAATGGGGAGAGCTATATGCTCGGAGTTACTTTACGCGAGATAAAATCCGGAATGAGGATATTCGCCAAAGAACCAAAGTCACCGACATAGCTCGCCTGGTTTGCAAGTTGAAGTGGCAATAGGCAGGCCACATTGCTCGAAGAACTGACAACCGATGGGGAAGAAAGGTTCTTGAGTGGCGACCGCGAACCGGAAGACGCAGCGTAGGAAGGCCTCCCACTAGGTGGACCGACAAGATTGTAAAAGTCGCGGGCAACCGGTGGATGCAAATAGCAGGTTGTCGTACAGTATGGCGGTCTAAGGGGGTGGCCTTCGTTAAGCAGTGGACGTCTCCGGGCTGATGATGATGATAGATTTGTAATGTCTCTCTCTTGTGTTTCTTTTGTGTCAAGGATTTGATGAAACAGCCCTGGCGTTCGCAGTTGCCAATCTCGTATTAATTTAGTAACATACTCCTCTTTTCAATAACTAACCTCAATAGTTCCTCTTTTTTTACTTCCGTCAAGTCTTAGATTATAGACGTATACAGGGTTAGTCCTAATCAGTTAGCATTAAGGGCATATTCTGTACATCAACACAAACAATTTTGACAATAGAGCCAACATTGAAATCGCAAAAAAACAGCTATTCCATATATTTTGCCCAAGATTGATGAACTTTTTGTATGGAACAGCTGATATTTTTTTCGCTATTTCAATGTTGGCCCAATAGTAAAAGTTGTTTGTTTTTATTTACAGAATATGCCCTTAAAAGGATGCTAACTGATGAGGACTAACCCTGTATAATCTAAGCAGCTAGTTTATTTATTTCATGGACCACTAGCATATTTCAAACGCATTCAGACTTTCAATCTGCATGATCTAATTAAACTGTGGCCGTTCTGCTGTCGAACGGCCAGGAAAGACCGATATCGTGCTTTGTTTGATATTCCAGAATCCGAACGAAATGGATTGATTCTACGTTGTGCGAACCGCTAGACAGTAGAATAGTCTGCTCAAGTGTTTCCCAATCTGCTAACTGACTGCCTTCAACTCGCGAGTAAAACGTTTTCTTCTAGGCTGGCGTGCTCTATCGTAAACCACGTCCTTACATTCCGGTGAGATAACAGTCAAACAAAAATTAGAAACATAAAAACATCCTCTATAGTCTAATCCCATAATAAAATAAAACAGCTATCACCACAGTGTAAGCGTAAGTGCTTCACATACAATTATCTTAAGACAATCTTAGAATTGGGTCACCGCTCCAACTGAGGCTGTTCCTCATTTTACGACCATCCTGCTAAGTTAGATAAGTCATAAAATGTTCCTCTTAGCTACCAAACAAACATTAAGCTTATACGACCCACCTTTCGTACCTTTCTTTCTTACCTCAAGCACTGCTTCTGGCATTGATCTTACAATATATTTCTCTCAATGGCATCTGGTAATCCAATTAATGTGTCAATCAAAAATGATATTTAGAATTAATATATTAATTTCTTGGTAACTTGGGAGAGTTAGCTCGATTAGTAAATCCGTGCTTGATAATTTCAGATTCCACTTACCAAATTATTATTGTTACATTACGTTTATTGTTATATTTTTTTGTTTATGGTTATAGTTACTTTTATTGATTAATAAGGTTCAATATCGTCCGAAAGTTGGCTTCGCTCGCATGCGCAACTTTACGTACGATTCAAAAATAAGACCTCAGAACTGCTATACTTGCAATTTTTTTATAGCATGCAAACCGTGATAAAACTCTATTCTTCTCAACCGACAAAAAAGGAGGTTCTCAATTCGACTGTATGTTTTTTGTTGTTGATGTTATGTGATTTTTGTTTGGTAGGTCATACTTCAGAGGTAGTCACTTAGACATTATATAGAAATCAGTTTGTTTGGTTTTAAATCAAAATAACTGGAAAAAAGATGTAATTTAGATAATCTAAATTGAATTAGGTTGTTTGAAAAAAAAAAGTATTACTATCCCGTGAAAACGAGACAGACGTATCTATATGCTAGTCACGTTTCCGCGCGGAGGAAAGACAATTATATAGGCGCCTACTAGGAAGCAGGTGGAGGCAGTCGGTAATAATGGTAGAAGTAAGAAAAGGTATGTAAAATAACGCGTGTATATTCTTATCATCGGCCCCTAATTTCCGAAATGGTAGCAAACGGTAACACACCTTATGACCATCAGCTTCCAAACACTTACATTATGTAGTTAGGCATTAACAGCACGCGATTGACTACTGTAAAATAGTTTTTTTTTCGCTTTTTCGCCCTGTTTTCTAAAGCTACAAGTATTGTACTTGCAGTGAAAAACTGGCAACACCGCAAAAACTATTGAGTACGGCGTTTTCTAAAACTAAAGACAACCAGCGTACAAACTTCAAGTACAAGCACTTGTATAATTATAAGTTAAAACAAACTCTCTACCTGTAACTGATAACTTGTAGTTACTGGTACAAGAAGCTAGTACAATTGTAATCTTGTACTTGTAGCTTTATAAAACTGGGCCCAGCTTAGGTTAATCGAAATTTCAACAGTTGATATTATTTGATATTGGCTGCAACAGCCGTTTGCGGCTTACTAACTAGGTATACTTATTATTAATCCGTCATTTTGTGTAAGGTCAAGAACAAACTGCAATCTGTGAGTGTTGGTAAAACATTTCCATTGCCGTCAGTTATCTCGTTTACTCACTGACATTGGCACGATTGCACTGCACTAGTTATAACCACTTGTTTATAAAAACCCATTCAGCATACGAGTATTGAGGTCAAATGGCAAACAGTTTTGAAATATATGTAGGCATGAGTAGGCACTTGACTAGATATCACTTGTGTCTTGTTTGTTACCAAAATGCACGCAATATTGGTTTAGTAGGTACGCATTAATTAATTAAACATGTATGTAGGAGCTGTCAATTTTGATATTAAATGCAATAATTGCCTGGATAGATCTCCGAATGTTTATATAGTGCGGAAATTAGTTGCTATTAATTTATTGCTGTTTGTTTTACACCCGAACGTAAAAGTAGTTTTTCTCTCCACTTTGTTCTTCTTTTTACCTTTTTTAACCGACTTCAATAAAGGAGGAGGTTCTACGTTCGACGTTTTTTATGTTTGTTCACCGATATCTCCGTCAATTGTGGACCGATAAAAAATTATTTAATTAAAAGTTTTGTTTCGTTTTCGTTCGTATCGTTTTAGTAGTTTGGTTTTTAAATCAAAATTACTGGAATTATAACTGGAAAATATGAAGATGTCATCCAGGTATATAATTGAAATTTCAGTCAGTTGTTTTTTTTAAAGCGGGTTATTAGATAATAGATAGATATCCTGTATCCATTAATTCTTTATTTAATAAATAGCTATTTAATATTCATCATCATCAACAGACACAAAGTTCCACTTTTGGACGAAGGTTTCCCCCTTAATAGATCTTCCTCCCCTTTAAACACCTAAAACATTTAATCTACGAACAAGTTTTTCTTCGCATCGATTCAGTGACTCGCCTTAAAAAATCTAGTTATATTCCGGTGTCGATGTTTCCATTCTTATACGAAGAGATTTGGATTAGATTTGACCAAAGCGATAACATTTTGTGGAGATGTCCGAAGACTTGAGACTGGTCCTAGTAAAGCTATTACATGCAACAACTAGGTACTATTTTATGCAATGTTTTGTACAGTAGCAATGCTAGGATTGTAAACTTTGAACAAAATCCTGCGCCGCACTGCACTGCGCTCGTCGCCCTGAGATATTAGATGTCATATCTCTTCATGCCCAGTTATTTCATTGGTAACATTACTTGGTGTTATAATAACTGGCAAAGGCTGGCAACCATATTTTTACATACGACTACCACCGAATATATAATAGTACTACGTACTACCGTAGAATGACGCAATTTTAATAAAGTACGTATTAATTATTTGCGACTGAAGCTAAATTGTGCATGATGATTTCAGGGAACACGGAACTACTCCATGACTGTCTTTGGTCACCCCCTTCCTTTCTCCAGCCCGGCTCCCTCCGGTCAATTTATTGCAGTTATGAGACGAAACAGAGATGACTAGGTCAATCAAATTGTCAGTCAAATCTTTCCACAATTTGTAATTTGTATTACGTACAAGCGCTTGTTCATTTAAGAAAACTAAAGCTCTGTAGAAGATAGCACTGAGAAACCTTGTCTACCAGGTAGTAAAATTGGAGTGCCCTCCCCCCGCGGCGGGCGGGGGGGAGTGTTTGATTTTAGGGGAGGCATCTGGCCCCCTGTGCCCCCCACTTCCGCGGCCGCTGGGTGATTTTACGGCTGCAAACAAAAATAGGCGCACAAATACGTACCTCAAGCGCTGAACCTTTTGAAATTTCTGTGGATATGAGCATGTCCTGCAATGATGCGGTCTACGTTAGAACACGCTAACTTAAAAGGAACCTATTTACTCTGGATTTCAAAACAGTAATTTTATTTATTTATTTTATTTTATTTTATTTGGGAAACATACAGTGATAATAACTTAAGTAAACTTGTACAAATTTGGATAACTATACACCATTTACACGTTTCCGCATATAAAAGCCTATATCACTTGTTAACATGGTTAGCTAAGAATTTTGATTAACATTGAAAAACATTACTAAATATTACACAATTTAAAGAGAGAAAAACAGTTCAATTCGCACCAAACCAGTTCTTGGAGACTATAGTTGTAATGTATGGGGGAATATTATACAACTTCACTGTGTTTAAATTTAATATGGACTTGAAATGCTTTGTGCTAAGTCGATAGCACACAAGCAAAGCGACGTAAAAGAAGTAATAATTTTTTATTTTTTTATTTATTCTTGGCCATGGATACATGTTCTTCAGCCGCGTAAAAGAAGTCAATCAGTAGGGTTGCCAATTCGAATACGAATGAAAAACGGTATGGTTCTTGGAAAAGTCATAGCAATCTAGCACTTTTTCAGATGCCTAGAATAAAACACTAAATAGAAAAATAAACTACAAAATGTATCAATAAAGTTTACTCAAAGCCTTGTTTACTGACAATTTCGTTACAATTCGTAAACGTATCTAGAAAATGTGTGGTACTATTGCTAATGCTAATGCTATTTCGTGATTATACAGCACCTATATACTAAAATATAGTACTCAACACATGAAAATAGTGCTAGATCTAGCATCAAGAACGCTAAGTTGGCAACACTGAGTCGATGATGAAGTTAAAATAGACGCTCACACCTAATAATGCTTTGTTTACTTACTAACCGCCATAGGTATACATAATAAAAAGGTAATAAATTACAGTAATTTAACGCTAACGGCGGCGCCCAATAGTGGTTGTCGCATTAGTTTAATTGTAGGTACTGTAATAAAATTTGACTTAATAAATATTCATAAATAAGTGACGCAACGTCAATGTTTTAAGACTTAAAAAATATATGAAAAGCAACCTTTTCGCTTCCGTGCTTGGTTCACTTTCTTTTCGGTCAATATACTACGGTATTTTTGATTATTTAATGTGATAAGGTACCAAAGTATATAGGTTTATTCTCAAAGAGTATGCTAAGCCGAAGGGGCGCAATAAACAAATTGTGTTGAATAACTTTTACTATATGCCTCTCAGTTACAAATTGTCCTAAAGATATGATTTGTGGCCATATATGATTTTAGTATTGTGTTACAAATAAAATTATCCGACAAAAATTATAAATAAATAAGATATTTTTTTGGATGTTTATTAATCAATTTCGCAAAAACGGCTGAAAGGATTTGGCTGAAATTTTGTATAGAACATCCACTACTGGACGAAGACGGGGGAAAAACGGGGGGTTGCCATTATCCCCGCGCTTGGGAGGCGACTTGGGGACCGCAGAGCTCACCACCGATAACCGAGGGGATGCTGCCCGTCCTCCGGTGGTTCTGGATGCAGTTTTAGGACATACCCAGGTCCATCAAAGCAAGTAAATAAAGGCAACAAAATTATTTCTAGACGCATTGTTGTTAGATAAACCTAAGCTTACGCAGACCTAAGACAGCAGACCTTACTTACTGACATGACTTAAGAAGACCTGGGTATGTCCTTAAACTGCAACCAGACCCACCGGAGGACGGGCAGCAGCGTCCTCTTGGTTAACGGTGGTGACCATTCTGCGATCCCCAAGCTGCCTGCCAAGCGTGGGGATTATGGCAATACCCTCTATAAAGGGGGAGGCCTTCGTCCAGCAGTGGACGTTTTATGGCTGACGACGAAACCTAAGCTTAGTATACATATAGAACTTTGACCCAAAAATTATCGATAAAAACAACTGTTTCAGTTGTTGTATAAATGTTGACGATTGTTAAAATGTGGTGGTGTGGTGTGTGTGATTGTGTTGTTAAAAATATGTATTTGCTAATTAGAATATTTAATTTGGCAAATATTCTGTTAAAAAAAGCTCCGTACCCTTTCGACTTATACTTTTTCCAAATAGCCCTGTATCATAGGTAACATTTACAGATTTAAAATTAGAATCGAGGTTATGACGATATAAAAAGAACGCGACTCGGACACAATAGTGTTGCGAAGTCATGTGATTAGTTATTAATTTGCAATTATAATGCGAAGATTAAAATAAATGACTGTATTTGGCATAATGATGAAATTTATGCGTGAAACACTGTACTTTTTATCTTTATCTCTATCGGATTGCATAATTATTAGGCAAATTATCAATAGAGTGTTTTACCCAAACTGCCTACCTAACATAAGAGTAATGTTTTCCATATTTAATAGCTTCGGTATGGTTAATTTGTCTTTTGTATTTAATTACCGAGTAAAAAAAATTGAGAGAGAGAAAAATACCTTTAGCGTAGGTACGACTACCATTTACAACGCTGCAAAAAAGAAATCCAAAGGGCTTTGAAGATTTTGGCAAACTTACTATCCGCCATCTTGTTTAATCTTCTATAAATCGGCCACTCATGAAACCTATATGAATCGATAGCTGACACTAATACAAACAAGGTTTGTATGAGGCAAACTCTCCTCCAGCGTCACGTTTCCAAGATATATAGGTACGAGTACGCTCTCAAAGTTACACTGGTGGCGCCGCCAGTAAGTTAACTCAGAACTAAATTGATGGTATGAACTAGCTTTAAAAATATTGTTTTACTGTTATCCAAGTCTTTAGTGTGTTTTTTTTTAAATTTATTTTTATATATAATGGTAGTGTAGTAGTGGTCTATAGTAAGTTTTAAAAGGCGATTGTAGCCTACACTTCAATATTCCTAGTTATGGTATTGTCACTTAGATCGAAGATAGCTGAGGTCGAAGCTCATGTAAACTTAGGATACTAAATTACGCCATGAGCGCTACACATCTGATAAGAATGACGTATAAGTAGATTTTAGTTCAACAACAGAATGTTTATATCAATACGAATTATAATATAATTTCAACACGAAATTACAAATGATCATCTTCCTACCATTACCCCACAGCTGGAGATGTGGTGAGAACACGGAAAAATCATGTTGTTGCATTCTATTATTTTCTTAAACTAATTAATTAACGAATTAATGATTAAAAATAGTGGTGTTTTATTCATTGAGTGTTGAATTACATGCACGAGTGTGGGCAAGTGATATAATGTAAATATGTATTTTCGTGTTGTTTTCAAATCTCCGTAGAAGCTCATAGTAAAGTCGCCACAACTTTACTGGGGCATGACTAATTTCATGTGACTAACTGTGATTTCATGACATATTAGACTTGATTTAGTAAAAAAAAAAAACATTAACTTGATACTGGCAGAATGCACAACGTGCGATGCCAATAACAAATAATAATAATAATAATACCCCACAGCAGCATGTTTCCTTTCTCTACTTTACTGCCGCCGTCACATCACACTCATACCCCTTTCATACAGTTCAATACGAAATACATTTAAGGACCAGATCGCCGCGCTCCGCCATCTCCTTTTTTTATCACCTTTTACAATTTCTGTAGATATAAAATCACTGAATATCGTTATGAAAAATCGCAGTCGGTGAAATTGCTGTGAATAAAATTAGAAAGGTTCAGCTAAAATATTGTATTGAAGTAAACTAGTTTAAGTACTTAAAAATGAGATTTTAGGTTTATATTGTATTGATTGATCTAATCTATGGTTTGTTTTATTGATACGGGAATACTCACGTTTAATTAAATCGGATAATCCGACTATACCTAGTTTCGATCACACCATTTGTGGATAATAATGTGTCTAAACCAAGACAGTTTTCATGACATAATATAGTTTCAGTACCTACCTAAAAATGTCTTTTAAGATTTGCCCTGTTTTATGAATGAAAACTTGAACCTTGAACCTTGTTGAAACTTGTGTCAGCTCGTGACCACGGCCATTGGAACATGGTCGAAACGTCGAGGTAAATAAAAATAAACATAAATTTAGTTGTGCGCGATTAAGTCCCGGTGATAAACATAATTATGTGTTCAAATCGCGAACGTTTAAAAGTTTCATTTGTTTGAATGAAAACTTGTTTGGAACTTATTTATATTTTCTAAACCTTTTTCAGTTATTCTTAATAATTTCACCGCTTATTTTTCATATCTGTACTCAGTGATTGCATATTATACTTATACAAAAATGTTTTGATGCCCGAGCGAGATAGTACCGCACAGTAATCTGGACCTTAACTGACAAAGATGCGTAACGTAAAAACTTATAGGGCCTTATAAACGTAAATTATCTTCCGGGTAATTAACTCGTGTCTTGTATAAATTTCAGAAAACTTTACCAGCCGATTTCAATTATTTATTCAACGTAAGCATCAGATTCAGTTAAACTCTCCATTTATCCTATTATTTTTAATAATTGAAACAAATGCATATTTATTAAGGGCACCTTCGTCCAGCAGTGAACGTTTTCTGGATGATGATGTGATGAAAATGATGACAACTGAAATGCCTAAGAGCAAACTCCAAGTCAAAATTAAAAATTGGACGATTGGAAAAGTTGGACGTTTCCAAATATCACTATCACTATCGTACCGTATTGCTATGATATTGATTCTTGAAAATATCCCACCCGGGGGAAATATGGCGTCTTATTCAATCTTTGTATTGCGAATTCTAGATGGTAAGTATCAAAGCTTCTCTGCAAAAATAAGTAAGATGGAAACGCAAACAGATAATACTTTTAGAAAAGATGCTTATGTCTGTTTTGGAAAAGGTTATATATTATAAGTGGATTCATCAAGTAAGACACATTAATTAAGGTCCTTACTTAAAACGTCGCTCAAAGATAAATGACGTTTGTTATCTTGAGCAGCGTTTTAAGTAAGGCCCCAATTATCTATCTAATCTGCATGAACTGTGTGTGCATCTTTTTTTATTGTACCTAATGTATTTAATTAAAAACTGAGCAAGTAATGTAATTAAGTAAGCAAGTGCGCAGTACAAGATTCGATTTTTTATAAGGCTGATGAAGGTTTTAAGGAGACTACTTATGCTCTAGCTCAGTCAACCTAGTATTTTGAACGTACAAGTACCTATATCAAAAAAAATACCTCTTCTATTAAAATGGGACCAACTCGGGAGTATACCCTTTCAAATAAAAAATAATTTTCAATATCGGCTCGCAATAGGCATGATGACTACTAATTTTTTATTACCTCATAAAAAAGCTGATCATCAATAGAGCCTATCAACGAAAACAAAATTTAAAATAATTCATAAATAAATAAGTTCTAAGTATTTTAATTTCAAGCTAGACAGAGAGCGCGCTATACTGAGCTATGACGTCAAACCTCAGGCGCTGCGTACAAATGCTATGCTAACACGTGCTTTGCGAGAAAGGGATAGAGCATCCCCTCTTTATCCCCACCTAAAACTTTAAACGCTCATATCTCAGAGATTTATCAGCCAATACAATTGATTTTTTCAGTATGTGTAATGTATTTAGTTATATTCATCACTAAGCCTGTTATTTTTCATAAATTAAACATTAGGCCACTCGCCTATTGACGGAGAAATCGGTTAACATACATTAAAAAATATGTACATACATACCATGGAACATAGAACCTCCTCCTTTTTTGAAATTGGTTAAAAATAACTTTGCTACATTACTATTGTAGCTAAAATATTATACTATTCACTTGTATGTGTTTTTTTCTTTTTTTTTATGCAGTCGAGTGACGAGACAAGCGAGACGTTCGGCCGGTGGTAAGCGTCACGCCTGACCATAACAGTAGCAGTGCCAAAATTGTGAACTTGCGAATACAATCCTGCATTGCACTGTACTGCGCTCGTCACCCTCAGATATAAGATGTTAAGTCTCTCTCTCTCTCTCTCACTCTCTCTTAGATGGATGATGTGTGTGGTGTGTGTGCAAGGGCGGATCCAGGGATTTTGACATTCTGAACTATCGTACATTTTGGTAATAGTGCTTGTGCACAGAATATCGTCATGACAATACCCTGTGCAAAAATAAGTGGCGGTGCAGTTCAGGATAAAGCTTTCTTTGGCACTTAGGAAAAACCTGTTCTCTCTGCGTTTGAAGTCATGCTCTCGAGGGAAACAAACACTCTGACAGAGAGTTCCATAACTTTGCTGTGCGTATAAAAGTGTAGAACTGAAGTGCTAAAGGCGATAGTGTGGAATATTCTCCTTACATCCCTAACTCGTAACGCAACGTATTATAGTGTAGGACACCCTGAGACTCGATGATGATGACTTGATGATATTTATGACAGCTTATTGTGGTTAGAAGCGGATAGAACATTGATATCGCATCTTGAGGTTCAGATCGTTGGAAGATCGGGCTGAGTGGCGTACGCTGGGAGAGGCCCATGTCCTGCAGTGGCCTATGATAGACTGATTATAACGATGAGAATCCCTAACCGTACGATTTTTTAGTCTCAATAATTCGATACGACAACGTCACTACCGAACTAATGAAACTAAATAAGAACCATTTGTTGTACCAAACTAAACCCATATACTAACGAAACTAGATGCATTTACTAATGGCGCTCTGATTGATTTTGACTAAAAGTCCGAAAATAGAAAGGGGCAGGATGAGTTTAGCTTTGCAACACTGTTCAAAATGTCTCCAGTAAAAAACCGATAAATAAGGAACCTTAAGTCGAGCTTATTAAAGGTCGTTTATTCGCAGATTTAAATACATTATTGTAGGCGAAAGGCAGACGACGTGGACGCGAACGGCGGCCCTTATGTGGATACTCAATACGATGTAACTGAGATTGACTCAATAGTGTCTGTTACATTACAACTACCGGGGTATATCAAAGTGGAATGTGATATCTGTTAATTGGATTATCCGATCCGTAAGAAAATGATCTAACCATAGTAACAAATTAAACTAGATCGTATGAACGACACAATGTAATTTTCAGGATAGTGATAGTGTTAGTCAGGCCGCGGTCCACCGTCTAGTCGTATAGGTGAGTTTAATTAGGTACGGCTTTAGTGATAGGGATATCACTAAAGCCGTACCTAATTAAACTCACCTATACGAGATAAAAATATATAATATTATGTCCCTTTTTTTGTTATTTTTTAAGTGGTTAGCATCTCGTGGTCCAGTCCTTTATTATTTTATATTATAGTGGTAACTCGACCACTAGCAAAAATTAGAACAATCAGGAAAAAAAACCGGTAAGTATTTGTGTTAAGATGAAAGATACGAGTATAAGTTTATGTTAATTTTTTTCACTATATAACGAGTAAATGACATAAAATCTTGATTAAGTATAATTATTTCGCAAAAGCATTTGAGTTAATAAATGAATACAGTACTTATTAGTGGGTTTTCAATCATCCAGTCACGGGGATTAGGGAAAAGCCTGGAGAATTATTTTTTATGAATATGTGTTTTCTATGTGGAATAATACCATGTTCGAATGCGTGGTATGTTAGTATGCTTTATAGCAATAAATAAACAATAAAAGCCCCATGTTATTGTTTATTTTTTGATAAACAGCATACCATTGAAGGAGAGTAACGTTGGTGCGTTACGTGTTCATGTGGTCAATAGAAATAATCCACCTGGCCCCCTAGCACGTGCCGAGGACTAATTGGTCTTTCCCCGCGCGGGAACGTGATAAAGCTAGAATATGGATAAATCTGTCTCGTTTTCGCGGGGAAAAAAAGAGTGGATAGACGTTTATCACGGCTCGCGTGCTAGGCGGGCTGTTGTAATTATTTCTACCTTTTGGGAAAAACAGTCAGTTACGACTTTAAAATTACAGCTAAATACCCCAGAATAATAGCCTAAAATCCTACTTTTGAAGACTCTGTTTCAAAATAAGCTGTAAGTCAGTTAAGTATACCCACAGATTAATTATACAACAGCTTTTGTCAAACGCTTTCGCTAATTCCATTTTAATGGGAACAACAATCTCAACGCCAATCTCTACAAAATAATGCTTTACTGCGATTAAGAGTTAAGACGTGATTTGTTTACAGAAAAAAAGGAGGTGTACGCTGTACGCCTGAAAGGCGCTTTGAAAACGCCCTGGCGCCACAGATCACGATCTTGACGCTGCACTCCGTATTTTTGTATAAATAATTTGTTGTCTTTTTCAAATTTAATGAATGATTTTACTAAATATATACTTAACTAATACGCTACTAAATGTTTAAAACATTTGAACACGTAAAAAGTAGATGTAAATTAAAATAAAATAGTAAAAAATAAGTGGTCTCTTTAAATTATTTTCTTTTTCGATTGAAATACGTTGAATCATGTATTGAATAAGAAAACGTTTAGATCAACCTCCTTATATTATTCTTTTCAAACACTAAGAAATCTAGTACCTAGTAAAGTGTTTAATTTCAGAGCGTGGTTACTGATTCGGTGAACCGGTCGAGCTTTATTGGCTAATACCCCACAGAGTCAAAGTATTCACTGAAAATATCTAAGTTCTATTTTCATATTGATTTAAGTTAGAGTACATTTCTTGGAGTACATGAGAGCCTCTTAATATTTCCAGGTGCTACCCCTTGATTGAGTTGAGGTGCCGGCGACGAAATTAGCTCCACAAGTGTGTACTTAATGTGCTTATTTTGAATCTTAAAGGCTTTTAAAGTAGGGATAATGAGAATTGGAATGAATTGTTACCATTTATGATCATTCCACTTTCCCTTTAAACAATTTTTTTACCTGTTACTTTGAGTAGGTACTTAAAATATATTCCAATGAAACATTTCGTAGTACGTAATGTCAAGGTTTAGTACAGCTTGTTTAATATATATTTATTGAGTTCCCTATTAAAACATACCATAACTTGTAAAAAATAATATAATTATAACAAATCGGGGTAGAGTCTTTGGGACCTTGGGGGCCGGCCGCACATGTCTTATATAGGGACCTGGCGAAACGTTTAGTCGAGGTGTCAGGTGACCGGAATGCTGGCGTATATTTTGGTCAAAAACTTAGCATTGCCATCCAACGTGGCAATGCCGCCAGCATTCTGGCCACCTTTCCATCATCTACGGGGCTTATAGTTTAAATTTTAAGTTTTGTATTTTTATTATGTAGGGTTTGTTTTTACTAGGTAGGTTTTATTTAGTTGTTAGTTAGTTATAATTTAATTTTAGTGTATAATTGTATTTTATTTGTAAATAAACTTAACTTTTATGTAGACTGTAAAAAAACAACAAAAAGATAATAAAACGAATGGCATACATATTGTACAGTTTCCAAATGCAGAAATGTAAATATGAGTTTATTTTTAGCGTCTTGTAAAACTTTTCGTGCACGTCGTGCATAATGGGCTAGTGCATAAAAAGCAGATATTTATACACTAGAGCCTTAGAGCGCTTACGCCAGGCATAAACAAGAACTTTAGGAGCATGTGAATTCAAACTTCAATTCCGAAAAACATTGTTTAATTTTTTGATGGTACAATTTGAATTGAATATCTTTTAGACCGTGGCCCGATTTCATACGTAACATGTTTATGGTAAGGGAAAACTTCTACAAACTAAGATCTGTTAAGCCAATGTGTCATTAGGCTAGATGACTGGTTTTATTTATTGTCGTATTAAAATGTGGCCCATAAATATAGCTGATAAATGAAAACAAAATGAAAATCTGATCAAAAATAAGCAACTTATAAGCATTTTAGGAGAGGAGATTATGACTTCAGTTCTCTGTACACCATATAAATTCTATTCTGACAAGTGTGGCGCACAGAGAACTGACGTCATTTTATGTTATGTGGGAAAGGGACAGTTTTCTCTACCAAAAACTTAAAAACCTATATATTAGAACATTAATAACCGATTAAATTTTTTTTTTCAGTAAACATTATATTTACTCAAATTCTTCATCAAAGCTATTGGTTTCAACGATATAAACATCAGTCATCTAACCTATCGTAAAAAATAGTGGATCTAAGACAGTGATCTTCCGTATTTTGTACATGACGTCAATTTCACCATGTTATTTATTTTCTTAATATTTGATTACTGTTTTTGACTGTTTAATACTTCCTTGAGAGAAATACTTAAATAATTAATGATGGCCACGGTACCGCAGAATGCTCTTCGTGATAGTTAATTAGGTGTCCGCTCGTATCTGTTACTACAGAATCAATGCGTCTCGCGTTAAAGAACTCAGATTACTCTGCCTGAGCCAATGGACTAGTCATAGAGTAAGTAAATACTACGTAATAGGACTAGTAAGCGATAGAATTGCCCGTTTCCTGCATTATATTGTTTTTCATTTGTTATTCATTTGTTACTGTAGTGCTTCAAACGAAAGAGGCCGCTATATAGGTTTGTCTCAACGGATCCCGGGATCGGATTGAGCTATCCACGGTTCCCGGAGCGTTGTCTCCACCGATACAGGGATCCGTTTCTCTTGCAAAAAAATTATAATATTTTATCCGCTGATCACGGTATCCGTAGCTACAAGAAATTAAAAAAAGTATAATCGAAACTGATCACGGTGTACCAAGTACATACCTAGTAGCTCATTTTGTCTTGACTTCTCTATGCCTGATCTTCATTATACCAATGAATTTTAACAGATACTCCTGTTGCAGACCATCACATGTGGTTATCGTTTTGCTTTTTAAAAAAAATCCCGCTGTAACAGATTCAAACTGATAGCTTCAAACAGACAAACTTATACTGAAATTACACAGTGGCTATTACAGAACTATAAAAAGAATCCTTTGAAGTGAAAATGTATAGCGTGTGCAGTCCTCGGATGTATACAATAATTTGAGAAACAAATCTTCAACTTTGGGATTTAACTTTGGTTATTATGGCGTAGTAATAACGGAAAACTAGTTGAAGCTCTATAAAAAGGCGGGTAAATACTTAAAGATCGTGAGTTGCAACTGTTTCCTGAGGTTTGTAACCGGCACATGAATAATATTCAAAAGATCCAAAAGCGATTGTTACTGATTTCGATGTTACATCGTTAAAGCAGGCTCAAGTGTCTGTCAGAGATCATTAGGATCACATCGCTCAAGAAAAATAAACACCAACATTAATCTTTAGTAATTGCCTACCAACTACCCGGCTCTATTTTGCGACATTTTTGAGAAAACTGACAATGAACGATGATGCTGGCGATTGAGGAACTGCTTATATAAGAGACTAAAAGAGAATTACCCAATATACCTACCTATACAGGTTAGTTCTAATCAGTTAGCATCCTTTTAAAGGAATATTCTATACATCAAAACAAACTACTTTTACTATGGGCCAACATTGAAATCGCGATAAATTATCAGCTGTTCCGTACAATAAGTTCATCAACCTTGGGCATAATGTATGGAACAGCTGGTCTTCTTTGCGATTTCAATGTTGGCCCCATAGTAAAACTTGTTTGTTTTGATGTACAGAATATGCCATGCTAAAAGGATGATTACAACTAACCCAGTATATACAGGGTTAATTACAAGGGTAATATTAGTACTGAAAGGAGCTCATTGTAGATACCCTTGTTAATAACTTTTACAATGGGACCTACTCTGAAATCACGACAAAAATAAACTGTTTCGCACATTTTGTCGAAGGCGAATGTCATTTTATAATTTTATAATAAATTATTTAAAAAAACTATTATAAGGGGAAATACCCAATTTTGGGGGATTGTTTCAAAATAAATAACATTGTGATAAAGCATAAAAACTAATAAAATATTCATGACTAATAATGTCTATTAATGTTTTTTATTTTTATGTATTTTTTTACGATTAGTGCCAATAAACTTTTTTCTAAACACAAAACAATAATAGTTTAATTGTAAATATCTTGAAAACTATTAAGTTTCGCCCATACATCGGGGTTTTTTCAACCGACTTCAAAATAGGAGGTTCTCAATTGGACTGTATGTTTTTTTTTCTTTTTTTTTGTATGTATGTTACGGGATTACTCCGCCAATTATGAACTGATTTTGATGATTCTTTTTTGTTTGTTTGGTGGTCCCATATAAATTTTATCGAAATCAGTTTAGTAGTTTGGTTATTAAATTAAAATTACTAGAACGTATGAAGATGTCATCCAGGTATTCGAAGTTGAAGTCAGTTGCATTTAAAAAAAAATGAGTATTATTCGACGTTAGTGTCGTTTCGTAAACTGTGAGGATACATACTCAGGCATTATAAAAATTGCAGTCTGGAGTCTGCAAATTAATTCCTAAATAGATATAGTTCAATATAATTATATTAAAGGGCTAATGAGATTCACCACTGAATATTTAAAATATACGAGCGCCAGTGCAGCAATGGTGCCTTGAACTTGTTTTTTTTTACCCAAACTTCTGGGTAAGTACCGCCAAAGATAATATAATATAAATGGTCATGGGTAGGCTTAAAAAATATAAGATAACAATAAAGATGTTAAGTACTATGTTTTAGAGCATAAAAAAACAGTTAAAAAAACCCCTACAGGGATTTAGGGAAGGTTTTTCTCACTGTTTATGCTTTAAAACATAGAAATAACCAAAGTGTAGAAACACATCATATAAAAATATTCAATGTTAAGTATACTTTATATAAAATGCCACAATAATGTAAAATGCATTTTATTTATATCTAATGCACCAATTTCGGTGATTCATGTTTGGAATTGCAAACAAAAGCATTGCACCACTTCCTTTACTCGATGCAGGTATGGCATTACATGGTTAAGCAACGCTTGCTGCTCCAAATGTTCGAGAAGGATCGATAAAATGTATAATTTAGGAAGCTCACTCACTCAGATGGGTGGGTAAGACCGTCGACGTCTTTCAGTATATGACCGTGAGCTTACAACATTTCTGGGTCAAACTTAGAGAGGTCGGTATTACATAATATGCTCTGATAAAATTGCGCTCTTAACTGTTAATTAATTAAGCAGATTATACGAAATCCCAGCTGAGCATGTGCTGGGAAGTGAGCGGAGACCGGACAGATGCTAATGACATAATGCCACGCCACGGTAGCTTTATTATCTTGCCGCTTACCGCCGCGCCCCACTCGTTACCAAAGTCATGTTATTGTATTCATAACCAAATAGTTTTTATGTAAAAGCGAAAATAGGATAAAGTTCATTCAGAAAGCTTTGATTATTGGCTTTCCCATATTAAACATCCCATTTATAAAAACCTAGGGTATACATTTCCCATACTTACCTCATTGTAAGAACTAGGCCAAAATGTCGCATAGCTTTGATTATAGGCTTTCCCATAATAAAAATCCCATTAAAAAAACATATTTCCCATTCTTACCTCTTTCTATGAACTAGGCCAAAATGTCACATGCCTCTAAAGAACTGACTCCTAAGGCAGAAACAGAGTAGTCTTGGCCAAAATGGGAACTGCCATTACGATTTTTAAGTAGCACACTCTTTCTTGCTAGCAAATACCATACTTAAGCGGATGTTATGTTTAATGCAAAAAAAATATATATTACCTCTTCGTCAACATTGCAATACTCTACCTATATTGAAGAAGTTATCTTTCTGCTGGTTAGTACATTCGTGTAAGCCCAACAGCGCCCTTAAATCGTACGACATTCGTATTTCTGTACAAATTCTACATTATAATAAGAACTACATATAACACTTAAACTATTTCATGAGTGTAAAAAAATAACTTACATTATACTTAACTCAGTATTTTTCATGAGTGCGAATTTTACACTAATATTTGGGTCATTATGTTATTAATGTTACATAATTAGCATAAAATTATCACCGAGACTTAAAGCGCACAATTTGTTATATATAATATTTTTAATTAGTAAATTAAATTTAATAAAATAAATAAAATATATATATTTTTATTGTTTTATTTTAACTAAATTTTTGAGTAATATTTATTTATAAAATAAATTTATTTGTGCGCGAGTCCCGGTGATAAACATAATTATGTAATCAAATCGCGAAAGTTTAAAACTTTCAAAACATAATTGAAAACAAGTTTTTCTTAAAAGTTTCATAAAGTTTAACTTTTGTTTGTTTTTTTGTTTTATGCTAACATAATGAGCAATAAATGATTTTGACTTTGACTTTAATGCGGTTTAACTTGAGCCTTATGTCAGTATAATTATTTACTTTACAGTAGGAACTAAAAATAGATAACATATTGTAGGTTATGTACTTACTAAAATATTGCACGGCCGTGATATAAAAACAATGTTTCTTATTATTATAAGTAGGTACACAGTAGAGACAATAAAATGTTCTATTCTACTGAACCGATACTATTATAATCTGTAGTTACAGTATTATTATTATGTGAAGTAATAAGTCAATGACATTTCACTGTGTGGTTTTGAACAGTTTCTCGATAAGTAAAAGTTCATATCATAAGTGAAAGGAATTGGAACATCAGCTGTGTATGTAACCATTTAAATATTCACAGAGTCAAAATCTTTTAATGCTTAACTAATGCTTTGGTATGTGGTCAATTTTGAAGGCTTTAGTTGACAGTTCTAAACTAATTAAAATATTGCTGTCACTTTTTTACTAGGCATGTTAGCTAAGGACACCAATACTTTAGTTAGTTTAGTTACCTTCAAAATCAACCACATTAACGGCCTTACTTAAAAAAACTTTTCAACCGTTAGTCACTGCTTAAGCTGCTCTGCCATCTTCTCTCTGATGTGAAGTTGCGCGTGCTAGAAAAGGACAGAGAAGTTTAAGCAGTGACTAAGAGAATCGAGATTATTTTAGGTAAGGCCGTTAGTATGTATTTTGAAGCCGTGTAAATTTTAATATTTTCTCATAGAAAAACTTAACCTATTATAAAGATACAAGGTTTAATACTTCTCTCCTCTCCTCCTGTCCTCTTGGATGGTCAGAAGGTCGAAAAAGTGAAATCGTTTCACGTCCACGTCTTTTTTTTTCTTATTTATTGGCATTGCACGTTGTGCATTCTGCCAGAGTCAAGTTTATGAATTTGCATGTTTTTATAGTATAATCAAGTCAAATATATCATGATATCACAGTTAGTCACGCGAAATAAGTCATAGTCGAGTCCAAGTCATGCCCTAGTAAAGTTGTGGCGACTTTACTATGAGCTTCTACGGAGTTTTGAAAACGACACGAAAATACAGTTTTTACCACATTATATCACTTGCCCACACTCGAGCATGTAATTGAACACAAATTTAAGAAAATAATAGGATGCAACGGCATGATTTTTCCGTGTTCCCGCCAAAACTCTCCCGTCCACGGCTTGTAAGTGTCAGCTCTTTATCTAATCACATTATCACGATTATTCCATAATTCGAACGAAACTGTTTAATCTAGTGTCATTGTGTGAACCACTACTGTGTGTAATCCGCTGCTAGTCTCATCGAATATTATAATATACAATGTGTAACAAAAAGGTTCAACAATACTGAAGAGTATGAATGGAAAAATTTAACTATGGGGCCAACCCCGAAATCGCGAATAACAAATCAGCTGTTCCATACATTTTTGTCCAAGGTCAATGAACTTTATGTATTGACAGCTGTTTTGTTTTGTTATTTCAATTTTGGCCCCATGGTAAAAGTTGTTCATAATGATGAGTACATACATACCCTTCAGTATTGTTGAACCGTTCTGTTACACATTGTATAATGCCGGTTTGTGAAGTCACTCATATAAAGTAACTTTACACTTACTAAGACTCACTACTTGTTTCCAATGAGAATACAGTTGCAAACTTATAGCTTTTTAAAAAAAAACGTTTACTGGTTGGACAAAAAAATCCAATCATGAACATCGGGTAGTTTTTATTCCAAAACATACGAAAAAACTAGAAAATATTGCTAGGCTTATCTGGAGCGAAAACCGAAGCTGGAACGTTTCTATGCCTAGTTATTATTATTTTTAGGTCAGAGATACAAATCTTGTTCAACTCAAAGAATTATTTTGCAACTGTATTACTCATTTGAAATCGGTTTGGTTACGTTTGGTAATACGAAATGAAGTCATACAAATGCTACCACATTTATGAATACAAGGCGTAACTCTATAGAGCGTGCATTTTTTAAGTGACAGGAAAATCATTACTACAGCGAACCACGTCTTCACTGCCTTGAATTTTAATGCCCAGATACGAGTCAGGCGCGCATACCGAGGGTTCCGTATACGCAATACAATTTATGAGTTTACTAGGGAAGACAGATGTAGTTCGTAGGTGGAACATTTAAAGCAGTCCTTGATAAGTGTATGGCAACCTTGGAGGAGATATGTTCGCTGAACGAAAAGCAACTACCGCGTAACACTAGCGAGATGGTCGTCTAGATCACAGATCGAGTCTTTGGACTAGATTGTCACAGGATCGGAAAAGAGAGCGTGCTATAGATCGATGATCGAAGATCATCAGTTCTCATAGAGCAGATGTTGTGAAACGATCTCTCGGCATAGTTGCATACAACGTGTTCCTTGGCAGTACCTAATCACGGTAAATATCTCGTAAATAATTATAGGACTATAATGAACAATCAGTATAGTTTAAAATCGATGATGATGTGTTATGAACGTATTTTTAAAATCACCCGACGAGCCCAAACTTTTAGCATAATATTGTTTTATTTTATATTTAGCACTATAATCAATAAATAATAAATAATGTCACGCTTGTGTGATAAATATAATCGTCTGTACTTTAGGTGAACCAATACTTAGCAAAGAAAGTTTATAAACGCGTTTCTTGTATGGATCCTTATTACTTATTGTATTTTAATGATGTGTTTAGAAATTTGCCATAATAACGCATATTTAACCTCATTATGGACCTGGGTATGTCTTAAAACTGCATCCAGAACCACCGGAGGACGGGCAGCAGCGTCCTTTTGGTTAACGGTGGTAAAACTCTGCGATCCCCAAGCTGCCTGCCAAGCGTGGGGATTATGGTAACCCCTCCCTATTAAGGGGGAGGCCTTCGTCCAGTAGTGGACGTCTTATGGCTGTCAATGATATACCTCATTATTATTTATGGTATTGTAAAAGAACGACGTCGGAAACTCTTCGAGCACGGAACCCTAGAAAGGCATCATCAAGTTCCCGAAACGTGACTTTCGCTGTTTGCGGATTGATATGTATTAACTGGTACTAACATATCTTTTGTGGCAATGTGGCGCCTGAAAGTGTTTGTACTATGCATACTTAAATAAACATATATTGATATGTTTTCCATTTAAATTCACAAGCAATTTCATCTGACCAGCTCGGGTATTGAGTGAGGTAAGTAGGTACTTTAGTTTATCATTGGCCAGAATAACGTTATTGTAATTAACGTTTTTCCGGCCAATGAATGATGTCGACCTCTCAAATATTTCATTCGACGAACTGACAGTACTTGCGCCAGTATGCGTTTATGATAGAGGTGTAGGTACCAACAAATCAATCAATAGGTCATTGATACAATGCACACTAACTTAGCCCAGCTATACATGGAACACGCGCCACAGCCACAAAACGCCGACACCGAGGTGCGGAGTTTATAGTTTTCATGCATTTTTTTATGAACTCGCCGCACAAGGAGGAATTGGCTGACGCGTGCTTCTAGCTTCAGGCGGCGGCGTTTTACTGTGGTGCGTTTTGCGTGTGCTAGTACACTAATAAGCACAGGTGCCACATACATAAAATTAATAGACCCTAATAACACCATCTATATGTTATTGGCGACGAAACCTAGATAAACTAAGAAACCTTTCACATTTTCTGTCTCGTTTAAGCTAGGTTTGGCTCTAAAAACAGAGACACGATACTTATTTTCAGCATATTCCGCAAGATGAAATTGCGAGGATCTCTGGTTCTCTAAGAAGCTTATTTTGACGAGATGTGTAATAAATTCCCATTTTTCCGATTCAACACTTTTGTGCTATGATTTTTGAGATAGGTACTCTGAGCTTGTCACTACCTTTTATGAAAATAAATGTAGTATGATGCTTTTACGGAAATATTACAAAGCTGGTAATATTATGGTGCTGGTATAAGATTAAAGTTAAGTAATAGGCGATAGCTCAGTAGGTGCAGCAGACGGACGACATGGTAGAATGTAGGTTCAAACCACAAGAATGTATCTTGCTAATAAAAACAAAATATTAACGTAGGTCAGTTCTATAAGTCATCATCATCATCATCATCAACCCGGAGACGTCCACTGCTGAACGAAGGGCGCCCATTTGACTGCCACAATGTACGATAACCTGCCATTTGCACCCAGCGGTTACCCGCGACTTTTACAATGTCGTCGGTCCACCTAGTCGGAGGCCTTCCTACGCTGCGTCTTCCGTTTCGCGGTCGCCACTCAAGAACCTCTCTTCCCCATCGGTTATCAGTTCTTTGACCGATGTGGCCTGCCCATTGCCACTTCAACTTGCAAACCCTGCGAGCTATGTCGGTGACTTTGGCTCTTTGGCGAATAAAATATCCTCGTTCCGGATTTTATCGCGCAAAGTATCTCCATTGCCCGTTGTAGGACTGAGTTTCTCCAAAAGGCCAGCAGCTATAAGTCAACCTGGTTCTAATGCAAATTCTAAAGCCCAACTGTATGTTCTGGAGAGCTTCCGGAACAATTTAGTTGAGAACAGATCTTCCGGGGTAAGTGCGGATAATTATCTTCGATCACATCGCTAGGTGAGTTAAAACCAGCAGTCTACCTGACAAGATTAAAAAAGACCTGGGTAGTCGGTAGGTTTAAGGTTAACCTACCGATCTACCGTGATGATTTTGTGTGAATTGACTTCTGTGGACTCATCAGGTTTTAAAATAATCGACACTGTGTAATGGTCGACTCAAGCTCGGTAGCCCTACAACAGCGCCCAACGCTTCAATGGTGGATTTTCCGACACACTTAAAAAAGGTCATTGCAAATGGCGCTCACCAGACTTGTCTGTCATTATCAAGCTTTTTATTTTATTTTATGTGCACAGATCAAAAATATTACACGGTTTTTGACTGGCAAGTATAGTCAGCGCCATCTATCGAGTTGATAAGAACGACTTTTTTTAAACATATTTTGAAAGTCACTTTCTACGGCGCTCACGAAAGCGTCACAACTCTATTTTTATGAGGCAGTAACTAATAATCCTGCCGATTTTACCACAGACATAATAAAAGAACTAAGTATGTACCTACACAAGTTTCGCTCTTTCTCTCTCTCATACAAAAAACGCGTCAAAACGTACATCAAATATTAAACTCATAACTTTAACCATGTCATATTCAGCGCAAGATAATTTATACTCTATTTGTATAACATCGTTTGTCGATATTCGACTCCAACACCTGGCTTGTTGACATCACGCAGCTGCCGGTGCGCTCACGCCTCAGCACTAGAGTGAAAAATCGACTCATTGACTTTGGATTAGTTATAGTGTGTTATGTCTTCCTTTTTCAAACTCAATTCGTAATTCGTAAGAAATTGACAAAACACCCTTTAACTCCACTCTTTAATAGGTTTATTAATTGTTTTTGTGTTTTATACGTAATACGGATAGAGTACAAATTAGCTTGCACTGAATATGGCATGACTGTTATTGTAATTCCATTTCAACCGACTTCATAAAAGAAGGTTCTCAATTCGACTGTATGTATGTTACGCGATTAGACCGCCAATTATGAATTGATTTTGATGATTATTTTTTTCTTTGGTAGGTGCTGTTACTTCAGAAGTGGTCCTAAATACATCGATATTGCTTCAGTAGTTTGGTATTTAAATCAAAATTACTGGAATAAATCAAAACAACTGGAAAATATGAAGATGTCGTCCAGTTCGTCAAAATTAAAGTCAGTTGTATCTTTTTTTTAAAGCGTATTATGTGTTGTTCATATAGTTTTTGACGCATTTTATATGGGAGTAAATCTGCTATACATTTACTTAGTACTATTTAATTATGTTTTTGTAGTTCAACCTCTGACAACACCATGAAAATACATTTTCGATAAGTAGTCCACTCCGAAATCATGGTCGTGACATCTAGCGTGCATGGACCCCGCTCGTCCAATACATTATTCAACACCACAAGGGCCCTCCGCAGGGCATTCTTGTCACCCTATTTTATTCTTTAGGAAAGAGACAAAGAGAAGTCTATGAAAGTATGCGCCTTGAAAAATTTACGTTGTAGCCTTGTATGATTATGTACGGTATATATAACGTGATTTGGAAACACGCATGAACATGGTGCATGCGACTGCTCCGAAATATGGGAATCTCGTTTTTCAACATAGGTACCTAATAACGGTAATCCCGCAAATAAATCTGTAATGCTAGAGCTTCATCATCATCATCAGCCCGGAGACGTCCACTGCTGAACGAAGGCCTCCCCCTTAGACGGCCACACTGTACGACAACCTGCCATTTGCATCCACCGGTTGCCCGCGACTTTTACAATGTCGTCGGTCCACCTAGTGGGAGGCCGCGCCTACGCTGTGTCTTCCGGTTCGCGGTCGCCACTCATGTACCTTTCTTCCCCATCGGTTGTCAGTTCTTGGAGCGATGTGGCCTGCCCATTGCCACTTCAACTTGCAAACCTTGCGAGCTATGTCGGTAACTTTGGTTCTTTGGCGAATATCCTCGTTCCGGATTCTATCGCGCAAAGTAACTCCGAGCATAGCACTCTCCATTGCCCGTTGCGTGACTCTAAGTTTCTCCAAAAGGCCAGCAGTTAAAGACCACGTTTCAGTTCCATATGTCATCACTGGCAATACACACTGGTCGTATACCCTTGTCTTCAGACACTGCGGGATTTTGGACGAGAAGATATTACGCAATTTTCCGAACTAGCTAGGGCTTGTAAGCACCTGCGTGTAATGCCATTATTTAGCGCGGTTATGATGCAGTACGGAGATATGGCCGAGCGTTAGCGCGCTAATATGCTAATGGCATTATTAACGTCGTTAGACGTTAGGTGATCGTCTAGCAGTGGCGAAAGGTGAAAAGGGTCCCGTCCGTTTTCTCGTTACTTGTATTTTTACTATATTTTTACCAAAAAATCGTCCCGTTCCGTCCGGCACGAGAATAAACACATCACTTATGCAGAGACCTTTAAAGAGTTTTTCACACCACCTGCTCGACAATGTCCAATTACATATCATGCAACCTTAAAGTAAAGTAAAACATTATTTCTTAGTCTTAGGGGATATAAAGTTGTATGAAACTCCCTAAGGAATAAAGTGATTTGAATTTGGAACGTCAAATTCATGTGGAAACTCGTGGAAAACTCTAACTAAAAAAAGCCCATAATATGGCATTGTAAAGAGGTTTGTTCGCAAATCGAACTAGCAACCATATCAAAAACTAAAAAAAAAAAAGGTGCGTTTGAGAGAGAGCTAGATCCTCCAAGGTTTTTTACAAGGAATGTGAAACAAAAGACGGTGTTTGGTCCTGTGATTGTCAGTGAATTTTAATTTATGGAGCCCTGGCTTTTTATTGTCTCGCAGAAGGTGTTAAAAGTAGAGCATGCTTACCTGGAATAAAGCCTGTCTTCGTCTTGGGCAGCTTGATCCCCTCGCTTCACTCAGGACTATATAGACTCCCTCGTTACGCTCAGGGTTCAATATGCCGCCCGCGACGTAAGACACCGCTTTATTCCCTTAGTGCATAATCTACTATTATTTCACGTCTTAAGTAAACAGTACGTGTTATAATTTAAACGTCTGTACCTGTGTGAACGGAACGGTCCTGTGTGTCGGAACGTCGTAGCCGCCCAAAGGATAAAGCGATTTTTATTCAGTTTTTTTAAAGATCATATGAATACAACAATAATATAATATAATATTGGGTGGGCATTTTCAACGCAGCGTCATTTAGCCCCAAACTAAGCATAGCTTGTACTGTGTGAACCAGATAGCTGATAGAATACTTAAATACTTTTTGGAGGACGTTTTCAATCTCTTGGACTGGAACAGCTTCGGAATCAACATTAAGGGCGAATCCATTACTCACCTTCGCTTTGCCGATGACATAGTCATCATCGTAGAGTCGCTGGACGGCCTCAGTACTATGATCAGAGACGTTAGTTGCGTTTCTCAACGAATTTAGAGAATTTATATTGCGAAGATATTACTGTTGTAAAAAATAAATCAAAATTATTAACAGGGTATAGGGTCATATTACGGGCAGGCCACATCGCTCGAAGAACTGACAACCGATGGGGAAAGGTTCTTGAGTGGCGACTGCAAACCGGAAGACGCAGCGTAGGAAGGCCTCCCACTATATATATTATATAGGTGGACCGACGACATTGTAAAAGTCGCGGGCAACCGGTGGATGCAAATGGCAAGTTGTCGTACAGTGTGGCGGTCTAAGGGGGAGGCCTTCGTTCAGCAGTGCACGTCTCCGGGCTGATGATGAGGGTCATAGTTTGAAATAAACTACTTCATACACCATACTCGCTCATAGCATTTGTATTATTTCAAAAAATCGGAGGTAATACAGTATTGAATAGATACAATACAATGCCGACTCAATTAAACTTAAATGTACCACCAAGACCGTAGGAAAATTATTATTTTTTTTAAAACAATTGACAGTCAAGAAGGTATTAAGTCAAACTTAATACGCTTTTCCTTATTCACTTTTATAGGTGTTTTGCGCGGGCCGATGTGCCATCTTGAGTTGTGACGGATCGTGAAGCGGGGCACCAATGATAGTCTAGTGGCAACTGAGTTTGCTACGATGGTGCGGTATGACTTTTTGGGGTGCGAGGAGAGATGAATAGTCTAGAAAGACTCATGAGTCCATCTCTCGGCGAGTAGAGTTATAAATATGATTGTTTTACCAGTCTGTAAAGAAAAAAATAGAGAAGCCGAGTCTATTCATAATTCAAAAACGCAAAATTTTGAGTTAATACAGTGTTGAAAATCATGTGCGATATTTCGTACGTAGAGATAATAATTCCTACGTATTATCTCTATATTCACGAGTATTCTGCTTCCAACTCGCATAAACTCCACTTAAATTTTATGCGAGTTTGGAGCAGAATTGAAGCGTCGGTTGACTAAAAGAACAAATTGACCGAGGTACGTTTTTATTTGTAATATAAATAAGCTATATTATTTAGTAATCATAATGTGGGCGTGAAATAGACTTCATTTTACTTGTTCGTTGGCAGTATTCAGTAAGTAATTAGCCATTCAGTATTTTTTAAGGAAGAACAATTAGTTTGTGTTGGTTTATTATAAATTATTATTGTATAACAAATATTTATTCAATTTGAAATGTGTTAACATTAAAATAAAAACCTAAAACTAAAAACCTGAAAAAATATAATATAATATTTAAAATATATCATTAAAAGGAGTCCCTTTAGGCAAGGTTCCGATGATACTGGCAGCGTTCCCCCTTTGAATCGCTAGACTAATTCTTTGTCCAAGGTAGCTGCCAGCTCAGTTTGTGTTTAGGTCTAACCGTGTAGCCAAGATGGATCCCACTTGCACAAAAATACTCTCTCTTGAAATTATCCAGAATATGGGTGATCGGAAATTATGCTTCAGCTAGGAAATTTCAAAGCATAGCACGCATATACGTCAAGATTACGTTTCATAGTTCACCATTTGTTGGCTCACGGTATAAGTTTATGTTGTTGTCACTAAAGTTCAATATTTGGGTATAATGGAAGTAGCTCGTGTAAAATCAACCAAAGGAGACCGACGACAGCAAAAGAAAAGGAAATATAATTATGTCTATTGAAACGAATGGTAGATCTCGAATTATAGTCATAGACATTTTATGTATTTGTGGAATATAAACAAATCTGTACACAAAAACGGTTACCAAATAATTATAAACAGTTAAAAATAAGGCCTTCGTTTAACAGTGAACGTCTTCCGGCTGTTGAAGTAGATATGGGACCTACCTAGGACCCAGGAGCAAATAATTTGAGTATACCAAATAGTTTTTTTGCCACATACCGGTTTCAACTCAGCAATCAGCGAACAACCAGTCCTGGGGCCGTACCGTGAACCGCTTATAGCGGGACCGAATAGGTAGGACACTACGCGACCGCGAACCTTATTGCCAGGCGATAAAATTTACAATCGCGCAGCGTCGGCAGCTGACCGTATTCGGTCCCGGAATAAGCGCTCATGGTACGGCCACTGGCCTTCCGGTAGAAGAACCGACGACGATGACGTCACCCACAAGTTTCATGATGCCTTCTCTTACGATAAGAGCAATAAAGTAAGTAAGTAAGATAAGAGCAATTATAATGTTTTCCTTGTTACGCCTACCTACCTGATACCTAAAGTCACCTGGAACTGTTTAGTGCTAAAAAAGCTGTATAGTGCGAGAGTGAAAGTGGATTGCCCACTCATAACCACACCAAGTATTTGGAAGATCATCGGATTATTGCCATTGAAGCTTACATAGTTCGTTAACACACCTTAATGCTTTAAACAGTTTAATATGCGCCTTTTGTAAATAGATATACAGTGTATTTTACATAATCACTTCGAGCTGATTCTAGAGCAATCGACATTTATTTTTGTCGTAGTTACTTCTTTTTATCTACAAATAATTTCTAATAGAAAATTTGGTGACCCAATAGACGTTGAACGTTGTCCTGTCTTAATTTCATTAACCTATTCAAAATTACTTTCAGTTTTGCCAGAATTTTCCAACTTTACGGACAACGTTTGCAAATTTTCATTTATAATCTTATTGTTATTATTAAAAAATGCCCAAATATGTCCAGCTATTTCCAAGTGCAACGGCATACATTTTTTGTGACCCTAGTGACCCATGGGACATTATACAATACACATAATTAGAAATTCATAATAGAAATGATTGTCTTCTTTTACAGCAAGACATTGATAAATTTGAAGAAAATATTCTTCAAATCTATCTTAAGAATGGAATTTCTCAAAATCCGTTCTTACTTGAGCATCTACGTCCTAACAACAGACCGCATGCAAAATTGCAGAATCGTAGCTTTGGTAGTTTTTGAGAATTCTTGTGCGAAATGTATGCTCTTCTCTTTTATAAATATAGATTACGTTCTCCTTTATTATTTTGTTTGTATATTACATCGATTTCCATTAGCCCTCTTGATCCCCGCGCTCGTTGCTCTCTTATTTCTTTTAATTTTCAACGTGTGAACGTGCCCGCGCAATGTAAGGGGACGATATTGTCGAGACGTAATCGGCAAACGACTGCAATCCATGGTAGGTAACCAAGTTGGAGAATTATCGGCTTACAACGGTGAGGTGTGGGTTTGATACTGGGGCCGTAATAGTACATTATGATACAAGTGTGCTATGTACTCTCACCTTCCTTATCGCATAATACCACCCCTAGTGTAATGACCAACATAGCACAAGCGTTTCATACGACTGTTTTCATCACACTTGCGAGGAAAAAACAAACATTTTTTTAATAATATCAACCACACAGCGAAAGCGTCAACAAATATTTGCGGAAAATGGCGCCCAAACCAGCAATGCGCGCGCAGGTTGACATTTTCTTCAGCCGCATAAAAACTCTTAGTTAGGTATTACAAAAAAACTGTAAGTATTACCCGGCTATATTAAGAATGCTTCGTATACATTACAAACTTATTTTTACCGGGCTATACCTATTACAGCACTAGTGTGTAAAGTAAAAAGCGCGCGTGCATAATAGCTTGGATTATGAGCCTAAAACCGATGTAATAAGATCCACTTTATAAGCAAGTGTGATGAAAAATATTGTAAATTGTTGCAACAATATTTTTACACTGTTGGTACTGTAAATGTTCCTATACATAATTATTAATCCGTCATTGGCTCTAAGCTATTTCTTATGTTATTAAAGACTGTGGATATTGTTTATATTATTATTATTTATTATCAGCCTGACCTATTTCACAGCTGGCCAAAAGCCTCCATTCCCTTCTTCCAGATTTAGTTTAGTAAATATAAATGAATAAAGAACGGAAGTCCGACGGCCGTCACCGAGACTTCTACGACTTGGAGGATTACCTCCGTCAACGAGAACGAGATGACGTCGCCGAAGTACTGGTACTTTCTCAGATTACTACAGCCGTGTGTCCACCGCACGTCCCCGAGCACCGTGACGGACGTGCGGTGGACAAACGGCCTTAGTGTGCAAGCGTTGTATCGTTAATCTAAAGTTTTAAAATGAACGTCACGTCGTCGTCAATTTTGTTTTTTTAAATGATTAATTGGTTCGCGTAATGACTGACCTTGCCTCACCGAAGCGTAGACAAGGTCTAAGGTGAAGCACGCTTGCTCAGAAGACACCTAGGTATTCACTCTTCCTTAGAAGATAACCAGATTCTATGACATTAGAAAAAAAAAACTACAAAAAAAAACATTGAATGTACTAGCCCAGAAAAAAGTTTTATTCTGTCATTTATCTCGCACTGTTACTTACATCGTAATTTGAAAAGGTCTTATCTTGGTGAGTGAGCAATTAAGGCCGTCACAGACGACGAAGATGCTATAATATTTCATGTTAAGATAAAATATCGCTCGCCATATAATTTTCAAATATATATTATATTATCTTTATATATATATTATCTTTTCGTCACTTGTTCGTCATCGTCTGTATGAGTAGCGACATTTAAATATGTTCTAAGATAACATGAAATATTATAGCAACTACATCGTGTATGACGGCTTTTACTACGTCGTATGTACAATCAAGCGTCTGTCAAGCTATCTTGATAAATTACCCATGCCGATGTCTTTCTACTCGAATTGTCGTTCACTATGTTTCTAATGAAAGTCGTTTAACGAGTCCGCAATACTTGCACCCGCCCGATTGTTGCGCTGGCCGTTTTGGAGTCAGGGATTACATAAACTTAAACAACATCACATGTTATGGGGTTATTTTCCACTGTGATTGGCTGCTGTATTGCTTATAGTTTAGTACGGCAATACAGTTATTGGTAACTTGCGAATAACCTCTTAAAGTATGTCGGGATCTGGGTATGTCCTTAAACTGCAACCAGACCCACCGGAGGACGGGCAGCAGCGTCCTTTTGGTTAACGGTGGTGACCATTCTGCGATCCCTAAGCCGCCTGCCAAGCGTGGGGATTTTGGCAGCACCCCTCTATAAAGGGGCCTTATAAATCCTTCGTCCAGCAGTGGACGTTTTATGGCTGACGACGACGAACCTCTTAAAGACGTCTTTGGTACATCAAGACAAACAACTTTTATGCTGGGACTTTTGAAAATTCTCAATAAAACAGCTGTTCCATACAAAAAATTCATTGATCCCTGACAAAATGTATGGAGCACCATTTTTTTGAGATTTTTCGATAGTTCCAGAACAAAAGTTGTTAGTCTTGACGAACCAAAGTCGCCTTTAAGAGGTTTTGCGTTAGTTTCAAATTACCCTGTATATAGACTAATAAACTCACAACCGTCTGTGTTTTGCGTAGTCGGGTAAAAATACAAGAATTTATAGTTTGTTACGGGTCCCTAAAGTTTTGATTAAGCGAGCGAGAGAGCTCGCAATATCTATGCCAGTCCACTTTAGGATAACAACCACTGTATAGGATAACGTGTACTTCATTAAATCTCCATTCAAATGCAGATATAAATAAACAATAACAGTAGTTATGCTATCGAAAGCAAACCAAAAAGGTTTTGAGAAAAATCTATATGAATCAAATCGAAACCCAAAGTATATTATAACAGTTGTACAACAATTCATTTTTGTTTACCTAATTTAAAGAGAATCAGATTTCTAAACTGGCCAAGTTACCTAATCAACTATATTGTATAATTACTATGCAAGTCTCGTATGTGGTGTGCAGTGGTTTTGAAAGGGGCTTAGTCGGTCGACTGCGAGAGATGTACAGATTCGTATTCAGAATTGCACGCTTATGGTTACACTTTAAACTGGACGTAGATCGTTTGAATTGCTAAGTCAGCTTGGATAAGGTCATGAGATCTGCGACGTTTTAGTTGTACCCGCGACGGAATAAAGTCTGCCTTTGTAGCAAGAACTACTTAGTGGAAATAACGCAGTTACAATAAATACGAAAACAGGAGACAATACTACGATTAAATTTATCGTGGTCTTAAAATACTAAGTTAACTTAACAAATTAAACTTATTACTTAATTTTACCTCACGATATTATACCTATAGATAAACTCTTAACCGATTTTGCACAAATTAGCAATTCGGTATCTAAAAAAAACCGATGCTGATTCCAAAACCATTTCGAAATATTACATTGCTGTTCATTACTTTTACGTTTAAAACTCTTTAAGCTATGAGATGGGGATTATTTTAATAAAAAACATAAAATAAACTTAGACTTTCATTTGACCTCTAATGACGTCATGCAGTAGGCTGCTTGTACGTCATTGCTAAGCATTTTTTTTTGTTTTAATTGACAAGGGCATACATATTCAGCCTACTTTATGACGTCATCGCTATCCACAACGAATTCAAGTTTTCAAAATTCAAAACTTATAAATTAAAAATGTTTAGTAAAAAAAACTAATAAAGAAAGTAAACTTATACAAAAAGAAAATACACACCGAATTCTTGTTAAAAATTGAGTATTACCGAATATTTATACCAAATATTATCAAAATCCCTTCCCAAGAAGAAAAGAAGGAAGGCTTTAGTCATAGTCATATTTATTTATTTCCATAGGAGCACATATTGGATCACTTGGACATGTCAACGAATAAGTTACAAACAATTAAGGTCTTAAACAATTCACAAAATTAATAATAATAAGAAATAAATAAAATTTTACCCTGCCGTGGGACGATCAAGGCTGAAAATGAAATAAAATAAAAGAATTATCAAAATCAGCCGATAAATGGTGCCGCAATAAACTTCCCCCTTTCTGGGGGAAATATCCAATCTTTCCACTTATCGCTACCGGTAGATCTAAGTGTTTTTTTTTCCACCTATCCCAACCGGGATATCCCTTGGTAGGGATAGGTGTACCAGGCCATCAAAAAACGCAAATAATTCAACATATTTAATTCTCCTAGTTATTTCTGGTTTTGACGTTGATATATTGCATAATAATTAATTATAATTATTAACTAGCGATTAAAACACTGACCTTAGTATAAATCTCTATCACAATTATTTTATCACAGTTAAATCACAACTTTTACATTTTTGTAGTCAGTAATTTATGCGATGATTCCATGAACGTACCTACTGAGTAAAATATTGTATTCCTTGAGCATGAATTTGACCAAGACGACTGCAAACCCCTGAATTTGAATCGCGCTTGGCATTCAATCAAGTATTGAATTGTGCAAAAATATCAAATGGTTTGCCAATAAAGTTATATCGTATGCCTAAAGCACCTCCGTTTTACTGCTCGGAATATATCTTGGATTAAGGAGGCCCTGAGCAGCGGCCATTCTTAGATAAACGTCAGGTTAGTATTTTTTCGGCTACTAAGCAAGTATCGCTAACTGATTTTGATGTAACAAACAATCCTAGCATGTGCACCAAGACAACGTCTTTATTATTTTCGTGATGCGAAAACAGGGGAAAGCTATGAACGAGCGATTTTCCAAAATATAATAAAAAAAGTAGTTTTCTTCAACTCTACAGATAGCGTCTTGGAGGATCTAGCTCTCAAGGATAGCGCCAGATAGCGCTGACTAAACGTGCCAGTCAAAAACAGCATACAATTTTGATAGGTAGCATATGAAATAAAATAAAAACTTGACAATGACTGACACGTCTGGTTTGCCCAAAGCAAAGAGGTTGGAAGATCCGCTCACGCGTCGAATCAGAGCCATCCAAGGAGGTTAGAAACTACGCTTGTACAGTTTCCTTTTTCATTGGAGCCATTTACAATGAGCTACTTTTTTTTATTTCCTGTCAGAAAATCGCCAACTTTATCTTTTTTTCCTGTCATAATATTTTTGTACCGCAAAAAGGTTTTTTGATAAATATTACGCTGATGTTAGACCTCATGTGAATTATGTCAACATACAAAAGAACGAGAAAAAACCGATGAAAATATTAGCACTATTACTTTTATAAGAAAATGCCCATGTTTAGGGCCCTCTTAATATCCCTCGTAACACATTTGTCTGTTTTGTGGTTTACTGTGACTATTTTTGTCTAAGAGGGTAAGGTCACAATTTATTAGAAATGGGATTTTTGCTTGTGTCATAAATAATTTTATTCCTCCGTCGTACCACAGATTATAATATAGTATACTGGGATGTACATAAATTGTAAACACAAAAACCTCGCGTGTTTTCTCTGTCAAGAGTCTCTTTATCTATCTTTTGCCTTTATACAGCAAAATCTTGGCCAAAGCATATTATAATTTCTGAAAATTAAGAAAACTGTAAAGCTTCGAAAAGCACCTAATTTACAAAAAAATAAGGTCTCATTTACTGCATTTGGATATTAAGAGGGAGTCCGGTCTGCGAATTTCCATACTTTTCCCTTATTTTCTTCTATTTTCTTGACTCTAGAGCATTTTTTTAAGTAGTCTCGGTCTACTGTCGACACCTCGATGTCATTTCGTTTTTCTCCTCTCTCTCTCTCTCCGCTCCGTTCGCATGCGCAACTACGCGTACGATAAAAAAATAAGGCACCTGAGCGCCTAACATGCGCACCGCGAGAAAAATTTCTCGATTCTACAAAACAGGACAAGGCTACGAATCTGTATAAGTTTGTCTCGTTTTAGCACGACATAAAGACACGACAAAATTTTCTCGCGGTGCGCATGTTAGCCTTGCTGGTGATTTTTTGGACATTTAGGGTTGAAGGGTGTTCACAATAATGTGTACCTACAATGACTTTCTTCCAGATAAGCTGTTTTACGCCTAACCCTGTATATTATAGGTAGCCTATAGCCTATAGGTAGTAAAAAAAATTGATTCTATAAATAAATAACTATAGAATTTATCCACACACGACAACGCTTAAGTATTTGTTAAAGTATGCGATACCTTTATAGATAGGACGTTAGGTCATAACTCTATATTAAAGCAAATAACAAAATAAAATAGCAAAAAATATAAAAATTACTAAAACAGAAAAAAAAAAAACAAAACACTGACTGAAATACCTATTGCATTATTTCTGATATACGTTAGTATACGTTAGCATTAACTTCGATGACAGCATATATAAGTAGAATATGAACAATTATAATAATAGCTGGTAATTTTATTCTATTTAATAAAATGATTTGCTAGTGCACTGAGGAAAATTAAAGATAATTTGGCGGGAAAAAGTTCACCTGGCAAATACATAGCAGTGTTTAGGTACTTAAGGTAATCTAGTTATACTATAGTTTCACTTTTATGGTGACAAGTAGGTATTGAGTCTACCCAAAAATAATTTTGCGGCTTATATAGAACTCTATTCTTACTATAGGGCGCTTAATCAATACCTGAAGCAAAAGAGTTGTGTCATAGTTGAGGCAAAGTTTTGTAATTGAGTTGAACTAGAGAGTTGAGTTGTAGATAGCGAGAGAGAAAAATGTTCTGGGGCCTTACCATGAACTTTAAAAAACATGATTATATGCTTGGGCTTCACCTGCGGGACGCTTTACGTCCGCTTATCGGAATAATTAACGTGCAATAAATGATGCATTGAACAACGCTCTATAAGGGTGGCCACCAGAGAAATAATTTTTTTGGTAGCTACACTATCATTTGACTTTGGCTATCAAAATAAATTCAGCATACTCTCAGTCTATCAATGAAGTATAATTATAAACAGTTCATCTCCTAATTAAAACTAAACTAAAATAAAAAATAAAAATAATCGATATACGAGATCGTTTAAAGAATCTATAGGTAGCAAACCTATAGATAGTTTAAACGTTCTCTAATTTCGGGTAATGTGCCCAAAATGCTGGCCACATTGCTGGTTTGCTAGGCTGCTTTTCTGGCCCACCAAATAAAGGCCAGTGTATTGGTCTATCAATTACTTTTTAAAATCAGACCAGTTGGCGTTCTAAATAAGGCTTACCTATTTTCGAATATACAAAACAAAGTCGGGTTATTTACACCATTTATAACTCAAGAATGACTGGACCAATTTATACGATTTTTGATTTGTTGGATTTGACTAAATACGACATACATTCGCCAAATTTTAATTTGAAACTTGAATAATTTGTCGTTCGAAAGTTTCTACTTGGGCTCTAATAGGTAATCTGTCATTTTTAATGGGACACGAAGTATCGGCCCGAAGTAGGAGATAAGCCGGTGATCGAAGCGGGGAGTATCGATCGCTGTCATAATTTTCAATCGAGACTCGAGAGGCGGCCCGACTCGCCAGCGACTTGCGACGACGTTCTACGGTTACGGTTCCGTACCACGACGACTCGACGGTCGTTATTATAATATGAACGTGCCATATGTAGGTTTCAGGACGACGTCTGCGTGGAGCTATTTATGAAACTTCAATTAGGTAATGCCCTTGCCGTGTGGGGTCATTTACCAGGTAGGGCTACCTGGGTTCAGTGTTCATTTATGTAAACTAAAACATTTCAACGTAACTTAATATACTTAGCTTTTTGTGCTCAAAGTAACAAATAGTACAAATAAATATTGGCTCTACTCGTATTAGCGTTTCACCAACGATACAGTGAGGTAATAAATATTTTTTCCTCTTTTGCTTTTATTTTATTGTAGGTTTATTATAGTAGGTAAAATTTAACTTTTGTGTGGCTTTTTTTTTTATCAGATGAATGGTTCGCGTTTGTTATGCAATAAGCAATGAACTACATCGACACAACCACATGGGATACAGGGCTAGTTGTAATCAGTTAGCATCCTTATAAGGGCATATTCTGTACATCAAAACAAACAACTTTTACTACGGGGCCAACATTGAATCGCGAAAAAAAACAGCTGTTCCGTACAAAAAGTCCATCGACCTTGGGCAAAATGTATGGAACAGCTGATTTTTATGGGATTTTAGCCTCATAGTAAAAGTTGTTTGTTTTGATGTACAGAATATGCCCGTAAAAGGATGCTAACTGATTAGACTAACCCTGTATACTCGTATCCCATGTGGTTGTGTTGATGTAGTTAATTGCTTATTGCATAACAAACGCGAACCATTCATCTGATAAAAAAGAAGCCACACAAAAGTTAAATTTTACCAACAATATGGCTGTTTTCAAATGTAGAGTAAAAGGTTCCTTCTATAAATAATTTATGCGTAGGCCTCCTTAATTGTGTCTGGGCAAAATGCAAGTTTATTTCCAATAAAAGTAATCCTCCTTTAAGAGCTTTGAGCGATAAGGCCGCCAATTAAAACTTTTCTGTATCTCTACCACTACCATCTGATCTGTCAACTATAGTTGACAGATCAGATGATCAACTATAGTTGACAGATCAGATGAGTTTGATTTGTTCAATGCAGTTCAGAAGATCAGGTTCGTAAAAAGATTACCAATCATGATCAAATTTTATCTCTTTCCTGAAATGTATTATTTGTTGTAAGCCGTGTGTAGACGTAGTATTTTCAGAGATAAGATTTAACTAGATTATTTTCCGAAAGAAAACCTTTAACAGACTTAACCCCTTGTATTGAACAAGGGGTTAAGTCTGACAAAGGTTTTCTTGATATGACTATGTGGACTGTTAGGTACATATCATGAAAATCATTTTAGCCATAAATACCTAAGTAATTTGTTTTATTAAATTATTTGTTTAGAACTGGGCATGTCCTAAACCTGTATCCAGAACCACCGGAGGATGGGCAGCAGCGTCCTCTAAGCAGCAGTTAAGGGTGGTAACAATCTGCGGTCCCCAAGCCGCCCGTCAATCGTGAGGATTATGGCAACCTCTCCCTAATTACGGGGAAGCCTTCGTCCAGCAGTGGACGTCTTCCGGCCGATGATGATGATGATGATGAAATAATTTGTATTTGTACACTAAGTCTAGCTTTAAGCTACGTGCAGTTTAAAAGTAGGTAAGGTAATTTTTTTGTTTTGTGTTTTAGCTAAAATGACTGGTATCTAAAGATCTAGATTAAGAACGACCGCTCACTGATTATTATTAGATTCTTTATTGTATTATGATTGCAATAATGGTAGCCAATAAAACTGAATTTTAGTTGTAAGTATGCTTAGCGAGTGAATGTATTGGAAAGGTCACTTTCCAAGGTTCTGTCTGCAGTGCTAAGAACGTTGGGCAACGCACTGTCTGATGTTAGAAAAGCTGAAAATATTCAGTAGCATTCTTTTTTGTATGTCCTGGGTATGTACCTATGTATGTCTTTCTGATTGGTCATAAGCGTAAAATAAAATCTATAATTAATCGTTCCGTTCTTTGAACTTGTAATTAAGGCAAATATTATTGCAAAGATTTCCATTTTACTTAATACTAATCAACCGACTTCAAAAAAGGAGGTTCTTAATTCAACTGTATCTTTTTTTTGTATTTTTTTGTATGTATGTTACGTGATTACTCCGCCAATTATGAACAGATTTTGACAATTCTTTTTTGTTTGGTAGGTAATACTTTAGAGGTAGTCTCATATACATTTTATCGGAATCGGTTTAGTAGTTTGGTGTTGAAATCAAAATTACTAGAAAATATGAAGATGTCTGTAAAATATGGTATTCGAAGTTGAAGTCGGTTGTATATATTTTTTAAAGCGTATTATTTAATACTTCGAAGAATCACTAAGTAATGTATTGTTATTTATCAAACTATATTATAAAAATATATATAAGTACTTAGACGCATCACAACAACATTATTTGTATATAGATTTAGTAGAAGCGGTTATAAAAATTACTTATCAAGATGTGCAGTTTTAATTAATTCTTACATTATTTTTCTTGCAGTTTTAATTAATTCTTACATTCCATGCATTTATTTTGTAAGAACTGTGTACTTAAGTTTTAATATTTAATGAACGGTGCGAAAAAAAATTGCAATAACATGAGCGTTAGATTTTAAGGCACTTGACCATTAAATATAATTATATAGGTACATCAATTAGGTGGTCATGATGGTCGAGTCATGGTCGCTCTTCAACTTCAGTGGCTCTATATCTCCCATGTCAAGCGATGCTCTCCGATTACCTTGCTTTCACAGCTGCCCACTGTTACCTCAATGATAAGTGACCTCTTAGGTAATGTTGGTGAACATAACTAAGTAATTGTACCATACTTTATACTCTATACTTGGATCAATGTATAGTTCAAGGGGGCGGTAGTCATCTTAGTTTGAATACTTCAATGCCAGCTTACATTTGGTAATAAATCAAGTTAACGGTTAATAAATAGGCTGAACTCGTATTGTTCGTAATTTAGCTAATAACTGGTTATGCAGACGTACTTACATACATTTTAGAATAAAATAAGCCTTTGTGTTAATTTCATAAGCTTGGAATGTAATAGTATTTTTACACAATTAATATGCAAAAAGAGCAATGTAATGTTTTCAGGGTAACTAGCTGCGCCCCGCGGTTTCACCCGCTATTCTTGGGATAATAAGTAGCATATGTTTCATTCCAAGATATAAGCTACCTCTATACCAAAATTTCATTATACCCGTTCAGCCGTTTCAGCGTGAAAGACTAACAAACATCCATTCATCCACACAAACTTTCGGCGATTATAATATTATTATATATATGTCGCAGCCAAATTGCAGATTACGCCGTTTTACATAAAGGCTGGCCATTTATAAAAACAGGGCCGTTTTATACAGCGGCGTATTAAAGTTTAGCCAGATAGTATTACGGCTGAAAGTAAGGCCGCTGCATTGTATGCGTGCTTCGCGTTCTACAATACGACTAGCCATATTGTAATTGAGCGGGTCATGTTCGGCCGCTTTGTCAATCTTTAGTTCAAATGTTGGATACTCCCGGCGGTTCGGCACTTTGATAACTTAAGTGTGATCTTTTCATTATTTGGTTAAAACAAATGTTCTCACACTCTGTTTGCTACTCACATACCAAGTGTTATTTTTTGAAATACAATTTTTTACTATATACACACTGACACATACATACTGTTTTTGACTGGTGCTTCGGTAATTACTTATTAAATTTATTTTAATTTTGACCTATGTAATGAATCGATGTAAATAAAACATACACACTATATTTTGTTAGTATGATAACAATTTTGCATTGAAGGCAGCTTGATTAAAATGTGGCTAAACATAGGCCGCCTTGTAGAACGTATCGTAATGACAATCCCGCTGAACGTTGGTCCGCCGTTTTACAAAACGGCTCTGTTTTGTAAAATGGCTAGCCTTTATGGCGTATTCTACAATTGGGCTGCGACATATATATAGAGTAGGATGTACTAGTTTTTATTCCACCATAACTTCTAAATGCCTGAACAGATTTGGATGTGTGCGGTATCGATAGAATCCTTACATCTTGATGATATTGATCTTGTGATACAAGATTTTTATTTTAAATAAAATAATATGGCGGCTGTATGGCGCCATTTTCAAATGTAAAATTTGTTTTCTACTTTTTTTAAATTACGTGTCTTGTTCTCTATAATTTGAGCGAAATACTATTGCTTAGTGTACAGGAAATTAATTGAATTGGAATTATAAAATGGTCGAAGTAGTTCACAAGTTAAGGTCTATGTTTTTGTCTCCTTTATATTGTGTGTGCATTACACAACGGCTGTAAGGGAAACGCTCACAAATTCGAGGACAGCTGTCAGAACTGGTGATTTTCAGCCAGAAGACGTCCACTGCGGGGCGAACCTCTCTCCCTACAAATACCCTTCAGCTTGGCAGGCGTGCAAATCGCAATGTCTTAGTGAAAAATACACACACACACCCTCCACACACTCACACTACACTACCCCCCCCCCCCCACGCACACTACACTACACCCCACACACACTAACGCCCCCTCCCCCACACACACTACCACACACTACCACACACACCCACACACAAACACACTAAACTTCCCTTGGTCTATTTAATACTTACACACAGATATTAGAAGAAAAATAAAAATGAAGATTCTTAATTCAGTTTCACAACATGTTGCCGCATCCTGAAATTAAAATTGCTTTTGGCTATGTGTTGAAAATGGCAGCGATGACATTAGCGAAATGACACGCTGGGTCTCTATTACAGTGCTATGTGGATTACAGTATCGGACGTCCGCGACGGACGACAAAATACTAAAGTATAAACCACATTTTTTTATGAGACCGACACGTGACATTATCCAAGCAGAGCTAAAATGCGCATCGCGAGAAATTTTTTGTCGCGACTTTATGTTGTGCGAAAACGAGACAGACTTGTACTGAGTCGTAGCCTTGTCCTGTTCAAAAGAATCGAGAAAATTTTCTTGTGGTGCGCATTCTAGCCCTGCAGGGCATTTTTTAATGAATATTTCACATCTTGATTGAAGTTAAACTATAAACTATACACTTACGATTGTACTGAAATGTGTTTGATAAACCTTAAAAACAGTTTTATTTATATTCGTGTTACTTTGTTTTGAATAACAAAATAAATAATAATAATAATCATTTATTTCCGGCAACAGGGGCCTATATAATAGATACCTTACAGACTAACATACATATTATAAAAATAATCTTAACTAACACAATTTGGGCTGAGATTTTCCTGACAGTGTTGCTTTCCAGTAGCGTCGGAAAACCAGCCCCTTAGGCCAGAAACCTGGCGAGAGGATTGTGACTAAATAAAAAAGCTTTTAAATTTAATCTGTCAGTAAAGGCTTAGTACATTGCCCATACGCAGGTGGCCTATTACGAACTTCCCATATTTCCTTGTAAGAACTAGGCCAAAATGTCACATGCCTTTACACTAAAGGTGCGTTCGGATAGCGGAGCAAAAATAACTCTTACAAACGCCAATAATGATCACATGTAGCGTTCGTTTTGGGAATGTGTGTGCAAAAGTTGCATTATTATCTGTTTTCGCTCACCGTTCGGATAGGTCAAAAACAGCTAAAAATGCCATCGTAATCTGCCACTTTTGACCCACCTCGCGACATGGGATCGTTGTGATCGTTTGTTGACATTAAGATTTTGACGTTTGGTTTTCGCGGTGTTTTAGAGTTTTGTTTGTCAAGTGCTGTCCCTGTGACATTTGTTCGAACTCACCGCTAGACCCTAGTGACTGTACCGTTCGTTTTGGGTGGGGACAAAAGTGGCAAACATGGCAAAATTCTCAAACCGAACGCTTTACGTCAACGCCAATTTTGACAATGCTAATAATGCCACCATAGGCTATCCGAACGCACCTTAAATAGCCCATATCAAAACGAATATTACTACTTTGCTAGATGCAAGATCAACAAACAATGCAATACACGCACGCGATGATGAAATTCGTATCGGACATCCGCGTCACACTGTTATACCCCTAAATATTACCTAGCTATCGATCTGTGTAACGTAAGTAAAACCGTCTGGTCACTGGGTTTTTGGGTATATCAAATACGTTACATATCTAGTTTTTATTACGTGTATAGTGTTATCGGCTTAGCTGGTATGGCGTAACAAGCATAAAATGGGGAAATAGGCAATTGATAAATTAATCATTAAACCAGTTTACTCAAATATTTTGTGTTACTATGTAATATAACACATAGTATGATAGTAAATAATAAATTTCTATAAATTTTGTTTTATGTGACCAATTTTTACAATGAACAGTTTTTTTTCCAGTATCAATAGACTATGTAGGACCCGATTACGCAGTATGTGAAGATATAACCTGAAAGCAATATGGATTGACAAACAACCATTGTAGTTTCACTGTAGTTGTAAATGCCACTCGTGGTCTGTTATTATTGAAATAACTAAATTCCCATTGGACCAGTAACTCTTAGATTTACAACACCGTCACGAACTTTGCTTTTTTTGGTTCTAGTCACTGTCAAGTGTCTTACGTATATCGTCACTCCATCAATTCTTTATGCTATTGTTTGTCTTATCTTTAGAATACGTCCACCTAAAGATTATATTTAAAAAAAACATAATAAAAACATATCCTAGCGCCTGGTCGACGCGACGCGTGATCAAAATGCTGGCGTTTATTTGGCCCAACGCATAAGCATTGCCATCCAGCGTGGCAATGCCACCAGCATGCTGGGTACGCTGCCGACTGGTAGTGATTTTGAGCATTTGGATTGTCTCTAGGCTTTCATCGGTCTGGATACAATCCTTTTGTTTTTTGTTGTGTAGTAGGCTAAGAGTCTTTGTAGTTTGTTGTAGTTTATAAAGTCTTATGCTTAAAAAAACGTTTATAAGTTTTGTTATAGATTGGATCAGAATTTCCATGAATACTCTTCGGTGACTTTTTGTCTGGCCACACATCAGGCAGAATATCTATAGTCAAAGTCAAAGTTATTTATTGATAAATAAATTATTTACACGTCAAAGTAGAATCTTTCCGTTGGAGAACTTCATACTGCCTAACATGGCAACACAACAGCAGCCGCTGGCAAGAGATGAGATAGGCACTCCATTAATTTCGAATTTATTCACTGAAATTAATCAAATCCCCGAAAATTAAGAGATATATAAAGCCTTATCTTAGGGCCATTTCACACTAACTGGAATACTTAGTTTGAATGGCATTCGGCTCAGTTTAATCTAGTCTGAGAAATAAATCAGCTATTTACGTTCCGAGATATCGCACCATTGTTAGTTTGAGGGGCTCCGAGCAATGGAAATGGTATTTCTCGTTATACAAATGTTTATAAGGACCTAGGGACTTGAAATAACTGTTTTTACCAATCTCTCAAGCGAACTTTGCAGCACGGAAAGCGTTTTCTTCAGGAATAAGATCTTGTTGATTTTAAGACCGCAAATGGTTTAACGAGAAAAGTCGAAACTGACGAAGTTTGTTGTTATCTGTTGAGACTTGCAGTTTAAATTGCTGTGGAGGTAAAATGGAGGTATTACCGGAAAACTACAGGATAAAGACGATGCCGTCTGAAGCTAAAATGGGGAAAGGAAAACTGACCGCTCAATTCTTATAATAGCAACGATGTATCTGATGATAAGAAAACTATTTCTTCTTATTGACCACTCCAGAAATAACATACGAATAAAAATTCCAACTAAGCCAAAACCGATCCAAACTGTTATATACTAAGGAATAAAAGTAAATTATATGACCGTGTTATTTCAGTTAATTCTGCCAGATATAAATTAATATGTAAAGTAAGTATGAGTAAATCTTGCATTATAAGGCGTAATTGCGTTGCCAACGCGCCCCAGGCATTGGCTTGGCTAAGCAATTTAGAAAAGGTTTTTGAAGGACCAAGTAAGTTGTATGTCTTTGTCAAATGTTTTTTCTTAGCATTCAAGAGGGAATTTATTGCAGACTCTACCTTTAGTCATATTCAAAATTTAATAGTATTATTTTTAACTAAGTCGTGTAAAATAGCAAATATGACTATTACCCCATGAATTTACTTAAGTTGCTGTTGGAATAGTAGATTCATTCTGACTCTCCAAACTTTCGGTTACCATCTCTTATAAAGATGGAGTTGTTATATGATCTTAAGAATGAATAAAATGTATGCTAGAACTGTATCCTTTGACCTGATGTCTTTTTCACATGCTTTTAAAAATAGTGTTGTCTAATAGGCAATATAATTTCAAAAAAAATGCCTGCATTTCTCACAATCAGGATTTGAATCGATAATTTAATTACTGACATCATGCATGTTAAAGTAATGTGGTCCGTATAGACATGTGCAAGCGGCTAGCTGGTGCGAGAAGGCGGGCGATGGTCGCTAAGGCAGCGTGTCGAGTGCGCCGCCGCTGCCGTGGACCTCGCCGAAAAGAAAGGACCGTATACTCGTTAAATAATGACGATAGTTGCATGTTACCCAGTGAAATGCTCGTAGGGATGGAGTATTCTGACGAGATGAGCATTTCGGTATTTAAGAGCGCTCCCGCATGGCGAATGTCATCAGTTAACACGAGCTCACAGACACAAGAACATCTCCGATCGGCGGAGTTGTTCTAATCGGTAGATACTCAAGTACCGGCAGTAAGCTTCTAAATCAGCAGCTCCGTTCCTCCCAAGCACAATATGCGCGCATTTGTGGTAAGGATCGCTTGCGTGTACTCTACCTTAATTTACTATTTGGCACATGCGATTACCTAATATAATGTGATTTGTTCCTTTTGTTCCCATAAATGGTTTTCAGGAAAACAGCGTGGAACTAAAGTGAAGTGTTCAGTGATACATGTCACGATATGGACTCTCGCAGTGTGCCAAGTAGTGAATAACATTTTGTGTTATCAAAGTGATTTGTGAGTGTTAAACTGAACGTTCGTCTTCGGTCGCGGAGTCATAAATCCGTTTATAGGACATCAAAACATGGATTTGTAGATAAGGATCACAGGAATACAAATGTTCGTGTGTACCCGCCATTATGGATGCCCATTCATCACCTTCAGAGTATTTCCGGTTGGGGTTCCAATCGTTCCATTCAGACATAAGTCACTTGTAGTTTTCGTATTATCGAATGTCCCGTTTCTGTCAAAACGATTGTAGTTTTTGTCAGTACTATTCAAAATGTTACATAAATAGTTTTCTTTTTCTATTTCAATATTTTGATAGTACGTTAAAATACAAGTGGAAGTAGGAAAATGTGAACCGTGTTTGTTACTCAAGCCGCGAAAGGAGTTCTCAATTGGTATTCAAGCCAAGTGTAGTCCCCATTTTGCCAAGTCCATTTCCTTACTCGGCTTCTACTACATAAGTAAAATTATCTCTTGTAAAACTTCAAAAATCTAACTTTTAATTCTCCGTCAGAGTTGCGTAAAACCAGATTGTTCCAAGTTGTTTACGAGATCCACAAACGGGGCGAACTGCCTTACGTCACGTCCGATTGTGTAGAAACCATCTCTACAAGACCCTCTTATCTCTGTTACATTTATTACAAAACTTTGGGATCATTTGCAAGATACTGCTCGTGTGCCTGGCGAATTGATACTGCTCAGCCCTACTCTTCTACAACTTCTAATAACAATTAAACCAAGAATTATTCTCTAACGGTTAATATTATTAAAACCGATTATTGACTAGAAATGGCAAAAGATGGGCATACAACAAGAAAATTAATATCGACAATGTGTGAGTGTGTAGTCGTTAAGCGATATTAATAGCCTCAGGGACGGTGTAATCGGGGGATCTAACATCGAACGTTCATCGCCGCACGCCCCTATTCGACCGCTCGATGTTCAATTTACCGCCATCAAATGAGGCTTGTGTGTTCTTCTCCGGAGATTACGGCGCTAGGTATATTAATTGCTAAGAGATAAAATGAATTGAAAACGTGTTTCTTTCTTTCTAGGTACTCGCCTGCGTGGCGCTGGCCTATGGCCGCCCCGAGCCTCCAGTGGGTTACAGCTACTCAGCACCCAGTAGAGGACACTCTTCGTCCTCGGGTGGCCACAGGATCGTCTCCATCGGAGGAGGCCACGGCGGTTCCCTAGGTGGTCTGTCCGGCGGCGCTCTCTCGCTCGGCGGTGGTCACGGTGGTGCCGGTTTCGGCGGTGGTCACGGTGGTGCCGGTATTGGCGGTGATTTCGGTGGCTCCGGCGGATTCGGCGGCTCCGGTGGATTCAGCGGCTCCAGTGGCCTGAGCTTCGGCGGCGGTGACGGTGGATTCAGCGGAGGCTATGCCGGTGGCTACTCTGGCGCTCCTCTCGTACAGAAGCACATCTACGTGCACGTTCCTCCGCCAGAACCCGTCGAACAGAGGGCTCCCCGTATCCCTGAAATCGCTCCTCCCCAGAAGCACTACAAGATCATCTTCATCAAGGCCCCGACTCCCCCTACCCCGGTAGTGCCTATTATTCCCGTGCAGCCCCAGAACGAAGAAAAGACCCTCGTTTACGTCCTCGTCAAGAAACCCGAGGAGCAGCCCGATATCGTCATCCCCAGCCCTGCGCCTACTCAGCCCTCCAAACCCGAAGTTTACTTCATCAAGTACCAGACCCAGAAGGAGGGTGGTGCTATCGGCGGCGGTGCTATCGGCGGTGGTGCTATCGGAGGCGGTGCTATCGACGGCGGTTCTATCGGCGGCGGTGCTATCGGCGGTGGTGCTATCGGAGGCATTGAAGACCTCGGAGCGCTCGCCATCGGCGGCGGTGCTGGCATTGGTGGTGGTGCAGGCGGTCACGGTGGCGCTGAGATCGCCGCTGACTTCGGTATTAGTGGTGGAGACGACAGCGGCGCTGGCTCTGCTCATGGCGGTGCTACCAGCACTCAGTACGGTCCTCCCGGACACGTTGCGGGCCCTCTGCACTAAACATCTCGACTACAAGCTCCGGCGGTAGGACGTTAGATACGCAGAGTTATTTATTAATTCCGAGCTTCGGAATATCTGAAGCTTATCTAAGTCCCGCCTCCGGCCGCAGCGCGCGGTTGAACGCCTTGTAAATAGTCACCTGCCTCGCGTTCGCCCGCGAGCTCCAGTATACGATATAACACCTATCATCGAAATGCTCATCATCGCCACTCATCCCTACTTGTTATTAGTGCACAGTGTTAATGTTGTTCGAAAGGAGGTATTATATTGCGACTGTTATGTTATGTATTATAATATAGCTTTTATATTTTTATAATAAAAACCAAATGTGATGCTTATTTCGTTTATTTAGTGGCACCTAATTTGGTGTCGAAAATTGGAATGGTGTTACGACACAGCCGAAAGTAGTCGTGAAAGGTTGCCCCCGTGTGAGCGAGGGCGTCGGCGGCGGTGGCGATCGAGCGGGTCCTTTCTCGCGTCGAGCTGCGATTAGCTTCAACATAAAATCGAAATTGTGAACAATCCAGGCTATCGCGTTACGCAAGAGAGCGTAACGAGCACGCGGCCGGACCGCCGCTAGCAGCAAGCGGGCGGTGCGATCATCACGCGGTCGCAAGGCTTGCCTCTCGACCGCTCTCGTTAGACCCGCCTTAATGGATCATACGTGCAATTACACTTTCATTATAATCAACTGAGTGACGAAACATTTAAAGTTACATCACTATCGTTTCCGACATCCTTAGCGCAGATGAATCAACAATTTAATGGATTAGGGTAATTCACCGCGACCACTAATGGTTTCACTATTTCTTGGATTGGTCTGTGATTGTAATTGTGTTTATTTCTTTTTTTTTATATGGAAACGTTAAGTGCCATATTAACTCATGCCATTAGTAAATTGGGGCTTGTGTCTTACTATTTCTGCCCTTGGATATTCATTGCCTAATGTCTGCGGATTCTAGTGGGAAGTCGGTCGGCAGTTTGATAGGGGTGTGGTGTGATTCGGGAGACGATCCTTTAATAAAATTATCCGAGTTTGCCTTTATGATTTAAATTGGAAAACTACTTAAGTACTTATTTCATATTGAGTCTTCGAGGACTTAACACACTTGTGGAGTGATTGTTTATTAATAGATACTAAATAGGCGAAATAGGATTATTGGTCTAATGATCACACTAAACTTTTGATCGTTCCTGATCCATCATTGCCTGATATTAAGCGGTTAGGTTGCAGCCTAGTTAAATTAGGATTAAATGTCCCAACAGTAAGCACACTTTAACTTGCTTTACAATATTACGAACCACAAATGATTTGATGGCACTATTCGTATGTATTACTTATAACGGTTTTTTAAAAGCGTAACTATCATCATTAACTATAACTAAATCCCTCCCTATAAAAAGAGAGGCCATCGTCCAGCAGTGGACGTCTTCCGGCTGTTGATATGTATCATCACCAAATTCTTATAGTTTTTGAGTTATTTTTTAATAACTATATAAATTAATTAATATCAAATCTGCACTTTAACTCTTCGTCGCGAGTAGTCTAGTAGGCTAGAAGAAATATAACAGCTGCGTAACTTAATAATACTATGAGAATAAGCTGGAAGACAAATGAGCGCTGTCATGTTTCAGTAACATGATATAGTATCACAGATGACGGGACTTTTAAAGATAAATTTACTGTAATGCTTTTGAGGTGATTAGGGGTGGCCATCGACGTAACAATCAGCATGTACTATAATTCACCGCTTTTCTCGTCTAAATCTAAATATGGCATGAAATAAAAATATCTTGAAGAATAAGAAAAAAAAAACTGGAACGTCCCTGGCTTGCAGCCTCACAACAATAGTCTTATTACTCGAAGCGCCATAAAGTCCCAGACCTTTCTTCTACGAGAGATGACATGATTTTGGCATTGTGCCGAAAAACACGCTGGGTAGGTATGTCATTGGCTATGGTTTGGTAACCCGCTCAATACTGTTCCTACAATATTAAAGAACACCCTGCTTCACCAATTTTGAACTTTAGCCCGTTGATTTAAGAACTGAAAGGGTAAGACGGGAATCAGGGAGCACTCTCTACCGTTGCAAGGGTACAGGTTATATCTACGTAGATATATTCATCTGTACGTTTCCCTCCTACTGGTTACGCAATGCGACTAGAGAAGATAAGGTAAATTTGACTAAATGCAATTTTTTACCTTATTATTACGCGACTATGCAACAGACCATTTTTATATATATATTTATGTGTTCCTTCGTATTCCTACCGTCTTATGCATAAAACACTAAAACGTATTTCAAACCTATTTTGGTTAAAACTGTTTTGTAAGTTTCTTACTAATTACGAATGGAGTTTGAAAAAAGAAGACAAAACACTTTTTAGCTAAATTAGGTTTGAAATACGTTTTAGTGTTTTATATACAGCTAAATCTTCCAAGTATGCATATGACGGCTAGTGTATTCATTGCATTATGACAAATGGCGAAAAGACTATATAATCAACGTGTCTCAGCATTCCAAAAGTCATAAGTGCCATATTATGCAATATGACGTAACAGTTAATCCGATTGGACTGATTTCATGGACTAAATTCACAAATAAAAAATTAAATGCGAATCATATCGAGTTCGATTTCAAAAGAAAGGGTTTCAAGGGCATTCACCAAAACTGTATAATATCTGGTTTACATATTTCATAAATTAGTATGTGCAAGCACTTGTAGCGTAGATCGTAGGCAAATCAATATAGGACCGCTTTTCACTTACGCAGTAAAATTCGAACTAGTAAATCTCATCTGGTACTCTTTGAAATAGGGTTGCCGACTCTTTAAAAAAAATCTGTACAAACCTATCCTCCAAGGTACACACGGATTTAAAAGCATAAGTAAAACGAAAGTCTTTATACGGTGGTATCAAACTTAAACATATCTACACATACTCGTAGAAATGAGTGAATTTTTTACAGTGGTAGGAGAGACCGCTTATAGAGCCTGCAGAGTCAGCCTGAGGAAGTACCACACCTTTGCTAGTTATTCAACCGCCAAGCAGTAGTGTGCAAGCATTACTGTGTTCCGGTTTGAAGGGCAATGTTACCAGATTAATTACTGGGTATGAAGAGATTTAACATCTAATATCTCAGGGTGACGAGCGCAGTGCGGTGCGGCGCAGGATTGTGTTCGCAAGTTCACAATTCTGGCACTGCTACTGTTAGTGGCAGGCGTGACGCTTACCATCAGGTGAAAGGCTTGCTCGTCTCGTCAATGGACAGAATAAAAACAATTAAAAAATATGTAAATCCATTGATAGATTACACCATTTAGTGTTAGTGAATAAGTGTGTGTGTGTAAGTGTAAATACCTAATTGAATAATACTGGCATAATTTTAAGTCATAAAAGAAAAAAGATTCGACTTTACTCCACGGCTGTACTAATAATAAAATTGGACAGTGGGTCCAGTCGACCTATTCAAAATGTGACTAGGTTGAGTGATCCCGCGGGTCCATCCCGAGCGGGTCCAAACCAAAGACTCTGACTAAGCTAAATACCTTAGTTAGGTAATGGTGGTTACACTTTCGTTTTGAATTTGGGTGGTCCGCTCACGTAAAACACATTTTTGGAATACTAAAAGTGTTAACAATGAATAATTTATATCGAGACTCAGGTGAATCAGCGAGTATTATGAAATGTCTGAAGGAGCCTCGTTTGGAATGCAAAGCCAGGCTTGAACTAGTTTTATTAGCATTATAAATATTTGTGAAAGTCACTGTTAACACGCGAACCTAATAATATTTACTTGTTCATACAAGATTTTATTTTAATTTAACAAACCCATCTGTAATTAAATATTAAAAAATTCATGAATCGATATAAGAGACCGTTTAAAGTATCTATAGGTAGCAAACCTATAGATAGTAAAAACGGTCTCTAGTTAAAAAAAAAATTCTTCCAAAATATTTTTGATCCTCATCGCCGGGGAGGAGGGGGGGGGGTCATGAGTCATGGGGGTCACCCCCCTCTCCCTCGCCCTCTGGGCTGGGTGTAGATCGACTACTGTTTTTTTTTTAGTTGTAATGGAATTGAAGCCAGTCCTAACTAGACCTCAACTCGACTATATGACCCCCTGATTAAAAGCTGGATCCGCGCTTGATCTTGAGTAATTAAGTATAATTTTTCTGAAATATTATCATATACAGGCAATTAATTTATTTCAGAATAATTTTTAACGCGGGCAACATCGGTCCAGGGTTTGCGAAGATTGTCGCGATTTTATTGTTTGGGACGAATAATTTATTTGTTTAATTAGTCAAGTAAAGTAAACGTAAGTAGGGAATTGTATTCTGTGTGAGCAAATTTAGGCAAATTTTTCACAAATACGACAATGTTGTTATATCAACATCGAGCACTCGTTTACGCAGATCCAGTCACAGAACGTAAAATCACGGCTAATACTAAGTATATTCTCATGAATGTCTTGTCATGAATGATGTGTTTTACGAATGTTATGTTATCGAATACATCACATAATTATGTATATTAAAGAAAACGTCAATGTTCATCATCATCATCATCAGCCCGGAGACGTCCACTGCCGAACGAAGGCCTCCCCCTTAGACCACCACATTGCTCGACAACCTGCCATTTGCATCCACCGGTTGCCCGCGACTTTTACAGTGTTGTCGGTCCACCTAATGGGAGGCCTTCCTACGCTTGCGTCTTGCTTGCTTGCTTGCTTTGCGTCTTCCGGTTCGCGGTCGCCACTCAAGAACCTTTCTTCCCCATCGGTTATCAGTTCGCCGAGCGAGGTGGCCTGCCCATTGCCACTTCAACTTGCAAACCCTGCGGGCTATGTCGGTGACTTTGGTCTTTTGGCGAATATCCTCGTTCCGGATTTTATCGCGCAAAGTAACTCCGAGCATAGCTCTCTCAATTGCCCGTTGTGCGGCTCTGAGCCTCTCCAAAAGGCCAGCAGTTAAAGACCACGTTTCAGTTCCATATGTCATCACTGGCAGCACACACTGGTTGAAGACCTCGACGTCATTGTTCATTTGTTTAAAATTTTAAATGTCCTAAAGTCTATTATTAAGACTTTTTCTTAATGCACGTCAATTGGAAAATCTGTGAGACTGGGCGCTTAAAACGCAACACGGGACTCATAAATCCTTGTAAGGATTGCTGCGTGACAATTAGGCTAAAAGATGAAAGACCGGCTCTATAAATACTTGAATCGTGAGGCTTAAAACATTATGTACCTTTTTGGATTAAGCTGAATACGAAACGATCCATGTCGGGAAAGACCCGTGGGCCCGCAACCACTTTTGACACAAGAGCGATTTATTCTATTTGAGGTTGTGTTGAAAATAAACGAATTGTGGCAAATAAATATCGAAAATCCCTAAACATCTACATAACCTACTTGCTTACTATAGTGTATCAACTTACCTACCTACATGAGTAACTTTTGAAAGCTGAGACCAATTTGTAAATTATGTTATCGTGTAGTATAGTATAGTTCATATAAAACTGGAAAGTTTTGTTATTGTCCTATCACTAGAATCTGTGCTAGAACCTGTGCTCAAATCAAAGGGGAATAAAGTCAGATTTATTTTTTTGTTCTCGTAATAGCACCGAGCCAAAAGTTTTGATTGGTGCTGTTTTAGGAATATGATAGGTGCTCATTTCATGGGTGCTCAAAAAATTGGTGCTCTTCGGGAATACCCCAACTGTGCAAAGATTCAAGTGATTGACAGCTGTGCCTTTATGAAGATATGCAATTCATGAAATCTTAATATTACAATTTTAATATTGTGGTTGATTGATCCATAGTTTCGTAATAATCTACTTTGTTACTTAGAGATAGCCGGAAATGTATACCGATATTGATGTCTTTTAATGTAGTAGTTATGTGTACATGTGTTTATAAAACTGTCAAAATTGACGATTTATTGAAAAATGTTATTGAATGTAATCCAACTAGTCCTTTTAGTACCTACCTACTTATGTTTTTAGGAATTGTTTGTAAGTTTGCCGAAGATTTAACTTTAGCACTTAAGTTAATTTAATAAAAAGATAAACGTCCTAGTAACTTTCTGGCAGCCCCTTTTTAATAATTTTGATAATAATTTATTTAAATTTAGAGAAAGTCCTATTCCGATAAAAAAAAAATAGATTTACTAGCTGTGCCACGCTGTTTTTCCCGCGTAGTGACGAACAATTAGTGATCATTGTGACGATTAAATGCAGCATTGTTTTGTTTATGATGTCATGTGGCTTTCCCAGATTTTTTGCAATTTATATTAAACTAGAGGTCGCCCAAGACTCCATCCGCTTACAGAAGAAATTCGCCCCTCTCCCAAATATCTTCTATACCGCTGGGTAATTACATTTTTTTTGGTCCCCATATTCACCACTACACTATTCACATATTTTTTTTTTAAGAATTCTATTCGAATACCAATAACATCACCATAAGTTTAAATCAATCAAAAAAAATCAAAATTTTCCAAAGTTTTCCGAAGTTTCACCCTCCCTGTTGGGCACTTAAGTCATCCCTGTCAAAAAATATTGAAAAACCATAATTATATTTTTAATGAACTATAAATTTTCATCGCTATAACTTTCAAAAACATAGGAATTTCCATACAAAATTTCGTCCCCCATTTTACCCTCTTAAGTCGTCAATGTAAAAAAATTATTCAAAATAGCATTTTTGTTTTAAGTAACTATCTAAATACAAATTTTCATCCCTGTAACTTATAATAACGTAACAAATAACTTTCTCTAAATAATTTCATCCCCTATTACACCCCCGTATGTCATCACTGTATTTTTTTTCAAAAAGAATATATTTTGATTTAGATGATCTACCCAAATACCAATTTTCATCACTATAGCTTGAAAAACAAAAACTTTCCAAATAAAATTTCACCCTCCATTTCACCTCCTTAAGTCATCCTTGTCAAAATTGTTTTATTTTAAATAAACTATCCAAATACATATTTTTACGACTAAAAGTACAAAAACAAAGACATACACATTCATACACAAGTTCTCACCCATTTTTACCCCTTTAGGGGTCGAATTTACTAAAAATCCATTTTTAGTACACCTCTACGCATCAAGACAAATACACCCTCCTAATTTCAAGTCAGTACGACCTGCGGTTTAGGCTGGGCGTTGTCTGTCAGTCAGTCAGTCAGGACAGTGATTCTTATAGTATTAGATTTCACCAATGTCGACCGAGCCTTTTCATCGTGAAAAGAACGCAATAAATAAACAGACAGGGTAATTTATTTAAGAAATTGAAATATTAGCACAGAAGAAAAATTATAGCAGGTCCGTACTAAAATATTAGATCGGCTACTAAATAATCATTATAAAACGTTTTCAAGGCAAAAATAAACTAAAAATTAGTGAACTAAAAGTCCTATTCACTTTAGATGTTTTGTTAACAGTAATATTTTTATTAAATGTTAAGTAAGTATTATAGTATAATATTTTTTAGCTTTTTTGTCGCGTAGCTGTATAAGTTTGCGTACCAACTCGTTTTTTGGTAAGCGACGTTGTGATCAATAAAAACGTTTTTTTAAGACCTCCTGAGTGCGTCATCTATACAACAAAATAAAAGCACAAAAATCATGAAGACATTAGCATTCTTCCTTCTTTTCGAAGTCGGTTAAAAAAACACTTTATCGCTAGAAACCGCATACAAGTTACTACTTACTACTTAGTGATCAATAAAACGTAAAATCTTAATGCGTATAATGTAAATGCATTAGTAAAGTGAATGCCTTGAAAGAGAAAGGCTGTATGATACGTGTGCAATGTAAGTAATGGTTAGTTGAATAAAGTGTCAAGTACGGCTCCTGATAATACTGTAGCGGTCAAAACAATGATGGATCTACTAAGTTCGCGAAGGCCTAATGTCAGAAGTTTTTTTGTGCCACTGCCTGTTTTATTTACAACGAAATAGATACAAACTATCTTAACAAATTAGCATATTTCACAATAATAAAAGGAGTGTATCCAGACACAGACAATCCAAATAATATATTTAAGCCCACTGCTAGTCCGCAGTGTACCCAGCAAGCTGGCGGCATTGCCACGTTGCTTATAGAATGGCATTCAACGTGGGCAACCAAACTCCAGCATTTTGATTCTTGTTACCTTGGTGTTGAGACATTGTGTCCAAGGGGTTCAGGGGCTCATACGACTACACAAAAACTAGAGTGTAATATTTTCCGAGTTCATGTATGTATGGGAGTTTTTTTATTCCACCGTTAGGTACTTCTTTTTTTTTTTTATGAATGACTGATGCTGTTGGCCTCAGATGGCCTCTACAGCGTCACCGGACTTTAGGCAAGCGCCAATGGCACTCATCAAATGACGCTCATTAGGTACTTCTAAATGTCTGAACATATTTGGATGTATGGAGTATCTTTAGAATCCTTACATCATCCCGAGTGACACTGGCAATAATTCTTTTGAAAAAAAAAATACTGTAGCGGCTACATGGCGCAATTTTCAAATTAGTTAGTTTTTTGGCATGGCGGTCGTGTTTTTAAAGGTGTTTTTTAATTATCTTCTTTATTTCTGAGTCTGGGTGCTTCATCTTCGACCACATCGTCGCTTACATTTGGTAAGCGATGACGAGGTAAATTGGTGGAAAAAATCCAAACGGCTGAAATATTTATGTAACCGCTACCGAAGTTAGCATTTTATTTGCGCCGCTTTTGATGATCCGCCATACTTATTGGCCTCACTAGCTTTACTCTGTAAAGTCTGTCTCTAGAAGATATGACAGCACCAAAGTGTCAACGCAAGACGTATCCAGTGCAAAAAGACACCCCATCTTTTTTCGCACAAGGTAAATTCTTGTATAACTCAACTTCGTTAAGGTGTGTAATAATTAACAAATTAGTAAAAAAAATGGAAGGGACGACCCTTCTTTAATTTTTGATAGCCCGTTATAATATTTTTGAAGAAAGAATAAGAAATTATTTAAAATGAGGCTCCTCTGTTGCTAATAAAAACGGTAGGTAGAGCCACCTGCCGTTTTAATTTGACTAATTTGACCTAAAGCATCCTTGCGTAAGAGATGGTTTAACTTTTACCACATTTTTGATTATATTCTCTAGTTTTTGCTTGACTTTTGGTGGTTGGTTCTTGGAGCGAAACACCTATAAGAAGTACCTATTTTGTTGCAGTCAAAAACTCTTGTAGTATACAAGACAAAGAAGTTAGAACATAGAATCGAAACACTGGACGCTAAGTAAAACTAACAAGGCACCTACTACCTACCATAGAGCAGAAGGAGTAAATTACAAAATGCCTTGAACTATGAGGAAATGCCTACCTGTGAATATTTTGTTAGTAACTTAATATATAACTGTAGTTAGTAGCTGTAGTTGTAGTGTAGTAGCTGTACATGCGGCTTCGCTCGCGTGGACCAAATAGTTTTATGCGCATGAAATTATTTTACTTAAATAACAAAATAACTTTTAAGAGGGTTTAAATTCGGCTGATCATGCATAGATCATATTTCAAGAAACTACATTTAAATTCGTGCCGTAGTTTCTGAGTTTATCCCGGACAGACAGACAGACAGAAAGAGACAGACAATTTTTTTTAAAACTATATTTTTGGGTTCTGTTGCTCTCATGCACTCCTAAAAATAATATTTTTAAATATATCTTCAATGTACAGTAATCACCTCGTTGAAGTTTTATTATAATGTATGTATAGATAGATTTGCTACGTGTGCAGGCATGTTTAACTTACTAAAATAATTCTGCTAGCTGTAGTAGCTGCTACTTAAACATCCATGATCTTACTATCATTTACTGGATAGTACATGGCATAAACTTTGACCGTATCTTAAAAATACGTTACAGTTTTAAGCAGATAAAAACTTAACTAGCGACTCTACTATTCAAGTGATAGCATACTAAATGCTACTATAAACTTAATGAAATTTGCTGAGAGAAAATTCTAATTTTAGTTTGTCTAGGTAAAGTTTCTCTAAGCCCGGTGAATTTTCCAAAAAGACTATAGAAAACTGAGTTCAGCTTTGTTCTCCGCTCTATCTGATGCTGAAGCATTGTCAACATTGCGCGGAAACAATGTAAGCTTGGGAGTTTTGGCGGGAACACGGAAAAATATGTCGTTGCATTCTATTATTTTCTTAAACTTGTGTTTGTTTCGCGAATTAATGATTAAAAATGGTGGTGTTTTATTCATCGAGTGTTGAATTATATGCAGGAGTGTGGGCAAGTGATATAATGTGGTGAAACATGTCTTTTCATGTTGTTTTCATACCTCCGTAGAAGCTCATAGTAAAGTTGCCACAACTTTACTAGGGCATAACTTGGACTCGACTATGACTAATTTCGTGTAACTGACTGTGATTTCATGACATATTTGACTTGATTTTAGTTAAAAAAACTTGATTGAAAAAATCATAAACTTGGCTCTGGCAGAATGCACAACGTGCGATGCCAACAACTAAGAAAAAAATATTTGTGCTTGGAGCGGTGCAACTGCTAACACTTAGATGAGACAATGGTGCCGATTCTGTTGCACCGCCCACTAAACTAAACTTAATTTGACAGGACGAAACCTGTTGACATCCTTTTCTAACATATTGAAATGAAATGAGACGCGTATAATATTAGTCCTGTCAGATTAGTTTAGTTTAGTAAGCGGTGCAACAGAATCGGCACCAATGCTTGTATAGCTATATTCCTGTAATCCAAACACAATTGAACAAGGCATGACTGTATTTATCGGAAGAAACATCGTCCTGACAATGGCCATGGACATACATCACATCATCATCAGCCAGAAGACGTCCACTGCTGGACGAAAGCCTCCCCCTTAATAGGGAAGAATTGCTATAATCCCCACGCTTGGCAGGCGGCTTGCGGATCTCAGAATGCTTATCACCGTTAACCGAGAGGACGCTGCTGCCCGGCCACCGGTGGTAATGGATGCAGTTTAAGGACTTACCCAGGTCCACAAACAACAAAATTGGCCATAGCCATCAATGTAATTTCCGTTCTGGTAGTAAGCGAAGGATCATTGATTGGGTTTGCCAGTGAGCGATGTGAGTGCAGTGTCCAAGAAATAAGATTAATAGACCGAAGAACACGATACCACCAAATAAGTACCTAGAAGATACACCTTTGCCAGTTATTTAAACGCCAAGCAGTAGTGTGCAAGCATTACTGTGTTCCGGTTTGAAGCGCAATGTTACCAGTTAAATTACTGGGTATGAAAAGATTTAACATCTAATATCTCAGGGTGACGAGCGCAGTGCAGGGCGGCGCAGGATTGTGTTCGGAAGTTCACAATTCTGGCACAGCTGTGACAGTAGTAGCTACTACTGTTAGTGGCAGGCATGACGCTTACTACCAGGCGAACGTCTTGCTCGTTTCGTCACTTGAGCGTACAAAAAAAAGATACTGTGCTCGGCGGGGCACTTTTATTCAGTTAACGCGACGTCATGACCTTTGGCAAACACCAAGTTTGCCGGTCAATGAAACACAAGTGTGATCATTGACCGTCAAAGCCGGAGATCGGGCAGTCGGGTTTTAGGACAAAAGCCTGAGAGGCCTTCCATTTTAGGTCTATTTCCAGCAAAAAAAACACTTCAGGCTGAAAAAAAAGTAAGTGAAAACCAGTAGTCAGATCCGGCTTACCTCTTTGTGCGATTTGGTTTGACGTTTTGACTCTACGTTCCTAATCGTACGGCAAATAATTTAAACAGTCTGCCGGCTTCTTTGCCTGACGGATGTAATCTGGATCTTTCAAGGTCAAAGTGAATTGATCAAAGTGAGTTTTCTGGGTCTGCGTGCTTTATTTTTAACCACAAGGGAATTCGTGGTCAAATGTGGACATACGCGATATAAAGGTTGAGACTCTGTGATAATCTGATCCAGACTCTAATAAGGTCCCCGGTTGCTTTTGTTATCTTTATAAAACTTATACAAAATGTCATAAATAAAAATAGAAGAGTTTTGTCGTAGGCTTCATCATGCAGTTGCGTCTGAATTTAAATGGTTTTGCTGTTGTTGTTAGAAAAACTCAAAGATGCTCTTATTGTAACATCCAAGTTAATAGTACATTATGATACAAGTGTGCTATGTTGGTCATTACACTAGAGGCGATATTGTGCACGCGAGCCGCAGGCGAGCGCGATAAGGACGCCGAGAGTGTATTGAAACATAGCTCAAGAGTTTCATACGACTGTTTTCGTCACACATGCGAGGAAAAAACAAATATTTTTTGATAATAATCAACCACACAGCGAAAACGTAAACAAACATTTGCGGAAATGCCCGCACAGGTTGACATTTACTTCAGCGGCATAAGAACTCTTTGTTGGTATTACAAAAAAAACTGTAAGTATTACCCGGCTATATTAAAAGTGCTTCGTATACGCACGTCTAAATGCAGTCACGTACTAACTTGACTTTACCGAGTTATACCTATTACAGCACCATGTGCCGTAATGTAAAGTAAAAAGCACGCGTGCGTAATAGCTTGGATTATGAGCCTAAAACCGATGTAATAAGATCCACTTTACGAGCAAGTGTGATGTAAACATAATTATGCACTCATACAACCTACCGTCTACTTTGTAGACTAGTGCTACAAAGCAAGTGCTTTCTCGAGATTCTGCAATGCGCTTTAATTTCGTTAATGGTATTTCATACGAGGTGTTAGCTGAGTTTCAAAACGAGCGATAACTATTCACATAACAAAGGATTCGATTTAAGAGTGGCCTTTTCAGATAACTTTTTTGTCAATATTACCTATAATATATACCTATAATTCCGCCAGTCTTATTAAGAAAGCCAGAATGAGTGTTAAAAGTCATAGTCTGGCTTTATATGAATCCTAGTCTAGTTCTTCCGCTGCATTCTTCTTGCATAGTTTCGCTGAATAAATCATCGATCATCGATAGATAAGAGAGTTTATTAATAACAGAAAACAAAAGGGAAATGAGAATTTTATGACGATGACGTAAAAGATAAAGAGAAGAGAGAGAGAGCGAGTGTTTGTGCAGAAGATGTATGCCTGATGACTGACGTCACATCTATAACTATAAAGGGTTGCACGGAACGATAGACGAAACGAATTTATAATCCTTATCATTTTTATTACTATTATGCCCAACCCTGAAGTAAGAATAAAATCTGCTATAACATAGTTACAACTCTAAATCAGCTATACGACTGAACAGCATTTTTTTGCTATTTATGGTTGCCCGGTCTTCAGCTTTAGTGGCCCAGTGCTTGTCGTGCGTATTCAGCTCGTCACGCCACCTTTGTCTGGGTTGACCCTGGAAGGAGGGAAGGGAGGCCTTTGCCCAGCAGTGGGTGAAAATAATAAATAATAATAATTATGGTTGCCTGAGGGTTATGGTTTACTTTGTCAAATAAGTTGATTGTTGAATGTTTATAAAATACAATAGCTAAGTAATATATAAATGAACATAGTACATGCAAGTGATAAATACAACATTGAGCAGCGTTACGTCGCATTGCAGCAAACAAGTTTCACCCCGAAGTAATTACTGCATCCCTTTGTGTCAGCCCCTGTAACACACATCAAATTTTCTCTACACCATTATCTACTCGTTTAGATGCAAATTTACCCAATTTACATCCCACCTTAATTACCTACAACTGTTTGAAATTTCGCGAGAAAATTTAACCAACAATATTTTTTTATTAAAAATATACTCGAGCGACTGCTTCAGAAACTAAATGAAAATGAAAACGAGCTTATGAATAAACTGACAGTAATGAATAGAATGTATTTATTAAAAAAAAACACATAACCATCTTCCCCAGTTCCTACATTACAAGTTTTAATAAGTTTGGGGCTAGATAGCGAAATCTTGCACTAATATATGCTCTAATAAAAATGGAGGTTACAATAAAATTAAATAAACCTTAGTATACAATTTTATCCCAGTATTTGGCCATTGATATTCCGTAAAGAGTGGCCATAATCAGGTCTTCTAATGTGCAGGAACTCTGACACCGAGAACTCGACAATAAGTGCGACATGGTCTGCGCAAGGGGCTCCAAAGTCGCATTGTACTCTCTCGGCGTCCAAGTATCCCAACTTGACCAAGTTAATGCTGCAGCGGCCCACTTGACTCCGAATTCGATTTAACGAGTTCCTCGTGGGCCACGGAAGGTCACCACCTACTGGGGGTTATATCACCGCATAGTGAGCAGTGTGAAACGTCCACCAATGTTAATTTTATTTTTCATCACACTTGCTCGTAAAGTGGATCTTATTACATCGGTTTTAGGCTCATAATCCAAGCTATTACGCACGCGTGCTTTTTACTTTACATTACGCCACTTGTGCTATAATAGGTATAACCCGGTAAAGTCAAGTTTGTACGTGACTGCAATTAGACGTACGTATACGAAGCACTCTTAATATAGCCGGGTAATACTTACAGTTTTTTTGTAATACCAACAAAGAGCTCTTATGCCGCTGAAGTAAATGTCAACATGCGCGCGCATTGCTGGTTTGGGCGCCATTTTCCGCAAATGTTTGTTGACGTTTTCGCTGTGTGGTTGATTATTATCAATAAAAGTTTGTTTTTTCCTCGCAAGTGTGATGAAAACAGTCGTATGGAACTCTTGTGCTATTAGTCATTACGCTCTCGGCTTCCTTATCGCGCTCGCCTGCGGCTCGCGCGCATAATACCGCCTCTAGTGTAATGACCAACATAGCACACTCGTATCATAATGTACTATTATGAATTTGACTAAATCCTTGGATAATTCAATTTATAGTTGTATTCTAATAATTATAAGAAAACCACGTTCAGAGCACAACGTTCGTTTCAATTTTAAATATGTACCCAATTCAGTAGGATACACTTTATAAATGCCACAAATGGCGTCCTTGTTGTTAAAAGCGATCTCTTCCAGGCGGTTTGATGGAGATAACAACATTTTAAATAAAGATGTAATAATTAATAAATGATACAAACATACATACTGTTAAGTTTATATTTTATAAAACAAAATAAAAATATTTAGCGTAACAGTCTATAATATATAATAGTAATATAAACATAAATATTTATACATACATAAATACATAGGGAAATAGTGTTTATCTATGGCCCCATCCCATCACTAGAAGATCCACCCCATCATCATGAAGAGTTTACTATAGAAATTATTTAATATGTGTACTGTTGGTGTTTCTATATAAATAAATAAATAAATAGAAGTTGACGTATGTTTGCAAACGGGAATAAAATCAAATTAATGTTTTAATGTGTTCCCATAATAGCACCAAGCCAAAATGTTGATTGGTGCTATTTTGGGAATATGCTAGGTGCTAGTTTCAAACGTACTCAAACGGGAATACCCCACAACTACGCTTAGATATATTGGACTGGGCTATTGATAGTCTGAAATAAATAAATTTGAATATATGAATTTAGATAAACGCTCAAGATTTCCAATATAAACTTTATCAATCCAAGACTCCTAGTTTTATTATTTACAAAGACGCTTTGAATAGAATACGTGCCACAACCTTCGATATTTCGATGAAGAGACCGATGACTAATCTATTACATTAGATACGTATTGACGTTCATGTCACGCCCAAAGCTGACAATTTACATGTTCAACCACGCATGTAAATAAACCGCAAGGTATAGTCGCTAAATTAGGAAAAAACAAATTTACCAACACGCACTAACGCGCCTGCGATGCCGTACCTTGCGTGACGCCAATACGTGTTTATAAAGCGGTAACCCATTCAGAGCAAGCGTAAAGTTCAGGCGTCGCGCCAGTAAAGCCCAATAAAACAGTAGTGACTGGGATTTTCAAGTTTATAAATTATCAAGTCAAATATACAACGTGTAACAAAAAGGTTCCACAATACTGAAGGCTATATATGTACTCATCATTATGAACATTTTTTCGTATGGGGCTGACCATGAAATCGCAAAATAAAAATCTGCTATTCCATACATAAAGTTAATTGACCTTGGAGAAATTGTATGGAACAGCAGATTTTTAATTGCGATTTCAGGGCTGGCGCCATAGTAAAATTTGTTCATAATGATGAGTAGGTACATAAAATAGCCTTCAGTATAGTTGAACCTTTTTGTTACACGTTGTATATCGTGTCTTGAAATCACAGTCGAGTCCGAGTCATGGCCTAGTAAAGTTGTGGCGACTTTACTCTAAGCTATTACAGAGTTTTGAAAACAATGCGGAATGACATGTTTCACCACATTTTATCACTTGCCCACACTCGTGCACGCAATTCAACACTCAATGAATAAAAAACCCAAATATTTTTTATTGGCGAAAAAAAACACAAGTTTAAAAAAATATTGAATGCAGTGATGATGTTGACATGATATTTCCGCGTTCCCACCAAAAAACCCTATCATTATTTAATTTTAATAGTCTACGAGCAAGCCTAGTGTTGAACGCTTTAACTCGACAAACGAATTTTCTCATGAAAGTCATTTGGTGTCCATTGCTGGACTTAGGTCTATACTTGTTACTTAATAAATAGGATCGGGCTCTATTCACTTGCACTGTCACTTACTAATACTAAACGTTAATTAGTAAATTTACCCGAAAGGTATTAGTACTAAGCTGTTGTACGAAGCGTTTGCAACGAAGCCCTGCGTAATTCAGTCACTTAGTACCTTTAAGTGTAACCCGGTATAGTAACGACTATATCAATTCATTATGTTGTGCATTGTCTCTTCTGAAATCATATCTGTATGCGGAGCTCAAAGGGCAGTTCAGGTGAAGTAGGTATCTGAAAAGGGAAACGGTAATGGTCTGGATGACAGGACTAGAATAATAAATAGCTAGGTATCAAGGATCTAAGTGGAAAAAAATATGCTTTTACTGTTCTTTAAGTATTTTTATGTTTAGTGTTTTTAAGTATGTACTTACCTGCATTAAAAGTAAAAGTTAAAATCATTTTATTTCAAAAACAGCTTCACATAATTTTGCAGCCACTAAACTAGGTGTGGCAACACCTGTATTTTGGTGGGTAGCCTTCTCATAGTTACACGATCTGTACTTCCATCTATCAGATTATGATAGATTATATAGGATATTACAATACAGAGATACAAAGACTTAGGTAGCCGTTACATAATATACCTAATTATTCGACTCTAAAGTATCGTGAGATTGCGAAAACAATCAATATAAATAAAATTATTTCTAAGAAAAAATAGCAAACCTTGTTTAGCACAATAATGTACACTCCTGTTGTTAAATTCGATTTATGAGTAGATTTACGGCAAGCGTTATTTTTTCCCGAACTGCGTATATACGAGGTATAACCTTAAATAACATTTTAGGAATTATTTATCAGGTTTAGTTCTTTTATGTACGTTTAGAATTTTTAGTACTTGCACTTAACGTTGCAGTCACGAAAAAACTAAAGAAGTCTTTCGCATACTTGAGATGTCTTAAAATACTTGGCCAGCTTGGCTATCGACCAGCGTGCTGAGACATCATCATTAGGTGCCATCTTAGCAATGTTCAGTTTCATTTCTTTAGATGCAATTTTTTTTAAAACAGTGTTTTGTTTTATTTCTTCTGCTGTTGGCCTCAGATGGCCTCTACAGAGTCACCGGATTTTAGGCATGCGCAAATGGCGCTAGGCCTAGTTTAGGTTATAGGCGACTAGCTCAAGGTCACATCAGACGGTACGAACCTCGGCTTGGCCGTCGTCGGGAGTGGGGTCAGACTTGCCCTGGCACCCCAGAAAGGGTGTACCCTGAGGTTGATCTGGTTGATGCCCTAGTAGGTTGATCTGGTTGACTATTTGGAGAGAATCTAACCGATCTTCTGATAGATCTGGGGAGTCCTCGACCTCGCCGGGGAGGTCGGTGTGTTTGTGTGCCTCTGGTAACCGGCGCCTATACCAAAAACGGAATAAGTACTTCCTGTTGCTAGGTCGGATCGGGTGCAAATAACTCAATCCAGCCCAATTATTTATTGAAGTATCGCTAAACCGTCTCTCGAGAGCTTATGCCCAGCATTGCCAGGGAATAAACCTAGTCCACACCGTCCATTCAAAATAAATGTTACCGAAAAACTCGTTAGGAGGAAACAAACTTTCCGAGTAAGTACATGCGTGTTTCCTCCAAGACCTGGTGAAGCTAATAAGCTCCGATATATAAATATTTTTAAGGCCGCGACGCTAACTTGGGCGGTATCTGCCGGAAAACCCATTGTTCGCCCTCGTTGTTTTCAAAAAACCCACAACTTACTAACAATAGCTCCCCACAGGCCCCCTTGGATAATAGCGCCTATGGATAATGCTGTAGCGCATGAAATGCTTTCAAATCTATTCGGCCTCTGTTCTTCGAGTAATTACGCTGCCGTTTCTTTGATGCCTTTTGTGTGAGACCTTTTTAGGGTTCTATACCCGAAAGGTGTCACACTGGAGCCTACCTACCACAAAGTCTACTGTGTCTGTCTGTTTGTACGGCTTTCTTTTTAAGACTGTCTGTGTCTTCTCAACTGTAAATGGTGGACGGGATGAAGTTTTCAAAGAATATGCGTTGCAACGGGGGGATTTATAACAAAAAATTAATTATAAGTAGGTAGGTATTACGTTATTTTCCTTCAATATTTTTTGTTCTGCTTTAAAAGTGGTATTACATAGAAGCTTCAAACTTTCATACATAAGTGCCAAAAACACAACAAGTTTGATGCGATAAAAGAAAGGATTTGTTCTAATAAAGATTAATAACTCTAATGTATAAGAACAAATATGAGTTTTGGCGGGAACACGGAAAAATCATGTCGTTGCATTCTATTATTTTCTTAAACTTGTGTTTTTTCGCGAATTAATGATTAAAAATAATGGTGTTTTATTCATTGAGTGTTGAATTACATGCACGAGTGTGGGCAAGTGATATAATGTGGTGAAACATGTCTTTTCGTGTTGTTTTCAAAACTCCATAGAAGCTCATAGTAAAGTCGCCACAACTTTACTAGGGTATAACTTGGACTCGACTATGACTAATTTCGTGTGACTTACTGTGATTTCATGACTTACTTGACTTGATGATAACAAAAAAACGTGAAAATTCATAAACTTGACACTGGCAGAATGCACAACGTGCGATGCCAATAACTAAGAAAAAAAAAAGCACAAATATTAAAAGCCGGCCAAATGCGAGTCAATCCTAAGAGTTAAGAGTTAGAACAATTTTTACATATTCATCCGTGATAGATGTAAGTATGTGTACTTATCACACACTCAATCATCATCTCGAAGACGTCCACTGCTGGACGAAGGCCGCCCCCTTAATAGGGACGGGGCCCCAAGCCGCCTGCCAAGCCTGGGGATTATGTGTACTAATGTGTTTGTGCTTTAAGTTTATGCTTAAACTGTTCAACTTCTTCGCTGTACACTATATATTTTGTGTGCTGGTATGGAACCCTCGCTGCACACGTCCGGTTCACGCTTGAACATTTTTATTCTATGTTCCTTCTAGCAACTATCATACGATGAGAGCGTTTTACGGGATGTCGGCTATATTCACACATAATTATATCTTTCAAGCGAGAATTTAGTATAAAAAAGTCAAGCAGGAGTTGGACTTGTGCGTCGGACAAATTTATTTCGAAAAAGTTGAAAGGTCCTCTACACGGTACGAGAAATAGGCGTCTGATTCAGGTGGCCTGGTTTTCTTTAATCCCTCTCTTTAAAGCCTGTCGTCAAGATTATTTCTCGCTGAAAATAAGCCTGCATTTTCCTTACATCCGTTGGAAAAAAACTGAGTATTGTACTGTAGAAGCGATGAATAGTAAGTATTAAAGGTGATAATAATTGTATTTAATTTATTTTCAAAAACATATCTGAGCGCCTGGTCGACGCGACGCGTGATTATAATGCTGGCGTTTATTTGGCCCAACGCATAAGCATTGCCATCCAGCGTGGCAATGCCGCCAGCATGCTGGGTACGCTGCCGACTGGTAGTGGGTTTGAGCATTTGGATTGTCTCTAGACTTTCATCGGTCTGGATACGATCCTTTTGTTTTTTTTTGTGTAGTAGGCTAAGTAGTCTTTGTAGTTTGTTGTAGTTAATAAAGAATATAATTGTATGTTTAGATACATTTATATTAATTCGGGATATATAACAATCATTTTAATTTGAGCCTTGAATTGAATATTATAATTTATATGAAATTACTGTAGTGTTTTTTAATTTGACCCGTAGGGGTAGGGGGGGGGGGGCAAAGGAGTGTTACGAGTATAATAATTTAATAAATATTTGTAGATCTTTCAAACAGCGCAATCTAGCCCCAAACAAAGCAAAGCTTGTACTATGGTCACCAGATAACTGATAGAATATATTTTTTTTTTGTAAACCGACTTCTGGAGGAGGTTCTATGTTCGACGTTATGTATTTTTGTTTTTTTACTATTTAAAGGCTTGCGATTGACTGCCATCTCGTCTGATGTTACACGAAGATGCAGCCTACGATGGAGCAAGCTCAGGCGCGGATACAGGGGGGGGGGGGGGGGGCAATGGGTGCAATTGCCCCCCCCCCCCCTGACGTCTTCATCAAAATTCCCCATATAGACTTGTTTACAAGAATCGTTATTAACTCATTGCTAACTTATATTATGTAGATTAAGTACATCGATCGTTCAATGTTTTTTACTTGAAAGTGCTGTTAAAAAAACATCGCTAGTGTGGTATTTTCACCTTGGAGGTGTGCTAGGAGCACTTCGGTATTGCGTTCGCTTGTCAATCCGTGCGCGATTGAAATTCACCGAGTGTTTGGAATCTATATAAGCACTGGTTATCTTTGGCATTTTTGGCACGGCAATACAATATCTTTGGTTTTCTGATAGTTTATTTTGCATTGTGTGTTTTTATTTCACTTTTTTTTAAACAGAAATACTGAATAGTTGTATTTTGCAAACTTGAAAGCTTACGGAAACCGGAAAACCTGCTGTTATAATTATGCTTTTTGTATTGAAAATTTGAGGCTCGCCATACATTCGCTAGGGGCGCTTGTTTTTTCTCCATAAAAAAAAAACAAGTATTGGAACGGGTGCCCCTTGATATGCTGAAACTGTTTATTCCTAAAATTGTTGGGCATAAATTTGTTTTGCGTAATGGTATCTTAGCAGAAAGGTTTCTTTGTAGTATATGTTTTTAGGCATACTTATTGTTTGGTCTTAAAATTATTTAGCATGTTATTAGTTTGGCATTGATTTATTAGGCATAATAAGTATTGCTTGTATTGTTAATTGTCATAAAAAGCACTGGGTTAGTTTTTTCACCCCGATTTGAGTTGGTTAGTTTTGTAATGGGTGACAGATCCGAATCAGAGCACCCCCGACTCCACCTAGTCTTGTGGTCCCTACCTCTAGTGTATATAAAAAGCGTGGGAGCCCACCCGGAGTCAAATTTGAGTTGGTTAGGTTTGAAATGCACTCATTTACGAATCAGAGCACCCCCACTCCACCTACGGCTTGTCCGGCTCCGGCTTGTAGTCCCCACCCCTAGAGTTTATATAAAAAGCGCGCGGGCCAGAAGCTCAAGGGAGGTCCTGAGGGGAGCAAGCCATACGTGTGGGTTAGGTTGGTATTTTTCGATGGAAAATACTATTTTTTGTGTTTATGCTTTTTATTTATTAGGGATATTTGTAGTTATGCTCGTTTGATTTAGGCGATATATTTGTATGCTTTTTGATGATTATGGTGATAATTTCTATGCGTATAAGCTTTAGGCGCAAGGATTTATGCAGCTTGCTTTTTATGCGTAATGATTTTTTCTGCGTAAATTTGTAACGCTAATCGTTCTTATGACATTTGTTTTTCTGCGTTTGTATTTGGACCCTTCATGGGTCCCCTTGATACGCAGTAACTTTTATTCCAAAAAATTGTTTGGCGGAAATTTTTCGGCATAAATTTGTTTTGCATAATGGTATCTTAGCAGAAAGGTTTCTTTGGAGTATATGGTTTTAAGGCATACTTATTGTTAGGCCTTAAATTATTTAGCATGTTATTAGTTCGGCTTTGATTTATTAGGCATAATATTGCTTGTATTGTTAATTGCCATAAAAAGCATTGGGTTAGTTTTTTTGTAGTGGTAGGACTCTACTGCAAAGTCCGCCTGGGGAAGTACCACACCTTTGCCAGTTATTCAACCGCCAAGCAGTAGTGTGCAAGCATTACTGTGTTCCGGTTTGAAGGGCAATGTTAGCAAATAAATTACTGGGTATGAAGAGATTTAACATTTATATCTCAGATAGGGAGCAAAAGTAAAGAATGTCTGAGACCACATGTATATGTCTCCCGAGGCCAAGTCGAGGGTGACAAACATGAGATCTGAGGCTTCTTTACTTGCTCCCGTGGTGTGTATACGATTTTACGTGCTGCTGTGGGAAGGAAGTGGTTCCTTTCGCTCCGCGTAGCGGGGCTTAAGTAACCACTTTAGCCCTGCAGGCACGAACAATACAAGTACTATAATAAAAGTTTTTTTTTTAAATTTAGAACTAATTTTCTGGAAGGGATAAAAATCACACAAAAATTGCCCCCCCCCCCCCCCTCAACGAAATCCTGGATCCGCGCCTGAGCACGCTTGCCTAGAAGAAACCGATTCACCCGCGACTTGAAGACACCCAGATTATAATTATCTGGGAAAACCCATTCGGGCAGCGCATTCCACTGTTCAGCAGTTCGAATAAAAAAAGTGGAATCAAACCGTTTTGTACGAGTTATTGGTATATCAACCATGAAACGGTGTCGCTTTTTCGAGGTCGTGGCCGTCCGATAGAAGAATGGGCAGGTTGAATAAGATCATGCAAATCCGAAGCATACTCTCCGAAATGTATTCGTATTTTTTTTTGTATGTTAACCGATTTCTCCTTCAAGTGTGGTCCGAATTTGAAAATTATTTTTTTATTTGAAAGGATATACCTCCGTGGTGGTCCTATATTCATTCGAAATCTGTTGTTTTTTTTTAAGTTGTTGTAAATACATACTACATCACCCAGACACAGAACAAACATCTATGTTCGTAACATAAATATTTGTCCTGGGTGGGAATCGAACCCACATCCTACAACCCTCTAGGCAGACCTATCAACTAAGCTATGTACAAGGCAGTGTTAACGTGTGTCCCAAACGGATTATCCGACATTGATTTAGTTATTTGTTGTTGTTTGAAAGACAACTTGATCAAGTGTGATCTTAGCACAACTCTTATTACAACTCAAGAGAGTCGTTTTTTATAATATGTTGTATTTTAACTTTTCGTACTTGTGTTGCCTTGTTTCGAGCAATAATGCCAAAAAAAGGAAGTAAGCTCAGGCTGAGGGGCTAGCCTTAGTGTCACAGTTAATGTGCTGCAGGAAGGCCTCTGACATAGCTTGACGGTTGTTGTTATGGAAATATAGAACAAACAATCGGGACAAACTAATTAATAAAAAAAAAAAAAAAATTAGGATTTCGTGTCTGAAGGGTACATTCATTTAGGTTCTGAACATTTTCTGGCCAATTATATATTCGTCTGTCCTACTTTCAAAGAGCTGTCTGTTGATGACAGGCATTTGGTTGTTATGATTTTAGAAAATATCATTATAAATTATAAACATTATATTTTGTAGTGGTAGGACTCTACTGCAGAGTCCGCCCACTACAAAAAACCTACCGCACCTTTGTCAGTTATTCAACCGTCAAGCAGTAGTTTGAAAGCATTATTGTGTTCCGGTTTGAAAGCCAATGTTACCAGAGAAATTCCTGGGTATGAAGAGATTTAACATCTGATATCTCAGGGTGACGAGCGCAGTGCAGTGCGGCGCAGGATTGTATTCGCAAGTTCACAATTCTGGCACTGCTACTGTTAGTGGCAGGCGTGACGCTTACCAACAGCTGAAAGTCTTGCTCATCTCGTTACTTGATCGCATAGAAAAAACATTATTGGATTATTGGTAAATATTAACAACACCGATTAATGTTTATATTGTATTTCTACGGTAGGACGGAAACCCGGACCCGACTCGAACTTGGCCGTTTTTACTATCAGGTTTATGGGATTATTAGTATTATTTAATTTACTTACATGAGAATCGCCAGCTACATTTCTCGTCAGCTGATATCAACTGGCTTCTCATGAAAATGGTGAGGCAGCTATAAAAACCTTTTATGCTGAATCGTGTGCGAGTAAGACCCAAGTATTAGGGTGGGATGCGTCGTAAATTTTTTTTTATCCGGCATAGATCTGCTTGTATTGAAATTGGATTGCGATCTACGCAGTCGACATCTATGGTTTCACTTACCTATTTTTGTTTTGAGATAGTCAATATGGTTTATTCATGTTTGCAATGATCAACAGCAGGATAAAATTCTCATTCCTTTTTCCATTTCTCTCTATTTAACGCGATTTGGACCTATTCTGGGTCTGGGTCGTCCGAGAAGTCGTTTGACATCTTTTGGACAGACAGTTGTTACCGTGTCCTGATTTTGGCGTACTAAATATCTTTTGACGTGCGGTTTTGTTTTTATTTTGGGTAAATGTACTTGAGATAATAAATGCTGGCGTTTATTTGGCTCAACGCATAAGCATTGCCATACAGCGTGGCAATGCCGCCAGCATGCTGGGTACGCTGCCGACTGGTAGTGGGTTTGAGCATTTGGATTGTCTCTAGACTTTCATCGGTCTGGATACAATCCTTTTGTTTTTTGTCGTGTAGTGGGCTAAGTAGTCTTTGTAGTTTGTTGTAGTTAATTAAAAAAAAATCGCGGGCAACCGGTGGATGCAAATGGTAGGTTGTCGTACAGTGTGGCGGTCTAAGGGGGAGGCCTTCGTTCAGCAGTGGACGTCTCCGGGCTGATGATGATGATGAATAAAAAAAAGATAATAAGTAATTTGCCTTTAAATTTTGTAATAAAAAATGGAATCTAAAAACATTTTTTTTTGTATAATTTTTTTTTCTGCCGTGGTAATTTTTACCACAGCTCCAAATAAGTATGCCATATAATCATACTCTACTGGCGGTTTGAACAAAAATACTGTTTGGGCAATCTCAAGTATCGACTCGGATTAAGAATCGTGAAACGGCGAGCTTCCAAGTAACTAGAAATGAGATTTAGCTCTCGAGAAGGACCCACAAATATAATAAAGTGGGTTAAAAATAACGTTTCATAGAAATTTATATCCATAATTATGAGTTAAGTAGATTTTTGATTTTTTATTTCATTGATTATATCAACAACAAAAAAAGGAATGATAGAAAAGCTTAGAATAATATAATAAGACCATATTCGAAGAACTGGCTATTTCACAAGTGCGGTGAACGCACGGTATGTCTTTATATCCATATTTATGAGATAAATAGATTTTCTATTATAATTGAATGAATTATATCAACAAAAAGTTACAAGTAAAAGTAAAAAAGAAATAATAGAAAAGCATCAATACCGTATTCGAAGACCTGGCTATTTCAGAAATGCGGTGAAAGCGCGGTATGTTTTGCAAAACCATTTTGTGTAGATAATGGTGTCTATTCTGTTGCACCGCTCACTAAACTAAACTTAATATGACAGGACGAAACCTGTTGACATCCTTTTCTAACATATTGAAATGAAATGAGACGCGTATAATTTTAGTCCTGTCAGATTAGTTTAGTTTAGTGAACGGTGATTGACTAACGCTTTTAGGAAATACACATCTAAATGTGCGAGCTAGATAGTGGACAAAACCCTTTTGATTAAGTAAGATAGAGAGCAAACTCATCCAACAGAACTCCCCAATATATAGTATTAAAATCATATCAGATCATCCAAATGTTTTAATACAATAATACATTTTTTTTAAACAACCTTGTTCATTTATTATTATCTAGATGACCCGATTTTTTAATAATTTTGATTTAAAAAACAAACTACTGAATCGATTCTCCAAGGACCACCTCTAAGACCTATCAAAAAAATTATATATCTTCAAAATCAATTTATAATTGGCATAAAAAACATTCAATCGCATTTAGAACCTCCTTTTTGAAGTCGGTTGAAACTACAAAATACCAACATTTTGCTAAACCCTCACACCTTAGAAAAAATATGGTGGAAATTCTGCCTCCGGTAACATAAAACCCGAAATTGTAAAGCAAAAGTTGTAATTTAGTAAAGTTGAGACTCAAGTTTGGATTTTGGTGTCTACAAACCAAAAAGTAAACGTAGGTAAATATAAACTTCACGAATTAGTACGTTATCGAATTCATGTTTAGGTGAATTTCGTGTTCCAAAGTAATTAGCATTATCGATTTTCACATCTATGAGTACATTGCATATGTGACGTTTAAAGAAAACTAGGTCACATTTATGAACTACCAGATGATAAATACTATGCATTTAGGCTGTGTCCTATTTAGTTATATGTATGCCTTATATAATGCCGCTCGTATGATCATGGGTCTTATTTTTGAATCTTAAGCATGAAGCATGAGTTTTGCCTTATATAATGCCGCTCGTATGATCATGGGACTTATTTTTGAATCTTAAGCATGAAGCATGAGTTTTGCCTTTTAATATATATAATGCCGCTCGTATGATCATGGGTCTTATTTTTGAATCTTAAGCATGAGGCATGAGTTTTCGCGTATAAATTTTACCAACGATTGAACGATTGTTCACGTGAAAATACTTTCAAGTTTAAGAAATTGAGTCATAGGTACTAAGTATAATGTAAGCGAGCAGTTAACTTTAAGAATGACTGAATGAAGCATGTCAGGTTTGCCACGATGGTGCGGTGCCAGGTCTAGCACTTATTACGAAACTAGAGGTCGCCCGCGACTTCGTCCGCCTACGGAATAAATTCGCCTCGATCCCACACCTCTTCCATATCGCTGGGTTATTAATAAAAAAAATCCTCCCCATTTTCACCCCTTCAGATCAAACCTGGCAAAAAGTATTATAGTTATGTTGTAAAAGTACGCAACAAGACAAATACACCCTCCAAATTTCAAGTCTGTACAACTAGCGGTTTAGGCTGTGCGTTGTCTGTCAGTCAGTTAAACAATCAGTTAGGACAGTGATTCTTATTGTATTAGATATCTCAATAGTATTGTCACAAAACTAGTACGACCATTTCTGTTTACTAGCAGGTTCCAGACACGTCAAAGAAGATGGAAAAGAAGACGAACTTTGTTGTGCCTGAGTGAACTAGAGTCGGCATCAAACTGATCCTTCAAGGGTATCGGCCGAGTGCAAACGTGTAATTGGCCGCAACAAACGCAACTGGATAAGGTTACGTATGTATTCATTTCGTATTATAAGAATTGAAAATACAAAGCACCACTTCATAATTATATCGACGGCTTAAAGTGTAGTCAATGGTAATGACGCTAAGCATGCAATCGGAAGTTCGGTTTAAGGTGGTTTTCAAAAGCAATAATTCTAGCAATAAAATCTAAGTTTTAATACTAGCGTAAGGCGTAAGTACTCGTACTAAGTACCTACCTACCTTCAAGACAAAGAACATTTGAAAATCCGACAGAAAGGCTTTCTCTTTTCTGTGGAAAAAACATTTATTAGACTTTTCTGTTTATTTTTTAATATAAAACTTTATTAAATAACACGCAGAAATAATTTATGGATCAGTATTTTTCTTAAATTTAGCTGTTAATATGACTTGAATTAAATAATTTAATTAAAGTGTTTCAGCATTAACATGGTTTTATTAGATTTAAAATCGTCACTTATGGGTATTCCATATCAACGGGTTCAGTAATTAAATACAACTCAAAGCAACAAATATCACGGAAGAATTACAAGTCATGGTTGAGCAAAGAGAGGAAAAACTGTAACCATCAATAGTATCATTATTTTTACATCATAAACTATTTGTTTTGTATATACATTCAATTATACAAACCACCTAAACTAAACTCCTGCGTTGCTAAAGATATTCTTTGCGCGAGGAATGAGCTATCTCTCTTGTCACAAGCGGCGTCGACTTTCTAAAGACTCCCCATCCCCATATACTCTCTATCGTTTTTTTTTTATATTTGGAAATTACATCTTGATTGCTTACTTTTGAGATTTGAAACTGATCGCAAAATACTAAAATGTTAGGTTTTATCTACATAGACAATAATAAGAAATACTATGTATTGCGTTTGCATTGTATAAATAATTCATATACTTTGTTTTTTCATTAACAATTAATTTTTATTTCACATTTAGTGTTTTTAGCCTATGGATGTTTAAGCCGGCTAATTATTTGATTTTATAACTTGCGTGCGCTGTATAATAGCTGCCATCAATCGCCATTAAAAGCGTGCATGAATGTGATTGACTGACCAGTCTTTATAAAGGCTAGGCATTTATGCCACTGACAGATTAAAGTGCTTTTATGCAATATTTATAAATATCTGGGCCCTGTTTTATAAAGCTACTAGTACAAGCTTACAAATGTACCAGTAATACAAGTTACCGGTTACAGGTAGATGGTTTGTCTTTATCGTATATACAAGTGCTTGTACTGTACTTGTAGTTTGTACATTGGTTGTCTTGTAGCTTTAGAAAACGCCGTACGCAATATTTTTTTGGTTTTACCAGTTTTTCACTACAAGTACAAGACTTGTAGCTTTATAAAACAGGGCCCTGAAGTATAATCCAAATACCAATAATAACATATAACTTTAAACAGATAACATTCCCGACAACGTTTCACCCGCCCTTTCACCCCTCAAGTAATCTTCGGTAATAATCAGTATAAGTATAAATAAGATCATGACTTATTTTAATTAGTACTTTTAAATTATTATTTGTTATTTATTGCTCAACACTACTTACCAGACGCAATGAGATAATTCTTGGCTGGTTGCTAAGTATAAGCACTGGTAAAATAATACTACTCTGGTATACAGAGTGGCGCTACGGTGCCAACATTAGATTACCACACGTGTAGGGTTAATGATCAGTAACCATAAATATAATGTAAAAAACAATATACGCGAAAAAATAATTAGACGTTCCATACAAAAAGTTCATCGACGTGGGAAAAAATGTATGGAACATCTGTATTTTTTTTACATTTATTTTATGACTACTGATCATTAAATAGTATATAATACACGTATAGGTATTATATACTATTTAATGCCGGCACCGTAGCGCCACGCTGTATGTGTAATATAAGTAAAAACACAATCTTGAGACAATCTTATTGGATTTGAATTATTTATCCTTCAAAACTAAGAGTTTGGGAAGTTATTACCCAGGTAACTTATTTTCGCTCTGGTATCGCTTGTATTCGCGCGGGTATTCTCAATTAGTACAAATAAGTTCAAAAGCAGATTACATAAAATACTGTGACCAAGCTTGTTGACTGACGTAATCTAATAAATATTTTGTGGTTTTTTGCATACGTAGGGCGTTCATTATAAAGTGAGAATGAGGTAGAAACTCTTTGGAACCGAAAAAAGTAAATACTGGCTGGCAAAGCTGGAATATTGTTAAGATTTAAAAAAAAAAAAAATTTGAAAATCTTTTGTTTAAAAAAAATGGAAGTCTTTTGTTTGCAGTCTGTCGTAGCGTGTAGTCGAAAATGGAAAAAAAATAATAGCGTGCGGTTATTAAGTATCTGTGCATGAAAAATTTCACTACGGAACGAACTAACTTATACTTAATACTTTGATACTTTAGGAGCAAATGCACCATCTTATTCTACAGTTGCTCGTTGGTGTGCCGAATTTAAACATGGAAGAACATCCACGAAAGATGACCCTCGCCCGGGCCGCCCCATAACGGTAGTGACCGAAGAAATGGTAAAAAAAAGTCGAGAACATTGTTTTAGCAGATCATCCTTTCACGGTACGTTTTATAGCTGATGAAACAATGATTTCGACTGGTAGTGTGCATAGCATTTTATACGAACGCTTGCAGATGAGAAAAGTATTCGCGCGGTGGGTCCCCAGAATGCTTACCGATGCACAAAAACAAACCAGGCTGAACATTTCTCGAGCTTCATTGGAAATGTTGTAATTGGAAAACAACAAGACCCTGAGAAAGAAATTTAAGGCGAGTCGTTCCGCCGGATAGATCATGGGCTCTCTCTTCTGGGATAGTAAAGGGGTGGTCATGGTATCTCGACCTACTGTATGAATATACTGTAATGGACTCTTTGTGTGCAGAACAAATAAAAAAATTGCGTAACGAAATACGCGAGAAACGGCGAGGCAAAGTAGCAAAAATTGTTATGTTCCATCAAGATAATGCCCCGGCTCACAAGTCCGCCGTTGCTATGGCTACAATTCGTGATTCTGGCTTCGAAATACTTGAGCTCCTCCATATTCATCCGACCTTGCCCCTAGTGATTTCTATCGATTTCCGAGGTTGAAGGAGTTTCTGAGAGGACAGAGGATCAAAAAATGATGAAGCAGTAGTCGCTGCAGTACAGGAGTTTTTAGGTGTTCAGGGTGAAGAGTTTTTTAAGGTAGGAATTTTAAGCTTAGAAAAAAATATTGCAAGTGTATTACGCTAAAAGGCGGCTATATCAAAAAATAAAATAACATTTAGTAATAGTTACCGGCAACATACTCATTCTTACTTTTTATTGAACCCTCGTACTGTGGGAGGCCTATCAAAAATAATAATATGATGATGGATGACTAGAACGACGAGCGACGGAGGCAAGGCAGTGGCTAGACAGTAAGACACCCCGCCCCCGCCCCACAGCCTACCAAGCTCGACCGGTCCTCTTGATCAATATTATTTAATTTTTGTTTCTTTACTGCTGAAGCATCGATATTATTTTATATTAAGCACGTGTTTTTTTCAACAGTTTTAATATTGCTTTTCTGAAACCAGCCTGTTGTAATTATTATATAATAATAAATTGTTTTGTATTGTAACTTCAAAAACAAGCGCCTTTTAAAATTATTGTCAAAATTATATGATGTCAATGGAATCCTCACATGTAGAAATTGTTCCAAAACATTTACTGATACAAGAGAAAATTAAAATCCTCGTCTCCCTTGAGTTGCCGCTAAAACATTATCAAATCAAATCAACTTTGAAACAAGATAAATCAAATCGATTCATCCGTTTGCAAGCTACGATGCTACAGACATACACACATATACACATGTTACTGTCAGGTAGACACTCATATACACTCATATCACCCCTCTGAGCTGCAACGGGGGCTAAAACTTTAAATTGATTATATTTATCAGCCATGTGAGGACGCGTCAATAAACTGAAACAAAAAACCATCGCCGTAGCCGAAATCGGCATAAATCGAATAATCGTTTTCGTTTAAGCTTTCTTTGTAAAGTGATTCTGATCTAATGAAGGTTTCTCCAGCTAGCAGTCAGAGGTACTTAATTGGTGTTATCCAGGGCAAGGCGATAGATTTTTGTTCGCCAGTCGTAATCCCCGGCCATTCTCGGATGTCACGTGCAACCATGACCCTATTCTACGACCCGCTTACTCCTTCCCGAACTTTTTAACTCACTTCTATTAGCTCCACATGTATATCTATGTTTATAAAGCTTAATCATGAAGAAAAAATATAACCTCCGGCAGGACTCGAAGCTGCAAACGAGCAGTCTCTATGTCCACATGTATGTTTCCAGGATCTAAGTTGCCTAAAAGATCGAAACTTGCATAACTAACATACTAAGCATGTAATAAACTTGGAAATCTAATCTATTCTAATTGTGAAATATCGTATGAGTAACTCTGATGACAATGCATTTGATACCACAAGCTGATCTGATGATAGAACCAGAAGAGGGAAAACGGAACTTTTCAATTGCTAAAAGTGGACCGCTCGATAATTATTGCACACGGCGACGAGGCAAGGCCTGATGATGAAGCCTAGTTGAACAGTGGATCTAATCAACAGCTACTCGACCCTTCGAGCTCAACCTCGTTTGGTTTCTATGAAATCCGTATGTATATAGGACACAACTCAGTAAGTTTTTTTATTTTTATTTTATCATTACTACTATTTTTCTATTTGGTTAATGTTTCCAGAGTGGAATATAAACGCAAGTTTTAATCTCTACCTCACAGTTTCAGTTTTGCAAGCCAGGTTAATCAAAACTGAAAAGGCCATACCCATACAATACCAGCCATAGCTCGGTGAGCTCACCTCACTTCTAATTAAAAGAGGCCTAATGGGAAAGTTCGCGGCACTCTTTGTAATCATAATAAACGCTAATATGCGCTGGGAGGAGTTTCTGGCGTAATAATGTTGTAAAGGGCTTACATTTGTCGCCAAGCAAACATAGACAAAGTAGTTGAACTAAGCAATTTTTTTAAATGTCAACATGCACATTTTAGCAAAGATCATTGGAAGTATGTAGGGTTTTAGCTTTATAGTTTTTTTGAAATGTTATTTAGTGAGGAGACGAGCGAGACTTTCGTCTGTTTAAGCATCACGCCTGCCGCAACAGTGCCAAAATTGTGAACTTGCGAACTAAATCCTGCACTCTTTATGCGCATTACCTCTTTACAAGGTTATGTCTACTATCAGCGTAACATTGTAAAGAGGTAATGCTAGATCAAACGTATTTATATATATGGGATGTAATTTGCTTTACAATGTTATGTCTTCAAGTTTGCATACGCTCTCAAAAGGCGATTAACATAAATTTACAGAGCATGTTAAGTAAAAAATGTGGTACTGTTTATAAAGTATACTGTCCACGGGCGTCGAATGAAGAATGTCGACCGACACCTAGGACTGAGAAAGTTGGGGCACGCAACCCATTAACGACTGCCTTGGATGTGTGGGCCTTTCTGTCCCCAGGATACGCAGGGGTAATACAGGCCAACGGCACAGATTAAACAGACAGATAGTCAACGACTTATTTATGCGACTTAGTTAGGTGAATAGCACAGGTCGCATGGTGTGTTATTGAAGACACCCTCAAATCCAGCCGTCAGTCTAGCCTGGAATGGAAACTGGCTCTCTAGGTTGCCGAAATACTCCGTTAGGTGCTTGGCGGCAGATTTTACACCCGAATATTCTAGCACTAGACATGAATCTGAGTACTAGAAAGTACTTACTCTACCACCAAGCAAGTTATATAAATATTTTAAAGACATAGATCTACGCTTGGCCACGCTCGATGGTAAATGACGACAGTGGGGACGAAGAAAGAAGGCAATTTTGGGAAAAAAAAGGTATACTTTTATATATGCTTTTTGGTCTAGAATAAATAATTTCTTATTATGAATTAACTCCAAACGCCACGTGAAGTCGTTTACTAAAAAAAATGGCGCTAATTGAAATAAAAATGCGTAACATTCCTGAAGTTACCCTGTTAATTTAAATACTTCTACAATTTAATTTATGGCCACGGCATATGCTCGTAATAGGCAGTAACCCTAGATTAACAATGTTGTATAAATTTAACTTTTTTGTTATGTTCATAATAACCAATAAAATTCCTAAAACAATACTTTTAATAACCCCATTATACACTTATACACTATTTTTTATTTACATAAACAAAAAACCATAAAATGCATTCATGAAACATACTTTAAGGAGTCGTTACACTAATCAATATGAACAACTTTTCTTATGGGACCAACACTGAAATCGACAAAAAAACGTGCACGATTTCATTGTTGGTCTCATATAGGAAGAACATAAGCATTACAACGTGGCAATGCCTCCAGCATGCTAGTCCCCAGCTGCCGACTGGTAGTGGCTTCTATTGGCGGAAACTTATAATTGGCCTAGTCATTGAACTAAGTGTTAACATTCATTTATTTAGGATGTTAAAATCCCTAAAAATGAAAAATCAAACTAAAAAAAAATACTGGTTTGGATTTTCTCAAGATTTTCATACATTAGGATCATCGTTTTGTTTTTGTGAACGTAGTAGTTTTAAGTAGTTGAAATAGTTCGATTTTACACACAACAATAAAGAATGGATGTATTTGTTATCGAGACTAGCGTGCTAGGTCTGCTTCAAAACTGCTTCCAGAATGGTGAATACATTTTAGAAGGAATTGGCAATTCTAGACTAGACGGGTAGACCATGATATCTCTTCTGTAGATCATGTGGTAGAGCTTCTTGTAGTAGTAGTAATGTAGTAGATCATTGTAGTAGAGCTCATGTAGAGCGTATATACCTAATGATATCTCTTTTTCTACTAATTTTTTTATTAATTTTTTAATTTTAGCGTCTACAAACAGTTCCTACACAGCAAAGTATAAGATTAAAGTAGTCATCAACCAGAACGAATTCAAACTGGACAGTATTTACTATTTTATACATTTCCCTTTTTTTTACCTTTTATTTTAATTTAACTATAATTTTATAGATTTGATTTAATTTTAATAATTTTTTTTTATAAAAAAATATTTTTTAGTTTTTACTATTTTGCCTAAAAAGAACATTTTGGTATGAAAGGTCTCTCTTTCAGTTTGAATTCGACTCTGCTCAATACCTGGCTAGTACTTATCAACCGACTTCAAAAAAGGAGGTTCTCAATTCGACTGTATGTATTTTTATTTTTTATGTATGTTACGCGGTTACTCCGCCAATTATGTACTGATTTAAAAGAGGTACTTCAGAGGTGTCCCATGTAAATTTTATCGAAATCGGTTCAGTAGTTTTGTTTTTAAATCAAAATAACTAGAATATATGAAGATGTCATCCAGGTATTCGAAGTTGAATACGGTTGTATTTTTTTTAAAGCGTATTATTATTTATGTTACTTATATGAACTTGACGGCTTTGAATTATTCTATAAACCTCCATGCTTGCCATTGGGAAGTGTTAATAGTAGATTACTCACCTAGGGAGCAAAAGTAAAGAATGTCTCAGATCTCATGTATATTGTTTCCCGAAGCGAAGCCTAGGTTGACAAATATGAGATCTGAGGCTTCTTTACTTGCTCCCGTGGTGTGTATACGATTTTACGTGCCGCTGCGGGGAGGACATGGTTTCTTTCATTCCGCGTAGCGGGGCTAAAGTTTAGCGGGGCGTAAGTTTAGCCCCGCAGGCACGTAAATAATATTATGCATCATCATCATCATCAGCCAGAGCACGTTCACTGCTGGACGAAGGCCTCTCCTTTAATAAGGAAGGGTTTCCATAATCCCCACGCTTGGCGGTCTTGGGAATCGTATAATATTATTACTTCGACAATATAGATTTTTTTTAGGCAAATAGGCCAGTTCTAGGCACTTTCTAGAGTTATTTAGAGAGCCTTCTAGTAGAACCCTGACCAAAATGCTGGTGTTTATTGGTCTCTATGCATAATAAATAAACTCAGCGTGGCTAGCCTATGCAAAGAGGATATACCACAAGCTTGTTGAGTGGGAGTTACGCTGTCGACTAACTGGTAATAGTAACTCTAGATAAAACTGGTGACTGGTTTGAACATTTCGATTCTCACTACTTTCAACAGTCTGCTGGTAGTTATTTATATATTTTATTTTATGTTAGAAAACATACAATGATAAAGTGGTCGATTCTGAAGGTTTTAGTTGACAGGACTAAACTAACTAACGTATTGCTGTCCCTAGCTAACATGCCTGGTAAAAATATTACAGCAATATTTTAATTAGTTTAGATTTGTCAACTAAAACCGTCAGAATCGACCACACTACCTAAGTAAAGTAAAAAATTTGGTTAATACACTATAATTTTATTATACACGTTTTTATAAAAAGTCTATGTTACTTGTTTACAGATATAAGGGCTGTAATTTGTAGAACTAGATAACTATACATTAAGTAAGTAAGTTCGTATAGGCTGAGTGGCCAGCCCTAGTGTCAGTGTTAATGTGCCGCCCGAAGGCCTCTGACATGGCTGACAATTGTTGTTACATTAAATATCCCTTCTGTATATAAGGGATATACAGGGTGTTAGTTTGAACACCGTTATCCTTCTAGGATATCATTGTACTCATCATTATTAACAACTTTTACTATGGGGCCAACCCTGAAATCACGAAAAAAAACAGCTGTTCCGTACAAAAAGGTTCATCGATCTTGGACAAAATGTATGGAACATTTGTTTTTCTTTCGTGATTTCAGGGTTGGTCCCATAGTAAAATTTGTTTACAATGATGAGTACAATGATATCCTAGAAGGATAACGGTGTTCAAACTAACACCCCGTATAATATAAATATATGAAATATATTTATCAGTAAAATTCTTGAGTGTAAATAATCATAGTTCTATTCTAATTTTACAAAATGATTTTTGTTTTCTGTGCTCTTTTCAGTCTGATAAAGGGTCCTAGAAAAATGGGTGAATTTTTTCGTGATTCACGAGTAAGTATATGCAAGCAATTTGCAGAAGAGCGCTTCATAATTTTACCATTCTTGATAATAATGAACATAGCTAGATTAAATTTAAGCTTGCTTGCGAGAAAAGTGAACTGGCACTCGTATATCTTGATGCGCTACGAGTATTAAAGGAAATAGGTAAGATTTTATGTAAATATTATAATAGAAATATTCATTTTAAAAGATTTTCTTACTTCATTTGTTACACGACTGCCCAAAAAAAGAGTGTAATGTTTTCAGGTTATTTATGTAAAATTCTTTATTCTACCATAACTTATAAATGCCTGAGCAGATTTGGATGTAATCTAATCTAATATAATAAAAGGCTCTGTCCTGACTGACTGACTGACTGACTGACTGACTGACTGACTGACAGACAACGCACAGCCCAAACCGCTGGTCGTACAGACTTGAAATTTGGAGGGTGTATTCGTCTCGAAGCGGAGGGGTGTTCTAAGAAAGGATTTTTCGATATTCTACCCCCAAGTTGGGTCAAGTTTGTATGGAAGTCTTTTGTTTTTGGACTTTTAGTCACGAGAATTTGGATTTGGATAGTTCATTTAAAATAAAAAATACTGTTTTCAAAATGTTTTTGACAGGTACGATTTAAGGGGGGGGGGTAAAGGGGAGTGGAATGTTGTATGGAAAGTTCTCTGTTTTTGAAGTTATAGTGATGAAAATTGATATTCTTGTAGTTCATTCAAAGGGGAAGTTAGAGGGGTGGGGGGGGGGAGTTGGTAGAGTCGGTAGGGTCGGTAGAGTCGGTAGAGTCGGTAGAGTCGATAAAGTCGGTAGAGTCGGTAGAGTGGGGGTGGGCGAATTTCTTCCGTACGCGGACGACATCGCGGACGACCTCTAGTTACTTAATATAGGGTATCATTAGAATCTTTTTATCATCCCGAGTGACACTGGCTGTATTTTTTTGGCAGGGCAATGGAGTTTTTTTTAACTAGATGCCTTGTTTTACTGAATGATCATTATCATACAGATTTATAGACACAACTATCAAAACTATTTTGAAAGGTATAAATTTACAAAAAAATGTTGCAGTCAATATCTTAAAGACTTCAATGGTAGAGATAGCAAAGTTTTTAATAAATTTTGGCATGTCAAGCAAAGCCTCCAGAATGGAATGTTTGTAAAGTACCTACTCCAATGTTCTCAAACTGCTCCATGAAAATTTGCCTGTGTTGTCAAAATAAAATGTTAGTTTCCGAATCTTTCTTACGTTTATTTCATAGATTTTCTTCTAATTCAAACAATTAGATTTAAAATAAGTTATACAAGGCTATGCCGAACGGCAGGACTAAGCTAAAGAGCCCATTGGTACTAATTATTGTGTTTTTTTTACTGTGAGGCAGTCTCTGAAATCCTGAAACCCCATAGTAAAAATATTTCTCAACGGCGAGTACGCCACACCAAAAACATGACCACTTAAAGTGTAGTGTATAAGGATTCCGAAACGAACGTGAAATATGCTGGAGCGTGCTACTCGAAGAAAGGAACTAATATGTCTTGGTTTGCTCCCAATTCAATCTTCTATGCAGCTCATTTATTTTCTAATGTGAGACTGGTAGTCGACATTGTTAGTCATTAGAGATTAAATAAGTACTTTAGATAGACATGTGGGCTTAGTTCACCTTCGTCACCTTGTATTGATTGGCATGAAAACACAGCTTAGGTATAATCAAAATGTAGCCTTGTACATACAGGCTTAAATAAAAGAACGGGACTTACGGGACGAGTTACGACGTTAAATCGTGTCATATGTTCCGCCAGTAAATACAGCAAATTTACGCTTAACAAGCTACTCGAGTATGCTCTTAACAAATTTTCAGGCGTTTTTATTCATTTCGCAAACCAATGAAAGCAAAAGCATTAACGTGTTTTTTTAAACAGATTTCTTTTATACTAAAAATAAATTTGCACAAACACCTGGGTGTTATGGCAGAAACCACTGAAGAGAGAAGTAAATAGAACGGGAATGTGACGGGCCACGCTAGCTGGCATTAGGTGCAAATGCGCTTAATGACAATTCTGCCAATATAAATATTTTTAGACTGAGAATACTCAAAAAGACAATTTAAATAGACGCGTAGGAAACCAAACCACATTGCATCGTAATTAGATCAATTTTAATCTATTGCAAATTAGCATTTCGAGCGTTTTACTTCAAATACGCGTCTAATAATTGGCATTTTTTCGTCGTAGTTTCTATACAAATAAGTGTAAAACTGGCGACAGCTGTTTTCTATACAATTGCTTTAGAACATTGTTTTGACAGCCGTTCTTACCTAAGAAGTAGGGCTTTCGCTTTTCTGTGGCAGAAACGATTATGTTAGGTACATGATGATTGACATAGGATTTTTTTTCTTAATGTAGGTAACTACGTAGCGTGTTAAATTATTTTGGTTTTTTGCCTGGAATGAGAGCAATTTTTGAAGCTTTTGTGCATTGTAACTCAGCAAAACATATAAAATGAAAAGAGTATGTAGCAATAGCGGGTGACAATAAAAAGTTATTCAATTATTTGGCATAATGGCAATAATCCTAGCATGCTAGGTACACTGCCGACTCTTAGTGAACTTGAGCAAACTTAGCAAACATTTGGATTGTCAATAGTCTTAACAATCAACTTAAAAAAAAACGACTGACTTCAAATTAGTATGGGACTACATCGAGAGTAAACCCTTTCAAATAATTTTTGTTTTTCAAAATCGATCCACAATTGATGGAGAATCGGTTAACATTAATAAATAAATAAACTTACATAAGAACATAGAACCTCCTCCTTTTTTAAAGTCGATTAAATATGCAATCCATTTGTTTTCTTGTAAGTTTATTTTATACTTAGTTACGTTTTTCTTTCATTCCGCAGTATAGCGTCGCACTTGGTGCGTTTGGTATAATAGTGTCAAGTATTTTAATTAATGTTTTTTAATGAATTCTTTTTTAAATTTCTCTTAGACAGAGTTACAGCCGAAGTCACACAAACATCACATAAGTCACGATTAAGTCCAACCATATCCTACTAAACTCGTGGCAACACTACTAAAAACTTCTTCGGAGTTTAGAAAACAATGCGAAAAGACATGTCTCTCCACAACAGCAATAATATCACAAATAAAGTCAAAAAATTCTTACGTCAGCACTCGAAAAACAAACAAGTTTTAAAAAGAAATAAGCGGCGTCAAGGACCTGGGTATGTCCTAAAACTGCATTCAGAACCACCGGAGGAAGGCCAGTAGCTTCCTGAGCATTCTGCAATCCCCAAGCCGCCTGCCAAGCGTCGGGATTATGGCAATCCCTCTTTATAAAGCGGGAGGCCTTGGTCCAGCAGTGGACGTCTTCCGGCTGTTGAACAGTTTTTAAACATTTGGGCAAACTTTGTACTTAATGTTTTGTAAACAACATTTTTGAACTTGCCTTACATTGATCGGAAAGCCTTCTTTTCTTCAAAGATCTATCTATACATAGCTGCAATTTGGGGATTAGGGGTTTGCGTTAACGATTCGCGCTTTATTTTGTGTTGCATTTTGAACCATCCACAAGAGTCCGAAAAACGTCCCTGATAGGTATTTTCGGTGTAGGTTTTTACTAGAACACGTGCAAAGCGTATTTTCCGCAGGAAATTTTAAACAAACAAAATCCAGCGCCACTATTCCGTTGTCAAGATATCTAATGAGATACTCGTAACCGGTAAATGAGTTTCAATACGTCGTAAGACCGAAAGAGCTCACCTCTGTACGTTTCTTTCAGTTAACTTTTTCATTGCTACACACCATTAATAATCTAGCTGAACAACGTAATATCATTTTATTAGACTGGATTTTTTGATAATGGCTTGTACTTAAAGTGTTAAGGACAATCCACAAAGGGCGTAAAAGGCTATGCCCATTGTTGAAAGTTAGCGATGATTCTTTATAGCTTCACGTTTTCCGTGTTCAAAGATGAAGTAACATTGTAGCAGGGTTCTAGTTCGGATGCCGAGTATATGGGTGGACCAGTCAAGTCGGCGCCAAACGGAAAACTTTGTCGCTTAACTTGGACATAAAGCTAAGTTCGTCACTTATTTGGGAAGAATCCGCAATTACCCGTAGAAGCTGGCTTCCGGTGGATTAATGTGGTTATTTAATACAGAATAGTTTTCTATTAAAGAGGGAGGCGTAATAAATTGTTCTTATTGATTTTGTAGTTACTGGTAATAAAATAATACTTTTGTAGGTACGTAAGTATACCTATTTACATAATTTTGAACGGGATGGAAACGTACTAAATGGTAACGTAGGTACCTACGTAAACCGTCAGTAGGTACTCGTAACGAATCTGCAGCGCGAGTACCGTTAACGATTGATAAATTTGGCATTTAAATCGGTCAAATTCGATAAAAATCGGTATTTTCTCCAATTCATCAAAGAAATCAGCTATACTGACACGCCAAATTAGCGACATACATGACGGTCTACTATTATTTATTCTGAGACGGTACTCGCGCTTCTGACTAGATACATGGTATAATAATATATACATTTGTTACCTGCTTCGCTTATGAGGTGAGTAAGCTTTGCTTAGTTTGGGGCTAGAGGGCGCTGTTTTATTTCATTATTTTATTTATTTTATTGTCATTTTTAGTGTAAAGCAATAAACTACTCACAAAACTGGAATATTAAGAGGCTTATTAAATTAATGATTCTAAAACATATGTATTATCTAACAACACTTATAAAACAGCGCAGCGTGATAAATTACGACGCATTCAATTTAAAGTATTTTTCCGCATAAAGCACCAAGTTATAATTTCGATTGGAGGTCAATGTGGAATATCTTAGGTGCTCTTTTCCCCAGTGCTCAAAAATTAAACAAAACACAAAATTTAAGGATTGCTGCCTCATAATATAACATGTATAACAAATCTTTTATCTGGATAAAAAAAATAGAGTTACACATTTGAAAGCAGAGTATATGCGGATTAAAACTATTTTGAGGTAGGGTTTGGACCCCGGTACGGCTCGTGTCTCGAAGTCCCGGGACTTTTTGGATATTTAGTTGTCTCGGGTCCCGGGACTTTCGGGTCGAGACTCGAGACGAGACACGGTTGTAGAAATTGTAAATAATGTTATTTTCAAAGAGTCATAATACATTTTATTAGCTTCCCGCACCTTGTCATTGAAAGCGCCATCTCTTAACAAATAATTACTTGATACCTAAATAATACTCCTAAATGCGATCGCAAACAATGGCCAACATATTGTTGTTTTGTGAGATTTGTAGAGATATTTGTGACTCAGCTCAGTCACACTACTGCTCACATTACTTTTTGTATATCTCCTTACAACGATTGTGTCAAACTCGTACTCGATGAGGTAGGGTGACCAACTGACCTAACAGTGCCCTCCCGGTCTATCAGTCAGTCGTCAATTTCACTTAATGAGGTGAAGATCTGTGCGCGTTTGATTTGCGAACTTGCGATTGCGACGCTCTCTTTGACGTTAAAAATGTTAGAATTTCTCTAGTACCAGTAGTTCAGTTCTTAGTCCGGCTAACCGAACTAGTGCAACTTATCAGTGGAAATAGTCAGGTTGGTACAAAGCACCGAACTATTAATACTCTCTAGTATTAGTAGTTCAGTTGTTAGTCCAGTTGACCGACACTGTAGTTCGGTTGTTAGTCCGGTTAACCGAACTTTATGATGTTATGTTCAACAAATGTAGATTTTTATTAAAATTGCTTTTTTATTGATGCATCTTGCCAAACATTCACCCGATTCTAATTCTATTTCGAGAAGTCTCAAAATACCGGGACGTCCCGGGACTTTGGCCATGGGTCTCGTGTCCCGGGACTTTAAGAATGTCGAGACTTCCCAAACCCTATTATGAGGCGGCTCTACTAGCTTCTATTTCTATGGGAGTTTGGCATCAAAGCAAGATAAGGACATTTCCCAAACTTATGTGATCTAGAATTGAACTTACTATACATAAATACTTGTATCAAAATAATCGAGTAGGTCAAATCAGGGCCGTAGCTAGACCTGAATTTAAGGTAGGGCAGCTGCTGCTAACAGGTAGGGCGCTTCACAGTACTTTGCTTAGGTATTTTGCTTATTTTAAGGTAAGGCATTGGTATTTTAAGGTAGGGCATTGTCCCTCAATGCCCCCCTGGCCACGGCCCTGGGTCAAATAAAGCCACGGCAGCCTACTTAGTTGGTCTAAGAAATTCCTTACAATAGTGCGGCACGGGTAATTCCGACCCCGTGAGTATTCGGAACTGAAATACGGTTTCATACGTACCATGGCTTTTGGTTGAAAGAAAACGTCGCGAAAATCAGTTTAAATGTCCGGACAAACATTTTTATGGCGTATGTGAATGCACCAAGTCGCCAACACGCACAGAGTCGGTGCGTTGGAGCCCCATCTCTCTTCGAGGATAGGTATATTCCCAGCAGTGTTATGTTATGTTATGTTTTACACTCGCCTTTTAGGCAAAATAAGCAAAGGATAAAATTAAGTTCTGCTATTTAAAAAGAAATGCAAGATAGGCACGTACCTACATTCGAAAAACTTTAGTAGTCGATTCAGACGGCAAATTAAACTTTGAAATACCAACTTATGAATTTAAGCGTATACAGGGTAGTTCTAATCAGTTAGCATCCTTTTAAGGGCACATTCTGTACATCAAAACAAACAACTTTTACTATGGGGCCAACATCGAAATCGCGCAAAAATTATCAGCTGTTCCATACAAAAAGTTCATCGACCTTGGGCAAAATGTACGGAACAACTGTTTTTTGTATTGCGATTCCAATGTTTTCTTTTTATACGGGAATACTCACAAACAAAAATGTGTCAAAACCACGTCAGTTTTCCTAAGATTTCTATGTTGGCCCCAAAGTAAAAGTTGTTTGTTTTGATTTACAGAATATGCCCTTAAAAGGATGCTAACTGATTAGAACTAACCCTGTATATGGCATAACAGAACCGGGCATTTGGCTCATTGTGGCGGAGGGGAAAAGATAATTTACTAGATCAATTAACGGTAGGTTAGTACCTAGTGTCCTTGGCCGAAATAGCTTGGGTTGTATAATAGTTATATAAAGTCATAGGTATAATTTACGCTATTACAAAGAGTGAACTAAAGGCGTAAGGCGAAAGGCGTGGTCGGTTTTCATGAGCTAGAGACACGCACAAGCGAGTGTAAGTAACTTACAAGTATCTTGCTTATTGTCTCGTTAGGGTTCCGTAGTAAACAATGGAGCACACGTTAAGACTTTAGAGTTGCTCTACAAGTTATGGAATGAACTAAGCTTGAAGTTTCTCTGGGGCCATATCCGGCACAAACTGTTGGCTGTCAATGACATAGCTCAGCGTATTAGCAAGCTCAAGTAGGTTTGTAACGTAGATATCTGTCGTGGAAGCGATAATCTTTGAGGGTAGGTTCTAGAGTGGAGGCCGCTAGTTCAGTGGGGACGCTTTGAAATTTCACTCGCATTTTATGCGGCAAGACCCTGGCATTAAATCCTTTTTTGCCCTACGACGCATAAAGAAGGTTTTTATTTTAGCAGTCTATAAATGTCTCGTATTTAGTCTTTCTGCATTTTAGTCTGTTTGCATTTTAGTCGTTCTGCCCTCGTACAATTTTGGCTTTGTAGGCAGTCTGATCATGATTGTTTTTTTCTACCCCAAATTATACCGCTCCGCATCAGAAGCTTTATCAGGTAAAATTATGTTATTTGCAGCACGTCAGCATGCTATAACGTCTATATTATGGTTACAATGTCTTGAATGACAAAACGACTAACGAGTAAAGCGTCCAAAATGTGAAATTATCACAAATATGAAGTACAGCCTAAAAATAGAGATGTACATCTTTTCCGTTAGTAGCTAGTTAAGTATCTGTCGAAAAGAATTATAATAACATCTAACCTTGGATGCGGGACGTCAGTGCAGGACTTATCGCCCCCACATCTAACCTTGGATGATTTAGCTCCCCTCTCCATCTAACTTTTTATAGTTTTAAGCAATACTTGAGATAAATATTCTTTTACTAAAGACTAATTTACCTGAAAGCATATCTAAGATTCCTGCAGAACCCTATACTTATCTATCAATACGCTGACCTAAGAATACCGTATTTACGCAAGTTTCTCCCTAAAGGCAATGAAAACCAACCAACCAACCCTGGCCCTGTAACCAACAAAAAAGCTCACGAGTTTAAGGCTTGTATTTACCAAATTTGCCCCTCGCAAAATCAAATTTATTTAGTCAAATTACTATATTTAAAGCCCAAAAATACAAAATGTTACAGAAGAACATCCGTCTTAGTAACTTCTGTGGATGAAAACACAATTGATTATACTTTCCTCGATAGAAAAAAATTACGAAACAGTGTCTATTTTTAAACCATTTTCAGTTTTATGTCCTAATTACAGCACATAGTCACATTAAAAAAATATGTATTATAAATTAATAGTATTTTGGAGAGCATGCTGTGGTTCAAAAGTTATTAATTTCTATACTTTTCAAGTAATCTGAGAAAATATTCAAAAATCGAAGTTTGACACGCACGAATCTGCGTAACCGCCATATTTTTGCTCGGCTAAATGTGACTCTACCTGATACAGCTTTAGACTAATGATTGATCTCATTAAAAAATGTGCTTTAAACGTGGAATAACCCGGCCTTAATAAAACGGCTCGCTGAATAGATCTCCAAAACGGAACGTTTATACACAGACGTAATGGCGCAATAAAAAGGAATTACCAAGGCGCGAGTATCACGCCTAGCACGGATACCTACTATAACTTTACCGTTTAACTTAAACGTAAAAATAAGCCAGATCAGCAACAAACCCATCTTCCCCATCTTCCATAAACAACAATAGCTACATTTTTCATCGAAAAAGTATATTTAATTGAAATGTACTCAATGAATCCTTGTAATGGATACTAAACACGACAATGCAATGGCATCAAAAATGTTTTTCGAGGTTATGTAACACTCGCTAACTTATTTAATATTAGATTTACAGTACCGTCGTACATCCTACGTTTGGAGGATTTAGCTCCTCTTGGGTACTTAATTTGTAGCATTTAGCTCCTGATCCTACGTTACGCAAAGTGCTAAGATGCATCGAAAGACTCATTTGTCAAAAGTTTTTTTTTTTGAATATTCCTTTTTTGCACACACAAACAATCTCTCACCTTAAACGCACACAACCACAAACCTCCGTTACGTCGAAGGTTACAATATGATGAGTACTTATAATTCTGGAGACACCTTGATTTTTTATTCTGTTCCCTGCACAGAACAAAAAATCAAGGTATATATTGTTAAATTAATAAAACCGTCACACACGAAGAAGATGCTATAATATTTCATGTTAAGATAAACTATAGATAGATAAGATCGCCCGCCATACAAATTTTAATTTTAATATTATAATATAATTATATTATATCTATTATAATAATTATTATTATATTCGTTATTTATTGGTCTTCTTCAGTTATGTATGAGTAGCGATAGCATATTTTTTTTTCAATCTACTGATTCTAGAGTTCTAAGATAACATTAAATATTATAGCATCTTCATCGTGAGTGACGGCTTTAAATAACCCTCTTATTTGCGTAGTAATCAATTTCTGACCAAAATTCAAGAGTTAGGCTAAGTTTTATTATAATAAAACCATTTCTCATTGGCTACTGGTATTATTGTAGGTAACAGGAACAGGTGTCTTTTTAATTAAGTGCTTTGTATCGTTCACAAATGTTTCGTAGGTATTGAGAAATGTCTAAGTATTTCAAGGTTTTGTGGCCGACTTAGACAAAAGGATGGTAAATGTGCAGTTACACTTAAAATGATGTATTATAAGATAATAACATAAATTAATTTAGCCTCGTGTTTTTAAAGATCTTTGAACATATTACATTCATTTACTATATTGTAATTTAACTAGGTAACTCTAATCTACATAAGAGTCTCCGCTTGAACAATTCTGGATGCCAAAAACGAAAAACTATTTCAAAAATCATCACTTCATTTTTTACTTTTCATCATTCTGTCAATGACAAGTAAAATAAAATCATCATTGTTTTAGATTGATTTCACGCTGCCTGTTGGTTTCATATCCCTTTGAGGCCTATTCAAATATACGTGGTATTCATTGATTGACTGTATACCATTACTCGTAAAATGGTAGGCATCGGAATCCAAGGGGGGCTTTTATTTCCAATTCCGCGACGCACTACGGAGCATTTAAAAAAAAACCCCAGCTAAGTAAGCTATTAAGACGAAATTTACACGGTTTAGAAGTAGACATAAAAACAACAACAAAAATTAACCTGTAAATGTTAAAAAAAAAATGCTATTACGATTTGTATTTACTATACGGAAATACAAACTTAAATAACACTAAAACCATTAAAACTAAGTTTTAATTCTAGCGAAGTTTTATCACTAAGTAGTGCGATGAACTGTACAAAACCAACATCCAACCAAAACCGTTTGTCCACGACATGCCTCTACCCTCCTCCGAAGTAAAGCCGCTACCATTCCCGTCCCACTGCACGCTGTCTGCTGAGCTAGCTCTCCCTTGGTCTCGGTGGTAGCGTGTAACGCGTACTTTACGAGTATATTATTAAATTAATCTGAATAGGCCCTATGCCTTTTACCCAATATTCCCTGATTGGATGTTGTTGTTTATTGCTGCGGACGCGCGCCTATTCCATGTTTGGTTCAATTATTTACGTGTTGGTATTTGTAGTTCAGTAAAGATTTATTTACGGTATTGGCTACAGCCGCGGTTAATTATGTGAATCGATGGGGTATTTGTGCCTCTACGAGACTAGGATACGTAACGAAAACAACAAGTCGAAAACATACACACAAAAAGTGATGCGAAATAACTAAATGTTTTGGCAACCAAACTTAGGTTTTGATATTTCGATATTCCATAAGATGAAACTTCAAAAGAGAAGCAAATTCTTAATACAAATCACAAACACTCACCAAAAATATTTTAATGAGCACGACTGTTTCAACGATGTTCCTACAAAGGCAGCAACCAGTCAAAGAGCTTAGAGCCACGTGCTGGCCGGAACTGAAATCACTGCAACTGTTTTGTCTGCTTATCTGAACATGGCGCATATGTAATCGAAATTACGGGAGCTTGTTTCATAGTGAATCCCGATAAATATCCCGTAAGTAATTAATCGTTTCATTTAAATTAAATACTGAATTGAATACACTTTACGATATAGTCCACTGTGGAAACACGGTGAGCTCCTTTCGAGCTTAGACAATGTCGTAAACTCTAATATCGGTTTTGAATGTTGACTTGAATGACAGGTCATGGTCACAAGCCTCACTACCAGTAAGGTTAGGAGGCTTAGGGATACGCAAAATTTCAACTGTAGCTCTACCAGCTTTCTTGTCCTCAGTTCATAGTACAGATAAATTAATTGTACCCTCTTTAGGCCATTCCGATGTAGTAGTAGCTCATTTGAATGAGGCCAAGAACTTAAGAAAATCAGTAAACAAACTGATTTACCGAGGACTTTGTCTTCGCAGAGATTGTGGGATCGGCCGATCTGTGAACTAGCACGGATATCTCTTCTAGATACGTGTACTAGCGTCGCAGATCGCGCTCGTATTCTTGTTGTCTCTGTATGGGAATCAGGTCTTTGGTTGCAGGCTATTCCCTCCTTTAACACTGGTAGCCTTTTAGACCCAACTGCATTTCGTCTAGCTGTCAGCTTGCGCTTGGGCTGTGCTGTGCTCTGCGCTTGGGCTGTGGTGCTGTGAGGCCCATCGCTGCCAATGTGGTACTGCTGTTGATCAGCTCCGTCACCATGGTCTCACTTGCTCACTAAGCGCTGGTCGAATCGGCCATCACGCTAGCCTGAATGATATCATACGTCGGTCATTTTCCACCGCCAATGTTGCAGCTGTGCTCGAACCGAGCGGTCTTGCGCGTGACGATGGCAAAAGACCTGACAGTATGACACTTGTGCCTTGGAAGTTGAGACGGCCCCTTGTATCGATACGTATGATCTTGCGTCGATACTTTGGCACCGTCTCCTCTTCCTGAGACACAGATTAGGGCTGGTGCGGCGGCAAATTCGGCGGAGCAGCACAAGCGACGCAAATATGCTAACCTCGGCAGAGGTTACATATTTGAGCCGTTTGGTGTTGAGACATTGGGTCCATGGGGACCGGGAGCACATCATCTTTTCAAATTATATCCGAGCGTCAGGTCGATGCGACGCGTGATCAAAACGCTTGCGTTTATTTGGCCCAAACAAAGATTACGAAGAATGCGCCATCGCGTAATAAAACAACGTTTGAAAATGACCCTCGCACCGTCATGTTTACGAGTTGCGCTGGAGTGCGAAAGAAGATAGTACTTTTATGAGAGCAAAAAGGATAGCGCGCGTCTCGCTTAGTGAGCGCAGACAGGCAAGACAGTCCTTAGGGCCGTCTTCACGGGGCCATTTTAGGGCGCGATATGACATATCTCCCTCCTTATATATATAATATCATTGGGCCCAACGCAGCATTGCATTTTTGGATTGTATATTTGGATTGGATACAATCCTTTTTTTTGTGTAGTAGGCTAAGTAGTCTTTGTAGTTTGTTGTAGTCAAAAAAAAATAAAAAATTTAAGTAATATGTAATGTAAATGTGTAAATGTAAGTGTAAATGTAAGAAATGTAAGCCCTTACTTCTATTGAATTGAAATCAACCATTAATCAAATGCTTTGAAATTCTAATTCCTTGCTGGCTACTGGCTATATGTATATGATTACAACTACTTAGACACATATAGTTTTTTAGTGTTTTTTTAGTCTATCTAGAAATTTAGATTAAAAAAAAACGTTCTGTCAAATAAAATTGTTCGATAAATGTTTTATAAATAAGTACCTACGCATTGTTTTGCGATCGATGCTCATGAGGATAGTAATATAAATCTCAAACAAATTGACATTTATAAGTGTGTATTACAATAACATACACAAACTACACAAGTATATTAAGTAAATGAAATGATAAAGTGTAAGTGGCGAAAATACAGGACTACAAAGCTTTACATTTTTATTTTGAGAAATCTATTTCCGTGATATTTTAAATAATTATCAACGATATTTTCCAAACATAAAAATGCTCGCAATCTCACTAAACATTATAATACCACATACCGGCCTAGAAACTGTCTGCCACTCCCATTAAAAATAATTGCAAACGGTTTATAATTGTCAAAGAAATTGCATAGCAAACTTATGAATACTTATAAAGACTTCCACATAAGTAGGTACTATCCTTTTCAATCCATTCCTATTTTGAGGACAAGAAAAAAGTTATTTGCAAAAGTACTTACAGTAAGTTGCACTGGTCAGTCTGTCGATCGTGTCTTGTTTTAGTTTGGAGTTCTTTTTCCCCATCTTGGCTTGCGGCTTTCAGACAAATGGATCTCACAAACACTAGACGAAGTCTTCTTACCACTTGTCAACTTTACATATTATTCTGCCCGAGATTTTTCACTGCACCTGCAAATAAAGTTGAGTTATAGAATAATGCAGCGTTGATAGAAAAAAAATATATATATCATTGTTGGCAACAAACCGATCCCCAAGCCGCCTGCCAAGCGTGAGGATTATGGCAACACCTCCCTGTTAAGGGGGATGCCTTCGTCCAGCAGTGGACGCTTTCTGGCTGATGGCGTTGCCAACACAGCACTTTTAGTGCCAGATCTACCAATTTTGGTTTTGTTGAGTCAATTTTATTATATACCACTAAATCTAGCGCTGAAAATCAGCAATAGCATTAGCAACAATACCGCACATTTTCTAGTTAATTTTAACCAAATGTAACAGAATTGGAATTAAAAAAACGACACTTATTTAATTTGAATTAGTGAATTTAGTATTTAATCACTTGTTTTGAAAAATCTTAAAACTAAATCATATTGATCTTATAATATTTTTCTTTGTGTTCTATTTTTAACAAAATTTAGTAGTACCATTTTTCATAAAACTTAATTGTAAGTAAGTAGGTAAGTACATGGTTCAAATTTTGTATTTATAGTGTTTGTATTTATTTTGTATATACAGAAAAAATTTGCTTAAAGATTGAAAGATTGCTTTGAGTTTCTAATTATGAAAGGTTGTCACCAACATAGGTCACCGCCACAGAGCTAAAATGTACAAAGTCACCACGGAATTCAGTTTTGTTTTTAATCAACTGGTTTGCTTAGAAAGTCGGGTAAAAAGTGTATACAGGCGCGAGATCTAAAAATATGGGTGCTTAAGTTCTTTCAACGTCGGAAATACTAACTCAGACCCTCCTCCCTTTTTTAACGCTGTTAATGTCTGCATTTGACTAAGTTTTGTAGTGGTAGGACTCTACTGCAGTGTCCGCCTGGGGAAGTACCACACCTTTGCCAGTTATTCAACCGTCAAGCAGTAGTGTGCAAGCATTACTGTGTTCCGGTTTGAAGGGCAATGTTACCGAAGAAATTACTGGTTATGAAGAGATTTAACATCTAATATCTCAGGGTGACAAGCGCAGTGCAGTGCAGCGCAGGATTGTGTTCGGAAGTTCACAATTCTGGCACTGCTACTCTTAGTGGCAGGCGTGACGCAATTGAATATAAAAAAACTGAATAAAGCATAATACTAGACTATTATAGAAACATTATTTGAATGCACGGAAATAATTTCGTAATTCCGTAGCACAGTCACGTAGACTCGAATTTTGTGTAACGCAACGCCGAACTTATCTAAACAAGTGACCAAAAAAGGCAACTGAAAATGTTATACACTTTTGCTTAAGAAATACGATTGTGGCTCCACTATACGACATTAAAGTATGGTTTGGTATCACCGTAGCTGCGCCGACAGCCCCTGCCTTTCCTCTCCCTATCTAGTGCTACTAATCTTCACTATCCGTCTCTTTCTGTGTAAATTATAGCTGTTTTTCTTCCCTTAAATATTGTAGAGAGTAAACGAAAGCCCCGGAACGTAAACGAAATACTTATTTTGCCGTATCTTCGGCGAAAACAAGCCATTTATAAGATCAGTGATAAATCAAGAAAATAGTTAGTGTAACTTTTAGTTAAAAAAATATATGGGTGACCATCGATAACTATACTAATAGTTATCGTTTATTATAAAAATTTTTATGGCTTCGCTCTTTGTGCATTCTACCAGGGTCAAGTATATTTATTAATTCAAGTTTTTATGATATCAAGTCAAATAAGAAAATCTTAATCGCTCACGTAAAATTAGTCACAGTCAAATCCAAGTCATACCTAGTAAAGTTGCTACGTTACTTAAAAGCTTTACGGAGTTTAGAAACCAACACGAAAAGACATGTTTCATCACATTATATCACTTGCTTACACTAGTGAATGTAATAGAATACTCAATGAATAAAACACCACCGTTTTTTATCATTTAAATATTCGCGAAAAAACACTGGTTAAAGAAAATTATACAGCGCTTTTTAATGCAGCAACATGAATTTTTCGCGTTCCAGCCAAAACTCAGTTTTCGATTTGATGGTGGTCTCTAGGCAGCCGAATTCTATGATACTATAATATAAACATCATACGATTTTTTTAACTTGCTAAATCTAACAAGAAAACGCCGTGCATAACGAGAACAAAAATACTCTTTATTCCGAATAAGAAAGCAAGCTAACTAATAAATTCCCACAGGCGCTAGTTCATAGATAAGAAAGAGCGTTTAAAGCGTACCACGTATTTTATTTAATCAGTATCAGTTTAAGTATTTTGTTTAATCAGAGCTGTATGCACTTCGTTAACTAACCAGTGCCGTTGGAAACACACACACTCACACATTACACAATATACGAATGTAGATTGTACGAGTCCATAAATCAATGGTAAATCACAATAACATTTACTCGTAAGAATCTCTCCGGGCATGAAAAGGTAAATTAAGTTATCATTATTGTAAACTTCCGAGGACTGAGCTATATATTTTTGGATGCTGTTAAAAGACTCAAAATATTCTGTTTGTGGTTCCGTAGTAAAATAAGAACTCGTACAATTTCAGTTTTTCGCGTCTTTGTCGCAATGAGAGTTAGCTTAGACAACTCGAAAACGGCACGTGATGTTCAACATCTAGAAATTATTCTGTCTCTTTTGTACTCCGTTGGTATCAATTAGACTGACTGATTGAGAGAGAAGTGAATACATTTGTTTGTAGTGGTAAGGCTCTAATTGCAGAGTTCGCCTGCGGAAGTACCACACCTTTGTCAGTTATTCAGACGCCAAGCAGTGTGTAAGCTTTGCTGTGTTTCGGTTTGAAAGGCAATATTACCAAAAAAAAATACTGGGCATAAAGAGATTTCACACCTAATATCTCAGGTTGACGAGTGCAGTGCAGTGCGGCGCAGGATTTTGGTCGTAAGTTCACCATTCTGGCAATGATACTGCGTTATGGGAAGGCGTGACGCTTACCACCAGGCGAACGTTTCGTTCGCCTCGTCACAATCCATTCAATCAATTCTTTCAAATTCATTCAATTTTCCATTAAAAAAAAACATCAAGTCAAAACGAGCCACAACTATAATATGGCGGCTGATTTCAACAAAGCAGTCCGAGAAACATATCCGGAAACAGACTATTCAGTGAGTTTCTTACGTGTTTTAAAAGTATGATAATAGTTATTTATGATACTAGTGCGGTAAGTTGGTTTTTACAAACGAGTAGACGATCTCGGGCTTACCCGAGACAAAGTCGAAGGCTTACCATAGTCACGAGTTTGTAAAAACCAATACCGCACGAGTGCCATACAATGTTTTACAACACATTTGCGAGACAACAGATAACAGAAGTACTTACAACAGATAATGAGCCTAACTTTATTCTTTTGTTATTATTATATCGGAAGGAAAGTCGCAACTAAATTCCTACTTGACACTGGCAAATTCTCAAAGTGCGATGCCATAACCCGCCTAGGAGGAAAGAAGATGAAAAAACTTCGTTCTAAAGTTCGTCTTCGCTAAAACGTTTCTAATATGAGTGTCTTTTTGTGTTGTTTCCAAAACTCCGAAGAAGCTTATATAGTAAAGTTGCCATGACTTTACTAGGGCATGGCTGGACTTGACTGTGACTTAAAAAGTGTGACATCACTTTGACTGTGACTTAGACTCATTCGACGAAAATTATCAATAACTTGATACAAATAAATACTTGACACTGGCAAATGCACAAAGTGCTACGTCATAATCCTCCTAAGAGGAAAGATGAAATGGCGCGAATTAACAAATGGCGCTACGTGCGCGTGGTGGAAATTAGAAAAAAAGAAGAAATTAGTGGTGAGAATTTCTTTCGTCACATTTTCTGTTAAGTTTTAAAGTAAGACAAACGTATTGAGCAAAAGCGCTTTCAAGGAGGTTCGATCATTCAGCTTATTTAAACTCGTAATGTGAAACTCTTTGGTGGAGTTCTTAAATTATTATTGGAAATTAAAAAAATACCGTAATGTTGACGCACGCTGCTATACAAGGAAGTGTGCGGTAAAATAGGTACTCTCAGCTAAGTACCTATTTTACCGCACGCTCCGTTGTATGGTGCGTAATGTCCAACTTTCGAACGATGTATACAGGCTTCGTAAATGCAGTAAATGTGTTGTAAAATTATTTTCTTCACACTTGCTCGTAAAGTGGATCTTATTGCATCGGTTTTAGGCTCATAATCCAAGCTATTACACACGCGTGCTTTTTACTTTACATTACGGCACTTGTACTATAATAGGTATAACCCGGTAAAGTCAAGTTTGTACGTGACTGCAATTAGACGTATGTATACGAAGGACTCTTAATATAGCCGGGTAATACTTACAGTTTTTTTGTAATACCAACAAAGAGTTCTTATGCCGCTGAAGTAAATATCAACCTGCGCGCGCTTGCTGGTTTGGGCGCCATTTTCCGCAAATGTTTGTTGATGTTTTCGCTGTGTGGTAAATTATTATCAAAAAAAATGGTTTTTTCCTCGCAAGTGTGACGAAAACAGTCGTATGGAACTCTTGTGCTATTAGTCATTACGCTCTCGGCTTCCTTATCGCGCTCGCCTGCGGCTCGCGCGCATAATACCGCCTCTAGTGTAATGACCAACATAGCACACTCGTATCATAATGTACTATTATATTGCCCGTAATGATTGGCAACTTGTAAGATTTTTATTGATAAAACTGTTAAAGTCGAATTGATTATGGTTATATTGTACTAATAGTCAAAAAGCATATAAAAAAATTACTAGTATTATATTATATATATTATATTATGTATATATATATATATACATATATAAATGAATTCATATAAATGAAATACAGTTAAGGCTCAGAATATATAAAATTACTAGTCTTATATTATATATATATATAATATAAGACTAACATTCGAAACCATTGGACATCGACTCTGTAGTTATAATCAAATCAGAAACTCCTCCACTAAAGTGGCCTATCGCGCGCGTAGAACGCCTACACGCTAGTCCAGATGGAGTAATACGTGTAGCTACTTTGCGCCTACCGAACGGATCTTTCCTAACGCGACCGTTAGTAAAGATCTGCCCTTTACCTAATCAAACTGATTAAATCGTAGCAATTTATCTTAACATCTATCTATCTATTAGTTAAGTAATCTAAACATTTAGTTATAGTTCATTATTCGTTAGATTTACTATTGTTCACACATATACGACACCGTTCCATGCCAAAATGAATCATTCATTACTCCGGCATATTTTTCGCATTCTTCTTTAGTAAATATGCCAAACGTAAATTATTTTGCATTATTCGAATATTTCGAAAATACACCTCACGTGTATTTTGGTGGGCGGTAATGTATCATCAAATCTTAAGTTCATATTTCCCACCCAAGCGTTTGATTGATTCTCACAAATGCATCGACCAATAACAAGCGCAGTACAGAACTGCGCTAACAGGCTTCCAATCGCCGATGCAAGGAAACAGACGTGATTGGTGTATTCGTACCGACTATCGCCGGCCGCCGCTGCTTGCGCGGTCATTCATACTACTTCTTCTAAAACTATAATACGAAATTATCTGCGATTTTACCTAAAAGCGTTCTGCCATCAAATCTGTGTTTTTATTTAGAAAAGGACTTTAAAGTGTGTCGTGCCGTGCCCGTAACCCATAATCACTACCGTGAAAGGACTGTCCAGGAATAGAAATATAGGTATTTAGGTAAATGTATTAACTATTATATATATATATATAATATATACATGTATCCGGTGTATCCGGTGTCCTTTGAAAACGGATGTGATCGAAACTTTAGTCGGGGTATCCGATTTAATTAAACGTGAGTATTCCCGTATATTTCCGCCAAAGATAAATAATTTCGTTAGAAGTGCCTAGCCAGCTTGCAAAGTTAGCTCTTCTACTAAATCAGTGAATAAAAAAGAAAGATAAATATTTTAGGTCACCCTAAGACTTCTGATAAAGCTTAGCGATTGACCTAAATCACGGATTTACTAACCAAAGAAGAGCTAACACCTACAGACCTACAAGCTTAATAGTAGATTATACAACAAGTGAAAGGGAATTGAATTCGAGGGATACACGGACCGAGATACATTTTATATTTCACGGGTGCCCTCTACTTTTTACCAATGAATGCGACAAAAAAAAAGTAATAATTGTAGTAATAGTCATTATAGAGCTCAATGGAACAGCTATTTGTAAATGTTATTCTCAGTAATTTCACAGCTTCAATCAATATCAATTAATTATCAAGCTTTCAATTTCACACAGCGCCATCTAGCCTCATACTAAGCAAAGCTTATATTATGGCCACCAGATAGCTGATAGAATACTTTGAATACATTTTTTTTCGTAAATACATACTTATGATACATACTACACCCAGACACAGAACAAACATCGATGTACGTCACAAACATTTTTGTCCTGGGTGGGGATCGAACCCACGCCCTGCAGCTCTGAAGGCAGACATGCTACCAACTGAGCTATCAGGCTGTCAAACTGTTCATAACTGTAACCATAAGTTTTTATAAATATTGAAATGCGCGACCGAGGTATAGCGGCGCCTAGCATTCTGAGCCTTAACTGTATTGCATTTATAAATTCAATTTTTCATGTTTATTTCGAAAATTCCAATCAAGTCCCTTATAGCCGTTCTTAAGACTCCCTTATAGCTCAGTTGGTAGCATGTCTGCCTTCAGAGCTGTAGGGCGTGGGTTCGATCCCCACCCAGGGCAAACATTTATGTGACGAGCATAGATGTTTGATCTGTGTCTGGGTGTAGTATGTATTATAAGTACGTATTTACAAAAAAAGTATATAAGTATTCTATCAACTATCTGGTTTCCATATTCAAGCTTTGCTTAGTTTGGGGCTAGATGGTGCTGTGTGAAAAATTACCACCGATGTTTGTTTATTATTTAAGTCTGCTAATATAATACGAATATGGTATAAATAAGTAATAATGTAAATCGTCTAATTAATATCATTCGAAATTCATTCATTCATAAGGGGGTAAAAATGGGTAAAAACTTTTGCATGAAACTCCTTTGCTTTTAAAATTTATTCGTGAACACAGAAACGCGAAGGCCCTACTCTTAGGTATCTTCAGTGGTCGTGAATGTTTGCGTTTGGATAGTAAATTTAAAATAAAAAAATTTGTTTTCAATATTTTTTTGACAGCGATGACTTAAAGGGTGAACTAGGGGAAGGAAATTTTGTATCGAAAGTTCTTTGGTTTTGAAGATATAATGATGAAACTTTGTATTTGGATAGTTAATTTAAGACTAAATTTGATATTTAATTATTTTTTGACACAGAGATGACTTAAGGGGATGAGAAGACAGGTGAAACTTTTATGGAAATTTCTTTGTTTAAAGTTATAGTGAAGTAATTGGTATTTGGTATGACTTTTTAAATCAAAAACAATATTTTTGTTAGGGATGATCTAAAGAGTATGGGAAGGAAAAGTATTTACATTATCATAGATTAAGAATATATACTTAATCTATGACATTATTTGGGTGCGGGCGAATTTCTTATGTACGCGAACGGAGTCGCGGGCGTTCTAGTTATAAATAAAAAGTCGTTGGTAGGTATATATTATTACCTTTTCCTGTATACTTTTCTGACCTACTCTCTTATAGTGAGAGCCTTTAAACTTCATCACACTCGGCACACTACACTCTCTAAGTAACACTTTGCACTCTATTTTGTTCCTTATTGGATATCTGAAAAGACGAGAAAAGTTCCTTGTTAGTTCCAAGTTCTTTTTCTTCCAAATGCATTCGCAAAAGCATTTTACGGGTTCGCCATCGCTTTTAGCAGAGTTTACATACCTTTAGCAGCTGAGTAGAAAATATCAATTATTCTATTCGACGAAAGACGCTTGCAAAATGAAGGCACAGTTTTTATCTCAGAAGATTCTGCATTTTCAACCGACTTCAAAAAAGGAGGTTCAAATTCGACTGTATATATTTTTTTGGATGTTTATTCTGCTATTACTTCGCCAATTATGATGATTCTTTTTTTTGTTTTGTAGGTCATGGGTCCCATATACATTTTATCGGTTCAACGCGAGTACCGTTCTTAACGATCGTTATATTTGAAAACAAACAAAACAAACACACAACTTCGATGTTAAATAATACAACTATGAGTATTGAATAAAAACTAAAACAAACTTAAAAATCTATTACTAATCGAAAAAATAACGGTGTACCTGTACATGTGGTAAGGTACCAAGAACGCTGGCTACATTCCCTCGTTGAGTTACTAAAGAAATTCTTTGCGCCAGAAATGAGCCAGCTCTCTTATCACCAGTGGTGTCGACTAAGCGAGGAGATATATATTTAATATTTTTTTAAGTTTCTGGATCTCATGTACGAATCATTTCGACGCCAAGCGAAGAAAGAGAAGAATACTTGCGCCGCTTGGCTTCCTCTGCAGCCTCCGCCGCGGCTCCGGCTCTTTGTACTGACCCGCTGCTGAGACGAGAGGGGGCTAACGTATCGACGCATGTTGCGTCCCAAACGAGAGCCCTTCCCCGCTCCCAGGGGATCAAAGTTAAGCCATCAGGGCGCTTGCCATCATCCCGGGCAATTCCTACTTGTTCTATAATAGCCGGGATGTTAATAGTGGCAAGCGACCGCAACAACAACACACAACACATTTAAATCGACATTACATTACATCGATTAACATTTAAATCGTTAAAATTCGATAAAAATCGGTATATTCTCAAATTCGTCTAAATAATCTGCTATAACGACACGTCAAATTTAGCGACATAGAATGGTGATGCAGTAGTTTGGTTTTTTAATCAAAATAATCCAGGTAATCTAAACTGAAGTCGGATTTTTTAAGTACTTGTTAATGATTAGGTATAGAATAGGGTGCTGTTTTTGTAGTACTCCAGATGGTAGGAGATAACGGCTGCCGATGACCACTGCAGCTGTAATGAGAACTTACGAATAACAACAAAGTCTGAGGCATCACTTTGCGTTTATTATTTTGTTGTATAATACTTTTTACCGATAATTATAACGCGCTAAATATTGTTTTATGTTTTATATGACTTTTTACAGATAATCATGACGGGTTTTTTTTATTCTGTAGGATAATAAATGATACAGGGAATAAGTTAAATAGGACTTCGGTATTACTGAATTTAGGTATCCCAATATAAATTCATAAGCTCACGGTTTTCAATCGTTTTTCATTGTAATTTCTTTTACCTATTTAAGTTTTTTCATCCGTAATTCACAGATTGTCATTTGCAAGCACCTTTCCACATTTTGCACTATACACACCACACAAAAAATGTAAACAAGAAAGAGTTGTGAGCCAATTAGGTACACCGAAAGCCGACAAACTTTATTATTATTTAATATACAACGTAGCTTAACACACTGATATTACCATTTAATTGTTCAGTAGCTCTATAAACGACAGAAGTTTAAACCGTACACGCCAGAAGATTTAGCTTAGAAGGAGAGGTGTTGACACGTTAACAAATTCTATCACAACTAAAACTTCGCCAGGCTAACTCGCATAAGCAAGTAAGTAGGTATTTAAAAATACTATAAAATAGCACATTTATCCCTTTAAATGAGGAAAACGTTCACGGGGAATGGCTGACCGTTAAACCGAGCAAAAATAACAAACTTCAATCGCTAGCAGTTAAAGTCGGACTTGAATTATCTCCCAAGCGTAAATTAGGCGTCATAGGTACAATGCCACATGTGTGCTTAACAATAGATCTGGTAGTTAAAAATTCCATTCAAGGTACTATTAATAATTATCCTAATAATAGCTTAATTTTTCACGCTTTTAAGGTCATTTGTTGTGTTTATCGCTTCATGAAAAGGTAAGGACGTCACCCTTTTTTAGTTCTTAAATGGTTCCTTAGAAGTTGGAAGGGTGTCTACTAAGCCTACATGTCTGTCTGTCTTTCTGCCTGATCTTTCGTGGCCTGTGTACATCTTCTGAAACGTACTCGTGGTATCGATTAAAATTATCGCGTTGACAAAGAAAGAAAATACACTCGTAGTTTTTAACGTACAATGTTTTTAATGTAGATTAAATTTTAAAAGATTTCGGTATTGCACTTCGTGCAATACCGGAGTCCGTCAAAAGGCGGAGGAAACAAAGTTATTTAGATAGTTAAATGTTTATCTACGTAGGTATAGTTTTACTGAAATGGAAATTGGAATCTAGCAAGTTAATAACAATGTTAAAGCAAACTTTATTGTAAACAAAGCCGGTCTCAAATTAGTTTCGGAAGTGAATTCGGGTCACAGAGTTTTGACCGCTGCTCGAAAAGACCTCTTTGTGATACAATGACAGCTTTTCAGTAAACAATAGGTAGAATTTCAAAGGTGGCCCTTTGGTCACTTACGCCATTAAGTAGATAATATATAAATAAATTATACTTTTGCGCAACGGTATTTATAACATTTGCTCCCATTTTATCCAACACCAATACAATCTCGTAGATAGATTATGTTAGTAACTTTATTTGTTTGTAGGTTTTTTTTGAAACCTCAGACATTCTTAGTTTTTTACTCTTTATGTTTGACTTCGCACTTTGTGCATTCAGCCAGTGTCATGTATTATGCATTTTCAAGTAAAGTATCATCAAGTCTACACGAATTTAGTCACAGTCGAGTCTAAGTCTTTTTTTGTCGCAATGTTTCTTGAAAATCGACTTAATAAAAGTGCGTGGCAGGAAACAAAGGACTGCCGTGCGTTAACAACTAAGGCCATTTGTCCACCGACGCTGTCACCGGACGGTGTCGTCACCGAGAACAAGATTATTTCAGGCCGAGTTTCAAATGACGTGCCGGCGATCGTGTGTACACCGCGCCGATATCGGTGGCTCAGTTAGTCCTGATGAGACGGCGCGGTGCGACGGTAACGTGTGGACAAGAACTAACGTTTTTATATTGCCGGCACATCGGACCTCGCCGAACTACTCGAAATTTCGGGGGCTGGGATGACGGCGCTCAGGTGACCGTCGTGCGGTGGTCACGCGGCTATAGTAATCTATGTATCGCTGCTTCGGCGACGTCATCTCGTTCTCGTTGACGTCTCGGTGACGGCGTCGGTGGACAAACGGGCTTAGTGTTACTTATGAGCTGATTCTCTGGTCTTTGAGTATCATTCTAGCCATTGACCAGTTTCTAACAATCTTTCTCTTTCGATCATACAATGGCTAGCGTACCTACTTGTATATAAGCAATAGGGTATGAGCATGTGTTTTATCTATTAAAAATAAAGGGTTAAGTCGAGAGTATATATGAATCAATCATTTTAACCGAAGAAACATTTCTTATTGGTGGCAAGTGCCTTTATTTATTTATTTTAACTACAACAAAATACATAAGAATAAAAAAACATTCTCCTTTGATGGACAAACTCTATTCCTGTCGCCTAATTGCAAAAAAAAACGTAGGTACAGAAATATCGATAGCACCCGTCGGTACAAAAGAATATAAATCCAACGCCTCAGCGCCTTTTAAACAATAGGTCCTCGGGGAAGATTTTCTTTCCTTTCATTAAATTCCAAGTTCATTCCAGTTAATATACCGGTTAAATTTCCTTCAAACCATTAACATACCTAATGCGCGCTGGATAGAAACGAAGAGACGATATTTTGCTCAAGTTTCTCTTAAAACGAAAATTATTTTTTTAATAATGATCAACCAAAAAAGTTCTTGATTTTAAATAAAGTTCAATTATATCGTGTTGTTTAGTACATTTTAAAGTAAAAGTTGCTCTGGGAGACTCAAAATCGTGACATCGTGGGTTCAATTTCGAGTTAAATTTAGTTTATAAGTATACAGATTTTCATACCTCTGACTTTTCGGTGGTGTGACATTATAATTTATTTAATCTACTAAGTAGTCTTAAAAATAATATCATCATCATCAGCCCGGAGGCGTCCACTGCTGAACGAAGGCCTCGCCCTTAGACCACCACACTGTACGACAACCTGCCATTTGCATCCACCGCATGCCCGCGACTTTTACAAAAAAATAAAAAATAAATATCAGGCATAAGCCTTTATTAACTACAATAATCTACAAAGACTAATTACTTACTTAGCCTACTACACAACAAAAACCAAAAGGATTGCATCCAGACCGATGAAAGTCTAGAGACAATCCAAATGCTCAAACCCACTACCAGTCGGCAGCGTACCCAGCATGCTGGCGACGTTGCCACGCTGGATGGCAATGCTTATGCGTTGGGCCAAATAAACGCCAGCATTTTGATCACGCGTCGCGTCGACCAGGCGCTGGGATATGTTTTTGTAAAGATGATGAGCTCCCGGTCCCCAAGGACCCAATGTCTCAACACCAAACGGCTCAAAAATGTAACCTCTGCCGTGGTTAGCATATTTGCGCCGCTTGTGCCGCTCCGCCGAATTTGCCGCCGCACCAGCTCTACTCTGTGTCTCAGGAAGATGTGACGGTGCCAAAGTATCGACGCAAGTTGCGTCCCATACAAGTGGCCGTCCCAACTTCCAAGGTACAAGTGTCATACCGTCAGGTCTTTTGCCATCGTCACGCGCAAGATACATATATAAAAATAATATATTTTTATTAATAGTTGTTAAAAATAATTAAGAATCAGCAAATAAACAATAATAATATGTTATAATCAATTAAAGTGTATAATTATTGTAAATCGGTTAGTTTTATTGTACAAGAAGGCCTCCCCCTTAATAGGGAAGGGTTGCCATAATCCCCACGAGTTAATCTGAGTATTTTTATTAAATAGTTGGTAAAAATATACATAATACATATTAAAAACAAAACTTTTTACTTACTTAATACATATTTAATAAAGATATGAATGACTATATTATACAGGGTTAGTTCTAATCAGTTAGCATCCAAAAAAACAGCTAAGTATTCCATATATTTTGCCCAAGGTCGATGAACTTTTAGTATGGAACACAAGATAATAAAAAAAATATATATATTTTTTGAAAAGATTTAGCTAAGAGATTGGTCCGCGCCTCGGGGGACCTCAGAGCTGGCGCATACTTTGCCCAGAGGCTAAGTATTGCCATTCAACGGGGAAATGTAGCCAGCATCCTGGGAACCTTACCGCATGGTGGCGATGTAGACGGCGTTTTTGTTTTATAGGTACTAGAGGGGTTTTTTAATTAAGTTTTTTTTTAAATATATTTATATATATATTTTATTGTAAATAAGTAGTTTTTAGTATATAGTTTAAATATTTATTTTAAATTTTGTACATATGTAAATATCATTAAATACGACACTGTTATTTAAAAACAAGATAATTCGCGATTTCAATGTTGGCCCCATAGTAAAAGTTGTTTGTTTTGATGTACAGAATATGCCCTTATGTTAATTCGGCTAGTGAAACGACAATAATATTGTGGTACAGCTAACTATATTTCAATATCTCCTCAATAACGTTCGTCCTTTCACAATATAATTTATCCAACCATCCCGAGCCCGCCAGCCTTCGAAGTTCCCGCTTTTTTTATTTTTTTTTATTTTTTGTTCTGGTGTTTGCATGTGTAAACTTCCAAACCTTACACTTAATAGGATGCTAACTGATTAGAACTATCCCTGTATATACTCTCACAAATGCTGTAAACATAAGTATAGACAAAAACTAGATAGTATCGAAATTGCGCCTGACCTTGTGCACAAATCACGTAACCCTTACGTGAAACAAAATAAATAAATAGGTGGCGCAATCCAGCGCATCTGCTTCCCAGCTACTGCACGGCCATGTGCACTAAATCAAAAAATATTTGTAAAGCTGTGCATAAGCTGATCCTTGTTAGTTTTTGTGTAATAGGATAAATATAGTCTATGTAGTTTATAAAGGCATAAGTTAGTTATTATTGACCATGTAGAGCTTTGAGCTACTATCTAGAGTTACAAACGAGCATAAAAAATTATAACGCCAAAACATGCCGACTCTTTGAACGACTTGAACTACGATAACACACAAGCGCCCAAGCATACATTTAACACTATACAAGCGACATAACCATAACGTCTAAATTGGATCTATTGTGAACTATATAATGCACGTATAGGTATGTACAACGGCACTCGGACGTTTTTTGTCTGTTTTCACTTAGAAATTGTAACTCTTTAGTTAGTAAAGCTCAATGATGTAGAGTTAAGCTTATGAACTTGTAAAAATACGACTTCTGAACTTATATAATCCTCTAATCAGATTTTGTATATATTTTTTCACATAATTTTCCTGTTCAAAAGATCTTAGTGGGGCGACACATCGCTGTAGTGGAACATATAAGTTATTCAGAAGGGGGAGATGTCGAGGAGAGAGGCCTGTCACTCATAAATTTGAAAACGTATCCTTGTTAGATATCTCCTGCTGCAAATCATCTCCAAGGATTAGGCCAAATAAAATTACTTACTTATCCTTGAATTTCAATATTCTCGTTCGTATATAAACAAAGAAGTAGTATGATGAATTTATTTTTTCACATCTATTCAAAAAGAGCTACTTTGTTCCTCGCAAACAGGGCAAAAAAGGGCTTTTTTTGCCTAGGAATGAAATGTGTTTTGAATTTGGCATGTGGGTAATATTGTTAGTAAAAGTTCCAATCACCAAAGAGATCAACCACGGACGTTGTATGAAACAAGTAACAGGCTGTATGACAAAGGAAGGCGGCGGAAAAAAAAAGAAAGAATTTCGTGACAACATAAAAAACGCGCGAAATGCATTTCGCCTTCAATCGTAACTTTATTGTTTACTCAAATAGAGTTTTTTTTACAATTATTTTAGTAAGTGTCTTCTACACCAATATAATAAAGAGGAAAGATTTGAATTTTTGTATGTTTGTAACGAATAAACTCAAAAACTACACGTCCGATTTCAAAAATTCTTTCACCATTAAAATGCTACATTATCTTTGAGTAACATAGGCTATATTTATTACTATAAAAAATAAGGGTACCTCTAAAACTTCAATAATGTAACCCATTTTTTGCCATAAAATGTCTTTTATCGCATCATCATGAGCCCGGAGACGTCCACTGCTTAACGAAGGCCGCCACACTGTACGACAACCTGCCATTTGCATCCACCGGTTGCCCGCGACTTTTACAATGTCGTCGGTCCACTTAGAGGCCTTCCTACGCTGCGTCTTCCGGTTCGCGGTCGCCACTCAAGAACCTTTCTTCCCCATCGGTTGTCAGTTCTTTGAGCGATGTGGCCTGCCCATTGCCACTTCAACTTGCAAACCTTGCGAGCTATGTCGGTAACTTTGGTTCTTTGGCGAATATCCTCGTTCCGGATTCTATCGCGCAAAGTAACTCCGAGCATAGCACTCTCCATTGCCCGTTGCGTGACTCTAAGTTTCTCCAACAGGCCAGCAGTTAAAGACCACGTTTCAGTTCCATATGTCATCACTGGCAACACACGCTGGTCGTATACCCTTGTCTTCAGACACTGCGGGATTTTGGACGAGAAGATATTACGCAATTTCCCGAACGCTGCCCATCCGAGTTGGATTCAACGGGCAACCTCTTTGTCGAAGTTGGACCTACCTAACTGAACAATCTGTCCATGGTAGTTGTATTGGTCAACAACTTCGAGAGTATCGTGCCCAACGACAACCGGTATGGGCACAACATGGACATTGGACATGATCTTTGTCTTGTCCATGTTCATTTTAAGACCCACCTGTTGGGAAACATTACTGAGGTCGCTGAGCATAGCATTTCATCGCATGCGCTGCGGAAACTATTATGATAGAACGAAAACATGTTCTACAATAATAGAGAACATATCAATATCTACAAAAAACATCGCAATACCATAGATCCAACTATTGTAGTTATGTCACTATAACTACTTTTTACATCTTAAAAGTAGATAGATTAGCCGACCAAACACAGACCATGTCATTCATACTTTTGAATTAATCCTTATCCGAATAAATAACTTCGTATTCAAGACTGTTTTAATACCTGTATATTACTTTTTGAATTATTCAAATCGGACATTCCATTCAAAAGATATTATAAATTTAACAATCTAAACAAATAAATGCGGCCGCACCGTGGCCGTGCGGCCCCGCTCAGCGCAGCGCGGGCAACGCGGCGAGGGAAGGGCACCGAAGTGCGGGAGAGGGGCGTGCACATCTATGAAATGGTTTCTTACCCGTGGTCCACGTACGTGTTCCACGGATACCTTTTTGTGCTGTTAGCCTACCCAATAGGTAAACCACGTGTAAATATAATATGTACTTAGTGCCCCTGGTTCACGCAATAGGTGAACTAAGCGGTATTACGCAATTCTTGGGATAAAAAAGTTGCCATGTTTTATTCTAAGGTAAAAAGTACCTCTAAACCTCTAGCACATTTTTTGTTCCAGTTAAAAAGTTATTTTCAGAACTACTTATAAATTATTTTACTGAACCTTTACTGTTAAATTTTATTCTCAGTTTTCAATGGTAAGTATTCATCAAAAGTTATTTTCAATGTCCTGCTTAAAGATACTTACTGTACGTTCACATGGGATATGTCATAATATGTATCTACGATTAATCCCAAAATGTTAAAAAAATTGTCCACCCGTGCGAAGCCGGGACGGGCCTTGAGTCCTCAATAAAAAGTGAGAAGTGAGTGTGAGTAGTGAGAATGAAATAAACGTAGGTACTATTCTTATCCATCACAGAATAAATAATAGTACTACACTGTACTTACTTATTTTCTCATTGAGGGTGATAAAAAGTAGAGTGTCCACCTCGGGATCAACACTATTTTAAGCTCGAGTACTTTGAATCCCTCGCTGCGCTCAAGATACAAAGAAACACTCGCCTTAAAAAAAAATGTTTATTCCCTTGGTAAACAATCTACTATTATCACCTAGTTTATTTAATTACTTATTGTGCTTATTGTGTAGTTGTATGTATGTAGTCTTATTGTGTAGTCTATGTTTGCTATAGCAAAGGAAAATAACAAAACTTACCGATCCTTTGTCTTTGTATTAGAATTCTCTGGGAAAGTGGAACTGACATAGAGACAAAGCCTCACACCATATCCACAATGGTTAACTGGATTAGGAAGAGTTATTGGCTAATTATATAATCTTACAGAATAGCCGAATGGAAGGTGTTCTATCAATTAGGGAGAAAGAGAGGTACATTTCCCTACATTTTTCTTATTAATTGGTCACAGGGGTCTGAATTCTGCTCATGAACCTGGAGCGTTTCAGGCGTTGCTGTGGCTCGTAACAACTTTTTTTAATTAACTTTACAATAAATTATAGCCTAAAGCAGTCTCAGGATGCTCACAGTGTAGCATTCTATTAGCTTAAGGTTTACTTAAAGCAATTGTCTCTAGACTTTCATCGGTCTGGTTAGAATCCTTTTGCTTTTGTGTAGTAGGTTAGTCGTGTGAGTAGTTAGATATCTAGTGTTGCAGCAGTGGTTTGCAGCAGTTCATATAGACTTATGCCCGAAATAAAATCAGACAAGTAGTTCCGAAGTTGGCATCGAACAAACTTACAAACTATATAAACTATATCCACTTTTAAATAATATTAGTGTAGATTCATAATCAAATATTTTTTATACGATCAAGTGACGAGACAAGCAAGACGTTCGCCTGTTAACTGTGTTGGTAACTGTAGCTGCTACTGTTAGAGGTGGCAGAGTTTTTTTTAATCAATCAATTGATAAGACGAGCAAGACGTTCGTCACGCCTGCCAGAAGTGCCAGAATTTGGAACTTGCGAACACAATTCTGCGCCGCACTGCACTGCGCTTGTCACCCTGAGATATTAGATGTTAAATCTCTTCATACCCAGTAATTTCTCTGGTAACATTGCCCTTTTAAACCGGGACACGGTAATGCTAGCATACTACTGCTTGGCGATGGATAACTGGCAAAAGTGTGGTCCTTCCCCAGGCGGACTCTGCAATAGAGTCCTACCGCTACAAAAAAAAACAATCTGCCAAAATCATAATCAGCCTTTTTAATTGTCCACTGCTGGACTTAGGTTTACCCTTGAAGGGCGAATAGGCCATTTCCAGCACGCTAGCCCAATTGCGGGTTGGTGGATTCACATACAGTTTTGAATATCTTCTCCGGATATAAGCAGGTATCCGCACATAAACTCCAAAGAGCTCATTGGGGCGGGCCTGGGTTTGAACTAGCGACCAACACAACACAAGTCAAGCGATCTCCCTATTGGGCTACCACGGCTTCTAGTGTAGATTGGTCTTATTAATTTACTTTGAGCAGATCAAAATATCACCGTGGACCTGGGTATATCCGAAAACTGCATCCATAACCACCGGAGGACGGACTGCAGCGTCCTCTTGGTTAACTGTATGGTGAGCATTCAGAGATCCCAAGCCACCTGCCAAGCGTGGGGATTATAGCAACCCCTCCCATTTTAAGGAGGAGGCCTTCGTCTAGCAGTGGACGTCTTCTAGCTGATGAAGTGAAGGGAAAATCAAGACATGAATTCAAATAACGTCCATTTTTATTCAACACTCGAAGGTCTCGTCGGTCGCCACTGAAATAAAAACGAAACCCTGACGTAATATTATAGAACAAACAAAACTAGAGCCGAAAAGGCTTGTTTACTAATGGAACCCGGTAATAGAACAACAGAATTGATTGCAGGTGTTATGGCGTAGAACGAGCCATTACCTTGACCGAGCTCTCTGAAACGGTCTGGCCGAAAGGTTTCAATGGCCTATTTTAGTGTTCACACATTCTCAAATTAATATTGGGATTAGGTTACCCATAACAAATATTTCTAAAAATATCAGTTTCTTTCTGTTTAACGATTAATTACATAAAACTTGCTTTATCATCATCATCGATCAGAAGACTTCCACTGCAGAACAAAGGGCTCCCCTTTAATAGGGATTGCCATAATCCCTACGCTTGGCAGGAGGCTTGGGGATAGCAGTGTTACCACCGATAACGGAGAGGACGCTGCTGCCCGCCCTCCGGTGCTTCTGCGGATTCAGTTTTAGTGTATACCCAGAATACCCAGCCAGGTCCCTTAGAAAATATACTTTTTTTTTTTTTATATAACTAAATAATAATAATAATTATTGTTAATTACTATAATGAACATGTACAACATAACATACATACATGTAAGTGTTATATGTTTATAGGCTTGCGTTTGACTTCCATCTCGTCTGATGATAAACGAAGATGCAGTCTACGATGGAGCACGCTTGCCTAGAAGAAACCGATTCACTCGTGACTTGAAGACACCCAGATTATAATTATCGGGATACACCCACTCGGGCAGCGATTTCCACTGTTCAGCAGTTCGAATAAAGAAAGTGGAAACAAACCGTTTCGTGCGAGTTTTTGGTATATCAACCATAAAACGGTGTCGCTTTGTCTAGGTCCTGGTCGGGCAGGGTGGCCAAAATGCTGGCTGCATTACCTCGCTGGCTTGGGAGGCTAACTTTCTGCCTGAAATAAAAAGGCCCAGCATTTTGGTCACGCGCGGATTATTTATCGATCTCAGATTAATGGAAGGTTTATTAGCTTTGCTTAGTTTGGGCTAGATGGCACTGTCTAAAAATGCCCCCCGATATTATTATTATTTTATTAACTAAAATTGAGTTCTGCTATTAGCATTATGCACCAAATTTTTGCATTGAGTAAGCAACTAACCGGCAACAAATCTGGTGTTGCTGTTAACTTATACGTGACTGTGATCATGGCCCGACTGCTTGTTTGCCTGTCTACTGGAAATACAGGGCTTAAGGGGAAAAAAAGACAGGTGGCGATAGTCATCATCATCAGCCAGGAGACGTCCACTGCTGAACGAAGGCCTCCCCCTATAGTACTGGCAATAATTAATACGATAATTAACTTCTAACATTATCAGCAGATATTTTTTTATAATTTCTGTTATTCATATTGCGAATTGACCTGGGTATGTCTTGCACCTGGGTATGTCCTAATACTGCATCCAGAACCGCCGGAGGACAGGTGGCATCGTCCTCTTAGTTAACGGTGGTGAGCATTCTGTGATCAACAAGCCACCTGCCAAGCGTGGGGATTATGGCAACTCCTCTGTATTAAGGGAGAGGCATTCGCCTAGCTGTAGGCGTTATCCGGCTGTTAAAGAAACTTAGAAAAAAAATATATTTTTTTCATTGACTCGCTAAAATGTATAATTAGTAATCACCAGTAACCATCACCTATCTTCATTTTCGGGAGAGCTATACCTTTTCACCCTATACCTACTTGTATTAAAGAAAGTTGCCCTATTTGCCGTTATAGTCTACGACGAACTCGTTTTGTCGACTTGACGTCGTTTGTAATTAACTATTCATTGTTTGTATTTATAAAGGCAGGCTACACCATTATGTGTACACCATACGGCCTATTAAGGCCGTATGTTACAGCGCACGATGCAATTAACTTATGCAATTATAGGTAAGGGCAGGGCTTCTAACCTAACAGTACTATACTCGTATTCATAATCAAATGGACTAAACTGACAGATAGAAATGTCACTTTTCAAAATAATGTTGCCTGCTAAAAAACCATAGTGATGGATATTGTTAAGTTTATATCGTAGAATAGTTCGTAAGAATTATTGAAAAATTATTAAGTGCCGTTAAACATTTAAAGTGCTGCCAGTGGAAGTGCAGGTAGAAAAGGAAAAACATATTGTGTTAAAAAGTTGTTCTGTAAATTGCTACACGGAAATGTAACATTATTTTCATGACTTTAACCTTGGAAAGATTGAAATAGTACAAAAGTAAGGAACTTCACCTTTTACAAAGACTAATATAAATATATCGAATTAGTTCATAAGTATGAAATTATTTAGTTTGTTAACGTAACTTCTAAAGTTAGTAAAAAGATTAAGTTTCTTAACATATGTTAATAAACTTAATATTTTTATCCCAGCACTATTTAAATTTTGCAAAAAAGTTGCAACACTCTAAATGTCAGTTTGGTCCGTTTAATTAAGAATCTGAGTATAGGTACATACAAGAGATTAACTCCCATAGAAAACACGTCTAAATGTAGATAGAATACATGGGTACCGGGGCAAGCTATTTTCATTTTACAAGAAATACCGTAAACTTAAAAATCAAAACCTTATCTAAATACAAAATTCCATCCAAATCATTAGAGCCGTTAACGAAAAACGTGAAATAAATGTATAATATACTAGTGGACCTGGCAGATATTGTCCTGCGCTGAAAACCAAAACATCCTGTAATCCGATTGCAGCGCCACCTACCTACTATATCAAGTAAAGTTCCCACGACTGTATTATGGCACGAAAGGACTTGACCGTGACTTACTGTAAATGACTTTCATTGTAAATAGGACATTTATGACTGAAGAGCTGCTGTACCGCTTGGCTCGTTGAAATTTTGCAGACACCGCTGTCCTCACCACTAAAATATAAAGTCGTCCTGCCTAGATCGATAAAAAACACGATATAAATGACATCGACCTGTAAGGTCAACATAAACAGCGATGATCCCTTAGCATTGCCTACATTAATAATACTTCTATAACAATGTCTATAAAACACAATGGAAACGTCGAACTTTGTTTGTTGAACTCCAAGTTCTGAAGGTTACGTCACATCGTTTTCATCATCTGTTGACTCGTCTTCAGAACTTGTCTATAGGGCTTTCTTAGTTTATTATGTCTGTTGAAGTTTTACGGAGTCCTTTGATGTTAGTTTTATAAAGGTTCTTTTTTATCAAGCTGATATTATAAATGTGAACGTGTTTGTTACATTTACGCGACTTAGGTTGAAGTTTAAGAATTGAACTTTTTACGTTCTGTGTCTTATATTATGCAGAATTAAAAACCGGCCAATAAATCTGGGGAACCGTACGTTTAGTTTGTAGGTAGAGTATAAGTGAAATCATAATAACCATGTAATATACTTGTACATATCTTAACTTATTATCATTATGCAATGCAGTGACGAGATGGGCGATATACTTTCGCCTGGTGGTAAGCAAATGCTTGCCCTTAATACAGTGTCAGAATTGTGAACTTGCGAAAAAATACCTTCTTTTGACTGCACTGCGTTTGTCACCCTGAGATACAAGATGTCAAATTTCTTAATGCCCAGTACCTAATATACTCGTAGATACCGTCAATAGTAGTATCTACCAGATAAACTAAAACATGGCTCGGTACTTTCTAGTCCTTAGTCAGTTAGTTAGCTACCACTCTCAAGTTGTAAAGTCTCCAAACACTTATCAGGGAGTTCCACTATCGTTTGCAGCTCTAATTCCAGGCTAGGCAGTTAACCAACTTCGACGTCACCATCACTTAATATCAAGTGATCTGTGATCAAAATCCTAGCATCAACCATAAAAAATTTCATACTCCTTAATCTCTCTAAAGACCCTGTCAAAGCTTAACGACTATTCCGTTGAATAGAATTATAAAACCAGTTGATATTCAAATTCCTGCCTATATAACGCAGATTTCGCGCCGCTGTTTAATCTAGATAGTTAATTACTAATTCTAACTGTTTAAGTTTAAAGGTCTACTTGCTTATTTATTGATACTAGGGACGCCTGGCGAGATAAAACACGGAGTGTCTACTAGAATTTTAACGCTAAATTACCAAAAATACGCAGATCTACTTTTGTACAACATGTAGCAAAAAGGTGTGACAATACTATAGGTTATGTACCAACTTTACTATGGGGCCAACAATGAAATCGCGTTTAAAATAATCTGCTATTCCATATAAAAGTTCACTGCACATCAACAGCCGGAAGACGTCCATTGCTGGCCTCCCCCTTAATAGGGAGGGTTTGCCATGATGCCCACGCTTGGCGGCTGGCGGATCGCAGAATGCTCACCACCGTTAACTAAGAGTATGCTGTTGCCCGTCCTCCGGCGGTTCTGGAAGCCGTTTTGCTTTTGTTACCTAGGTCCAAAATTTCACTGACCTTTTTTGTTACCATGGACAAAATGTCTTCGAGCTCGTAAGGCTAGCTTTGAAATTCGACTTAACAAATTCTTAACGTGTGGGTTCCTTCAAGGAGTTACCTCTCTAAATTGGTTAGACCTATTTATAACATATTATTTCTTTTGGTCCATGTACACGTTCCATAACTAGCTATGAAAGAAGATTTTTTCTTCATTGATTCGTAAATCGTTATTAAAAAGGAATATTTTTAATCCATGTAACTGTGTTTCGTAACCAGCTACAAAAACGGATGAAATTTTCTTATTTTAGTAACCAGGGACGTAAAAGCCATATTTTTTTCATCTTGGTAACTACAGTTACTTATTTTAGTAACCAGGGACGTAAAAGTCATACTTTTTTCATCTTGGTAACTACAGTAACGAAAATGGATGCTATTTTTCTTATTGTCATAACCGTTACTAGCTACGTTTTGCATATTATATTCAAAGTAAACAATATACTGATTTACATTACTTCATTATCGAAAGCCATCTTTATCCCACTTCTAAGCCAGCTGTGCTTTTCTATGCCACCGGCTTCAATCCTATGCTAATCTAGTACCAAGTACTCAAGAAGACGAAGCACGCTCCACTAATTCGCTAAAGCGCTTTCAATGTAGTCTTGAATGCAGTCAATAAAGCAATATGAACTACTAATTTTAGCTACAGTTTTGTGTTTAGGAATAAGGGAAAGTACAGAGAAACATAATTAATGCCTATAAAAATATGATTTTTGTGCTGCAAATCTGGATTATACAATGTGTAACAAAAAGGTTCAACAATACTGAAGGGTATGTGTGTATTCGTCATTATAAACAACTTTTACTATAGGCAAACCCTGAAATCGCGAAGAAAAAATCAGCTGTTGTATTGTTGAACCTTTTTGTTACACATTGTATAATGTTTCAAAATATAAATGAGTACTAGTAAATAAATCACATGGTACTTTACCAATGCATCAACTGGGATAACCTTAGGAATCTTTAGTGATACAACCGTGTCGGTACATTTTGATTGTTGTGTTATTTCACATTTTTTGTAAATGTGCGAGATAAATAGAATAATAAGTATAATTAAGGCTGAAGTCGAAAAAATGATTAAAAAAATGTCACCCTCTACATTACAAAACCCGTTATTAGTCTATGTTCTAGACTGCTGATTACTAAAACTGAGTGTGTGTGTGTGTAAAGTGCAATACTAAATAAATAATAATCATATAGTTCTGACGTCATCAAACCGTTTGATTTATCTAAGATAGAGAGCTGACTCCTACATACAGTTTAAGGGCCATGGTTACACACTACCATGCAAAATAAATGTCGTTCTTATATCGATTGCATAATACGGAACTATGGGTAGGCACGAACCTGTAGCATGAACTAGAGCTTATCTTAAGCCGGTCGAGTTTATGGAACCGATTCGATTGATTTAAGTCCATAGCTCTATAACCAAAATGGAAACTGATCAGGATAAGACTTTAAAGGATCTTTTACTAAGTACGTGCTAATACTGCTGGGATCAGAGATTCTGCCAATAAGCAGAAGTGTGTAGGTTGCGCGGTTTTAAGGTACTGTCTAGGATGGAACTCAACATAGAGCCACCAGGACATGGGCTGGCTATAAAAAAAAATACGAAGTAAAATTTTTGGTCATACAGTTTCTGCAAAAAGTTGTAAAAACATTGAAGTCGCTATACAGGGTTAGTCTAATCCTGCTGATTAGAACAGTACGGTACTTTACGGTACCACGGAGGTATTTCTCTCGCTATCATTATCAAACGAATGCATTGATTTCCTAATTATGTGAAGTAAGTCATTTGGCATTTCTTCCTGCCCTGCAGGGTCAAATGAGTTTTGGTGAGACAGTGAAAAGTGACAATTATGACAAATCGCGATCCCGAACAGTTACATGATAAGCCTGCAGTTAGCATCCTTTTAAAGGGCAACATCAAACCAAACGAGCTTTACTATGGGGCCAACATTGAAATCTCAAAAAAAAACAGCCATTCCACACAACCATCCATCCATCTTGGGCAAAATGTATGGAACAGATGTTTCTTTTTGCGATTTCAATATTGGCCGCATAGTAAAAGTTGTTTCTTGTGATACGTACAGAATATGCCCTTAAAAGGATGCTAACTGATTAGAACTAAACTAACCCTGTATATGGTCCATAGACATCATCGTTTTTGGAATCGATTCCAATGCGGCACATTTTTTGCGACGTGTAATTAGGATCCGACACAAAAAGCCAAGTTCCTAATTACAGTGTAGGGGCAGAGTTACGAGCGCTGCAGCGGCTGCGGTAAATTGTTTTGGGGACCGTTTAAGTTGGCTCTGAACTTCTGTGATTTCGTAGAAACGTTACATAGTTGCCAAGTGTTTAACTCAGCGCGGGTTCTTTTTAACCGACTTCAAAAAAGGAGAAAGTTCTATGTTTGACTATAAATATGTTTTTTTTTTTAAAGTTTTTAACCGATTTTTCTTTCAGTTGTGGACCGAATAAAAATATTTTATTTTATTTTAAAGTTCTTACACTCGAGGTGGTCCCATATTAATTTGAAGTAGTTTTTTTTTTGTTAATTTACTTGGTAAGTAACTCATTGGTAACACTGAGGAACAGGGCGAGAATCTACTATAAAAGAAGAGAGAGAGAGGGATCAATAGAAAAAGTTTACAGACTAGTCGGTCGTCTGCGCAAGGTTTGAAATCAACATGATAAACTCACGTTTCTCGCTTTCAAATTATCACGGCTCCTATAAAGTTGCGCAAATGGAATTACGCACGGATTTATGGTTCAAGAGAATTATCATTCCCTTCCAGTGAATGCTACGGAGAATAACAAAATTAGCTAAATTAGAATACTTGCTTCAGTAAACACCGAATATTACAAAGTAGGTATATTTTTTTTGCTTTCCTAGTGCTAATTTACTCTAATATAGATAGATAGAAACTCTTTATTGTGCACACCAGTAATCAAAATAACAATAGAAACGAGAACCTTATGACTTAGTGCCACAAGTGGCGGTCTCATAGCTAACAGTGATAAGTTTTTTTAAACTTATGAAATCACTTTAGTAAATAAGGCTATAATAGCACCAAGCCAACATTTTTATTGGTGCTGTTTTGGGAATATGCTATAGGTGCTCATTTCATGGGTGCTCAAAAAATTTGTGCTCAATCGAGAATACCCTGGTTTATTTATATACGTAAATTAAATTAATTTGTTTGACGATTTTAAGAATAATAAAAATTTGCATATTTTTATAGAAATTATCATGGAAGCCACTTTTTCATTTCACTAAGAAAACGAAAGTGTAGATTATTTACTTGGAGGATCTAGCTCTCTCTATCTCATTAACTCTAAGGCGGGTAAGTGTTTGGAATGCTTGCATTTATTTCAGTTTGGCATTCTAGCCCCGTTCAAGACATTTTTCTTTCAATTACTTTTCGTTGAAGGAACATCGCGAAGAAACCTGCAAAGGTGCAAATGTTTGGAGTAGACATTCAAAGGCGTATAGGAGTCCTCCGGACCGCAACTAGGCCAACGTGTTGGATATGGCCCAATCGCTATTAGAGGGTGCAGGATCTACAACAGAGGACTATTTTACAAAAAACTGGCTATTTTTAAAAATCACTTTCCATATTGTGTTGCTAATAACACACTAAAGCGACTGTACGTGAACGTTTTTATGCTATAAAAAAATAAAAAACGGGGTTCACATGTTCTACTTACGTAATACATAGTTGCAATGTAATATATTAGATTAGACTGTGCTAAATGCAAAGTGAGTTGAACTTAAATCGATCAGTACAGACGTCGGCGGTGTAAGCGAGATGTATAAGAATGTAGATCTTTGTAGATAAAGTTTACCTACGCTGCCGACTCAGAGTAAACTTGGGAATGAAGACCCTATCGCACTGCGACCCCTTTGCGTAGCGTCACACCATCTGAATGTCGGCAAGAAACAAAAGGAGCGGTTACCCAAGTCGAGAGTGAGAGAGCTGGATGTAGTGAGCTGTAGATGAGCTTTTGTAGTGGTAGGACTCTACTGTAGAGTCAGCCTGGGGAAGTACCACACCTTTGCCAGTTATTCAAGCGCCAAGCAATAGTGTGTAAGCATTACTGTGTTCCGGTTTGAAGGGTAATGTTACCATATAATAATAATTGCGTATGAACAGATTTAACATCTGATATCTCGGGTTGACGAACGCAGTGAAGTGCGGCACATGATTGTTTTCGCAAGTTCAAAATTCGAAGGTCTTGCTCGTCTTGTCAATTGATAGTATTAAAAAAAACCAAGCCCAAGGTATATAGACAGGTATATAATCAAAGCACTAACGGTCTGTAGTGCCACGCAGTTGCCCTACGGGTAAGTCAGTAAGTCACGGCAAAAGCAAAGTGGCTAATAGAATTTGGACACAAGACATGAATGTGCGTGATGTTCTAATTTCTAGTATTTATATAGTACTGGTGGTTTGATCAACTAATAGTACCTAATTGATGATTTAGTTGTGAGTAACTGGTCATTGTAAAAGTCGCGGGCAACCGGTGGATGCGAATGGCAGGTTGTCGTACAGTGTGGCGGTCTAAGGGGGAGGCCTTCGTTCAGCAGTGGACGTCTCCGGGCTGATGATGATGAACTGGTCATTTTATCATGCACATGCTACTATAGTGATCAAAATAATGACGGTAACTCTAACATCAATTACTATCTGTCGGATGACATGTTAAATTGGTGGTCCCGGTTAACAACAACTGTCAAGCCATGACTATTCCGGTATAGAAACTTTCGTTAGTATGAGATTTCCAGAAAAAAACCTACGGTCCTGATTTTTTAAGGCGTTATTAGGCATGATTAAGTTATCTTAATTTTATCGAATACAGTTTAGTAGTTTGGTTTTTAAAACAAAATAACTGGAAAAAGTGTGTTTTTTCCTATATTTCAGAGACCTTACTAGTTAGAGGTATATAGCTACATGGGATTATGTAAGCGTTAAATATATTGTGTAAAATGTAAAGTGACATTTAAAATTTGTTGACTACACTTGACAAAAGATTTCGGGAAGCACATTAGCCTTAACACTGCGCCGGCCTTTACGAACTTACTTACTTTTACAAGATTTTGTACCAAACCTATGTTTTTTTCACATCAAAATGAGCACTTATATATTCTATAGACTTGTGAAACGAATGAGGTGCGGTCCCAAGTGGTAAGCAATTAATTAATGATTGAAAACTCGACCGAAGAACGAAATATCCTTATTTATGTGACAGGCTTCGTAAACAAACAGCTGGGCGCCGCCGCCACGAAAAAGATCCAAACGCCGTACCTAAAGTATTTTACTAAAATATAAAATTAGATTTTCGTACAGGGCCGTAATGATCTTTTCATAATCAAATAACGGTAACAAAAAACGCTCTCGTGACGGTAAGAGATAAAGCTTTGTTCATGATTATTGCACGGGTACTCGGAATTGGAGTACCGAACATAGGCCAGGGTTGTTTAAGTCATATTGGCGCTTGTTACTTAAAGACAATGTCTTAAAGACAAGTAAATCCATGTCATGGATTTACTATAGATAAAGATACAAAAATCTTTATTGCCTAAAAAATATATACAAATGCTAGTATTTATGTAAAATGCTATTTTTGAAAAATTATCCTAATTACACATGAAAAACACACAAAAACGTGGTGTCTGAATTCCTCTCTGTGACATGGTTATGGTTCATTTACATCCCTCAATTTATTTTTTACCAAGATCGAGGTATGAATTTTTTTCTACTTCTTAGGTCTCTTTATAATCCGCTATGATTAAAGGCGAGCTGACATTTACTGTAAAAAAAATACCATCTAAGAAAAAAAACCGAATCAAAGGCGAATGAAATAGGTAATAGATATTTTTTTTTGTTCGATTGATTCTAATATTTTAATTATAGGAAAGTACCTTTATACTGTTCCGAATGGTGAAGTCTCGTGTTCTATAGTTTTATAGTTATATCGTGCCTAAGTAAACAACAATGTATCTTTGGATTACAGCTTTAAACGTAAAAGTTATTATTATATCTATATGAGATGGGGTGGAATCCATGGTTGCCTGGTAGAAATCGCTTTGAGTGATAAGGACGCCACTTTTACACTACTCTATGATGTGCGCATTGTAACTTTTAGCCTATTATAAGTTTTGGTGTTAGGTACACTACACAATCACATCACATATCATCAGCCAGAAGACGTCCACTGCTAGGCGAAGGCCTCTCCCTTAATATAGGGAGCGGTTGCCATAATCCCCACGCTTGGCAGGCGGCTTGGGGATTTCAGAATGCCCACCACCCTTTACCGAAAGGACGCTGCTGCCCGTCCTCCAGAGCTAATAGATGCAGTTTTAGGGCTTACCCAGGTCCACAATAACGATTGACTTTTAAAAACAAAAACATTTAAAAAAATTGCCAAAGTTGATATAAAGAGAGAAAAAAAGTTATTAACCCAGCGGTATGGAAGATATTTGGGAGCGAGTCATTTATCCCGTACGCGGACAAAGTCGCGGGTGACGTCTAGTTGATTCATACACTTATTTGCGCAAGTTTATTACGTATAGTCAGCGACAATTATAAGATGAATGGACGGGAAATAAGAGCACGGATTTTGAAGACTATATGTTGAGCGCCGGCTCTCCACTCGCTTCAGTCATACTCTGCCTTTGCGACATGCGAGCCATACAATACGACAATACAAACTTCTAATAAATGTACATGTGGTCTCTTTTTGTCATGCAGTAAATAGATTCGCTATCACTTTTTTCCGGCAAATGTAATATGCATACTTTTAGCTAGGTATGCTTGATGGTGTTGTCTTGTTAATTTTGGTCGATTTGCAAGCGCTGGGCCCGTCCATTCCATTATCATCGTCGCTGCGTATATTGAAATAATTTAATTATCCAAAAGAAACGGTTATGATTAAACTATTTTAATTCATTGCAAAAGTTTTGTTTACAAAGTGCTCCATAAAATCTAAACTCTCTTTGAAATGTTAAGTTGCAGTCTGATAAAAGTAACATTTGCAATTTATTTTGTACTATATCCAGTTTTAGTAGTTTCGGCAAGTTGAGCGGCGCCGTCTATGTGTCCTCAGCTATTTTACAATAAATTTTATTCCAGCCCAGCCACTAAAATTTTATGGAATAATAAAAAGTAATTGTTAAGACTGTACTTTTTTGGTGTACTTTTTATATTATTGTAAATGTGAATATTTACATACACTACGTAAATTTGTACAAGCATAACATTTTGCTACACAAGTTATATCATAATAATTACAATCTTTGTACTTAGAGAAGTTTTTGAGATAAGTAGCTATAAAGATTAGATCTCTAATACTTGATCGTCATGACCTTGAAAATCGATAATTTTCGATAAGTTTATGTGATTATTTACAATTATTTAATTTTTTAACATTTTAGATTTTTTTATTTTTACTCTAAGTATTAGTTAGGAGGGTATTTACCGTTATATTTTATGTTGTGAATTGGGCTCAAATATTTCAGTCTATATACTTAGAGCAAGCAACTGGAGCTTGATTACCAACATTAATCACGGTAATTTATAATCACCCCGTAAATTATCACATCACAGTAATAAATAACAATAAAACAGAAAGTAGTGGTGTGGTTAGTTAAAAACAGTGTTTTTATACTTACTTATACGAAAAACCCAGTCTTTTTTGATACACGATATTGGTATAAAAGTTAGATACATACCAACTGAATTTAGCGCAAGGAGAGAAGATTATAGCGAGTCTCTGAGGTCAAGCTAAAGATAGGTACTAAGGTTTCTACCTCTATAAAGGGGCAAATTTTGTTGTAGTAACGCTAATATGGATTGTATTACCACCATCAGCTAGAAGTCATCCACATAGGGGAAGCGTTGGGATAATGCACAGAAAAGCGAAGGCCCTACTCTTAGAAATATGTTATAAAAAAGAGGTAGACTTTGAGCTAATTTGAATTGTACTATAGTTTGATAAGACACTGTGTCCAGCTACCTACCGTTTGACCTCTAGAGCTTAATAACTCACATACGGTTCGCATTTACTTCTCTCTTCAGTGGGATAATGGCAACCCCGAAAGTGGGGGGGGGGGGGACCTGGGGTTCGCAGAATGCTCACCACCGCGCCTTTAACCGAGAGGACGCTTCTGCTCTCCGGTGATTCTGGATGCAGCTTATGGACATACCCAGGTCCTAGAATATAGACTGTAATAGACTGTAATATGTATGTAACATTTATTATAAAAGACATTGTTATTATTTTTTTAAGCATTAAAAATATATACCAATAAAACCAAGAATATAGCTCTTTAAAAAATAACAAACTGGAATTGTGCACACATGTAGATAAAGTATAAGTCAATAAAATAAAAAATCTCAACTTCAAATATAATTAATTTTAGAGGAGCTTGTATGCCCAATGTCCCCATCCTCAGTACAGCCATGAGTCAACCATTCCATTGAATTCACTTCGTCGTTATTGCACTGTGATTTCAGTAAAAGATTTCCGATACATTTTGTTTCTTTTGATACCATTCGATCAATAGCACTTCGATGGATTGATATAATATTTGTACGTATATAAATGTTGAGTGACAAATAGCATGTAAAAGCGTTAACAGGGCATAGGAAAGTGGATAAAATGGTAGAAGAAAGGAGGGAGAAAAAATATTTGTCAAGGTTTGACATGATGACGGGTCTATTATAAAAAATAATGGATTTGGTTACAGGTAACGCGCTTTTTAAAGATAGTCTTTATGTATTTATGAATGCTATTTGTACCTACTTCACTTTTATCCGTATTAAGACAATAGTAGATTCTGACAGTGTGTTCTATTTTAAAGGTTTTTTGTTAACAGAACTACACTAACTAAAGTATTGCTGTCCTAAGCTAACATGCCTAGTAAAAAAGTGACAGCAATATTTTGATGTTTAAAATATTGCTGTTACTGTGACACAACTACAACTGAACTGTAGAACTGTCAACTCAAGCCTTCAAAATAGGACACAATGTGTCAGAATCTACTATTGTCTTAATACGGATAAAAGTTAAGTACAAATAGCATTATTACTATTATCATTATTATTAATAAATACATACAATGTACGCTAAGATGTTTATTACCTGCGTAGATGAGTTGTGTCCCCCGCCATAATGACTAGACGTAATCAAGGTACTTAATTGCTGTGATCGCTACCAGTCTTTCACTTCCAAATGTCCTGTAATACGTTGCCGCTAATCGAGTGTTTTTTAGAAGAAAAAAAACGTGATATAATGCCTTCCTGTGTATTTAGACATTGTAAAAACTACACAGGTAGGTACTGTGAGAGACAAACAAATATTTTTAATTTCACGCGTAAGTACTGAATTTTAATTGAAATGTATAAAATATATATTTATTATAACTTAGACGGCTGTTGTCACTTTGAAATGGAGGAGCGAGATGGATAGATCGTTTATGTGAGAGAGTGAAAAGGAGTCACACCGCACGGCGCGGGCGCTCGCTCTGGCCTATCAACTTGTAGCCAATTACGCCGTAAGATAAATTTGATATTTGTCTCTTTCTAACATCAGGTGTGGCGTATAAAGTCTTCCATATTGTTTTCTTTTCTTCAGTAACTGCATAAGAAACATGCTTATGTATATTTATACAGGGAACTTCTAGTCAGTATTTATAGCAGTGTTGCTCGACTATAACTACTCTAAACATTTCAAGTCACTGGATGTAGGTGATCTTTTGCATACGTGATATTTTTATAATTTACACACGCTTCGCTCGTCGGGCGCTAATAGTTTATGGTTGTATTAGATACTAGCGTGTGTAAATAATCTACATTTCATCACTAATGACACAAGACTAAAACAAATATTGAGGAAAAATCATCGGTTATACTTCCCAGCTATCTACTGGAAAGCTAAAGCATTTAAAAAAGTTTCAGTTTTATTTCCCGCTAAAAAAATAAGCAAAGCACCAGGGTCACACCAAATAGGTTTTACATATGATTAATTAGTTGTTGACTTCATTTCACAGAGTGAAAAGTTTCCGTAATGTTCTTTCAGTAATTTTCTAGAGTTAAACGATGGTAAAACAACGTGTTAGGTATTCATCCTAAAATATATCCTGTAATATTATTCTAATACTAAGCACTTCCAAAATTCAATTTATCATCATCATTGTCAGCTTATTGTGCCCTTTACATAAGCCTATATACAATGTGTAAAAAAAGGTTCATCATTTACTGAAGGGTACGTATGTACTCATAATTATGAACAACTTTTACTAAAGGGTCAAACCAGAAATCACGAAAAAATATCAGCTGATCCATACATTTTGTCCAAGGACAGTAAACTTTTTGTATGGAACAGCTGATATTTTTCGAGTTTTCAAGGTTGGCCCCATAGTAATAGTTATTCATAATGATGAGTGCATACTCTTCAGTAGGTATTCTTGAATCTTTTTGTTACACATTATATATACTCAGCTTTTTGACAAGTAATGAATATAGTGATGTTAAAATCTGAATTTAAAAGTAGGTATATACCTACTTTCATTTATACACATTTAGGCAAACAAGTTTGAACCCACTTTATTATAATTCACATGAACCATTTTGACATTAATTTAATTAGCAAAACATTTTCTGATTTAATTATTATTCAGCGTACGCGCTAACCACGATGTGACGAGTGCCTAATAAACTTGTGGTAGCAACATTTGCTCATTTGAAATGGAGAATAATTAACTTAAGACAGAATCACAAAACGAATCGTGTCAAAACAAGCAGATTTATGCTCAACTAGATGCGCCTCTCTGTTTCACTCGCGTGATGATGAGGATGGTGATAAAACCTAACCTATATGTTATTCCGCGAAATATGCTATCTCCATTCCAAGTTTCATCCAAAACCGTTCAACCGTTTGGAAGTGAAGTGTTAACAAACATACAAACATACCGACGAACTTTCGCATTTATAATATTACTGTGATGATAGGTAAAACCAGATAAAACCCTAATAAAACTGGTAAGCTGGTGCTACTGGTGTTGTCTAAGGTCACCGCACCTTAAACCGCGTTGACACGATCTGAGTCAGCTCGGTCCGATCGCACTCGTACGAGTAAGCTTCATACGAGTGTCTTAGGATTGCTGTTGACATTACATAGTTCACTCGGATCGTTTTCTTCATTATTTTTGTTATTGCTCGCAGTCAAATCTAGTTGTGTCACTGTCAAACCACTTTGGTTTTCTATTATCCACCATTTTATTTCACTACTCGTACACGAGCTAGCTCGGAAAAGTAGAGCGCGGTCCGAGTCTACTCAGATCGGTCAACATCACCCGAGTGCGCTCGAATTCTCGGTTGCCACAATACGAGTGTAGTCCGAGTAGGTATCCGAGTGGGATCGGATCGAGCTGACTCGAGTCAACGCGGCTTTAAACAACACCAGTGGAATACTCGTATGGGCAATTTTTTCATTTATAATTTCCTGGCATTGCTTACATGGTAATGGAACAATGGTTAGAGCAATATGGACCTGATATTGAGGGACCAGGTAACTGATACTTTTCGTATACAGTAAATGTGATATTAAATAGTGTACAGCTATCAAAAAAAGCTATAACTTAAAAGCCAATAATATTTATATTTTAGAACTCTGTATTTAAAGGCATAGGACATTTCCCATACGCAGGTGGCCTAGGGGTTCAAATTTCCTATACCTCCGTGCATGCACTAGGCCAAAATATCACATGCCTTCACCTAATGCTATCTATCTATCAAGAATTTCCATACGAGACAACAATCCATAGGTAACAATGTAGATGAAATATCACCTGCAGGTAAGATTTTACTAAAATGCGATCTCAAAAGCCTACGGCCTAGCGCCCTCGTAGCTCTTAGCTATTTGCGTTTCTCGATGGAGTGTCGAAGCTTGTAGTTGGCTACGTACAATAAAATTTCTCAGTTTTTATTAACTGGTCTAACTCTACGGGACCCCTCCCGTAGATTAATGGCTATAAAAATATCAAAGTAGATCTAATGGGGATCCACATAGCGTTTTTTCCGAAAGGTGGCGTATCGTCGATGCGGCCATAGCCAAAGTCAACTGTCAATTTCATCCATTTCTAATAGTCTAGTAATTTCTCTGGTAACATTGCCCTTCGAACCGAAACATAGTAATGCTTGCATACTACTGGTTGAATAAGTGGCAACGGTTTGGTAGGCTTCCCGAGGTGGACTCTGCAATTTTTTTTTCTTAGTTGTTGGCATCGCACTTTGTGCATTCTGCCAGTGTCAAGTTTATGAATTTTCAAGTTTTTTATTAAAATCAAGTCAAATATGTCATGAAATCACAGTTAGTCACACGAATTTAGTCATAGTCGAGTCCAAGTCATGCCCTAGTAAAGTTGTGGCGACTTTACTATGAGCTTCTACGGAGTTTTGAAAACAACACGAAAATACATGTTTCACCACATCATATCACTTGCCCACACTCGTGCATGTAATTCAAAACTCAATGAATAAAACACCACCATTTTTAATCATGAATTCGCGATAAAACACAAGTTTAAGAAAATAATAGAATGCAACGACATGATTTTTCCGTGTTCCCCGCCAAAAGTCCCTCTGCAATATCGCCGTTGGCTGACGCTTGCTGGAGAGTAGTATAAAATCGATTTCCGCAACCGTCAAGTGTAAAAAATTTAACCAAAAATTAACGAAGGCTGCCAACAACTATTGTACAGAATTGGCGAATGTTATTTATAGGTCAGGTCGAACCTACTTCATATTCGTTGACACTCTCAGTTTATATGCTAATCCAGTGCTTTATTGTCTCGTTGGGGGAGAGATATGCCCGGAAGAGTGAACTGAATTAATATAATTCCTATATCACAGATATTTTGAAAAAACAAACATCTATAACATTTACATATGTACAAAACTTAAAATAAATATTTAAACTATTTACTAAAAACGACTTATTTACAATAAAACATATAAAGAAATAAATAAAAATAAATAAAAAACCTACAAAATAAAAACGCCGTCTAGATCGCCACCATGCGGTAGGGTTCCCAGGATGCTGGCTGCATTACAGATATTTTTGATTTTCTTGTTATTAAAAACTGACACGGTCACCAATTTCACACACACACACTCCCACTCCCTGAAATCATCCCCCTCCCAAAAATCATGTTTTTATTAAGCATGCCATTATAATTATTATTTTTAGTTGAAACTAAACTAAATTAGTTTAATGATATAATCTTTTTTACTTTGTGCTACATCTGCACTATTGGCATTTAGTTTATTAAGTCATATATTTGGGAGAGGCCAAATAACAAACACAGTAATTAGTTCTGGATTCAGTATTACACTTTGTCAAAATGTATGTCCAATAAATATATTTGTATTTATATTTGTATAATTAATCTTTTTATGATTGGATACGTCTTTATGATATTGGCTTGGCTTACATTTTTATTTTATTATTAATTGCGTTATTTTTGAAATAAAAATATACTTAAAACCACTAGCTGTCGTATTTTTTTTTGGGCGAAATGAAGCTGCCAGGTACAAGCTTTTTCACACCAAGCGATATGAATTTGATATTGTCGACAGCCATAAGACGTCTACTGCTGGACGAAGGCCGCCCCCTTAATAGAGGGGTGTTGCCATAATCCCCACGCTTGGCAGGCTTGGGGATCCAATGTTGTTGAATGATGGACGATGAAGATTATACACTTACATACATACTTATCAATATATATAAAGGCTCTGTCCTGACTGACTGACTGACTGACAGACGACGCACAGCCCAAACCGCTGGTTGTACAGCCTTGAAATTTGGAGGGTGTATTTGTCTCGATGCGTAGGGGTGTACTAAGAAAGGATTTTTCGAAACTCGACCCCTAAGGGGGGAAACGTTATGAAAGTCCTTTGTTTTTGTACTTTTAGTCACGAAAATATGTATTTGGATAGTTCGTTTAAAATAAAAAATATTTTTTGACAGGGAGGATTTAAGGGGGGAAAGGGGGTTGGAATGTTATATGGAAAGTTGTTTGTTTTTGAAGTTATAGTGAAAAAATTTATATTTGGGTAGTTCATTCAAGTAGTATTCATTCGGGTAGTGGGGGGGTTGAGGGGCGTTTGGGGAGTTGGGGGGAGTTGGTAGAGTCGGTTAGTTGGTAGAGTCGGTAGAGTCGGTAGAGTGGGTAGAGTCGGTATAGTCGGTAGAGTCGGTAGAGTCGGTAGAGTCGGTAGAGTTGGTAGAGTCGGTATAGTCGGTAGAGTCGGTATAGTCGGTAGAGTCGGTAGAGTCGGTAGAGTCGGTAGAGTCGGTAGAGTCGGTAGAGTGGGTAGAGTCGGTAGAGTCGGTATAGTCGGTAGAGTCGGTAGAGTCGGTAGAGTCGGTAGAGTTGGTAGAGTCGGTAGAGTCGGTAAAGTTGGTAGAGTGGGAGGAGTTGGGGGGGGGGGGGGGGGCTAACAAATGCTCGGAATTATCTAAAGTGGTGAATTTCGGGTGCGGGCCGAATTTCTTCCGTACGCGGAGAAGTCGCGGGCGACCTCTAGTTAAGTATATAATATTCATCGTCCATCCGGCGTCCGTTGCGTAATATCTACTCGTCCAAAACCCCGCAGTGTCTGAAGACAAGGGTCTTCGACCAGTGTGTGTTGCCAATGACACAATACCTACTGATCTCTCGTGGTGGGATAGATAACGCCCATGACAATTGCACCGCTACCCAGGACTTAAATTAACACAATCAAGTCTAGGGTATCTCTACTTTCGGGACCCATTACTTTTAGACATGAGCTATAAAAAAAAACTGAATAACACCCAATAATGAGATGAGATAATATTAAGAAGCCAAAACAAGACATACAGAACTGTAAAACTCATCGAGACTTTAATACGTCAGGATTTTCATTTTCGTTGGGCGCATTTGCATTATTTGTTACAATCGGGTCAATTCTGACTTTTATTCCAATTTATGGAGCAATTTCAACGAAAAGGGAAGAAGAAATGAAAAGAAACTTTAGGAAGCTTTAATGCTAAATCGATTATCGATATTAAATATTGGTGTGGGTATAAACCCGAGCTATCTACACTTTTTTTTTTCTTAGTTATTGGCATCGCACGTTGTGCATTCTGCCAGTGTCAAGTTTAAGAATTTTCACATTTATTTGTTACAATCAAGTCAAATAAGTCATGAAATCACAGTAAGTCACACGAAATTAGTCATAGTCGAGTCCAAGTCATACCCTAGTAAAGTTGTGGCGACTTTACTATGACCTTCTATGGAGTTTTGAAAACAACACAAAAAGACATGTTTCACCACATTATATCACTTGCCCACACTCGTGCATGTAATTCAACACTCAATGAATAAAACACCACCATTTTTAATCATTAATTCGCGAAAAAACACAAGTTTAAGAAAATAATAGAATGCAACGACATGATTTTTCAGTGTTCCCGCCAAAACACCTACGAGTATCTACACTTTAATTGGTTTAGAAGAAAAGTTTGACAGTGGTCAAGATTGGCTTAGAACTAAGCTTTTTTGTGATTTATAATATCATAATGATTGTGAAATATTAATTATTATTGTTTTTAACAGATCTTCTTGCCTATGCAAATGTATACTTACTCGTATGTACTTATTTATGATTAAACAACAAATATATTTTGTGGGTATTGTTTTTTTTACATATTTAAACAGATATTTAGAGTAAAAAAATACTTACTAAGCTTATTAATTAAAAAGCTTATTATTATTAAGCTTACATTTTATTTACTATTATATTTTGCAATTTTAATGGGTCTTGTTACCTGCAATAAATTAATTTTAATTTTATTTTATTCATTAAAAATATATATATTTATACACTATTTATTTAAACGATTAATCTCCTTTTTGTATCGTTAAGTGAAGGTTTGACGGAGTTAAACAGGGAAATTGATACTGCCAAGTCTAAATAAATTATTGTCGTCATAAACATTTTTATTACATTTTTCATGACGCATTACCATGCGAGGGGATCTCAAATGTTATTAACTTTCAAATCGATCACATATGGAGATCGGATAAGCATACGAATATGAAGTTCTCATACTAACCGGGAATACTAATCCAACCACAGAAAAGCGAAAGCCCTACTTCAACCGGCTTTTGATGGATGGCTATATCGCCACATTGACTCGTATACAACCACAAAAAAGCGAAGGCGCTACTCTTAGACAACGCACGGCACCACAGAAAAGCGAAAGCCTGACTTCTTAGGTAGAACGGCTGTCAAAACCATGTTGTAAAGCAAGTGTATGGAAAACCGCTGTCGCCATAGTTTTTTCACACATAATTGCATAGAAACTACGACGAAAACATGCCAATCATTGGTCACGCATTTGAAGTAAAAAGCTTTAAATGCCATTTTGCAACAGATTAAAATTGATCTAATTACGATACAATGTGGTATGGTTTCCTACGCGTCTATTTAAATTGTCTTTTTGGGTATTGTCAGTTTAAAAACATGTATTATTGGTAGAATTGTCATTAAGCGCCCGGCTAGCGCGGCCCGTCACATTTCCGTTCTATTCACTTCTCTTTTCAGTAGACCCAACAGACTGGCGCCGGCGCGAACAAAAAAGAAAAAAATATTAGAGTTGCCGTTTCTTGCTACCCGTCAGCCAGAGGACGCCAACGAATTAGAAACGCATCGATAAAGATTAAATATACTTATTTAAGATTGTTTTATTTGTTACATACAAAGTAATGGGAAAAGTGTACCGTAATTCTCGCTCTTTACGAAGCAGTCTACGCTTAAACATAAAATTGTATACCGAGCTCATCAGACTGGTGCGTGTCTTATCTTAAGGCAGTTTTGACTGACAGACTCTGAGTCTACTCGTGAACATGGTGCATGCAACTGCGCCGAAATATCGGGAGCTCATTTCACAACATAATCACGGTAAATATCCCGTTAATAATAATATAATTCTAGCCAACTTCCCAATCTACTAAGCAAAAATATTTGAGCACTTCTAGAGTTAATCAAGCAGAGTCTCCAATTGTTCAATCCTACTTAGTTAACTTACTTAGTTACTTAATTAGTTTCCTACTTAGTGTTAAGTTGGTGTTAACATATTTTGCAATAAAAATCTTTGTATTTGCTGTCTTAAAAATTAAAGAAGCGTTTTATCTTTATCATATCGTAGCGCTCGTGGCGTAGCTTGTCTCGGTGATTTTAAACGATCACCGATGTTAAGCAACGGACGGTCCGGTTAGTCTTCGGATGGGTGACCGTGAGTGGCATTTATTTCTGAACGCTACCGTGGGTCGGAGGACACGTTAATATGTTGGTCCCGGTTGTTTGTTCTAGTTTCTATAACAACAACCGTCAGCCATGTCAGAGGCCTTCTGGCGCCACATTAACTCTGACACTAGGGCTGGCCACTCAGCCTATACGAACTTCTTTTTTAACGTTATCATCATAATTATCATAGCCATGGCCATCATATTCTATCATAGTCCATTTCTGGACATAGGCATCTCCCACAGCTCACCACTCAGCCCGATCTTCGGCTCTCCGCTTCCATCTACTACCAGCTGTCCTACGTATATCTTCAATATAGCTAGTCCCAGGGCGTCCTACGCTAAGTTTACCGAAGCATTTCAATACTATCGAATAATAAACATGTCTTGTAAAAACAGTTTCATAAATTTACCGTAGTAAATCCGGCAGATAAAGTTTTATACTCTACGCAGCCGTAATAAAGTTTGAGGCGAAAAAGTAAAATTTAATTTAATTTATTATTAAGTATTCATCTTTTGTTTAAAAGAATTTGGTTGGCTTCGGACCGGGAAACTTGGAAATACTTTGAAGCTCAATAGACTTTGGCCTCTGGAATTGCAAGATTTTCTTGGTTATTGTAGGTACTTATTTTTACAACAAACTAGACATGCTTTTGAATACAGTCCACCTGATGGAAAGCGACGACGTGATCGAAGATGGAGAACGCTTTTTTCTAAACTTTTTTTTTATACGTTCAAGTGATGAGACGAGCAAGACGTTTGCCTGGTGGTAAGCTTCACGCCTGCCACTAACAGTAGTAGTAGTGCCAGAATTGTGAACATACTATTCACAATCCTGCGCCTCACTGCACTGCGCTCGTCACCCTGAGATATTAGATGTTAAATCTCTTCATACCCAGTAATTTCTCTGGTAACATTGCCCTTCAAACCGGAACACAATAATGCTTGCACACTACTGCTTCAGGGTTGAATAACTGGCAAAGGTGTGGTACTTCCCCAGGCGGACTCTGCAGTAGAGTCCTACCACTACAAAAAGGGTTCTTTGATTAAATTTTCACATTAATAAATAAAAAAAAAAACACAGATGTTCACTACAGACTTAGGACTTGTCGTTAGAATTCGAGTTCTAGTGATAATCGTAGTAAAAGACTAAGAAAGAAGGTAGTTCGTTTTGAAATCCCCTGATATTATGAACTCTTTAACAGCCACCCGCAATCTTCAGTCTGCCCGTGAACATGAAGCATGCAACTGCGCCGAAATATATCGGGAACTCGTTAACATAATCAACGTACAACATAATCACGGTAAATATCCCGTACATAATAATAGGGTTTTCATCACACTTGCTCGTAAAGTGGATCTTATTGCATCGGTTTTAGGCTCATAATCCAAGCTATTACGCACCCGTGCTTTTTACTTTACATTACGGCACTTGTGCTATAATAGGTATAACCCGGTAAAGTCAAGTTTGTACGTGACTGCAATTAGACGTATGTATACGAAGCACTCTTAATATAGCCGGGTAATTATAGCTTACAGTTTTTTTTGTAATACCAACAAAGAGTTCTTATGCCGCTGAAGTAAATGTCAACCTGCGCGCGCATTGCTGGTTCGGGCGCTATTTTCCGCAAATGTTTGTTGACATTTTCGCTGTGTGGTTGATTATTATCAAAAAAATGTTTGTTTTTTCCTCGCAAGTGTGATGAAAACAGTCGTATGAAACTCTTGTGCTATGTTTCAATACACTCTCGGCTTCCTTATCGCGCTAGCTTACGGCACGCGCGCATAATACCGCCTCTAGTGTAATGACCAACATAGCACACTTGTATCATAATGTACTATTATGCCATTTCCGTCCCTAGAAAGTTCGTCCCACAATAAATAATCGGCTTTCGTTGTACGTATGCCGTGTAAATAAAAATGGTTTCAAAATTGTCGTCACTTCAAACGGTTCTAATTTTTACTACACTACGAAAACGCTTGCCCAGTAAGAACCTAATCTCGTTCTTGGACAACTCCGGATTGTACTTGATTGGAAATACAGACATACACAAAGCCATACAAAGCAGTCAGCTGCTTTGTATATGAAGACAAGTTTAGCAACACTAGACGCCAATTACTCATAAAAGTTCATAGTAAAGTTATATAAAGTATATGTCCATCAGCCAAATAAGCTTGGCATTAAATCGCACATAGAATATCCGTCAAAAATAGAGATAACTAGATAATGGCATGATAATTAATTAAATGTGTTAATTATGTGTTAATTTTATGTGACAAACATCTTCTCCGAAAATACGAGATCTTCCACTATGAAGTGTTATATTTTAATTAATACAAAATACTATTCTAATAGGTACCTAATCCAATAAAAGTTTAGATGTTATACAATCTAAGGGGGTGTCCATAAAATACGTGAGATGTTTAAGGGGGGGAGGGGGTCGAGTCAAATCGCATCTAATCTTACGTTGGAGAGAGGGGGGGGTCTCGGCAAATATCACGCAATTTTTTTTCTGATTGAAACAAGAAAAAAATATTTTGGCAATTTTTTTTTTCTTTTTCAATAACAATCCAACGCGTTTACGTAAGAAACCCACATTTTGAAAAATCTCACGTGAGATTGGGGGATGGGAGAGGGGGTTGAATAAAATCTCACGACATCTCACCTGGAGGGGTGGGAGGGACAGAAAATAAAAAAAAATACCTCACGTAATTTATGGACGCCCCCTAATATACTCAAATAGTACAATTAACTACCAGATGGTAGCGTACCCAGCGCTATATGTTGGGCCAAATAAATATTTCGTGACAATATTGCTCGAAGATTCGTAGATATTGCTACCGTCGTAATCTGATGAATGACAAACACGTCCATATTAAAACAAACATGTTGTCAGGTAAGTTTAATTATTTGAGGCGTCACGTGCATGGACTGTGTGATTACATCGTAAAAATAATGAAGGCTCGTGACAAACTTGGCAATTTGGCGAGTTCGTCGTAAACACAAACTTCTGGGCGTCGCCGTAGCCCAGGGGCTCGAACACAGAAAAGCAAAAGCCCTACTTCTTAGGTAGAACGGCTGTCAAAAAAAATCCAGTCTCACACTTATTTGTATAGAAACTACGACGAAAAATGCCAATCATTGGTCGCGCATTTGAAGTAAAACGCTCGAAATGTCATTTTACAACAGTTTACAATTGATCTAATTACGTTGTAATGTGGTTTGGTTTCCTACGCGTCGATTTCAATTGTCTGTTTGAGTATTCTCAGTTTAAAAACATGTATATAGGTAGAATTGTTATTAAGCGCATTTGCACTTAATGCCTGCTAGCGCGGCCCGTCACATTTCCGTTCTATTCACTTCTCTCTTCAGTGGTCTCGAAAGTGCTGGGGGACCGACGCCAGCGATAACGGCCTAAGTAACATACCTACTACATTTAGACTCTTAAATTTTAGGTAATTATATACTCAAGAGCAGACTTCACCGCCATGTAACTCGTACATAATTAAAATCAGGCGAGGTGACAGGAATGCTGGCGTGTATTTTGGCCAAAAACTTAGCATTGCCATCCAACGTGGTAATACCACCAGCATCGTTTCCATCAGCTATGGGGCTTTTAGTTGTATTTTATAAGTTATAAGATTTGTTTACCTAGGGAGCAAAAGTAAAGAATGTCTCAGATCTCATGCATATTGTCTTTCGAAGCGAAACCGAGGGGGCCATGGGTGACAAACATGAGGCTTCTTTACTTGCTCCCGTGGTGTGTATACGATTTTACGTGTCTCTACGGGGAGTAAGTGTTTCCTTTCACTCCGCGTAGCTACTTTAGCCCCGCAACCATGTAAAAAAAAGTTTTTCCTTCAGATTTATTCGTGATTTAATGGTTTGCCTCATAGTAAAAGTTGTTCACAATGATGAAAACATAGGTACATAGCACACACACTTCAGTGTTACTACACTTTTTGTAGGTAACACGTTGTATATACTGTTCATATTATCAAGGCACTGATAAAATAATTTGCCAACAAAATGCTAATGAAACATAAGCAAAGCAGTCAAATAAATACAAAAAGAATAATCAGGGTAGTTTATCTTATATGAGAAATAACGCGCAGCCGTGCCAAGGACGCAAGCTTATCATGTATAGCAGGCGAAGGCAACTTACGCAGACGATCCATCAGTCTTGAGTTGACGCATATCCAGATTGTCCAGACTGTGTCTTGCCTCAAACAAACCCCTGAAATTCGGATACTAAATACACAAGAGCCTTTGACTTTCTGGTTACTTCTAAATTCCAACAAAAGACTAGCCATAATTCGTTCTTATAGCTGCGCTGTCTTTACGTAACGCAATGCATTTACTATGTAAGTATCTGAACTAAGTTCTGAATTAACTTAGTTTATTTCTAGTGTGTGTTTATTTATTTTGTGTGGCGGTCTAAGGGGGAGGCCTTCGTTCATCAGTGGACGTCTCCGGGCTGATGATGATTATACACACCACTCGGCTCCGTATTGAAAGGACTATCCTCTTTCCACAAATAAATTATAAACAAGTAAAGCTTATGATGTTTGTTTGAGTTATTTTTCGGAACCTTAATCTGATTTCCTTAACACTTACACTAATAGAAAGCTACTCTAGTTATATTCTATTGTATAAATCATCAGCCCGAAGCGGGACGAAGGCCTCCCCGCCGAAAGCTCACTACCGTTAACGAGAGGGCGCTCCTGCCCGTCCTTCGGTGGTTTTGGATGCAGTGTTCCAGCATCTCCTCCTATTGTTATTGTGGTTTATTCTATTGTTATCATCTTCAGCCAGCCGACATCCACTGCTGGACGAAGGGCTCCCCCTTAATAGGGAGGGGTTGCACTAATCCCCACACTTAGCACTGGGAGATTTATTAGATATCGCATTAGTACCATTTATTTCTTTTTGCTAACAAAACATGTAATTTCTCATTATTTAATTTTTATTAAAAGTATTTTTATAGTTATTCTATAGGGTAATACTATGGGGGAACTTTAGCTATGGCCCATGTGCCCCTCCCAGAAATAAATCCTGGATCCGCCCGATCGTAAATTCATGACTTGAAAGACTACTAGTAAAACAAGGAACAAAGAGAGAGAGTCAGTTTTTGTTTTGCACGTCATCTCACTAGAAATATGTACTGAACGTTTTGTTATATGAAAAAGTGGGGTTACTTTTACTACCCTTCGGAGGCTAGGGGGCCACGTAGACGAGACAGTTGGTTTTTTATATATTTTTCATGGTTTGAGTAGTCTAACTGTCTGTCCGTTTTTAAAGCATGAGCACTCGCGTTGTTTGCCTAAATTAACAGTACTGAATACAGTAGAATAAATGATCTAAATACAGTATCTACTGAGTATTTGTAAGCGCATACCAGCTTGGAGGATCTAGCTCTCTCTCTCTCTCTCTCTCTCTCTCCATCCCAGATATTATTTACTATTCGGTTTGCTAAGAATCACAAGCCAAAGGAATAGCCTAAGTAAGACCCTAAGTAAGTTAGGTCTGAGTAAGACTTAGACAGCCTTATAGCTCAGTATCTAGTTTCCACATTACAAGCTTTGCTTAGTTTGGGGATAGATGGCGCTGTGAGAAATTAATGTCCAACGATATTTATTTATTATTAGAAACCTATGTCACACGAAGTCGTCTGTTACTGGTCTGGTATTTATTACCGTCAATGAATTAAAATGTCAAAGGGCCTTGTAGTAAAATCCTAAATCCTACGTCACAGGTTGTACCTACTCACTGTCTAAAGTAGTTTACATTATTTCGATATTTCGGTCTTTATCCATACTCAAGGCAGCGACAATGATAAGATGAATGGACGGGAAATAAGTACATTTTGAAGTCTATAAGTTGAGCGCCGGCTCTCCACTCGCCTCAGTCATACTCTGTCTATGCGACAAGCGAGCCGTACGATACGACAATACAAACTTCTAATACATGTACATGTGTTCTCTTTTTGTCATGCATTAATTCTCTTATCATCAATTTTATCCTGTTGCAAAATGGCATTTCGGGCGTTTTACTTCAAACGCGCGACCAATTATTGGCATTTTTACGACGTAGTGACTATACAATTATGTGTGAAACTGGCGACAGCGATTTTCCATACAATTGCTTTACAACATTGTTTTGACAACCGTTCTAACCTAAGAAGTAGGGCTTTCGCGTTTCTGTGATACAAATCAATGTTTAACTTTACTATATTCGTACGTCCAAGAATGTTTGGCAAGCGCTACGTTTATGAAGTCGCATTTGGGCAAGCGGAATACAAAGAAGGGAATCTCAGCATTGTGTTTGAAAATCGATCAAAGAGGTACTCATCGGAATTCGTTCCGCTACATTTACCGAATTCAATTATATGCAGACAGCATTATGTCACGTAATGTTTCACGAGTAATGATGATTGCTTCTACTCAACTCTCGCCCAGTTAATACAACTTGTTCTATAATTTACGAAACTCGGTTTTACTCTACACTGTCTTAACATTTCTAAGTCTTGGCTTGTGAAACGTTGAATTTCAAATGTGATCTTCCCAAATTACTTTTGGCGAGAGACTTTTTTAGTATTCATTTCTCTAGATTCATTTTATGACCTCAATCTGAGATGCAGCTAGCAATAGAAGTTGATTAACATGTAAGGCTTTAAAATGAGATACCAGTTCAGTATTTTTCAATAGAAAATAAGTGTACAAAGAAAGTATTTTATCTACTATACTTTTGTAGTATGGTGTTTGTTCAAATCTGTAATGGTTATATGATTTAGCACTCACGTTTACTTCATACTGGATTTTAGGTGACGGAAAACATCGCGAGGAAGCCATTATACCGGTGGATATCGGACCCGTCTGGAGAATAAATCGAATGGCGGATGTGAGTCCGCCAACCCACACTGCGCCAGCGTGGTGGAATACGAATAATCCTTAAGGTTTTAGGCCTAAGGCACAGAATAAATAATAGTACAGTCTTGAATGAAATTTGGTATCGTGATAGATTAAGGGATGAACACTTGTGAACGAATCCACCGATAGGATAGCGAGTGAAATCATGGGGCAGTGATTAGATTATTATTTTATTGTTTCTTTAAAAAGTAGTAAGTAAGTATACAGTGGACTAGCCTACCGATCAAACTAGTTTGAAACTAGGTACCCTGCAATTATATAAACGATATTTACAGTTTACCCAATTTTTTCTAAATAAACGTTTTTGTACTTAAACCCTCCCAGTTTTTTTAAAATAAACATGAGGTAGGGAAAGTTGCACTATATCATTGTTAATGTTCATCAAAATTAATAATTTGCTTAGCATGAAAAGCAACAAAAAGAGAGAGAGAGAGTGAATTACACTCACTCATATTTCAATTAGTGTAAATCACACAGAGAAGTTCTCACTCAGTGGAGTAAATAAATAAATAAAAAATTAATACATATTTAATTAATTAACCGCATCATACGCATCGTACTTCTACCACAGGGTTAGTCACTCCCTAGTATAGTATTATATTATCTGTGGTCTCTACTAATTGAAGTTGGATTCGGCGGCAATAACGACATAAAGCGAGACTATCTGTGTTGTCGGACTCAGCTCAATTGTGGAGCCATATAAAATAGCGGTTTGTGAAACTGCATCTAAACGCAAGGGCTTCAAGGAAAATGTTTCATGCACAAACTAAGACGGGTAACAGTTTAATGTAACTCTAAACGGGGGCATTGGGTTCAATTCGGATGGCTTCAACTGGCATCAGTTAGCATCCTTTTAAGGGCATATTCTGTTCGTCAAAACAAACAACTTTTACTTAGGGGGCCAACATTGAAATCGAGAAAATTTATCAGCTGTTCCGTACAAAAAGTTCATCGATCTTGGGCAAAAAGTATGGAACAGCTGTTTTTTTGCGTTTTTAGTAAACGTTATTGTTTTGTTTTTGTGTAGGCGAAGTACCTAGTATAAGTAGGTAGTAAGTTAATTTGTTAAATAAATAATATCGGTGGACATTTTTCTCACAGCGCTATCTGGCCCCAAACTATACACAGCTTGTAATATGGAAACCAGATAGTTGATAGAATACTTAAATACTTATTTTTTTGTAAATAAATAGTTTCTTATATAACATACCTACTACACCAAGACACATAACAAATATCTATGTTCGTCACATAAATGTTTGCCCTGGGTAGGGATCAAACCCACGCCCTACAGCTCTGAAAGCAGACAAACTACCTATAAGGCTATAAGGCAGTATAGTCGTTTAGTCATCTAGTAGTTTGTTCTAGTAAAATTATCTTAGTTTTTATAAAGTAAAGGCTTATGCCAGAAAAAAAAATTTAGTTTTCAGTTCACACAATTTTAACATTTATAGTTGACCATCATCATCATCAGCCCGGAGACGTCCACTGCTGAACGAAGACCTCCCCCTTAGACCACCACACTGTATGACATCCTGCCATTTGCATCCACCGGTTGCCCGCGACTTTTACAATGTCGTCGGTCCACCTAGTGGGAGGCCTTCCTACGCTGCGTCTTCCGGTTCGCGGTCGCCACTCAAGAACCTTTCTTCCCCATCGGTTGTCAGTTCTTCGAGCGATGTGGCCTGCCCCATTGCTACTTCAACTTGCAAACCTTGCGAGCTATGTCGGTAACTTTGGTTCTTTGGCGAATATCCTCGTTCCGGATTTTATCGCGCAAAGTAACTCCGAGCATGGCTCTCATCATTGCCCGTTGTGTAACTAAGTTTCTCCAAAAGGCCAGCAGTTATAGTTGATCGGACAGATCAATTTTAATGATGAGTTAATTAGTACCCGCATAATTGCAAAATTGGGGGTATAATTTTTATATTCTAAAACTGCATCCAGAAACCATCGGTTGACGGGCAGAAGCGTCCTCTCGGTTATAGTGGTAAGCATTCTGCGATCCCCAAGCGGCCTGCTAAGCATGGGGATTTGGCAACCCCACTATTAAGGGTAGTTCAGCAGTAGACATCTACTGACTGAGGATTATGAATTTTATCAGTTATGTATGTAAGCATACCACAGAAAAGCAAAAGCCCTACTTCTTAGTTAGAACGGCAGTCAAAACAACGACCCGAGGTTTCACACATACTTAATCGTATTATCACTACGACGTAAAAATGACAATCATTGGTCGCGTATTTGAAGTAAGACGCTCAAAATAACATTTTGTAACAGATTAAAATTGATCTACTTAATTAAGATGCAACGTGGTTTGGTTTCCTACGCGTCGAATTAAATTGTTTCTTTTTAGTATTCTCAGCTCAAAAACATGTATAATGGCGCGCATTTGCACGTATAGGCGGCTAGCGCAGCCCATCACTTTTCCGTTCTATGCACTTCTCTCTTCAGTGATGGGTACTCCTATATCTCCGATTAATGAGATATTAAACTATCACAGTAGTTTTTATAGTTCAGGATCGTACCGTTATTATATCGTGAATAAACCAGCTCTCGATGTTTCAGTGCCATGAGCGATTATCTGAGACATAAATAAAAAAAATAGTTCTCTTGAACTCGATAGAAGGCGCTGACTATACGTGCCAGTCAAAAACAGCATCATATTTTTGATCTGTGGCACTAAAACATAATAAAAAGCTTGACAATGACAGCCACGTCTGGTCGGCCCTATCTACAATGACGAGCTTTTTATTTTTTTTAAATTTCTGTCAGAATATCGCCCTATGCATGCACCATGTTCACGGGCAGACTGACATATCGGGAGCTCGATCCAACATCACAGTAAATATCTCGTGAAATTATAAGGCGGTCTAAGCAAGTTTGTGCACACCCTTGTTTTTAGAATCCCCTTACTTTTATTCGTCAGAAATATAACTCGGCCATGTCATAGAGTAAAGTATACTAGCATACTTAATCTAAGGCCATGTGAACGCTTGCGTGTTGGTCACTTAAGTACAATGGTAGAATCTGTCCTATAAACTACGTATAAGTACTAGGTTTGTCCACCTAGTTCAATGGCTCGAGTTTGTCCTTATTTACCATACAAAAGTTGCCGCTTAACGCGAAATAGGTTGAACTAATTCGATAATATCGGCTATATTTATGTCGTAAAGGCCGGGTACACTACTATTGTTTTTTCCGATGTGATTAACCTATTTGTAGAGTTCAGTCCAGAAGGTTGTCGTATTTAATTTTCCTTTTGTGGCTACGGAAAAGACGTAGTTTATTACGGAAAATGGTCTATTCACGTTTCAGACAATATAGTTGTTGTAATGTGTTCTTGATGCGTATTAAATTACTGGCTCGTGTATTTACTTAGCACTCATATTACTTTGAGACATAGATATAATCATTAGCCATGATTAATTTATTATACTTATACAAATATCTATATATAGGTATAAAAGGAGGCGGTGAATTTTAGGAGCGGGCCGAATTTCTTCAGCACAAGAGTTCCATACGACTGTTTTCGTCACACTTGCGAGGAAAAAACAAACTTTTTTTTAATAATAATCAACCACACAGCGAAAACGTCAACAAACATTTGCGGAAAAAGGCGCCCAAATCAGTAATGCGCGCGCAGGTTGACATTTACTTCAGCGGCATAAGAACTCTTTGTTGGTATTACAAAAAAACTGTAAGTATTACCCGGCTATATTAAGAGTGCTTCGTATACGTACGTCTAATTGCAGTCACGTACAAACTTGACTTTACCGTATTATACCTATTATAGCACCATGTGCCGTAATGTAAAATAAAAAGCACGGGTGCGTAATAGCTTGGATTATGAGCCTAAAACCGATGCAATAAGATCCACTTTACGAGCAAGTGTGATGAAAAAAAATAACAGCATACTTTGTCTCCAAATTAATTACATAGTTTAAGCCGTGACTTTACGGTATTTTTACTCATAATCGTTGGTCATAATGAGTCTGTCATAGTCCACTCGTGGAAATAGCCTCTTCTGAGGTAGGTACGTCGCTCAGCTATCCGCTTCCAACTGCCAGCTGCACCTTAGGTACAGTGCATCGGGCGCAGGTCCTGGAGGGGTGCAAAAATTACCAGACCAGGGGGGCAAAATGGCCGCATTAAGCAATTCCTCTAAACGCAGTTCATGAACTGTAAAAAGTTGCTCTCGAGTAACTCCTAACGAATCTTACATGAACCATCTTACGACTTTCTATAGAAAACTGCGAAAGTAATGAATTCCGTAATAGAATCATTTGCAAAATCATAGTAAGTATGAATTGACGCATAAGTGACCGATTTACGATTTGTGAAATGAATCATCATAGGATCATAAGCAGAATTGCTAAACGCGACCATTTTAGCCCCCAGGCCCCGTAGCACGCGCCGAGGACTAAATGGTCTTTCCCCGCGCGAGAAAGTGATAAAGCTACAATATGGATACGTCTGTCTCGTTTCGCCGGGAAAAAAAGTGGATAGACGTTTATCACGGCATGTATGCTAGGTGGGTAGGAATAAGTTTTGAATATTTCTTTTCAAGGGTGTAATAATTATATATAGTAAGTAGTACCACCGGGAGCTTTCTTTTCAAGGGCGCAATTATAGAAGCTCGCACCGGGTGCTTTCTTTTCAAGGGCGCAATTATAGAAGCTCGCACCGGGTGCTTTCTTTTCAAGGGCGCAATTATAGAAGCTCGCACCGGGTGCTTTCTTTTCAAGGGCGCAATTATAGAAGCTCGCACCGGGTGCTTTCTTTTCAAGAGTGCAATTATAGAAGCTCGCACTGGGCGCATGAAAGTGTCTAACTTTTACGGCACTGCTTAGGTATGTCGTTGCTCCATCTAATCTCAGGGCGTCCTAGACTAGGCGATAGCTATTAGTCGATTCGCAGTCTTCATTTTAGAACAAGTCTATATACTCTAGCATTTTAGTAGTGGTCGGACTCTACTGCAGTCTCTCTGGGAAAGTACCACCCCTTTGCCAATTATTCAATCGCCAAGCAGTAGTGTGCGAGCATTACTGTGTTTCGGTTTGAAAGGCAATGTTACCAGAGAAATTACTGGAGATTTAACAACTAATATCTCGGGGGAGGGGGGGGTTGGGGGGCAAGCAGGGTGGTATAGTGCGGCGCAAGATTGTATCCGCAAGTTCACAATTCTGGCACTGCTACTGGAGCAAGGGCAGGAGTGACGCTTACCACCAGGTCAAAGTCTCGCTCGACTCGTCTCGTAACTCGATTGCATTTAAAAAAAAAGTCGTTATATTGATTCTGCGACAGATATGACCAGCCACTTCAGCTTACTAATACGCTTAGCTATGTCGGTAACTTTAGTTCTTTTAATTTTAGGATACGATCCCTTATAAAAACAACGAGCGTAGCTCATAGCTTGCTGAGCGACTTTAAAGTCGGGGCTAATCAAACTTACAAACTTTATTACACTTACAATAAGAATCACATTTGCTCGACCAATAACGAATCAATAATATTTCAGTAAAAAAAAAACGAAGAAATTGTGGGACATTTCAATCTGTTGCATATGTGTCTGATTTGTCGCTGTCATATTATTCCCTGAACTGTTCGCTGTCCTCGTCTTGCCCGTAGTAAAAGCCATCGTCGCTCTCAGCTTTGTAGCCATCCACGGACTCCTCATCCATTTCTTTAACATTAGAGACGTGCAGCAAGCTCTGTGCATTCAAGTCTGTGCTCTCCGACATCACTCGAGATCTATAAGTATCCACGATTCAGCACCGTAGGCCATAAAATCGTTGGTATCAAAATTAAATAACATAATTAAGTAAATTTTGGTATAAACCACGTAATATGCTCTGCGAAGGCACGGCTCGGCAGCCGGAAAACTCAAGAGACGTCCTTAATTACGTTTTACCTCTTTACGCCCTTAGCTAGACAAACCCTTATAAGCCTTTTGAGATAATGTCCCTCTGCCTTTTGTCATTGCAATCTGCCTGCCATTCCAAACAAAAGCGATGTAAAATTAGAACCGTTTGAAGTGACGACAATTTTGAAACCATTTTTATTTACACGGCATACAACGAAAGCCGATTTTTTTTTGTGGAACGAACTTTCTAGGGACGGAAATGGCATAATAGTACATTATGATTCAAGTGTCATTACACTAGAGGCGGTATTATGCGCGCGAGCCGTAAGCTAGCGCGATAAGGAAGCCGAGAGTGTATTGAAACATAGCACAAGAGTTTCATACGACTGTTTTATCACACTTGCGAGGAAAAAACAATCATTTTTTGATAATAATCAACCACACAGCGAAAACGTCAACAAAAATTTGCGGAAAATAGCGCCCGAACCAGCAATGCGCGCGCAGGTTGACATTTACTTCAGCGGCATAAGAACTCTTTGTTGGTATTATAAAAAAAACTGTAAACTATAATTACCCGGCTATATTAAGAGTGCTTCGTATACATACGTCTAATTGCAGTCACGTACAAACTTGACTTTACCGGGTTATACCTATTATAGCACAAGTGCCGTAATGTAAAGTAAAAAGCACGCGTGCGTAATAGCTTGGATTATGAGCCTAAAACCGATGCAATAAGATCCACTTTACGAGCAAGTGTGATGAAAACCCTATTATTATGTACGGGATATTATGTTGTGAAACGAGTTCCCGATATATTTCGGCGCAGTTGCATGCTTCATGTTCACGGGCAGACTGAAGATTGCGGGTGGCTGTTAAAGAGTTCAAAATATCAGGGGATTTCAAAACGAACTACCTTCTTTCTTAGTCTTTTACTACGATAATCACTAGAACTCGAATTCTAACGACAAGTCCTAAGTCTGTAGTGAACAACTGTGTTTCATTTTTTATTTATTAATGTGAAAATTTAATCAAAGAACCCTTTTTGTAGTGGTAGGATTCTACTGCAGAGTCCACCTGGGGAAGTACCACACCTTTGCCAGTTATTCAACCGCCAAGCAGTAGTGTGCAAGCATTACTGTGTTCCGGTTTGAAGGGCAATGTTACCAGAGAAATTACTGGGTATGAAGAAATTTAACATCTAATATCTCAGGGTGATGAGCGCAGTGCAGTGCGGCGCAGGATTGTGTTAGCAAGTTCACAATTCTAGCACTGCTACTGTTAGTGGCAGGCGTGAGGCTTACCATCAGGCGACCGTCTTGCTCGTCTCGTCACTTGACTGAATTAAAAAAACACAGCATAAAATTAAACTTTCCACCCGAATACTGAAACGCCAATCAAATATTTAATTTCTCGTCAAACATTTGAGACCCTGTTATCCTTGAGAATCGTATACTGAAACGCTAGTTAAATTGTGACTTTAAATTTAACATGTCGTTATTATAAGTGCCACTTAAATAAAGAAATGGTATGCACAAACGCTAATTAACGTTTGACAGCTATTTAAGTCCCGCTTACATGCTTTGAGTGGCCGTTAAATCTGAGAGTGCTTTTGACCAGTCTCAAGTTGGATATTGATAGAAGAAAAAATGCCTCCTTCATCTTTATCTTCGCTTTCTGATGAAGAAGTGGCTTTCACTAGACTAAGAAATGAACCGAACTTAAACGCCTTTGAAAAGTATCGTCGTCAGCCATAAAACGTCCACTGCTGGACGAAGGCCTCCCCCTTTATAGAGGGGTGTTGCCATAATCCCCACGCTTGGCAGGCGGCTTGGGGATCGCAGAATGCTCACCACCGTTAACCTAGAGGACGCTGCTGCCCGTCCTCCGGTGGGTCTGGTTGCAGTTTAAGGACATACCCAGGTCTCTTGAAAAGTATAATGAAGAACAATTCCGGATGAGGTTCCGACTCGGCAAAGAAACGGTGTTACACTTATGTACTTTATTTGGAGAGAAACTCCAGCCTCTCACAAGGCGAAATCGGGCAATCCAACCAGTTGATCAGTTATGATCACACTGCGTTTTTTTGCCACAGGCAGTTACCAGAGGGTCATCGGAGACATATATTTTCATGTTGAGCAACCAACTGTCCAACGTATTGTCCACCGAGTAGCAGCAGAGCTGGCGAAACTAAAAAACAATCACATAAAAATGCCCACCACAAGCAAGCAACACCAAATTGCAAATGATTTTTTTTGCGATCGCAGGGTTTCCTCGAGTGATTGGTGCTGTGGACTGCCCACACATAAAAATCAATTCACCTGGTATGACTACCTACTTGTTTATTGCTAATAACTATGATATGCCTACCTAGTAGGTAGTAGTCGGGTGGAAGGCAACCAGAATCATTCCCAGTATTAGAAAAATGATAGTGGTTATCCGTGTCGAAACTATTTCCTAGCACCCCTTTCAAACCCATCCACTCCAGCTGAAGAAGCATACAATCTGGCTCAGCTAAGCACAAGAAACCCTGTAGAGAGGCTCTTCGGAGTGTTAAAAAGAAGATTTCCTTATCTGCAGATTGGTCTCCAGGTAAAAATGAAAAATATAATATTATTGTGGCATGTACAGTACTGCACAACATTGCTGTCTAGGCAAAATTTTGTGGAGGAGAATGATTTCTTGGAAACCACTGAAATGAATTCAGTGCAGGAATTTGGATCACATGCAGAAAATGAAAATTTTACAGTTAGGAATTCCATAATAAATACATATTTTACAGATTAAAAATTGTTTTTATTTAATGTAGCAAACCAATCTAAGTTAAAATAAAATACTTCCTACTATCGAGCTAGACTATGCGCTTTGTAGCACTTATTTTGTAAATTTTTATTTTTAGTAGTTTCATTTCCAATTTATGTCGTTGAATTAAGAATTTTCTGTTTCTTCAGTATGTAATTTAACTTTAAAATATTGCTTAAAATATAATTATAATTTATAATAGCGATTTTTCTTTAATAATTAGAGCCGCCAATTAGAAAGAATGACATTGACGTGACCGTGACGTGACTGCCTCCATTGAAAGAAAAGTTACGTTCCGTTTTTTATCACGCTCAATGAAAAATAGGCAAACTACAAATTGCCAACATAGTATTATGAATTTTCAACTTATAAAAATTCAACCATAAGAGATAACTCGTAAGACAAAACAATAGAAATTAAATTTTAAAACAGTTTATATATCTAATCTATAAATTATATTATTTTTTTGTTAAACGTAACTGCGTAAAACGTAATAGCTATAACAAATAATAAAAATTGTAATTGAAAACGTAATTTTTAAGTAAATGTTGCCTTTTATAGAAAATTTGAAGGCTGCTCAGCTGATCATGGTCTTAAAATTCTTGAGTGGCGTTTGAAAATTCCAGTTAAATTTAATGGCTTCTTAAAATTAAGTAGCGCTCAGTTGAGTGGGTCACCTGAGTGACGTTTCAGTATTCGGGTGTTTATGTCATGTCTCTATCTCTCACTTACTCTATCTTTTTCCTTTAAACAAAGCAAAAAAGAGACCATTCCTAGTTATTATCACGTGCCGTTTGCGTTTTGTTTGTGTTATCTCTAGAACTGACTGCTCCTAGCTCTTTAAATTAAATTAATGCTCTTCAAAAGAATCCTTTGAATCTTTTAACGACAACCGAAATTATATTGCGCAGTCCTCGGAAATATATAATAATTTGAGAAAATAAAAGAATTCTTTCAATCATTAAATTGCGGAGAACTTATTGCGTTAATAAAACAACTTAGAACTGCTTTATAAGACGGGCTATTTGCCCAATACTTAAACTTTACTTAAACCTAGATTTCTGAGGTTTATAACATTGTAACCAGCATATAAATTGAAAGTTAAGTAATTGGTACTGATCCCGGTTTTGGGCGTATCGTATAAAAATAGTATGGCAGATAATAATATTACGATCTGTTGTACGGGTCTTGCAAAAAGAGTTACTCATAAGTGATGCTTATGGACTTGGGTATGGCCTAAAACTGCATCCAGAACCACCGGAAAACGGGCAGCAGCGTCCTCTTGGTTAACGGTGATAGCACTCTGCGATTCCCAAGCCGCCTGTCAAGCGTGGGGATTATGGCAACCCCGCCCTATTAAGGGAGGCATTCGTCCAGCAGTGGAAGTCTTCGGGCTGATGTGTGTGATGCTTATGTATAGGTACGTGTGTTAAAAGCAGACGCGTATTGATGCAACATTGTGAGGGTCAATATTTCAGAGGAAGCGGTGAAGAGCTTTCAGAGTTAGGAACGTTTATGAAAAGTTTACGAATTTATATAATGTTTAAGAATTTACAAATACAGAAAAGTCCACCAAAAGGAGGTCGCCCGCGACTTCGTCCGCGTACGGAAAAAAATCAGCCCGTTACCAAAATTCACCACTTGTTTTGTGTAGTTCTTGAAGTTACCGAAGCAATTTACAAATAATACTGCTTCATATTATTGATAGTATTTGAGTAAAACATTTAAATACATAACGGCATCGACATACGGTTCAAACTTGTGAATGATATATTAGAATCAATATTTTGGAGCTTCTGGGAATCGTGTGGCCAACCTAATGGCCTTTAATTAGGCAACACGCACTTGCCTGTCCGACCGTATCATCGACGTGAAGCGAGTGTTAGGTTCGTTGCTATGAACGAAATCTAATGCTACTCGTATAATGTCCACTCGGTCAGAAAATATGTTTGTGCAAGCGAGTGATTAAAACTGAACCAAGCGGCAGATTCAACGGTCAAACAACCGTACTAGAATAGCAACAGAATCGGCCTTTTTTAGACTACGGTGATATCTTTTTTTTTGTATTGAGTGACGAGACGAGAGAAACGGTCGCGTGGTGGTAAGCATCACGCCTGCCCATAACATTAGCATTGCCAGATTTAAATGCAAGTACAATTCTGCGCCGCACTGCACTACGCTCGTCACCCTGAGTTTTTTTTTTTTTTTATTGTTTTATTTATTTTATTTTATATTAGATGAATAAATCTCTTTTTGCCTAGTAATTTCTCTGGTAACATGTTTAATTACAGAAGTGAAAAGAAAGAGTCCACAGTAGCTTGTTTTGCCTTAAAATTTGCCCACTTGCAACTCTCAGTCAATCATGCAGTCTGTTTATACCAACAGATTAATAAAAATGCATCATTCACGGCTGTCAACATCACATGACATCCTTATTGCTTACGTTGGCTTTGTAGATATTTGCTATTCTATCTTTAAGTTAATAGCCATCAAAGTTCTTTGCGGACAAACATCAAACATTTTTAAGCGTCTCTTTCTGTATATCATCATCATCATCAACAACAACAGCCGGAAGACGTCCACTGCTGGACAAAAGCCTTAATAGGGAGGGGTTGCCATAATCCCCACGCTTGGCAGGCGGCTTGGGGATCGCAGAGTGCTCACCACCGTTAACATGTATATAATTAAGTATAATTAAAAACTGGACGTTTCTTGAAGGATAGCATAGTTAATTACTCGCTTACTTGCTCCCCGTGAGACGAACGCCTTACTAGTGCTTATTTGTACAGTAAATTTCAACACACATCCTAGCATAACTCGAAAACTTTCCTAATTTGGACGCAGCACTAAATATTAATTAAAATGACAGTTCTGTTGGTAGCTTGTGGGTAGCGTATATTTCGACGGCTTATGCGGCATTTACTTGGCTTTGATACCGTTATTTTAATAGTAAAGTAAGTTTAATGTACAAGTTGCAATTTTTTTAGGGTTCCGTACTCGATGTTATCAAATGCATCGCAGGTCGTACGTTGATGAGATTGGCCCGAGACTTGGACGAATGTCACAAGATAGAGGAAGATAATTATACTCTTTTATTAGGAAAACTGACGTGGTTTGGACACATTGCGTTTTATTTATACGTGAATGCTCACGTTTAATAAATGGCATACTCCGACTATAGTTTCTATCACATACCTTCTACCTTCTACCTTGAAGTGAGTGAAAACAGAGCCAGACGCGCGAGCGGCTGCGTCCTGCATTGCGCATCGGGCTCTATTTTAAATTTTCACTCTTTGAGAAAGTGATCGAAACTATAGTCGGAGTATCCGATTTAATTAAACGTGAATATTCCCGTATAAATAACACAAAAAAAAAACGAAAAAAAACAGCTGTTTACTACATTTTGTCCAAGGTCAAGAAACTGTTTCTATGGAAAAGCTGTGTTTTTTTCGCCAATTCTAGGTTATCTCCATTGTAAAAGTTGTTCATAACGATGACTACATACATACTTTTCAGTATTGTTGAACCTTTTTGTTACATATTGTATAGAAAGACGGCGTGTCGATGGGACTCTATTGTTTTAGTTAGTTAGTTAGTTCTAATCAGTTAGCATCCTTTTAAGGACATATTCTGTACATCAAAACAAACAACTTTTACTATGGGGCCAACATTGAAATTTTTGCTATACCTTTATTAAACACCCTGTGTACAGAGGAATGATAGTGTAGTTCCTGTTTTCATCATCGAGCTGTAATTCAGGGTAGCCTTATATCTCCATACAAGAGCCAAGAATTTCCATAAACCCACCCGTAGCGTCTCAAGGAGTATTAAGACATTACAAAGGTGAAACCCGAGACCGCTTTTAAGATTATCCTGGATTTTTTTATTGCAGGTAAAGCATTTCAGAGTGAATTGAAATATGCACCCATGTTGTTTTAGGATTTAATTTCTACTATTAACAATTTGTACACATATTTTTATGAATGCTTAGATAAATAGGTGCATATACACCAGCAGCTATCTATAAAGAATACACCAGCTGCTATCTATAAAGATACACCATACTATAGGAATACACCAGCAGCTATGAAAAAATGAAAATGAAATATATTTTATTAAATCCATACATAGGAAAGAAACATAATTATCTTATCTTATTATAATGTATAATCGAAAAAGCATAAATCTATCTATCTATAAAGATTAGAAAGGGGAAAGTAACTTTTAGAAAACAGTTAGAGTAAACGCAATGATTTCATGTATGACTATGAGTGAACGTTTATTGGACCACTTTTGATATAACAATAGACAATAGACAATAGACAATATTTTATTTGTAGAAAAAAAACACATTTTGTACACAAGACAAGACAGTAGAAACTCATAACAAATTTAAACAGTACAAAATAGTTTTTCGCCACAAACTGGTTCCAACTCAGCATAATGCTGGCTGCGAACAGCCAGCGCTGGTCTTCCGTTGGAACCTTTGGTGACGTCCCCCACGCATACCACACGGCAGGGTACGCTTAAACAAACAAATATAACTAGAAACAAACAAAAACAATACAAGGTAATAATATATAAACAAATAAACGACGGCGATTTATAACAGACAAATAAAGCACATACATTTTTTCATGTTACAAATAATTTACTCATAAGATAGCTTGGGTCAGTAGTAACTCGTAACATAATTATTTTGTTGTGAAGTTGCAATAAAAATAGTACTAGTACCTATTGAAATTGAAATTGAAATTAATCTTTATTAGGAACATAAGACAAATGTACATTTATAGACACTGGTAGAACGATATAACCCGCATAAGTTAAAAACTGTGTCGCGGGTAACAACGCCCGCCTCCGAACAATATAATGTGAGAGTTCCTAAAAGTAAGTACAGAAATACGAGATTTAAGACTATGTGTGTGGTCGCGCGCGCGCGCGTGTGTGTGTGTGTGTGTGTGTTTGTTTGTGTGTGTGTGTGTTTGAGTGTGTGTGGATATGTGTGAGTGAAAAAGAGGGGTGTGTATAAGTATGGTGTGAATGGGTGAGTGAGTGTGAGTATTTGTAGGTAATTTGTTAGTTAGTTATTTATAAACTGTAATTACGTCTTCAGTATTACTCCTATTATATTATATATACTACTATTAGTAGTAGTATTACTATATTTTTAAAGTTACTGTCTTATAATGATACTAGAGGTCGCCCGCGACTTAGTCCGCGTACGAAAGAAATTCGGCCGGTTCCAATATTCACCACTTTAAATCATGCCGAGCTATTTTTTAGCCTTTTCCCTCCCTTAGGGGTCGAATTTCGAAAAATCTTTTCTTAGTACACCCCTACACATCGAGACGAATACACCCTCCAAATTTCAAGTCTGTACGGCCAGCGGTTTGGGCTGAGCGTTGTCTGTCTGTCAGTCAGTCAATCAGTCAGGACAGAGCCTTCTATATAAATAGAAGAAGACATTTAAAGTGAAAGATTTTATATCCTTGATATATACATGAGTACCCCTCTCTTTTAAGGGGGAGGCCTTCGTCCAGTAGTAGACTCCATCTGCCTAATGATGCGATGTGTGTGATGATATACAGGTTTAATCCGAGAAAAATAATAGGCAGGTTAAAAACTTTACATCCTATAACTATATTTTTCAAGTTACTGTCTTTTAATAATAGTATATGAGCATATAAAGTGAAGGATATATCCTTTATGTACAGGTTTAATCCGAGATATAACTCTTAGAAACGAAATAAAACAGGGTGTTTAAACACTGAATAAAGAACAACGTTAAATCTAGTTTATGTCTTGTACCCCACTTGGCGTTAAAGTGGATTGTCTCACGTAACTTTACTATCTCCGTTAGTTTTACTAGATATAAGTAGATGAATTTAAAATAATATTTGACTTATTAATGTAACAATTATTTTACATTAATTTATTGCATTTTTGGAGTTTATAGACATCTACTTAGACCTGCAAATATTTAAGGAAAATTTTAACTGGCAATTTACAAAGCCCATACAATGTTAATGGGTTTTGTAGAGATGATATATTAAATCAACGTAGCGCAAACGCGAATCAAGCACGTTGGACCATTGTGTAATTTGTAACTGTTACCTATAAGAAATAAACAGAAGAATATTAACTGGTTCATAAAAAAAAACGAGACAATAAATAAAAAATACGAAGTACTGGTAGTTAGTAAACAGTAGACAGCATAATCTTAGGTGTTACTGTATCAATATTACTTAAAAACACCTTTTAAATAAACTAACGTCGTTTAACATCTGCCCAATACAAAAATTAAGTGCGTTAGTAACAAAGGTAATTTAACTTTAAGGGGCGTTTTAAAGTTAGACCCATTCAGAGAACACTTAAAATTAAAACAACTGCCGTTCGAATGAGAGATAAACTTCCTCGCCTCACCTTCACTCGCGTCTGCCCATAAATAGTGCAAAAGTGATCCTACACCAAAGTCTTGAATAAATAAAGCATTTCTAAATCCAATGTACGGCAGTGAGCTTACTCGTATATTAAAAACACAGGTTAACTGAATTAAGCTATCAGGTTTATTGATTTATACTCCGAATTCTCTACGTGCACAGTAACAAAATGTTATTAAATGTCGGGCGTGATATGACTAAAATTTGATAAATTCATTCTTTATAGGCTATAGTCATGTCGAAAACCTTAAGGATCGAGAGAGCAAGATCTTCCAAGTCAGGTCTTCTCAGGTCCATCTGATAGAACCATCAGGCATTTGATAGGACTTGATTATTGTTGTTATAATAATACAACTGGGAAAATAAAATTTAACGAGTCTTATCCCACGGGCCACGATACTTAGCGCAATGTAAAAATCACCCATACAAAGACTGACCGAATTTTGACTAACATACAATACAATAATTAATATACAAGCATCAACTTCTGTCAAAACTAATACAATAAAAATTCATAAAAAAAATATAGGATGAAAATGGTTATTATTTATATGGCACAAGCCTATGTTCGACGTCGTGTTTATTCTGATTAGTAAACTATGGGGGATTATAATAAAACATGGAATAAGTTGCGTTGGAGTAGTTAAACCGTCTTGTCTTTCGATTTCTTTTTTGTAACTCGCTTGATAAAATTATGGATTAACTATCTATTTTAGCAACTCCACATGTACGATGTTTAATATGTTTAGTACCTGAACGTATACTGGAAATATCCGAAATATCCAGGATTTCATCTGAAATACCATACTGCTTTCATACTATACGGCTGGCACCAGTACAACACTTTCTCATGCAGACTGCAAATTACCTACAATCCAAGATTCATAACTTTTCATTTCTCAAACACGTAAAAACTTTCATAGCAATATCTTCTCTGAACGTCTCAGAGCTACTCAAGTAATTCGTGCGCCCAAACGAAACACTTAAACGAAGTGTGCCTTATTGAATAACGCTATAAATAAATCAATATTTATAAGGCTCCCGAAATAGAAAGGTGCCTCTTTCCATAAAAACATGATTGTGTGCCTGTTGTAGGGCATCTAAAATAGGGGTCTATCGTTAATAAGTACGTGCCTGGGTTTTTAGGTCTTGGAAAAGAGGTTTCGAAACACGCGAGGGTCGTGGTAACTTAGTGACTTGTAAAAATCATCTGTAAATTGATGATTTTACAAAATTAAATTGTTTCTCTGAAATTTTACTTGGCCAAATTTTAAATAAAAAAAATATTTTTGAATTTTGAATTTTTGAATTTTGATTTCAGCTAGGTGGCGCATCGTCGATGCGGTCATACTCAACTGTCAATCTCACAGAATTGTTTTTTTTTAATTTGTTTTTTTACTACAATTTGATGATTTTACTCTCATATTAGACTCGGATTACCAGGAAGAATCTGCATATACTGGTTTGTACAACAATCCTTTGCCCTGCTAGTTAAAGCTCTGTCCAGCGTAAAATGAAAAACAACTAACTAACCTACTTTCTAATCTATTTTCAGGCCGTCAACAGCTGCATAGATTCTTAAAACAAGGCACAGTACCCAGGATTTTTCCTTGGACTAGATTATCTACAACGCCCTTATTGATAAGGGCGTTGTAGGGCGTTGTTGTTGTTGTTGTTGTTGTTGTTATTGCTCTCTTGAGAGAGCAATAGCAGATAGATATAAGCAACAGTTAACAAAAAACTAGATTTTTCCACATCCGGACCACCGCTAGCGCCATCTGCGAAAAGTTTTGCCTGTGGAACATCATTATGAGAACAGTGGCCTCCTTTCGGATAAATAATACGCGTAACCCTGTATAAATTAACTATACCGTCTGATAAGGCTTTTATATAAAGCAAAATGTATTTACCGTTTGCATGTTAGGCACTCTGTATGAATAACAAAGGTCGAAATTAACCCCGACGAGGGTCTCAACTACTGGCCACAATTTATTTGCATAATTGACCCACATTCGTTTCTTTTACACGGAACCCTAACATCGTAACAAATCGACTATGACGTAATGAAGGCTTTTTAAGCCCACGGCCTCGTGAAACCTTTTGTGAAGATGGATTAGGCCTCGAAGCTAGGTTTTTCTGTGTCTAAGATTATGAGGACGTGTTCACGTCCACGATTATACCGCTCTTTTGCTGACTACACTTGAAACTAATGTTAGGAGGGACTTTGTCTCCTCGTTTTTTCTTAAAACCCTACTTCACAAAAACAAAAGAATTATATCCAGACCATTGAGTTAGTCTCTAAACTAAAGAGTCACAATGTCTAAGTGAAAAGAGTCAAAAAACGTCTGAGTATCGTTGTACTTACCTATACCATACGTGCATTATATAGTCACAATTGTTCGAATTTAGACGTTAAGTCGCTTTTATAGCGTTCAATGTATGCTTGAGCGCTTGTGTCGATCTTTTTTCTTTTTGACTTTTATTATCGGTCTGGATAATAATAATCCTTTTGGATTATCATCCAAATTATCAAACCCGCTACCAGGAAACACTAAACATATATCTATAGTCTCCTATTTTCTCGGATTTGTAACAGTTTATTTGACTATACTTATAGTGTACCTATGGAAGCAATAAATATCTGAATCTGGAAATTTTGCCACATCCGGACCGCCTCTGGCGCCAACTGCTAAAAGTTTTGCCTGTGGAACCTCACCCGGAGACTTTCAGCTGTCGTTCAAGTTGTGATAACCGGTCACTTCATTACATTTCAGCTTTATCCTAGACTAGCTGACCCGTCCCGGCTTCGCACAGGGGTAAATACTCATTTTAAACAGACTTCAAAAAAAGGAAGTTAACAATTCGAGACGTATGTAATATTAGGTGTTCCCCGTGGTTCCACCCGCGTGATGAAGAAAAACGGCGAAGATGTTTGTTTAAGTCGGTAAAATGTGCCACTATATTTTCGCGTCGCGGATATAGCACGTCAATTATGACGTGCTATATCATCTGTTTCCTAAATCAATATATGCCTACTTACAGCTCACTGACTTACACTGGTTAGTTACATGGAAAAAGCTAATCAACCGGAGTACTATCATTTCTCGTTGAGGTTTTATCTGGTATAGAACGACACCGTATTATATAGTTCAATGTAAGTACTTGGTGTACTCGTCTCGAATCAATATAATCTAAGGTAGGTACTGGGTACCCTTTATGTGTACCGTACACCCTATGGTGTAGTTTGCTGGCTGATTTGCCAAAATGTTTAGTCTCGTTTACATATGTAATTGTTCTATATTTTTTTTATCTCTGTTTTCCTACAATTTATACAACTTGTAACAAAAAAATTCAACAATACTAAGCATTGCCATCCAGCGTGGCAATGCCGCCAGCATGCTGGGTACGCTGCCGACTGGTAGTGGGTTTGAGCATTTGGATTGTCTCTAGACTTTCATCGGTCTGGATACAATCCTATTGTTTTTTGTTGTGTAGTACAGTATACTGAAGGGTATGTATTTCATATAGTATTATCATCATCATTATGAAAAACTTTTACTATTGGGACCATCCTGATTGTACAAAAAATCTGCTGTTCATATAAAAAAAATGTTCACCGTTTACGTATTCCATTAAATATAATAAGACCTAAGAAGTGGGGTTTTTGCTTTTTTGTGGATATAAACAAACATAATTATACATACATAGGAAAAAGAAAAAAAAAAAGAAAAAAAACTTCAGCAACAAAATAATTCGTAGGTAATATATTGGACCGCGGTCGTATATGCTCAGCTTATATAGACCACCATGTATAGCAAGGCAGTTGAACATACGTACGTAGCCACGCCATTCAGCTTAGGAATTCTCACGAGAATTGTTTTTAATGTTTGCGTTCTGCCACATTTCCCGCAAAGAGAAAAGCTTAAAATAACAAACACGAGAGCAGTCTCGGAACTGTTTTTTTAAATATTGCTTTCTTTGTTCAAAAACTTACGGCTACCAAGCAAAGTTGGCTTGGTACACCTATCCGTACCAAGCTATAAAGATCAATTTAAAATGTTAACACCAGATGCGAAAGTTATAATTATGTATCTATCTGAACTTGTCTGTTCGTTACCTTTTCACAAATAACCAGCGGATCAAATGTAAGTTTTGATACGAAAATAGAGTTTTAATTAGAAACGTTGCTTAAGGCCTCCCTGGCCTTCCTAATGTTTTCATGCAAAATCAAACATATTTTGTCAAATTACTATATTAATTATTTTGTAGTAGTAGGACTCTATCGCAGAGTCAACCTGGGGAAGTACCACACTAGTTATTCAACCGCCAAGCAGCAGTGTGCAAGCATTACTGTGCTTTGGTTTAAAGGGCAATGTTACCAGTGAAATTACTGGGCATGAAGAGATTTGACATCTAATATCTCAGAAAAACGAGCGCTGTGCAGTGCAGCGCAGGGTTTGGTTCGCAAGTTCACAATTCTGACACTGCTATGTTACAAGCAGGCGTGATGCTTACCACCAGGCGAACGTCTGGCAAGTCTTCTTTACTTCATTGCATAAAAAGCAAGAAATCACACATATATTACAGAGAAGATCTGTGTACGTGAATTAATCTATGAAAGAAAACACGAAAAATGTTACTTAGGTCGAACGAATAAAAAACAGTTTTTTATATTAATATTTTATTATTTTTTCGGCTTTTTATATATATTCAATAAAGGTACTATAATATAATAGTATTTTTGAGGACTTTCTGTGGTTGAAAAATTAATGATGTTGATAGGTACATTTCGAGCACCTAATGTGAGAAAAACCACAAAAATCGAAACTTGACACGCACGAAGCCGCGTAACAGCCGCGTAACTCTGCTAAATGTGACCCAGTCTCATACCGTTTTAGACTAATGATCGAGCACAGTAAAAACGCGCTTGTAACTTGGAATAGCCTAGCACTAAGTTAATAAACGTAATTATGAAGAGCGCGGTACTAAATAACGTCAGTGAACTATAAGCGGCATTTTTAAGGAAGATCGATGTGTATAGATGTGCCCACGGGTGTAGTTATAGCTTTGACTAGGGGAACCGAGGGTCAAAAAATGTATAAAAATAGATTCGTTTTGTTTGGGGTGTAAATAATGCAAGGTGGTAGCAAAAGTATGTTCGTATAGGCTGAGTGGCCAGCCTTAGTGTCAGAGTTATGTACCTTATGTGCCGCCCGAAGGCCTCTGACATGGCTGACGGTTGTTGTTATAGAAAATAGAACAAACAACCGGATCCAATAATTTAACGTGTCATCCGACCCACGGTAGCGCTCAGAAATAAATGCCACTCACGGTCACCCATCCGAAACCTGACCGGACCGTCCGTTGCTTAACATCGGTGAACGTTTAGAATCACATAGACAAGCTACGCCACGAGCGCTATGGTATGGCACTATGGTAGCATGGAGATGATATATATACCTATATTTTATCGAATAGCATAAGGCTATTTAACAAATATAAATATAATACGCTTTTAAAAAACAACCGACTTAAATTTCGCGCCTGGTCGACGCGACGCGTGATCATATTGCTGGCGTTTATTAGGCCCAACGCATAAGCATTGCCATCCAGCGTGGCAATGCCGCCAGCATGCAGGGTACGCTGCCGACTGGTAGTGGGTTTGAGCATTTGGATTGTCGCTAGACTTTCATCGGTCTGTATACAATCCTTTTGTTTTTTGTTGTGTAGTAGGCTAAGTAGTATTTGTAGTTAGTTGTAGTTAATAAAGGCCTATGACTAAAAAAAACATAGCTACCTGGATGACACATTCATATGTTCCAGTTATTTTGATTTATTCCAGTAATTTTGATTTATTCTAGTAATTTTGTTTTATTCCAGTAATTTTGATTTATTCCAGTTATTTTGATTTATTCCAGTTATTTTGATTTATTCCTGTTATTTTGATTTATTCGAGTAATTTTGATTTATTCCAGTAATTTTGTTTTATTCCAATAATTTTGATTTATTCCAGTATTTTTGATTTAAAAACCTAACTACCCGATTACTAACCAATTTCGATAACATTTATATGGGACCACCTCTGAAGTACCTACCATGCACCTACCAAACAAAAAATAATCATCAAAATCAATTCTTAATTGGCGGAGTAATCGCTTAACATACAACAACAAAAAACATATCTACTTACAGTAGAATTGAGAACCTCCTATTTTGAAGTCGTTTGAAAATGGGTGCTCATACAATTTTTATTATTTTCTTCGGATGCTGCATGGCCTATCATAATTCATAAGAACACGATCTCAGATATGCAAAGAATTTTAAACACTCGATAATTTAATCATTTCCAAACTCGGAAAGAAACGGAAACAAACTATCCGAAAAACCAAAAGCCGAGGACGAAGATTACCTCGTCGAAATTAAATCGTAGCCCTGCAAATACAATTTTTCAAGTTCCAAAATACTTTCGGTAAATCGGGTTCAGATGTTGTTTAGATATAGAGGTGGCGAGGTCACAGCTTGGGACGAACAATTAACAATTTACAATTAATAACACAAAAAGCAATTCAACCTGGCTTTGTTCTATATCCACGTCTTTATTTAAGCTGTAATAACTCAACAGCGACCTATTTAAGTTGTCGCAGTTCCCCGTCACTCTTTGATTGACGACAGAACTGACCCAAAAAGCTACACAAAATGTCAGTAAACAATTTTTCTTCTCTCTTGACAGAAACGCCATCCAATACAATTTTCTTTGAATTAGCTCTAGGTAGTAAATGCCAAAATATAAGTACAGCTATATCCACACTATTTCAACATTTTTGGGAATATAAAATCACTGAATATATCTATAATTCCTATATACAGTTCTATGTTTATTCACCGTGACTATGTTGTGAAACGAGCTCTCGATTTGGGGCAGTTGCATGCATCTGTTCACGGGCAGACGCAGTATCTCACTATTTCAATATGTTTATCAGCTAGACTGGCTAAAACCATATGGGCTAAAATATCATTGTGATACATGTAGATTACGAGATCTGTTTAGTCTGCTAGAAAGGCTGTCACTTTTGTAAGCTCTCTCGAAAATAAGCTGTGTTGAATGGCAATGTTACAAGAGAAATTAGTAGGTATTAAGAGATTTAACTTCTAATAAGTATCTCAAGGTGACGAGCGCAGTACAGGATCGTATTCGCAAGTTCACAATTCTGGCACTGCTACTGTTATGGCCAGGCGTGACGCTTAGCTAGTCTCGCTTGTCTCTTCACTCGATTGCATAAAAAAGTGATATTTATAAATATTACGTCTACTCTCGAACACACGCTCGCAAAATAGCACCAACACACGAATAAAATGTAAACCAAACTGGCACAACTCCGCGTAAAAGCATAAAATATAATATGTGTACCTACACTGTATAGATACATGCAACCCATTTGTTTCTTGGCTCGGGAAACTGATTGCAATGCATGTGTGGCTTCGATATTCTCCCTTTAAAATGTGTCGGGCGCTCGGTATCAACGCTTCAACGCGTAGTGTCGGGAAAAAGCTTCATTTTCACTCGGCCTTCTTAACCTTTGACTTTTGCTTTTAATGTAAAGAAAACGGCACCTGCTCCCGAAATCAAGGTACGGTCGTTCCCGCCGAGGCTGTTATCAGGTTAATGTTTCTGTTCCAAATGAGGGTACTGACAACAGATGCTCTCCGAATCAGACTATAATATTGTCGAACTTGGAATTTGAGCTTTTCTTCTTAAAATAGTATAATTTTCTAACCTCGCCATGGGTATGTTTTTGAAGTCGGAGTTACATAGCATAACCTTGTAAAGAGGTAATGCTAGATCAAACGAATTTATTTGTATGGGATATAAATTGCTAGACGCTGTACAATGTTATGTCGTCAAATTCACATGAGCTGTAAAAAAACGAATCACATAATGGACAGAGTCTAAGGATATTTTTTAAACTATGATAATTAGTCTTAGCTTGTACCTGTCTTGTAATGAACTCTGCCAGACACGGTCTGCTTTAACGATATAATATAGAAATTAGTAACAATGAAATTTCTTTTAGAACTTTTAAATTCATCAGCCGACTACAAATCTCAGAAAAAGTAGCAACATACGATCTTCAAGGTAATTTGTCCGTCCGTATAAGTAAATTCAAAAAGAAGCTGTTCGTTGTTTTTAACAGTAAGTACGCAATAACAGGAAAATAAAGTTACAGATTGAAAGGGTTCGGAAGAAAACACTCAAAGGATTCATCTTGTGTTTCTGTAGCAAAATGAGAACCTGTACAATTTAACTTTTACGCGTTTTTGTCGCAATGAGACTATTTATAAAGAGTTAGCATAAACATTACGAAACGTAGCGTCCTTTAACTGGAATAATGTTGTCTCTTTTGTTAGTTGGGATAGTTAGCTACAAAAATCTAATATAATAAAAGGCTCTGTCCTGACTGACTGACAGACAACGCACAGCCCAAACCGCTGGTCGTACAGACTTGAAATTTGGAGGGTGTATTCGTTTCGATGCGGAGGGGTGTACTAAGAAAGGATTTTTCGAAATTCGACCACCAAGGGGGGGGGGGGAACGGGGGGGAAGTTTGTATGAAAGTCCTTTGTTTTTGTACTTTTAGTTACGAAAATTTGGATTTGGTTAGTTCATTTAAAATAAAAAATGCTGTTTTCAAATATATTTTTTTTGACACGGACGATTTAAGTGGGGGGGGGGGGGAAGGGGGGTGGAATGTTGTATGGAAAGTTCTTTGTTTTTGAAGTTATAGTGATGAAAATGGATATTTGGGTAGTTCATTCAAAGGGGGGAGTTGGTAGAGTTGGTAGATTCGGTCGAGTCGGTGCAGTCGGTAGAGTCGGTAGAGTCAGTAGAGTTGGTAGAGTCGGAGAAGTCGGTAGAGTCGGTAGAGTTTGCTCGGAATGATTTAAAGTTGAGAATTTTGAGAGCGGTCCGAATTTCTTCCGCACGCGGACAAAGTCGTGGGGACCTCTAGTATATTATATAATCGGTCTATCACTAATATGGCGAGTTTCTAGAGTGCATTAAAATTTTCGCGACTTTCTAGGTTCCTCTAGACAGGCATTTGTGCTGTTTACTTGATTTTAAACACATTACACTACAGCTTAGTTATACCTATTTGCACCGAGGACGTTAAGATGAATGCTGCTCGGGTGCACATTTGTTTAACATAATTATATCATCTTAGAGATAATACCAGAGGCAGATTAAATGTCGACAGGGCTCTAAGATAGCACCTTGTCGGCGCCCCTCTGGAATCTAAATAAATAATAAAATAAAAAAGCCTTTTTATTCCTTATTAAATAGGACATCTTACAAATTTATATTTATTTACAATTTATATTTAATTAAGGACCCCTCTGGAATCTAGCGTTCATAAATTGTCTTGCAAAATGTTACAAGGAATATTTGTACTATCATAAACAATAAGCAGATGATTGATTTTCGATTAAAAACTTCCGCGCGCGCCCCTTTGTAACCTCGCGTCCTTAGGCACTTGGATAGTTTGCGTTATGGATAATCCGCCACTGGATAAGACAATATCTATCTATATTATATATAAAAGGCTCTGTCCTGACTGATTGACTGACTGACTGACTGACTGACAGACAACGCACAGCCCAAACCGCTGGTCGTACAGACTTGAAATTGGGAGAGTGTATTCGTCTCGATGCGTAGGGGTGAATTACGAAAATAATTTTCGAAATTCATCCCCTAAGGGGGGAAAAGGGGGTAAACGTTTGTATGAAAGTCCTTTATTTTTGGATTTTGTAGTCACGAAAATTTTGTTTTGGATAGATCATTTAAAATAAAAAATGCTGTTTTGAAAAACAAGAGGTGAACTATACTCTACTATATACAAGGGCTAGTTTTAATTAGTTTAGGGTTAGTTTTAATCAGAGAGTGAAATTGCGAAAAAAATAACAGCTGTTCCATACAAAAAGTTCATCTACCTTAAACAAAATGTATGAAACTGCTTTTTTTTTCGATTTCTATATTGGCCCCATAGTAAAAGTTGTTTGTTTTGATTTACAGAATATGCCCTTAAAAGGATGCTACTTAACTGATTAGAACTAACCCTGTATATATATATATATATACTCGTACGCCTATGTACCTATGTACATACAAATATAATATGTCCCCTCTTCAAACATGTAAGATCGTCATTGAACCACGGAAATTAAGACAAGAATAGACACGAAAATTGGACTCGCATTCGAAAGGTACTCATCCCAGTCTCTGTCAAACACTCGCGATAGGTAATCTTTCAAATTTCCGCCTGAGAATGACCCAAATCGCTAGCTGGAATATCGTTCCGGAGCTGCCAAGCCAAATCAAATGTTTCTCGACCACGTAAAAGTGGCTAAAGCCAAACATTGGCTCCAGTGATTTGTGCTTATTTCGCTTATTTTTCCAACAAACTCTTAACGATTAAGAAAGCTATCTTGGAAAGATATATTTTATATAGCACTCCGCCCATATCGGATTTTTATGCGTTGCGTTATCACAGTTTTTTACAATAAATAGGATTACGACGTCACTTAGGGAAATATGACTGTAAAATATTCGCTAAGTATGTACCTACTTAATACGCGTGTATTTAGCAGTAGGATAACTCAAATTAAAAAGTAAGTGGACACAGTAAAGAAAGATAAAATTACATTTTTTTATCGCCCATAGTGCGTTTGCATTTTACCTTACTCGATACAGAGTATATTAAAATTAAGAAGAAGCATAATGACACATTCAAAGTAAATCGAAATAACTCAAGTCGTATACCATTGATGTCGTAAGTAGGTATATAGACTTTACGTGATACACTTCAAAGAGTGATAAACTATTATACTTAGTTACTTACGGCAAATTCCACTTTTAGTGGACCTCTATAGGTTGAATTTGGCATACCTAGTTGGTAGTCGAAAGACACATAGATGCACATAGACACACATACATGACAAAACTAACAAGTCTAAGGAGCGCAGGTAAAAAAGAAGTAGGGCTTTCGCTTTACTGTGTGTAAAAACATACCCAAGAAATTATTGGTTATAATATCACGACAAGCAGCGAATGTCAATTAGGCATGAATATCGATCGGTTCATAATTTGAAACCCCTCCGTATAACAAGAGCTGTTCTGAACACACTTACAACGAGGGATAGAACTGGAAAGAACTAGATAGAAACAGTTTGAGAAATTTGGCATCTAAGGCAGAGAATTCTGTAGCTTAATTGGCAAAGCAGTTGGGACGGAAACCCATAGAGACTGCTCGTATGCAGGTTCGAGTCCGGAAGTCCTAATTTTTCTCAGTCATAGTCTTAGTTTTTCTTCCTGTTTAAGCTTTAAAAACATGGAAAGAACACCAAAAAAAATTGTGTTCATTTTAATGTAGGACTCGTCTTCCAGAATATTCTTATTTCCATGTTTACTACCAATTGATAGAGATACGGATTGATAAACCAGAACCGAGATGTTGCCAATATAAATAAGCCTGTAACCTATATACTTTACGACCCGACAAGGACAGCGTCCAGAATCGTAAGCAGCTTTCTATTGGTATCATAGCAGTATCGGTAAAAGGACAGCTTGTTTACCCAACCCTACGCCTATCTTCATAAACCTATACGCATCTTAATGTACAGTTTACGATAAACATCGCTTATTTAGATTGTTCTTATCATCGATATTATGTACACAGACGGAATATAAATCTGACCTTGCTTTAGCAATATCCTAATAATTCCCTAAGTAAACAAAATTATGTAATCGACACGGCTAGGTAGGCTAGCTAGGCTGGCGTTGTTTCTTGAATTTGCACTCTAAGTAGTTCTATTAATTTAAAGGTGGTAATATTAAAACAGTAACCTAACTTATGAGCGACTAGAGGTCGCCCGCGACTTCATCCGCGTACGGAAGAAATTCGGGCCGCTCCCACAATTCACCAATTAAAATCATCCCGAGCATCATTTTTTATTTTGTATGAACTATGCCAATCCTAATGTTCGTTACTAAAAGTCTAAATACAAAGGACTTTCATACACAAAACCTAGGGGTCGAATAAATCCTTAGTACACCCCTACGCATCTAGACGAATACACCCTCTAAATTTCAAGTCTGTTTCAAGTCCGACCAGCGGTTTAGGCTGTGCGTTGTCTGTGAGTCAGTCAATCAGTCAGGACAGAGCCTTTTATGTATATAGGGTTAGTTCTAATCAGTTAGCATCCTTATAAAGGCATATTCTGTACATCAAAACAAACAACTTTTGCTATGGGGCCAATCCTGAAAATATGCCCTTATAAGGATGCTAACTGATTAGAACTAACCCTGTATAGATAGAAGATAGAAGATTGTGTAGCATATTTTAGGTCATACAAATGTACAGTAAGTACTAAGATATTCTGTATTAGTCAAATAATAGAGGTGATCGGTGACATACATACACTAAATGAACCCTAAAAACGTTAAACTCCTTTTTTGGGCATTCTAAGACTGCATGTTGGCTTTTTTACTATTGTAGTCTAAGTGCAATTATAGTTGGATTTATTTTCAACCGTCCTTGTAAATTCTCATTGGATTAATATTTATTTTTATATTTGTATGACGATTATCCGCAAAATTAAACATGTCCTGTGATGTTACTACTTTTTACTTCATGAAGTACTTACAATTAATTTACTACGCCCAACTCCCTCCATTATTTCAGATTGAACTTGAAACAAAATTCGAAATAACTTAAGAGCTTATAAATCATTTGAATGGCACCATTAGTTTATCATCCGGAAAATCGCTGTGTTCGCTAGAGCGGTTCGGAAACAGGTTCTTTACGTACTTTTAATATTAACACTATAAATCTAACTGACATTTTAGGGACCATTCTTTTAGTACTTAGGATTAAGTTGAAATTGAAATTGAAACTTTACATAGTGTGTATTTGTTTTGGGCCATTTTTATATACAAAAATTTTTACCCGAGAATTAAGAACTTGTCTATGTTTTTTTCTATTTTCCTATTTTATATGCCTAAATGAAAACAGATTTAATCATATATTTTTTACAAATTTTGCACGAAAATTTACTTGCCACGAATTAACGCTCTTAGCTTTGAAAAAATATTGAAATGATGCTTGTAATAAATTTAAATGGGTAAATAAACGAAAATCGAATCTTGACACGCACGAATCTGCGTAACTGCCATATTTTTGCTCCGCTATATGTGGCCCTATCTCATTCAGCTTTAGAATAATGATTGATCGCAGTAAAAAAGGTGCTTGAAACATGGATGTGCGCGGCCTTAAGGGAGAAAATCCTGTACCTAGCAGTGAAATAAAAAGAACTACTGTGAATAATGAGGATGACGTTTACATTCTATGAAATTCTTTGTTCAAGCTCCGGCGCAGTACTTAACCGTGGATGTAGCCAAAAAAGAGCATTTAATCGCCAACAGCGTTGTCTCGAATTGTGCCATTTATATAAGGCTATTCATCTTCATATTCCATCCAAACGACCGTTGTATCGCAATTTCTAGATATAAATGTCGCTTCGCATGACTGCGAGAATAAAAATAAGTGTATCCCGCATCCGGCGACGGGGTGTAGGTTGGTAAGTAGGGAACTTGAAAGGGCAGGGCTTAGAAAATTTCAAAGGCCTCTCGGAAGAATTTCACCCTCTCCGGCTCCATTCAAAGACAATCTGCATTAACAAAAGTTTTGTAGGTTTAAATTATCTTGACTATGAGAAAAAAGTTAAACTTAAAAACACTTAACTTCCCTTTTTATATATGCATGTATGTATATAAAAAGACATAACTGACTGATGCGGTTTCAACGCACATTGAAACTTGTCTGAAAGCGCTGGGTTGGGAAGGTTTCGCATGAAGGTTTCTTGTATGACGTAGGATCGTAAGTGAGCACCAAGAATGGATCTTCGAAAATTCATCGTGAATTAGAGGGTGCAAGTTTGTATGAAACTTTTGATTATTTAATTGGCCTTAATTACTTGAAACTTTGTACAGATACTCTACTGTACAAACATTATGATTCAACGTTTATGGATTTTTTTCGTCTAGCGGGTGAAATATGGGATAGAAGCTAGTCGTCGTCAGCCATAAAACTTCCACTGCTGGACGAAGGCCTCCCCCTTTATAGAGGGGTGTTGCCATAATCCCCACGCTTGGCAGGCGGCTTGAGGATCGCAGAATGGTCACCACCGTTAACCAAGAGGACGCTGCTGCCCGTCCGCCGGTGGGTCTGGTTGCAGTTTAAGGACATACCCAGGTCCATGCTAAGTCAAGAAGCTAGTACGAAACTTTTATTCTTTCAGGATAGCGATTTTTTTTGTTTAAACTTGTCAAGTTCAGCGTATTTTTTTCTTTGTTATTGGCATCGCACGTTATGCATTCTGCCAGAGTCAAATATATTGTGAAGTTCAGCGTTGTGCTGTAGCTCGATTGATGTTTGGTGACAGTGCGAAGTAACAGTTCACGATAACGCCTTGGAAAAATAACATGCCTCTATCTGGAGCTCCCAAATGGAATTGTTTAGTGACAAGCGCAGATTAAGCTCACGTATTAAGCTTAAACGAAAGATGAAGGATAAAAACTTAGGCCCTTACTTAAAATTGCTTCTTAAAGTTACGTTACGTTAATGTCTAATTGCCTATTGTTCTAGTCCAGACAATCAGAAGTACAACTTGCCCGTGATCCTACCAATTGAACCACCAAGGGAAAAAATACCCATGGTCCTACTAGTAAAACCACGCGGTTGAACTACGGAAATACGACTTGCCCGTGTTCCTACCAATAGGACCACCAAAAAAATCCACCCGTGGTCCTACTAGTAGAACTACGCGGTAGGACACGGGCAACAAACGGTTTTTTTTTTTTTTGATTTATTTATACGAGGATGCGATGTTTAATTAAATCGGATACACCGACTATTACTATCCATTTTTTTTGAGTTTATATTAATTGTTACGCGCATAAGTTAAATGACGTTTAGTAAATCAAGTAACGTTTTTAAGTAAGCCCTTTAATAATAATAATAAACTTGTAATAAAGTCTGAAAATCCCCTTCATTTCAAAGTAAGGAGATTTTTGGACCAAACTCAATAGATTAGGTGTGACGCTTACTCACACTAAATCATCCATATAATAAATTATCTTGTCGCCATTCAAGCTGTAGGCATACTTAAAAATGCTCTTTCAAACGTTAAAGAAACGGAACAATGAATTCTCATTACAGTCAATGACGTCATCTGCTGAAGTTTCTTTCCTAGACACTTCACAGATGTCATTGCAATGCGCCTTTATGAAAGCTAAATCCTCCAATATAATAGTATTATAGCTGTATTATAGTAAGTTTTAAAAGGCGATTGTAGACTACACAACAATATTGGTAGTTAATATGGTATTGTCACTTAGATAACCACGCTGAGATCGAAGCTCGTGTAAACTTAGGATACTAAATTACGCCATGAGCGCTACACATCTGATAAGAATGATATATAAGTAGATTTTAGTTCAACAACAGAAAGTTTATAACAATACGAATTATACATAGTATTACTTCAATACGAAACTACAAATGATCACCTTCTTGCCATTACCCACTAAGTCGGCAGCATGTTTTCTTTCTCTACTTTACTGCCGCCATCACTTTCACTCATCGCACGCATATCATAATCATCACCTTTCATACAGATCAATACGAAATACAGAGAGAGAGCTAGATCCTCCAAGATAAAATTTCAGTTTTATACATCACCGTGCGAAAGGACCTATAATCCACAATTATTTAATTCTTTACTGCACACATTTAAATACATTAATGTACAAAAGGAGGACTTAATGCTAAAGCATTTTCTAACAGTCATCCCCGCGGCTATAGAGAGGAGAGAGAGAGAGAGGGATGTAGGCGCACAAAATAAATTATAGTTAAAAGCAAATACAGTAATCACATTTCAATTAACTAATAACTAAAAATATCTAGATAAATTTAAAAGACCAAGAAATAAAATAAAATACAAATAATTAATTAAATAATAAAATAAACCAATAATATATACAACATATAATATGAAAAACAAATATTTTTGCAATAAATAAATACGAGTAATCAAATGGTTACAAAACTAGAGCCGATTTTAAATAATGTTCACGCACAACTCGTAAAGACTGAGTTTCGATGGCGCTTGCCGAATTTGGATTGCTCACAATAGGCGCATCGCAACTACATGAAACGAGTCACTAACAAATGTGGCTAGGGGTGCTCAGAAGAAGCTTCTTACTAGATCGAATGGGGTTAGTGTGTAAAGCAGAAATAAACGTTAAATAGACTCTAAGATAAGATGGAGATTGCACAATGCTTTTGACTAAGAAATATCCCTGGAAAACGAATTTGACAGCCAACTAGTGTAGCGTCTAAAACCCCGATCAAGTAAAACAACACATTCATCCCTTTCTGTACCTAAATCAAGACTTTACACAGAAAAGGTTCGAGTATTTAGACGAGTGGGACTGTTGGACGGAATTTTAAGCCACCAATATCGACCGAAATAGGATTTTAAGGTCCGAACAGCGCGCCGTTATCTCGACCGCACATTTTAACATTTAAAAAGAAAATAAAAAACCCTTTATTCCTTAATAGCATTTAAGGAAAATTGCAATCACTTTTTGCCTGTGTCGAATTTACTTTGAACCAATTTACAATATGAACAATTTGAAATTGCTGAGAATAGGTAAACAAAAGTTTAAAAAAGCAACTTTCTTGTATTTACTTGACTTGTATGTACCAGACAAACACAAAAATCCCATTTTAAGTACTATAAAAAAACTTGTTTGAATCAAAATAATATTTTTGCTGAGCATTTTGTAATATTCTAAAGCCGATTCCGTGATTTTATCTTCAAAAGTGTTTCTAAAGCGCGGGTGAGGTCGCGGCGGATGGTGATCTGAACCTTAAAACAAAGACTGTAGAATTGTAGATAATCAGGTTGCTTCGCCGGGGCCGGAGCCACAGCCGGGCCCATGGGGCGTGTAATCAGGACGGTGACTTGCCCCGGTCGAGCTCCCGTCCTGCTGTCAGCCTTCGTTCGTTTACTACGTAACTTAATTTTTCCAAATACTTACTCTTTTACGAGTTTTCGTATCATGGGCTATATTAGCTACGCTTTGGAATCCAGTGATGCAGCTACGCCGCGCCCTAGCCGTATTAACGATACGAATAAAATAAAACTACTTACAATTAATTTTTATTATTCTTAATTCTTGTTGTTATAAATAGGAACGTACGTAGGGCGTTCATTATAAAGTGAGAATGAGGTAGAAACTCTTTGGAACCGAAAAAAGTAAATACTGGCTGGTAAAGCTGGAATATTGATAAGATTAAAAAAGAGAAAAGATTAGAATATCTTTTGTTTTAAAAAAATTGAAGTCTTTTGTTTGCAGTCTGTCGTAACGTGTTGGCGAAAATGGAAAAAAAATGAATTGCGTGCGGTTATTAAGTATCTGTGCAAGAAAAATTTCACTACGGAACGAACTAAGTAATCAAGACTTGCAGGATACTCTAGTAGCAAATGCACCACCTTATTCTATAGTTGCTCGTTGGTGTGCCGAATATAAACGTGGAAGAACATCCACCAAAGATGACCCTCGCCAGGGCCGCCCCATAACGGTAGTGACCGAAGAAATGGTAAAAAAAAGTCGAACAACATTGTTTTAGCAAATCGTCGTTTCATGCGTTTAATAGCCAATGAAACTAAGATTTTGACTGGTAGTGTGCATAGCATTTTACACGAGCGCTTGGGGATGAAAAAAGTATCCGCGCGCTGGGTCCCCAGAATGGTTACCGATGCACAAAAACAAACTAGGCTGAACATTGCTCGAGCTTTATTGGAAATGTTACAACAAGATCCTGATCGTTTTTTGTCTCGATTCATAACAATGGATGAAACATGGCTTCACCATTACGATCCCAAAACAAAATTACAACTTATGCCTTGGAAAAGACCATCATCTCCAACTCCTAGGAAATTTATAGGCGAGTCATTCCGCCGGATAGATCATGGGCTCTCTTTTCTAGGATAGTAAAGGGGTGATCATGATAGAATATCTCGACCATGGAGCTACTGTAACGGGCTCTTTGTATGCAGAACAAATAAAAAAATTGCGTAACGAAATACGCGAGAAACGGCGAGGCAAACTAGCAAAAATTGTTTTGTTCCATCATGATAATGCCTCGGCTCACAAGTCCGCCGTTGCTATGGCTACGATTCGTGATGCTGGCTTCGAAATACTTGAGCATCCTCCATATTCACCCGACCTTGCCCGTAGTGATTTCTATCTATTTCTGAGGTTGAAGGAGTCTCTGAGAGGACAGAGGTTCGAAAACGATGAAGCAGTAGTCGCAGCACTAGAGGAGTTTTAGGTGCTCAGGATGAAGAGTATTTTAAGATAGCAATTTTAAGCTTAGAAAAAAAATATTCCAAGTGTATTACGCTAAAAAGCTACTATATCGAAAAATAAAATAACATTTGATAAAAGTTAACGGCAACGTACTCATTCTCTAACGTTCTATTATTATTAACGGGATATTTACCGTGATTATGTTGTGAAATGAGCTCCCGATATGAATAATTGAAATAAGATAATGATATATTTTCGCTATCGCTCGAAGAACTGACAACCGATGGGGAAGAAAGGTTCTTGAGTGGCGACCGCGAACCGGAAGACGCAGCGTAGGAATGCCTCCCACTAGGTGGACCGACGACATTGTAAAAGTCGCGGGCAACCGTTGGATTCAAATGGCAGGTTGTCGTAGAGTGTGGCGGTCTAAGGGGGACGCCTACGTTCAGCAGTAGACGTCTCCGGGCAGATGATGATGATGAATGATATATTTTAACACACTTAACTTCATTTGTACGAAACTAGCTAAGTACTTCCAACATTGTCGTATTGATTTGAAATTTTGAAAATGTTGTAATAATTCTATTATTCGTTACAGACTTATTCGAACTTAATGGCGACTGTGAAGTGCGCTGCAAGTGAGACTTTGCGATTGGACGCGCACCGCGCGCCTAATTTTTGATACTGCGCAGTCTCGCGCCTAAGTTCACAGCCGCCATTAACCTAAATTTTACACGTTGTATAGCTGGTTAACTAGTAAGTAAACTCCTTGACGCCATTTGTTTTGTAAAAAACGAGCCCTTACATGGAGCTATAATTTTTATATGCCTAGGTGACGAGGGTCTGATTGATTATGGAATCAGAAAGTGGTTAGTGGAATTCTCAACGGCTATAGCGATTTTGGGTTCGTTTTGACGAGCTCCTTATAATGACACTAAGTAATTTAAATGGTGTTTTTTTACTATAATAATTATTCTTGATGTAACCGTAGTTCTATACTGCGCTTCTACTAGTAAGGGATATGCTATAGCTATAGGTGCTACTTTCAAGGACGCTCAAGAAATGGGTGCGCAAACGGAAATACTCCGTGATTTCTGCCTGACCCGTGAGTCTGGTTTTTTTCTTCTTCTTTCCTACTATATAGCATTATGGCGTCGCACTTTGTGCATTTGCCAGTGTCAAAGAGTCTGCTTCGCTGACATGTAATTTCAAAATCGGAGTTTTGGCGGGAACACGGAAAAATCATGTCGTTGCATTCTATTATTTTCTTTAACTTGTGTTTTTTCGCGAATTAATGATTAAAAATGGTGGTGTTTTATTCATTGAGTGTTGAATTACGCGCACGAGTGTGGGCAAGTGATATAATGTGGTGGAGCATGTCTTTTCGTGTTGTATCCAAAACTCCGTAGAAGCTCATAGTAAAGTCGCCACAACTTTACTAGGGCATGACTTGGACTCGACTATGACTAACTTCGTTTGACTGACTGTGATTTCATGACATATTTAACTTGGTTTTAATAAAAAAAACTTGGAAATTCATTAACTTGACACTGGCAGAATGCACAACGTGCGATGCCAATAACTAAAAATAAAAAAAAATAAAAAATTAAAATCAGTAAATAATACATTTTAGAACTTATAAATCCATCTTCCGGTTACAAAGTTAAAAAACCATTAGAAAAAAGTTTCAACATAATAATAAATAATTATGATCTTTAAGGTATTTCTGCCCTTTAAGCAACTTCTAAATTAAGTGTTGGTTGTTATTTCTACGCTACTTAATATTGTGTAGCGTAAAAAATAAGAATTAATAAGAGAGGATAGAATCCACTAGCGTTGAAGAAGCCAAGAACGCTCAGCTCAAAGCATTGAGCTCAGCACAGAGCATTGGCGGTCAAAGAAACCGAGTATGATTAGCTCCACTGGCATTCAAGAAGCTAAGTATGCTCAGCTCCACTGGCGTTAAAGAAACTGAGTATGCTCAGCTCCACTGGCGTTCAAGAAGTTAAGAATGTTTCGATCCACTGGCGTTCAAGAACCTAAGTATGCTCAGTTCCGCTGGCGTTCAAGAAGTTAAGTATGCTCAGCTCCACTGGCGTTCAAGAAGCTAAGTATGCTCAGCTCCACTGGCCGTAGCGTTCAAGAAGCTAAGTATGCTCAGTTCCGCTGGTATTCAAGAAACTAAGTATGCTCAGCTCCACTGGCGTTCAAGATGCTAAGTATACTCAGCTCTACTGGCGCTAAAGAAGCTAAGTATGCTCAGCTCCACTGGCGTTCAAGAGGCTAAGTATGTTCAGCTCCACTGGCGTTCAAGATGCTAAGTATGCTCAGCTCCACTGGCGTTCAAGAGGCTAAGCTTGCTCAGCTCCACTGGTGTTCAAGATGCTAAGTATGCTCAGCTCTACTGGCGCTCAAGAAGCTAAGTATGCTCAGCTCCACTGGCGTCCAAGCAGCCAAGTATTCTTATGCTCTATTGCGAGCTCAAACTGATGATGACACAAATAGAGCTCGGGACATAAAACCGGCACGAATAAACACTGTCTTTCCGGGTGGTATAGGTAAGCGAAAAGGTAACTTATTACAGAAAATGCCCCTTCTTCCCGTGATCTTTATCAGGGGCATGTACAATTTTATCGTTGTTTTAAAGAAACAGTACGGACGAGGCACAATTTTCACACATGTTTTGAATGTCACGAAATCTCTATCTTTCTCAGTCTGTTTATTTTGTACTAACGGCGTATAAAAGAGACAGCATCATTTCTAGTTGCTGAACATTACGTGTCGTTTGCAGCGAAACCACAAAAATAATGCTATGAATCTTTTAACAACAACTGAAAATATATTGCACGGTCCTCGAAAGTATTACATTACATAACGGTATTTTACAATAATTTAAAGAATAAAACGAATCCTTTGAATCTTTAACTTTTCTTGTTATTGCGTAGCATTAGTAAACAATTAAGAACTTAGTTTTGAAGTTGGTTAAAAAGACGCATAAATACCCCAATAATTGTGTGTTAGATTTTTTTTTAAAGAGTTGTAAACTTTGTAACAGGGAGATGAATTTTAAGCTCTAAAAGTGATTGTTACTGATTTAAAGTCGACACATAAAGGGTTTAGCTCAGATCATTACGATCTCATCAATGAAAAATAATTGACCGAAGCGAAGCGAAGGTCTCCGATTCTAAGGGGACAAGTCGGCGTTCGGAAGTATGTATGTATGAATATCAGTATCAGAATTATGACGAGTAAGGCAGAGACTTCTGGTAGCTTAATTGGCAAAGCAGTTGGGACGGAAACCCAGAGATTGCTCGTATGCAGGTTCGAGTCCTGCCAGAGGCCATATTTTTTTTTACTGTTTAAGCTTTAAAATATTATATATATGATGTGTTTATGAAACTTTGTAAGCAAGTAATTCGTGTATTATTCCATAAAGATCGGATCAACGGTTCACAAGTTATAGACGAACAAAATATATTTATAAACATAATACAAACTCCAGCTTGTCCCCTTAGGCTCAGATACCTTCGGTTCGCTTGGTCAATAAAAATGTGCTAAACAACTTCGTACCAACAGTGACCGTACTTGCAAGCTGTTTCAGGTACCCATACTGATTTTTCAAGCAATTTACCTTACCCTAAGGTCAGTATTAAATCTCTGCGAAACTTCGTTCTTCTATTACCGCTGGGATGTTTAGTTACGTAAAGCTAAGTTACTACTTGCACCTAGATAATAGACCCTTTCTTAATATACAGTCTACTTAAACTTAAGCCTATTTGTGTATTCTAGTATGTTACAACTTACTTAAAAACCATTTCAAAAAGTGTGCAATATTAACTAACGCAATTTAACTTAAAAGGAGTTTTAAGTAGCGAAAAATAAGTTAACTGGTACATTAATATTTTTCAACCGACTTCAAAAAAGGAGTTTCTCAATTCGATTGTATGTTTTTTCTTTTGTATGTTACGCGATTACTCCGCCAATTATGAACTGATTTTGATGATTCATTTTTTTTGTTTGGTAGGTAATACTTCAGAGGTGGTCTAATATAAATTTTATCGAAATCGGTTCAGAACTTTAGTTTTTTAATCAAAATTACTAGAAAATATGAAGATGTCATCCAGGTATTCGAAGTTGAAGTCGGTTGTACTTTTTTTTTTAAAGCGTATTATTTATGGTAATGTTCACTGAACCGATTTTAAAAACTTGTTTTTGAAAGGGTATGTATACTGTCGATGTGGTCCCGTATTTGGTTAAAGTCAGTATATTTTTTTATGTCGTATTTGTGTCGATGTCAAGTGACATTATTCTATGAAACAGCCGAACATTTTCGCTTATTCATGGTTGGCAACCATAGTAAAATTCGTTCACAATAATGAGTATAATGACCGCCTTTCGGATTAGCTATGCCGTTACGCGGAACCTTTATATACGCTGTTCGTATTTTTACAAATCTCTTTCAAATGAGAATTGATCGCCAATTTTATCGATATCAGCGTCGGATAAACCAGAAGATTTGTGGTCGGATTGATGCTCTTATCTCATTTTATCGTATACGAGGGCACTCGCTAAGATTTTCCAGGAATCAGACAGAAACACATAACACTATATACATAAACAAATATAGGGTTACGCGTATAGATAATCCTAAGACGAAAGGAGGTCATTATACGAATCATTGTTAACTACATGTACTATGGTTGCAACCCTGAACTCTCGAAAATAAAAACAACAAAATATAATTCAAACCTAAAAAAAAAAAATTTAAAAAAAATTTACTACGTTTGAAAAGAAACAATTTAACTTAAAAATATGTACATTCAAGAATCTTATCTAAGTAGGTATCTTATAATGTCTATGGGACTGGCTGGCGCTCGCACTAGTAATGAAACTGTATTACGAGCGTCAGAGCCCTCCGTTTTTTTTTGACCATGGAATTACTTGTGTAGGTTACAAGGTCAAGCTAACAATAAATTAAAATTTTGAATTTCAAAATTTAATCTAAACAGCTGATATTTATTACTGAGTTCAGGGTTTTCCCTATAGTAAAAGTTGTTAACAATCAGGGGTACAATACTGCCATTCGGCTTAATAATACTGTTCCACGTAACCCTGAATAATAAAATATAATTTTTTTACACAAATGCCCAAAAAAGCCGCCTCTCAAGCGTGGGGATTATGGCAACCCTTCCCTATTACCGGGGAGGCCTTCGTCCAGCAGTGGACGTCTTCTGACTGGTGAGTGAGTGCCCAAAAAAGGAATAAAATGATTCAGGGTTCATGTACGTCATTGTATGCATGAGAGACGTGCGTGAGTTTCTGTGTTCCACCATAACTCATATACGCCTGAACCTTGGAGGATATAACTTTCTGGCATGAACAGACAGATTATGATGTATATGGGGTATCGTTAGAATCCTTACATCATAATTATTTAATATTTCGAGTGACAAAGCCAATATTTTTAGCAGGGCAGTAGAGTTTTAGAATTTTACAAAATTATATATTTTTGCACTTTTTACATTTGTACAACTAGCTCCATATATGCCAAGGGTTGCTTACTACGCCGGCACGCACTAGCAATGCGTACTATGCGCTAATGTCTGAGATAGTACTATCTTTGGGAGTCAACTATTCCACGCGCGCTTGGAGGATTTAAAGCTCCTATGGTTTAACTGCTGCTGGTGTTTGGTTATGGTTAGGTTCTTGAGTGGCGACTGCAAACCGGAAGACGCAGCGTAGGAAGGCCACCCACTAGGTGGACCGACGACATTGTAAAGTCACGGGCAACCGGTGATGATGATGATGCTGATGGTTAACTGCACGCGCGCGGATGCTGCGGCAAGCTTTTTAACTTTCGGTGCGGCTTAATCTCGGGGTTTAATGCAGCATGGAGGGCGTGAGTTTATAATGTCAAAGGGTTCGACATTAAGCCGGGTAATTTTAAAAAAAAGAGACGTAAGTACGCCGCTGCTGCCGTGGAACCTATTTCCCGAAGGGACTTGAATTTGAAATTTGGATTTAGGAAAAATTAGGGAACTAATCTTATATTAAGGACTTATTTATTTATCGTTCATTCAATCGAACGAAGCTGACTATTTTAATAAGTAGGTACCTACGTAGGTAAATACGTTTTTCTAAGACGTCTTAGAAAAGAATGCAACCAATCTTTACTTGTTTTTTATACTATTACGTATTCAGTAAAGTACTAATTCTATGTCATAATAATATCTAAGTCCTGGTAAAATACATAAAAAAGCATTCGTTGTTCTATAAAGAAAAGAGAACAAGCAATCTAGCGAGGTCTTTGACTTTCTTATTTAATATAAGATGCTACTTTAGCCAAGTTCGTTTTTACGATAAATTCTTATTTTCATCAAATACTAGGCACATTCGTCAATACGTAATATGACTGAATATGTTTATAGTCTCATAAAAGTCTAGCCATGTAGTGAAACAAAATTAAAATGCGTAAAAATAAGGGAATCAAGTATTCTAAGTTAGTTGTCTTATAGATCCCCAAGCCGCCTGCCAAGCGTGGGGATTATGGCAACCCCTCCCTATTAAGGGAGACGCCTTTGTCCAACAGTGGACGTCATCTTTCTGGCTGTAGTGTCTTATATCTCTGTTGGTAGTATACTTTTGGCCGTATGGTGTGGGTTCAATTCCCAGCCAGGAGAAGCATTTATGTGAACAGAGTTTTATTCTGTGTCTGAGTTTTTTATCTTATTACAAAAAAAGTATATTATAAGTATCCTATCAGCTATCAGTTCTCATAGTATAAGCTTTGCTTAGTTTGCGGCTAGATGACGCTATTTTACGCTAGCACCAATATTCTATAGCACAAGTATTCTAAACTCTAGGTAGAGTGCGCTCTACTCGTATTAATAGCGAATACGTCAATTTAATTGCACGTCTATAAATGTTACATTGACAAATGACAATCACTTTGCGGAAATGTGACAAAAATCTCAATCTTAACCAAAGTTATATGTTGTTTCAAGTTGTTTCACACGTACTACAACCACCCACAACCACACCACAACCACAACACGTGGTCAGGCGCATTTTTGTATTGAAAATGAATAGTAGAATTTACACGTACCACATTTTGGCGTTGTTATCTACCGCGTGGTTGATACCGACCACATCGCAACCACAACGCAACCACTTAGAGGCTATTAGAGGCTTTTTACATAATTCATTTCGATCAAGCTACATTTAATTGACAGATTCTATAAGACACTGTACACTGTACAGGGTTAGTTCTAATCAGTTAGCATCCTTTTAAGGGCATATTCTGTACATCAAAACAAACAACTTTGACTATGGGGCCAACACAAATATCGCGGAAAAAAATTCAGCTGTTCCATACAAAAAGTTCCTTGACCTTGGACAAAATGTATGGAACAGATGATTTTTTTCTTCGCGATTTCAGTGTTGGCCCCATAGTAAAAGTTGTTCATAATGTTGAGTATATACATACCCTTTCGTATTGTTGAACCGTTTTGTTACACATTGTATACTAAACATTAGTAAAGTCTGAGAAGATTGAGATATTGATTGAGCAAGTGTTTGCCTATTACCTACTTACCTGTTATTATAACTGTGTCACACAGTGGTCACACAGCCCCAACCACTTTCCCCGCTTGGTCCATAAAACCACCCAATTTTGCGCTGCAGTCGACAAAAACGCGCATATTTCCTTCGTTTGAGATCCGTAGATCTCACTGCGGAGGCTCGGTAATGCGGTGATTTGTATGCAAGTAGGTATGTTTGTTTTGGGGGCCCTCCCTTTGCCCTCGTCTCCCCTTCCAACCCTCCGCGTATCGAGTGAAAGAGCCAGTTGTAATCGGTTTAGTGTATTTGCCGCTCAACCTTATAATTTTTCAGTATTTTATTTTATGATTCCGAGAGAACAGCGTAGCATAAGTAAGTAGGTAAAATACAAAAATAAATTTCAGCAAAATACTGAAATGCATGGTTCTTTGCAATCTAGACGAACACTGTTTTTGTCAGAGTCGTTTTCGGCCTACAATCAATAAAATCTGTTTCGTCCCTTCAAATTTGTTCTTATTTTACTGAACATAGGACGATTAGGTTCGATTGGTAGGAACCCTGCCATAAGCGTATTACGAGAAGCACTTGGCAGAGTTTTGCTGAGCCAGTCTCAGTGTCAAGTGTGTGTCGTTCCTCGTTCAGTACGCTAGGTTACGAGTAACTATGAAAATAAAAATGAAAGCATTGGTTTGGTCAAAATTATAAATAGGTACCTGAAAACACTGTTTTCAACTATCACGGTTACCTATTCAATACAGGTTATTAAATATCGAGAGCTCTTTTCACAATATAAACGATAAAAATCCCGTAAGTAAATAATATATTAGAACTGTAAATCTCTGAAAGTACTACACGGATATCTTTGCTTTTTTGGCACAACGTTGCAATCGAATACGCGCCTGCACATCGCTTGTACCTATGTAACTAGGAATAAATCTTGGAAGTACATTTTAACGTATAGGTACTTTCTATTTCGTTTCTTAAAATTCGTGTATCGATTCAAAATGTTGCAGGTATACATTATAAGTAGGGCACCGTAATTTTGAAGTTTTTTATAATTTGTGTTTTTATAATTTTATACCTACATATTGTAAAAAAACTAATAAATATGAATGAAAATAAATAAGTGAATAATAATATAATATAAAAAAATATATATAATAAAAAAATATTTTTGAACCCTTCGTGTATGGTAATACCCATTTGTTTGCTTTTTGCGACCTCCTTGTGTTTTTTTTAAATTATGAAAATAACTACGCGCCTTCCTTTTTCAAACAGCCTGTTACTTGTTCATACAATGTCCGTGGTTGATCTCTTTGGTGATTGGAACTTTTACTAACAATATCCACATTCCAAATTCAAATGACTTGAAGAGCTCATTTCTGCCCTGTTTGCGAGGAACAAAGTAGGTATTTTTGAATAGAAGGGATAAAAAATAATTTAATGCGACGACATAACTAAGAATTTTTCTTCTGCCGTAACTGGTTACGAGCTCCGGTTTCGTACGCGGACGAAGGGGATATCTTCACATTCCGCCAAAATCCCTCACCCCTATACTCTTGTAGTCATAATTTATTTAACATGACAAGAACTACATCAGGTGCCAGCGAAACAGTATCAGGCTTGGATAAGGTTGACTTATATCTAAACATAGCAACGGTAGGTAGGTACATTTATTGTTTTGTAAGCAATAAAAACATTCTCCCAGGGCAAAGTTTTATCATAAGATTAGAGAGAGCTCGGTGCCTGCGTTCAATGCGTGACACAACATTATTTATGTCACGGTACAGATTCGGAATAACAAGCTTTTTGTTTCTGATATATTGAGAGAATCTGTAATTGGTCTTGTTTTGTAAGTATACATGGAGGATAGTATATAATTTATAGATATGGATAGAGCAAGGGTATAGATATGAAGCACTGATAATATAACACTATGCTATGCTTTGTCTTAGGTTGATAATTTTGGCAGCTTACGCTCATGAAATTTCGTATTCTTTTTTCGAATAAATCTAATACAATCAATAGGCGTGTGGCCTTATATTTAATGTATGACAAATAAGAGGCTTAGTGATGAATATATATAACTAAATACATTACACATACTGGAAAAATATATTGTATTGGCTGATAAATTTCTGAGATATGAGCGTTTAATGTTTTAGGTGGGGATAGAGAGGGGATGCTCTATCCCTTTCTCGCAAAGCACGTGTTAATATAGCATTTGTATGCCGCGCCTGAGGCTTGACGTCATAGCTCAGTATAGCGCACTCTCTGTCTAGCTTGAAATTAAAATACTTAGAACTTATTTATTTTTGAGTTATTTTAAATTTTGTTTTCGTTGATAGGCTCTATTGATGAACAGCTTTTTTATGAGGTAATAAAAAAATAGTAGTCATCGTGCCTATTCGTAATTCGTTGACGGGTACCGCCCACTTAGTCAAGTGCGACGCATAACGAACGACCACAGGCTATCAATAATCGGATTTGATATAAAATAAATCGAATAATAAAAATGTACACCCAAATGTACATTTGTAACTATATACATTTTTTTTGGAAACATTAATTGCAATTATCTATCACCCAATTATTTTAAGAAATACTATTGCTTACATACCTACCTAATGATTTCATTTTGTAACCCGTCAGCCGTTCATTGCCGGAAATGTGGCGCTATAATCGGTTTTCGTAAAATGATTAGGTTATGGAAAATGAATAATTTTCCTTCATTTACATAACGTTTTTTTTTGCACCTTATTGCATTTTCTGGTAAAAAATACTATTTTAGCACACGAAATATATTATAAGCTATTATTTATAGTTTTCCCGCGTAATTTGCACAAATGGCACAAAATGGCCGTTACTCCACCTATGAGTTCCTTTTTTTTAAGTTTCCTGAAAATCACCCTTATAAATCATATTAACTATTAAATCCTAATTTAATAGGTTAAATGCCTCTACATAGACTACTAAAATCATAACTTGCTTAATATGCAAATATGCAATTACCTTGAATAAAAATGTATGCGTTAAAGTCACTCAGAATTAGTTCCAATTGTCAACCTTTAAATCACATCGCACTAGCGAAACTACAAATGCGAAACTACGATTACTATAAATGCGAAAGTTTGTCGGTATGTGTGTGTTTGTTACTCCTCCACGCTGAAACAACTGAACGAATTTGGATATAACTCGAAATGGAGATGGCAAATTTTCCGGAATAACACATAGGCAACTTTTTATCATCATCATCATCATTAGCTTTTTCATCGTCACGCGTGTGGGACCGCAGGGCGGAGCAAGTAATTCAAAAGACTCTTTTGATTAAGTCCTTAATCCAAACTCAAAATACTCATAAATAAATATAAATAAATATCGGTGGACATTTCACACAGCGCCATCTAGCCCCAAACTAAGCAAAGCTTGTACTATGTAAACCAGGTAGCTAATAGAATACTGTACTTGTACTGTACTTTTTTTTTGTAAATACCTACTTATAATACATACTACACCCAGACACAGAACAAACATCTATGTTCTTCACATTAATGTTTGTCCTGGTTGGGGATCGAACCCACGCCCTACAGCTCTCAAGGCAGACATGCTACCAACTGCGCTACAAGGCAGTCATACAAAGCATCTTTGAAAATTATCTATGAATAAAACTATTGAACAATAAACTAGTTTTGGATATAACGGTGACCTCGCGACCTCTACATCCTCACAAACAAGGGCCGATTTATCTCATATTCAAAGTTCAAACTTATTTGTATGAACTTTACCCTTTCCTATTCCAGTTGTCATTGAACAAATACAGGGTTATACGGAACAGTAGTAGTAATCCGATTGTCCTCATCATTGTGAAATTTGTAAGCAATTTTCTCTTTTCATGACCGATCTTTAAATAGCGAAAAAAAATTGCTGTGCCATTACAAAAATGTTATAATCATCATTCATTCATTCAGTAAGTACATATTTTTTTCTATTCCATACTTTTCCCCGTAAAATTCTATCTATAGGTAACAAAACGAAGAACCGTGAAAACGTTTATTTTATAAAATGTATCGTTCTGATAGGTGAAAATGTGTGATTAAGTATACCTACTAGGTACCTGTAGGTCGCATCATGTAAAAAGAACGCTGGAAGAAAGTAGAGGGGGTGTGTTTGCTCATCTGTACACTTGCGCACAAAAGTACTAGGCCTATTGTTTTAAATAATTAATTATTAGCCTTTTGCTCGCAGCTTCGTATATTGGTTATTGCTAGGTACCACCTCATACCACCAAATAGACCCATAAATCGCCTACTGCGCAGCTTAACCGCCAGCGTTCTTTTTACATGACGCGACCTATACCTAACCACCCGTAAAAATGGAAACGTCACAAATAGAACATTTATATATAAAGTATAGCTGGGACTGATACGCATGATATCCTCAGACACCCATCCTTTCGGTTAGTATATCGGACTCGATACGGCCCAGTGCACAATCTCTGAACTAACATCGTCTGAGGTAGCTCTTCCGAAAGAGTACGCTTGGGAAGACAAGGTAGACCATCTCACTTAGTGTTAGTAATAATCTATCTATATATATAAAAGGCTCTGTCCTGCCTGATTGACTGACTGACTGACTGACTGAATGACACACAACGCACAGCTCAGACCGCCGGTCGTACAGACTTGAAATTTGGAGAGCGTATTCGCCTCGATGCGTAGGGGTGTACTAAGAAAGAATTTTTCGGAATTCATCCTCTAAAGAGGGGAAAAGAGAGGGAAAGTCCTTTGTTTTTGGATTATTAGTCACGAAAATTTGGATTTGAATAGCTTATTTAAAATAAAAAATTCTGTTTTCAATTTTTTTTTTGACAGGGACGATTTAAAAGGGGGAAAGGGGGTTGGAATGCTGTATAGAAAGTTCTTTGTTTTTGCAGTTATAATGATGAAAATTCATATTTTGGTAGTTCATTTAAAGGGGGTGGGGGGGGTGTAGGGGTGTTGAGGGGGTATCAGGGGGGTTGGGGGGGGAAGTGGTGAATTTTGGGAGAGGGCCGAATTTATTCCGTCCGCGGACGAAGTCGCGGGCGACCTCTTGTATAATATGTTTATACAAGCTCTGGGAAGCCGGAGGAAGATTTTTTACTACAATCTTAGACTACAGGTAAGTAATAATCTCTGACAACAAAGAAGTAAAGACGGGTCACGCGATAAACGTGAAGTTCACCATGCTCTGTTCTTAACACAGAATAACTAATAGTACTTATCCTGTACATACATGCAAGTACAAGGTACATGAACAATTTTAAATGGAAACTAATATATCAAATTTGACACTACGCTGTAATTTTTATTTTAGTTGGTTGTAATTAAGTAGTTAGGTTTTATGTATTTATTTTGTTACGTTTAGTAAACCAATTGTATTACTAACTATATAATAGAAGTTTAGTTAGTTAGACGTTGGTAATTGTAGGTATAGAGTGTATACTGTCTTATTTAGCAAATAAATAAATTTATTTATTTTATTTATTTACTAAAAACAGTTGTAACACCTTAACAGTTCGCCCAAATCGATGCTACACTAAATATATATTATTATTAATTATTAAGTAAATTATATACTTAATTATATATTATAAACATTTTCACTAACTCTGTGAGCCGCTTCCGTGAATTCTGCCAGTCCACAGAGAAAAATATCGTGAGATTCAGCAATCTTGTTCAGTAACGTAATAGCGCGAGACATGGGGGCAAACTTCAGCAAGTTCGTCCTACAAGTAGGCACGCTGAAGATAGGGAACCTGCGTCTCCTGGTGACCGCCTCGTCCGGCGCGCACAGCAGCAGCACCTCCAGCACCGCGGGGTGGTGGGTGAGGCCGCGCAGCACGCGCCACACGTAACTGCAGAGCGCGACGTCGCGCCGCACTCCCAGCTTGCTGTACCCCACCATGCCGAGCACGAACAGGGTGGGGTACATCAGTGGGTAGAACGGGTAGACGCCGTACTCCTTTAGGTACAGGAAGCGTATGAACTTATTTTGCAATTTTTCCAACATGCTATCGTACTTATCTTCATGGGGACTCCAAATAAGTGCGCTCGTTTCGAGCCGGCTACGAACCAGCGCATTGTACAAAATTCGAACAACCGTCGTATTTTGGAATGCTTTGCATTGCCTTAAGAGGAAACCCAGATTCCTGAAAGCCTTGCCGCAGATATCCACAATATGCTTACGAAACGTTAGCTCGGGTACCATATGTACTCCCAAATCCCGCACGCACGCCACTCGCGGCATCACCGCGCCGTCGACCTCGTACGCGTACTGCAGCGGAGTGAGCCTGCGCCCGTAGCTCATTACCTCGCACTTAGTCGCGTTAAAAAACAATCTATTATCAGCACTCCACTGCACGACACTATCTATATCTCGCTGAAGTCGCTCACAATCCGAAATGTTTGCCACCGACAGGAACAACTTAAGATCGTCAGCAAACAGCAAACATTTCGCATCCCTAATATATAATATACTTACCTATACCAAAGATCCCCAAGCCGGCCAAGCGTGGGGATTATGGCAACACCTCCCTTCGTCCAGCAGTGGACGTCTTCTGGCTGATGATATACCAAAGATACTTTACTAGTACCTATACAAAATTACTTACTTATTTATTAAACGTATATCACACACTTGTTCAAAGGCTGCTATAAAAATGTTTTAAGCCGACAACAATACAGTCTCGAGTGCGTTCAGATCGTACGACTACAGACTATATTGTGAACAGACTTTGAAAGAGAACTAAATCCTCAAAGTGAACAGCTTTGTGCAACCAGAGATATAAAATAGTATTATTTACAGTTTCATTCCCATAGGAAACTCGTATATAAGCAGTAAGTTGAACCACATATATCTATAAAAGTAAATTTAAATAATTAAAAATCTGTTATGCATTATTAATTTTGTGCCTTAGTTTTTTTACAATTGACATGTTTTTTTCTTAAAAGGCAGGCATTTTTTATGTCCTGGACATCCATCAATGGCATCCTCCATTACACAGGTGGTAACCCTAGGTACACCTATCTAATGGTTAGTAGAGATAAGTAGACTTAGATTTTCCACCTATCCCTACCAGTAGGGATACCTTGGTAGGGATAGGTGTACCAGGCTGTTATTATTACTTATTAAAACTTTACTGTTTCTGTTCGGATAACAAATATGACTAACTAATTCTATAGCGATAGCTTAGGAGCGCGAGTCAACTGCATGCACATTTGTGCATGTAGCCGTAAAATCACAACAGGCGCAACTTATCTTGGGTCAGCGTGTAAAGCGGACGAGTCTTCTTCCAGTGGACTTCAGTACTTTTGTATAAAAACTGTAAATTCAGGCTTTTATAAAGATACTGTTTTAAACTATCACGGTTGTTTACTAAAGTTCTATTATTATTCACGGGATATTTACCGTGATTATGTTGTGAAATGATCTACCGATATTTCGGCGCAGTTGCATGCACCATGTTCACGTGTAGACTCTAGTAGAGTCTACTCTAGTAGAGTCTACTCTAGTAGAGTCTACTCTAGTAGAGTCTACTCTAGTAGAGTCTACTCTAGTAGAGTCTACTCTGGTAGAGTACTCTAGTAGAGTCTACTCTGGTAGAGTCTACTCTAGTAGAGTCTACTCTAGTTGAGTCTACTCTAGTTGAGTCTACTCTAGTTGAGTCTACTCTAGTTGAGTCTACTCGTGAGTATCGGAAGCTCATCTCACAACATCATCACGGTAAATATCCCGTTAATAATAATAGAACTTTTTTTTAAAAGATGCTCAAATAAAATACATCACATCGGTACATTAGTTACATTAATGTAAAGTTAAACTTAATTTGTGTGTTAAGAACTAACATTCTTTTCGCTAAGTATTATTTGTCAAAATTTGTTTAGTTTAGTCAAAAGGCACGGATTCCGGGGTCCGTGGAGCTTAGGTATAAGGGTAATTCTACTGGGAGCTCAAAATTTATGGTCACACAGTTATATTTCCTAAACGGTATAAGATAGAAAAACAATTTGTGGATTGGAGCATAAAACGTCTATTAGGCTACAAAAGAAATAAAGCTTGTCACAATAGAAGCAAAAATAAATACCAAAAATTAACACGAATGATCAAAAACAGGGTAATTTTCTTAAAACTTCCCGTTGCAGTAACTTATTTGGTTACTGCTTCACCAAATTTCAGTGTATTTTTATGTTACATAGATATACTAAAGTCATCGTAATAAAATACTCTTTACACCCAATAGTTTAAGAAAAATCTTTTCACTATTATTTTGAATTTAAAACAACATATGTGGCTCACACGATTTTAGGTACTTTAGATTTGCGTAGTATAACGGCTGGCTATTGAAGACAACATCAGCTATCAAACACAGAGATCGATTCGATCGAACGTCAGTAGTGTTCCTACATCGCAGAAGTGAAATATGCTGCACATCGTGTCTTGAGAAAGAAATATTGCTAAGTTTATATTTATTCATAGGTCCATAGGTCATTCATATATCACTTGCGTGGACAACATTTTTATGCATTGTGTTTTAGCATTTGAAATCAAAGTTAGCTCATCGAAACCCCAAAATGTGCGAGATATTTATGTAGTATTTGATTTCAAACGTTACATCTAAACTTTGCAGCAATTTATAAAAAGGTATATTTTTGTGAAGGTGATTTTATGCCACGAAAGTGATTTTTTGATTGTTTTATTCATGCATTTATGTTTTTATTAAAACATAAATGTTGTTTATAAGAAAACTTTTTACTAAAATTGTGTAGTTTTAATTGACGCAGTATATTAGTATACCTATTTCGTAGGATGACCGAACTTAGGACCGAACTGATTGTCTCTGTTGTGTATTGATATCATGTACCTATTTGTTTTTAATTATGAAAATAAGTTTCACGAACAATTAGTCTCATAAACAGTAGTAAATTGTGAGAAAATAATGGCTGTATAGTTAAGCTGAGTCACTTTCTTAGATCATCGCGTCACTTTCGTGGCATCTAGAACTTTAAAATCATTATTCTTCCCATCGAGACTCACGGTTTGAAGAATTTACATATGAATTAAATCGTCTTATCAAGCGCGACGACGGGAATCGTTGTAAGTAGAATTACCCTATAAATAAGTTTTGTTGTGATATTCGGCAGGGGATTGGGATAGATCTGGATTTTAACCTTCACTACACTAGGACTGAATCAGTCCCGAGTTTTTGGACATCTCTATAGAATACTATTTCCTTCGGCGATTTGGACCTTGACCCGTATGTCGTAAAACTGCATCCAGAACCACCGGAGGCCGGGCAGCAGCGTCCCCAGCTGCTCTGCGATCCCCAAGCCGCCTCCCACGCGTGGGGATTATGGCATTATTGCCAGCGCACCCTAGTTTTCTAATATTTCTAAAGATTTGTACTTTTTATATAAACTATACCTATTTATAAAAGAGAAGCGCAAACCTTACGTTCAAAAAATCTCAGAAACCATCAAACCTACGACTCTGCAATTTTGCATGTGATCTGTTGTTAGTACGTAGACGAATTTTCCAAAATTCCATAATTCCATCCCTAAAGGGGTAAAATGGAGGGTGCAAGTATGTATGGAAAAAGACTGATTTTAACTGATTTCATCGAACTAAGTGTTCAATGAAATCAGTTAAAAATATCCCCGTGCAAAGTCGGGGCGGGTCAGCTATTTATATTGTAAAGAACACAGGAATCAAAACTGAAAATAAATACCTACCAAAAAAATACTTTTAGAATCAACTTTCACCACTTGGTAGAGAGGAGACTAGGCAAGTAGGTACATGAAAGTGCCTCTAGCTATAAAAATGTAAATCACAACATGGTAACCATAATACCTACATGCACCCAGAGCGATAACATTATATCAAGGTTTGGAATACGTTATCAACGAGGTTATGCTTCATTTGAATCATTGCAACACAAATAACTGTTACATAAATTCATGGCAATCCACAATAAATCAAAACGTTATAAATCTAAGAAAGTAGGCAAGCGTGATCCATCGTAGACTACATCGTCACTTGTCATCAGGCGAGATGGCAGTCGAGTGTATTTTGATACATTTATGAAAAATACCATAGAGAGAAAAATAGAAGCAAAGCGAGGACCCGGAAAACCGAGGAGAAGCTTTGTTGATCAAGTCAAAGAGAGGGCCAAAGTCATGTCATACAAGGAGGTCAAAAAACTGGCATGAGATAGAGAAAGATAGATGTCAGTTCACCGACAAGAGCCGTGCTCTTAAATAAATGATTTAGGCTTTTTAATGAAAAAAGAAGAGTCACCCGATTGCGAAATTTGTGGATCAGTAGAAGACACCTATCACGTGCTGATGGAATGTGTCCGAAACAAAAACCAAAGAGACTCCTTGATGCTTCATCTGGGCCTGAATCGCTATGATATGGGTGTGTTCACACATATCCTGGCGGTCCCGACGCCGGAGGCAGCAGTGCGGGTCTATGACATGTTCAGGCATTGGTCGACCTCAACCTAAGATGAGGTTGACCAATGCCTGAACCGAAGGCAAGATTGTTGTTCATAATATTGCTATTCTTGCGTACATACTTAATTAAGTCACGATGGGACTGACATGCCAGTGTTGGCAAAAGTCCCAAATTAAATAAAGAATAAAAAAAATATGATGATGATGAGTATTTAGCTAAAGGTCTGACAAGCAGAACTTTCACTAGATGGTAATCGTTACGTTGACCTGCTTGGACTTGAAGCAGAACACTTATCAGCTGTTATTTTAAAACAAGCAGATTTTCTGTTTTATTTATTTATTTATTGGGTACCAACATACCATACATCAACACATTATCACATGAAAGTAAAAAGAAACTAGATGCTGATACAATTATAAGCACCGACAACATGCAAGAATGACACGATAATAATGCAACAATTATAAAAAATCGTTTAGCTGGCACCGACTCCAAACATACCTGATTATGAATTGGTAAAGGTATATAAGTATCATTAATTTCGTCGATTTTCCTTTAATGCTGTTTGAAATAATTAAAATATTATTTTCTATTTTTCAGTTTTATGTTTGCACATAATATAAGTATAGTCTAGAAGTCAGTTTTTGTTTTTTTTTCAATTATCGCTAAAGTAAATAAAATATAAATAGTAATAATAATATCAATATACAGGGTTAGTTCTAATCAGTTAGCATCCTTTTAAAGGCATATTCTGTACATCAAAACAAACAACTTTTACTGTGGGCCAACAATGAAATCGCAAAATAAATATCAGCTGTTCCATACAAAAAGTTCATCAACCTTGGCCAAAATGTATGGAATAGTTGATATTTTTTTCGCGATTTCAATGTTGGCTCCAAAGTAAAAGTTGTTTGTTTTGATGTACAGAATATGCCTTTAAAAGGTTGCTAACTGATTAGAACTAACCCTGTATAAATATATTTGAAAGTGACATTCGGTGACCCCGTAAACTCATCTCTACATTTTTGTTACAAAATCAATTCGCATAATCTTCCGAGTTCCCTAAAAAAGTGACCGTAGTGACATCCCCTCATATCGATGTATCTCCCTTACCTACTTTTATTTACTGTCAATATTTGCGAAGGCCAATTTCCCGTCCTTTAATATTATTGCAGGTTTGCTGTGATGTTATATTTGGAGTTGTATTACTTTTTACTAAGTGGATGAATGGATATATAGACTGCCAATATCGCGCTGTATATTGGCAGTCTGCATGCACGTTATTCTTGTATTCTACTTACATTTAAAGTAAATTTATCTTGATTCTTGCTATAAAAAAATGTTTGTATACTATCGGCCTTACTTAGAACGCTGCTTAAAATTAAGTGACGCTCGTTTGCTTAATCAGCATTTTAAAGTACGTCTCTATTGCGTTTTTTATTGACGACGCTACCAGCCGCACTGCCAGTAGTGTCGTCTACAATTATAATAATAATATAATAATAATAATTCTTTATTTCCAAATGAAGAAACAACAGCTAATATTACATTAACATAAACCAAAAACCTTAGGTTATTACAATTTTGGTAGGTAGGTAATTATGGATTACATTATTATATAGGTATTTATATGTTTTAACAATTGTTTATATATTTAGAAAAAGGAGGGAAAAATACTAGTTGTAGAATAATAACACAGGAGTCCCTGTCTCCCAAACAAGGATGACCCTGTACTATGGGACACATTTATAACTATAACACATTTATAAATATAAATTAAAGACATTACCAAGCCCATTTTGGATTAAATTGAACGGACAACACAAAAAGTAAAGGACTATGATATACTACGATCTATGCCCACCGCACAGTGACTGAAAGCGAAAAGCCGATGATCACTTTTTATAGGTGCAGCAATGGACTTGAGGTATGATGATGATGATGTACATGATTACTAACCGTTCTGAAAATCTGCATGAAAAATTCCGACTCTCTTAAAAATGTTATAGTATTTATCTAGGAAACCAACGAATAAAGCAAATGCAATTTTTTTTTTTATTAAAGTGTATCACAGCATCACATCAACAGCCGGAAGACGTCCACTGCTGGACGAAGGCCTCTCCCTTAAAGGGAGGTTTTGCCATAATCCCCACGCTTGGCAGGCGGCTTGGGGATCGCAGAATGGTTACCACTGTTAACTGAGAGGACGCTGCTGCCCGTCCTCCGGTGGTTCTGGATAAAGTTTTAGGACATACTTAGGTCCCCAGGTTTTAGGACATACATTAAAGTGTATAAAAGCAATTATTAAAACTAAATGTAAAAATAATTTGAATTTGAATGAATTGATATAAATATATTAAGGGCAAGAACATAAAGTCACAAAAAAAATCAAAATGAATAAAAGTGGTAAAATTTCTGAAATTTACTAAGTTGGCAACCTAATAGCTTTCCAAGTAGTTTTACGCAACCTCGCTAAAAACTACTTTCAGTTAAGTATGCAAAAAGGCTTGCAAAATGTTACTTCCAATATAAAGTGACTTAAGTGAAAACTGGGTGTCGCTCCCAACGCTCGTGTCTGATTACTTTGCACCCGGCGGCACGACAGCAAACGACAATAACACTACCCCCCGTACAATACCCACTTTATTATAAAACTACTAAACTTGAACAGGGCCGGACAGCAGGTAGCCATCTCAATGGAAAGAATAGCCGCATCGGGGTATAACCACAAAAACAAAAAGTGTATCTCTCACTCACTAAAATCCCCTCAATGATTGCCTGATTGAAAAGTATTAGAATATTTATAAACCTCACGGGCATCTTACGTACACCGTTATCCTATTCGTATTTACTTAAAAAAACAGTATCACAAAATTTACAAACCCTTAAAACCCCCAAAACCGTGTGTCTTATAAAAACCACAGATCAAAATAAAGTAAATATAAAAACTCTGGTTGGGTTTCGATTCAATCGCCATGGGTGAGACACAAAAGTTTTATTTTAGAACCCTTAATCGAGACAACTTGCTTATAATGGAGGTAATAGTTACGTGTTTTGTCTTTAAGTACTTCGGTAGTAATTAACCAAATCCGCCTACCCCTTAGTTAAGACTGATGCGAAGTGAAGGTCCTTGAGTCTAAAGGGACTTAATCGGCGTTTGTATGTATATTTGTTTTTATGTATATATATTTGATAACTTCATTGATCAAAGTTCGTGCAAATACTATTATCAAGTTCGAATATGAACTAAATTGGTGAAGGGACTTGGACGATATGGAGGTCGCGAAGTCGCGAGGATTATAATCCCTGTGAACTATCTACTAGTTAAATAAGAGTGGAGTTACCTTAAATGGACCCTAGATAAAAAGTATGTTCATTGAACTGAAACAGCGTAAAAAATTTCTAAATGCAAGTTTTTCCATATTTTTTTATAAATAACTTTAAAGATAAATCGATAGACAAGCATGGAACACTTGAGATTAAAACTTTGTATGACCTGGAGCATTGTGAATTAAGTATAATTATACCTCTACAAACAGCAATAAAGTCTAATATAATAGAACTCTCTTATAAAAATAGTTCAACCAAAGTTATTACCTACGATTCGAAATGTCAAACCGTGATGAACGCAAATAAAGAACGGTTCAAGTATCGATGCGACAGGCCACATCCGTGCCCTTTCACAAATGTCTCGAGAATTACTGGCAATTCAAAGACGTTTTTCCTTACGGCGCGCCGATGTCGTTGAAATACAGTATTTTATGTATTTCAACGACATATTATACTTATTTCAACATTTTGATTATTTTTAATACATACATAATTACACTTCTTTTTTTACGTGGCACTTGCTATTTTCTCGTGATTTCTGGGTGTGGCAATAATACTACAATCTGGGTGTCTTCAAGTCGCGAGTACACATTTTCATCGCTATAACTTCAAAAAAAAGGTTCGATTAAAAATTTCACCTCTTTAAATCATTCCTGTCAAAAAAAAATTAAAACTTAAAAATTAAAAGTGGTGGCGCTACTGTGCCATTGTTTACATCGGCTCTGTACAAACTTACTAATTAAAAATATAAATAACTGTTTTTATCTATTCAAAGTTCTAAAATATTGTGAAGGAGAGTGATGAACATCAAGAGGATTGTTGGTGGCTCCGAAAATTTCGACCTTCCAGTAAAAATTGGGATAATAACATCAAACAGATTAAACAAAAAAACAGCAAATTGCATAGAAACTGTGATTCAGAAAGATCTAACAGTACAATAAGAAGGTTAGTCCAAGTTTTATAACAAGTATTTACAAGAATCAGCAAAAACTATTTGATTTATATATGCAAACTATAACCTCAAAAACTGCAAATCATTTTAGTCATTTTGCAATTTCGAGCAGAACCAGTGCCATCTGTAAGCGAGTAGCAGAACTTTTTTGAATAACTAAACATCGATACTACGCTTTTCACTGCTAGTTGAGACACCTGTCACTAGAGGGCGCTGATAGTAAATACATTAATTAACCATGGAAGAAATAATGAAAGTTTTACAAAATATACAACATGACTTAGCACAACAGAAGCGAGATATGAAAGATATGGAAGAGAATCTAAAGGCGGCTATAAATAAAAATATCGACGAAAAATTCAACCATATCGTAACAAAAACAAACCAACTCGAACAAAAAATCGAGACCCAACAGAAAATTATAGATTATTTAGATAAACAAAGAAGAAAGAAAAATATAATTTTCTTTGGTGTTCAAGAATCTGAAAAGAATTATGAAGATTTGCTCAACTCAATTCTAGATGTCATAAACAAGAAGATGGATACAGTATGCCAAAAAGGGGAAATCGAAACAGTAGTCAGGCTAGGAAAAAAAAGTGATAGAACAAGACCAGTTGCAGTCACAATCACAACAACAAGTAGAAAACTACAGCTCTTAAAAAATAAGAAAAGATTAGAAAACACGGGTATGTACATAAAAGAAGATTTTACCCCAGATGTTCTACAAAAACGCAAAGAGCTCCAGGAAGAGCTCCAAAGAAGACGTTTATCTGGGGAAAAGGTAATGCTTCGTTACGACAAAATAGTCGAGCTTAAATCTCAGGAGAAACAAAACTATACACCCAAAGAAACATCTAATAAAAGATTTCTATCAGAGTCTCCTGAAACTGAAAATGATAGAAAAACATCAAATAATGAAGAGCAGTCGAAGCAAGTTCCCAAGAAAAATAAATCTCAGAATATAACGAGCTTCCTACGTCCTTCACAGTTGAATTCTGCGTCCAAGCCCTCTACAAGCCGAGACTACCCAGAAACCCCAAAAAACTAAGCTGCGCCCCTCCACCTCCACCTCTCCCAACACGGCCGGTCCCCGTGGGAGATGTAGACCAAAACCCTCTAGAGAAAACAGATATAATTACTAATCCTGACCGAAACCAACTCTATGTGGCAACATATAATGTCAGAACACTATCGTCCTACTCTCGTCTTCTTGAACTAAGCGAAGCCCTGAAAGAAATTAAATACGACGTCGTCGGTCTTTGTGAAATTAGACGATCTGGTAATTCTATAGAAGAGCATGAAGACTTTATACTCTACTATATGGGACAAACACCAGGCTTGTATGGGGTAGGATTCGTTGTAAACAAACACCATAAGAAGAACATTGTATGTTTCAAAGGACTATCAGAACGAGTGGCTCTACTTCAGATAATTATCGATAACATTGAAATAAGTATAATACAATGCTATGCCCCAACAGAATCAGCAAGTGAAAAAGAAATTGAACTTTTTTACACTACTGTAAACAAAGCGTTAAAGTTTTCCAAAAATAAGAAAGTAATAGTAATGGGTGATTTCAATGCCAAAATCGGCCAACCAAAACAAGAAGAAAATATGATAATGAAAAGCTTTGGTTATGGCTGTAGAAATAGTAGAGGCGATAGACTTATACAATTTGCATGTGAGAACCAACTGGCAATTTTAAACACCTTTTTTATGAAGAAAAATAGTAAGAAATGGACTTGGAGATCACCAAATGGCATGATAAAAAATGAATTGGACTACATACTAACTAATCTCCAAAAATTTGCCTGGGACGTGCAAGTGATCAATGTTAATTATCCCAGCGACCACAGATTGGTAAGAGCGACATTTAATCTGCAGCCCTCAAAGAAGAATAGAAAACCATATGGAAATAATGTAAAAAGTACCCTGAAAAAGGAAGGAGAAATACAAATATACAAAGAAACACTTAAAGAGAGTTTAGAACAATTCACTACTTTGGAACAAGGCTATACAGTGCAAGATCTTAACGATAAAGTAGTGGCTGTAATAGATAGTAGTCTCAAAAAAGCGCATGAATCATCTAAACACAAAAGTATTTTTTCTGATAATACTAGGAAATTAATGAGAAGACGGCAGAGTCTCCAAAAAATTAAACCTAAAACACGAAGCATGAAAAACGAGCTTAAAGCTCTTTATAAACTTATAAGCAAATATATCCAGTATGACTACAACACTCATCGTAAGAAAACCATTGAAAAACACGTATTACAGTCTGGCAGCTTAAAGAGAGCTAACAAGGAACTGAGGTCACATAAAACTTGGATAGAAGGACTAAAAGCCTCAAATAAAACTACTCGTAATAGGAATGAAATACTTCAAGTTGCAACAATTTTTTACAAGAATTTATACAGATGTGAAAACCAAGAGCCGGCTCCTCCTACTATATCAAGAGAGACACCTACAGATATACGAGACATAGATGAAGACGAAGTAATCAAAGCAATCGCAAAATTAAAACATGAAAAGAGCCCAGGGCCTGATAAAATAACCAACGAAGCCCTGAAACTTGGAGGCCCTTATCTAGTGGGCCCTCTAACACAGCTCTTTAACTTGGTGCTAAAAACTGCAAGTATACCAAAACAGTGGACTGAATCAGATATTATCTTATTGTATAAAAAGGGAGACCCAAATAACATCAGTAGTTATCGACCAATAAGCTTGCTGTCTTCAATATACAAATTATTCTCATCAATTCTAGAAAAGAGAATCAGAAGCACTGTTGAAATGCACCAACCCATAGAACAGGCAGGTTTCAGGAAAGGATTCTCTACTGTGGATCATATCCACACTATCGAAATGCTTATAGATAAATATCAAGAATATTGCAGGCCGCTCTACCTAGTATTTATCGATTATCAAAAAGCTTTTGATTCTTTATACCACCAGTCAATATGGGAGTCGCTACGATCGCAAAATATTGAAACAGCTTATCTGAAGGTTCTACAAAATCTTTACAAAAACTGTAACAGTAGAATTAGACTGGAGACAACCGGATCTTCTATACCTATCAGAAGAGGTGTAAGGCAGGGCGACGTCGTCTCTCCAACAATATTTGTAGCTGTGTTACAACAAGTCATCGGACAACTAAATTGGGAAAAAGTCGGCCTAAATATAAACAATCATTACATAAGTCATTTAAGATTCGCCGACGATATTGTTTTGCTGTCTGAAAATACAACCGAGCTGCAGCAAATGATAAACTCCCTTCAAGCCGCAAGTCATCAGGTAGGCCTGGAAATTAACCGCAGTAAAACCAACATTATGACGAACTCCATTAAACATCCAGTATACCTACAAAATGTAGCGCTAGAGTATGTCGACTCCTATATATATTTGGGTAAGCAAGTTTCGTTTGAAAAACAGAGAAACGAACATGAAATAGATAGAAGAATCACAAATGCTTGGAAAAAGTTTTGGAGCTTGAAAGAAGTTATGAAGAGTGACATGCCAATCATTATTAAGCAAAAAGTTATGGATACCTGTATATTGCCTTCATTAACCTATGCTAGCCAAACTTGGAAACTTACATATCGAATTAAATCCAAAATCAGATCATGTCAAAGAAGTATGGAGAGAAGTATATTAAAAATTAAAAGAATTGAAAAAATAGCACATAAATATATTAGAAAAAGAACAAAAGTTACTGATGCCCTGAACCATTGTAAAAAACTTAAGTGGCGCTGGGCTGGTCATATAGCCAGATTGACAGACAATCGATGGACTCGCAGGATAACAGCTTGGAAAGGACCACCAGGCACTAGGAAGAGAGGTAGACCAGCAGCCCGGTGGGCAGACGACGTTATACAAGTAGCTGGCGAACAATGGATGGAGACAGCGAAGAATAGGGAGACTTGGAAATCTCTAGAGGAGGCCTTCACCTTCGAGAACGAGGGGTTCTTACTACTGTAGCTTCATAAACATTAAACTAAAATTAATATATAGTTTCTAAATAGTAGTAGTTTTGAATATTAGTGTTTTTTTACAAATATTTTGTGTATTTTAATATTGTTTTTAGTAAGAAATATAAGGCTTTTTTATTTTATTATTATTTATTTATGACCTGGAGCATTGTGAATTAAGTATAATTATACCTCTACAAACAGCAATAAAGTCTAATATAATAGAACTCTCTTATAAAAATAGTTCAACCAAAGTTATTACCTACGATTCGAAATGTCAAACCGTGATGAACGCAAATAAAGAACGGTTCAAGTATCGATGCGACAGGCCACATCCGTGCCCTTTCACAAATGTCTCGAGAATTACTGGCAATTCAAAGACGTTTTTCCTTACGGCGCGCCGATGTCGTTGAAATACAGTATTTTATGTATTTCAACGACATATTATACTTATTTCAACATTTTGATTATTTTTAATACATACATAATTACACTTCTTTTTTTACGTGGCACTTGCTATTTTCTCGTGATTTCTGGGTGTGGCAATAATACTACAATCTGGGTGTCTTCAAGTCGCGAGTACACATTTTCATCGCTATAACTTCAAAAAAAAGGTTCGATTAAAAATTTCACCTCTTTAAATCATTCCTGTCAAAAAAAAATTAAAACAATATCTTTTATTTCAAATGAACTATCTATTCACGACTAAAAGATCAAAAAACAAAGGAGTATCATACAATAGTTTTTAAATTATGTAAAAGTTTTTAAGTGGAATTTCGAAAAATCCTTTCTTAGTACAGCCCTACGCATCAAGACGAATACACCCTCCAAATTTCAAGTCTGTACGACCAGCGGTTTGGGCTGTTTGGGCGTATATATAGATAGATAGATAGATAAGTGTAAGTAAAAACGAATATAGAAAGATCTGAGGATTTATTTTAAGTACTTAGGTAATAAAATATTTATCTATTCAAAGTGTATACATACCAAATTATAAGAACGTATATTGTCAACAGCGGTGTCTCTGAAGCAAATCGACGTATCTATATCGAAACGGAATGAGTTTTATTTTCCCTAAGTGCAACATCGAATGAAAGCAGAGGATTTATTTTAGCTTTAAAATGAACATCTTCTTACTTCATTATTTTTACCCACTACGGAAAGGAGAAGGTGTACTTATGCAAAAAACAAAATGTTCCTATTTATTTCTGTAAAAGGTTTCTGGTAGATACATCGGCGACGGCTCTTAGATAGGTCATAAGGTGTTAACATAGACCAACAGATGCGTCAAGGGCATTATGTTTTTTTTTATAAATTCTTGTATATCGTAAATTCTTTAATTGATTGAAAAATGTACTTAATCCATTTTATAAAATATCTGCGTACTTACTGAGTAATAGTTTGACTTAACAAACAAGGCTATAAGCATATAGTATCAGCTATTCAGTAAAGTGCTTTTGATACATTTAGAAATATACCGATGGGTATGTTACCTACTGGATGACGTACTCAGATATGCGCGATAATACAGAAAAATGTATACCTACTTATTGGGATATTTGGTCAGTAAAATTTTGACGTATAAGCTTATACGGCTCACCATTGGCTAAATAAACTCGTAAGTATTCAACGCGCACAAAATTTGGACATTTATACGGCTTCTGATGGATGGCTCCAATTATATTAAGGTATATCGCCACATGGACTCGTATAACGCAAAGCACCACAGAAAATCGGAAGTCTACTTCTTAGGTAGAACGTCTGTCAAAACAATATTGTACAGCAATGTATGGAAAACCGCTGGCGCCAGTTTCACACATATTTGTATAAAAACTACGACGAAAAAATGCCAATTATTGGTCGCGCATTTGAAGTAAAACAATCGAAATACCATTTTGCAACAGATTAAAATTGATCTAATTATGATCAATGTGGTTTGGTTTCCTAAGCGTCTATTTAAATTGTCTTTTTGAGTATTATCAGTTTAAAAATATGTATATTGGTAGAATTGTCATTAAGCGCATTTGCACTTAATGCCGGCTAGCGCGGCCCGTCACATTTCCGTTCTATTCACTTCTCTCTCCAGTGCACGGCACCTACTCATCTTTTGCTCTCAATTATAATTGTGTATTTTATACATTTTGTGTTAAAAAAACGAACAGCGAACAGTCGCGCCGTCAATAATATATTGTTTTTACAATGTTTGCCACATTTCTCACGTAAAAAATCATAAAATTATCTTTTTTGTGTAGGCATAAAAACACGTAAGTATACGTATATAATTTGTAAGTGATAAATGGTTATGTTCGTTCCTAACAAAAAACGGGCGCGCGAGATAGAAATGGAATAGGAGTATACGAGTAAGTAAATGCTTTCTGATATTTAGGCGTATTTTTGTGGTACGCTAAAATATAGTTTTCCTCTGCGGTATTTCATGTGGGAAATCTACATGGATTAAATGTTGGGAAAAACAAGCAAGGAGAAACGCTTTGCTCATGGCTTGAATAAATAGGTGTAACGTCTTTAAAATGTCATTATGTTCCCATTAAAAAAAGGTTTTCTAGGTTGCGTCTCGTATTTTTTACAAGTGCCAACAATCTAGAAAAGTTTTTAGGATTAAGTGTGTTTAGCCGTTTGAAGTTTTGGCGTGCCTCATTTATTTTATACCCAAATTACGTATTTATAGCCACAGGTTCAGACTTATGTACCGTCTTATGCATAAAAACAAAAACGTATTTCAAACCTATTTTAGTTAAAAAGCGTTTTGTCTTCTTTTTTCAAACTCAAATCGTAATTCGAAAGCAAAGTCTTTTTAAAAGAGGTTTTAGCATTTTATGCATAAGATAGTTAGTTTTTTAGCTCTGGAGCTAGATCCTCCAAAACCCAAGTATATATACCCAGGTATATAATCAATACCCAGGTATATAATCAATACCCTGGTATATAATCAATACCCTGGTATATAATCAATACCCAGGTATATAATCAAAGTAGACATCCAAAAAAAAGCTTCCAATGAAACTGAAGGTGTATAGCGGCGCGACGGCCTACATTTTGGCAGAGTTGTTTTAATGATGTTTATACGTGATGCTTCTAGAATACGGTGTTCTAGATATATTCTCTTTTTTTATTGTGTCGGTGACGAGACGAGCGGGACGTTCCCCTGGCACGTTGTTTACCAGAACATGAAAATATTGTTGTGTTTTTTCAGCTTCACTCTTGAAATACAAACCTTTTTTTTTCGTCGGCCTGATGTCACTATCAAACTTATCCATACAGAAGCTTTATTGGCAAATTATATCACTTACTATAAATTTCATTATTCGTGTAAAACGCCTTGAAACGTAGAAGTTAGATTCGAATTAATATGCTACTTTTTGTTTATTTTCTAGTGATCACAATCCCTGTTTTCGTGGTTGATTCATGATTTCATGTGTAGCAGCTAGTAGCTTCATATACAATAAGAAGTCACGTCCTGAATCTGTGTCATTAATCATGGACTGTGCCTGTCAAGGGAGTGACTGTGGAGTGATATTTGCTTTATTAGACCTATTGTATGTGTTCGCACAACAGTAATAGAACGCAAACATAAAAAAAAACATTAAAAAAAAATAGTAACCGTGTCCAAAAAAGTTTAGATGCAAAACATGTGGTTAGATAGATTTAGTTCGATCTTAGATCTTATAACCTATATATTAAATCCTCCAAGGCCTATAAAGATGTTTGAAAACAATTAAATATCATGATTTTCGTTCGCAACTTTTCCAATTTTACTGGGTCTTTTTTTACGTCGTAATTCTCAAAGTGCCAACATTCCAGAATATTATTCCTTTGGTAAAAAATAAGTCTTGGTATTTTTTTAATAATCATTGTTTATAGGTATTTTATTTCTCATTTTGAAATACAGTTTCGTGTTAAAAATATAACAGAATTATTTATTACACTAAATAAGGTAAAGTAATTTGTCACTTAAATTTATAATTTCTACAGCACCGTTTGAGGAGAGGTACCAAACCTTACAAGTACTTATACGTCAGGGTCTACGAAAATGCGTAGCAATAGCTACGCTTCTTTCCATTCATTCATACCTACTCTAAAAGTCGTAGCCTTACGTAAACATGCCTCCGTCGAAAAACAAGCTGTTTTTACTTTTAGCTACACCAATATCAATCGTGTACGAGTATTTGCCAAAAGAAAAATGATTGCATTAAAACTTTTCACAAAATGTAAGCCTTTGCGGCAGCTACACTACAAAAACGTAGCACCGTGAATAGGTGCCGTGTTTTTATACTAAAATAACTTCGAACGTTTGACTTATTTACGGTGTTTGGGTATAAATATTTCCGAATTCGTTAATTGAGGAGAGTGGTTTGGCTGATTCCTTTAATTTACGAGTAGTCGTTAAACGGCGCGTAACGAACAACACGCTGTTGTATTTGCGTGTTAGTTATTCATAAAAGTGTTCAAGTAGGCGGCTAAGTATTTTATGCGCTGACGTTATAAACGCAACAATTCAATTTTGGAGCAAATTTTAATGACCTATAGGTCTATCTAATGAGGTTGCTTCAAATTACCATCATAATAATTTACCTATACTAGTTCTAAGGCAAACGAATCTTTCATAAATACAATGAGAACGCACAGCTCTATATCTAAGTATTATATTATTTTTTATTGTTAAATAAAATGTTATATAATAAAAAGCTTAGCATCTGAACAAAGACGTTTGTGTCAAATTGAAAGTTAATAAATAACTTACCGCCTTCGATGAGAAGTGGGGACAGTCAAGTTAAAGTTTATGAACCAGGGATTAGAAGCAAGACGCGGAGCTCTTACATAGAGCGAGTTTGAATAACGCGCGCTTTGGAACAGGGGACCGAGCACGGTACAGGTCTACCCTCGGGGACGATCCAACGAAATGTAACCGCTAGCCTGCGCGGTGTTGCGCGCTACAACCCTCTGAATCCTCCTGAAATGCGCACAGCCCCGTGAATTAACTGCGTAAAACGGACCGTGGACAGTGTCGTGGTATTTTGGCGATGTATGCAGAGGGGCGACGATGACTTTTTTATGTTTTAAACAAAGTCCTGATCGTATATAGTATAGCTATTAGCTACTATTATTTCTGTGGTCGCTGTGGTTAAATAACAAAATTATTATTTCATTTTTCATCCTACATAATCTTCTATATTCTACTTCTGTATATATTATTATAATATAAAAATCAATTGCTTTTCGTTTGTCTCGCTAATACTCGAGAATGGCTGGGCCGATTTAGCTGATTTTGGTTTTGAAATGTTTGTCGTAGTCCAAGGAAGGTTTAAACAGTGAGTAAACGGCTGGACTGATTTGAATGAAATTTTGTGTTCTTGGAGCGGGTCATCATATCGAGGCCGAATGCCGAGCTCTACGCGCATGAAGTAGCGGGTATCAGCTAGTATACATTATTATTATTATTATTAATAATGTCTATGTATGGTAACTCTTGCAGCTTGTTTTACGTATATTACGTATACGTTGTATACAATGCGGTGTTTTTTTTTAATGAGGTTAAAATGCTGACTCATGGCAGTTAAGTATTTAAAAAAAACCTTTCTTTTCGTAACGTATTTTTTAGGACTCTTTTAAAATTGTAATGTATACGATTTTATCTATAGGCAAGTGAGTTAACACGAAAAGAAAAGCTAGTATATGATGGTAAGCGTCACGCTTGCAGAATAGACCTTTTTACGGTGTCTACCTTTGTTTTCGGTGTACATTATAGAAATTCAGAATTGTTTTATTTCTAATAGTTTTGCGTTCTTCAATACCAGGGGACATCTGCTAAGCATCGATGCGGTCTAGGATGGATCATTCATACCTAGCTACCTTATTTTACGTTACATGATTATTTATTGAAAAAATCTATATTGTATACTTTTAGGGAACACAAACTCCGATAGAGTTCCACACCCTGACTGTGCAAATAAGAAACGTGTTCTCGATACGGTTTCTGCGTATATACATACCTACAGCTTTGTGCGTATTAAATGGTATTAACCACCAAGAGTTTCGGGAAACCCGTTCCGCTGGCAACACTCGTGGTTATATAACGCGGGGAGTAGCGCAGCGCAACCCCGCGCCCCGCATTTGGGGTAAAGATGAATGAGTAAAGTTTCCTAACGGACGTTATTCCATGGATCGCGCTGGGATCTGGATCGCCCGGTTACATAAAGCCCTATGGCTCATGCGCGATGTTGCGGCGACAGCATCGGAGACCGAGATCGCGCTGCGACTTACATACATAGGTACATTTCTATAGTTTATCGATACTAAGTATTGTGTTACTCTAATCGTGTTACGTAGTGGTAGGACTCTACTGCACAGTCCAACTGGAAGTACCACACCTTTGCCAGTTATTCAACCACCAAGCAGTAGTGTGCAAGCATGACTGTGTTCCTGTTTGAAGGGCAATGTTACCAGAGAAATTACTGGGTATGAAGAGATTTAACATCTAATATCTCAGGGTGATGAGCGCAGTACAGTGCGGTGCAGGATTGTGTTCGCAAGTTCGCAATTCTGGCACTGCTACTGTTAGTGGCAGGCGTGGCGCTTACTACTAGGCGAACGTCTTGCTCGTCTCGTCACATGAAAGTATAATAAAAATATGTATGGATATTTTTGAAATGTTTGATTATTGCATGTTTCTGAAACTTGAAATAAATTTAGCGTAGAGTTATACACTATTTATGAAACAGTATTTATACTACCTCCTATTTAATACAGATGTAGCACTACTTGAAATTGTTGATCTACCTATCAATGTAAATAACTTTTAAAACACAAAGCTTGTGAAATTTTAGGAAAACTAAACGAAGCGGATAACATAGGCTAGTAATTTTATATTGGGACTCAGGTTTTCATCTCGAATTTAGAAAACTTGTGTTTAAAATGTTGTTCACATTAATGGATAGATAAACAGTAAACACACTTGAAGTATTGCTACACCTATTTGAAACATCCCTTATAATAAAATTATATTATTATTTACCGTAATTATGTTGTGAATGACCCCTTATAATGTCTAGGTAGAGTAGACACTGTAGAAATCCAGTGCTTTATAAACGCAAAGAGAAAAAAAATACTTTAAGTAAAGCATAATAGAACGGGGTCTGCGTTATATGATATGCGAAAATCGATTCTACGACAATACCACAGATTGTCACGAGACGCACGAATGAATGGTAGACGAGATAACAGCGTATAGTGCTTTCGAAAGAGAAATACAGTAGATTTTCCCACTGAAATCGGTAGATTTGTACTATATCCAAATAAAACCTTTTTTTTTTAAATCGGTCCATTCTTTATATCATGTATGACAGCCCCAAAATCGGTAGAGAACCCTTTGGAAACTGAAAACATTGGTAGGTTCGAGACCACTAACAGCGGCGGCCATACGAAAAACACAAAACAAAATAAAACAGCAAATCTCGTCATACGATTTTTTACCACGCACAGTTGCGCAGTCTTAGGCACATCCAATTTGCAATTTAACACTCGACAAACACCATTGTATCGATTTAATGTATTACCTGGTTTCGTTTCTCAAAGTAAGTTTAGACTTACCTACTATGACGAAAACTAACGTGGCTCTGACATATTTGCTTGGAGGATCTAGCTCTCTCTCTATATAATCAAAGCATATTTGTTTTATTTAATGGCTGCCATTTAGCTCAGTTAAGTACCTATCTCTGCTTGAGAGCTTCAATATCCACGCAGGTCAAAAAAATCTGTGACCAAGATAGATGTCTGTGTCTGGGGTTTCTATGAGTTTTTTTTCCGGTGGTTCCTCGTAGATCTTTTTAGTCGAACTGGTTTGACCACGAGGAATGGTATTACCATAGTCAAGCTAAAAAAAAATTAAAAAAAATATATGCTGCCTTGGAATCGGCATACGATTTCGTGCCGTTTGCTGTGGAGGTGCAATGGCGGGGCCGTGGGGTTCAGAAGCGAAGAAGTTTGTGGCAGACCTAGGTCGGACCTAGGTCGGACCTAGGTCGGACCTAGGTCGGACCTAGGTCTGTGGTATAGGGGACGAGACCCACGGTCCAGAGAATATCTTTAGCAACAGATTTCCCTCGCAATACAGCGGGGGAACGCAGCTAGCCAAGTTTGGGCGAGAGGCAAATTTAATCTGTTTACATTTAATAATATTTTGACCATTTATTTAATTTGACAAGATTTTTATTATTGTATTATTAAAATTAATCACTAAAAACTATATATAAACGAGTATATTCTACTTAAATATATAGGTAATAGTAAAAAATGTGTAGTCCCGATCAGGCTCATACCTACGTACGAATAAAAGACAAAAAATAAATAAACGTAACATGTTTATTAATTTTTTGCCTTTTTTATTATTGTTCATACATGAGACTAGGTATATATATAAACTGCATGCATAGAGCGTGCTGAAAACAAGCTGAAAAGGTGCAATCGGTATCAATAAAGTTTGACCACGAGGAAAGACCATCGCTCGTGGTCAAACCAGTTGGACTAAATAGTTTGACTACGAGGAAGCACCGGTTTTTTTAAGTTTTCTTATTTTTTTTCTTCTAGTTTTCTACCTATAGGTACGTGTGTATTTACAATAACAAAAAAAACTAAGTATTCAGTCAGCTATCTGTTTCCCATTACTACCTTCGCTTAGATTGAGGCTAGATGGCGCTGTGTGAAATATCCGCCTATATTTATTTATTCGTAAATGTTACTGGATTACTTACGTTTAACTATTGTAGCAAAATAGCTAAACAACGCTGAGTTGAAGCTATTTTTGTGACATCACTTATTTTTGGTAATTAACTAGACTTAGTTATATTAGTACCTACGTTAATGATGTTACAAAATAAATTATTTTTCTTTCTTTTACTTTTCTAAAGTAGAATAAAGTAAGGTTCTATGTTAGTGTTGAGTTTGAACACTTTTTGCGGGATCACAATGACCAAATACTTACCTACATACCTACTTACTTGCTTATTCCGCTGGCTCAGGGACGCAAACGCAGGGGGGTGACACTCCGAATACGTGATAGAAAGAGAGCGGTATATCTAGGTGAATATAGCGAGCGGTATCCAGCGCTGTGCGAATTGAATTGCTACTTTATTGCCTAGAAGATAGAGTCCTTATTTATTTAAATTCCTTTGCGGAGTTAACTTTTGTACGTAGTACTATTATTTAATCTGTGGCAAAGGCGTCCAGAACAAGAGTACGCCATCGGTTCCGATTCGCGCTGTCTCTCGCTATAGTCTGCCGGCTTGGAACTAACGCTGATCTAACGCTACGACTCCAGGGCCGTTGAAGAGAACTGAAGGCACTGCCCTACTTTAAAATAAGCAAAGTACTGTAAAAGTACTGTGAAGCGCAGCTATTGTTACAGGTAAGGACCTGTAACAACAGCTGCCCTACCTTAAACTCAGTTTTAGCTACGGTCCTGTACGACTCTACAGCGTCTTTCCAGCGATATCTGGGCCGGCCAACAGGTCACCAAATACTGGAGGAAAGTAATATAGTTGTTATGTTTATCACCGGGACAAACAAATTATTTTTATTTATAGGCTGTCCGCTTGAACCCGTACCTAAGCGGATGAAAACTGCCTGAACAAATTGAACGCACTCGCGTTACACGATGTGACAATCCTGAATCATTTTACGAGTACTCGGCTATTTAGTTTTTCATACGTTTTTGTTTACTACCCAGTTTACAAGTTATCTGTTAAGGTTTGGACGACCAGGGGCATTTATTCAGCTAATTACCAAGTTTACTGACTTATCCAGCAATAAAGGCCATCTTTATGGGCCGTAAACTGGAAATGCTATACTTAAGACTACCGTAGTGTTTACTGTTTAGTGCTTTTGAATATATTTCTTTGGGCAAAGAGCGCAATTTTCTTGACAAGAGATTTATCTAAATGTTCAACATTCAATTTAATTAAAATTTATCCAAATTTGGATATCCAATTCAGGCAACTACGGCAAAGAAAATTTTCGTCAAATTCCTGGCGTTACAGGAAATTCATTAATACCTTAAGAAATAATAATATCGCTTTCACATCACAAACTTGCTATAAAGGTAACATAAAATTTGTCTGTGGTCAAACTGCAGCGCGAGTACCGTTTTTGACGATCGTTATATTTCACATTTAAATGGTATACCTATTTGACTTTTAAATCGGTATAATTCGATTAAATTCGGTATAATCTCAAATTCGTATAAGTAAATCTGCTATATCGACACACCAAATTTTGCGACATAGAACGGTACTCGCGCTGATGGACAGTCTAACTGATTTATCCAACAGGAAAAAAGTCTTTGTGGTCAAATTGTCTTCTTTGACACATGGTACAGTTAATAAAATAATAAAATTAAAAGTGCCTACATATACATAACTACAGAGTCAGCAGCGCGAGTACCGTTCTATGTCGCAAAATTTTACGTGTCGGTATAATAACAGCAGTGCGAGTACCGTTATTGAAGATCGCTCTATTTGACATTTAAATCGTTTATTTGACATTTAAATCGGTATAATTCGATAAAATTCGGTATAATTATTCTCAAATTCGTCTAAGTAAATCTGCTATGCCGACACGTCAAATTTAGCGACATAGAACGGTACTCGCGCTGCAAATTTACTCAGACGAATTTGAGAATATACCGATTGTTATCGAATTTTACCGATTTAAATGTGAAAAATAACGATTATCAAGAACACTACTTGTGTTGCAGGATAGGCTAACTTCGTAAGCCCAAATTCTATACGAAATTTACCTCATAAAGAGAGGGGGCAGAGGGCCAAATGCCCCCTAAAATCAAACGTGGGGTGATGTGCCCCTCAAAATTTAATACCTGTCAAAGAAGGTTGGTCTGTTTGCCCCCCCACTTGTCATGGAGTACTTCCGGTCTCTGTATTTACAGTTAAGTATTAAGTTGTGAAATGAGCACCCGGTATGTCTGCCCGTGAACATGGAGTATGCAACTGCGCCGAAATATCGGGAGCCCATTTCATAACATAATCACGGTAAATATCCTGCAAATAATAGTAGAACTGTAGTGAACAAGCGTGATAGTTTATAACAGTGTTAATTACCGTCCTGACTGACAGACGCACAACCCAAGCCGCTGGTCGTACAGACTTGAAATTTGGAGAGTGTATCCCTACGCATCGAGACGAATGTAAGAAAGGATTTTTCAAAGTTCAAACCCTAAGGGGGGGGAAAGGGGGGAAACGTTTGTATAACCGTCCTTTGTTTTTGGATTTTTAGTCACGAAAATTTTGATTTGTACCTATAGTTCATTTAAAATATAAAATTGCTGTTTTCAATTTTTTTTTGACAGGGACTATTTAAGGGTTTTTGTTGTATGGAAAGTTATTCGTTTTTGAAATTATCACTATAACTAGCTAGTATAATATATAGTATTTTAATATTAATATCTGTGGTATAATATAACCCGAAAACTATTAGGCTCGAAGGCTGGACTGTAGTAGGTATAAGCTGGGACCTAAGGGACTATCTCTGCAAGTGTGAGATTATCTTTCCTTTCTTTCTCTTTTCTATATCTTCCTTTCTATATCTTTCCGCTAGATGGCCAGAACCTTCTAAGTATTACTCTGTGGCTACAACCAACTTATAACTGCCGACTGGTAGTGTAGTGCAGTATGGTACATACTTACTTATGGTTCGTAAACGTTACCTATCACTGAAACAGATTAGGCACTAATAATTGAAATATCCGCTAGATGTCGAAAACTACACATTGAGTTTTGACCACTGTTATACAACTTGTTTTAGAGGTCAGTGGTTTTACCCCATCCACTGGATAACGATGATGATCAACTGTTTATTTAGTTACCCATAGAGCTCCGTTACAGGTTAGCTTGTATCACCAGAGTACCCGCTAGATGGCAGCAATTAATATTGCATGCCAACTCTGCGGTTAAAATGCGGGTTTTTAATCGAACTACTTCAAACAAAATCCTGGAAAAATTCAAAAGCATATGTGAATCCCGCCTATCCGGTACATACTTAGTGGTCGATTTTGATGGTTTTATTTAACAGAATTAAATAATGGAAGTATTGCTGTCCTTAGCTAACACGCCTGGTAAAAAAGTGACAGCGATATTAAATTTAGTTTAGAAATGCAACTAAAGCCCTCAATTGACTAAGGTACTGTATACAAATAAGGCCTACATAACTTGAGACCTTTATATCTAAATAAATATCAACGTTTAAAAAGAAAGATTCGATGGGTATAATTTTCCACTTTATTTTCTGTAGAAAATTAGGAAAACATGCTATTACATTCTTAGAAAAAGTAAGAAAAAAACACCTTTTAACAAAAGTCTGCTTTTGGCCTTAAAAAATCACCTACATTTAATAAGGCCTATGAACTTCAATTCCAAATAACATCTTAACAAATTATGTTTTTAAAAAATATATACTTTTAACAGATAGCTTACAGTTCTATATTTTTAATAGGCTAATGATTTGTTAATCGGTGCAATTTTTTTAAACCTTATTGAGTAATCAGACTTATCGGCTCATATTAAGAAAAAACAAATACATATGTAAATACAAGTAGGTTTATCACATTATATTTATATCTATTAACATATTTCTTGGAAAAAAATATGAAAATACCTAAAAAAAAATTTTTTTATTAGGCCTTATTAAAACACCGTGCTCTAATAAGGCTGCATAAAAAAAATACAGTTCTTAAAAGTTTTTTTATGTCTTTGGCACAATTAACTTTAGTATCTGAATATTTACCATGTACTTTATTTATTTAGTACGTACTTAGAACTCTTTCATTTGATGCCTTCTTGTACTAGCTATCTCAAAATAATTTAAAAATTCAAAATTAGATGCGAGTTGCATAATAAGGCCTATGATCACAAATAAGGCCTACCGATTATAAACAAGGCCTAGGCCTTATAAGTCGTCCCTTATCTTATAAAGTTATAAATTCATAAGTAATTCAAAGATTTAAAATTATTAAATTCAAAGCCTCCATACTACTGATTAAAAGCTTAAGATTCAGTGCGTGTTACTTAATAAAATTAAAGTAAAGAAAATATGACAGTTTACTCACTTTTAAATGACGAAAAATTTAACATGCATCACGAAACTCACGCCTCCTACAAAGAAAGTGTCGAGACTAGCACAGCGAGCGGGAACGGGATGCTCTCACTCTCACAACCAGTTAACCTGGTAAATGCGCGCACATACGATAGGTATAATTGTTGCCATACGTAATTATCCGGGTTTTAGGGACATTAGGCCTTTTTAGAGCATAGGCCTTATTTGTATAAAGTACCTTACTATGGCCCTTACTTAAAAAACTTCTCAACCGTTAGTCACTGCTTAAGATGTTCTGCCATCTTCTCTCTGCCGTGAAGTGTAACATGCAAGAACAAGACAGAGAAGTTTAAGCAGTGACTTTTTGAAGCTTAGTGAAGTTTTGCGCGGCGTTTTTAAGTAAGGCCGTGAATATCTCGGGGTAAATCATTACAGCAGTAGGAAGTTATAGGCTGATAATGATACGCGGTGATAGCTGTTAGTGATACGCTTAATATGCACTACAAGGCGATGATAAAAAACACAGAAAAGCGAAGACCCTACTCTTAAGTCTCTTCAGTACCTGCTAAATGTAAACGCTTGACCTTAGCATGAAATTATGGTGTTGTTGGAGTTGTAAGGAGTCTCGCTCGACAAAGGCCTCATCCTTTTGACTTTTCCCGCTTTTGCGGTTGAGATGACTCCTGCTAATTTACATCCCAATTTGGTTTGACTATTATCTTTCACGGGATAAACCATTTCTTACTTTACCTACAATTCTTACTTAGAGAGTAGCAGCATGAAATAAAACAAAAAATATATTTTTAAATATTTTAAGTGAATAATTGACATATTTAATTCACATATTTGCACCTGCATATTTAATTACAAGCAAATACTTTACAACTATCCATAAAAATAACACAAGAATACCTGTGTATGAAATAATGCTATAGTGACGCTATAAATCAACTTGATAATAATTATACATTTAGTATTAACGCACTGCAAATACAAATTCATATATAATGAGCTTTAAAATGTATAACAAGGCTAGAACACAGTAGCTAAAGCAGTAGTTTGAATTCAAATTAACGACCTAATCTATTATAACTCTGTTCGCTGAGAATGTCTAACAGGGAAATTGACAAAATGCACGTCATTGGTCGCAGATAACGAACATATAGTTATTATATTACCGTCATATCTAGTACCGTTCTTTTCACTTACATGTGAGCGCCCTTTATTAAACATTCTCAGCGAGCGAGTATAGTCACGTGATCAAATGTGCGCCCCTTTCCCCGCTCGCTACGCCACTTCACGGTACGCCCAGAGCGATAGCAGCTATATATAGCAGCATAGCTCTTAATAACAATAGGTATTGAATTCAAGGGAACGCCGGAGTCAAACTACTGCTTTAGCTTGTATGATATCTACTGTGGCTAGGATGTGAAGTGAAATCCAGAGTAAACAAGTGTAGCCTGAGATCAGCGAAAAGGTTGGTTGAACCAAAAACCCAACAGCCTACAGCGCCTACAGATTAAAAAAAAATGTATTTATCTACTCTGTCAAATTAAAATCAAACTGATTTCATCATCCCTGTCAAATTAAAACATTTGTAAAAAACGTTTCAATGGAAAAAGAGTCTAAAAGCATCTCTTAATTTCATCCCACATCAGCATGTAGCAAACTGGGTACATAAGTACGACACAACACTTAAAATACATAATACACATAATATTTACATAATAAAAATTTTAAATTAATTAAATTGCTATTTTTACAGTCGATTTAGAATAGTACAAGTATTTTTTTTAACTTAGTATATTTATAAAATAGAACGAGATATTTCTATGAAAGTGAATGTTAACATAACGTTTATTCGTTATTTTAGAAATGTTTGTCGGTGCGTGAGAATGGAAATGTTTACTAAATAAATGTTAACGAAAAAGTTATGATACAAAAAAAAAAATACCTTTGGTTAATTGGGCGGATAAAAAAATCTTCTCGGACTACGTTTAGCACTAATTTCCGTGACGTGCACAGCGAAACATAATGCAATACATATAATTAAAATAACATTTATTATATACCTTCATATAGCGTGCTTAAAATTAGCGTAGCTAATATATATAAAATACCTAAATATAGTTACATAATATTGTCATAAAGTTGGAACAGGCAGCCAATAAAAAGAAATAACAATTTGATTACTAAATCTCATGTCTTGGTATGTTCTTTTTTACTTCCTAATATCGAACAGTACAAACAACGTCCTTAGCGTAGACAGAAGACAAAAATATAATTCAACTCAAATATGTCTATAGAATTTTATAATCATCTTGTGGTCGATTTTAAAGGTTTTAGTAGACAGAACTAAACTAACTAAAGTGTTGCTGTCCTTAGCTAACATGCCTAGTAAAAAAGTGACAGCAATATTTTAATTAGTTCAGAACTGTCAACTAAAGCCTTCAAAGTTGACCACAATACCGGAATAAAATGCCAGTTGTACATACGCAACACGTAATTCATATCACAAATTTTATCAACATATTATTACGCAATTTCCCCACATATCTGCAGCACCATCTACAGTTAGATTTTTTATTAGATAGACTAAAACATGAAATCGTGTAACAAAAATAGCTGTCAATGAACGTTTGTATGGAACATCTGTTTTTCCCACAGCGCAGGGTTGGCTTCATTGTTGGCCAAAGGTTGTTCATAATGATGAGTACAATGCAATCCTAGAAGGATAACGAGGTTAACTAACAGCCGGTATTTAAAATTGTGTTGTGATAAAAAGATTCAGTTTGTTAACCGATTTCAGTTGAATGAATTATTACATAATTATCACATCAAAGTCTTTGTAAACGGTATAGTTACTAATGTGCGATTTCTATCTTTGTTCAAAGTTATACAATGTGTAACAAAAAGGTTCAACAATACTGAAGGGTATGTATGTACTCATCATTATGAACAACTTTTATAACGGGGCCAACCTCGTAGTCGCGAAAAAAAACTGTTGTTCCGTACAAAAAGTTCATTGAACTTGAACAAAATGTATGGATGTGATGGATATAATATCTCAGGGTGACGAGCGCAGTGCAGTGCGGCGCAGGACTGTGTTCGCAAGTTCACAATTCTGGTACAGCTACTGTTAATGTTTGTGGCAAGCGTGACGCTTACCAGACGAAAGCTCGTCACTTGAAGGTATAACAAAAAAAATATATATCTCACTTTCGAATCGATTTCCATAAAGTAAGGTACGAAATTATAGAAAAGAAAGAAAGAAAGAAAAATGATTTATTTTGTAACATCATTACTAACATAGCGTTCACATAAGAATCTTACGCTTTTGTTAATTAAAAAGCAAAAAACTGAAAACAACTCAAAATACCGCACAAGATCGGTTTGTAATACTTAGACTTCCGTTATTTAGTTAGGTTATATGACAAGTAAATCAGATGACGATATAGCTTAGCAAAAACCACTATCACAAACAGTCGTAAATGCTTCCAACCCCCGAACTCAGCTAATAGGCTAGATGACTGGTTTTTTTATTGTCCTAATAAAATGTGGCCCATAAATATAGCTGATTAATGAAAAGAAAATGAAAATCTGATCAAAAATAAGCAACTTATAAGCATTTTAATATCATGCTAGACAGAGAGGCGAAACAGCAAATCGTGACATCACTTCTCTGTACGCCATATAAATTCTATTCTGACAAATAAGGCGTGACGTCATTTTTATTTTTGTGGGAAAGGGACCGAGTTGTCTCTAACAAAAACTTTAAACGCTCATATGTCAGAACATTATTAACCGAATAAAATTATCTTTTCAATAAACATACTATATTTACTTAAATTCTTCATCAAAGCTTATTGGTTTCAACGATATAAACATCAGTCATCTACCCTATTGGATTAATCAACCCACTGACGAGATGAACACAGTATTGCGTGTATTATAAGACTTTTTTCCCAGCTGTTCTGTTATTAAAGTTTAGTAGTCCACGGGCGACTAAAACATTCTAATGCACATTTCAACAACACACATACTACTCTTACAATTAAACAGTAAAGTTAACATTAATTTGTGCGTCATTAGTGAGCTTATAACAAGGAACATTATCAGTAACTTACGTTATCTATAAGAAATTGCTAAGGATCTATTCGATAGATTAACGATCAAAGATTCCAGATATGCAATGCCTATTTCTTTACCCCACTCTCTGTCAAGATATAAATATAAAATTTATAATAATTTTTATTAGGTATTTCCAGGCTTTTTGAAAGGAACATCTGATCGAAACGATCCATGTTTATAAGTCACATCGTCGCCGTGATACGTTAATCGCTGTTATTGTTGTTTTAATTTAGGACTTTATTAAATTACGTTTTTTATCTGATTAGTTAAATCAGATAAGAAACGTACACGTACACGTAACGTAAACTATTTACTCGTAATGTGTAATTTCTTTAAAAAAAGAGGTTTATGATTTTAGCAGCAAGTTTCATATTTATTTACATTGGTATTTTGCCATCTTAGATGAATATCGAAACGATTCAATACTATTACGCCGTTTGTCCACAGCCGCCGTCAGCGCGAACGAGATGACGTCGCCGAAGTAGCGGGACACGGATTACTATAGCCGCGTGACCATAGCACGTCCGTTATCCGAGCGCCGTGACGAACGTGCTATGGACACGCGGCTATAGTAATCGTTCCCGTTGACGTCTCGGTGACGGCGGCTGTGGACAAACATCGTAAGTGACATAATATTTTGTATTAGTTTGAGCAGAAAGAAAACCGATGTGGACTTTGTGGGCGCTACTGTGCATAATTACTTTTTAGCAACACCATATCGAAGCAATGAACATAATAATATATAACAGAAGAATGAGTTGTTAATTGAAAATCGTTACGTTAGTTCTCTTTTCGGCCACGAAAGTTGTTTCTGCACGAACTGTACATACTTATAATACGATATTTTAAAAACCGACTTCAACTTCGATTACCTGCATGACATCTTCATATTTTCTAGTAATTTTGATTTAAATACCCAACTACTGAACCGATTTCGATAAAATTTATATGGGACCACCTCCACCTCCACCACCACTGAATTACCTACCAAACAAAAAAAAAGAATTATCAAAATCAGTTCATAATTGGCGGAGTAATCGCGTAACATACATACAAAAAAACAGTCGAATTGAGAACCTCCTTTTTTGAAGTCGGTTGAAAATACAAAAATAATTACCTTTGCGCAGTCGAATATAAACGAACGTCAAATAAATGGCTTTTTTCGGTCGATTTATTCTACTGTATCGAAAGGGCAAGTTTGCCTAATTCAAAGGCAGACAGCAGTCCTTGACAACGAGAAAGAGGTACCAGTTTGATAGCAGAATACGTTCCTAGACATTTTATCCAGAAACTTCCTTCCATGCGAGTTCTTTTTCGTTATATACCTTTATTCGTATGAAAGCCTAATTACGTAAGTAACCTGTCACACTATAGCTATCGCAATCGTGTTTTTTTCGTACCACGATTATAATAGCACTTAAGTGACGTTTAACGTAATCAAGTCTTTTTAAAGCTTTATAATTACTCAACTCAACATTACATTATTAGCAAGCAATTTCTAAAATTAATAAAATACTTTTAATTAAATTTAGATAATTCTTGGTCGATAACAATTTACGTATAATAAGTAATAATGTATATTATATCCTGGCCTAATGTAAAAATGAGGTATGTAGCAATTAAAATTAAATATTATTATTTTATGCCAATATTACGAAGATAAATTTATAGATCGCATAACACAAACATGAGCTTATATTGAGCATAAGTCATAAACGCAATCTCAAAGCTTATCTTAGAATAACTACACGTCGTCATATAGAGGTAAAAATCACATCTTGGCAAAAATAAATTATTATTCTGGACTTTAACAGATCAATTATATCCAATGCCAGTGAATAAAATACTAAGGGTTTTTTTTTATTTCTTTTAAGTTTTGCTTGTTAATGTGAAATTAAACATACTTACCTATTTCATAAAATTGATTAACATTCTGGGATAATCAATCGATCCGATGAAGTAGCTAAAACTTAATTAATTATTACTTTCGTTCATTTAGCTTACTACTTTAAAATACTGAATGCAACTTTAAATTACCTGACAATACATTCTTACAACTATCTTTATAATAAGATAACACAGAATATTATTAAGGTATGTACAAATAATACAATAAAATGAATATACAAAAACACTACAATAGTAGTTTAATAATAAAATGTATAATCGTTGATTGCTATTTAAGTACAGTCAGAAATTAAAATACTATACAAAAATTTAATTATAGGCAATCGTCGCGAAGTATTGCTTATTTTTTTAATGACATGTTAGTTCTTATTTTTATAAATACATGCATTATGAATACTGTATAATTATTTCAATTAATTTGCATGCACAGCGCCCTATACGTTGAACTTATAATATCAGCATTTTTTTTTGTATTCCACTACTGGACTTAGCTTATCCTCCATGGGCGATTGGGCCATATCCACTACGCTAGCCCAGTTGCTGGTTGGTGGATTAACATATTTCATAGAAATGAGGAGGCCACTTTTTTTAATTTTTTTATTTCAGCAGTAAGTAAACAAACTGTCTTTTTGCTGATGGTAAGCGAACAATGAACATCTGTAATAGTCGATGTTAATCCCGACAGATTCAGAAGTGATTTTACAGAAAAATATAATTATGAATCATAAAAGTATGACCACAGGTCATAAAATGATTGAATTTTTATTTCCATCTGATTGTGTGACGCCGTATAGTTATAGGAAAAACGAGTAAAATTTAATAGGGGCGCCACTATCGCAAATAGTTATAAATACTTTCAACCCCGTAGTACGTTTGAGGAAGATGATTGGATGAATTCACCCACTGACGTGATTATTTTAAGCATTGTCGGGAGAGAACAAAAAATTGCCTTTGCAAGATTTTTTGCCAAACTATACTCACAACCTTTTAATTGTACGTTGAATGAATAAAAATACTGCTTAGTAAAAAAAACCTTAAATTGTTTGCATAGGGTTTGTCTATAACAAAAATAGCAGCCTCCCCATTTTCTTGCCACAATAATGTATATACAATAGGCTAGATGACTGGTTTTTTTAATTGTCCTATTAAAACGTGGCCCATAAATATAGCTGATTAATGATAAGAAAATGAAAATCTGATCAAAAATAAGGAACTTATAAGCATTTTAATATCACGCTAGACAGAGAGGCGAAACAGCAAATCGTGACGTTACTTCTCTGTACGCCATATAAATTCTATTCTGACAAGTAAGGCGTGACGTCATTTTGTGTTTAGTGGGACTGGGACAGAGTTGTCTCTAACAAAAACTTTAAACGCTTATATGTCAGAACATTAATAACCGATTTAAATTATTTTTTCAATAAACATACTATATTTACATAAATTCTTCATCAAAGCTATTGGTTTCAACGATATAAACATCAGTCATCTACCCTATTATATGCACAACTCGACACTAAAATCGAGTTACATTTGAACCATTTCTTGTACTATATCAGTTTATGTTGAATATACGTTTTTTTTTAGGAATGTATTAGATTCATTAGGCTTAGAATACGGCAGTGGAAAAATAAATGGATTTGTCAAGTGAATACTTTGAGAGTTCATAATATTAATTATGAAGTATACGTACATAATAGTACATTATGATACAAGTGCTATGTTGGTCATTACAATAGAGGCGGTATTATGCGCGCAAGCCGCAGGCGAGCGCGATAAGGAAGCCGAGAGCGTAATGACTAATAGCACAAGAGTTCCATACGACTGTTTTCATCACACTTGCGAGGAAAAAACAAACTTTTTTATAATAATCAACCACACAGCGAAAACGTCAACAGACATTGCGGAAAATGGCGCCCAACCCAGCAATGCGCGCGCAGGTTGACATTTACTTCAGCGGCATAAGAACTCTTTGTTGGTATCAAAAAAACTGTAAGCATTACCCGGCTATATTATGAGTGCTTCGTATACATACGTTTAATTGCAGTCACGTACAAACTTGACTTTACCGGGTTACATATACTTTCTATAAAGCAAAAAGCACGCGTGCGTAATAGCTTGGATTATGAGCCTAAAACCGACGTAATAAGTAAGATCCACTTTACGAGCAAGTGTGATGAAAAGTTATATACTCTGTTCACGGAAACGAAATGACGGATAGGGAAAAAAATAACTTCACGCCATTGGTCGGTGATAATAGACGTATTGGACCAAATCTCAACTGGAGGGGTATCTCAGTATCACCTGATTCTCGTACGGAGCAACGCCTTAATTTTACGTTGACATAGTAGGCTGTTGGCATCGTGAGCGCTGTAGATATATTTCGTTCGGAGTAGCAAAAAAAGGTATATTACTTTACAAAAAATTTGTGCCTGTGCTCAGTATACAGATTGGCAAAAAAAAGAGTTAATAGGGGCGCCACTATCGGAAGTGGTTCTAAATACTAACAACCCTGTTGTCGGCCTGAGGAAGATGATTTGATGAACCTCTCCCATTTACATCTTTGCCGCAGTATTTTGCCTGGATATAATATTTTTTTCCTTTGCCAAGCTATAAATGTCATTGTGCAAGAGAGTGGTGACCCTATATTATCAGCTCGTTTCACTGAACAGAGTAGGTGTACCTATAGGTTTGTTTCAATGGTCATTAATTTAGTTATGCTATTACAAGAAACATTTACAACTACAGATTTATAGATTAAAATAACTCTCAGCAGACGAAATTGAAGTTTGTCTAGCTCTGCTTTATTATCTATCCTTCACTAATAAATTGGTCGTCATTGCTAATTATATGACACATTTTTTTTAAGAAACCCATACGTGATGGTGCCGGTACAAATGCTCATTAGTAGTGTACTTACTGAGCAATTGCTCATTAGTAGTGTACTTATTGAGCAATTGATCATTAGTAGTGTACTTACTGAGCAGTTGCTCATTAGTAGTACTCGTATTGAGCTATTGCTTATTAACAGCATAATTTATTGAACACTGACTTATAAGTAAATTATTTTTGAGCTGTGCCCTTATCATGGACGTTCGTGATTCTGATTGCGAGCATGCGCGAGCAGGAGGGCGCATGGCGCGAGTGGTTTGGTACGAGCAGGATGGCATGCTATCGCAATCGGAATCGCGAACGTCCATGATAAGGGTGCAGGTCATTGGTTATTGAGCAATTGCCATTTACTGACATACTTATTGATAATTGCTCATTGGTAGGATACATTTTGAGCAATCGCTCATTAGTAGGATACTTTTTGAGCAATTGTTCATAAGTAGCGTGCTTATTGGTCAAGTTCTCATTAGTAGGAAGTAATTATCATGTTTAAGAAAAAGGTAGGTGTTGTTTCACGAACTAAATAATTGTAAATAGCTTACCTGCTAGGCACAGGTGGTACACCAGCCTATTTGAATACTGTCTTATTATAATATACCTGATAGCTAACATACCTAACTTAATAATAGGGCGAAAATCTACAAATGCTGTGCGGAGCCGGATTACGTTAAAATATATTTTGGTCAATGTATTGTTTACTCTGAATGTCCTCGGAAATTTTTGATGCATTTCGACACACCGTTCGTTAGTTTATATCCAGAGCATTGACCTAATATCTTAAGAGTCACAATCTCTAAGTGAAAATAGTCAAAAAAACGTCCGTGTGCCGTTGTACATACCTACAAGTGCCTTATTTAGTTCACAATTGTTCGAATTTAGACGTTATGTCGCTTGTATAGTGTTCAATGTATGCTTGTCTTATCGTAGTTCAAGTCGGTCAAAAAGTCGGCGCACTGCATATCGTGCGCCGAGTTTTGGCTCGGACATTTTTTTGCACGATTGTGACTCTATAGATATTAGCTCAATGACCCGAGGCATAAGTATAGACAATAATCAGGTAGTACCAAAATTGCGCGTAACCTTGGACACAAATCACTCATTGTTGGCCGCCGGGATTTTGCCGCCGACGGCTTCAAATACAAATAGTTTCTGCGGTACGGTTCTTCGGTATGTACGCTGCCCCTACGATGAAGCAACTCCATACAGCTCTAGTGGATTTTTGCCCTAATGAAGCGGCATAGTATCTTTTAGAGCGAAGGTTTAGAAAAGACATAAGTGTGTGATGTGTGACGGTGACCTAAATAATTGTGATAAACAGTGTGAAGTCAATTAAGGCTATTTTAATGGTGGTTACTTCTGGAAGCCTCGGCATCTTGCATGGTGATGTTGAACGCCTCGGTCTTAAGGAAGTCAACCGTTTTGTATGCAGAGTCCGCGTCTACCGTCGAATACGACTTGCCGTGGGATATCTCCAGCTTCTTGCGATGTAGCTCTTGCGTCTAGAAATTGGTATGAAACGAGTTCTTACTGATTTTAAGTAAAATAAAGGGGCCTTGCTTAAAAAACTGCGCTTAAAGGTAAATGACGTTATAGTCACCGCGTTACCAACTGAGTCGTGCGGCCATGATTTATGGCCGCACGACTCAGTTGGTAACGCGGTGACTATAGTCAATATTGCGCACTTAAGTTTTGTATAAAGTAGAGTTTTTGTTTAAATTACGTTTGTTAACTTTAGCAGCGATTTAATTAAGGCCCTAAAAGCACGTCAGAACGGGGTCAGGACATTGTCCCACAGTACTATCCAATAGCAACGACTGAGATACAATTTCATTGTATACTTTTTGTTTGGACGCCAGACCTGTTGTCGACGCGTCGTGTGAAATGTGTCGCGGCGAATTTATAGGGCGGCTACTGACAGGCAACTAATAGGATATCAGAAAAAACATCATATAGGAATAAAAATATATCATATAGTATAAAAAATTGCAGATTTGAGATATTGACACTAGATCGACTTGAGGTAAATAGATTTAGATGGCATTTAACAGGTCTGTGACCAAGGAAGATGTAGCGCTCGTGGCGCAGCTTGTCTAGGTGATTCTAAACGATCACCGATGTTAAGCAACGGACGGTCCGGTCAGTCTTCGGATGGGTGACCGTGAGTGGCATTTATTTCTGAGCGTTACCGTGGTCGGATGACACGTTAAATTGTTGGTCCCGGTTGTTTGTTCTAGTTTCCATAACAACAACCGTCAGCCATGTCAGAGGCCTTCGGGCGGCACATTAACTCTGACCCTAGGGCTGGCCACTCAACCTATACGAACTTTTGTTTTAGTAGGATACGAGCGGAAAACGCGAGTCGCTTGTTGATAGCTTCATGGGAGAAAGCCCTAATTGTCACACATCTCTCGATTAAATCTTTTCTCTTTCTATTCTTTTCTTTTCTTTCTAATCTCTTTTGCAGATCGGTTTCATTTGCCACGTCTACGTACTAACGTTTCTAATGTTTCCCAAGTGATATAATCTATGTATGTCTGCGTTTTTTTTTTACTTTTTTTGTGTCTGCTTGCGTCGTCTTCGAGTACATCGTCGCCAAACCACCAGACCGCCAGTCGTCGCTTCGAGTACCAGAGTACGTCATACGTCGAGTTGGTAGAATACTCAACTTTTTTATTTGGCTGCTGCCCCTTTTCTTTAGGAGCAACTTATTCGCGATAGAAAAGATATTTAAATAAATAAAAAACCAATATTACGTGTTTTACAATCATATTCCCTATTTCCAGCGAGGAAAACATCGATTCAACTAACAAGAACCTTTTTTACTTAGTTTTTGCTGAAATTAAGTCCAATATAATCATATTGATGACAGTCAAAATCACACAAAGTAAGCCACGGTCAAGTCCAAGTCATGCCCTGCTAAAGTAGTAAGGACTTTAAAAAAAACTTAACAAAGACTTAAAAAAAATTAAGAATTGGCACAAGAACGCGCAGTGGCCGACGAAAAAAACTATCTTACCCTCATTGGTGCCGGCTTGGATGTGTGCAGATCTAAATCGAGGTACTGCAAGACGTCAGCTCGCATGTGCTCGTGGTAAACTCGCAATCCTCCCTGAAAATTATATACACAGAGATGGTATTCTATAGAGATTCCCAAGACTCAGCGCGTGGCTCGGTTGTATGTTTTTTTTTAAATCCTTTCAAGTGATGAGTCGAGCAAGACGTTCGCCTGGTGGTAAGCGTCACGCCTGCTACTAACAGTAGCAGTGCCAGAATTGTGAACTTGCGAACACAATCCTGCGCCGCACTGCAATGCCCTGCCCGTTCGCCCGTTCGTTGCCCTGAGATATTAGATGTTAAATCTCTTCCTACCCAGTAATTTCTCTGGTAACATTGCCCTTCAAATTGGAACACAGTAATGTTTGCACACTACTGCTTGGCGGTTGAATAACTGGCAAAGGTGTGGTACTTCCCCAGGCGGACTCTGCAGTAGAGTCCTACCACTACAAAATGCAAATTGCTGTACAAGTATGTATCCAGTCGTAAATTCAGCACAATCGCAATTTGTCATGGCAAAATGTTGTGATGTGCAGGCGAACAATTTTTTTTAAATATCGTATGTTTTTCATTTGTTATGTGTAATAATACATTATCGTTTGGTAAAAAACATGTCGCGGATACACTAGGACTGCGTTAATCCTGATTCTTAGTGCAGTTCTATATAATATCATATCTGTTGTACGTTACAACTATTGACGGCAACTGGGCATATTTAGCTACTCTCGTCAATCCATAGAACAAAAAATAAATGTAGCAGCTGATATACCTGAGCTATGAAGGGTGGCTTAAGTTTCCGGTCCACGGCCGGCGGCGGCGGCGGCGAGGGCAGATTGTAGTACTGCACAAACAAAAACCTTATTAGGCACTATTCTACCGCACAGATTTTAGCCAGTGAGCGCAAGAGCTTCATCACCTTATTCCAGGCTACTTTTGAAAAATCGCTCATTATAGGAAAATGTATTATTTATTATTTTCATCACACTTGCTCGTAAACTGGATCTTATTGCATCGGTTTTAGGCTCATAATCCAAGCTATTACACACGCGTGCTTTTTACTTTACATTACGGCACTTGTACTATAATAGGTATAACCCGGTAAAGTCAAGTTTGTACGTGACTGCAATTAGACGTATGTATACGAAGGACTCTTAATATAGCCGGGTAATACTTACAGTTTTTTTGTAATACCAACAAAGAGTTCTTATGCCGCTGAAGTAAATGTCAACCTGCGCGCGCATTGCTGGTTTGGGCGCCATTTTCCGCAAATATTTGTTGATGTTTTCGCTGTGTGGTTGATTATTACCAAAACAAATCGTTTTTTTCCTCGCAAGTGTGACGAAAACAGTCGTATGGAACTCTTGTGCTATTAGTCATTACGCTCTCGGCTTCCTTATCTTAGCATAATACCGCCTCTAGTGTAATGACCAACATAGCACACTCGTATCATAATGTACTATTATTTCATTATAGGAACCCTAAAAACTACCTATGTTCGTCACATAAATGTTTGTCCTGTGTGGGAATCGAACCCACGCTCTTAAGACAGACATACTACCAATTACTGGGCTATATGGCAGTCAAGGCTGAGTAATTTATGAAGATCATTTTTCATTCGAGAAAACTGCTCGCTTTTCATTCAATCGTCAATAGCCTAGATGACTGGTATTTTTTTAATGTCCTATTAAAATGTGGCCCATAAATATAGCTGATTAATGAAAAGAAAATGACAATCTGACCAAAAATAAGCAACTTATAAGCATTTTAATATCATGCTAGACAGAAAGGCGAAACAGCAAATCGTGACGTCACTTCTCTGTACGCCATATAAATTCTATTCTGACAAGTAAGGCGTGACGTCATTTTTTGTTTTGTGGGAAAGGGACAGAGTTGTATCTACCAAAAACTTTAAACGCTTATATATCAGCACGTAAGTAACCGATTTAAATTATATTTTCAATAAACATACTATATTTACTTAAATTCTTCATCGAAGCTATTGGTTTCAACGATTTAAACATCAGTCATCTACCCTATTGAGCGAACTGCTCGTCATTTAATCGTCGATTGAGCCTGCTCGCTTTTCATTGAATCGTCGATCGAGCCTTTTCGCTTTTCATTGAATCGTCGATTGAGCCTGTTCGCTTTTTATTTAATAGTCAATTGAGCCTGCTCACTTTTCGTTTAATCGTCGATTGAGTCTGCTCGCTTTTCATTTAATCGTTGAGCCTGTTCGCTTTCATTTAATCATCAATTTAGTGAACTACTCATTTTTCGATCAAGATTCGAGTGAACTGGTTGTTTTTCAATGGCATAGAACGCACTTACCGCGTGAGTTAGATCGTCTTCGTCGTCAATAGTACGCACGAGTGCCGCGGGGAGCAGCGGCCTGGCTGGAGACGGCGGCGCCCCGTGCGAATTTCTTCGGTGCCATGGTGAAGGTTCCTGGAAAATTTGCATTAAATTTACAAATTTACAAAAATATGTGGTTCGACTATTAAACTTATGAACAATTAACTATGAGAGGAGTTTCATTAGTGCGGCTAATATAAAATACTAGAATAGGCCAGATCGTTGAAACAATTGGATGGTTGATAATATTTTTTTATGTTAATAGGCGTTTAGTAGACCACAACCTCCTTGGTGCTGAGCGAAGTAAGTCAAAATATGATTAGTAATTTAGACCATAAGAAAGAACACATGAACAATAAATACATCATCAATAGCTAATTATCTCTTAATAGGGAGTGTCATAATCACCACGCTTGGCAGGCGGCTTGAGGATAGCAGAATGCTCACCACCGTCAACCGTGTGTGGGATGCAGTTTTAGGAAACCTCTAGGTCCAAAAACTTTTACCACTTTTCAATTCATCTGCCGGTTAATTAAAAGCCTCAGAAAAAGTTGTACACGCGAAATCATTAAGTATTTGCCCGGGTTTTAACTTTAAGCAACTTTAAAATAAACTCTTGATTGGTTTTTTTTTACTGTAAGTACGCAATAACAGGAAATTAAAGTTTTAGATTGAAAGGATCCTTCTTGTTTCTCAAAAGATTGTATGCTTCAAAGAAATGCGAAATATATTTTTTATCCCATCTATTCGAAAAGGACGACTTGGTTCGCCTTTAAGTGCAACCAAAGGTGGTGTTTTCTATAAGAAACTTTTAGATAAAAACTCTGCCCGTAAAGTTTTTATCCTCTTTATCGCAATGGGCGAATTTCTGACAACCAATAAAAAAAATATAGTACATAAAAATCCGTTCGATGGCAAAGAAGAATGGCCCTCAACAGTTTCACTATCTTGTCTGTGGTTCTGAACATTTTGAACGAATGAAGCAAAGTAAAAAAGTCAAAAAATAAAAAGTTACTTTATTTAATTTATATCAGATCTGTTGCTTTTTTTGTGGTTATTGTTTGTCTAACAAAGTACTTGCCCATATTATTTCTTAAGCTTTCGTTATCCCACGCAAATCAGTAAGTGCGCCTTACCAATTAATTAATTACTATCAATAAAAATAACAATTACTATCAATAAAAAGTAGGTAATAACGTGACAATAACAATTTATCAGAATTTCAACAAAATGATACAAGAAAACTTGGAAAAGCACTTCACCAACGAACGCGAACTGAGAAGTGAAGCAGTGAAGGTGAGTGAACTACTTTTTCACAAGATAAAAAAGTGGGCCATATCTCGCCAGCGCCGCCTAGGATAGGCTGTAGAACTACGTTTTGACAGCTGTCCGAAAACTTCCATTATCTTTGCCGCGCACTTTTTGAATTTGGAACATCTTAGTGTTCAGCGCCAAAGAACGATTTCTTGTTAACGCAAATATTGTTTGAATAAAGACTGGCTGGTACGACGGCCCATAGTCGCGCCGCCAGCTGAATAAAAAATAAGAAATCTAATTTAAAACGCGCGAACTACAGCCCGCGTTTTCGTCAGTTTTCACGGATTGTTAGAAATTCATGGTTTTGTTGTGAAAAATGAGTTCTTCTAGTGACAGTGACATAGAATTAACTCCTGAAAGTATTAAAACTGACGCAAGAAATGTGATGATGTGATGATAATCTATTACCTGCAAAATCCCGGGAGAAATATAGGTTTTTAGTTGTTTTATTATTAGATACTATTTAATTTCAATTTAGTTGTTACTCTATGTTTTATTAAATAAAATATATATAATGTATATATTTTATATTATATTTTAATGTAATATTATTATTTATTATTTAATAATATTACATTAAAATATAAGGCGCCTTTTATGTTCTCATAGTGGGTGATGAAAAGTAGAGTGTATCACTGGGGCGCAAAATATATTTTTGGCTCGGGCGACGTACTTTGAATCCCTCGCTAAGTTCAGGATTCTACTCTAGAATCCTTCACTTCGTAATAATATTATTTTGCTCCCTTATAATACAATCTATAATATATATAATATTCGGCTGCGGTTAAAATATTCAAAGGATTATTTTTGTGGTTCTGTAGCAAAATAAGAACTCGTACAATTTCACTTTTTCGCCTGTTTGTCGCAATGAGTTTGTAAATAAAGAGTTAGCATCAACATTACGAAAACGGCACGTGATTTTCAACTACTAAGAATGATGCTGTCTCTTTTATACTGCGATGGTATCAAATAGACGACTGGTTGAGAGATTGATGAGAGAGAAGTGTGATGAAAACAGTCGTATGAAACTCTTGTGCTATGTTGGTTATTACACTAGAGGCGGTATTATGCGCGCGAGCCGCAGGCGAACGCACTTGTATCATAATGTACTATTAAGGTTTGATAATTATTACTATTGAGATACGTTTAAATTGTTTTTAATATGTTTAAATAAAAATATTGTATGTCCGTAAGGACAAAACTGTTTTTAAGTGCTTACTATAATTGGAAAATTTAACATCAAATTGTACACAGTTTTAGACAATAAAATATATTTCATTTCATTGTCCATGATGTTTGCCAACTTAGAGATAAAATTGTTATAGTTGAATCGACTCTAGAGTCTGAACATAATATTTTTATATTTTTAACGAAAAAACCAAAACGTGTTATCAGTAAGAAAAAACGAATTCAAATTAAACCCCTTTGTTATTTAATATCGAACCGAATTCTCATCTATTTTGGACAGCACAAGCAATTCTTCAATGTATCTCAAAATATTGTCGGGTTCAGTGAAATAATATAGCTAGATACCCTCCTATCTAATGACTCTATGGATGAATATGATATGATCAAAATATGATGCTAGGGGTTTTAATATGAAACAGTAGGTTTTTATTCTACAGCGTTTGTTATTATTTTATATGACTAAATTAATGTTCAATTTAATTACTAGACCATATGAAGACCGGGCGCTCGTTTTAAAAACACCTATTTAAATTTGGTTTTGCCTTTACTTACAGGGGCTGTATCCTGCGACTCAATCGGCTCCTGGATCCTCGGCCCTTGGAAGCTCGCACTGTCTCTTGTAACGTCTCTGGTCATAGCAAACGATTTTGGCGGTCTCGGTGGCACCGGTAGTCCTGTAACAATAATGAGACAAAATTTAACAGGTGCATTCGAATGACACTCCGCAGGATGTTCTGTTTTTTTTTTTTTGTTATTGGCATCGCACGTTGTGCATTCTGCCAGAGTCGAGTATATAATTAATGTTCAAGTTTATGTAGTATTATTAAGTCAAATATGTCATGAAATTACAGCTAGACACAAGAAATTTGTCAAAGTCTTTACTTTACTAGTTGTGTCGACTTTACAATAAGCTTTTACGGAGTTTTGAAAACAACACGAATAGGACATGTTTCACCACATTATATCACTTGCCCACACTCGTGCATGTAATTCAACACTCAATGAATAAAACATCACCATTTATAATCATTAAATCGGGAAAAAACATAAGTCTAAGAAAATTATAGAATGCAGCGACATGATTTTTCCGTGTTCCCTCCCACCAAAAACACGTTCTGTTTCCCATTGTGGATAAACCATTATAGTGACAGAATACTGCATGATGTATACTCTGATCGCTGAGAATGTCTAATATAGGGCGCTCTCTTGCACAATTGTATGTAAGTGAAACGGACGGTACTAGCTATGACGGTAATAACTATGTTCGTTATCTGCGACCAATGACGTGCATTTTGACGATTTCCTTATTAGATTTATTAGATTTTTGTAGTGGTAGGACTCTACTGCAGAGTCCGCCTGGGGAAGTACCACATCGTTGCCAGTTATTCAACCACCAAGCAGTACTGTGCAAGCATTACTGTGTTCCGGTTTGAAGGGCAATGTTACCAGAGAAATTACTGGGTATGAAGAGATTTAACATCTAATATCTCAGGGTCACGAGCGCAATGCAGTGCGGCGCAGGATTGTGTTCGAAAGTTCACAATGCTGGCACTGCTACTGTTAGTGGCAGGCGTGACGCTTACCATCAGGTGACAGTCTTGCTCGTCTCGTCAAAAGACTGAATAAAAATTTTAAAAAAAATATTGACATTTTCAGCGAACGGAGTATAGTGTGCTTTTCTGTTCACCGTCATTATCATTCACATTCTTCTTTTATAAAATATGTTATAATCTTTTTTAATTGTTGTCTCTATTAATACTTATTGGTTTATCGCGTCGCGTTCGGCAGTCTCTAAATAGAATAGACATTTTCAGAATCGAACTCAAAACTGTCTGAAGATGCTTATGCAGGCAGTCTTCAGTGGATCTTGATAGATGAAACATCGAAAGTTTAAAAGAAGTGTCTTAAAGAAAAAGTTCTCTTGAAATGCCGAAACTCAAATGTAAAGGGGACTGAAGCCCTGAAACCTGGTTGAAGCTATGGAACAACCTTCTCATCGTGAGTTTTTCTGACCTATAAACTGACATGGCCAGTCTTTACATCTATAATTATTGATTTGGCCTACTTTACCTCATTATAGTCACTGATTGACCTTAATTACTGCTATAAAGAAGATAACTCATGATAAGATAAGATATAAGCTATAAGATACTTATAGCTGGCTATTCAATTAATTCCAGATATAACGAAGAAGATCTTTCATCAATTCATTCAACTGAATACAATTTTACCGATTTAACTGTAGTTCAAGCTATATATATTAGCTACCGTCACCTGATATAATATATTATATTATTATATATACAATGTGTAACAAAAAGGTTCAACAATACGAAAGGGCATGTGTGTACTTATTATTATAAACAACTTCTACTATGGGGCCAACCCTGATATCGCGAAAATAAAATCAGCTGTTTCATACAAAAAGTTCATTGACCTTGGACAAATAGTATGGGACAGCTGATATTTTTTTCGCGATTTCAGGGTTGACTCTATAGTAAAAGTTGTTCATAACGACGAGTACATACATGCCCTTCCGTATTGTTGAACCTTTTTGTTACACGTTGTATATTCAAGACAGACCAAACGTTTTCAAAATTATATTTTTAGGTTTATTTTTTAAATTAAAATGTGTATTTTTTTAAATAAACAAATAAACATTGTAAATAACCTATAAACCTGTTTTTCCTTTCTCACCTATTTCTTTGTAGGATAAGTAGACCGTAGTTTCTAATCTTACTTATTCACTTAAAAATAGACAATAGTTTATTTGCAACAAATAACATGGCACACGGAAATAAACTAAAAGTGCAAAATTATACAAACAGGTAGTTGCTAGTTACTTTGTCACAAATTGTGACGAGACGCTTATTCCTTAAAAAGAAAAAACGTTCCGTTACAATGAACAGTACTCGTTTACACGGGTAACTATTTGCGATAATTTTGTATTACGAGTAGACCGTTTTTTTTTGTACAATCTTTAATAATACCGAATTTACACATACCATATCCGGGAGCTCCGTTTGTCTTTTCATTTATAGCCAGTTTCGTAAACGTCTTTGTAACGGACCAGTCTTCTATAACAAAAGAAAATTGATTCTTGACAATACATAATATCCTACTGAAAGAAGGAATGCATGGAAAGTCTCTATGGAAAGTGTTAAAGTTTGTCCAGAAAGAGATATCGTGAGATATGCTGCTGCGTTAAATATAATGCATGTGTTTCAATTATTTAAAATAATAGGATACGTGGAAAGTTCAACTGAAACTGATGTTTGCAACGAAAAAAATATTGAAATCGGCTGGTGAAGTTCTGAAATATAAGCGTTCAAAGTATTTGGGAGGGAGTCATCTGTCCCTTTCTAGCAAAACACGTGCTATTATAGAATTTGTCTGGAATGGTGGACTTTGACGTCATTACCTACTGTAGTGCCCTCCTTGTTTAACATGAAACTAAAATGTTTATTACTTCGTTATTTATGCACATATAAAAAAAACGATGATTTGTTTTGTTGAGAGTGAATAAAAAAAGCATGCATAATCTCTATTAACTTATTTGTATAATATACAATAACATTTTTTTAAAAGTCCAATACAATTGAAAAAGAAACTTGCCGAACTTATTATCAAAGACAAACTAGTTTAATAAAAAAAATGCAAGTTAATAACTTAGATCAGATGGATTCGTGTTATTTGTCAATTTGTTTCAATTGTACCTACCTTAATTTATTGATTCGATTTGCATTGTATACCTATTATGTGTTATAAAATTATATTAGTTGTATCTTGCGACAATGAACTACATACAAATATTATAGCTGTGTTCTCTGGAAGTGATGTAATGTCATATATGAGAATAATTATCTTTAAACATACCATACAGGTCGCTTCATGTAAAAAGAACGCTGGCGGTTAAGCTGCGCAGTAGGCGATTTATCGGTCTATTTGGTGGTATGAGGTGGTACCTAGCAATAACCAATATACGAAGCTGCGAGCAAAAGGCTAATTAATAATTATTTAAAACAATAGGCCTAGTACTTTTGTGCGCAACTGTACACATGCGCAAACACACCCCCTCTACTTTCTTCCAGCGTTCTTTTTACATGACGCGACCTATACCAAAGGTATGTTGACAGGGCTTTGCTATGGTGACAGCCGGACAAACCTGGAGCCGAGCCGCAACCGAAACCCGGAAGTTTATTTTTTTATGAAGATTTTCACTCCCTCTTGGACAGTTCAATCCACACACAAAACTGGCGTGAAATCTTCATTATTTAAATTTTATATTGATCCTGCCGCATAAAACCTTACTCTTCACTGGCTAAAATAAGCTCATAATCCCGGCAACCGTTCCGCTTCGCGTTTTGTAATAAAAAAATATTGTGTTTTTATTCATGCTCATGGCTCTCGTGTAAAAACCTACCTCTAGGTACATTATCAGCCCGGGGACGTCTACTGCTGAACGAAAGCATCCCCCTTAGATCGCCACATTGTACAACAACCTGCCATTTGCATCCACCGGTTGCCCGCGACTTTTACAATGTCGTCGGTCCACCTAGCGGGAGGCCTTCCTACGCTGCGTCTTCCGGTTCGCGGTCGCCACTCAAGAACCTTTCTTCCCCATCGGTTGTCAGTTCTTCTAGCGATGTGGCCTGCCCATTGCTACTTCAACTTGCAAACCTTGCGAGCTATGTCGGTAACTTTGGTTCTTTGGCGAATATCCACGATCCGGATTTTATCGCGCAAAGTAACTCCGAGCATAGCTCTCTCTTTTGCCCGTTGTGTGACTCTGAGTTTCTCCAAAAGGCCAGCAGTTAAAGACCACGTTTCTGACCACGTTGTTGACCTCTAGGTACATCCGTGGATAATTATGATAAGTACCAACCTACTGTTAGCCGGTTTGCCGGTGTTATCGACGGCGAGTCGATTATTAGTTGGCCCGCACTAGCGCAATTTCCGAGCGTGGAACATCACTATGAGCGACGCGGTGAAGATGGCGGATTATCGTGAACTTGTGCTAAGCGATTGTAGAAAAATATATTACAGTGGATTTTAAACAAATGCAGTCTCACTAAGTACTACTCTCGGCATCCGCGGATTGATAATCTCCTGACACTACAAACCACTGAAGAGAGAAGTAAATAGAACGGAAATGTGACGGGCCGCGCTAGCCGGCATTAGGTGCAAATGCGCTTGATGACAATTCAACCAATATACATGTTTTTAAACTGAGAATACTCAAAAATACAATTTAAATAGACGCGTAGGAAACCAAACCACATTACATCGTAATTAGATCAATTTTAATCTGTTGCAAAATGGCATTTCGAGCGTTTTACTTCAAATGCGCGACCAATTATTGGCATTTTTTCGTCGTAGTTTCTATACAAATAAGTATGAAACTGGCGACAGCGGTTTTCCATACATTGCTTTAGAACATTGTTTTGACAGCCGTTCTACCTAAGAATGAAAAATAATTTATTTTGTAACATCATTAACTACTAACTAATTACTAATATAACTAAGTATAGTTAATTACCAATAAAATTACATTAAAAGTGAAGAAAAAGAAGTAGGCCTTTCGCTTTTCTGTGCTACAAACCATTCGAATTGGAACCAAAAGCTGTGTACGTCACGATATAGCAAGAAGGAAGGAATAGAAGATTGCTGTTTAAAAAGTTAATTAAGTTTACCTTTTAATATGAGACTAATATATTTTTTTCCATATAAAAATATCATTCGCTCACGACAATCGGCCTTACCTAAAATAATCTCGATTCTCTTAGTCACTGCTTAAACTTCTCTGTCTTGTTCTTGCATGTTACACTTCACGTCAGAGAGAAGATGGCAGAGAATCTTAAGCAGTGACTAACGGTTGATAAGTTTTTTTAAGTAAGACTGAATATGTTTGGAACAGCCGTTTTATTTCTTCGCTAATTTAAGGTTGGCCTCATAGTAGTAACGCGTATTGCGGCTATACAATGTGTAACAAAAAGGTTCAACAATACTAAAGGGTATGTATGTACTCATCATAATGAACAACATTTGACTACAGGGCTAACCAAGAAATCGTGAAAAAAAAATCAGCTGTTCTATACAAAAAGTTCATTGACCTTGAACAAAATGTATAGAACAGTAGATTTTTTTTCGCTATTTCGGTGTTGGCCCCATAGTTAAAGTTATTCATAATGATGAGTGCATACATACCCTTCGGTATTATTGAACCTTTTTGTTACACGTTATATAGTAGTAATAATAATTATTAGGGACACCATTCTTCATAACCATGTAGATAAGGTTCGGAGTGTCACATAGGCTACCATCACCATCATCATTACCATCACCACTACTTCTAATCATCATGTGTTTAAAATCGCTAGTTGTACAAAATATACGTACGTATGTTGGATTGGCTTGTATTTAGAGATTTGCACTCTTCGTCGCTCATGTTGGAGTCGTTTTCAGATAATTCTGTATTTAGCCTGATTTGCGGTTGGCTTAAATAAATTTGGTTTGTTCTGCTTTCGGGCACTCTGTCAAACGGGGTCCGTGTGTTCAACATCATATTATTGGGATCGAAAAAAAATTGTGTCTGCTCTTCCTGTAAAAGACAAAGAAAAATTATAGGCTTTTTTTTTTAGAAAATCCAACAAAAGAAAAACAACTATTCCTCACAAAATGTTCATGAATCTTGTGATAAAGTGTATGGAACAGCGGCTTTTCTTATGAATTTTCAAAAATCGTACAACATACATTGTTTGTTATCTTGTATACAACATCCTCACAACCGCTTCATAGCCGATTAAATAGCACCGTGTATAATCAATACTAGACCCAGAGTTAAGATTTAGATTTATTTATTTCCCAAAACACAAGCCACAATAAAAAGTAGAAAATTAAACCTAAGACGTTAACATAAAATAAGACATAAAAATAAAAGTTTGTAAATTTAGGTGTTAAATCGTTAAATAGATTCGCTCAGGGGCCCAAACTAGACAATAAAGCCTGTGTTTTGGGTGTCCAATTAAAAAGTTATTGATAATTACTTAACATCCGCTTCCATACATTAATTCATAACAAGTTTAGTTCCATGACATTTAATAAGGTAGTATTAATTATTTATTCCATTCACAAAAAAACGGTGGACATTTTTCAGACAGCGCCATCTAGTCCCAAACTAAGCAAAGCTTGTACTATGGAAACCAGATAGTTGAAATGCTTAAAGACCAAATATGTATGGCTTGGGTCTCGTTGTCAACTCTCCCTCGCTAGCACATTTCATGTTATTCCAAGATACAAAATTATTAAAAGATTTTTTGAATTATTTGTTAAAGACATAATTATGACAATATTTACATCCTCTTTTATTTGACTAGCAATGTGATGGAAAGAATAAAAGCCAAGAGTTTCGGTTAAACTAGCTAGCCAATATATTTTTTGCTGTTTTCCAATGTTCTTCTGCTATTCGGGGCGGAGACAAATCCAAATTAAAGATCATGAAAGTGGTCCAGCAACCAGACCCACCGGAGGACGGGCAGCAGCGTCCTCTTGGTTAACGGTGGTGAGCATTCTGCGATCCCCAAGCCGCCTGCCAAGCGTGGGGATTATGGCAACACCCCTGTATTAAGGCCGGGTTTTCCACATTTCAAGCACATTTTCTAATGAGATCAATAATTCGTCTAAAGCTGTATCAGGTAGGGTCACATTTAGCGGAGCAAAAATATGGCGGTTACGCAGATTCATGCGTGTCAAAATTCGATTTTTGAAGTTTTTTTCAGATAACTTGAAAAGTATAGAAATTAATAACTATTGAACCACAGCATGCTCTCCAAAATACTATTAACTTATAATACATATTTTTTAATGTGACTATGTGCTGTAATTACGACATAAAACTGAAAATGGTTTAAAAATAGACACTGTTTCGGTATTTTTTTCTATCGAGGAAAGTATAATCAATCGTGTTTTCAACCACAAAAGTTACTAAGACGGATGTTCTTCTGTAACATTTTGTATTTTTGGGCTTTAAATATAGTAATTTGACTAAATAAATTTGATTTTGCGAGGGGCAAATTTGGTTAATACAAGCCTTAAGAGGAAGGCCTTCGTCCACAGTGGACGTTCGACTCACTCACTGAGCATAGGTCTATCTTCATGTATGCTTTGTATGCTAATCACCCCGGTCCTGTACCAAATCTCATACAGGTTCAACCCGCGATTTTGTGGTATATCAAGTCGATGATATTTATTTACCTGAACCCTAACGCCCGTTATGCATTCTGATATGGGAATGTAAGGGCCGGTACTGTCGCTGCGCTCGTTATACTCGTTCATGCCAGTTAGGGTAACGTTATTCGGATATTCATCTGAAACAAACAAACGAATATGTCAATTTAATTTATTAGCATTACAAACAAAATGCGCCTCGAGGTTTCACCCGAGATTCCTGGAATAAAAAGTAGCCTATGTTTAATTCCAAGGTATAAGCTATCCCTACGGCGAATTTCATCCAAATCCGTTAAGCCGTTTCACTGTGAAGCGATAATAAGCATACACACAGACACCGACAAACTTTCGCATTTATAGACAATACTTTATTTGCGACAAAAAACATAGGACACGGAAATAAAGAAAAATTAAACAAATACAAACAGCTTTTTGCTTTTATTAACTATTCGAAGAAAAATCTTTACCTACCAACACAGTCCTAGACTACAATAGTTAGGGAGTCTATGGACCAACTGTTTTTGTAAATATATTTTTGTGAAAAACATTGAACAAAAAGTTGTTGCATGTAACAAAATGCCTGCGAGAGGTTAGATTGGTTAGTGGGGTAATTTGGGAAGTAATAATAAACTAGCCTCACTTGAGAGCCAGTTCCCGTTCCTGGAAATCCTATTTTAACAATGTTGACCGCACTGTCACTTAACATCAGGTGAGTCGACTCCTACCCTACCCCTAGCCCGTCGACGATTAAAAACCCTGCGTATGTGGCATGTAGTCGAGATATAGTCAATGCCTAGTCTACATTACAAGACATTCTGCACCTATAAGAAAACTATAGGTAAATCGCATATTGCACAAATATTTATGTTGAAGATGAACTACAACTACGCCAGCCGAAATTATCAAAAAGACCTCCCTGCCAAAAACGCAAGACTTGTCTAATTCAACGTTCATATTGACCCAACTATTGAAATCGAGGTAAGTATCCCTTGTTATCCATAATACAAGCTTTGCTTAAACAGATAAAGAACAGCAATAAATCATTTGGAAACCTTTGGAATAAATCAACAAATTGCAAACAAGCAAAAGCTTTCTATCCTTCAATGGATAGAAAATTAACGAACACATTACTTAAGCTATCCAGGTCGGACGTACGCCTTGTGCTAAGGTGCTATTACAGGCCACTGTGAGCTCAATTACCACTTGCACAAAATTGGAGCTACAGACAGTTCTTTGCGCCGGGTTACAAGAACAGTTACAGAGGGTCTACAAGAAAACGAGACTGTGGAATATGTGCTTGGAGTTTGGAGCTAGATGGCGCTGCGTGCAATGATCAAAAACAATCGCAGGGTGCTGGAAATTTAATAGGTAATCAGTCGGTGCAATGTAAGTTCATTCTGAATCTAGCTCACTGTACATTGAAAGCCACAGTCGCTGCACTAGGCCAATAAGTAATTATTAATGTTAGAGATAGCATAATTTACAAACATCTACTCATTAACCTGTATCTACAATTGTATTGCTAGCTCAATAATTACTAATAGAGATAGCATAAGTAGTCTACAAATATTTGTTTAAAAATATTAGTCTAAAAATATTTTTTAAACAATCTCTTTATGATAAAGTGTAAAGACTAGAAAATGATGCACAGCACTTCAGGGCCCTGTTTTATAAAGGTACAACTTTTGTACTTGTAGTGAAAAATGGCAACACCGCAAAAAAATATTAAGTACGGCGTTCTCTAAAGCTACAAGACAACCAGTGACACACTACAAGTAGGTACAAGCACTTGTCTAAAAATTAAAGACAAACCATCTACCTGTAACTGGTAACTTGTAGTTACTGGTACAAAAAGCTAGTACAATTGTAAGCTTGTACTTGTAGCTTTATAAAACAGGGCCCAGGAAACAAATTTCAAAATTACTTAGTAACTTTCATTTCCGTTCCAGACATGTCTACTCAACTTAATATAGTCCAATAAGGCGCTACCAAGAGATGGTGCAACAGAAAAGATGGTTTCACCCACTGAAGAGAGAAGTAAATAGAACGGAAATGTGAGGGGCCGCGCTAGCAGGCATTAAGTGCAAATGCGCTTAATGACAATTCTACCAATATACATGTTTTTAAACAGAGAATACTCAAAAAGATAATGTAAATAGACGCGTAGGAAACCAAACCACATGGCATCGTAATTAGATCAATTTGAATCTGTTGCAAAATGGCATTTCGCGCTATTTACTTTAAATGCGCGACCAATTATTGGCATTTTTTCGTCGTAGTTTCTATACAAATAAGTGTGAAACTGGCGACAGCGGTTTTCCATACAATTGCTTTAGAACATTGTTTTGACAGCCATTCTACTAAGAAGTAGGGCTTTCGCTTTCCTGTGGTTTCACCCGCTGAAAACGGTGATGATGATGATGATAAAAAGTTGCATTTGTCATTCCGGGAAATCAAACCTCTATTCATCATTTCAACCAAACACGTTTTGGCGTCTGGAGGTAACAAACATACACACACACACATACCGACAATCTTTCGCATTTATGTTATTAGTGTAATTTTTACGTGATGTATTGCAATCCAATTTGAAGGAGATCGTAAATGGCGAACATATACCGGTATATATTTATATAAATAATCGGCCTCTTTAATAGTCCGTTGCTAGACATAGATCTATCCTCGAAGGGCGATTTGGCCATATCCACCACGCTGGCCCAGTTGTGGGTTTTTAGATTCACATACGCTACTATATATATACAATGTGTAACAAAAAGGTTCAACAATACGAAATGGCATGGATGTACTTATCATTATAAATAACTTTTACTATGGGACCAACCATGAAATCACGAAAATAAAAACAGCTGTTCCATACAAAAAGTTCATTGGGACTAAATGTATGTATGTGGCAATGGGCAGGCCACATCGCTCGAAGAACTGATAACCGAGGGGGAAAGGTTCTTGAGTGGCGACCGCGGACCGGAAGACGCAGCGTAGGCGCGGCCTCCCACTAGGTGGACCGACGACATTGTAAAAGTCGCGGGCAACCGGTGGATGCAAATGGCAGGTTGTCGTACAGCGTGGCGGTCTAAGGGGGAGGCCTTCGTTCAGCAGTGGACGTCTCCGGGCTGATGATGAAATGTATGGATAAGCTGATAATTTTTTCGCGATTTCAGGGTTGGCCCCATAGTAAAAGTTATTCATAACGATGAGTATATACATGCCCTTCTGTATTGTTGAACCTTTTTGTTACACGTTGTATATCGTTTTTTTTTTATACAATCAAGTGACGAGACGAGCAAGACGTTCGCCTGGTGGTAAGCGTCACGCCTGCCACTAACAGTAGCAGTGCATTATTTCTTTATTTTTTCTCCGAACGTATGCTGGTTTCCTCCCCATGTTTTCCTTTACCGAAAAGCCATTGGTATTCTTGAGTTATTAACTAACTCAAGTGAGTAACTAACCCGACTTTCTTTTATATATTAGAGATGTCAATGTTTGGATGAGTGGATTAATTTAATACTCAACAAACGTAATTTAATACAAACGGCTCAACGGATTTTTATGTAATTTGGCATAAACCTAGTACTTTGGAATAGCATATAGGCAACTTTTTATCCCAGGCGTCACGGGTGAACCCGCGGGGCACAGCTAATATTACATAATCCCTGAAAATAGTTATAAAAATTCGCAAAAGATAAAAGTAATGAATCTTACAAATATATTGGAAAAAATTTTTTGATCCAAGGAAAATAAACAATACACATTTATTTTTAGGTACGAAAACTTGATAGCATCATAATAATATTTTTTTCTGAACTTTTCTGATATTTATTATAAGCAACAATACTGATTAAAAAAAACATAATTAGTACCAAATACATAAAAGTTTTCAAAATTTTGAATAGGGAATATGCATGTTTTTTTATTGTCTCACAAAAAAAGCTGATTCGCAACAAAACGAATCAACAAAAATAAAATTTCAATAGGTGCACAAATATTTGTAACGACGTTATTAAAAAAAAAGGTTTCATGTTAGACAGGACGGGCACTGTAGTGCCTAATGACGTCAGAGTAGACGATTTCAAACAAATTCTATACTAGCACGTGTTTTGCTAGAAAGGGATAATAGATGACTCCCTCCCAAGTACTTTGAACGCTTTTATTCAGAACTTTCAGAGAATTCAATAATTTTTTCGGTGTAAACATCAGATTCAGTTAAAAGTCTCCACTTATCCTATAATTTTTAATAATTTAAACACATGCATATTCCCTATTGTGCCAGCCTGATAGCGCCGTACGTGACTGAACATGGATGCAAGTATTTAACGATAAAACTAACACACACACTGAAATCGTTTCGCAGTGTGTGTCTGGCGCCTTTCAGTCTGTGTTAGTTTTATCAACATACGCCATTTAGAAAATCTCATACAGGTATTTTAAACCTTCAAAGATGTGAAAATGAGCGTGCAAAATAGCCTTGAGTGACAGCAGGCCTTAACTGTGAAGGATGGGTTTGCTTTTAGCAGTCTATGCATAGGTAGGTATATCTACATTTAGACATGTTTTGTAAGTGAGTTAATCTTATATACGTAGTACTATTGTTTTCTGTGCTATTAAGTAATAATAATATCTTGCAAAAAACAACACAAATTACTATTAACAACTATTTTTTTTGTGGTTTGTAGTAATTTGAATGATAACTTACAAATTATTATTACTTAAGCCCAGGTTATTACAAGTTTCAAGATTAAGACAGGGCCACATTTATCGGAGCAAAAATATGGCAGTTACGCAGCGACGCTGATTCATCTTGAATTGACGGGAAATAAGCGCACGGATTTTGAAGACTATATGTTGAGCGCCGGCTCTCCACTCGCTTCAGTCATTCTCTGCCTTTGCGACATGCGAGCCGTACGATACGACAATACAAACTTCTAATACATGTACATGTGTTCTCTTTTTGTCATGCAGTAATTAGATTCGCTATCTCTATTTTCCGGCAAATGTAATATGCATACTTTTAGCTAGGTATGCTTGATTGTGTTGTCTTGTTAATTTTGATCGATTTGCAAGCGCTGGGCCCGTCCATTCCATTATCACCGTCGCTGCAGTTACGCAGATTCGTGCGTGTCAAGCTTCGATTTTTGAGGTTTTTCTTAGATTACTCGAAAAGTTAAGTTAATATTTTTCAGAGTTCTACGTGTTGTAATTAGGATATATTACACACAGAAAAAAAAATTGACGCTGTTTCGGATATTGTTGACCGAGATAAATATAATTTATCGCGTTTTCAACCGTAGAAGTTATATAGACTGATTATTTTCTTCATAAATGTAACATAATATGTTTTTCATCACACTTGCTCGTAAAGTAGATCTTATTACATCGCTTTTAGGCTCATAATCCAAGCTATTATACACGCGTGCTTTTTACTTTACATTACGGCACTTGTACTATAATAGGTATAACCCGGTAAAGTCAAGTTTGTACGTGACTGCAATTAGACGTACGTGTACGAAGCACTCTTAATATAGCCGGGTAATACTTACAGTTTTTTTGTAATACCAACAAAGAGTTCTTATGCCGCTGAAGTAAATGTCAACCTGCGCGCGCATTACTGATTTGGGCGCCATTTTCCGCAAATGTTTGTTGACGTTTTCGCTGTGTGGTTGATTATTATCAAAAAAAATTTGTTTTTTCCTCGCAAGTGTGACGAAAATAGTCGTATGGAACTCTTGTGCTATTAGTCATTACGCTCTCGGCTTTCTTATCGCGCTCGCCTGCGGCTCGCGCGCATAATACCGCCTCTAGTGTAATGACCAATATAGCACACTCGTATCATAATGTACTATTATGATTTAAATATTGTAACTTGACATTGATTTACACAACGCCGCGATACAGGCTAGCCCTAGTGCGGGGACTATTAGCAAACTGTTATGTTACATTACATTTTAAGGTAAATAAAGATATTTGTATTTGTATTTTAAGAGGGGCAACTTTGGAATAATATGGCTTTACAGCACAGATATACCTGGATATGTCCTTAAATTACCGGAGGACGAGCAGCAGCGTCCTCTCGGTTAAAGGTGGTGAGCATTCTGGGATCCCCAAGCCGCCTGCCAAGCGTGGGTATTATGTGGGTATCCCCTCCCTATTAAGGGGGAGGCCTTCGTGCAGCAGAGGACGTCTTCTGGCTGATGCGTCTTAGAGCTATGCTTATCATAGGACATATCAAGTCTAGTAAATATATAAAACGCCATACTAAACAATGCTGCTTCTTCTGATAAAATAAAAATGTGTCAAGCCACGTCAGTTTTCCAAAAATAACCAAAGTCACCGACATAGCTCGCAGGGTTTGCAAGTTGAGTGGCGCAGGGCAGGCCACATCGCTCGAAGAACTGATAACCGATGGGGAAGAAAGGTTCTTGAGTAGGTGGACCGACGCCATTGTAAAAGTCGCGGGCAACCGGTGGATGCAAATGGCAGGTTGTCATACTCTGTTGCGGTCTAACGGGGAGGCCTTCGTTCAGCAGTGGACGTCTCCGGACTGATGATGATGATGATGACGTCAGTTTTCATAGTAAAATAAATAATGTTTGTTAACTTAAGCAACGTTTTTAAATAAGACCCTTAAGCACGCAAAGCAAGCGGAAATTTGCCTTTCGTTATGCAACAAAATTGAAAGTCAACAATTGATTATTTATCACTGTACGGTATGAGTCACGATTACACTGAAACATTGCACAAACAAGATTAAAACGCGCTTATCAGCATTCCTGCTACACCGACTATACTGACCAGTAATAAGATCGTACAATAAACCCAAAACACCTAAATTTTACATGTTTAAGTTTTTTATACAAAGTACAACCTGGTCAAAGGATGGCCACGACTAAGATCATGACATCCACGTTCGGAAGGGGTATTTTTAGAAAAATGGATGACGTCTTTAAGTTTAAGATCCCACATAGTCTGAAGACCAACGTGCATTAATCAATAAGTCTTGCCTATCATCACATGCGGTGCTGATACGTGGACACTATAGACCACGCTTAGAATCCGAATGGCTCAAAGTACAATGGAATGGGCCATGTTAGCCATCACTCTCTTAGACAGTATGTCAAACATGGAGATTCGACTGCGAACGAATGCCGAAGAGGTGGTTAAATGGACAGCGAGACTCTAGGGAAGATGAGCAGTACACTGGTCATAAGGGAAGATGGGCGGTAGACCAAAGCAGTCAAGGGACGGTCGCCGCTGAACGGAAAATCGCTACCGAGCAGGCCACTAAACAATTGGTGGTACGAAGTTCACTGGGTCATCTAGTATATAATTGTAGTAAAATACTTTTCCGTTGCACGTTATTTTATTGGATAGGTAATTACATACTTTAGTCGCAATTTAATTATCATCATATACAGCCCGAGTACGTTCACTACTGAACGAAGACCTCCCATTGAATATGGAGGGGTTGCAATAGTCCCCTCGCTTGGCAGGCGGCTTGGAGATCGCAGAATGCTCACCACCGTTAACTAAGAGGACGCTGATGCCCGTCCTCCGGTGGTCTTGGATGCAGTTTTATGAGATAAATTATGTTACCTATAAAATTTATTTTTTTAATAAAATGAGGTCTTTTTGTTTTATTTATACGGGAATACTCACGTTTAATTAAATCGGATACTCCGACTATAGTGTGTGTGGGTGTGTGTGTGTGTGTGTGTGTGTGTGTGTGTGTGTGTGTGTGTGACTAAATGTGTCAAAACCACGTTAGTTTTCATAATAAAATTAGGTCTTACCCAAAACTATGGAACTTTCTTCAGTGGAGCGAAGTCCACACACTCTGCAAATAGCATCCACCCACTTCTCCATGTCAGCCTCGCAGTCAGCTTCGAGGTGATAAGTGCGGGACTGAGTCTGGATCGTGAACACCGAGCCGCGCAGCTTTGGGTCTAGGGAGCCGTTTCCACTCCTCTCCATGTGCAAGCCCGCATCAACCTGTAAGGAAATTTTGTTGAATGCCCAACACTCAAATCAAATCATTTACACTACTATATTTACTTAATTAAAAGTTTACAACTGTATTACTTTTAATTAACAATAACAATATTAGATTTTTCGCATGGTAGCAATTGTTTTTTTTCGTCAAAAACATATTTTTTTGGATCACAAAAAATATTTTATATATAATAATACGCTTTTAATTTTAAACAACCGATTTACATTTTTTGTACCTGGATGACATCTTCATATTTTCTTCCAATTATTTTGATTTATTTCAGTAATCTTGATTTTAAAACCAAACTACAGAACCGATTTCAATACAATTTATATGGGACCACTTCTGAAGTATCACTTAAACGCAAAAAAAGTCGTCAAAATTAATTCATAATTGGCATTGGCGTGTAAAATACATACAAAAAAAACAGTCGAATTGAGAACCTTCTTTATTAAAGTCGGTTGAAAATTATAAACTCACGGGTTGAACATTTTAGTCACGATGGGACAGACATGCCAGTGTTGGCAAAAGTTCCCAAACAAATAAACAATAAAACAATACATTTATTTAAACTTGTATTTTGAAATCCTATTTTTACCATAACCACTGAAATGTGTTCATTCTTTCTTTGAAAAGATAGCAAAGCTATTAAATTTTTCAACGATGTATGACACTGTACTTTGCTATACAGGCTCCGATGAGGCCTAGTGTGGAAAACAGTGATTCTCAAGGTAGGTACCAAACCAATAAAGATAAAAAATAACAAATTGTTTTCTTTGTACCAACTTACTTTGTTTATTGTAAATAAATAAATATAATATAATATGACACTAGGGCTGTCCACTCAGCCTATACGAACTTACTTACTTAATAAATATAATTATTATTATTCACTCATTTATTTCTTATCTTAGTTTATAAGTTTATTACAATATATACAAATACTAATTATAATAAACTTAAAAACTAGGATGCTAACGGCAGCGGGGCAGGGCTCAAGCTGCCGGTGGTTTAGGCTGCAGAGTGAGGAACCTCACTATTATTATTATTATTAATTTGTAGCTTTATTTTGGATTTAAAACAAGACGTCAAATAAAAATAAAAACCCTGCCAAAAAAATATATAGCCAGTGTAACTCGGGATGATGTAAGGGCTCTAACTATACAACAAATCTGTTTAACTTTTAGAAGTTATGGTGGAATAAAGAAACTCACATATGTACAAAAATACATGAACTATAAAAACATTACACTCCTTTTTGAGGAGTTGTACATATCAGTAATGTGTTGTGTAATTTCTTACAGGTTACTTAATAGTTACTACGTATTTTGCAATATTCCTGATGTGGGTTTTTTTAATTCTTATGATATGGGGTGTCATCACAGATTATTAATAGATACTAACCGTCATATGCAAAAAAACGCTAAAACGTATTACAAACCTGATTTAGTTAAAAAGTGTTTTGTCAAATTTCTTTCCAATTACTATTTGAGTTTGAAAAAAGAAGACAATACACTTTATAACAAAAATAGGTTTGAAATACTTTTTAGCGTTTTATGCATAAGACGGTAAGATTTACCAACATTCATTTTCATCACACTTGCTCGTAAAGTGGATCTTATTACATCGGTTTTAGGCTCATAATCCAAGTTATTACGCACGCGTGCTTTTTACTTTACATTACGCCACGTTGACGTTTTTGACGTTTTCGCTGTGTGGTTGATTATTATCAAAAAAGTTTGTTTTTTCCTCGCAAGTGTGATGAAAACAGTAGTTTGGAACTCTTGTGCTATTAGTCATTACGCTCTCGGCTTCCTTATCGCGCTCGCCTGCGGCTCGCGCGCATGATATCGCCTCTATTGTAATGACCAACATAGCACACTCGTATCATAATGTACTATAATGTGTGGGCTTAATTTTTTAAATTCTACCATCATATCCTATTAGCCAGGCCAGGGTTAGTTTAAATGAGTTTGATTGTACGACCCTCGAGTTCCTAAATATTTTCATATAAAATTGCATAAAGATTGGTAAAGTTGATGTCTTTGGTATTAATAACCGAATTACCGAACTACATTTATTAAGTTATAATAAGAACTTACTTGACCCCATTGACTTAAAAGAGGAAGCTCAATCTTGCTCTTAATTTAAACGTAAATGTTCAAGGAATTTTAATAGTTAGTACTTACATGGACATACCCAGATTTTGGGCCAAGGGGACAAATCTAATATTTCTTAAAGGTGCCACTGAGAGGCACTAAGGACCAGGGTCCGATCTAGCTATTTAGCTGCTCGGGTAAAAATAATTCACCACCCTTTACACTAACACCATATAAGTCGCTAGAGGTCACCCCGTGACTCTGTCTGTGTATGGAAGAAATTCGCTAAGCTCCCACATATCTTCCATCTTTGAAGTAGCATGCTTTGTTAAAACTAACCCGAACTATTTTCCTCTTACAAATGATAAATCTAAACGTAATAGACGTGACAAACATAAACCGCAATAAGAAATTATTAAATGATAGCATTTTTTGTATGGGACCGGTAATCTATAATAAGATGCCAAGAAACCTTAAAGATCTAAATACTAATCTGTTCAAATTGAAATTAAAAAAAATACTACTGACTAAGTGCTATTACACCGTAAAAGAATTTATTAATGATAAGGGATTTAATTGGAAAACTAACATTGACTAACTAATAATGACATTATAACATTGTGGACTTTGTATTTAACTTGACATAACTACTATATTATGACATTTTCTTTGTACACTAACAATACTAATAACTTATAATTAGCAAGTAATGAATATGCCAGGGCTAATTTGTATGTCTATTTAGAGACAAGTTTATTTTCGGAGCTCTTTAAAAACAGATTATACTCTGTATGTCACATCTAGTTTTACCAACAAACTGCAATAAATATATTTTGATTTTGATTTTGATATTTTGATTTTGATTTCCATACCACTGGGTTATTAAATATCTTTTTTCCTCTCCATTTTCACCCCTTTAGTGACCTAAAGGCAAAGCAGGCAAGACCCTGGCAAAAAATTCTATGATTGTTTTTGCCACTCCTGTTTTTTGCCGCTTTAGGCATTTGCCCGTCTTGCCCCCATTTAGATCAGGCCCTGCTAAGGACTTTTGCGCGAGCAAACCGAAAGCGCATGTCTTAAGCTTAACTCAAGCACTGCATGATATTTAGAAGCACTATGATTTTGAGCTAATTCTACGTAATTCAGAAAATGTATTTATTACTAACATTTATTGTTTTTTGATTAACACATAAACCAAAACACAACTAACACAAAACAAACTTCATATTCGACGACTTATGCTTAAACCAAACATGAACATGAATACAATATAACATGACAGCAATGAACGAGAAATGTTAACTTGTTTTGGTCAAATAAAAGCAAAAAAATACAATTTATCAAAAAAGCGTGAGCACGAATATCATAAACTATTTCTGGGCATAATTTGAGCAAACTAACTACTTAATGCTTATCTAGTCTAAATCTACTTATGCAACAATTTAAGGCATTATGAAAATTAAAATTAAAATTAGGGTACTCATTGGCTTTCTATAAATTTACGGTCAATTGCTGTCATGTCAGCGGTCATCATATTATAATTATTAAATGGCACTTGTGACATGAGGTCACAAGTATTCCTGGCACAAAAACCATACTGGGTATGTCCTTAAACTGCAACCAGAACCACCGGAGGACGGGCAGCCTTTTGGTTAACGGTGGTGATCATTCTGCGATCCCCATGCTTCCTGCCAAGCGTGGGGATTATGGCAACACCCCTCTATTAAGGGAGAGGCCTTCGTCTAGCAGTGGGCGTTTTATGGCTTATGACGAACGAAAAACCATACAAAAATATGTATATAAAAACAAAATACAATAATAATAATAAAAATATGTGTATGTATGTATATATATATATATGTCGCAATCGAGTCGTATCCGGGACGCCAGCGCCACCTGACATATATATATTCAATAGAAAATTGTATGAAAAAAGTAGATTTGATTTAAAACTGATTCACATAAATCTTGCAATAAATGAAGGCTCCACAATCCTTAAGTTATATTGGCTACATTTTATCATGATAAGGAATACTATAACATTATGGGCCACAGTTAAGCATTGCCGAGTGCAGCTAGTATACAATATATTATATCACATTATTAGCAAGGTAAAGTAGGTGTTTTATTCATCACTTCAAAAATAAACAGTTTGAATATTTTAGATTTTTTAATACTTTTTAGTATTAAATATCTCCATCACACCTCAGATTTTGCGGTACTGTTATATTATAATCAATAGCTCTGAATAGCTCAGAGCTGGGCGTTGACAGTCCCTAGATTATACCTAGTCACTTCCCAGTCAATACCATCTCATTCCACACTCTTCTTGATGTTGTTACATCACAGTTATTGACATGTTATCGGATAAATAACAACACTTTTGTAAACACAAATAGGTGTTGTTTTGACCTCTGCACATTCAAATATATTATTTCAGTGAAGTTTAATACACTAATTCTCATAAAACTTAGCACTCACATTACTTCTAATCATGTGCTGCTCCTTTTAAAGTAGCCAACTTAAACAGCATTTATTTAGTTAATGAATTGAATCGTAACTTTTTACGTGGAAAAATATAAACGTAAAAACCACTATAGCCAACCACGTCTAAAGTTTGTCTGAAACCAGAATAACCTAATAAATTATATAAATATAGAAATATTATATTAAGTCAAATGGAACTTTAGTTACAGGAAAAATGTAACAGGAAAGTACAAGTAGCTTTGTTATTTGTGTAACTAACAAACATGAATGGACTATTGAGTAACCAGTGTAAAACATGAGCAACAGTAACTATGTAGTAATGTTCACTTCTTCTTCATCTAAGTTTGCTGTGAGCCGCTCAGTTTTAGACAGTGAGCAAGTATACATCATCATATAGTATACATCAAGTAGCAAAATAAATCATCAACTTAAATTCATGTGTATATATATGCTCTTTGTTGTAGATATAGTAGAAAAAAATGTGAGTAGGTAAAGCACTTACCCATTGTTGGTCAGTACATTAACATGTATTTGATATCAGTGTAGTTGGTACTTATTATGTTTAATTAACTTTAGAAACTACGTATGAATTTTTGCTTTGTTTCACTGTTGAATTTAAATACCTTCACAGCATAACAGTTCACTTACTTGTTCACATAAATCCAAGTTGATAGTGCCCTTGAGCCGCCTGCAATTCCGGTCCGCATAGTAGTCTAAGAAATACTGCCCCGGGAGCTCGCCTGACTGTCGCAAGGCAAACCACCTTCTTCGCCATTTCTAGAGAACAAGAACAAAACCACGTTTGCATACGATTAGCATCAAAATATTTTAAAATAAGTAATGATCACTTAAAACAATGATTGTAGAATGTTATTTTAGACCTAACGATCTGCACCTAGAACATTTCACATTATCAAAACCAATCAACAAAGATTTAGTAAAAAGCAAAGCAAGCTTCGAAATGTACTTACTGTGCGCCAAATCCGTTTTGTTGGTGGTGATTTCGTCAACCAGCCTTCGAAAACAATGTTCTTAGACATTATTGTAATGATTTAATTTCGTAATACATAGTAAATGTGTCACATGTTAAAACAAAGATGCACTACACTACGTCTTTTTTAAGTATTTCTTTTGCAATCTCCGATCGCCATCAATTTTATTTCTTCGTGTTTGAGTTTGAGTGAGTCAGTGCTGCCACCCTACCTTAACCTTTGGTTTGACAAATATTGACAATCTTGACATGAGCTACTCAGTGTAGCCAGTTTAAAAAAATAACTGTTTAGTATTATTTATTCTGTGGCGTAGGTACACAGCAGCACCTGCAGCAAGCTAATCATATACCTGGGGCCTTATTTTTGAATCATACGCAAGCGTTGCGCATGCGAAAGGAGCCGACCTTCGAACGATATTGTTTGGAATAAGGTTCAATATCGTTTAAAAGTCGGCTCATTTCGCATGCGCAACTTTGCGTACGATTCAAAATAAGGCCCCTGTTCGGGGCCCTGTCCCACCAAAACTCATTTAACCCTGCAGAGCAACCCTGCAGAGCAGGACGAAACGCCAAAAGACCGATGGATTTGCTTCACATAATTAGGAAATCAATGCATTCGTTCGTAAACGATAGCGAGAGAAATCCCTCCGTGATACCGTGAAGCTGTGACAGTGACAAGTGACAATTCACGATCTCGAACAGTTACATGATTAGTCTGCCGCCCCGGCTTTGCACGAGGTTGGTACCTATTTTGAACCGACTTCAAAAAAGGAGGACACCAATTCGTCAAATATGTAGGTGTGTAATATTAGCTGTGACCGCAGATCCACCCACGTGATGAATTGCCTATAATATGTTAATCCGGGATATAAGCTATCTCCCTTATTTTTTTTTTTTTACTTTGGGAAATGCTCTTACGCATACCCTCCCGCCAGGGCGCAGGAGGGTTATGTCGGACTCGATGCCAGAGTGAGACTCGATGGCACCCCTACCGAATAAAAACCCAACGGTGTTCCCACACTGCGCTTATTGTCGAGGTCACGGGTACGCTCTCGCATTCATCCGCGACCTCGACGGCGCTGCCCTTTCGGGCCCACCACGGGGAGCCGAAGCTCCTCCCGCACCGATGACGATGTGTCCGAACACCCAGACACATCGTGCATCCACCTCGGAGGCCATGCCAGCGAGATGGGCGCCGGACGGCCCTACGTCCGAACGCCCTGGCCTCCATGCGGCGGGTCAGATGAGTGGCCCCGCCGCCTGCCACTTCGGCCATTGGGGATGGGGAGCTTTGGCCCCTCTGGCCTGTCCCCATCCCGCAGCCCCACCACGACACACCCGGTGGGTGCCCCCTCAAGGAAAGCCCTTGATGAGGCCACCACCTGGCCGTCCCTCCTCGCTCTCCACTGTGCCCTCTGGTGATCAGAGGGACACGCGGAGAGCCCTCATGTCCGGACCAAGTCAGAACCCTCAGTAAGGGCCCAGCCACCACCGTGGCCCTTGGGAATGGAGAGCTCTGGCCCCTCTGGCCTGTCTCCATCCCTCAGGTTCGTGCAGTGGCCTAGCCCCCACCACTGTGGCCGCTTTCGCGGCCCCACCTCGGGTACCTCTTCGCTTCACCGTGGTCCCCCCACCCACGGCTACTAAGCCCCCCCGCCCCGACAAGGCGGGTACCCCCGGGGGGGATATAAGCTATCGCCGTTCCAAGTTTCATTAACATCCGTTCAGCCATTTTGGCACGTAGAGGTAACTAACATACACACACACACCCACACCGATAAATTTTCGCATTTATAATAATTAGTGTGACAGCCTGACCTTCAGTTATCGTCACTTCATCGAGTCTCAGGGTGTTCTGTACTAAGCTTTCGTATTTATAATACCATAGTGTGGATATATCTTCAAATACCAATTTTCATCACTATACCGTAAATAACAAAGACCATTCCGTTTAATCCCCCGTTTCTCACCCTTAAACCATCCCTGTCAAAAAAATATTAAAAGCATCATATTTTATTTTGAATAGACTACCCAAATACCAATTTTTATCACTATAACTTCAAAAACAAAGACTTCCATGGAATGTTTTATCCCCCATTTAACCCCCTTAATTCAGCTTTGTCGCAAAATCCGTTCATAGCTGACGTCTCCTACCTATAAACTACCTACCTCCCAAATACCATCTTCGGGGGTCAACTCGTTTTCGAGATTTCGTGTTTAATCAGTGAGTGAGTGATTTTCGCTTTTATACAACATGTAACAAAAAGGTTCAATAATACTGAACCTTTGAACCTTTTTGTTACACGTTGTATATATGGATAAGTACATACAAGCTCAGAGGGTACAAGTTAGTATTCTTTGGGTACAAGAGTGTTGAATTAAGCACTCTACGCACCATCTTGCATGCTGTACAGCCGCCGCTGGCCGCTATATCAGCATCGTGCACGTCGTGCCTAACCAACATGTTGGAGTTTTGGCGGGAACACGGAAAAATCATGTCGTTGCTTTCTATTATTTTCTTATACTTGTGCTTTTTCGCGAATTAATGATTAAAAATGGTGGTGTTTTATTCATTGAGTGTTGAATTACATGCACGAGTGTGGGCAAGTGATATAATGTGGTGAAACATGTCTTTTCGTGTTGTTTTCAAAACTCCATAGAAGCTCATAGTAAAGTCGCCACAACTTTACTAGGGTATGACTTGGACTCGACTATGACTAATTTCGTGTGACTTCCTGTGACTTCATGACTTATTTGACTTGATGATAACAAATAAATGTGAAAATTCATAAACTTGACACTGGCAGAATGCACAACGTGCGATTCCAATAACTAAGAAAAAACAAAAAAACCAACATGTTTCTCTGTGTTCTGTCTACTGCTGAACGAGGAGTGAACAAAGGGAGTGAACGAATATTTTTTTTGGCTATTTTGCCCACATGACGGGCTAAAGCCGTAAGGCCATACCGTCTTACGTCAACGATCCGTTTTTGTTTGTTTAGTCCGTACTTGAGGCATTCCACAGACAAGTGGAACTTGTATCTTTCAATGAATTTTGATTTTTGAAGATGAAAATCTTATTTATACCTCCTAGGAGGATTATAGCGTCGCACTTTGTGCATTTGCCAGTGTCAAGTATTTATTTGTATCAAGTTTTTGATAATTTTCATGTCGAATAAGTCTAAGTCACAGTCAAAGTGATGAGACACTTAGTAAGTCATGCCCTAGTAAAGTCATGGCAACTTTACTATAAGCTTCTTTGGAATTTTGGAAACAACACGAAAAGACAACGAAGACGAACTTTAGAACGAAGTCTTTTTTCTACTTTCCTCCTAGGAGGATTATGGCATCGCACTGTGAGCATTTGCCAGTGTCAAGTAGGTATTTGGTTGCGACTTTCCGTCCGATATAATAAAAACTAAATAATTAAGTTTGGCTCATTATCTGTTGTTCTGTTTTCTCGCAATGTGTTGTAAAACGTTGTGTGGCACTCGTGCGGTATTGATTTTTACTCTTACAAACAACTTACCGCACTAGTACCTATCATAAATAACTATTTTAGTGCTTTATGCATAAGACGGGAAGTATTAAAAAATGTCGACGTCCACATTGCCCATTAATATGTCCAGAAGAGTACATGCGCAAACTTACCCCCACTACGTCGCTTTTGGCTCAAGATGTTTGCCGGGCACTATACCTACCTACAGAATGTTATAATTATGAAACAAGATTCACAAAAGAAACAGAAATTATAAAAAAGACCGCAGATGCAACAAAAACGTCTGTCAGTCATAAAACAAAACAAAACAACGCATCATAAAACAAAGCAGACTCCAAGTTTCTTACCGTATTTAGGATATAAGTACCTACAGGTTAAAAAAGACGTAGTTAAAAGTTAAAGTCTAAAGCTAGCTAGTTTAATAAACTAGCACGGCTATCAAACTCGAAGGTTTTTGTGTTGGTTTTTTTGGTTCAATGTTGGCCCCGTAGTAAAAGTTGATTGTTTTGATGTACATAATATGCCCTTATATAACAGATTAGAACTAACCCTGTATATTATGAATAAAAAGGATTTTACGAACGTCTATTCTCTTTGTTTGCTAGATCCATGCTAGATCACGCTCTTTTGTTTTCCATCAAACCAATAATGTCAAAATTTTCAGTATGAAGATACAATTGTAAAACCAATAAATAAAAATAGTAAAATATCCCATCACCGAAATACCCAAGTATGACTAAGCAGGACGATGGCTTGTTCCTCCTAGAGGTACTTGTCGATAAAATAATTTTCGTAAAAAGTCCTTGCTTCTCTGATAAAGATTTTCGGACTTGCGTCAATGTAGAAGCTCCGTCAGTGGAGCCCCTTGAGATATGCGACGACGACCCGGGAGCTTGCGTCGCAACCAGCGGTGGACCCTTCGTTAAAACTTTCAACAATGGCAAGTCTTGCCTGTTTTCACTGAAAGAATCTGATATATCCAAAGCCATGAGCACGTTTCCGATTAAGATCACTGTATATAAATCCTTGCCTTGTGGCTGTCTTCCGACTAAAATCATCATGGGAGAAGCAACTATAGATATGACGAAAGAGTTCGTTCAAGCACGCAAGAAGTTTTTGGAAGATCCAAACACCGTTAGCTATCAAGCTCTGAAGGATTCCTTCCGTATAGTCGGCCCAGACAGCGCAGAAAGCGGTGAAATTTTAATGTTTCTGAGGATATCGTGTTTCGGGAAGCTCATTATTACGAGATTTCAAGGAGCAGGCGGTCCGCCGAAACTTGGAGCTGGTGGAGGATCAGCGATCGTAGATCGGTCTTGCAATCCTCGCAGGGACTTTCAGTTCTCACAAGACCCATGCGCTTGCGGCACCGGGCGTACAGCTGGAGCGGGCACCACGGCGGCTGGGTCTCCACCCTGCCTGGCCATGGGAGGCGGTGGAGGTGCACCTTGCCCTATAGGTACATCATTGTACTAAACACCTGGGTTCTCCACATTGCAGTACTCAAGTAACAAAATAGTACGGTTAATTTTAATGTTGCAGCTGGAGATCCCTACAATAGCATGCCTTGTGAAAATCCGGAAGACCCATGCTATTGCTCGGGGCCCAAGCCAGCTCGTAATCCCACTATGATCTGTAGGAATACTGATCAGTATTGCTTACATGTGCCCAAAGGTGAGAATTAGGTATTTTTCGTATATGTTTTCTATATTCTATAGGTACCTGATACAATAAGTAGATCACATTTTGTGGGTCATTGTTCTTATATTTACATTTGATTTCCCCTTGGTTTTATGTCGTAGTACTATTATAGATATAAGTAGACTGAATGTTAGTAGAAAATTTTATGATCATATTGTAGATATGGTTGATGTTAGCTAGCATTACGCTCTTTGAGCGTTTGTAGTTACCTACCAATACCGAATGCATCTAGAACAAAATTTATTAATGGGCAGGTTACACCAAACAGTTCGAAGAGATAGGAACCACCTTGATGGGCAACGAACTAAAGATCAAAGTGCCCGCCACCGCGTCGATAATTAAGAAGATCAGTCAAACGCACTGCTCCATGCAGAGTCCATACGACAATGGGAAACATAGCGATAGAGGAAAATGCATTCCGCCCTGTGGAAAGAACCAAATATCTCTAGCGTTTCCCAATGAAAAGACATGTTGTGCTGGAGTCCAGCCCGCCAAGACTCAGTTCACGTGTGTGACGGAGGGCTGCGAATCGATCTCCAAGCATGGCCCGCAGCCTGCCTTTGGAAAGGGCGATAGTACCAGACCTGAAGCACCCAATAGAGATGTATTCGTATTGAAAGTAGCAAAAACAGCTTGGCAAGCTGATAGGAAATGTAGATTTGAAGTAGAGCTGACTACGCCCAAGGGTCCGGACAAGAAAATACCCGTTAGAAAAGTAAACACTAAAATGCAGTCTGAACCAGATTGTGATTGTTGTATTCCAAGACTTAAGAAGCTCAGATCGAAAAAGAAGCTGTATTGAATGAATTTTGAACACTACGTAGGTACGGCGTAAAATGCTGGTCGTAATTCTCGTGGGCAACAACAAACACCCATAAATATGCTTAAATTTCAATAAATCTTATTATTTCAATAGAGAGTAGGTAGCTCCGAGGTTTTTCTTGGGACTTCAATTATACTTACCTTCTATTCTCTTGCCAATAACCGTCACACATAGCCGCCTTATACCTATAAACTAGGGCTGGCCACTCAGCCTATACGAACTTACTTACTTACCGAAGTAGAGAACTGGGAAAATGCTATTCTACTTAGTTAAGCATTTCTATAAGTAACTAAACACATTTCATTTACTATCTAGAGCAACATGTTGGTGAATATGGTCGATTAATATGTTTTTCATACCACCTGCTCGACAATGTCCAATTGTTTACACTTTACGCAATCTCAACGTAAAGCTAGGCATTATATTCCAATGGATTTTCATACAACATAATACCTATCCCAAGGGATTTGAATTTGGAACGTAAAAAATCGTATCTTAGCATAGATACTCACTCGGGAATTAACTCTAGAACATTCGTTACTCTCAGGGTCCAATAAGCCGCCCCTGATGTAAGACACTGCTTTATTCCCTTGGTGCATAATCTACTATTATACCTAGTTATTAGATACTTACCTAATAAATAGTAGGTAACCAGTCATATAATATTTGATCCTTATTACTCAGACAAAGTATTAGCTCCCTGCGTACTTGCCTCTGATAGTATAGATATAGATATTAAATAATGCGTAGAAAAGCTTTATCTGTTTGAAAATATCATTGTTATACATACCAATATTATATTTGCATATTCACCTAACAATCAACAACATCATCAACATCAGCAGCCAGAAGACGTCCACTGCATGGAAGAAGGCCTCTCCCTTAAAGGGTGATGTTGCCATAATCCCCACGCTTGGCAGGCGGCTTGGGGATCGCCTAACAATAAAACAATTATTTTTAAAGAATTGCTCGATTTGTAGATTTTGTAGGCTTGGGGATTTGCCTAACAATAAAACAATTATTTTTAAAGAATTGCTCGCTTTGTAGATTTTAATAAATTAGATTAGAATTAGTTTAGATAATTTATATTTTATTTTATTTTATAAATATATAATAATAATTCGCGTGCTCTTTATCGTTGGCTGCTCCCATGGTTAATATCTAATATCTTTAATTTGACGAAAACATTGCACCAACAGGTACTATACATGTTGGTTTTATCAGAAGAAAACTTAAAATAAAAACTAGAGTAGCTTTTTTTTTATCACGAGAATGTGCATCAACTCTAACACCCTTTTAATTTTACTATATTCCCAATGTTAAGTAATTTCGTCCATAAAATGCTTTAGTAATTAAATTACTGTACTTACCTATAAAAGTTGGTACCTGGGCATGTCATTAAACTGCAACCAGACCCACCGGAGGACGGGCAGCAGCTTTCTCTTGGTTAACGGTGGTGAGCATTCTGCGATCCCCACGCCGCCTGCCAAGTGTGGGGATTATGGAACACGCCTATTAGGAGGCCTTCGTCCAGCATGGACGTCTTATGGCTGACGACGACCTATAAAAGTTCTTTATACGCATGGCCTAGTAGTAGTAGTAGTAGTAGTGGTTAAACTCTTACATACCTAAGTGCTTATTACTTACTTGGCGAAAATGTCCTATGTAAGTGCTTAGCCTTGTTAAGAGTGCGATTAATGCCAGAAAAATAACAGATTTCACCCGCGCGTCTTGCATTAGTTTGGAGTCAAAAATCGCATGATATAATTGATGATGATGATGGCTTTGAGCCAGGTGGGATTTTATTTAATTATTCAAAATGCAGGCATGAAATAAAAAATATAAACGGCTACAGTGCTAAAATATTAGTTTGGCTATGAAATTCGTAAAAAATAATGTGGTGATGTCGCTGATAATTTAGAGCATTTGAAAACAGTTTTTTTTTGTTGGTAATATGTTTTTTTTTTAAATAAACCAAATTATTTTCCAAAATTATATTCGGTTACTCGGCTTCTTTAGGTTTTTACCCTACCTATAGAATTTTTAATCTGAATATTTACGTTCTTTATCATTAAGTCTATGTGTTAAAAAATACACCTTTTACTTACTTTTGGCATTAGTCGCCCCCTTAAGCAAGATTCCTACCCAGAGAGTAAGGCACTTACACCTGTGTTTCAAATTGTTAAGCCTAAAATATTACATCTCGAAGTTATTACCCATATTATAGGCACTATATTTACATGTATATTATACTACTTATACAAAAAGCTTTGAAAATAATTTCCATACGCGCGTGATGCCAAGGCGGTTGGGTCAGCCCAGCGTTGCCAAGAGATGGCGCCATGCACAATCATATTTAATGAAAATATTTTTTTTACGACATATATTGCAATTCAATTTGAAATAGATCGTTAATTGCCATAATTTACGGGTCTATGATTCTAAATAGCCCATATTTTTCATTGTATAGTGAAAATAATCCTATACTCGTTCTTTTATCAATGGATGATGACGATATTAACGCAGCGCTGCAGAAAAGGAGCAAATATGGCTACTATCATCATCATCCCGGAGACGTCCACTGCTGAACGATGGCCTCCCCCTTAGACCGCCACACTGTACGACAACCTGCCATTTGCATCCACCGGTTGCCCGCGACTTTTACAATGTCGTCGGTCCACCTAGTGGGAGGCCGCGCCTACGCTGCGTCTTCCGGTTCGCGGTCGCCACTCAAGAACCTTTCTTCCCCATCGGTTGTCAGTTCTTCGAGCGATGTGGCCTGCCCTGCGCCACTTCAACTTGCAAACCTTGCGAGCTATGTCGGTAACTTTGGTTCTTTGGCGAATATCCTCGTTCCGGATTCTATCGCGCAAAGTAACTCCGAGCATAGCTCTCTCCATTGCCCGTTGCATGCTGAGTTTCTCAAAATGGTCAGCAGTTAAAGACCACGTTTCAGTTCCATATGTCATCACTGGCAACACATACTGGTCGTAGACCCTTGTCTTCAGACACTTGAGGGATATTGGACGAGAAGATATTACGCAATTCCCCGAACGCTGCCCATCCGAGTTGGATACTACTAATATGGCTACTATGTTCGTTTTATAATCAAAAATATGGGCTATTTACAATCACTGTACCGGTACATGATCGTGATTTACGAATATTACTTGTAATTAAGGGGGAGGCCTTCGTCCGGCAGTGGACGTTTTACGGCTGATGACCTGACTGAAAACAAACATCAATAAAATATATTCTAGGGCCAACTATTGGCATTCCTGGATTGGACGTCGCCTTTTGCTTAAGATCGGTTAATAAACTATACGGGTGGTTTGAATAGACAGCGCTGCTCATCCACGCCTTCGCAGTATTACTACTTTGCTAGGTTGATGCGCACTCTTGTGAAAATATACTTACATGTTAGTATCCTTTACTGGACCTGGGTACGTCCTAAAACTGCATTCAGAACCGCCGGAAGAAGCAGCAGCGTCCTCTCGGTTAACGGTGGTGAGCATTGCGATCCCCAAACCGCCTGCCGAGTGAGGGGATTGCGGCAACCCCTCCCTATTAAGTGGGAAGCCTTCATCCATCAGTGGACGGCTTCTGGCTGATGTGTAACATGTTAGTATGATATACGAATGGGGACGATATTGACTAAACTGTACAGATTGCTGTCCGCCGGGGAACAAGGTGATATTCCAATTGCCGTCGGACTCCTGCAACTCGGGGCACAAACAGCGCGCCTACTTTAACTTCACCTCGGACGGAATAGGCGACGTGTCTCGCGACGAGCCCGGCCAGCTGGTGCCTGTCATTGCGGAAGATTACCCCGGAGTTGTCTACGACTTCTCCCCACAAGTCATCAAACTGCGCATCGCCAAGACAGTAGAAATGGCCAATAGGAAATCGAAATTTGAATACCAGTTTGTAACACCCGCGATAACCCACGAAAAAGTGGTCCCCGTACGGGATACACGTACGGCCCAATGTTTGCCCACATGTCCCGATTGTTGCCCTGTTATTCAAAGATCCAAAAAGAAATCTTAAATTGAGTTTTTTGTTATCATTTTATCTATTTCATTAAATTTTTATTTAGTTCGGAACGGCTTATTTCTTTTTTCATGTAGGGCTTTCCATCAGACGCATCCATTTGTAATCAGGCTATTTTTTACATAGTACTATTAAAACGTTTATTTTAACAAAAATATCACCGTAGGTGCACTGCCGGGATTGCCGTTCTGCCAAGACTTGAATGAAGCGCACAAAACGGACGTTTTAGCATCCCGCAAACAAGTGAAGCAGGACTCTAAAAGATGCTCACGGAAAAACTCGATTTTATCACATAAAGATTCTCAAGCTAACCTGATAGTATCGCAGTGTCTCAGAATTTTTCTTGATAATTTAAAACTTCCGCGTAAAACCCGCCAATCTGACTGCGTTCAAACATATTCTCACTCGTCAAGTTTAATGAGCACTCTAAGATTAAAAAGACGAAGCGTATCGTTTTCGAATCCTGTGAATACCATAGCAGCCCCACGATGTTGTTATTCTTCCAAAAAAAGCTGTGAGAGTGCTAAAAATAGCCTGTTCAACAGGACAGAGACAACCGTCTATATGACACTTTTGAATGATCTCTTTCCTCTTCTTACTTCTGGTACACAGGCGACAGCTTCCATCAATAAATGTGTGCAAGTTTCTAAAAACCGTGATGATAATATTAAATACTTGCAAAACACTCCTAGTGGATTTGGTATAAAGTCCGATATGCTCTCTACCACCACATTGTCGACTCAATCTTACAAAGGAGCCCTGCGACATTCTGATGTTTATTTTTTTGGTAGAAAAAAAGATGAAGCCAAATCGGGGATGGGAAGTTCTGGTTCAGAAATAAACAAGAAAAAACAAAAACAAGTCATAGCAGCACGAGGAGTGATATGCACTGCTGCTAGTATACAAGCAAATTGTAGAAACAGCTGTGCTTGGGTACAAACAAAAGCACAAGGATCATCCACTGGAACTTGCACTGCAAAAGCAGTTTCTATTAAAGAAGATGAAGAAATGGCACCATGCCCTGCTATAGGAGTAAAGGCAGGAGACTTATCCGCAGTCGTATCTCATATTCGTATCGGACCTAGTCAACCCTGCCCAGTTCATGGACTAGATCCGTGTTCAGGTCCGAATTGCATCGTCGCCACTTCAACAGAAGATGACAAAGTTCCAGTCAAAGTCACAACCGTTTCGAATCCTAGACGTGGAGTATTTGAATTAGTAGTGCGCAGATTAAATGGAGCGCCATTGGCAAGGAATGAACTAATGCTGGAGTGGACACCGCCGCCAACACGGCCTTCTTCGTGCGGGTCTCCCTGTGCTACGCCATGCTATTATACTACAGGATCGTGCCGTCCGCCTAAGTGCAAAATGATTGTATGTCGACCACCATCATGCAAAATTAAGTCTTGCAAGAAACCGTGCAGAAAGCCATGTGGCCCCATGCCGTGCCGCACGCCATGTCGTGGATTGTCATGTCGTTCGCCATGCCGATCGACTTGCCGTCCTTCGCCATGCCGTTCACCTTGCCGTACTTCTCCATGCCGTTCACCATGTTCACGTCGTTCTCCATGCCGTCCACCTCCATGCCGGGCACCATGCCGACCAACTCCGTGCCGGTCACCATGCCGCCCCCCTTCATGCCGGTCACCATGCCTTCCACCTCCATGCCGGTCACCATGCCGTCCATCTCCATGCCGGTCACCATGCCGTCTACCTCCATGCCGGTCACCATGCCGTCCATCTCCATGCCGGTCACCATCCCGTCTACCTCCTTGCCGGTCACCATGTCGTCCATCTCCATGCCGTTCGAAATGCCGTCCGCCTTCATGCCGCTTGCCTTGTCGTACGCCATGCTATACAACATGTCGTGTTGCACGCAAGCGTCGGCCTTCGCCATTCCGGCCGCCATGTCGTCCTCCACCATGTGTTGGGCCATGTAGGTTGGTATGTAACACACCTTGTGAAAAATCATGTAAGCCATCTAAATGTTGCACCCCATGTAAGCCTAGTCCACCATGTAAGCATTACCCGCCATGTAAGTCTTGCTCGACCTGTAGGAAGCCCTGCGTACCGACGTACTGCATCACTACCTATCCCCCTGCACCATCTTGCGAAGGCCTAGGGCCCTGCGAATCTTCCCCTTGCTGCAGTTCTAACCCGTGCAGTTCCGTTTGTAGCTCGCCTTGCTTGCGGCGATGTCGCAGAAAGCCTCGTTGCCGTAGGGCTCGAAGCCAGCCTCGCATGAAGCCACACAAGAAACGTATTTCTCCGTGTCAAAACCGGTCGTGGGCCTGTCCAGTCGTCCGGTGCCAAAGCGTGCCCGGCCCTTGCTCTAGTTGCTGCGCGCCCATACCTTCATGCCCACCGCGGAAATGCTGCTCCGTTTTTCCATACAAACCAACTTGTTGCAGAAGCGCATGTTCCTCTTGCTGCGGATGATGTTTCATACATAATAGCAAACCAAATTCTACCAAAAAATAACACCTGCCGATATCTTGCTTCTATCATTTCACTGGCCTGCAAATATGCATTTCAAGTTTTAAAATTCTAACATAGCTTGCAAACATGGCTTTTTGAACGTTTTTATCAAATCAGTAAATCTTTACATACCGAACCAAGATCATTAACAATCTGCCCTTCCTGCTTCCGGAAGTTTTCTTACATAAATCATCATCATGATTATAAATAATAGTTGATACTTCATAGAATAACATAATTAATTAAGAAATAAAACTTAACTTTACCTAAACAATATAACACACTTACAGAGTTTCTTTCACTTTCAGAATGGACGACAGTAATGATTTTTCTGAGATATTTATTAGAAATTCGTATTCGTACGATGTTATTGAACTCAAGAAAGTTTTTATTAAACTCGCCAACTTGTTTATACATTAGTAAAGATCTTTTTATTCTAAAATTCAGGCAGTAGCTAAGTATATCGTCGTATTTTATGACTAAATTTTCGTATCAATGGAATTAGTGCGATCCGTACTAGCCTACAGTAGAATAACTTTTACTATGGGGCCGACACAGAAATCGCGAAAAAAACCAGCTGCTCCATACATTTTGTCCAAGGTCTACTTTTTGTATGGCTTAACTGGTTTTTTTTCACAATTTCAGTGTTGGCCCCATAGTAACAGTTGTTCATAACGATGAGTAACCTATACCTCACCTCTGTTAATTTGGCCTTCACCTTTATTAATAAATTTTAATTAATTAATGTGAATGTTTGTAGGTTTGTAGGTGGATGTTGGAGGCTGGATGTTTGTTACAAAATCACGCAAAAACGACTAAACGTTAGTGGATGAAATTTGGTACAGAGGTAGCTTATATACTTTGGTATAACACAAAGGCTACTTTTTATCACAGGAATCGTGAGTGAAACTGTGGGGACCGCCGCGGGCGAAGCAGACGTAATAGCTATACTTTTACAAGGGGGTCCGAGGGTCCAAAACTGTACAAAGATAAACTAGATTTTAGTTTTTGCCTTGGGTATAAATATCTGATAAATACGAATGCAAGGAGATAATCGAATTTGTCGAATGTAGCTCGAATGTCATTATAATTTTAACACCCAATTTTATTTTCATAAGCTGCTAATAAATTTCTTTGGCTGCTAAGCACGGGCACGGGCAAGCACTATAATGAAGGGGGGGGTCCCCTTTGAACATCCTGGCATTGTTACCTACGGACGGCGTTGAAAGTATCGTCCGTCCCTCCTTTGAACACCCTAGGGGGTTGACGGATACCTACTCACTATTACAAATGGACCCCCTGGGTCCATGGATACTCGGTGTTACTCTTTTGGACCCCGTGAAGACAGATTGTCGATTAAAAAAGAAACCCTTGACAACGCCGACAAAAATAATGTATTAAATCGCACACAGAAACAAAATGAATGTCTCTGATAGTAGGCTGGAGCACCAACATGGAGGTCATCATCTGCATTTCATTAACAGCACAAATGACGAAGATAATGGTAGGTATATATTTCAAAATTGTATGGCAAGCGATATAAACAGTGAAAAAACAGTGGAAACAGTGTGCTAAACAGTTGAATGCGCTGCCTGAGTGGGTGTTTCCCGATAATTATAATCTGCGTGTCTTCAAGTCGCGAGTGAATCGGTTTCTTCTAGGCAAGGTTAGGTTTCTGCGTCTTCGTTTATCATCAGACGAGATGGCAGGACAGGCAGCAGAGACAGGCAAGACAAAAAAAAAATATTTTTTAAATCATAACCCGAAATATTATACTTAGCATCTTCGTCGTGTGTGACGGAATGAACTCCAGAGAGGTAACTCAGAGGTACTTCGTCCAGTTTTGTTAGACGGTGGACCTATTAAGGCATCTATATCATTCCATACATTTACCGAAAAAGGGTGTTGGAACGAATGTCTCGTATCGTCGTCAGCCATAAGACGTCCACTGCTGTATTACGTAGTATTTACTTATTCTATGCACTGCTGGACGAAGGCCTCCCAATAGAGGGGTGTTGCCATAATCCCCACGCTTGGCAGGTGGCTTGGGGTTCGCAGAATGTTCACCACCGTTAACCAAGAGGACGCTCCTGCCCGTCCTCCGGTGGGTCTGGTTACAGTTAAAGACATAACCATGTCTCGTATATAATTATTACAACTTTTTCAAAAATAGAATAACCGACTTCATTTAAATATGGGACCAATTAGAAAAAGAATTTTCAAAATCGGACCACAATGGGAAGTTTACTGACAGCTGTCAAAACTTAGTTCTGCAGCCAAAGGATAGACGGCGCTGGTGAGATATGGCCCAGTTTTTTTCGCAATTTTTCTTGTGAAAAAGTAGTTCACTCACCTTCACTGCTTCACTTCACAGTTTGCGTTCGTTGGTGAAGTGCTTTTCCAGGTTTTCTTGTATCATTTTGTTGAAATTCTGATAAATTATTATTGCTACGTTACGTTATTGTTAGTATTTTATGTTGATAGTAATTGTTATTTTTATTGGTAGCAATTAATGAATCAAAGGCAAGGCGCACTTACTAATTTGCGTGGAATAACGAAAGCATAAGAAATACTATGGGCCAAGCTATGGGCAAGTACTTTGTTATACAAAAAATAACTACAAAAACGTATGACAGATCTGATAAAAATTAGAAAAGGTTAGTTACTTTTTATGTTTTGACCTTTTTACTTTGCTTCATTGGTTCAAAATCTTCAGAACCACATACAAGATAGTGAAACTGTTCAGGGCCATGTCTCTTCATTGCCATCGAACCTTTGCTACAAACGGATTTTTATGAACTCTATATCTTTTTTATTGGCTGTCAGAAAATCGCCCATTGACGGAGAAATCGATAAACACACATAAAAAAATTAAAAAACATACATACCGTCTTGATACTGTCGAACATAGAACCTCCTCATTTTATGAAGCCGGTTAAAAATGTTATTTCCAACCAACAACATTCAACTACTATTTGGGAGTGGAATAATAGGTAAGTATGAGAAAATGCATATTCTTTTTGCATAGACAAGAGTAAAATAAACCTCTATCAGAAGATATAGGAAAATTTAATCATTGACTTATCAAGACATGTAAAGTTACTGTCAATAAATCAAGTATGGACGTTAAAAATTAATAGTTTATAATTATTCCTGTGAAATTGTGATAGTGCTAATGGTTTAGAAATAGAATTACTTTTACTGTTGTTCAAAATTCTTGTTTTTCTCTTTGCTATAATGGCTACTACAAAACCCGCTAAAGGTACACAGGTTCAAGGTAAAAAGAAGGAAGGAAGCAAGAAGATCGGTAAAAATAAAGCACCATGTCCGTACTTATGTGATTTGGTACCATGTAACGTGCCTGCACCAGCCCTTGCCCAACAGATCTTACATCCAAGGAAAGATGTGTTCGTGCTGAAGGTAACGAGTATGAAATAGAAAGCTGTTCCTCTCTTCATACTTAAAGAAGTCTTGAGTGTAAAAAAGTACTTTTATCAAAGAGTAGATACTAGATTTTCTAATTCTAATACAGCGTGGCGCTACGGTGCCGACATTAAATTAACACACGTGTATAGGGTTAATGATCAGTAACAATAGAAGTTTTTTTTTTTTAAACGCAAAAAAAAACAGATGTTACGTACATTTTGTCCAACGTCGATGTTTTTTTTACATTAAACTTATTTTTGGAATAACACAGTTTTGGCAATAAAACATAATATTCTATTCCAAATCGGGGGGTGTCATATATGACACCCCCCGATTTGGTCCCCCGTCAAGTCGAGGTCTAATTAGGACAGACTCCAATTCAATTACAACTAGAAAAAATATCAGTAGTCTACCTACACCCAGCACAGGGGTCATGACCCTCATGACCCCCACTGGATCCGCCGCGGTTCAGTAGTTTGGTTTTTATATCAAAATAACTGGCCAGTTGTCGGTAGCTAAAAAATTAATAAAAATAGTATTATTAAAGGATTAGGACATTTCCCATAGGCAGGTGGCCTAGTGGAACAATTTTCCCATACCTTCTTGTATGAATTTGGCCAAAATGTCACATGCTTTTAAACATTGTCCACTTTGTTATGAGGCTATAGAAATAATCAGTCTTATACTGCGTGTACAGGTGGCCAAGGTGGGAGCGAACGGTGACCGGCGTTGCAAAATGGAGCTCGAGTTGGTCACTCCAAAAAGTCCCGAGAAGAAGATTCCAGAGCGTGTGGACACACGAGAGACGCAGTGCGATCCCGACCCACCGCCGTGCTACTGCTGCGGTGGATGCAAGCCCAGATGTAGAAGAACATAACCCACTTTTCAACCTCCACACTATCTACCGCTTGCGATGACTGTTTCCACCAGTATGCTGTGTTTTCCCCGCTTTAATATGTCAATAATAGTGCCTTATTCAAGTTCCACATCACCGAGCACCCGCTATTCACTCACTTATACTCACGTTTACTCACGTATGTATTCACTCCGCCATTACCAGGGGAGTGTCACTCCGCAGTTTAGGTATGTTCGGCCGGCGCTCCGTCCCGGGTGGACAATGCAAGGCAGAAGTCAGTCGCCGCCCGCACGATAGCCTCATCGCACGTAACTAAGCATACGCGAAAAGAGAGCTGTATATCTAGGTGAATATAGCGAGCGGTATCCAGCGCTGTGCGAGTTGAATTGCTACTTTATTGCCTAGTAGATAGAGTCCTTATTTATTTCAAATCCTTTGCGGAGTTAACTTTCTGTACGTAGTACTATTATTCATTTTGTGGTATTACTCGCGTATTTCAAATATTTTTTTAGATAAAAAATCACTGAATAGTGTTACGACAAATCGCTTTCGGTGAATTGCTGTAAAATTACAAAGGCATAACAGAAATATAATTTTGTTCCAAGCAAGTTTCCATTCGTAAAACTGGGCAATACCTAAAATCCTCATATTATAGTACCAAAACGTGTTTAGATCAAAATGTTTTTTTATTAATCCTTCGTATTGTAATTTTTAGCAATTTAAGTGTACTAGCACAAGGGACACACGCCATACCCACAAATCACAAAACGCCGCTGCCTGAAGTTAGATTATAGCCACTTCTATCGTGTGCAACGAGTTCATATTATAATAAACATAATAATACATTATGTATGAAAACTGGGGTCTGCAGCTCGGTGGCGGCGTTTTGTAGCTGTGTCGCATGTCCAGAAGGCTACGTTTGCGTTTTTTTTGCGATTGCATTGATGTTTTCAAAGATCTTGAAATGCGCGAGGGACACAGCGGTGGGACGGTAATTGGGCCTCAAAACGCTGCATAACGTTCACAAATTTCAATAACCTTCGTAAATTAAAATATAGTTTTTCAGTAACGTCATAGGTAACTTAAGTATGGAAAATATAATTATCTACATGTAAAAAGATAACGTGATTTCTTTAACTGCATCAGCCTTTAAATCCCACAGCTTAGGCAATCATGGTGCTCAATAGTCTGGCTAACGCTGTTTTTCCAGAACTTGGTGCAAGGTACGGCTTGTATCTATCCGTATTAGTATGACTACACCTATCGGTGGAAGACTTGACTTGTTGAGATGGAACTTCCTGAGAGATCTAACCTAAGAATAAGAAAGAATCAGGATCAGGTTGATTTTGGTAGCGTGTCTGCCTTTAGAGTTGTAGGGCGTGGGTTTGATCCCCACCCAGGGCCATCACATTATGTGATGAACATAGATGTTTGTTCTGTGTCTGGGTGTAGTATGAATTTACAAAAAAAAAAAATAAGTATTCTATCAGCTATCTAGTTTCTATATTACAAGCTTTGCTTAGTTTGGGGCTAGATGGCGCTGTATGAAAAATGTCCACCGATATTTATTTTCATATCAAGGGCAGAATGAATAAGTAGGTATTTTCTTTGCGATATAGTAGTCAGTCACTGTAGCAAGAAAAGGAGATAGCCAGAGAGTATACAGCTTGGATGGCTTGCAAATTCTGGATAACATATTCAGGCTGCGCTAGGGTATTCCAGTGTATTAAACTCGCCTCTGCAACCGTTGACTTCTGCCCATCAGACGTAAGTATAGGGCCGAAACTTGGACGCTCGCACATAGAGCCATGATTAGGTAAAATCCACTGCTTGCGTTAGATGCTCGGCATCAAACTCAAGCATCAAGTTGGTAATTAGCATAGGCAGGTGTTATCTCTTGCCAATAAGATAACGTCTCGTTTATCTCATTACTTATCGCATCAAAAAACTGTGTGAAGATCACAGAAAAGCCAAAGCTGTACTTCTCTCATCAGTGGTGACGATATAACAGTATACTAGTCACATCGTCACAATGACGGCTCTATCGGGTCGTAGGCTACTTTTAGTCCCGGAAAACCATAGTGCTATAATTATAAATCGTAGGATGGTAGTGCCTAGCCTCTAGCCCCCTAGCCGCTAGGGGGTGAAACGACTGGACACTGCAAGTAATCAATTTTAATGTGTTATACACGGTTAAAAGTTTTAAATAAGCCGTTCTAAACATTTTGTCATATAGAAATAAAGTCTATCAATCAACAGTTTTTTTTTTGCAATGTCAAGGTTTAGCGCGTAGTAGAAGCTGTTCACAATGTTGAGTAGTTCTTACAGCTTTAATATACCACTGCCAACCTATAACCCAGTATACAGGACAGGGTGACATTGTTTTCATTGGCATTATCTTAGGGGGTTGTGGAACTCATAGTGATGAACTTTTTACTACGAAATCAACGCGGAAATCAATGATATTAAGTATATGTATTTATCTCTATGGCGGAAATCGTAAAAAATATCAGCTGGTTCATATATTTGTGGTGAATAATTGCATTTTTTGTATGGGACAGCCGACTTTTATTCGCGTTCTCATAGTTTGTTTTATGGTAAAATAAGACAAGTAGTCCATTATGCCACTAGGGCCGTTGCTTTTCTGTGCATTATGATGAGTAGAATGACCCCCTTAGATAATGCCAATGAATTCAATGTCATCCTGTAGGTGTTGGAGGATTTAGCACGGTTGTTTAGACACTGTGTAGACTGATTATATACCCAGCAGAGATTATATATACTGATTATATACTCCAAGATGTAGACCACAATTTAAAAATGATATTTAAACTTATTGCAGAAAAATAGTAAAACCATAGAGTTAAACAATAGGATTTTTCTTGTCATCTATTATGATAGGAAGTTGACAAGCTTTTAGGAACGTTTCAAATTCTTTCAGAACTTTTCTTTCAAAATGGCAAATTCACTGAAAATCACTTTGGTAACGATGCAAATTTAGATGTGTTAATTTCTTGCAACTTTTATAACTTTCTATAAATTGATTCTGTGTAATCGAAGAGGTCGTGCAATTTATTCTTTGACATGGCTAAACCTGCCGTAGTTAATGCAGACAAGAAACCCACCACGCGGAGGCCGTACGAAGAAATTGGTGCAATTTTCAACGGAAACGAGGTATGGGCACAGAAAACACAATAGCATGCAAAAGATCATTGATACCAGGTAACAGAAAATTTGCTCCATCGATATTCACTCTCAAAGAAAACGCGTCCAAACGTAGAAATAAAAAATATTGTATATAAGTACCTATTCTATCAGCTACCTGGTTTCCATAATACAAACTTTGCTTAGTATGGTACTAGATGGCGCTGTGCGTAAAATGTCCCCCAATATTGATTTATCTTATTTAGTACCTAGGTATTATTATTTATATTGTATTTTAGGGTTTGTTTTGTTAATAATTTTGTGTTTTGTATATAGTTCTTTATTTAATCTTAAGTTGTTTCAAATAAAAAAATTACCCCAATGTAGGTATATAAATGTAAATAAAAGTTATAATAAATACCTAGGTATATATAACTAGGTATACAGGACCTGGGTATGTCCTAAAACTGCAACCAGACCCACCGGAGGACGGGCAGCAGCGTCCTCTAGGTTAACGGTGGTGAGCATTCTGCGATCCCCAAGCCGCCTGCCAAGCGTGGGGATTATGGCAACACTCCTTTATCAAGGGGGAGGCCTTCGTACAGCAGTGGACGTTTTATGGCTGACGACGAATATACATAACTAAAATAATTCCGTTTGTTCCGTGTTTGGATGTAGTATGTATTAAACAAGTATATAATATTCTAACTATAATTATAATAATAATAATTTATTTAGTAATTAAAACGGCTACAAGCCAATTACATTAATTAACAGTGTTACATACATGTTACAGTCAAAATACTTAAAATAATTCTATTAGTAAAAGATAAAATGTCAAGTAGATAGGTATCATAAATTTACAATATAAAATATACAGATTCAATTAAAATAAAAACAATAAAAATCAGACACTGTTTTAAACTATCACGGTTGTTTACTAAAGTTCTATTATCCCGTTAATAATAATAGAAGATAATAATAATAATAATAGTTGATATATGGTAGTATTAGTTTGGGGCGTGATAGCGCTGTGTCAAAAATTACCACCTTTTTTATTTATGGGTTGATAAGACGAGGAGACGTTCGCCTGGTGGTAAGCGTAACGCCTGCCCAAAACAGTAGGTAGCAGCACAGATAAGCGAAGGACTTCTCTCTTCAGTGGGTACAGGTCGCGTCATGTAAAAAGAACGCTGGCGGTTAAGCTGCGCAGTAGGCGATTTATGGGTCTATTTGGTGGTATGAGGTGGTACCTAGCAATAACCAATATACGAAGCTGCGAGCAAAAAGCTAATTAATAATTATTTAAAACAATAGGCCTAGTACTTTTGTGCGCAAGTGTACACATGCGCAAACACACCCCCTCTACTTTCTTCCAGCGTTCTTTATACATGACGCGACCTATAGCAGTGCCAGAATCACGTGAACTTACGAACAAAATTCTACGACGCACTGCACTGCGCTCGTCAGCCTGAGATATTGGATGTCAAAACTCTTCATGCTTACTAATTTCTCTGGTAACATTGCCTTTCAAACGGAAACACAGTAATGTTTGCACACTAATGCTTGCCGGTTGAATTACTGGCAAATTACTTCCCCAGGCGGACTCTGCAATATAGACCACTACAAAAGTGTGTCGTTATTCCACAGTAGCGCTTGAATCTTTGACATCTCGTGGCTCCCGGAGAGGAGGACGGAACAGTCGGTTGGATTCATAATTTCCCTATACAGGGTTAGTTTTAATCAGTTAGCATCCTTTTAAGGGCATATTCTGTACATCAAAACGTTGGTACAACAAAACCAAGATTCAAATCGCAAAAAAAACAGCTGTTCCATACATTTTTCTCAAGGTCGATGAACTTTTTGTATGGAACAGCTGATCGCTGATTCCTGTTTTCAAAGTTGGCCCAATTGTAACAGTTGTTTGTTGTGTTGTACGAGTACATAATATGCCCTTAAGACGATGCTAACTGATTAGAACTAACCCTGTTTACAATAAACATTTATATACTTACTTACTTACTTACAAGATGATCTGGATAACTTGTCACCTAAAACGCCTAACATATTTTATATCAGTGAATTGCTAACATTCTACAAAAAGTAAAAACGCACGCTGCTAAATGAAATCGAGTTTAAAGAAAGAGTAACGGACAAGCAGACGGTTCGCCTGATGGTAAGCGCAACCTATGGACAACTAGTGATGTTGTCGATGCTACGGCAGCCCTTGACGCCCTTTGGAAAATGAACTACGTCATGTGTGTCTTCGGAAAGACCTATAAAAGTTGTTATCAATTTCATCTGAAGCTAACTAATGTGAAATGTTTAGTGCCTCTCAGGTATCAAGGGCGGATCCAGGGGGGGTCATGGGGGTCATGACCCCCCCCCCCCCCCTGAGATAGGTGTTGGTCGACTGCTGATAGCTTTTCTAGTTGTCATGGAATTGGAGCCTGACTGCTAACTTGACTTCAACTCGACTATATGACCCCTGACTTAAAAGCTGGATTCGCCCTTGTCAGGTATACGAAACATTTACAAAAGACCTTGATTTTCATGCAATTTAAAAAGGTTTTGTTGTCTAGTTCGTTATGAGTCCTATGTCTAAAACCATCACACTATAATACTATAAATTTAATGCAATACTTTGTCGGCATATGAGTGTCTGTACCTATTTGTTATCTCTTCATGCCAAAATGGCTGAATGGATTTAGATGAGACTCGGAACGAAGCTTATATCCCGGAATAGCATTTAGGCCACTTTTAAGCATCATCTTCACCGTTTTTCATCTTCTTGCGGATGAAAACGCGGGGCGTAGCTAGTTCCATGATTCCTAAACTTAGTTTAGGTAGATTCAACTCTAACATTATGTGAATAAAGTTCAAGATCCGAGTGCCGAAAAGTACGTCGAAACCGTCGCGGCTGACGCCGTCGCAGCTGAAGTTGCAGCAGACCTGTACCTGTGATGAAAACGAGTCCGTCTGCTCGGAGACATGTGGCTACGGCACTGCCGATGTCGGGAACAGTCTCAACTTCCAGGTACCTAAATTAAAAAAAAACATCATCATCATCATCATCAGCCCGGAGACGTCCACTGCTGAACGAAGGCCTCTCCATTAGACCGCAACACTTTACGACAACCTGCCATTTGCATCCACCGGTTGCCTGAGACTTTACAAAAATAACTAAGCTAGACTTTTAAAAAATACCGACTTCAAAAATAGGATTTTACGGGGTCACCTCTAGGGTATAAATTCTTACAAAAAAAAAGTAAACAACTTTAAAAAAACCCGACTTCAAACATGGGACGGCATATTAAGGGATCACTTCATGGGGGAGGGACTCATGCAAACAACATAAGATTTTTCTTTGCGCCGGTAACGCGCTGGTGCATGGCTGCGGTGCGACTATGGGCAAGGGCGGATCTAAGGGGAAGGTCATCAGGGCCATGACCCACCCCGGGCTGGGTGTAGGTCGACTACTGTTTTTTTTTCTAGTTTGCATCGAATCGGAGCTTGTCCTAACTAGACCTCGACTATATGACCCCCCAACTCAAAAACTGGATCCGCTCTTGACTATGGTACTCCAGCCTATAAGGCTAGATGACTGATGTTTAAATCGTTGAAACCAATAGCTCTGATGAAGAATTTAAGTAAATATAGTATGGTAATTGAAAACATTATTTAAATCGGTTAATAATGTTCTGATATATGCGCGTTTAAAGTTTTTGTTAGAGACACTATGTCCCTTTCCCACAAAAAAAAATGACGTCACGCCTTACTTGTCAGAATAGAATTTATATGGCGTCCTGTCACGATTTGCTGTTTTGTCTCTCTGTCTAGCATGATATTAATATGCTTATAAGTTGCTTATTTTTGATCAGATTTTAATTTTCTTTTCATTAATCAGCTATATTTATTTGAATTTGAATACATTTGAATAGGACAATAAAAAAAACCAGTCATCTAGCCTAATAGCACATGGAGAGCTTATCATAGTATCATAGTGTAGTTTTTAGTTTTTATAATTATGTACTTATATAACTAATAGTATACTAGTAGGTAGTGTGTTTTATTTTATTTGTATAGTATTATTTTATTTGTGGGTGAAAATCTGGTCAATAAACAATTTAATTTCACTAATTCATAAGCGGTCTCCAACTAGCCTACCAAGCTACTATGGCTTTTAGGCTGCGTACCTACAGCTTGTTACAGATAATCAAGTGTATTGTTTGGTGTTGATCTACTGATCAAAGTGACCAACTTTTAGTATAAAATTTTGCAAAATGCAAGAAAATATTTTGTGAACAGTAAAGGCTAATAACGGGATCAATTTTGTGAATGTCGCTCATCAAATGATATCCATATAAGTATACAATGTGTAACAAAAAGATTGATCAATACTGAAGGTAGAAAGTTGTTTTTAATTATGAGTTATGAACAACTTTTAGTCGTTTCTTCCCCGTGGTCGTTCACCACCTATGTGCTTGACCTAGGTGTTCCACAGATACCTTTTGGCGCCCTTAGTCTACCCAATAGGTGAACCACGGAAAGAAACGCTTCAAACAAGGTATTAAAAAAATATCTGCCGATTTACAAAATATGTACGCCGGAGCTGCCGGAGTGCTGAGGTAACAAGCATAAATTAAATCGTTTGAATTGAAAACCTCATTCTTTTTTGAACTCGGTTAAAAAGGAAGGACTTGGGGTGAACAATGGGGGTGTTATACGGGTACATCGAATTATGCAAAGTACACCTGGGTGATCCAAGGGTACATAGAATTACTATAATACACCTGGGTGTTCCATGGGGATATTTAATGACCCGTAGTACACCTGCCCGCCTTAGCACGCGCCGAAGACTAATTGGTATTTCCCTGGGCTCCAACGTCTGTCTCGTTTCCGCGGGGAAAAAAGAGTGGTTAGACTTTTATCACGGCTCGCGTGCTAGGCGGGCAGGTGTTCTACGGGTACAAAAAGGTACACCTAGGTGAACCACGGGGTAGAAATCCTTTTAGTCTGTGTTGGCCCCAGGCCAACACATAAAACTCGAAAAAAACAGGGTTTCCATACATTGTGTCCAAAGTCAATAACTTTATGTATGGAACAGCTGATTTTGTTCGCGGTTTTTTTCTAGTGTGATATTTTAAAATAGTATACTAATAAGACTAATATTTTCATATCAGTGTCTTGGTATGTACCTAAATCATGGCATTTTCAGAGATAAACAACTAAACTAATCTTGGTTGTTTGGCAAGGTTGTAAAATTGACTGTATTTTCAACCGACTTCAAAAAGGACGTTCTCCATTCGACTGTATGGTTTTTTGTATGTATGTTACGCGATTGCTCGGCCAATTATGAACTGATTTTGATGTTTTTTTTTTGGTAGGGAATACTTCGTAGGTGGTCCCTTATAAATTTTATTGAAATCGGTTCAGTACTTTGCTTTTTAAATTAATATTACTAGAAAATATGAAGATGTCATCCAGGTATTCTAAGTTGAAGTCGGTTGTATTGTTTTTGAAAAGCGCATTATATTTCTTATAGTGAGTGCTCTTTGAAAGCGATAATATTAAATGAAAGTACTAGGTACCTAATACTTACTACCTATCCGGGAAAATTACTGACATGACCAATCAGAACTATTTTTCTGTGTGACGAATAGTGTCCTAAATCGGTATAATGTAAAAGTGAAAGGTTTATGGAGCACCTGGAATTATAATTAATTTATGAAAGTGGCTCTTAATTATATACCTTGACATTTGACGAGTAATAATTAGCACGCAACGTGAGAAAGGACGTAAGCACAGTTTAATCGCATAACGCACACGCTCGCATAACGCACACGCTCGCATAAAAGCCGAAGATGCTATCATATTTCATGTTAAGATTAAATATCGCTCGCCATACATTTTTGTAATATATATTATCTTCGTCACTTGTTCGTCATTTGTTTTGTATGAGTAGCGATATTGAAATATAATGTTCTAAGATAACATGAAATATTATAGCATCGTCAATTCTTCATCGTGTGTGACGGCTTTAACGCACACGCTCGCAAAACGCACATTCTTATAACGTCCCATTTTCAAAACTTCAATATCTTCCAGACAGCCCTTGAGTGAATCATCATCATCTTCATCATCAGCCAGAAGATGTCCACTGCTGGATGAAGGCCTCCCCCTTAGTAGGGAGAAGTTGCCAGAATCCCCACGCTTGGCAGGCGGCTTGGGGATCGAGTGAATAAAGTGGTATATTTTATTAAAAATAATAGCATGTCCGTGCTATTTTGCAAAAGAGGCGTTTTGAGGATGGGACGTTTTGAGGCTGAGACGTTTTGCAAATAGAGGTTTTCAGAATAAACGCTTTGAGAATGAAATGTTCTGAGATACGTTGAAATGTTCACGTTTTGAGAGCGTGGGACCGGGTGGGACTTTATGATATACGGTCCTAGGTATTATAAAAACCTACTGTCCATGATAATTCAGATTGCATCAATCCGAATTAAATGGTAGCTTACAATAATAAGTACACATGAACGAGCAAAGTTGAGGATATAATGGAGGAGATCCACTTTATTCTTATGCTAGTTAATTTTTATTACGACTTACACGGCTTACCAACGATCTCCTTTGTAGATACCGGACGATATTACGGAGGCCTACACCAACCGCACCCAGCAAAACTCCGAGATGGTGTACAGCACGAGGGAAGCCCACAATAACCTCTGCACCCTCTGCAACGTCACTCCGCCAGATGCTCCCAAGGGAGTCCAAGCACAGAAGGTCCTTCATCCTGACAAAGACGTGTTTATCCTGAAAATTGGCAAGCAAACGGATGAACCCAATCGCACTGGAAGTATTGAAGTGAGTATATAGAGATAGATCACTGACCTCTATTATGCAATTACGCTGGACTTCATATTGTCGATAGCAAATTGAAGGCATTTGATTTTCGCCATTTTGGCGCGTATAGCCAACGGATAGCAGTGTGAGGATCTAATATTGCGTAAAACTATTATTGACACATAATAATGTAAATTTTTGTACCGGAGACGCTCGAAAGGGCGCTTTAAATCGACACAAAATAATCTGACATTTCCTAGACAATATTTAGTCCAGCGTACTTGTATAATAGAGGCCAGTGAGATAGATAAACTCCTTATTATCTACTCTAAACGAGAGAATTATATAGAACTAGAGGTCCCCGCGACTTCGTCCGCGTAAGAAAGAAATTCGGCCCGCTCCCAAAATTCAACACTTTTTTGACGATCTATCAATATATATTGATAGATAGATAGATATATTTCTATCAATATATATTGATAGATAGATAGATATATTTTCGTTTTATTTATACGGGAATACTCACGTTTAATTAAATCGGATACTCCGACTATAGTTTCGATCACATCCGGTGACCTTTTTCAAAGAGTGAAAACAGAGCCCGACGCGCGTGCAGCTGCGTCCTGCTTAGCACTGCGGGCCGCTGCGTGTCGCGCGCGCGATGACAGCGGTTTAATTAAGGTTTAATTAAACGTGAGTATTCCCGTATAAATAAAACAAAAATGTGTCAAAAACACGTCAGTTTTCATAATACTTAGATAGATATATTTCTATCAATATGTATTGATAGATAGATAGATAGAGAGATTTGAAATATCCTGGAGGACATCCGCGCTTCTTCTACTAGATGATGAATCCTCATATTTCCTATAATTAGTAGCTCCTTTTGTTATAGCATTATGATTGTGGTTATGTTTTTATATATCAGATCATATAGATTACTTATATTTCTCATTGTAGTTGATAAAATATTATAGTTTATTAGTGTAGTCGGGTTTCGTTGACCCAGAATGATACAAGAGATCAGATGGCAGCATTTAGATGGCAACGGATACCAGATGGCAACGCGGCATCTTTTGCCTACTATAAACTGCAATACTGTATCTGATGTTGCATCAGCGGTAACGGTCCACAGACAAGCATGCACTTTTTATGGATGGAGAATGCGATATCACAGCATTTACTCGAGTTACGATCGAAGTGTTTTCGATAGTGTGTTTTCACTGAAATCGATGCTAATGTTTTCAGTATTTAATAACTTTGCGGGGCTCTTCTAACTCTTGTTATTTATTCTAGAAGTCGGCAAAGCCAGTACGAGGTTATTGTATATTGCGTGCTAGATAAGCATGTATTTGGAAACGTTAATCGTCTTACGGCTAAATTGTCTGAGGCGACGACCCCATGTATAAACATTGACTAGCTGTTACCCGGGGCTTCGCCTTCGTGGGTTGTATAACATGTAGGTGCGATATTAGAATGTGGTTTGTAACCACACCGTGTCAAGTCGCGGGATCAAATTCTGGGTCCGTACCAATCCATACCTACATAATCTCGAGAGATTATGTAGGTATGGATTTCCATACGGTTTTTTGGTGAAGGACAGACACATCGTGAGGCCCTGCATAAATCCGGAGAATAAATTCAATGACGTAAGTGATTCCATCAACCTGCAACTGAGCCAGCGTGACCCAATTGCTCTCCCAGGGTAGGCCTAAGACCAGCAATGGACTACTATCATAAACGCTGGTCATGCATATGCTATTAACCACACCGAGTTTGATGATTTAATGTATTATCGTTTTTACTCATTGATATGATTTTTCAATAATTCGAGCATGGTCTGGTGTAATCTCACCACCACCGCTTGGCCACGCGGATGCGTAATTTATAATTAGACCCTTACAGTTGATATTTATTTGAACACATAAAATACGCCACTATTTTCACATTGCAGTACGATGTGCGATATAAATATATTGAAATAAAAAAAATATACACCGTGACTTTTTTAACGTGAGGGAAAATTTTGGGTGTAGTGTACTCATCATTATGAATAACTTTTAGCATGGAGCCAAACTTGAAATCATGAAAAAAAGATCTGCTTTTCCATAGTCAAAGTTTATTGACCTTATGGACAAAATGTATGGAACAGCTGATATTTTTTCGCGATTTCAATGTTGGCCCCATACTAAAAGTTGTCCATAATTATGAGTACACTACACCCTAATTGTTCCCTCACGTTAAAAAAATGTCACAGTGTATGTCGCCTTACACACAGAAAAGCGAAGGCCCTACTCTTAGGTCCTTACAGCTCAGTTGGTAGCAGTCTGCCGTCAGAGCTATAGGGCGTGGGTTCGATCCCCACCCAGGGCAAACATTTATGTGACGAACATAGATGTTTGTCTGGGTGTAGTACCTACGTATTATAAAAAAAATAGAAGAAAATATCTAAATATCTTTTTATATTAGAAATCGCTTAAGGTGATAAGGCCGCCCCTTGTACTGCCAAATAATGTACCCTGATTAGTTGTAAGTTGTTCTATATTTCTGGTGTGCAATAAAGTTGTATTGTATTGTATTGTATTATAAGTATGTATTTGCAAAAAAATTATAATTTAGTATTCTATCAGATATCTGGTTTCCATATTACAAGGTTTGCTTAGTTTGGGGCTAGATGGCGCTATGTGAAAATTTTCCACCGACATTTATTAATGATTTATTTATAAATCTTCCTTCCTTTGACCAAAACTTATAACATAAAAATGCAAAAGACATGCTTTGAGACAAGACATGATAATATATGATAAACAGCACTATGCTGAGTTGAAGCCATTTTTGTGACATCATCCCTTTGACTGTAATTATGTTAAAGTTATACTATTTACAATGATGTTACAAAATAAATTACATTTCTTTCTTTCTTTCTTTTTTGTAAGGTGGAGCTGGTAACACCTCGCGCACCCGCGAATATGAAGCCGATGACCCACTTCTGTAAGCAGATCCAGTGTGAGGAGGAAGACATTCCTTGCTGCGGACCCTGCAGAAACTGTCGTGTAGCCATGCCCAAAAGACGCAAATGTAGACGCACTAGATGCATTTGTTAAATTAAACCCCGTCCATAGAAATAATCTTTCAACCATTTCGATTTAGAACATGAATATGTGACTTCAAGCAAAACCGATACCAGACGTCAGCCTCGTTAACTTAACACCTTTATTGGAGGACGAAAATGGTGAGCTGACGGATTTAATGAGTTTTTTGAATGTGTTTTGTTCATTAAATATAAAATTATAAGTCTTTAATGATCTTACGAAAGGATACTTTGAACTACTTGAGCGGACAAGACCACAACGAACCAACGAGTTACAATAGATAGGTAATGTTTTATCTCTTTCTCACTCGTTGGTAACACGGATTAGTACGCCTGTTAGTGTTAAAAAATTCGATCTAACTCTTAAAATAATACAAAATTTCAAACCCTAATTTTTGTTAGTTGATAGTCGTTGTGGACTTAGGTCATTCAATTTTCTTCGAGATTTGATAAAACGCGCTCTACATTTTTGTTCTTACCTAATTTATTACCGTTTATTAATAATTAAGTACATGTAGTGTCAGTTATATAAAAAATTGAAAAATTAACAATTACAGAATCAATCATCCAATATTCTTTTAATATTTCACTTTTAAGATTAAGATTTTAATTAGTTGTTGTACGAATATTATTAGTATTTACTACTTATAATGTCCAACGTGGAGCAAAACTAACTTTTTTTAAAAAGTGTTTTTCACTTTTTCATGACTCGAACTTTATTTATTTATTTAATGTCCGAAGGTTATAGTAAAGTTCGTTTTAGTTCCATTCTCTTCGGCTTTCAACCACTATGTCATCGTCACGCTTATATCGTCATTCCATCGAGTCTCAGTAGTAAAATTACAGAAAACTCTTACCTTGTTCTGTAGTAAGCGACTAAGCGTACTCAACGCTCTGAATAGTTCAATGGAACGTAAATATTGCATCATTCCGAGTCCGCTCTAAGCGGCTGCAGATATTCGTACGGCAATGAACTTGTGAGAATACCTTGATATGCCGACTGGCATTGAATTCTATATCGGCTACATAGGTTAAGCTCAGCTGCTAAAATTTTACTTCTCATGGGACTAATAATGTAACTAATTAGCAACTTTATGAATGTATAAAATTAGCTCAACAGATTATAAATGAAAGAAATGGTTTGACGAGGTACCTTTGCGATAATTTGTCCATAATAACGTGGTACGTTATACAAATCCTTCAAGTTTGAGCTCATTCTATTTATTTTTAGGGACCTGTAACAGTTATTTATGATAATAGTGCGGTAAGTTGGTTTTTACAAAATAGACGAATGTAAGCCCGAGACAAAGTGGAGGACTTACCGTAGTCACGAGTTTGTAAAAACCAATCCGCACGAGTGTCATACAAAATTTTACAACACATTTGCGAGGAAACGGTAATAATTAAACAAACTTTATTATTTTGTTTATAAATATCAGTCTAAAAGTGAAAGAAACGTATAGAGCAAAAGCGCTTCCAAGGATCATTCCATTTTTTTTTTTTTTTTTTTTTTTTTTATGAATGACTATGCTGTTGGCCTCAGATGGCCTCTACAGCGTCACCGGACTTTAGGCAAGCGCAAACGGCGCTCGGCCTAGGTTTAGGTTAAAGGCGACTAGCTCAAGGGCACCTCAGACGGTACGAACCTCGGCTTGGCCGTCGCCGGGAGTGGGGTCAGACTTGCCCTGGCACCCCAGAAGGGGTATGCCCTGGGGCCCTAGTAGATTGATCTGGTTGACTACTTGGAGAGAATCTAACAGATCTTCTGACAGATCTGGGGAGTCCTCGACCTCGCCGGCGAGGTCGGTGCGTGTTTGTGTGCCTTTGGTAACCGGCGCCTATACCAAAGACGGAATACTTCTTGTTGCTAGGAGTGGTCGGATCAGGCGAGCCCAGCGCCGCCGAGGTGATGACGGCTATGGGGTCGTCCGGGTCGCCCAAGACGTGTCTGGGGCGTCTACGGAAGGGGGGTGGGTCTGTCGTGTCTGTCGTATAGTTCGAGGCTTGGACTATGAGTGGATTGGGATGGTGGGGGGTCGCATCGAAATAGCGGCGCGAAGCGTACTTAATGTACTGGCGGATGGAGGGGAGTTCGAGATCGCAGTGCAGGTCGGAGTTTCGCATGAACCAGCTAGCACCGACTGCTCTGCGGATGAATCTATTTTGTATGACTTGGAGTTTCTCTAGATCTATGCTGGAGGCATGAGCGAACGCCACGGAGGCGTACGTCATGACGGGGCGAATACAAGTTTTGTAAATTGTAACCTTATTTCTAAGGGACAATTTACTACGCTCGTTGAGAAGGGGAGTGAGCCGGCCTAAGAAGAAGGCTGCTCGGTTGCGAACTAACTGGATATGCTTAGAGAACGTGAGTCGACGATCAAGGGTCACACCGAGATACTTGGTCTCGGTAGCCCATGGGATGGGCTGGCCGTTGAGCGTGATATGCTTAGAAGGAGGTCTTTTGAACGGATGAAAGTACACGGCTGCACTTTTATCGGGGTTAACGGTGATAGCCCACTTCTTGAACCAGTCTCCGAGGAGATTGAGGGCTCGTTGAAGGTGGGCTAGCTGAATGACCTTGTTCCACCCTCTGGTGTAGAGGGCGGTGTCATCGGCAAAGAGAGCAAGCTCCACTTTGGGGGTGCGGGGGATGTCACAGGTGAAAAGCGAGAAGAGAATCGGGGCCACAGCGGAGCCCTGAGGGACTCCGGAGCCGATGTCGTGGGGGGAGGAGCGTTGGCCCTCGACGCGGTATCGAAAGCTTCGAGCCCTGAGAAAGTCTTGTATTATGAGTACAAGACGGTCTGGCAGCCCGAGCTGATACAGCTTGTATATCAGCCCGTTGTGCCAGACTTTATCGAAAGCTTTCGCGACGTCGAGGAACACCGCTACAGTCCCTTGGGGGAACGGCTTGTGGGTGTAACCATGGCCGGGTTTCTTGTTGAAACCTTCTAGGACGTACTCCGTGATGCGGTGTACTTGTTGGACGCAAGAGTGTCTGGCTCTAAAGCCGAACTGTTCATCAGGGAGGAGGTTGTTGTCTTTGACACAGGACCAGATGCGCTTCAGAAGGACGCGCTCGTAGACCTTGCCCAGGGTACTGAGGAGACTAATGGGACGGTAGCTAGAGGGCTCGGAAGCCTTCTTGCCGGGTTTGTGGATGCCGATGACGTCGGCGGATTTCCACGCGTCGGGGAAAATGCAATTGGCGATGGCCGCATTGAAGATGCTAACTAGAAGGTGAACTAGCGTAATGGAGAAGTGCTTGAGCACTTTGTTACTGATGCCGTCCGCACCTGGAGCTTTCCTGGTGTGGAGGCCTTTAATAATCGACTCAACCTCGGAAGCTGTGACAGGCTCGAGTTCATCAAAGGGGGGAAGTGAGGATCTGTATTCGACTTCACTGTTCACCTTATCGAGGTGAGCAGGGTCGACATGTTCTAAACTGGGGCTGCACTGCGTTTCGAGGCTGTCGGCCAGGCATTCGGCCTTTTCCTCGTCGTCAAACGCGGGGGGGAGGTCAGGTCGGGTGAGAGGGGGCATAGTCGTAACAGAGTCTGATTTCAGGGATCTAGTCAGCCGCCAGAATGCCAGGTGGGATGGCTCGATCCCCGAGAGTAAGTCATCCCACCGTTGATTACGGAGTTCACACATGCGGTTTTTTACGGCACGTTCGTAATACCGCAGAGTGGCTCTGTTATCCTCGGTGCGAGCTCGATCGAATGCCCTAGTGGCAGCGTGTTTCGCTCTCAGTAGGTCCCTCGCGTCCTCAGGCAGGGCCCAGCGTTGGTCTCCCTCGGCTGGAACCTGCTTTGAGGCCTCACCAACGGTGGTGCGGAGGTGGCTAGTGAGAGCGTCAATGGAGGTAGAGATGTCGTCAGGGGTAACAATGTCGTCAGGGATTCTGTCCAAGTCAGGGGAACTACAAGCTTTCAGGGCATCGCCTAAGTGCTTCCAGTTGACCACGGTCTTAGTCAGAGGAGGTCTGTCAGTCGGATCGGGGCCTAAATGCATGAGGACGGGTCGGTGGTCAGAGTCGAGTTCGTGTAGTACTTCCAATGAGCGTAACTGGAGGGTCACGCCCTTTAGAAGCGCTAAGTCGAGTACGTCAGGTCTGTAGTTCAAGTTCAGGGGAAAGTGGGTCGGAGTACTGGGAGGAACTATGTCAAAGTTGAGGTCGTCAGAGAGGGAGTTCAGAGGGTTTCCCTTCGTATTGGTCGTGTTGCAGCCCCATAAAATGTGCTTGCTGTTGAAGTCGCCAGCCAGAATGACTGCGCTTCCGAGAGAGAGAAGAGCCTCGAGGTCACTCCTGAGGAGAGTCTTATTACCGGAGAGGTAGCAGGATACTAGGGTAATGGGTTGATGACCGGTCATCGAAAGGCGGCAACAGGAAGCTTCCATTGCTGAGAGAGAAGGGGTGTCGATGGGAATGCAGTGAAGGGACCTTTTGTAATAGATGAGAGTACCGCCTTTTATGGTGGTAGTCCTATCATTACGAACGAGCGAGTAGTTTGCGATCCTGGGATCCCTCTTGCTAGGTTTTAGAAAGGTCTCGTTCACTAGCATAACATCGGCCTGGTGGGTTGAGAGGAAGTGCCGAATCAAGGGACGCTGGTCCCTTGATTCGGTGGTGATGCCGTTGGCATTAAACCATGCCAACGAAAGGGAGCGGGGTCTAACACGTTTGGGTGTACTATACATGTTGGTTCCTAAGGACGTTGGGGGCGAAGCGCTGTAGTGCACCGAAGAGCCTATAATGCTCATCGAGGATGTCGATGAGATTATGGTTCTCCCGGACCTTCTGGGCTACATGTCGAACCTCGTCGAGGTTAACCGACATCGCAATTTCAGCGAGGAGGAGTAGATCCGCTTTCGGGCTGGAGGAGCCAGGGGCGGATCGTTTGGGGGTGGAGGGCTTGGGCGGAAGGGCAGGGCGGGCCTGGGTCTTGGCATGAGCGGGAGATGGCGCAGGGGCGGGTGGGAGCGGTTGAGTCGCCTGAGGAGTGCTGGGCGGATTTGACCATGCATTAGTCAGTGGGACAGGGGCGTCAACGAATTTTGACACCTGGCGGGGTTGGGCAGGTTTTGGCTTAGGGCCAGCTGCTTTTGGGCGAGACGGTAAGGGTTTCTTGGCCTTAGGGGCCTTGGGACAGCCGCGATAATTCGCGGTATGGCCCTGAGTGCCACAGAGGACACAACTGGGGAGAGTAGGGTCGTCCTTCTTACGAAGGCACTCCGCGGTGCTATGATCGCCCGCGCACTTCACGCACCTGAAGGGTGCGTAGCAGTAGCGGGCAGATGTCAACGATGACACTGTCCTGGAATGGACTTTTTGTGAGGGACTTGGAAGTCGAGGCCGGAGAGATGGAGAATCGATTTGGTAGTCCAAATTTTCTTCCCTTCCTGGGTATTCGTAAGAGTGACCAGCACCATGTCATAGGGTTCTTTGGTCCTGCCGTTGTACATCCGGCTGACCGAAAGAACAGGGAGGTCTTGGGTGAGGAGGTCGTTATGGATTGCCAGGAAGGGAATCTCCTTGGGGATGCCCTTTACGACAACTCGGATGTCTTTCTCCTCATCGAGAGCGTATCTGTGGAAGTGAATATTCGCGTCGCGGAGGTAGGTAGTGGCTTTGCGGTAGTCGTCGGGGGAGGCTAGACGGACCATAATGCCGTCTTTGTTTGGTTTGGCGGAAAACTGGATCTGTAGATCCGAGAGGTTACGCGAGACGAGTTCCCATAGTTCCCGGTTGCGGACAACTATGGTACCGGTCTTAGGGTGGGGAGCAGGGTCGACAATCGGACCGTCCGATTCCGAACGGAGCGGAGAGTCCGATTGGGCGGAGTCGGAGGCAGGTTTAGTCCCTGAAGTGGGGCAAGGGGCCTTGGGGGGAGGAGGGAGGGAAGCAGTGGTAGCGGGACGCTTTTTACCCTTTTTGGAGGCGACGACTGTGAAGCCGTCGTCCTGGGTAGAAGTGTCCATTTCTGGAGAATCGGGGCTGTCCGAAATGGACGGACGGAGTGGACGGGGGGTAGGGGAGCACGAGCGGCGTCCGTGGCGGGAGCGACTTCGCGACCGGGATCGGCTCCTTGCTGGAGCGCGACCCCTAGGCCGAGAGTGGCTCCCGTCACGGGCGGAGGGTTTCGGAGGAGGTGGAGGCTTGGGAACTGAGGGGCCTGGCGCCGAAAAATTCGGCGTCAGTTTGCAGGCAGAAGCTGCCTGCCCTCGTGGAGTCTTAGGACGGGCGAGAGACTTTTGCGCGTATGTCTGGGGAGCGCGAACGAATTCCTCCATTTCGGAGGGGTTGGCCTTCAGGTGGTCCAACAAAGTTTTCGCGACGAAGCTGATGGCTTCGTCGAGATCCTTTTGGGAGACCATCCTAAGGCGGGAGAGTTGCGGGGGTTGGGGGAGGAGGTCCCCAACAGGAGAAGAAAGTGTGTGATCCCTCTGCCGGGGGTAGACAGGGGGCTGCGTACCTAGTGTATTACCTAGAGGGTGTACCAGCTGCCAGTGTTATTTTATTGTGCAGCTGGTTGTGTGCCTGCGATATCTGGTGTCGACTAGGGGTGACCCCAAGGCCGGTGGTACCAGACCCAGCCGGATTCTGTTGTTCCCCAGACGGGGGAAAAACAGGCGCTCCGGGGCAACGCCCGATCGGTTTCGTTGTCACCGTTAGAAGTGTCAGCCGATCGACCACCCACGTGGATTTTATGAAAACACTAAGAGTGGTTCGCTCTGAAAAGAGCGGTTTGGACGAAGGCAGCAGGCCCGGAAGCCCGGCTGCGAAGCGGTGAGAGCCCTGCACTCACAATCACACTCGACTCGTTAGAGTTTACGCTAATAAATTAACGCAAACACCACGTGGCCGAGGTAACGGGTGCTAGGACTCGAAGCTGCGCGGCGGCGGCTTCGGAGGCAGAGGCGTCCGAGCGGCGCGGTTGCGCCGAGCGGAGTGAGTCCGGCGGCGGGGCAGAGCCTCCGGCGGACAGGAGCGGACAGCGAGCAGCGAGTAGCGGGCGGAAACGTCCGTACAGCGCGGCGATGCGGAGCGAAGTCGTTGAGTATCGGATCATTCCATCGATCATTTAGCTTATTTATTCTCGTAATGTGAAACTCTTTAGTACTATTCTTACACATTTTTATGGAAATTAAAAAAAAATACCGTAAAGTTTACGCACGGTGCTATTCAACTAGGCGTACGGTAAAATTGGTTTACCGCACGCCTAGCTATTTTACCGCACGCCTAGTTGTATGGTACGTAATGTTTAACTTTCGAACGATGTATACAGGTTTCGTAAATGCATTTTTCGAGCAAATGTGTTGTAAATTATATTATATGACAGTAAGTGTGTTTTAGTTTTTAAACTATCATAATTCAACTGACAGTGGCTTGACAATGCGCTTCCCGGGTGAGTCTTTCCCGACAGGTACCTACTTAAAAACTGGAGGTCTCCAAGTCGCGATGGAATCGGTTTTTTCTAGGCAAACGTGCTCTATCGTAGACCCCATCTTCGTTAGTGGTCAAACCAATTTTTTGTATTATGTGCCATGGCTCTAGGTGATACGTCAACAAGTTACCAAAGTACGTAGTAGTCTTGGATTGATGTTTAAGTGTGTGGTACTACGTTTTCTGTGACCAAGATTACCTAGATTAGAACGCCGGTAATCTAACGGTGTGTGGTGTAGCACAAGCTTTACCTAGTGCTAGGTTCATTAAGCTAATGAACAAAGACAAAGGTATTTAGGTACGTCTACCTAAATAACTGGATTCTGGAGCTTTGCCAATTATGTCAGCTGAAATGACACATTCCATAAGAGTGCAGTTAAATTTTCAGTTTCAGCTTTCATTCTGGGTGCAAGCTACCGAAGATACAAGCAATGCTATGAATAACAAACTTGTAGATTTAAATAAAATTAGATAAGATTGAAAAAAGAGTTGGATGAATGGCGGACAAATAGACAGACGATTTTCTGCAGGAACGTGACAAAATAATGTCGCCGCCGCCATGTTTGCCAGTTATTCAACTGCCAAGCAGTAGTGTGCAAGCATTACTGTGTTCCGGTTCGAAGGCCAGTGAAACCAGACAAATTACTGGGTATGACGAGATTTAACATCTAATATCTCAGGCTGACGAGCGCAGTGCAGTGTGGCGCAGGATTGTGTTCACAAATTCACAATTCTAGCATTGCTACTGTTAGTGGCCGGCGTGACGCTTACCACCAGGCGAGCGTCTTGCCAGTCTCGTCACATGATGGTATGAAAAAAAAATTATTCTCTTCCAAAACTAGTGTTTTTTCGAGTGTAAAGCTGGCTTTTTTCACTATGGGATATAATATATACTATATCCCGCGATTGGCCTTCAAAGGTTATATATAAATATTACATCTCAGTGTGAACGGTTCCATTTAAAAGTACGGTAAGCAATATCTATAGCAACGCAAACGAATTTTGCGAATATATTAAGTATTTTATTTCATAATTAATAGTGAAAAGCCTGTTTTAATTAATAAAAATGGTGACATTTTATTTAAAAAGTGCAGATTTACGCATAAAAAAATTGATATAATGAGGTGAAACATGTGTTTCACACCTGTTCATTCGTGTTTCATTCAGAACTCCAAAGAAAGAAAGATATTATAGTCGATAGGGCATTAACTGCGACTTACTGTGTGAGACTTTCGGCCTAACCTAAAATAATTTCGATTCTCTTAGTCACTGCTTAAACTTCTCTGTCCTTTTCTAGCACGTGCAACTTCACGTCAGAAAGAAGATGGCAGGGCATCTTAAGCAGTGACTAACGGTTGAAAAGTTTTTTTAAGTAAGGCCGTTAGTGACTAACAACACGCACATATCAACATACAAAACTGCTGGTCCTTCTTTAAGAGGAGGATTCTCTATTGGGAGGGGCTGCCATAATACCCATGCTTCTTGGGCGTCTTGGAGATCGCAGAATACTCACCACAGTTTAACCGAGAGGACGTACCAATTATTATGTATTCTGTGCCGAGAGGACGCTGCTGCACATCTTCCGGTGGCTCTGGATGCAGCTTTAGGACTTTCCCAGGTCCGTTATACACTAGCTGAATCATTGGACTGAAATACATCAAAAACTTAAAATATTAAAATAGTATTTTGGAGAGTATGCTGTGGTTCAAAAGTTATTAATTTCTATACTTTTCAAGTAACCTGAAAAAAATTTCAAAAATTGAAGTTTTACACGCACGAATCTGCGTAACCGCCATATTTTTGCTCCGCTAAATGTGACCCTACCTGATACAGCTTTAGACTAATTATTGATCTCATTAAAAAATGTGCTTGAAATGTGGATTGCCCGTCATGCCCCTTTTAGTAACACGATGTATAGAAATATTTACCATAATACTACTAATAAGACAGCCTTATAGCTCAGTTGGTAGCATGTCTACCTTCAGAGCTGTAGGGCGTGGGTTCGATCCCCACCCAGGCCAAACATATATGTAACGAACATGCATGTTTGTTCTGTGTCTGGGTGTAGTTTATTATCATAAGCTTTTGCAAAAAAAAAGTATTCTATCAGCTATCTGGTTTCCATATTACAAGCTTTGCTTAGTTTGGGGCTAGATGGCGCTGCGCTGCACCGACATTTATTTTATTTATTTAATACAAATTGTATACACATATTCTTCTGGTGTCCATTGTACAAATTTTGCTTAGTTTGGGGCTATATGGCGCTGACGACCACCAATGGTGATGGTGATGGACCAATATTTATTTATTTATTTAATACTTAAGTAAATATTCATGCTAGTCCCTCTATCTATAAAATTATTATAGTTTCTTGAACTTGCGTCTCCATTATTGCGTTTGTGTTGCGATCGTATCGTCTTGCATCTTAGAAAAAATATTAGCTGCGTGGGTTTGCATGGTTGCAAACGTGTTACTAAATAAAATAAAGATAAAATACAATGCAAATGTGTGACTGTCTGACCGCTTGCTGGCGTTCAATGTCAAGATAGTAGGACGACAGCAGTGCAGTGTCATTGGCACTGTCTCTAATGAGGTTCCAAAGGCAAAAAATTTCGCACGTGGCGCCAGCGGCGTTCAGGATGCGGCAAAAAAAACAAAAAAAAAAGTAGGACAAATTCTTCTATTAAGTTTTCTTGTTAATCGTTACTTATATCTATATCTGCTCTTGATGAGGGCGTTGTCTATAATCTAGTCCAAGTAAAATACTGGGTAGGTACTGTGCCTTGTTTAAAAAATCTATGCAGCTGATGACGGCCTGAAATAAGATTTGTAGGTTAGATAGTTGTTTACATTTTATGTAGGACAGAGCTTTAATTTGCAAAGGATTGTTTTAAAAACCAGTATATTATGCAGATTCTCCCTGGTAATCCGAGTCTTTAAAATATTCTCTGCAAAAACAAAAAACAAAAACAACAAAATGTATAAGATTGACAGTTGACTATGGCCGCATCGACGATGCGCCACCTAGCGGAATATATCGCAGTGTCGATCCCCATAGAAAGAGTGCCTCGCACAACTGCATACTTGCGGACGACCACCATGGATCGACGAGAGCAAAACAGACGGAAATAAAATAAAATAGATAATAGTTTGACAAAAATGAGAGGAAATCCCACTACCGCAAATAGTTCTCTAATCCTAGCAACCCTATAGTAGTGAGAGAAAGACCATTGATTTTTTGTTCTGGAGAAAGATTACTGGAATAATTCACCCAATGACTTGATTATCTACAGTAACTTGGTGGATTCTAGCTCTCCCACAGAAAATAAAAAAAATCGGTTCCTGACTTTTCTGTTCCTAGCATTGAGATATATGTACTAAATGTACTAGGTACATAGCAGCGATCTGTCGCTGGTTTCTAGTATTTAATTTTTTCACCCGTCACTGGTCAGAGCCATCTGACCAGCGGATAAGTGCGAATAAGTCCAAGAAATACAAGTCGTCGTCAGCCATAAAACGTCCACTGCTGGACGAAGGCCTCCCCTTTTATAGAGGGCTGTTGCCATCATTTTCACGCTTGGCAGGCGGGTTGGGGATCAAATACAAGAAATACAAGTAACTTTTTCAATAAAAGAAACATCCGACTTCAAATTAATATGGGACCACCTCGAGAGTATACCCTTTCAAATAAAAAAATAATTTTCAAAATCGGTCCACAATTGACGGAGAAAACGATGAAAAAAAAATTTTGTATTCTAGAAACGCGACAAATTATCTTTATTTCGCATGTGCGCGAAGAGTCGTTAGATTGGACAATATGCATGTTTATTGCTATTGATTCACAAGAAAGCTGACTCGCAATAAAATAAATTATCTAAAACTAAATTTTAACATGACTGTGTACAATTAACGAACTTATAAACATCTTAGTTTCATGTTAGACAGAGAGCGCTATAACTTGGCAATAGGCATGATGACTACTATTTTTTTATTACCTCATAAAAAAGCTGATTATCAATAGAGCCTATCAATGAAAACAAAATTTAAAATAATTCAGAAATAAATAAGTTCTGAGTATTTTAATTTCAAGCTAGACAGAGAGCGCGCTATACTGAGCTATGACGTCAAGCCTCAGACGCGGCATACAAATGCTATACTAACACGTGCTTTGCGAGAAAGGGATAGAGCATCCCCTCTCTATCCCCACCTAAAACTTTAAACGCTCATATCTCAGAGATTTATCAGCCAATACAATTTATTCTTTCAGTATGTGTAATGTATTTAGTTATATTCATCACTAAGCCTGTTATTTGTCATAAATTCAACATTAGGCCACACGCCTATTAACGGCTGATACCACGATTGTAAACTGTAAAAAAAACTGTATTTAGTATAGTTTGCTAACAAAGGGACAGATAATAATCATAGAGTAACAATCATAGATGATAATAACAATAACAGATAATTTCCTTCCAAAAAAATTACACTTATTTATATAATATATTATGTAAGAGCTTCTTCTTGCTCGTGGCGTAGCTTGTCTAGGTGATTCTAAACGATCACCGACGTTAAGCAACGGACGGTCCGGTCAGTCTTCGGATGGGTGGCCGTGAGTGGTATTTATTTCTGAGCGCTACCGTGGATCGGATGACACGTTAAATTGTTGGTCCCGGTTGTTTGTTCTAGTTTCCATAACAACAGCCGTCAGCCATGTCAGAGGCCTTCGGGCGGCACATTAACTCTGACACTAGGGCTGGCCACTCAGCCTATACGAACTTACTTACTTTTTTATGTAAGAGCATTACTAGCCGATTCCAAATATTGTTTCTATGTAAATATTAACTATCAGTAACAGTTAAACCAGTGTGTGTTGCCAGTGATGACATATGGAACTGAAACGTGGTCTTTAACTGCTGGCCTTTTGGAGAAACTCAGAGTCACGCAACGGGTTGAAGTGGCAATGGGCAGGCCACATCGCTCGAAGAACTGACAGCCGATGAGGAAGAAAGGTTCTTGAGTGGCGACCGCGAACCGGAAGACGCAGCGTAGGAAGGCCTCCCACTAGGTGGACCGACGACATTGTAAAGGTCGCGGGCAATCAGTGGATGCAAATGGCAGGTTGTCGTACAGTGTGGCGGTCTAAGGGGGAGGCCTTTGTTCAGCAGTGGACGTCTCCGGGCTGATGATGATGATGATCCTATTATTTAATAAGCAAAACACAATCAAACAAAAATTACCAAGAGGGAAATCCTTTCTCCGAGCATGCAAATATAGGTATATTTGTCAGTTTTCATGGATTTGACAGTTACTGTTATCGTACAATACTCGTAACATTTTTCAATCTACATTTAGCAGAGTGTTTATTAAGTACGCTTTGCCAAGCCTACCCTAGCCACATAAGAAATAATAGCACTTTATAATATTTTAAATACTCTGCTTTCAAGGCAGTGAGTGCATAAAAAAACGTGTGATCCTATTAGTAACGGACTATTCCACTTTAAGCATCAATCAAAATTAAGTGGAAGAAAAAAATATGCTCTTATTTCACTTTGAGTACCTGTGGTAACATCTAGTGATGGGACCATATACATACATAATAGGGACGGGTTGGACGCCATTTTGAAATGTCGCCCATTCGTCGGTGTCAAAGAAACGCATTGACACCGATGCCGGCACAGTCTGGACGCACGTCCGTCGTGATTACTTAGTGTAAAATGCTAAACTGTGTGGTGCAGGGTTATACGAATTATATTTCAAAGTGCAATAAAAAAAAGGTGGCGTTTCTTATGACCGGTAAGTCAACATTTAAAGTTAAAAAACTAAAAACTTAAAACTTTAAACTTGCTTTTACACATAAACTTTTATTTTTAGGTAATAGGTAAGTCGTTTCTAGTTTCGTACAGTTTGCGCTTCTTCTACCACACCTTACTGGCGCTGCACGTAGTGACCGCGAAATCCGAAAGATGGCGTTGACTTTTTATCAAAGAGAAATCTTTCGATGGGACCACAGAAAAGCGAAAGCCCTACTTCTTAGGTTAGAACGGCTGTCAAAACAATGTTCTAAAGCAATTGTATGGAAAACCGCTGTCGCCAGTTTCACACTTATTTGTATAGAAACTACGACGAAAAAATGCCAATAACTGGTCGCGCATTTGAAATAAAACGCTCGAAATGCCATTTTGCAACAGATTAAAATTGATCCAATTACGATGCAATGTGGTTTGATTTCCTACGCGTCTATTTAAATTGTCTGTTTGAGTATTCTCAGTTTAAAAACATGTATATTGGTAGAATTGTTATCAAGCGCATTTGCACTTAATGCCGGCTAGCGCGGCCCGTTACATTTCTGTTCTAAGTGGATAGGACCATAGATTGATTATTTGTTATTTAAAATATAAACCTAAAACCACAGAAGAAATAATAGTACTATCCTCGTAAAGCGAATTAGCAATCGTAACTTACACGGTTTACTAGGAACAGTAAAGTCAACTTAACAGCTGCCTGAGCAAGGTCAGTTGAACAGCTCTATTGACTGATGAACTATTGTATATGTATTGTATAGCTGGTATCGACTTGTGTTTTTGCTGTTTTCTTAATTCAAGGGCAATGTTTTAATTTTACAGGCTAGTATTGTATTCCTATTAAAGAGGGTCAAAAAGATAAAGTGATCAGAGATAGAGGTCGCTTTTAGCGATAAGACCGCCAATTGGCAAATCTGTTGGTATCAACATAACTGTAATCTTACCTACTGTAAGTACTGTATGTATTTGCACATTATAATATATTTTACAGAATGGAAATGATGCGTAGAAAAAACATAAGTCAATTTATATAAGGAGGTTCTATACACAATAGTAAATATACAACCTATTTACAAAACCTACGTCAAGTCGCCATATGTTTGGGTTTATTTTTCTTTGCGTCGCATTCCGTGCATTCAGCCAGTTTTAATGTTATTTATTTTTCAACATAACGGAGAAACAATAATAAGTAAAAAAAAAAAGAACACAATTAAGAAAATGGGAAAAAGGAAAATTTAAGCACAATAAGGGAAATTATACTTTTATTTTATTTGATGAGTGAATAACTTGGAGGATCTAATAGAATAATCAATAAAACGCTTTTTCAACTTCAACTTCGAATACCTGGATGACATCTTCATATTTTCTAGTAATTTTGATTAAAAACCTAACTACTGAACCGATTTCGATAAAATGTATATGGGATCACTTCTGAAGTATACCTACCACACCAAAAAAGAATCATCAAAATCAGTTCATAATTGGCGGAGTAACGAAGTAACATACAAACAAAAAAAAACATGGTGCATTTTGGGAGCGGGCCGATTTTTTTCCGTACGCGGACGAAGTCGCAGGCGACCTCTAGTTGGATTATAAATAATCTGAAGCTAAGGTAGCAACTAAGCTCGAAAACATGTTTGGTTTGAGCTATTCAAATCCTTCTTTTTTTTTTGGTAGGAGCAGTAGGTAAGTTCACAACAACAACTCCCTTTCTATATTTTATCAAAGCTTAATAATATTCTTTACTCCGTGGAGTTTAATTCTAAGAATATACTTAAGTGCTGTCGGCGGCTACTTTCAGTGTTTACACTACAGGAAGGTGTTAACTTTGTAAAACATAATAATATTCCGAGTATGGTCACGCTATTTATGAGTATGCCACGCTAAATTTATGAAATGTAAGCCACTGATAAGTCGATAGTTATGTAATAATATACACACTCCTGTAGCTAGGCAATAAATAATAATTATTTGTCTTGTCCAGTTTATCACATACATGCACTTCATTTACGATAATAATAGATGTTTTCATCACACTTGCTCGTAAAGTGGATCTTATTGCATCGGTTTTAGGCTCATAATCCAAGCTATTACGCACGCGTGCTTTTTGCTTTACATTACGGCACATGGTGCTATAATAGGTATAACCCGGTAAAGTCAAGTTTGTACGTGACTGCAATTAGACGTGCGTATACGAAGCACTCTTAATATAGCCGGGTAATACTTACAGTTTTTTTGTAATACCAACATAGAGTTCTTATGCCGCTGAAGTAAATGTCAACCTGCGCGCGCATTACTGATTTGGGCGCCATTTTCCGCAAATGTTTGTTGATGTTTTCGCTGTGTGGTTGATTATTATCAAAAAAAAAATGGTTTTTTTTTCTCGCAAGTGTGACGAAAACATTTGTATGAAACTCTTGTGCTATGTTTCAATACACTCTCGGCTTCCTTATCGCGCTCGCCTGCGGCTCGCGTGCATAATACCGCCTCTAGTGTAATGACCAACATAGCACACTTGTATCATAATTTACTATTGTGTGTCACACCATCTTGAACGAATTTTATAATAAATATCATAGTTTAAAAAAACGAATAAAAAACACATTTACGGTTTTAAAAACGCCGCCGTTTATAGTTAAATTACGTTAGATTGCGCAGAAACTTTTTAAGCAACTTTTTAAGTAAGGCTCTTAGATTTCCATAATAGTGTAACTGTAGGTGGTGTAGTGTTCCACCTTCCGGCTCCTACATCAGGCCCTTATCACCAATGTTAAAGTACAGGACTAGTTAAAACAAACCAAATAAGCCCAAGCTTAAAAGGTTTGGGACCTGGGTATGTCTTAAAACTGCATCCAGAACCACCGGAGGACGGACAGCAGCGTCCTCTCTGTAGCCGGTTACGGTGGTGAGCATTCTGCGATCCCCAAGCCGCCTGCCAAGCGTGGAATTATGGCAACCCCTCCTATTACGGGGGAGGCCTTCGTCCAAAAGTGGACGTCTTATGGCTTATGGCTGATGATGATACTCTGTCCCTATTTTATTTTATTTTCTTAGTTATTGGCATCGCACGTTGTGTATTCTGCCAGTGTCAAGTTTATGAATTTTCAAGTTTATTATATTAAAATCATGTCAAATATGTCATTAAATCACAGTTAGTCATACGAAATTAGTCATAGTCGAGTCCAAGTCATGCCCTAGTAAAGTTATGGTGACTTCACTATGAGCTACTACGGAATTTTGAAAACAAAACTCAATGAATAAAACACCATTTTTAATCATAAATTTTAAACATACAATATTAATCATAAACAAAAGTTTCAAAATATAATAGAATGCAACGACATGATTTTTCCGTGTTCACGCCAAAAACTCACTCTGTCCCATATGTTAATCTCTTTTTGACAGCTTATGCAAACATGACGACATAACTTTGTAAAGCGTCTAGCAAATTATATCCCATATAAATAAATACGTTTGATCTAGCATTACCTCTTATCTAAGTTGACATAACCTTAATAACATAACAGGCGTAATTAATAATAAAAAAAATACTTTAGGCATAATTTAGGTTTACTATTTAGGCATACAGGAGTTCTACTATCCATCTCCAGACTCCACCATCGGATCAGCACCCTTATAATGGACGTTCGCGATTCTGATTGCGATAGCATGCCATCCTGCTCGTACCAAACCACTCGCGTCATGCGGCCTCCTGCTCGCGCACGCTCGCAATCAGAATCACGAACGTCCATGATAAAGGCACTGCTCGATGGTACCAAATTATCGTAATTTAATTGGATCTGCGAAATTTCAAATCGTCACCACATTGTGTTTTTATTCACCGAGCTAAGAAGACATGTCGGCTTTTGAATGGAAGTAATTTTGTTTGGCGATAACTTACGAACCATTGATCCGATCTTTATGAAATTTTCTAAGCATGTAATTCGTGCAAACATAATTAACAAATTTGAACATGAGCTGAATTGGACCAGACCGTATAACCGACTTGCAAGATTTTATTATTTATGCTACAAATCAATAAAAGCGTCCTAAAAACTGCGCATTTTGTATTGACAGACCAGCTTTGAAAGTTTGCAGGACTATGAAGCCACAAGCATCATTACCAAGGCTACCTTTTTTACCGTGTAAACAGTGGTCAAACTACCAGGATTAGTAATGGCACGGTAAGAAATCACCCAGGTCATATGTCCAGAAGAAGAAGGCCTGGTAGGTAATCTCAGCAACTAGCATACAATTTTGTCTACAACACTATGTAAAAGGTACCTAATCACTGGGTAAAAGTAGCGCCATCGACGCCTGGTATAGAATAGATCTGTCGCCCTCTTAACTATTATACTAAGCTTAAGTATCCAGGGATCGAGAAATATTATATTTAGAGGAGGGCCGTATAAACCAACTACCCAAAACATTTAAGCGTTCCAAAGAGCATTTATTATTTTTAACAAATATAATCAAGTTATAATTTTTGTTTTGCTAAGTTGTTGTGATAGACGACATTTGACTTGAATTGACTGTTTTTGCATGAAATGATATATGTTGCCGGACATATGCGTATATGTTATTATGTACCCTCAAAGAGCGATTGGGCTATAATCACTCTGCCCTAAGCACAGATCATATAGCCTGTTGATAGCTCGTGAACTTAATTTCGCCTACAAACACGACTTACCGTTGCGGGCAGGGGGCGAGGTAACGTTCTATGCTTGCGATTGGCGAATCACTGGGATGACGCAATCTGAGATAGGAAATACAATGAAACTCTGACGTACTCGCAGTGGCTAGCAGTGGTTTTTAAACTACTAATTTTCGTGTGAGGGGAATTCGGACGATCAGTCAACAGGATTATAGTAGGTATACAAATAGGTACGCCAATGAATTTCTTCTCCGGACGTATCTTACAACGCAGCTCACGATGTTTTTCCTTCACCGACAAGCCAGTGGTAAGAAAACCCGTACTTCAACGTAGTACTATTAATTATTTTGTACTTAAACTCCAAATAGGTTATCTGTATGGCCCCTGGATTTAAACCCACCGTCTTTAGCTTCCGAGTCTATCGGTATTCCATTAGGCTACCACTTCCACGGCTTCATTAGGCTACCACTTAATTATATTTATTATAATGTTTCTAAACATAACCCACTGAACGTAACCCGAAATAACACTGAATTCGGGTTATGTCAGGAACACCATTTCGGGTCAGGTTAAGAAGAGGGTTACGTTCGGAATGAAAATTAATCACTTTTTGCTTTTCCTAACCTATCTCGCTACCGGGTTATAGGTTTTTGGGTTAGGTTCGGAATAAACCGTAATTAAATAATAAACCTCTTCAAAAACAATCAACAGATAGAACGCGTTTCCTGATTTAAAACACATTATTAATATTTTATTTATGATGGTAACATAATATATGATATAAGTATATTCAGTATTTGACCTTAAACAGCCGAGCACGGATGACTTGGCGTGGACACATTAACAAATAACAATATTTGCATAATTTATACACACCTACGCCGGCGCGCTTTACGTCATCGCTATTATGATAATTATAAATGTATATTTTACGTATCCTATGAAATTATGGGATTAATAAGATCGCTTGTGACAGAAATAGCTTAGCTAAGTATAAGCTATCCATAATATGGTTATGGCAGCTTTATGACAGCTCATGAAAAGTTTAAGACATAACATTGTAAAACGTCTAGCAAATTATATCCCATAGAAATAAATTCGTTTGATTTAGCATTACCCTTTACAAGGTTATGTCAAGTAGTTGTTTTTGGGGTAATGCTAGATCAAACAAATTTATTACTATGGGTTAAAACGACGCTTTACAAAGTTATGTCAGATAATGAACAGTAATTGAAAAGAATGGACAGAGTATCATCATCATCATCAGCCGGAAGACGTCCATTGCTGGACGAAGGCCTCCTTCTTAGGGAGGGGTTGCCGTAATCCCCACACTGGTCAGGTGGCTTGGGTATTGCAGAAATCTTACCACCATTAACTTAGAGGATGCTGCTGCCCGTCCTCAGGCGGTTCTGGATGTAGTTTTAGGACATACCCAGGCCTCAAACATAGTAGGTAGTATTTAAGGTAACGGGCACGGTAATACTAAGCCAAAAAGAGCTCATTTTACTCATCCTTATGATTATGATCAACTTTTACTATAAGAGGTACAACCCTAAAATCGCGAAAGAATCGCTGTTCTGTTCCGTAAGAAAATGTCATTCTCCCTCGACAAATGTACGGGATAGCAGTTTTTTTGTGGTTAACCTCATGTTAAGTTCACAGTGATGAACACAATGACCTGCTTTAGGCTTAGTAATACCGTTCCACGTAGCCCTGTATTTCCAAATATGCATGAATGTACTAGGTGTACCAACGACATTTTAAAAATTGCAGGCAACCGGTGGATGCAAATGGCAGGTTGTCGTACAGCGTGGCGGTCTAAGGGGGAGCTCTTCGTTCAGACTTTCACAATGTCGTCGGTCCGCCTAGTGGGAGGCCTACCTACGCTGCTTCTACCGGTTCGTGGTCACCACTTAAGAACCTTTCTTCCCCATCGTTTACGTCTCACGGACCCCCAATAAAATGTTTCGTCCGTTTTAACCCCTGTAGGTCGTCACCGACTTCTTTGGAACGATATCTATGGACCACTTTGGGTATCTATGAGCTAGTGGAAATGCATTATGTGGGCGCTGGAAGTCTACCGCAGAGCTGCAGACACTAATATACAACCCACGAAACAATATGATGAAACAGCTTCAGTACATTTCAAGCTTTCAACCTTCAAGACCCGTGTTGATTTGTAGGTGAGCTAGTGCCGAGCGTTAGAAGGTTACTATCACGAATTTCGTATTGAAGTGCACTTACGTTACTATTATTTTACTGGTGGACTACTTCTTACCTAAAAATACTGGATAGTGTTGTGATAATCGACTATAATAGGTACAAACCTTTTTTGTCACGTAGCTGTTATAAAAATAAAATTATTAAAATAACGTGAAAATACATGGAGACCGACACTGTGTTATTTTTTCCTTTATGGCTATGCTTTTTTTTCAAGATTTTGTTAGTATCTAGTTTAACAAGTCATAAAATCACAGTCGCACAGTCATAAGTCATTTATTGATAAATAAAAACCACCTACAAGTCACCCCCCTACCCCCCATCACCACGAGCCACCCCCACACACCACCACCACGACCCACCCCCACCCACCTACCACCCACGAGCCAGCCCACGAGCCGGGCCGGTCCTACGCGAGTCAGTATAATCCACCAAGGCGTGTGTGTTTTTACTCTCTACCAAACAGAAGGGGTGTAATAATGTGGTATTTTTACCTGTGTGCCTGTATGTGGCAACTGGTATCCTAGTTCCCAAAACAATGAACGGATGTTGACTTAATTTTTTGTTTGTTTGAAAGGTGACTCGATCGAAAGCGTTTTTAACTAGAACTCAAGTCGGTTTTATTTTTATTTTCACTTGTTATTCGTAGATACGAGTTATTAGTATAAGTAAAGTAGAACCATAATAAATCTGGATTAGTCTAAAGACGTAGATACGTATTATTAAGTTAAGGTAGAGATACTTCATCATCAGCCCAGAGACGTCCACTGCTAAATAAAGGCCGGGGAGGCCGCCACGCTGTGCGTTAACCTGCCCTTTTCATCCACCGGTTGACTGGCAATGGGCAGGCCATATCTCTCTAAGAACTGATAACCGATGGGCAGTGCCGTAAATAGAGCGGTGCCAGCGGTGCCCACTGCCCAGGCACAGGGCGCTGGTCCTGGAGGGGCGCAAAAATTACCAAACCAGGACCATGATCCATTAAGACAAGGTCTGCTACGCCGGGAGTGACAATTGCCTACGTCACTTAACTCCAGTTGCCACTTTATGGCAACAAAATTGGAAACTTGGGATCAATTCACGGGATCCACGATAGCTGATCTCCTTTGAGCAAGTCGTGACTTTATTTTAGATTTTCCGGGCAACCGGTGGATGCAAAAGGCAGGCTTTCGTACAGAGTGGGGGTGTAAGCGAGGCCTTCGTTCAGCAGTGGACGTCTCCGGGGTGATGATGAGATGTAAACAGGGATCCACGATAGCTGATCTCTTTTGAGCAATTCGTGACTTTAATTTAGATTTTCCATTAATGGAGTAACCCATATACACAGATGACTTGTTGCTTAGTTAGTGCCTGAAAACGTAACAAACATACTTAGTTCCTGTAAAATATTAATTTTTAATAAGTTGTTGACAATATAGGGTGATACGTATAGGTAAACTACGCCGAAAATCGGTAATTGTAACAAGTTTTATTGGGACGACAAAGCAAAAATCACGAAAAAATCTGCTGTTTCTATACAAAAATCATAAAAAAAACTGCAAAAAAATTGGTAGGACACCTATACATTCGACCTATACATTGGATACCCATCGATGAAATGTATATAGGTGTCCTACCAATTTTATTGCCGATTTTATTTTTTCACGATTTCAGACTTTGCCCATATTTTACTATATAGGTAAACTGAATTGTTCTTTTTCTGAGTTATAGTAAAAATATTTTTATTGTGCTTTACACTCTATTAAAGCACAATAAAAATATTTTTATTATTGTATTAAAATAAAAGTAAACAAATGATTTTAACAAGCTTCTCAACATTGATAAAAATAGCTATAAAAATCAGAGAGATATACTTACTACGTGTCTATGATAAATATGGGCTTCTAAGTCTTCTGACCAAAAGATTAATATCATTTAAAAATGTATATTGTACTGTGATTAAATTAATTAGAGCTGCGTATGTTTACGATTATTTACCGTATTTTAACTATTTATTTTGGACTACTTAAGTTTAAATTTCTTGCGGCCTTGGGTAGCCCCATTATGTTTCAGCTTCGTCGAATGTGACTCGAAATGCCTTAAATATAATATGAGGTTTATTGATCACCTGCATCAAAACTGTGCTTGCATTGGCGCTAGCCATCGCTTGCCAGTTAATATTATTAGTTTTATTTAATTTTAACTTTAAATTAATTAATTATTATTATTATTATTTCACGAAGTGTACAATTAATGAGCTATATATAGCAGAATTTATGCATTGAAACTAGATTCTATTTTTAAATTAAGCAGTGTCATTCACCGATGATAAATTCAGACTGTTACTGAAAACTGTGCCAAAACGTTAGCAAGGTGAATGAATCACGCGCCGCCGAAACTGTGCCATCTCCATAATCACCTATAGTGTCAACAAACTAGACAAATACGCTAATTGTCCAAGTCTCGCCACGGTAGAGTGTGGATTTCTATCAAAACTGCTCCAAAAACCTTCAAGCGCCTGAATAGCATGATGCAGACGCTACATTTACGATAATAACACAGTCGCGTGCGATACGACAGTGAAACAGACCGAATCACAGTGTCGGGTGACGGCGTCACATTGCTGCGTTGGAGGGAGCGCCAGAATTTGGGCGGGTAAACCAACGCCTGGTGGTAGAGTCGTGCAAGACTCTATGACGCAACATACGCTGAGACTTGCCTGGCCTGTGCTATGTGATCGGCCGTATCGCCGGCAAGCGGGTCGCCAACGTTCATTCCGCATTTAACTAGCGTCGGAGCTGCTCGCGTATACACGTACCATTTTACGCACGTGGTTGTGCTTCGGTGTCACTTATAACCTCCACCTGGCTGGTTGCAGTCACCGACCCTCCTATACTGAGTAAGTAAGTACCCTTAATTTAAAATAGTTCTTTCAATAACTATCGATTTAACGCACGCGACTTATGTTGACACGTAAAGCTTTTCGAATTACTGAAACTAATTTTCAACAGACAGCCGGTTCAGTGTATTTAACTCGAGTGCTCGTCTCTATCTAATTGTGAGTGTTAAAAAAAGAAAGTTAGTTAGTGTTGTAGAGTTGTTAACTTGTTATATTTCTTCCGAGAGTTGCACCAGTTAATTAGGTCACCTATCATCAGCCAACGAACAACCAACAACCAACAAACTTGACATAGCGACTAGCATTCTTTCAAAAAGACTATACCCTATTACCCTAACACTATTTTCACTGACGCAATTTTCTTATTTTTTTGTGTGAATTGAATCGTGACTTACAGATAACGTTATCTCTTAAATACTAAACATTTATGTAAATTGTCAGCGATATTCTTCCTTATCTGAGCTAATTCGTACAGTAAACAGACTAGGTTTCAAAAAAATCGTGGAATTGAGCGGGATGAGTGCACTTTATTGACGTTTACTTGACATGCCTTGCAAATAGTGATAACCGGTCGAGAAAAGCTAGACAGGCCTGTCACTACCTGCTAACGGGGCTCCCTTCACCGAGCTATTGTATTGTCTGAGTGTCGTCCGTCCATCCATCGTCGACCACTTCGTTTTATTTTTCTTTAAATTCATGTTAGCACGAACTTATTCACCACTCATTCATTACTAGTGCACATATAGCATGATATCGGACATCGCGCGTCGATACGCTATAATAAGTCGTCAAAAAGTTTTTTTTTTGTTTTTACTTAATGAAACTTAGCTAGTTAATTAGTTAGGTAGTTAGTAGTTGGTACCCAAGTATACACCGCTGGGCTGGACACATGTCTGTCTATCCTCGAAGGCAGATCGGGCGATATTTCACCACGATGGCCTAGTGCGAGTTGGAGGCTCCACATACGCCATTTAATTATTTCCGGATATAAATATGCACTTATGCAGATTTCTTCAGTTTTCGTTCATTGAAAAGCAAATATGGTTTAAAATACGTAGATATTAAGTAAATTCCGAAGAACTAATTGGTACGCGGTTGTAAGGTCCTGTCTTGCCACGGCGTTTGCATCGTTATTACTTGTTAACTAAGGTTGTTGATTGTCTAATAGAATCACTTAGTCCACCGACGTTCGCCGAAGTACGGCTATGAATAAAAACAGAATATTATAAATGTACTGATTAATATTAATAAGTAAACAAACAGTTTGAATTTAAAATATACAATTATCAGTACGCATTATTATCATCTATACATTTATGTACTTATTCTAGTCTAGTTTTGATCTCTAATTCACCTTGGCTTTCGGAAAGTGTACCTACGTCATAATGTGGTCATAAAATACGATACTATACCGATTTGGAGCCCCATATAATACAGTTGTCGTTTTTTTTGATATTTTTATCATATTATACATTCCATGGATGTGCAGGGATGTCCAGGGATGTATCTAAATACATCCCTGTGCACCTCCAAGACGTACCCTTAATTGTCTAACTTTGCTGTCATCGGGTAAAAGGCGATTGAATATTAAAAAAATATCACGCAAAAAGCCAAAGACATTGTCATTATCATGTCATAATTATAATGTCAGTTATAGATATCATACATGTTGTAATGGTTTTCTTTTATATATCTACTACCTAAAGGATCATACCATGACAGACCGGCTAAAGGTATAGAAATATTTATCATGTTCTTAACTCAACACTTTAATTTTGTTAAGCTACCCAGGTCGGACCTACGTCTTATGGTAGGTGCCATTACAGGCCACTGTGAGCTCAATTACCATCTGCACAAAATTAGAGCTACAGACAGTCCGCTATGCCGGAGGAGTCTACAAGAAAACGAGACCGTGGAGCACTGCAAGGCCACAGAAAGCTTACGGATAAAATCGGGACTCCGCAAGGAAACTCAACATGAAGCCTGCACCACAGCACCTGGCGAAATAGGGGTGGGAACAATACACTCCAACAAGGGCGGATCCAGCTTTTAAGTCTGGGGGGGGGGGTCATATAGTTGAGTTGAGGTCTAATTAGGACAGGCTCCAATTCCATTACAACTAGAAAAAATATCAGTAGGTGATCTACACCCAGCCCAGGGGAGGGGGGGTCTTGCACCCCAAGCGGGACGTCAGTGCAGGACTCATCATCATCCCCCATTCAGAATTAGAACTTGGTCAGACAGCGCGGGGCAGTTTGTAATCTTAGTCCATCGCTAGTTTTTTGATAAACTGGATAGGCATTTTTTGTCCATTTATCAACTTTCAGCCTTTGTAATAAATAATGTTTTTCTCAATTAGTCTGACTGAACCATTGTGGCTGCGAATTTAAACGATATGCCTGCAAAAAAGCACCGTTACTCTGATACTTACACGGGCTAGATAATTTTTTGCTTCAGTTTTTTATTTTATGTAGCGTTTATCTGACGTACACTTGGAGGATTTAGCTCTCTCTCACGTACCTGCGGGCGATTGTAATATTTTAACCATCTTAGGCATAAAATAATAAAAAGTATTTCAAACCAATTTTTGTTAAAAGGTGTTTTGTCTTCTTTTATCAAATTGAAATCGTAATTCGAAAGAAATTTGACAAAACACTTTGTAACTAAAATAGGTTTGAAATACGTTTTAGCGTTTTATACTTATAGGACAGTATCCGTCATATGCATATGCGTGCGTAAAACCTTTGAAGTCACCGTGCACTAGCCATTATGATATACTAATGCTATATAATTATTCCATGCTCTATTAAAACAAATAGAAGACATTTAGAGCCTCATTGATCAGTTATATTATAAACTGTTCACGAGCGCATTGGAGGACGTTTTCAAGCTATTGGACTGGAACGGATTCGGCATCAACATTAATGGCGAATACATCACTCACCTTCGCTTTGCCGATGATATAGTCATCATGGCAGAGTCGCTGAAGGACCTCAATACTATGCTCAGCGACCTCAGTAATGTTTCCCAACAGGTGGGTCTTAAAATGAACCTGGACAAGACAAAGATCATGTCCAATGTCCATGTTGTGCCCGTAGCGGTTGTCGTTGGGAACGATACTCTCGAAGTTGTTGACCACTACAACTACCTTGGACAGATTGTTCAGTTAGTTTTGTTAACTTTGTCGAAGTTAGACCTACGTCCAACTTCGACGAAGAGGTCGCCCGAAGAATCCAACTCGGATGGGCAGCGTTCGCATAATTGCGTAATATCTTCTCATCCAAAATCCCGCAGTGTCTGAAGACAAGGGTATAGGACCAGTTTGTGTTGCCAGTGATGGATCTGAATGGTGGTCTTTAACTGCTGGCCTTTTGGAGAAACTTAGAGTCACGTAACGGGCAATGAAGAGAGCTATGCTCGGAGTTACTTTGCGCGATAGAATCCGGAACGAGGATATTCGCCAAAGAACCAAAGTTACCGACATAGCTCGCAAGGTTTGAAAGTTGAAGTGGCAATGGGCAGGCCACATCGCTCGAAGAAATGACAACCAATGGGGAAGAAAGGTTCTTGAGTGGCGACCGCGAACCGGAAGACGCAGCGTAGGAAGGCCTCCCACTAGGTGGGCCGACGACATTGTAAAAGTCGCGGGCAACCGGTGGATGCAAATGGCAGGTTGTCGTACAGTGTGGCGGTCTAAGGGGGAGGCCTTCGTTCAGCAGTAGACTTCTCCGGGCTAATGATGATGAGCAGTAATATATATAAACTAGAGGTCGCCCGCGACTTCGTCCGCGTACGGAAGAAATTCGGCCCGCTCCCAAAATTCACCACTTTAAATCATCCCGGGCAATTTTTTTAACCTCCCCCCAACTCTACCGACTCTACCAACTCTACCAACTCCCCCAACCTAACCCAAAACAAACATGTGGCTAAAGCATGTCTATCTTTAGACGAGTGTTAGGCACGGATTTGTGGTACGAAATTTGTGAAACATCTGTTCAACACGGGTCTAAGGCTTGCCTAAATCTTTTGTGGTACTGGTTATAATCTGAAATAATAAAAATGCAGGTAAGCACAAAGAATTTCAACCTAAGACAAGAAAACCTCTTAGTGGTACGGAACTCTTGAGAGCGAGACCGACACTAGAAGGTTTTTTTATAAGAACATACCTGATGAGTTCTGAGTAAGTATATTAAATGTGTGTTGGATTTTGAGTTACCTCGATGCAACAAGCCTTACTACTTAGCCGTAGTCCATAGTCGTAAAGACACATTTTATTGCATTGTCAACGGTAACTTAGTCGATTGCTTGTCTGTCACCACCGGTCGTTGCCCCAATTCTATAATAATCAATCGGGGCCGATCGATCGTCATTTATTAAACCCTCACTTGGCGTAGTTACTTTTAAAGTAAACTAGGTAAGCTCATAAGTACGCAAGTTACTGTTACCTACAAACCAATTTCGACTGCAGCTTGCAGTACGTAAATTGACTTAAAAGAAGAAGAAATCTTTTGCAGTAGTAATACTTATTGGTTGTTATTTCGCTCTATATTTTGTGTATTGCGCTATAGCCACTTTTCAACTGACTTCAAAAAAGGAGGTTCTCAATTCGACTGTATGTTTTTTTTGTACGTGTGTTACGCGATTACTCTGCCAATTACGAAATGATTTTGATTTATTTTTTTTGGTTGGTAGGTAATAGAGGTGGTCCCATATTTTTTTTTATCAAAATCGTTTCAGTAGTTTTGTTTTTAAATAAAAATTACTAGAAAATATGTAGATTTCATCCAGGTATTCGAAGTTGAAGTCGGTTGTATTTTTTTAAAGCGTATTATCACTTACATTTATTACTTTGATACAAAGCTTTTCGCACGTAGTTTACCTACAAATGGAATTTAACTTTTTGCTCAGTTTTGTGTTTGGAAACGTGCTATCTAGAATAAAATAAAAATAAATGTTTTTTTATTTTTTCATGACTTTTTAAAGTATTTTTATACCTTTAGGCATTTTGAAATGCTTGAACGAGATAGCTCCCTGCGTTATTCATACAATAAAGTTTATTAATTTATTATGTCTTATTAATAAATTAGTGATGGTAGATGTATGAGATGTATGATGTATGAGATATATGTAGATATATGCCGATAACATGGCATTGCCTTGAACGTGGGATGACTCAATGCATCCCATTTGCCGCAAAATATCATTCATATCCCTTTGTCTTTATATTTAGCGACGGAAATTGATAAATGGCAGCATTAATTATAAATACAATTTAAGATAGGTATTGTTTTCACAACTTTTGTTGTTTAATTATCTTATTTCTACGTAATTTTTAAAGGTCTTTGTTAATCTAAAGTTATGTCACAACAACCCGTTAGAAGAAAACAATGCTCGTTAAAATAACATATGTAAAATACCACTTAATTATTATTTTTTATAAAAAAATAATTAATAGCCTCTCTTTATTCTATACAAGATTGACTTTATCCTTTATTATATGAGTGGTTTAAATAATATATTTTAATTATTAAAATATATTTTTTTGTACTTTGTTTATTATTTTTTGGACTAATTAATAAAAACAATATAAAATATGATATACCGACGTGGTTTTGACACATTTTATTTTATACTCGCGTTTAATTAAACGTGCATATTCCCGTATAAATAAAATAAAATATGATATACCTATATAAAAAATAAATTTAAATTATAATGATATTAATATATTGGGGGGACATTTATTACATACAGCGCCATCAAGCCCCATACTAAGCAAAGCTTGTATTATGGAAACCAGATAGCTGATAGAATACTTATATACTTTTTTTTTCGTAAATATATACTTATAATATAATACATACTATATACATACTACACCCAGACACAGAACAAACATCCATTTACGTCGTTGTACGTCACACACATTTTTGTTCTGGGTGGGGATCGAACCCACGCCCTACAGCTCTGAAGGCAGACATGCTACCAACTGAGCTATAAGGCTGTCAATAATTTTAAAACAAAAAAGTTTTGACTAAAACCATGCATACCTACCATACCTTCAGAGAGGTTGTGGAACTCGCTGCCGGAGTCTGATTTCCCGAAACGTACAATTAGTTAAAATCTAGATCTAGATAAATAAAGATAAAGATAAATAAGTCCCTTCCATGTAAGCGTGCTCTATCCTAAATGGCATATCGGTCAGGGTGCGGTGAAACGAAAATCTATTCTGAATAAGAAAAAGTAAGTTTCCCTAAAATTTTGCACAAAGAAAACCGATGCTTATTGTGCCGAAATTGTGACGAATTTGGCCTCTTGAAACATTTAATTTTAAATATTTTGCTGACACTAATAGCAAATAATGAAGGCTCTTTAAGCCAGATGGCAAAAGCAGACAAAGTTGTGGAATAATTTGCCATATAATGCACATGAAATCTTGGAACAAAAAAACAATAACTAATAATAACTAACACTAATATAAAACAAAAACTAAACTAAACATAAAACTAAACTAATTATTAGTTACATTCTTTACACGGACAAGACAAAAACGGCTTTTCCGTGCTACGAGTAGAGTACGAGTATTACTATTACTATACCATAGTCATGGTAAATACAGTAGGCATGTGACGTAAATGCTGCTGATAGGCACATTTCACTGTAGCTATTGTCGAAGGCAGTTTTGCTACATCATACTTGTCATCAACTTTTCCACAAAAGTCAATACATTTCCCGAATAAAATGTTTAGAGTTTGTATTACATATATTTTTATTCTGTATGCAAGCCACGTCAGAGGCCTTTGTTTGGGTTGCTCTGCCTATACGTATTTACTTAAATCGTTTTGAATTTTATGCATATATATTAAATACTAGAGGTCCCCCGCGACTTCGTCTGCGTGCGGAAAAAATTCGGAACGCTCCCAAAATTCTCCACTTTAAATCATTCCGAGCAAACTCTACCGACTCTACCAACTCCAACCCCCCCCCCCCCCCCAACTTCCAACTTTCCCCCCTTTGAATGAACTACCCAAATATCAATTTTATAACTTCAAAAACAAAGAACTTTCCATACATTATTACACCTCCCCGTACCCCCTAAAATAGTCCCTGTCAAAAAATTTTTGAAAACAGCATTTTTTATTTTAAATGAACTATCCAAATACACATTTTCGTGAATAAAAGTCCAAAAACAAAAGACTCTCATACAAATCCCAGCCCCCCTTGCCCCCTTTAGGGGTCGAATTTCGAAATTCGAGATTTCGAAAAATCCTTTCTTAGTACACCCTCCGCATCGAGACGAATACACCCTCCAAATTTCAAGTCTGTACGACCGGCGGTTTGGGCTGTGCGTTGTCTGTCAGTCATTATGTCAGGACAGAGATTCTAATAGTATTCGATTTTTTATTTTGCCTGTGTCGTTGACCGCATTTAATTGTTAGTCATTTGAAGATTTTCTAACTAAATATTTAATTACAGTATGGTATATAAATGGCGAATTACTAATAATATCATGGAACCTGGAACACCGGACCTGGCAAAAATTATAGTCAGAGTATCCGTAAACGTACTATATAATTATAACTATAATTAAACGTAAAAATAAAACGAAAAACCAAAGTTGTCGGCAATGATTTAGGTAAAGATTTTTCCCCTAAGAGGTTGTTATGGGCAATGTCTAAATGACCTTGGTAAAGGATAGCTAGCAGCCACGAGTAAGAAGGCTGAGGATAAGCGGAAACTAACAAGAAAATAGGAAGAACGTAACAAGAAAATAACAGTCATTACATTAGTGTATGATTGATTGGACTGATTCAAGTTCTACTACCGGAAACAAGTTGTAAGACGCTAATTATAATTGACCAAGCTATTTGTAGATGAAACATCATCTCTTTGAACGTTCCGCTTACGTTCGATGACTTTCCGATCTAGATGTTCTGTCACCTATTCTAGTTTAATTTTTATTTTTGACTAGTTACTTAGTACATACAAGGTTATAAAAAAATATAGGTATATCGAATTACCAAAAATAGACAGAGCGTATTTATGTAGTACGTAGGTATAGGTATTTATTTAAACTAAGTTTTCTTCCCATCATTTTTATTTATTTACATTTTTATATTCGAATTATAAATTCATCATTTTAAAATAAAATGATGTAAAATTAATTTAACAAATCAAATTCAAATCATTTTATTTCGACTATTTTTTCAAGTCATAGTAGTACATTAAAGCATATAAATTGCAATATCATGTCGATACTATTATTATGAATTTAAAATTTAAAATAAATTTTCTATTTTTTTTAAACGCTAGTACACTAGTACAGTACACCTAAGTACGAATTTAATTCGTTACGTAAGAATTGTACCTAAGTTTATCATCATCGTCAACCATTTTTCGTACACTTTTCAGTAGATATACCTAAGCGCGCTGCTTTACTGGTATATGGCTGGCCTTCAAGGTTTCAACCCTAAACCATAAGAAAGGCAACAAAGGCAAATGCAAAAAAAAAAACGAATATTAAAAAAAACTAATGCTTATTTATTATTGTTCAATAAATTTTAATATATTATGTCAAACCTACTTAAATGAAAAATTAATACAAAAAAGAAACCGAATATGCTGAAAAAAAAATTTTCACTCTAATCTCGAATTACATCGAACTAAGCCAACAACAAGATATTATACCGTCTAATGCATAAAACACCAAAAAGTATTTCAAACCTATTTTTGATAAAAAAGTGTTTTGTCTTCTTTTTATAAACTCAAATCATAATTCGAACGAAATTTGACTGAACACTTTTTAACAAAAATAGGTTTGAAATACGTTTTTGCGTTCTATGCATATGACGGTAAGTATTGACAAAAATTGTATAATTGGTAAAAAAATCTGTTTTCAATATTTGTTTGACAGGGACGATTTAAGGGAGGGAAAGGGGGGGCGTGGAATATTGTATGGAAACTTCTTTGTTTTTGAAGTTATAGTGATGAAAATTGATATTTGGGTTGTTTATTCAAGTTGGGTATTTGCTTGGGATGATTTAAAGTGGTGAATTTTGGGAGCGGACCGAATTTCTTCCGTACTCTGACGAAGTCGCGGGTGACCTCTAGTTTATTATTTAATATCCCATAGTAAAAAGCCAGCCTAAAGGTGAAGTGCTTTCCGCATACTTTCACTAGGTACCACCCAAAACTTTTTGCTAATGAAATTCTGTGGGACATTTAAAATGTAGAAAAAATAGTACATTATGATACAAGTGTGCTATATTGATCATTACACTAGAGGCGGTATTAAGCGCGCGAGCCGCAGGCGAGCGCGATAAGGAAGCCGAGAGTGTAATGACTAACATAGCACAAGAGTTCCATACGACTGTTTTCATCACGCTTGCGAGGAAAATCAAACTTTTATTGATAATAATCAACCACATAGCGAAAACGTCAACAATCATTTGCGAAAAATTGCGCCCAAACCAGTAATGCGCGCGCAGGTTGACATTTACTTCAGCGGCATAAGAACTCTTTGCTGGTATTACAAAAAAAAAGTATTACCCGGCTATATTAAGAGTGCTTCGTATACATACGTCTAATTGCAGTCACGTACAAACTTGACTTTACCGGGTTATACCTATTATAGCACAAGTGCCGTAATGTAAAGTAAAAAGCACGCGTGCGTAATAGCTTGGATTATGAGCCTAAAACCGATGTAATAAGATCCACTTTACGAGCAAGTGTGATGAAAAACATTTTAATGCATGTAGCAGATTGTAGCAGGTACTACGAGCATCATTACGAATCCACAAAGGCAACGTGTAAATCCAAAAAAGTCATAATTGTCATGTTTGTATGCCAAACATTAATCTGTATTATCACAATCTTATTATTTAGGTTGTTATTAGATACTATATATTACGCACATAAGTACATAATAGATAAATAATATGATACCTACTTATATAATGTGTAACAAAAAGCTTCAACAATACTGAAGGGTATGTATGTACTCATTGTTATGAATAACTTTTACTATACCTACCTTGAAATCGCGTAACAAAACATCTGCTTTTCCATACAAAAAGTTTCTTGACCTTGGACAAAATGTATGGAACAGCTGAATTTTTTTTCGCGATTTCTTGGTTAGCCCCATAGTAAAGTTGATAAAAATGATTAGTACATAGCCACATACATACCCTACAGTAGTATTGTTAAACCTTTTTGTTATACATTCTAGATACTCTCAAACGCAAGGCAATATAAACAGCAATCACACAACTACCTTGATTTCATGAAAAGACATCGTTGAATCATGATAGGTATAACATTATAAAAAATGTTTAGTTATTGAATAACGTATACAGTGGGTGCCAGGCTGGTGCCAGGGAACGCTACCAAAAAAACGAAAACAGGTGATATACACACGATACAAAAAATATTATGTCAAAAAACGGAGATCATTCGTAAACCTCTACGGTCACCTGTTTTTTTTAAGGAATAGTTTATTCAATACATTTTTTAATATTTTTGAGTCACGTTTAACAAGGCTAGTTTAAAAGTATTATTTTATATTCTGGTTTTAGTTGCTCCAAATGTGGTTATCGGTATGTTCGTATGAGCAATTCGATATTGTTAAAAGTTTTGTCACCAACTAAAACCACAACTAACTAAGTTTTTCACTATTGTGTGTGTTTATTCATCTACATAGGTACTTGCTATTCAATCTACATTCGTATGTATTGGAGGTACAGCTATATTTACCGTTATCGGAGGACATGATAGGCCTTCTAAGGGTATACCTTTACCATGACGGGGGTCAAAGACCCCTACTAAGCACAACATTGGAGAAATGCATTAGTACCTAATTTCCTATACGATAAAACAATTATGAAAACAGGGAACCCTATCAGTCGAGCGCAAGCGGAAACTATTAATCATACATTTTCTCATCGAATATTTATTAATTAAAGTTTTTTTCGAAAGTTTATATCTATACGGGCCAGCTACGAACGATATAACAACTTACTACATAATTTTGTTAATAACTACGCGAGTTTTCGGCTGAGTTGATACACTAAGCTAATTCGACAACTCCAGTTGTACGAATCACAATACAAAGTTTTTTAACTAGTGATGGGCGGTCAAGATTCTCTCGGGATGGTAAGAGTAAAGCTTGTCCATAACCATTACAGCCGTACCCAGTTCTAAATAATTATACATAACATCATGACCATTGCATTGCATTGTTCAGTAATTAGGCTAATAGGCAATTTTACAAATGTCATGCTGCACTTTTATCTGTTTTGGCGCTACGCCAAGAGCGATATTTATACAAACTTTCCTTTGTTATATCCATTGTACTCGTCGATACGTTCGAAATTATTTTGAAAGGTTATTATAAGAAAGAAGTAAATCGTATTAAAAATACGAAAATACGATCGTATTAAAAATACGATTTACTTCTTCCTTAGTAGTACTTTCAGTACTAACAACTGTGTAGCAAAATTACTCGGTGCTGATAATTTTGTAGGTACCTATATGTATTTCTAATAATACAGAACTACCTTTCCTCTTCCTGTAAGCAAAGTGTATAATAGTACATTATGATACGAGTGTGCTATGTTGGTCATTACACTAGAGGCGGTATTATGCCTTATGGTGATAAGGAAGCCGAGAGTGTATTGAAACATAGCACAAGAGCTTCATACGACTGTTTTTGTCACACTTGCGAGGAAAAAACTTTTTTTTTTATAATAGTCAACCACACAGCGAAAACGTCAACAAACATTTGCGGAAAATGGCGCCCAAACCAGTAATGCGCGCGCAGGTTGACATTTACTTCAGCGGCATAAGAACTCTTTGTTGGTATTACAAAAAAACTGTAAGTATTACCCGGCTATATTAAGAGTGCTTCGTATACGTACGTCTAATTGCAGTCACGTACAAACTTGACTTTACCGGGTTATATCTATTATAGCACCATGTTCCGTAATGTAAAGTAAAAAGCACGTGTGCGTAATAGCTTGGATTATGAGCCTAAAACCGATGCAATAAGATCCACTTTACGAGCAAGTGTGATGAAAATAATATTATTTACTATTACTTAGCACGCTTCAGGAAGTTTCTTGTTTAGGCCTCTGAAAAATAACAAAGCCGTTACGGAGCTGAGTGGAATATAGAAATGCTATCTTTAGCTCAACAAGTTTTAATATTTGCACAATGAATGTAGTGTAGCTTATTTTAGCTTATTTTCATTCCGAAAACTGAAAAGTTTGCGAAGATTAGCGATTGAAACTGCGGAGTGATTAGAGAAGAGGGAGAGATTTAAACGAAAAGATTGCTGACATCTGATTTGGCGTTTAAGGCCCTTGGGAGGTTTGTTAACTTACATCTGTCTGATAGACAACACTGATACATTCAATTTCAAATAAATACATTACAATATTAAGGATAATTGCTAGGGCTTGAAGGTTGTGGAAACACGATAGCAAAAAAAAACTAAATAAAAAAAATTGGTACGGAGTTACATCTAAATCACAAATTTTAAACTTGATAATCTACTAATTATTCTTATTGAGTCTCTTACTGATCTTGAAACTTGCATAACAATTGAACTGATTATAAGGGAGGGCTTGAATGTTTTAAATTGTAAAATTAACTAATACGAGATGTAATACCTAAACTATGAGCTTTGGAAATTGTAACCAGTTTAACTGAGACCTTTCCGCCGCCCGGCCCAGAAAAAGGGGGGTAAAATGAGCTGAGGTAGGGTACACTCTTAACATTGCTGAACAGCGCTATGTACAAATATTTGTAATGTATAATGTAGGCCCAACCTAGACTGTTGTCATTACTGTTGCTGTGCCGTCGACATTTGGCGAGACGTCTCACTTTTTAACAAAAAATACTGTAATTGTAGTACTAATTACGTATGCAGAGTCATTTGTATCACTGAATAGCTACCAACCTCTTAAGAACAGAAACATACAACTTTGTTTTCCTTTATTTTTCTTAGCGAAACAGAAAACAGATAGGTACTACGTATTTTGTGGCGAAACTGACTCGGCAGTCCGTACCTTTAGTCATCTATGTATGTTATCAACAAGGTCCCAGTCAAACTACAAGCGAAAGTCGCCACAACTTTACTAGGTCATGACTTGGACTCGACCTTCACTAGTGTCGTGTGACTAACTGTGATTTCATGACATATTTGACTTGATAATACAACATAAACTTAAACATTCATATACTTGACTCTGGCAGAGTGCATGACGTGCGTTGCCAAAGAAAAGAAAAAACAGCGCTGTTTTGTTTAATTCTGCAATGACTTCAAAATTGCCAGAATTAAAAAAACAGCTGTTCCAAAGAAAATGTCTCTCAAATAAAAATGTTTCTTTCTTGCATTTATTCATTCGATCCGATGCGACTGGGTCTACGTATGTAGGTATGAAAAGTACGTATTATTTATTTAGAGTAGGTATTATTACAATCGTCATAAATTACGTAGGTAAATGATCTTTCCTGATAGGCCGACTGGAAGCTAAATGAACTATTGAACTAACCAACACAAATAATTTTCCTCTTTTAAGTGGGTTTCCCTTTCGCAAACTATAATTATTTATTAATGTCACTATTAATTTTAGAAGATCCATATTTTTCTACAGGATTTATACGGATCTTCTCAGACGCATAAATTTAATGTTAAATACGATGTTTGTTAGAAACATTTCGAATTGCATTTTTGTGTTTATAGTCAGGTAAAGAACTGTAAACAAGTATGTTAGTTTTTACCGGGTCTAAGGACGACTGCTCTCTAAAACGCTATCTGCCCGCCTAGGTTGATTTCGATGGATTGATTGTGTTGACTTGTTAATTTTGAACGATTTGCAAGCGCTGGGCCCGTCCATTCTATTATCACCGTCGCTGGCTTTATCACGTTCCCGCGCGGGGAAAGACCAATTAATGCGGCACGTGCTATAGATAGCAATGGAGGCTTAGGAATAGATCGATGTGGTCATGATCTCACCAAATATCTTATCAGCCCTCCGCTTGCTTGGTTTGTGTATATTATACTCGAAGCGTCATTTAGTAAAACTTTTTCGTAAATATTCGCAATGATAAGTACAAAGGCGTCCTTTCAGGTCAGTCGTATATTTCCGCGAACCCTATATAAGCGAATTGATTCGTATAAATGCCTATTGTTTCCCTTGGCTATCGCGTTGTGGTATATGACGGTTATCTGCACCTAGCAGTATTATATATATCAATTTGTAGTCAAAGCGACCGCGAGGATGACCACACTGCCAATGTTAGAGTATAAATGTTTTTTTTTTTATTGACTCATTAAAAAGTTAACTCGCAACAACACCAATCATCGAAAATAAAATGTTACTGTGTGCACCAAATAACGAAGTTAAGTATATACATTTTAGTACAGAGCTAAAATGTATATTCTATACAAGCATTTTAGTTTCATGTTAGACAGGGAGGGCAATAGTGGCTAATGACGTCAACGTAAATGATTCCAAACAAATTCTATAAATACGTGTTTTGCTATGCCAATATATAATATAAAATATATAATGGGGAGCCATTACCTTTCTAGCAAAACTTCTCAAATACTTTGATTTTCTATTACTTTGTGCTTTGAACGCTTATATTTCTGAAAACTTTACCAGCCGAATTCATAAATTTGTTCGATGAAAATAAATAAATAAATATAATACATTTTTATTTTCATCAAATTCAGTTAGACTCTCCTATTATTTTTAATAATTGAAACAATGTAAAGAATAAATGTATCGAAATGATCCGCAAAAAACAGCTAACAAATTGGGTTGCCTGGAAGAAATCGCTTAAGGTGATTAGGCCGCCCCTTGTACTGCCAAATAATGTACCTACCTTGATTATTTGTAAGTTGTTCTATATTTCTGGTGTGCAATAAAGATGATTATTGATTATGTGATTATTTTAATCTGTATTTATCAAAGCAGGTCGAATAATTTGATAAGCTGCAATTTTATTGGACCAATAAGTTAACTGATTTAATTTTTGATAACTAACCGGAAACTCTTCTGATGATTGACTGATTAGGACAAATACAGGGGGTATTTTTTCTTATTATTAAATAAATAAATAAGTATGAGGGCATTTTACACACAGCGCCATGTAGCCCCATACTAAGCAAAGCTTGTATTACAGATAGCTGATAGAATACTTATATTTTTACTTCAATTTTTTTCGTAAATTCATACTTATAATACATACTGCACCCAGACACAGAACAAACATCTATGTTAGTCACGTTTTTTTTGTATTACGTACTAAGATTTGTACATCATTCATCATTTGCCAATAAATAAACGTTTTTATGAAACGATTTTTTTCTCGCGCTGTTTGGCTCCGTAGTAAAAGTTGTTCAATAGTCCTTAAGTACAACCATGCTTATAGCTCTACAGCTATAATGAATTTATTTTATTTAATAATACTATTAAGTAATACATTTACCTTTACCTTTACTATTATTACCTTTGATGTAATAATATCTTTTGATTTGACATAATAATGTATGTAATGTGTATCTTTTTGACATTTAGCTATTTTTAATATTTGTAATTATTTCAAAATAGTTTGACTAATTGAATAATTAATTGAAATGTAAATGACCTGTAACTAACTGTTACCAATAAAATGATTATGATTATGATTATTATGATTAGCTCTGTATATAAATTACTGACCTTTAATTTACACCATAGCCATTTAAATAGACATGTTTGTGATTATTTAAGTTCATATTTAGAAATAAAACAAAATACTAAATACGATTTGAAGTTCTATGATTGTTTACGGGATACTTACCGTGATTATGTTGTGAAACAAGTTTCCGATATTTCGACGCTAGTACGATATGACTACCTAATCTATTTAACAAATACGAGCAAGTTTATTTCCTTAAAGTGAGTACAAATGAATATTTCAACTGAGATATAAAACAAAACAGTGTTAAAAATAATAGAAGCATACCTACCTACAAAAACGAACGAATTAATCTAAACCTCTAATATTTTAATTAATTAAAAATTAATTTCAATTAATTAAAAATGAAATTTAATTAATTTAATTCATCTTAATCTAAACCTAAGTACAACAACTGTAAATGTTTCTTCAACCAATAGACTAAACCTACCAAACTATAAATCTACTTAACCTATTACACAAAAAATTGGATTGTCTAGATACTCAAAAATAAAATGGGTAGCATCTTACCACGTTAGTTACCTTCGATCTACAACCGTAAACCAGCTTCCATTCGGGATGCTCCTTCCACCGGGTGCTTCAAAACCAAGCTCAGAGCGTGGTTACAAGAGAATTTGTTTTATGACATTGAAGCTTATTTTAAAATAAGAGATTATTAACGTATTTTTATAATTATTATTTCATTTTACTGTTTTTTTTTTGTGACATACTTGAAATGAAATTTGACTTGTAACTTTGGTGTTATAAACTATTTGTATTTGTATTTGTAACTAATCCGCCGTACCGACGAGATAACCCAAATAGGTAGAGGATGGGGGTTTAGATTACTAACTGTTTAGCATGGCTTCCTTTACTGTAACATAACACCGAGTGGCTTCATAGATATGTACATAATATAATATAACCACATGAAAAACGATACAGTGGCTTTCATTTTGTCTTGTTGGTTAAGAGGGAACACGGTCTGAGATTCTCCATACAAATATATTCCCCTATTTTCTTCCTGGAAAATATTATAACTAAAATATTATTCCCTATTGCCATTAGAGCAATAATTTTAAAATCTAGGTGATTTTTTTTTCAGCAACTAATTGTTAAAAACAACACATAGCCAAAATCTTAAAATCTTCTTAGTGATTTTTGGAGGGTTTTTTTACCTATATACATTTTAGCTCTGTGGAAAGGGTCAGGTATATTTTTTTTTGATTGCTCTAGCTAGAGGCATTATCCAGGACGAAAATAGGGTAATACATTTGCTTGGAGAATCGCAGACCGGATTCCCTCTTAAGGTTCAGACACTGACACCACAGTAGCTTAATAAGTGTGTAATAAAAAGGTCCAACAATACTGAAGGGTATGTACTGTATGTACTCATCACTATGAACAACTTTTACTATGGGGCCTACCTTGAAATCGCGAAAAAAAACTGCTGTTCCATACATTTTGACCAAGGTCAATGAACTTTTTGTATGGAACATAATTTTTTTTTCGCGATTGGTAGGTCCCATAGTAAAAGTTGTTCTTAATGATGAATACATAAATACGCTTTAGTACTGTTGAACCTTTTTGTTACAGATTGTATAAACAACTTATTGATTAACAAATTATTGACCTATGCAAACAGAGGAATGTTATTAAGTTTAACGTAGGTACAGGTATTTTTTTTATTAAAAAATTAAAAATACTACGTATATGTCTGTGGCATCTTAGCTTCCAAACGGATGAATCGAATTTGTTTTTGTTGTAGTGGTAGGACTCTACTGCGGAGTCCGCCTGGGGAAGTACCACCTTTGCCAGTTATTCAACCGCCAATCAGTAGTATGCAAGCATGACTGTGTTCCGGTTTGAAGGGCAATATTACCAGAGAAGTTGCTGGCTATGAAGAGATTTAACATCTAATATCTCAGGGTGACAAGCGCAGTGCAGTGAGGCCAGGATTGTGTTCGCAAGTTCACAATTCTGGCTCTGCTACTGTTAGTGGCTGGCGTGACGCTTACCACCAGGTGAAAGTCATGCTTGTCTCGTACCTTGACAGTATAAAAAAATATATTTGGAAGATGCATTGCATTGATAGAGAGTGTTTTAAGGAACGTCGCACACAGAATAAAGAGTCTAGGCGGCGGTCGCGGAGAAGGCACATCTCTTCTAGTTTTTTTCTACTCCACTATTTTTTATGAATGTCTAAAGCTTTAAGGGGTCATTGTACTCATCATTATAAACAAGTTTTCCTATGCGGCCCACAAAAATCGCAAAAAAAGAAGCTATTCCATACTAAAAGTTCATTGACCTTGGACAAAATGTATGGAACAGCTGTTTTTTTTCGCGATTTCATGTTTGACCCCATAGGAAAAGTTGTTCATAATGATAAGTACAATGACCCCTTAAAGTTTTAGACATTCATAAAAAATAGTGGTGAATCAACATCAACATCAACAGCCGGAAGACGTCCACTGCTGGATGACGGCCTCTCCCTTAAAGGGAGGTGTTGCCATAATCCCCACGCTTGGCACGGTTGGCAGGTTGGTAGTGGTGCATAGATAGGCACAATCAAATTGGTAAGTGCACATGAACTGCAGAGCAAAAAACAGGTAGTTACCATCAGTCTATTCTGCTATTTGTTCACTAGAACATATAGGGAAAATAACACATCTGTTCTACCAATACAAAAAGTAGGAAAAAGCCCGGTTGTTCAATTTCGCAAAATAAAAATGTAATTATCTATATATATAAAAAGCTCTTACAAAGCTCTGTCCTGACTGATTGACTGACTGACAGACTGACAGATAATGCACAGCCCAAACCGCTGGAAACCGCTTGAAATTTGGAGGGTGTATTCGTTTCGATGCGTCCCCTACGCAGCATGTTATAAGAAAGGATTTCGAATGATTTCGATTTTCGTAATTCGACCCCTAAAGGGAAACCTTTGTATGAAAGTCTTTTGTTTTTGGACATTTAGTCACGAAAATGTGGATTTGGATAGTTCATTTATAATAAAAAATGCTGTTTTAAATATTTTTTGACAGGAACTATTTAAGAAGGGGGGGTGGAATTTTGTATGGAAAGTTCTTTGTTTTTGAAGTTATAGTGATAAAAATGGATATTTGGGTAGTTCATTCAAAGCTAGGGTTTAAAAAGTGGTGTATTTTGGGAGCGGGCCGAATTTCTTCCGTACGCGGACGAAGTCGTGGGCGACCTCTAGTAAAAGATAAAACCTTCAAGTTCATCGAAAGTTTTCACGCTTGCCCGTGATTTCGAATTATTTTAAAACTGCTGATATAAATAGCCCATACATTCATAAGAAATATAGGCATAAAATAATTTGCTGCGATTAAAAATCCTTGTAGTTCACTTGATTGAACCGTTTGGACATCAAATAGCACCAAATAAGCTTACTTGTCCCTACTATATTAGAAGAGTTATTAAAATAAAATAAAGCTATTGCGAGCAATTTCTTTAAATATTACTATTCCCGCCTATTTTTCAACCGGAAGGAGGTTCTCAATTCGATTGAAAGTTTTTTTTTTTACGCGGTTACTGTCCCAATTATGAATTGATTTTGATGTTTTTTTTCCTTGGTAGGTGATGTTTCAGAGGTTTATCGAAATCGGTTTAGTAGTTTGGTTTTTAAATCAAAATTACTGGAATAAATCAAAATTATTGGAAAATATGATGTCATCGAGGTAGACAAAATTGAAGTAGGTTGTTTTTTTTAAGCGTATATTATTATACATCTAGGTATCTAACCTAACACAATTACCTAGCCTAGTAAATTGAATTATGTAAAAAACAATTTCATTTAAAAATCTTTTTTAAAAGAATCACCAATCTCATAAAACTAATAACACCTTACACGTACTTATGTATAATTATTAGTAAGTATCATCATCATCATCATCATCATCATAATCAGCCTGTCATAGTCCACTGCTGGACATAGGCCTCTCCCAAGGCACGCCACTCAGCCCGATCTTCAGCTATCCGCTTCCAACCACTGCCAGCTGTCCTACGTATATCGTCACTCCATCGAGTCTCAGGACGTCCCTACGTTTGCCGATACGTGGCCTCCACTCTAGAACACGTCTACCCCAGCGGTTATCGGTTCTGCGACAGATATGACCAGCCCACTGCCATTTAAGTAGTAAGTATAAAAATGTGAAAATATTATCAACCAAGTAATTCGCCATTACAAATATAACAAAGGCTGTGAATTTCCAAAGAAAGAAGGAAAATAAAGAGGGCTGCAAGTAGGTGGTGAAGAAAACCTACAGAAGCGACATTAACAAGAACTAAGTAAAAATCTGAAATCCCGCGTGGCTTTTATATTAGTTGAGCGGGTATTGTATATGAATTCAAAGATAAAGTTTTATACGAAAAACAATCCACATAATAAGTAATATAGATAAGTACCTACAAGTAGAAAAACCATACAAATTAAAGTTTGACTTGCCAAGGTAAATACATTCATTTAAGTAAGTACGGGTAGTATGTAAGGGTAACCGCTGAGCAAAGGTCATTACAGATTCGATCCCAAAATCCAAACGACCTCAGAGTCGACCCAGACGTAGTACGAGTACTATTATTTATTCTGTGTCAGACGAAGGTGGCATGACGAGTTGAACTCTCACGTCACGACAACCACTGGGCGACCAAAGCCAAAGACCAAATTAATAATGAAATAACATTTTTTTTTTATGTAATTTATTAAATAAAAATACAATACTTATATAACATTTAAATTGTTTTTTTTATTTCGTCAACAGCTATAAGACGTCCACTGCTGGACGAAGGCCTCCCAATAGAGGGGCGTTGCCATAATCCCCACGCTTGGCAGGCGGCTTGGGCATCGCAGACTGCTCACCAGCGTTACCCAAGAGGATGCTGCTGCCCGTTCTCCGGTGGGTCTGGGGACATACCCAGGTCCCAGGTTTTATTATTTATTTATTTAAATTTAAATAAATTCAAAAAAAAAATTGCCTGGATGGACCAATTGGAGCTGGGTATGTCTTTAAACTGCAACCAGACCCACCGGAGGACGGCCAGCAGCGTCCTTTTGGTTAACGGTGGTGAGCATTCTGCGATCCCCAAGCCGCCTGCCAAGCGTGGGGATTATGGCAACACCCCTCTATTGGGAGGCCTTCGTCCAGCAGTGGACGTCTTATGGCTGACGATGACGATGAGCCTGGAAAGAGGGAACGGCCTTTGCCCAGCAGTAATATACTCCAGGCTGAAAATAATAAATAAGTACCAACTTATTTTTTTTACTTTGTTTATTTATGTAGGTACTTAATTACTTACCTATCCTAGATTAAAAGGACTAAAATGCTCATTCTCACCAACGGGTCTTATTAAAACAAATTCATGTGGTCAATTAATAGCCGTTGAGGAGTTCCATTAACCAACCTCAGGATCCATCATCATTCAGGTGATACCTAATGGTCACCAAGACCACTTCTTAAAAAAACATATGAGCCCAAACTCGCGGGCTTAGTTTCCCTGTCTAGTCCAACAATTTTAGTTCCATCGTTAGATTAGCTCGTTGGCACCATATTTTTGCAACTTTTTTTTGCCGAGTAATACCTGCAAATTGCAAAGCTACCAACCAAATTACCATACCATACGGCTTATATCAACTTTAAGATTTATTTTTAATGACAGCCCTTTGACTATAATAGGTATCATTGACAGCCCCGATCGCGGCAAACCTTGGAGGACTCTCTAAACCAGAGCTTTATACAATCCTTTCTTGTGTGAACAATTTGTACCCAATAAATAAATGAGACCTTGGAAGAGTCAGCTCTCCAATGAAAAACCGATAAGAGTGGCTTTATCAAATTTTACATGGAAATCCGAAAGTTTTCCGTTGAAATACAAGGATGACAGAAAATTTAGGTTACTTTAGGATTCCGTGTCCGAAGGGTATCAACGGGAGTCTTTTTTTGTTTCTCGATCAGTAAATCTGGGGTCCGTGCCCTTTGTAACTTTTTTTTAAAACTTATACTTAACATTTAAACCAAACAACTTTTGGAACCTTAGTACTATTTTCAACGTACGAGTAAGATTGCATTAAAAATAAAAAATGTTAAAATAGCAAGAGCTTGCTCTATATGCACATCAAGGCACCAAACTTGATGTGAATATAGAGAGCTGAACCAGAATAGCAATTAACTTCGAGTCGGCCTCTCACTACGGATTCCCAAAAGAACAAAAAAAACGCAATATATTGTGGTACGAAATATTTTGACTAACCAATTTTGCGCTTGACTGTGTACCCACTAGTAGCTTTAACACGCTAAGCGTGAATAGATGTTATTTTTTAAAGTTTGAATGTGGGTCCAGTTAACCAATAAAAAACAGAAAGGAAAAAAAAGTGGTCAAGTGGGTCCGCGGGTCCAATGGCGAGCGGGTCCAGCTGACCGAAGACTCCGAATCCCTTGGCGCGCGATCCCGACTTGTATTTGATTGTTTTCATTTAAAACAACCCTAAAACTTTCAGATGAGAAGGCAATAAGCTGTCTCGTCACGACGTTACACATTTCGGAAAACATAATACACTCACAATACCTTGATACGCATACATTCACGTTTTCTGATGAAAACAGGCAGAGATCGCGTGTCTGATCTGAGTGTTTTGAATACTCGTACAGAAAGGTGACACCTAATCTATACGCTGTCAAAGATCAAGTATGCATCTAGATTACCGATTCCGCACGCTCCATACTCGTATTCACAATAGACGTTTGTTCCAAAGATAGTTATATCTTACAATAAGCTGATCCCAAAGGTCGCCGACGGCGTAAAGGCATAGAGTTTTCTAGATAATTACCTAGCACAAAATTTTGCTACATGAATTGCTGAAGCATTATTAAAATATACCTACAGCTTAGGTATGGATCCTTCAAAAGAGTTCGGATTAATACTCAATATTCAATTATTTATTGTATCATTTATGTAACACATATATCAAAAGTAACAATCTATTAATCTAGTGATATATATGTCTTCTAATACTGTCTACAGGAGCACGGGTTGCTTTGATAAAGGCTTAGCCTAGTAAAGCGACCAGTTATTTTCAGAAAAATACATTTTAAATAAACAATTTTCATTTTCATTGATGTAATTCACGGAAGAGGAAAAATACTTCTAAAATGTGATGCAATTATTATTTTAATAAGTTTTAACGAATGGCACGAATATTTGACTTCTCTTTATATCTGTAGTTCCCGTTTTGTAACTTAGAACACATAGTATGTACCCAAACCGTAGCTACTGTTAAAGTGACTTTTTGAGGAAAAAAATCTTAGGTCCTTCTGTGGTCGGGAAAGATTTTTTTTAAACAACCCTTATACAAAACTGGTCACGTGTATTGTAATATTTTAGGGGACTAATATTTTTCTCTCGAAGTTTTTTTACTTTAACTCCTTTACTTAATAATAAGTATTTATATAACGACTAGAAACATCCTGTACAATTAAATTACATACACTTTATGAGTACTTAGGTAAATAATAATACACCCAGTACCAAAGCAAACATAATACTTGTCGAAGTTGTACAGAATGGTTCGCAAAATAGTGTCGTGTGTATTATTTTATCACAAAATGACGCGTTTGATCCGAGCTAGTTAGTGTTTATCTACCTTCTTGAATACGGCACACTTTGCGAGTAAAGAGGTTGTGGAACGTTCACATGCGGTTTCAGAGATAAATATCACTAACTTTCGAAATACAACTCATGTGAAAAGACATTTGAATTGTTCAAAAGTTGAGCCCTAAGACCCTAGATTCCAGGAAAAGTCAATGTGTCAATGATACAACTGTGTGAGTCGGTTAGTGATTTCGCAGGCAAGTACTGCAAATAGTGACTGCACTTTTTATTCATTTCGTAAATAGTTTTATAATTAGAATTTCCTAGTTCTGGTTGGAATAATCACAGAATGGGTTATTATGAAAGATTTCTGAGAAGTAATAAAATATCACCAAAAACTAGGGTGGTCCTCAATGATTTCTAACCTAATCAAAATTAAACTCATTTAAGGGAATCACAACTTATTATATTATAGCGTAACGGAACCCTCGGTCCCTGAGATAGACTTGTAATTGGCTGGTTTTTTAATTCCATCTTTTTACTGTTTGCAAGAAAAACACTCTAGCATCTAGAACCTGTACCTATCTGTAAAGCCCTTTTTTCTCTTCCGAAAAAGACTGCGCCCTTGTTCAACACTGTCAGTTGGTGACAGTGTAGCACAGGGTTAAGGACCTTAATAATTATATTATTGTTCTTGCGATAACTATGTCCCTTCGCACATTTTTTAAGATATAAATTCAATGAAAAAAAACAGAATGATGAAATAAAAAAGTGTATGCATGCATCGACCATAAGATTGCAAATGTATTAAAGAAATTTTCTGACAGTGACAAACAGACAGGGTTTAGCTCACAAATTGAAAATCACTGAATTTTTCATCAGCGACGCGTTAGGAACAATAAATATGAAGTATGAATGTTATCGTGCCGTCTGCAACAGATACGAGTAGTACATTACAGTCCTTGTAGAGTCTACTTCACTTGTAATCGAGACACCGGTGTGGTTGGACGTGTTTACAGATAATTTTGTGTTGCCCAGTGCTAGCGCATGTGAGTTTTCTTTTCTTTATTTTTTTTAATACATTTTATTAGTTGCTTAGCACCACAGTTTCCTGGGTCCGTACCATTTGCCAAAATCTTACCATTTTTTATTAACTTATACATAACTTAAAAATTAACGACTTTACAAAAGGAATATATATATACTGGAAAACATATTCTACTTATTACTAGCTTGCGTATATACACTGAGCAGCCCAGCTGCCACATAATAATACTTTAGTGACATAAAATTATGGTTAATTGATAGAAATATGTAAAATATTTATATTACAGTACCAGTAGGTTATATAGTGGTATATATTACTGTATTACCTATACTACTTATTACTGCATTATATTACTGTGTTCCGGTTTGAAGGGCAATGTTAGCAGAAAAATTACTGGGTATAAAGAGATTTAACATCTAATATCTCAGGGTGACGAGTGCAGTGCGGCGCAGGATTGTGTTCGCAAGTTAACAATTCTAGCACTGCTACTGTTAGTGACAGGCGTGACGCTTACCACCAGGTAAAAGTCTTGCTTGTCTCGTCAAGTGAATGTATTTTTTTTTTAATACGTCACTTAAAAAGTATATGTTTTATATATAATCTATGTATATAAAAGCGAAAATCACTCACTCATATATATATATAATATATTCACTGACTAAACACGAAATCTCGAAAACTACTTGATCCCGAAGCTGAAATTTAGCAGGTAGGTGGTTTATAGGTAGGAGACTAATGACAGATTTTGCGACCAGGCTGTTTAAGGGGGTTAAATAGGGGATGAAACTTTCCATGGAAGTTCTTTGTTTTTGATGTTATAGTGATAAAAATTGGTATTTGCGTAGTCCATTTAAAATAAAATAAGATGCTATTAATATTTGTTGACAGGGATGATTTAAGAGGGAGAAACGGGGATGTTACTTTAGAAGGCTAAACACGAAATCTCGAAAACTACTCAAACTCTGAAGCCAAAATTTTGCAGGTAGGTAGTTTATAGTTAAAAAACGTCAGCTCAGAACGGATTTTGCGACAGGGAAGAATTAAGGGGGTGAAATGGGGATGGAACTTTCTATGGAAGTTCTTTGTTTATGAAGTTATAGTGATAAAAATTGCTATTTGGGTAGTCCATTCAAAATAAAATATGATGCTCTTAATAGTTTATGACAGGGATGATTTAAGGGCGAGAAACGGGGGAACATACTTTATACGGAAAGGTCTTTGTTATTTAAGGTATAGTGATGAAATTTGAAATTTGAAGATAGATATCCACACTATGATATTATAAATACGAAAGCTTAGTACAGGACACCCTGAGACTCGATGGAATGACGATATCTAAAGGTCAGGCTATCACAGTAATATTATAAATGCGAAAATGTATCGGTGTCTGTGTGTGTGTGTATGTTTTTACTTCTTCATGCCAAAATGGCTGAACGGATTTTAATTAAACTCGGAATAGAGGTAGCTTATATCGCGTAATAACATATAAGCAATTTTTGTATTCTTTTATTCGTCGTTTTTCATCATCACGTGTGTGGAACTGCGGGCACAGCTAATATTACATACATAATATGATAACGAATTGATAACCTCCTTTTTTTGTGTCGCAATTTTTTAATGTTTTAGTTCAAAATAAGTATTTACCCCGTGCGAAGCCGGGACGGGTCAGCTAGTACTTACATAAATATTTTTATACTAACCGTATCAATAAATAAACTAAATATTTTCACAAATGAAATCAAATTTGGTACAAATGTAAATAAATAATAATATACAAAGGCCATCACTATAAGCGGCGTTTTAACCTTTTTGTAAATAGTTTCTTAACAAACTTCTACTGTTATTCTATTGCTATTTGGTTAATCTTGTCATAACATCCACTAATTATCTCTATTTTGTTGATAACTAATTATGTAAAAATAATAATATTGCGGCTATGATAATACAAACGCGATAACGTCTTTGTATATATATCATCATGATATGTATCATAATATGATACAAATTGGTCATTACACTAGATGGGGTATTATACGGAATAGGTACGATAAGGAAGCCGAGAATGTATTGAAACATAGCACAAGAGTTTCATATGACTGTTTTCATCACACTTGCGAGGTAAAAACAAACTTTTTTTGATAATAATCAACCACACAGCGAAAACGTCAACAAACATTTACGGAAAATGGCGCCAAACCAGCAAAGCGCGCGCAGGTTGACATTTACTTCAGCGGCATAAGAACTCTTTGTTGGTATTACAAAAAAACTGTAAGTATTACCCGGCTATATTAAGAGTGCTCTGTATACATACGTCTAATTGCAGTCACGTACAAACTTGACCTTACCGGGTTATACCTATTATAGCACAAGTGCCGTTATGTAAAGTAAAAAGCACGCGTGCGTAATAGCTTGGATTATGAGCCTAAAACCGATGCAATAAGATCCACTTTACGAGCAAGTGAGATGAAAATAATTTTATAACACTACATACATAGCATTGTTTTTATACATAAAGAAGTTTAATCTGATGTAAGCTAAAGGCTTAGGACATTTTCCTTACGCATGTGGCCTACTAGTAGTACAATTTTCCTACACTTCCTTGTACTAGGCAGCGTTGCCAATTTGTGGGGAATTCCCCAAATTGCGGGGAATCCGGATTCGTGTGGGGAACAGTGCGCGATAGTTTTTATATTTTAAGTCTAAATGAACACAGTACCACCCGCGTGTTGTAGACATTCCAAAAATACGTACATAAAAGCTACTGGGGAAAGTGCTCAGTTTTAATAATCCCGCCAGACAATAGTTTTGTTTCCAAATCTAAAAGTTGCGAGCCGGTAATTACTCGTGTCGTGCTTCCATTTGCTACCGCATCCGTGGAGGGGAAGTTCAGTGGCGTAAATAATATCAAAACAGCAAACATAAATAGACAACACAGAGATACGATAAATTACTATTACTGTCTTTAATGGTATTTACAAGTTGACACCAACAAAAAAAACTTTGATTTAAAAGTATGGCACAAAAGCTTGAGTAAAAATCAATAAAAACTGCTTGAATTTCACATTTGCGTAATTTTGTTATATGTGGGGAATTTGTGGGCAATTGGGTTTTTTTCTCCCCATATTTGGGGAATTTCGCCTCAATTTTCGGGGAATTAGGAAAACAGGCATTGGCAACGCTGGAACTAGGCCAAATATTCACATGCTTTTAAAAAATCTCTAGTTGTATCCTAGTTTATTTACATAGAACTAGGCCAAATATTCACATGCCTTTAAAATATCTCTAGTAGTATCCTAGTTTATTCACAGATAATATTATAAATACTGTACGTATGATGATGCCATTTTGTTTTCTTCAGTTTTCACGGAAACAGAATACTTTGAAAGGAATATTATTGACTTTACCTACTACTTTACTTTTTTAAATATTACAAACTTTTATTTTACTTTTATTAAGTTTATAAAACACTTTTTAAAATATTGTGCGTTTGCTCTTATTTTTAACCGACTTCAAAAAAGGAGGCTATTCTCGATTTGGTTGTATTTTTTTAATATTTGTTTTTTCATTACACTATCAGTTATTGTTTTTGAAGAGATATACTTTAAAAAGACAGGATATACTTTTAGATTGGTCCCATAGTAATTTCATCAAAATCGGTCCAGTAGTTTGGTTATTAAATCAAAATAACAGAAAAAAAATATCATCCAAGTAAACGAAATTGAAGTCTGTTTTTTTTTAAGTTGTTGTTATTATTATCTGACTTGAAAATAATTATTTGCGCTGTTTGTTTGGCTTTTCCTTTTTTTCTTTGCACACGTCATTTCCACTCTTCATACGTCATATTCTTCCTGCCAAATTTTAAGTACATGTAGATAGCTCTTTATAGTCGTGTCTGAGATATATTGGCGATAGAATGGTGAACCAGTCAGTGTTTACTATCACACCACCAGCACTGTCTTTACCATAAGGGCACAACGGGCCCGTGCCCAAGGCCCCCATCGACAGGGGCCCCGAAGGATCGACAATTTCTTTCACATTTAAGTATTCTCAATACATGTTTGTCGGGCATAGTAACAGTGAGCACCTGGGTCGAAAATAAAACTTACTTTTGTCTTAAAATTGAAGTCAAAACTATGTAGAATTAAGACAAAATCAAGTCAATCTTTACCTTTTTTCTTTTAGAAGTATAAGATTTCCATAACATTTGACTTGATTTTGACTTATTTAGCTGTAGAAAAATGTTAACACAATTAGCTTTCTTTAGTTTCCAAAAGGGCCCCAAATTCTTGTGTGCCCGGAGGCCACAGCATAATTTAAGACAGCCTTGCACACCACACTTAATAATAGGTATGATATTCGTTTTTTGGTACTTACATACGAAAAATGAAAATATACAAATCATATATTCTGTACCTAACATTCGTATTAATCACCAAAATAATTTCATAACAGTCATGACATGTACAATGTACATTATGAGAAAACGTTTAGGTACTCGCCTGGATGATCCAAAAAACCATGACTTGCAAAATGATATGCAGATTTCGTAATCTTGTGAAACCACGTACTAGGTAGTTAAACTATACCCACGCCTGTAGGTATGTACTTACTTATTTATAACGCTGAAGGTACATGCCGTCTGTTTAAATTCCATTGAAACCTAGCATGCTGATTTCTAGCCTTCTTTCTTGTGAGTTTATTGTCTAAATCCCTTAAAAAATAAACCGTTGACGCGCCTTACAGTCGCAAGGCGTGAGTTCTATCCTGGGGCCTTATTTTTGAATCGTGCTCATAGTTGCGCATTCGAAAGGAGCCGACTTTCAAGCGATATTGAACCTTATTTTAAACAGTATCTTTCGAAGGTCAGCTCTTTTCGCATGCGCTACACTTGCGTACGATTCAAAAATATGAGCCCGTTCTTCTGAATTTACGGAAATTAAAATGTTTCGGAAAACCGTAAAGGAAACCATATCATGAGGAACCAGCTTATTATATCCGGAGCATTTCCAGACCGCAACGGTCCAAAGCTTGGTGGAATCTGATGATTTGCAAATATACTATGGTCAATTTTAAGGTTTTTTTTTTTTTTTTTTTGTTTTACATATCTAAACGAATTAAAATATCTGTGTCCCTGTTTTATCAGACATGATAGCTAAGGACAGCAATACTTTAATTTTGCATGATCTTATTCCCGGCCCATTCTTCTATCGGACGGCCACGACCTCGAAAAAGCGACACCGTTTTATTGTTGATATACCAAAAACTCGTACGATACGGTATGATTCCACTTTCTTTATTCGAACTGCTAAACAGTGGAATGCGCTGCCCGAGTGGGTGTTTCTCGATAATTATAATCTGGATGTCTTCAAGTCGCGAGTGAATCGGTTTCTTCTAGGCAAGCGTGCTCCATCGTAAACTGAATCTTCGTTTATGATCATCTGCTTCTGCATCATTAGCTTGGAGGATCTAGCACTCTCTCTCATCATCAGACGAGATGGCAGTCAAACGCAAGCCAATAAACATATTTAAAAAAATGTTTAGTTCTGTCAACTAAAACCTTCAAAATCGACCTTATTGTGGTCAATTCTTAAGGTTTAAGTTGACAGAACTAAACTAACTAAAGTATTGCTGTCCTTAGCTAACATACCTAGTAAAAAAGTGGTCGAGCACATGTGGCGATTCTGACGGTTTTAGATGACAGTTGTAAACTAATTAAAATATTGCTGTCACTTTTTTACTAGGCATGTTAGCTAAGGACAGCAATACTTTAGTTAGTTTAGTTCTGTCAACTTAAACCTTCAGAATTTTTCACAATGTGGTCGATTCTGTCGGTTTTAGTTGACAGTTCTAAACTAATTAAAATATTGCTGTCACTTTTTTACTAGGCATGTTAGCTAAGGACAGCAATACTTTAGTTAGTTTAGTTCTGTCAACTTAAACCGTCAGAATCGACCATATTGTCTTGCTATTATGATGTTTTGCATGTTTTACATTTTGAATATCTTAGACGGTGACGGAGCGGATTTAAATACCAACTGCTATTGTTTTGTTGATTTACTAAGTAGCTAGTAGATTATTACTATATCACTGTTTTTTCTTTTTATTGGTTTTATTTTATAATGGTAAATTGATGTTGAAATCACCACGGGTCCCTAATAATTCCCATACTAATTTTCCTAATTATGTATTCCATACCTTTTTAAGTCCTAGTAATCAGTCATGCTAATGGTAAATCTACATAAATAATTACTGCACATACCTTCACTGCTACTAATATTTAAAAGCCATACAATTTCAAATCCTAACAATATCTAATCCTACAGTAAATGAATATAACAGCTACTCATCCTAATATAAAATCATCCAATAAAATTAATGTTCATTCTCATCATTTCTACTCCTCACCGAGTTGGATCTGTCAGCGAGCTTTAATATACATAGTGTAGCATGAGTAGTGAGTACTTCTGGGTTGAAATAACACAAGGCAAAGGCGGGAAAAGAGCTTTTCAATATGTGTAATTAGACAGATAGAGAGAGAGAGAGAGAGATCGGGAACCTCTCTCTAAAAGAGTGCAGAAACCTATAGTTTTCGAGTAAACAATAAAAATGATTTTTGAGGTTAAGTATGGAAAAAAGTTTAGGTATGTACTTTTTTGATATAACTCGATTCAGGATGCTCCGAGTAGGATCTGTCACTCATTTCGAACCTAGCCAACTCAAGTTGGGGTGCACCATGGAGGTGTAGTTCCGCTTAGTTTTAATATGATAACTATAATTCTTTCCTATCCCTAATATTACAACAACTAGATATATATATACCAAAAAAGAAAGTAAAAATTAAGACTATATTAAAAAAAGGGTGGTTAACCAAAGGCTTGAAGAAATCTTGCAAACATAAACGAGAATTAAGAATAATTTTAAATGAAAGTAGAAGTCCCGTTATAAGAAACTATTTACAAAAATACAGTAAAATATTAAAACGAAGTGTAGCAATATCAAAAAAGCTAGAATTTATAAAGCAAATGAAAGAATCTGACAACAAAACTAAAACAATGTGGAATATAATAAACACAAAAACAGGTAAAAAGAAGATTATACAGAAAAAAAATGTAATCTTAGAAGTAAATAAAACATTAATTGAATGCCCAACAACAATATCAAACACCTTCAATGAATATTTTGCTACAGTTGGTGAAACCAATAAATGCGTCAATACAGAAAAATTAGGACATCCTGTTATAAATCCACCAACAAATTCTATGTTCTTACACAGTATAGATCAGAAAGACACTCTTAAAATCATAAAAAATGATCAAAAACAAACAGAGCTGTGGGATAGATGACATACCACCAATGCTATTAAAACAGTGCGCCGAGGAACTCTCCATCCCTTTAACATGTTTAGTCAATCAAAGTTTTAGTGATGGCCAATTCCCAGACTTACTTAAAACGTCACTAGTCAAGCCGATACATAAAAAAGGAGACACAAAAACCCCTAGTAATTACCGACCTATATCATTATTACCTACATTTTCAAAAGTTTTCGAAAAGGCAATGTACAATCAATTATACACATTTTTAGAAAAACACAACATTCTTGATGATAGTCAAAATGGATTTAGAAAGGCAAAATCTACAACGTCTGCAGTATTTAAATACGTCCAAACGGCCCTCCAACATATTAACGACAAAAAGCTTTCACTAGGACTTCTATTAGACATGACCAAAGCATATAACAAGGTCTCATACCCCATATTACTTTCGAAGCTCTACGGCTCAGGCGTTCGTGGACCTGCGTATCTCTGGTTTAAATCATATTTAGATAACAGGAAACAGATAGTCCAAATCGAACATCTAGATCACCAAACTAACGAAATCAATATAGTGAGATCCGAAGAAAAAACATTAACATTCTCAATACCACAAGGTAGCGTTCTAGGATGCATTTTATTTCTAATATACATCAACGACCTCCCTAAAATCCTAAATAAAAATTTAGAGGTACCTATACTGTTTGCTGATGACGTTTCCATACTGGTGAAAGGTGAAAAAGATCAAAACCCTAATACTTTGTTACAAGAAACCCTAGAAAAAGTATCAAATTGGTTACGTCAACATAATCTAGAAATAAATTACAACAAAACTAAAATAATGCAATTCAGAACCTACAATAGCCCACCAATAAACTTAAACCTAAGCTACCTAAACACACCATTAGAAAAAGTAGATACGTTTAGCTTGTTAGGAATAAATATAGACACACATATAAATTGGAAAACTCACATAGAACATATTAAAGCTAAACTGTCCAGGTTCACATACGCACTCTTTGAAATTAAAGCAAGCACAGACACCAAAACAGCAATAACCGCCTATTATGGATACGCTCATTCATGGCTCAAATATGGGGTGACGGTATGGGGTAATAGCGTTAATGCGGAAGAAGTATTTATAATGCAAAAAAAGTGTATAAGAATAATAGCTCAAATAGACAATACCATCAGCTGCAGACCATTCTTCAAAAAATATGGAATACTACCTTTACCTTCTATTTACATACAAGAATTGTGTACATTTGTATTTAAAAATAAGAACAGCTTTGCCAAAACAAAAGATACGCACAATTTAAATACACGCCATAAAAATAACCTAAGCCTACCATATTCAAGAATTAAAATGCTAAATACAAGCCCTCACTACATGGCAATTAAATTATTTAATAAATTACCAATAAGCTTAAGAAATGAAACTAAATCTACCCCAATCTTTACCTCAAAATTAAAACAATTTCTAATGAAAAATTGTTTCTACTCACTAGATGAATATTTTAAAGCTACTATAAAATAAAAATAGGACGATCTGCTCTTTTTACATTAACGCTCATTTTATCTTTCACTAAAGTTGTATAATTATTTGTTATATTAAGCGCCCTCGCATCTATGTTTTGCAATGCCCGACAAGGGCAACTAAGTCTGAAAGTGCATAATATATTTAATTTAAGACCTCTGTACACTTAGTTGCAAATAAATAAATATGAAATATGAAATATGAAATATTTACATACAGGGTTGCTTGTTGTTGTTTTAATTTTTATATTTAATATGTACATACAGTTTGTTGTTAGTGATTTTTGCGTTGAAATAAAAAAAACCTTCACGTATGTCCCGCCTTAGCCTAACCTATCTGAGTCGGATCCGTCACTGGGCTTTAATATAGGTACATACATTATGTTCGATTTTCCATTACACCACTAACTGAGCTAATTAACAAAAAGAAACGAAACCAATAAATCTAATAACACTAATACTTCTTCTGACCAATAACTCTATGTACAAAGAAATTAGTAACATCACTTTGTATGTCTAGTTGTCTTAGGATGTATAACCATTATGTCACACTACTATTAGGATCGACAAACACAAGGACATGTATCATTATGACTACAGTAGTTTATGACTAGATGCGTATGACTAATGACAATAGGACAAAAATCAGTAGTATGTCAATTCTTAGGACCCCTATATTATTGTATGTATTATATTATAGTATTGTATTATTGCATGGGTAATTGGGTATATTGGGTTTTGCCTGCTTTATAGCTCAGTTGGTAGCATGTCTGCCTTCAGATCTGTAGGGCGTGGGCTCGATCCCCAGACAGGACAAAAATGTATGTGACGAACATAGATGTTTGTTCTGTGTCTGGGTGAATTATGTATTATAAGTAGGCATTTATTTACAAAAAATTATGTATACAATGTGTAACAAAAAGATTCAACAATACGAAAGGGTATTGTGTATGTTCATTCATTCATACATATGAAAATGAAAAATGAAAAAAAAAAAAAATTAAATCCAAACATAGGAAAGAAACATAATTATCTTATCTTATCTTATTATAATGTATAGTCTAACGTTAAAGGACAACCATGTTTATCTTTAAATTATTTACTGTGATCTCCGAACTAGGCAAAGCCTGTATCTCAGAGATCTGGGACGATTGTACATGAAAAATTCAACCTCGGGTAACATTGCTATATCCCATAAAAAGTTTAATCACATTAAAATAACACTTAAATTATTTTATTACGCTATAATTTATTTTGTGACATCAGTAGGGTAATTTACGTATCAAATTAATTAACAGTCCTGGGGTAATGTCACAAAAATCGCTTCAACTCAGCATAGTGCTTACAACAGTGAAACATTTCTAACTAAAAACTACGCTATTTAAACGTTATTGACATTTATGAACTAAAAGGACTGGTATATATTGATTGAAAAATAAAAATAAAATAAAAAATAAAGAGTTGTAGAATACATATAAAAAGTTATCCTCACGTGGAGAAAGTATTAATATATATTAATTTCAGATAAGTACCTACAGTAAATCAATTTTAATGTTTTTTCATTTTTTATTTGTATATATATAAGGCCTGACTTTATGAAATAATTTCTAATAAATTCTCAGTTTCCTCATAACTCATAGAACTAAGACTCTTAAAAAGTATATACTCATCATTATGAACAACTTTTACTATGGGGCCAACACTGAAATTGCGAAAAAAGGATCAGCTGTTCCATACATTTTGCCCAAGGTCAAGGCACTTTTTGTATGGAACAGCTGTTTTTTTTTCACTATTTCAGTGTTGGCCCCATAGTGAAAGTTGTTCATAATGATGAGTATATACATACCCTTTCGTATTGTTGAACCTTTTTGTTACACGTTGTATAAGTATTCTATCAGCTATCTGGTTTCCAAAATACAAGCTTTGCTTAGTTTGGGGCTAGATGGCGCTGTGTGAAAAATTTCCACCAATATTTATTATTATTATTATTTATTAAAAAAGGTTGAAATTTACAAAATAGGTGCGCCTGTTTTTACCTACTTATATACAAACAAAGGCTGATCTGACCCAGTCGACTCGGAGACCCTTGCTTTGCTCGGTCATTTAAAATTCTGTTATGAAAAACCGCCACTAACAACACGTATTTCAGAATAACGGTAAAAGGGGAAAGGGGGAAAAACAGGTATCTGGACACACGTGTGTCCAAAAGATACTCGATTAAGTGGGTAGGTAACCATGGCTTTTACATCAACTAGACGCACTGAGATTTTTCCTTGTGGCTAGACATTAAAAATTATAATAAATATATATTTATTTATGAAAAACAGGCACCTATAAATTTAACTATATTGAAAAGAAATCGCTTAGGTAAAATTTTACACATTCTGATTGTAAGTGGTAATAATACCTATGTATAGGTATAGTCTAGATATTGAAAATTAAAATAAATATTCAGTCACGAAAAAGTCACCTATATATTATATAATGTAAAAAATGGCATGGACTAATTACCGAACACGCTCAGCTGCCGACGCTGCGCGATTGTGAATTTTAGTACCTAGCAATAAGGTTCGCGGTCGCGCAGTGGCAGTTGAACATAAGCGGTTCACAGTACGGCCCCTGATGGTAAGCGATACATATTAGTAATTACTATTGCTATTTTTGATATTAGGTATGAATCACTGTTACTCTTTAATCCATTATCTTTCACCGATGATTTTTAGTTTTTCCATATTAACCGGGATAAAAATATAGTTATCTTTAGGTTGTTTTTCTACCACGCACAACTTCGTTTTTTCGTGTTCATAATTTCTCTCCATCCTATTATAAGGTTAACTGGAAGAGATCGCTTTTAGCGATAAGGCTGCCATTTGTGCATTAGTATTTAATTTATTTAATATTTTGTGTGTATGTTTCTTTGGTGTGAGCAATAAAGAGTTAATCTATCTATCTAACTTCCTTGTAAATTTTTATTCGGTTAGACGTTTTGCTTTCACTGACTTACAAAGACTATAAACTCTGTTGACTAGTCGTCCGACTTCCCCTCATATGAAAATGAGTAGTTTAAAAACCACAGCTAGCCACTGCGAGTACGTCAGAATTTCGTTGAACTTCATAACTCAGATTGCGTCTTCCCAGTGATTAGCCAATCGCAAGCATAGAACGTTACCTCGCCCCCTGCCCGCAACGGTGAGCCGTGTTTGTAGGAGAAATTATGTCTACGAGCCATCAACAGGCTATAAAATGATCTGTGCTGACTTATTAGCCATTTTATTGTGAAAATAGAACAAAAACCGATAGAGCTTGAGATGAACTACTTTCTACTCATAATTGGATACAATTTTCCTAGGAATTACCTACTAGCCATGTCTAGCATAAAGTAGAATCATTATTATCTTTCTAGTTACTCTGCTTGTTATCTACGCTCAAGTTGAAAATCTGCCGCCAAACACGTAACTGTGTGATCCGGCAGTCTCATTCTGGAGCCAGTTACCATTCAAGGCTATGTGTGTTTACGATCTTGGACCACACGTTGCACCACACGTTGCGGTCAAACAGCTAGCCTGTCCATCAAAAAACATTAAATGATTTAAATATCCTAACTAGTATTATATATTTGCAAGTAAAGTAACAAGCAATCAATCAATATATTATATAAAAGACTCTGTCCTCACTGACTGACTGACTGATTGACTGACAGACAACGCACAGCCCAAGCCGCTGGCCGTACAGACTGGAAATTTGGAGGGTATATTCGTCTCGATGAATAGGGGTGTAATAAGAAAGGATTTTTCGAAATACGACCCCTAAGGGGGGGAAACGTTTTATGAATGTCCTTTGTTTTTGTACTTTTAGTCACGAAAATGTGGATTTGTATAGTTCATTTAAAATAAAAAATGCTGTTTTCAATATTTTTTTGACAGGGATGATTTAAGGGGGTGGAATGTTGTATGGAAAGTTCTTTGTTTTTGAAGTTATTGCGATGAAAATCGATATTTGGGTAGTTCATTCATGAGGTGGGAAGAAGGGGGGGGGGGGGGGTTTGGGGGGTCGGTAGAGTCGGAAGAGTTGGAGTTTAGAGTTAGGGCTAAAAGAATTGCTCGGGATGATATTAAGTGGTGAATTTTGGGAGCGGGCCGAATTTCTTCCGTACGTGGACGAAGTCGCGGGCGACCTTTAGTTATGTATATTTGTTAGTGAATATTTTTCTAAACTGAAAATGTATTTATTGTGATTTTTACTGTCTAGGCCAGCGACGGTGATAATGGAATGAACGGTCCAACGCTTGCAAATCGCTCACAATTAACAAGACAACACAATCAAGCATACCTAGCTAAAAGCATATTATATATTATATGCATATTACATTTGCGGGAAAATAGAGATAGCGAATCTAATTACTGCATGACAAAAAGAGAACACATGTACATGTATTAGAAATTTGTATTGTCGTATCGTACGTGTCGCATGTCGCGAAGGCAGAGTATGACTGTAGCGAGTGGAGAGCCGCGCTCAACATAATTATAGTCTTCAAAATCCGTGCGCTTATTTCCCGTCCATTCATCTTATCATTGTCGCTGGTCTAGGCATGGAAAAGTCTTTGATCACTATAAATCAGAAAAGCTCATGTTTTATTATACAGGATTAGTTCTAATCAGTTAGCATCCTTAAAAGGGAGTATTCTGTACATCAAAACAAACAACTTTTACTATGGGGCCAACATTGAAATCGCGTAAAAATTTAGTTGTTTTTTTGCGATTTCATATTGGCTCTATAGCAAAAGTTGTTTATTTTGATGTACAGAATATGCCCTTTTAAGGATGGTAACTGATTAGAACTAACCCTGTATAATAATGGTACTGTTTGGCACCAATTATAATAATGATGATGTAGATGTCGACGGCCATCGCTGTAAATTGCAGTTCCCATAAATTTCCCTAATGTAAAAATATCAGATCATTCCATATACCAGTAAAGATGGAGTCGCATTTCAATACGATGGTAATATTGGTATCGATTGGCACCAATTATGATAATGATAATGTAAAAATTGATAGTCGTTCGTTAAGGATGCACCGCCCAACGGCACGAACTCATCGGTGGGCGTGGCTAAAAAGCATGCTCTCTTCATCAAACAAAGTGTGGGAACGGGAGACAGAAAGAGAAATGAGCGCGCAAATTTTTTCATGTCGACCTTTGGCTGCAGGATTGTGAAACAGGAAATTATTGAACTAATTTATTCCAACTAAAATTATTTGAAATTTTGATGGACTAAACTATGCCGCTTGATACATTATTTTAGAGTTTTCGTACTCCTTATGTTATTTATTTACGTCCAAAGTAGCGTTAAAATTGAGCTAAAATACAAGATGTTTCCTGGCTGGTAACTTTCATGTTATTAGCTTTTTACTTTCTTATCAATTTACAATCCTAGATAATGAGTGAGATAAAGAGACCAATCGATATAATACTTAGTTTTGGACCTACAACATTACATAAGTTAGTGGAGTAATATTACTTCTCCGTTTATATGGAGAAGTAACCGGCTTGTTTACTCTTAACTCTTGTCATATCATTTCAGGGTGACTTTAAAAAGCCAGGCGAAGTAAACCATAAAATATTCAGTTTCCATAAATTACCCTATACAGTAGGGTTTTCGAACGTCACCACACAAACTAAACGCTTATTATTAACCTGAAATGACAGTGGGCTTGTCTTATCTGTTGCTGAAAAGATAAACATTGGGTATATAGCGTAGGACGCCCTGAGACTAGATGAAATGACGATGTACGTAGGGCCCCTGGTAGTTGGAAGCGGAAAGCCGAAAGTCGGGCTGAGTGGCGTGCGTTGTGAGAGGTCTATATGTCTGGTAGTGACTATTATAGGCTGAGGTTGTTGTCAGTAGGGTATAAATTATGAAGAATATGCATGGTTTTGTAATTGACTCACAAAAAATATGACAAAATAAAATAAAATGTGTACATAAAACAAAGTTATAAACTTTTTAGTTTCATGTAAAGCACTATGTGGCTAACGACGTCAAAGTCCACGATTCCAAACAAATACTATACTAGCACCTCTATTACGAGGGCGGCACTGAAAATTTCGGGAATCAAGGAAGTGACATAACATTACTATTTAAAAATATATTTATTGCTTTTCGAAGTATTCTCCCCGAAATTTGACACATTTTTCCATACGATGGAACCAATCATTGAAGCAACCATTCCATTCGGAAGTTGGGGTCTCCAAAATGGCCGTTTTGTAGGCGTCCACAGCTTCTTCAGGTGATGAAAATCTCTGTCCACGCAATTTATTCTTTATTTTAGGGAAAGTATAGAAATCATTAGGGCTTAGGTCGGGGCTGTACGGCGGATGGTCCAATAATTCTATGTTTTCTTGCTCTAAAAACTCTTTTGTTCTGTGCGCGGTGTGAGAACTCGCATTGTCGTGATGGAGGATGATGCGGCGGTTGCAGTTCTCTTTACGGAGTTCAGAAACGACCTGTGGCAAACAAATGCTAGCATACCATTCTGCATTAACCGTTCTTTGTCCCTCAAGAGGAATAGTCGTAACATGGCCGGTTTTGGAGACAAACGTGGCCACCATTTTTTTTGCAACACTCCGTGAACGAACAATTTTTGTTGGCTTTAACTCATTTTCGAACACCCAAACTCGTGACTGGTTTTTTGTTTCGGGTTCGTACGCGTATATCCAGGATTCGTCACCTGATACGATGTTGTATACAGCATTTGAGGATCCTGCGTGGAATCTTTCGAGAGTTCTGACGCACCAAGTAACGCGAGCCGGTTTTTGCTCTTCACAGAGCGAATGCGGTATCCATCGGGAAAACAACTTTTTTACACCTAATTTTTCATGCAAGATTATTTGTATTTGACTCATGCCAATGTCTAAAGTTGCCTGAATTTCGCGGTATGTCACATGTCGATCTTCTTCAATCAGCTTACGCACAGCATCAACGTTTTCTTGGGTGACTGCAGTTTTTGGACGACCTTGACGGGGATCATCACTGAGCTTGACACGTCCACGTTGAAATTCAGCAAACCAGCGATAAATTGTGGTTTTGGATGGGGCTTTATCACCAAATGCAGAAATCATCCGGTCAACACACTGTTTTTGTGTTAAACCACTTCGAAAGTCATAATAAATCATTGCTCTTGAATTTTCTCGAGTCAATTCCATTATCTCAACGACTAAACAAGTTTGACAAAACCTTGTGACAAGACCGAGAATATTTTTTTTAATAAATAAATGGTATTCGATTTTTAAAACCAAGGAGTTTTCAATTAAAAAGATTTTAATATGACAGAAACAGTGGAAATATTCCATTCCCGATACTTTTAGTGTAGCCCTCGTACTCTGTGACTATAACGCGTTTTGCGAGTTTTGGCGGGAACACGGAAAAATCATGTCGTTGCATTCTATTATTTTCTAAAAATTGTGTTTTTTCGAGAATTAATTATTAAAATGATTAATGATTGGTGTTTTATTCATTGAGTGTTGAATTACATGCACGAGTGTGGGCAAGTGATATAATGTGGTGAAAAATGACTTTTCGTGTTATTTTCAAAACTCCGTAGAAGCTCATAGTAAAGTCGCCACAACTTTACTAGGGCATGACTTGGACTCGACTATGACTGGTTTCGTGTGACTGACTGTGATTTAATGACATATTTGACTTGATTTTAATAAAATAAATTTGAAAATTCATAAACTTGACACTGGCAGAATGTCCAACGTGCGATGCCAATAACTAACAAAAAAAACGCTTTTTGCTAGAAAGGGAGAGATGACTCCCTCCCAAATACTTTGAACGCTTATATGTATTTCAGAACTTTACCAGCCGATTCCAATTATTTTTTCGATGCAATCATAAGATTCAGTGATAATCTCCACTTATCCTATTATTTTTTTAAATTGATATAATTGCATATTTCCTACTGTCCGCGTACGGAAGAGATTCGGCCCGCTCCCAAAATTCACCACTTTAAATCATCCCGAGCATTTTTTTACGCATACTCCCCAACTCTCCCAACTCTACCGACTCGACCGACTCTACCAACTCCCCACCCCAACTTCCTCCTTTTGAATGAACTACCCAAATATCAATTTTCATCACTATAACTTCAAAAACAAAGAACTTTCCATACAACATTCCACCCCCCGTTCCCCCCCTTAAATCGAACCTGTTTATTTTTTTTAAATAGCATTTTTTTGTTTTAAATTAACTATCCAAATCCAAATTTTCGTGACTAAATGTACAAAAACAAAGGACTTTCATACAAACTTCCCCCCCTTTAGGGCTCGAATTTCGAAAAATCCTTAGTACACTCCTCCGCATCGAGACGAATACACCCTCCAAATTTCAAGTCTGTACGACTAGCTGTTTGGGCTGTGCGTTGTCTGTCAGTCAGTCAGTCAGTCACCAATCATTCAGTCAGTCAGGACAGAGCCTTTTATATATATATAGATAGATAGATAGATTATACCTAACCTATCCGAAAGGTACAATATAGCATAATACATATCTAAAAGTACCTTTTCTTTGTTTCCAGATAAGGAGTACAACAGCGGAAGAAGATAGTTATCTCAGATAACTGTCAGTACAGCCAAGCCAAGATGGTTAACGTAAGTCTAATCTTGAATGTTTTGTAATCAATATCACTAATCACTAAATCACTAAATATACTTACCGTCATATGCATAAAACGCTAAACCGTATTTCAAACCTATTTTAATTATAAAGTGTTTTGTCAAATTTCTTTATAATTATTATTATGATTTGAGTTTGAAAAAAGAAGACAAAACACTTTTTAACTAAAATAGGTTTGTAATACTTTTTTTATAACATCTATTCAAAACGACCTTCTTTGTTCGTCGCAAACAGGGCAGAAATGAGATTGAATTTAGAATGTGGATATTGTTATTTAGTAAAAGTTCCAATCACCAAAGAGATCAACCACGGACATTGTATGAACAGTTTGAAAAAGGAAGGCGCAAACGCGTCGTTCGTTTTGTAATTGTTTACTCAAATTCGGATTTTACTTTGTTTTATTTTAACTCAGTGTATCTTCCTCAAAAAAAGTGAGAAGTGAGAATGAAATAAACGGAAGTGGGTACTATTCTTATTCATAAGATGCACTTACTTATTTTGTCATAGAGGGTGATACAAAGCGAGTGTCCACCCCCGAGGTGGTCAACACTATTTTTAAGCTCGAGTACTTTGAATCCTTCGCTGCGCTCAGGATTCTACTTTAGAATTCTTGGCTACGCTCTGGATTCAAAGAAACAATCTCGCTTTAAAAATAGTGTTTTTCTTCCTTGGTAAACAATCTACTATTAACGTTTTATGCATATTATGACGGTTAGTATAAAATGTAATAGTAGCGCTCGTGGTAGACTAGGTGATTTGTGCAGCGGACGATCCGGTTAGTTTTCGAATGAGTGACCGTGAGTGGCATTTACATCTGAGCGTTACAGTGGGTTAGATAACGTGTACATTTTTGGTCCCGGTTGTTTGTTCTAAATCTGTATAACAACAACTGCCATACCAAATAGTTGTTCTTCAAGTCAACCTTTAAGTATGTAACTGATATAAATATTTGTAATAGAGATTATAAATATACCCATGAAAAAACACAGACAATTATTTTTATCCCGGGAAATATAGGATTCCAGTTGGATAGCGGGTGAAACGCGGGGTACTGCTCGTATTTGACTATAACACCTTTGAAATCGCGAAACCAACTATAAAAGTTTTATTTGCAAGATTTAAAATGGATTTAAGTACGTCCCGTGCACATCCACGGTACGTTAGAGTCGCCTCGGACCAGTTATTCCATTGAATTATACCATGAATAGTAAAAAAGGTACTAGTTCGAAATACAAAGATCTGACTCAATAGAGAGGAAGACATCGGGTACCGTACGAGTATAAGCTGGTATAGTTAAACGGTACAGCTGAAGTGGCGCTGGGGTGTAAAGCCACAGAACGTATAAAGATACTACGTACAGAAACCCACCCATAGGGGTTGGGACGGAAACCCATAGAGACTGCTCGTATGCAGGTTCGAGTCCTGCCAGAGGTCATAATTTTGCTTCCTGTTTAAGCTTTAAAAACATACGTACAGAAAGTTCACTCCGCAAAGAAATTTAAATAAATAAGGACTCTATCTACGAGGCATTATTGGCAATATTAAATTCACCTCGCATAGCGCTCGATACCGCTTGCTGTCTCTCTTGCAAACAACCTCTTTCTATGACGTAAGTCTAAGTACTATTATTTCTTCTGTGGCTCTATCTCTCCTGACGCGGCACGTGTAACGTTAGGGTTGTCTTCTTGATATTTACACAGAATACTTATTAGTGTTTAATTTACTTACTAGCTATGTAGCCTATGTAGTAGGTACCACTTTTTCTTACTGGTAGCCTATGTAGTACCGCTAGTTCATACGTATTACTGTTGCACACAAAAACGAACGTTTATTCTGAATTTGTTTCAAATAATAATCATCAAAAGTAAATGTTTAAGAGGCATATTATAAAAAAGACGCGTAGAAGCAGTTTCCTCGATGAAATTGTATAATTTTCCTTGGTTGATATACATATCAATTGCTTGGTAAAAATAGATCATTTTGTCTTCTATGTACGGATCTTCTATTCAGTATCTCCCGTTACCTACAAATGTTAATATATACGTGTTTATTATGTATCTCAATAAGTATCTACTATTAATTAGGCAATATTACATGTATGCACTGTGTTCAATATTGTATGCTATTTTTGTGTGTCAATAAATGATTTATATAGGGATTATAAAATCGTTTAGAAGTCGTTGTTCGTTGCAAAAATCACAGAAAATATGCATAATTAAGCCAACGACGTGGTTTACGACGTTGCTAGCGTGTGAGCCGAGCAGCCACAACCCTTCCATACGCCTGCCCGAAAGGCGCGCCAGCCGAACGTACCTAAACCACAGAAGAAATAATAGTACTACGTGCCTAAACTGTGGAGTGACACCCCTTGGTAAAGCAGACACTTGGCAAGAAACAATGATGGCCGGTAGAGTAGTAGCCCAGGAAAGTTAGAGATAGACCTAGAGCAAAATAAAAATTGCTTTTTTTTCTAAATATTATCTCAAACATAAATCTCGTATAAAAAGTCTAAAATTGTACAAAATACGTCTCTGAAACGATACAACATTTAAAATAATTTGTTTACAGGACTCCAATGGCTCGGCGCACGCGCCTCAAGAAATGGAAACGTTTCTGTCTCCAGAAGAAAAAGGCAGAGAGAAAATTGTCAGCAAGTAAGTAAGATTTCATAATTATACGTACAAATGTTGGTGGCCACATCTAGCCCTAAACTAATTTAATTGTGTACTATGGAAACGGCCTATGTCCGGCAGTGGATTAAGGTGGGCTGTTGATGTTGATTATCGGTTAACAGTGAACAAATGACAACGCAACAGCGACGCGTTTGGTGTTGTAGTTGTCTATAGGCGGTAGCATAGATTATTGTTAACCTTCTTAATATATGACGGCGGTGACCAATTACTATATATATAATTAGTTATTGTAGGTAGGTTAAATCGACTTCCAACACTTTATTACATAAACTTAAATTTTAAGTTTGAGATAAGTTTATTTACAAATAAAATACAATTATACACTAATATTAAATTATAACTAACTAACAACTAAATAAAACCTACCTAGTAAAAACAAACCCTACATAATAAAAATACAAAACTTAAAATTTAAACTAAAAGCCCCGTAGATGATGGAAAGGTGGCCAGAATGCTGGCGGCATTGCCACGTTGGATGGCAATGCTAAGTTTATTAATTTTAAGTTTTAATTTTTTTTTAATTAAATTGTATTTTTCTTTTTGTCAATATAATTAAAGTAGGTAAAGTTAAATGTACTTGTCTTATATAATATAACTAAAGATTAATTTATAGATAACGCTCGTGTCATTATTGCATGTTGTCGGTGCCTATAATTGTATCAGCATCTAGTTTCTTTTTACTTTCATGTGTTATTGATAATGTGTTGATGTATGGTATGTTGGTACCCAATAAATAAAAAATAAATAAACCATCAGCCAGAAAACGTCCACTACTGGACGAGGGCCTCCCCTTTAATAGGAAGGTGTTGCCATAATGTCCACGCTTGGCAGGCGGCTTGGGGATCGCAGACCTCACAACCGTTAACCGAGAGGACGCTGCTGTCCAGCCTCCGGTGGTCCTAGTTTTAGTTTTAGGACATATCCAGGTCCAATCACATATTAATGTTTTATTTACACGGGAATACTCATGTTTAGTTAAATCAGACACTACGACTATAGTTTCGATCACATCCGGTGACATTTATTACATAATTTGTGAGTTACCTATGTACATAATTATCAGTGTAATACACCTACAAAATGTATAATATTTTTTTCGTTTTAACCAACAGGTACCAGTTAGGCAAAGATGCCGAATCTGCAGAATTCGACCCCTTTGCTGAGAGAAAACTCGACAATCCTACTTCGTAAGTATCAGTTTATCTTAAGTTTTAGTCAAGTGTAAAGTAAATTGTAAGTATTTTGTTTTTACAAGCTGTTCAAGGGTCATGCTCGATGTGATTTCTAACAAATGTATCAAACAGCCTAGAAAATATATTCAAATATTAATTTGTAATTTAATCAAAAAAGATAAAAACTGAGCCCCTGGTCGATGCGACGCGTGATCAAAATGCTGGCGATTATTAGGACCAACGCAATGACCGAAGCATTGCTATTCAATGTGGCAATGCCGCCATAATGCTGGGTACGCTGCTGTCTGGGCCCTGTTTTATAAAGCTACAAGTACAAGCCTACAATTCTACTAGCTTCTTGTACCAGTAATTACAAGTTACCAGTTACAGATAGATGGTTTGTCTTTAACTTATTTAAACGTGCTTGTACTTGTAGTTTGTACACTGGTTGTCTTGTAGCTTTAGAAATTGCCGTACTCAATATTTTTTTGCGTTGTAGACAATTTTTCACTACAAGTACAAGACTTGTAGCTTTATAAAACAGAGCCCTGGTAGTAGGCCGCCTCCCCAACAATGGGTTGTCACTCTAGAGACTTTTATCGGTTTAAATACAATCCTTTTGCTTGTGTTAAGTAGATAGTTTAAGTAGTTTTGCTTAGGTTATATATGCATTTTGTTGTAGTTAGAAAGTTTTAACATCACTAAGTAATAATAAAGGATGTTAATACTAAATTACCTGAATACCTACTATAGCAACAGCGAATTGATTTAAAATGTTCTTGAAAACACCATTGCTAATTTGCTACCGTGGCATTGCTATATGCTGCAACCTTGAATTTCGTTATCGCGAATGCATTAAAAAAATGTGTGATTATGTGCCTACTGGCCAGATTCGATTTCCTATCAGCCTTGCAAATGGCTCGAGCCCAGACGTACGGCGATTTTAAAGTCAAGTAACGGAAAAATATGGACTGTTTTGCATAGGTGTTGATGTGATACCTATATTTTGGACAAACAACGAAAACTACTTGCTCTGCGTCAAGCGAATATTTAAGTTCTATATCAAATGCGAAAATTATTATATTTTGCATAATTTATCTTATGTCTCTTAATTTGCTTACCTATAGATGTATATTAACAGTAATAATAAATAAATAACAATTTTGGTGGAAAATGCACACACGCAATCTATACAAAAAAACGAAGACTTTCCATACACAACTTCATTCCTTTTTTCATCCCTTCAGGGGTAGATGTTTCAAAAACTCTGAGGCACCTATAAACTAATTTTAAACCGTCATTATAAACACAAAATTTTAAGATCCCAACTTCGAAATTGACGGACTTTAATATGAACTATCATCCCTTAATTTACCCTGTTAGGGAAGAAATTTCCAAAAATCCTTTTTAGTGGATACATACACTTCACAAAGAACACACCCTCCAAATTTCATGTCTCTAGGACCAGCGGTTTAGGCTGTGCGTTGATAGCTCAGTCAGTACTTTGATTTTTGTATATATAGATTTTATATATACAGAAGATAGTAGCAGTAAATCCTTAGTAATAACACAATACACGTGCTCATTATTTGTTCTTGAATACTTCGTCTTCGGTTTTCAACCTACTGCTTGTTTCAGCTAGCGATTTAATCAAAACTTCACCCATACCTACCCAGTTACAAGTTCAGAAATGAGCCAAATCTGTTTTGGGCTACGTCAATATACAGGATTAGTTCTAATCAGTTATCGTCCTTTTAATACAATGGACAATATTTAATTTGTAGAAAAAAACACATTTTGTACACAACAACAACAGCAACACGAACACATAGCATGGAACAGCTGTTTTTTTTCGCGATTTCAATGTTGTCCTCATAGTAAAAGTTGTTTGTTTTGATGTACAGAATATGCCCTTAAAAGGATGCTAACTGATTAGAACTAACCCTGTATTTGCGAGGTCCGAGCTCCTAGTAAAATATTAAGCATACAAATTGAAAATAATTGTTACAGTAACAACGACACACAGACCCATCTGCTGAAAGCGTCGCTAGGCACGGGAATCCTGGCCATGCCCAAGGCGTTCAAATGTGCAGGACTGGTCAATGGCATCTTCTTCACTGTGATCGTGGCTATCATCTGCACCCACTGCGCATATGTCCTTGTAAGTAGATCATCATCATCATCATCATCATCAGCCCGGAGACGTCCACTGCTGAACGAAAGCCTCCCCCTTAGACCGCCACACTGTACGACAACCTGCCATTTGCATCCACCGGTTGCCCGCGACTTTTACAATGTTGTCGGTCCACCTAGTGGGAGGCCGCGCCTACGCTGCGTCTTCCGATTCGGTATCCGGTGTCCTTGTAACTAGATAACAAATAGCGGAATTAGCCTGTAATACTCATGAAACAACTGTATATTATAGTTTAATAAAATGTTGTCTATATAACTACATATACCTTGTTAAGGTTTATTTTGCCACACCCACCATTTTGTGGGTCAACCCACACGTACCACAACCACACCACAACCACAACACGTGGTCTGGCACATATTTTGTATTTTGGTTGATACCGACCACATCGCAACCACATCGCAATGACAACGCAATCATCAGCTACACAGTGAAATAGCCGCCGGCCACATCGCAGATACAACGTTGCGTCGACGCAACGACAGTGTACGCTCTATGAAAGCCAGAGTCTGCACACGACGCAACCACATCAACATTTTGTCGGTTCCACAACGCAACTGCAAAAAGCTGCAGCGACACTATTCACACGTAGCCACTGCGTCACATTTTGTCGTTGCGATGTGGTGTGGTTGTGGTACGTGTGGGTTAACCCTTAGAGGGCCCATGTATCGTTAGTTCTTGGCATTACTGTGCTAGACTAAGGTAAGTACAATAAAATTACTGAATACTGAGTTCACGGCTGGATATTGGCCTATCCTATACTCGAAAGGCGATTAAGCCGTATTCACACGCTGGATGCGGTTTGGTGCAGTGGCGGATTTACCAGCAGGCTGAGTAGGCTGGAGCCTAGGGCGGCTGCTTTTAGGGGCGGCAAATGTGAGGCCATTTTTTATGTCTTACAGATATTATAAGATACATAAAATATTTATATAAGTACCTAAGTGTTTTTAGGTCAGAGTGAGTGATACATTCAGGTAAACGCGTTTTTTGTCCTCACTGATATTGAATAAATTCGGATACGAGATCCGAACCTAATTAGAAAAAGGCAGGTTTACAACGTCGGGTTCAATGAAAAGTTTGCGTTTCTGACCAAAATGAATAAATTGTCATCATCAACCACTATGACATGATTGTGAATAAGGGTCATATTAAGTTTTCTGTGCTAGGGTATCGAATTGTACCGATTGGTAGAGGCGGCAAAATCTATAGCCTACTGGCGGCAAATGTGTAAATCCGCCACTGGTTTGGTGGCTTCACTTACACCAATGAATTTCTTCTCCGGACGGTTGAAGGTTTGCTTACGATGTTTTCCTTCACTGAAAAGACTTGGAATGAAATTCCGTACAGAATCTCCAAAGAGCTCTTTGGTTGAACTCGCTTTAAGGCTTAGCGTTATACCGATTAGCTTACCACGGCTTGCCTCGTAGGTAGTTACATAATAATACATGATTCTATTTTGATTGGCTAGGGAGCGGTTGTGAGGATGTTGTATAAAATATAATAAGCAACTTTTGTTCTACGACTTTTGAAAATTCACGAAAAAAGTCAGCGTTCCTTACATTTTAACTCAATATACATGAACATTTAGTATGAAGAGTCAGATTTTTTTCCGTGAATTTTTAAAAGTAGTAGAACAAAAGTTGTTTATTATCTTTTATTTACATCATTTTCAAAGCCACTCTCTAACCAATTAAATAGCATAGTGTATAGTATAGATAGAATATACATACACAACGCAACCATAGGGAAATACATAGTAATATTGATTCGTATTTTTTCGGTGGATATATGTTTTTTAATACAATTAAGTGACGAGACGAGCAAGATGTGCGCCAGGTGATAAGCGTCACGCCTTTCACTAACAGTAGCAGTGCCAGTATCGTAAACTTGCGAACACAATCCTGCGCCGCACTGCCCTACGCTCGTCACCCTGACATATTCGAAGTTAAATCTCTTCATACCCAGAAATTTCTCTGGTAACATTGCCCTTCAAACCGGAACACAGTAATGCTTGCACACTACTGCTTGGCGGTTGAATAACTGGCGAAGGTGTGGTACTTCCCAAGGCGGACACTGCAGTAGAGTTATACCACTAAACACGATAAAGTTGTTTTCACTTCTCTTCTAATAAAAATTATGCTTAGCATGTGTAAAAATGTGTTTATAATAATTATGCTGATTGCGAATGCTCAGCGAAAACAGACGCATTTTTTTATACAGTAAAACCGCTTAAGTGTAGCGGGTCGGAGTCGTGCACCGAGAGTTCCATAAAATACCCAGTGTTATTTTTTTGTTCCGCTCGTAACAAAAAGTGAGAGCCCGCTTTGCCGTTGGCTGATTTTTATTATTTTTTTGTTTGTATTTTTTTTTTAGGTTTTGCTGTAGAATCACACTTAGTTTGATGCTTTTATAACTGTAGCAGAAAGAATAGAAAAAAAATGAGGGCGCTACATTCTATGCAAAGTTTTCAAAATGACGTATAACTTGGCAACACTGAATAATGTTTTGTAATGAAAACTTTTAGTTCCATTTTATTTAATTTCTACTCTTGGTACAGCTGTATGTACTTAGGTATCGAGAGACAAAAAACATGTTTCTTGAATGTGGTCCCTTAAATCTTTATTTCAAATATTTTTTGATTGATGGGAAAATCCGCCATGAATAGAATATAGTGTTTTTTATTGCCAACCCTGTGTACAAAAGGTCTTATGAACTAAAATTGGTACTGAACAACAGTTAACCCATTGCACGCGTACAATATTTTCAGTAGGTAGTATAAGTTTACCGCATGTTAGTACAAGTTTAGTCCATGGTAACGCATATTCTGTAAAAAACCGGTTTGTTACCGGTGCCGTTCAGAAGATACAGATACAAGACAGACAGACAGGCATCACGTCGTCGCGAGTCTGTGGTCTCTGTCTAATTACATAGGTAAAAAAGAGAAGCCGGCGCGCTTGCGCAACGTTTCGAACAGTAATTTTGTTATAAAATAAGTAAAATAACAACGAGCAAAAAGCCAAAAGATTTTCAGAACACCTAGAAGCTATATTTCAACCAAATGAAGATCATACTAACAATGAAATGCCTACCTTTAAGGATAACACTATACCAGAGGAAGTAGATATAAAACTAGTCAGTCCACGTGAAGTGGTTAGTGAAATAACTCGAAATATCAACCCACACAAATCACCTGGATTTGATCTGATCACAGGAGAAATACTAAGAAACCTTCCAAGAAAGGCCACAGTAAAATTAACTACCTTAATCAACGCCGCCTTCAGATTAAGGTATGTGCCAGAACTATGGAAGATCGCTGAAGTAATCATGATAGCAAAACCAGGGAAACCGCTTCACGAAACATCATCATATAGACCAATATCTCTGCTACCAATAATATCAAAGCTATTTGAAAAGCTATTGCTCAAAAGAATGAAGCCGGTTATTGAAAGCTTAAAATTAATACCTGACCACCAGTTCGGTTTTAGAGGAAAGCACTCTACCATCGATCAGGTGCATAGAATTACAAACGTAATCGAAAAAAGCCTCGAGGAACAGAAAGTGTGCTCCACTGTTTTCTTAGACGTAGCGCAAGCTTTCGACAAGGTGTGGCATGAAGGCTTGATACAGAAACTACGACATATGTTACCAAAACAGTTCACAGATATTTTAGAATCATATATTACAAATAGATTATTTAGAATTAGACAAGAAGATGCCTACTCAGAATTGAAAGAAATTAAAGCTGGAGTACCACAAGGAAGTGTTCTAGGCCCGGTCCTGTACCTATTATACACCTGTGATTTGCCAGAGTTAGATAATAGTACCATTGCAACCTTTGCTGATGACACTGCTATTATGGCTACAGGAAGTACCCATGAAGAAGCAGCAGCAAAGGTTCAGACTGCTGTAAAACAAGTCGTTGATTGGACAAAAAAATGGCGGATAAAGTTAAATGAATCGAAGTCAATTCACATTGACTTTACCAATAAAAGACATTGCGTTTGTCCAATTTATATTAACGGCCAAGTTGTACCCTACGGAAATAAAGCCAAATATCTCGGGATGACTCTTGACGCCAAGCTACGCTGGAAAGCACACGTTAAGAAAAAGAAAGAAGAATTAAATTTACGTTACAAACAAATGTATTGGCTACTAGGAAGGTATTCCTCGCTGTCAATGCGGAATAAACTGTTACTCTATAAGCAAGTCCTGATGCCAGTGTGGACTTATGGGATACAGCTGTGGGGCTGCACCGCTCAGAGCAATATGCTAATAATCCAAAGATTTCAGAACAAAGTACTAAGGGACATTACCAATGCACCTTGGTACATAAGAAACAGCGATCTTCATCGGGACCTTCAAGTAGATAGCGTCGAGAGAGTAATAAAAAAGTACGCAGAAGCTCACGAAACCAGGCTTCATCATCATGTGAATGTCGAGGCCATCCAGCTCCTTGACCACTACAATATAGTAAGGCGACTCAAAAGAACAAAACCGTTCGAGTTAGTTTAATAAAATGAATTATAATAATAAGCATTAGTGTAAACAGTGCAAGTGCTGACCCTGAAGAACACGCGACCAAAGTGACTTCGCCTTAATAGAGACAATAAGAAACGTGTTATTGGACACATTCTTAGAAATACCTATAATTACCTAATATATTAAGTTAGAACTAAATTACTTATTAGCGGAATAAGCTAGATTGTAATTAAATTAAGGTATACTATTATAGAGTACCCTAATTAAAAAAAAAAAAAAAAAAAAAAAAAAAAGTAATTAATTGCAATAAAGTTATTGCGTAAGAAAAAAAACTAGCTCAATAGTAATATAGATTAAAGTATTACTCGTAACCTTTACTAAGTTTGGTTATGTTTCATACAAAAATACAAAGAAAAATTTACTTAGAAATTAATTTTTGTAGGTTATTTTAGGTTTTTTTTCTATCAATAAAATTATTCGCAAACGTGTTTTCGAAACAATAGCCAACTAGGAAATATGATCTAAATTAACCTATTTTTTTTCAGTGCTGTCGAATTTTTACATTTGGCAAAACATTAACCCGAATGAAGCCAATTTGCGTGTACACCCTCTTAATGAAAGGGTTCCGTAGGACACCTTTCGAGAAAGGAATCCTAAAAAAGATTAAATACTTATTTGCTTTTTGTTTCAGATTAAATGCGCCCACGTGTTGTATAAGAAAACCAAAAGAACTCAAATGTCATTCCCCGAAGTTGGAGAAGCCGCTTTAGAAAATGGACCCCAGAGATTACGAGGATGGGGAAGTGGCTTCGGGTAAGCTTCATTATATAAGATTCGCTATATTGCCACGCATTAAAATATAATAATAATAAACATCACAAATTCGTAAATACATCCGTCATATGCATAAAACGTTAAAACGTATTTCAAACCTATTTTAGTTAAAAAGTGTTTTGTCAACTTATTTGAGTTTGAAAAAAGAAGACAAAACACTTTTTAACTAAAATAGGTTTGAAATATTTTTTTATGCATAAGACGTTTAGTATCCAGTCACATTATTGTGAGTAACACTAGGAGGTTGGAAGATCCGCTTACGCTCTACGATTCTTTTTTCATTGGAATTACATGAAGGCGGATGGTCAAGTCCAGGGTTGCCAAGAAACGGCGCGGCGCTTTAATAATTTATACTGGAAAAAATATGTCACTACGTTGATTGCAATAGAATTTGAAGTAGATCACAATACGCCATCATGTACCGGTACAGTGATCTTTAATCACCCTTTTTTATTGTAAATGTTCATAGTAGACATATTCGTACGTTTTCTGCAGCGCTGCAGTATCATCATCATCTTCATCCCATTGATAAAGGAACGAATGTAGCTAACATGTTCGTTATACAATGTAAAATATGGGCTATTAACAATCACTGTACCGGTACATGAAAGCGATTTACGAACTTCATATTAAATTGCAATCAAAGCCGTAAAAAAGTCTATAAAATTAATTCAATTTCAATTACGGCGCCTTCTTTAGGCAACTTTCGGCTGGCGTGCCCCTTAAATAAACGAAACAAATTTAATTTAGGGCAATGAAATAAGGTGTCAATTTAATATAAATAATTAATAATGCCATAGCAATAAATATGCATGCAATACCAACGCTTGCATTAATTACGTTCTACTGTGTGCAGTGTGCAATGTGTAGACTGCAACAATGATTATTAATGTATAGGGGCAATCTAGTCTACCTGGTACTGCGGCCAGCATGATTTGAGTTGTTGCTGTGGCTCATCAAATATGGCAATAAAACATAGCCAGTATTGCTAGGGTTGCCAAATGGAAAGATGTCTAGGCAAAATTTAAAAAGTCGGGATTTTGGGATTATGTCGGCACAAACAAATATTACAAATCAAAATATTACTTTTTTATTAGGTATTCAAATTAAAGTACCGCGTCGCGCGTTCTATTCAATCGAGGTGTGTGAAGTAATTTTCAATTTCTGTTTTGTTGAAAACTTTAGAAAAAAAAATTTTTTTTAAAGAGTGGACATCATATGAAATTTCGGGACAATCTAGATGAATCCCAACCATCTGGCAACCCTATATTATATCACTCTGCGATAGTGTAGCTTCCAATTGATGCAAGGTTTATGTAAAAAATTCAATAGTCCGGCCAATACTTTCAAAGATTACCTTGAGTGCTATGATTGTTACTTAGTTGCTAACAATGATGAGCACAGTAAACTCCTTCCGGTGTAGTACTACCGTTCTGCGTAGCCTTGTACATGCTAATTTCATCGGAAAGCCTCCTGCAGTGCAGGGATTTGATGCTGTTTGTACTGGCATAGTAATTATTTATTTTCTATAGAACTGGCATCTCGTTGTTCTTTTGCTCTCAACGCCTTCGGAATGCTATCGTCAAGCAACTTTGTTGCCAAGGTCTAACTTCGTTTCTCTTTTTCCAGAACCTTTATCCGAATAAGCCTGTTTGCGACCTACTTCGGAACTTGCTCCGTCTATACTGTCATTATTGCTGAGAACATAAAGCAGGTAAACATCTTCAATAGAATTCACTGCTCTACCTAGAACATAATAGGGTAGATGACTGATGTTTGTCGTTCGACGACAATCGTTGAAACCAATAGCTTTGATGAAGAATTTAAGTAAATACAGTATATTTATTGAAAAAAATATTTAAATCGGTTAATAATGTTCTGATATATGAGCGTTTAAAGTTTTGGTTAGAGACAACTCTGTCCCTTTCCTACAAAACAAAAAATGACGTCACGCCTTACTTGTCAGAATAGAATTTATATGGCGTACAGAGAAGTGACGTCACGATTTGCTGTTTCGGCTCTCTGTCTAGCATGATATTAAAATGCTTATAAGTTGCTTATTTTTGATCAATTTTTCATTTTCGTTTCATTAATCAGCTATATTTATTGGCCACATTTTAATAGGACAGTAAAAAAAACAGTCATCTAGCCTATTAGAATATAAAGAGGGCTAACTGGTATATAACCTCACACATCAAGCCCAGTATAACTTCCCTAAATATCTCTACGCATGACACGTCGTCCTGAACCCCACATATAGCACGTATGGTTCGTTACTGCATGACAAACACTGTTACAATCATCAGCGAGGCCCCACAGCTCCAACCCGTACGTGATGTTACTGTGAACGGTCGCGAACTACCAGGAGTGCACGACGACGCTGCGGGTGCAAGGCAACTTTCTTCCTTAATAGGGTAGATGACTGATGTTTATATCGTTTAAACCAATAGCTTTGATGAAGAATTTAAGTAAATATAGTATGTTTATTGAAAAAATAATTTAAATCGGTTATTAATGTTCTGATATATAAGCGTTCAAAGTTTTTGTTAGAGACAACTCTGTTCCTTTCCCACAAAACAAAACATTACGTCACGCCTTACTTGTCAGAATATAATGTATATGTCTTGCCGAGAAGTGACGTCACGATTTGCTGTTTCGGCTCTCTGTCTAGCATGATATTAAAATGCTCATAAGTTGCTTATTTTTGATCAGTTTTTCATTTTCTTTTCATCAATCAGCTATATTTATTGGCCACATTTTAATAGGACAATAAAAAAACCGTCATCTAGCCTATTAGAATATAAAGAGGGCTAACTGGTAAATACCCTCACACAGCAAGCGCAGTATAACTTCCCTAAATATCTCTACGCATGACACGTCGTCCTGAACCCCACATATAGCACGTATGGTTCGTTGTTACTGCATGACAAACACTCTGTTACAATCATCAGCGAGGCCCCACAGCTCCAACCCGTACGTGATGTTACTGTGAACGGTCGCGAACTACCAGGAGTGCACGACGACGCTGCGGGTGCAAGGCAACTTTCTTCCTTAATTCTAAAATTATCAAACTTTCTTCCCTAATTCTAAATTATTTAACTTACTAGCTGCACTCCGTGGTTTTACCTGCTTGATGGAGATGATAAATAGTAGCTAGCTTAAAGATTATTCTGGGAAATAAGCTATCTCGATAGTTTCATTCAATAGCCGTTTTGGCGTGCAAACATTATACAAACACATACCTACCGACAAACTTTCGCATTATATTAGTGTTGTGTATTCTGTAGTGGTAGGACTATACTGCAGAGTCCACCTGGGGAAGTACCACACCTTTGCCAGTTATTCAACCGCCAAGCAGTAGTGGGCAAGCATTACTATGTTCCGGTTTGAAGGGCAATGTTACCAGATAAATTACTGGGTAGCAAGACATTTAACATCTAATATCTCAGGGTAACGAGCGCAGTGCAGTGCGGCGCAGGATTGTGTTCGCAAGTTCACAATTCAGGCACTGCTACTGTTAGTGGCAGGCGTGACGCTTAACATCAGGTGAAAGTCTTGCTCGTCACTTGACTATATAAACAAAAAAATAAATGTGTTATTGTGCACACCAAAAAATATTCAATTGAAAACGATACAAGAACCTTATGAGCAATTTATTATTAAAGCCTCAAATGCTTATAATTTTATTCTAGTAATTATTGTTTTAGGTGGTTGATCATTACACCGGCTCAAATGACGCGGATATCAGATTCTTCATATTGGCTCTACTGATCCCGCTCATTTTCATGGCTTGGGTTCGAAACCTCAAGTACCTAGCGCCGGTGTCGATGGTGGCTAACATCTGCATGGCCTTAGGTCTTGGAATCACGATTTACTACCTCGTCGGAACTGGAGAAATGAAGACGGACCAGATAAAAGACATGCTTTTCAAGCCGGCGCACGAGTGGCCAGAGTTCTTTTCTCTGAGTATTTTCGCAATGGAAGCTATCGGAGTAGTGATGCCACTGGAGAACTCTATGAAGACACCCCGCGCGATGCTCGGTACCTGCGGAGTGCTGAGCCGCAGCATGACTGCCGTCACTTTTGTCTACATCATCCTTGGATTCCTCGGCTACCTGCGTTATGGCGAGGTAGTTCTCGACTCCATCACTCTCAGTCTGGCCATCGAGCTACCGTGAGTATTCAATTTTCCTTATCGCATCCAATGATATTATATGTTTCACTCGCATCGCTCTTTTAGCATTTTGCCTGTGTCAGGTTTTCATATTTCGCGTCTGCTTACATTGTGCCTTATTGTCGCGGTGACTTATGTTATCATCAAACAAGTCTTAGTCATTGTTAAATGAATTTAGTCACAGTCATGTCATCAGCAAGAAGGTTAGAAGCTGCGCTTGCGCAGTCATCAGTGAAGTGGTGACTTTACTTCTATAGAGTTTGAAGGCAATACGAAAGAAACAAACTGGATTATTTTACTTGTATTTTACTGATAATTTTCACGAAGATATTTTTTTCTCGAATTTAGTAAAATGTTTAAAAATGTTTTTCACTTTGATGGGTAGATCTTAACGCCTAATAATGAGACACCTTACTAAAACCCCGCAGATTTTGATGTTTGTTAGAGTATTAATGTGTACAACCACAATTTCAGCGCTGCTCAAGTCGTGAAGATCGCAATCGCTATCGCGGTGTTCTGCACGTTTGGACTCCAGTTCTTCGTTTGCATTGAGATCATCTGGGACTCGTACAGGGACAGGTTCAGCAAGCGGCCCGAGCTGGCTAACTACGTTATCCGCACCGTACTGGTCACGCTATGCGTATCGCTGGCCGTCGCCGTTCCTGCCATCGCACCTTTCATGGGCGTCATCGGCGCCTTCTGCTTTTCCATCCTTGGCCTCATCGCGCCGGCTGCCATCGAAATTATCACCTACTGGGACATCGGCTTCGGTCCCAGCAAATTCCTCATCTGGAAAAACGTTCTAGTCTTTGTCTTCGGTATGTTCGCGCTCATTTTTGGCACCAAGGAAGCCATCATCAGTATAATTAATTTGTATAGTAAGAAGTAAGCAGTAATGCTCATCTACCTAATTTTAGGCGACTACCGACGCGTAGAAAAGCCTGAGCATTTTCATGCCGCCTTTTGACAAACTGAACGATGGATAAATATTTGTCTAATTTGCTAGGCGATTCATTCAAGGTTTATCTACGCCTGTCGGCTGGCTTTTATTACTTACTTTAATTATATTTTTTGGTTTTGGGTCCCTCACGATAAACTGGAATTGAATCAAAATGGTATCACGGAAACATAAGATCCTAGTACCTACTTAATAAATACCCACATCAGTTGGATTTCAAATTTAAGATCGCAATTCATAGCAAAAGGAGAAAAGAATATTGGCAATTAATAATTAGTAGAATTGGGTAAATTTATAAGACAATTTTTTTTTTATGAAATCGAACGAATTTACCAGGAGTTGAACAAACTACGTTATATCAGTATAATTATAGAAACGTAGTCCGCCAACATTATCGTACTAATAAGCATTTATAGACAAACTTGAATTTATTATAGTTATAGAGTTAAATACGAATATCTACAGTCACTCAAATAAGTGCTGCTATAAACTAATTTAATAGACTGACAACATAATACTTTCGTGGGTACCTCGATAAAGATATTTTTATTCAGTAACTAAACCATCATACGTGATCAAATTGATTTCAGTTCCACGTCCGTCTGATCTACAGCACGAGTACCGTTCTGTATGTCGCTAAATTTAACGTATCGGATAGCTGATTTATTTGAAAAATTTGAGAAAATACAGATTTTTATCGAATTTTACTGAATGACAAATTTAACGATAAGAATGGTACTCGCGCCGTGATCTGATAAATAGCTGCCACCTTATCGCATGAGGATATAAATTAGCACAAAGAAATTAATTACTTGCATACGATGCGGTGGCGCCAGTGCCTGAAGTATACTTACCTAACTGCAAAATATCGAAATGAAAAGAAAATCGCAAAGAACTGGTTGTGTACGTGCAAGACCCTGGTCAGAACAAACTAGTGCATGTGTGCCTAGTTCTGTAGTCTTTAAAGATAGATATGGAAGGTAATCATGGCAAGCCCTTATTTGAGTAATCGTGGGTGTGTAAAGGAGGAATAATTAGCGGTCATACAATGGGCATACCTGACTGAGCTGAAACAGCTTGGCCACGGCACAAAATTAAACAAGTACTTACCAGATTGTTTTGGTATAGGGAAGCACAACAGCTATCAAGCCCAACGCCTTTTTTCAACATTAGTCAATTTGGCAGTTGGCTGAATAGGTACACATTCGGCCACTGTATCAAATTAGCCAAAAGCAAATTCCCTTTTTTTATGCAATTGGGTAACGAGACGAGCGAGACGTTCGCCTGGTGGTAAGCATTACCATAAGGTTGCCCATAACAGTAGCAGTGCCAGAATTGTGAACACTTCCGGACAAAATCCTGGGCTGCACTGCACTCGTGTCACTGAGATATTAAGTGTCATGAATCTCTTCATGCCTATTAATTTATCTGGTAACATTGCCCTTCAAACCGAAGCATAGTAATGCTTGCACACTACTACTTGGCGGATGCATATTAGACAAAGATCCTCCACTTCCCCAGGCGGACTCGACAGTAGAGCCCTACAAAAACCTCTTCTATAATGTACATTAAGCGCAGACACCAATTCTCTTTCACCGCGTTGTGGATAGCTTTGCCGTGGCCATGCTGCCGACTTCACTTAAGCTAATTTATAAGATAGGGACGTGATATTCGGACGCGAAAAGTATTTTTATATTTAGATACCAAAATTTACATTCCCAACCCAGGATCAAAAGTGTTGAATGAATCTGTGTTAAGGCTGACACACGCTGAAAACGCAACTGAATTGACGCGTGATTAGTGCAATTTGCGCTCAGTGAAATGTACTTTCTATAAACATTATGGTCACGACATGAGCTAGATATGGTTCTACGTATGTTTTTAAAATGGAAAAGCCTAGACTAGGTATGACAGTTATTTGAATTTTACATGAGTTATTGCGAAGCGAATGCGAGTGTGCTTTTATTTTTTATTAAATTTATTTATAAAAATTATAATTAGTGATAGGATTTGAAAAGATGCAATAGACGTTTGTCTACATGAATATATTATGGTATTAAACCTGACCAAATATTGGTTCTAAATAGGTACTAACATAAACCATATTTATGAGTTATCTTATTATACTATATATCTTGTAAGCTTGTAATAATAAGATATAGAGAGTAACTGGGTCCGAAATATTTCTTATACCTAAGTAATTCCTATTAGGTACCTACATACAGTGTTTTTACTAAGATAACTAACGTGGTTTTAACATATTTTTGAGCTTTTTGACACGTTTATGTCGGGGCATTCACCTTAATTAAACGTGAGTAATCCTGTTCAGATAATAAAAGAAAAAAATGTGTTATTTGATTTTAAAAAATGGTACCTAGCATTTAGTATTTAAGCTTTGTCTTTATCTATAGATGTTTCTTAATAGGTAAAAGTTCGCACTTCTCCTCCTTCCTAGAATAAACCTACATAATCAGTATCGTCATTACCGTAGCACACGGCACACGGGGCCCGTGCCCAGAGCCCCATCGTCAGGGGGCCCCGAAGAACAGACAATTTCTCTCTCATTTATTCTCAAAACATTTTTGTCGGGTAAAGTAATGCACCGTGAGCACCCGGGTCGAAAATAAAACTAACTATTGCCTTAAAATTTAAGTCAAAATTATGTCGATTTTATGTAACCAAATTAAGACAAAATCAAGTCAAACTTTGCCTTTTTTCTTTTAGAAGTAGGTATAAAATTTCTATAACAGTTGACTTTATTTTGACTTGTTTGGCTTAGCTAGGATCGATTTAAGACAAAAAAGTGAGTAGGAGAATGTAAAGTATAATTCGCATTGTTTACTTTCTAAAAGGGCCCCAAATTCTTGTGTGCCCAAGCATAGTTTAAGACGGCCTTGTACATGATACATGTAAGAGATAGGGAAGTTAAAGATTTGAGAACCAAACTTAGACGTTACAGCTAGTGCAAGATCAGCTTTATTTTCAGTCAGAGGCGGACTAACTGACTTGGTCTTGTCTTGGTGGTGAAGGGGCAGCCACCCCCCTAGTTTAGTTTCTCGTCAATGTTGTTTTTCGTTCCGCATTTGGCCGCTCCTAAAATCTGGCCGCCTCAGGTCTGGACTTTTTTTAAGCCTATATTTTTTTATGTAAACGTTAAAAATCTCAAATCTTCAAATCTTTTCAAGTTTCAAATCTTAAAAATCTATTAAAACAATATTTTATCTATTGTCTAAAAACCTACTACAGTTTTATCTAGCCAAGTCCTCGACAATCGTATTCGGCCTTAGGGGAAATTCACCTCTGCCTTCAGTTACGTTTGATTTTGATCTGATATAAAACTGTATCGTGTTTTGCATTAGTTATTACTGCGTCAAGGTTTAATACATACCTACTTACTGCGAAGCCTAAAGCGATTAGACAAAATTTAATTATCTTTCTTGAGAGGATAAATAATTTTGAATTAAGTTTGGATCAAAATGAACTGATCGTGGACCAACTTAGGTGTGTTCTTTGGAACGCGGTTATGTATACGTCGCAACTGAATTGCAGAATTCCCCATATATACCAGCTAGACCGACCCTCTGATACTCTACCTGGGTGTAATATTTGCATTGTTTTTTTAAATATTTTATTAGCCTCCTCTCCTACTTATTAAGTGCTTTTATATTTACTTATGTACCAAATACATTTTCTTTTTCATTAGATTTTATTTTTATTAAACATTTTTATATTTTGTTAGTACAGTCACGCTACAATGCAACTTGATTATAATGCGGCTAATCATGAGCCTCTGTATTGTAGAACGTATTGCGACGACAAGCCGGCTTGGAGGATTTCTCACTCTTTACTTAACACTGCAAGCCGGCTAAACGTTGGACCGTCGATAAAACGTCGAAGATTTCGCGATTTGAATGAGCGATTTTCCAAACATGATTTAAAAGTAGTTTCCTTCAACTCGATAGATAGCGTAGACTATAGGTGCCTTGAGAGCTAGATCCTCCAAGATATGTGCCAGTCAACAACAGCATATTTTTGATATATGTGGCATAAGAAAAAAAAACATAAACTTGGCATTGACAGCCTCGTCTGGTCTACGCAAAGTCAGAGCCATCTACAATGAGTTGACAATGAGCTTCTTTTTTTTAATGGCGTGTCAGAAAATGCCCCTGGCCACGAACTGACAGACTGTTGGAACATAGCCGAAACGTCGAGGTTAATAAATCGTAAATTGTTTTGTGCGTGATAGACATAATATAACGTGCATCCGCCAGCTCGATTTGGCTACGACTTATACATAAACCAATCTAAGTCACTAAATATACCGCCAACGCAAACCCCAATATTACCTACATAATCAATTTGCATTTAGTCAATGTAAGCTTATAATAATCGTACGTATATTTATATCTGTATTTAATTATTTTAATAAAACTATTTATAAGTGTACTAAATATTTGGTAACAAAAATATACTTGAAGGTCATTCGAGAGAGAATAGATAGATAAAAAATTCAAGATAGGCGCCTTATATTACAAATCGACCAAAGTTTTGATAGTACATAGAAATATTTGTAATACCTACACATACTTATTCAATTTTTTTATATAATTATTATACTCTTACGTAGGTACATATTTGTGTGCAGATTATACTTAGACCTATTCAAATTGAGCGGTATTGCAGAAAAGTATGAATAATATATTTCTGCTTAATATTTAAAAAAATTAAATATTAAAAAAGGATCCTATCATGTATCATGTTAAAAATAGTTCCTAGCAATGTATTTGTTGATAGAATTTTTAAGATTCGGTCTAATCAGGTTATTTTTATGTTCGTATAGGTCAAAGATTACGATAGGTACTCATATCAGTTATATGATATCATTTTATGTAATGAAAATGAATTTATTGTTATTTCAATACAAAATGTACAAGCTCTACTACAGTTTTGTTTTATTTTAACCAATTTAATGAGTAGGTGCCTCTACATACTCTAGTCACCATCCTATAGAACCCATAGATTTAATTTTTTGTCAAGTTTTACGGCAGAATTCTACATAGAGCTGCAGGGCGTAGTCAATCCGGTGGGTTGGAGAGCGGTGCTTAGCCCTGTCTTGATGGTTGTGTCGTGCGCCCTTCGCAGCTCACTTGCCAGGCGGGGCGGGGGTGGGTCCGGTGGGGTGGGGGAGGCGGTGACCTCTCGCTCCTTTGCCTTGATGGTAGTAGTGGCAAGCGGCGCGTGCGCGGGCGGCCCACGCGGGATGCACTGGACGAGGATTCCCTCCTCGTCGTGCGGGGTAAAACTCCGAGTCAGACGATCCTTGCGAGTCCGTCGGCGGGATCGCAATCGGTCACTCGAGCACTGCGGTGGCAGTATTATTGTCCGTTAAAATTCCGTCATAGCTGAATGTAATTAAAGCACTCGATCGCATGTACCGGGCCGGATCGCACCAGCGGTGATACTGGGCCGGCCGGGAGAGACCACCGGCGAACCGGTGGAAGCCCAGCTAGCCCGATCTGCACACACGGCGCGCGAACGGAGTGCTTCGGTGATACTCCCGGGCGTAGGCGACGGACTGAACGAAAGCGGAACAGGCGGACCGAATGGGAATCGGATTTCCGAAGAAAAGTCTAGAAGCCTACCCCCTAGCCCCCAACCTCAGTCCGGCGGCGTTAAAAACACATCGCGGGGCTGAAGATGGCAGCGCGTCCTCTCTGTCGACGCCTTGGCGCACAGTACAATATACTCTTCCTCGGGGCAGAGTTGGGCCGCGCCGCTCCGAGCAGTCGTGGCACTGTCAGGGGGGAGTCACTCTGCAGTTTAGGTATGTTCAGCCGGCGCTCCGCTCCGAGGGGACAATGCAAGGCCAAGGTCAGAGGCCGCCCGCACGCTAGCCTCGTCGGACGTAACTAAGCATACGTGATAGAAAGAGACCGGTATATCTAGGTAAATATAGCGAGCGGTATCCAGCGCTGTGCGAGTTGAATTGCTACTTTATTGCCTAGTTCAATTCCTTTGCGGAGTGAACTTTCTGTACGTAGTACTATTATTTATTTTTCATCACACTTGCTCGTAAAGTGGATCTTATTGCATCGGTTTTAGGCTCATAATCCAAGCTATTACACACGGGTGCTTTTTACTTTACATTACGGCACTTGTACTATAATAGGTATAACCCGGTAAAGTCAAGTTTGTACGTGACTGCAATTAGACGTATGTATACGAAGGACTCTTAATATAGCCGGGTAATACTTACAGTTTTTTTGTAATACCAACAAAGAGTTCTTATGCCGCTGAAGTAAATGTCAACCTGCGCGCGCATTTCTGGTTTGGGCGCCATTTTCCGCAAATGTTTGTTGATGTTTTCGCTGTGTGGTTGATTATTATCAAAGAAAAATTGTTTTTTCCTCGCAAGTGTGACGAAAACAGTCGTACGGAACTCTTGTGCTATTAGTCATTACGCTCTCGGCTTCCTTATCGCGCTCGCCTGCGGCTCGCGCGCATAATACCGCCTCTAGTGTAATGACCAACATAGCACACTCGTATCATAATGTACTAATGTGGCACTGTGCCGCTGCGCGGCGCTCCTTTCAAGTCAGAGCGGGAAACATGAAGTAGCGACTACAGCTAGAGGCGCGCGTCGGTAAGACGGGAAACACACGCGGCGAACTACAGGTGTGACTTGTTGCGAACCCTTCTGGTAAAAAGAGCAGACTGGTAAGAGGTTCTATGGTAAATAACTCACATCGAGTAACAGAGTATCTTGTTTGTAAGGGAATAATATCACCTCAGTTTTAAATAAATGCTGTTATTCTGATTTATAATATATAAATATAAATAGGTTTTACCAGTTTCACCGTAAGGCGGACCGCTGCAACTTTTTATCGCAGAATTTTGAAACATGACGCATGTAGCTTTTACATTTAGGTTCACGTGCTATCTCCTGGTTTATTGGAAGAAGGAAAACACTGCCAGAAAACCTGCAAACACAACTTAGACTTCGTACTTTCTTACTCCGTGGACGACACACGTGTCTTGGAAAATGACCCTATCGACATATTTTCACCTTTTGGAAAAAAGTGTCCATCTTTGACTAGATGTATCTCCGCAACCAATGGACTTATTAGAGAGTTCAAATTAGGCTCAAATTGAAGAAAATTCAGTTGCCTTCATAAAAGTTTCAAATAAAGGTATCTAAAAATGGTTTCCTAAGGCAGATAATTTGAAAAACCTAAAACAAGTGCCAAAATTTCGCAGTTTTTCGAGCATCAATCACGGGAGTAGCACAGGGTTTACAGAGATGCAAACTCGGTTAAACTACTCTCAAGGGTCCTAACAATATATAAAAAAATCGTTGATACATGCGCGTTTGCGACCCCTTACAATATGTCTTATATGACTGGTCTACAAGACGAAGCGCGTTGACCATCCTTCGACTTTATACCTACTCACAAAAAATCAATAAGATTGTAGTTAGAATTGCCAGACGTCCTTTATTTTAAATGCCGTCCTGTTTTTCAGCCTAGAAAACAGGAATAGAGGACAATACTTTGTCCTTTATTTTAGGAAAAAACGCAAGCATATTATAGAAAACGAAGCTCTTAAAGCAGAAAAAAGTAATGCCAAGCGTATCATTAAATTCAATACCTAACTAAGTATTTACCTACCTAAAAGCAAAGTAGCTAACCTAAGTATAAGTTATTTTATAGTAATAAATGTAACAAGAGCATTTCATTTTAAATATTACAGTGGTCCTTTCAATCATCCTTATTATTGTATCTTTTATTTTATTTTAACAAATCATCTAAAACATAAAACTAGAGCTGGCAACCCCATGTGGAGTTTACGTAGAGGTAGGTACTTTGGCGATAAGTGGCTCTAATAGGATTACCTTTACTCGTAGGCACCCGTAAAAAGAAAACTCGATTTGACATAATAATTAATTATTATTTATTACAATCAGTACATAAGTTTCTATAATATTCTTGGTATTTCTGAAAGAAAGACTGCTCTATAATTATTAGGCTAGGTTTGTACATTATACTTGGATCAATTAATCCGAGTACATATCTACATTAATAATAAAATAAATTAGATAACAAGTACGCTAAACTTTGAATAGCAAGAGCGGAAAATCATTTTTATAAATACAAAAAGCAATTCAATTTTCTAACATTAATTTCAATGGGATAATTATGAGGTACTTACGATATATTTTTTTCTGCTCAAAAATATACAAAATTATTGCAAAACAATAAATTCCTTTTTTTAAGAGCTCAAAATAATAATAAAAAACTAACTTTAATTTACAATATAATGTTCATGAATTGCATTAAAATTAATTATTTTATAATGGCTGATGTATGGTAGATACGTGTTTAAAATTAAAACATCTCTCTAGATCATGGGGCCATACCCATACTATACTTAATATCCTCCTCCTCGCCGATCATAACACGTCCACTACCGGACGAAAGCCTCCCCCTTACTAGGGAGGGGCTGCCATAATCCCCACGCTTGGCAGGCGGCTTGGGGATCGCAGTGTTACCACCTTTAGCCGAGAGGACGCTGCAGCCCATCCTCCGGTGGTTGTGCTATACTATACTTAATAATACATGGATGAAATTAGTACGAGCACAAGCTACATGCTTACAAAGTATTGGTACGTATTTGAAAATTATAGCTATACATATAATAAAAAAATAGATAATAATTAAGATAATTTTTGTTACTTTATTTCTATTTTTTTATCCGAGCTACATGAAATTCAGGAAAACTTGAAAACCAGCAATGACCTCTGAAACAGAGTAGGGCCTTCGGTTTTCTGTGTCTGGAACGGCTGTCAAAGATAGCCCAGGGAAAGACTAAAAAGTGACTTCCGAGTGAGTTCGATTAAGCTTTTAAGTACCTACTTGTTAAATATTAAGATATTATATATTATATTTTTATAAATACCTGGAAACCTCTTTTATGGCAAAATTAAGTCAGATGTTCCAACATTTTAGCTACCTCCAGCAGCCATTCCAAAAATCTTTTCGTGCTGGTCGGCATGGAAGGTCAATAATCTATCCAGTAATTTATTTACAATACGTACCTACTTAAATTACACACAATCACGTTTAAACGCGAAGTTATTGCATATCATACCAAAAACATCGCTAACGTGGTTAAAGATGTTGCTACAGCAGTTTTATACAGATCTCGTAGTCCGGTCAAAGAAGCCATAATCATAAGCCTTGTCGTTTTTTTAATGGCGCCATAGTCGCAGTACTACAGGAGAAAATTAATGGTAAACGTCACAATTCCTTAAATATTTAATTAAATGACCGGCTTCTTCGTGATATGACCAGTTTCTACTATCGGACACGACATTATGATATTTTCAATTTTAAAGACCACTTAGTAGTCTCTCTTCATCAATGCTTACTTCTACATCTTACAAAATGCGAGCAAATATACTAAGTAACCTGATAGCTGTAGTAAATGTGTAAAATAAATGAATAACAAGAAGATATTGCTGGACATTTCACACAGCGCCATCTGACCCCAAACTGAGCAAAACTTTTACTATGGGAACCAGATAGCTGCATGGGCGGATCCAACATTTAAGTCAGGGGGAGTCATATAGTGTAGTCGAGGTCTAGTTGCTAACTATTACTTAACTATAACTAGTCCGGCTCCAATTCTATTAAAACTAGAAAAGGTATAAGTAGTAGACCTCCCTGGATCCGCCGTTGGATAGCTGATAGGATACTTATTGTTATTTTTGTAACTACTTAATGTGTTAGATGATTAATGTGTTAACACTTTCTACAAACACACACAGAACAAACATCTATGTTCGTCACATATTTTTTTATCCTGGGTAGGAATTGAACCCACGCCCTTTCAATGCAGACATACACATACTACCAACTGAGCTATAAGGCAGGCAAAATGCTGAATATGAACAAAGTTCACTACATCCCAGGAGATTCGGCTAAAGTAAAGTGATTAAATTAACTAACGTGATTAAGTGCAAGGTTTTTTATTTAAGATAGAGTACAGCTATCAAATCCCTTAATAAATTTGTTCGAATAATTTTTAGCACATACGGCCAATTTAAATGTAGATATGACCTTAACTAAAAGTAACATAACAGGTGTCGTTAAAGTGTAGTAATCATTTACGATTCGCACTGGCCAAGTAGTGAAACTTTTATATTACATCACACACATACATCAATAGCCGGAAGACGTCCACTGCTGGACGAAGGCCCCTCCCTTAAAGGGAGGTGTTGCCATAATCCCCACGCTTGGCAGGCGGCTTGGAGAGAGTATACCACCACCACCAGACCACCACCGAGAGTATTACCACCGTTAACTAAGAGGACGCTGTTGCCCGTCCTCCGGTGGTTCTGGATGCAGTTTTAGGACATACCCAGGGCCAACTTTTATATTAACTTGTATTAAATAAGCCAATCTTTTCTATGCTCTTTGTTCAGATAATACAATTCTGATTCAACCCTACATTTAAGTTGGTCGTATTGTACTTATAGCCAAAAACAATAATATACAAGAAGAAAAATTTGAATTTTGTAGGCACATTTGCTTACCTACTCATTTTGAAAAGCTTCGTGAACCCAAATAATTATGTTTGAGTGTAGCCTAGATTAGCTCAACCTGGCGTCTAATTTTTATACCATTTTGATCACACAGAACTTTATAAGTATCGTTTATCATTTAATCGTTTATATATATCGCTACTACTTTCAATGTCAACACATGCCGCCAACTTAAAACGAATAAACAAGAGGTATAAGTTTCACGTTTTATTATTATTTGGCGGCTTATGTCAAATGCAAATAATATGGTGGTAGGTACCTAAATGTAGATAGAAGAAAATGTTAGTAAACGACCAAATACATTTTAAAGTTCTACATAGTCAAACGTTTTTAAAAATTAACTATGCCATAACTATGCTTGGCAGGTAATACATTTATTGTATGATTTAGGCCACAAAGAACTTCTTATAATAAATGAATAATCCTACTTCAAAATTAACTTGCTCCACTTATATGGATATTGAAATCACACAAAATACAATGACGTCATTTGATTTTAAAGTACCTCGACACGCTATTAACTTGCAAGGTAAGCTACAATCTTTCAAAAGTTTTCGTACAAAGACAACGGTCACGTCTCTGAAACTTCCCGTTATGATCTTTGGGGCCTTTTCTTGCGCCCATAGCTGACTCTCTTCCAAAAATTTTAAAGATATAATATCAAGGTCTAGATATTTCTTAATAAAGTGTATGTCACGCGACCTGGATGGTTTTTTATATTGTTATTAAATACATAGGGTTCACATTACAATACACATTTATGGATCGGATGCTATATGAATCAAATTGACAGTAACTGAAATGTTAGCTTTTATAGGGCTCACGAAGAACAAAGACGAGAATTTCACCTCACTACGAGTAGGTACACAGATGCAGTTAAAGGTACTTTACGTATAAGTATTTTTGGAATATAACTTTTCATAACTTCTGCTCCAGTACACATTAGTTACCTATACCAACAAAACACATATCTTAATTAACAAAATATAATTACGGTAGTCTAAACTGAATGTGGTGGAAAATCAGCGCCCAATTTTCGCACAACATCAACCAACCAAAACTTTGCAAGTTTACTGTGTTTACTTTGCTATCCCATCCTACTAGTTCCACACTAAAAACTTCCAACTGGTTGACTAACATTGAGGGAAAAACAAACCCTGATAACGAACCGTCTCAACATTGAGGCTGGTTATGAGCATAACGGAATAGATAACATTATCTAGTTCAACGTCTGAAGACGCGCTCCATTTCTTCTAATTCCGGTCAATTTAGTCGTTTCACACTTTGTCACACATTCTAAGTTATATTAAACAATCACGCGCAGAAATACACAGGTACTTCTATTAAATAAGCTTTAATTTACCAGCGCGCGTCTCCTTGGATTTTTTATGTATATAATGTAACGTCAAACTTTTAAACATAGCGTTGGTAAGCTGTATAACATGCATTACAACAACATTAAATAGTAAATGACTTACACCGAACTAGATTTAATATAGTGAGTTATGTAGAAATTAAATGTAATACGAGCAGGCACTAGTCTCACTGAGATTCTAACGAGAAATATGGAAGTATTATGTGTTTCTGCAGGTACACACAGACACTTCTACCCCCTGAGCAAAACCCTGGTCCTCGGAGAGGAAATCAAAAAAGTATATTTCCAGTGGCGTCAAGAGAATAACAGATTACTTTATCATAGTTCATTTAATAGCAACTGAAAGCAATATCACCTCTCGCACTAAATTTGGAGGATGGACTAAAATTAGATGACTCCTCCAAATAATAAAATAAACTCCGAGAATTGAACTAATGAAATGTATCCAGGTATACAATGGTTTCTCCTAACCATGCTAAGGGGGCAAGATTTCCTTTGTCGACAGAAAGTGACAAAGGATTTATAAATTTACATTAAAATATTCTATTGAACACAAATTTTTGCCAAGGCTGAAAAGGGCCTATGGGTCGAAGCCAAAGGGCCGAGATACGCTTTACTAAGCGAGATTCATTATTAATTAGGGAATATTAAAGAATGGACAACGTTAGAACCCTCTGTTAAGGCTCAGCTGGTCTTTGACGGGTGTTTAAATACAGTGTGACAAGGCTTGACTTGAACGTGGGTAAGGGCGCTGAAAAAACGCAAGAAAAAATACATAACCAAGACTGGAACTGTAGCTACTTTTCATTACAATAATTTTAAGCTTTGTAACCTCTTTAAAAGTTTGCGTGTTATTTGTATTTCTGCTAAACTGCCATGGCGTTGAGTGCATAATAATAATGCTAAAGAAACCCAGTATGTTATCATCTGTTCTCGTAATTTGCACCGAGCTTAGAATGTCTAAGTCAATGAGTTATAGTTACAAGTGAATCAGCTGTTAGTACATGATGGACTGTAAAGTTAAGAATTATCCTTAATGCTACCTAAATCTCTAGTGATCTACAACGACACTCAGACGCGTTTAGGTATACTTTGACCTTAAATCTACTGGTTAGGTTTACAGGCTAACGTTAAAGGCATTAAATGACACAATTCAAATGCAATTAATGACATAAGTGTCTATTTAAAAGCGACTTGAGTCATGCACGCGCAAGCGCACCCTATACACGTCTCTCATAATCTCTGCGACGCGTCACAACGCGGTTGACTTCAGTTACGCGTTGCTTGTTGTTACGCGTAGAATACCTCAGATTGTATGTAAAGGGAAAGCGAAAGTTGATATTGAAACAAAATATTCATGACAGCATTAATTGCGAGAGTAACTGGGCAATAGGCTAGATGACTGGTTTTTTTGTATTGTCCTACTAAAATATGGCCTATATATATATATATAGCTGATTAATGGAACCAAAATTAAAATCTGATAACAAATAAGCAACTTATAAGCATTTTAATATCATGCTAGACAGAGAAGAGTTTATGACGTCACTTCTCTGTACGCCTTATAAAATGTATTCGGACAAGTATGGCGCACAGAGGCGTGACGTAATTTTTTGACTTGTGGGAAAGGGACAGAGTTTTCTCTACCAAAAACTTTAAACGCTTATCAGAACATTAATAACCGATTTACATATTTTTTTCAAGAAACATATTATTATATTTACTTAAATTCTTCATCAAAGCTATTGGTTCCAACGATATAAACATCAGTCACCTAACCTGTGGACAATACCGCGGGACGCTAGTAACATTTCGCGCTTCAGGTCGCATGTAATGGAATCTTTGAGTTTTGGCGGGAACACGGAAAAAAACATATCGCCGCATTGTATTATTTTTCCAAACTTGTGGTTCTCGCGAATTAATTATTAAAAATGGTGGTGTTTTATTCATTGAGTGTTGAATTACATGCACGAGTGTGTTCAAGTGATATAATGTGGTGAAACATGTCTTTTCGTGTTGTTTTCAAAACTCCGTAGAAGCTCATAGTAAAGTCGCCACAACTTTACTAGGGCATGACTTGGACTCGACTATGACTGACTGTGATTTCATGACATATTCGACTTGATTTTGATTATAAGAAACTTGAAAATTCATAAACTTGACACTGGCAGAATGACAACGTGCGATGCCAATAACTATGAAAAAAATGGCATCTTTTTGTGAGATATGCCTAATAGTGAAGTCGCGACAAATTGTTGCGTGACACAGACAACAGGGAGGCATCACGCATCATCTAGTGCTGAACTAGTCTAGTATAGAACGAAATATACGAAATGTGCTGATTTCATAGGTGATATAACACTACATACAATATCATTATCGTGACTCAAACATTTACTTCGAAATACAAGTCCAATTATTATCTACATTGCTTCTTTATGACCTAAAAGCTTGGTGTAACAGTAACACTTTTTCTCAGACCTTAATTAGATTTATCATGTTATTATCTTACACAAACATAAAATATTATCTTATTTCAGTACAACGTCATTTTAATAAAGCAAACTAAAAATTTATTTGCATTAAGTATACGAGTAGGTCTTGTAAGAATAACACTGGAGCCGTCACATTATACTCAAAACGATGTTTCTGTGGGTTTTTTTTTGCTTTGTATGGAACCCAATAGGAATGAAGAAGCTAGGTATTTTTCACGCGCGTCCCTTATTCAAGGGACGCGCAAGAAAAATGGCTTTTATAAGTATAAAGTAATGGTCCCAGCTTTAAATGCACGACTTGTAATTTTCTAGTTAAAATATACAATAATAATTTCAGTCTATATCGATAAACACAATGGACGGACCACTATGACTTCTAAAATAATTTGTAACGTTGAAAGGAGTCTCGTATTTTAATGATAGTTTTAAAGGCTTCCGTAGACGGCAGAAAGCTGCGGCTAATAGAACTGCTGCATGAGTTACGCTGCAAAAATAAATCGGACGCGGCTGATGGACGCATATATTCAGTGTGCCAGACAGCGATCGCACGTCCAAGTGCTCAGAAATATGACCGATATGATCAATAGTATGCACAGCTAAGTGTAAATTGTACAATATTACACCAAGCGCGTTCATCGGGCGCGGCTAACGGACGCGTCCGAAAGTTTGTTTGTTTTACACGAGAAAGCTCCGCTAAGGCAGGCCTTTCGTCTACGCAAGCCGTAAATTCAGTAATTAGCGCGCCAATATCGTGCTGCACATTTCTAAATGATAGAACTAATAATACGCTTTTTTTTAAACCACCGACTTCAATTGGGAAAGATCAATTAGTCCTCGGCGCATGCTAGAGGGCCTGGACTACATCTTCATGTTTCCCAGTCATTTTGATTTAAACTACTGAACCGATTTCGATAACATTTATATGGGACCACCAGCTCTGAATTATGACCTACCAAACAAAACATTTTTTAAATCGATTCATAATAATTGGCTGAGTAATCGCGTAACACACATATAAACAAAAAACATACAATCGAACAGTGAACCTCCTTTTTTGAAGTCGGTTGAAAATGATTAATGTTCAAAAAGATGAAAGATATCGGCGCCTTAATTTCTCAGCGTAATAAATTGAGTGGTTAATCCCGGAACGTTTAATATTCCATGTGTACAGGATTAATACAAGCACAATGACAAAGCCTTTATAGCGCTAAACAAATATCGTCCCTATCTACATTGATTGTGTTAAACTACCAAACAGGCAAATGCCTAAATATCATTTAATAGATATTTTACTCTATTCCATGACTCTTTACTCTAGTTTGAAAATTGCTAACGTAATTCCGCTGAACATTCTCATTACAAAATATTCTTCACAAATAATTCTTATTCAGTCTAAAATATATTAGACAGTGTTCTACATATGGATAATAAAAAGCGACGTGTGTGTCCAATGTCCGCGCCCGACGTCTGGATCACTCTATTTCCAGCCTTATTATTTATTACAGTATGTCTGTTACTCATGGTAAAATACTTATTTTGAGTTCCGATTAAGTTATAAAGAAATATTGCTTAATTGAAACTTGTTACGGCGTGACAGTATAGGAAATGCACATATTTATACCTACGCTATAATATTCTCCAGTTAAAACTCATTATTTCCACACAAATTTCGCAATCAATCCATAATAATAAAAACTTATTTAATAAAATGATAAACTTAATAAATAATTATTATTACATAATTGAACAAGTACACGGAGCATTTGCGGTTAAATAATTTACAAATTGCTAAAATAAGACATTTAGTGACTTACAAATGATTTCTTAATATAGAAATGGCACAGATTTTTGTGGTACTTTAATTTGGACGTTTTAAATTTTCTTTTTCAAACTTATACAATAAAGTTGTCAGTTTCCGTGTTACCTCAAGGATGTCCGTTCAACGAAAAAATCCGGAGTTGGAGCTAGAACCAAAGTCACCGACATAGCTCGCAGGGTTTGCAAGTTGAAGTGGTGCAGGGCAGGCCACATCGCTCGAAGAACTGACAACCGATGGGGAAGAAAGGTTCTTGAGTGGCGACCGCGAACCGGAAGACGCAGCGTAAGCGCGGCCTCCCACTATATATATATATATAGGTGGACCGACGACATTGTACAAGTCGCGGACAACCGGTGGATGCAAATGGCAGGTTGTCGTACAGTGTGGCGGACTAAGGGGTGGCCTTCGTTCAGCAGTGGACGTCTCCGAGATTTTTTTCTCGAATGATTTGGAGCTAGATTCTAGTTATATAGTAATGGTAATTATTATTCTATCAACTCGAATAATAATTGCCATTGGAAATATATTTTACATCGTAGATATCAATCTTGATCAATAGTTGAAGTAGATCTTGATGGCGCACGTGAGGGATAGTGTTTTGAATCAAACGCCCATATTTTTTAGAATGTTTTAGCCAAAATTGTACCTTTCTCAATGGGATGATGATGATACTGATCGCAGTGCGGAATAAAAGTACTAATAGGGCTAATATAATCGTTTTATGCTAGGGCTTCACCTGCGTGTAATGCCATTATTTGGCGAGGTATTTGATACAGTAGGTACGCAGATATGGCCGGGTGTTAGCACGGCATTATTAATGTCGTTAGACGTTAGGCAATAGTCAAAAGTTAAATGATAGTGTGGCCGCCAAAGTAGCGCATTGTTTAATGCATCATTTATTTCAGAGCAAGTGTGATGAAAAAAATATTTCCAATGACATTGATTCTAGCGCCATCTCTTGGCAGTGAATGCTGCCAAGGCAGCAATGAAGGCTCAATGAATGAACACACCCTTAAGTATATTGAGATTAAGATTATTATGAAGTGAAATGATCGGCATGGATAAAAAAATTAACTACATGTTAATTTGATTGCCAGTCATCACTACCCGAAGTTTCTTTAGTAATTCTAAATAGTTTTGCACTATACCACAATGTTGCGGACTAGGATGAAGCACGCTTACCTAGACTTTAAATCATTTAGGCACGTTACATGGAATATTGCGGCATATTTACCTACAACATTAAATACAACTAATTTTAAATTTTGGTGTTTAAATGACTCCAACATACCTGCTTAAGGCTATGTTGTGTTGAGTATTGTCTAAACGAATAACAGTCTCAATAAGTCCTTTAAAAGCGAAAAGTTATCGAGACTACCTAAGCTTGATACTTTTAGGGTGGCCTTATATATAGAAGTTAAACTTGTCAAGTCGCCATATAGTTGAAAATCAATTGGACCTCACTTTCATAGTTTATTCCCATCTACCGTCATTCATAGCTACCTTAGGCCGTTATTGTTTTGCTTTGATTATATACCCAAGCTGTTCCTCCGAGTTGTTTTGAGCATAGCACTCGTACGAAATAGAAATTAACATACAATAGGGAGTATGCATGTTTCAATTATTAAAAGTAATATGATAAATGGAGAGTTTAACTGAATCTGATGCTTACGTCAAAAAATAATTGAAATCTGCTGGTAAAGTTCTGAAATATAAGCGTTCAAAATATTTGGGAGGGAGTCATCTGTCCCTTTCTAGCAAAACTCGTGCATAGTATAGAATTTGTTTGGAATCGTGAACTTTGACGTCATAAACCTAGTATAGTGCCCTCCCTGTCTAACATGATACTAAAATGTTTATAACATCGTTATTTGTGCACTTAAAATTTTACTTCCGATGATTTGTTTTGTTGCGAGTCAGCTTTTTTGTGAGTCAATTAAAAAAACACATGCATTTTCCCTATTCTGAGCTTAGAATTCGAGTCAGCCCCAGGTAAATGAAGCCTGTCATCATGACAAGTTTCTTTACTCCTTCAGCACCCTTATCATGGATGTTCGCGATTCTGATTGCGATAGCATGCCATCCCGCTCGTACGAACTTACTCGCGCCATGCGCCCTCCCGCTCGCGCACGCTCGCAATCAGAATCACGAACGTCCATGATAAGGGTCCTGTTCTATTTGCCAACTTATGGGGAAAAGGTATATTTATTTGCAACATTTCTCGAACGCTTGTGTACGTGTCAAAGAAATAATATTAACTCACACAATGACTGCTTTTCGGCTTCGCCAGTGAACGGAATTTTGAACGAAACTCTTAAAAGCACTCTTAAGTGTTATATGAATATCTATAATAGGTACTTACAAAAAAAAAACAACCGACCTCAATTTCAATGCCTGGATGACATCGGTATTTAAATTTAAAAAAAACAAACATTCGTGAAACAAAAATAACAAAAAAAACTAATAGAGAACCTCCTTTTTTGAAGTCGGTTGTAAAGTAATGAGCCCCTATGCAGTCATGCCCTGGAATTTGTTTTTTTACTCAAAGTTTTAGACACCCGCAGCAATGGATATGCATCCCTTAAATAGTCACGAGCGTCAACACTTCAACACCTACTGAGGCCTTGAGCCGAGCAAGACGCTAGAGGCATTGAGGCTTGTTCGTTTCTTTTGAAACCATGATAACGGTAGATAGGAATAAAGCAGTAACGACGACGCGCCCAACACTCTTTTGCGTGCAACTATAATCGAGGACATTCTACCTAATGAACCTATAACATAGTATTGCAAATGTATTTAAGAAACGCGAACCCACGGAATGATGCTACATTTCACTCAGTGCTAGACTTTGTCGCTAAAATACTGTAAACTCGCATACATATGCAGATTAATAAATTTCAATTTTCAATTACGCTATCACATATTTACACTAAAATTACACTTTGCAACGTAGCACTTAGATTACTATTATTCAGGCAGTTACACTGACATTATTGCAATTCTCACTGAAATTTCGAAACGTATTTTATTACACACATACGTAAGGCTCTACCATTAAAAAGGCAGAAAAGATTCTAGCCGAAATATTTTAATTCCCTTGTTTCTAAAGTTGCTTGATACAATTCTACTTACACAATTTTCTAACAGGTAGTGAGTAAATACGGTAATGTGAACTATTTTCTATCTGTAACTTAACTATCTAAAAAAATAAAATTGTCCGACAGTGTCTATAATTTTGTTGATAATATCAAATAATTTGTTCCTATCTAAGTTGAACATAACGGTATTGCTTTTAGTACTGAGATTATAGTGCGTATCGACATTTGAGTACACAATCAATAAACAATAGGAAATAGTGCACGGGCCGTCAAACGTAGAAACAAATCGTTTGCTAAATAATTCTGTATAATTATTGCGTGAAGCCGACTTCCATTTACGATTTTTGACGAAATGTCGGCCAAATTGATAACTCTTTTGGAATCAGTAATAAGGTGCACATTCCCCATTTCAAAACTCAATAAACACCATATACTTGGTTATTGTATTGAGCAAGTTCGAAAATGTTTACAAAACATTTGGTAAAGTTGCTTCTGAATTTAAATGTGTAGTAAATATCACGTCACACGCGTAAAAATACATCAGCTCGAGATTAATCTACTTCAGATCATACATATCCGAATGAGAATCATAGTATCGCTGCGTGATAATCCTACCAGAATCCACGACCGGGGTGAGGAGTTCTTCTGACGGTACTTGGATCCTGATCCTGTTGTCCGCTGGTATATTGGTACCGTTGGACGCGTAGAAGCCAAGTCCCAGAGTAGAAGGCTTGTGGTGATCATCCGAGTAGCGATACTTGCTTGATGTTATCGGGTGCAGGTGCGAAGGGCTAGCCGCCAGAGGGTTGTAGGTCACGTGAATACGAACTACGTCGTCCGAAAGGGGTGAAACGGACGGGGGGTGCGGTGTGGCGCGCGGGGTGGAGTGCGCAGTCGACGGCGCTCGCTGTATACTTAAGCCGCATATGCCGGATCTGAAATGTACGAAATCTAAAATTAATAAACCTGTCAGTAAAGTTTACAGAGTAAAGTTTGAGGCTGCATAGAAAAGCAAAATCCCTACTTTTTAAAGCAAACCTGGTATTCATTACTAGAGAAATCACAGTTCTAATAGCACGTTTTTTTTTATATTGTTAAATACTAGGCATCGCAGAATTATGACCACATTGATAGTCGGATTCTTAAAATAAATTGTTAGATAATACTCTATTATTTTTGATACCGTGACAAGCGATAGCGTACCCAGACGGACACAAGCAACATGTTATACCTACAATAAAACACAATTGACAAGTAACGTTATCGATGTCACAGCTCAATTGTAAAATTCACCATAGTACATAATGGCTAGTAATTTTAAATAAATGGAAATTAAATCTTAAAAAAAGAACACTTCTTTTTTTAAGTTAAACGGTTTTGTCATGAGAACTAAAGGTGTGAACCAAATATCAGATCAACCTGTCCACAGGAAGGGGGTAAAATTTAAATGAAGTACTAAGTTCGTACCAAAAAAACCAACAAAAACAGGGCAAGCCAAATAAAACCGTTTATAAACAGTAGTTTTATGTAACGGTTGATTAACAACGTCAAGCCGGATTTTCGGTGGGCATTTTTCACACAGTGCCATCTAGCCCCAAACTAATCAATGCTTGTAATATGGAAACCAGATACCTGGTAGAATACTTATTTACATTTTTTTGTAAATACATACTACACCCAGACACAGAACAAACATCTATGTTCGTCACATAAATGTATGCCCTGTGTGGGGATCGAACCCACACCCTACAGTTCTGAAGGCAGACATGCTACCAACTGAGCATTATTGCATTCAAATTATATTCTACGGCAAATTCTAAAATTCGGCTGCGCCTTACATATGATTTTGGATCCCTGGTTCTTTTTGTAGATATTTGTGGTATTAGGTCGTAGTGGCTTAGCATACAGGGCTACTACGACTCATTTGTGCTGTTGCGGTGATCAAAGGGTTTAATAAAGTGCGTAAGTTAGTCCCAAGTAAAAGCATGCAAAAAAACGCAAGGTTCACTTACCGATACCTTTTGATTTGTATAGATAGGTCAAAAAGCAGCATGCCTAAGGCGGACTTTTTCAGACGTCTCGTTTGGTATAGTTTATTAATACATTTTAAATATTCTGAAATTGCTTATAGAATAGAACAATTAATGTTTGTTCCATAATTCCTTTATAAAACTACTGATGTAGCAGCGGCCTAAAATGTGCCTCCGGTACTTACAAACGCCACTCTTGTCTGTTTAGCAGTGAAGCGACTCAAAATGTGCCTCTGATACTGAAAGGCGCCACTCTTGTCTGTTTAGCAGTGAAGCGACTCAAAATGTGCCTCCGATACTAACAGACGCCACTCTTGTCTGTTTAGCAGTGAAGCAACTCAAAATGTGCCTCCGATACTAACAGACGCCACTCTTGTCTGTTTATAGTGAAGCGACTCAAAATGTGCCTCCGATACTAACAGACGCCACTCTTGTCTGTTTAGCAGTGAAGCGACTCAAAATGTGCCTCCGATACTAACAGACGCCACTCTTGTCTGTTTAGCAGTGAAGCGACTCAAAATGTGCCTCCGATACTAACAGACGCCACTCTTGTCTGTTTAGCAGTGAAGCGACTCAAAATGTGCCTCCGATACTAACAGACGCCACTCTTTTCTGTTTAGCAGTGAAGCGACTCAAAATGTGCCTCCGATACTAACAGACGCCACTCTTGTCTGTTTAGCAGTGAAGCGACTCAAAATGTGCCTCCGATACTAACAGACGCCACTCTTGTCTGTTTAGCAGTGAAGCGACTCAAAATGTGCCTCTGATCCTAAAAGGCGCCACTCTTGTCTGTTTAGCAGTGAAGCGACTCAAAATGTGCCTCCGATACTAACAGACGCCACTCTTTTCTGTTTAGCAGTGAAGCGACTCAAAATGTGCCTCCGATACTAACAGACGCCACTCTTGTCTGTTTAGCAGTGAAGCGACTCAAAATGTGCCTCTGATCCTAAAAGGCGCCCCTCTTATCTGTTTAGCAATAAAGCGAGTGAAAATGTCCCTCCGATTCTAAAAGGCGCCACTTTTGTCTGATTAGCAGTGAAGCGACCCAAAATGTGCCTTCAATACTAAAATGTGCCACGTCTGTTTGGTGCAAGTTCTTGCCAGGCATTATAACCTCCAGTTGCCATATTTTTTTAACCATAAACAGATGATATTCAATTAAAAATACTATACGGCTCACGTTACTGTTTGACCTGCCTGAGTTCTGTTTCGGTTCTTGTAACACCAATTGTTACGTACTGTATGTTGCCGTGTGTTGTCTATTAACCTTCGTTTCGTGCTTTCTGCCGGATGGGATTATAATTCACCCTTTTTAAACTAAGAAGCCGTACTAGTAGTTATGCTAGAAAAATGATCTCTTTTCTCATACATCAGAAGAGAGTCGCGTTCGGATCATTATTTAATTGTTACCATAAAAAAATACAGATATCAATACTTTTCATCTCACCGTTTAGCACACCCTTTACCCCTACCCCTTTACCTATGCAGGATTAAGCGAACGATAGTACAAAACCGAAAGAACCTCATTGATCTCTTCATCATAAACAACTTTTATTATAGCCACCCAAACTGAAACCCCGACCAACCCCAAATTTGCAAAAAGCTGTTTCATACTATGAGCTAAAATTTTATAATTTTTTAGATGGTCCTACTAGTTTTCTTTTAAGATTTCAGGGTTGATCTTTAAAGTTGTTCGATAAGTATCATCGATGCTCTTTTTTTATATTTAAACAAATTAAGATGAAAAAGTGGTAAATTTTGAAGGCTTTAGTTGACAGATCTAAACTAATAAAAAATCACTGTCACTTTCTTAGCAGGCATGTTAGTTAAGGACAGCAATACTTTAGTAAGTTTAGCTCTGTCAACAAAAACCTTCAAAATCGCCCACAATACCAAATAATGAGATACCAAACGTTACGTCGCCGCTTCTACCAAAAACATCTCACCCATCTGACCCAGTGCCGTCGTCGGAGACGTTGCTGTGGTCATCCAGCGAGTTGTCCGGAGCGTGGGATCTGCCGCTCGAGAACACACTCAGGTCGGCGGTGCTGGTGACGCTGGTGTCGGCCAGCGAGCGCCGCGAGCCCAGCACCGAGACCGAGTCGTCACACCGCGCCCCGCCCGCCACTCCGCTGTGCTCTGCAAGACATACCCACATATAACTCAATGGACACATCGATTAGTAACAAACTACTTTACACCACCTATTCTACAATCAAAGTGTAAAATCACCAACTTTTCGATTACGATTAAACTATAAACTCTCTATAACATTTAATTATATTCGCTTTGCTGTCCTACCTTAGATAAGTTGTACCTTATCTTTTGAACAGTCAGTAGTCAAGTAGGTGGTGTGTTAATGTGTTGTTATGGTAAATAAAGGTTTTATTCTTTTCAATGTATGTTCGGTTCGTAATTTCTTATCCAGATTGGTTATCAAGTATAAAACAACTCGGGAGTTTTAAGCGAAGAAGGTTGAATTATCCTATGTCTAATGTTTTTTCAACGCCATTCTATCATAATATTAGATAGTCAAAGATCATAGAACCATAGGACATTTATAGGAAAAGAGAAATGAAATACAAATACATTCTAAACATGCGACAGGCACTCCTCTATGGCACCATAGCTCGCACAGATCACTGAACACGTCATCAGCGGGAGTACAAAATTTTACACACGATGATAACATTTCACCAATAATATTCATGAAAATCACTGAAGAGAAAACTGAGACTCGCACCAATTAACTATAATTATAGCCCCACACAATAAACATGACAATAACTATCCCTTTATATTCATCACGCTTCATAATCTTGTATTAAATAACAGCGTATATCACGAGAAAGACAACAAAAAATTCTGAAATAATTTCAAATCTAACTACCCAACTGGATTAGTTTTGTAGCGAACCATTTAAATAATGTCAAACCCATAAAATCGCAGCTTAAAAGATATCAAAATGTCAGTCAATCCTAGCCAAGATGTTTCGAACTAGAGCCTATACTAAATCCATTGAAGCAAAAGCACGGGCAACAGATGCTTCATGTGATTAAAAGAAACTCGACAAACAAGCTCGTATTATGTCCTTCCTATATTTTCTGTCTAGCTATTCCTGTCGCATTATTATCAGGTTATTGATTTGTAGATTGCCAGTATATGCTCTTATAAATACATCAAATTAACGCACTGACAACTCTCTACCTCCAGCTTGCAAAATATCTAAACCGGTTCTTGGCTCGTACTTTTTACGGTAGTTTCATTAAAATGCATGTCTCGGATCAGCAAGTTTTTTGCTGTTATTTTATTTTCTACATCCACTACGCATCTTGTCTATCTAGTTTAGTCTTTACATCTAAACTTATAAATTAAAATATTACAAATTAAATAAATACAAGCGTTTAAAACCAAATGCAAAAATATCTAATTCTGATGGTACTTACCCGTCATTTTCTTCATCGACACAGTTTCAAGCGAGTAGCGTTCAATCAACATAATGCCACCAAAATCACATGCTCGAGCATTTGTACAAGAAACATAAACCTCTGCTCATAAAACTTAAAAAAAAACAAAATCAATCGTGTAGTTCTTATTTATTGCATAATTTACAGTGTACAACTTAAATCAAACTTTTCGTTTTTTTAACTTTCTTGTTCTAGAAGTGTCAGCGATAATAAGGTAGCCGGTGCGAGATTTGGTTTCGTCACTTCTAGGGATGTGGACGGGACCAAGGGAAGGGGTCTCAAAGTGGAGGTCAATCGAGGCTTTTGAATTATGCAGGGGTACGCCCATAGGAATGTCACCTGAACAACATTAGGAAGGATTAAGGGGAAATCCGGCAAACCTAAATCAGATCACTACTCTTACTGGTGTAATGTACGCTAAATTCTTGTGATAACTAAGAAGCGCCAATAGAATACGAGTACATGTAATGTGCTCTTCGCCTACTTATTGTGATGTATTATGGATCTAAACGTACCATGTACGACTGTGTTTGATATGTCAAATCGTATTTTATGTGTCTGGTGTTCGTCAGAGCACCACAGGAGGCAAAACTAAAAATAAAATTAAAAAATTACTCGTTTAAATCCACGACTTGGCACTTAGGTAACAAAAAAACTATTGTTCGTTAATGAATTAGAACGAATTTATTGATTTATTTAATATATATTAACCCATATTCAATTCTATGAAGTTTGAGTTCTGATTGTTATAGGCATTTCTTAAATACTTATCTCTTAAAGCTATCAGCTAAAGAAAACGACTCAAACATAAAAAATACGATAGGGGTGGGTTTATGCAATAAATTAACTATCAAATAACGAAAACACATTTAAACACGAGCAGAGATTCGTTTCAATCGCTTAAAATATAAAATATCATAGGTATAAGCAGAAGAAGTGATTCAAATCTTCCTAAAGGCTTACAGAAGGGTTAATTATATAGACAGTGAAAGGATACGGTATTATTATGTTAATTATTAAGTTAAGATAAGTAGCTTATAAGGACGAAAGGCCAAAAGATAGTTATGGCGACACCAAAAGCCGGAGATGCGTTTGAAGATCTGAGGAGGATATATTTCACGAGATTTGCTATTGATATAAAATTTATTTCATATAGGTGATTAGTTTTTCAAGCGTAGGCACTCTATAGTAGACTGCGTCGTCGCTTATTGCCAATCGAGAGTATTAACGATTATGTAAGTTTGAATAACATGTTCAGAAAAATTTCAGGCCCGCGTTTACAGCCGACTACATTTTTACATTGGTGAAAATATAAAATTATTGAATCAACTAAGTATCTATTTTTGAAGTATTATTAGTATTTATATCTATAGCTTTGCTTAGTTTGGGGCTAGATGGCGCTGTGTGAAAATGTCGACACAATTTTTTAGTTTTTGATTTAAATATTATCGATATCTTCCGCCAAATAAAAAGATATAAAAAAGTGTTTTTTTAATAATATTTACTATCACGAAAAGAATTTATTAAAATTGTAGGTAGGTATATCCTATCAGTCTGACAAAGGTACACTGTTTTAAATTCACTCGCAAAAACGTGCATTCATATGAGTGAGACAGTCGAACCACGGCTGCAATGAAATTGAAATGTATACAATGTGTAACAAAAATGTTCAACAACACTGAAGGGTATGTATGTACTCATCATTATGAACAACTTTTACTACGGGGCCAACACTGAAATCACGAAAAAAATACAGCTGTTCCATACAAAAAGGTTCATCGATCTTGGACAAAATGTATGGGACAGCTGTTTTTTTTCGTGATTTCAGGGTTGGCCCCATAGTAAAAGTTCATAATGATGAGTACATACATACCCTTTAGTGTTGTTGAACTTTTTTGTTACACGTTGTATATAATACCTAATTATTAACATATCTCTGTTATCTCCCTTCATTTTCCAATGGCATAACAAGCCAATTATATCATTATTCTCATTATTCAAAACAATCTATCTGCGAACGCGCTCACCGAATCTCGAAACTGATAAAGAAACTATATCAAACCACTCGATGACACTTTCGTTCTAATATCTCGTTTTTAATTAGATTTAATATTTTTATTCCTCCGCAAACCTTAAGATTACGCATGTTATATGCAGACCTTTCCTTGGTGTTAATTATGACATAAACCCACCGCCATACCAAACATGCTAGTGCAAGAACTCAGACTACATTCCATAATAGTAACTTACAAGTCAACATCTTATTAAACAACAAATGAACACTAAGCTTGGTGTCGTAGGTTATTCTTTAGGCACTATAATCACAGAAGCGACAGCCTAAGGCATGGCGCTATTTCACTAAGAGTGGCGATGTGGCGAGGTCAAAAAAGGCGTTGTTCTATTCCGGTGTCAAGCATTAAATTTTTGGATCAGGTATCATTTTAATGCGTGGGAAAAGGATGACAACTATTTTAAAGCCGTCAACTTTAGCTTAGACACCTATAACGCGTTACGTACTATTATAAGGATCTACAACGCCAAAATGGGTCCATAACGTACTCAATTATAAGGATTATACTCTATTATAGTGTACCAATTAGCAAAGCAAAAATATAACGCTTAAGCAAGGTCAAGCATCGCTTTTTGGATTTTATGATACAAAATAACTAATTTCATGAAAATATGCATAGAAAATAAACAACTTAATACTGTAGTAACTGCTTTTTACTACAATAATTGTGTTCTCTAATTAATGTTATCAATATAACTTAAATACACATAATTTTTTTGTTACTTTTTTTTCTTCTTATTAGTAAAAAAAAATCAAACACGTGTTTTGGACTCTTGTTTACCCTCAAACACTGTTTAAATAGGCAAAAAAATATTAGTTTAAGAAGGATTCTGTTGAGCGATTCTCCATACATAGAATATAAACCCTCCAAATATTACTATAAAAATATTTAAAGGGTTATATTTGTTTTAGCAATTAGTTGCTGAAAAAAAGGAAATGACAGAGACATGTATACAGTAGACCTAGACTTAATAATTTAAAAAAAATGCTCTACAGGCAATATCCAGGAAGAAAATAGGGGAATACGTTTGTATCTAAAATCGCTCACCGGATTCCCTCTTAAACTGAGCCTATTTGATCATTTTCAGCAGCTTTTTTTTATGGCATAAAATCAAACATCATGTCCGTCGAGCGGCAGGCGTCCAAATGAAGCAATCGATCACTGATTTATTGAGATCCGCTTTACGTAACACGTTATGAGTTTCAATGCCTTTTCCACCTTCGCCACAAATTTTCGAATTTGTTTTTTTGTTACCATAGACGAAATTTTACGCGTGTATCCGTCACAGCGATCCATGGACCCAAAAACAAACAGACACAAAATAGTAGAAATTTCCATTTTCGTATTAATGACGGAATCTTAGCAGAAAGCCAGCATTTGATACCCGACATCGCCGCGATAGATTCACTCGTAAAAACGGAACCTATCACCAAAGAAGCCATTCAATGACGGTTTAAAATCCTTAGTGGTGAGTACATGCCAGGTAAGTTTATCGGGTTCAGATTATGTAATCACAATATACCCAGTATTCCTTGTTTCCGACCTCAGCGGCTAGCGAAGTTAGTGGAGAGAGAGCGGCATCACAGAATTGCTTTAGGCGGGTTTATTTGAATGAATCTAGTTCCACGCCGATTTGTAATCATCGAGAACTATACAATCCTATAATTATTTACGGGGTATTTAACGTGATTACGTTGTGGCCTGCAGCGACAATGATAAGATGAATGGACGGGAAATAAGCGCACGGATTTTGAAGACTATATGTTGAGCGCCGGCTCTCCGCTCGCGTCAGTCATACTCTGTCTTTACGACATGCGAGCCGTACGATACGACAGTACAAACTTCTAATACATGTACATGTGTTTTCTTAATGTCATGCAGTAATTAGATTCGCTCTCTATTTTCCGGCAAATGTAATATGCATACTTTTAGCTAGGTATGCTTGATTGTGTATTGTTAATTTTGATCAATTTGCAAGCGCTGGGCCCGTCTATTCCATTATCACCGTCGCTGGTGGCCTGCAGACCTAGCGTGCGGACCGCGACAAAATCATGTCTATTCTTGTAGTCATGAAAATATAAGGCTAGTACTCTGTAAAACACGTTTTCGCATGACATAAAGAGATGACATAACTTTATCGCGAGGCCAGGCCTGCTGGTTGTGGCCTGTTGTGACCTAAAACTGCAACCAGACCACCGGAGGACGGGCAACAGCGTCCTCTCGGTTAATGGTGCAGTGGTGTGCAATTATAAATTATATTATTATTATTTATTCTGCGATACCCACGCCGCCTGCCAAGCGTAGCAATTATGGTGTTAAGGATCCTTCGTCCAACAGTAGACGTTTTATGGCAATAACCAGCAATATGCAATTATGCATGCTTTTTTTATTGACTTACAAAAAAGCTGACTCGCAACAAAACAAATCATCGAAAATAAAATTTTAATATGTGCACATATAAGGAAGTTATAAACATTTTATTTTCATGCTAGACAGGGAGGGCACTATAGCAGCTTATGACGTCAGAGTCCACGATTCCAAACAAATTCTATACTAGCACGTGTTTTGTTAGACAGGGACAGATGACTCCCTCCCAAATACTTTGAACGCGTATATTTCAGAGCTTTACCAGTCGATGCAATCATCAGATTCAGTTAAGCTCTCCACTTATCCTATTATTTTTAATAATTGAAACTCATGCATATTCCCTATTGATGATGATGTAAAACGAGCTCCCGATATTTGACTGCGCTGATTGTCATTTCACAAGTAATCACGGTAAATATCCCGTTAAAAAAGCAGCAACGATTCTCAAAGAAATGATGAGTAGGTAGGTATTACTAGGTATACTACGCGATCACCGCACCGCCATCGCCGACATCATCGCTAAGGTCTAAAACTCGGCCCTGAAATACGTTTAAGTGACGCTACTACGATAATAAGGTACATATAGTTCAGATGCCGAACATAACTTTGTATTAAGGGGAAGATATAATGGCCAATGTATATAAAAAAAACGGATATTTTATCGAAATACAATGTAAATGATGCCTTTGTACAAATTTCAGGATAATACCGAACGGTGGGATAGCATTATTACTAATAAAATGCCATTTGTTTTAACACAAATATCTTTAAAGTCAGTTGTTCTAAATAAATTTGTGTAATATGTGATTCGAGCGCTGATTTTAAGAGGGATTTCTAGTTCTCCCGCTCGCTATTGTAACAATAAAAATGGAGCGAGGTGGCTATGAATCTAGAAACCTCTTAAATACCTATATTTTAGTAAGCGTACAATACTGCATGCCATTGTGTAATCAGTTTACAACTCATACAATTATATTTTCAATCATCCATGTCTTCGATACATGAATATATTTGCACATGCAAATACATTTTGGCAAAACATGATACGTAACTGACTTCATTATAAATAACCAGTCGTATTAAGGGCAAGTACATACAGCACTGTAACTATCAAACAATTTTTTTATATATACTTTGAACTCTTTAATTTGTGACCTAGTGAATATAATAGTAACTACAATGATTTGCATGATTTGTACTGTAAATTAAATCACTCTAGCTAGTTGCGAGTACCTACAAAACTAGAAAACACTAGTGATCTATACCTTGACACATAACGAGTACAATGCCTTCAAACGAGTTGGTTTGATAAACAATTTGATTCTGAACACTTGAGCTCACTGCCTCCATATAAGCGAGGTTAGACGGTAAAGTTACAAGCGTCGTCGAGGCAACCTTGGTATTTTTTAACCCAAATACTCGTCGAAAGGACATTCAAAGGACAGACACATAGGGCAGCATAGGTCTGAACCCTCTTTTTCGCGTATTGAGATGAACATAGTTAAAAGATTTCCACGTTCATATAAGCATGTTCATCTTCGTGACTTTTTCTTGTAGTTCAACACAGAGGTTATGACTTTGTCTTGAATTCCCTTTAGACAATTCCCTGCGTACGATTCAAAAATAAGGCCCCTGGACCTTAAATCCATCGTCGTATCTTACTACTGTACATGACGTCCGCGTCAAAGTAAATTAAATACGGACTTTGTAACGTAAGCTCGTATGTAAAAAAATCAAACCAAGTACATAGTGTTTTGGTATCAAAGAGAGGGCTCAAGGAGTCCATTCAAATACATACGCGAGAAAATAAACTATTCTAGAGCAGTGTTTTTTTTCTCGCGCATTCTGTGTTGGCCCAAAAATTTTTATCTAAAAATTGTTGGTTTAAAAATTGGTCACAATGATGATTATAATGGACCTTTACGTGACGTAAGGGGGAGTCGGGTTAGTTTTTCAACCTGTTTATTTACTTTCGTTTGTTTAGTTACTGTGTAGACATGCAGTGGTTAAGGTACCTTTAATAACCTAGTTTTAGCCACCAAGGTCACCTTCGCAAGAACGCAAGTCGTTTCATCGTCTAGAACGCACTTTTCAAACTCGCGAATAGACTTTGTACTCGATAGGTGTTACCAAGCTTTTATTCAGAGACGTCCAATACACTTATTAGAACTAAAACTTGAGTTTCACTTTCCACAACAACAAGCCGTTTTTTTTAAATAATTAAAATTAAAACAATATTTATGAGCATTCATGAGCATAAGCATATTGAGCGTTTGTGAACAAGAGGATAGATCGATAAGCACGAAAAGAATTCAATTATTTTTCATAGACACAAAACTAGACAAGTGTATTTTTAAAATTTCATGCGTGTGACACTTGAATGCGTGGCATGCATAAAATATGGTCACTGTTAATGTAATACACAATCTTGTTCGGAGTTAGGGCCTTACAGCTAAGTGACAAACATGTATAGTTCGTGAGACTCAAAATAAATAAATAACTCTTGCATTTTACCTAAAGCGACGATGTAGTTTAAATGTGTCTTTTTACTTAGAAAACCATAATGTTTTTTTTAGAAACTAAGTCCGATTCTTGTTCAATATGGTTGTGTGGACTACATTTGACAATATTTCATTCTAAAATAAACACGAAACTTAGCCGTTTTGATGGCCTTAAACACCAAAGTTAATCAAACTACAGAAACATTTAAAACAGTTTGGAATAAAATGTAGCTTTCCAAAGCAGATGTCGTTGTGATGCAAATATGAAACAATTCGGACGTGCAATCATTGAAATGGTTTACGCAACGAACTGGCCGAGGTCCAGCTTTGCGTCAACTTAAGCAACTATACATGTGTTTCACATGGCTAAGGCCGCACGCATGTGAGAGCGACGCGACAAGCGGAGCGACGAGCGAGTAGCACAAATACTACAGTTAATGCTGCGCGCAACAGTAACTGCGGATTATAGAAGTTAGAAAATTATTAAGAGAGAACCCCCTTAACTCGTTGTGTATTTTGTATAATAATCATGATCACAGATTAAATTGATTGACGTGATTTGTATAACTCAAAGATGGTCCCAAAATTCAATCGTAGGCTAATTTTGGTAGCTTTATCTTATAAATAAAGGTATAACTAAAATGTATAATTCGCTAATGCCTGCTGACAGATCGCTCCGCTGATCGGCCGTGTCTATCTGTATGGCTCTCACAGTGCTGAGTGGATCTATAAATGTGTGAAGTGATCAGAGCCAAAGGTTTCGTCCGAGCTTGTTCGTGATGAGAGCGGTGAGCAGTCCAAGTTACCTGATACGGTGTCGCTCTGGGACACCCGCAGCTCTTGTAGCTCCAGTGCCGTCTTCTCGCGCCTGAAATAAAACAACAAAATTAATTTACATTATTGCTAAAAGCAACCAACCACCGAACCGGAAGACGCAGCGTAGGCGCGGCCTCCCACTAGGTGGACCGACGACATTGTAAAAGTTTCGGGCAACCGGTGGATGCAAATGGCAGGTTGTCGTACAGTGTGGCGGTCTAAGGGGGAGGGCTTCCTTCAGCTGTGGACGTCTCCGGGCTGATGCTGATGATGATGATTGCAAAAAGCGAATTTTTTTTTTTTTTTTCAGAAATAAAAGCGTAACATGCGTGAAAAAACGTACAAAAACGAAGTACATATATTTGAAATATCAAAATTAGAACCTGTCTCCTTTTCGATGTCGGTTAAGATTGCGCAGTGTGTTAAAAGCTAATTTACCTCAATATCACAGTCGCCCGCGCCTGTTTTTCAGTCTCGGAAAAGTTTTCCGCTCGCTGCCCTATCTTCGCTTTCTTGTCAGGCTCTACGAACAAGCCGAGCTTGCGTTTGGGCAGCTCGCCCGGCGGCGGAGGCCCCGGATAGTCCAGCTTCGCCCTTTTCAGCTCCTCCATCGAACGCTCCAAGTTATATATCACCACATCATCCTCGTAACCGAAATCTTTGTGAAGCTTAACCTGGAGACCAATAAAAAGATCAGGTATCTTCTAAGCAGTCAATCTAAGCTTTACGTGTGAAAATTTACAGTACCTGAATATAATTAACAATAAGATCCATATCATTCAATTTCATTATAGCTTTCTTATGCAGCTTGAGTATTGTGTAGGCCATCGCAGTGATCACCCTCTCGCCGTCCAACAAATATATATCCCACACTCTGAGACAGAGGCTAAAAGGTACCCTTTCCACGAAACAGACGAAAAACCACTTCAGCGAATACAAGATAGCATCTAAACCGAACTTGTCAAAGTGAATCTTCAGTTTCGGCATAAATTTCGTGAGTATCTTATCGTGGTGTTCAAGAAATCTCGTCAGTTTTGGGAAGCCTTCGATGTAAAGCCCGTGCATCACGTACTTCTTATCTGATAGCAGTATCGCGAGAGCCCAGAAAGCGTCTTCTTCGTCCATGTACATGAGCAGGACGCCCGCTAGGCCGGACATGCCCTGGCAGTAGCCCACCTCAGAGTTGTACATGCTATACGCGCAGAGAACGTTAAAGAGCGAGCATTGTTTTTCAGAATATCTTTCTCTGTAAAACTGATGTTCGCGGAACTGCCTGTTGACGTCAGAGTCTATCTGCCTGACGTCGGTGGACCACAGCTTCGCGAGTCGCAGCATCTCGTGGTATTTACCGGGGTTTTCAGACTTCGACCTGTTCACATCGAGCAGTTTACACCATACTTTTATACGGAGCGAGTTTGGAATGCCTTTATATATCCGCCTGTGGATTTTCTCCCTAGTCCCTGGTACGTCCCACGAGCCAAGCATTTTGACCCATTTCTTTTCCCTTTCGACTTCGATGTTGATCTTTTGCGGCGCCGTTTTTTGCGGCAGGCGCTCGTCGTGAATGAAGCCATATCTGTAAGGTATACACTTTTGTTTAAACAGCTTCATTACAGCAGGTATTGCTTATCTGATTACAGTAACTAATTGAAAATGGCACTTTGTACCCAATTTTTTTAATAGAATAAGTGAATTTTCATTCGCAAATGCATACACAATTTTCTATCGACAAATGCCAGGCTGTGAAAGTATTAAATTTCGCACCAAGCAGCGTTTTAAGGAACGCATTGAGAAATAGCTCCAGTGTTGATCATAACTTCGCTCGACATTGCTAGAACGGCTATGCTATTCGTGGTTCGAGACGCAAGCTTACAACATGTAGGTATGTACCGATATTCGGTTGAATTAAAAAAAAACGTTAAAATACGTAATATGATATTAAAACATAATTATCTTGCAGCAAATACAGGGTACACAACTTTAGTAAGTTAGGTATCGTAAAGGTTGAGTGGCTAGTCCGAGTGTCAAAGTTAATATGCCATCCGATGGGCTAGATCACTGCTGGACATAAGCCTCTCCCTCGGCACGCCACTCGGCCCAATCGTCAGTTATCCGCTTCCAACCACTGCCAGCTTTCCTACGTATATCGTCACTCCAACGAGTCTCAGGACATCCTACACTATGTTTGCCGATTCGTGGTCTCCACTCTAGAACAATATGCATGTTATTCCCCGTTACATAGTTAGGTAAAAGTCTGTTGCCAAGTAAAAAGCCAAATCTAGTGGGGGTGTTCTACTAGACGGCTTTCATTCCGGGAGCCAGGCTAGACATTTTAAAACGTCACATAAAAATCCTACTAGAAATAACAACTTAAAAAAACCAAACCAGTTACCATTGTATATTCAAGAGATACTGAATTCTTTACCATCATTTTCTCACTTTTTATTTCAGTGATCAATACATTCTGCCTAAACTATACTTGGAATGTCACTTGTCTAAACAAATGTCAATTTATTGGTTAGCGATTTGACTTTAACACCTCAAATATTGAAATTGAAGATTCAAACATGGCTAATGTTTTCCTGGCACCTTTGCTCAAACAGTGAGACACAAGTCATTGTATCAAAATAATTTGACTGAAGTCAAGGTCTCCGAGTCTAAAGGGGCAAGTTGGTGTAAGCATGTATAATTGTTAAACGTTAACTTGCAAACCTTTTATCCGATCTTTATGAAATTTTGTAAACAAGTATTTCATTCAAATACAATTATCAAGTTCGAATATTAGCCAAATTGGTCAAAGAGCTTGGAAGATATGGGGGTACCAAGGTCCGAGTGTGCAGTGAACTACTAGTTATTATTATTTTTAATTTGGTGGTTTTTTGATGGTTTATTAGTGCAACATAGTTACTACATCTATGTACATGTGTTTGCTTTCACATAGTTCAAACACACACATACATAAACATACAGAGGGGAACTTGATAGGAAATATAATATAACAGCCAGCAATGAATCAGTGCGCTTATCTTACTTTAACATACCTAGTATTCAAATACATTATTACACAAAAAACTGTATTGTACACACAACACAACAACACCTTTGCCAGTTAATTTTTATTATTCGCCAAGCAGTAGTGTGCAAGCATTACTGTGTTCCGGTTTGTAGGGCAATGTTACCAGAGAAATTACTGGGTATGAAGAGATTAAACATCTAATATCTCAGGGTGATGAGAGCAGTGCAGTGCGGTGCAGGATTGTGTTCGCAAGTTCACAATTCTGGCACTGCTACTGTTAGTGGCAGGCGTGTCGCTTACCACCAGACGATAGTCTTGCCCGTCTCGTCACTTGACAGTATTAAAAAAAATAGTTGTCTTTCGCTCACGCATAAAGTGACAAAGCTAGAATAAATACAGTCACTTTTGTCACATGGATCTCTGGCATGGCGTCTTATTGCCCTTCACATCAACAGCCGGAAGACGTCCACTGCTGGACGAAGGCCTCTCCCTTAAAGGGAGGTGTTGCCATAATCCCTACGCTTGGCAGGCGGCTTGGAGATCGCAGAATGGTTACCACCGTTAACTGAGAGGATGCTGCTGCCCATCCTCTGGTGATTCCGGATGCAGTTTTAGGACATACCCAGGTCCAGGTCTTATTGCACTAGCCAGAATCTTTTAGCCAAGCATCCGTTACCAGAGCCACAAGACATATGACCAACTGGCTATTAATAAATTTAACTGTTGGTAACACTCTGTAGCTCTGAGTTTCTAGTGAATGATTTCATTTCAGATATAAAATATTATGACTATATTGACTGCCTCTTAACTCATATTGTAGTATCTCTGCCTTGAGAACTGTACCTAGAGATTCTAGTGGGTTTGATAATATCAGGCATCTGGGTCCCATTGTCCAACAACACAATACAACATGGTATAGTAATCGCCATGCAAGTTGTCAAAAAGTGGGAATGCGCAGAAATAAAAAAATAAAAAATGTGATTAAACTCGCCAAATATACTGCACGGAAGTGTACAGCACAGAAAAGCGAAGGCCCTACCTCTTCTCTCTTCAGTGGTGTACACAACGTACCTGCGCAGGCTCACCCCTTCCATGCCGACAATTTGACAACTTGTTGGCGGCTACACACATGGTCTTAGTTTGAGGCTAGATGGCACTGTGTGATATGTCCACCATTCGTTTTTAGTGTCATTAAAAAGTAAGTAATTTCGTATAGGCTGAGTGGCCAGCCCTTGTGTCAGAGTTAATGTGCCGCCCGAAGGCCTCTGACATGGCTGACGGTTGTTGTTATAGAAACTAGAACAAACAACCGGGACCAACAATTTAACGTGTCATCCGATCCACGGGTGATGGGTGTCATTGATAGGCACAGTATGACTGTTACAATATTCTCACTGAGATAGCTCACTGCTGGATGAAGCCATCCCCCTTAAACCGCCACACTATATGACAACCAGCTCTGCATCCATCAGTTACTAGCAACTTTCACAATGTCATCAGTCCACCTAGTGGGAGGCCTACTTATGCTGTGTCTTCGGGTGACAACCAGCTCTGTATCCATTAGTTACTAGCAACTTTCACAATGTCATCAGTCCACCTAGTGGGAGGCCTACTTATGCTGTGTCTTCGGGTGACAACCAGCTCTGCATCCATCAGTTACTAGCAAGTTTCACAATGTCATCAGTCCACCTAGTGGGAGGCCTACTTATGCTGTGTCTTCGGGTGACAACCAGCTCTGCATCCATCAGTTACTAGCAACTTTCACAATGTCATCAGTCCACCTAGTGGGAGGCCTACTTATGCTGTGTCTTCGGGTGACAACCAGCTCTGTATCCATCAGTTACTAGCAACTTTCACAATGTCATCAGTCCACCTAGTGGGAGGCCTACTTATGCTGTGTCTTCGGGTGACAACCAGCTCTGCATCCATCAGTTACTAGCAACTTTCACAATGTCATCAGTCCACCTAGTGGGAGGCCTACCTATGCTGTGTCTTCGGGTTTGTGGCTCCTGGCTTAGTCGCTCACTGAGTAATTTAATTTATTAGTCTACATAATATAAACATTACTGCATGATTTAACTCACAATAAAAGTTACGTCTAATTTGGTCATAAGTACACATTTAACAATGAATGAATGTATCAGAATAATGTGTAACCGCCAGTCTGTTATTAGTCAGACTTCGGGATTACCTGGGCAATGTTATAGATCTAAGTAAAACTATCCAGCTCTTGTTTTTCCTTGTGACAAATTAAAAATCAGAAATATTTATTGACCATATATATGTATATAACTTTAAATGATTATCTTTTGGTTTTATTTATACGGGAATACTAATGTTTCATATTGTGTGGGGGGGGCGTAGGAAGGCATCCCACTAGGTGGACCGACGACATTGTAAAAGTCGCGGGCAACCGGTGGATGCAAATGGCAGGTTGTCGTACAGTGTGGCGGTCTAAGGGGGAAGCCTTTGTTCGGCAGTGGACATCTCCAGGCTGATGATGATGACGACTAATGTTTAATTAAATCGGATACTCCGACTATAGTTTCAATCACATCCGGTGACTTTTTTTTTTGGTTTTTATGTGTCAAAACCATGTCAGTTTTCTTAATAATATTACCTTTATTACCGAGCGAAAATGTAGTTTATATTACTGGATATTTGTTCAAAATAATTTCAAGTTGGATAGCCAAAATTGTGCATTGTTCAATAAAAGTTAGGTACATAGTTACAACATTGAGCTGAGCCAAATGGAATAGGTACCAGATTATTGGCCCTGTCTCTGTGGCAGGCTTATTGACCACTACGAATGTAGAACCGCACATCCATAAACACTTCACCTACAGAATAACAAAGTGTTGTAAGAAGAATAATAATAATAATTTATGAGTGTGCACTAACTAGAATATCTATACTTAGTAGTTGTTGTTAACATAGAATCTTAAAACCCCAATAAAGGCTCACCTGTCTGTTTTGTGATACTCTTCAAACTCGGGATCTTCCCATGGGTCGATTTGCCCCGCAAGGTTCTCTCGGCCTCTTTCGTACCGCTGGAATATCCGCTCCCTCTCCTCGGAAGCCCGTGCCAAGAGAGCCTCCTCATTCATAACACTGCTTGGTCGTGCCACATTACGAACTTATGACCTATCTAGCCACCCTACCTCTCTCAAACGTTAGCACATAGAACCCGCAACCTCGCCGAATCTCGACAGCAGATCAACGAAGAATTACAACAATAAACATCACGCCCCTAACGTGTAATTAGGACTATTTGACATGCTGTCACGTATTTTAATTAAGTACATGGACTGGCTCACTTATATGCCGTAAGTACTGTATAAATTAATTCGGACGTCTCCACGTATTTAAATGATGACGATTATTGTTAGTCTATCAGCGCTTATTTTTCATTAGGTACGCCCAGAAGGAAAATTATAGCACTTTAGCACTTCACGTTGAAGGAGAATTCACGAGTCCTGTTGGCATCACTTTCTTTTTTTTTACTTCGTATGGCAAGGGAAGGGCAGACCGCAGAGAGCGCCTTCTCAACTCAGCAAATAAAAAACTCCTAAAATTATTTTCAAAAGGTAGGAAAATCTAATATACTTATAGCATTTTTCTTTATCTCTCTGGGTCCAAGTAGGATTTTATAGCTGTTTCTGTCTTTGCAATTTGTAATGCTAACAATAAACAATTAATTTGAAACAACAAAGGTTTTTTTTTTTTCACAAGTATCAAAAATGTCAAAGTCACATTCACGTTTTTAATATTTCCTGACCATGGAAACTAGCCCTTCAGCCGAATACATATTTCTTCATCGATTTTTTTTTCTCCAGTTAAATGAGTCATAGTCACAGTCCAAATTACACATTGTAAGTCACGGTCAAGTCCAATCATGCCCTAGTAAAGTCATGGCAACTTTACTACAAGCTTCTTCAGAGGTTTGGAAACAACACAAAAAGACAGGTTTCACCACATTATGTCACTTGCCGACGCTCATGCACGTCACTCGGCACTTAATGAATAAAACTCCACTATTTTTATGCATTAGCACCCGAAAAAACACAAGTTTAGAAAAATAATATAATGCGGCGACATGATTTTTTCCGCGTTCCCGCCAAAACTCCAGTCAGCCAGTCACATTCAGGAAATAATGTGCTGCCAGAGCCACCAGACCAAAGAACAGCTCATTGTGTCTAGGCGAAATTGCGGCCATACCGCAGAGACCACAACCAAAGATAGATAGATAGATAGATAGCTAGCTCATTGTGCCAAAGAGTCACTGAATGACCAAATAATGCAAACAAATAAAGTAAAGCTTGGAAAATTTAAATGAATAATAATATACCTTATTTTTTCTGCTAGGTGGCGCATCGTTGATGCGGTCATAGTCAACTATCAAATGAATACATTTTGTTGAAGTGTTTTCTACAATTTAATGGGTTTACTCTTATTGGACTCGGATTAAAATGGAGTATATGTTGGTTTTTATACAGCAATCACTTATCTCTGTACAATATAAAATGTAAGCAACTATCTAACATAAAAAACTTTTTACAGGCCGTCAACAGCTTATTTTCGAGTTGTCTTCAAAACTCCGAGAAATCGTAATCTTTCTTCTCCTTCTTAAGTTCCCACTACTTTACTAACGCTTAGGGTATTCACGATGAAAGTATGACTTATGACCAGGCAGAATGACCTTACGGATTTACCCTGCCGTATGGGCAAAATAACAAAAAAAAAACACTTCTTTGTACATCCAATTGTTTTTCTCATTATCCCATATTTTACATGATTATTTATAGTTAAAGCAAAGGACAAAAAAAAAATCCCTTTCAAGAATTCTATCGCAGGTTATATGGTCAAACACGACCCAAAGAAAAAGCTTAGCCCCATATAAAATTATAATCGCCCGTAGACGTAGAGTTCCTCCGTCTCGCTACCGGAAGTATAAATTAACGTAAGGGACATTTTGGCCAAATTGAGTTAACTATGCAGTTGGTTCTAAAAATTTGCGCTCTTTCGACTGGTATACTTAAAATTTCGATATCTTTATAAAAATGTTCCTTACAGTACAGATTTTAGGTAGTTCTCTAAATAATTTAAAAAAATAACGTAACAGACTTGTGAAATCCATTTTGTTATTCATATTAAAGTATGTGCCGTTAATCAAATAGATTGCTATTTTCACTAAAAACAAATCAGTAATTTGAAGCAATAGGTTACTTACGTTATTTTATGTACGCGGTTTTTATAATGTTGTCCTTTACATTAATATGCAACTAGATTATTTGTATATTTTTTTTGTCTTTTACGTTAATTTGTCTTCCAAAAACAATTATCATAACCGACTCAACAGCATTTATTTGGTGAACAAGTTGGTGGTGGATAATCCTGACTACTTGGTTCATCATCATCATCAGCCCGGAGACGTCCAATGTTCCCTTAGACCACCACTCTGTACGACAACGTGCCTTTTGCATTCACTGGTTGCCCGCGACTTCCACAATGTTGTTGGTCCACCTACTGGGAGGCCTTCCTATGCTGCGTCTTCCGGTACGTCAAGAACCATTCTTCTCAATCGGTTATCAGTTCTTCGAGCAATGTGGCCTGCCCATTGCCATTCAACTTGCAAACCCTGAAAGCTATGTCGGTGACTTTGTTTCTTTGGCGATTATCCTCGTTCTAGATTTTATCACACAAAGTAACTCCGAGCATAGATAGCTACCTTCATTCCCGTTGTGTGACTCTGAGTTTCTCCAAAAGGCCAGCAGTTAAATACAATAATTTCTAATTGCATTGGTAGAAAAAATTAACATTTCCAACTTCTGACATATCTTCTGACTCATTAACATATGACAAATTAAAAACCACGTTTCAGTTCCATATGTCCTCACTCGCAACACACACGGGTTATAGACCCTCGTCTTCGGGCACTGCGGAATACACGAACACTGCCCATCCGAATTGGATTCTTCGGGACACCTCTTTGTCGAAGTTGGACCTACCTAAGTGAACAAACGGTCCAAGGTAGTTATAGTGGTCAACAACTTCGAGAGTATCGTTCCTAACGACTACAGGTACAGGCACAACACGGACATTGGACATCATATGTGTCTTGTCCATGTACATTTTTTGACCCACCTGTTGAGAAAAGTTACTGAGTCGCAATGATTTAGAGATTCGTCTAATAAGCTTGCCATATTCCGACATATCAGCTGAAGATCGCAGTCTTATTTCTGTCTGGTCTTTCATTAGCTTCACAGTTCTGTCTGAGAGCTTCTAGCTTCTAGGCCTTGGAAGCGATTGCAGTTCGAGTTGAAAGTTTTCGGGGTTCTGAATTTAGGCAGGACCAAGACGGAGCGTAGACTTCACAAGACGTGACCTCTCAAGCTTAAAATTGATATTAAATTGGCCACTGACAATAATTACATTACTTAGTAGTATTACTATATACTTTCTAGTACTTACTAGTATTTTTTTATATTAATAAGCATATTACGGTTATCACTACCGGTTTTCCTATGCCGATCACGGAGACATCATTAAATATTCGCTTCTTGGTTATCATGATAAAGTCAATCTCATTTCTGGAAGGATGCTTCTCGAAGAAGGAGTTCATCATATTTTCCTTCTCCATGAAGTCGACCGTTCCGCTGTCCATATCCATGCGATCCCACTCTCAACTCATCGACATAGCGTGAGACCACTTTCGCGTTAAAATTCCCCATAGCAACAGTGAAGTAAATTTCAGAGACATGTATGGCCTTAGATATCTCCTTGTACAATGCCTCTACTTCATCATCAGGGTATACCTGTATGACCTTCAACATATACAGATCGGTGATTCTCAGTATAAGCTACGCTACCCCGCACGACACACTACCGACTTTAACTACGTTGTTGATGAGGGCCTTACGGACGCAAAACCTAAGACCCTGCGGTTTACGATCTGCTTCTCGGAAGAAGAGCATGTTGCCGGAATCCAGGTTTATTTTATCATGTCCCTCTCTTCGGATTTCAGATAATGCCATGATGTCTTGCTCAATTTTTACAAAAGCTCGATAATCTTCTCGTCGGTCCTCAGCGTGCGAATGTTGTGTGTCGCCAAGTCTTATGTTGGTTGGGGATGGTAGCGGGGCATCTGCCACACACTGTTTTTCCATAATATGAGGTTTAGTATAAATAAAAGGGTTTTTTCACATGAATATTGAAAAAAAATCAAACGAACTCGTGTTTGTTTGGCAGCTTCCATGACAGATCAGATGCTGCCAAACAAAATAACCCGGCCACGGTGATAAGGACGCAAAAAAAAGGTTTCACCTCTTTTTGGCTTTGGTCTAAATGTACAGCGCTATCCTTGTCATTCATGAATTACGTCATCACACTACGATTCTCCTAGTAAATTTCTCTGCTACTTATGCTTTGAAAAATGACGACATCAGGCATCTACGCTATTGGCAACACTGGTAATTTCTTTGATTCATTGATTCACTTGCAGTGTTGCCAACTCTGCCCCTTCGTGGCTAGTTCTAGCTCTATTTCGACTTGTTCAGCCCCGAAAATAATGATTTAGCCCCTAGCCCCAAATCTAGCCCCCATTTGACCTAAATATAAATATGCATTTATATTGAAAAAGACTGCGCCTCATGAGGGCTGGACATCAACAACATCAGCATAAGTGAAATCCTGTGCAACGAATTCAACGAATCAGATGTAGAAGCCAACATAAAAACTGCTCAAAATAAATGTGCTTAAAATCATGTTTTTCCATATTTTTTTAAAAAAAGTGGGTTTTTAATTTTTGAAATGTCAATATATCCAAAAAATATATATATTCTTCACATTTAAAATTATAAATGATACTAAAAATCAACTACTTTTGTTAATTAATTAGTAACTTAGCGCATTTTAAAAAAAGGGCTTATCTGGCACTTTTTTGAATTTGTTATAGCCCTAAATCCTGATAACCAGTTGGCAGCACTGCACTTGCCCGACTGCTCGGGAGTTTTGGCGGGAACGCGAAAAAATCATGTCGCCGCATTGTGTTATTTTTCAAAACTTGTGTCTTTTCGGGTGTTAATGCATAAAAATAGTGGCGTTTTATTCATTAAGTGCCGACTGACGTGCATGAGTGTGGGCAAGTGATATAATGTGGTGAAACCTGTCTTTTTGTGTTGTTTCCAAAACTCCGAAGAAGCTTGTAGTAAAGTTGCCATGACTTTAGTAGGGCATGATTGGACTTGACCGTGACTTACTGTGTGTGACTTGGACTGTGACTACGACTCATTTAACTTGAGAATGAAGAATCGATGAAGAAATGTGTATTCGGCTGAAGGACTATCATCCATTGCCAGGAAATATTAAAAACAAAAAAACCGACTGCTCGTCTCGCTCGTCCCGTCAAATTCAAAATGTCAAATTAGCATGATAGCTAGTTAAATGCTCAATGCATGATAGAGTCTCTTTGCTCATATAGTTGATGATATACTTAACAATTCTAAAGCCATTAATAATGGTAGTGTTTTACAAAGTAGTTCAGTAGAACTAAAGAAGCGCAACTCATATATTTATGTTTATTATGTGTTATGTCAAAAAATGTATATTTAATAAACAATTTATATTTAATAAATATATAATTTCTGATACTTGTTTTGTACCTAGCACTTTTGTTTTCGAGATCGGGGCTATCATGTAACTTTTCGGGATCGCGATTCGGATACGAGTTGTCAAAAATAGACACTGTCACTGCCAAAACTCATTTGACCCTGCAGGGCAGGCTGAAACGCCAAAAGTCCGACGGATTTACTTAACTTAATTGAGGAAATCAATTGATTCAATGCATTCGTTCGATAACGATAGCGAGAGAAATCCCTCCGTGATACTGTGAAGCTGTGACAGTGACAAGTGTCATTTATGACAAATCCACCCTAATGAAACTCAAACAAAAAAATATTTCAAACGAATTAACTAATATACTCATTGTAAATATTTTTCTCTCTCGATTTTTTATTTGTATAGCTGTAAAAGTTGTAAATATTTTATCATAATAATATTGTAAATATTTTTCTTTACCTGCTATACCACTTTCCTTATTCATCCTTCCTAAATTCATCTTAGCTATCGCGTTATGTTTCCCTACCTTTACTCCAAAACTTCCACGGCCTTACTTAAAAAAACTTTTCAACCGTTAGTCACTGCTTAAGATGCTCTGCCATCTTCTCTCTGACGTGAAGTCACACGTGCTAGAAAAGGACAGAGAAGTTTAAGCAGTGACTAAGAGAATCGAGATTATTTAAGGTAAGACTGCCAATACTTCAATTAAATTGTTCTCTGAAGGTAAACAGAAACCTCCAATACAAGCTATGCTTAGTGTAGGTTTCTGTGAACTATTGTAATTGTTGCCCCAAGCCAAATTTTATAGTATGTATAAGGTATTTAATAATAGTACATTATCGGCCTTACTTAAAAAAACTTCTCAACCGTTAGTCACTGCTTAAGATGCTCTGCCATCTTCTCTCTGACGTGAAGTTGCACGTGCTAGAAAAGGACAGAGAAGTTTAAGCAGTGACTAAGAGAATCGAAATTATTTTAGATAAGGCCGTTAGATACGAGTGTGCTATGTTGGTAATTACACTAGAGGCGGTATTATGAGCGCGAGCCGCAGGCGAGCGCGATAAGGAAGCCGAGAGCGTAATGACTAATAGCACAAGAGTTCCATACGACTGTTTTCGTCACACTTACGAGGAAAAAACATTTTTTTTTATAATAATTAACCACACAGCGAAAACGTCAACAAACATTTGCGGAAAATGGCGCCCAAATCAGTAATGCGCGCGCAGGTTGACATTTACTTCAGCGGCATAAGAACTCTTTGTTGTATTTCAAAAAAACTGTAAGTATTACCCGGCTATATTAAGAGTGCTTCGTATACGTACGTCTAATTGCAGTCACGTACAAACTTGACTTTACCGGGTTATACCTATTATAGTAGTAAGTGCCGTAATGTAAAGTAAAAAGCACGGGTGTGTAATAGCTTGGATTATGAGCCTAAAATCGATGTAATAAGATCTACTTTACGAGCAAGTGTGATGAAAAATACATTTATGTAAGTGGCTTCTGTATTCAAATTAACAAATTATTATTATTATTATTTATAATACCTACCTCTCAACTTTACTCCAAATAGTCAGGCGGAAATCGGCCCATTTGGAACTTCAAGCCTTAAAATACTTGACAATGGCAAATGCGTCGATAGCGCGGTGCCAAACGCCCCAGATGGGGAAAGAAGAAAAAAAAAAGTCTCGTTCTAGTAAAATTTCTCTGGTCTCTTTTTGCATTCAGAATTTCAGCAAGCGATAGGTTGTTTTTCATATCAGTCGAGCGAGATAATATTCAGTATTTTATTAGCTACTTAAAAAAACTAAAGCTTATTTCGCAGCCTGCAGATCCGAAATACAGTCGTGTGTAATTTAACTAAAATATACTATAGTGGTTTTCGCCGTCGTCGTCTAAAATGAATCCAGTAGCCCACGTAAGTATTGTCGATTTTCTATACTGAGTTTCATTGAAAAAAGATTGTCTCAACAGATTGGGCCCTTGTGTTTTTACTAGAATATTGCCAAGTTGTTATGCACTTAGTGTGTGGTGCGCTAGTTCGAGTTTATCAAACCGAATCCAAAGTCCAAAGTTCAAGAAACTTGTAACATTAATGTTCAGTAATATAGAACAAATAAGAAAGTTTGAAGTTATCCTAGGAGTTATTATTCATTAGCTTGAATGAACATTGATTAGCACAAAGTGTTTTTCTATTGCTATTTTAAAACATTTTCTAGCTAAAAATGTTTTTCTACGTAATGCAAGGGATTCAGCTTGAACTATTTTATTTAATTAATTACATTTTATTTTAATATGTTTAATTGCTAGTTTAAGGAATGTTAAACCACCATCATGGCTTCATTATGTATTTATACTTGACATTTGACCTACAGTGTGATCATGATTATCAAGTTTTTGTATCGGCACAATACGACTTTGCATTTGCATTCTATATGGATCTATTTGCATTTAACTGAAGGAAGAAGGTGAAGGTTGAAGGTGAAATAAGGACTGATGTGGCCATTTCTAGCAAGAATTTATTTTATTTATTTAATGATAGGCGAGCAGCATTATGCTGATGTGCCTATATCAAACAGTGTTGAATTTCAGTATTTGTCTGTTAAGTCTATCTTCTCCTTTTTTATCCATTTATCCAGACTGTTCTTAAATGCGTTTAAGGATTTGGATGAAATTATATCCTCAAGCAACCTGTTCCAATTATAAATGACTCTATAACCGAGGATATGGTGTTCAGTGTTGGTCTGTGATGGAGCTGGCTGCAGAAGAATTTTATATTTTATATAATCTTAATATATTAGATATATATTTTTAGGCATCTACTTTCTCTAGTGTAGTCTTTAAGTGAGTAGATTCTATGGATGTCAGGAAGATTGTAGAACCCGTTCAGAATTTTAAATGTCTCAATTAAGTCACCACGCAGCCGTCTTTCTTTCAAAGTCGTGAGCCGCAGAGCCTAAAATCTGTCTTCGTAAGATTTACGATGAAGAGCAAATGGTATTTTGGTGGCTTTCCTTTGGACGCTTTCGAGCAGATCAATATCCTTCCTGAAATATGGACTCCAAACTTGGAAGCCATACTCTAACAGAGGCCTTATATAAGTTTTGTATACTTTCAGAAAGACATCCACTGTCATGGTCTGAAAAGAATTGCGTATGACGTAGATAAAGGAGTTAGCCTTTTTAGCAATTGTAGTAATGTGTTCTTCAATGGGAAGAACACATTACTACAGTCTAAGTCTGAGGCAATGATTACACCCAGATCTCTTTGCTTGTTGACAGAGGCTATGACGGCGCCATTCAGATTGTATGTAGCCTGTGGGTTAGTCTTACCCAGGCGTAACACAAAACACTTTGCCAAATTCAGCTCAATGATCCAATCTCTCGACCAGTTCTGTATTCGGTCCAGATCATCTTAGAGCTGTCCTTATTTCACAAATGGGTTAGCAAAGAACTTCCCATCGTCAACAAAGAAAGCCATTTGACATTCAATAAGTTCTATCAGGTCAGCTATGAAGATACCAAACAGATCAGGAGCGGCCACTGAGCCTTGGGGGACACCACTAGTCACCCTTCTCATATTTAAAAACTAGCTACACCTTGCGGTTTTACCAGCGGTTATTGGGATTAAAAGTAGCCAATGTTCTATTCCAAGGTATAAGCTATAGGTCGCGTCATGTAAAAAGAACGCTGGAAGAAAGTAAAGGGGGTGTGTTTGCGCATGTGTGCACTTGCGCACAAAAGTACTAGGCCTATTGTTTTAAATAATTATTAATTAGCCTTTTGCTTGCAGCTTCGTATATTGGTTATTGCTAGGTACCACCTCATACCACCAAATAGACCAATTAATCGCCTACTGCGCAGCTTAACCACCAGCGTTCTTTTTACATGAAACGACCTGTACCTCTATACCGAATTTCATCCATTCCGCTGTTTCAGCGTGAAGGAGTAACAAACATACAGACGCACACATGCACACCCCAAACAAACTTTTCCTAATTGTAATATTCGTAGGATAGATAGTAGTGTGATCGAATACGACACTTGTCTGCCTGGCTTCAATAATAGCCATATCCTCTAACAAAGGGGCCTTGGTTTCAACAGCCTATATAGCGCATTCCACTGTTTAGCAGTTCGAATAAAGAAAGTGGAATCAAACCGTTTCGAGTTTTTGGTATATCAACTATAAAACGGTGTCGAATTTAAAATAAAAAGCTGTTAACATTTTTAATATCTCGTAAACTATTAACTTTCGCCCATACATTGGTGGGTTTAAATTTGATGTATGTTAGCTCCCCTATCTGGTGCTGCCGGGAAAACGTCGAGTTACCAGTAACCCTGTATACATAATTATATGTAACAACATTTAGAACTCAAGTTTGCTTAACCGAGAAACAAACATGTTCTTTTCTTATTCAAAATGACCACTAGCACAATAATTTTATACAGAGACTTTTTTCTCAAGTTTAACAATCTTGTGTTCTAATAATTGTTCGCCTTGATGGGCATAGCAACACCCATAAATATTACTACACCTGCAACATTCTGTATAATAAAACTTCGGTATAATATTTATGTATTTTTTGCTTATATTTTATATGTAGGTATTTCATGAGGTGCTTAGAGTCGAGGGAATAGTTGCAGACAAATTATTATTTTCTTTTAATTCATTCATTCATATTTTTTGTTCATTGCCGGGTTTGGTATAGTTTTTTTTTCTTTTTTCAGCTCGCTCGTGTTACCCGTCCGATCTACAGGAAGCTGTCCACCACAGCAGCCGTATCTTCGGCTCCAAAACCTATACCAACCACAGGACTCTGCTTTGGTAAACTTTGTTTTAATTTTGGTTTCCTTTTTTGTAGTGGTAGGATTATACAGCAGAGTCCGCCTGGGGAAGTACCACACCTTTGCCAGTTAATGAACCGCCAAGCAGTAGTGTGCAAGCATTACTGTGTTCCGGTTTGAAGGGCAATGTTACCAGAAAAATTACTGGGTATGAAGAGATTTAACATCTAATATCTCAGGATAATGAGCGCGGTGTAGTGCGGCGCAGGATTGTGTTAGCAAGTTCACAATTCTGGCACTGCTACTACTGTTAGTGGCAGGCGTGACGCTTACCACCAGGCGAACGTCTTGCCAGTCTCATCACTAGAAATTATAAAAAAATTAAATAAAATAAAAACTTTAGTCTGATACTTAATTCCCTCCGGGCCGGGTTGTCCACCAGATATGTGCGAAGATTATCCAAGCATCGTGATCGTATTGGCACAGAAAACATAATAGAAGCACATAGAACTTACAGAAGATTTATTTCCATAGAAAACGCCTCTGAACAAAATTGAACCACAATTATATCATATTACATATCCTCCATGATATTACATAATAAACTACAATGTCATATTAATTTCAAGCCAACTTGTACCCTATTTGTTTAGAAAAGTGTCAATATTTCACTTTAGTGGTGAGGCGCGTGCGCTCACGGCGGGAGCCGCGTGTCGTGCCCAGCGCAGTACAATGGAATATCGACACTGTATTATGCAAATAAAGTACAAATTAGCTTGCACTGAATATGACAGAGTTGTAGTTACATTACAGGTCTAAGTTTAGACGTCGAGTGTATCTGCCCTGGTATTGGTGGATTTTTGTGCAGTTACTCCTGCTTAGCTTAGCTACCCTGCACGTCTCTGGTGCAAAGCTATCCCTATAATATATAAATATATCAATAACTTTTGTTGAAGTATGGAATATTATACCAAAAGTTTTCATCTTTCGCGTACTACTAGTATAGTATTATATTATCTTAGCTCGTACTTACCTATTCAAAAAATGGTGATTGTTAATACAACTTATAGGTATAGTTGAGCTTATATTTTTCTCATTAAACAAGTATAATTAGGTACCGCTTAAACTCATTTATTAATTTAAAGTATGAAAGAACTTACATAAAAGGAATTTATATTTTTTTCTTAAGAATTATTTTTTAATTCATTGATGGCTTTGTCATGAAACAAAATAAGGAACAGTATAAACCACAAATAATAATGATACTATACATTTAAACAAAGTTATTATGACCAATTTTGAAGGCTTTAGTTGACAGATCTTAACTAATTAAAATATTGCTCTCTTTTTTATCAGACATGTTTGGTAAGGACAGCAATACTTTAGGTAATTCAAAATTATTTATTTCCACAAAAAGTAGGTACAGTCATTTTGTTGGTGGCGCTTCTCCCGAAACTAGGTACGTTTAAGCACCCGTATCTTGCAGGGCTAGGATGCGCACCGCGAAAAAGTGTTGTCGTGTCTTTATGTCGTGCGAAAACGAGACAGACTTACACAGAGTCTCAGCCTTGTCCTGTTTTTAAGAATCGAGAAAGTTTTCTCGCGTTGCGCATCCTAGCCCTGTTGGGGATTAGGCGTTCCCGTTGAGAGACAATTAATAGGTACACTACATGATACAATATATTGTGAAACATTAACAATTACTACTAAACTCACGGTAACATCAAAATTTGTTACAACAATATGGTTAACCTACCTGGTCACCTACTGTGAGGAGTCAAATTCTATTGTATTGTGATAAGGTTAACATCAAGATAAGAGTATAATAGGATTCAATATAAGTTATTTTTTTTTTGTAGGAATTTAAGCATTCTAACTTACAACTTAGGTAAGTGTGTGTGTTGTGTGCAGTATATGTATTTAAGGGTGTATCAGTGTGTGTGTGTGTGAGTTTGTCCGTATATGAGTATAGTCAGATGCTAGTTCAGTCAGTTAGTTTAGTAATGTCAACTAAAACCTTCAAAATCGAGCACATTGTACGGCGATAATACAAGAAACTTAAAACAGTTAATGGATAAACAAGAGCATCGATGAAAATTGGGTTTTCACCACAGTATAGTATATATACATTTTAGCTCTGTGGTGTTCACCGAATGCCAAATATTCATAGAATTTGAAACTTTATCTTTTGTTGTCAAGCAGCCACCAGCGCAGCCATCTTGGTATGAATTCACCGTTTACCTCTACAAAGAAGTATAATCTATAAAGAACGCGTTTTTCTTATTAATAATCCCTGTAAGAAATCTATACGATAAAAAATATTTAACAATTTATAACTTGTACTTTGCTCTCTGATAAGATAAAAGTACCTATCTAAACAATACAACCTATCTACCTACGAGTACGTAATGTGAATATAATCCAATGTAAACATATGATAAACTAGTTGCGCTCAGCGGCCACACCCAGGATTTAAAAAAAACTTTATTTTTCAATGAAAGTATCCCGTCTATTATAAAATATCTTGAGTCATAAAAACAGCCGACGAAGAAATTATGTTTGCATTTGTCTATACCTATAAGTATATGCAATAACTAGGGAGTGCCGGAACGACGTGTGACCTTAATTATTTATCACGACATATGCACGCATGTATGTTTATTTCAATTCCATCTACCATTGCGGTAGGATTAATGTCTAGATAAATATTTCAAAGCAATATTTTATATAATCTTATCTATGTTCTGCACTCCTATTTGAGAGGTAATATTATAGTAAAGATAACAACTTATATCCAACAAGGCTGATATTAATTTCAAAACATAAATTTTATTATGACTTACATTTGAATGGTTATTTATCACGATTATATTCCATGTTTAACTATGCGTAAATACGATTCATGGTTAGTGTCGGCCCAATTTATCGGCCCATGATCCAAAAATGTTCACCCCTGTTTAGTTTACGCAGTAAGGCGAATCAGTGAGGGATGGTCCAAGGAAGCGTTGCCAAGAGATTACGCTAAAATCGTTGTTATTGGAAATATATTTTTAATTTCTTTAACAGCAATACAATTTTGATTAGCCTGTACTGGTACAGTGATTGTAAATCGCCCGTTTTTTATATCGTAACACGAATAACGCTGAGGTGTTCGTTATATCGTTTTAACGGACTGTATAGTCACTGTCCTTGTATGTACTTGCAATTTGGTTCGAATTGAATTCGTATATTTGTATAAACGTAATAACTAAAAGCGATGATATTAGCGCCTTCTTTTAGCAGCATTTCATTGGAACATTCATCTCAGAGAAAATTTCTTTGATTCATCTTAAGACAAATTCCAGAGTCCCAGAGAGAAAAGAGCCGCGACAAATATCAATTCAATTTAATGTATCACCAATAAAAACTAACACTTTTTTTCCTTAACGCAATATATCTTAAATAATTTAGTAAACACAATTACAAAAATTAGTTAGGAATTTCGTTGGCCGATGTACTAGGTAACCCTGTATTACAGCTGCCACGATTCTACCTCCGGCTTCTGTCCCTAAAACGATATTAAATAATTTTGGCAAAGTTTTTTACAAAAAATTCGCCTGCCACATCCTAAACAACACAAGAAACATAAGGTAATAATAGTATTATGAGCGTACGTATAAATAAATAACAGTTATATAATTATATTAACAGTTATATAGTTATATAATTATATCACATAATATTATGGAGTATGAGAGGGTGTAGAGAGTTACGTCCAAAGGAAGTTCCTCCTTACTTAAGAAGTACTCCTAGAGTAGGTTTTACAAGTATGGCGTCTTTAAAATTGACCAAATCCGCCGAAGAAACTGCTTGATGCAGGCTTCTGATGCCGATTGGCTACCTCAGTGAACGTTGATGGAGTTATTGGATAATGTCGCTGGATATATCGAGATTGAAACACAATTGATTGTTTTTTTTATGGCAACCATAGAGAAGTCAGGAATGCCTATGATGCGTTGTCACATTTAGACAGTTTCTGAGTTGTAAGCACAGTCAACGTACAAGCGGTGCAAATATGCTAACCCCAGCACAGTGGTTACATCAGCTGAGAGATTCGATCCGTGGGGACCGGGAGATCATCCTATTTTCAAACCGCCTGGTCAACACGACGCTTAATCAAACTGATGGCGTTTATTTGGCCCAATTCATAATCTTTGCTTTGCAACATGGCAATGCCGCCAGCGAGCTGAGTACGCTAATGACTGGTAATGGGCTTGAGTATTTTCTTTCTTACTGCACTTGGATACAATCCTTTTGTATTTGTAGTAAGTTAAGTATATTATGTAATTGTTTTTTATGTTTTATTGTAGTTAATAACAGAGTTCGTAAATATCGGATATTTATTATAAATTTCAAAATATCGGATATTTATGTTAAATATCAAGTTTGATATAATATATCAATTTTGTATGAAAAACATATTATTATTTTATTGTCTTATTTATGAATACTATTTGCATATGTGTTACATAAACATACTAAAATTATCAAATAAAATAAAATAAAATGTTTTTAATCAGTTATTTATTTGGGTACTTAAAATCAGACAAATGAAACCGAAACATAAAATCTTCTTTTCATCATCATCATCATCATCAGCCCGGAGACGTCCACTGCTGAACGAAGGCCTCCCCCTTAGACCGCCACACTGTACGACAACCTGCCATTTGCATCCACCCGTTGCCCGCGACTTTTACAATGTCGTCGGTCCACCTAGTGGGAGGCCTTCCTACGCTGCGTCTTCCGGTTCGCGGAAATCTTCAAATCAACTAAAAAAACATAACATTTTCTTTTAGATGTGGCAAAATCAACTAAAAATCAAAACCTTTTTTATATATGATATATATCCATTGCTATATATCGTCGAACCCAGTTTGATATATATCGGATATATATCCATTGATATATATCCATTGATATATATATAAACAGTATAATGGAGCATTATATAGATGGATGAGTTTCAGCTCACGCACGGCACTGCTGCACGCACGCTGCTGCTGCTGACATCGGCATAATAATATACATTACATTTTAAATCGGTTAACATTGACCTTGCAACTCCTGCGCATTGTGTTTATGATAAACTGAGCCTGATATGCCTATCTCTGGCAGCGATCAAACATAGACTTTGAACATAGAACTAAGACTTTGATCGCTGTCTTTGTCTGTACTATAGTACAGATACAAAAATATCTTTTTTACTTTGGACAATAGGTAATCGACAAAAACTTAGGTATGACCTTTGGTCAATGGTCTTAGTATACCTGCAAACGTAATTACTGTAGTGGTGTAATTAAGGTTTATAATAATTGCAATTAATTTACTTAAATTTATTTCTTACTTGTTTCTGTAGTTGCTAGCTATATGAATAGCGTGTGTTTATGAAAGCATGGCCAATTTGGTGTTCTTTTCAACCGACTTCAAAAAAGGAGGTTCTCAATTCAATTGTGTTTTTTTTTGTATGTATGTTACGCGATTACTACGCCAATTATGAACCGATTTTGATGATTCTCTTTTTGTTTGGTAGATGATATTTATTTTTATTTATTTCAGAGGTGGTCCCATATTTTTTTTATCGAAATCGGTTTAGTTGTATGATTTTTAAATCTAAATTACTGGAATAAGTCATAATAACTGGAAAATATGAAGATGTCATCCAGGGAGTCAAAATTGAAGTCGATTGTTTTTTTTTTAAATAAAAAATAAAAACCGTATTATTATTCGTTTTTTTCGCTCTTGTTGCATCTACATAATAACCGAAGTTTGTATTTATCATTGTCAAGACCAATTTTTCGTACTGTCGGGTAAAGTTGAATGAGCGCATTCAATTTATTCTAGTAATAACACACTTTACTTAGTAACATTTTCAGTGCACGTTTTCTATTGCGACTGGAAAAAAATCTATAATATGCCGTCATATTATAGGTTTTTTTTCTAGAAGTAACTAATGGCGACGGCCGTCCGTTATAGCTGCCGTCGCCATTAATTAATTCTAGAATGTTGTGTTGTGGTATAGTATTAAAAACTTACACTACATTAGCATGTATGTTTTTTTAGAGCTCGACGATGAACAGAAAGCCCTTCAAGAGCTCGCTCGCAAGTTCACCAAAGAAGAGATCATTCCCATGGCGGCGCATTACGACAAGACCGGCGAGTACCCGTGGCCCATCGTAAAGAAGGCCTGGGAGCTGGGTCTCATGAACGGACACATCCCTGAGCACTGCGGTAATGCTATCCATTTCACTTTGCGAAATATTTAATCTTTCGATATAGTTATCGATATCGATAACTAAGTTTTTTAGCGTCGTTGGCCTACAAGGCCTCCTAGCGCTTGTCAAATATTGGTGACATTGGCGCTCAAAAGGTTCGATATGTTCTAGGCGCGTGGAATACATCGTTCATTATCAGCCAGGAGACGTCCACTGCTAAACGAAGCATTTAATAGGGAGGGGTTGCCATAATCCCCACGCTTGGCAGGCGGCTTGGGGAGTGGAAGACATGATACATTATAATTATATTCCACTTCCTTATACACTTTGATGGGCTGGGTCGTGACGGTAGGCATAGCTTTCCAGGTCAGTCCAACATATGGTGATGTGACTTCCGAAAGTTCTGTGATCTTAGACTAGACGAGCTCTGAATGCTGAGCGTTCCAATATGTTTTTTTCTCTCAACAGCGCCGCTTATTCTAGTTTGGCGTTGCGTCGGTGATTTTAAACGTACTTTGACTTCTCGTTTTTTTTAGCTATATACCAACGCTAGGCGATGGCTTGAACTAAGACAGAAGCGCTGGTGTATTTTAGAATACTTAGGTGTTTACAAATCGCTAAAGAATCGATATTATCTATATCTCAAAATATAATAATGGTAAACTTCATATTATTTTTTTATATATGTATAGTCTGTCCTACGAGGGCTACACTAAAAGTATCGGGAATGGAATATTTCCACTGTTTCTGTCATATTAAAATCTTTTTAATTGAAAAGTCCTTGGTTATAACAATCGAATACCATTTATTTATTTAAAAAAATATTCTCGGTCTTGTCACAAGGTTTTGTCAAACTTGTTTAGTCGTTGAGAAAATGGATTTGACTCGAGAAAATTCAAGAGCGATGATTTATTATGACTTTCGAAGTGGTTTAACACAAAAACAGTGTGTTGACCGGATGATTTCTGCATTTGGTGATAAAGCCCCATCCAAAACCACAATTTATCGCTGGTTTGCTGAATTTCAACGTGGACGTGTCAAGCTCAGTGATGATCCCCGTCAAGGTCGTCCAAAAACTGCAGTCACCCAAGAAAACGTTGATGCTGTGCGTAAGCTGATTGAGGAAGATCGACATGTGACATACCGCGAAATTCAGGCAACTTTAGACATTGGCATGAGTCAAATACAAATAATCTTGCATGAAAAATTAGGTGTAAAAAAGTTGTTTTCCCGATGGATACCGCATTCGCTCTGTGAAGAGCAAAAAGCGGCTCGCGTTACTTGGTGCGTCAGAACTCTCGAAAGATTCCACGCAGGATCCTCAAATGCTGTATACAACATCGTATCAGGTGACGAATCCTGGATATACGCGTACGAACCCGAAACAAAAAACCAGTCACGAGTTTGGGTGTTCGAAAATGAGTTAAAGCCAACAAAAATTGTTCGTTCACGGAGTGTTGCAAAAAAAATGGTGGCCACGTTTGTCTCCAAAACCGGCCATGTTACGACTATTCCTCTTGAGGGACAAAGAACGGTTAATGCAGAATGGTATGCTAGCATTTGTTTGCCACAGGTCGTTTCTGAACTCCGTAAAGAGAACTGCAACCGCCGCATCATCCTCCATCACGACAATGCGAGTTCTCACACCGCGCACAGAACAAAAGAGTTTTTAGAGCAAGAAAACATAGAATTATTGGACCATCCGCCGTACAGCCTCGACCTAAGCCCTAATGATTTCTATACTTTCCCTAAAATAAAGAATAAATTGCGTGGACAGAGATTTTCATCACCTGAAGAAGCTGTGGACGCCTACAAAACGGCCATTTTGGAGACCCCAACTTCCGAATGGAATGGTTGCTTCAATGATTGGTTCCATCGTATGGAAAAATGTGTCAAATTTCGCGGAGAATACTTCGAAAAGCAATAAATATATTTTTAAATAGTAATGTTGTGTCACTTCCTTGATTCCCGAAATTTTCAGTGCCGCCCTCGTATAAGATATTATTAATAAAATAATCATACCACGCTAAGTGAAATATTCTTGATCATCTCATTCATAAACGCGTAATATGATAAGAAGATTGAAGATTATTATTTTTAGTACTTATAGCAAATGTCTATGCTACTAATAATATTGATCTTTCAATTTCTCTCATATACATTAGACCTAAGTAATGTAAGTTTTTTTTTGTTTTACTTTATATTATGCGATTACGCCGCCAATTACGAATTGATTTTGATGATTCTTTTTTTGTTTGGTAGATGATACTTCCGAGGTGGTCCCATATACATTTTATCGACATCGGTTCAGCAGTTTGGTTTTTAAATAAAATTTACTGGAATAAATTAAAATAACTGGAAAATATGAAGACGTCATCCAGGTCGTCGAAATTGAAAACGGTTGTTGTTTTTTTTGTTGTAAAAAAATATTATTATATAATTATCGTATTCGTTCACAAAACTTCGTATACTAAACGTTACAGGAGGCAATGCATTGGGTGTTTTCAAATCTTGCCTCATGACTGAAGAAGTTTCCTTTGGCTGCGCTGGCATAACAGCAGCCATGTTTACCTCGAACATAGGTGTAAGTTGGCATATCATTATAAACGCTTGCCTGCTTTTACTTAAATGACTTAATTTACATTTGTGTGTAAGTGATTACTACACTTGAATACTAAGAGCACTTTAACAGGATGATTATAAGTCCTAAAATCAGAACGCGAGTATTATTTTATAGGCCTAAGTAGTCGACCAAAGTTATTACATAGTATGGGAAACTTCGTGTATAGGGGCGAAGTTCCTCCTTTATCAATCAAGAGAGTAGAGGGCGGCTCCGAATAAAATCTCAGTTTCATAAGCATAGTTGTATATTGAATTGAACTGACTTGTCAGCTCTGAGCGTTTGACAGAACAACCGGTGTTGCTACCTCTCTTGCGGGCTATTGCCGCGTTAACAATATTGTTGGGGGTGGCGTGATGGACCTTGTGGTGTCACAAGGGTGAGGTTTTCCAAATCCATAAATACCCTGTTGCTGCTAAGGCTATTATAATATTTTCCTCATAAATCCCGAGAGTATTCGCTTTTGGATAAACGTAAATATTTAAGGGTAGCTTTCACATTTCATCAAATAAATACTAGTTAGCTAGACAGGTAGCTTTCGTATAAAACTTTGCCTGGCAACCAAGTTTCGGAAAAATTGCTCTTCCAGATGTCTATGACTGGCAATTTGCTTCTGGAAGGCCAGTACAGATCGTTCACTTGAGCGTAGCTTTTCGTACCTATTTACCCGTTTGTCGATTAGCGCACCCAGCGGCAGCGTGAACACTGTAATGTGTAAACGAAATATATAGACTTACTTCATAGGCCGCCGTTCATATTAGGTACATACGCACACACTAGAAATAGTATCGACTGAGGTCTAATCTCGATCCCACAGAATCCATAACAGCACTCATGTATTCATAATTAATTATGTTCGTATAGACTGACTGTACGAGAAGAGTCGCTGTGTTAGAGGAGAGTACGCTTACGGTCCACAGGCGGCGTTGGCCTCGGCGTGCTAGAGACTGGCCTTGTGGCTGAAGAGCTGTCATTTGGCTGCTCGGGCATTATGGCGGCTGTAGTCATCACAGACGTTGGCGTGAGCCCGATATGTTGTTTGCCGGTTTTGATCACATCTGGTGACAGGCTCTTTCCGAAACTACAGTCTGTGCCAGGGTGAGTTAGCGATATTGTAAAAGCATATGTATCGTTATTTAGTTCTCATAGTACAAGCTTTGTTTAGTTTGATGTACAGCTAGATAGATGGCGCTGTGTGAAATATCGACCAATTTTTTTAATAATATAATTTATTATATTTTGTAGTAAAAATCTTGAGTCTATATCACCATCTATAGCTTGGCAATGAGGCTTTAAACTTTTTTGTCTCCTGACAGCAACCACAGCATCGCCAGCCCTACCTGGGACAGACTATACATTTGATCATTGATATCTGCATGGATTGTTCTTTAAGTAGTTGCTTTTCCTGATATTAATCAGGTACGGCTCTATCCCTATCGATTTCTTCGTTTTTATTATTATTAAGGTGATGTTAAATTCCAGGTCAAAAATATAATTTATATTAAAATGATTTTATTGAAGTATGCTTTTCTCTGTTTTTTTTTACCTTCGTAAGTGCTAACTAAGAAGCAAAAAAAACCCAAAGTTATAAATCTTGAAGAAACAAGATAATAAACAGGATGTCGACGGACAATGCCAAAATAATACGATTATTACAAAATTCCCAAGCAAGAAAATTGTGTATTATCAAATTCAATCTCAAGGTGTTTATGAGAGCTCTTATACTATTATTCAACCCAGTGAGGTTATTACTTATGAAACAACACCTATTTAGCATAACAATAAACAGGCTGTTTTTGTATACCTTATATAATTTGTTAATATAAGAAAATATAATAATAATATACATAATATTATAATAATAATTAAATATAATATAATATTTGTTATAATAATAACATTGTTTATTATAGTTTTGTAAGCAAAGTCACCGTTTCGGTTTTATAATTTTATTATAGTACCTATACAGGTACATCTTGGTACAGTTTTATTTATAAGACAAGAATAATCATTTAGGTATATTTTAAGGCAAAACATATATAATTATGTATACATCTCTGCATATTTGATTCAATGTAAATTTGATCAACGTATTTTACCAAATTAAATCACCGATGTCAATAAATTATAGAGATGACGTAAACAAATTGTAACCGTCTTATGCGTAAACACTAAAAAGTATTTCAAATCTATTTTAGTTAAAAAGTGTTTTGTTTTCTTTTTTCAAACTCAAATCGTAATTCGAAAGAAAGACACACCTTTTTCACTAAAATAGGTTTGAAATACGTTTTAGCGTTTTATGCATATGACGGTAAGGCGATACATATTATCAAAAAGGGCGCCCTAGATTTCTCAGCGTGTCAAGGAGATCCGTTTATGGCAGGTGGCGCCCTCCTTATCGAGTCGCTGGAGCTACTTAGACATGCCAGTGATATTGGGTGCGATGTCGGTGCAACACACCTTTACGCGTTTCGACGTAAAGCTACCGTGTGGACAGAGATGGCGCTTTTTCATATTGCAACAGGGTATTTTGAAAAATTGGTAATATTGGTAATTGGTATTGGTTATTAATTGATATACCAGTTCCCCAAAATACTTGCCCCATTGCCACGTTTTTATTGCAATACAGCTTTTGTGAAAACAAGGGCCATCTCGGTCCCCTGTGGCGCGACTAAACGTGATGACAGACATTTTAAAACCTTTTTAACTCGTTTTCTCCACGGTTTAACGATGTACATAATAAATTAGGCACAAGTATTTAAACGCAGGAGGTATTTCAGGCGGCGTAGGTAACTTTGGAGTCTTCGAAGAATGCCTTGCAGCTGAGGAGATGGCATTCGGGTGTACTGGCATCACCACTGCCATCGGAGGCACCGGCCTGGGCGTGAGTTAACTTCTACAGAAGCCGGATAGACACGCTTTCAATGTTATGTCCTAGTATAACTCTTTTTATTATGAGTCGCTTTTAAGCATTTTTACTCGCTCTTCTTTCTCTAATTTCAAAAGATCTTCATATATGTTTGAGATCTCGTTGAGCTTTTAGCGACTCGTTATAAATAATGCAGTGTATGTACGTGTATATAAGGTATCTTGGTATGTGAAGTGGAGGGTATTCCTATTGGATGTTTGCAATAAGATTTACGTAAAGTTCGTAAACTGTGACCAAGTAAAACATGCAAACCACTGAAAGGCTAGAAGTTGATTTTTAAACCATACACGGTATAAAAATAATAATAATCGTTGATTGTACGCAAAACGCATGTTTTTTTATCAGTAGCGCTCGTGGCGTGGTTTGACAAGGTGGTTCTAAGAGATCGCCGATGTCAAGCAACGGACGATCCGGTCAGTCTTCGAAAGGGCATTTACATCTGGGCGTACCCGTGGTTCGGACGACACATTAAATTGTTGGTACAGGTTGTTTGAAATATGAATATAACTACAACCTGCAAGCCATGACAGAGGCCTTAGGCATTTGGACGGACACTAGGGTTAGCCACTCATATACGATCTTACTTTTAATCGGTCATATTAATAATTTATCTCCATGCAAAATTCATGCGAATGGTTTAAATATCTAGTTCATGGTATTGTCGCACGTGCATGTGCAACTTACGGCGGTTGCGGTCGAAACTTGCGGTCGTGAAAAACTTAACTTTGCAACTAAATTCAGTTTAACTCATTTTAACGCCATGGTTATGTCGCCTTCGGTATAGCATGAAGTATCTACATTACATTCTGCTATACAAATCATCACATATACAGGGTTCGTTCTAATCACGTAGCATCCTTTTAAGGGTATATTCTGTACATCAAAACAAACACCTATTAATATGGGGCCAACATAGAAATCACAAAAAAAATATCAGGTGTTCCATACAAAAAGTTCATCTACCTTGAGCAAAATGTATGGAACAGCTGTTTTTGTTTTTTGCGATTTTAATTTTGACCCCATAGTAAAAGTTGTTTGTTTTGATGTACAGAATACGCCCTTAAAATGATGCTAACTGATTAGAACTAACCCTGTATAAATTAAATTATGTTAAATATAAATTAACAGCGTTAATCTACGCGTATTATGTAACGTCGTTCTTTTATGTAAAAGCTAACCAAATTATACATAATTCGTAAATAAGATTATTAAGTACACTATATGGATTTTTCTTGTTTATAATATCATAATATTAATATTGATTAAGACTATTTCTGTATTTATGCAAATTTTATGAATTATTCATTTTTAGTCTGACTAATCTACTAAAAATATAATCTACTCAAAAAACAGTGGGGACGCTCAACGAAGTTTCAGTTGCAATGTTTATAGTTTAAAACTGTTTAATCAATGTTGTGGTTGTTGGAGTTTGTTTTTAGGGAAATTCTATTTGACTATCTGTTGGGTTCATAATGTCCTTACGGTGGCTATATTATGGGATAGTAAGTGCGTTTATCGTTAAAGTGTGATTGTAATATTTAAAATGTCTTTATGTCGTCTGTCTCGCATACTACGTCGCAGGTTTGGTGTCCGTTTAGTCCAAAGTTAAAAAATCACGCTTTATCAAATATCTACCAGATTTACGTGAGCATAACATAAATATTCATAATAATGAGTCGCATGCATATCGCTCCGTATGATTATCTATACTTCAGCAAGAATGCCTCCTTAATGGACGGGTTTTCAATCAATTACATTGTGTTATACCTTTTTTTATTATAAACGCTATTAGTAGATTTATAAAACAGCATTCCCTTGCCGCAACATGAAATCTAGTATACTATATTATACAGGGTTAGTTCTAATCAGTTAGCATCCTTTTTATTCTGTACATCAAAACAAACAACTTTTACTATAGGGCCAACATTGAAATCGCGAAATAATATCAGCTGTTCCATACACTTTGCCGAAGGTCGATGAACTTTTTGTATGGAGCAGCTGATATTATTTCGCGATTTCAATGTTGGTCCACAGTAAAAGTTGTTTGTTTTGATGTACAGTATATGCCCTTAAAAGGATGCTAACTGATTAGAACTAACCCTGTATACCGATACATGAATATGAGTTTGTTATAAATTTTTGTAAGCACTTTTATTTCTTAAATTTTAGTAAAACCTTATACAAGAAGTATAGTTTAAACTAAGTTAATTTAAACTATACTTCTTGTACTCTGTGGTTTTAGGCTCTTGCTTAGCTCACCGACTAGCCTCTTGATATACACTTACCATATCATGCATGAAACACTTAAACGTATTCAATTCAAAGCCTATATATAGTTAAAAGTGTTTAGTCTTCTTTTTTCAAACTCAATTCGTAATTCGAAAGAAATTGACAAAACACTTTTTAACTAAAATATGTTTAAAATAGGTTTTAGTGTTTTATGCTTAAGACGGTTAGCATTTATTTTATTAGTGGTGTTACTAAATTGTTATATTTCCTCTGAAAATTCTTTTTTGAATCTTATTTGCATAGTGCTAGGGTTTGGTATGCTTCTTCGTGGATCGAACCATATTACATTTCAATCTTTGGTGAAAATGTCATCATTTTATGTTCAGAACACATCAGGTTTTCATTGATATTTTGCGCCTTCTATTTAAGAAAAGAAACCATTTTATCTTATAAGTTAAATTCATAATTAAACGATCTAAACTGACATTTCGAGTGTTGCTACTTTTTGGCAATATTTAAATAGTGCTGGGATAAAAAGGTTAAGTTTGTTAACTTATTTAACTTATGTTAAGAAACTTAACAGTTTCACACCAGTGAACTACTTCAATCTTTTCTAGGATAAAAATCATGAAAATAATGTTACTTTTTCGTTTAGCATTTTATAGAATAACTTTATAACACAATATGTTTTCCCTTTCTACCTGCACTTCCACAGCACACCTATCATGCTATTTTTGATAAGTGGCATATAAAAAAAATTACATTGACTGGCACTTTTGTTCTGCGCAAAGTCAGAGCCATCTACGATGAGCTTTTTTATTATTGCTGTCAGAAAATCGCCCATTCTTTTGCACGATAACAACTAAACTATATCCATCGCTACGGTTTTTTAGCAGGCAGCATTATGAAAAGTGACATTTCAATCTGTCAGTTTAGTCCGTTTGATTATGAATCCGAGTTTAGCAACTTTGAATTCGACGAAGACACACTATCACTTCTCGCTGTCACTTGTTTGTGCTGTCCCGCTTTCGCTTCATAAATGTGACTCACTTTCACAGGTGGTATGGAGATGGGTGTCTTTGACGGATGTATGGTGGCTGAAGAGTTGGCCTTCGGGTGCACAGGAATCATGACTGCGATGGAGGCCAGTGGGCTTGGCGTGAGTTTTGGCTTCGGAGACGCATGCTTAAATCTGCAGGGGCAGTCTCTACACAGGGGGCCATACTGTCGCGTTATTTTTTGTTTCTTTTTTTTATTGCGGCCAGCGACGACGTCAAAGTCATTCCTACGCTTTCCTATTTTAGAGGACGTGGGTATAAGCGTGTAAAAGTGCTATCTACCTATATCATCATATACGCCCCGTCGTCGCGCTGTAGATCAGAACTTGTTCGAGTACCAATCATAATTATGAATACCTTCAATGGAAACAATTTAAATGATAACTAGATGATGACTAGTTTTTTCACTAATGGTGCTTGCAACTTTTATATCTTTTAGTGTATAAGTTTGGTTGATAAAGAATTCAGCTATATTTCTTGTGTATCGTTCGTATTACCAATGGAAGTGCATTTATCGAACATAGACGTGAGTTATTTTGATTAAAAGTGGCCTTGTAATTTAAGGTCGACTACTTGTCGCCCTGTGTGGAGACACCCATTTAGTTATAAACCGTTCGCGAGTTTCTGTTGTTTTAATTGATTTTACACGGGCCCTTAAACTTAAACATTAAGCCTGCGCCACACTGACGGCCTACGGCAGTAACGTAGAATTTGACTGCTATCGTGGGCCATGCTTGAGTGGGGCAGGCTTCACTGTTTGCTACCGCTTCCTCGACCACAAGCCATGGCCGCGTGTACAGGCCAGGGCCCGTACAGTGATATCTTAAAAACATGATTGTTAGGTTCAGTTGCCGACCCTGCACGACTGTGAATTGTGCGTGGGTTGCCAACGAGTCACACCAAAACGAGTCACGCTGTTACTCGTTGGGATTTTTCTTCCCATCTAGTAACACTGTTACACGATGACACTTTAAAAAAAATGTCGCAACGACTGACATTTAGTGCACAATGTGACTCGTTGGGACAAAAATAATCCTTTGTCCCAACGAGTCACATCAATTTTACGGTTGAGCTTCCAACGCCATTTATAGATAGCAAAGCTATTGAAATGAATAAAAATTACATAAATAATGTTTTGGTGTTTATTTGATTGTCGCTACGCGATAAGGCAAGGCTGCGGTCGCGCAGCGTCGGCAGCTGAACCTAAAGTCTTTAGATGTCATAGCGCGGCCTTTAACTACGTTCTAGCCGCTACCGCGGGCCTCTGTCTGAGGCACCCATAATTATTATTTTTAATACTTTCACTTGCATGTTTTCGCTTTGTAACCCCAATGGTACTGATCTTTAACGTTATTAATATTTAATATTTGCCTTGACTTAATACTTTTTAGATTGTCTACTTAATCATAATAAAAATTATGACAATATTTTATTGTCTTTAACTATTCACGTCAAAAATACATTTTTCGTTCCAATTAATAATAATAATCTAAAACAGATAAATAACGAACTAATAAATAACAATTATTGACATGTATAGATCAATTTAAATTTAAAGTGTTTAAAAGCTTGCTCTTTGTAAAAAGTTGTTTGTGTAAAACATATGATACATCGTGCATTATGTTCGCAGCAAACTCCGGTGATCATCGCTGGCAACAAGGAGCAGCAAAAGAAATACCTCGGCAGACTTATTGATGAACCCTTGGTCGCTGTAAGTATCCCGCAATGTTCTATCTGTCGCAGCAGAATCATAGAACAGCTAACAATTAAAAAAAACAGCCGTTTCGTATTACGGCTGGTTAACGTTTCATCATCATCATCATCAGCCCGGAGACGTCCGCTTCTGAACGAAGGCCTCCCCCTTAGACCGCCACTGTACGACAACCTGCCATTTGCATCCACCGTTTGCCCGCGACTTTTATAATGACGTCGGTTCACCTGGGAGGCCTTCCCACGCTGCGTCTTCTGGTTCGCGGTTGCCACTCAAGAACCCTTTCTTCCCCATCGGTTATCAGTTCGTCGAGCGATGTGGCCTGCCCTGCGCCACTTCAACTTGCAAACCCTGAGGGCAATTTCGGTGAATTTGGTTCTTTGGCGAATATCCTCGTTCCGGTTAACGTTTGGCCGCATCGTATTCGTGTTTCGCGTTCTTCAATGCGCCGAGCCATAATGTTTCTGAGCATGTCTTAAGAGGATCATATACAGCGGAATTCTCCATACAAAAATATAAACCTCTTTTCTATCTCTAAATATTGTCCGATATCAGTAATTTTTTTCTTCATGTTATCAATATATTATTTAGTAGACTTATGCGTCTTACTTTTTCCAGTTTTTATAATCGCTTTAAAGGCACAAGCATGTCCTTTACCAGTCATGTTTTTGCGCTGAAACTACAACTATTAAAAGACATTATTTTACAGACACATAACTTTTTTGAAAATAATAAAACGTATATAAGCCATAATACATCTTGTTCGAGCAAATAACACTGATAACTAAGCATTTTGTTACTTATTAGGGGGTGGATAGAGGTTTGCCTCGGAACATAATTCTTTCAAAAAAAAATATCTAAAAATCCCACGAGCAGCACCTCTCTCTCTGGTGCATATGGCGGCTGCGGATAACGCTGAGATAGCAATATGTTTGCTTGATATGTTCAATGCTAAAATAGTTTTCGGTGCAGAATCCTCTTAAAATACAGTTTGTATAATACACAACTATAATTTAAGAGGCGAGATAAAACAGCAGGTCCATACAAAACATTCATTGATCTTGGACAAAATGTATGGAACAGCTGTTATTATTTTCGCTAGTTCGGGGTTGGCCCCATAGTTGTTCATAATGATGAGTACATACATAGACAGACATACCTTTCAGTATTATTGAACCTTTCGGTTACACATTATATATTAACCAGCTATCATGTGACTTTTCGGGATCGCGATTCGGATACGAGTTGTCAAAAATTGACACTTGTCACTGTCACTGCCAAAACTCATTTGACCCTGCAGGGCATGACGAAACGCCAAAATACCGGCGGATTTGGTTAACTTAATTAAGGAAATCAATGCATACGTTCGATAACGATAGCGAGAGAAATCCCTCCGTGATACCGTGAAGCTATGACAGTGACAAGTGACAATTATGACAAATCGCGATCCCGAACAGTTACATGATTAGCCTGCAGGCTTTTACTATACTCTGTCTATTGTTTTATTCGCTTTTTGACAGCTCATGCAAAGTTAACGGCATAGCATTGTAAGGCCGGGCGCATACGACGAGAAAAACCGTCCGGTTTCGCCCGAAGGCGCTCCGTGCATACATTTTGTACTAAGTCCCGCACACCGTAAGAAATTTCTCGAGACGCCCGTCTCGCTTGCACCAGTTAATTCTGCGCACTTAATTCTGTGCTTCTGTTTCGGTCGGTTCTGTGCCTGTCGGGTGCCGTGCCGAATCAATGTGCGACCACTTTATTGCGTCTGTTTTGTTTTTTATAAATTCAACCTTATAGTAAGGGATGTCGTGACTTTTCCAGGCTTACTGCGTGACCGAGCCCGGGGCGGGATCAGACGTGGCCGGCGTCAAGACAAAGGCCGAGAAAAAAGGAGACGAATGGATCCTCAACGGTCAGAAGATGTGGATCACCAACGGCGGAGTTGCTAACTGGTACAGTCGTGTCATCAACACTATTTTTTGAACTTGCAGCTACTGGTTTATGCGGACGGTAGTCATCGTCATCGTCAGCCCATCTTAGCCCTTTGCTGGACATAAGCGAGACAGGGCCATATTCAAAAGAAGTCTACCAGTGAAGTTTTGATAGAACAATTCGCACTCTTCATGCTCCGGATCTTTTAAAACCTCTGAACCGCGTCTTCTTTTCATAACGCTGACGCAGTTGCAGGTTGGTGGATTCACTAACGCCATTGATTTTTTCTACAGACATACGCTGCTTGCCTCACGACAATTTCTTTCGCCGAAAAGTCAGTGGTGTGGAAATCCGTAAATATGTTCATTGGTATTAGAACCCGGGCGCGGGCCAAGGATTTGAACCCACGATTTCACGATTCCGAGTCGAGCGTCTCTCGTTGGACTACTTCGGTGTTTCCAAACTCCAAATGCACTTATCCCAATCATCGGCCACGAACTTGGAGGTTTTAGCTCCTCTCTCTCGCTACGAAGATCCCACATTTTTATGTAATTTAATGAGTAAAGTTATTGGCCATTGAAGATTAAAAATATCACAAACACAATCTCTTATAATCATATTGTAACAGTTGCATTTTAATATATATTTTTTTACTTATACTTCATAATACTTCGTAAGCGGACCCCGGTTCGAGCCGGGGCAGAAAGAAAAGATACTTATAATACTTCATGTACTCAGGCTAAAAGTCCGACTTAAAAAATCTTACTAAAGGAATATGACATTTTGTCTTAGTTGGTTCAAGGTAGTATGGGATATTTATACCACTAGCCCACTTACGTATGGAAAATGTCCTAAGTATTTACACAACACAAATTATTAAGTATATCACTATACAAATAACAAAACAAAACGGATTTTGAATTCGGTATGGGTGGTTAAAACATATATTTACAAAAACTTTTTTAGAGTACATAATTCGTTTTAGGAAAATTAATATCGAATTGGAATGAGTATCTAAAATATCAAATCTAAAGTACGTATAAATTGCATAACCCGCCAGTCTGTTCATTAAAATAAAGATAAATATTAAATTCAAGGCGTATACCTACTTAGAATAAATAGGACACCGGTGTGGCCAAAGATGGCTGCTGTCTAAGCTATTGGAAATTTTCCTCACGTGGCACAGGCGTTGGTACATTAACATTTTAGAGATGACAGACACATAACGTCACGCTTGCAGCACGTTTTCTTAACTCGCAAGAGAGAGCTAAAAGTTTAATCTAAGGATCTAAAGGCTTTATTAATAAACATGGATTAACTTAAGAATTGAATCGGAATGTTAATACGTCTTTATCTTTATCGAGTAAAGAATTTGAAAAAACATGGTTGTCAAAAGATGAATAAAAACTATTAAGAACTATTCCAATAAAAAGTTTGTTTAACATCCCTAAGTTCAGTGCTTTGCTCCAGCAATTCTCTCCCGTATTTCTGCAGATTTGAAGATATAAATTACATTAATAACATAATCATGAAAAATAGCAATAGACAACATTGCTAACAATTTCATTGTTACGTGTCATCAAAGATATAATTCCGAAACAAACGGGTTTACCTACATAAAAGGGCAAAACATAAATTCCCATTTTTATCAGCGATAACTTAATATTATGTCCCATGGTAATAGGTGTGGAGATCTGGCGACGCTTCGATCGGTCACTCGCAAGATATATTTTTTTGGTATAAACCACAGTGTGGTACCTAACGTATAGACATTAACTAGGTAGACTGAAACTGAGCGTGACCTAGGGATCGAATCACTCCCTCTTCCAAGCTTATTTAATACTAGAGGACTAGAGGACTTCGTCCGCGTACGGAAGAAATTCGGTCCGCTCCCAATATTCACCAATTTAAATCATCCCGAGCAAATACCCAACCCCCCCCCCCCCCCCCCTTAAATGAACTACCAGAATATCAATTTTCATCACTATAACTTTAAAAACAAAGAACGTTCCATAATACATTGAAAACAGCATTTTTTTAAGTTAAATGTTCATACTAACTTTGATCCCTTATTTTACCCACTTAGGGGTGGAATTGCCAAAAATCCTTTCTTAGTGGATACCTACACTTTCCAATGAATACACCCTCCAAATTTCATGTCTCTAGGTCCAGCGGTTTAGGCTGTGCGTTGATATATCAGTCAGTGAGTCAGTCAGGACTTAGAATTTTATATATATAGAAGAACGTTACGACAATATGGCCGTGCCGTAGTTGGGAAGCGAATGCGCCGGATGCCCTGTTAATTTATATTGTTTCGCGTAAGGTGATTATCGTTCACAAAATCACGAGTACGGCACTACCTACTACCAAAACTATAGTACTTATGGTAAACACTGGCGTATTTATACGAATAATAAAATTCATCACGTGATCAGCGAACGTCTAGTGTGCGACCGAATAAAGAATGACTCTATCGCCACAACTGAATGGGCCATAGTTTTAATGTGTATTAGTCTAGTCATACTTACATAATTTAGCTCAATTGACGCAAGCACCCCTATGAAATTTGTATGTGTATCCATTATCTACGCAAAATAGAATTCTAGATGCAATTGCGACGTTACCACATCATGTATTGACGTCATTGATCTGAAATGTATAATAACACATTAGCAAACCTGTCAAGCTGTGGTGGGACTATTGCAGAGTTCACTTGGGCATGTACCACACCCTTGCCAATATTTTAATCGCCAAGCAAGTATAATTATACTGTGTTTCGTTTGAAAGGCAACGCTATCAGATAAATTACTGGGCATGGAGAGATTTGAAATCTTATATGTCAGAGTGACGAGCGCAGTGAAGTGCGGCGCAGGGTTTTATTCGCAAGTTTACAATCCTGGCACTGTTACTGTTATGGGCAGCGTGATGCTTACCACCAGGAGCCCGTCTCGACAATCACGAAAAAAACGTTATTTTTCAACCAGAAATTACACTCTTGATGTATGATGTATGTTGAACCCTGAGTAGCTATAATAGGCTAGATGACTGGTTTTAATTTACTGTCCTATTAAAATCTACGCCATAAATATAGCTGATTAATGAAAAGAAAACGAAAATCTGATCAAAAATAAGCAACTTATAAGCATTTTAATATCATGCTAGACAGAGAGGCGAAACAGCAAATCGTGACGTCACTTCTCTGTACGCCATATAAATTCTATTCTGACAAGTAAGGCGTGACGTCATTTTTTGTTTTGTGGGATAGGGACAGAGTTATCTCTAACAAAAACTTTAAGCGCTCATATATCAGAACATTATTAACCGATTTAACTTATTTTTTCAATAAACATACTATATTTACTTAAATTCTTCATCAAAGCTATTGGTTTCAACGATATAAACATCAGTCATCTACCCTATCGAGCTATAACAACAAATAATAAAAACTGGCCAAGTGTAAGTAGCGCTGTTTTACCAAACTTGTTACCACGCTTGTTACCAAACACTGGCAATCAGGACAATCATAAAAAATAATTGATTATTCTTTCAGTTATCCGGTTCCCATAGTAAAAATGTACTTAATTTGGGGCTAGATGACGCTATGTGAAATGTAATTTTTATCAATCTATGTACTTTGATTTTGAAAAATATACAACAACTATTGTAACAGAACTCGAGGCTACTTTCTGAATAAATATAAATAAATAAATATTGGGGGGACATTTATTACACACAGCGCCATCTAGCCCCATACTAAGCAAAGCTTGTATTATGGAAACCATATAGCTGATAGAATACTTATATACATTTTTTTTCCGTAAATTCATACTTATATTACATACTACACCCAGACACAAAACAAACATCGATGTACGTCACATACATTTTTGTCCTGGGTGGGGATCGAACCCTCGCCCTACAGCTCTGAAGGCAGACCTAGAGGCTACCAACTGAGCTATAAGGCTGTCAAAATATAGGACGTTGATGTGGACGTTGAAGGCAATGACATAAAAATTATGCGAGTGGAAATTTTCGTCGCGTTTTATTGGTATTTGTTGTAGCTACATGATATTAGAGATAACACCGCAGTTTAACGACATCCTTTTTTTTATAAAATTTAAAACCGACTGACAGCAGAGCTTTTAAAAAATAATTTGTAAAAGACAACTACTAAGGATTGATGGCCCATCCATCAATCCTTAGTAGTTGTCTTTTACAAATTTTCACTCCAACTAACGGAATTAAACAGGGTGTCAATGTTTGTATACGAGAAAAATTCAAAGTCCTGACCTAACTGACAAAACACAACATAAACCAGTTGTCTTAGAGACACGACATTTAGATAGTATATTATTTGCACAGTTAAAAGAATACTGATTCTTAGTAAAGTTTAGACAACTACTAAGTAAAGGGTTTTCACTTCTCTAAGGGAGCGAAATGTGGAGTCTAAGGTTGTATGGAACTTTTTTGTCGTCAGCCATAAAACGTCCACTGCTGGACTAAGGCCTCCCTCTAATTAGAGGGGTGTTGCCATAATCCCCACGCTTGGCAGGCGGCTTGGGGATCGCAGAATGTTTTCCAACGTTAACCATGAGGACGCTGCTGCCCGTCCTCCGGTGGGTCTGGTTTCAGTTTAAGAACATACCCAGGTCCCCTAGTGGAACTTTTTATTTAGTGGGTATATTCGTTTTTTACTTCATTTGAATCCAGTTAAAATAACATGACAGCTTAAAGAGTGATGAAAATGAACATAGTTTTGCAAATAAATCAAGAACCTTGCTAATTCAAAAATGCTATTATTCCATACAAGACTTTCTTAACAACAAAACTTTATGAAGCAATCTAGCAAAACACAGATCGGACCGCTCCACACTAAATGCCACACCCTCATTTGGGTCATTATGTTAGTAGTTAGTTACATAATTAGCATAATGTGCAATAAACAATTTTGACTTTGACTTAAAATAAAGAGAAGCTTCGAGCAACAGCTAGTATAACCCCTTAGCAATAAAGCGCCCTTAAGCAATAAAGCCCTTAGTTTGCAATAAAGCGTTTTACCCAATCAACAGAGAAAAACCTTATCCTCTTAAGTATAAACAGTACACACCCCAGGGATATTTTAGTTGTTAGCTACGCGAACAAATAGCAGGTCTGAGATAAGAGGATAAGGCTAAAAATGCAAAGTAAGAGACTGTAACGACCCGAACGACATGTGAACGTGGCTTAATTGCAAGCAAACTGCTGCATATAAGTGTTTTGGCAGAGTTTTGACAGGGCAGGTTTATTCCCACAGGAAACGTGGCTAAACGTTGATATACATAAAACAACTTCATATCCAATGCAAGCTAATTTGTACTTTATTTGTAAGACAGTGTGCCGATTTTCCACTGAAGCAATTGGGGCGTTGACGTCACGCGGCTCCCGCCGGTGTCACCCGTTCCTCAGCATTACATGGGATTAAAATAATATGAAGAATAATAACACAAATAGAGTCCAAATTAGCTTGGACTGAATATGCCATGATTGTAGTTATAGATATATTGTGAGTCTACTACATTTTTTGTTTACATGACGCGTTTTCTAGGGAAGTGTCTTCTTTATGTTTTTACAATGTTTTCTTTGGTAAAATCAACACATTATCAGCGAACTTCTTGTGGGGGATTAAATCGCGTGATTATATCACACACATATTTGATTTGTTGTATCATCTCTAATGTGAAATACATATTTATTATTGGATTGTCGCTAGTGCTCGCCATGAATTTCGTATGTGCATCAATTAAGCTTAGTAGAATTCTATATGCAATTGCGACGTTATCTTATCACGCCACGTCTTAGCCTCGCTGGGCTTATATACAATAACATAATATTAGGAAATAAACCGGGTGTAGCGCTCGTACTGTAGCTTGATGAGGTGATCCGGCCAGTCTTCATATGGGTTCCCGTGAGTGGCACTTATATCTGAGCGCTACCGTGAGTCGGATGACACGTTAAATTGTTAGCTCGGTTGTTTGTTCTTTATATCTGTTAACGGAAATGTATGAAACCTAGGAATTGTGCAATTGTACAATTCCGAGTCTATGTAGGAAATGTGTATTATAATATCTCAATGATTTTTTTATACACGCATTTCCTGTGAAATATATGAATTTCCTAGTAAATGTATGAAATTCAAAAATTGTACTAGGAAATGTAAAGTTATAGTTATTTATGATACTAGTTAGTTGGTTTTTACAAACGAGTAAACGAATGTAAGCCCTCGACGAAGTCACGAGTTTGTTAAAACCAATTCCGCACGAATGTCATACAAAATTTTACAACACATTTGCGAGAAAACAGTAATAATTAAAAAAAACTTTATTATTTTGTTTATAAATATCAGTCGGAAAGTCGAACTAAATACTTGACACTGGCAAATCCACAAAGTGCATGCCATAATGAGGAAAGAAGAAAAGAAAACGAAAAATAATCAAAAAAAAAATACATACGAAAATGGCGCGAATTTGCAAATGGCCACCACGTGCGCGTGGTGAAAATTCGAACTCCATCTTTCGTTTCATTTTCTCTTCGAACGATGTATATTGTGTACAGGCTTCGTAAATGCACTTTTTGAGCAAATGTGTTGTAAAACCTATATCATAAGTGATGAAATTTTGACATCAGATGGCGCAGCTCTATTTCATACAGAGTATGATGTACGTTAACACGATCGACTACGTAAATGCAATTGAAAAATCCTGCACTCAGAACTCTGTTCTATTAGTTTGAGAGATATTAACACATTCCCTACCCCAGGTACTTCGTGTTGGCTCGCACCAACCCCGACCCAAAATGCCCGGCGAGCAAGGCGTTCACCGGATTTATTGTGGAGCGAGAGTGGCCCGGAGTCATCCCTGGACGCAAGGTGGGTATCACTCCTTCGACCCTGGAGAAGGGGGCTTATGCCTTAATCTTACTAGGATGCTAGTGGCGGAGCAATCAGGCGCGCTACCAACAATATGGATACAGCCGTACAGGGCCCGCTAGCGCTTGACAAATATTCGTGGCATTGGCGCTCAAATGGTTAAGGATTTCTACCCAACAAGGTTTAGGGTTGGGTATATCCATCTACCCAACGACGAGTTCTGGGCTACAGAATGTCCAGCAATAACAACGTCAATGAACACCTTGTATTTTATCGTCAGCCAATAGACGTCCACTGCTGGACGAAGGCCACCCCACCTACCACCCAATCCACCATCTCCTCCATCTAATCCACTGGAGTTACTATGCCAGCGGCCCAGAGCCTCGCTCCGTTACTTCAAGGAGCTGGGTTGGCTCGGGTAGACGCTGGCGGGGGAAATGCACAATACGCCCCTAGCGGGACCTCAGTGCAGGACTTATCGCCCCCACATCGAATAAGAATAAGTAGGCCACCCCCTCAATAGAGAGGGGTTGACATAAACCCCACGCTTTGCAGGCGGCCTCGAGATCGCAGAATGCTCACCGCCGTTAACCGAGAGGAAAATGCTGCCTGTCAGACCCTGTCAGAATCATAAAAAAATAAAACGGTATTTTGCATTGTACATTTCAGGAGCAAAACATGGGACAGCGTGCGTCTGACACCCGTGGCATCACCTTCGAAGACGTGCGCATCCCCAAAGAGAACGTGCTGATCGGGGAAGGAGCCGGGTTCAAGATCGCAATGGGAGCTTTCGACAAGACTCGCCCTCCGGTAAAGATCTTATTTTCGCCCTCCGGTATTTTTATTGGAAAACCAACAGCTTACCAGAGAAATTACTGGGTATGAAGAGATTTAACATCTAATATCTCAGGGTAACGAGCGCAGTGCAATGCGGCGCAGGATTGTGTTCGCAAGTTCACAATTCTGGCACTGCTACTGTTAGTGGCAGGCGTGACGCTTACAACCAGGCGAAAGTCTTGCTCGTCTCGTCACTTGACAGTATAAAAAAAAAGAATAAAAAAGTTGTTACCATTACCATTTTTTTAATGTTAGAATAATGTGGTACATATTTATGATTTCACACACTTTTCTTTTCTTGCACACCCCGTCTTCTATGCATTCTATAAATCCTCTCCATCCAAAGGTTGCCTCGAAGAGATGGCTTTTAGCAATAAGGCCGCCTCTTGTTCCAATATTTAAATTTATTAAATTATTTCTGTGTAATTCTTGGTGTGAACAATAAAAAGTTAATCAATCAATCAATCAATCAGCTGTTCTAACTTATACAATGTGTAACAAAAAGCTTCAACAATACGAAAGGGCATGTATGTACTTATGTTACAAAAAACTTTTACTATGGGGACAACCCTGAAATCGCGAAAATAAAATCAGTTGTTCCATAAAAAAAACGTTCATTGACCTGGGACAAAATATATCAAAATGTGAACAGCTGATATTATTTTCGCGATATCTGGGTTGGCCCCAGAATAGTAAAAGTTGTTCATAATGATGAGTACATACATGCCCTTCCGTATTGATGAACCTTTTTGTTACACATTGTAGATATAGTAATTAAAAACAGAAAGTTAATCATAGGTTTTCACGTATAGTCGATACCATACATAATAAGGGTTCGGAAAAGAGTGGGCCACCTACGATGCGAAATCGCTCTGTAATTCGCTGAACAAGTCTGGAGCGATCTTCGCGTCCCAGTTATTCCAATTGGAATCCCTTATGTAGGCAAATATTTATCATCTGATATTACCTGCGAAGCCGGTACCTAGCCTATGGACAAGTATACATGAACGTTATATACACCACTATTTTTTATGAATGTCTCAAACTTTATGGGATCATTGTACTCATCATTGTGAAAACTTTTCCTACGGGGTCAACCCTGAAATCGCGAAGTCAATGATTTTTTTGTATGGAAAAGGTGTTTTTTTTTTCGGCATTTCCTTGTTGGTCTCTTAGGAAAAGTTGTTAATAATGATGAGTACAATGGCCCCTTAAAGTTTTAGACATTAAGGGGGCGACTAATGCCAAAAGTAAGTAAAAGGTGTATTTTTAAACACATAGTTTAATGATAAAGAACGTAAATATTCAGATTAAAAAAATACTACAGGTAGGGGAAAACCCTAAAAAAGCCGAGTAGCCGAATAGAATTTTGAAAAATAATCTGGTTAATTTAAACAAAAAAAATACAAATTATCAACAAATAAAAACTGTTTTTATTCAAATGCTCTAAATTATCAGCGACATCACCACATGATTTTTTACGAATTACATAGATAAACTATTTTTTTAGCACAGTAGCCGTTTGTTTTTTTTATTTCATGCCTACATTTTGAATAATTAAATAAAATCCCACCTAAATTGCTCAAAGCCATCATCATCATCATCAATTGTATCATGCGCTTTTCGACTCTAAACTAATGCAAGACGCGCGGGTGAAATCTGTTATTTTTCTGGCATTAGTCGCACTCTTAATAAAAAAATGTAGTGTATAACGGGAAAAGTATCTCATCCACGCCATGCTGAGAGAAATCTAAACAATAAATCAGTTTATATTCAAGACAAACACCAAAATGGGGTCGCGTATAAAATCTGTATCACCGCATGTCCACAGTACATTTGGTTTATTGATTTGCTTATATTATGCTAAACGTTATATTTCACTGTAAAATTAGGCCAGCGCGGGCCACTTGTGACACGTAGGAATAAATCGGAATCTAATTGACGTTTTTTCCCGGTTTTTTTTTCAGTCGTCGGGGTTCAGTAGGTCACTGAACGTTTAGCAAACCGCTCAATGCAAATGGTTGTGTAAATTGAACTCAATATGTAGGTCCGGTCAAAATTCGGAAATTCTTTTATCAAGCTGAATCGATTTATTAACAATGCATTAGTCTAGTTTTTAGGTCTGGTTCTTGATAAATGTTAGGAAATCCATTCTTTGTTTTTAAACGTTATATACCTAATGTATGTACATTAGGTATATAACGTTTAAAAACAAAGATAACAAACGTTAGATACCTAATGTATGTACATTAGGTATCTAACGTTTAAAACTTGAACTTTGTCTCCACGGGTCTGTGGACAGAAATAATTTCAGAGGGCATGCACACACAGCTCATGCCATTTTCATGTACTGAGCGCAGATAAAGTCCGCCTGTACTACCATAACATTCATATTCATGCTTAAAACTATCCCAGAGTCTCAATCTATACCGGGCTATTAGTAATTCGACGTTATTTTACTGTAGAAAAACACTATTTACAAAAATTGATTATTTTTAAATGTATCTTAATGAAACTAATGTTATCTTGAAAACGATTGTTTTCAAGATACATAACTTTAAAACTTTAACTTTTTACCAGATACCCCTATCTTGTCCCGCCGGGATTACGTCGAGTTACCAGTAACCCTGTATATAGTAAAGTAATAGGGTAGATGACCGATGTTTAAATCGTTGAAACCAATAGCTTTGATGAAGAATTTAAGTAAATATAGTATGTTTATTGAAAAAATAAGTTAAATCGGTTAATAATGTTCTGATATATGAGCGTTTAAAGTTTTTGTTAGAGACAACTCTGTCCCTTACTCACAAAACAAAAAATGTCGTCACGCCTTACTTGTCAGAATATAATGTATATGGCGTACTGACAAGTGACGTCACGATTTGCTGTTTCTCTAATTACTTGTTACTCTAACAAAAAACTTTATGATCGAACCTGTATAATATTTATAACGTGGCGATTCCATAGGTTGCTGCTGGGGCTACTGGTCTGGCCAGCAGGGCTCTCTACGAAGCCACCAAGTATTCACTCGAGCGGAAGACGTTCGGCGTCCCCATCGCGCACCACCAGGCAGTGGCGTTCATGCTAGCCGACATGGCCATCGGCGTTGAAACGGCTCGGCTCGCTTGGCAGAAGTCCGCCTGGATGGTCGACCATGGTAATTATCAACTCTCTCTTCTAGCCATCAGCCAATGCCTCGACTCTCCTATTTTTAACCGACTTAAAAAGGAGTAGGTTCTATGTTAGACTGTAGGTACGTATTTTGTTATGTTCTACGATTTCTTCGTCAATTGTGGACGTATTTTGTAAATTCTGTTTTGTTTCAAATTCAAAATATTTATTTCGCAGAAACATAGGAACATTGAGATGCAATATAGAAGGTAATAGAAAGTTTATAGATCGCTATGCTCTAGCCGGTGAGGCATGCACAATATTATTATAATGTTTACGAAGTAAAAGAAGATATACATCATAATCTATACTAATTTTCCTATCGGTATTTATAATTAGACACATCTGTAATTATAAAATAATTAAAATTATTCACTTATAATTATTATTTATGTCCATACCTTATTTATTTATTAAATGTCCTTATTTATTTATTTATCATTTATAAAATATATGTTAATATATATTTATGTTTGAAAGTATATATTCTCATGGTGGTCTCAAGTGTCTCACACAATCAAACTTGTTTTTTTTTTCATTTTACTAGGGCTAAAAGGTAATTCTCTTTGTAGGTCTCTGTAATGTATCATTTAGAAATATTCGCTTCTAAAATATAAAAATAAAAAAAATAAAAAAATGTTGATAATAATGTCGCACATTCCGTCTCATGTTCTATTATAAGGACATTAAAAACACACAAAGATTGTATGTTATATAATTATATGTTTGTATGTTTTTTTACATACTATACACGTAGATAGCATTTTATTTAGGCTTTTCTATGATATACGGAATTTAAATATTCTCTACAATTTAATTTTTGATGATTTTTTTAGTGACTACACCATTGTTTTATCATAACGTTATTCGAAAGCCTCATTATGTTAAATAACGACTAAGTTGGAGTCTGACTAGGACGGACTAACAGACATTGTCCCATATCTAGAGATAGGGTCTAGCACTAAACACTCTCTAAGTATGGAATCAAAATTCACAATGTTTTCTAAATCTCAGACTTAGGGCCGGTTTTTTGATCCGTAGTTAAGCCAACTAATAGTTAAAAACTGTAACAAATTGTTAAAATCCCAATAATTCGGTTTTTTGATTCATAGTTAGCATGACCAGTGGTCAGAAATGTAACTAATGGTTAGCTAGTTAACTATAGTCAGTTTAACAAATGGTTATGTCGATTTTGACCACGGATCAAAAAACCGGCCCTAAGGAAGCAGAAGGACTTTTTTCACTATGCTGGGAACGTTACACTCTCACAGACGCGCGTTTCTAAAGCGTAAAGAGTGCGCACACATAGCTAGCCGACCGCGTTCACAGCGTTAGATATGACGAGTCAATCTGTTCTATTCCCTTAATCTAAGGTCTCAAATAGGCTACTAGAGCGATGTGAGGACGCAAATAAATGCTAATCGTGTTTCCACAGGTCAAAAGAACACCGTGCTGGCGTCAGTAGCCAAATGCCACGCCAGTGAGATCGCTAACAAAGCGGCAACTGACGCCGTCCAAGTATTCGGCGGCAACGGATTCAATACAGACTACCCTGTGGAGAAACTGATGAGAGATGCGAAGATTTACCAGATCTACGAAGGCACTTCCCAGATTCAAAGGATCATCATCTCAAGGGAACTCTTCACTGCCGCCAAACAAACCAATGCTTAAGATTGTTTTAACGGGATTTCTGTTCGTACATTGTTTTTATTGACGACAATGTTATTAAGATGCAAAATTACCAAGGGCGTTATTATAAAACGTCATTTTATATTTAAAGTTTTCTCTAAGACACCTTTTTAGTCAACAAACGTTTTGTTAAATGGTTTTGACGAATGAAAACGTTATTTATAATAAAAACCAAGAATAAATAAATAAATAAAAATTGAAGAAAATAGCGGCTTGGTACGTATTTGATTATACACAGCAATATTTTGCTAATGTGCAAGGGAGAGGACAGATATTTCTGGCTCTGGTAACATGCATTTTTTACGATTTTACCCGCAGTAATCTTGTATCTTAAAAGTGCGAACGAAATGACTCCCAATATTAGCTGCTTTGAAATCACAATACAACGTTGTGGTGGTGGATTTTAAGCTATTTTCAACTCAAATGGAATGTATGTGATGCGTAATATATTGTATTTTCGTGAGCTAAGCGCAAGTATAAATCAATCTTACTGTATAAAGTGTTGCTTTTAAGTCTAATGGCCTCCATGTCGGCAGATTATATCAGATTTTTATAGAATATCGGTATTAATGTTTAACGTATATTGACTGTTATATTGTAGGTAGAGCTATTTATTGCCTTTTGTATACGTGATAATAAACATATATTTCGTAATTGTTTTTTTGTCTATTTTCTAGTATAGCTTGGTACAGAGTAGAAATTAGTAGAGCGCCACTATCGCAAGTAAACTTTAAAGGAAGATGATTGGATGAATTTCACCAACAGTCTTGTAAGCGGGCAACCGGTGGGTGAAAATGGCAGGTTATCGTACAGTGTGGCGGTCTAAGGGGCAGGCCTAAGTTCTGCAGTGGATAGACGTCTTCAGGCGGGTGATAACCGGGGGGAAAGATACGAATATTGACGTAGGTATGTGTTAAGGTCCAGGAGATTTATTCCCCTCAGATACACTTTTAAAAAACTACCAGATTTTCCTGTTAGGGCCGGTTTTTTGATCCGTAGTTAAGCCAAATAGTTAAAAGCGGTAACAAATTGTTAAAATCCCAATAATTCGGTTTTTTGATTCATAGTTAGCATGACCAGTGGTCAAAAATGTAACTAATGGTTAGCTAGTTAACTAAAGTCAGTTTAACAAATGGTTATGACGATTTTGACCACGGATCAAAAAAACCGGTCCTTAGGCTCACTTTTCGGTACTGTTGTGCATAAAATATAATAAAATGATGTCTATATCAAGGCATTACAGTGCATATGTGTAGTAAATGGCTGGATTTGGAACCTTAATTAGCGTCGCAGCATGTTTTTGTCTTGTTTGTAAATCATTTGTACTTAATTAAAAATATGGCGTGGCGCAGCGAAGTATTCGGATTTTAGTTTTTCAACAATTATAAATCTTGTAAGTAGCAAAAATTACTAAAAAAATTGTTTCATAATTATTATTAAAGATCTGGTGTGGGGAGAGACAAGGAACCATTGATACCAAAACCTAATTATAACCAACGACGGTGATAATGGAATGGACGGGCCCAGCGCTTGCAAATCGATCAATATTAACAAGACAACACAATCAAGCATACCTAGCTAAAAGTATGCATATTACATTTGCCGGAAAATAGAGATAGCGAATTATTGCATGACAAAAAGAGAACACATGTACATGTATTAGAAGTTTGTATTGTCGTATCGTACGGCTCGCATGTCGCAAAGACAGTGTATGACTGAAGCGAGTGGAAAGCCGGCGCTCAACATTTACGGCCTTACTTAAAAAACTTTTCAACCGTTAGTCACTGCTTAAGATGCTCTGCCATCTCCTTTCTGACGTGAAGTTGCACGTGCTAGAAAAGGACTGAGAAGTTTAAGCAGTGACTAAGAGAATCGAGATTATTTTAGGCAAGACTGATAGTCTTCAAAATCCGTGCGCTTATTTCCCGTCCATTCATCTTATCATTCTCGCTGATTATAACTAGAAAATTTAGAACTTATCTCTGAACCGCAAAAAAAAGATACGCCCACTGCAAACTATTCTACTAAAATAGTTAATTATTTATTATTCAGTGACCTCATTATTTGAGGTTCAATTTGTAGATCCCGCTGTTTTCAGTTGTCAAAAATAATCACTAGGTGGCGTTAGAAGTTTCATTGCGCTTAAAATAACCAAAATTATGTGCATATTGTACATAATACAGATTCGTTTTAAAGGTAATGGAATTCGGGGTCAATTTTATGGAGTCGTATTCTGATATGCATAAAACATGATATTCCCCTAAATAATACGCAATAAATATATTTTTCTTTTCACATTTATTATTACATTACATACAGGTAGACAGTAGATGGGTTTTAGTATTTCAGCGTCATCTAGCGAAAACTCAAAGTACTACATACATTTTGTACTAGAAGCCGCTTAGGTGGCGTTACCAGCGCCGGAAGTCAAAATATAGTATTTAAATATTTTAGATGACTTGATTTAATAGCATTAAGGATTATCTTCATATGAAACATATAAAAATTAAAAACCATTAGTATTATAAAAAACTTATTACAAAGATCTTTGTGGATCAGTATTTAAAGTAGTGTTATACATTTGTACTCTTTATGATTGACCTACATTCGAAGCCCTTGTGAAAGGATTGTGCAATAGAAACGGTCATTTATTACACAACACACGTATTCACAAGCAAACGTGGTTATTTTGCTTCGTTTGTTATGAGTTTTTCATGTTTGCATACATCTTCAACAATCAAGCTTAAGAAGTACTATCAATACATTTTCATCAACAATTTCGCAAATGCCGTTCATTAATAAGCTACATAAATCATATTTACATTTATAACGCACTTTCCACTTATTTCATGAAAATTAGGTCATGACATAGATTTTTTCAAATAGGTTATTCCGTACTGCCCTTTACCGACATATTTCAATGTCAGTCATGAATACAGTGGCTTCACTGAACCTAGTTGTAGTTATGTCGGTCGGAGTATCAAAGTGTAAGTGAAGTGGCCTAGAGACCTACATTTTGTTTTTAAAACGATTAATCGCATTTTATGGGCGCTTTTTGAGATAGAATATATCGCTAACGGGTCACGAAGATATTGAAGGTTCTGGAGGCGGCATAATTAAGTCGCCTCGGCCACTTATCGTGCATGATGCACGAAGGCGCTCCAAAAATGAGTGTAGCGCAAAGTCTGGTCGCCTCAACGAGCCAGCCTAAAAGTGATGTCGTGACTGACGTACCGGAGTTCGTCATGAGCTCATCCGAGCCCAAATCCTCGGAAAGCATTGACTTGGATCTCAAGATCGATTATTTGGACCAAGATGCCGGTAAGTACTTAATAAACTAGCCTCTATGTTAAGATGCATATCCTTCTATTTGGAATTATATTTGTACTAAATGTTCCATAAATCTTTGTGTTAGTTACTGTAGTTCCGAATGCTTCGAGCATTTGGATTTTTATTTGTGTTTCCGATGTACCATTTCTTATAAATAATTAGTATATTTTCAGCTTTGTATATGGCGTGGTCTTCATATTGGTGTCTAGTAAGAGTGGTGTACCTAATTATACCTGACATGTTGTAGGGACATGAGGCCTGGACTTATGGGAAAAATAAATAACTTTAATTTTCAGAAAACACAACTATAGTGTTGTATAACATACATCCGCACAGATTAAAATATAGTGTTGTGTATTGTAGAGTTAATGTAGCTACCTACTAGTCGAGCGCACGGCTCGGCTAAGCTGCACGGTGTGGCAACGCCGCATCGGTTTTTTCACGGTATCCTGCGCTACGATAGAATTCGTGGGTTGTGTGAAACTGACTAGAGTTCTAAGAGAAGTACTCGAGTAGTACTGAATAATAGGTAGCTCTGAGAACGTGTTTCGAGAATAGTTTGATTGTATAATTAGCCGTCACATTGCGGTGAATGAGTACACGGTATACGTGTATCGTCAAAATAGCGTTTGTCGTTTCGTATTCAGTGGGTGGCGCGACGACGCATTTTGATTTTTTTTTTTGTTTCGGTGTCAGTAGGGCACGTTTGCATGACTGCGGGCTGCAGTATCTACGAACAGCGTCGCCCGGTTGTTACACCATATGAAATAACACTTTCGTCGTGAAACACCATAGTGTTTGCAATCTGGCTACCTAGTTTCGGTGATAGAAGCGTTGATTTGCCAAGTAAAACAGTCTTTACACTAGAACACGGTTAAACATGAGAGAGATCTAAATAAGATGTACCTAGGTACCTACCCTGTAGGTACTGTTTTCCTACTGTTCACAGGTACACCAACACAGAGTGTAGTGATCCTCTTCGTTGCTCAGAAAAATATAGCACTTAAATACACTGCTCATAAATTGAAATAAAAAACTACGTAATCATCCTATCCTATTTCCTACTTTTTTAGTTTTAGGTTATTTAGTCTTAGGGCTTTTATTACCGTAAGACGACATAACCTAAAGACTAAAAAAGCATAATTACTCATGAAAACTAGACCCCCAAAAACGTTACCCTTAAAAATAAGTTAATAAGTACGTGACTAGGGCAGTAACGGTCAGAAATGTAGAACAGCAGCATGTGCCATATAAAGGATACAGTTTTGGTTTTGACCCAAACACCTTAATTATTTAAACTATTTAAAACCTAGCCACAAAAAAAAATTAAAACATGTTCGAAAAATGCATATGAACCATTTCAAAATCTAACTACTGCAAACACTTGCTAGGATTATTAAGGCTGCGCTCATCTATGTTTTAAGCACATTTTTTACTGCGATCGATAATTAGTCTAAAACTGAATGAGATAGGGCCACATTTATCTGATCAAAAATATGGCAATTACGCTGATTCGTGTGTGTCAAGATTCGATTTTCGTTTTTTTTATCCATTTTTAATTTATTACAAGCATAATATAAATATTTTTTCAAAACTAAGAGCTACAAATCGTGACAAACTATATTATTTACAAGTGAGTAAATTTTTGTGCTTAATTTGTAATATTTTAATGATTAAATCTGTTGTAATGTGTAAAAATAGAGGTGTTTGGCAATATTTTGTCTTCCTATCTAAATTTTTTAGAAAGAGTACAAAAGCGCTACATCACTTCTCACATCTTATAGATACAAATATATTTTTTTGGAAAAACACAAACTCGTAAAAACCGTCAAAAACTGCTATGACAGCACGTGATTTTTTTGAACAGACTCCTTAATGGGTCGGTGTCTGTTGCTAAGTTCGTTTGTGAATGAATTTTGGTAGTTCTGACAAGTGTAATACGCGAGCGCGTATATGTATAGCTAGCAAGACACCCGATTTTTCGAAAAATGTCCCTTCATAGGTTTTTAAATTGGATAGCCGAGCTGCATGGGAAAAAATTGCAAATGGTATTAACTCATTACGTCTGATATTTAAAATGGACATAGATTTTGTGAAATTTCGTTTTCGCACATTTTCCACGTAGTATAATGACCTAGGATAAATTACCCTTTTAACCGAACTGTATATAGCAACCCAGTAAATTTTATTTCAACCTTTTCAATGGCTGCCAGTACAATCAAAATACAGTTTTCAGACAATTTCAGTGTCTCCTAATGTATCTCCCAAGGCACGAAACACATATACATTAAAAAAAAAACCTTTTTTTTATTGTCGTCAAGGAAGTGTCAAACTCGACAGAGTGAAAAGACATAACAAAAGGATTTGTAGAGAATTAAATTAGCTTTAATTTAATTTAAAAATGACGCCTCTAAACCTCATAGTTTTCTCAAAAACGTAAAAACAGTAAAACTTTTGGGAAAACATTGTACTGCATGATTTGGTATGTATTTATTTAAAAAAAATATATATATACATATAACATTATGTCTTAAATGTTAATATATTTTTACGACTTTTCTATAGAACCATTGGTTTAGGCGGTAAATGATTTGAAAAATGACCATGTCGATAAATTTACACTTTTTGGAAAAAAGTGTCCATAATGACTACCTGCATCTCGGCAACCAATGCAAATAGAGAGCTAGAGTTGGGCTCATACAGTAGAAAATTTAGTTTGCTTTACGAAAGCTTGTAGTAAAGGTAAAAGGTAGGTCCAAATGTAGTTTTATTGAAAAAACTAAAAGTTGTGCCAAAATTTCGCAGTTTTTCAAGAACCACGGGAGTAGCACATGCTTTGTAGGGTTGCAAACTTGGGTATAAACGACTCTCAGACGTCCTAACAATATATCAAAAACCGTAGATACATGCGCGTTTGCGACCTAAGATGTCTTAGATGACTGGTCTAGTATTCCTACCAAGGAAAGAAATATTCTTTTATTTTCAATTGGCAATTTTCTGACAGCTAATAAAAAAAAATTGTGACCCCTGGAATACTCAAAATATTATTTTTAATGTATGTTATGATATCAAGGGGGACATCAGGGGAGACACGAGGCCGTCACCCGTTTTACGGCGATGAAGAGACTTGGCCCTGAACAGTTTCACTATGTAGTCTCTAGTTCTAAAGATTTTCAACGAATGAAGCAAAGTAAAAACAAAAAGGTCAAAAAATAAAAAGTACTTAACCTTATTTCATTTCAAATATCAGATCGGTTATGCGTTTTTTGTGGTTATTGTTTTTCTAACAAAGTACTTGCCCATACAATTTCTTAAGCTTTCGTTATCCCACGCATATTAGTGAGTGCGCCTTGCTAATTAATTAATTAACTAAGTACTATCAATAAAAATAACAATTACTACCAACAAAAAATAACAATAACGTAACGAACAATTTATCAGAATTTTAACAATATGGTACAAGAAAACTTGGAAAGGCACTTCACCAACGACCGCGAACTGTGAAGTGAAGCAGTGAAGGTGAGTGAACTGCTTTTTTACAAGAAAAATACTAAAAAATTGTGGTCCATATCTCGCCAGCGCGGTCTAATCCTTTGGCTATAGAACTACGTTCTGACGGCTATCAGAAAACTTCCCATTAAATGTGATGGACTGTCAGGTGTATAATTTGCGTTCAGTGACAAGTTGACAACGCAATTTTACTACGAAAACAGCATTTGCAGCTTGCATATTACATAGCTTCCTCAATGATAATTTATGTAATAAAATGTGACGAGTAAAAGAAACCTTTTTAAGAGTTGTTTCCCACCGGTGTAGGTGTGGTTAGTCAGGTAGAGACTCAAACGTATTATCAAGTACCTACTTAATGACGTTATGGTTGGGCGATTTGAAATGCATCAGCACTAGACAATGTAATCAATAGTACGAGGAATAGTAAAATTCTTTTAAATTATTCGTTGTAGCTAACCCAGAGGCAAAAGAAGCTTGCTACACTAGAGTTTTTGGTAACGATACTATCGAACTCAAAGTTTAAACTCACAGTGTATGAAAAAGGTATCTATGATTTAATTACACTAATCCAACGCCAAAAATGAATATATACCTAAAGCTCATAAAACTGATTGACTAAGAAAATTCAATGGACTAGGTACGACCAAAACACCTCTACTCCGGCTAAATAGTTGTCTTCCCGGCCAGAGAAGAATATGACATTGCAAGGCGAATCAAAAACGTCTTAAGGGGTCTGTTCAAAAAAAATCACGTGCAGTCATAGCAATTTTTTGACGGTTTTTATGAGTGTGTGTTTTCCCAAAAAAAATAATTGTATCTATAAGGTGTGAGAAGTGATGTGACGCTTTTGTAATCTTTTAAAAAAAATTTATAATAAAACGAATATCGAATCTTGACACGTACGAATCTGCGTAACCGTCATATTTTTGTTCCGCTAAATGTGACCCTACCTGATACAGCTTTAGACTAATGATAGATCTCATCAAATAATGTGCTTGAAACGTGGAAGGGGAACGCCCTTAAAGGCTGGTTTCTAGCTCGAGACGGAGTCCGCGTTCCATTTATAGGGTAAACGGACTCTTTGCATCTGGACCAAGATCTGTATCTGGTTCTAAAGGACAGTGCAGGATAGTGTTCGCAAGTTCACAGTTCTGGCACTGCTATAGTTAGTGGCAGACGTGACGCTTATCACCGGCGTCTTGCTCGTCTCGTCACTTGATTGTATTTTTTTAAAATAATATATAATCGTTGGAATAGCTCCAGCCAGACTAACAACAACCGCTTTTCTGGTATTATTTCGATTAACTCTACAAACCAGTACCAAACTTTGACAAATTTTTATTTATCTACCTACGTAAATTAATAGTAAGTATTTTTGAATGTAGAGCAAGGTTGGTGCGTTCGACTAACATTAAAACAGAGCAAATAATACGAGACACGCACACGGTGTACCAGTCAGGCACACTTCGTTTTAACAAACAGTCCCACGAACGTGTCTAGGTGGCGTAAATAAAACACGAAAAGTATGTATTAAGGTTTTTTTTTCACTATTTTCCGGCTGTTTCGGATCCGATTTCACACAGATATTAAACCGAGCCAAGCGTCTCTTTCCATTGATCCGTAAATACGGGAAATTTACAGTTTTAAAAAGTATATTGATAGTAGGTAATTAAATCATAACTTAAAAACCTAAAAAAAAAGATAAAAATAAATTAGATATTTATGGATTTATATGAGAGAGCGAGAGAGAGAATCAATTTTGAATTTTCATGGTACATTGGTAAAATTACTTGTTAGACAACGAATTTCGATGTTTGCGCCTTAATAATGGTTAAATAATATTTAATATAATATATTATGCGTATTCCCAAAGACAATAAGCTATAGGTACTAAAGTATAAAGGTTATTATTACGTACATATATAATACGCTTTTTTTTTTAATACACCTGTTTTCAACTTCCTATATCTGGAAGACATCTTCATATTTTCGGCCTGGTACACCTATCCCTACCAAGCTAGTAATTTTGATTAAAAAACGAAACTACTAATCCGAATTCGATAAATTTTATATGGCCTCTGAGGTATTCCTACCTACCAAACAAAAAAAGAATCATCAACATCCGTTCATAATTGGCGGAGTAATAGCGTAAAATACAAAAAATAATAATTGAGAATCTCCTCCTTTTTTGAAGTCGGTTGAAAACTGAATAGTAAAGACGGGATTAAAGAAAGAGAATGGATTAAAAACTTTAGATTAGAGTGCAAATCTATAGATTATGATTTTATAAAAGTTTATTGCTCAGCTCAGTCTTGGAGGAGTTAACTCTTCCTACGCGGACTAGGGGAATAAAGGTGGATGCTGTGTACCACTGTCTGAGATCAACAGATATGATCAACGAATATATTTTTAACTAAATTGAATTGACTTGAATTGACGTCACTCAATGATCACGCCATGATCGGAACTACGGCCGCAACCTGCTCATGACGACTACTTCTTTCTGCAGGCTGTGCACGGACACCTTTATTCTAGTAGTATGAAACTATGAGATTTTTATTTCACAGTTTTCAGCCGAAGGTGGGGAGACACAGCATATTTATCCCACTAGGTGGCGCATAATAGCTGGTGTTGTTTTTCCGTCAAACTATATAATAATATTTAGAAAATAAACAATAAATCGTCTATCATTTTTTTTTTTAATGTTATGACTATTCAAATAATTGTAGGCTCTGTCGGTAGACTAAGTTAAGTTTTTTTCACGTTATTTTGACAAGAATTCTAGAGGATTAAGATTCAGGTTTCTAGAGAACTGAGCTCAGTGAGGTATTCAAAGTACGTGAATTAAATAAGAAGGGACTATTGTTTTTTTTTTATTCGGGCAGTGTCAGCGCATCGTACACCGCCCGCCGCTCTCACCGGCCAGTAACTTTGTTCATACTCGTACAATGTAACAATACCTATTTGGCGTATGATCTTTTTGATCGCCACGCGCGCGAGTCAGTAAATTTACGTTCCAAATTCAAAACTCATTAGGGTACTGCCCGCTAAAAGGCTAATAGAAAAAAGACTTATTTCGCAATTATTTCAGCAGCAAAACTTCCCTTTTTGAATAGGACTAGCCACACTCCACAAAGTCAAAGCAAAGCAAAACAAATCATAGACTAGTTTTATCCAAACCCCAGTAAAGTGGAATATAATAATAAGCTTTAAAAAAAAAACAACCGACATCAACTTCGAATACCTGGATGACATCTTCATATATTCTAGTAAATTTGATTTAAAAACCAAACTACTGAACCGTTTTCGAAATAAAACATATGACCACCTCTGAAGTATTACCTACCAAACAAAAAAATAATCATCAAAATCAGTTTATAATTGGCGGAGTAATCGCGTAACATACCTACAAACACACAAAAATAAATGTTTTAAAAATTCACAGTCGAATTGAGAACCTTCTTTTTTGAAGTCGGTTGAAAATGCAATGCCGAGATGACTTTACTTCGCGTGATAAATCTGTTTTTATCATAAATTAATAATCATCAATCAATCTTCAATCTAATACTATAAGAATCTCTGTCCTGACATAATGACTGACAGACAACGCACAGCTGTTTGGATGGTCGTACAGTCTTGAAATTTGGAGGGTGTATTCGTCTCGATGCGTAGGGGTGTAAGAAATTTTTCGAGATTCGACCCTTAAGGGGGGAAAGGGGAAACTTTTGTATGAAAGTCCTTTGTTTTTGTACTTTTAGTCACGAAAATTTGGATTTGGATAGTTAATTTAAAATAAACAATGCTGTTTTCAATATTTTTTGGGGGAAAAACTAATCGGGTTTGATTTAAAGTGGTGAATTTTGGGAGCGGTCCGAATTTCTTCCGTACGCGGACGAAGTCGCGGGCGACCTCTAGTCATTAATAAGAGCATCGCCATTCAACGGGGCTACGTCGCCAATCAAAGTGAATAATAGGTATAAACACTATATACGTTTTACCGCCAGTGACCTGGGAACCTTCCCGCGGGGTAGAGATCTAAACGCTTTATAGTAGCAGGATAATCGTGTTTTATTTTTAACCGACTTCAAAATAGGAAGTTCTCAATTCGACTGTATTTTTTACTATGTATTACCACATAATAAATAATAGTACTACGTAGTATTACACGCGATTACTCCGCTAATTATGAATTGATCTTGTGATTCTTTTTTTGTTTGGTAGGTCATAGACTTCAGAGGTGATCTTATATACATTTTATCGAAATCGCTTCAGTAAGTAATTTGGATTTTAAATCAAAATTAATGGAATAGGTCAATCAAGATAACCGGAAAATAATTGCTATGAAGATGTCATCCAGGTTGTCGAAAATGAAGTCGGTTGTGTTTTTTTAAACCGTATTGTAAATTGGTAAGTTTTAGTTTAGATGAATACTTAATTTATTTATTATTAAGTACAGATAAAATACAAAAGAACTACTACTAGAAAAATATACACAAATTGCGCTATAATTTATTCACGGCTGGATATTCCGCGCCCAAAGGGTATAAAAGGGTATTACTTCTAAGCCTACGCCGTCTAAGTCTCTGTCTATCAGTCAGTCCGAAAGTGTAGTTCCTAATAGTATAGGTAGCCGGTAAACTATTTAACTTAAAAAACAAATAAAAAAATACGGTAAACCCAACACGAATCCAACTCGTACTTAGCCAATTTTATTTATATAAAATATGTTTATAAACCATGTTGAACGCCATTTATACCTATACTCTGTTCGCTAAGAATGTCTAATATAGGGCGCTCTCTCTTGTACAACTTGTATGTAAGTGAAAAGGACGGTACTAGCTATGACCACTGAAGAGACCTAAGAGAGGGCCTTCGCTTTTCTGTGAGCTATGACGGTAATAACTATGTATGTTTGTTATCTGTGACCATAGATATACATAGTAGGGACGGGTTGGACGCCATTTTGAAATGTCACCCATTCGTCGGTGTCAAAGAAACGCATTGATACCGATGCCGGCACAGTCTGCAACGCACTTCCGACGTGATTATATGAGTGCAAAATGCCAAACTGTGTGGTAAAGGGATGTAAGAATTACATATCAAAGTGCAGTAAAAAAGTCAACATTTAAAGTTAAACTAAACTTGCTTTTACACAAAAACTTTTATTTTTAGGTAATAGGTAAGTCGTTTCTAGTTTCGTACAGTTTGCGCTTCTTCTACCGCGCCTTACTGGCGCTGCGCGCCACGTAGTGAGCGCGAAATCCGAGAGATGGCGTTGACCTTTTGTCTAAGAGAATTAGTCTTACGATTTCTTAACTCAGGCGTATCTAACATAGAAATCATTGTCTGTGACCAATGACGTGCATTATGACGATTTCCCTAATATACATTTTCAGCGAACAGAGTATATGTAGATATACAATTTGTGAAAAATAAAAAATAAACAAACACTGGTGAAAAACTCTTTATTATTTCAAACATATTTTGTCTTCAATTAAGCAATAGCAAGCGTAGCGCTCGTGGCGTAGCTTGTCTAGGTGATTCTAAACGATCACCGATGTTAAGCAACGGACGGTCCGGTCAGTCTTCGGATGGGTGACCGTGAGTGGCATTTATTTCTGAGCACTACCGTGGGTCGGATGACACGTTAAATTGTTGGTCCCGGTTGTTTGTTCTAGTTTCTATAACAACAACCGTCAGCCATGTCAGAGGCCTTCGGGCGGCACATTAACTCTGACACTAGGGCTGGCCACTCAGCCTATACGAACTTACTTACTTAATTAAGCAATAAATATACGTCTACTAACAATTACTATAAAAAAATAACAATCGAACTATTGATTCAACACGAAGGGTATAAGAATATTCTTGGTAAAGTGGACTAACTAAAGAACTTTAGTTAATAAGTCACAGAATTAATAAATAGTACATGTTATAGAAATGGATAATGTTAATGTAGTAATAAATTAGTATTACCTAGTACCTACATTTTATACGAAATAGTCTGTATTTCTAGAGAAACTACTATTGACTCGTGCACTCTGTCTTTTCCATAAGGTCTTTTGGTATCAGTTAGCTCGGCAGTGACCTACTTACACAGATACGTGTCTAAGCACTACAAATCCTATCGTCCATAACTTATTAACCGTAAAAGTAGGCAGTTTTTAGAGTTCCCTAGCAAACTGAGGAACCCTTACCGCCTTACGTGCATTGGCCCCGGAATAATTAATTAGTTAGATCGACTTTCGTCTTTATCCATCGACAAAGAACTCACACATTACACATTTCAAGAAAGGAAAACACGGATAAGTAAACTTTTTTGAGGAATAGTCAATAGGGGCCCGTCTAATTAAACTAGCCGGTGACTTCTCCATAGAAACGGGGCAGGGATATTACTCGTCTATGTAATGTTGTATTATATCGACTTGTCTCTCTATTATCTAGAATAATAAATAGATAAGGAAGTAAAAAGCAAATAAACATGAAACTTATGAGCCAGGAAACATCTTGTATTTTAGCTCAATTTCAACGCCACATGGTCATAATACCATAAGGAGTATGAATACTCTAAAATATTTATTTAAAAGCGGCTTAGTTTAGTCCATCCATCCGGCGTAGGATTAGTTTTGATACCCTTTGGGTACACAATAGGATCCAGCCTTGAAAAAATGTTTATTTATTTTTTCTTGTGATAGTTCTTTGTATTTTATGTGTACTTAATAATTAATTGATTAAGTATACAACTTAACCAAAATATTACCTATTTACAATATATAATATTATAAAATAAAACATATCCTACTATAAATGGCTATAAAACAAACACGCCATCTAGATCGCTCTCTCGGCGCGAGAGGGTTTCCCAGAACACTGGCGGTAAAACGTAGTGTTTATATCCTCTTTCAAATCAAATTAGTTTATTTGCTAGACTAGGTAAGATTTCTTTGAATGGCGATGCTCTTATTAATAATTATTCATTTGTGATAAGAACAGATTTGTCACGCGAAGTAAAGAAAAATCGTACCTATCGGCATATTACATTTTTTATATTATACTTTTCGGGGTCATGGATAAAACTAGCCCATGGCTTGTTTTATGACTGTGCAGTATGGCTTGTCCAAATCAATTCAATAAGGGACGTTTTGTCCCTATAGGCTGTTACACACGATGCAGATGCTATAATATTTAATGTTAAAATAGAACATATTTCAATATCTCTACTTACGCTACTACTCATACATTTAATTGACAGCACAAAAGACGAAGATAATATATATTTTAAACTTGTATGGCGAGGATACCTTTTTGGTATCAAATCAAATCGATTATTTGCCAGTTAATGGGTACAAAAGATCTTAGCAAATGCCATTAACACCCATAATCAGGGGTGCATAACTGTAACAATAAAATAAAACATTAATATTAAAACATTTAAATAACATTATAATTGTGTGGTACTTCCCCAGGCGGACTCTGCAGTAGAGTCCTACACCACTACAAAAAATGCTTATGATAAATCAAACAAAATATTTTAGAAAACCGCAATACAAACGTTGTTGCATAATTAGAATTCTATAAATAATTATTATTTAATTCTTACTTCGCTACGGAACCACGAGCGAGCCAGGAGACGCACTTGACAAATTTTAAAGTTTAATGTTTATATTTTGGGTTCCGTACCCGTAAGATGTCTCGAACATGCTGTCTTTTATGTATGGTCCATCCGGGGCGCGCTTGTAGCGAGGAACGTCCAGGCGGGTAAACGCACGTATTCTAGCACGTGCAACTTCACGTAAGAGAGAAGATGGCAGAACATCTTAATCAGTGACTAACGGTTGAAAAGTTTTTTTAAGCAAGGCCGTAAACGGTAGGCGCGAGCGAGAGAAACCGAGCTAAATCCTCCAAGGCGCGAGCGCTTGAATTGCTAAATTTAGTAGGATTTTCTTTGTTTTAAAAAATATAACAAAGAAATACTGTAATATGGATCTTGGATTTGAAATAAACATTTATTTATTATTATTATTATTATAAAATTAATATATATTATTTACTATTCTATGTATTAGTATCAATTTCACGTGTGTAATGTATTTTCTTACTTCTAGCTCTCCTGGGTACGTAATCAAAGTCGAAATACCGATTTACTGTCTACTTTGTTTTTTTTTTCTATCGAGTCAAGCATTAAAAATCATGGTTTCAAAACAACAAAAATGTTAAAATAAATGATCAATTTTAATAAAATATTTTTTTTGGTTCAATGTCGTGCATTATGTATTTTTCCCATATTTAAAACAATATTCATAATTGCTACAAGCCCGCCATCGATTGGGGATTTCCACCAAAATGATAAAAACATAGACCTGGGTATGTCCTAAAACTGCACCCAGAACCACCGGAGGACGGGCAGTAGCGTCCTCTCGGTTAATGGTGGTGAGCATTCTGCGATCCCCAAGCCGCCTGCCAAGCGCGGGGATTATGGCAACCCCTCCCTATTAAGGGGGGGGGGGGCTTCGTCCAGCAGTGAACGTCTTTTGGCTGAAGATGTGATGCGATAAAAAAAAAAATGACGAAATTACAAAGAAACAGAAGGAGCATTAACGTGGTGTGACCATAGATTAAGTATACAAGTATACATACTTGTATACTTAATCTATGGTGTGACAATCACATCAACAGCCGGAAGACGTCCACTGCTGGACGAAGGCATCTCCCTTAAAGGGAGGTGTTGCCATAATCCCCACGCTTGGCAGGCGGCTTGGGGATCGCAGATTGGTTACCACCGTTAACTGGGAGGACGCTGCTGCCCGTCCTCCGGTGGTTCTGGATGCAGTTTTAGGACATACCCAGGTCCAGGTGACTATACTATGTACAAACTCTAAAGTATAACATCAAGTAATACTTGTTTTATTTATTTATTACACACGCTTAACAAAAAATAAAAACAGGTCTTAAATATTTCACTTATTACTAGCATGGTAATCTATAATCATACACTAACTAAAACGGGACAATTAGTAAACTAAGATAAGATATAGGTCGGAAAACTAGAACCGGCTACTTCCTCTTTCATTTTTGATGGTGACTAATTTTGCTGGACGAACTTAATCTTACTTCCTAATAATATTGGATTGGATTGGATTATTATATGCCATAATCCCCACGCTTGGCAGGCGGCTTGGGAATCGCAGAATGGTCACCAACGTTAACCAAGAGAACGCTGCTGCCCGTCTTCCGGTTGGTCTGGTTGCAGTTTAAGGACATACCCAGGTCCCAGGTTTTATTATTTATTTATTTAAATTGAAATAAATTAAAAAAATATATATATATTATGTAGTTTGTTGAATTAATAAAGGCTTAAAGGTGCACTTCCGTGCATCGTGGCTGATTGCAGACGCGTGCGACCGCGGCCATGCCTCAATACTCAGCACTATGAAAATGTATGGTCTGTCGCAGACGTCGGAAAAAACAAATACCCTACCCAATAAACCCATATACCGTATGAAACACGGAGTAATAAGATGCGTCGATTAAAATCTCGTTTGTAAAAAAATAATAAATTGTTTTCTGAAGTTTTGTTGTCTGAAGTTGTCTGCGGGAACGCGATAAACTTATGACGCCGCTTTTTATTACTTTCCAAAGCTTGTGTTTTTCGAGTGTTCATGTTTAAAAATAGTCGCTTTGACACTGGCAAATGCACAAAGCTCGAAGCCATAATCCTATTAGGAGGAAAGAAAAAATTACGAGGGAACAAATTGACTTACATATATAGAGAGACTGCTTAAATAATAACCATCATGTGGTGTGTATATTCGGCTACTTCCCGAAGAACGCATTTTTTTCTATTCTGTTAATTAATAATGTCTATTTTGAGGGAAACGCGCACATTCTGATGGACCAATAAAAATAATTCTGGTGACGTTGAGCCTGACCTGACATACATCAGCCAGTGCCAACAACTGCGACATACTTTTCGTGCTGAAAATTTCCTAATTTACCCCAAACACGAAAATACCGATAGATGTAGCCCCGTCTCAGAAACAATCTTTAATGACTTCTATCAATAAATATGAGCGCATTGCGGCTATTGTTTTGCAGTTCTGCAACTTACAAATCATTTATTGATTAACGGCCCACATATAGGAGGTCACATTCACATTGCATAATTTAAACATCTGACCGATCGACAATACTGAAACATTCAATTTCAAATAAACACATGACAAGGAAATTACTAGGACTTGGAAAAACTCGATATAAAAAATATGAAGTTACTTATAGATCGCACAATAAAAACTTGATAATCTACAAAATACTCTCAATGAGATCTTGAAACTTTGCATAACAATTGAAATGATTATAAGGGAAGGATTGATTTCTTAAAATTGGAAATATAACTATTACATTAACTGTAAAGAAGAAATACCTAACCAGTTTAACTGAGACTTTTTCTGCCGCCCAGCATAGACGGAGGGGTTATTTTAGCTGAGGTACACTCTGATTCACTTCGTGTCTCATCGTTTTACGATTAAAATTATACGCTGCAGCAATTATCCTATTTCGACATAGAAAACGACATGACATGACAACAAGATAGACAACGATAAATATAATAGGCTAGATGACGGGTTTTTTTTTATTGTCCTATTAAAATGTGGCCCATAAATATAGCTGATTAATGAAAAGAAAATCTGATCAAAAATAAGCAACTTATAAGCATATTAATATCATGCTAGACAAAGAGGCGAAACAGCAAATCGTGACGTCACTTGTCAGGACGCCATATAAATTCTATTCTGACAAGTAAGGCGTGACGTAATTTTTTGTTTTGTGGGAAAGGGACAGAGTTGTCTCTACCAAAAACTTTAAACGCTTATATATCAGAACATTATTAACCGGTTTAAATTATTTTTTCAATAAACATACTATATTTACTTAAATTTTTCATCAAAGCTATTGGTTTCAACGATTTAAACATCAGTCATCTAGCCTATTATCTACGAGTATAATCGTACGGTACTGTAATAACATTTATATTCTATTAGCAGCGCACCCTTGGAGAAGTCAACACTGGGTAATCAAAGAGCGCACAGCAGTTTAAAATGCGATATAAATAACAATCAGATTCCGTAACAAAAAGTAGCTTATGTATTATATGTATACAGTATGTGGCGTAAATTACGCCGCGTAATGCTGTGGACTGCCTTATCGGATTGACGGTCCAAAACTTTTGGACTTCCGACGATTGATTTTCTTGTTAATCAATAAAAAAAACATATTCCCTATTATCACGATGAAGTTTGCACGCGTACATAAATCATGTAAAATATAAAGCTTTGCTCTGTAATTGCTAAATTATAGGAAACGAATGTTTGTGTACCTATAATAAAAAAATTGTTAATTGCAAAAAATCATAAATACAAATTATCTATCACAACCAACCCCAACCCCTTTAACTATATTTTATGTACTTTATTTTATCTTGAATTAGCAATAAAATATGTAGCGTTGTTTCGTTTACATGATCCTACAATACAATTTGAATACAGCGACTAAACGTGAGCCGCCCCACATTATAGGACGTATCGTAATGACAATCGGACTAAACGTCGTGGCGCCGTATTACAACACTGCTCCGTTTAAAAAATGGCTAGCCATTATGTAATGCGACGTAATCTACAATTCGGCTGCGAAATATACATATAGCAAAAATAGTTCTATGATTTACTTAATGGATTTACATACTTTGTATTACGATCTTAATAATTAAATTAGGTAGCTCGAGCTCAACGGGCCATGGGACTCCTTAGGCGCAGGCCACACGGAAATGGCGTCGGGTGCGGACATGGCACGGGTGGCTTGCCGCTGCATTCAAATTTCATACTAAACTCATTGAAATAAGGCACACACCGAATGTCGTCGATCGGGCGTGCCCACGCCCTATGCACGCCCGATGAACGTCGTTCGGTGTACTACAAAGCTTGTAGCTTTGCTTAGTTTGGGCTAGATGGCGCTGTGTGAAAAATGACCAGCAATATTTTTTTATTTTTTATAAATATTATGTAACAATAACATTAAGATCCGGTGTATCTAATGTTAGTAATATATTCGAGTTATTACCAACTCTATTCCATCGTTTTAATTAATATACTTAGTTCAATTGTACTTCAAAACAACTTGAACCAAAAAGTTTGTGGAAATGCTCGTGGTACTTATTAAAATAATTTCTAAGGATTCCTATTGTAATGAGAGTTTCCGACCTTCATGTTTCGCAATCAAACGCGTGTGTTCTAGTTTAGGATTAACTCGATAGAAACGTAATACAATGAAATAGTTTAAATTATAGTTCTAACTTGGTTCTAACGCTTTATCTAAAAGCTGAATCAATCCCGGTTGTTTGTTCTATATATCTCTTTCAACAACCAGCAAGCCATTTCAGAGACCTTCTCAGCTTTTAAAAAGCTCAAGTAGGCAATGGTCAGTGGGGATCCGGCAACATGCCCTAAAAGAACAAGCAAGCAAACCATTTCAGAGACCTTCTCATCTTTTAAAAAGCTCAAGTAGGCAATGGTCAGTGGGGATCCGGCAACATACCCTAAAAGAACAACCAAGCAAACCATTTCAGAGACCTTCTCAGCTTTTAAAAACCTCAAGTAGGCAATGGTCAGTGGGAATCCGGCAACATGCCCTAAAAGGACAACCAAGCAAACTATTTCAGAGACCTTCTCAGCTTTTAAAAACCTCAAGTAGGCAATGGTCAGTGGGAATCCCGCAACATGCCCTAAAAGCACAACCAAGCAAACCATTTCAGAGACCTTCTCATCTTTTAAAAAGCTCAAGTAGGCAATGGTCAGTAGGAATCCGGCAACATGCCATACGAAACGTTACCTATTTATATATTCTTGTGTTTTCATAGCATCATCCCATCCCAACCCTACCTTTTTCTAAACAGGATTTTAATGAACTGTCGTTCATCCTAGAAGACCTATTTATTTCTCACGACAGTCTTCTAAAAAGTCTTCTAAATAGGTCTATTTCGTGGTCCCATTAACGGGACAAAATCCTGGGACCACCAGATAACTCCCCCTTAAAATAAATACTTAAATAGGGTGGCACATCTACTTCCCAGACACGGCGCGGCCATATCTATGGGGATACAAACTGTCAACTAGTTCCGCCTAGAGGGCGCCAAATGTTTGTTCCATAAGATCTGTCAATCGACATAGAAATTGAGTATTATATTTTTACGTGCCTGCGGGGCTAAAGTGGCTACTTTAGCCCCGCTACGCGGAGCGAAAGGAAACACTCCCTCTGCGCAGTGGCACGTAAAATTGGGGTATTCCTGATTGGGCACCAATTTCTTGACCACGTATGTAAAGTGCACCTACCATATTCCCAAATTAGCGTGCATTCAACATTTTGGCTTGGTGCTATGTAAAATCGTATACACACCACGGGAGCAAGTAATTTAATAGCCTATTGGATAGCCTGTTGTTTTCACTAATTATATAAATTATGGGACCTTATGTAGCTTTTGGCTGTGAAGAAGTAGGTGTACATAAATTACCAAGTATTTTTTCTTTCCTTGCAGCGATGCAATGACCTTTTTATTAAACTCTTCTTTCAACTGGGCAACACGCCAGGTGGAATACATAACAAAACGAATAAAAAACTATTTAAAAAAAATGCTCTGAAATTCGAAATGGCAATAATCAGATTTTATCAAATATTTTTACAGGCAATAAACACAGCGCCGTCTACCTGAAAAGCTTTTGATAATCTCCCCCATTAGTTCTTCCTCAGATAGCGCGAGTGATTTGTACTTAAAGTCACGCACGCGCTTTTCTGTTACACTACTACCTATTTATACGTAATATATATGTCGCAGCCCAATTGTAGAATTCGCCGTTTTACATAATGGCTAGCCACTTTGAGAAAACAGGGCCGTTTTGTAAAACGGTGGATGAACGTTCAGCTGGATTATCATTGCGATACGTTCTACAATAAGGCGGCCTATGTTTAGCCACATTGTAATCAAGATGCCTTCAATGCAAAATGGTCATCATACTAATAAAATACAGTGTGTAAATAGAAAAAAAAAATATTATGACAAAAAAGAACACTGGATATTTAAGCAGCAGGCAAACAAATGTTTATAACCGAATGAAAAGGTCACACTTAAGTTATCAAAGCGCTAAACCGCGGCGAGTGTCCAAAATTTAAACTAATGATTGCCAAAGCGGCGGATCATGACCCGCTCAATTACATTATGGCTAGCCGTGTTGTAGAACGCGAAGCACACATACAATGCGGCGGCCTTACTTTCAGCCGTAATACAATTTGGCTAAACTTTAATACGCCGCTTTATAAAACGGCCCTGTTTTTTAAAATGGCTAGCCGTTATTATAATACGACGTATTCTTCAATTTGGCTGCGACATTATACACAATAACTATAGTTATTCTGTATAGGTACGAGTACGTATGCCTACGTCGAGTAGTGGCCAAATATTATAATTTATTAACTAATTAGAATGTGAACTAAATAGCTCGGAGATAAATTATATGTGTCATCGTGTCTAAAGATCAATTTTCTCGACTTTATCGGATATGATGCAAGAGAGACCATTTATTTTGCTTTGTTAGGGGTACATTAAGACGAAGGGTGACATCAGTCTAGACATCATGGGCCTTACCATGAACGCCTATTCCGGGACCGAATACGCTCAGCTGCCGACGCTGCGCGACTACGAATTCTATCGCCTCGCAATAAGGGTCGCGGTCGTGCAGTGTCGGCAGCTGAACCTGTTCGGTCCCGCTATAAGAGGTTCCCGGTACGGCCCCAGGTCGGCAATCTTTTGGCAGGCAAGGGCCACATAGTGGCAAAATAAGGTACAGGCGGGCACTTGTTCATAATGTTGATATTAGAATCATTAAAGGTGATTAAAGATACAAAATCTTTTTATTCAAATGTTATCAGTAGATTCGTAGGACTACGTCAACGACAAAGGAGCAATGAATTACAAAGAAATGAAGAAATGAACGACTAATGTGCGCTATTTTTGGCCTTATCACGTACCAAAATAAGCTTGATTGCTGTTTTTTTTTTTAATAGCTTTATAATTTTTTGATCTGAGCCTTAGATCAGCCTCAGATGACTACGCGCCGCTATTTCGTTTGCGTATTTCACAATTTTTTGAAGATTTAAGATATACAATCACTGAATAAATATGATTTTGCTCTAAACAAGTTCTAGTATATAAAAATGGGTTTAAAGGTTATGCCAAAGATAAATATAATACCACTTATCAAGTTAATAGTTTAATACTTTTTAATCATAAAAACAAAAAAGATCAAAATGTACGCATCGACACTGCGCCACCTAGCGGAAAAAAAACTCAATGCAGATCCCCATTACGTGAGTCATCAAGTGAAATGAGGTTGTAGGTATTGTTGTAATTATCGGGGCGTTTAATTTTATCATTTACTACCAACTTATCTGAAGACAAATTGAATGAGAGAACTAAAATGTACAATGGGATGGTATCTATTTCTCTGACTCTTCGATAGTGGCTCCCCACTCACAACTATAAAAAATAGAGTAGTGAGACATTCGTGTTGTTTAGTGGTAAGCGGCGGGCGGTGACTTTCAATAAATAAACAAAAAAAAAAAAAAAAATAATAATATAATACTCTTTGGCAACACGACAACGAGGCGACGCGACGGTTGAAACCACCCAAGAACCGTGGAAGTACTCCATGAAGGGGGGGGGGGGGGGGGGGTCAAACAGAGAAACCTTTACCAGGTAAGTATTAAAATTGGTGGGCCACTGTTTGATTAATTTTGAGGGCATTTGGCCATTTAGGGCATTTTTTTGGCCCCCTCTGCCCCCCCACTCCCCACTCCCCCAACCGCTCCACCCCCCACTTCCCCCCTGTTGTCAGCTTCTTAACAAAAAATCTAAAAGGTCAAAAAGCTTGGATTCACTAAAAAAATGTTTATTATTTCAACAATAATGGTAAGATTGTTTCTCGAAGAATAATACATTCACTTGTCTTCTTGGACTCCTCAAATATTCACAATGCACTGTATTGTGAAAATGTAATATCAATGTCCTAGTATTGTACTCAAAATCCTGGATGCTTTCATCTTAGCCAGACTTCATTTTCTCTTTTACCGCCTGGAGAGCGCCTAAGCCTCCCCTTAATAGGGAGGGGTTGCCATAATCCCCACGGTTGACAGGCGGCTTGCAGTTTTTTTTACAACATTTCAATGTACCAGAAAGACCAGAAAGAGTAGAATAAAATGGGGGCGCTACTTTCTATGCAAACTCTTCAAGTTATGTATAACTTGGCAACACTGGGTATTATTTTGACTAACTTTTAGTTCCATTTTATTTAATTTCTACTCTTTCTGGTACAGCCGTATTTACTGATGTAGAGAGCGTTAAATAGGTAAATAAATGGAAATGAGTGGTTGTACTCAACATCACCTTACTTGACGATATTAAACTCGTGAAGGCCGAAAAGGGCATTCTCAGTAAGTACCTGGACTGGGCTCACGAGATGACCGCCATCTGGGATCATCATTATTCTGATTGTTACCGCGTGAATATGGCCTTATAGAGAAAAGTCTCAGAGGCCCTCGCTAGGCGGTTAGGTCTAAAAGGCAGCGATCCTTGACACAACACGCGTTGTCAGGTTTCTCACTATATAGCCCTAGTATGGTAACTTGGGTCCTACCCCGCTACCGATGGCGTTTTTGGTATTTTATAACATTAATTGTTCTATATTCATACCGTCTTATGTATAAAACAATAAAATCTATTTAAAACCTATTTTTTTAAAGTGTTTTGTCACTTTCTTTCGAATTACGAATTGAGTTTGGAAAAAAGAAGAGAAAACACATTTTTATTAAAATATGTTTGAAATAAGCTTTAGTGTTTTATTCACAAGATAGATAGTGTTCATTCATTTGTAGTGGCAAGACTCTATTGCAGAGTCCGCCTGGGGAAGTACCACACCTTTGCCAGTTAATCAACCGCGAAGCAGTAGTGTGCGCATTACTGTGTTTCGGTTTGAAGGGCAATGTTACCAGATAAATTACTGGTTATGAAGAGATTTAACATCTGATATCTCAGGGTGACGAGCGCAGTGCAGTGCCGCTCACAATTTTGTGCGCAAATTCACAATTCTAGCACTGCTACTGTTTTGAGCAGGCGTGACGCTTACCACCAGGCAAACGTCTCACTCGTCCCGCCATACAATTCCAAAAAAATACCATATTATTGTAAAAACCCTATATTCCAGTAAAAAGATAAACACATGGCTAAAATTATAAAAGCATATCCCACTCTGACCCATTGTGTCTGCCTGTAACCTTTTCACGAGTAATCTGATCTTAACGACTTTTGGCTTAACAGTTGTTGAAGCATGGTATGGACATAAAATCGCCCTATAACTAAGATTACCTTAGAAATAATGATAAACAGTAGGTAAGCCGTAGGTAGGGGGGCACTATGAACTGTGGAAATACTGAAAAAAGAAGTTCGGATAAAACCGCGGGATTCAGCAAGCTAGATGTCCAATTCTATAGTCCATACTTTAGTCTGTAAAAGGACCGTCCAGAAAGATAATATTCTAACCATAACATTTTATTAATAGGTTCTATTTGCTACGGAACCCTAAAAGAGTCATAGGTATACCTAACCAGTCGCAGGCAATTAAGAAAAGTCACCTGTGGTCTATCGACACGACGAAGAAGAAGACCTTATGGTCACGTTTAGTACACGAGACCCTGACAACTGGAAGACCCTTGTTGTAGCCTTCCAGACATATTGTGAAAGTTTAACTGACCAGTGGGATCGATGTAATAAGATTAACTCCGACTCTGATGACTTTTAGCTTGCTTTGTGTTTCTGACATTTAAACGAATTTTGACATGTTAATTTTTAATTTAAATTTCTTACTTTTTTTTTTGTTTGTACTGTAGTAATTGAACTGTTTTTGTATTGTATTCCCTTATTATTATTATTTTTCTTTTTTTATTATAATTTTTGTGAGATTCTAATGTAATTGGCCTGACCGTGATTAATCTCAATAAATACAATTTAGTTTAATTTAATTTAATTACAATTTAATTTAATTTAACTTAAACTAAAAAAACGTTTTGTGGTAAATTTTTAAGGCTTTAGTTGACATATCTAAACTAATTAAAATAACACTGTCACTTTTTAATCAGACATGTTGCTAAGGACAGCAATACTTTAGTAAGTTTAGTTCTGTCAACTTAAACCTTCAAAATCATCCACAACTTAAAAAAAACAGCCTTTTATTTAGATTACCTGGATGACATTTTTTTTTCCAGTTATTTTGATTTAAAAACCAAACTGATAAAATTTATATCGGACCTTCTCTGAAGTATGTCCTACCCAGAGAAATTTACGTCCTACCAAACAAAAACTTCAATTAAACATCAAAATCAACTCACATAATTGGCGGAGTAATCGCGTAATAAATAAACAAAAAAATATATAGTTGAATTGAGACATTCTTTCCAGATATTGTGATTTATTCCAGTGATTTTGATTTAAAAACCAAACTATTGGACCGATTTCGATATAATTTATATGGGACCATGCTTCAGAAGTATCACCTACCAAACAAAAAAAGAATCATCAAAATGTATTCATAATTGGTGGAGGTAACATACTGTCTAATTGAGAACCTCCTTTTTTGAAGTCGTTGAAAAGTAATAAATATAGTTTTGTACAAGTAAATTATAATGTTTACAGAAATTTTACGAAAGGAATAATAGTGATTATTATTTAGTAGGTACAGGTAGTAATAGTAATACCATAAAGCAAATCAGCCTATTCACGGTCCAATGCTGGACATGACCCTGCCCTGCAAGGGCGATGGGCCATGTCCATGTCCACCACGCTGGCTCAGTTACGAGTTGGTGAATTTCCATACGCCATTGAATTTTTTTTCCGGACGTATGTATGCTTCACGTTTTTTTAAATACATTCAGGTGACGAGACGAGCAAGAAGATCGCTTGGTGGTAAGCGTCACGCCTGCTAAGAACAGTAGCAGTGCCATGCCAGAATTGTGAACTTGCGAACACAATCCTGCGCCGCACTGCACTGCGCTCGTCACCCTGACATATTAGATGTTAAATCTCTTCATACACAGTAATTTCTTTTAACATTGCCCTTCAAACCGGAACACAGTAATGCTTGCACACTACTGCTTGGCAGTTGAATAACTGGTAAAGGTGTGGTACTTCCCCATGCGGACTCTGCAGTAGTTCTACCACTACTAATAAATACATAAACTACAAAGAGCTTATTACCCGTGATTTGAACCCAATCACCTCTCGCTACGGACTCTAACGATTTGTCATTAGGCTGCCTCGTCTTTGTAATGAAGCAATTAATTTGATTAAAACGCTTCAATTGATTTTGCGCTAATCGTTGTGTGCTACTATAAATGCGCACTGAACGCCATCTTGGTTCTAGAAATCTAGTTATGTCACGTAGTATACCCCAACAATCCTTGTATTTTATCTATCAGATGAGATGATTGGCGATAACAAGGTGATTAACCGACTTCAAAAAAGGGGGAGGTTCTAATTCGGATGTATGTTTTACATTTTTTATGTTAAGTGTATGTATCTTCAAAGTCAACGTTTTTAGACTAAAAGAATAGAGTACTAGAGTACTTTAGAAATAGCCCTGCTTTACTATGGTGGATTAATTAAAAAGTACCAAATTCTTAAGTCAAATAATACGCTTTTAAAAAAAACAATGGACTTCAATTTCGACTACCTGAATGACATCTTCATATAATCCAGATATTTTGATTTATTCCAGTAATTTTGATTTCATTAACATTAACATTTCATAACATATTCTTAGTATGGGGCTACATGGCGCTGTGTGTAATAAATGTCCCCCCAATATTTATATTTAAACTACTGGACCGATTTCGATAAAATTTATACAAACAAATTATCATCAAAATCTATTCATAATAGGCGGAGTAATCGCGTAAAATACACTCACAAAAAACATACATTCGAATTGAAAACCTCCTTTTTTGAAGTCTGTTGAAAACATATTTAAAAAACCGCCTAGTGGAACTCGAGCACTTACTGCGGATTCCTAAAGGAACAAAAAATACATAAATAACGGCACTTAAATTAGTAAAACCTAAAACCTATTTTAAACCCATTATAGTTAAAAAAAAGTGTTTTGACAATATCTTTAGAATTACGAATTGAGTTTGAAAAAAGAAGACTAAATATAGTAGACTAGAGGTCGCCCGCGACTTCGTCCGCGTACGGAAGAAATTCGGTCCGCTCCTAAAATTCACCACTTTAAATCATCCCGTGCAAATTTTTTACATTACATTTATACGTTTTAGTGTCTAGGCAATGTTTAATAGCTTCATAAATACTTTTTCCTAGTAACTGAAAAGAGATTTACGACTAAATACTTTATGCCTTATTTTTTATGCTGGGCATACAAGGACGCAAGCATACGCCTACCCTCAAAGGGCAATTTGGGGGGTTGTTTCCAAAGTACTCCAAAAACTGGTCTCAAACTACTCTATGAAAATTTAAAATATATATATATATATATGTAAATGGTAATACTGCACCAGTCACAACGCTGGCCCGATGCGGTTCGCTGGATTTGCCTGCACACAGATTTATGAAACGAGATTTATGTAAATTATTGCTCGCATATCAACATCCCACAATTTTAACAAATATTGAAATAGTTAAAAGTACGTTTACAAAATAAATGTGGCTTTAAAATAGTGGTGGCAGCGTCCGGTTTTTGTGTATTCAAAACGACAGTTTGAGTTGTATCTGTGTCAAGGTGCAGATCGGCTCTTGCGCAAAGCGTTTTTTAATACTGCGCCTGCGCCCGGTTGCGAGGTAATAAATTCGACTCAGTGTGTCGCAACGAGCGATATTCGTATTTAGTCGTATGTTTAAACCATTATTCGTGAATTAAACAAATGACAAAACCGAAGCAGTCTATTGCTTAATCCTAGTGTGGACTGCGACGCTTCTATTACTTACCTACCTACTTGCCATATTGTATGATGTCGGTCGTTATTAGCTTCACATACATTGTCAATAAAAATAAAATACGCGTGCGTAATACGAGTGGAGCCTACTCATATTTCACTGCCTAGCTGATCCTGAAATACGTGAAGCCAAAAGTTAAAGTTAATAATTTTTGTCAAAATTATTAACTTTATAATTTCACTTTGAGTTTCAAATAAACGCTTAAATTAGAACCAATCCAACATTGAATCCCCCTCCCCTATAGAGCTCGGTGGCCCTGCTCTCGATAGATCTCCTTAGATGGCTCAGCACGAGACTAGGTCGAGGAGAACGACAACGATGTCAGTGTCACAACTGTTGCGCGACTTAACGGGTAGTTTCTTACCTACTGCGAGTTTCATCCGCGTAGATGATTTTATGTACCGGACATAAAACGTAATGGAACGAGATCGTAGTAAGGTGTAGGCGATTGCGGTATTAAAAGCGACTAGTGCAGTGGTGTAGTGGAGTAGACCAGCTGTGTGGTCAACCGTATGTTGCGTTGCATACATAATATACCTCGTGTTTGTTCACGACTCATTTGTTTGTTTCGATGGCCTTAAGATTCAAGGTACCCAAATTCTAGAAGAGCTTCGACGTACGCCTTTCAAAACTTTATTATGTTGTATGACCAGGGGCCGTACCGTGAACTGCTTATAGCGGGACCGAATAGGTTCAGCTGCCGACACTGCGCGACCGCGAACCTTATTGCTAGGCGATAAAATTCACAGTCGCGCAGCGTCGGCAGCTGAGCGTATTTGGTCCCGCTATAAGCAGTTCATGGTACGGCCCCAGGGGGCCTTATTTTTGAATCGTACGCATTGTCGCGTATGCGAGCGGAGCCGAATTTCGAACGATATTGTTTGGAATAAGGTTCAACATCGTTCAAAAGTCGGCTCGGCTAGCACGCGCAACTTTGCGTACGATCCAAAAATAAGGCCCCAGGTATAAATTGAAGTAGTCATAAAATAGCGGACGGCCTTTTTATGGATTAGACTAAGATGATGTTTGGTAAATTCGGTGTTTCAATATATATCCCACCCTTTCACTGTTGCGTGGTACGTGGGGGCAAGACCACTAAAGTGGCTTTCAAACACGAATAGGAGTACCTATAGAGATGTGGGCGTAGTGTATGTATGAGAAATATATATGAAGAGTTACTACCGCTACGCGACAGCTTAAAAGTTCTTAAGCTGTCTCCTTCGCCAGTAGTCGTATAGCCATTTTTGAAACTATCTATTTGCATCACATCATCAGCCAGGTGACATCTACTGCTGGACGAAGGCCTCCCCCTTAATAGGTAGGGGTTGCTATAATCCCTACGCTTGGCAGGCGACTTGGTCATTGGGGAGAAATAACTACTAACGGCATTACTTAAAAAAACTTTTCAACCGTTAGTCATTGCTTAAGATGGTCTGCCATCTTCTCTCTGACATGAAGTTGCACGTGCTAGAAAAGGACAGAGAAGTTTAAGCAGAGACTAAGAGAATCAAGAATATTTTAGGTAAGGCCGTAATTAATTAAATACATTTATACAGGGTTAGTTGTAATCAGTTAGCATCCTTTTAAGGGCATATTCTGTACATCAAAACAAACAACTTTTACTATGGGGCCAAAATTGGAATCGCAAAAAAAACAGATGTTCCATACAATTTGCCCAAGGTCGATGAACATTTTGTAAGTATGGAACAGCTGATAATTTTTGCGCGATTTCAATGGTAGCCCCGTAGTAAAAGTAGTTTGTTTTGATGTACAGAATATGCCCTTAAAAGGATGCTAATTGATTACTACTAACCCTGTATATAATTTGCGAAAACAATTGCAACCGCAGTTTTAAAAAACAGCATTACTTTAAAAAAATTAATAAAAAAAATACAGTTTTTTTTGTTTTGATATTTATAAGTAAATTAATTCTGCGGTAAAATATGGAAGACTTTATTTCTTGAAAATAACTAGGTATAACAATTCTTAATTTCCTTACCGAAATTAAAAGTTATGAAACTTACTACTTCCTACATAAACTTTAAAAAATTCTAATGTTATCATAGATACTTAGATGAACCATTTAGTTTTATTTATAACAACCAACTCTATCTAAAATATGACAGAATATTCAGTGCAGATTTGAGCTGCATTTTTGCTGTCAAATACCCTTTACCTAAAGCAGGGTGTGCAAGTGTCACTCCGCAGTTTAAGTATGTTCGGCCGGCGCTCCATCCGGGAGGACATTGCAAGGCTGAAGTCAGTGGCCGCCCGCACGCTAGCCTCGTCGCACATAACTAACACGTGTGATAGAAAGAGAGCGGTATATCTAGGCGAATATAGCGAGCGGTATCCAGCGCTGTGCGAGTTGAATTGCTACTTTATTGTCTAGTAGATAGAGTTCTTACTTATTTCAATTCCTTTGCGGAGTGAACTTTCTGTACGTAGTACTATTATTTATTCTGTGCCTAAAGTAAAGAAAGATACGTGAGCTACTTAATGGTTATTCTAATGCTGACTAACAATTAATCTCATACAACTGTCGTTAGTATTCCCATGGAATCCACAGCTATGACCTAGGGCTCATTACGCGTTCGTAAATAACACATTAAAGCCACCTTCTCTAGGTCGTATCGACCCTACAGCTGGAAACTCTGTAATAAGTTTCCTTTCAACCAAGCTCGAGATATTTACTAACAGCCGGCACAGTGCAACAGCCTTGGGGTAGATCACGATAATTGGCCCCTTGCATGATAGATACAATACAATACAATATATCTTTATTGCACACCAGAAATATAGAACAACTTACAAATAATCAGGGTAGGTACATTATTTGGCAGTACAAGGGGTGGCCTTATCACCTTAAGCGATTTCTTCCAGACAACCTTTGGATGGACTGGACTATAGGAGGCAAATGCAATTTGGTCGGTGGTGAACATAATATATAAAACATAATAAATTAATATTGCAGACATATAAGTTAAAATACTTACAACAAAATAGTTTATATTTCGAAAGTATTCACAGCTAAGCGCACATTATGACTTTGTGGCGCTTGCTGTGGAAACTTTGGCCCCGTGGTCGTCCGACACTAAAAAAATTTGTCAAGATTTGGCCAAGAGATGGGTCCTCGCCTCAGGGGACCTCAGAGCTGGCGCATACTTTGCCCAGAGGCTAAGTATTGCCATTCAACGGGGCAATGCAGGCAGCATCCTGGGAACCTTACCGCATGGTGGCGATCTAGACGGCGTTTTTGTTTTATAGGAACTAGGGGTTTTTTTTTAATTTATATATTTTATTGTAAATAAGTAGTTTTTAGTATATAGTTTAAATATTTATTTTAAGTTTTGTACATATGTAAATATTATAGTTTATATTTAATTATTAGTTAATTGTGAAAGTTATGATAATTATATTTATAGATTTGTAATATAAATAAATAAAACAGTTCAATCAAAAATAATAATAATAAAAATAAAATAGTTATACCTACATAAATAATACCATAAACATACCTTACCTTTTACCTTTTCACACCTTTTTTTTTAGATACCTTATAAACATAAAAAGTAAAAAAAATATTTGGAAGCCATAGCCAGCAAACTAGGTGTGGCAACACCTGTATTTTGGTGGGTAGCCTTCTCATAGTTACACGACTATACAATGTATGTACTTCCATCTATCAGATATGATGGATTGTAGATTTTAGTCAGAAAAAAGGTAATAAACAAAACTATTATGTCAACAATTCCAGTAGCCTTAACTACTGTTTTTTTTAATTTAATTTGAGAAATTAGGTTGGAGGATGTTTGTGTCATTCGGTTGGGCCAATAATAACATTGCCAAGCTATATTGCAAGTATGCAAGTACCATGTTTTATTTATACGGGAATACTCACGTTTAATTAAATCGGATACTTCGACTATAGTTTCGATCACATCCGGTGACCTTTTTCAAAGAGTGAAAACAGAGCCCGACGCGCGTGCAGCTGCGTCCTGCTTAGGTATGCAAGTACCGTAAGTAACTATATGTAGAGCTTGTTTTTGGCTTTACGCCATATTAGGAGTTTAAAAAAAATAAGAACCGTCCAAGTGCTCAGACTCGTGCACTGAGAATTCTTTACCACAACAAAAAATATCGTGTTTTAACCAAAAAATGTCCTCCCATGATGTTTGCTCATACAATATTTATAAAACATCACATAAGGTAAGTTCGTTTAATTAATTACAAATCGTTCTGTGCAGAACCCTTAGTGCGAGCCCGACTCGCTCTTGGCAGGTTTTATTATTTGCTGTTATTTACTTATAATCTAAACCCCTTACTAGTAAACGTGAAGTAGTCTCGGAATAGTTAATTTATCTTAATTTTGTCTTTATCCACCACATTTATTTTAATTTTATGACTTACTTTATAAAGAAAATAAAAATACAAGAGACAGAATTACTATTTTGAGGATACTCTACGTTTATAATTAATTTATATGAGTGCAAAAATAGTACACGTATGTTACAACAAACCAAAAAATACAGAAATTTCGTAAATATGTTGAATGCCAAAAGTTTAAAAGTCTAGTTTCTATAACAACAACCGTCAGCCATGTCAGAGGCCTTCGGGCGGCACATTAACTCTGACACTAGGGCTGCCCACTCAGCCTATACGAACTTACTTACTTAATGCTAAAAGTAAAAAAACAACACATTTGACCTTACTGTGAAATTTTAACCGACTACCTATATTACGGTGCGAAATATATAGTCCATTAGGAGGGAATCTGGTGGGCGATTCTCCATACTATCGTATTCCCCTATTTTCTTTCTGTATTTTTATTAATTCTAGGTCTGCTGTAGATATGTCTGTCATTTTCTTTTTTTCAGCAAGTAATTGCTAAAGAAAATATAACCCTCCAAAGATTACTATGAGAATATTTAAAGGGTTATAGCATACAGATAATATATAATAACTGAAAAAAAAGGAAATGACAGAGACATGTTTACAGTAGACCTAGGCAATATAAAAAAAAAATGCTCTAGAGGCATTATCCAGCAAGACAATAGGGGAATTCGTTAGTAAGGAGAATCGCTCACCGGATTCCCTCTTAAAGGTCGAACGGAGCCAGATAAAAAAACGTAGCTAGGCGTTAAGCTCGTTAGAAATTTGGAAACCCTATAAATTGAAATAGTTTGTGCTGATAACTAGAGATGGTCAGTAAGTGGCACGCACTATAATATCTCAGGCGGAGTGTTCTCGCGAGTGGCGATGCCTCTGATAGCTATGAGCAGCGAGAGTACGTCACTGCATTCACGCTCAGCAACCACAATGGCGCCTGACCTTAGCCTACTTACGCGCTCGTTTGGATCGAACAGCATCGAATCTTTTCAAAACATCATCTGTCTCACTCGTACGACTCAAATACCGACATATACAATCTAACTGTTATTGCGTCACCTTTATTTAAAGATCAGTTATAATAAATAAGACAAGTATTTACTAAAGGTACTCTAATACGGAAACAGAACTTGTTTACTGATCTACCTACTCAAAGTTTCTTAATGACATGTTTTTTTTTGGAAACCAATGCGTTTTCCATAGCAAAGTTAGCGCGATTACTTTAAAAGGTCGCCGCCGCAAAAGCCCTCCCGCTTATACAGATGTCGAAATCAAAACACTTCGCTTGACATGTCACGTTTTTCAACACGATTTGTTACTAGCATGTCAACATAAAGACAGGAGCTGAATAGATTTGACTAAAATTATATTATACTTGCTAAGGCGACGGCTGGAAGACCAAAAAAATATATCCCGGTCACTCCAGGTTACAGTTACAAGCCTGTTAACATACTTTTTATTGATGTTATGTAGACTAGATGCCGTTTGGTTACGGAATTATTATACTGAAAACTTTCTATTTTTCGAATGAAAAAAGTTGATATTCAAATGAAGGTTTCAACATTCTGTCTCCAAGGCTATTAATGCAACGTAGAATAAAAAAAGAAAGCTGATATAATAGCTATTATTTTTATCATTAGAATTGACAGCCTATCTGTCATGTTCCACTACTTGACGAAGGCCTCTCCAAAAACACGCCACTCAGTCTGGTCATAGGCTTTAGCGATTCGTAGCTGTTAGTATATAACTTCACAATCTTACATTATACATAATGTATGAATGCGATGTATGTTAGTATATTCGTAAAGCTAGCTTTCATCAGCATCAGCCAGAGAACATCCACTACTGGCCGAAGGCCTCCTCTTTAATAGGGAAGGCTTGCCATAATCTCCACATAAGGCAGCACATATGGCACATAGCCATACTATTTTATTATTAGCATAGACATACATAGTAGGGACGGGTTGGACGTCATTTTGAAATGTCGCCCATTCGTCGGTATCAAAGAAACGCATTGACACCGATGCCGGTACAGTCTGCGACGCACGTCCGACGTGATTACTTGAGTGCAAAATGCCAAACTGTGTGGTAAAGGGATGTAAGAATTACATATCAAGATGCAGTAAAAAAAGTCAACATTTAAAGGTAAACTAAACTTGCTTTTACACAAAAACTTTTATTTTTAGGTAATAGGTAAGGCGTTTCTAGTTTGGTACAGTTTGCGCTTCTTCTACCACGGCTTACTGGCGCTGCACGTAGTGAGCGCGAAATCCGAGAGATGGCGTTGACCTTTTGTCAAAGAGAATTTAGTCTTACGATTTCTTAACTCGGGCGTATCTTGATATAGAAAATAGAAATCATTGGTTTCTGTTTTCTGTGCTATCACGACATATTTAGAGAAATCTAAATACATCCCACCATATTAATGTGTGTCATCAGGTCGTATGTCATCCCCTCCGCACCTATTTATGAACAATCGAGATACGTGACCTACATAATTTCATATAATTATTGTCAACTGCATTTCTGTTATCCTCTGTCCTGGTTTATATAATCTTGACCTACTTTTAAGATATATATGGATGTGCAAATTACATAAAGTGAACACGTATGTACTATTAAACGTGGTGTCATGATTATGCAGTTGCAACGCGTGCCGCGGCTGCATCAAGGTCACCGCTCAAGGTTAACAAACACTCCTATCACTATTAGCTCTATACCACTTCTATCTCTCTATGTCCACTGGTTCCCAAAGTGTATATATTATTATTTCGCGGGGACATGATAAAAACGGTCGTTAGGTCGATTCTCTAACGGGCGTTAATTAAGACTACTCAACATTATAATTCCCGTAAAGACATGTGATAAAATCTCATCAGATATATTTTGTATCACATCTTTGAAAACAGATCCACTGAGATTGGTCCATTTAATCTATTCCTTGAAATAATTCAGTAGCATAACAAAAATGAAAGTCAAAACTGCTTTTTTTTAAATATTTTTAACAACTGTAGGTGAGCTTGTGACCACGAAACCAGACAAACTACTTACTCGTACTTGCTGTTACTTACTGTCTCGAGGCCATGACCGCGCGCGCGTCCTTTTCTCGCTCCTCGAATTAAATGTCAGTAATCCCGTTTTTAAAAATGGTAGGTATATATGTTGACTATAAATATAATATTTTATAGAGAGGCCCTAAGGGTTTGCTTAAGAGACGCGGCGCGTTGTGCTTCATGGGGTACGTCGCGTCGCGGTGAGTGCGCCGCAAGCAACGCTACATATCAAGCAAACGTGAACTCTCATACATAGCCATCTTAGACGAGTTCAGTCTCAGTCGTTTTAGTTGCGCTACGCGCAACTCTGAACTTTGACTAAGACTCGGAACTCAAACAGTCCTATTAAAGCCACTACATGTACAAAATAAGCTTAGCTTTATATCTCTGTATCAAATGATAATGTGCTTTATTTGACCTTTTTTATTTTTACACAACTACCTATGTGCCGTCGGTGTACATTTATCGCAGACAAGATGTGACTGTAGTAATTTTAAGGCTATTTACAATAATGTGGCTATTTACATACAGTACTACGGTTACTTCCCGTGCAGCCCCTAGACTCGGCATCGTCATGGTTTCAAATTCCGGGTCTAAATGAATGATCTTGAGCTTTTTGGGCTAAAGTATTTCCGAATACGGATTTTCATACCATTGGCTTTTCGGTGAAAGAAAACATCGCGACAAAACCTAAACAAGGCCGTAGAAGAAATTCAATGGCGTATGTGAATCCACCATACTGCAACTGGGCCAGTGCCCAATCGCTCTTAGAGGAAGGCCTATGTCCAGCAGTGTTCTATTAAAAGGCTCTATATGTAATATGCTTATAGTTGGCTCAAGTAATGATTCTTGGGGTTTCTCTAGAACATTATATCTGTAATTTCGACCTGGGGTGGGGGAGGGGAGGGTCTACAATGGTCTACTAGGGGCCACGTGTCTGGGGAAATATTATATTATATATACGAGTACGAGTAGGTATAAAGGTAAATAAAAATAGATTTTAATTTCGATTATCACTCAGATGTCGGTCCCACACAACCATTGATCTGCGACAACCGAAAAACATAGTATTATGTTGACGCAGTTGTCAATGACACAAAAATGTTTGGAGACCGCTTTATCATAATTATAACTATTCACATGTTACCAGCATTGAGTTCGACTTTCTTAGACATGCCTAGGTGTTTCTATATGACGTGGTATAAAATCTTGTCTTGTCTTGTCGTTTCAAATAATTTCCATGGAGTGTAGCTGTAATACCTTACTCGTAACCGGAAAGGTTTAAAGCTGATGTAAGACAATCACGATTTTATTGTAGTAGTTGCGAAGATACGAGGAAAAAAATTTACATACATACTCTGCATCAGACTTTAACATTCCACTACTAGGCAAAGTTCAACCCTCGACGGGCGAACGTAAGTAGGGACATAGACTACTAAAAACATGCGAATGAGACTGGACTCCACAACAAGATTAAGTCTTAAGAAGACCCTGTGCATTTCACAAAATAAACCGTTTAGTACTGTTTACTAAACTAAAAAAAAGTTTTTTAATGTTATTCTGGTAAATACTTAACACTAAACTAAAACAATTGTAACGCTCTCAAAACCTAGGTACATTCTGTTTCCGAACAGACATACCAAATAAATATCGTTGTATTTCCTCGTAAGCTAACCACCGGACCCAAGATAAAAGTGGTGCCAAGGGCAAAACGGGCTACTGTGTCCGCTCCACACCCGTGCACCGGGCGAGGGGAGGATGAATGCGATTCCCGCTGACCTACTTTTCCCGCTGATCTTGACCCCCTCGCCCTAGATTTTCCCCACGTCATCAAAAGGTAAAATCGATTTTACACTTGCACGCAGCTAGAGTTTGCAAACTTGGTGCAACATAATAAACACGCTTGGTGACTTTACGCGGATGTTTTTAAAATGGTACAAATTAAAAGCTAAAGCCGATTATAGTTATAAGTTAAACATGATTAGGATTTTAGACTCTCATCTGTTTGAATGGATTTGTAAGAAAATGCTATTAATTAGTAATGCCAACGCAGTCAAATCACTTTAATAGACCAGATAAATCCTTTTGTAAAGTAGTTAGTTATTAATGTTAAGAACCTATTAGTTAACAAATATTGTAAAATTTGATACAAGGCACCAACTCAGCAGTCCATGGAACAAATAAATAGATAAATAAAGATAAAATATATAAATATTTAAAAAAAATACAGATAAATTACTGGGTATGAAGAGATTTAACATGTAAAATCTCAGGGTGACGAGCGCAGTGCAGTGCGGCGCAGGATTGTATTGTGTTCATAATTCTGGCACTGCTACTGTTACAGGCAGGCGTGACGCTTACCTCCAGGCAGCTCTTGCTCGTCTCGTCACTTGATGGTATAAAAAAAAGTGAATGCGAAAGTTTGTCGGTATGTGTGTATGTTTGTTAATTCTTCACACCAAAACGGCTGAACGGATTTAGATGGGACTCGGAATGGTCATAATCTATTTCTGTTCTATGTAGTAAGTTACTCGTACGTAAATGTAGAGATAGATTAATTATTTATTGCAAAAAAGCATATAAGCATATTGCATTTTCTTTATTCTTTATTTAAATGTAATTTTTTTTCTATACGTTTATCCATAGGGTTATGGGAAGGGGATCTTATTTTTTGAATATACATAATGTATAATGTATAAATGTTTACTGTACCACTGAGCCCTGCGGTATCACCTGCATTGTGGTGAACAATGGTGATTATCATCAATAAACACTCACGACAAGATCGGCCGAGCCTTTTGGTCGTGGCAAGGTGACAGAGAGATAAGTGTACCTTTTGAATTTTCAAAAACAGTTTATATGAAGAAGTTTACCATTTCCTGCATCAGCCCCACACATCCCACAGCTGAACATAAACCTACCCTCGAAAAGCGATTGGGTGATCTCCATGACGCATGACGCTAGCTCGGAGCAGGTTTTTTTTCTTAGTTACTGGCATAGCACGTTGTGCATTCTGCCAGTGTCAAGTTTATGAATTTTCATATTTATTTGTTATCATCAAGTCAAATAAGTCATGAAATCACAATAAGTCACACGAAATTAGTCATAGTCGAGTCCAAGTCATACCCTAGTAAAGTTGTGGTGACTTTACTATGAGCTTCTATGGAGTTTTTAAAACAACACGAAAAGACATGTTTCACCACATTATATCACTTGCCCACACTTGTGCATGTAATTCAACACTCAATGAATAAAACATCACAATTTTTAATCATTAATTCGCGAAAAAACACAAGTTTAAGAAAATAATAGAATGCAACGACATGATATTTCCGTGTTCCCGCCAAAACTACTAAACTACTCGGAGCAGGTTGGCGGATTCACATCGTCATTGGATTATGTCTCCGGACATATGTTTCATCACAATGTTATCCTTCACCAAGTCAGTGGTATGCTAATTTCCGAAGCTTACCATTTGCTACGTAGGAAAATCCCACTATTAATTCTAGAGCCAGTACTGTGAGTAGTTGCTCGGTATTTCTGAAACGCAGTACAGAAATATCCGTTCAGGAACGAGTGTTTAATGTTCCCAGTTGTTACGTCGCCCTGACCCACTTTCATATAAACTTGGCCTATATTCTCGACGCTAGGGCAACAGGCAGCGATCATTATAATATCGTCGTTATAAGCACTTACGTATTTAATCAAACCCGCTTAAAGCAAGGATAAAAGGATTTGTAGGGGAGAGGAGCTCAAACGGATACTTATAGATCTTATAATTATTACTTGATGTAAATGAGTTTGTTTTTTTTTCTTATGAATGATTGTTGCTGTTGGCCTCAGATTGCCTCTACAGCGTCACCGGACTTTAAAGTAAATAAGTTGGTACTAAACTTTATTTAAGACAGTTATGACAACTGGCCCCCTAGCACGCGCCGAGGACTAATTGGTCTTTCCCCGCGCGGGAACGTGATAAAGCTAGAATATGGATACGTCTGTCTCGTTTTCAAAGGGTAAAAAGAGTGGATATACGTTTACAACGGCTCGCGTGCTAGGCGGACTGAAGCGTATAAATACGTAGTACTATTATTTATTCCCTGGTATAAATGCCTATTTTATTGGCGGGCTACTTTTCAATTTATCCGTGCGCTTGTTTGAAGCTATACAGGCTGTTAGTTTGAACACCGTTATCCTTCTAGGAATTCATTATGAACAACTTTTACTATGGGGCCAACCTTGATGTCGCGAAAAAAATATCTGCTGTCCCATACATTTTGTCCAAGATCGATGAACCTTTTTGTATGGAACAGCTTTTTTTTACGTGATTTCAGGGTTGGCCCCATAGTAAAAGTTGTTCTTAATGATGAGACAATGATATCCTAGAAGGATAACGGTGTTCAAACTAACACCCCGTATATGCATGATCAAAATGCCGTTTATTCGCAACGCGTGATATTTGCCATTCAACGTGGAAATGCCGCCAGCATGCTGGGTGCGCTTTCAACTGGTATTGGGTTTGTGCGTACAGATTGTTTTTAGACTTTCATCGGTCTGGATACAATCCTTTGTTTTTGTAGCTATCCTTGTGGTTTAGGCAGTTAGTGTTTTTTTTTGTATTTAGCTATAGTTCATAAAGCCGTCAAATCCGAGGACTCGGACAACGAGGGTTCCGTACCACTCACTACAAGTACTAGATAATCCGCGATAGTTAAGTGTATACTGTATAGCGAATATTCTGTGAACATTTCAACCGGCTGTCTATTACGATTCACGAGATCATAGGTCAGTAAAGGCCGGACACAGACAGATGGACAGACAGACAGACAAGGTAGGTGGCTTAATAATAGGGTACAATTGGATTCCCTTTGGGTACGGAACCCTAAAAGAATTTCTACTTTCGTTCAATACGCTAACTGCAAAATTTCAAAAAAATCTTGTGAAAACTTATAACGAAACGTTTGCGAGTTTAGGCAATTTTAGGGCATGACTTGGACATGACCATGATTTTAGTTTATGACTGATACCTGATACTATCAAAAACTTGTAATATGCATATACTTGAAACTGGCAGAATAAATATGGTGCGAAACCAAAAAATAAGAAAGGAAAAAAACGCAGACACCGATGTACTTACATAAGAAAAGGTTTAAACTTTTATGTGATTACTTTTCTCCGTAGGTTTTAAGGTGCAAAGAATATGGCCTAAGAAAAGGTTTTAACTAGTTTGTAAAACTCCTTTCTACAATTTCGAAGAGGTAAATTTGAATTGTAGCCCTCCAATTTATTTGTAATGTTGTTCAAATGCAAGAACTAAAAAAAAACAATGCTGCTATCAGTTTTCTTCAAAACCTACGCTCGTGGCTCCCTCGTCCATCGTCCTCGTAGGGATAAGTTAGTCGTACCTCGTACATTTATTAGAAGCAGCTGCGATCAAACCCGTCTAAAAACCAACGAACAAAACGTTTGCGCGTTTTAACGGTGTAGAACGCCATTTAGTAATTTTTTTGGTAACTAAAGATACAAACAAAATAACCATTTCAGTTTTGGCAAGAGAAATTATGATATACCTACAAATTATCAATTTTCAGATTTTTCCCGAAATTACTGTTATGTGAACTTGCTTCTTGCCATATTTCATGAGTCTAGGTCAACGGAAAGTACCCTATGCATTTTGATTTAGTTCACTCTAAAAAACTCACAAAAAAGGCCGTAATTTTTTATTGCGTTGACTTAGAAGCTTGTTTTTTTTAGAGATCTAAGGGACTGTGGACTGACGTATTTGATATTAATTTCAACTTGATACCTCCACGCATTCCAGAGAAAAAGGGTCTTGGCAGAAAGACAGACAGACGGACAACCGGGTGATCCTATAAGGGTTCTTTTTTTCCTTTTGAGGTACGAAACCCTAAAAAAGGAGCTTGCCAAAAATAGCTTTGTAGTTTCTATACCCATATTAGGTCTCTTCAAAGCCTGTATTGCGAGCTATGATAACTTTTCTATAATTATTTACATGATTTACCTTTTTTTTGCTCCACGGACTGCTGGGTCCGTGCCTTTTATCAAATTTTCACGATTTACCTTAGTCATGTTGTGAATCGAGGTCCGGACACTTCCGCGAAGTTTCACCATGTTCACAGGCAGACTGAGCAACATCCGGCGGCGTCCATCTGGACTGGAACTTAATCACTTTAAATTTCCCGTGCATTATCATAGAACTGTTAAAAACCATAATAATTAAACCTATATTTTTACCACATTTTTTTTTCGTGAGTAATCAAAGTTAATTCCTTTTCCGCCGGTTTTCACTCACACGGGGTGCGAAGTCGAGAACCTTCCTAGAGTTTAATTTTTAGGAATAATAAGGATATAAAGTACTTTTCTTGAGAAAACGATTATTCCTTCTTGCAATGCTCTTTGATATTTTATCGGTAACAAGTTTTCCAGTTAATACCTCCTAGTCGTCATTAGCAGATATTCTTTGATACTACCCACAATAGCGTATTGGCCTAAATTGGACACAGAAAACCTCCTTCAATTAATTGAATAATTATTTTCTATTATCACTTACTCTCCTGAAGATCCTGGGCCAGGTTTTCTATATTGGGTTTCAATTTTGAATTTAAACCATTTCTTACTGTACACTTTTTTAACCATGTCCCCGTTATAATCTGGTCCAAAATCAACATTATATAAATTAATTAATTTAAAAAAACAATAATTCCCGCCCAATTCCTAGCAATACTTGAAATGATTATAGGAGACACGGGGAAATAAAATCAATATAATCACTTTTAAACTTTTATTTTCTGTTTTTTTAGATTAGGTGCGTGTTGCTGCTTGGTCGCTATTTCTTTCTCTGACAATCGAGTATAACAATACCAACTTTAGCTAGAAAGGTCATCAGTGAAACAATGGTAAATAGTTAAATGCCAGAGATTGAAATTGTTTAATTAGTTTTATGGGGATTATGTATACAAGGTTCGAAAATGCCCTTGGCCCAGTCTCGCAGATTAAGAATGCAGAGGAAGCATCTCAAGGAAACTCAACTTTACAATGGAAATATAAGAAAAAGAAACTACGCTACGGAATTTCTATAAATAGAACGGACGAACCTTGATGTAATTCGCTTTAAAACAACAATAAGTTAAATTAATAACCATAGTGTTAAATATGGAGAAAATAATTCATTATTCATTCCGTGTCTCCCTATTGCAAGGATTTTCTCAGATTTATAACAGGAGATATTGAGACCTACCTACCTACAAGTACTTGGGCATATTTTTATGGAACTTAATGCTTACTACATATCTATATTATCAATGTTAACTATGTGTGACTTATTAAATGAATCATATTTAATTTCTAGTTTGTACTCAAAATAATGATATTGATTCGTACGCGTAAGTTTTGTTTCAGCTAAGCACTTCATAACAGAAAATAGTATTCAAAAAGCTACAATTTAGAGAGAAAAAAACGTATTTATTGGCATCGCTCGTGGTGCATTCTGCCAGTGTCAAGTTTATGAATTTTTAAGTTTTTTTTATTAATATCAAGTCAAATATGTCATGAAATCACAGTTAGTCACACGAAATTAGTCATAGTCATAGTCGAGTCCAAGTCATGCCCAAGTAAAGTTGTGGCGACTTTACTATGAGCTTCTACGGAGTTTTGAAAACAACACGAAAAGACATGTTTCACCACATTATATCACTTGCCCACGCTCGTGCATGTAATTCAACACTCAATGAATAAAACACCACCATTTTTTATCATTATTTCGCAAAAAAACACACGTTTAAGAAAATAATATAATGCAACGACATGGTTTGTGTCGTGTTCCCGTCAAAACTCATTTCATCAGCGACAATGATAAGGTGAATGGACGGGAAATAAACGCACGGATTTTGAAGACTATTATGTTGAGCGTCGGCTCTCCACTCGCTTCAGTCATTCTTTGCCTTTGCGACATGCGAGCCGTACGATACGACATACGACATTATAAACTTGTAATAATACATGTACACGTGTTCTCTATTTGTCATGCATTAATTAGATTCGCTATCTCTATTTTCTGGAAACTGTATTTTTTTTTTAATACTTTCAAGTGTCGAGGCGAGCAAGACTTTCGCCTGGTGGTAAGTGTCACGCCTGCTACTAACAGTAACAGTGCCAGAATTGTGAACTTGCGAACACAATCCTGCGGCGCACTGCACTGCGCTCGTCACCCTGAGATATTAGATGTTAAATCTCTTCATACCCAGTAATTTCTCTGGTAACATTGCACTTCAAACCGGAACACAGTAATGCTTGCACACTACTGCTTGGCGGTTGAATAACTGGCAAAGGTGTGGTACTTCCCCAGGCGGACTCCGCAGTAGAGTCCTACCACTACAGCATGCATACTATTAGCTAGGTATGCTTGATTGTGTTGTCTTGTTAATTTTGATCGATTTGCAAGCGCTGGACCCGTCCTTGCTATTATCAACGTCGCTGCATTTTATCATATTATTACGTCACATAGGGCTCAAGTACTATCACACGTACTTTTATATCTTAAAGGTATTTTTCGAAAAGCTCAGTTCAGTGGTTTAAAGTCAATTAGGCAATTCAGGCGTGAAAATCGGTGACCCTATTCCAAGAAACGTTTATTAAATAGGGCGATTGGGACAGGCAAGACGAGAACCGATTCAGGATTAAATTTTAACCCGTTTTACCTCAGAAAATCGGTTTCGGTTTCGGTGGGTTTTACGTGGCATTAAAAGTTCGGACAGAGTACATACTGCGAAGGCTAGCCCTAATCTATTTTGGGCTATGACGAAAAAAAAACTATATTACAGGTTTCCAATTAGACGCACACTAATACTATAGTTGCGATCATGTAGTTTCGAAAGTTCTATTATTACTAACGGGTTATTTACCGTGATTATGTTAATAATAGAACTTTAGTAAACAACCGTGATAGTTTAAAACAATGTATACATAAATTTATTTGAGGCAAACGAAAATGTCTTTAATACCAATTACTGAATGACAAACATAGAATATAAGACAGCTTACTAAAGCCTCTAGACCTCATGATAGTTAAATGGCGTATTTCAATATAGCGCATTTATTTTTGTATTGCGCAGAATGCAGTATGCAGCTTTTTAAGTAAGCTCTCTAATGTTAGGTGATGTTATAAATAGAGAGAAACATTTCGCACCTAATTATAGAAACAATACACTGATAATTTCTTTGTTGTTACTTGAGATTCTGATTCAATTAAATTCTACTTGTGTTACAAATACTTAACTGACGAATTAGAACAATAAATACTAGCATAGCATTGCACCCAAGAGACAGTATTGAACAATAATCAAAAATAATAATATAAATAAGAATATATAATAAAATAATTGCTCCATAATAATCTAGTTCTAAACTTCTCTGTAGTTGCGTATCTTTTGCAGGCTATGTGAACGACGCAACAAGGTAAATGAATTTATACTATGTAAATAGAGCTATACATTTTACTAATTACTGTAGTAAAGAGGGGCTTTGAAATATCAATACCTATCGATACTTATCAGATTGTATTGTGTGAGATAAATGTAACCGACCATAACGTTTGTCTAAAAAGTTTGTATGTAATTGTGTAAACTCATAGCTGTAGTCCTTTATTCGATTTTAAGCGTTTTTTACTATCTAACTATTTATCGTCCGACGTATCCGTCAATGGCGAACCTTGTTAACTCATGTGGTGCGCAAGCAGGTGCTGGAGAACCCAAATTTACTTTATAAGTCCTGCACCACGGTGTTTTTTTTTTTTTTTTTTTGTAAAGAATTGGGGTCAGACTTTCCCTAGCGTCCTCGATGGAGTTTTGCCCTGGGGCCCTAGTAGGTTGATCTGGTTGAGGACGCACAGTGCTGTTGACTAACAGCACTGTAGGTGTAGGAAGGCTTTGGACGAGTGTAAATAATAAGGCCCTTCGCATCTAGATCCTACAATGCAATCGCTGATATTCAAAGTTCGCAATGGTCTTATAAACAGAGCTGCGGTTTACAGTAAGGACCTAACTGATTAATTCTTATTCTCTGACTCCACTCGTCAGCCTAGAAGATTTCCGATGTTGCACGAAGGCTTTCCCGTTAATAGTGAGGGGTTGCCATAACACGCTTGGCAGGCGGCTTGGGCATCGCAGAATGCTCACCACCGCTAATCAAAAGGTCGCTGCTGCCCGTCCTCCGGTGGTTCTGGATGCAGTTTTAGGACATGCCCAGGTCCAATTAATTCTTATTGATGCGCGTAAAATAAGCTTTTCACTTCATGCAGCTTGCATACACATAGTTCGTGGAATTAACGCCAACACGTAGCCGAATCATCGAGAATAACCCTCCACTTACGTTTCAAGGGCAAATATAACTTAAGGAAGTTTCCTCACGAGAGTTGGTGTAATAAATATGTACTTGGCTATTACCAGGGAACTGTTCCGTATAATAATAAATCTATTTACTTTCCCTGGAGTAAAACTACTTGATTGAATAATATCTACGTGTATAACAATAAATTGCTTATCGACACCGCGTTTAGTTTTGCCTGACTGCAGAAGAAGGGTAATGTTATTCAGGCATATATGAGTGTGCATATACATATTTCTGTATTTACGTGTATGTAAGTATGCGTGGTTTTATGTGTTCATACATTGTATACCTTGTATTACCCAAGAGCGGATCCAGGGTCTGGCTGTAGGTCGAGTACTGATATTTTTTCTAGTTGTAATCGAATTGGAGCCTGTCCTAACTAGACCTCAACTCGACTATATGACCCCATTATTATTTATTAAATAATAAATTATTATTATTATTTATTAAATAATAAGTTATTATTATTTATTAAATAATAAGTTATTATTATTTATTAAACAAAAAATATTATTATTATTTATTAAATAATAATGTATTATTACTATTACTTACACTGCTGCACAAAGATTACCACACTTGTGATTTATTAAATAATTAGTTATTAATGAAATAATTATTTTAATAAAATATGTAAGTATTTTTTTTGTATTTTATTTATGTTGTTTTTTTTAACTTTAATTGAAAATCTCAACGAGCTCTATTTTGAATAATGCCAAGGGTAATTATTTCTCCTTCTGGAGCGTATGTCATGTGACAAATTGTAAATTATGTTGAAGATCTGTTTCCAAGTTTTAGATTATTTTACATGACGAACAAGAGCCACGGGTTCTCAGTTGTAATTGAATACGCAAAATATCAAAAATTTGGGATGAAAAAAATTTTTTGTGGGCGTTAAGGGCGCTATTGTGGTAACCTTATCTTCATATAGGATTTTCTGACCAGCCAAGAGAGCTAACTCCTCTAACATAGCAACACTCAGCAAAGCAACGACAACAAATGTGTCTTAGTCACAGTTAAAGCTACACACAGTAAGTTACGGTCAAGTCCAACCATCATCATTTACAGTCAGAAAGGTCCACTGTTGGATGAAGGCCTCCCTCTTCGGGTTACTCCCTTTTTGGGGGGTTTTCCATAATTCCCACGCTTGGCAGGCGGTTTGGGGATCGCAGAATGCAGAGGACGCTGCTGCCCGACCTCCGGTGGTTCTGGATGCAGTTTTAGGACATACCCAGGCTCCAAAGTCAAGTCATGCAGTAGTAAAGTCGTAGCAATGTATTAAGAGCTGAGAAAGTTTCCGGTGCGCTCAGTTAATCGGCTAAGAAAAATAAATGTATCCCCAAAATTACGCACGCTTATCAGGTCTAAAAAAATAACCTATACGTTCTATCGTGAAATCTAAGCCGAAAAAATATACATATAATATGACATATTGTGATACCTACTTATTAGCTCGGAGGCAGAATTTCCCTCTCGGACTAACACTTCGCTGCTTACGAGTATTAGTGAAGTGATTGTGATACGAGTACATCCCCTCCGCCATGACGTGTTCGCGAGTGTTGCCCCCCTCTTCCCTGCTTTCGTTATTTTCTGTTTACGCCCTCTTGCTTAGCTTATTGAAGCTCACATGGTTAAGAGAAGATTCCTAATTTAAATATCATAACCTCATTCGTATGTCTACTAAGAAATCAAATTAATCTGAGTAAAAACAACAGCAACTTTCACACATATTCCAAATCGATACCAGACAGGATTGGCCCATATCACCTGAATTGTCCGTTTAAAATTAATTGCTAAATAAATATTCAGCAAGGTTGAAATAACTATGTAGATTTTACCTTTCAACTCTGCAATACATGTTACCTTGACATAAAAATGTTTCGTCAATTAATAGAAATTGAGATTTGTGTCTGGCGGTGAGTTGAATTAAACAGTAAAATATTAATGTTATTTACATGACGAAGGTTGCGTTTCAAAAACGCAAAAACCTCAAGGCTCTAACAGTCATCGCTCAGTATTGGGCAATGTGGTGATTACCGAAACGTGGGCATTGTTGTTACTCTGACGTTTTGCCTAAACCAATTCGCTGCGTTTTGCGTTGGCATACTACTAAACTTTTAGTGCATCATTCATTATATTCGTAGTGACGCGTCAGCGACGAATAAGATATTGATAATATTGATATTCGATAGATTTGTTTTAGCATTTAATCAAATTAATAAAAATAAAAAAAGCCATTTTTAGTTTAAAAAAATATGTAAGTGTCATAAACTGAATGTATTATAAGAAAAAATATAAAATTAAGTGATAATTTTTATTTTGCAAACTATACCCATATAAGTACAAAAATGTGTTAAAACATAGGTGAGATCAGACCAGGATAGTAAATTAACTAAATATATTTTTTGTATGGGTCTCACTTTTTCGACAAAAATTGTAAGTAAAACAGATCCCATGTGGTACCTCTTCATGGGATCGGACCGGCATACACCAAACAGACTACCACCATTTTGAAACTAAACTGACCATGTGACTATTTTTGTGAATTCGAATCCTGATACGCCTGTCTAAAACTTTTTTTAATAGTTTTATTTATTGAATTTAAACAAGTCAGCTAGTAAATAAATCATAAAAAATAGCCATAAGTATACACTATGCGGATACGTGGCGTGGATACACGAGAATTTTCTAATCGAGGCTATAGGTGCATAGGAAAACCGTCGTCTTTCATATGCAGGTCATTGTCAGACTTAGTAATCGGCTTGTTTATGGCAGGACACGTCGTTAGTTGTCATTGTGTTCAATGCTGGGCAGCTGCGAGACAATGTTTACCATCTTTGTCTCTTGGGCTGCCTTTTCAACCTCAGTGGGCAGCGCGGTGACTAAAGTTGCCTACTGTTTGTACTAGAAACAAAATATATTAAGTATGCACCGCCCGACGGCTCGAACTCATCGGTGGGCGGGGCTAAAAAGCATGCTCTCTTCATCAAACAAAGTGTGGGAAAAGGAGAAAGAAACATAAATGAGCGCGCAATTTTTTTTATGTCGACCTTTGGCTGCAGGATTGTGATGAAAAACTACTGAACTAATTTATTCCAACTAAGTTATTTGAAATTTTTATGGACTAAACTATGCCGCTTGATACATTATTTTAGACTTTTCGTACTCCTTATTTACGTGCAAAGTGGCGTTAAAATTGAGCTAAAATACGGGGTGTTTCCTGGCTCATAACTTTCATATTTATTGACTTTTTACTTTCTAATCAATTAACAATCCTAGATAATTAAGAGACAAATCGTTATAATACTTAGTCTTGGGCCTGCAACATTAGGTAGTAAAAATACTTTCCCGTTTCTATGGAGAATTGACCGGCTTGTTTACTCTTAAGCTGGGATAATACATACAGGCATACTCATCAATGTCTAAAGTCGCCTCATCTTGGTCTGGTGCCGCGAGAGATTTTAAACGTTTCTTGAATTCATGAAATCCTAATAATATATATTTTTTATTCATACAAAATTATGGTTACTTGTCAACAAATTATCCTAATATTAACCTACTTAATTCTAAAAATGAAATTAGGTACATATATTTATTATGAATAAATTAAATATGAATTAAATTAACTCTACCGTCTATCTTCTATGTATATATATATATAGGCACTAATTTTATATGGGTCTAAATTTAATTTTAATAATATATTTATTTTATTTTTTATAATTGTTAATTTTTACTACCCCTACCCCTACTTTACTATACCCAGAAATCACGAAGAAAAAAACAGCTGTTCCATACAAAAAGGTTCATCGATCTTGGACAAAATGTATGGAAAAGTTTTTTTTTTTCGTGATTTCAGGGTTGGCCCCATAGTAAAAGTTGTTCATAATGATGAGTAAATTGATATCCTAGAAGGATAACGGTGTTCAAACTAACACCTGGTATATATATATATAATATATAGTGTTACTAACTCTAATACATTAGTATATATTCGATCATCACGGCATCGCGTGTCGGCTCGCTGCACGCTAAGACCTAAAATAAAACGTCATCGCCTTAAAAGTACATATTTATTATGTCTCTGTCACAAAAATAGAGAAATTTATTCGTAAGAATCTATAAATAGAATTTAATAATATTTTGTAACACGTTGTCAATACAATTATTAATAGATCACATATTTTTTGTTAAAGCTGGTCAAAGTTCATAACGATAAAATAAATAAATTAAAAACTTAACAAAATTACTCAAAGGCATAAGATATGTTGCTCTAGTATATATAAATACATTATGTTGTTTTTAACCCACTATAATAGGTCAAAAAAACAATCCAATCAAAAAGTCCCCGCGCACCGTACCCTGGCCGGATGTAGCTATCACGCTCGCGGCATTCCCGTGTTGGTTGGCGACGAAAATTAGCTGGACTAGAGGTGTGACTAATATAAAAGTAAAATTATATGCTCACCTAATCTATATGAGGGATTGCATATTATGTTAGCAATTGCACTTTAAACGCGGAATGATATAATATTGGAGATGTCAGCGCTAGAAATAAAGTCCTCATTTGTCAAAACATACCTAATCAGTATTTTAGGTTATGCCATGAAACAAATGAACGTAAATAAGAGTCCTAACATCAATAAACCTTTTCTTGTAGTCGAGTGAAAAGTAGGTATTTAATTTTCTCCGACCATGTTTGTATGATTTCAATCGTTTCCCGACGATTAAATGGAAATAGTTATCTATCTACGGAACAGATAGTATCAGCAGACAGTGTACTCCTCGTTTTTGCGTTAAGCTCCTGAATAAATAATAGGGGTAAAAGGTTATGCGTGCAATCGTGCATCTATGCTCCTGGGATATTTCCCTATAATTTCGTCGTGTCCGTCTCTATGCCTACATTTAAAGATAAATATGTCCTTTACCAAAGATCCGGAAAGTTGTGAAAATATTTCGTAGAAAATGCAGAGCTTATATATTTTTAATTAGGTACTATATTTATATGCTGGAAGCACGCTATTACTCACAATACCGCATAAAAAATTTAGAAACCCGAGTTGTAGGTACATAATTATGGTTGGTTCTTGTGAAAGGTCGTTAATTGTAAACTCGGTCCACAATTGCTATATTTACTAGCCTAACCGGACAAACGTTGCCCTGTCTATTTCAATAAACCCATAGAAAAGACTAGTTACTTTAAGTTTATCTCAAAATTTCATTTCCGGTTTCCAATTTGACTATTCATAAAAATACTAATCGGTTTCTTCTAGGCAAGCCGGGAATACCCCCGTGCTCTAGAATGTATCTTCGTTTAATATCAGACGAGATGGCAGTGAAACGCAAGCCTATATTATAATTTAAAAAAAAGTTTAAAAGCTTTTAGAAAAATAAGTCAAGTCGGCCCTTGGTGATGCGCTTACTAACGCACAACAGTTATTAGATTCAGTAAATGTTAGTAAGTACTTGTTATTAGTATTCTAACTCCACATTGTCTAAAGACTTAACAAACAGTGTGTCTTGCCCACCATGACGTGCAGTGCACCGATATGGACGCTTACACATGAGGTTATGTCATAGACATCGATCGAAATAGATGAAGCGAGTGTGATAATTCGCTTGCCAAAAGTAGCGTCGAAGGGAGTGCGTTGCACTCACTTCAAAGCTGTTTTATTTAGTCTACGATCCGTTATCGATACCGGGTATCAATACAAATTTTAGAAAATGCCTAATTGTGCTGTAAAAACTCCACAAAAATGGTTGGCTAAGATAAGGAAAACGTTTTCTTTTGATCGGTAAGTAGAAAAATAGTGGTACGCTTGGTTTCCATACAGATTGAGGGACAGGCGTTATCTATTTCAAACAATGTCTGTGAGTTATGCACAAAGTACTCGTAACAAAGAGGCATGAGGCGTGCCATGCTTGGCATCGATTTACAAGATCGACTGAGAAACTTCGAGATCCGACGTCGCTCTCAGGTGCGTGATATGGGGACAACTATCACGAAACTGAAATGGAGTTGGGCAGGACTTGTTGCCCAGAGACTGATGGTAGTGGGAAAAAAACCACCACCTCATAGGGGATAATATTGTAAACGTTGCCGATCCAATTTGGATGAAATTGTCACTGAATCAGGATGATGTGTGTGTGGCGTACAAGAAGAGAGGTATATCAGCCGTCGATGATTACAATTATTTTTTTATACGTTCAAGTGACGAGACGAACAAAACGTTCGCCTGGTGGTAAGCGTCACGCCTGCCACTAACAGTAGCAGTGCCAGAATTATGAACTTGCGAACACAATCCTGCGCCGCACTGCACTGCGCTCGTCACCCTGATATATTAGATGTTAAATCTCATCATACCCAGTAATTTTTCTGGTAACATTGCCCTTCAGACCGGAACACAGCAATGCTTGCACACTACTACTTGGCGGTTGAATAACTGACAAAGGTACTTCCCCAGTCGGACTTTGCAGTGGAGTCCTACTACTACAAATTATCATGAATGTTGTACCTATTTTCAAAAACATTTTAATTTGATAATAGATAATCAAAATAAAGCTTATTCAGGGTCAAATAAAACCTCCGAAAACCACAAAAAAAAACTTATCTCACTAAAAACTTGGCCCATGCAGGTAGTTTTAAAGTATGGCCTTCAACATAGTCCTAGTTTAAAGTAAGCATAATTTTATACCTTTAACATAGCTACAGAGCAGCGGAGCCCTAACTACATTCACTTCAGTATTTTTAATTATATGTATTTTTTATTCTTCAAAAAACATGTATTATATTTAAATAGAGAGTTAACATTTGACAACTTTATCAGCATCATGCTTTTGAACGATCTCGTATAATCTTAAAGGACCTATGAACGGAAAAGATATAATGTAAAGTATGTCGTAAAGCCTGCTCGTTGCTCCATGCTGCGCAGCCAAGACCAATAGCTAACATTTACTTGACACATATGATTCAGTTTGTTTACCGCTGTGTACATATGGTAGTACACATTATTACTAATCTAGGTAGGTAGGTAGAACGCATCGCGTCGACCTCGACGGACCAAAAGCAGTACCACTGTCACTGGGTAAGTGTGTCAGTGTGCCAGTAGGGCGCGCGTCATCTGCGACCATGCCCCCCGCACCACCCCGCACCCGCCACGTCCCCCCTCCTGCTGCCCCTCCAAGGTCCTGAGAGTGCAGCTGATTTTATATCATAGAATCTACTAGTACTCGGTCAATACATACAAGGGAAATAGGGTCGAGCGAGTGATTACAGAACAGTACTCCTGTACCTAATATTATTTCGGTTACAGAAGTACCGGCAGACTTAATTAGGTTTACCTATTGCCGAATTAATTTAGGTTACAGGTTTACCATCTTTGATAATACCGTTACTAAGTGAGCTATGGTCTAACACCTTCCAGTTCTCAATCTTAAAAACATAAGCGTCATTCTTTTATATTTATACGATCGATCAATTGCTTAATAAAATTACATAATCTAACGTAAGGATTCCCCTTTTCTGTGGATACAAAAATACTTTACACGTTTACACCATCTATCCAATCTTCTAAAAGAAGTAACACCACAAAGATAATTGACGTTGCAAGCTATTCTATATAAGGTGTAAATATGATACAAGCGGGTTATTCTATCAAAAACTAATAATCTGGGGATCAATAGCTTAGAACAAAACGCCCAAATGACTAAGAGCTCTTGGGTGATTTAGAACGTGGTACGAATTACATGTAGAGTCATGGGCGCCAGCAGCAGAGTGCAAGGGGGTGCACTTGCTCCCCCCAGGAAAAAAATACTTAGTTGTTTTTTATTATTATATTATTGGCCCAATAAAAACTAAAGGTCTCAAGGTTGCTGTCCAAAGTTCCTTATCAATAAATGTAGACTATACAGAAATTAAGGTATGTTTTCGATGAGCGTAATATTTATAAATGCGCCTCCCCGAAAGTAATCCTGGCGGCGCGGCGCCCATGTGTAGAGTGAAACACCCCAGCACCTGCAGGGCTAGCATGCGCACCGCGAGAAAAATTTCTCGATTCTTAAAAACAGGACAAGGCTACAAATCTGTATAAGTTTGTCTCGTTTTCGCACGACATAAAGACACGACAAAATTTTCTCGCGGTGCGCATGCTAGCCCTGCTGATAGGCACCGGTGACATGACAAAATATATATGTACCTATGTATATATGACATTTATAGGTTCATGTCTTAAGGCTATTATCACCAGCGACCAAAACAGGAAAAGTCTGCGTACTTACCACTTTATTTTATGTATATAGCTCTAGGTAATAAGCCGGAAGTACTATAAAAATTATAGATTTCCGGATCCACAGGTATAAATGTATACTAACTCATCCCTAGAAAGAAACTTAACAAGATTATTCTTAATCGCATCTATATATAATGTAAATACTTGAGGTCTTAAGTATCAAGACTAACTAAAAGACTACAGTCTTGATACTTAACGACCCCAAGTATTTAAATTTTTAGTATAATTATCCACCTCAACGTTTTACGTTATATTTATATCAGAGAATACATAATACTTATTACTAGTTATTATGTGTACCTGCTTAATAATAATAATAAAATCGGTCAAGTGTGTCTCGTTCCACGGTGGTGGAAGGATTCCGTAATTCCGAAGTTAGAAAACTTAGAAATAATAATTAATAATACCTAATCACAGCATTTTATGGATTGTGGGCCGAAAAATTGGTCCGAACCGAACTAAGCATAAATCAATATTGCCTGTGAGCTATGATTTCCGATACTCTCAGTTGATTTGATGATATTATATAATCTTAAATAAACACGTTTAAATACAGGAGCGAGGTAGCGGTGAGTTGTATTTTGAGTTTAACAGGTTTGATAAAACTACTAGAATATTATCTAACTCTAGCCCAAAATAAATACTTGTACATGACTGTGATAGAGAGCAGACTTCTCCAAGATGACTGTAATTCAATGACGACATAGAACCGTATTTTAACTTAAACACTGTCACAGCTGAAAGCGATTTCCTTTGTGGTCAAGCCATAAAAATTTGCACCGTATTATGCAAGTGTGAGTCGAATGCTCAGAGGCACGATTCACTGCCCCTCTTTTTAATTTTCCCGGAATAGATAAGTCACGAGGAATGGATACGTTTCTCTCTGGAGAAATACGTTAAGAAAAATAATTTATTGGAACAACTTTCAAGTACGGTTTCAAGGTCGACCAGGCGTAATTCTCGGAGTTATAGTTTAACTTGTTCGTTCTCGGAACGCAAAAGGCTGTGAAGAAAAGGAAGCCGTTCTGAGCAATAATACTTTAAGAACTACTTGAGTAAGAAAATTCTCTTAAACTGAAAAGGGCCGTACAAAATAAGCGCTACCTATCATTATATATCTATTTGTGTAAACTATTAGTATGTAGTGTATTTATTAATCTTGTTATTGTAAGTAGTTATGCATTCATTAGTTGTAATAAAGATATTTTCATAAAAAATATTTTTTCATTCATTTCAGTTTCTTTTTTTGCGCTACCACCTATTTCACTCACACACACACACACACACTATTTCACATTTTAAGTTTTTCTTTTCATCCGAGGTTTGTCTGGAAGAGATAGCTTTTAGCGTTAAGACCACCTTTTGTGCCTACATGTAGTGTATTATGTCCTCTCTATGGTGTCAATAAAGTAGTACCTATTGTATTGTATTGAAGGTATATTAGAATTATAAAACTTTAATTAAAATATTGCTTTTTTCGTTAAACTTATATACATTAGAAAGCTTTTTTAAGGAAATGTATACTGTAGATCTCGCAGGGTTCTCATAAAAAAGTCTGCGGTAAATCTTCGTATCTTATAGTGTCCGTTCATTGGTTGGTGTCAGCTTCCAAAAGACCACGACAAAAACTAGACATGCCCGACATGTTACTCAAAATACTACGTACTGCTCAATCATGGGCATTACTTGTTCGTCATCGTAACCAACATCCGCCAGCCTCCTCATCCCACTGCTGTGTATAGACCCCACTCGTGTCTTGCTAAATCGTTAGCATTAAATATAAAACGATGCCAATACTTAGTATAAATGTAGAGTTTATGTATTGTAAAATTCATTAAAAATTACAGAACAACAAAGTACCTATACAGATAACAGAATTGTATTCAAACAGATATCGTATTTATATAATTATCTTATCAGCAAAAGTGTATAAATTAGGCCAAGGCTGAGTGACAACGTGTTACTAATGATAATGCACGGTTATACGGTACTTGTACTAAGTATTGAGCCGAAAGGAGCTTATTGTACCATTTTTAGACCTATCAATGCGCACAACTTTAGTACTATCGTTAAGTGTTGCCCCGTATTATAAGTACTAAAGAAATATATGAGCCATATCTGAATCATTATACGAAAACTAAACGTAAGTTTATCTGTAGTGTAGGGGTCTTATGTTAAATAGAAAATAGTATTTCAGTTTATCAGCGGGGTAACCTATTTTGTGCAAATAAATAATGTATTTTAGAATCTAGGTCTCTAGGTCGCTACATATCGGAAAATTATTATATCGATTCTAATAAGGTTAATTTTAAATTGCAGTTAATGTAACTATATAATTAAACTTTATCGGCGTTACTATAAAACGCCGCTCAAACCTTAGTCACTGTTTAAGATGCTCTGACAACTTCTCGCTGACGTGAAATGTCACGTGCGAGAACAAGACAGAGAAGTTTAAGCAGTGACTAAGTTTGAACGGCGTTTTATAGTAAGGCCGTATGTCTTCAAACTCTTACAATTACATAAATCTTACAATTGTGCTACGCCTATCAAAATTATTTACATTTTGTTGTTTATAAGGTTTCGTTTTTTTTGTAAAATATGATAGAATAAAATCTTATCCTGCCCGCCTAACACGCGAGTCGTGATAAACGTCTATTCACTCTTTTTTTCCCCGCATAAACGAGACAGACGTATCCATATTCTAGCTTTATCAGTTTCCCTCGCGGGGAAAGACCAATTAGTCCTCGGCGCGTGCTACGGGGTCTGTTTGATATTACGCAAATAGTTATCTTGGATTGAGCACGATTACCTGGAAAGAACCCGATTGCTCTAGATTTTAAGACGGTATAGTGTACTTTTCGGGAAACCCAGTCGCCGTGGGAGAATAATGGATTACCTAGCAAATATTTAATCAAAATAGAGGTTCTCCGAAAAAGACGTATGAAGGTGAAATGGGGATTAAAAGTTTATTTATTCGTCTGATATTTTTGAAGTGACAGACCTGTTTGGATTAACGGTTAAAATGGTAGATTATATAAAATAAAATAGTATTTCACGAAATATGCATTGATAATATGGTATTTTAGATTTTACGAATGGGACGTAATAAGAGTGTAACACAGGGGTTTAAATTCATATTCAATTAATAATAGTCATATATTGTTAAAGTTGCATATGAATCTTGATATTTGGGTTATACCTAATGTTGGATGTTATATTGTATGAACGTTTTAAAGTACAAAACAACTATAAAACTAACACTAACTACTTTGTATATTACAAATAAAACATCGTTAAGAAAAAATATAGTTTTAGGATCTAGTAAAACAGCCTATTAAAGTGCCTGATGTAAGGGACGATGTGGACATAGCTCTGGCACATCGCAAAATGTCCGTATCTTTATATATAATTTCGTGTATTGGTCCGATTTCAACCAATTTTCACAATATTTATGGTAGATTTTAATGCTACAAATCTGCATTTTTTATGTGATGTTTTATCTATTAATCCGATCTTATTGATAAGACCGCCTTTTTTCTGTCTTTAGTGTATTTATTTTGTAATGTATTTGATACAATTGTGTTATTGTGCCCGCTACGCAAATTGGGAGCGCCGCGCCGTATACGTCTCGCTTAAGGCGTAGCGCCCCGGGGCAGTTCCAAAATGGGCACTAAATGGCCAACATGGTATGTGGTGTGATATCTAAAAGTTTAGTGGGGCATGGTGTTGTGTGAGTCTATGTAGGATACAGTAGGGTCAAACAGAAACCTATTACGAATAAAAAAAATAGGGTTGAATATTAGTGACCCGGTCATCGGAAGGAGTTAGTTCGCCAGTGTGTTGTAGTTTCCAAATATCGCGGTGGGATCCGCGTAGTGTGGGCCGCGCGTTTCTTTTCCGCGCCAAGGTTGAGTTGTGCAACCGACGCCTCGGATGTGCAACCAGAATATCTGAGGAACAAAGGATTTGCAACACGTCCTCGTTCACAGTCGTCGCCAGAGACACATTTAACGTTGTATACCTACATCTAATATAAACAAACACATATATTTTTATTCTATTTATACGGAATTTCACTTTGTGGATTACTAGATTAATAACGACCATTGAGCTAGTATCTAGATAAGTACCTATCTATATACTAACTCAAAGATGACGACAAAAATTGTTAAAATAATAATTAAAAAGCATAAATATTAAAAAACCATAAAACAAACTATTTCCATCAAAAAATACCAACCTAACCCACACGTATGGCTCGATCCCCTCAGGACCTCCCTTGAGCTTCAGGCTCCCGCGCTTTTTATATACACTCTAAGGGTAGGGACCACAAGCCTATGTGGAGTCGGGGTGCTCCTGATTAGGATCTGGATCACTCATTTCAAACCTACCCAGCTCAAATTTGAATCCGGGTGGGCTCCCGCCAGAAGCTCTTGCGGTCACCCCTGAGTGTCGCTTTGCCACACTCGGCCACTCGGCAAAACCGCGGGAGCCAGAAGGTCCTAAGTGGTACACTCTAGAAGTAGGGACCAGAAGAATAGGTAGAGTCGGGGTGCTCTGATTCTGATCTGTCACCCATTTCAAACCTAACCAACTCAAATCGGGGTGAATAAAACTAACCCAATGCTTTTTATGTCAATTAACAATACGACTCGCAATTGGACTCGCTTACGATCGATTCATTGCATTTCTTCAAAGGAAGCGAACTCGCTCGCGTAGTTTGTTTATACCAGCGACAATGATAAGAAGTACGAGAAATAAGCGCATGGATTTTGAAGACTATATGTTGAGCGCCGGCTCTCCACTCGCTTCAGTCATACTCTGTCTTTGCGACATGCGATCCGTACGATACGACATTACAAACTTTTAATACATGTACAATATGTACATGTGTTCTCTTTTTGTCATGCAGTAATTAGATTCGCTATCTCTATTTTCCGGCAAATTTAATATGCATACTTTTAGCTAGGTATGCTTGATTGTGTTTTCTGTTAATTTTGATCAATTTGCAAGCGCTGGTCCCGTCCATTCCATTATCACCGTCGCTGGTTTATACCAAGTCCTAAATCACAGACGGTTAAGGCCAGGATATTCCACGTTTCAAGCATATTTTTTAATGCGATCGATCATTAGTCTAAAGCTGTATCAGATAGGGTCAAATTTACCGGAGCAAAAATATGGCGGTTACGCAGATTCGTACATGTCAAGCTTCGGTTTTTGAAGTTTTTCTCAAATTATTCGAAAAGTATCGAAATTAATAATTTTCCAACCAAAGAAAGTTTTCCAAAATAATATTCTCTTTTAATAAATGATTTTTTAATGTGATTATGTGCTGTAAGTAGGAAATATAGCCGAAAAAAGTATGAAATTAGGCACTGTTTCGGTATTTTTTTCTATCGAGGAATGTATAATTAATCGTGTTTTTAATTAAAGAAATAACTAAGACAGATGTTCGTCTGTAACACATATATTTTTTGACATTAATTATAGCAATCTCACTAAATAACATTGATTCTTCGAGCGGCAACTTTGGAATATAGAACCCTTATTAATTTACTTTTTCACTTTTATTAAGGCGTTGGAATACATTAGCAAATCGACCTCCATTAGGGCTGTGGGCATGCCCACCGTGCCCACAACGGTGCACGCCTGGGATATTCCCAACGTCTCTATTGTTGTTTTAGCTTTATTTAAATATTTATAGACAATATTTATCCCATATATTTTACTACTACATTTATCCTCTTTTATGACCTACTTCGTATTAAGTAAGTTCGCTGGAATATGTGTATGTGTGGGAAAAAACTAAGGATACAATTTTCACCAACTTCCAATACATTTTTTTTAATATGCTATTATTATTTATAAATTGAGTTATCCTCTTTTATGACGCTTCTTCTTTGTATTCGTTTCGCTGTTATGTTACTCTTCTAGTAATCTAGACTCTTTCGAGAAACGAGTAAAGGAAACTGACCAGGACCACTCGCTATCCCTGATACGTGACATTTATAAGAACTCACTTTGTGCATCTGGGGCCCTGCCATGAACGCTTATTCCGGGACCGAATACGCTCAACTGCCGACGCTGCGCGACTGTAAACTTTATCGCCTCGCAATAAGATTCGCGGTCGCGCAGTGTCGGCAACTGAACCTATTCGGTCCCGGTATAAGAGGTTCACGGTACGGCCCCAGATGCACAAAGTGACTTATTATAAATGTGACGTATCAGGGATAGCGATGAAATAGCGAATGAGACGAATGATCAACGCATCCGATTCGTTTCATGCGCGCCGCCATTAAGCCAGTAGGGATTAACAATCTACACAAATAATGCGGCTGCGCTCCTACTTTTCACCTTAAATTATGCTAGTTTTTAACAAGTTGTACATTTCATTCCGGTTTTTCTCGTCCGTTAATATGATATATTTTTTTATCCTTGAGTAGAATAAGGCCCTCAGAAATTATAGTTGCAAAAAAATGAACTTATTGCTTTATTTTAAGCTAGAAACTTTATGTAGGTATATTGATCTGCAAGCTAGGAAGTTTGAAAATGTTTATAGCATCAAATTTTAGAGTAAAATAAAAACATTTTTATACCTTTATGAGTTCAATAAGGCCTATAATCATGTATTAAAAAAAGTTAATTCGGCTGATGTGTCATTTTCAATTGACTTCAAAAAAGGAGGTTCTCGATCCGACATGTATTTTTTTTTGTTCCGCTATTACTCTGCCAATTATAAATTGATTTTGATGATTAATTTTGGGTTGGTAGGTCATACTTTAGAGGTAGTCCCATATCAATTATATCGTTATCGGTTTAGTAGTTTGGTTATTACATCAAATTAAATGAAAATAAGATGTCATCCATACAGGTAATCGAAATTGAAGTCGTTTTTTTTTAAAGGCACTTGTTCGCGTTTTATAATTTTAACTTTATATATATTACTTACTCGTTATTTTTATCAGAATGTTTGATAATTTTGCGGGCCTTAATATCCTGATGTAAGTAGTAATTACCTAGTTTAATAAAGCCCAAGATGGCCGTTTTATAAATTATTTTTCAATTAAGGTTTTTTAAATTTTCAATAGATTATTTACCTCCTCTACCATAATTACCTGGACCTGGGTATGTCCTTAAACTGCAACCAGAACCACCGGAGGACGGGCAACAGCGTCCTCTTTACTAACGGTGGTGAGCATTCTGCGATCCCCAAGCCGCCTGTAGGCGTGGGGATTATGGCAACACCCCTCTATTAAGGGAGAGGCCTTCGTCCAGCAGTGGGCGTTTTATGGCTGATGACGACGACCATAATTCTTGGTTATGTGTAAGAAAAATCTCTGAATCACTTTTTACCCTCTTCTGATTAACCGTACATATATATGGTTGTGTATAATACACATTTTGCGTCGATGAGTGTGGTAGGTGTAGGTGTCTTAGCCAGTTTCTGAGAAAGCCAAAATATTGCTAAAATAGTACTTACCTATAGGCTATTAGAAAGCGTGTAAAAAAAGTACCTACTATTTATATATATCATAGATTTTTTAATTAAACAAGTGGCACATACAGGCGAAAAAATAAAAATAAAAGTTTTTTTTTTAATTTAGGATGTGGAGAGACAATGCTTAACGAAAGCTCTTTAATTAATACCTAATGATTAAATAAAAACAATTTGAAACTATTTTCATTATGTATATATTTCTTATAATAGATTCTTCTTTGTTTATTTATTTTCAATCGACTTCAAAAAAGGAGGTTCCCAATTCGACTGTGTTTTTTTTAATGTTACGCGATTACTCCGCCAATTATGAACTGTATTTGATGTTTTTTTTTTTAGTAAGTAATACTCAGAAGTGGTCCCATATAAATTTTATCGAAATCGGCGCAATAGTTATTCAGTAGTTTGGTTTTTAAATCAAAATTACTAGAAAATATGAAGATGTCATCCAGGTATTCGAAGTTAAAGTCGGTTGGTAATTTTTTTTAAAGCGTATTATTTCATGACCACATGGACCATTCATGGATACAAGTCCTTCAGCCGCGATAGAAAAAAATAACAATTAGAGTTATCTTAACAATTCAAATATGAATATGAATAAGCGAAGGTGGTTAAAAACTGTAATGAACTTTTCATCACACTTGCTCGTAAAGTGGATCTTATTACATCGGCTTTAGGCTCACAATCCAAGCTATTATTACACACACGTGCTTTTTACTTCTCCTTTTTATTTTTTTATTATTTATATGCTTGCGTTTGATTGCATCTCGTCTGATATTAAACAAAGATGCAGCCTACGATGGAGCACGCTTGCCTAGAATAAACCGGTACACATTAAAGACACAACACACACTATACTACAATGAATGTATGTGTGTATTTACAAAAAAAAATAGTTTATAAGTGATCTAACAGCTATTTAGTTACCATATTACAAGCTTTGCTTAGTTTGGGGCTAGATGGCGCTTTGTGAATAATGTCCACCGATATTTATTCATATATATATTACTTTATACATCAAAGAGAATGTCGGATCGAAAATCGGAATTGATACATGCTTGAAGATCCGAAACTTGGAATATCTAAACAGTAAAGTCTAAAAAACATGTTTTTTTTTGTAGTTTTTGATAGAAGGCCCCCTCTTTTTTTTGTAGTTTTTGACAATATGCCCCCCGAGGAGGTAAGATTTTTTTATAAAAAAAGATATGTAAATAATTTTAAATACATAAGCTATCTTCATACAATTAAACATGCTAACCGCGCGCGCGACTAATGCCCTTCGGCGAAATTGAATTTCAATTTATCTTGGTAAGTGGGACGCGGCGCAATAGTGACGCAATGAGCGCACCAATGAATGTGTTTCGAGGATACAACAAAATCCTTTGTTGCTTTGCACTTAAATATATTTTTTTTATATAATTTAAACGGTTTTGTCATCAGAACTAAAAGTGTGTACCAAATATCAGTTCAGTCTGTCTACAGGAAGGATTAATATATATTATGACTAGAGGTCCCCCGCGACTTCGTCCGCGTGCGGAAGAAATTCGGACCGCTCCCAAAATTCTCCACTTTAAATCATTCCGAGCAAACTCTACCGACTCGACCGACTCTATCGACTCCCCCGGCCCCCCCCCCCCCCCCAACTTCCCCCCATTGAATGAACTACCCAAATGTCAATTTTCATCACTATAACTTCAAAAACAAAGAACTTTCAATGCAACATTGCACTCCCCTTTCCTCCCTCTTAAAACATCCCTGTCAAAAAAAAAATTAAAATAGTATTTTTTATTTTAAATGAACTATCCAAATCCAAATTTTCGTGACTAAACAAAGGACTTTCATACAAACTTCCCCCCCCTTTCCCCCCCCCCTTGGGGGTCGAATTTCGTAAAAATCCTTTCTTAGTGCACCCCTCCGCATCGAGACGAATACACCCTCCAAATTTCAAGTCTGTATGACCAGCGGTTTGGGCTGTGCGTTGTCTGTCAGTCAGTCAGTCAGTCATGACAGAGCCTTTTATTATATTAGATAATAGCTGCGCCCCGCGGTTTCACCCACGATTCTTGGCATAAAAAGTAGTCTATATTTTATTCATATTTATTTATATCAAGGTATAAGCTTCTATACCAAATTTCATCTAAATCCGTTCAGCCGTTACAGCGTGAAAGAGTAACAAACATCCATACGTATAAACTTTCACGTTTATAATATTATTATATATAGTAGGATATAGGTCAGTACAAACGTACAATAATATATTTTTGTTGCATAATACCCACATTTCTATTCTGTAGTAATCTATTATTGATAGATATTACATATTTTTTATGGAACTACTGAACGTGCTCTACTATTATTTATAGGTAGATATATTAATTGTCTTGGTCCACATATGCACTTGTAGCTGTGTCAAAACTATCAGTAAGTTACCATTCTAGATTCTATGTTGCCAATTATTATATACCTATCTTTCAAATAGGTAAAAAAAAAAAAAAAAAATATTAGGTTTCCAAATGAGTCTTTTCAGTGTCTTCCAGATGTACTAGTCTAACATTAAATTTTATTCCAAAAAAAAATATGCAATACAATTTTTAGCCAACTTCTAAAAAGAAGGATATGTTAAAAATAAAAGGTTCGACTGTATGTATGTTTTTTTAAATGTATGTTCACCGATTTCTCCGTCAATTATTTTTTAATGTAAAAGGTGATAATCTCGAGGTGGTCCCAATATTAATTCGAAGTTGGTTGTTTTTTTTTTAAAGTTACTTGTCTTCATTGAAGTGGATCTAATGAGAATGTACCAAATATTCTGGCGTAACGTAGTCCTGCTAGTTATTTCCCCCGAAGCCAATCTTTGCGGCCTGATCAAGAATATTTTACAATCACTGTACCGGTACATGCTCGCCATTTATGATCTACTTCAAATTTAATTGCTATTTAGGACTACGACACAAAAAATGTATTTTCAATTAGAAAGGATTTTAGCGCCATCTCTTGGCAGCGCTGCATTTTAATATAATATCAATAACCTATTCCTCGGCATTTCATTGATTGAAGTATACATTTATTGACGATTGATTATTTATTATGATGATAGCTTTATAGCAAGCATAGTAGGTAATTATCATAAGAGCCAATATTTCGTTATTTACTTATCAGAAAAGCGAACCTTTGACGCGTGTATCGACGCATCTTCGTCCGACTATCATTTGTGTCTTGTCTATAACTACCTACGTCTCAGTAAATCCAATATAATTTCTTATAGCCCGAAAAAACGGGTATTCCCGATTGAGCACCCGTGAAAAGAGCACCTAGCATATTCTCAAAATAGCACCAATCAAAATTACGACTAGCAAAAAATCTAAAGAAAGAAAGTTTTTTTTATTCATTCAATTGACGAGACGAGCAAGACTTTCACCTGATGGTAAGCGTCACGCCTGCCACTAACAGTAGCAGTGCAAGAATTGTGAACTTGCGAAGAATTGCGAATGCTGAGATATTAGATGTTAAATCTCTTTATAGCCAGTAATTTCTCAGGTAACATTGCCCTTCAAACCGGAACACAGTAATGCTTGCACACTACTGCTTGGCGGTTGAATAACTGGTGTGATACTTCGCCAGGCGGACTCTGCAGTAGAGTCCTACCACTACAACTTTTTTTATTTCATATTTGATTTATTCAATCCTTTTGTTTTTGTGTAATAGTATAAGTTAGTGTGTGTATTTTGTTGTAGTTAATAAAGGCTTATGCTAACAAAAAATTGTATATGGTTTTCAACCTCCATCTTATTTTTGATATAGCTATGGATCTCTGCCATGAGCATGCCTTGACACGTACTTTACAGATTTTCCATTTACGCTTTCAGAAACTTTTACGTAGGTAGATAGATACGTATATACAGTCGTACACCTCCATACACCAGACTGGGCATTTTGTATGCAATTTTGATTGTAGGCGAATTAAAAACTCGAACTGCCTGTAATCGGAAACCTTTCGTTAGAGATGCTGCATTTCCTTAATTTTACTTTATTATTTTTTAACTTTTCGTAAAATGAAACTATTTCACTCCTTCGGTCACGCCTTGTAACTAATTAGTTTATAGATAAATGAAATTTATAAAACAAAAAACGCATACACATAACTCTTGCTTAATATTTAACTCAGATATTCAAGCCTAAGTAACAATTCACTAATTGCAATTTTAAAGTAAAAACGTATGTCAGCCTTGGATGCGTTACACAATGATAATAAAACTTTGGAAAAAATACAATGCAAAAATTCCTTAATTAAATCCTATCTGTGCGATGTTAGATTATCAACATTATTCTGACTCTGACGTTTCATTACATTTCACAATCACTTACATTTAGGTTTACCATCATTTCGGATTCCGTCGGACGATCTCTTAAATATCATACGCAACTAAGTTTTGCTTTACTTTATACTTTGATTATATATGTCGAGGGATAACCATAGTCACGAGTTTGTAAAAACCAACTTACCGTACTAGTATCATAATCATAATTCGTCTCGGGCTTTGATAAATAATATGTCTAGATAGAGTCTCGTACTGTTTATGAACGAAAAATGACAGGCCAACATTATTATACTAGTGTGCGTGACAGCCATGTCTTACACTCGCGTTGCACCATTGTCGTTGTTATAGTGTGCGTGCATAAGAGGCTAACAGTTAAGAGTGCGACTAATGCCAGAAAAATAACAGATTTCAACCGCGCGTCTTGCATTAGTTTAGAATCGAAAATCGCATGATACAATTGATGATGATGATGGCTTTGAGCAATTTAGGTGGGATTTTATTTAATTAGTCAAAATGTAGGCGTGTAATAAAAAAAATAAACGGCTACTGTACTAAAACATTAGTTTGGCTATGTAATTCGTAAAATAATATGTGGTGCTGTCGCTGATAATTTAGAGCATTTGAATTAAAACAGTTTTTTTTTTGTTGGTATTTTTTTAAAATTATATTCGGTTACTCGGCTTCTTTAGGCTTTTCCCCTACCTGTAGTATTTTTTTAATCTGAATATTTATGTTCTTTATCATTAAACTATGTGTTTAAAAGTACACCTTTTACTTACTTTTGGCATTAGTCGCCCCCTTAACCGCAATTTTTTTCGACGCGTTTAGGATCCATCGGTATATCTAGACATATAATTTATCAAAGGTCTCAGGGTTACTGAGAGAGAGCTAGATCCTCCAAGATTTTATATGATTAACCGAACCAAGTATTTTGTTTTTCTAATAAAAATAATAATATCGGTGGACATATCACACAGCGCCTTTAGCCCCTAAATTAAGCAAAGCTTGTACAATGGAAACCAGATAGCTGATAGAATACTTTTTATTTGTAAATACTTACTACACTCGGATACAAAACAAACATCTAGTTCGTCACATAAATGCTTGTCCTGGGTGGGGATCGAAACCACGCCCTACAGCTCTGAAGGCAGACATGCTACCAACTGAGCTATATAAGGCTGTTAAACTTTTCTTCAACTAACTTTTTCTGATAGGCAAGGGGATATGGCGCTAGACCAAGTTTTATTTTTATAGACGACTAGCACAAGGGCATTAGACGGTACGGACCTCGGCTTGGCCGTAGCCGGAAGTGGCGTTAGACTTGCCCTAGCACCCCAGAAGGGATGTCCCCTGGGGCCCCTAGTAAGTTGATGTGATTGAGGAACTCAGTAAATATGTTGATATGTTGTTATAATTATATGTATTGTGATGTGATTTGTGCGACAAAAATTTATGTACCGTTGGGCCGCACTATTTGAAATTTTGTACGAAATAGTGCGGCAAATACAAATTTCAAGTTTATATAATGTGCCAAGCCAAATCAGCCAAGAAGGTAAGGAAGAGTTCGCACGATCGGTATATCTCAGTTCGGGTCTCGGTGCGACTAAGGCGAGGTCGGAGTTTGGGCCGAACAACTAGTTTATGTATTTACTCCATATACTATGTACATAAACTGTTTTTATATATTTACTACCACCACCACCACGGTTGCCCACGGTTACATACCCACCCAGTAGCCTATATTATAGGCTACTTTTTGTCATCACATCATCACGTGGTTAAACTCGTGGGTTTAACCAGTCAGATAGCTCATTTACCTATTACCTATTTAGCTATCTCCATTCCGAGTTTCATCCAAATTCGCTCAGCCGTTTTGAAGAGGTATTAAGAAACACACATACCAACAAACATTTGCATTTATAAATTTAGTGTGATTAAATTAGCTTGCGTTTCACCGCCAATTTGTCTAGAAGTTGAACGAAGATGTTTCGACGGAGCACTCTTGCCTGGGTTTAAAACATTTACTTTTGATATAGTGTGGATCATTTAAAAAAAACAAATATATGTGTCAACCATCAAGTTATTTCCAAAGGTATGTGCGAGCCCATAATTATTTATTATTAAGACGATAGTAAATTATCACACAACATGACTTAGGATATTAGTGTGAAAGTTTACTTGAGTGTGCCTTACATGTTTAACCCGTCACCCGCAAAAAGTGGCATATTATCGCCATTGCATCTCCAACGGCATATAATGCTAGAAGGCTGTGCGCCATAACGCGCGGAGCGCCAAAACGCGTAAAAATATGATAGCAGTTTAGAAGATACGACGGAACAGTCTTGAACATACATTTATATACATTGCTAAAACCAAAACCCAATTTATTTCGTAATCGTGTAAAATTTCGTCACCACAAACATAAAAGAGATTTGGTACATATCAAACAATGAAAACCTAAATTCTCTATTCTCGCTATTAAACTTCACAAAGTTGTCCAATTTTTGAAAATATGATGGTGATTCTACCTTCATAATATGACCTTGTTGAATTAGGCAATGCTGCGCGTACATACAACTGGTTGCTCCAACACGAACATATTTTAACATTTCTTGAACGAGGCTCACTCGACATCCAATATTTTTACTATGGGCAATGTTGTTCAATCGAATCAAAAATAAATTAAACTGGTTAAGAGCGAGTCGGACTGGCGGACCGAGGTATAAGTACCATCAAAAATATTTCGTATTTGCCTTAAATCCTTAAATTAAAACCAATAATACCAAGGTGATATAACTAACTGCCTACATAAAATATATTTTCATCAAGAGATTTTATTGCTCAAAACAAACCTTGTGCCAATTTCTGCTGTCTCACATTTAAATTTTGTTTGATGAATAATTTAAATGTATCGCATACGTGCTACGTCTCGCGGTTTTGCCCGCTATTTTCCACTTCTTTATCTCATCGTGTAATGCACATAACCATCATGCCGAACTACGTTATGATCGGTCAATCAGTTTAGCTGTTAAAAGATGACAAACAGACAAGCAGAGCTACTTTCGCCTTTGTAATATTAAATACATCAGGGCCGTGTTTGATAAACTTTCGCTCTTCAGTCTTACTTGTCAAGTCTGTATACAACCTTTATTTTTAGATTTTAGTAAGTTTTAAGTAGTTTTCACGTCTATTTTCATTTTTGAAGGGGTCAGGGCTGAGTTAAGTACCCAGCCCTGACCCCACGCTTAGCAGGCGGCTCGCGGGTCCAGTGTGAGGTAAATATTGAAAAGTGCAAAAGTGAAAACTTTTAGTTATAGTAATTTGTCTGCATTTAAAATGCATTTTTTATGGAATGGTTTATTATTAGTTGTTATGAATAAGTTTGATTAAGAATTTAGTGGGGGGAAATTGGACGTATATTGAGGGAGAAGTCCGGCAACTCCCACTCCGGCTCGTACCTGGTGCAATGGTTAGCCATAGCCTCAGGTTAGCGGGGCAACGCGGCTAGCATGATGGGCACCTTTGCACCGGGTACTGATAGGAGCGGGCTAATTGATCTTTTCCCTTCTAATACCAAAAACTAATACCAATGGTATTAGGTAGTACTATTATGTATACTGTGGTTCTACTTCAGAAAAAAGAAAATAATGGAACTACTTGGACAATAAAGTCCAATTAGTTCCAATAGAACTAGTGGGAATGCATCAAAAATCCAAAAATAAACATACAGTCGAATTGAGAACCACCCTTATTGAAGTCGGTTGAAAGGCGGAAATATAGTCTTTTTGATGGTCCGGCCAGAGCGGAGTAAACCTTCCCTTCATCGTCATCGGTCCAAAGTACGGTCCGTCTTGAGTACTAAAGATTTGATAGACATCACACAATCAATAATCATCAATAAAGACTTCGATGAAATATAGGGTAGCCCCGATCGCCGCTCGAAAATGGTATCGTCAAAACAAGGCATAAATAGCGTAATATGCTTTGTTTTGCTCTCCAGTCACGTGTGGCCGCGCCAATCGTGTGACGTGCTACGATGTCGAATGTCTTACACGCTCACAAATGTTTTACAACGCTATTAAATTATGTTAACTTGTACTTGTATACTTTTGTAATATTAGCTAGAGAGGTATAATATCTGTAAGTAAGCTTTGCGCTGGGCCACGTTAGAGGTTTGATTTTCATAAAGACTGTGTATATATTTGATCGAAGAATAAAGATGATGAAAAAAAACAATACTTTGATACTTGTACCATACACCTATAGCGCTTTGGAAACAGACGAAATAGGAAGGAATTAGACGGATAGGTTTTTTTTTCCTAGAGTTTGGTCTGACCACAGCCTGCCTGATGCTAGGCAATGATGCGGTCTATAATATTGATGTGGTGATGGGGCACGCTTATCTAAAAGGAACGTGTAAGCTCTGAAATTGGTCGGTGATTTCAATGAAACAGTGTATTCTATAATTATAATTCTAGTTTATTATCTATATATATAAAAGTGAAAATCATTCACTCACTCACTGAATAAACACGAAATATCGAAAACTACTTGATCCCTGAAATAGGTAAGAGACGTCAGCTAAGAACGGATTATGCGACAGGGATGATTTAAGGGGGAGAAACAGGGGGATAAAACTTAATAAAGATCAAATCTAATGAAAGTCGAAATGGAGAGCTTATATCCCGGAATAACATATAGGCAATTTATTTATTATCACTTTCGCCGTTCTTCATCAACACGCGGCTGGAACCGCGGGGCACAGCTGATATTACATACATATGTGTCGAACTGATAACCTCATTTTTTTTAAGTCGGTTTAAAAATGGGTATTTATCCCCGTGCGAAGCCGGGGCGGGTCAGCTAGTAGTATAACATAGTTGGCATCACTGCATACAGCGCTTGTACAAGCACGCAGCGCGCATCGTGTCTTGTAACACCGCTAAAATCGTGGTAACCAGGCCAAGGCCTCGTTTATTTACATGTACGTGAGAAATAGCATTCTCGCTATATAATGTACTAGCTCTTGCCCTAAACTTGGTCCGCTTTTATTATTTCTAGAAGGTAAAAGCTTCGTTCACATCTACAGGCAGCACAAACCTTTTGAGCGCCAATGTGAACAATACACCGCGTTGACAAAGTGTTAGCGGACCCTGCCTATATTTGACATGGCATAAAATAACACCTTTTTAAAAAAAACGCAACTGACTTCAATTCTTATTACCTGGACGATCTTTTTTCTACTTATTTTGATTTAAAAACCACACTACTGAACCGATTTCGCTAAAATGTATGTGGGACTACCTCTGACTACCTCTACCTACCAAACAAAAAAATATGTAATCATTAAAATCTATGTAATCGCATAACATACACATTATAAAAAAAACTAAGTCGAATTGAGAACCTCCTTTTTTGAAGTCCGTTGAAAATCGTAATCTTTGGTTGAATACATTAAAATATGCTTAGTTACCGATAGTTGGTTTTGTAATAGCTGTTTTATTAATAGGTACTTTTTTGGTGTCTTGGCGACGATGCAATTATACCGTCGCGGTCAAAATGTTTAAAATGTAGGCACATTATCACTGTGCAGGCATACGCTATTACATATACAGTATACAGAGTGATTGGTAGACCACTTGCATTCCTGTAGGATATCATTATACTCACCATTATGAACAACTTTTATTTTGGAAACTACTCTGAAATCGCGAAAAAAACAACTGTTTCATACACTTTTATTATGAAAACTGACGTGGTTTTGACACATTTTTGTTTTATTTATACGGGAATACTCACCACCCCCTCGCCTGCAGAGCAACCGCAGGACGCAGCTGCACGCGCGTCGGGCTCTGTTTTCACTTTTTGAAAAAGGTCACCGGATGTGATCGAAACTATAGTCGGAGTATCCGATTTAATTAAACGTGAGTATTCCCGTATTAATAAAACAAAAATGTTTCATACACTTTGTGTCGGGGTCAAAGTTTTTTTTTTTTGTATGGGTGCAGCGATTTCAGCGTTGGTCCCATAGTAAGAGTTGTTCATAATGGTGAGTACAATGATATGCTAGAGTATTGCAAGTGTTTTACCAGTTACCCTGTGTATGAATGAATATTCCTTAGAAAATATACGTAATAATATTTAAGCCCCCCAAGCAAACAGAGGGTGTTATAAGTTCAACGTATGTTTCTATGTATCTGACTTTGACATCATAGCTCCCAAACGCCTGAACCGTTTATGATTTTTTATTTTGTTTGAAAGATGACTTAAGTCGAGATTATTCTTTAGCTACAAGCTACAACACAATATAATATAACTGCAACTTTTTTCTACATGTTCACTTATTATTATGGGCTGTTAAGTGCCTGCCACGTAAGTTGTCTATAGATGTGAACGAAGCTTAAAACTAATTTTTTTTCATAACTACTGACTCTACCTCATACTATCGTTAACTTATTTTGGGATTCGTTTATGAGTGGTATTCGTTGGGAATAGAAATTAATTACGATAATAAACTAATACCTCTGGTATTATAAGAAAATAGAACATATTAGGTATGCGTTTGACATCCTTTGTGCCCTAGGCAGGCTTCTTAGAAGGTACCTATTTACTCCAGATTTGAAGAACTTGGCTCAGTTCTCCACATCCTCTCTGTGCGAATATTTTTTTGGATCCGAAGCGCTTAGTGCGTACGCGCATGGAGAATATCTATTACGTACCATGTCCGGGGAATTTATAGACGCGTTTGTCTGACCTCCTGTAAAAAACTCCGTGAAATGGTAGGTTGAATTAAGTTATTAAAATCCAGGGCATACTCTCCGAAATGTATCCACTGAAAAATCTTACGTCAATGCTCATGGCTTTGAAGCTGAGATTTGACTTTTACTATATAAGGTGTCGTCTCCTTAGCGCGCTTTTTGATTGACTCCAGAGCCTTAAGTTGGTACCTGGCAGAGCCAGCCCATAGGATATTTTATATGGAGCACTGTTCTCAAACAGTGCTCCATAAATATAATCTCATTTGCGCTTTTTACAAGGAGAGCAGCTGTTTCTGGTGTGAATTGTTTTCTCAAATTATATAGAGAGGATGCCAAGCTTTTAACCAATGTAAGCTTCTATCCACTTGATAACTTGTATCACTGGCAGAAACGTGCAGCGTATCGAGTCTAAGAGCATAATATTTAAACAAGAGCTTTACCTAAACATTTTCACAGTATTGTTAGCCATGCCTACTTTTAGCGCCCCGCGGATTTACATGCTGTCAAACGGGAACCATATATTTATCCTAAATAAAAGTAGATAGCCTGTGTTCGATGTTCATCCAGCTTACAGGGAACAAGTTATTCCGATTTTCACTCAAAGCCACAACATGAAGAAGTAACGCGCTTCCCGGTTGGGATGTTTTCAAGTCGCGAATGAATTCGCGAATGAATGAATCGGTTACATTAGATGTAGACAGAATCTTCGCTTAACATCAGGGGAATTAGCGGTTGAACGCAGGCTTGCGTTAAATATATAAATGTACAATATAAAAAATAATATACGTACACACACACCACACTATTTCACCATTGCATACCCATTACAAAAGTTGTTACCAATAATGAGTACAATAAGTAAGATCCTCTCAGCTTATTACTATCGTCTTACCCCGTAACCCCATATACTTACAAATCATATTATAATTATATTTTTGTATTCAAGGTGCAAACTATTATATATGTATTTGAGTAGGTAAGGTAAATATGTAGATATAGATTATTATAGAGTGCTACTATTGTTAAAGTGCTGATGACATTATTTAGTCATATCTTGTAGCCTCGGTAGCAGCTAGGTGAGGGCTGTGAATATTTTGCTATAATAACTACGTAATAGTATATTATGATACAAGTGTGCTATGTTGGGCATTACACTCGAGGCGGTATTACGAGATTGTAATTACCAATAGCACAGGCATTCCATACGACAATTTTCATCACACTTGCGAGGAAAAACACAAACTCTTTTTGATAATCAACCACACAGCGAAAACGCCAACGAATATATGCGGAACATGGAGCGCAAACCAGCGATGTGCGCGCAGGTGACATTTTGTTTAGCCGCTTATATAATACTATGCCTGGATAAGATTTACTTAGGACTGGGACGAGTGACGTACAAGAGGCGCCTATCAGCAGTTAGTTATTACGGCCTATAGTACTCCACAGACAATGGACCGGAACGTTATTTTTACCAGATAATAGAAGTACTTATTCTTTGACACTTTCCGGCCTTGTAACCAAACCCATGCATACATATAGATATAGGCTGGAAAACTACAACCGTTTACTAAAATAAGTCACTGGTCCACATTTTGATTGTAACTACGCTACGTCACGTGTATGATTAAAAAATTAATAATATTTGCAACTTGCTCTTTGAGTTCTAACATTTGATATAAAACACGACATGTTTCCCACATTTTATTTTGCGAATTTAGCTTATATAATCTGCCATACTTATTTATTTATTGTGACGTCACACGGTTACGGTTATGAATTATGACACGCGGAGTTTTATGATACGATTTGACTGACAACTTGATGATTTGGTTTAACGACCGAGTAGTAGTTTAGGAGCAATAAGAGCTGAACACCTACAACTAATCCCATGGGATATGTTTTAGTAGGAATCAAACGGAATACACCATACTAGGAGACACCCATAAATACAGTGTTAAAATCATAACGCTCCGTTTTACATACTTAGCTCAACTAAAAAAAACACATCGGCTCTTTTAGCAGCATTACAAGCAAAACAAATAAGAACAATTTCGCATTAATAATACTATATACTATATATAAGATGTAAGTCTAAGAGATTGCACAGTGGCGCATCGTATCATAAGGGATGGGCGAGATTAATGGATCAAAAAAAAAGGCCAAGTGCGGTTCTAACTCGTGCACAGAGGGTCGAGGTTTCCGTCTCATCGTTAAAAATCAATAATGCTTACCAAAAAAATCTTCGCCTAGCTTGCTCAAATAAAATAACTTTTACATATTTTCTTCCAGCGCATTTCTTCTACACCACTGACCTCTATTATACAGGTACGCTAGAATATTGTCGCTAGCAACTTGAAGCCATTTGTTTTTCGCCATTTTGGCGCGGATAGCCAACGGATAACAGTGTGAGCGTCCATGGAACTAATAATTCGTGATACACTAATGTAAATTTTACTACCTTAGACGCTGGAACGCTGGACACTTCAAATCGGCACACAAAAAATCTGTCATTTCTTAGGCAATATTTAGTCCAGCATACTTGTATAATAGAGGTCAGTGTTTTAGACCCATCTAGCCCTAAAATCCTGCAAAGGTCGGAAGTACAGATTTTTTATCAACAAGATACCTATTATCATTGATCGTTTAGCGGGTCACATCACAACAATAAGAAGAAGGAAAAACGCGTGTCTAATTGCGAGGCAGTTGTAAGGCTTCTGAAGAATGTTTCAGGTACCACGGAATAGATAGAATTACTTAGCAACTGCGGATTCTTAACTGTGACCTAGTTTCGCTATCTATCATTTCAGGGTTAGGTCTTATTATCTTATATCACAATCGAATGTTGACATAATATTGCCAATTATACTAAAATCAAATCTAATCATCGATATCACCCTAGTTGTAAAGTGATCCCGTAACGGAAGTGAACGAGGTCTTACCATATTATCTCTAGAGGTGAAAGGTTAAATCGACTTAAGGGGCAACAATCATAAGCCTGGGATCCAAAAACAACTGAATGTACTTAAGTACCTAATACTTATTCTTGGCGACATATTTTGAGTTAATTACCACTAAGCTAATCAAAGAAAAAAATATTATTTCATATCTCTTGTTGTTTCTTTTTAGAGATCCGTACCCGAAGGGTGTCCAACGGGACCCTATTATTGAGCCCACGTTGTCTAAATGTCCGTCCGCCCGACCAATTTATAATTTACAATATCTTCCGAACCCGATTAGCCGATCCCGCCGGCTCCAGTAGCCGATTGAAATTTTGACAGAATATGCGTTACTACGGCGGATTAAATAACAAATGACAAGAATATTTAAAAATTAAATATAAGTATCATTTAAGAAAGATGTTTTTTTTATTTTTACGTTTTTTTGTCTAGTAGAAACTGTGAAACATACAAGAACCAAACTTTATTTGCTTACGTACCAAATTCTAAAGTATAGCAGAAAATAATAAAATCGGCCAACTACGGACAAAACTAAAATGCAGTAGGTACTACGAAAAACGCAATATATCGTGTAGTTGTACGGAACCCTAGGTGCGCGAGCCCAACTTGCACTTGGACAATTTTATTTTTCTCAACCATGTTATAGCACAGTTGGTAATAGCGCGTCTTGTGAGCCATAGGGTGACCTGGTTACGCAATCAATCTCTTCAACAGCCGGAAGACGTCCACTGCTGGACGAAGGCCTCCCCCTTAATAGGGAGGAACTGCCATAATCCCCACGCTTGTCGGGCGGCTTGGGGATTCCAGAATGATCACCACCGTTAACTAAGAGGACGCTGCTGCCCGGCCTTCCGATCTGGGTGCAGTTTTAGGACATACCCAGGTCCACGCAATCTATCAATTCAGGGTTAATTGAATGTTTACATAACATTACAATGTAACGCTAATTATGCGAAAATCAAATCTACAATCAGTGGCATTATCAGTTCACCCAAGTCGTAAAACTGTGATCCCATCACAGATATGAACGAGGTCTAGAGCGAGGGCTTAATAGAGTAGAGCCTTCTTTGATTATATATAGAGCGAGAGAGCTAGATCCTCCAAGAGAGCCTTAGAGTAATAACACTTAGAAAGATATGATTTTGTATGGTAATAAAAGGTATTTTGTAGACATAGTATGAAACTTTAATGAAACAGCAATTTTTTTTATCACGGTATCTGGTTTGGCTTTATGTCTAAAATGTTCACAACTATGAGTACAATGATCCTTTCGGCTTAGTAATACCGTTACGTGTAACCCTGCGTAAAGAAATCTCGTGCTTTTTAAGCCAGTTCTTTAGGCATCAATAATATGTATCATCACATCAACAGCCGGAAGACGTCCACTGCTGGAAGAAGGCCTCTCCCTTAAAGGGAGGTGTTGCCATAATCCCCACGCTTGGCAGGCGGCTTGGGGATCGCAGAATGGTTACCACCGTTAACTGAGAGGACGCTGCTGCCCGTCCTCCGGTGGTTCTGGATGCAGTTTTAGGACATACCCAGGTCCAATAATATGTATATTGTTTTCGTTAATAATTATGTTCCGTGCCTCTAGATGGCGTAGCGATATGGGTATCAACCAATTTTTTTATTTTGACTATCTAAATTAAAGATTAAATTCCCTACCTAATTATATTGTACGGCAAGAAATCGACCATCCCAATTACACTCACTAATCACACCATCAGCCAGAATTTCCCCTAATTATTAGGCCCCTCCTAATAATTAGGGGAAATGCTGGCTTGAGTTGCAATAATAATAATAACCTTTTTGTAGTGGTAAGACTCTACTGCAGAGTCCGCCTAGGGAAGTACCACACCTTTGCCAGCTATTCAACCGCCAAGCAGTAGTGTGCAAGCATAACTGTGTTCCGGTTTGAAGGGCAATGTTACCAGGGAAATTACTGGGTATGAAGAGATTTAACTTCTAATATCTCAGGGTGACGAGCGCAGTGCAGTGCGGCGCAGGATTGTGTTCGCAAGTTCACAATTCTCGCACTGCTACTACTGTTAGTGGCATGCGTGTCACTTGAACGTATAAAAAAAATAACCTATGCAATGCAAATGTAAAGAGGGTATTCTGTTTTGTGTAGCAAATAAATAAACACCGCACTTTTTTTTTTTTTGTTTTTATTCTTTTTTTTTGGGACTTTTGTACATGTACATGTCAGTCCCATCGTATCTTCTTAACCTAGTGCTAAAAACTAATACAAACACATCTACTGGAAAAATTGGCGGTGCGGGTCACTTAAGGCGACTCACACAACTGAACAGCTCACGAGCTGCGTCAGAGCCGGGTTCTGACAGCAGTCTATTAAACCTCCCAACATCCAGTCTGTTCAATTGGTACGCCACCTCAAGCGCCCGTCTCTCGCGCTGGAGGCGGGTGCATTTCACCAGAAGGTGGTATACATCCTCCTCCACTCCGCATGTGTCGCAATTCGGTGAATCCGCCTTCCCCATCAAATACATAATTTTTTTTAGATGCATGTGACCAGTTCTTAATCTATGCGCTGTGACAATAAGGCTTCGAGATAGATTTACATTGCTGAACCACGGTATATGAGGAGGCTCACACACCAGAGTTTTATACCATACCCCTCTTTCAACCGATCTCTCATTAAAATGTTCTTTCCAAATATTATAACGACTTTTTCTGTATTTAGGTAGTAGTTCACTGTAATTTGATAATATATTATACTCTTTTCCGTCCAAAACTGCTCTTTTTGCTAGTGTGTCAGCCTCCTCATTACCTCTTAGTCCAATATGCGATGGAACCCATTGCAACTTGACCTCAAAAAACTTATCATACAAATCCCCCAATTGAGATATTATTTTATAAGCCGTCGACACCCCCCTCCTGCCAGAAGTGCATCGAATGATATGCTGAAGTGCACTTTTGCTATCGGTACAAAAGACAATCTTTCGCTTTTCATTATTAAGAGCGTATGCAAGCGCCTCAGATATGGCAATGAGTTCCACTGACATAATGGAGATGTAATTGTTATTTATCCTAAAACAGTTACTAACAGAGGTATTAGGGCTTAGAGTAGGGTCAAAAAACGCTGCCCCTTGTCCGTCATCACTCTTTGAACCGTCTGTATACAATACATGCCAGTCAGAATACTTCTCACTAAGCTCTTTTATTGCTTCGACTCGTAATATATTCCTCTCTTGCGACTTCTTTGCGCCTTTGACGCAATCTAAATTGGTAAAAATAAAATTCTGACAACTGAAACTACTTATCCATGACTTTAAAGAAAATTGATCTAGTGGAAAAGAGGAATATATTGCTTCATTTTTAATTTCATGAAATATTTTAACTAATAAAGGTATTTTTTTCCTAAACCAGTATCCATAATTATTATTTGATAAGAAGCACAAAGCATGCAGCTCCGACAACAATCTATTTGTCTCGTTATCTGTCCACGCTCGTATTTTTAAACAGTATTTGGTAGCTAGATATCGCCGTCTTATGTGCAGTGGAGGTACACAGAGCTCACTCTCCATAGCATGTAGTGGAGTACATCTTATAAATCCACCTATTATACGTAAAGCCTGATTTTGCACTTTATCTAATTTATATGTGTGGACTTTAGCACTGTTGTCAAATAAATATGAACCATAATCTAATCTGCTTCTAACCAGAGATATGTAAATTTTGCGTAGATGTAACGGATGGATTCCCCAATTCGGCCCAGTCAAAATCTTCAGCAAGTTGAGATATCTTTGAGTTTTGGTACATGTTTCATTTATGTGCGTACGCCACAGTAAAGAACAATCTAACCACATGCCTAGGTATTTGTATACCTCCACACGTTCTATACGATGATTAATCACAGTTATACCTACAGTTTGTTTTCTGCGACCCCTACTAAAAACAAAAAACTTGGATTTAGACATAGATAGCTCCAAACCCAATTTATTGAGAATACCTACAAATATCTGAAGCGCGTTTTGTATTCTGTTCGCACTTTCGACTAGGTTATTATGGCTATAATATAACACAAAATCATCAGCATATTGACAGATGTAAACAAACTTAATTTCTTTACAAATTTTAGCTGTGGTTAAGTTGAAAATTATTGGTGAAGTTGGACAACCTTGCATAAGACCTTTACTTGTATACCTACAAGCTTCTATTAAAGTACCGGAATCATCTTTAATTTGAAGGCATCTCTGCTGTTATGGGCAGGCGTGACGCGTAATTTTTGAGTAAACTTCACCTACTGCCACCTACCAACTGAAAACATTAGTGGTATTTAAATACACCGTGTGTCTGTCTCACATCGGACTTTGAACACTACTTTAGATTTATCATCTACAATTTTTCTTTATTATATTGATGTGAAGACTATCATTGTATGCCAAAAGACATGAAAAGAGATGAGTTGAATGATTTTCTAAAAGTTGGATGCGATTTCAAATACGTTATAAAAAAAATAATTACATTGTAGTTTAAGAAATTGATAAAATCATAGGTACTTGATCGTTTGGGATATATATATACTTATATATACATACTTACTTTTTAACATAGTTACTGCATCAGTCGAGATGGCAATCAAATGATAAATGCAAGGATATTAAAAAAAAGTATCAGAATTTCTTTTGAGACCCTAGTTTCTGGTTTACTTTATTAACACGTCAAAAAGGTAATAATTGTAGTATTGCAGTCTGGACCATTCGTTTCTATAGCAAATAAGTAATAACTAATATAGCATAATATAATGTAATAGCATAAAATCACATTTTATGCTATTACATTATATAATGCTATGTTAGTTATTACTTATTCGATATAGAAACGAATGGTCCAGAGACTGTTCGGCGAAAACCAGAAATTAGATCATAGAACCATTTCTAATAATATCCCAAAAATTTACTTACTTTAAAACATCAATAATAGAGCTTCTAACTTGCTAATAACTACTCTGTAAATAATAGTACATTATGATACAAGTGTGCTATGTTGGTCAATACACTAGAGGCGGTATTATGCGCGCGAGCCGCAGGCGAGCGCGATAAGGAAGCCGAGAGCGTAATGACTAATAGCACAAGAGTTCCATACGACTGTTTTCATCACACTTGCGAGGAAAAAACAAACTTTTTTGATAATAATCAACCACACAGCGAAAACGTCAACAAACATTTGCGGAAAATGGCGCCCAAACCAGCAATGCGCGCGCAGGTTGACATTTACTTCAGCGGTATAAGAACTCTTTGTTGGTATTACAAAAAAACTGTAAGTATTACCCGGCTATATTAAGAGTGCTTCGTATACATACGTCTAATTGCAGTCACGTACAAACTTTTCTTTACCGGGTTATACCTATTATAGCACAAGTGCCGTAATGTAAATAGCTAGCAAATAGCTTGGATTATGAGCCTAAAACCGATGTAATAAGATCCACTTTACGAGCAAGTGTGATGAAGAGTATTTTAATAGCTGGATGCTTACAGCTTGACGTGTGTTAAGTTTCCTCACAATATTATCCTTCACCGAAAAGCCAGTGTTATTAAAATCCGTACTTACATAAACTCCAAAGACCTCACGATTTTCAGTCTCAGAGTTCTCATAAACACAACCACGGGTACGACTAATTTTTAAACGTTATTTGCCTTAACAAGAGAAGGGACTTCGGCGGTCAGTGTCGGTCCTTTGCTAATCAAGTTCACGCCAGACCTGCGACCAATTGTTTTACAGGCAGCTTACAAAATTTATATAAAAAATCAGGACTCTTCGTTCTTTTCCCCAAAGAAAGCGAAGCGAAAGCACTGATCATAAAATTACTGTTAATCATCACAGGATACCGCGGTTTTGGTAATAAAACAATAAACCCGGGTCCCGAATACAGAACAGAAGTGAAAGACGTCTTTTCGATGTTATAGTGAGCAGTAAATGTTATTGTACCACACCGATAACGGTAAATTAAGATAATGGGATGGTGATAAAAATTTAATATACTTAGGATAAAGGTAGAGGCGGTAGCCCCTCTTATCTATCTTTGGTCCGTTTAAAATGTTCCGGGTGCCGTTTTTTTGTCATCAAGAGTTGCTTTTAAAATAAACTCCCTACACACATAACAGCCTACCTCGGTAATATGACGCGTCTTCTAGCTACTTTTAATTCATCATCATCATCAGCCCGGAGACGTCCACTGCTGAACGAAGGCCTCCCCCTTAGACCGCCACACTGTACGACAACCTGCCATTTGCATCCACCGGTTGCCCGCGACTTTTACAATGTCGTCGGTCCACCTAGTGGGAGGCCTTCGTACGCTTCGTCTTCCGGTTCGCGGTCGCCACTCAAGAACCTTTCTTCCCCATCGGTTGTCAGTTCTTCGAGGGATGTGGCCTGCCCTGCGCCACTTCAACTTGCAAACCTTGCGAGCTATGTCGGTAACTTTGGTTCCTTAGCGAATATCCTCGTTCCGGAATCTATAGCGCAAAGTAACTCAGAGCATAGCTCTCTCCATTGCCCGTGCATTAAGTGCATTTCCACTTTTAATTACTAATTAATTATTTATTTCTAACTTAAACTTCTAGGTAATCTAAGCGTATCTAATTGTTATTAATGTAAAAACATTTTCTTCGGGTTTTCTCTCTAACGTGTTTTTTTCTTACTTCAATAGATGAAAAGATATGTTTGCTAAGAACAATGGGCGGTTATGGAATTGTCTGATTACAAAAATGATTCTCGTGACTAAATGCGGGTAATTTTGTTTTACATTTTCTACCAACGTGTTTGTAACATGTTACTTTAATATTTGATAGTATTTTCACGACAACTCTAAATAGTAATTTTGTTTCGTTTGAGCGAATTGCTACAAAAGATATTTATTTACATTTCTGACATTTATTTTACTAACAATTAACAATAGAGGTTTCGGTCCCGTTGGGGTGGCAGAGAATTTGTATGGCTTCGACTTTCACGTGATGAGTCTCGTGAGCTTTGACGTAGGTACTTTTGTATACAAGACTTTTTCCACCACTTTGCGTCCAGATACTACCTAATCATAAATTGTATTTTTAACTCAGAGCTCTCTATTTAGTTATTATGAAAACTGACGTGGTTTTGTCAATTATTTTTTATTTATACGGGAATACTCAAGTTTAATTAAATCCGACTATAGTTTCGATCACATCCGGTGACCTTTTTCAAAGAGTGAAAACAGAGCCCCACGCGCGTGCAGCTGCGTCCTGCTTAGCACTATTACTATTTAGTATTATTTTGAAAGAATGATCTATGAAAATATTTGTGCTGTTTCTACTTGGCTCTACTGTATGAAGTTACTCGACTATAGGTAGGTAGGTACCTAGATGTACAAGCACAGTGTAAGACACTTAACTAGCATGCTCCATCCTAGACCACATCGTTGCTTAACATCAGGATGTGTTCAAAGGCAAACCTATTTCAAATAAATAAAAAAAACATTTTTTTTTGTATATTTTATTTACGACTCCTCTGATAATATGGACTACAACAAAAACTTAAAAAAGCAAGTAAACCGATTGCTTTTTATTGCCACACAATAAATCTAATCATAGCAACGAAAAAAAAACTTAAATAACCTAGACGTCACTTCTGTGTTGCGACATACAAATGTCATACCTTTCTTCTTATGTTCTTCTTTATCCCTAATCAAAAACTTTAAAGCTTATATCTGCCAGTTATCTAATACTATAAGAATCAGTGTCCTGACTTACTGACTGACTGACACACTGAAACAGCCTAAACCGCTGACCCAGACTTGAAATTTGGAGGGTGTATTTCTCTTGTTGCGCAGCAGTGTACTTAAAAAGGATTTTACGAAATTCCATCCCTAAAAGGGGTAAAATTGGGTGAAGACTTTTGTTTGAAAGTCCTTTGTTTTTGACATTTTAATACAAACTGTATTTGAATAATTCATTTAAAACAAAAAAAAAACCTATTTTCATAATTTTTTGATAGGTATGACTCAAGGGGGTTAGTATGGAAAGATTAGTTTTTGAAGTTAGTGATAAAAATTGGTATTTGGATGGTTAATTTAAAATAAGGTATTTTCAATATTTTTTGACAGGGATTACTAAAGTAGGTGAAATGGGGATGACATTTTGTATGGAAAGTTATTTGTTTTTGAAGTTACAGCGATGACAATTTGTAAATTGCATAGTTAATTTTAAAAAACTGTTTTCTATATTTTTAGACATGAATATCTTAAGGGGTGAAACGGGGGATTGAACTTTGTATGGAAAGTTCTTTGTTTTTGAAGCTATAGTGATTTACTCGCCACTTGAAAATTCGCCAGATTATATTTATCGGGAAAACTCGGGCAGCACATTTCATTATTTTATCTGTTCCTTTTTCTCTCTTAGTCGCATCCATTCGTGTCCTGCTGTCTTTGATGACGTCACCATATAATTCTAGGTCAGCACAGCAGGGAGTAGTACGGCCTCTATATAGCAGTAGGTAGGTCCATTATTTAGGACAGAGCATGTTGAGATACTTACATATAACTATCTCAGTAAATGACTAGAGCGGCAGGAAGATTAATTATTTGGCAGAGATAGTTTCAAATAACTAGGATCCAATTAAGTTTATCGATTCTAAATTGAATATTGAGTAACATTGCTGAAATCGAATGTCATCGCATCTCCGAATCAGGTCGCCGGTCGTTTCTTTGCAACTATTGGGTTGAGCAACCTGCTTTGTTATTCTGAACCATCACTCTTTGCATCGGATATTTGAACAAACTGTTGGCTCACGAGACTTTAGCTGTTGTTTTATAAAACTGCCTATTCGCTAGGCAACGTGAACTCTGAGCAATATAATTGGTCTATTCGGGAAACATTTGTAGGTACCTATTGTTAACTTTCACTCTCTAAAACAATCAAATTTTTGTTCTGGGCGATTCAGATATAAGTGACCATCTGAATTCACGCACAAACACTGGATACTGGATACAAAGCCACAAGACCGGGCAGTCTGGATGAAGGTATCCGTTCTTTGCCAGCAGCTTATCCTAAAAATAATAATGTAACTTATAGACATGATATAGCTGGCAAAGAACGGATACCTTCATTATGACGAGAAAGTAATGAATATCGAGTATGCGGAAATTCCCAGTGGTCACTCCTTAACAATCATCTTTATTACCATCATTTTCACATACAGGGTCATTGTTAACTAGCTTATACATAATTATTTTACCTTACCCTGTTTCACAAGTTATAATTTTTTTTTTTCAATATATTGTGTGGAAAATCCTTTTTCTTTTTCTTAAACCTAAAACTGAAATAATTACATACCTATTTATTTATGTACGTGGTCTTAAAAGTATATGTACCCGTACAGTCAAGTCAAACATAATGTAATCAAATGTATTGTTTCAGCGTCACATTCACGTTTTCACAATTTCACAATGGCAAATGTCGTCATCAACAAAAAAAGATTTGTTACTCTCCATACTCATTACTAAGAGCTATTGCGTGCGTAGAGACGTCTTTAGGATGCGACTGGACGACCGTAAGCCGTATTAAGCCTGTTGGCATTGTTGCATGAACGCGTTGATGTCTTTTTTTGTGAACTTGAGCAACACGGTGTTACATTTATGTAACTTAAGGATGTATGCGCCAAAACGTTACGTGTTCTATGTGGGTTGGCAACAGTCCTTTATACTGCAAAATAGTAAACATACGTATTGGTTAGCATGTGCAAATAATAAAACATGCGTACAGGGAATATGTTTGCGTGTAATCTTATATATTTTAACTAGTAACGAATTCTTTTAAGGTATATCCTTCCTTGTTAAGGATGGACCCACGAATCTGATCCACAAGAGCTTTATGGAATACTCCGCGCCAATGTGAATCGGATCACCGCATCCCGCAACACTTTGCCAAAGTCTCTGTATCAGAGTACCTACACTGGCCCTTCAATCTACTGTAGACGAAAACATAAAAATAATCGAAGAAAAGCACTTCGTACACAATGCTTCTTGGCAATGCAGCTATCCATTTCCTAAGTGTACATTGGCGGTACTCATGTTTATATTTCATGGTGTTTTATAAAAGAGTATAATCGTATCCAATATACACGCTAAGGTTCATAATCACACAGTAGTGCGAACTATCTTTAGAAATTGTACATGAACACCATATTTCTCATTTACATACAGAAATAGTTTTTCTCTTTACTTTTCTTGTCATGATTTAATATTCACTGCCGTAAATAACACAGTATAGGTAATATTCAGTAAATGAAAATGGCAAATCTTTAATAGACCTGCCTTGAACTTGAAAAGCTTATTATGAGGTATGACATTGATGGTACTTATTCATATCTTGATCACTCAGGAGATACGTTATTTACCTATGATCTTATTATAGTAGATATATGTAGAAAACATTATCAGGGTGAATCACTGTCATCAATAGTCATCTGTCCGAGCTTGAAAAGTTTTTCATGTCCGTGTTATTTAAAAAAGGGTTCGCATTAATTCAAGGTTCACAAAGTGAAATGTGGCAATGGAAATTTATACAGGGCACATCCCACGGCCTTGTAAAAATTAAAAAGAATAGTAAAAAATATAGTTAACTTAATAGTTTTTGAAAAAAAAAACTCAAATCATGTGTCAAAATAATTAACAATTTGTAATAACGCCGGCAAAAAATGTCTTAAGACAGCTAATAATAAACTTGACCGTGGTTTAAAATGCTTTGAATAGGCGAGTCTTGGAATGGGTCCTATTTTCTGTATTCATTGCGATAGCTATTATTGACCCAGTGACCTACTGCTCTTGACTTCGAAACCTGGATACCCCTCAACCCTCTGCGTCTACCCCACGCACTGCCGTTCCCTTAGCAACCGTCATGACCTAAAAGAATCCAGTACCTAATGAAGAACTGAATCAAGAACACATACAAGTTTTACATGTACAGCACTAGTGTAGGTATGTTTGATGTTTTACTTGGCAAACAAAAAAATATACTGAGAAGGTACCAGATTGCTATCGGCTTGTTATATGATCCGGCAGAATTCAAAAGCATCTTCTAAATCATGTTATCATGTTATCAATCATCATGTTACCAAGCAATACAAATAAATAATATCCCACCTTTTATTAAACTAAGTAATGTTTTTTTTATTGATTACTATTTCAGATCGATATTGATACGAAAATATCCTCGATTTTCGTATGCTTGTATTTCAGTGACCTAAAAATCTAGACGGGCGCATGTTTACTACGCGGCTTTGCAGCTTTTCTGTTTTAAAAAATATCACATCAACGTCGTACATTATATTTCATCGACTTCAAATTTCTACGAATAAACCGGGGTAGTATTTCGACCCCTTGGTTGATTCAACCAGCCAAGGTCAAGACACAACGCCGCGGACCCCTTTCTGTCTCGGCACGCCTTAGTATATGGGGTAGCTGAAGACCAAAAAAAAAATATTAAGTACATGCATACTTTTAAGTAAGTAAATTTATTCATATCTTATTCTGGATTTTTGTATTACGCGAGACGCTGTGTATGCTTTTCAAAATAGCTTGAATGTTATACTTTATCTATTCATAGTTATATAAAAAATACTCCGTAATAACAAATAATAACTAATAGTTCACCATGAAAACTGACCTATGAATTCACCACCTTTATCGATTTTGTTCCATGTATTTTCTTACATGACTTGCCTACAATAACTCCTAAAAATATAACCTGTCGCAAATTAGAATAGACAAAAAAGCGTCAATTTTTCCCTAAAACTTCACGGCACTGGGTCATTCGGTCAATTATTACCATCAAACGTTTACAAAACTAGGTACAGCTACACGTACAAAACGTACGCGTCGCGTAAAACGTACAAACTACACGATATTACGATATATTACATCAGTATGCGTCATCGCGCGCGGCGAAAGTGTGACGTCAGTTATGCGCATGCGAAGAAAGCAAAGTTGCGCGGGCGACGCGACGACGCGAACAGCCTCCATGAGAACTTTTGCTTTCGTTCGAGGCCGCGACGTCTGCGCGATAGCGAAATTGACAACTCCGGGTATGCCCGACCGACGCACTGTCGCTTTTTCATCCGGTATTCGGGTCTTGATTATGAAATCGAAACTATTAACTCACTGTTGCATATTATTATTAAAGCGAGTGCTTTCTTTCGCCTTACCAAATACGTTGACCCGTAAACGGTAGGTATATTTTTTACTTGATAGTTTAGGTTCATTTGAATCAGCATCATCATTGGCAGCTTATTAAGCCTACTGCGGGACATAATCCTCCTCTCTCTGTTACCAATAATCCCTATTAAGCATGCTCTCTCCCTCTTTCAACGATCTTCCCTATTCAGCGCCAATCTTATCCAGGTACTTCCATGTATTACAATTTTGTATACTTTTAGTAAGTTCATATATTTGTAAAGAATCATAAGAATTAAAAATTCACTCAGTTCAACTTCTTATAGTTTTATATTGAGTCAATGTAGTCTCATCTGGTTCGTCTTAGCAAGTATTTTTAATGCAAAACGTGTTTTTGGTGTTTTTAAATAATTAATAATTTAAATATAACTTTTGATCGTGGTCAAAGGCAAGCATAGTTGTAAAAAAAACACCACACAACTGATAAACGTCGGTTAAGAAGTATATATTTTTTGTAGTAGTAGGACTCTACTGCAGAGTTCGCCTGGGGAAGTACCACACCTTTGCCAGTTATTCAAGCGCCAAGCAGTAGTGTGCAAGCATTACTGTGTTCCGGTTTGAAAGGCAATGTTACCAGAGAAATTACTGGGTATGAAGAGATTTAACATCTGATATCTCAGGGTGACAAGCGCAGTACAGTGCAGCGCAGGATTGTATTGGCTCTGGCATTGCTACTGTTAGTGGCAAGCGTGACGCTTACCACCAGGCGAACGTCTTGCTAGTCTCGTCACTTGATTGTATAAAAAAATATTGTTAGTTACCTATATTGATGGATATCAAACCAATAATCCAGTTATTGAACTTAACATAGGTTATATAATATATTGTGTGTGGTGTGCTGGCAGCATTCATTGCTAAAACATAGTATTTTATGAAGCTATTTCTGCATGTGCTCTTTTAAGAAATTCGAAAGCTTAGAGCTAGGGTTAGACCAAGTCCTGGGGCCTTATTTTTGTATCGTACACAAGCGTAGCGCATGCGAAAGGAGTTGACCTTCGAACGATACTGTTTGAAATAAGGTTCAATACCGTTTAAAAGTCGGCTCCTTTCGCATGCGCAACTTTGCGCACGATTCAAAAATGGGGCCCCAGGAGGTATTACAATCGTTATAGAGTCGCATAGTGTAGACGTGGGTATAAGCACGTCGAGGCCCGATTGTGATGTGTTCAGAGCTTTAGATCACGTCGAATCATATTACCTACGTTGCAAACACAAGGCTGTCACAGTCACTCGTTCGTGACCCGTTGACTGATTTTTACAAAATCCAGGTCAAGATCTTTAATTCGCTTTTCATATTGAATACTAGTAACTCTTGTTTTGGTATGAGAAACGTCCAAAAAATCAAGCTAACATTAACTTTTTCTAGTTATTTTTTATTTGGAATGGCAATTCAGTTATATTTGAAGAAGATCAGGCACGTGTCTATTAGTTTTGGCAAGAACCAGTTCGTTTTGTAGAAGATCAGGCACAAGTCGGTAAGCTTTAAAAAAGACCAGGACTTTACTTTGATTATATACGAGAGAGAGAGCACGATCCTCCAAGGGATTTCAGCTTTGGTTTTGATGAGAAATCAGGCACAATGTCAGGTAGATAACTTTACAATGAAGCGATGCATAATAGGAAAGGAGCCGAGTCGATGTCAACTAATCTCATTTCGAGGACTTCCAATGTTTTGATGTTGAGTCTTGCGTTTTAAAATTATTTTTAGACTTTTAATCGTAAATCAATATTTAAATGATATTAAAATGACACGTATATTCCATATAATTATTGTTTCTCGACTAAGAGTTGCGTATAAGTGGTAGTCGTTTAGTATTGTTTTTGTAGTCGTCTAGTTTGGAATCAAGAAAATATTGTAAGAAAAAATCCTTTTCATAATGTAATTTTACTCATACGTAAAAATGGATACTTAACTAAAATATTTTAGTGATGGTGCCGTTGTCGGATAGGCCGTTGCTTTTACCAATAGTTTTTAGTTAACTAAAATAATAAGGATAATATGACTAAACTACATGCCTGGTAAAAAAATATTCTAATACGATTACGTAAATAATAAAAAGGTAAAATAGATTATACTTATACTTATGAGTAGTACTAACTTAGGTACTAATGTTGTTAATACAGACGGTAAAACTCGGTTAGTAGACCTCGTTTAGTTACCTTAGTAGTTTCCTATTTAGTGTCATACAAATAAGATTTTAGATTTTTTAAAGTTAATACACAGCTATATGAAAAGTAGTACATATAATATTGTTGAGTAGAAAATCGGTAAAGCTTCTTTGTTGATATTTTTGCTACAATTTCGCTTGTCACTGCCATTACTTGCACCCAAATATCTTAATAAAAAAAAATGTTTTTTAAGAGTTAAGGCCTAGCTAGACGCAGTTGTGTTGTGCGGTTGTGCTTGTGGTTCGCATACTGTCGCTTTGGTGGTGAAGAGAGCTAAGTGCAAAGCAATGATTAACACTTTATGAGTATTATATGAGTATAATATGTATTTCCGTAAATTTTAATGACTGCAGTAAATTGTTCTCTGAAGGTAAACAGCAACCTCCAATACAAGCTATGCTTAGTGTAGGTTTCTGTGAACTATTGTAATTGTTGCCTCAAGCCAAATTTTATAGTATGTATAAGGTATTTAATAATAGTACATTATGATACGAGTGTGCTATGTTGGTCATTACACTAGAGGCGGTATTATGCGCGCGAGCCGCAGGCGAGCGCGATAAGGAAGCCGAGAGCGTAATGACTAATAGCACAAGAGTTCCATACGACTGTTTTCGTCACACTTGCGAGGAAAAAACAATTTTTTTTTGGATAATAATCAACCACACAGCGAAAACACCAACAAACATTTGCGGAAAATGGCGCCCAAACCAGCAATGCGCGCGCAGGTTGACATTTACTTCAGCGGCATAAGAACTCTTTGTTGGTATTACAAAAAAACTGTAAGTATTACCCGGCTATATTAAGAGTGCTTCGTATACGTACGTCTAATTGCAGTCACGTACAAACTTGACTTTACCGGGTTATAGCTATTATAGTACAAGTGCCGTAATGTAAAGTAAAAAGCACGCGTGTGTAATAGCTTGGATTATGAGCCTAAAACCGATGCAATAAGATCCACTTTACGAGCAAGTGTGATGAAAAATACATTTATGTAAGTGGCTTCTGTATTCAAATAAACAAATTATTATCACTAACACCAGTTAAATTACATTCTTTTTTATTTTAACTAATAAACAAGACTCATGTTTTATTAAATTGTAACTTACGGTATGGAAGTTATTGAATAGTTTTTTTTTGTATAGCCACTCTACTTAATTGCTCTATATCTCGAAACTTAATGTGTGGGTTGTCTCTCTTCACCACCAAAGCGACCATATGACAAGCGAAATTGTAGCAGTGTAGCATGTTGTAGGCTTCACCTATTTTCTGCACACCATTACATCTGTACTACTTTTTTCTTATCTGTGGAATATGATGTGTGTTCTACCTATTAACACAAAAGAGAGGACCTAGCGTTTAGAGATTATCGCACGCATTACTCGTGTCTCGTACGTTTATGAATAGTGGACGCTAATCGTAAAAAAATGTCGAGCGAACGTAAACATGAGCGAAGTATTCGCGGCAACCCTGCCCTGGTGCGGCACTGCGCGCAACTGGGTCAGTGGGTCGCCCCCCGCCCCGCCCTCCGCCCGCGCGGTGGCGCAACCGCGCGAACGCGCACTAACATAGACCTGGATCGCGGGAAAGTAGGTCACCGACTCACTTTCACTTATTACATGGGCTCCTAATCGTTTTCCATTGTGCGAGCGAGCGGGGGCTCGCGGGTGCCAGCGGGGCGCGCATGCGGGAGGCGCCGGCACGCGCGTCGTTGTCGCCGGCCGGCCGTCAGTCGATCGCGGAACGTCTACCGAGAACCACGCGGTCAGGCTCGCTATACTTGGCTCTTAACTAGTCGCGATCGTAATATAACGCTGCATTCACTTCAGTATACTCGTACGAACAATTACCGGTGGTGATAAACATTGATGTTCGGCGTCTATATGCCGCTCTTTTAATTTGTTTAGGACAAAATGTGCTGGATTTGTGTGCCTCTTATTAAAGTGCTTAAACAGGTGCAACCTGCGAGCGGTAGTTGAGTGTGGCCAGAACGCCAGTGAACTCTGTGACTGTGTGAACGTTGTTGCGGTTGAACGCCGCTGTAGGGATTAGTTAAGAGTCGCCGCCCCGTGCGGCCGAGCATGACGATGGACCAGCAGACAGGCCTCATGTCCCTCAACATGTCTCCGTTCGATCTGAGTCCGGGCCCAGACGGATCCGGCTCAGGTGGTGGACCCTCGGGGGCCTCCCAGCACTATGTTCCACAAGGCGCTGCATACCAATGCCAATCTGATCAACAATCCTTTGGTTACGCCAATCTGGATCCTACATATCTGTTTCCAACAGGCGCTGGTGGAGAACAGGGAAGCTATATGCCAGCAACTGCCACCGTCTGCGATCAAACGGATACCAAGGATGTGATAGAAGAACTGTGCCCGGTTTGCGGCGACAAAGTCAGCGGCTACCACTATGGGCTGCTCACATGCGAATCCTGCAAAGGTTTCTTCAAGAGGACCGTTCAAAATAAGAAGGTGTACACATGTGTCGCAGAACGAGCCTGCCACATTGATAAAACGCAGCGTAAACGCTGCCCGTTTTGCCGCTTTCAAAAGTGTCTGGATGTCGGCATGAAACTTGAAGGTGAGTTTTCTCAGTTTACCACTTCATCTATGCATGTACATCATAAATCCCTCATGTAAAAAAGCTTTATTCGTGTTTAAAATTTTATTGAAATGACTAACTGGTACTGGTATGGTACTAACTTACAAACTTTTATGAAGATCCCGTTCGCACGTATATTTTGCCCTAATAGGTACGCTCGTGGGATCATCGTTTTGCTCTATCATACATAATAAAATAAAAGTAGTATAATTGGTACATCGTTATCCTAAATTATATATTACTAGGTAACTAGGGTACTAGGTATTGTTATATTACTATAACATAATATATAATTTAACGAGTACGTAGGAGATATCTGAATAAAATAAAATCTTATTTATGGATTTAAGTTAAAAATACCAAATACCTAGTTATGGTTCATTAGCAAAAATATGTAAGACTATTATGTAAATAATAATTATTAGGCTCCGAGCTCCGGGCTGATGATGAAACATTTTAGTTTCATGTTAGACAGGGACACTATACTAGCAAATGGCGTCAATGTCAACGATTCCAAACAAATTCTGTACTAGCACGTGTTTTGCTAGAAAGGGACAGATGACTCCCTCCCAAATACCTTGAACGCTTATATTTCAGGACTCTACCAGCTGATTTCAATTATTTTTTCGATGTAAGCGTCAGATTCCGTTAAACTCTCCACTTAACCTATTATTTTTTATAATCTAAACACATGCATATTCCCTATTACTTACGGTCCGTAGCACTGTGTCAAGATGAAAAAATCCCGTCTACATTTATAACCCCTAATATTTACCAAGAAATCAGTAACAAAATGCGTTTCTTCAGCCATCTTCAGAAAAATGCGAATAATTTAACACTGCCAAAATGCGCTAGGTCTTTAATACGAAAAAAATATCACAAACAAAATGCTCTAAGACTATTTCAGAATAAATTGCTATATTCAGTCCATTATTTTAATTGCTTATTGCCAGTCCATGAAAAGTTGCCGACATAACCTTTGTAATACGTCTAGCAAATTTAGTCTCAAACAAATAAATTAATTTGATCTAGCATTACCTCTTTACAAGGTTACGTCAGCAGTTGGCATAACCTAGTAACGAGGTGATGCTAGATCAAACGTATTTAATTGTACGGTTTATAATTTGATTGACGCTTTACAATGCTATGTCGTCAACCTGTCAAAAAGAGATCAACGCAATGATAGAGTATCAGTAGCAATTTTTCACTAGCAAAATCCTGTATGACTACTACGAAAAAAGTACGTTACAGAAGAATACTTCGTTGAATAATTTCACTAACCGGTCTTCATTAACAACAATCGTTAGTGCTTAAAATTGAGAGAAAAACATTAACAACGATTTAATTAAATAAATGAACCACTTTACTAAGCCAGTCCAGGGAGTTTAGGCGGGAACACGGAAAAATCATGTCGTTGCATTCTGTTATTTTCTTAAACATGTGTTTTTTTGCGAATTAATGATTAAAAATGGTGGTGTTTTATTCATTGAGTGTTAAATTACATGCACGAGTGTGGGCAAGTGATATAATGTGGTGAAACGTGTCTTTTCGTGTTGTTTTCAAAACTCCGTAGAATCTCATAGTAAAGTCGCCACAACTTTACTAGGGCATGACTTGGACTCGACTTTGACTAATTTCGTGTTACTAACTGTGATTTATGACATATTTGACTTGATTTTAATATAAAAACTTGAAAATTCATCAACTTGACACTGGCAGAATGCACAACGTGCAATAAGGCCGCCACTTGTTCCAATATTTAAGTTTATTAAATTATTTCTGTGCAATACTTGGTGTGAACAATAAAGAGTTAATCAATCAATCAATCAATCAACGTGCGATGCAAATAACCAAGAAAAAAAATATATAAAAGCTAGTCCAGTTCTTAGTTATTAGACTATTTTAGGCCAAGGGCCGTTTATGTGTCTACATAAAACTATGTCAGTTGTCATTAATTCCCGGGGCAAACGAATTTCTTTCTTATTTTGTTTTTTTTACCTATCTATTTCACATATCTATGCAAACGAGTCTAGTCTTGAGTTTGAACACTTGGACAAATAATCTGACTTTTATAAAACATTTTAATAAAATCAGTTCCGCCAAAATCGTAAAATAAGAATTTACGGATAGCTTATAATTATGATTAAGTTTTAGATAGAGTATTTTTATCAAGTGTTATTCATTTCGTAAGAAATAAGTTTCTTGGGTTTCTTTGCAAACAATTTAGGTATAACAATACCTTTTCTTAATCAATTTATAATTTTAATGGGATTGTCTTATTTGTAAATAATCTGTCAAATAACGCATGATTAGCGAAGTAACTGTGTTAATAATACGCTTTAAAAAAAAACAACCGACTTCAACTTCGAATACCTGGATGACATCTTCATATTTTTTTGTTATTTTGATTTAAAAACCAAACTACTGAACCGATTTCGATAATATTTATATGGGAAGTATTACCTACCAAACAAAAAAAGAATCATCAAAATCAGTTCATAATTGGTGGAGTAATCGCGTAACATAAATACAAAAAAATACATACAGACGAATTGAGAACCTCCTTTCTTGAAGTCGGTTGAAAAGAAAATGACAAATCCATGAACAACAATTTATTTTTTATAGTGTAAAACCCTTGTTTGTATTAGAATTAGAGATATCGCAACTATGTGACTCTATTCACCTAGTCGACCCAATAAGGATACCTATATTATAATCTCATGTCATTGGTCGCTGATAACTGGCAAAGGGCAAGTTCATATTGCAGCTAAAATCAGTCTAATCTAACTCCTCCGCGGCGCGCACGTCTCGTTTTCACGCACATTTGATGCATCTAAATTGTTTTGTTAGTTATCTATCTATTCAACATTGACCTAGCTTGCTCAATGAGCTATTTTTAATAGATTTGCTCTTACGATGGTATTTTTTACCACACGGGCGGATTCACGAGCAAGAGCTAGTAAACATTCAGTTAAGGGGTACAATTTAAATGCTTAGATACTTACATTTTAGAGAATGGTCAAGTCTCCAACCAATCACACTGATAGTGATTTCTTTACACATGATATTAAAGCGATTGTGCAAGACATAGCCCTCTTAATTCCAGACCTGACGTATTAGGCAGTTTTACAACTGGCACAAAAGTCTTCTTACTGCAAAAATAATAATTAAAATGTTAACATCCCTAAAATTTAATTTAAATATGACACCAGACAAATGAAAAGACGCGTTTTTAATTTGTTTAACGCGTGTTTTAGCTGGGATAAAATATAAATTCACTGTTGTGACTTGTGATGAGATGAGATGTGACAGAATTCTTAATAATAAATGGTAAAGTGCCTTCGAATAACAGTGGTCCATTAAGGAAATAGGGGCATATGAAAGGACAATAAGAAAGAGGATAGATATACTAAGAAATGGAAAGTAATAGGTAACACCCACTGTACCGGTTCCAATAAGTAACATGTGACAGAATGGGTAAACATAAAGTAGTCGTTAATAATCGTTATCAGAACCAAATGAAACTTGCTACGGTTACTCAATAAATAATCAAATACCAAATAATTTACTTGAACTTGTTTTAGCGTTTCCAGAATTTTACTTTTAATACAACATATTGTGTACCTAGTTAGAAGTACTGAACTACTGAATACTATGACATCTGGCAGTCACACTTGTCAAATAGGTATTATTGTAATCACAAGAGTAGTTTTCACAACATTGTTGATTTCACAACATGAAAATTTAATAAATTGGTGCTAGACAGCGTTGTGTGAAATGACTACCAATATGTATTTATTAATGTTCATCAAAGATTTATAATCGCTTATTTAGTGTTGCTAGAGCCAAAATCTCGAATTGCCGTATTCAGGTACCAAAATAGCCGTGTTTGGAGCATATGGAGCTCTACATTGCCGTAACATTACAAAAAGGAAAAAAAGCCCAAGTGCGTGTAAGTTACAAAGGACTGCCCCAGTAAGGTTCAACGGACTGCAAAGTTCAATTTGTATATGAAAATACAACACAATATACAAAAGAATAGTATGAGTTAGAATTAGAAGTGAAATAACACTACAATTAGGTACTTATGCAATAAAATTGTCGTAGATTCTGCTACAGCAATGGAGATGCTGCCGTATGCAATACATTTTTCGTAATACTTGTCCGATTGCCGTAGAACACAGCTATTACCGTAGCAATGGCAACACGGGCACCCGATGATTCTAATACAGAGACAGCAAATCGGTCGTGACGCTATAGCCTAAATGAGATCATACGTCGGCTTTTTCTACCGCCAGTGTTGCAGCTATGATCGAACCGAGCGGTCTTACGCTTGGCGATGGTAAAAGACCTGATGGTGTGACGCCTTTGTTATAGAAGTTAAGCCATTTCAGCTCCACGTAAGGGACGCGATTTGGGTTGATATTTTGGCGCCACCACATCTTCCTGAGACAGAGCAGGACTAGTTCGGCGGCAAATTTGGCGGAGCAGCACAACGGCGCAAATATGCTAACTTCGGCAGTGGCGACTTATTTAAGTCATTTGGTGTTGAGACATTGGGTTCGTTAGGAACATGCGCTCATCTTATTATTTAAAACGTATCTTAGCACCTGACCAAAATGCTGGCATTTATATGGCCTACGTATATGCATATTAGGCAGTTTTTAGATCGTATTTGTTTTGTTTTCTATAGTTAAAATTAAGGGGCTTGCCCAGTAAAAAAGTTTGGAATTTATAACAAAATTATGATCATTTTAAAGTATTGGACTATTTGATGAGATTTGATCATGGTGTTTTTCGTACCTGCCAAAAGTATAAGGTATAAAGGGGTAAAGCATTACAAGAAAATAATTACTCCATGACATCCCAAGAGGCACGGATGCAGAATTTCACATAAATAATTGTCGACCCCATTTTCTTGTAAAATGTCAATTTATTCGAAAACAAAACAATATGCATCAACAAATATACGCAATCTGAGCTTTAATAAATATAAACATTATATGTATTAATAGACACATTATCTGTAAATAAGAACGAGAAGAGAAACGAATTAACTAGTAAAAATATGGGTAACCTGGAAAACGAAATTAATCACGTGTAATAGGCGAGTAGTTTACGCAAGGGTGTGGTTTCAGACAGGTGGATCTTTTGAAGGTTTTACATTAACTTCTATTTAGGCGATCGCGTGGGGCGGAGCTTGAAGTGCGGATCGTTCTAAATTTAAAACGCGCAGGCCGCAGAGCGCCCTGACCTACTTGCGAGCGGGGCCGCGATGCGGCGAGCGCGTTTGTGCGTGCATACTATACACGACGCGACGGCGCGACGGCAACGTGCGAGCGCCCGCGCAGCGAAATGCTGTGTGTAGACATATGAGTGTGTGAACCGTCGCCATTCCGCGTTTCGCCAGATGCTGCAGAGTTTGCAACATTCTACTGTTTTCGAATTTAAATAAAGAAAACCACTTCGTCGAAGAAATCTTTGTAATACATGCCCAGTTACTTCACGTTTCTGCAATGAAACGTCATGTCCTATTTGTGCTGTAGGTTGCCACATACAAAGAAACAAAGAATATATCTTTGTGTATCACTTACTGGTCGGTAGATACTTATGTTTCTCTTGTTGAAAAACATATTTAACGACATATTTTTTATCATTTAGGCTTTTCTTATACTTTACCAAATGAAAATTCCATGAGAATGTATAATAATCAAAGTCAAATAAAATTTTATGAGAATTTACGAAAATTGTTGCACCGATCAGTTTGTAAAAAATTAACGCAGAGTATTTTTTGCAAATTAACCATACATATAAATATATAGAGGTATATATTATGTGTATATAGATCCAAAATGTGTATCTACTCGTAGGAATCGTCGAATAACCAACGACCTACAGATAAATGCCAAAAATAATCAGTGATTCAATAACCTGCTAATAAAGCCGTATTTCATTCCTTATGTTGCTTTTTTATAAAAACTATAATATCAATCATAGTTAAAAGAATACTTAAATTAAATGTAACTAGGTACGGTTGCATAATCGTTCTAAACGATTTATTGATTACAATGATATTGTAATCAATAAATCCATCGTAATTATGTGCTACGTCCAACATCAACTACAAGCATAATATGTCAGATGACACAATTCACACAAATCGCTGGCTGACCCGAATAGCGCGCGGTTGCGAGAGGCTCGCACCGCCCGACCGACCTGCTGCACCAAGCCTTGTGTAATGCCACTGGGTTGGCTCAACGGCTCTACCCAATCAACAGATATTTTCTTGAGCTCAACACTTTTGAACAAATCTTATTATGATTTTTCAATTTATCACACATTTAACTAAAAAAAATACATTACATGAGGAGAAATCAAAAAGTTTTTAGCTGGAATTGAACTTGAGCTTAAATATTTTCCTCTCCGCCCCAGTATAGAGAATACAATTTTCTACATGATCCATTTAGTTTGATGTATAATTAAATCAGCAGTATGATGCCATAATAATTATAATAAAATGAAGAGACATAATTATATTTAATGTATGAGTTATAAGTTGTAAGTTTTAAGTTGATATTGATTAATGTAACTGGCAATGTGCCGTTATAATTAATTAAATTAATAAATGAGCATTACAGACATCATTAATGATAAACAAGAAAGTTCGGGCAAAACACCAGGAAAGTCGCATTTTCACGAAATAGGTAACTATTTTATAACCTAGTAAATATTCTACAAGCTAACGATGGTACAATATATTGTGAACATACGCGGCCTAGGAAGCGGCCATGCTCATACATGAGTAATAATGGTTCATTACTGTGCGCTATCTAGGTATACATGAAATTACCCACGTGTTACGTAAACGGCTCCCACATCCGTATACAATGAAGTTAAAAAACCGATGTTTGTACATGTGTTTATAGAACCTACAGAAATATCATGTATTTGTAAAAATAACTATTTATTATAATTATAAGAACTGGTTTAGAAATATCTTAAAACTGTGTCTCGGGCAGAATACAGAAAGGAAACAACGAATGCGCAACAGCGAACAAACAGATGGTAAATAAACATGTCGAGATAGTGTCTGGATATTGCTAAATTGTAATTTAAAATTATTCTGCCATACAGAACAGGCACATTATTGTCATATTGATATGATGTGTTAATTCTCTATGATCCAGGCTAGCATATTACGAGGGCGGCACTGAAAATTTCGGGAATCAAGGAAGTGACACTACTATTTAAATAGTACATTATGATACGAGTGTGCTATGTTGGTCATTACACTAGAGGTGGTATTATGCGCGCGAGCCGCAGGCGAGCGCGATAAGGAAGCCGAGAGCGTAATGACTAATAGCACAAGAGTTCCATACGACTGTTTTCGTCACACTTGCGAGGAAAAAACAATTTTTTTTTGATAATAATCAACCACACAGCGAAAACATCAACAAACATTTGCGGAAAATGGCGCCCAAATCAGTAATGCGCGCGCAGGGTGACATTTACTTCAGCGGCATAAGAACTCTTTGTTGGTATTACAAAAAAAGTGTAAGTATTACCCGGCTATATTAAGAGTGCTTCGTACACGTACGTCTAATTGCAGTCACGTACAAACTTGACTTTACCGGGTTATACCTATTATAGTACAAGTGCCGTAATGTAAAGTAAAAAGCACGCGTGTATAATAGCTTGAATTATGAGCCTAAAAGCGATGTAATAAGATCTACTTTACGAGCAAGTGTGATGAAAAATATATTTATTGCTTTTCGAAGTATTCTCCGCGAAATTTGACACATTTTTCCATACGATGGAACCAATCATTGAAGCAACCATTCCATTCGGAAGTTGGGGTCTCCAAAATGGCCGTTTTGTAGGCGTCCACAGCTTCTTCAGGTGATGAAAATCTCTGTCCACGCAATTTATTCTTTATTTTAGGGAAAGTATAGAAATCATTAGGGCTTAGGTCGGGGCTGTACGGCGGATGGTCCAATAATTCTATGTTTTCTTGCTCTAAAAACTCTTTTGTTCTGTGCGCGGTGTGAGAACTCGCATTGTCGTGATGGAGGATGATGCGGCGGTTGCAGTTCTCTTTACGGAGTTCAGAAACGACCTGTGGCAAACAAATGCTAGCATACCATTCTGCATTAACCGTTCTTTGTCCCTCAAGAGGAATAGTCGTAACATGGCCGGTTTTGGAGACAAACGTGGCCACCATTTTTTTTGCAACACTCCGTGAACGAACAATTTTTGTTGGCTTTAACTCATTTTCGAACACCCAAACTCGTGACTGGTTTTTTGTTTCGGGTTCGTACGCGTATATCCAGGATTCGTCACCTGATACGATGTTGTATACAGCATTTGAGGATCCTGCGTGGAATCTTTCGAGAGTTCTGACGCACCAAGTAACGCGAGCCGCTTTTTGCTCTTCACAGAGCGAATGCGGTATCCATCGGGAAAACAACTTTTTTACACCTAATTTTTCATGTAAGATTATTTGTATTTGACTCATGCCAATGTCTAAAGTTGCCTGAATTTCGCGGTATGTCACATGTCGATCTTCCTCAATCAGCTTACGCACAGCATCAACGTTTTCTTGGGTGAATGCAGTTTTTGGACGACCTTGACGGGGATCATCACTGAGCTTGACACGTCCACGTTGAAATTCAGCAAACCAGCGATAAATTGTGGTTTTGGATGGGGCTTTATCACCAAATGCAGAAATCATCCGGTCAACACACTGTTTTTGTGTTAAACCACTTCGAAAGTCATAATAAATCATCGCTCTTGAATTCTCTCGAGTCAATTCCATTTCCTCAACGACAAACAAGTTTGACAAAACCTTGTGACAAGACCGAGAATATTTTTTTAAATAAATAAATGGTATTCGATTTTTAAAACCAAGGAGTTTTCAATTAAAAAGATTTTAATATGACAGAAACAGTGGAAATATTCCATTCCCGATACTTTTAGTGTAGCCCTCGTATTATACCATTGGAGAAGGCGAGCCAAGCGTACTCTGCTAAAAGGTTTTTGGTTAGTGGGTTTGGTCAGGAAAAAAGACCCTGATGAACAAAATAATTACAGAACATCTGATGCTAATATTGAAAAATATATTTAGAAGACAATCAACACAGTACACAGAAAAAAGTGCTTAAACATATATACAGTACACACACAGTACATTTAGTAAAGAGATTATGAATGGCGGTGGCAATCTCATCGACACATTATTCACTGGTATTTGCCAAAATGCTTAGTATGAATCCATAGTTATAAAGATACCTTGAGTCAAGGAAGAAATAGTTTTTGATCATTGTGAATTATTATAATGGTGTATCGTTATAAAAGGCGTACATAAACTACATTTGAAAAATATTCATGAGTGTTTTTTAAGTTACGCATTACCTTGATTGTATAAGGAATTAAGGATACATAATAATACAAGGAATCAATAACTGAAGTAAGAAGTATGGTTATATTTTGATGAAGCCATATTGTTATACAACAAAAGTACGTATTATTATGATTTGAGTGAGACAGATACAGTAATCGAGCTGGGGTTTGAGTATCGGGCGTGCGCCAGTGACTGTTTCGTGCGTTTCGACACAATCGGTCGTAGTCAGTGGGGTACGCTGCGCAAGCGCCATTTCACAAGACGTTCGGTCGACCTGTCGCAACGGACTACCCAAATGTGACCTGAACACGTATCACATTTCTTATCCAAGTCACCTTTGCATACTCAGTAAATTATTTATTATACGCCAATACACACAGGGGATTACTGACAAATCAATAAAATATAATGTTCAACATAAAACAATTTTCTAAGGGTACGTTAAGTTTTCGTGCATTTATAGTATGTCAATTGTCAAGTGAAATTGATTAATTACTATATATTAGATACGTGTATGTACCAGTACATAACTGTTAGCAGATAATATAATGCTGCTTAAAGTCAGAAGTACCTCTGCATGTATAATTCTATACATAATTTTCCATTCGAATCTGTACAAAGCGAGGCGGTCGCTCGCAAGTCTCGCAACGCAACACATAGTCACTGGCGTCACTACACGGACCGATGCCCACTGTATAGTTTCAGTTGTTTAGTGTGCACGCTATCTTACGTCATGTAACCATGTCACTGGAATAAGTTCATCTTGTTACACACATACTAGACTATGCCTACAGCGCCTATGGGTATACTTCCGATATTCTAGTTTTCTCGCATTTCCGAAGGGACTAACGGCTCAGAGTGACACAGACTAATAATCCATAAATATTACGTCACAAGGGGGAAGGGGTCAGCAATGTCTTATATCGTGCGAAAGCTCTTAAGTTTATAATATTTCCAACTCTATATCTTTCTGCTAAGGCTGTTTTAACTAAATAACGTACAAATTCTATTTATATTATTTTTCCAATTTCTACCGAGGCGGAGACGAGTGGAGTCGAGGCCTAATGGAATCGACCAACCACAAAATATGTGATTTTAATTCACCTATTAATGATATAATAATAATGATTTAATGATAAGGCGATTTCTGCATGTCTCCGCTCCGCTCTTCTCTGCAGCTACGCAGCTTCTCTCGTCTCCTCTTCACAAACTCTCTTATATTCGCTTTAGTGGAAACACTCGCCTATTTTCTCACAGCTCTACTTCGTTCATCTCCGTTCGTCTTCGCTTCAGTGGCAACAGTGGCTAGAAGATCAAGAATATTATAATCATATAAGTACGACGAACCTGCGATTTCATTCTGTTTTTTTGGCATTTGACCTAACACTGCCTACTCGTACCCTAAATAAAAAAATATTAAATAAATATCGGTGGACATTTTTCACACAGCGCCATCTAGCCCCAAACTAAGCAAAGTTTGTAAACATTACTAACCCTAACATGTACATATAAATAAATGCATGTACTCAAACGACCTATCTTGGCGTAGTGACTTAAATTATTGTACTTGGCCTACATTGGTTTACCAACACATGAATGTTTGAATGTTAAACAAAATTCACGAAAAAATGTCCTTACCTGGTTCGCATGTATGGAATACTGACTATCCTATAGTTAAAATTCTTTAGAGTCATATCAAGAGTGCCGCCAAACTCTTTGGCGCTGCCGAGGACAAGACAAAATACGCAGAGCTGGCTGCCATCCTTCACTAGTTCGTTAGGCTACATAGGAATACTGGAGAAGATCGTAATAGGAATGACAAAATCCATCTACAATTTTGTAACAAGATTAATTATTATCATAATTAACTAATTGGTTACTCTTAATATACTGCCTTAGTTTCTTTCGGATATTTTTAAATTCTGACCCGAAATCAAAGTGTTAGTAAATCTATGTTGAATTACGATCTCAGATTCAGGAACTACCCTCTTGGATCGTAAGGAAGTTCATATTCAACAGATCTACGTTCAAATTTGTCCAAATGTTCCATCAAATAATAAGAGGTACGGGGTCCCATAATTTAAACTTAGATCAGTTGTTTTCATAAACCGTGAGTTTAATAAAAATTTATAAGATTTTTTATTTTATACAATTAAAATATGCAGCTGTATTTTTCTTCGTTTTCTGAAACCAGCTATTACGATGATCAACTATGGTGAACACGCCTGACCGAATATAGGAGTTGGTTCTCAGCTAGGTCACCGTAAAGAAGAAAAAAATTTTTTTTCGGACAGAATTTCTAGAAATTCTAAATTATTTTATAATTTTTAATAAAATATCCCATAAAGAATCGTATTAGAAAAATATCAAAAAGGAATGTGTAATGGGAAAAATACATGTGTGTTTGATGACTCTTAAACCGACACCGGCTTATTGAGCAGTATTGTACCAAAAGGCCATAAAGGTTTGATGACGTTAGGACTGCTTAAGTATTTGGTTGTTAGCGTCGTAGGGATAGGCGCGACCGTAGGCCGAGTCGCGGCAGATGTTAGATCACAATAAAAACGCGCGCACCAGCTGACTATTTCGGCGCGCTGCCTTGACCCGAATCGAGTGTTTCGACAGAGCGGCCTCGCACACCGGGCCTTTCTATTTTTTAGGCATTACCTGTCGTATTATTACGACACCTCTATAAGCACAGCATAAAAGGGTTTTGGTCTGTGCCGGGCGTCTCCATATCTACACGCCTCCACAATGCAAAAACAGGTTCTGCGTAAATTGTTTCATTGCATTTCTTGAGCTTCTATAGCTAGGGCGATCTTGATCTAAAGGAAACCTTACTAATTAACTTATATTTCACAATGCTATAAATTTATTAATACATTGAAACATTTTTTTTTATTAGTCCTTTTTGTAAATTTTCTTGTTTGGTTCAGTAAGCTCACTAATATGTTATATCTGATATCGATGTTTTAATGCGTATGACATAGTTTTTCTTATAAGATCTTGACACAATTCGGTGGATCATCGCCGGTGTTGATTTATCTCGGTTGTGTAACAAACAGCGTCGCAGGCCGCCGAGCGCCGCAACCACAACTCGTTGAGCTCGCGTTCGTGCGGCAACGCATTCGGAAACGCTCGGTTAACTTCGGCCGTACTCGTACCAGAGAAGAGGGGGCGGCAGGGGTAATGCCAGCCTTGACCAAGTTTCACCGACTCGTCGGTCGGTACAAGGATCGATCCCCACCTCTTCCCGTCCTTTCGGTACATACATTTTTTTATCTCGTTGACACGATTACTTCATTAGACGGCCCTGTCGTCAAGGTCGAATAAAGAGGTATGGTTACAGTTTTTAGACGGAATTCAATATAATATTTACAAAATGAGTATCTAACTGGGTATTTAGTCTTAAGAGGGATTTGAGTGCAACTTCACGACCTCATTATCAAGGTCGACCTTGACCTATCTCTGACAAGTAGGCCGCAGCCGCAAATAACATCAGAACGCGAGGTGAACTCAGTCGTAGGAATCTATTTTTGCACACTAAATATTTGTCACCGATGTTTTTAATTTGTAAAAATGACCTTGACCTTGATCCAGTTTAGTCGTGTAATAATAAAAGACTGACCTCGTTTACTACATTATTGGCTACTAAGCAGTAATGGCATGCTCAATTAGTTCAGTAGCTATCTGATATTAAGTTCACACCAAAACTTATCATTTTTTTATTCGTAGAAGATCAAACTAAAGATGTTCAACTACAAAGTAGAATCGATGACTCAAGAGCTGCTATGTTAAAAGCACGTTCTGCATAGTATGCATTTCACATGGGCGTACCTAAGAGAGGGGGGGGGGGGGCAATTAACACACAGCTCCGGAAGGGAAGACAGCTGCCCCCCAAAGCTACGAAATATACATTTTAATTAATCAATGAAATATAGGTATAGCTAGGTTGCGGTTTATTAAAACAGAAAATTTTGCTTATGGAATCCAAACCACAAAATGGCCCAATTCAAGCGCAAAAGTGAGATTCAAAGATGTTTAAATAATAAATAAAATTAACAATTTTCAAATACTTATCCATTTTAAATTTCGGTCAAATCATTCTTACTCTAGCTAATAGGTTATATTTATATTTATTTGCACTGTTTACAAAAACCACCCCTGCCCCTCTGCGTCTGTCATCGTTCCCGATATTACCTAATGTCACGGCCTTTTTCAAACGAGGCCATATTATGTTTGCGTGTTCTGCAGAGGTTGTACTGCGAGGCCATATATGACAACCGAACGTAGCGAGAATAATGAAACGCTTATTGAAAGCCCGACTTGCACTTTGCTGGTTTTTATTTTTTATTACTTGTTGTTATACTTTAGTTTAGCATATAATTACACCAAATTTGATGCTTTTATTATGCGTTACCGTTTGTACGAGACGAAAAAAAACGCGTTTCATGTTAAGGACCCCACAATTTTTTTTTTATTTGGCTTAGTGCCATCTCTCATCTTTTATCTACCATAGTAACTCATATTCTGAGCAATTTTCACCCAACCACCTATCGCGGTTCGGACTCTTAAAATGTTCTTAGGACTTAACCAAATCTTTATACAATAGTACTTAGTCCTCCTCTGAAAACCCCTATTCCTAGGGCATTTTTCTCATAGTAAACATTAGAGCAGTTTTTGAGAACCAGGTATTTAGTAATGTAACAAATTATAGGTTTACCCAATATGTATTATGCTTCAACGTTTTTTTGTATGAGAATGTAACAAAATAACAAGCAATTTAAAAAAAAACAACCGATGTCAAAGCCATAACGACATGTTTTTTCCAGTTATTTTGATTTAGACACCAAACTATTGACCCGTTATTTTTTAATCTATGGGACCAATCTTACATTATATTCTTTAAAATATAAACAAGATCCAAATCGGTATATAAATAACGGAGTTCTAAGGTAAAAAATATTTAAAGAAATACAACCGAATTGAGACCCTTATCCTTTTTGAAGTCGGTTAAAAATAAATAAGATGTTGTTCTTTGCTACCAATTACAAGAGGTTGGGTAAACTGATCGTGTAATATTTTCAGCCGTGACAAATGCTAAAAGCATGTCTCTTTACAAAAAAAGGAATCATTTCATGAGCGGCTTGGTCTGCAATTCAAGCCGATGGAATTGCACGTAGCAATGCTTGAATCCGTTATGCTTCCCGTCTCGCTTCGACCCTTAGAAAGCCCTATAACTCTATCTTTATCACACAGAGGCGCGTTGGTTACAATAAAAACTGGTTGTTATTTTTAACTCGTGGGTTGGGCAAATCCACTAGTTTCTGAAAGTCCCCTTCCGTTCCAGGGTTCGTTTTGTATTTTACTTACAACTGCTGTATTTAATGTGTGATTTCAATTCATCTGATGGGGTAAATCACAACTTAACGTTATATTTTTAAAACTTTATAATTTACCTTTAAATACTTTATCCGAATTCTAATAAGAAATCTAACCAAAATGTCTTAAACTTATTTGAATATCACAAAATCAGACAATAAATAAACCCAATAATAAAAATTGAGAGAGAAAGAAGCACAATACCAAATCCACTTCGTAGGAGCAGAGTAGGAAACTAAAGATGATTTAACGTCTATAAATTTGGAAATCCAAACAGTGGTCTTATTTTACTAAGTTCCCAAATTGTCTTTAATAGGTAGGTAACTCAAAGTCAATAAAACAATTCAGTTACATGTCCTAAAGAATCAGAACATACATAAATTGTTGTTATCGCGAGGAGCGCCCGCCATTGGAATTTGGAATTCAGCCAGAATCATAAAGAACGACGAGTCCGCGTGCGTTATATGAGGCCGCTGCCCCAAATTTCAGGCCTTAGTTATTTAATATTTATTGAATGGTACCCTACAATAAACCTAAATACTTATATTTGGTTGAATAACATTTGTAACGATGATTACAACTTTGTGTACCACTTAACTTCAGGTATTTAAGTACTAAAGTACGTTTTAAATCAAATATTGTTGTGTGTGTGTTTCAGCCGTGCGAGCCGATCGGATGCGTGGCGGGCGCAACAAATTCGGGCCCATGTACAAACGCGACCGAGCTCGCAAACTGCAAATGATGAGACAAAGACAGATCGCTGTGCAGACGCTACGTGGATCCCTCGGAGACGGCGGAGGCATTGTTCTCGGATTCGCGCAGTACGCTACAGTACCCGTGAAGCAGGAGATCCAGATACCGCAGGTGTCGTCGCTGACGTCATCGCCGGAGTCGTCCCCAGGGCCGGTACTCATGTCGGCGCAGCAGCAGCAAGCCCAGCCGCCGATGCCGCCGACACACGACAAGTGGGAGGCGCACTCGCCGCACTCGGCGTCGCCGGACGCGTTTGCCTTCGACGCGCCATCCAATGCGGCTGCGACGCCCTCTAGCACAGCAGAGGCGACCAGCACAGATCTCCGAGTCTCACCCATGATCCGGGAATTCGTACAAACGATCGATGACCGCGAGTGGCAGAATTCTCTTTTCGGACTCTTGCAGAGCCAAACTTACAATCAGTGTGAGGTCGATCTCTTCGAATTAATGTGCAAAGTGCTGGACCAAAATTTATTCTCGCAAGTGGACTGGGCAAGGAACACCGTTTTCTTTAAGTATCTAAAGGTGAATTTCCAGATAAGTATGAATCCTGTCCCGAATCCCCAAACCCTCAATCCTGGTGTACACCAAATTTAATTGCTCCTGCGATTGTAACGCTTTGCTATATAGTTTGCGCATTGCGAATTTTTTTATAGACTACGAACTACAAAAGATAGTAAGAATTCCGCTGTGATGTGAGTATATGGACGCGTGTGACGCAGCGGGCGACGCGGTGGCTCTGACAATCGATACGCCGCCGCGCCGTACTCCACCAACTGGGTCAAGTTCTCGTGACAAGCGGTAGCGCCGACTGTCGTTGCTATCTGGCTTTTACTATTACAGATACCGAACTAAATAAATGCGTAATATATACAGAATTTATCGGTGAAGCTCCTAAAATTTTAATAAGTAGTAAATTTATTTATACAAAATGTAATTAAACACGTAAAAATCTCGCAATCACTAGTTTTGCCTGTATAAACTCTTCCGAACGACAAAGACAATGATAAAAAAGAACATAGAAGTATTAATTAAGGGAATCAATCTAGTGGGTACTGAAATTAGTGGAGTAGAGCGGCGACGACGGCCACGCCGTGGTCGCCGCACGCTTACGCAAGAGCCGCAGTTAGTCACGTGATCACGCGACGTTGCCATACCGTGCACGTCAGTTTGTCCTTTTCTTCCGCGTAGGATACTAAACTTCTCAACCAGCAATAATTTTTGTTTGTGCTAAAATGACGCGACTTATTTACGATTCATTCTCGGAACTAGGACTACGATGTTGATCTTAGACGATAGAATTTGACTCGCTTGTGACGATCTCCCATTTTTACCTACAAACTCGCTAAAACATAATAGGTCGTACTTGCATATAAAACGTGTTTAGACAAATTAATAACCAAAACGTTAGAATAAAAATGCTCAAATGCATTGATGATGGAAGGGTCTACAAAACGGTCATGGCGACGAAGAGCGAACGTATAGAAAGGGAGGGCTTACGAGACGAGATGTTGATGACCCGAGCTTTCTCCAGACGGATGTGATGTAACGGTGGTGGCGCGGGACGGCAACGCTGCACTTTCGTCGGCGCACTTGACACACTGGCCGTGGCCGAGTAGCCGCGGGAAAGCACTTTTTACCGCGCTGCGTAACCGCCCGCATACACATAACATACATAACACCGCGCGATGAACTTGAGCGGTCGATGACGCGATCCTATCACGGAACGAACGTATCCGATCATTAATAATGCCATTTTAATGCTCGGATTTGATTCGGAAATATATTTAAATCAAAGCGATATCCATTGTTTGATTGCATAAACAATTGAATCTTTTAAATCGATCCAGCTTTTTTTTTTACAAAATATTGTATAAATAAATAAATACTAAGTATACCTAAAACGCGTGTCTGGGGATTGCGTTCGCATTTCAACATTTTTAAGATATGAAATCACTGAGTAAAAATTGCAAACGGTAAACTTGCTAAGAATAACATCACAAAGGTTCAGCAAAAATATCATTTAGACCCAAACTAGTTTTCGTACCGAAAAATGTGATTTTATGTTTTACCCCACTCTTATGCATAAAAACTTGCTTATAAACAAATTTTTACTTTTTTAAACCTTTGCAATGTAATTTTTAGCAACTTTACCGACTGCTATATTTAATAACGACAAATCAGTCATTTTTTATCTTCAAAAATGTCGACATGTGCAATCGAAATAAGGTCGCGCTATATTCTGGACCTTAATATCTCGTAATTGACTAACAGTAACAGGCCGACAAAGTAATGTCTAAGCTGTGATAGAAACAAAAAACTTCATGGGAGTTCCTTTCATAACGTTATTGAGTACTAAAAAAATAGTGCTATAACAAATCAATAATTAAATAGTTAAATTACAAATACATTACTTGAATTAACCTCGCAAACACAAATTTGGCATAAATACAATTTTTGCATTAGCCCGGTAGAACCTTTTGGTGTCCGACTATACGCAGCTTAAACCTTTGGATCTAGACAAAAAAATAATGCTCAAGTGGTTCTTATATAATTTAGAAGACAAGCGTGCTCCAGTCCAGCATACACCTACTTCATTCTTGCAGATGGGAAATCCAAACGGGCACATGGCTGGTTTGAAAAAAAAATGTAACAAGAGCTTAACATACAAAAATCATTTTCATTTAAAAAATTGTGTCCGGTATGTACAAACACGAAAGGAAATTGAAATGGTATCTCGTAATCGTAAACTAGCAAATGGTCCTGTTATTTTATCAAATATAGAAGTAAGTAAAAATAAAAATTAGTAACACACACAAATTACCATTATTAATTTTGAATGTACTATTTATAATGGATTAGATTAATTCAAGAAGAATAAGGAATATCATGATAGATACTAAAACAAAATATTTTTCGCTGTAGTGCAACTTTAAAAGATACCCTGTGTGTCTTCAATGATCACCGCACACGAAAGCTGTTTAAAAAACGATAAAGTTGAAGAAATGGTATGAACCAATATCATGGGCGAGCTAAAATCTCGCATACTTTGCTGGCTTTCTTCATTACCAGTTGCGAAGAATTGCTTGGGTCGCTACGTCAACCTAGTTTGATTTTATGACGAAACAAGAATACGTCGATGTAATGAAAAAGTCCGTCTACATTTAGTGTTGACAGATAATCTAGCCAGACTGAATGGCGAAAGAATTGGTCATTCCCTTTCACTTCAATGTGTTTTTTCTACGTTCTAAGCATAAGTTTTGGTTCGCGTAATATATAAATGCGGAAAATCGCCGTACATTAAATTTTATGCCAACATTAAAGTCTCGAACTGGGTCACCTCAATTGTAACGCGAATTTGTCCTAGATTTCGTACCTTTATTCGTGAGATATAAAATTGTGTGTACAACTCGCCTGTACAAACGTAACCGCAGACTTTTATCTATATCTTCTTTCTGTATAATGTATTTTAATATCAGTATAAGATATTCATTTAGGTATATAGTCAATCCAAGCTTACTTGTCCTTAGCATTTCATATATGAATGTTATAATATTAAAAATAAAGTAACTAGCGATTTTGTAAATTTTTTCATTACAATCACAATCCAAATAAGTCAGAAAAGCATTTCAAATGATAATAGTAAAAGTATTTCTCTTTTTCTGGAATATCATAATGGAAGATATTTTTAATCGAAAATTAAATCTCAAAAAGTTAAAAGCTTTATTGCCAGGCTGTGATTAAAATTTTCAAATCGGTGAGAGGAAGTTAATATTTCGTTGCCTTATTTCAATTCGTAGCTACATTACAAATGTAATTGAATACCAAGATGTAGTTGGTAGATCAAATTGATCTCATCGACCCTATCTCGATCCATCGCATTGAGCAAGCAGTGCGCGGTGGTGTGGTAACAGCTTAGAGCTCTAAAATTCAGTTGTAACATTTCGTAAACGGCAAATTTAACGCGCTCGCGCACCGCCCCGTGTTTTCTAATGCAACTTCACAGAATGTAGGCCAGCGACGACGTCGCACTCGGTCGAGGCTTGCGCCCACTTTAGTAACCGGAATGTTCTGTTGACATTAAGTGAGATAAAAAATATTTTACGACGACGGTACGGCCAACACCCGCAATGAAATAATCGCGCATGAAGTAAACACACCTCCACGGGACATGGCGGGCGGTAAGAGGCGGCGGCGGGGTCGCTCGGTGCGTCATACGTCGCTATCACATCACACTCGGTCAATCTATCGTGTCCCAATTTTTTTAGCCGTCATAGAGTGTTCCTGATAAGGGCTGGAATTGCCGAATGTAACAAGACGAAATTCGAATATTTATCAGCGACGAATATTGACGCAGACTGATATTAATAAAAAGTTAAGCGACTAACTGCTTTAAATTGGACTGTAAACGTGTGCTTTGGTTTAGTTTCGACTCTATGACGGCTGTTAGAATTTTGTTAGGATGCGCTGCGTGCAGTGAGCACCATGCAGTGGTAGCAACGTGCCCTTGACTTGTTCCAGGTGGACGATCAGATGAAGTTACTGCAGCACTCGTGGTCGGATATGCTGGTGCTGGACCATCTGCATCAGCGCATGCACAACGGACTTCCGGATGAGACCACATTGCACAATGGTCAGAAATTCGACCTGCTCTGCCTCGGCTTGCTCGGCGTCCCAGCTCTCGCGGACCACTTCAATGAGCTCCAGAATAAACTTGCCGAGCTCAAGTTTGACATGCCCGATTACATTTGCGTAAAATTTTTGCTGTTGCTAAATCCAGGTTAGTATTTGTTTTATTTAACCACAAATCATCTTTTGCTTCTGTGAGCATGCACCTCCGCGAATGATTTATATTTTGATGTTTTCTGTTTTGTTGTACATTGTCATTACTCGTGTTTTTCGTATTATTTTTTGTAATTGTTTGAAGAGAATTCTTGGGGTTTCAGAGGTGAGAGGCATCGTGAATGTGAAGTGTGTTCGAGACGGTTACCAGACAGTGCAAGCTGCGCTTCTTGACTACACCCTCACGTGCTATCCCTCGATACAGGTAATTACACAAACGCCACCAAAAACAACCGACTTTTCGTTGGTGTATTTCTCTCGCTCTAATTGTTTCTATCTCTTAGCATTTTTTTAAAATTTAGGATATAATCGTTTGTCCACCCCCTGCATGGTGCGTTTAAGGAACTATTCCCGCCCTTCTTGTTCTCGAAAAGTTGAGACTCTTCGTCATTTTGCGCTTTTGACGTATAGTTTTAACCAACATGTATACGCCTGGTATCTGAAAGCCGGTCATCTACGGTGGCAATAAAACTTCCCTACAAGAGAAGGAATATGTTATAATTTCGATAAATCCTACCAGTAGGGACAACTTGGTAGGGATAGGTGTACCAGGTAAAAACAATTTTATACTAATATACATAAATAGAGGCCAGGAGGCATCAATTACCTTAATTACTATACATTTTCCTTTTTACATTATGACTGCAGGCTTAGTAAAAATGTTGCAAACGCGTCAGAGCCGGCAAAGTTAGGCAAGACTTGGCTTTCCAGTTTATGATTTGTAACAGACATGAGCAATAGAAGTATTAGTAGCACCTATTACGTATATACATTCGAAAAAAGTTGAATAGGTACCTACATTTTAATGAATTTTGCAACTAACATGATTTTAGATAATTCAAGTCAGAAACAAGAAGAGACAACATGATTTCATGGCTGATATTTCAAAAATCCGAACAAAGCACTTTGATTTCACAATTATTGTGCGAATCATTAAGTGGGAGAATACGCTGCCCGAGCGGACGCTTGCCAATACAACTACATCCCTTCTCATGCGATATCATTCGATTCTCAGGCAAGCGTGATCCATAGTTGACCGCATCTTTGTACAACATAGAGGCATAGTAATTTGCTTTTGCCTCTATGGCTGTGTATTATGTAAACTTTATCAGCAGGCTATCAAGTACTCTGGATTTGGGTATCCATATTCGAAAAATAAAACCATTAGACAATCAAAATCTAACACAAATCTATTCGTACACGATCCATAAACGAATCTATGCTAGAAAGCACAGTAAACTTCAGGCCGGCGAAAAGTGTCGTGCACGAAAATAGGGCAACACTAACGGTAAATAGCTAAATTAGAGCTGTTACCAATTTTGAATAATTGTAAATGTGCTACTTCATTTAGCTAAATGGGACGTTTTCGTAAAAAGCCTCTCTGATTTTAGGACGATGTGATATAGGATCATGTTACTTTTGAGAAATTGTGGTATGGAGGGAATAACAAAACTTAAATTCACCTTTTTGTAATCAAACATTGCTAGCGTTAATGCAGCCTAAAGCAGTGAATCACTTGACTATGTTTTATTACCCAAAATTCTGGATACTCCTATGCATGCTACGCATGGCAATAGCCATGGACATAATTTTCTTCTATCATCACTATCGTTATAGTCTTGGCTATCTCAATAACTGTTACCAAAAAAAAAAAAAACTTATTAGCTTAACCTTAACCGTGTTGTTTTTTGCTATTTTCAGGATAAATTTGGCAAACTGGTTACGGTAGTGCCGGAGATTCACGCTCTAGCAGCGCGAGGAGAGGAGCATCTGTATCAACGGCACTGCGCGGGCCAAGCCCCCACACAGACCCTCCTTATGGAGATGCTCCACGCCAAGCGCAAGTATGAAACCTTATACTAATCTATACATACAAGCCCTTTATAACACTGTTCCCGCTTCCTAGCTTCCTGAAAGAAACAATTTAGTAATTCTCTATTATACACCTCTATAACAACCTGCCGGCTTCCTTGCTTCCCGAGAGATAAAAGGCTGCGAATTTGGTGACACACTGCTGTGTGTATCTAGTGCTCGTACTTTTCGAGGTCAAAGTGAATAGGTATATTCTTAGTCCATGTGCTTGATCTTCCGACTACATCGCTCACCAGCAGGCGAGTTGCTGGTCAAACGCAGGCTTCTGCGTATAAAATAACTATCAGATTAATTTCTGACCTCTCCGAACTTTAGCCTAAATAAAGAATCCAACTAGAAACGTTGATAACTTGAGAATTGGCACAATTCACAAAAGTGCTGGGGCCACAGAAAATGAAAAAAAGCTAGTAACGTCGAAAAAAGCTAGTAATCCACGGTTGCCATCTGTAACGTCAGCCTTATTAAAAATACTTCACAACGATAATAGATATTAGACGCGGGAATACCTATTCGTACCTAACGTCAGCCTATAAATTAGACACGATAACATAAAACTAAAAAGCCAGCATATTGTAAGGATAGGATATTACTTGTTTAAACAAGTCATAAAAAGAAAAAAAGTGTAGCCGCGGAGTTAAGTGTTAGTTGTTGGTCAACAAATATATTATAGAAATATAAATATACAAATATAGGTATTATATTGCAATGTTCTTGCTCGTTCTAGGCCAAGTGGAGGAGAGATGGTTAACCGGAGTGCCGATCACGCCTCGAACCTAGACAGATTGTATGTTATTATTAATTCTCTATGCAACAATATTTTTATCTAATTTAATTAGCCATCACTATTTTATTTTCAACTGTCACTTTTGTATATACTGCACCCTATTTAAATATAATGTAAATAATGAGAGTTGCCAGAAATCAGTGCTATAAATATCTGAAAAATTATATTAAAAAACTGTGAGGAGTTTGATATCCAATTAATTATCACATAAATGTGGTACTCAGGTACTATTATAGAAAATAATCCTGGCAGCACTCTGTATTATTTTACCTAGCTTTGTAACACTACAATTGTAGAGTGTGCATCATTAGAATCATATATTTATGTTTTACTACCAACATATTATAAATAATTAAACGATCGAAAATCGTTTCTATATTTTTTTAACTTGCACCTTTTTGACATATTTTTAATTAATTTACGTTTATTTTATGCGATACTTGAAATATACATTTAGGAATTCGCTCATTTAATGCACGACAAAACAGTTTGGATACATACTTTTCAAGTAGCGAGTATCTACTAGAAAATTACTATTCATTTCACACGGGAATAAATGTAAAATTTACGTACATTAGTTGTCTCGCCGTAAATAAGCGCGTTCTTGTAGTGCGGGCTTTAAAATATATCTTTTATTTTATTTGTAACATTTAGAGATTGGCTCATTGAATGCAGGGCATTTTTGAAATTTCAACATACTATACCTCGTTCATATGGTAGTAACGATCTACTAATACTATCAAAGTTCCACTCATTTCAACGCGATTAAATATGTAATTTACGTACTCACGTACGTTGTCTCGCTCGCACATTAGCCCTTTTTGTAGTGTATGGATTTCCAAAGAGTTTATTGAAACTGTTTATAATTATAAATTTGTTTGTAAACATTGAAATTTCGGATCAATCTCAGTAGATACAGGGGCCAGATCCACGATGGATCTAGTGAAATTTAATTTTCTCATTAGATCTGTTTTCGAAGATATCACAGAAAATGTATCCATTGAGATGTTTTGTTCCTGATAGATCAATTTTTTTATAGATCAATTTTTTTGTAAATTTTGATGGATCTAGTGTTAAACTTTTTTCCCATAAGATACAGTTTTAAAAGCTGTGGATCTAGTGGGAACTTAACCGTAAACTTACTGGACTATACGATAGTATTACAAATATTCCCTACAGTAAGGAAACGCCTTTGATGTCGTGTGAGACTGCCACTCGCGTAGGTAGGTTTAAGCATTATTAATTAATACTATCACAAGCAGATGTGCAAGGGTTGTCATAAAATCCCAATAATATCAATAATGTGAAAGTTGAGGTGGGTGTTAGTGTTATTGTATGAATGTGTTTATACTTTTCAGCCTGGGAATCACGGGTAAAATTGCAGGGTACAGTATAGTGGAAAATATAAATAAATGTGATTATTATTTTAACCATTTATTTCCAAGCATGTACTTAAGTAACTAATTTACAATTATTAAAAAAAAATATGGCTTTCATAAGCACAACAATTCAAATAACTCCAGCAAATAACTAAGTTATCGTCTAATAAACCGGTACCTACTTGCGACGAAAAAAATCTAATATTTATTGTCAGCGAAACCAGCTGGCTAATGTTCTAAAACCAGCACAAGGAATCTAGAAGAGGTAGAGGCACCTTAACAGTATGAAGATTTTTTTCTGGCGGACTACTTGCTAAACAGTTTGCGAATTATTGTATTTTGCTCAAAAAACGCACGCATTTGTCAGTTTCCGACTTGTTCTGACCGATAACTTTATGGATGGGACTTATTAAAGCCTGTCCAAAACCTTTTCGGCAGATATATGTTATTCAAGCCATTATAGGCAGCGACTGGCATCGCAGTGACTAATAAATATCGGGGGCTCGTTTCACAACATAATCACGGTAAATATTCCGTAAATAATAATAGAACTGTAGTAAACTACTAGCTCGCCCCGAATGAGACCTGGCGATTTTAAATGATGATAGCAGCTATAGCGCGGGCAGCGGGCTACTATTGATATTATATCAATTACCTTAACTTTTCTAAACTTGTCCGAACGTTATTTGACCATTTGTAAGCTGCATTTGAGCATATATGGTCGCGTCATCATTACGAACACTTGTTTTGCGGCGTTTTGGTGATGCCCTTTTTTTAAACCTCCTCAATCGATCACAATTCAGTGAAGTCAGTGATGACTCTTGGTATAAGACGTGTAGTATTTGTAAAAACTGAACTTCAGTTTTGTTTATGTTGTGGTTCCAGCCTTCGGTACAAGTTGTTGGTGCGATGACGTAGCCCATACACACACCAAATTCTGTAATATTGGTCATTCATCCAGTATGTTTGAAAGTATTTAGCAAATTCAGTTAGCTCGTTCTCGATGGCGGATATTTCTCTTTTAATATACTCCCAACAAGTCAACAAGTACACTTTCAGGTAGTAAAGCAAGTTTGCTACACATGGATATTATTCTCCTGTTAGTTTTAGTTAATTTTATGCCAAGGGTTTTCGCTTTACGAAATAGGGCATTTGAAAAATGGAAGTGGCAACCATGAATCTCCACATCCATTTTCGACAGTGCATGCATAACGGCTTTTTCAAAATCAATGGTGACTCTCTTGGGCTGCCAGTTTGGAACCTGGGCTTTAATTAGATTAAATAGAATAGTATAAGCCTCCACGGTTTGGTGAGTCATAAAGACAAACACTAATGGCACTATGTTAGTGCTATTAGAGTCGCTGCCTATATCGGCTTGAATAACGTATATCTGCCGAAAAGGTTTTGGACAGGCTTTATAAGTCCCATCCATAAAGAAATCGGTCAGAAGCTCTAAGCGTATGCGTGCGTCTTTTGAGCAAAATACAATAATTCGCATACTGTTATGCAAGTAGTCCGCCAGCAAAAAAATTTCGTACTGTTGAGGCACTTCTACTTCTTCGGGATTGCTTGTTCTGGTCTTATTAACATTAGCCATCTGGTTTCTCTGACGATAAATACTCGACTTTTTTTCGTCGAATGTCGGTACTGGTTTATTAGACGCTAAATTCCATCCCTTTCTTTCGATAAAACTTAGTGCCTTTTTATACGCGAGGAGCAGGTTCTATTCCACGTATGGCTTCATTACAATAATCACTTATCGTTCCTTCAATTAAATTATGGGTAACATCAGGAACACAGACATCCAGATGAAGTTTCAACTTCATAATGTTTTGACTCTGAAGCAAAAATTATAATGGAGTTAATAAAGAAGCTTCAGGTACTAAAACTTTAGTAAATCAAAATAGGTAAACTTAAATCCCTTCCAGAAAAAATATAATTATCTGCTTTCTGGGCGGGATATCTTACTAGCAAAAAAAAACACTCACCGATCTCACTGAATCCATCGTGGATCCTGGGTCTACTGAGATTAAAGGTCTTAAAGTTACTGATCCAGTACATTTGAGTTTGAATGTTTTATAATTTTCGCAGCGCCAGAGACTGGTACCATTATTGAAATGGACGTGTTTGTGATACCTGTAACCACTGTATAGCAGCACGGTTCCCCGCCGACTTTTAATGAACTTAAACATTCTGAAATTATTGCACTACAGTATATTTTCTATTTATGCAATACCACTGTCAATGTGAAGTTTTGACATTATATTTTTATTATTTACCCATAGAGAAATTTACTATTTGATGTCAAAACAACAATGTAAGGTTCATAGCAAAAATCGTTTGTTAATAATGGATCTACTCAGGAAAAAAAAACTCATTAGATATATCGTGGATCTGTACAATGGATCTAATAAGAAACAAAGTTTTCATTAGATCTACAGATTTCAAAACTGTATCTTATGGGAAAAACATATTTCACTAGATCCATCGTAATTTAAAATAACATAAAGTTGATCTATCGAGAACAAAAAAAATCTCATTAGATACATTTTCTGTGATATCTTCGAAAACAGATCTAATGAGAAAATTAAATTTCACTAGATCCATCGTGGATCTGGCCCCTGTATCTACTGAGATTGATCCGAAATTTTAGCATGTAATTTGGCGGAGGATATATTATTGCAAAGAATTGTTCGATCATCGCCCGATTTAAAGATGACACAGGACTTGTTTTAATACATTTTATATTGAAAGCTAAAGGTAAAACTGTCTTCAAAGATGTGATAATGTGCGACCGAAACAACTGTCATCGCGACCACGAGGCTTGAGCTAGTACTCACTACTTTAAACATTTTTGCAGAGGCAAGAGCTTATTTGTAAAATTGTCAAAGTACATTTACGAGATATAAGCCAAAGCAGGGATTTTACTTAATTTAAAGAAGATTACCTACTACCAAAGTGCGACGTAGTATTAACTTTTACAACTAAAATTTGGAACTACGGAGTATTTACGGTAGGTTTAATATATCTCAACTTTATTAGTTAAACTATTTTTTTAGAAACATACATGCTGAATTCGATAGTTATTACATTCAAAAAGGTTGTTATTTATGTTGTTATTTGAGATATCAAATATACATTTAATAACAAACTAATAATGCTCTTTACGTTGAATGGTCTTAAATTTATCCATGATCATTTATCAAAAGATCGATTGCTTTACTCAGCACCTATTTGTGAAAGGAATCTGTTTAAAAAAATGTTATACTTTTTTATACAATGATAATTAGTTTCTATAAACCTTTAGAGGTTTATAAGCTTTCGCTAGGCAATACGGACAAAGGTCAGAATAAAATAATTCATAAAATTAATAATATTCGAAGACGAAAAAAAACAAAATATGAATATATACTAGATTGGAAATTGAACATTTTCTTTCCTGGACCGAATGTTTTTGCATCATTTTGAAGTTTCTATTATAAGGCAGGCGTTATCTCTTACAATAGGCTAGATGACTGATGTTTAAATCGTTGAAACCAAAAGCCTTGATGAAGAATTTAAGTAAATATAGTAGGGTAATTGAAAACATTATTTAAATCGGTTAATAATGTTCTGATATATGAGCGTTTAAAGTTTTTGTTAGAGACAACTCTGTCCCTTTCCCACAAAACAAAAAATGACGTCACGGCTTACTTGTCAGAATATAATTTATATGGCGTCCTGACAAGTGACGTCACGATTTGCTGTTTCGCTTCTCTGTCTAGCATGATATTAAAATGCTTATAAGTTGCTTATTTTTGATCAGATTTTCATTTTCTTTTCATTAATCAGCTATATTTATGGGCCACATTTGAATAGGACGATAAAAAAAATTCAGTCATCTAGCCTATTAGGGGTAGCGCCTCTTTCGTGTTATTACCTTGTTATCTTATAAATATAATAGTTAATCACGGCCCCTTTGTTATTTTTGGTAGACCAGTCAATATTTTCACGAAAAGTAAACTTTTAAGTAATAATCTTCAACATCGTCAATTATTGAATTTTTATCATGGACGAATACTGGAGCTAATGCTCTTTTTGGTGGTTTTTTTTTGTCATATAAAGCTAGAGTTAATAAATAACCTATAGGGCTGCATCTACAGCCGAATCGTCGCTATCTATCAGGCTGTGGACGGTTCTTTTACCCTTCTATTCTATACATTATAAAAAATATTACCCTTCACTCTTGTGAGGTAAAAATAAAGCAAATTCATTAGGCACGTGTTACCATCGAAAAATCAAAAAATGTGTTGCTACGTAACGTAATCAATTTTATTAGGTGCACGCCGTATCCAGGTCGAAAAAATAGTTCACGCCTCGCTTTGTTATGCACGTGTTTTGGTGAATATTAGACTTAAAGTACAATTTTAATTATATTTCAAGTGGAATGCTCTTTGTGTCAGGTGCGGATTCCTGCCAAGCGACACCATTGAGCCTCATTCGCCAATATAGAGAGTAAGCATCTGCACTATCCTAACAGTGAAATGTAAAACCAATTCGCAGTCACACGCCTTCCTTTGCACTTTAAATTTAAACGAATAGTTGTTCCCCCGAAACTGTAACATCGCGATCCCCATTTCTAAGCCACTTCAGGGCATAGGTTTGGTTTATTTTTATTTTTGCATGTTCTGCTTGGTCATACAATTTCTTGGAGATCGGATGAATCTTACGCAAGTAACATAAACTTACAACAATACAATTTCTTTTCATTGTCTGTTCTAAGACCGAAACAGTTGCCCTTCCGATAATATTATTTCGTTGGACGTACGTTGATCCACTAAAGATAACTAAATAATATCATTAGCGCGTTATTAATTAAAAATAAAAGCGTAACACTTAGTTTGACTGTCATGAAATTATCAACTGAAATTATAAGCAAAGCAAAGCAAAATCTAATGACAAGGTTTCGGATATAGAAGTTAATAAAAGTAAAAAAACAAACTTTATTATGCTGCTTCGTGATAGACAGGTTAGCTAGCGCGTTTGGTCCGATAACATTATATCTGTTTTACCTATATATATATACTCAAACTTATTTTAAACCTATATTAGTAAAAAAGTGTTTTGTCTTCTTTTTTCAAACTCATATCGTAATAGGGTAGATGACTGATGTTTATATCGTTGAAGCAAATAGCTTTGATGACGAATTTAAGTAAATATAATATGTTTATTGAAAAAAATATTTAAATCGGTTATTAATCTTCTGATATATAAGCGTTTAAAGTTTTTGGTAAAGAAAACTCTGCCCCTTTCCCACAAAACAAAAAACATCACGCCTCTATGCGCCATACTTGTCAGAATAGAATTTATATGGCGTACAGAGAAGTGACGTCATAATCTCCTCTCTGTCTAGCCTGATATTAAAATGCTTATAAGTTGCTTATTTTTGATCAGATTTTCATTTTGTTTTCATTAATCAGCTATATTTATGGGCCACATTTTAATATGAAAATAAAAATCATCTAGCCTATTCGAAAGAAATTGACAAAACACTTTTTAACTAAAATAGTTTATAATACGTTTTAGTGTTTTATGCATAAGACTTTAGTTTTAGGTTAGTATACGTTTGATTGAATGTTTACGGCGACTTTAGTATATTTTAGGCTCCTATCGGACACTATAAACAAAAAACGGCGTAGGTGTATGTAAAACCCGGAATCATACCCTTTATTAGGGCAACAATGTCAATTATATACGGTTTATATATAATTATATTATGTCACAATAATATACGGCATCAAAGTAATTACAATATGACGAATAAAATAATCTAAATTCGCGTCTTAAAAAACAATAACTTCAATCAATAGATCTATATCGTGTTTGGTATACAAAGGGGTCAATAAGCACATTTCAAATATAATTAGGTAGGGTATTAACCAAAATTTGGCGTACCGTGAGGAAGTAGTCTGTTTTAGTTATTTAGCTTCTTTCAAATCTTGTTATAATTGGTGAGAGACTAAGCACTTGGTATTCGTATTAGTTGGGTTCGGGGTGGCCTTGCAAGGTATACTTGTTCCTAGCGTCTTTATTCTTGGTTTACGAAGTATTTGATTAATCAGATTAATTTTCCCAACTGTACTGGTAGCAAGAGGTAAATCATAAACCAAAGCGCGCCTTTTTATTTTTTCGGTGATATCCAGAATTGGTCCTATTATATGTAATGGCGTTCTTTTTTTCGGTGATATCCAGAATTGGTCCTATTATATGTAATGGCGTTCTTTTTTTCGGTGATATCCAGAATTGGTCTTATTATATGTAATGGCGTTCGTTTATTAGTCTTATCATGATATATGGCAAATTTCTACAATCGGACCGCGACATAATTGTATTTTGAGGATTATAAAATTACGAATTTATCAAATAGGTGGCGGGAAAAGCTAATTGATTTAATCAATTGTACATACAATTTGAAAATTGGATACGCGAATTCTTACTTCTTGCTTTCTGTGAAGTTTTTATTTTTAGGCTTCAGTGAAAGCATTATTTTGCTTTTTTTGTCGTTAACAGTATGTGTTACCGAAAATGTGTTAAATAATATTTATTCACTATATACAATGCTCTGTACTACTGTGGACTACGATTGTAGCCCGGTTTTAGCAAACAAATTAAACACTCGTTTTATTTCATGTATCCCGTAGGAAATGTATAGAATACCTAGATATTGTATGTTAGAGAGCGTTTGTAAAAATAAAAACAAGTGATAAAATGCAATTTTTACCGGCGGTTTTTGATTTGTCACACAAATAAACTAAATAGCCGTCAATAATTTAATGACATCTATAATTATGGCCGAAAATATATTTAATACACAGGGGTGGGCTTAGTTATTTTTACATTTGCATCAAGTGGACCACCGATTAATTAAATTAGTTATTGAATAACTATTTTTTAAATAATTGATTTGTTGACCATTTTTTAATTTGATTTGGGTTGTAATAGAAAACTTACTGTCATCCCATTGTCCCATATTTTCCACCTGTTATTTTCAACATACCTATTCCCATTCATGTCACCATTAGTAGTTTTACATTGTCAGTTACTATAGTTTGCGATTTCATATTATTATACATCGGCTGCCTATTCTGGGCGTTGTAAATAATATCGAATTTAACACATTTCCGGTAACTTAGAAATCAATCAAATATTTAGTACTGTTACTTTTATTATTATGCCTGTCTATTAACGCCTTTTCTATTTTCAGATCTTGAGCTTCAATGATTGCGAAGAATAAATGATAAAACGCGTACGTACGAAGCGCCCCTGACACTACATCAGATCGTCAAAGTATAAGTTATACAAATCATTACTTATTTAGTTTTAAGTTTATAACTTCGTGTGTTTATTGTTTAAGTTATTGCGCAGAGCGCCGGCGGTGCCGCGCGTGCCTAGTCCGTATACAAATAAAACAAATATTTATCTACCTTAATTCTGTTAACATTTTACAAAAAATATTGTACACCACTCTCGTGTAGCTACAATTAATTTATTTAGCAGTCTTAATCGTTATCATCAAAATTGTTTAAGTACATAACATATACCTTAGGTTTCGTAATCTCCGGTGCGTGAGCAAAGGATATATAACTATACATATTTTAGGAAAGCGTCTGTGATTATAAACGAAGAAATTTGGTGAAAGCTGTTTTTAATGTTAGTTGAGATGAATATTATATGTAGTTTATAATGATTATACTATACAGTGATCGTTAGTTTTATTGCAGTAGCTATGTATGTATGTATATGGTGACCGGCGGGCTATGCCCGGCTATGTATTGTCGTTACTTATTAATGTTAATATTATGGTTCATATTCATTTACTATAAGCTTGTCTTCACCGCATATTGTATGTACGAGGTGTCTTGCTTCTGTGTGTATGCGGTGCGCCAAGGCGTGCGCGGGCGACTGCGAGCCAAACGCGTTTCCCACTCTCACTGCTACATTTTTACGCGACTCTTACATTCATCTTACCGGCTTTAAATTAAAATTAATATTTGAAAATTTTACTTACAATAACGCAAAAAAAACGTACATTCATGAACCCATTAAAAGCTCATTCAGATTCATGAATATACTATTGTTTCCTAATATAATTTAACTGGACGTTACAAATTTAAAATAATCGGCCATACCAGTACAAAAATACTAGTGTAAATACCATAATGTAAGAACATTTGCAGTGATTCAATCTACTTAAAATTGTAATTATGTAAAAATTATCTCAACATACGTGCAAGAAGCCTTAAAAATCCTAGATTTTTAAAGAGATGGGATACTAGCGCCTACCGGCGAAAGGCCGGGCTGGGCAATGTATTTTTATATAAAACATATTTGTCTTTATTAACATATAAAATATGTTAACTGAAAGCACATGTTTTCGTATTTTTCTAAAAAAAAACGAATATAGTAGATTATCTAAAGAAAAGTCTACTTCAAAAGTGGAAATCATTATTCATAATAAAGTTGATAAAATTATTATAAACCTATTAAGAATAATAGTATCTTTGGACTTTAGCGTTGCAAATATGATTTGAAAACGTTTCATGTTTGTGTTAATAAATAGTCAATTGAATGACAGACATGGCCCTCTCTCATGATACTGTGCTCTACGATTCTCCAGCACGGTCCTACCGAAAGGCTGCCGCTTTTATTTAAGCATGTACATATAAAAAAAGCAAACGCCAATACATAATATTTTCACGTAAGATCAGATCAAAGAAACAGATGATATCGCAAGGTGCAAGTTGTGAGATGTTGCAAAATCATCTGTTTCTCTGATCAAAGCGTCACATCTATTTTATTAGTCGATATTGTGATTGAGAGTTTTGTGTTTAATTGAATTGTTTATTTTATCAGATAATATTGCACCAAGTGCAAATATTTAGGAAGTAGTCTGCATCAACGAGTAGTAAATTTTAATTACTTACCTACTATGTGTAATAGCAATTTTTTCATATTTTTATTTAGTAGGGTATTTTCTTCTAAGCTATAACTAAACCAACATAATTATTTCTATATATATATATATATATTATACATACTACCGTCCAGTGGCATGCAGTAATATTACAATCATGACATAAAATTTAAAATATTTCATTAAAAATGTATTGCTGTTAAAAACTTATAGAATATTGTAATTTGTGTAACAAATCTTTTTTATATATAAGTTGTGAGCTATAGACGTAAATATAGGTAGGACAGCTGTTGTAATGAAGGAGTACCTCTAATTTTATTGGTATCAGAATATTATAAAATGTACCTACGTCTAACAGAGTTCCTTAATATACCGCGGTGGTACAATTTTTATGATCCATTATACTACAATGATTTGACCGGCAGAGATATGAATTAAAAAATTCTCATTGTTATTGACTTATAATATACAATATTAATCATTAAATTATCTAATATTAATATTATAATTTCAAAATCTTATGCTATTCAACACTTTAAAATCATATACTTAGTTATACTTATATACTAATAAAATTAATCGATCATGTTTTCATGTAAATAAATAATATGTAGAATCAGTTTTTATTTTATCTGTTTTCAACGTTTAGCGTCTTTCTTGTACGATGTTAGTATATTATAATGATGAAACGTTTACATGTGAAGCTCCGATGTCACTCTTGGAATCTAGAATTACATAATATCACCAGGTATCTATATTGGCGCTCTCGGCGTTCTTTTATGGCCCAATCAATTTAAATGCGACAGGACAAAATATATTTAGTGCGTGCGAACAGTATATCGTTGAAAACCCCGTGATATAATAATTCGCGTGTATGAACCTACATCCTACGAGGAACATATGAGAAAAAACTGGTTAGTCACGCTTCTTGCATAACGTACGAGATTCATGTTGCAAACGGACTAGTAATGCTAATTCGCACTAAAATTGATATAAAACTTTGTAAACAAGAAAGCAATTCCCGACCAAAGGATATATTTCCTGTGAAACATAAGATAACATGAGAATAACAAGCACAGATACACTGTAAAGTGCGCCAGAATTGTGAAAGTCGGTAAAGTTTTCAGAAACGAATGTCGCAAGTGACTATTTGTTGACTGACTGACCAGTCTCTGGTATAGCCACATACACTAGTACAAATGTTTCTTTCTGATGACCCGCTGGTGATGTGTGCTTACATCTAGTTTCTTTAGTTTCCTCGTAAGAGATAGGTTTAGACGGTTCTCACACAGCGACGCGCCTCGTTTGTATAGAAAACAAGCGTGGTACGACATCGCGTCGTCTCGCGCACCGTCATGTGGCGCCGCGTAGTGTGAATACAGCCTTACGCGTTTAGTACCGGTGTCGGGTTCTAAGGAAAACTGGCCGAAGGGAGACTATCCGGAGTCGATGGTAGCTTCACGAGCTTAGGCGCTTTAATGGAAAGCAAAGCTGATCTGTGATGATAGAACCTAGGTACATTAGGTTGAATGGTTATTAGGACAATTTGGCGGTCTTTGGTAGCAAACGTATAACGTAACTTGACAAACGCTGACCTATTATATTTTTTTTGACTTACAACATTACAGGAAATATTTTTGGACGACACACATGTTATTTAAACAACTGTAACATCGTAGTTTAACGCCGTGTTACCTCAGCTTCAAAATCCTTATACTAGTTGTGTGATTTTTATTTTACCAATCATGTTACCATTTTTTACTTAACTAGTATTTTGTACCAGTACACGAGTATTTGTTGAAATATACAGTAATATTTTTATACTGATATTGATCTATTGAAAATCACATTACTAATACAAGGATATGTACGTTTTTCTCGAATATTGACTATGCAGGCTCTTTCATGTTCTTTCGTTAATACAAATAGTATATTACCGAGTATTACAATCTTACGTTAATACAGATAATATATTATTTAGTATTACAATATATGTGTAACTTGTATTATATTTAGTGTATTTTTCGGAATATTGTGTATGTTATATATTGCAGATAACTGTATAGTAATAGCTTAACCAATACGTAACTTTCTTTAGCCATCAAAAAAATATGAACACGTGTGTTTACCCTATCCGTACAACATCATAATGGTAGGCCGCCTCTACACTTGTAACTTTCATTTCATTAGCTCTAAAACTATCTAACAAATGCACATATGCAAAAAAAAACTCATTTCAAACATATTAAAATTACAGTAAACAATACTTCTGTAATCTTCTCAACTTTTCAAAGCACCTCGAAATAGAGAAAAAGACAGTGAGCCAATTTGTGGATATAATTTTTCAACTCTCCTTCACACGTATACATTTCACTTGAGCTACTTTCATAAAATATACATTTGTAAAAGCGGCTTGATATGATAAATGTGTTATCTAAAGAACAAAACATTATCTATTTTCATCGTGTGGGAACATAACGGGAATCAATCGGATTGACAGCGATCCGATGAAACAATGCAATACAATTAACTAATCATAATTACTATAATTACACCCTCTGGCACAGACATTTGTCCATGTGCATTTTGTTGTCACTATCTAAATATAAACGGGATATCTTTTCGTATAATAAAGTTAAGCACAAATAATTTAAACTGAAACATTCGATAAGCCAATCATAAAATGCTATGCTGTGTGATACTTCTCGTTGTAGTGATGTTTGAGACGCGAACACGTGGCATCATACCAGACAACGCTTTTTTTATTATGTTAGGCGTAATGCGTACTCAGAGATATTTTGGTTGTGTGCGGACTTAAGCCCGTGACCATATAGCGCTGTGTAAGTAGCTAAGCTACTGCGTAGTGATAAACTAATGTAAATAATATTATTACAACTCCAAAATATATGAAAGAAAACAGGGTGCCATTAGAAAACTTATGCGGGTAGAATAGATACTGTTCTTTCCCTTCAAATACATCAAGTCCCTAATCAAACATTTATATTTATTGTTTAAGCGAGCAATTGGTCCCGCCAGTTAGGTTTTCGTTTTTTTGGCCCAATTTAAAATTCTGAATAATTTAAACATATCCCAAGTAAAGTAAAGAACATTTACGATTATGTACAACCATGCCCTATAATCGTAATAAAATAACACTGATACATAGTACAGTCGCGGTCTAAAAGTACCTACGAGACTCCGAGCAATACAGTAACGCTTCGATGTGAAGGTGCCAGTGCTAGTTATAGTAATTGTCATCTCAATTTTAATCACTTAACTTTTTCTATTTTAATAAAAAAAACATATTATTTAAGTAAAATTTAATTCGATGTTATATTCATGTAAAATCTAAATCCTACTATTTACGTCTAAGGTTAGATCGATAACGAACGGCGATACGCCGTACGTGTTTATGTAAGTAATATCTATATTTATAAAATAATATGTAATACTTAAGATACACAATGAGTGTTCTATTTAAATGTACATTTTGAGTTCAATTACATTGTAAGTGATAGGTTTAAGGTCATACACGTGCTTAGAAGCGCGCGATGCGTCCGCTCGCTCGACGGGAGCACATTGCGCGCTTTACGGGGCACTGTTAATTCGCTCAGATTCGCTCGCGCAGTGTGTATCATCCTAACTTTCATCGTAGCACTTCATTCCGGAACACTATGTTTCGAGCTGGCTTCTCTAATCGTGAAATCGCATCATCACATTTTTCATTCGACGGTAATTCTACGTATATTCAGCTATGTACTTTAGGGATCGGTTTCGGGGGCGGGGGGAGGCGTGTGTCGCACACATTCCAAAATAACATTGAATCGTAACGCCAAGCGGCTCGGCGTGCCTCGACGTTCGACCACAGCGTTACAGTTTTGTTAACCACTTTGTTGTTCATTAACGATAAGCTAGGTTTAATCTCAATCGATGTTGTCTGTGTATAGTATTCTATCGGTTTAATTTACGTGAGGATGTGAATTTGAGCGAACCGACAGGCCGCTGCCTGAGAGTTCATTCTAGCGATAAATCTAAGTACCTAAGCGATCATTTCTGTTAAACCTAACATTATTTCGCGATCCATGTTAGTTCTACTTTATCAATTGTATATAGATAGGGTGAGGCATAAACAGTTTTCATCTTGAATGGTTATTGTTGAATCTGACAATGTGAGGCAAATACCAATGCAACGTCGAATTTGCTGGTACATAAATGTTTATCACATACCATAGAGTAATTTGGTATTGTACTATGTTATTGTATAAGAAGGCGGTGACGTGGCGACTCGACTGAAGGGGCGGGTGTGCGCTGGACGGGCTACCGGCCCGTCGGACGTAGGCCCGCCCCGTCAGACGGCGTACGCCTCTCACGATGCATTATTCTACTATAAGTACATCATAGTTTAGCCGCGAGGCTCCTTCGAGGCTGCTCCTATTTTAACTGAACTAAGTATTACAAACAAATTAATTTACTTCAAACGCATCACTTACAACATCACTAATCGGGTGACTCGCGCGTCCGACTTATGTGAACACCATTTCTCGTTCTGTTGGAACGGAGCACCTGGCCAGACGAACAGCCTAATACCTCACGTTACGTCGTTACATTATATTGTAATAGTTAATGTTGTCGCTAAATCTTTAAGCTTAATTTAATGTCGACATAATTTTTAGAGGTGTTATTATGTTTTGAACACAATGATCTATTTTAGATGGCATACATAGATACATGTTAGGCGGTGTGTGGTCCGCACACTGCACCGTCGTTGTATTTATTTCTTTGAAGATACTGTTCAGTAAATATTGTGAGAAAGCACCACGAGGCGGCGGCGTGCGTCGCCGTCCGTTACTGTAGAAATAAATGATATTTTCGTTTAAATTATTGTGCCTTTATTTGTACAGTTATAAGAACCTGACCTTTATTATAGGGTGATGTAGGCAAGTGAGGGCTTCAATCAACAACATACTTACACTTATATATACTTATCGTAGTCCTACTGTCTGTAGTACTTGAAAGATATTTGAGGAAGGCGAGCGTATGTCAGCAAATGGACATAGTTATACAAGAGGAATATGCGAGCAGTGTGACGAATGTGCGTAAAATTTAATACAGTTGCTCTTTTTTAAATACTTATCTTTAGAGTGAATAGGTATCTTCTAGGCAGTGCCGTAACTAGGGCGGTGCCAGCGGTGCCCAGGCACAGGGCGCAGAAATCAAGACCAAGACCACGTTTTGAATATCTTTCTTTTCAAGGGCACAGTTAGAGAAGCTCGCACCGGGCGCATAAAAGCACAGAATAAATAATAGTACTACGTACAGAAAGTTAACTCCGCAAAGGAATTGAAATAAATAAGGACTCTATCTACTAGGCAATAAGGTAGCAATTCAACTCGCACAGCGCTGGATACCGCTCGCTATATTCACCTAGATATACCGCTCTCTTTCTATCACGTATGCTTAGTTACGTGCGACGAGGCTAGCGTGCGGGCGGCGAATGACTTCTGCTTTGCATTGTCCAGCCGGACGGAGCGCCGGCCGAACATACCTAAACTGCGGAGTGACACCCCCCCTGATAAAAGGCTAGTTACGACACTGCTTCTAGGTCATGCTTCATCTTCGAACATCGAACATATAATCATCTCTTACCAATGGAGTGGATAGTGAAGCACGGACTAATACGGAAAAAAGAGTAAGTATGTCTTCTATGGCAATGGTAACTCTAACATATCAAAAGTACAGAAAAAATGCGGTACGAGGGCGGCCCTGAAAATTTCGGGAATCAAGGAAGTGACACAACATTACTATTTAAAAATATATTTATTGCTTTTCGAAGTATTCTCCGCGAAATTTGACACATTTTTCCATACGATGGAACCAATCATTGAAGCAACCATTCCATTCGGAAGTTGGGGTCTCCAAAATGGCCGTTTTGTAGGCGTCCACAGCTTCTTCAGGTGATGAAAATCTCTGTCCACGCAATTTATTCTTTATTTTAGGGAAAGTATAGAAATCATTAGGGCTTAGGTCGGGGCTGTACGGCGGATGGTCCAATAATTCTATGTTTTCTTGCTCTAAAAACTCTTTTGTTCTGTGCGCGGTGTGAGAACTCGCATTGTCGTGATGGAGGATGATGCGGCGGTTGCAGTTCTCTTTACGGAGTTCAGAAACGACCTGTGGCAAACAAATGCTAGCATACCATTCTGCATTAACCGTTCTTTGTCTCTCAAGAGGAATAGTCGTAACATGGCCGGTTTTGGAGACAAACGTGGCCACCATTTTTTTTGCAACACTCCGTGAACGAACAATTTTTGTTGACTTTAACTCATTTTCGAACACCCAAACTCGTGACTGGTTTTTTGTTTCGGGTTCGTACGCGTATATCCAGGATTCGTCACCTGATACGATGTTGTATACAGCATTTGAGCATCCTGCGTGGAATCTTTCGAGAGTTCTGACGCAACAAGTAACGCGAGCCGCTTTTTGCTCTTCACAGAGCGAATGCGGTATCCATCGGGAAAACAACTTTTTTACACCTAATTTTTCATGCAAGATTATTTGTATTTGACTCATGCCAATGTCTAAAGTTGCCTGAATTTCGCGGTATGTCACATGTCGATCTTCCTCAATCAGCTTACGCACAGCATCAACGTTTTCTTGGGTGACTGCAGTTTTTGGACGACCTTGACGGGGATCATCACTGAGCTTGACACGTCCACGTTGAAATTCAGCAAACCAGCGATAAATTGTGGTTTTGGATGGGGCTTTATCACCAAATGCAGAAATCATCCGGTCAACACACTGTTTTTGTGTTAAACCACTTCGAAAGTCATAATAAATCATCGCTCTTGAATTTTCTCGAGTCAATTCCATTTTCTCAACGACTAAACAAGTTTGACAAAACCTTGTGACAAGACCGAGAATATTTTTTTAAATAAATAAATGGTATTCGATTTTTAAAACCAAGGAGTTTTCAATTAAAAAGATTTTAATATGACAGAAACAGTGGAAATATTCCATTCCCGATACTTTTAGTGTAGCCCTCGTATACATTTAAAAAAATATATCGAAAATAAAAACTCTAAAATTAAACGCCTGATTCGATTTGTTGAGCAAACACCAACAATGTGTATCAAATTTTGTTTCATCAATTCAATATATACATTTAATATATACGTTACGGCTAAAGTGTGCTTGGACCAGACATTCTGAAGCGTGCCATTGTGTAAAGGGTTGTGCTTGGACCAGACATTCTGAAGCGTGCCATTGTGTAAAGGGTTGTGCTTGGACCAGACATTCTGAAGCGTGCCATTGTGTAAAGGGTTGTGCTTGGACCAGACATTCTGAAGCGTGCCATTGTGTAAAGGGTTGTGCTTGGACCAGACATTCTGAAGCGTGCCATTGTGTAAAGGGTTGTGCTTGGACCAGACATTCTGAAGCGTGCCATTGTGTAAAGGGTTGTGCTTGGACCAGACATTCTGAAGCGTGCCATTGTGTAAAGGGTTGTGCTTGGACCAGACATTCTGAAGCGTGCCATTGTGTAAAGGGTTGTGCTTGGACCAGACATTCTGAAGCGTGCCATTGTGTAAAGTGTTGTACTTGGGCCCGAAATCCTGAAGCGTGTCATTGTGTAAAGGGTTGTGCTTGGACCTTCACAAAGATGCGTGTGCATGTTTGAGCATCCTGGTCGCCTTCTCGGGTGGCAAGCAACTGTATGGGATCACGCCTTAGAGCGTATACCAAGCGAGAAGCCTTTGGCGATTATCTGCCTACTTAATTTCGGCAACTTTTTGAGAGAGTCGAGGAAAACGCTTATGATACACTTTGAAACAAAATCTCATGCACACTAATAAAACAAAACACTGTTCGCATGAACGCACACGAAAACAAACTCACAACATAAACAAAGGGTAAATGATCACTGATCTTTTGGCAGAGGGGTACGCCTTGGCTTGCCACCTCCATTGGTATATGACCGAAGGCTCACGCTGATTCCATGACAGAGGGGCGTGTGGGATGACACGTTCGTAAGCACGTTCGCTTCCTGCCACCTCCCTGTTACAGCAGTCTACTGTGCTGAAGCGGAGGCAAACCTCATGTAAGCCTGCCTGGAGTCAAATTGTGATTTTGTTATATTTGCTGTCGTAACCGCGGGACCGCGGAGTTCCAGACGTAAGGAAGTTTGTACAGGGCCAATGTGAGATCCAGGCTCTACCTGAGATGAGGATGATTCTTGACTCAATAAATTTTTTTGCCCATTCAGCGTAGGACCGCTTGAAATTTTCATGAATGAATAACACATCTAATACTATCAATGTCCTGACTTACTGATTGACTGACTGACAGACAACGCACAGCCTAAACCGCACATAGTCACATATACTTGAAATTTGGAGGGGGTATTTGTCTTAATGCGTAGAGCTAAGAAAGGATTTTTCGAAATTCAACCCTTAAGGGGGTAAAAATGGGTGAAACTCTTTCGTTTTTGAACCTTTAGTCGTGAAAATTAGTATTATATTTTTTTGTCAGGGATGGCTTAATAGGGGCTGAAATGGAGGATGAAATGTTGTAAGGAAAGTTCCTAATTTTTGAAGAATTATTGTCGGCGTATTTTCAAACAAATCAAATCGTATGGACCTCTGGTAGCGACGCGACGCCATCATAGTTTTTAATTATCTGGTTTAAGGCAAATTTCACGTTGAAACAGAAGCTTGTATAGAAGGTGGAAAAAGGAACCGCTCGTGGCTCACTGCCACCTTCGGTGTCGATCATAAAACGGGTGCTGGGAGAACTGACAGAGGCGCTCGGCTCAGCATCCTCTAGGACCCTGCACCCGTGTGCGCCGCACAACCTGGACAATAGGTAAAGTCGGTCCTGGCAATACTTTTGGAGTAGCGGCGATGGTTGAAGAACTTGTAGCACTGAGAGTTGCAAACTTCGGTCTCCCCAATTTGCGCTCGTAATTTCGAACGTGAATTAGCATGTTTACAAATCGTTCATAATTCAATAAAGAACCATCTCCCAGCCTTCGTCCTAACAAAAGAGACAAGATAGAGTGAAACAATAAAATTGCTAGTGAATATTGAAAAGCGGTAAAAAAGCAAAAGCAGCAATTGAAAAAACGGAAGCTATTTTACTTATCATTGAGACAAACTTTTTGAAAAATCCGATTTCCCAATGTTTTTTCCTCATGACAAGTGAACTTATTAGTTCTACAGGGTTCCGCTTATAATTCAAAGCTAAATAAAGCTCTACAACTTCCTTTTCCATGACTTCCCTAGTAGAATGAGTTTTGCAGCTAATATTCTGCTCTAAAGGCGCCTTAAGCTACAATTTCGAATTACCGTTTTATTTTATTCTTTACGGGATATTTACCGTGACTACTTTGTGAAACGAGCATCCGATATTTCGGTGCAATTGCGTGTAATAATAAAACTGTAATTAATAACCGTGATAGTTTAAACATTTCGTACTTTTTTGGAAAAATTGCCATCTTCACTAACTTTGTTCCTTCGAATAGCCTATTATGTTTATAAATCAAGTTAATAAGATCTACCGAATTGTAAATTTAAACCTATACACTTTTAAAGCACCTAGCACCTTACTTTATTTCATGTTATGTTATAAAAATAAAATGTTAATGTTAATCTGTGGTCAACGTTGCTGGTTCACCAGCTACCTAGCTTATTATTAATACTGCTTTAACATAATATTTTGCTATTTACTGTTTGATGACTCTTAAATAAATTTAAAAAAATGTTTGATGAGCTAGTACAATAGAGCAGTGCGCAACGGTGCGATCTATAATTAGCAGTGATAGCATTTATTTGCACGAATATTTGGCACAGAAATGGTTGCACTATGTTGCAACCTTGAACAATTAATGCAAGGCGCGTAAATTTGCCTTGACATAGCGTTCACGTATGAGAGCGTTCGGACTACGTAGGTCAAGATTAAAGTAGATCCTGTACAGTACAAATCTCTTTACAGTATTAATAGTTTTGCATTGAACTTTAGTTTAGTTATGTTCCTAGTTAAGACAGAAAACGGTGCCTGCTGAGGCGCGGAGGATAAGCTATGAATATAATTATTATGTAACAATATTTCAACGATTGTTTTTGATGAAGGTACTTCAGGTACTTACATACCATTAATTCAATTAAACAAAAGATTGTGGTATTACATAGTAATAGGTAATACAGGTAAGATAAATGAAATTTAAAAAAAAAACCTAAATATATTATAAATATTGATAATTATAAAAAAGCGCAAGTTTATTCTGGGTTTGCCTGGTATATACTGACAATTTTATGACTTCTCTGAAATAATTTAAAAACTCGACAACTCGAGATATTCTAGCCGGGACTCGAGAAAAAAGTAAGTCGAGAAATAGTAAAAAAGTTCTTCATAATTATCAGTAAAATGGTATCCTGGAAAATGACCGTCTTCTAGAAATACATCTCTATGTAAAATTGTAGGTAAAGTGAGTATTGTTTTATTTAAAAGTCATATTTAATGCTTTGTCTAAAATAAGTTGATAATTTTGCCAACTCACAGTACGGATGAGGTAGTGTATAATCGGTAATGAACCTATTCGATTATTATTCTCGTATAACTTGGATTCGATTTCGAATATTAGGTTAAAATATTTAGGTATTTTTTCTACTAAATAAATAATTTATTAATTAAGAATATTAATATAAAACCCTCTCTTAACGACTCGTGACTCCGCAGACCAGAAGGACTGTGTTGAAAAAACTCATAGTTTACTGAAAATGAATTTCGTGTGGTAAAATAGTACTTTTTACTCGAAAATGCGTAAAAAAGAGCAAAACAATTTTATGCAGAAGACGGAAAATTATAAAAATAAATATATTTTCCATTACCTAGTCAATTTAAGAAAACCGATTTTAGCGCCACATTTCCGGCACTGCACCCGGACGCGTGACGGCTGACGGGTTACGAAATGAAATCATCAGGTATGTAAGCAATAGTATTATTTTTAATAAATAGGTGATAGATAATTGCAAACAACTTTAATATTTAAAAAAAAACTTTGTTACCCCAATGTACATTTTTATTATTCGATTTATTTTATTTCATAAACGATTATTGATAGTCTGTGGTTGTTCGTTATATGTCGCACTTTACTAAGTGGGCGATACCCGTCAACGAAGTACGAATTGATTGTATTAGATTAATTCGACAAAAGAATACGAAACTTCATGGGCATGAGCTGCCAAAATTATCAACCTAATTTAGACAAAGCATAGTAGTGAAACTCGCTAACGGTACCTAAAAGTGGAATAGCCGCGTCTATGTGTAACGTTTCCCTTGATATCTCATAGACAGAGATTCCACACTGTACAAGTAAAGAATAATAAGAAAAAAGCAAAGAATATCGAATCGTTGCATAAATGATAAGTGGATGTTGTTTATAATACGACGAATGCGCGCGAGTTATTTTTAGATATATTTAGTACCTTCCGTTTTAGAATGCGCAAACTAGTGCAACTAATGCGCAACTTAGTGTTTTTACCTGTTCCATTTAGAACTTTGATGCGTACGCGTACAAAATAAATCAATCGTTCGAAGTTGGGTTTCCGCGGTTTACCATTTCGAAGAGGCGTGAGATTTGTTTCTCGTAATTGTAATATCTACGACGACATTCTAAAAGGTCTAGGCGATAGTGATAGCTTTAATTTAAACGATACCAGAAGCTGGGCGAGCGTTGATGCGGAGATAATGGTATGCAATTGAAGCGCAAATTGCAAACTAGGTCACTAACAAATGCGATGTGCGTATATAAACGCATTTACTGTCAAATAATAAATATATAAATATAATAAATACAAATTAAATAATACGGCAACCAAAGAAAATATAAAGACATTGAGTATATAGGTATATATAAAAGCTAACGAAGCACACACATAAGTTGGTTGCTTAATTGGCTGTCGCAGAAGCGGATCAAAAAGGTAAAAACAAAATTACAATATTCAATATCCCTTTTGGAAGGGTCGTCAAGTAGCGATGAAAATTAACAAATTATTTTGATTCTCACCACCGTAGACTGGGTGGTACTTGTGGCGAGAATTTTCGCGAGTGTGGGAGGGACTGAAGGCCAGGTGTTATGGTTCCTTATAAGAAATTATGCCGAAATGTACATACCAATCCCGAGCCCTTGCAGAAAAGAGGTCCCTAATACCCCAAAGTCAGAGAACGCGCGACGGCGGCAGCGCGGAGGCACAAAAAACGGTTAAACATTTTTCACTACACTTTACTTTTTCTTTTCGGAAACTTTAGGAGTATCCGTGAATGTCGCTCCCGAGTATTGTAAGGTCTTTTAGGGAAATGTCTGGCAAATAGATGGCTTTAAACAATAACTTTCAGTGCGGAGTGCCTACTACTTTGGAATAAAGTTACTCGTCTAGCCGGGCGCCGGCTTACAAACTAGCTACGCCTGCAGTCCAGCGTTTCTCTAATCTACCGCGGATAACACCGCGCGCCACTAAAATCTTCTCGAACGAATAATTACCTCGTAATGCATAACTAAATGTATACACTATACAAGTATTCTTTTGAAGCGCTTTTACTAGTTTCGGGTATGATTCTCAGACGCCAAGGATGCTTCGTTTGCCGTGGGAAACCTTGAGCTTAGTCTTCTGGATTTTTGCCAATGTTTCTGCACTGTAGGTCAGGATTCAGGATAAAGCAGAAAAGCGAAAATAGTGGCACATTTTACCGACTCAATCAAATAGCAACTCTAAGCTAAAGGATAAGGCTAAAATGCTATGTAAGTGACTTGTTGTGACGATGACAGCTGAACGTCGCCGAATCGTACGCATACTGGTGCAAGGTAACAGTTCGAGATGTCCCGCGGCCGGGCGGGTGGTGTGAAATCCTTATATACAGATCAATGCGCTCACCTAAAAACAAGCCTTACGAGGGCTACACTAAAAGTATCGGGAATGGAATATTTCCACTGTTTCTGTCATATTAAAATCTTTTTAATTGAAAACTCCTTGGTTTTAAAAATCGAATACCATTTATTTATTTAAAAAAATATTCTCGGTCTTGTCACAAGGTTTTGTCAAACTTGTTTAGTCGTTGAGAAAATGGAATTGACTCGAGAAAATTCAAGAGCGATGATTTATTATGACTTTCGAAGTGGTTTAACACAAAAACAGTGTGTTGACCGGATGATTTCTGCATTTGGTGATAAAGCCCCATCCAAAACCACAATTTATCGCTGGTTTGCTGAATTTCAACGTGGACGTGTCAAGCTCAGTGATGATCCCCGTCAAGGTCGTCCAAAAACTGCAGTCACCCAAGAAAACGTTGATGCTGTGCGTAAGCTGATTGAGGAAGATCGACATGTGACATACCGCGAAATTCAGGCAACTTTAGACATTGGCATGAGTCAAATACAAATAATCTTGCATGAAAAATTAGGTGTAAAAAAGTTGTTTTCCCGATGGATACCGCATTCGCTCTGTGAAGAGCAAAAAGCGGCTCGCGTTACTTGGTGCGTCAGAACTCTCGAAAGATTCCACGCAGGATCCTCAAATGCTGTATACAACATCGTATCAGGTGACGAATCCTGGATATACGCGTACGAACCCGAAACAAAAAACCAGTCACGAGTTTGGGTGTTCGAAAATGAGTTAAAGCCAACAAAAATTGTTCGTTCACGGAGTGTTGCAAAAAAAATGGTGGCCACGTTTGTCTCCAAAACCGGCCATGTTACGACTATTCCTCTTGAGGGACAAAGAACGGTTAATGCAGAATGGTATGCTAGCATTTGTTTGCCACAGGTCGTTTCTGAACTCCGTAAAGAGAACTGCAACCGCCGCATCATCCTCCATCACGACAATGCGAGTTCTCACACCGCGCACAGAACAAAAGAGTTTTTAGAGCAAGAAAACATAGAATTATTGGACCATCCGCCGTACAGCCCCGACCTAAGCCCTAATGATTTCTATACTTTCCCTAAAATAAAGAATAAATTGCGTGGACAGAGATTTTCATCACCTGAAGAAGCTGTGGACGCCTACAAAACGGCCATTTTGGAGACCCCAACTTCCGAATGGAATGGTTGCTTCAATGATTGGTTCCATCGTATGGAAAAATGTGTCAAATTTCGCGGAGAATACTTCGAAAAGCAATAAATATATTTTTAAATAGTAATGTTGTGTCACTTCCTTGATTCCCGAAATTTTCAGTGCCGCCCTCGTATACTGAGGACCCTGTTGTTCTTTTCGGGGTTGACAGACTCCAGGAGACTCCACACCCGCGCTTCTTTGTGTGTCCGTGAGGAATATCCACAATGAATGGACGGCGCATAGGTCAGGTTTGTCTGGAAGAGGCACGGATGGCGCGTTGGTTATACGCGTTGGTCAGTGTCCCTGTCTCTGGACGGGTTATGGGTATCTATATAAATCTGGTTTATATTTGTACCAAGATTTGTTGCAGCGCTACATTTTAACATCTATTTATTTTTATTTCATTTATTTATTATAGCTTGGCAGAGTAAACATAACTTCCCTAGTTATGTTTACTCTGCCAAGCTATAATAAATAAATGAATGCTCCTATCGCAAATATCGAGAAAGCTTCACTTCATTGGATGACCACTGAAGTGGTTATCCACAGGAGCCAGACCAGATTAGAAAAATAAAACTTTTTGCCAAGCTATAACAACTTTTATGTGCATACAATTTGTTTTGTCTAAAAACCTAGTTTAGATTGGTTACGACAATATTAAGTTCACGATAATCATTAACGTTAGAAAAAATACTACTTAACCATTAATTGTGGGGCTTAACCATTATCAAGGGTAGTTCATCATATGGTATCAAGTTTATTATCGAAACAGACCTAAATTGTAATAGAAAAAGCCCAAATCACTAAAGAGTCGACAGGTTTCAGGCCCCAGACATTATTTCTAACGAGAATAAAATATGTATTTATAGCAGCGTTTATAGCAGCGCGTTTGCAGCGATGAAAACTCGACAAAACCTCGATGCAAAATATCCAATTGTATACAACAAAGGCCGTAGCTTAAAACATTCTTACTAAAAAAAAACATAAAAAAAATTTTTGCTCTTACAAGAGTGAAGATGAAGCAGAGAGACAATGTAAGCAGAACATTATTTATCTTTGATGTTTGTAGTGGTAGGACTCTACTGCAGAGTCCGCCTGGGGAAGTACCACACCTTTGCCAGTTATTCAAGCGCCAAGCAGTCGTGTGCAAGCATTACTGTGTACCGGTTTGAAGGGCAATGTTACCAGAGATATTACTGGGTATGAAGAGATTTATAATATCTCAGGGTGACGAGCGCAGTGCAGTGCGGCGCAGGATTACCATCAGGCGTCTTGTACGACTCGTCAGTTGAAAGAATTTAAAAAAAAAATGTAAAAGAAAGCTTTTAACTTTAAAAGTCCTATAAGAATCAATGTCCTGACTGACTGATTGACAGACAACGCACAGCCTAAACCGCAGGACGTACAGACTTGAGATTTGGAGGGTGTATTTGTCTTGATGTGTTACAGAGGTGTACTAAGAATGGATTTTTCTAAACTCAACAATGTAAAAATTGCTGAACACTTTTATTTGCTTTTGAACTTTTAGTGAAAATAGGGTAGATGACTGATGTTTAAATCGTTGAAACCTATAGCTTCGATAAAGAATTTAAGTAAATATAGTTGGTTTATTGAAAAAATAATTTAAATAGGTTATTTATGTTCTGATATATGAGCGTTTAAAGTTTTTGGTAGAGATACTCTGTCCCTTTCCCACAAAACAACAAATGACGTCACGCCTTACTTGTCAGAATAGAATTGATATGGCGTACAGAGAAGTGACGTCACGATTTGCTGTTTCGCCTCTCTGTCTAGCATGATATTAAAATGCTTATAAGTTGCTTATTTTTGATCAGATTGTCATTTTCTTTTCATTAATCAGCTATATTTATGGGCCACACTTTAATAGGGCAATTAAAAAAAACCAGTCATCTAGCCTATTAGTTCTTGGATAGTTCATTTAAAAAAATTACCTAGTTTCAATATTTTTTGACAGGGTTGACTTAAGAGGGAGAAATGGGAGATCGAACATTCTTTGTTTTTGAAGTTATAATGATTAAAATTGGTACTTGTATTTTCCAAACATCAAATGAAAAAAATATATCTTTGTTGGTCCAGCGGTCCTGACGCTTACCTTATTTGGATAGTTCATTTAAAATAAAATATGCTACTATCAATATTTTTGACAGGTATATACGACTTAAGAAAGGTGAAAAGGCGTTTTGAGTAACGCTTGTCGCTTGGGCAGTTTATAATGAACTAAACTACATAGATGCCGTGCTAGAAAACATAGTGACAGCTATAAAGTATTTTTAGAGTAATTTATCGGAAAACTAGCAAATCTGATAAAAATACGGATTCCATAAAGCTTTTCGTACACACTCAGCTGTCAGATCTGTTCTTAGCTTGGCTCTACTACGTAAGATACAGGGACTCGATTTCCTTATCATACGCATGAGTTTTCGCACACAATATACCGACTTTCGCAAACGATAATCATGCGAAAACTCACTCACATGATTCAAAATTGGAGCCCCAAGTCTAGGAAGGAATTAAAAAGGTAAAGTAAGCTGAAGATACGACATAACTATTAGTTTCAATATTTTAACTACAACATTGCTATAAGTATCACTAAGTACAGCGGCCTTTGCCCAGCATTGGGGCTCCAGAGGCTAGCAACAACAACAAGTATAATTCCATTTAACTACTTTACTATTCTTACGGAGATAACGCAATGCCAGCTATCTAGGTCACCTTGCACATCAATACCTCATAGATCTAGTAAAAAAAGCTGAGGGACGCGCGGTTTGACGTGAACCGCACAAATTAGGTCCACGGACCAAATTGACCTTAGTCACAATCAAACAGGCGCTTGTGTATAACGTTAGGTTCAATTATCGTAGATCAACCTCCTGCTGAAACAATACCTTCCTGTGTTTTCAGAAGACGCACAAATAGTCCAAAAACAGTTTCTCACTAGTCAATACATTAAAACTAATTTATTTAAAAAAAAAAACGATTATGTCATGTAGTTGTTTTAGTCCGATTATGTTAGCTTGACATTAGAGCGTACTTCATCTCCCGTTTTTACTAGATCTATTATTATTATTATTTATTTTAGATCTATTATTATTATTATTTATTTTAGATCGAAAGACTAACAATTATTTCTTAGGACCTGTGTTAATATTACATTCATTTTTGTGACTAGGTTTTTTTTTGTTCCGCGAATCCCTTTATTCAAAGCGTGTTTGAATAAAGGGATTCGCGGAACACGAGTACGAAGCCGAAAGGATTTCGATCAAGACTCTCGGGTATTGTGAACAACTTTTCATATGGCATCGACCCTGAAATTGCCTGAAGGAACAGTCCATAGAGAAACGTTATAAACACTTAACGACATTTCGTTATTTTACAATTACAGAACAGCTGTTTTCGCTCTTCCAATTTGTGAGTCAGTCCGGACCCATGGTCAAAACTTCTGAGAATATTATATAAAATAATAATGTAAGGCAAAAAATTAAGTAAGGTAAGGTACAGTTTTGAAGACCTCGTAAAAAAAATTGGCGATGCATTATGCCTTTAAGACGTGATATTAGAATAATCATAAGGTTTCATAATCTAAACTAAAACAAGAAATCTACCCCAAAAATATTTTATTCAATAGTCAACGTTCTATTCTACATGATTTGGTCCAATATAAAAATAGCACTTACACGCGTTAAGGTTGCATTCTGAGCGAACCATCGAGACGGATGGTTTCTCCGTTGAGCATAGGATTTTCTATTATGCTTTGTACGAGCATCGCGAACTCTTGCGGGTGCCCTAGGCGGGACGGGAATGGGACCGAAGCTTCTAGACTCTTGATAGCGGGCTCCGGTAGTTTCTCCATCATTGGAGTGCGGAATAAACCTACAAACACATAGAATATTGAGTTAAATCACACTAATATCACAGTAGTCACAGTAATATTATAAATGCAAAAGTTTGTTGGTATGTGTATGTTAATAATCTTATATAATAATAAGTTTTAGCCAATCCGAGTTTCACCCAAATCCGTGTCAGCTGTTTTGACGTGAAGAGGCAACAAACACACTCTGCTCATTTAAAACAAGTTTTTACTATTCGCATTTAAAATGTGGACAAACTAACATAACACCAAGTGAGCTGTGGTCAAATTCTTAGTCTTTCAATCATATAAATGTATAACCCGGTCAGAATATCTGTGCACCTCGCTTTATTGTTATTTTTGTTATTATTGTTTTTTAATAACAAACCCTTCATCAATAATAAATTGATTTGAAAAGGTTAATAATTTTTTTTTACCTCCACATTTCTCGAAAAAACTTTTTTTCACACCGTATCCAGACCGCCGATATGACGTCACGAGGTCAGGTGCACAGATATTGTGACCGGGTTGTAACGATGTTAGCGACAAATGCGAAAAGTTGTTCAATATGGTGACATGTATTACTACACTTTTTTGAAACACTTTGCTAAAATCATAACAAAAATGATAACCTGGTGCGATGGTGACAACTCTAATGCCTTGCTTGGCCAGGTCTCGAGCTATGGGAAGGGTCATGCCGACGACACCGGCTTTGGATGCTGAGTACGCTGCTTGTCCGATCTGCAACATTCAACACGCAAGTTAACACCCATACACGTAGCGGAATACAATGCCAACCAGGCTTTTGTACTAAACTGTGGGTTAAACATTACATTTCTCTACACGTGCAGCCTACACTGACAACACGGAGAAAAGATACAGTGCCCTCCGCGTCCAATACAACAACGCGTTCAGGGCGGTGCTGGGGCTGCCCCGGTTCTGCAGCGCTTCGGGCATGTTCGCGGAAGCGCGAACAGATTGTTTCCACGCGACCATGCGCAAGCGAGGTATTATGTCCTTGGTGCGCAGAGTGCGGGTCAGCTCCAATACCGTCGTAGCGATGATTGCGGATAGACTCGATTGTGCTTTCCTTCGGCATTGCTGTAACAGACATGTTGCAGTACCGTTGCCGAAGCGAAAGTACTAATTACCTACTTTTGAAACGACTGTGACTATTGTTAATTATGATTGTTATGACCGACTTTATTTATATAAATGAATTTAATACTAATTGTTATTATTATTATATTTAAAAAAAAAATTTGATTTTGACATTTAATTTGCAATTTATTGAACATCATTATTATTATTAATTATATTTTATTTTAATTGTACTGTTACTGGACATTTTTATTGTATATCTGGACTTATTTTTATTGTTTTTTTTTCTATTTATATGGGTCTCGTTACCTGCAATAAATGAATTTAAATTTTTAAATTTTTAATTATAGCGCTTGCCCACACAAGCAATAATAGACATATATGCCAACAAATGGCCTGTATCTAGTAAAAGTTTATTGATGTATAGCGAGGAGCGAGAAGTAGATACGGAGGTAGAGTAGGGGTAGAGATGATATGTTACTCAAACATTTTATTTTCAAAAAAGAATCTAAATTTTATTGTAAATTTACCGACTGAATCAAACTTAATGGCGGCTGTGAAGTGCGCTGCAAACGAGACTTTGCGATTGTACGCACACCGCGCGCCTAATTTATGCTACTGCGCAGCATCTCGCGCCTAAGTTCACAGCCACCATTAAATTTCAATCAGCCTATAGTATAAGTGAAGTTTAGGTGTAATCCGTTAAGTAATTTGTTCAATACATAATTGGAACTGTAAACTTACCTGCCCATCAAATGCTGCAACGCTGGCCGTGTTAACAATCACACCTCTCTGTCCATCTGAACCCGGCGCATTCTTTCCTATCAAACCGGCCGCCAATCTTATCACATTGAATGTGCCTATTAAGTTCACCTGAAACATTGCATTAATTTATGGTTACCAAAGAATATACCTCACATTTTGATCGAAGACTTCAATTTGTTCTATCGGTAAACAGAAGTCAGAAAACATTACTTGCCTGCCAGAAAACACTGCCTTATAGCTCAGTTGATAGCATGTGTGCCTTCAGAGCTGTAGGGCGTGGGTTCGATCCCCACCCAGGACAAAAAATTATGTGACATATACAATCCTGCGCCGCACTGTGCTGCGCTCGTCATTAGAGATCTATTATTTTTATATATTATTAGATAAATCTCTTCATACCCAGAAATTTCTCTGATAACATTGCCCTTCAAACCGGAACACAGTAATGCTTGCACACTACTGCTTGGCGGGTGAATAGCTGGCAAAGGTGTGGTACTTCCCCAGGCGGACTCTGCAGTAGAGTCCTACCACTACCACGTTCACTACAATTTTTCTGTGTCTGGGTGTAGTTTTATTATTACATCAACAGCCGAAAGACGTCCACTGCTGGGCGAAGGCCTCCCTCATAACAGGAAGGGGTTACCATAATCCCCACGCTTGGCAGGCGGCTTGGGGATCACAGAATGCTCACCACCGTCAACTGAGAGGACGCTGCTACCCGTCCTCCGGTGGCTCTAGATGTAGTTTTAGGACATACCTAGGTCAATGTATTATAAGTCCATATGTATTTACAAAAAATATATGTATATAAGTATTCTCTCAGCTACCTGGTTTCCATAATACAAGCATTGCTTAGTACGGGGCTAGATGGCACTGTGTGAAAAAAATTCTACTAATATTTATTTATGATGCTATATTTAATAATAAGAATAACGTATCTCTGGCGTTGGAGCTCCTAAATAAACCGATTTTGACTGATAATGTTGAAGAATGATAGATAGATAGATACATTCTTTTCTGTGATTGTGAAGGTGACTTGTTCGGGAGTGTGCTTAGTAGACATCGGATTATATGCATTTGCGTATTTCCATATGCAAATGCTTATGCAAATATGCATACTTTCTTGCCATTCGTGCTTATTTTGCTCTAGTGAGCAATCGCTTCTATCAACGGCATAGGTCTAACCCTGCCTCAAGAGTACCTCCAGACATGGCGCCAAATTTTATGTCCTGTGGCATTGATTGGAGGAGTACTGATTTAAACTTAATGGCGGCTGTGAAGTGCGCTGCAAGCCAGACTGTCATCGCACACCTAATTTGTGCTACTGCGCAGCAACTTCACAGCCGCCATTAAGTTTGAATCAGCCTGTAAGTTTTTTACTAAATCAAACTTCCAGAGGTAATTTTCTACTTACAAATTAGTTCTTAGTGACAAACGTCCAAGCTAGCACTAGTATTTTTTTTTGGTGATTTTAAAATTAGTGTTGATTGATGTTTAACATAAAAAACTTTTTTTTTTATTATTATTCTAGCACACCTTGTCTCATTACAGGACAAGGGCATCTCTTCCCTATTTCCATATTTGTCTATTAGGTGCTATGTTGGGCTGGGACAGTCCTTATTTTATGCAAAGTTAATTATACTAGTTATAAGTAAGCATGGAGCTCGATAATAAAGAAAAATTAAAATTGGCATAGTGCATATTATAAAAGCATTATATTTCTTTTATTTTACTACAACTGAGCGGATGAATTTTTAGAACATTGAATAGTAATAGCTGATAATATTATTATATTTGATGTTACAATCAAACATAGCAAATGCAATGTGCATGTGCAATATTCATGTAAATCAAATTAGTAGTTCCAAGGGTACCTCGAACAAACCTACAATTTTCTGCTGTATAAATATTAGTGTTTAAGTAGTCCCAGTACTTATGAAAACAATTAGTGAAGCTTACTCCCTCGCTACAGTTCGGGAGTAAAATACCTCGTATATAATGGGCTATTTTAGCCCCTTGTGTAACAATCTACTATTTTATGCGACCTTGACGTAAAGGTGTAACTCGCATATGACAAACGAAATTGTAGCACCAAGAAGGCTTCACCCTATTTCTACGCAACACTAGATCTGCACTACATTTTTCAGATCTGTGCATTGAATGCAGAAATGTTTGCCCCAAACGTAGGCAGTAGTAATCATGTTCATCCAAGAATCAAAACGGACAATACATTTTGTTAATACACTAATGAAAATACAGAATAAAGCAGGAAAAAAAATGAGGCATATTTGTTACCTCAATAGTTTTCTGGAACATTCCTAAGTCAAAGGGTTGTTCTTTCTTGAAATTGTAAATTCTAGCAGCAGTCGCTACTCCTGCACAGTTTACTGCCACATCAAGCCGGCCGAACTTGTCGAGTGTTGTTTGCAAAGCCGTCTTCACATCATGTTCTGATGTCACCTGGAAATGGAAACTTTTTCCGTTACAGGGCAAGTGCCTTTATTTACTACGATAAATTAATAGATTACGATAAAATACATAAAGGGTTATTCTTTTGGGGTGTACAAAGCCGAAAGGGGGAATGACAATACTTATACTTTGGTCCCAACTCCCCACATTTAAACTTTCAAACTTTGACATTTGTATAATTAATAATAATAATTAATGTATAATAATTAATTAATTTATAATAATTACTTCATTCGTCACTGGGGCTTATTCACATACAAATACATTTAAAGTTAATATCTATGTTTCAGCAATGTTGCAAGAGCTACGATCGTAAGCTGGCTAGAGAATGCAGGTTGTCTCGCCAAAATCATGTCCCGTTGATAATCTTTTTTTTTTAAACTACTTGATATAATGTGGTAAATTTTTAAGGCTTTAGTTGACAGGTCTAAACTAATTAAAATATCACTGTCTCTTTTTTATCAGACATGTTAGCTAAGGACAGCAATACTTTAGTTTAGTCCTGTCACCTACAAAATCAACCACTAATGTGGTATATGTGCTACATACAGTATGTAACAGTTATACTATTTAATTTGATGACAATAAATCTTTAATGTCATACACACTTTATAATATGAACGTGAAATATTAATCTTAATACTTGAAATGCAATTCTGTACGCTGCTGCCAGTGTATACTCAAGCCATCCAAACGCCTTGAAGTATAGTTTTGTGGCCTTGGATTACTGACATAGTTGCTCCAGTAGCATGTTACATTGTTTTTCGCTAGGTTCACTTTACATTCAAGTGATTAGGAAACCATTTTGTCTTACAACATCGGTGACACACGAGCCAGTGGCCCACTTGGTGTAAAGTGGTAACCGCTGCCCATACATGGCTTTGTGCTCTTAGCTTTAAAAAGTATCTACAGCACGATTACGGATTCGAGTTTTCGCGTTTAGTCAGTTGGGCCAGAGGCACATTTTTTCCCCAACTCATCAATCCGATGAACTAAAAGTAACAACAACCACACAACCTGCTGAGCATAGTAGTTGTGCTTTGGGTCAGGAAAGTTAAAACCCAGTTATAAGCCACTGCATATGATAGGTGTTTTTTTTACTGTACAGCATTTCCACACGTGATCTATTACGAGGTCTGTAAAACGAAATTAATTAAAGGTCACTTATTAAATAGTAGTAAGCAGCGAACTGAGACCTCGCGACCCCCATTTCTTCCAAGCCCCTTTAGTAATTTCGCTCAAAGTCGAACTTTAAATTTGAATTTCCACAAACTATTTGCTTATTTCTTTTTTAAAGATCGCATCTTCGTGTCACAAGTTATCGTCAAACAAATATTAAGGGTGTTTTTTACGGGTATAGAACTTTAAGTTGGCAACACTTTTTTAACTGGCGGCCATTTTGAGTGTGTGAGCGCGCATGTGGTGTGCGTGTGGTGGGTGGGGGAGTATGTGGAGGTGCAAGTGTGTGTTCGTGTATTGTGAGATTACTATTCCACTCTTATTAGTAGTTTTTCCATAAGATTCGTAGTCAGACTGTTTTAACCACTCGTTAGTGTATGCTTTAAGTTTGCACTTTTTTTAAGGTCTTTTTTTATAGTAGAAGAGTTTATTGTAAAATATTGGTGCCATATGGTTATAGTGCCTCCATGATAATGCACATTTGTAGCCTGGGACAAATTTGCTGATATTTGTTACCGACTTTTTCGTTCATCAATTGAACAACCATGATATGCAGGAGCTGTGGTTTCACCAAGACGGCGCATAATAAAATCTGCAATAAATATCTGTATCTGACATGTCACACAGCTCGTGTTTCGGACCCGTGAATTGGCCTTCAAGATCGTGCCATTTAAAGCCGCTTGACTTTTTCTGTGGGGATATGTGAAGTCGCTAGTTTACGTCGATAAATCCGAAACGATTGACCACTTGGAGGACGACATTCGCCGCGATATTGCCGCTATACGGCCACAAATGTTGGAAAAAGTCATCGAAAATTGGACCTCCAGATTAGACTCCGAGCCAGCCGTAGCGATCACATGCCAGCAATCATATTTAAATTATATTGCCACAAGATTATCTTTCGAATAAATTAAATTACATATCAATTTAAAAAAAATCATCTGTTTTATTACATTTCAAGGTGTATACCTCTAAAAAAAACATCCTTTACATACAAACATACAATATTTGTATCATGTTAGCTGAGGTAAAAAATGTCCTGCCAATCATTCTCATTGGTTGATTGTGTGAAGCCATGAAGCCAGTGCCGTCTGTAGTATTATGTATTATATCATTTTATTATATATTATTATTCCCTTATTTATTTTCTTAAATCTAAGTTTTTTACAATATAAATTAATAAACATAAATATTATAAAAAACCTAAACCTAGAGTGCCGCCGCCAGCGGGGCAGGGCTCAAGCTGCCGGTGGTTAGGGCTGCAGAGTGAGGAACCTCCTGACAATGGTGCTGTGTCAAGGATAACTGCCTTTGACCCAACCATCTAACGAGAGCCTCTTGAGATGTTGGTCGAGGCTCTTTGCAATAATAATAATAATAATTATTATTATTATGTATGTAGTATTCAATAAACTTATCCACAATAATGTTTATATAGAACACCTTTGGCTTAATTCTACCCATACATGTAACCATATAGAAAGGAGAAGGCATTGGCTGATCCCATGCTACGTGCAACCAACCTCTGCTACCAATACAAGTATTATAATTGTATTCGACAGTGCACAACCAAGCCTGGAAAAACATAGCATAAAGGCATACAATTATATATATTACTAGCTGATACCCGCTACTTCGTACGCATAGAGCTCGGCCTTCGGTCTCACTACTATGACCCGCTCCACGAACACAACATTTCATCCAAATCAGTCCAGCCATTTACACACCGTTTATACCATCCCTGGACTACAACAAACATTTTAAAACCATAATCAGCTAAACCGGCACAGCCGTTCTCGAGTTTTAGCGAGACAAACAAACAGCAACTGATTTATATATATAAAGAAGAAGATAGAATATATATCATACATATTAATTGTTTAATCGCTACTCATACATTTCATTGACAGCACAAATAACGAACATAATTATATATTTCAAAATTATATGGCGACTATATACTAAATAAATCATAATCAAAATTAATAATACTTCGTCTTGTGTGACGGCTTTTATATAGGCAGAGAAATATGACTCACATCAATTGGTACAAAAGCAACATTTTGTCCCAGTTGCTTGGCAGTTTCTTGACCAGTGCTGGATGGCAAATCACAGATGACAACTCGCCCCCCTTGTTTTATTAGATGTTCCGCCGTCGCCCGTCCGAGGCCCGATGCGCCTCCAGTTACAATAGCTACCAGACCCTGAAATATTCAAGTTATATTTATTTTATTGAAACTAGACGTTGTTTGACTAGGGACACAAAAATTTAATAAAATAATAGAAAAAAACAAACAGAAATTTTAAAAATAAAAATTAAAAAGTTATTTAATACTTTACGCTTAGACATTAAAGTCCCCATTTATCTAGTCCCCACAAATATCGATAGACAACACAGTTACACAGCCCAGAATAATAGTGAGTACTTTTAGATTACACTTGAATAAATCAAATAATAGTCAAGCAAAATAATGATCAACCGTATTAGTATAGCAGAAAAACAAAACGTGAAATGTATACCTACGACAAAATTAAATGACAATGGTGAATTGATTAGTATAGTAAATGAATGAAGGCATGGTTATGAATTCAACTGTGAATGGAAGGAATGAATTCGAGCAAAGATCGATGTATTGTTTTAAAAGGTAAGGTCGCAAGTTTTAAATGGGTAATTTCTAAGTTTACCCATTTAAAACTTACTTTCTTATTCGATACGATACCTGCCAAAAAGTACTCATTGAGTCATCGTCAGCCATAAAACGTCCACTGCTACACGAAGGCCTCCCCCTTTATAGAGGGGTGATGCCACAATCCCCACGCTTGGCAGGCGGCTTGGGGATCGCAGAATGGCCACCACCGTTAACCAAGAGGACGCTGCTGCCCGTCCCCCGGTGGGTCTGGTTGCAGTTTAAGGACATACCCAGGTCCTCATACTCATTGAGTAAAAGTATCGAAAGCATAGTATCGAGTACAAAAGTATCGGTATCGAATGGAAATGTACTCGATACCACAAAGTATAGATACTTTTTTCTTGTCCCTAGTTTTGACAGTTAGTAATAGGAGCAGAGGCTGATCAAGCACGATTTTCTATTGTAAAAACAAGTGCTGTATGGGTTCTTTTACTGATGATAATACTTGAATGTAGCTAACACAACTAGCAGCTAGTAGGGATATTAATTTTACTAAAAATCTAAAGGCTTACCGTCTTATACCAAAACACATAAAAACAATAACACTATAATCTATTTAGAATTCTAATAAAAAGAAGACAAAACACTTTTCAACTAAAATAGGTGTTCAACTAAAATGAGGTACATTGCCATTGCCTGTTTGAACCTCGAAAGTGACTGGAAAGTTATATGGTGTATTTGGTGGTAGTCTTCGTGTTTGACCATAGCTCACCGGATGTTTCGTGAAGGTAACGTCGAAGATGAAAAATTATGATGGTTGTGATGGTAAACAGACCCTATATTATATAGGTTAGGTTCATTTAATAAGGTTTACGTGTTGAATAGTTAAGTGTACTCACCTTCAGCATAATTCTATTATAGTAAATCGCTTATTTACACAGGTTCACAACTTCACAAACTGCGACAAGCGTTTCTCTTTGGCGACTACCCAACCTTTTATGTATAATGTACTCTATGCTTTTAACCTTATCACCCTTTATGTTAAGCGAGCAAGTATTCAAGGTAATTACGCAATTAAATGATAAGGAATAAAGATAATTTCTTGATAGTGTCAACTCATACCTATTACCTCTGAATAGGCGTTATTTAGATAATTCCTATGGAAAAAAGATTTTTTCCTTAGTCTGAGGATAATTCACAAAACAAATTGCAACATTCATTTCTTTTATGATTTTTGATTTTATTTTTTCATAGTGTTTGGCATCGCACGTTGTGCATTCTGCCAGTGTCAAGTTTATGAATTTTCAAGTTTATTTTATTAAAATCAAGTCAAATATGTAATTAAATCACAGTCAGTCACACGAAATCAGTCATAGTCGAGTCCAAGTCATGCCCTAGTAAAGTTGTGGCAACTTTACTATGAGCTTCTACGGAGTTTTGAAAACAACACGAAAAGACATGTTTCACCACATTATATCACTTGCCCACACTCGTGCATGTAATTCAACACTCAATGAATAAAACACCACCATTTTTAATCATTAATTCGCGAAAAAACACAAGTTTAAGAAAATAATAGAATGCAACGACATGATTTTTCCGTGTTCCCGCCAAAACTCCTTCATTTGATTCCATCCAATCCAATGCAAACTATGCAAAGAGAATTTAACACTACGTTAATCCAATGCATGTCATACGCTGCGTTGCCTAATGCGCTAAACGTGATAATATCTAAAATCCGACCAAAGTCACAATTATTACTCGATCAAATCAAAGGCCTTATATTTTGTGATTATTAAATTTGGTCGGATTCGCGATATTATCACTAACCTGCTTTTAGCGCATTACGGAACACAGCAATAGTTCATTTCATGGAGATAATAAACACTAACCAAAGCAAGATTGATTTTTTCTTCTTTCCTCCTAAGAGGATTATGGCATTGCACTCTGTGCACACTGTGCATTATCCAGTGTCAAGTATTTATAAAATTCAGTGTTAAGTGTATTTTTAAGATTTTTTTACTAAAATCAAGTCAAGTTGTGGCGACTTTACTATGAGCTTCTACAGAGTTTTGAAAACAACACGAATATACATTTTTCACCACATTATATCACTTGCCCACACTCGGGCATGTAATTCAACACTCAATGAATAAAACACCACCATGTTTAATCATTAATTCGCGAAAAAACACAAGTTTAAGAAAATAATAGAATGCAACGACATGATTTTTCCGTGTTTCCGCCAAAACTCGGATACAAAGTAGCGATGGGTCAACTCGGTTTAGCAACTCGAGTTAACTCGAGCTGAGACTATTTCGACACAACTCTAGTTGACTTTGTTTGACCTCGAGTGATCTCGAGTTGAGGCTATTTCGACACAACTCGAGTTGACTTTGTTCGATCTCGAGTGAACTCGAGTTGCCTACGCGCCCCGTGGCCGCCGTTACGTTGTTTTGCTGTCAAACTAACATAATATTTAGAAAATCACGTAGCGCTCGTGGCGTAGCTTATGTAGGTGATTCTAAACGATCAATGATGTTAAGCAACAGACGGTCTGGTCAGTCATCGGATGGGTAACTGTGAGTGGCATTTATTTCTGAGCGCTACCGTCACTGGAGAAAACCTAAGAGTAGCACCTTCGTTTTTCTGTGGCTACCGTGGACCGGAAGACACGTTAAATTGTTGATCCCGGTTGTTTGTTCTAGTTTCTATAATAACAACCTTCAGCCATGTCAGAGGCCTTCGGGCTGCACATTAACTTCCATATGTCATCACTGGCAACACATACTGGTTAAAAACGCTTATCTTTAGACACTGCGGGATTTTGGACGAGAAGATATTACGCAATTTTCTGAACGCTGCCCATCCGAGTTGGATTCTTTGGGCGACCTCTTTATCGAAGTTGGCCCTACCTAACTGAACTACTACCTAACTATTGTAGTAGTCAACAACTGCGAGAGTATCGTTCCCAACGACAACCGGGACAACGGGCACAACATGGACATTGGACATGATCTTTGTCTTGTCCGTGTTCATTTTATACCCACCTCTTGAGAAACGTTACTGATGTCGCTGAGCATAGTATTGAGGCCCTCCAGCGATTGCTAGCTGCCATGATGACTATATCATCGGCAAAGCAAAGTGAGTGATGTATTCGCCATTAATGTTGATACCGAATCCGTTCCAATCCAAGAGCTTGAAAACTTCCTCCAATGCGTTCGTGAACAGTTTCGGAGAAATAGCGTCTCCCTGTCTCACGCCTTCCTGCAAATGGATTGGTTTCGCGGTCTCGTCCTGCAATCGCATTGACATTGGGGTGTTTCTATACAAATACTTCAGCGCTTCGATATACCCATACTCGACGTGAATTCTAGCCTCCCGAACAAGCCGGTTTCCGGAAAGGCTTTGGCACCATGGACCACATCTACACGCTCCACCAGATTATACAGAAGACTGAGGAGTATAATTGGCCGTTATGTCTTCGTTTACGTTTGTGAAAAAAAAAGTTTCTATCTTCGTTAAACTAAAGCACAAGAATTAGTTTTGTTTTCGAAAATTAAGTCTAATGGTAAATATGCAACCTTCCGTGGCCCACGTGGAAGTCCCTTAATCGAATCCGGACCCAAGTGGGCCGCTGCAGGAGTAACTTGGCCAAGTGGGGATACTTGCGGCCTTACAAAAACTTCTCAACCGTTAGTCACTGCTTCAGATGCTCTGCCATCTTCTCTCTGACTTGAAGTTGCACGTGCTAGAAAAGGACAGAGAAGTTTAAGCAGTGACTAAGGTAGAAAAGTTTTTTAAGTTGAGGCTGTTGGACACCGAGAGAGGACAGTGCGACTGCGGAGCCCCTGCACAGACCATGTCGCACCTACTGTCGTGTCCTCGGTGCCCGAGTTCCTGTACCTTAGAAGACCTAAATAAGGCCACTCCTTGCGGAATGGTAGTGGCCACTGGGAGAAAATAGTATAACTTGCTTTTTTTTTCTCCTTTCGAATAATAATTATTGGAATATTGACTTGACGAAGAGAAGATTATGGTAAATCAGTAAATTATCTAGGATAATACAAATGCATATTCCTATTGGTGGTACCTATAGGCAATATTTATGTACAGTGAAAATAATACGTGTCCATTGCTTCGTACAATGTGCATATAATAATGACCGTTCATTATTTATTTATTTTGATGGTTATTGACTCCCAATCAGCGTTGCCAATGCCTGTTTTCTTAATTCCCCGAAAATTAAAGCGAAATTAATATGAAATTCAAGCAGTTTAAATATTCACCAGTATTTACAGTTTAGATATTCTCCCCCAATATTTATTTATTATTATTTTATTGATTTTTACTCAGGCTTTTGTGCCATACCTTTAAAAACTTTTTTTTTGTTGGTGTAAATTTGTAAATACCACTAAAGACACTAATAGTTATTTATGGTGTCTCTGTGTTGTATATTTAAATTTAATAAATTAATTTAATTTAAGTTTCTGTTTGCTGTTTTGATATTATTTAAGTCACTGAACTTCCCCTCCGCGGCTGCTGTGGCAAATGGAAGCACGAGTAATTACCGGATCGCAACTTTTAGATTTGGAAACAATAATCCTATCTGGCGGGATTTTTAGAGCTGTACCCTTAGTACAAGATTTGACAAAACGGAAACTATGATAGTTTTCGAGTTAACGCAAAACCAACAGTTTTCAATCAATTCGGTAGTATGAGCGTCAAAAGTTTACACGATATAACACTTTCCCACGGTAGATTTCGTGTACATATTTTTGGGGGTCCCCGACGTTTTATATAATTTCAGTTCATCGAACAACGTTTCGTATATTTTTAGTTCACATAATTTTTGGTTCAAATAACATTTTTGTTTGATATAACAACGGTTGCGCTCATGTTCAAATGGTTTATTTGATATAATATTCGTTTGGTGTGATTTTTGATTTATCTAATCCTATTTCATATACCCAAATTGAGTTGATTAGGTTCAAAAACGTGCATGAACAGGTCCGAATCAGAGCACCCCGACTCCGCCTAGGCTTGTCGTCCCTACTCCTAGAGCGTATATATAGAACGCGGGAGCCAGAAGCTCAAGGGAGGTCCTGAGAGGAGCGAGCCATACGAGGCAGAGTAGAGCGAAGAGGGCAGGCGGTGAGCGAAGCGAGCCGGCGATAGTAATCGCTCCGTAGCGTAACGAAGGCCGAGTGTGGCGAAGCGTGAACTCAGGGGTGACAGGGGGGGGCTTCTGGCGGGAGCCTACCCGGAGTATCTCCTCCACTGACAGAACCGAGTCAGGTGACATGCGTCAGTTAAATATTAGGTCAAGTATAATTTTTAGAAATGAATATTCGGTCAAACAATATTATACAAAGTGAATGAACAATTATGTGAAATGAATTTATATAAAATGAATGATTATGCAAAATAAAATTATAGTTAATAAAATATTAGATGAAATGAATAATTATGCGAACTGATTTTATATGAACTGAAATTATATCAAGTGAAATTATAGGAAACGTTGTTATACGAAACAAGGGAGAACCATTTTTGGGATGTCTACAACATACGGGTGGACGTACTGTGCTGATTTTCTACTACTGGCCGTTAGCGTTGCCAATTTTTTAACTTAAAATATCAAATCTCATATTCCCCACATTCCCCGCACAGAACCAATCCCCACAGTATTCCCCACACGAGTCCGGATTCCCCGAAATTTGGGGAATTCCCCTCAAATTGGCAACGCTGCTCCCAATGCGCAGTTCGTTCGTTGTCCATCGCGTGAACGAATTTGTCTCGGCACGTCATTCATTCATTCGTTTTCGTCGTTTGCTTTGCAGTCGTTTCGTTCATTCGATTTGGCTGGCCGACATCGCGGAACGATAAATTTTCTTGCAATCTGCTAATTTTTGCCATCGAAATACTACATTTATAAAAATACAACATGCCTAATCAAGTGTTAACTATAGAACCACAAAATGAGCTCAAATTTAAGGGTAAGTGTCTTATAATTTTTTAATGTTAAAGCTAGAACCGCATTGAAACTTGGGCACCATACGTCGTGAGCTAGCCGCTGACAAATGGAGTTTCTATTTCCAGATATCGGCGTTTTGTCAGGGTGCGGTTTTTTACATTTTCCTTAATGCTTGTTATTGCAAATTATAATATTTCGTTACCACGTACGTGATCGGCGACGAATACGTAACGATTTCATGCAATGGGTACAGCTAATATATCTATGTACCTACTTAGTACCGTGGAAAAATGAAAATGAGCAAGTACCTACTTTAATCTTCAATTGTCTTGGTATAGTCCGAATGTAAATGCATTTCGTGCTGTCGCTAGATACAAAACTACCATACGAACTTAGATAATAAAAAAAGCTACATAGCAAAGATTAATGTACATAAATATGTACTTACCTATATTATTAGTGTTTGTGGTAGTATATTAGAAGTGAAGACGCAAATACCCTGCTATGTTATAAATTGACAATAAAACTTTTATTTAATTGTAGGTAGGTATATTACCATGATGAAGTTTAATAATATCTCTGACAGAAAATAATCTTTTTTAATGCCAGGGCCTTAACTAAGGAATACTATCCAGTCTCATTCAAATGTTGTCCAGGATTCTTAATAGGTAGAAGTTATATACCTAAACTGAATTACAGACAATACTATAAGGTAAATATTTTTTTGTCGTAGGAGTACTCATTTTAACGTGCTAGATTATGAGGTTGTGAATATCTTTATTAAGTACCTTGGTGATAACTTACAAATTTAGTATCACTATATCAGAATCCTAAATTTCATATAGTGATATTTTCTGTCATAGGCCTCTGTATGGCATTACTTTAACTATGACAGTCCAGGGCTGGCCATTTGGTCAGCATCACATACTTTACTGAACATAGCCAATTTCAAGCAAGCTATTCATTCAGTTTAATGAATTTGAATTAGCCGTGTGTCGTTCTTGAATGAATCCTTCAATTGAAGTACTTCAGCTGTGCTCGTCCTTCACTTCAGATAAAATGTAGCTACTTCTTAGTTCAGCTGTCTAGTTCACTCGACGTCGTGAAGTCGCGAACGATGAGACACGAACGAGCCCAGTGAGGAAGGATATTTCTTTGGGAAGGATAGATAATGCTATCACGCTCTGTTTTAGGTACTGAAGTAATTGTCTATTTCACTCAATCTTTGGCTCGTTGTGTTCGGTCCTCTGGTTACCTATTACGATAGTTCGAGAACGATTTTAGGAGTCCTCTAACTTTTATCGTACATTGCTTGTTATACAAAATAGCTAATATTGAACTAGGAAGGAAAAGGGCAATGTACAATTTACAAACACGTTTGTATGAGCTTGGATATAAAATGAAGCAATCATAGTAAGCGCACTGTTTTCGTTCGTAAACGTATCTTCTTAGTAGTTAGGTATCGAATGGTGAAATCATTTCAAATGAGCAACTGGACTAGTGAACTAGATGAGTAAGTACTTCTTTTAATGAAAAGTTACGTTATGTATCTTTTCATTTTAGTGACACATTCTGCGCAAGCCTAATTTGAATGCTTAATCTAGGCATACAAATACATACCACTATACCTATTACAGTCCGGCCACTGAGAGAACGCGTTTGACAGCTACAATAACTTTTTTCTTTGTTTTTGGCTTCGCACTTTGTGCATTCAGCCAGTCTCAAGTATTATGCATTTTAAAGTTTAAAAAGTATCAAGTTTAATACTTAAGTTATCAAATCACAGTCAGTCACGAAATTAGTCACATTCGAGTCAAGTCATGCCCTAATAAAGTTTTTTTTTTTTTTTGCTTCTTTTATCTGCCATCGACTAGTACCAGTCATAATCAGATTTATTGGCTTGAACGCGCACAAATAAATTTATTTTTATTTACCTCGACGTTTCGACCATGTTCCAATGGCCGTGGTCACGAGATGACTGAAATAAACATAATTATGTGTTCAAATCGCGAAAGTTTAAAAGTTTCATTATTGGCTTGAGTTTATTTGGTGACACCGCAACGGGAATCATCCTACAAGGATGGGTTATGTTCGCTCTTCAAGTTGCAATATATGCCATCTTTTTAGCCTCTTGACGTCTCCAGCCACGTTTAATAACTCCTTGGCTAGAGTGTTGCTGTGAGTATCCAGTCTCTCTTTGTATTTTTTCGAGTATCTATTGACCTCTTGTTTGACAGTGGGCATCTCGAGGTACTCGTGTATCTCAGAGTTTCTTGTGTACCAGCATGCGTCAGAGATTGCCCTTAATACAATATTTTGAAACCTTTGTAGGATCTCCAGGTTTGAGTTACTAGCAGATCCCCAGAGCTGTATGCCATATGTCCAGATGGGTTTTATGATAGATTTGTATACCAGCAGCTTATTGTTAAGTGAAAGAGCAGATTGTTTTCCTATCAACCAGCTTAATTGTTTGTATTGAAGGTTTGCTTCGTTTCTCTTCTTCTTGATGTGGTTGGCCCATGTCAGCCTCCTATCAATATGAAGACCAAGGTACCTGACACTTGTTTGGCTCGGCAGTTGCTCTCCGCCCATGCTCACCGGTGGACAGTCCCCCTTCCTTAATGTGAAAGTAATTTGAGTGGATTTTGTTGCACTAGACTTTATTCTCCACTTCTGCAACCACTTGTCTATTTCATCTAGATGTCTTTGTAGTGTTTCTGAAGCTAGAGATGGATCTTTGTTACTGACTAAGCAGGCTGTGTCATCGGCATATGTAGCTACCATTACTTCATCACTGCAGGGTAGGTCAGCAGTGAAAAATGAATATAGTTTCTAGTAAAGTTGTAATGACTTTACTATGGGCGTTTACAGAGTTTTGAAAACAACACGAAAAGACATGTTACACCACATTATACCATTTGCCCACACTCGTGCATGTAATTCAACACTCAATGAATAAAACACCACTATTTTTAATAATTAATTCGCGAATAAGCACAAGCTTAGGAAAATAATAGAATGCAGCACATGATTATTCCATCTTCCCGCCAAAACCTTACAATAACATTGTCTAAAGCTCATAAAAAAACTTTTTTTAATATTGCTATATGTAGTATAATTGGCTACCACCTGTATGTATAGGTATTGTGGTTGATTTTGATGGCTTTAGTTGACAGTTCTAAACAAATTAAAATATTGCTGTCACTTTTTTACTAGGCATGTTAGCTAAGGACAGCAATACTTTACTTAGTTCTGTCAACTTAAACCTTCAAAATCGATGACATTATAATCGCAAAACTGGTAACTAGCAAAAGTATTTTCATTCAGCTTTAGACAATCTTATTGTAGCTTATTCTTATTCAATGTGGGGGCGATAAGTCCTGCACCAACATCCTGCTTGGGGTGTATTGTGCATTTCACACAATTAATAATAAATAAATTTCCCCTGCCAGCGTCTACCCGAGCCAACCCAGCTCCTTGAAGTAACTGAGCGAGGCTCTGGGCTGCTGGCATAGTAGCTCCAGTGGGTTAGATGGAAGTGTATTTGATGGTGATGATGATGAAAAGGGTCAAGCCTTTGAGGAGATGAAGCTGCCTCATGCAATCCAGTAGCTATTCTCGATAATTCTGTGACTTTGCAATGCCACAGGACGTGCTCTACGGTTTCATCGTCCTGCATGCAGCCACGGCATAACGGACTGTCCTTGTTGTAGCTGTTAATCGCATTCTTTCTGAGGCAGGACTTAGATTTTTAAGCATCTATTACATTATTTTTGCTAAGTAGACGTAGTAAGCTCCATGTAAGGCTAATCCAATTATCTTGTTCCTTAAGCCCTAAAATGGTGTTAATTGCACTTAATGCCTCTGAATTATAATAATCATACCTAGGCACAGCAATGGCCATGCATAGGCATTATCTTTAACCATAAAAACATGTGTATCTTAGTCTTATTTTACTTCTCTGCAAACCTATCTCAGTGAAAACTGGAAAGAAATATAAATTGATTTAGAAATTGTCAGTAAAGTTTACCTAATTTACAGTACCTTAAAAAAAAGTATTGTTATAATATCTTCATGATGCTCCCCTAACTACTGGTTTGACTAAAAGAAAGATACTGAGACTGCAACAGACCAGATTTCAGAAATGTATATGTCGCAGGGAGATGATAAAAGCAGAGACTTTAACTTTATTTTACATTTTTAGGAAAACGAACAGCCTAAATAAATGAATATTAACACTTGGTCCTATGACTGGGCTAATTATAAGTTTCCACCAATAGAATAGACTTGTTAAAATATCTAAGAGATTGATCAAATGCCAGAAGATTGGTCAAAATTGTAAATAGATTTTGTCATATCTCCAAACAAATATAGTGATTTGATCAAATGACTAAGCTAAATAAGTGATTTGTTGAAATTATTTCTCAAATTGACATTTAAAAAAACTCCTGAACCTAACTGCCATACAAAATAAGAATTATAGCCCAAATGGGTTTTTTTAAAACAACCTAACTGCCATTCATAACGGTCATTCACGGATTATTTGAACAAATCACTAGATTTGTTTGGAGAAACGAGAAAGTCAAGGTGCCATTTCAACATCTTCCGGGAATTTTACCATACCCCTGTGACATAATATTATACCCATACCAAGAATGTCCAAGTAAATCTGGTAGGTACCCAGTATCCAAGAAGCAACCTGATCGCAATGTTATTGCATAATTTATAGTTTTTTTATTATTTTTGATGACTAAATAATGTTATTTGTCTATCATACTATAGGTAATCGTTATTAGGTATGTACATAAGTGTCAAATTACAGTACTAAATTCTCTAGCTATTACCCAGATATATAATACATATACATACAGTCACAGGCGAAAGCCCTACTACTTAACTAAATGGGTAAACTTAGAAACTAAACCTTATCTAAATACAAAAAGGCAGTTTTAAACACTGCACAAAAAATATTTTTTTTAGTTTGATTTGGTTTTTTTTTATATCTCATAAAGTTGACAGATTTTTCTTCTTCTACAAAACATTATTTAAACATCCCTAGAGGTCCCCGGCGACTTCGTCCGCGTACGGAAGAAATTCGGGCCGCTCCCAAATAATCGTATCTTCCATACACGCTGGGTTACTGACTAATTATTTTCCTCTCCATATTCACCACTTTGAATCACCCGTATTGTATTTCATCCTCTGAATAATTATACTTTTGTATATAACGAGGCTTTTTGGTGTAGCCTTTAACTCTACCAATTCTCCGAACGACTAAATAAATAAATAAAAAAGTAAATATCTTTAAAATGTCCGGGCTAGATCTGAGAGCTATAACAAATTATAACCTAACATAAATTAATATCGATTGCGAAAATAATCATTGCAAAACTAAGTACATGGCATTAAATACAAATTGAACAGGTACCTAAGCACAATGAATACCTGTCGGTTTTTATTATTATTAATTTATACATGTATTATTTAGTTTAGTTCAACTTTACTCTTCACTCACATCACTCTTTTTTTTTAAATGTTTATTTATAGGTTTGCATTTGACTGTCATCTCGTCAGATGTCTGATTTTAATAACTCTCAATATTATGTACTGACTATGTACTGATACTGTAGAAGTTTTAGTTACAAAACTGACCCCGTTTTTCTGTCGCCTTTGTAAAGTGTAAATTGAATTTAAATTGCATACGACGATATTCTCCAATAGGTAGCCTTTCATTCAAATTATATCGTCTTCAAGTCGCAGTTTTGCAGCCTTCAATTATATGCGGCGACGTATGAGATCCGTTTATAAAGTTTTCGCTTAATCTGGTAGAAGTCGGCATTTATTCAGGTGATTCTAAAACTCGGGGAGATACTCTTTTTTTATTCTTGATAGGCTTCCGTTTGACCACATCCTGCCTGATGTTCAGCAACGATGCAGTTTAAGATGGAGCACGCTTACCTAGAAGGAACCTGTTTACTCTGGATTTGTGCTTTAAGGGAAACACAGACTGGCAGAGAATTCCACAACCACGCTGTGCGAATAAAAATTTTGGAATCGTAGCGCTTGGTGCCAATGTGGGGAATATCCACCATGAACGGGTGGCGCTTAAGTCGCGTTTGTCTGGCTGTCCGGTACTCTATAATAAGTACGAATGTAATCAATAAATAAAATAATATGTTTATTGAGAAATATGAAATGTTATAATAATTATATTATAGGAAAAAAAAAAAACTAAACTCAACTGTGACACTGTGTAATCTACAGGACTCGTTAAAACAAAACAGTTGATTCCAAACTCGAGGTGCTTACTTTACTAAACCTTAGGCGTCACAGACGACGAAGATGCCATATTATTTCATGTTATGTTAAAATATCGCTCACCATACAATTTTGAAATATATGTTATCTGTCAATGAAACGTATGAGTATCGATCAAGTAGCGATATTGAAATATGTTCTAACTGGGATGACGTATGTGACGGCCTTGAACTGAATGAATGAGTGAATTGAACTGAAATGAATTGAACAGTTCCACTCTCCACCCCATTGTTCCATCATCAATTTATCATATTAACTATCGATGTTACCCGATAAATTATATATTATAATAATTATTAATTTAATTCAATTGAAATTCTTATAAACCCCTTATTCTTTAACCAATTTGAAATAAGTTTTCTCTGGTTAACCTTATTTATGGTCAGATTTTTCAGGAGCCAATAGCAGCGGAAATATTGGCTTTTGATGTTTGAATGGAAAATGTATCCCTTAAACCGCGGCCGACTAACCTTCACACTGCTGTCACACTGGTGTAACGGTTTAAACGCACCTTTTGATCTAACACCTGAGCTGATATGCTCATGTTTACATCTTGCTTTTTTCTGAAGGATATAGTCATTATTATTGAATTTGTTAGTTGATTTTGCAGGGATGTTTGAGCAGGGCTGCACCACATACCTGAAGCTCGGTAATCCTTCCACGGACACGGTCCTGTTCAAGATAAAGACGACCGCTCCAAAGAAATACTGCGTGCGTCCCAATTCTGGTATCCTCGAGCCCAACTCCAAAGTGGAAATCGCTAGTAAGTTTTTATAATTTCTATAGCAAATACTGGATAATATTGGCACTCTCCACTAGAATCTCCCCATAAAAGAAAGAGGGAGGAGGGAGGACGCTTTTACCTTTCAGTAAAAATAATAATGTAAATAAATTAATGATGACGATCGCAAGGACCTGGGTATGTCCTACAATGCATCCAGAACCACCGGAGGACGGGCAGCAGTGTCCTCTTAGTTAACGGTGGTAACACTCTGCGATCCCCAAGCCGCCTGCCAAGCGTGGGGATTATGGCAACCCCTCCCTATTAAGGGGGAGGCCTTCGTCCAGCAGTGGACGTCTTCGGGCTGATGAGTGATCGCAAGTATTAGCACAACGCGTGAGCAATCGAGCTGGTAAATTTTCTTCACTTCACGTCGGAGACAGCACCACTAGCAAGGTGCCAGCGGCGTGGTGAGAGTGTTTCGACAGCCATCACAGTAAAATGTAGATGCTATGTTGCAGTTTATAATATGCACTTCCGTGGTCTCACATTTTAAAACGAGACGGGACAAGACGACGAGCTACGTATAATTTTGATTTACAAATCTGATAACCGTATCTATGTTATGCCGCGTATGTTATGATTTGACCAAACGGTAAAAAAGTATTTAGGTATAGCATATCGTAAACAATCGATCCCATCTTGGAGGAGTCACCACTTAATCACTGGATCTCAATTTATATTAATAGTTTCGTTATAAATATAATCTAAATGTGAATAAGAAACCTATTATATACTATATAAGGTCCTATTGTTAGAATCAAATTTAAATACTGGACCCCTGTCCGGTGCGGCACCGGGCGCTGGTGCTGGAGGGGCGCAAAAATAACCAGACCAGGACTAAGTTTTGAATATTTTTCTCTTCAAGGGCGCAATTATAGAAGCTCGCACCGAGCGCATAAAATGCTATTTACGGCACTGCACCTGTATCACGTATTCATATTATTGTGCTATTTGCAGAGATATAAGGTTCAAATATCAGTTCTTTATCTGCGCGCTGGCTTCACTGCGACGTATCGAGTAGCCAGATCTTTATTGTATAAATTAACAATGCAGTAATAGTGGCGTAACTTGACTACATGATGCTGACAGAGAGGTGCATTCGAAGTTTTCTCGTGGTATTCCGCATCAAGTAGTGCGTTGAGATAACACTTTCAATTCTACGCTAGTAAACAGATGCGATCGAAGATGGTCACGCGTTCCTCTCTTCCGCTCGTTTGCCTATATTAGATCCACATGCTTGTAAATAGTATTCTTAGGAGAAGAAGTAGGTAGAATAGGGTATGGGTAGGTAGGGTAGGTGGAGTAGGTCTCCCTTCTCTCTCATTCTGCATATTCTTATTCATATATATTGTTTGTTTCTTTCTTACTGATTTGTGTTTATTGTTTTAGTCACGCCCCAGCCCGTGTATGTCGACCAGAATGAGAAACATAAACATAAGTTCATGGTGCAAAGCGTCGTCGCTCCAGAAGGCAAAACCAATGTTGATCAGGTGGTGAGAACACATTATTTTATCACATCACAATTTTTATCACAGATATGTAAATTGGAAAGTAACTTAAGCATCTAAATCGGTTTATTGTGGTGGGGAAAAGCTTCAAAGTTCAAACATTACAGCTAACCTTATAAAAATACAAATTACTGCCAAGTGAGTGAATGGCTCGTGACCTGTATGTCCTTAAACTGCAACCAGACCCACCCGAGGACGGGCAGCAGCGTCCTCTTGGTTAACGGTGATGAGCATTCTGCGATCCCCCAAGCCGCATGCCAAGCGTGGCAACCCCGCCCTATTAAGTGGGAGGCCTTCGTCCAGCAGTGGACGACTTATGGCTGACGACGTGTGAATGGCTCAGTGTGTTGCCAGAGATGACATATGGAACTGAAACGTGGTCTTTAACCGCTGTCCTTTTGGAGAAACTCAGAGTCACGCAACGGGCAATGCAGAGAGCTACGCTCGGAGTTACTTTGCGCGATAGAATCCGGAACGAGGATATTCGGCAAAGAACCAAACTCACCGATATAACTCGCAGGGTTTGCAAATTGAAGTGGCAATGGGCAGGTCACATGGGGAGGCGTCCGTTCAGTAGCGGACGTCTCCGAGCTGATGATGATGATGATGAGTAAATGGCTGCCAGAACATTGGCTGCATTTGACTCATCTACGCAAAGAGTTGTTACCTAACAATCGACCTGACTACTAATTACCTCTCGCGGTACTGATACCACCCTAAATTCTGTACCAAGCGATATCATACAATACAATAGTTAATTGATAACACCAAAGTTACACGTCAACTTTCATTAAGTTTGTCACAGTAAATTATCACGTAATAAAATAATATAATTATAAATGTACCTTAATAATCTCAATTTCAATGATAGTTATATAGAAAACTGGGGCGATTGGAGTGAAAGAAGAGAAAAGGAGGCAGAGGTGGCCAAATCCCCCCCTAAAATCAAACGGACAGGGAGGGGGCAGCTCCCCGCCCCCTCCAATTTTAATACGTAGTAAAAAAGGTTTCTCTGTTTGATATTCATAGATTTCAATCTATTTAGTATGAAATCTGAATGGAACCCGTTCCATGTCCGCGCCTCTTGCCATTTCTGTGTGGCCTGCACATGGAACCCGTTCCATGTCCGCGCCTCTTGCCATTTCTGTGTGGCCTGCACCTTAGAACGGCTAAGGCAGTAGCGAAATAAGGAGATTCTTTATTCATTTATTTTGCGTAAGATCGAATGATTTTCTTTGTTCAACACACTGTTTCGGTACTATCTAGTTTTATCTATGTATACTTATGGTTACACATTTTAAAGGTAAGTTCAAAATTCTAATATTCTTTCCAGTGGAAAGAGATCAGCCCTGAACAACTCATGGATTACAAGCTGAAGTGCGTGTTCGACACTCCTCGCGGATCTAATCTCAATGTGAGTAGTAACAAATTATATTTAATAATGTACCTTTTTCAACAGACTTCAAAAAAGGAGGTTGCGATTAATCTGCCAATTATGAATTGATTTCGATGATATTTTTTTTGTTTGGTAGGTGATACTTTAGAGGTAGTCCCATATATGCCCTTAAAAGGATGCTAACTGATTAGAACTAACCCTGTATACTATTATAACTGCGGTGACACCTAAATGAAACTGGTGAAAGGGGGAGAGGAAGATGTTTGATGACGCGTTGTCGCTAGTTCCCTGAAAAAATCAGTTGGCTCTAGTATTATCCTTTTTTTAAAATTTTAAATAGGTTTGCGTTTGACCACACAGGATGTGGTCATACAAATTATTATCTGTGTCCGTCTGTGTTGTAGATTATCTAATTTGAATATTTAGAGGAAGTGCCCTAATTTAAAATATGTTGTTTTTACTATTACACATTGATTAAAATGTGTATGAGCTTCTCTACTCTTTATTGGTATTACAAAAAAACTGTAAGTATTACCCGGCTATATCAAGAATGCTTCGTATACATAAATTTTACTTGCAGTCAGGTACAAACTTAAGTTTACCAAGCTATACCTATTATAGTACTAGTGCTGTAATGTAAAGTAAAAATCACGTGTGCGTAATAGCTTGGATTTATGAGTCTAAAAGAGATGTATTAATTTGTGTATGCCCTCAGTGAGCTAGGCTAGGGCCAACATGTATAGCTGGCTTTATAGCATTGTTATCCTACAGTTTTTTTTTATTTTTTATTTTTTTATTTATTTATTGTAATCGACAGCGTTATAACAATACATGCTAGATAATACAGTAGTATAAAGTTAAGGCCAATGATGATTACATTTATATAGATAATAATGAGTAGTTTTACACAATTTTACGTTTATGGATAATAATAACATGTATTAACATTTATATACTTAGTAATAGCCTACTGGCATACAAAAATCGTTTAGATACGAGATAAATAATTAAATAAGGAACTTGTGCGTGCTTGTGTGTATGTGCGTGTATGTATGTGCGTGTATGTGTGTGTGTGCGTGTGTATGTGTGTGTGATGCGCCGAATTACTTACCGAGCCTGTGGAGCTTTTTAATTTCTACTTTTAGGTTATTTTTAGATAAATGGAAAATGTCTAGCTTAGAGTAATGAGTGTTATATGTTTGAGCGGCACGACAAAGAACAGAGTTTCGAGCATAGTTAGTATGTAAAATGGGGACGTGAAACAGTGGCGTAATGTATCGAGAACGACGGGTTGGTACTCTTATTGATATGTTAGATAGAAGTTCACTACAATCAATTTTCGCAGAGAATAAATCGTGAAGAAGAACAATATCATACTGCTCACGCCGTTGCTGAAGCGTGCCTATACTGTAATAGTTACAGGCTTCCGCGTATGAGTCGAAACTTCTGAAGTCTTTGAAGCATACAAATTTTAAAAATTTGTTTTGTATGAATTCCAACTTCTGGATATGGACATTATAACAGGGTGACCAGATGCTACACGCGTATTCTAAAATGCTTCTCACGTATGTGAAGTATAAGACTTTGATGCAGTCGATGCTTTTAAAAGTGCCACATACGCGCTTAATGAATCCCAGCTGTTTGTATGCTCTGAATGTAATAAGAGAATGTATGAGATGTAATAAGATGTATTAATTTGTGTATGCCCTCAGTGAGCTAGGCTAGGGCCAACATGTATAGCTGGCTTTATAGCATTGTTATCCTACAGTTTTTGTTTTTATATATACGGGAATACTCACGTTTAATTAAATAGGATACTCCGACTATAGTTTCGATCACCAACGGTGGCCTTTTTCAAAAACAAAAATGAAAAAGGTGTCAAAACCACATCAGTTTAAATAATATTCTACAGTTGCTGAAAAAATAAAAACGCAGCTGCCATGTTAGCTTAATTAGGACACAGTTCAATGGCGTTCGACTCCACGTCCTCTGCTAATTACGGAGGAATTGCCGGTATCCACAATGTGGGTCACTAGCCCACATCATGTAAATATGAATGCAGTACTGTGAAACTATTGCTACCTCATCACCATCATGCAACATATTTTGCTTACAGTCCAGAATGATAAGCATTGTAAGGCAAGCTAGGGATTGATCTATTATAGCGAAACTAATATCTTGCTCCGGAGTTTACAGGGCAAAATGTATCGCGAAACTAAATGAAATGATATATATTAAAAAAAAAACTACTTCAATTTTGATTACCTGGATGACATATTTTTCCAGTGCTTTTGATATAAAAACCAAACTACTAAACAGATTTCGATTAAATTTATACCACCTCTGAGGTGGGTATGAGCTAACAAACAAAAAATACTCATCAAAATCAATTCATAATTGGCGGAGAAATCGCGCAATATACAGTCGAATTGAGTAGTATTTTATGAAGTCGGTTGATAAAATAAATTGGCTCCTATTTGGAGAAAAACATCACCTGATAAATATTGATTGGGAAGCGGTTAAGTGGGTGGAGGACATATGAAATGTTAATTACTGTTTGTGAGGGTGGGTCTGTATTGATTCCAGGATGCCGGCGACAACGCTACTCAGAGTGAAGTCACCAAGAAGCGGGTGGCCGTCGCCGAAGAACCCGCCAAGACCTCCACAAAGGTAACCCTCGCCCCGCTGCAAGCCGACATTGATGTTGTCCTGTGTTCAATCCCGTAACGAACGTACTGTATTAGTGCACGATGATCGACTTGTGATCATTTGCTTTTTCATATTTTTTTGCCCATCTGCCACGCGATCGGTTCTAACTAACAAACCATCACCACGGCCTCGACTCGAAGCGATGTGTAAGACCATCGCACGAACGCGGACTCCATCCATCCACCCACCTAGGCATGTATTTCAAATTACAGGAAGTTGCGGAAAGTTTCAACCTGACCGAGGCAAAGCGACGGAGGGATAATGATGTCACATCGACTAATAATTTTGCACCGGTACTTCATTTAAAATTATTTTATATACGATGCAATATCGGTTATGCCTTTAAATTGACTATTCACATACTCCAACGCCTTGCATCCTTCCTATAATCAAACTTGAAATAACGCGCGCGCGTAATAAATTGTATATCACCGCTGCCTTTTTTTAACAAAATACGCCAAATCAAGCTTACTATATAAATAAAAGAACTAGGGTTGGAATACTGTATCATAATACAAATTAATTACATTGTAATCTACATTCATTACCGTCCTCATATTACCTAATACCTAACCATATACATACTTACATATTCAGAATTATATTTTATCGGTCTCGATGATCTCTAACACAGCACGTTTATAAATAATTTGCCACCTTTCTATCTATTTACTATATCATTACAAATATTATGTATGATTATTATTTTTGTAACCTTTATTTTATTTCATTAATATTCCAGACTTTGACATTCCCTAAGTCCGACAATGTGGAAAACGATCTACAAAAGGCGTCTTTAGAAGTTATTCATTTGAGAGAGGAAGAAAGCAAATTGAGACACGAAAATCTGCAGTTAAAAGTGAGTGGCGTAGATTTAGGCGCATTTATTCTATATACAGCTATATTTTCCGCGTATAATAAGTTTCAATGTGGAGTGAACGCTTTGGTCAGTCAGTTGCTTTTTTTCCCTAGCGACTGTGGTGTGTAGGACTATCAACTTTAAGGTAGTCTCTTCACGGCTCATTGCATTATTCAAACGGTTGTTGTTTGTAGCAGTGTTATAGTAGACTTTATAATACAACATTTTTTTTATTTTAAATCTTTGATTTTGGATTAAGCATTATTGTGGAAAAAAGTAAGTTTATTTTTGGGAAAAGCTTGATATTCCTACTACGATTGTACGTGTGTGCTTGCTTGAGTGGATCCCTTAGCAGTGTGCTAATAATTGTCATCTATTACCCCTGCTTAACCTGACTTTTTCCCATGTATGCTTGACCCTTTTTAGTCTAAAAATACTTCTGTGTGTTTTTAATTGTAACGAGATTAACAAATCGTTTGCTGATGGCAAGCGGCACACTTCAACAATACAACTAAGTTTAACAAACACGCCTGAATAATTTGATAACATTTTTTCATAGTTACAAAGCACTTTTTTTACTTTGAATCTTCAATCAACTCCATAATAAACGAGAAACACAAATAACATTTGCAACATAATTTTATTACACATATTTGGCAACATAATTTTATTATAACTTTAAATTTATAGTTTGGCAAAAAAGAGTAGATAATAAGGGCCCACTATCATAAACAGTTTTAAATGCTAGCAACCCTGTAGTAAGACAAAGGAGCAAAAATGTATTTCAAAACTTTTTTGCCAAACTGTAATGTTGCCTATAATGATGATCTGAGGCAACATAAATGTATTTAGTTTAATTTAGGCAATGTTACATAAAAAAATATTTAACGTTATTTGTATATGCGATTGCCTCCGTTACTGCGTCTTACTTAATTTTAAGCAACTTGAATTAGACATATTGGGCCTTACTAAAGAACAAACGACGTTAGTTAGCATTGCACAATTTATTATGTATTGGTTAAATTACACTCGGTAATCAGAGTTTTTAAGCAAGACCCAATATCTAAATCACCAGTAGAAATCTGTTCTCGCCCGACAACAAAGAGGAGAAAACGAGAAATTGGATGGCGTAAATTATTATACATTGGCACTGTGGTAAAGTTACGTCTGCTTGTCGGCGTACTCTCTACTTCTACATGCTGGTTGGTTGCAGCCTAACATGAAGCATCTCTTTAAAGTTTTGTTTACCTTTTTGTCGTACGAAAATGGAACAGTACACTTTCGTAAATTTGCACTACAAAAGAGTTGATGAGGTTTATTGCGATACGCGTAACTGCACTAGTTTGAAGGAAGAGATGTGCGACAGACAAGTATGAACTGCAGTTTAACGTGTTGGCTGCAAACATAAAATTTATATTTAACGGGGTACTATGGGAACAACCCTGAAATCGCGGGATAAAAGCCTTCGTTACCTGTGTACCCTGTGTTTACATCACCAACTTAATTCACAATAAATACACTAGTCCTGCCCTTCTAAAGGTAGTCTGGAAGATATCGAAGATATAGGCGATGAACTCTTGATTAGTTTTAAGATTTATTGTACTTCCGTTGTACAATAAACTGTATTGTATAATAAGCTGGTGAGCGCGTATTTAATTTGCGACTGATTAAATAATCATATGATTGTTTTTTACACGCCCAAAGCGAAATTTGTATTTATACTGACATGGCTTTAACACATTTTTTTATTATTTATACAGGAGTACTCACGTTCGATTGTATTTTTACCCTTTTTATTTAGGAGTGATTAGCAATCACTCCTTGAAAACGCCGGTGTGGTAATAAATATAGACGGAAGTATTAACGATTCGATTTAGTGAGTATTCCCATGTAAATAAAATCAAAAGTGACGTTAAGTGATGTTTTGTTGTATCCAAGGTGCTGCTACACATTTGCTGTGCTATTTAAGTTTTTAGTAAAGAAGAACCATGCGTTGGCACGTTTTTGACAAGATTTGGGTGTGGGTTCGAATCCTGCTATAACTTCTATTAAAAAACGTGTAGATTCCTGTACAGTTCTACCTGACACTGCCACTGCAAGAAGAAACCATACATTGGGTATTCCTTTACAATCCTATTTTCACTAATATTTTAAAGTGTGACGGTCAAACGCAACCACCCATATAAAGTGTTATAGTAACCGTCTCTGCATCGCTCTGCCTGGTTACGAATAAACGATGAACCGACTTGAATTAAAATCCATGAGCGAGGATTGTGATGGATATGTGATGTTACTGGAAAACCAGCACGAAAATAATATACAAGTATACGCTACATTTCCTAGCTTTGCAAACACACGCATTCATTAATGTTTCTTTGCTACGGCCAGCCAGCGACGGTGATAATGGAATGGACGGGCCCAACGCTTGCAAATAGTTCAAAATTAACAAGTCAACGCCTTCAAGCATACCTAGCTAAAAGTATGCATATTACATTTGCCGGAAAATAGAGATAGCTAATCTAATTACTGCATGACAAAAAGAGAAAACATGTATTTGTCTATTGCTCTCGAATCTCTAATATTCACGAGCATTGACGAAGGATTCCCGAAGTCTCTCTGTCTCGTAACATAACGATCGCCTCAAAATGGCGATTACCCTAACACATTTATTGAAATTAATTGCAGTTGTGACAAAATACAGTGATTAATGTGTACTTACTTATGGAATGTGATCCCCAAATTTTATTGTTATAAAACAATATAATTTTGTAATTAGTAGTGTTCTTACACTTGGGGAATGCACACGAAAGCATAATTTGTATTGTAGTATCGTACGGCTCGCAATGTCGCAAAGACAGAGTATGACTGAGGCGAGTGGAGAGCTGGCGCTCAATTTATAGTCTTCAAAATCCGTGCGCTTATTTCCCGTCCATTCATAATATTATTATTGTCGCTGCGGCCAGCCTTGATTGCGTTCAAATTATTTTCTTGATATTATTTTCTTTTGCTAGAGCCACACTGAGGTTTATTGTCTAACGCCCATTATCGCAATTATTAAGGCACACACACTGCCACACATACACATATACATACACATACTGCCTATAATATCGCGTTCATAAACAAACTTATCGCGTATCATGCCTACATGGAGGTTGAAGCTTCTGCGTTATTTTATTTCATATTTTTATTATGTGATTACTCGTGTAGATATATATACAACGTGTAACAAAAAGGTAACGTTATATGCTTGCGATTGGCGCAATCTGAGTTATGAAATTCAATGAAATTCTGACGTACTCGCAGTGGCTAGCGGTGGTTTTTAAACTACTCATTTTCATATGAGGGGAATTCGGACGATCAGTCAACAGGGTTTATGTAGTCTTTGGTACATACATACCCTTTAGTATTGTTCAACCTTTTTTTTACATATTGTATATTAATTTAACTAAAGCAAAACCATGTGTAATCATTTTGGCCACCACCGCTATGTTACAGTTTGAAACAACTAGACTAATTCATTTGATCACTCCATACCCGCAGAGACGCTGTCGTCGGATTAAAGCCGTTTGTCCACAGCCGCCGTCACCGAGAACGAGATGACGTCTCGGTGACTGCGGCGCTGGACAAACGGTCTTAATCAAATAAAGTGTGGCTCTAGCATCAGCGAAAAACTATAACCAAACAGCAATCGCTCTGCGAAGGTAGGCCTATCGCAGAGATGTGATGTTAAAGGCGGATATCCAGATAAGCCATAATCTCATTAAGAATACCCAAAAAAACGGATTCTAAAATTACCTATAACTCATAAAAGTAATTATTACACGCTGGCGTTTGTTATGAGCCGATTATAAATAGCACTCGGTTGACAGGTCACACATTTTTTGTGTTAAACATCTTTTGTGTTGCGTTGTGGCGCGGCTACTTTGAACTCGAGAAGCGTAAAATTTTACCTAAACTGCACCTCTAATTAAGATCGAGTACATAGTTAACTGTACCTGGGTATGTCATAAAACTGCATCCAGAACCACCGGAGGACGGGCAGCAGCGTCCTCTTAGTTAACGGTGGTAACACTCTGCGATCCCCAAGCCGCCTGCCAAGCGTGGGGATTATGGCAACCCCTCCCTATTAAGGGAGAGGCTTTCGTCCAGCAGTGGACGTCTTCCGGCTGTTGATGATGATGATGATGATGACATAGTTAACTTGACGAGTTCATTTTGAACAATTTTACGTCCTAACTATAGATTCATGAGTTAAGTTAAAGTGGCCGCGCCACAACGCAACACACACACATGTCCATATCATTTAGTGTAAGTTATTCGTCATAGCTTCGACAGGAGTTTTCCATGTCCTATCGAAACTATGATTAGATTTAGTTGCATGTCTGTATAATTTGCACAAAGCACTGTCGTTGCCAGAAACTGAACTAACATTATCTTTATTCCAGCCTTCTGAAAAATATCAAACTGCTAATAAGCCAACATTGCTTTGCTATGCTACCTTAAAAATAAAGCACAACAGCGCTCTTAAATCGCACGACAGATCCCTTTCTGAAAAAACTATACGAACGTTAGCTGGATAATGCGAGATGCGAATAAATAAAATACATTTACTCTCAGTTGAATGGTCATGACATCATTTCATGTGCGAGTGTATTTTAGTACGGTGGCCATGTCGTCACCGGCTATTGACGTAAAACTCTAAATGCGTTGCATTATTTATGGAGAGTCTAACTTTAACGCCGTAATTCATAGAAATAACGTTTTGCAGGAGGAGCTACTTCGCCTGCGCCAGGTGGCGGGCGACTCTCGCTTGCAGCGCCCCCATTCTTACGGGCCCGAGAAGACCGGGCAGGCAGTCATGATGCCGTGGGTGGCCACCGCCATCGCAATGGCCCTCCTCGGCATCATCATCGGCAAGTTCTTCATGTGAACGCGCCGCGTGATCTTTCGCCTCGCTGTCACCGCTGTTACTCCACCCCCGATGATCCTCGCACGAGGCAGCTTCCATATACCCGCATAGGTCGACAATCTGTGGCACAAACACTACGCGAACTCGCCAGGACTCTTGCATGGTGACGAGCGTGCAATTTGGACTATCCTATTAATGAAATCCAACTCCTCGATTGTGTTCCCGATAGCGTTATCGCATAGATCTACAGGAAGTGACGCCCACTTCGGAACTAAAAGGTTCTTAGTGTTTGTGTGCTTATAACAAACCCTGCAATACCCCCAATGTACATTAACTAATATAATATAAATTAAAACCCATTTTATATATTTGAATGTTTTATGTAACAGGCTTGGATTATTTTTAACATTTTAAGAAGTTTTATCATCCTATATAATTTTATACGGGAATACACTGATGAGCACATTTTAACTAACTTAAGGCCATCTCGTAAGGGTTTTCCCTTCCGGTCTTTGTTTTTGGGATAAAATATAATGACCACCAAAATATTTTTTCGGCCCTCAAATAGCGATCTTTTAGTGTTATGTAGATCCAATTTTGTAAATGACCACCAAAACCAGAAATCCTTTTGCTGACAGAATGGCGTCAGACGACAGTATGCTCAGGACCGTTTATATAACAACTCGGAAATCCTTATACCGAAAGGATGACATCGAACTACAGTAGGTTCGGGTATATTTTTTATAATAACTTGGATATCTTTCTACTGACAAAAATATTAGAATAAGATGGAGTTAATCAGAGTGCTTTATTTAAATAGGATAAAGAGATATTGAATATTTGACAATCTTTTTTAATTAAAATGGTGTGTACATTTTGGTGGTCATTTACTATTATTGGCGAAGAAAAATATTTTTTCTAGTGTTAAACATAAGGCCTTTGTTTTCTGTACTACCGAGTTAATTCATAGATATTCAAGTAAATGAGGCTCCGTAACCTTACTAACTAACGGTTTATCGTTTGGTTCTCGCATTTTTCCATTCTCTTTTTTTTGCCAGTTATTGCTATCGTATCGATCTAAAATTTGGCACAATGGGGTCGATTCTGTTGTACCATTCACTAAAGTCAGGGTGTCCAGTTTCTGGTAAGTGATAAGCTTAAGGTGGACAGGGAAAATTTACCTGGAAAGCCAGGGGAAAAAAATGATTTCTAATTGTTTGCTTTACACACTTTCCCAGTGATTGTAAATGGGAGATACAAATTGCTGTATTATGACCGTTTATTCCATCACATTCCAGATTATTTAAGTTGTTTTTGGAGTGATCTACAAAACCACATTATTTTTGGACATAATTGGGTGAACAGGTGTCCAATCGCCCGCCGATGTTGATAGATGACAGCTTATATTAATAAGATATTTTAAACAACAGTGACGCATTACACATAATTTTTGTTAACCCATATAGGCCGTACAATTAAATCAACCGAACAAAAAAAAATATTTTAGTATTTACTTAATCAAATATAACTATAATACTTGTGTTAAAATCAATGTTGTCAGGAATTTTTTACAAAATATCTTAAATTTTTTGATTATTTGCATTGGACACCCTGGTAAACTAGTCAACATAATTAAAATTATCTACGTGTCTTTACTTTTCAATATGTAAAAAAGGATGGCAACAGTTTTATAGATGACGTAATTAGTTAAAAGCATTTCCCACACTAAAGCGCCCTTATATGCGACTGGCAAACCCAGCCAACAGCCGCAGCTTAAGGTCACAGTAAGAGCCTGCCTGTACATAAGCATAGTCTGGCTAAATTCACGGCTGTCATCATGGCCGCTGCCGCAAGCCGCGTCAATGTACGGAAGGCTTTATTTAGAAAATAGTACAACAGTATCCACACCATTCTTAACCCATACATTTTACAAACTGGCACTAAGTCTCTTTGAAAAATGTGTTGAAAAATTCCCTTCATCCACGTTCGTAACTAAAAGTTCATAACTAGCTACGAAAAAAGAAACTTTCTTCGCTGTTTCATTACTAGTTATTAAACAGGATTTATATTTCCATTTTTATAAATTTTCATACATTTTCATAACCAGCTACGAAAAATATATAATTTTTCTGTGTTCATAATCAGTTATTAAAAATGATTGCTCTTCCATTTTCATAATTTATCGTAGGTAGGACCTACTGTTTATGACTTTAATGACCTCTTCACAGGCATCAACTAATTAATGCTGACTACTATCGGTACATTTTTATCTCTTTATTCTTCTTCTTTTTTTCAGTTGTTACAATACATTCTATTAAATATAAAAATATAATATATATATGATCTGTATTATTATATATAATATATATATATGTATTTCTTTAAGTAGTGTCTAGGTTTTCTTATTAAAAAAAGTCCTAACTCCGGCTTACTAGTACCTAGACATTAAGTATTTCCACTACCTACCTCCTGCCTCCATTATCGGAATCAGCTCTGTGGTACTAAACTGACTGGTACTTAGCTGGTTATAAATTTCTAGTTATGAATGTCGATGAAGGCAAATTATTTTTCATTCAGATTACATAACAACATTTACTAAAAGATTAATAACTGGCTATGGGACAGCCAAAGTCAAAGACAGTAAATAAAAGTCTTTGTTCGGCCGGTTAGGAAAATACAAGGATTCGTAATTATGAAAACGGAAAATAGTATATTGGTTTATAACTCTGTTATGAAACAGCGAAGAAAATTTCTGTTTTGCTAGCGGTAGAACTTTTAGGTACGAATGTGGATGAAGGGGAAAATGTTACCCAAAAAATTGTAAATGTTCGTAACGTTAATAAAATTCTTAGACTTAAAAAATTACTTTAATTTTTTTTAATAACTGTGTGCCGGAAAGAAAATATTTAAAAACTAGACATTTAAACTTATTCCTAAATCAAATTTTTTGTGTTACAATTTTTTTATGTTAAGGTTCAGTATTATCCCCCCGGGTCCCTATTGAAGGAGAGGCCTTCGTCCAGCATTGGACGACTTTTGGCTGACGATGATTATCAAAGGTACGACGTACGCGGTCTACGCGGAACCTTCGACTAGCTAATTGTCCCATACGCGGATTTATTTAATGGCTGGAAGGGCGATCTTCCCATCAGAGGGACAGTAACGGCTGATCTATAATATACTAGTGGTGATTCTAGCATGGGGTGCGAGGTATATATATAACAGGATGATTACAAATGTTAAAGAAGGGTCCAAAGGGGCTCTATAGATTGTCGACTTATGTACCTAACGTCTGTGCTGTTTCTTTGTATTGTGTCTTTTAAACTGCATTAACCAAAACCAGGTTGGTAATGCTGGCGTTAATGATAATTTACTAACTTCATCTTTGTGAAGGCTTTTCACTTAAAGTACTTTTAATCAAAACTGATGCTAACCAGCTTCTTTTAATTTTAATGTTTTTTTTACCCATATGTTTTTGTTTTGTTAAAGAATAATTATACCAGAATGTACAATTTTTATTTTGTACCAAGCGTGCATGTTTGTTGATCGAATCCCCATCTTGCTAATTAGGCAATCAGTTGAAGGCATTTGTTATCTAAATAAGTATATATCATCTTTCACATGCTATATTATGTAAGTGTGTAAATATTTGATTCGTGAATCCCTATTATATTGTACGAAGACTCACGGTACTGTAACCTGTTTTTGATTGAAGTTTAAAAGCGCTGTCATCGTGCTTATTCTAGCATGTACTGACCTCTATAACACAAGTACGCTCTACAATACAAGTACGCTGGACTTCATATTGTCAATAGCAAATTGAAGCCATTTGATTATCGCCATTTTGACGCGGATAGCAGTGTGAGCGTCTATGGAACTAATATTACGTAATACTAAATGACAATTTTAGTACCGGAGACGCTCGGAGGGGCGCTTCAAGTCGGCACAAAAAAACTGTAATTTCCTAGACAATATTTAGTCCAGCTTACTTGTATTATAGAGGTCAGTGCTAGCATGCCTTTGGTCTCTGTTGTTGGTGTCTGTTTTAGGACAAGGGTCTCTCCCTAATTGCTATACTGCCGCTGAAAGATTACTATCGGATAGTCAATATAACCAGCTTGCAAGTATCGTGGGACAATTTATTATATTACGCGTATAGGAGTATTTGGTAATTGTATTTTTTATTAGTCGTACGTTAAACACGTTTGTGAGTCAAAGCTTTCGTATTAACCTGGTGTTAGCAGTTAGTAGATAACTTAGAAAGTGTGTAGAGGGACATATTATTTAATTGTATTCATCGTGTCGTCGAAGTGTAGTCGGTGCCTCAATAAAATATCGCTTTTTATAATACATATACTGCATTTACATGAAAAAAATCCTGTCTGTATGTCTAACATCTACTGATGATAAGGAATTTTGTCGCGATCCAGGCAGTATTAAAATGGTCATTAAAATTGCCACTATAATTTGTCATTTCAATTGACTGCCTAATTTCAAATATTGTAAATTCGTTAGTATGATCAGCGTCATTCAAATAAGCTGTTGTTTCACCGGCCGGCCAAAATCTGTTAAGTCACAGTTGATAACCATATTTACGTCTTACAAATAAAAATACAAACTGTCATATGCATAAAACGCTGAAACGTATTTCAAATCTATTTTAGTTAAAATGTGTTTTGTTAAATTTCTTTCGAATTACGATTTGAGTTTGAAAAACGATGACAAAACACTGTATAACAAAAATATGTTTGAAATACTTTTTTGTGTTTTTACTTTAGACAATATAGAAATTGGTTCGTATATAATTATACAGTTACAACGAAGCCCATTATGTTTGATTTGTAACAGTTTTCTTTAGCAACTTATTTTATCCCCCGTCGCAACTTACTGTAGAAACATTATATAAACAGATGTACGGCCATATGTGCACGGAGAGGGAGTGACAAATCAGGATGTGAGGGTCTATCTTAATCGCTTTTGAATTAGGGCTCACCATCGTCGGATCGGAAGAAGCTAAGATAACTATTAAGTTTTCGAAAAAACTCATTGAGTGCGGACCTTATGAACCTTTTAATCAATGACTGCTTGAGTGTCGACATAGTGCGAAATGCGGTTATATAATTTAAAAAAAGTAAATTTATAATTGAACTGTGGGTCTGTTTTATATCATCATTATTATTGTAATACCTACTGGACGTCATCATAAATAGTAATAGCCTCATGTTACATGGCACATTTTAATCGTAGTTTTGTGTCCATATATTAGAGAATGTGTCTATGGTTTAATGCATTATAATTTAATTACGGGGTTTGGTTTATATTACTGGAAAGCACTTTTGTTTTTTATTTAACTACTTTCGAAGCTGTCGATTAAACTATAAATTGATAAAATTTAGGTAAGTACTTATTATTTACCTGGCCACATTTCATTGTTTATCTGCAGGTTTAGGAGAACGACGCGTAGGATAACTTTGTTTTTTATGCACCCAAAACTTAGGCTTTGATAAGGCTAATAGTGTATATAGGTTTTGAAATAAAGTTAAAAACTTACGCCTTAATCCTACGCGCAGATAATATCTGTAACTCCGGTGTTTGTCGAATAAATAACCGAGATATGACTGCGGTTGTTCACGATCTAGGCTTAATTCTCAATAGGCTTTTTATCATTACAGGCTGTGGACCTGATGGAAAAGTATAAAAAGTATTATTAAGCGAATTATGAAGACCATTTATTGAGACACTCGAGTCACTTTCCTATTGATTTCCTAATGTTTCGTTCGTGATAAATTGCCATTGAGAATGTCCAAAATGCTACCATGTACCATGTCTCGATAGTAACGTCTTTCTGTAGACTGTAAACGAAATCTGCAACATGAAAGATATTTATATCTAGTTACTTGTAACTTATATGTTCATGGTTTTTGGCAATAAGCTACCTATTTGAGTATAGTGTAATGATTCTGTGTGAAACGAGCCAGATTTTAATTAACAATAGAAAAAAAATTCAATGATAGTAATGTTGTTATATTAAACTATTATGCTATATTGTATCGTTTTCTGAAATAAAAGACTTAATTTATGATTTCAGTCGTATTATTTAATTGTTTCATTTTTAGACGTTCTTCGGTCTTTTTTATAGGTCCTTATGTTTTAGTAGGTTACTTAGATTCGGTAATTTACTTTAGTTAAAACTCGTACACTTTCATAATTTTTTATCATTTATTATAATTTTTCCTCACCACTGAAAACTTCATGAAAATCGGTTTTGAAAATGCAAATATTTAGTCATTAATTAGTCGCATCTTAACTCCGAAGATATAGGTAGGGTTTGATGAGGATTCTGGCGTGAAGCTCACGCCAGAATCATCACCTCTCGTGGGAGCGAAACGGTGAGGGCTAGAGACGTGGTTTTGATTCCAAAATTTAGTCGTCAATTGGTCGTTACGATATGCCAAAACTCAAAACCAATGCTACAAGGGTTCCAGAGTTATAAAGGTAAGTTTGTGAGGATTTTGGCGTGAACATTCCATTGGCACTTATTGCGTGACCGTTCCATGAACACTTCCGGGACCGAATAGGCTCAGCTGCCTACGCTGCGCGACCGCAAACCGTATTGTGGGGCGATACAATTCATAATCGCGCAGCGTTGCAGCTGAGCCTAGTCGGTCCCGCGATAAGTTGGTAACGGTACGGCCCCAGCGCGAGTACCGGTCTTGGTGATCGTTATATTTGACATAAAATCCAGCTTTTAAATCGGGGGGGGGGGGGGGGGGGGGGGGGGGTCCACATAGACGAGTCGAGGTCTGGTTGACAGGTTCCAAATCGAAGTTTACTATTATAGAAAGACTTGATGAAAAAAACAACTTAATAAATGCGACCTTTTTATTAATGTTAAAATACCAAGAGCGAAACTATCTTATAAACAGTACCTACCAGTAGGTGTATAATATCTATGTGCCTACTTTTTATTAAATTACTAACAAAAAGAAAACAAACGTTATTCGAACATGGCCGTTACTTACAGATAAATTTATAAGTACCTAAACAGTAATGGCTGATGCAGACCAAAAATACAACAAATTAACATGAATACTGCGCATCCTTGAGATCATATAGAAAGATAACTTACGAGTAACATAACTACTATAATTATGTGTATTTATCTAACTATACGTGTATGGATAATCTTAATTTTGACTAAACTACAGTTGGACTGAGGTGAGATATCTGTAATTACTCATATTAAAGAAAAAATATTAAGTTTATACCAAAAGTTAGTAGAGCAATCTTAATTACTTTAATAAATTACTTAAAATGAAAGATTGAGCGGAATAGAGATCTGGTACGATAAATGACGTGAGACGTGACCCTTTATACTATAAATTATGATGTAGCAAGTCTCATTGCAAAACGAATTTGTACGTATTATGCGAGTAGAACGCTACAGGTAGGCCGTAGAACCCACTGTAAGAAACCAGTAAAATTGTGATCCATTGTAGCTGTGCGACAGCTTACAGAACTAGTTGATGTAACTATATAGTACATAGTATATGCAACGTGTAAAAAAAAAGGTTCAACAATACTGAAGGATATGTATGTACTCAGCATTATGCAAATCTTTTACTATGGGGCCAACCTTAAAATCGCTAGAAAAAAAAATTTGTTATTCCATACAAAAAGTTCAAATACCTGATTTTGTTTTCGCGAATTCAGGGTTGGCCCCATAGTAAAAGTTGTTCATAATGATGAGTAAATAAATAATCCTACTAAGATTATAAACGCGAAACTTTGTATGCATGGATGTTTGTTACTCTTTCACGCATAAACTACAGAACGGATTTGGATGAAATTTTGTATAGAGGTAGCTTAATACCTTGGAATGTATAAGCTAAAAACATAAGCTACTTGTATCCCAACAATCGCCGGTAAAACCTAGGGGCACAGCTAGTTATACTATGTTATACTCTGTAACAGCTCTCGAATATCTTTCTACTAAATTTTGTCTATTTGCAAACGTTTATGTAAGTATAAAAAGAAAGAAAATTTTGGGTTTTTAGGTTTGCTAATCTGACACATACCCGACCGTAACTTAAGGAAAATTCAATATACACCGTGCCCGGGCTTAACCGTGTTCCCGTCAACCATTCAATTTGTTGATACAAAAGCATACCTATAGATGCACCTATAGATATTTGACCGGGCCATGGTCAACCATAAATTAGTTAATACAAAAGCATACTACAGACATTTGACCGTGCCCCGGCCATGCTGAACATGGATCATGCTTTAGCGTCAAATGTCACTATAAAACATGGAGCATTTTAACAAGACGGTATGCGCCGCGTTCCGTTTTGAGTCAAAATCGCTGTTGGCGCTGTGAGCGATAAATGTCGTTCCGTTTTGATTATTGGGCTGACAGCGCTATCAGCGCGATATCATTTCGGAATGGCTGAACATGGGAAACGAATAAACTAACCTGTTTCAGTTCGAAACAGGTTAGTTTAGTCTGCACTTAAATATAACTGGATTTGGTTATCAGCAGTCTCATCATTAATCACGACCAACATTATTTCTCTTCTATAACAGTTTTTCTTCTTCATAAGTATTTACTAACAACTCGCCTTTTACTTTCCATACATAACTTGTACGAGTTAAACGTCAGATTTGGCAGCGCTCACAGTGATAACGCCGGGAAGCAATATCACTGTGAACGCAAGATGGCGCCAGTAATGACGTCATCCATGACGTCGAGACTGCTATCGTAGACGCGCTAACGCCAATTCGGAATGGGGTTTTATCGCGCTCACAGCGCCAACAGCGATTTTGACTCAATTCGGAACGCGGCGATGGTTTTCTTAAAATACCGTTACCTAACAGCGATGCCACATTTGCTTAAGTTAGGAACATATTTATCATATAAACATTTATGGAAACGTAGACCATGTTAGAACAGTAAAGACCTCCAAAGAACAGTTAGGAGTATATCCCATAAATTTGCTATCAATGGATCAAAATGTAGGTCATAAACCACTTTTTCACACCACCTGCTCGACAATGTCCAATTACATATCATGCAACTTCAACGCAAAGTAAAGCATTATCTCTAAAGGATATAAAGCCGTATGAAACTCCCTAAGGAATAAAGTGATTTGAATTTGGAATGTCAAATTCGTGTGGAAACTCTAATTAAAAAAATGCCCATATGGCATTTTAAAGAGGTTTGTTCGAAAATCGAACAGGCCACCTAAGCCACATAAGCAGAACTCCAAAAAAAAGATGCGTTTACAAAGAATGTGAAACAAAAGAGAGTGTCTGGTCCTATGATTGTCAGTGAATTTTAATTTATGGAGCCCTGGCTTTTTATTGTCTCGCAGAAGGTGTGAAAAGTAGAGTATGCTCCTCTGGAATAAAGCCTGTCTTCGTCTTGGGCAGCTTGAACCCCTCTCTTCACGGAGGACTCTTTATAACTCCGACTCCCTCGTTACGCTCAGGGTTCATTATGCCGCCCGCGACGTAGGACACTGCTTTATTCCCTTAGTGCATAATCTATTAAAGTCTTAGATTTGATTTTATATTACAATTTTTCTACATGTTATAATAGTAGAACATAATTTCAAGATTTTGGTAAAATAAGAATAAATACAAAAAGATAAACTATAGAACATAAAAAAAGCAAGTATGGTTTGAGTATTACGTTTATGTAGGTTCTTGTAAAAATAGACTTTCAGTTAGTCTCGAGAGCAAATATATGATTTCGTGAAAGCAATAGGGAAAATATTTAATTAATAAACAGCAGCCGAATGATCGAGTAAACTATGATCACGAAATAAATAGAGCAAGCCGCCTTTCAATACTGTTCAGATGTTAAACCACGCTAACACATATTGTTCAGATCTAAAAACTAATCCGTAGCTGGTACATAGGAAAATTTTCTAAGCTTTCTGGCCTTAGATAGAGGCACTGCATATGAAACGACGGTACAGCATTTTGGGCCTTAGATAGAGGCACTGCATATGAAACGACGGTACAGCATTTTGGGCCTTAGATAGAGGCACTGCATATGAAACGACGGTACAGCATTTTGGGCCTTAGATAGAGGCACTGCATATGAAACGACGGTACAGCATTTTGGGCCTTAGATAGAGGCACTGCATATGAAACGACGACGACGGTACAGCATTTTGTATATGACTGCCGAATCACGGATTTGGAGACTTGGTCGTGTCGACAGCCTCTCACTTTTTTATAAATTTACCAGCAATGTATCAAGATTCATCAAGTCCGGATTTCGACTTGACGAAGTAGTAACAATTTGGCTGCTGTTTATAAATTTTATCTAATCTATGCGACGTGACAAGTTATCCGAAGGCGATGGCTTGTGGCGTCGTCCATTATAATTGGTCTGTTGTCGAGTAATATGTTAACTATTTAACATAATTTTATTTATTCAGGTGGTATTCGCCGAAAATACGTGAACATTTAAGCAACATGCCAGACAGGTGGTATTCCTCTTTTCAACAAAAGCAACTGGATTATGTTTCATGCAAACTATGCATCTGTCGCAGGCTTTTGACCAAGAACCGAAAGAAGGCAATATAATGTGTTATTGTTATTATAAACCTGAGAAAAAACATTATTTTTATCAAACACCTGAACTTGTAATAATAGGTTTATGATAAAATCCATGCCTGTTGCTATTTCTTTCAATAATTATACATTCTAGTTCAGATTTTTGATAAATAAAACTGATTTATCATAACGCATACATAAATCTAAGTAAAAAATAAAAATAAACAGTTCTTGCACTAAGAACAAGATTATTTTTTTATATGTTATCTTATATACTACCTATACATAAACAATATATTCTTTATATTAGGCCTATATATCATCTGTAGGCGTCGATTTCGTATATATTTTAAGCAGGATAGACATATAATATAGTTATAGACAATCTTGGGAATAAATGATGGATAACCAGTTAAATATATCTTACAAATCTTCATTTACACATAACCGAGCTTTACACAACATTACAAAAAGGTTCTGGACTACCGTCTACAATAATATACTTATAAAAATAAAAATAATCAAGTCTTTTTTTATAAAAAATTACAGAAGAAAATCTTTTAGTATAAGAAAAAGTAAAATATAAGGATTGCAGGTATGACTAGCTATTTATCTTCTAGATATATTGTATGATTGCTTTTTAAATCTTTAATCTTACAAAATAAATCACTAGCGCGCCATCGAACCACCACCGTAGCAATCGTAATGAATTAACAGAACTTGTTATGTTTAAAATAACTGTAATATTATTAATCTAATCGGTGTTCGTTCAGTTTATCCTACAAGTAAAATAAATCTTATGAAATGGCAACAAATTTACACATGGAAAGTTATAAACTTATAAATAAATAATCTAACAATAAAAAGTTATCTAACAAGAACTTAATGATTATTTAATACAGCAGCTTAATCATGTAACTGTTCGGGATCGCGATTCGGATACGAGTTTTCAAAAATTGACACTTGTCACTGTCCCGCTAAAACTCATTTGACCCTGCAGGGCAGGACGAAACGCCAAAAGACCGACGGATTTGCTTAACTTTAACTTTAACGTTCGATAACGATAGCGAGAGAAATCCCTCCGTGATACCGTGAAGCTGTGACAGTGACAAGTGACCATTTTTGACAACTCGTATCCGAATCGCGATCCCGAACAGTTACATGATTAGCCTGCTTGAGCAGGTAACATAAGTACGCGTCACTTATACCGTGTAAACTTTATTTGGGACAGCTCTGCATATACAATAGGGAATATGCATATTTTTTTTATTCACTCATAAAAGAGCTGACTCGCAACAAAACAACACAACAAAAACAAAATTTTAATATGTGCAGAAATAACGAAGTTATAAACATTTTAGTTTAATGTTCGGGCACTATACTAGCAAAATAACGTCAAAGGCCACGATTCCAAAAAAAAAAACAATACTAACACGTGTTTTTCTAGAAAGGGACAGATGACTCCCTCCCATATACTTCGAACGCTTGTATTTCAGGACTTTACCAACCGATTTAATATTTTTTTTGTTTGTAATCATCAGATTCAGTTAAACTCGCCAATCAAAACAAATGCATATTCCCTATTATACATACATACAATACAACAAAATCGATTGGTTGTACCTATAATTAATTTCATGCACAGATAGCCTTTACTGTCTGAAATAAAATTTCCACCCTGCATAAATTCTGTATTTTTACTATACATAAAAATGCACTGCTTCAAACAACCCAACATAAACGAAAGTTGAGTCGATTACACACAAATATTACAAAACTCATAACAACTAAAAGTGGTTGCCATAAAGGTTTATGGCTGCCATGCAGTATCCAGCCCAACACAAATTTAACAGCATATGGTCGCTTTATTAAAATCTTGTAAGACCATGGGCCTTATTTTTGAATCGTACGCAAGCGTAGCGCATGCGAAAGGAATTGAACGATATTGTTTGGAATAAGGTTCAATATCGTTTAAAAGTCGGCTCCTTTCGCATGCGCAACTTTGCGTACGATTCAAAAATCAGACGCCAGCACGTCTATTCACAACTGAATCGGTAAGGTTTCCGATAGGATTCACATTATCCGTCTTTATCATCATGAATGTAGATGAATGGGACATATAAGTGAGAATTAGATCAGAAACGTTCCCGATTGAGTTGTGTTTAGGTGTGCTGACTGGGATTATTCCAAATCTAGACAGAGCTAACAATAAACAACATTTTATAGAAGAATAACTACTCCACGCATTTTAGTTAAAAGTTGTATTGGTCGGTTCGTCGATATCTATGTCGGTGGTTTTATCACCGAACATAGGCTCGTCTTTCAGGAAAGTTCCAGAACGTTCCATGATCGGTATTTCACCGGCGGGCGAGCTCGGCGCGGCGTTCCTGCTCTTGGACCGGTCTAGTCTGGACGTGCTCTTAGTGTTGGTCGTCTCTTTAAGCGTTTTCGAGACCATCTTCGCCTGGCTCGACTTGGTTGCGTTCATGAGTGAGCCGGAAGGTTTACGTTCGGTCTTGTTACGTTGCGGTACTGGTGACAGGCTATTCGTCATAGACTTGTCGCCCTGTACGCGCTGTTGGGGATCTTTGGAGGTTCCACTTACTGACCTGGAGGGCTTCGGGCTTTTGTTAAGGTACACGGGAATCTTTGTCGTCTTCGATGGAGGCTTAGAGGCGGTGGCCGACTGGTCCTTTGGGTTCTTTGTTGCTTTCTGAACTGCTGTAACAAATTAATAATTATTAATTAAGTTAAAATTTATTTTAAACACAGTACAATAAAAAATGGCATTGAACTTTATGCGAAACACTAGTGATTCTTATTTTTGTGGCTTTGATGACGACGCATGATACATATATAATTAATTTGAAAAGAGTAACGACGAAGCGAAATCACCTTCGACCGATCCTTCCGTGTTATGTTTGACTTTAGTGTAGGTGGCGTATTTGTCCCCGCTGTGCGTTTCGCTGAGCGAGTCGGTGGAGACGTCAGCGGTGCGCGGGCGCTGCGCGGCGGGCGGTGGCGGCGGCGGCGGGGGAGGCGGGGGAGGCGGGCGACGCGGGCGCGCGCCGCGCATCACCGGGCTCGAGTTGCGCGACGAGTCGCTCGAAGACATCATCTTGGGTTGGGGCCTACAGGCCGGCGGCGCGGCCGGCGCGGGCGGCTTGGGCTGGCGCGGCTCCATGTACCGCGGCTTGGTGTGCTCGTACGCAGCGCGCGCCGGCCGCGCCGACACACGCTCCGTCGACTGGTTCGTCTTTATCGAGTTATATTTGGCTCGCTCCTCCTGCGCCTTCGTGGTCCTCACGCAGGGCGGATATGTCTTGTTCAAGCCGGCGGCGGTGCGGTCCTCGCGCGGCTTGCTGCTCCGCGCGGTGGACGACACGCCCGTGCCCCTGTCCGGCCGGTTCGCGCGGCTCTCCCGCGTCGTCAGGGAGTCCACGGAGCCGAGGTGTGGCTGGGGCTTGGGCGCGTACGGTACGAAGCACGCGCGCACCTGGTCGATGTCAAGACTGCGTGTAGTGGCGGCGGCGGGCGCGTGCCGCGGGGCAGACGGCGCGGGCCGCGAGGTGGAGGATGCGGGGCGCGACGTGGAGCTTGCGGGTCGCGAGGTGGCGGCCGCGGGGCGCGCGGCGACCGACGCGGGGCGGGGGACGGGAGGCGCACGGCGCGTGGGCGCGGGGGAAGGGCGCGCGCGGCGCGAGGCGCGCAGCGACCACCCCGCGGCGGGCGCGCCGTACGGGATGCAGCCGAGCTCACGCAGCCGGTCGCGCAGCTCGACCGGCAGGTCCGCGAATGCAGCGGTGGGCAGCACGCGCGGCGCGTTCCGCACGAGCGCGCCCTCGCAGAGCACGCGCCAAGCGGGCGCGCGCGCCGCGAGCACCGAGTGCGGGCGCGCGGTCGCCGGCCCCCCGCCGTCCGCGATGAGGTCAGGTCGCGCGGGGTGCGCGCGCGGCTCCCTCGCCAGCGTGCAGAGCATGTGGTAGGCGCGGCATGCCTGCTCGGGCGGCGCCCACTCGATGGCGGCGGCGAGGCAGTCTTCGAGCGCGTGCGCTGCGGCGGGCGGTGCGTCCCCCGCGGCGTCGGACGTGGCGCGCAGCACCTCGCACAGGCGCGCCGCCGCGAACTGCGCCGCGGCGTTCAGCAGCCGCCGGCACATACGCGCCACCACGCCCGCCCACCGGCTCGTCGCCAGCGACGACACTGCACGCACAACACTTGGTTTTACCCTCTCCACATGACGGACGTTTTAAAAACTCAGTGATTTCGAATGAAGAAAGACCCCTTAACCCTTTTACCCTTAAACCAAGGCGGAACCCTTTTCACCCGAATATTAACCCATGACTATAATAATAAATAATCCATCGTCATGTCAACTTCAGATATCTGATAGATTACTCATATTTAGCTGTTGTAAATGCATGCCTATAATACGTTTAAAACAACCAGACACCATATTCGCAAAAATATTTGTACTGCGCTCAGGACAAATATTTGTGCGAATATGGGATGTAATTTTTGCGTAAGAATCGAACTCACGCCCCTACCCTGATTGAAGTTATAGGTACTTGGGGATATTGCACATAAAAGCGAAAACCCTAACTGCTGTCAAAACAATGTTGTAAAGCAATTGTATGGAAAACCGCTGTCGCCAGTTTAACGCATAATTGAAATAAATTAATTATATATTATATTAATATAGACACTTCGACGAAAATATGCCAATCATTGGTGGCATTTGAAATAAAACGCTCGAAATGCCATTTTGCAACAGATTAAAATTGATCTAATTACGATGCAATGTGGTTTGGTTTCCTACGCGTCTATTTAAATTGTCTTTTTGAGTATTCAGAGTTTAAAAACATGTATATTGGTAGAATTATTATTAAGCCCGGCTAGCGCGGCCAGTCACATTTCCGCTCTATTCACTTCTCTCTTCAGTGGTATATTGTGTATCAACTATGTTTAGGACGCGTTTCCCGTGGGAGTGAATCTTCTGTGCCTAGTAGTATTACGTTTTCTATAGACATACAGAACACAAGCCACAGGAACTACCAACTGAGCCATAACCATAAAGCAGTCATCGTGGATTCAATACCATTCGTGATGCAAAGTAACACGGTCGCAGTTCAAATTCATACCAAATTCGTGTGTACATTGAATATCTGCCCAGGCGAGCAGTGTTTAAGAGGCTGAGAACAGATAATCCTCCGCGCCTCAGCGGTCTCTGTCTAACTACATAGATAAAAAAGAGAAGCAAGACGACGCGCTTGTATCACGTTTTGTACGATTTATTTACAGATAAATAATCAATTGCATTAAAATTACAGCGATATACAATGTGTAACAAAAAGGTTCAACAATACGGAAGGGTATGTATGTACTCATCATTATGAACAACTTTTACTAAGGAGACAACCCCGAAATACCGTAAAAAAAACAGCAGTACCATACATTTTGCCCAAGGTCAATGAACTTTTTGTATAGAACAACTGCATTTTTTTCGCTATTTCAGTTTTGGTCCCATAGTAAAAGTTGTTCATAATGATGAGTACATACATAACCTTCATTATTGTTGAACTGTTTTGTTACACATTGTATAATAAGAAATAAGACGAATTAAAAATTTACTTAGATATTGTTTTTAGTGGTTATTAAACGTTTTTTTTTGCTCCCTTGCTTTTTTTTCTGATGTTTTTTTCAAATCAACGACCATATAAGAAATATGACCTAAATTATCATCTATTATTTTTCAGTGCTGATATGACTTTGTATATTTGGCAAAAAAAAACACCCAAATAAAGTCAATACTCAAGTGTACTAATCGTCTTCAATAGCCATGCACACTCACCAGTGACACCGCAGCCATACACAATTTCCACAAAATTGTCTATGGTAAGATTGATAATATGCTCCTGGCAACATTTTTCGATGAGCTCGAAGGGCAGCGTGGCGAACGCTTTTGTGGGCCACACTCGGTAGAAGTATTTCGTGATCCATCGGAGGCACTTGCGATAGAGATCGTCGAGCCCGTACACGGATGCCAGCGGGAAACACTCCAGAACACCCGCCGTGCATAGCGAACAAGGCTGCAAAACAATACTATTCAGGATCGAGCACATTAGGACGGGCCGCAGCGGGGCGGGTCGCATCGCAAAATCCGTTTAGATCGCTTTCATGCATATGCATATGAACATCGCACACTAAGCCGGGCCGCAGCGGGGCGGAATCCGCGAGTGCGATGCGGGCCGCTCCGCCCCGTTATAACGTGCTCGATCCTTTAGAAGACAAAAACTTGCTTGCGAACCGTCACTTGTTTTAATGTGAACTGGGTTCAAACAACTACCCCGTTTGGAGTTTTTGGCGGAAACACGGAAAAATCATGTCATTGCATTCTACTATTTTCTTAAACTTGTGTTTTTTCGCGAATTAATGATTAAAAATGGTGGTGTTTTATTCATTGAAGTTGAATTAAATGCACGAGTGTGGGCAAGTGATATAATGTGGTGAAACATGTCTTTTCGTGTTGTTTTCAAAACTCCGTAGAAGGTCATAGTAAAGTCGTCACACCTTTACTAGGGCATGACTTGGACTATGACTCGACTATAACTGGTTTCGTGTGACTGACTGTGATTTCATGACTTGATTTTTATAAAAGAAACTTTAAAATTCATAAACTTGACACTGGCAGAATGCACAACGTGCGATGCCAATAACTAAGAAAAAAAATACCCCGTTAAATATAGAAAGTATTTGGCAATGGTAAAATTTGAAATACCGACTACCCACTTTACAAATAAGGAAGCAATTTGGCCCTTAAACGGTTTTAGAAATTATATACAATAGTCGTTTATTACATTTATATGTTTTTTTTACGGGACATTCTGTTGTGGCCGTATTCACGGGCTGTGTACTCAGTCTGGCCGTATTCACGGGCTGTGTACTCAGTCTGGCCGTATTCACGGGCTGTGTACTCAGTCTGTCCGTAAACATAGTGCATGCAACTGCGCCAAAATATCGGGAGCTCATTTCACAACATAATCAATAAATATCCCGTAAATATAATCATAGAAAAGTATTTTGGCGGTCTGATATAAGCAAATGAAAACGGATACGTAAAAAGGCATTTAAAAATAAAAATAAAAAAGTAACTCGTCGACTGCCGTAAAACAACATAGAAGGTTAACAAGGTGTTTGAAAATGGCGCCATACAACAACACATGGCCTTTTAATAAAAAAAAATGCATTGTCTCTCGGGGTGATTTAAGGGTTTAATATGCATTTTTTTTTTTACAAGTTAAGATTGAATAAATACTCTCACATATACAATGTATAACAAAAAGGTTCAACAATAGTGAAGGGTATGTATGTACTCATCATTATGAACAACTTTTACTATGATACCAACCATGAAGCCGCGGAAAAAAATCAGTTGTTTCATACATTTTGTCCAAGGTCAATTTACTTTTTGTATGGAACAGCTAATTTTTTGGTCCCATATTAAAAATTGTTCATAATGATGAGTACATACAAACCGTTCAGTATTGTCGAACAATTTTGTATACATGAACACTGAAACCATTAAATTCCTTTTATTGGGCAGTTTTGTAATAAAAATAACAATACCTTGTGAAAGTTGTGGCAGTATTTAGCTTTGAGCATAAACATAATGCCTTCTTTGAGCCCCTCGAGGCCCAGCATGTCGGCTAGAGTCGCCAGCTCCACGATGCTGATGGAGTCGGGGATCACCGAAACGCCCGAGTAGATATGGCACAGCGCGAAATGGACCACACTGAACGTAAACCTGAAAAAGAACGACTGCCTTATAACTCAGTTGGTAGTATGTCTGCCTTCAGAACTGTAGGGCGTGGGTTCGATCCCGCCCAGAGCAAACATTCATGTGACGATCGTAGGTTTTAGTTCTGTGTCTGGGTGTAGTATGTATTTTATATCTGTACTAGAGGTCGCCCGCGACTTCGTCCACGTACGGAAGAAATTCGGCCCGCTCCCAAAATTCACCACTTTAAATCATCCTGAGCAATTTTTTACACGTTTTTCTTTATACTCTTATAAAAAACAACACGTTATCAGCACGAAGATATAATGAAATTCAAATAGTTGCTGTGATTAATATTTGTGTTGAAGAATAGTATTTTACTTTTGTGTCGGTAAAATCGTTTTTCTAGAAAGTTCTTTACAATGTCATGTAGATGGTCTTCATCTTTATTATCCTCGCTCCTTCTCTCGTCTAGAGACGGGTATTCTTCTTGGAAGTTTAAAATGCGTAATTACTTGATTCATGAAGACTAGTGGTGCACAATAGATGGGTATAGAGATGGAGATAATACTTCGGCTATGGTAAAGACTAGAAACGATCAAAGAGCTCTAGCGAAAATATGCTTAACAGTAGATGGCTCTGCTATGACGCACGTAAGGAGTGCTAATGCAGCTTTGGAAGCCTGGAAGGCTTGATACGGTGCGTATGAAGATAAAGGTATGGGCAGAAGGTTATCTTTAGAGATAAAAAACTTCATAGACTTTCGCTCAATGACTTTCCGAACATTGAAATGTATGTGAATGCTGTGTTGAGTACAGCTCAAGATTTAGCTAATATCGGGAAGATAATAGAAGATGCGTCGATTGCAACAACTTTATTAGGAGGGCTTTCTTTCGGAGATATGAGCCTCTAATAATGGCATTAGAAAATTGCAATACGAAGGTGTCAACTGATTTAGTTAAAACGAAGTTATTGAATGAAATATCCAAGAATGATACCACAGAAACTGATACTGCTTTAAAGACGAAGAAACAGTCAAGTTATGCTCGTAAACCAAATAAATAGTTGGTTTGTTATGAATGTCATAAGCCCGGCCACAAACGGCCAGACTGTCCGACTCTCATCAAGACAAAGGAAATGGAACCTATGACGTCAGACAAGGATGGTACTTATTTCAAAGCACCGAGTTTCTTTTGGAGGAGGAGACAAAGGTTCATAGATTCGGGTGCATCTAAGCATATCACTTCACGGCGTGATTGGTTTCAGGAGTTGAGACCGTTAGGAGGCAGTACTGTTACTGTTGCCAATGGTGAAAAGATTGACTGTGGTGGTATCGGAGACATATCCATAAACACAACATGTGGTGTGGTTAATAGAATAATGATGTAGCGTATGTACCTGAACTAACAAGTGAGGTGATTCTACATGGTTCTGCTTCTCGTGACTGTGTACACTCTAGATTGTACAATCAATTTCCTCCAAAGCAAAGCGTATGATGTGTTCCCTGCATGTGTATAAGTTAAAGATGCTCACGGAAATGTTACGAAGTCTAAAGCAAGACTTGTGGCGAAAGGTTTCAAACAAATAGAAGGTATTGATTACGATGAAACTTTTGCTCTTGTGATTTGTCATTTTTCACTTCGTACATTGTTTGCTTTAGCTGCAGAATTGGATATGAAAATGCGGCATTTAGACGTTGATACTGCTTTCCTCAATGGAGATTTGGAAGAGGAAGATAATATGGAACAACCCCAAGAGTTCGTGAAGAAAGGTCAGGATAATCAAGTTTGTCTATTGCAGAAATCCTTGTATGGGCAAAAACAAAAAACAAGTATAAAACAATAAAAATAAAACAAGCACCACGAGCATGGAACAAAAAGTTTGACAAAACTTTAACCATACTGGGTTTTATGAAAACTCCTTCGGAACCATGCGTGTATAAAACTTTTTGGTAAGGAGTTTGTCATATTGGCAGTTTATGTGGATGACATTATAGTATTTTACCAGAGTGACAAGTCGTTTGACATTGTCAAGGGAGATTTGGAAAATATGTTTTCCATAAAAGATCAGGGAGAACTAAAATATTATCTTGGTCTGGATATCGATAAAACTGAGAGAGGAGAAATAAAGAAAGACATAATCCAGTCTCAGTAGAAGCTTATTCGTTCCAGAGTCTAATCAGATCTTTTATGTTTCTGGTGGTAAACACGCGACCTGATATTTATTTCGTGACGAGCTATCTGAGTCAGTTCAATACAAAGTTTAACAAAGAACACTGGCTCGCGGCGAAAAGAGTGTTGCAGTCATAGAGTGAAACATATAACATCATTGGTTGCAGTATTTGAGAGGTACTATTGACTACGCTCTTATTTACAGAAAGACTGGGGAGTACATAATTCAGTCCACCACGAACGTACGAAACATATACAGGGTGTCCAGGAAACGAAGGATATCCCTGTATGTGCAGATAGCTCACATCATGTCCAACTATATGCCAAAATTTCGTTTCAGTAATAGTCCCACCATTTTTGAGATATGGGGCTTTTAACTTTTTTTTCGAAAAATTTGCCTTTGACCAGTTAATTTTATGCCATTTCTAAGAATGATGACTTTTTTGAACCCTGTTTTATTCTTATTACTCATGAATGATATACCTATCTAACGTATCTAACTATATATACCAAGTATTATTATTATATGAGAAAAAAGTGTCAGACGGAATTATAACTTTAGGTTACGTCAGGTCAGACATCAACTATGCTGACGGGTTTACAAAACCTTTAGGGCAAGTTACACACATGAAATGTGTAGCTGGACTAGGTTTAAAATCAGTATAGGTTCATTTATTTTTTCTTTTATATTGATTGTTACTTGTATTTTTCTTAGTAAGCTTTAATTGAGGGTGGATGTTGTAGTTTATCTTTACTGATGACAATTAAAACTCCTTAAAGCTGTTTAAGTATACTTTTAAAAGTAATATGTTCTATATATATTTTAAAAGTTTGATGTTCACTCGAAGTAAAATATTCAACCGATTCACACGTTTTTCTTTGTACTCTTATAAAAAACAACGGAACTTTAGTAGTCTGTGTCCCCAGAAAATTACAGAACGCGAGCACTTTTTCAACCGACTTCATAATAGGAGGTTCTCAATTAGACTGTACGTTTTTTTTATTAGACGGTTTCCCAGCCAGTTAAAAATTGATTTTGATGGTAATTTTTTTGTTTGGTAGGGATGGCCCCATATAGGTACATTTTATCGAAATCGGTTCAGTATTTTGGGTTTTAAATCAAAATATCTGGAAAAAAGATGTCAGCCAGGTAAGTCGGTTGTTTTTTTTAAAGTACTTGTTTGTCGATTGCACTGTTTGTCGATCGTGTGAACAAAGAAAATGTCAACTATGATTTCTATGAAATAAGAGCAGCGCTATCTAGTAGCAAGCGAAGGAGCTGATTTTACCAAATAAAAATAGTAAGTTACATTACATTGTAATAATATAATGTAACTTACTATGTAGTGTTGTACATTGTTGGTTTGCAAGTTGAAGTGGCAATGGGCAGGCCACATCGCTCGAAGCCGATGACAACCGATGGGGAAAAAAGGTTCTTGAGTGGCGAGCGCGAACCGGAAGACGCAGTGTAGGCAGGCCTCCCACTAGGTGGACCGACGACATTGTAAAAGTCGCGGGCAACCGGTGGATGCAAATGGCAGGTTATCGTACAGTGTGGCGGTCTAAGGGGGAGGCCTTCGTTCAGCAGTGGACGTCTCCGGGCTGATGATGACGATGACATTACATTGTGGTACGGCGACTGAAATGCGTTTGATCTGTGGAAGGCTTAAACTTTTTTTTTCACTCCTCTTGCTCAAAAAGTCCGTCATTATAGAGCACCAGAGCGGGGCTAAAATATCTTGTTATGCTCTAGGGGCTAAAGTAAAATTTTGCTCTAGGGGCTAAAGTTTTTTTTTGGGCTGTTGCACCAACGAGCCTACAAAAACGAAAAAGTTTTTATTCATAAGTAGAATATAAATAAAGACTCGACTTTATTCTATTTCATAAACAAAAACTTTTTATTTTTGAAAATGGAACTAAGAGCGGTGAGCTCTTTGGTAGAATTGCGTTGCGTTGCGCTACAGAAGAAATTAAAAAAGAAGGCACGAAGTCTTAAGAACTTTTGACTAGTAATTTTTTTTATTGAGTAACCGTAATTTATTTTACAATAGTAAAAAAGTCGTTATCTAGTGGGAATGGAGATCCTAATTTGCAGGTGGAAGAGACAGGAAAAGAAATAATTTTCAATCTGATGCCATCAAAGTCACAAAGCATTTATTTTGGTATTATGTTTATTTTATTTTCCCGCAATCGTAGTGAAAATGGCGCTAAAACCCATTATAAATCGGTTTCTTTTACTTCCTCGCTAAACCTCGGTCGTAAAACTACCTCGTATATAATAGGTTATTTTTGCCCCTTGTATAACAATATATTATTGTTTTACTGACTATGCACTTACGGTGGAAGTGAGATGACGTTTCCAGCACTTTCCACCCAACCACCGCTCAAGATTCCCGCAAAATATTGACATCTGAAACATAACAATTTACAATACAAAGTGTAACAAAAAAAATTTGAAAAAAGAAAAACCAAAAAAAATAAATTAGAAAAAATATTGTTTGATTGATTTTAAGATTCGTTAAATAAATAAATAAATAAAGGTTCAACAATACAGAAGGGTATGTATTTACCCATCATTGTGAACAACTATTACTATGGGGCCAACCCTTGAAATCACAAAAAAACAGCTGTTCCAGTTCCAATTGTATTTGTCCAATGAACTTTTTGTAAGGAACAGCTGAATTTTTTTTCTCGATGTCAAGGTTTGCCCCATAATAAAAGTTGTTCATAATGTTGAGACGATGAGTATGTTCATACCCTTTAGTATTGTTGAACCTTTCTGTTACACATAGTGCATTATATTCTATTACTATAGAGATATATTATATGCCGTAAAATCACGATTATCAAGCACAACCATAAGATAGGAGAATTACAAAATGTATAACTTGCACATATTATTATGTAGGTATCATTATTACAGTTTTTTTAAAATATATTTCCGTTTTGATACCTTTTAAAGACATGATACATTTTTGCCTAGTTCATACAAGGAAGTGTGGGAAATTTGTACCGCTAGACCAACACAGTGTATGGGAAATGTCCTAAGTCTTACTGAGAGAATTCATAAATGTTTTTCATCGGTCTCCAGGCGAAATTAAATTACATACAACGTTATTATTAGTATAGAGAAAAGGCGAAACACCCCACAAAGTTTATAATTCAAAGAAAAAGAATATAAAAAAATAAGTCAAAAGTATTTAAAGCTCGCAAAGTTACGCTATTGCTAAGTTGGCCTGTTGTTCCCACAAAATCATGGTCACCGTAACGCAAGCTGTTTGTTTACGCACGGCGGGGATGCGCCGCCGCCGCATCAAAGGGTTGCCGCTGTGTCCAAATTGCACTGTTTTTAAAACATTTTTGGGACAAAATGTAACGTGGTGTAAAAACTATACCAAACGATTCTCCTAATGATTCTGAACAAACTACTTTCAGTTTTGCACTATACTAAAAATAACATTGTATATAAAAAAATAAAAATATTGTAAATTATATTTTATACAATAATTACTATTCAACTGGATTGTATCCTTATTTGTTTATATTCTTCTGTGGCCTAGCAAATTAATTTGCGATAGCTGTTTGTTTTCCAAGAAATAAATAAATAAATAAAACCTTTAAAAATTTTGTAATGCTATGGACGTACTGATATAATTTATATCCATCCATATTTTTCTGCAAAAACTTGCGAATATAGTAATGACCGAGTGGGATGGAGTCAAGGCTCTCCCTCTCGCTCACACTTCTTATGTTTTATTTAAAATTAAATGTTTGAGTTTATAACTGTTTTTAGAAAAATTTACTTTAAGCAAATTTTTCTAATTAAATAAATTTATTAATCTTATTCTAATTAAGTAAATTTAAATAAATAATATTTATATTTAGGACAAGTTTTTACAAATTGTTTTTTTACATATTAATACAGTAAATGCAATGATTCACGGCTTACCTTGAAGATAATATGCACTTGTGTGCTTTTATGCGTCGGCCTGAAACTTCGACTATAACGTCTGGCGCAATTTCCTCCAGAAACATGCGCAGCAAATCTTGACCGAGTCGCGACTGACAATTGCTGATTAGACTTGAGGTTTGATCAGTCTCTTCTGTGGTGCTGTTTTCTAAAATATGATAAACTGTAGTAATATATTTTTTTGTTTTATTTATTTCATGCAGTCATCAGTGGTCTTTGAAAGAAGATGGCAAAGACGACAAACGGTAGAAACGGTGGAGCGCGCTTTCGAGGTCGTGTGTGTATGTGCGCGACCGCAATGATTGGCAAATAATAAAATAAAAAAAGGTTATGGTTTTAAAATGTTAGCATTTTTATTTATAAAGTGTCAAATTGTGTGCACGAGTGTGTCCAAGTGATATGTGGTGAACGTGGTGAACGTGGTGAAGGTCTTTAAGTTTTTTTCCCCCATGACCCCCTAGATGCTAAGTCACAATTTCTTCACTAAGGTACGACTTGGGCTTGACTTGACTTTGTGTGACTTTGATTGTGACACTTGAGTCATTTGTCATCTAAAACTTGCAAGTACCTATTCAAATTCGACACTGCCAGAAAATGGACGAAATGCGATGCTAAAAACGAGAAATAATACAAGGGTTACGCAGAACAGTAGTTCTAAGCTATAAGGAGGTCATTGTAATTCACTTTTACTATGAGACCAACCCTGAAATGGCGGATATAAAATCACATTTCCCTTATTGTCAAGGGTGGATGACTTTTTCTTCGGCACAGCTGATTCCATCCGTTATTTTAACGTTGGACCCATAGTAAAAGTTGAGAAAAACGACCTCGTTTCGGCTAAGTCGCAGGCCACACAGAAATTGTTTCGGGCGCGGAAATGGCACGGGTTCCATTTAAATTTCATACTAAATACATTGGAATAATGCACAATTTAGGACACATCGAATGACATTGATAAGGTTGGTATTTAGTTTGATATTTGAATGGGATGGCGAGCGTGCCATGTTCGCCGCCCAAGGCCATTTCTGTGTGGCATATGCGTTAGAATTACCGTTACGCGTGTATGAATTCGAAAATGTGGCTTTTATCCATGTCCAGCCTTGCATTAAGCCCTCATACTTATTAGAATGTAGTGTATTACAGAAAATTATTAATCAAACCCAATTAAATGGTTGTAGTATTTAACTTACCAACTACAGAACGACAGAAGCTGCTTTGGACGCTGCTCATTTCCGAGATATCAGAAACATGGCGGTCTTCGATATCACCAGGACTGGAAGACACTCCCAATCTCATAGGAGATCTGGTTCTACTGGACAGAGAACCCGGCATGCTTCTGCTGAAGTCATTCTTCAAATGAGGGAACAATCTGTTCAGGCTCAGTGCATTTTCAGAATGAAAAGAACTGATTATCTCGCTGGACCTTAAATTTATAGTTTGACTCGAATCCCTCCAATCATTGTCAGGTATAGATCGGGTCATTCTTTCATGGCTTTCTCTTTTAACGGCGATTGTCACAGGTTCCGCCTTTGGCACCGGCTTGTCCAAATCAGAAAGCTTCACAAACAAATCGAGCGATTCTCCGGATGCCGGTTCTTCTTTAATCACATCATTCATCAATTTATCGTCTTTCCGCTTTATATTAGAAACTTCAGGAACATCTTCGGGGCATTCGATGACTAAAGGTCTACTTATTATTTCCGATATGCTTATAGAGGGATCAGCACATAACGACTCTAATTTTTCAAACAAAACACTTTCATCTGTAGTATGAGTTGCGGTACTAATTGAACTTGTGATCTTAGGTTCGTAACCTTTAGGAGTCTTAGACCCTTTGGAACTACTTCTGCTGTCACTTCTAGCAATATTTCTTACTGAGGGAAGCCTCGCGGGCTTTTCTTTGGCAGTCGTCGAGGTATCGCCAAGATCGATAAACATAGAAAATATATTTTTCTTTTCATTTCCTTCATCTTTATCTCGCGCTTGTTCCGTAGTTAAAGCGTCGGGTAACGTTGACAAGTCTATATAAAATTTATGAGTTGACTTTTCACTGCAATCAGAATCAACGGAACTCCGACTTTTGTAACATTCACTGCCGTTCGTTGATTTTGAAACGGATCTCAACTCCTCTATTGATTTATCAGCTGGCTTGTTAAGTTTGATGCTGCATTCGCTAATGTCTGACTTAGGACTACTAGACATATCCACCACCCAAAAAGACGAATTCGATAGAGCTCTTGGGGGTCTTTCTGGGATTTCTACTGGTTCAGGTATATAAGCTCCCGAAACGATCGGTATATTTTCAATCTCACGTTTTGGTAACGATTTGCTATCAAATAACGTTGAATCATTGTTCTCTAATGCAGTGACAGTGTTGGACGCTCTTTTCATAATAAATGTCGATGATTCACCGCATGGATCTCGGTCACTATCCAGGTGACGATTGGATGAATCGTTCTCGTTTCTGTTGACTGGTATTTCATTTTCACTTTCTGACTCGTACATTTTAAAATCGTGTCCACTGACAGAAATTATGGAATTATTCGGTGTAGACAAGGAATCTCGTACCGCCGTAGTTGATTCAAAACTGTTGTTATTTATTATAGTTGTTTCCTCGAATTCTTTTTTTTCAATTCCTCCTTTGACTCCCTGTGAGTTTGTGCATATTTGTATAGAACCATTGCCTGCTATTATTGGGTCATGTGTTGCTTTAAAACCTTTTGGTCCAATTGCCACATTGGTTCCGTGTGTTTTGGCACCGACCTGCATAAAACCATTGCCAGCGATAATAGGATCGCATGTTGCATTAACGGTTTTTTGTTTATCTGCAACAGTGGCTTCACATGAATTCCAACCCAAAGAATCTTCAGTAATGGGTGTCATTTCAAATATAGTCGGCGAAATATCTTTTTGGATCGAGTCAGAATGTCTGTTTTCTTCTTGTTCTAGGGAATCTTCATTATCATTACTGCCCGACCAATCATTTGGACTCAAATCTCGTTTCAATGTACAAGGTACTGGTTCACTCGGCTCTAGCATATCTAATCTCGTTGAAGTTGTAGTAACGTTTGTTCCAGTTTGTACAGTTAGAGTATCATCGCCTTCATCTGCTAGACTAGCAGCATCAATAAAACACGATGTCGACTTATAGGGCGATTTTTGTACTAAGCTCGGACACAAGTCATCGTATGTTTCATGTTGTACTTTTGAGGTATTGTTTAATCTGCTGCATTCCCCTTCTAAAGCATTTTTTCGCTCAGTGCTAATAAATCTTTCACAAAGGTCCTTTTCCGATAGTTTCGGAGGAAACACCGATTCCCATGAACCGGCCTCAGAAGATAGTGAGGAAGACTCCAAAATTACAATCTCTTCGTTTTGTCTTTGTTTTTCTTCTTTAGTGGAAGTGCTGTTCATGTCGGTAGACGATTTGTTGGATTTTCGTTCGTTGAAATCTTTTCTTGTTGATGTACCACTAGTGGGTGAATTCAATGATATACTACGTTTTATAACCTGAACATGACTTTTATCTAAGGCATTAGACACGGAATCCTGAGAATTATTGTCATCATTGATGATATCGTGTAGAGTACTTTCAGTCAACGATACATCTGTCAAAGTAACATCTTTGTGGCTATTGAGACTTTCAAGCATGCCAGAATTTTCCACCCCAGAATCGGATATAGTAACTATGTTCTCCATTTTAGTGACGTTTTCTCCCACATTTAATTGAGAGAAGTCGCTAGAAAATGCAGTTTCGGGCGAAACAGCGTACGCTGCAGATAAATAGTCTGAAGAAGAACTGGGTTCGTCAGTAATAAGACTGTCAGGAGTATACGTTGACTCCAAAACTTTGTCTATAGACGTTTCCGGTAAGTTCGATGTTTTGTTATGTACGATAGGACTCTTATCTGCACCTGATTGTTGGATCGTTTTCCGGGTTTGACTCGTACCGTTTTTTAATTTTTTCTCGTCAAACCCATTTGCCTTCTTTATAGAGCCACCGGTTGTATTGGATTTTTTCAAATTATCACAACTATTGGAATGTTTGTTTAACTTGGGTTTCTGACTAGAATTAAGACTTAGAGACGTAGGCTTAACGCATGGTATATTTTGTTTCACGTTTATGTCTTCAAATTGAGATTTATTAATTAATTGAAAGGCATTTGACAGAGCGTCTTGTTCTATCAGCTCTCTGTCTAATATGTTGCCGTCTATAGGTACCAATGCGTAGTACTCTTTAGTTAATTCTGTGCTTGGACTTGAGCTTAGCTTTTTCCGACTGGTTTTTTCTTCGGGGCTCACACAGTTAGGTGTAGAGTAAACTTCTGGATCGTCTTTCTCCTCGGTTTTATTTATATGGTTAGTTATTTCTTTTTTTCCTAAGCTAAGATTTTTGTCTAAATAGTCTATTATTTCTTTTTCTTGCTGCTGTATATTACACTCAGTGTATGCGTCGCTGTAATTAAACAATATTTGTTAGAATCACTATAATATATCGTAAAACTCTTCCGTCTATTTGTGCAACCATACCTTATGAAGGAGTATATTTCATCGAAGGTGTTACGTCCAATATTGACATGCAAGATGGCTTCAAGCTTATGATAAAATTTATGGGTACGTGCTTTTAAAATACAAGAATGAGTTAGTATTCTTAATTTCCCACACACCACTTCAAGGTCAGAGTAAATAGATTCATCAAATATTCTGCAATAAACAAGACGGCATGATGTAATGAATGATATAATGTAGGTATTATAGGTACACACACCCAGGTTAAAATGAAGAAATATACATATATACATATAAAACAACATAAGTACCAGAGTTTGCTTGATTTTAAGTAGAAACACAAATGATGCACTTCTACAGGCCTAGAATGCGGACCGTGACAAAATCTTCTATGTTCTTACTCTCATGAAAAAAGAGGACAAGGCTACGACTCTGTATAAGTCTGTCTCGTTTTCGCATGACATAAAGACATGACAAAGTTTTATCGCGAAGCGCTCTGCTCGGCCTGCTGCGGGACTATAAGTCACTAGAAAAACACAAAGCGAATAGGTATTCAGGTGAACAATTACTAATAAACATTTCTTGAGACTGACGCCGCTCCACTAGTACAGTAGACGTCTGTTTACAAACAGAAGAAACCGTAAGTAAATTGTTACCAAGCGATACAATTAAAAACCAAAAGAAGTGATGACGGGCTCATTCAAGGTGTTACTTTACATGCAAGGAAAATCGAAATCGAAACGTATTATTTGTACAAAACTAAAAATAACTTTTCGCAGATTTGGAGGGAATCCGGTCCAACTTTCCACACAAATGTATTCCCCCATTTTCTTCCTAGATAATGCCTCTAGAGCAATCTTTTTTTTAAAATAAAATCTAGATCTACTGTAGACATCTCTGTTATTTTCTTTTTTAACCGACTTCGAAAAAATAGGAGGTTCTGTGTTCGACGGTATAAGTATATGTTTTTTTTAATGCATGTTCACCGATCTCTCAGTCAATTGTGGACTGATTTAGAAAATTATTTTTTTATTTGAAAGCGTACACTCCCGATGTGGTCCCATATTAATTTGAAGCCGGTTGTTTTTTTTTTTTAACGTTATCTGTTCAGCTAATAATTGTTAAAATAATAACATATTATTAAAAAAAAAACCTTATAGTGATTTTAGGAGATTCCCTCTTAAAAGTGTAATTTTATCCATTTGTTAAGAAGAAATAGTCCTTTGAGCTGGTCAAAACAGGCAGTCGCTGTCATAGCAAGCTACCAACATGAGACTTCTTAAATCTTAATTCCGCTGAGAGGCAACTAGCATAAGAAATGTCACTCGTGCCAAAGCAAAATGGCCAACGACCAAAAGCGTTACTCTATATCTGATATAATATAACATTGTTCTAGTCTAGTACAACATTTTCACCAATTAAGGCGCGCTTGTAGCGACGTACGTTTAGGCGGGTAAACGATTACTAAACGGTAGGCGCGAGCGAGAGAGAGGACCTAATTGAGCTAAATCCTCCAAGGCGTGAGCGCTTCAATTTCTAAATTTAGTAGTTTTTTCTTTGTTTTGAATTATATAACAAAGAAATACTGTAACCTTAAAAATCAAAAAACTAAATAATACTATATTCTATATATTAGTATAAATTTCAAGAGGTTTCATAATGTATTTTCTTAATTCTAGCTAATCAAAAAACCAATTTAGTTGTCGTGTTTTTTTTCTATCGAGTCAAACATTCAAAATCACGTATTTTTTTAAATAAAATACTAAAATATATGATAAATTTTAATAAAATACATTTTTTTTGTTCAATATCTTTTATTCACAATTTTAAAAAAAAAGTTCAAAATTGCTACAAGCCCGCCTTAACGTTAATATGAGAATTAGTCGAGCAATATTTTCGATACAATACAAAGCTTTAATATGCTTGCGTAGAAATAAAAAAAAATATAGGATAACGCTATAATTATACTCTACGTTCATTAATAACATTTATTTTACCCTATTACCCAGCATTCGTTTCAGACTAAAAACATGTTAAAATTACTTTACCATCCCGTCTTTTATATCTTTTATTTACGGATATAACAACAATTGCATTCATGTACTTGTCAGGCAAAACATTAGGAGGCAGTTTTACTTGTGAATTAAACATATGCGTTGTTCTATTAATTTGCTACTACCATTTTTTTTTATATTTGTATCATAGCTCCACGGACTGCGAGTCTGTACCTTTTGTCAACTTTTACAATGCCTAACAATTTTTTAAATCTTTTACAACACATTTGCTCAAAAAGTGCATTTACTAAGCCTGTATACATCGTTGTTAAACATTACGCACAACAACAACTATACAACAGAGCGTGCGGTAAAATAGGTACTTAGCTGAAAGTACCTACTTTACGCGCGTAGCGTGCGGTAAAGTAGGTAGGTAGGTACTGCTCAGTTGTATAGCGCCGTGCGTAAACTATACGGTATTTTTTTTATTTCCTTAAAAAATATATTAAGAATTCCACTACGTAGTTTCACATTACGAGAATAAATAAGCTAAATGATCGAACCTCCTTGGAAGCGCTTTTGCTCAATACGTTTGTCTCACTTTTATACTAAAGAGAAAATGAAACTAAAGATGTAGTTATAATTTTACCCACGCGCACGTGACGCCATTCGCAAATTCGCGCAATTTTCATATTAGAAAACTCAAAGATTTTTTTCTTCTTTCCTCTCTATGGCATTGCACTTTGTGCATTTGCCAGTGTCAAGTATTTAGTTGCGTGCGACTTTCTGACTGATATTAATTTATAAACAAAATAATAAAGTTTGTTTAATTATGACTGTTTTCTCGTAAAAGTATTGTAACATTTTGTATGACACTCGTGCGGAATTGGTTTTTACAACAGAAAAACTTTCTTTACCAGGTATTAAAACTGGAAGGGGCGCGCCCCCCTTGTTTGATTCTGGCCCCCGCTTCCACGGCCGCTGAAATTATCTTATTATCCTTTATCCTAGTCCGCAACATTGCTTAACATTGGGCAGGTCGTGTTCAAATGCAAACGTATTCTGATTGTGTTTTAGAACAATACCATCAAAATAAAAGTTATTATGAATTAGTCGCTATCAAACCCGTTCATCGTTGTGGGCTTAAGGTTTGAGCACATTATGCCGGTCGGCATTTAATGTGTTAAGCAAGCATTTTGTGTTGCAATGCGTCCCGCTATGCCTCGCAACACAAAATGCTTGTTTAGCACGCTGCGGACCGGCATAATAAACCATTATACGTTATTTTATTAAATTTACGATCATTTCTTTGATCATTCTTTCTTTTCGCAGCCTGTACAGAGTTTCGCGTAATGTTATTATTAAGTCATTGTTGTAAGTTGTTCGCCATTGGGAACAACTTTTACTACGAGACCGAGTTTAAATTCGCGAAAAAAACAGCTTTTCCATAGAAATTTTACCACCTTCGACAAAATGTATGGTACAGGAAACAGCAGTTTTTTAGTGATTTCAGGTTTGGCTTCATAGTAAAAGTTATTCACGATGATGAATAAGATGACGACTACATGGCCCCCATTCGGCTTAGTACCACCGTTACAAGTAACCCTGTGAATCTATGTTCAGTTGTTCATGTGTTCCCAAGTATCTAACTGCTAATTCATATTTTGATAGATGAGGTGTCTCTCGAAGCTTCGCAGCTTTTGGGAAATAGGATAGATAGGATATTATGACGTTATAATGCTGAGTATATATAGGGTTACACGGAATTGTAACATTAAGCCTAAAGTAACTCATTGTGCTCATCGTTGCAAACAACTTGTAATTTAAGACCAACATATCCGTACATTGTTTTATTATTATTTTAGTATTGTAGCTAATAGCAGAGGAACCAACACCGAGAAGCATCTGCGAGGTTTAATGGTGTACGCTATTTAATGGAAAAATCGGGAGCTCCTTTCACTACATAACCATAATATCACGTAAACAAGCATAGAACCGTATTTTTCTTACATTTTTTATGAGTGCTGATGAGAACAGCTCATATTTTTTTCTCGATTTCAGAGTTGGTGCAGTAGTAAAAGTTGTCCACAAATCATAAAGCAGCATGCAAGGAAGTCCTTTCGGTTAAGTACGCCGTGACGCTTGCGGTTTCGTAGACCTGTGTAGTGGTTAGGTGGAAGGAGCTAACCTGGCTACATCTTCTTCCAGCTGTCGCTGTGATTGCAGTTCCAGCTGCGTCACTTCATCTGATGCCGAGGACCCCGAAGACTCGCCTGCCGACAGCGGCTTAATGGAGGGTCTCGCGCCCGGCATCAAGCATCTCATAGACCTGACGAATAATAAATAAATTAAAAGAGAATATTTTTTGAATTGGACCTGGGTATGTCCTAAAACTAGGCGTTGGGCTGGTCATATGCTAAGGGATAAGCAAAATGGAATAGAGACATATTAGAATGGTACCCAAGAGATGGAAATAGAAGCAAAGGAAGACAGCAAGCAAGATGGGAGGATGACATTAAAAAAGAAGCTGGAAAAAATTGGTAACAACTGACACAAAAAGTCCCAGGAAGGAATGGAAGTCCCTATGCCGAAAGGCATGCTGGGGAAAAACATAAACCAGAGAAAGCTGAACAGCCGATGTCAAAACTAAAAATATATTGGACATTTAAATAATCAAATAGGAAATATCGGACATTCAACACTTTCAATAGCAATAATTTGACATGCCACATCACAAAGGGCTATAATAATAATAAAAATGTGCTAAAACTGCATCCAGAACCACCGGAGGATGGGCAGCAGCGTCCTCTCTGTTAACGGTGGTGAGCATTCTGCGAGCCAAGCTGCCTGCCAAAAGCATGGAGATTATGGCAACATCTCCCTGTCAAGGAGAAGGCCTTCGTCCTCGTCTTCTGGCTGATGATGTTTTTTTTTTTTATCTGTATAACCAACAGAAAGTGAAAACAATATAATGGGTACACCTAGGCCAACTAAAGTTATAATATCTATCTATCTTCTATATACAATGTGTAACAAAAAGGTTCAACAATAGGGTAGATGACTGATGTTTATATCGTTGAAACCAATAGCTTTGATTAAGAATTTAAGTCAATATAGTACGTATATTGAAAAAAAAAAACGGTTTATAATGTTCTGATATATGAGCGCTTAAAGTTTTTGTTAGAGACAACTCTGTCCCTTTCCCACAAAACAAAAAATAACGTCACGCCTTTCTTGTCAGCATATAATTTATATGGCGTACAGAGAAGTGACGTCACGATTTGCTGTTTCGCCTCTCCTTCATATTTTCCAGTTTTATTTATTTATTCCAGTAATTTTGATATAAAAACCAAACTATTAAAACAAATATCGATAAAATTTTGATGGGACTACCTCAGAAGTATCACCTACGAAACAAAAAAAAACATCAAAATCAGTTCATAATATAGGCGGAGTAATCGCGTAAGACACATACAAAAAAAAAATACAGTCAAATTGAGAACTTTTATTGAAGTCGGTTGAAAAATGTTTCAGAGGTCAATGAGAAGATTAAAAAAAAAAAAAACACCAGCTAATTTTAGTTGTTGGTAAACAACTGAATTTGTCCATAAAATGATAAATGAACAGTTACAAAGACATAAAAGTTTTAACAATAAAATGTAATTACAATGCATATCATGTCCCTATTGTCTGTCTACTACCTAAATATGACATCATTCGGCCGCTGTCGCCTTATATTGTCATTGCTATTAGTACACCGTGTACAGATAACGCATTTTAAAGGTAGGACTACATCTACGTGGTGGCTGCCTTAACTAATGCCAAACTTCGGCTGGCAGCACAATGTAATTCCATTGTCTATGTATAGTCATTTAAATAGTTTTTTTTATATCCCCAAAAATGATTCATATAATTATGTAAGGTACTTTACATATCAATTAACTTAACCAATATTTTTTAAGAACATAGAATCTTGATCACCCAACTTTCAGACAAGATAGGTCTTCAAGAAGGAAATTTATTTTTGATTGTTAGGTATATAAATTCTATATCTCTATTGTAATTCCTCTGTTATATCATATCGAGTACTAATAGGAAAAAGGACCAAATTATTAATATTCACTTTACAGGAACTCAAAATAATACTCAGTATGACATTTCAGCGGAAACACAACAGAGATATAACAGTTGGGTTAAAATGGACTTCTACAAAGTCTCTATAAACACATTATTCTTTAATCAAGGTTAGGATGAGGATGCAGTCAAAATTGTGGTAAAAGCAATAATATTATGTAAATTAGTAGCAGCATCTTCAGGAGAGCATATTGCAGTCCCAGACAGAATCAGTGGTGGTAAAGTTTATTATATGTGTTACAAGTTTTTACAGCAAATTTTATGAATGAAACCAATGAATAAGATAAATAGTGTTGAAAATGGCAAATCAAAGTAAATTTAAATCTAATGCAAATATGTTTTTTAACTTGCTTGTTTTTTTTTCCATTTGAGAAGATCTATTTATATGGGGGGACTATTTACCTTCATCTGCAAATATAGTCATAAAAAAATATTATTTTTTAATATAGTCATGAAGTTAATGGTTCCATGGGATACCCAGAAAACTTTATGACTATTGCTGTGCAGCATCTCTGCTAAGATTGGAAAACCCTTTTCATTTTCAATGACAGATTTTCAGGGTTAGCTGGTCCTGACAGGTTCAAATGGGAAGTGGTGCCTTTATTGACTTTTCCTGCACATTATCGGCCTTACCTAAAATAATCTCAATTCTCTTAGTCACTGCTTAAACTTCTCTGTCCTTTTCTAGCATGTGCAACATCACATCAGAGAGAAGATGGCAGAGCATCTTAAGCAGTGACTAACGGTTGAGAAGTTTTTTTTAAGTAAGGCCGTATGTATTTATTCCCAAACACAAATAAAATGAAAATGCTTTATATTTTGAAAAATGCTTTGAATCTATCAGGTATGTAGTAAGAAAGCAGTTATTGAATTAAACAATTACTTATTGAAACAAAGAATAAAGGACGACGAGGGTGTAACGAGGGTAGTTGTTTTTTTTAGGAAAAATTAGATATAACTACATCTACTATGAAACCTGCCTGCCCATTTTGTCTTATCTTATGTTTGTACCCTGTCTGTCGTATTGATAACATTAAATACGAAAAAAGGTCATAATTTATTATAAAGCTGGAGTAGCTGCAGTATCATGTAGGTACTTGTACTATTTCGATCGTACACAAAAACAATAAGAATGTATGAGACGGTAAGTACAAACATATATGATCTCGTTGCAATAAGTCTCATGTACGGCAGTAATATCTAGTCTTAGCAACAATATTTACTGAGATATAACGATGAACTGATGACGCAACTGTGTATTTTTTACCTTTACATACAACAAGCAACCAGATAAAGAAAATTGAATAAAAAAATTACTCACAAATACCTGCTTCACAATTTTCTGCGGTTTTTAATGCACTTAACTTTTTAGGTAAATAAACTAAATACTTTACCTTTTAGTTAAAACGACAATTTTCGCGTATATGCAACTAGGAAGACAAAAATAATAAAGTTATTGCGGCGCTCCAAGAAGTTATTGATCGACAGGAAACCAGAATCAGCAGCAGAGCACAGACGAAATAAAGATTGATCAAAGAGAAAGTATATTTCTCTGTCAAAGAGGAATAGGAATAGACATTTTTTTTTCTTAGTTATTGTCATCGCACGTTGTGCATTCTGACAGTGTCAAGTCCATTCATTTTCAAGCTTTTATAGTAAAATCAAGTCAAATATGTAATGAAATCACAGTCAGTCAAAGTCGAGTCCAAGTCACGCCCTAGTAAAGTTGAGGCCTTACCTAAAATAATCTCGATTCTCTTAGTCACTGCTTAAACTTCTCTGTCCTTTTCTAGCACGTGCAACTTCACGTCAGAGAGAAGATGGCAGAGCATCTTAAGCAGTGACTAACGGTTGAAAAGTTTTTTTAAGTAAGGCCGTTAGACACTGACCAAAGAAATATATTTCTCGGAGTTTTGGCGGGAACACGGAAAAATCATGTCGATGCATTATGCATTCTATTATTTTCTTTATCTTGTGATTTTTCGCGATTAAATGATTAAAAATGGTGGTGTTTTATTTATTGAGTGTTGAATTTCATGCACGAATGTGGGCAAGTGATATAATGTGGTGAAACATGTCTTTTCGTGTTGTTTTCATAACTCCGTAGAAGTACATAATAAAGTCACCACAACTTTACTAGGGCATGACTTGTACTCGACTATGACTAATTTCGTTTGATTGACTGTGATTTCATGACAATTTGAATTGATTTTAATTTAAAAAAAACTTGTAAATTAAAAACATGACACCGGCAGAATGCACAACGTGCAATGCCAATAACTAAGAATAAAAAAATATATTTCTATGACACTGACACTGAACTCGACTAAAAAAGTCTTACGAACATTAACGGCCTTACTAAAAAAACTTTTCAACCGTTAGTTACTGCTTAAGATGCTCTGCCATCTTCTCTCTGACGTGAAGTTGCACGTGCAAGAAAAAGACAGAGAAGTTTAAACAGTGACTAAGAGAATCGAGATTATTTTAGGTAAGGCTGAGAGAAGATGGCAGAACATCTTAAGCAGTGACTAACGGTTGAAAAGTTTTTTTAAGTAAGGCCGTAAGAGAATCGAGATTATTTTAGGTAAGGCCGTAAACCTGCAGGCTAATCATGTAACTGTACGGGATCGCGATTTGTCATAAATGTCACTTGTCACTGTCACAGTATCACGGAGGGATTTCTCTCGCTATCGTTATCGAACGAATGCATTGATTTCCTTAATTAAGTTAAGCAAATCCGTCGGTCTTTTGGCGTTTCATCCTGCCCTGCAGGGTCAAATGAGTTTTGGCAGTGACAGTGACAACTGTCTATTTTTGACAACTCGTATCCTAATCGCGATCCCGAAAAGTTACATGATAGCTCCGCTGCTTTAAACTAATGGAGTTGCCATGAGATTCTATACGTACATCTGCTTATACAAATATGAGTAAAATATGATACAGAACGTGAAATACATCTTAGTCTCTTTTTTTCTAATACGGAATTGTGTTTGCTATAAGAGGCATCAATAGTATAGGATTTGCACATTTTGGCAACATTTTGTCGTGACGTCATGACAGCTGTAGGTAAGTGCCACAATCTGCCATCTTTTGCGCCAAGCTAGTAGTACTTTAGCTGTCAACTGGTTGTTTGTGTTTTGTGTTATTCAGATTTGCAAGATAATTACGAACAATTTACGAGTAAAATTACGTGTGAATGTTAGGAGACTGAAATGCAACATGCCTGTATGTTGTATTGTGAAGTGCGGTGCAAGAAAGAATAAAAGTCAACCATAATTGACTCTTCACAGGTTAGTACCCGGTGAATTGCTCAGATTTGATGGAAAATTTGTTGTACGACCACGAATTCATGACAAAGCATTTAAATTTGGTTATATTTTTGTCTTGCAGACCATAACATTCATTATGTATTTCGTAATTTGTTTACATTAATGCAATGTAATAGTGTTGTGATAAAACGCTATTAACAATTTAACGTGGTTTAACTCTTAAAGATAACTAAACTAGAAACGATATCGAACGTAGATCCGCACTAAATGGGAAAAAAACCCGCTGGTACGATATCGGTGACTGTGGTATATTCACAGTCATATTGATAACAATACTTGTCTTTATTGTAGATATACAAAAAATGAACACTTGAAGAACAAATGGTTAGAGGCGAAGTGCGCGAAGAAAATATTAACCCTCGACATAAGGAATGGTACCTCAGTTCACTGCACTTTGACGAAAGCTGCTTTAATAGAACACTTGTTGTGATAAGATTACATGACAACTCAGTTCCCTCAATATTTTCAGTAAGTGTAATAGGTAATAATTTATTTAATTGGAGACAGCTACGCATTTGACCACCAGGTCGCGTAGCCTTCAGAAGTCGGTGAGACTGTGGCCGATGGTGAAGCATGCCATGTCTGAAATGAATACACAGTTGGATTCTTGGTAACAGCTTTTCAACATGAAGATGATAGCTAGCCAGCCGTACGCTAGAAATGCCCTACCATCATGCTGTGGATTATGATGTTTTCTTTCATTGCCAGTTCATCTCCATGACGAAGTTAGTGCCCACCTCTCCCGGCACGGAAATCGACCGCACCAATCACTGAGCTATCATCACTACAAAAATGAAATGGATATATTACTTCGTACAGTCTTACTGTTGCCTGATCTAAAATATTAATGTTTTAAAATAAATATTTTTTTGCTAATTATATGACTACCTATTCTTTCTTTTCAGGCTCCAAATAAACAAGATAAGCCTGTTTTGTGTAAAACAAGCAATGTTTGGGACCACCCTGAGGAGTAAACATGCTTCGGAGACCTAAACCCGAAATCACGTCATCCGCGCCGACTGTGCGCGCCGCCGCACCGACTCGCGAAGACGTCCAAGTTAGTGCATGTCATGGCACCGGCGGTGTATAACCAGCTGCCGAATGAGGTGAGAGACGCTCCTTCCAGGGGATCCTTTAAACGTTTAAACGGAAGCTAAAAACCTGGCTTGTTGAACAGGCATTCTACAAATTTGACGAAATTGAGAAAATTATATTGACATGCATTTTTTTTGTTGTTATTCTCTAATCTTATTGTCTAATTGTATTGAATAATATTCATATCTTAATAATTTATTTATTCGTACCTACTGTGTAAATTTTTAATTTATTACGTAATGAGATTGTCAAATATATATTTTTTATGTGGTTTTAACTAGATTTGTATACTTTTGACAAATAACTATAATTGGTTATGAATAAAGAATCTGAATCATGCAATATATTAGACCCGTTGTCAGTTTCTGAGATTTTGTAAAGATATACTTTCATCATCATCATCAGCCCGGAGACGTCCACTGCTGAACGTCCCCCTTGGACTGCCACCCTGTACGACAACCTGCCATTTGCATCCACCGGTTGCCCGCGACTTTTACAATGTCATCGGTCCACCTAGTGGTAGGCCTTCCTACGCATAGATAAACTTTACATCTCATTAAATCACTTCTAGGGGTTGGTTCGAAAATATATGATTATAAAAACAAGCATTTTTTACTATTTGTTTGTATTTGTACACCAGTGGCGAAGGGTGAAAATTCAGTAAAGGGAAGCCGAAGCAAAAAAAAACTTAGGTACTCGTTTAGGTACTCGTTAGGTACGATGATAGTCGTACCGAAAGAAGTAGAAACAACCGAAACCACCTTCTCCATAGGTACTTAAAAGCACCATCGCGTAAAAATCGGCAGGTTTATTTTATTTTATTCGGGAAACTAACAGCGACAAAAAACATAATTACTAAATATATTTATTGTTATCATGCATTGAGGCGACAATAGATTTTTCTAACTGTATTTCGTTTTTTTTGCTATGCTTTATTTTTTTCAATAATAATATAACGAATATTTATGTTATAAAGTACTCCTTGACTGATACAGCCAAGGTACAGCCCTAACAAGCAGCCATTTTATGCGCCACTTTGAGTTGTAGGTATGCACTTTTTTTGTAGGTATTTCGGGTCCATTTGTTTAGTACGTCCATGCTTACGAATCAGCAGTTTCTTTTTCTTCTTTCCTCCTAAGATAATCATGGCGTTGCACTCTGTACATTCAGTGTCAAGTATTTATGTTATACTTGTTATAATTTTAGATGAATTTAAAGTTGCATAAGTGTTAGCCAGGTATTAGCCACAGTAAAAGTCGCACTTAATAAGTCACAGTCAAGTCCAGTGATGCCCTAGTAAAGTCGTAACAACTGTACTACAAGCGTCTTCGGGATTTTGGAATCAACACGAAATGACACATTTCACTTCATTATATCACTTGCCAACAGTCGTACGCGTAAATCAGCACTAAGTTAATAAATCACCACCATTTTTATGCATTAACACTCGAAAAATCACAAGCTTTGGTAAATAATACAATGCGGCGACATATTTTATTCGCGTTCCGGCCATAATGCCTAATAAGATTTGACACTGGCAAATGCATAAAGTGCGACGCCATATTCTTCCTAGGAGGAAAGAAGAAAAAAATGGGAAGTTTTCTGACAGCTGTCAGAACATAGTTCTACAGCCAAAGGTTAGACGGCGCTGGCGAGATATGGCTCAATTTTTCCGCAACTTTCTTGTGAATAAACAGTTCATTCGCTTACCTTCACTGCTTCACATCACAGTTCGCGTTCGTTGTATTGGTGAAGTGCCTTTCCAAGTTTTCTTGTATTATTTTGTTGAAATTTAGATAAATATTGTTATGTTTTTAAAGCTCAACCAGGAAGAAAATGTATGACCTCGGGCAGCACTCGAAATACCATAAATGTGGAAACACTTCATACAAAAATATTCAAAAATATTGTTACATTACGATATGGTTATTATTTTTTGTTTATAGTTATTGTTATTTTTATTGATAGTAAATAATTTATCATTTAATTAATTGGCAAGGTGCACTTACTAAATTGCGTGGAATAACAAAAACTTAAGAAATACTACGGGCAAGTACTTTGTTAGACAAACAATAAACACAAAAAACGCATGACAGATCTGATATAAGGTTACCTTCTTAATTTTGCTTCATTCGTTCAAAATCTTCAGAACCACAGACTAGATAGTGAAACTGATAAGGCCCATGTCTCTTCATCACCATCTAACGGATTACAAAAATAATAATTTTAGAGGCTTTCAGAAAACCGCCCATTCTCTATCGAAGCAGCAGTGCTGCCAACCCGACTGTAGTAGCAAATCTCGCTATCACCAGAGATGGGTAACTACCCGGGTAAAAACCCAGCAATCACCCGTTTCATTCCACCCAATGTGGAATTCGACCGGGTGAAAACTAATTTCCAATTTTTATTGCGTGTAGGGCTAAACGTGAGCGTTTGCTGTGTTTAATATTTTATGGATAACTTTATGAAACTTAAATATGGTAAAATTATAGGCCTCATTGCTGTGAAACACAAAGAAAAGAGCTAGGACTAATGAGCGCATAAAAACATAAAGATATTCCTTCAGCGTAACTAGACGTATAAGGATTAGGTAAAATTCATTAGATATACTCCAGGATAAAAAAACTAACCTTTCCACCTGAGTTTTAACCGGTTGATTTGGATTTTGACCAGATTATCCCATTTTGTGTGGGTGGAAATGGTTAATTTACTAGACTTATGTTAGAATTATTAGCGTGGTAAGTGATTCATCACAGCCCAGCCCGTCAAACATTAGTCAAACTTGCGGATCATGGATTCCGTACCTTCGTACACAAATAATATATTAGAGCAGAAATTTAATGTGCAATAGAATTTTGTGCTTTTGGTAAACAAGAAGTCAACTTTTGTGCAGTGGTGACAAAACATAAAACGCAAAGAACATTACATGCTTCGAGCGCAGAGCTACGAGTAACATTTTGAGCTACCTTTGATATATTTTTAGGTAATCCACTATAGTAAAGCATATTTTTTGTTAATTCTAAGCAGCTACTAACTACAGTTTACGAGATATGGCCGTTAAAGATTTTACAGACGGACAGACATAAAGACAGACAACGTGGGCTTAGTATTAAAAAAAATTAAAAGAGAATACTGAATAGGAACTGGACATCGTCACAATGCTGCAGTGTTGTATTTTGGGTTTTCAGGACAGAACAAGATAAATATCTCTATCTCATGGCCGGTTACAAAGTACTTGGGTCCATTGGTTTCTCCGTCTACATCACAGAGGCATATTTCGAGTAAGCTAAAATTTAATAGATGTATGGAGCTGACAGTTTCCAATGGCCATGTCGATGATGCGCCATCTAGCGTGAAAAATGGCAGTGAAGATCTCCATTTCTTTGCGCTGAATACTTTATACTCTGTATCTTTACACTTACTTTTCTCTATGCTTCACACTCTTTTGTCTCATTCTTTCCACATTTCCACAGTTACTTATCCACTCATTCACTCATTCATTCCTATCAAATCAAAATCAAAAATAGTATTTCTTTGATCAAAAATCTCTTGAATAAAATTAGTGCTTGGTAGTTTCAATTGTAATAATATTATGCAGATTGCGTTTGCTTTGCACTGTAGCTGTTGAAATTAAAAAAATTGTAATAGTTTTTTTTACTAATCGATTGGTTCCGTGTTCATGTACGAATATCACGAACATCAACGTAACGATGACCGTGTGCGGTAAAATAATCTTAGGTGTACGGCTGCCTCTCTACTTCTAACGAATGCTAAAATATCATATAACGAGCTGTAATCATTTGAAAATAGATATCTGGTGATGCTTACTAATTTTTCCACATATCCCTTCTAATTTTTTTCATGTAGTGAACATGGATACTTCTACAGAAAAATGGGATCCAGGTGAGTTTAGCCCTATTCTCAACTTGTTGCTACTTTACTTTATTACTTTTAAAAGCTGAATAACGTCAAAGATGTTGGATAAGTACTACATTCTCCGGCAGTATAATCGTCAACTTATTCGGCTTGAATTAAGCCTGTTCCACAGTCCACACAGTCAGATCGGTGGGCTGACCCAGTCACCTGGCCGGTCCCCGACCCTTTAACATTGAACAGGTAGATCTGATGTGACATGACCTTAGCCGAGGGGCGTGCACTCCCGCCCTCGACTACTGACTCTCCAACCAAGTGATCTTTAGGACTAGAAGCCACCATCATCTGTAGCCTAGATTTCGTAGATTTTTATTTGATATAAAATAAACTAAGTGGCTCTGTTTGTCATTATGTTGTCAGACTGTGACCAGGCTAAAGTACTTCAACACACTACCTAAAAAGACTGAAATAAAAAAGAGCATTAACAAATCATCTTCACACTTGACACCTAAAGACAAATTGTTGAACTCTCCGTATTACACAACGGATAGATTTATTCTATTTTATTTTTTAGAACAGAGCTGTTTAGTAAAACGGTGTAATAACTTGTAGCCAAATTGTATTACTTCTGACAGGAAGTCGACCTCATTGTTTGCTTGCTTCGCGTTCTACAACACAACTAATTAGTAATTTAGGGTTGTGATCTTCTGCTTTGGAAAACTTTACTTAAAATTTTCAACACTTGCGGCGTTTTGGCTGTTTGATAATGACTTTTTTTTTAAATTATTTAATCAAGTGACGGCAGAGCAAGACGTTTGCCGGGTGGTAAGCGTCACGCTTACCACTAACAGTAGTAGTGCTAGAATTTTGAATTTGCAAACACAATCATGCGCCCCACTGCACTGTGCTCATCACCCTGAGATATTAGATGTTAAAACTCTTCATACCCAGTAATTTCTCTGTTAACATTGCCCTTCAAACCGGATCACAGTAATGCATGCACACTACTGCTTGAAATAACTGGCTTATTTACTTAAAACATTTTGTTTGCCTGCTACTTACTTACCAAATGCCCCTTTTAGTATTTTTTTTTAACTATATACTACATTATTTTGTTAATTATGTAACCATTATGCATTATAAGCAAATGCGGCTAAATGTGGGCCGCTGTATTATGGAACATATTGCAATAAAGTGGAAAAAATATCCACTTAGATCTACTGCCCGCCTAGCATGCGAGCCGTGATAAACTTCTATCCACTCTCTTTTTTCCCCGTGAAAACGAGATAGTCGTATCCATATTCTAGCTTTATCACTTTCTCGCGTGGGGAAAGACCATTAGTCTTCGGCGCGTGTTAGGGGGCCTGGTAGCGATAAGTGGAAAGCTGAACTCTTTAGTCCACGTATACCTACTAAATAAAAATAAATTAAATGCCGTTAGACCTTTGCCCAGCTGTGGGAAAACACAACACAAGTTAAATAAAAAATATTTTTTTTTATAATTTTGCCAATCATACCTAGTTTTTGACACATTTGTTTTGTATAAATAAATTATACCTAATGCATGTGCCATAAAAAACGCCTCTGTCACGTGACAGTCACTCGCTTCGTATCAGTAGTAGTTAGCGCTCGTGGCGTAGCTTGTCTAGGTGATTCTAAACGATCACCGATGTTAAACAACGTATGGTCCGGTCACTCTTTGGATGGGTGGACCATCAGTGGCATTTATTTCTGAGCGCTACCGTGAGTCGAACGACACGTTAAACTGTTGGTCCCGGTTGTTTGTTCTAGTTTTTATAACAACAACCGTCAGCTAAGTCAGAGGCCTTCGGGCGGCACATTAACTCTGACACTAGGGCTGGCTAGTACGTACTACTGAATAGTAGAACTCTTAGCACAAATGATACAGCTTTGTATCTCTAGAACTACAAATAGTAATGTGTACTAGTGAATGTCACAACCAAGGAAAAAAAACACATTCTGATTATTTGTAGACCCACGGAATAACAATTGACATACGTGTTGTATATTGATATTGTGTCATACCTACCTACTTAATTATATTAGATAAGTTTACCAGGCCGATTTTATTTATACAAAATCAAGTCAAACTTTGCCTTTTTTTCTTTTAGAAGTATGTAATTTCTGTGACCTTTGACTTGATGTTTACTTATTTGGCTTAGTTAAGAAAAAAGTCAGTAGAAAAATGCTAGTTTCCAAAAGGGCCCCAAATTCGTGTGTGCTCATGAGCCCCAGCATAGTTTAAGACGGCTTAGGTTATGCCAAGAGTTTTGACACTCCTCACTCTGATAATATTTTATAGAGAAGGTTTTTATGTATGGAAATGAGAAGCTGAAATAAATTAAAATAATTGCTAAATAGTATCAAATGAAGTCACATTCTGCATTAGTTGTAAACTAAGCAATGGATTTTCAGCCGGTTTTCATGATCATTTCGAGAACTTATCATATTATACGAGATGGCAGTCAAACGTAAAGCCTACAAATTAATTCATAAATAAAATAAAAAAACGTGTGGAAGGTTTATGTAAATAATACATGTACAATGTTCATCGCACCTGTTTGAAAGCAGGGCGAGTTGATTGTTCTAAATTAGATGGTTTAACAATTCCAGCTCTCATCCGACTTCTGACTTCGCTAAAAGAGGTGCAATCAGGTGGCGAAGATATAGTCTTCCTCAATGAACTTCTTCAATCCAAGCAGCTTCATGCACTCGTCCAAGCTCACAACAAGATAGTAGCCAAAGGAAAAGATGACAAGTTCTATCCTCTCCTATCAAATGCAATGCAAGTCACCATAGAAGTGTTGGAGGTATTAGCTGCAGTGTCATCGGTCACTAAAGATTATCAAGAACTGCTGAGTCTGTTGCAGAAACCACATTTCCAAGTAAATCATCACATAGTAATCTTTTTCATTAACTATTTATAGTATAGATATTACTACAGTCTATGCACTTTTAATTTTCTAACGTCACAACTTTAAGGTTTTGTAACTGAAGGTGTTCTGGGACATACATATATTCAGTGCAAGCCATTATGTACTCAGTATGTATCAGAGCAGGGCTTTATTCCACTTAAAAGCTTGGCTCGATGATGTCACACTGTCGACGGCGTCGCTCAACCAAGGGTAGCAAGCAAGGCAAAAGGTTGTAGGCATGACCTCATACCTACATTTCACAGTGCACTATGTCTGGAAGGGTTTTAAACTGTTGTATTTCATAAATCAGTGACTGTAATTCGGTCATATAACTTTAAAACAATTGATTCCATCCACAGATATAGTAAAGAACACTTTATTCAGTTACTATATTCCTACTAACATATAAATCAATACCAATAGTAATTTAAGAGCAAAGGACATATCTACACCATGTAACAAAAAGTTTCAACAATACTGAAGGGTATGTATGTACTCATCGTTATGAACAACTTTTACTATGGAGCCAATCTTGAAACCGCGAAAAAAAACCAGCCGTTCCATACAAAAAGTTCATTGGACCTTGGACAAAATTTATGGAACAGCTGATTTTTTTTTTTGCGAATTCAGGATGGCCCTCATAGTAAAAGTTGTTCATAATGACGAGTACATACATACCCTTCAGTATTGTTGAATCTTTTTGTTACACATTGTATATCTATTGAACATGTGTGCGATAGATGAGTGCAACTTGCAATTAAATCATAATTACTAAATGCATATAGGATATACAGCGTTCTCAATCATTTACAAGAAGAAGGTGAGCTGTAGTCAAACAACTAGCCTGTCAAGTATAAAAATTGATTGAAGTGGCAATTACAGGGCCTTTGTGTTTAAGTAAGCCCTATAGGGCCGGTTAATACAACTATGAATAGTTCGCCATGCTGTGGGTACATTCAGGAAACGGAACTGCTATGTGCTGTGCCAATGCATTGGTAAATGACAGAAGAAACTAGCTACGCGCTCACGACCCAATTGGAGGCGACTTCGTTTCACGTCACGATCACAACTTGACTGTTTTCAACCGACTTAAAAAGGGAGGTTCTCAATTCGACTGCATGTTTTTTTTGTATGTATTTTGCGCGATTTTTCCGCCAATTATGAACTGATTTAAATGTTTTTTTTTTGTTTGGTAGGTAATACTTCAGCGGTGGTCCCATATACATTTTATCGAAATCGGTTCAGTAGTTTGGTTTTTAAATCAAAATTTCTAGAAAATATGAAGATGTCATCCAGGTATTCGAAGTTGAAGCCGGTTGTCATTTTATTTTAGGTTTTTTTAAACCATTATTTAAACTTCCATCGAAGACACCGGAGCTACTATTCTACTGGCTCAGAGTGTCGTTCTGGTACTTAAATGAGCTATGTTTGAAGGGAATTCATTTCAATTCATTCGAAATAGGATGTTATTTCGAACTGTAAAATCTAAGATGAAAGCTATATTAAACTAACTGGTAATCTTTCAGGCTATTCTCTGCACACACGATGCTGTCGCCCAGAAAGACTACTACCCGCACCTGCCTGATGTACCGCTAGACACCGATGAAGATGAGGAGACGGTTAAAATTGTGCAACTAGTCAAAAGCGATGAACCTCTGGTAAGTCGAACTATGTTCTACAGTTTGTAAATATACAGCTAGTACAATACATAAAGACCCGAACCACCCTTTTACTCACCTCCCGGAAGGGGGGGGTACAATATAATTTTAAGGTATATGTACAAGTGTTTGTATAATTCAAGTAATATTACCTACTATAAAAGAGTAGATTCAAAGACTTTACGTATTTTGAGGTGTTCCTAAAATCGTCTGTAATTTTCAAGTCACCTATCAAAAATTCCATGTAGGTACTCAATCCAACAATAATTAGCAGTTGTACGTTTTTTAATTCATTTTTCAAATATGCGTGTCTATAATTGCATACGCTACATTTTTATAGTGGACTGGAAGTCCCCCGCGACTTCGGCCCGCTCCCAAAATTCGCCACTTTTTAAATCCCAAACCTTAAATTAACTAACCCAAATATCAATTTTCGTCACTATAACTTCAAAAACAATCAACTTTCCATGCAATAAATTCCATTCCATTCCACCCCCCTAAATCGTCTCCGTCAAAAAATATTGAAAACTGCAATTTTTATTTTTATTGACCTATCCAAATCCAAATTTTCGTGACAAGAAATCCAAAAACAAACATTCATACATGAGAATGTATGAGCTAGAGCACATTGCTCTCTCGCATTGTATGTTAAGGGAAAAAATGGTGGAGCGGGTTTTTTTGCTTTAAATTAATCTTATGTATAAACTGATAGTCACATAAAGCTACGAGTACATGTAGAAATAGCAGCTAAGGTTTCGAAACTAATACGTTTTGAATAAATGTTTCATTTTATAAATGAAACCAATTCCAAGTATTATAAGTCCATGTATACATAAGGAGCTTTCATATTGTCGCATCAAACGCTTTCGTTTACAATATTATTCTATGTTACGTAACTGCAAATACTTGATTATATTTGTGTTATTTTATTAATGTTGAGTTTTCAGTTCCTAACACTGTAAAAATGTTTTAAGTGTATTTTAAAAATATACAATGTGTTACAAAAAGGTTTAACAATACTGAAGGGTATGTATTTACTTATCATTATGAACAACTTTTACTATGGAGCCAAACCCGAAATCGCGAAAAAAAAAACATCTATACATTTTGCCCAAGGTCAATTTAAATTTATGAATGTAACAGCAGATTTTTTTCGTGATTACAAGGTTGTACCCATAGTAACATTTGTTCATAATTATGAGTACATACATACAATTCAGTATTGTTGAACCTTTTTGTTACACATTGTAAAGAAAGATGGACGGACGGATGGACGGGATGTCATTGCTGGTCCTGTATGTCATGTGTCAATAAGTTTTTTTTTAGCATCTCCCTTGTATTATATTCCCTTTAGACACAAGTTAGTACAAATGTCCAATAATTAACTCCCTTAGATCACTAAATTAGACTAGGTTAGATGTGTCCTTAGCACAGACTTATAGGTGAAAAATATGTGGATATTTTAAAACGTCAATACGTGATAAGAGACTCGTAACAATTTACTTTTTAATTTGGTAGTGTGCTTTCTAAATTTTAAACTCTTACGAGTAAATAGGTCTTTTTAGTTTTATTTTTATTTTATATGCAAGTATATGGTGCTTATGGTGCTACTTGTAAATTAGCTTCATAGTAATAATTTAATTGTTACATTCAATATAATTTATGTTCAATTAAATGTACTAAAGTCTTGTTTATACAATGTAACAAAAAGTTTCACAATACTGAATTGTATGTATGTACTCATAATTATGAACAATTTTTACTAAAAATATCAGGTGTTCTATACAAGACGTTCATTGGCCTTGGACAAAATGTATGGAGAAGCTTTTTTTTTGCGATTTCCGATTTGGTCCCATAGTAAAAGTTATTCATAATGACGAGTACATACATAACCTTCATTATTGTTGAATCGTTTTGTTAGACATTGTATATTATTCCAATATAGGCTTGCGTTTGACCGCTATCTCGCATGATGTTAAGCGAAGATGCGTTCTACGGTGGAGCACGCTAACTTATAAAGAATAAATGTATCATCATCATCAGCCCGGAGACGTCCACTGCTGAACGAAGGCCTTAGACCGCCACACTGTACGACAACCTGCCATTTGCATCCACCGGTTGCCCGCGACTTTTACAATGTCGTCGGTCCACCTAGTAACATAACGTAAATGTCATAAATATACAATCTGTAACAAAACAGTTCAACAATTCTGAAGGGTATGTATGTGCTCATCATAATGAATAACTTTTACTATTGGGACAAACATGAAAACGCAAAAAAAACAGTTATTCTATACATTTTGTCCAAGGTCAATGAACGTCTTGTATAGAACAGCTGATATTTTTTTCGCGATTTCAGGGTTGGCCCCATAGTAAAAATTGTTCGTATCGATGAGTACATACATGCCCTTCCGTATTGTTGAACCTTTTTGTTACACATTGTATATATGTAACTAACGAGCTATCTAAATGGGAATAGGTGGTCTTACACATTATATAAGTAGGAGTTATTATTTTGATTGAAAGAAATACATTTTTTTTATTAAAAGGGTGGAGCACTGAGTGCAGAACCAATCGTGGTAAGTATGCCTTCTGTAAATTGAATAGTATCTCGGTTTTTTTTTACTTTTTATACATACCTGAGCTGTCCTTCGTTCTAATGATATTTTAGTTACAAACAGTCTTTATTTGTTCTATCTAGTTTTTGACAATCCTGCCGTAACTCTATAACTATATAGTTGAACCAATTTTACTCTTCCTTCAAATGTTTAAAGCATTTTATTCAATGCAGATTATTGAAATGTACCTTAGTTTAATATGAAAACTGACGTGGTTCTGACACATCTTTGTTTTATTTATACGGGTTACGGGTTTGTTATTTTATTTTTAGTTTTTTTTTTGATTTAAACGTGAGTATTCCCGTATAAATAAAACAAAAATGTACCTCAGTTTAGTATTCACAATACATATCGATTAGTGCCTCTGTTCTACATCGGCTTTGTAAATATTGTTTGTTACGCTAAGTTGTGTGTACTTGATGTTTACTACGTCACAAAGAACTTTTCACAGAATATTATGTTTGTGGTCTATAGTCTGTTAAGTCGCCCTTCCCTTGACTGCTATCTTTTTCGCTAATAAAATTGCTATATGACTATATACTATAGACTTCAATTTCGGCTACCTGGGTGACATCTTCATATTTTCCAGTGATTTTGACTTATTCCTTTAATTTTGATTTTAAAATCAATTTGCTAAACTGATTTCGATAAGATTTGTATGGGACCACCTCTGAAACCAACAAAGACAAGCCAACCAAACAAAAAAAGAATTATCAAAATCAATTTAATTCAATTCGAGTTTGGGGCCCACTGCCAACATAACTGTAATTTGATTATTGGCGACACATGTATAGCATACCTATAACCCAGAATGTACAGCTTATTGGAAATAAACATTTACTTACTTACTTAATTCATAATTGCCAGAGTGATAGCCCAACATACATACAAAAAAAACATACAGTCGATTTGAGAACCTCCTTTTTTGAAGTCTGTTGATAATATAACTGAGTAGGAAGTAAAACAAGACTAAAACCAAAAGATGAACAACGAAAACCAACTGAACTACGCCCTAATGCCACGCCTCATTTTTTTATTACATACTGTATCTCTTAAAAAGATGAGCATTGAAATTCTTTGAAAGAAAACGTGCCACGTTTGGGTCAAAAAATTTGAGATGCGAATTCAATTTATAAAATATGTCTTATTGGATTTATTCTGATGTCATAAATATCTTATGATAGGCGGAGTGCAAAGAGGGACTTCCATCCTCTTTGTCAAAATATAAAATGCTTTACAATTGATCTACGTATCATTTCCTATCTTGGCCAAGGGGGTAATGAAATTCCATAAAATATTTGTTTTACTTTCTTGCCTAAATAAAATATACTTATCCAGTTAAAACCGGTTGTTAGTTTACAACTGTGTTTTATACTTATACAACTTGATAAATGACTTCTGCAATGTTAAATCATCATCAGCCAGGAGACGTCCACTGTTGAACGAAGGCCTCCCCTTTTAATAGGGGGTTTTCATAATTCCCGCGCTTGGCAGGCGGCTTGGGGATCGCAGAATGCTCATCACCGTTAACCAAGAGGACGCTGCTGCCCGTCCTCCGGCGTTATACAGTTTGAGGACATACCCAGGTCCCTCTTCGGTAGTATAGTGGTCAGTGTCCACGACTATCGCTAATAAAGTAATGTAATTCCCACTCGGAGATGTTTAATTTTAAAAAATTTTGATATCAGGCGAAAGAGATAGCATTCGCAGTGAAAGCGACTTTAAATCCACGAAGACGCGACCTGTCTTACAGTGCAAATATGAAATAGAGACTTTGTTTTGGCAGAGTAGAGCCTCTCTGCTCTGCCGACATCCAGTCCTAATTTTTATATTAATGGACCTTATAAAACACTTGGAGTAGCTTAGGAATAGTCCATCTTATGTATTTACATTTCTTAAAATAAACTCGGTAGATAAATACAAGGCGAATTAGCTATTCTGAAGTTACTGCACGATTATTATAAGGCCCTGTAAGTTATAGTTTGGCAAAAAACTGTTGAAATGGAAACTTTTTACTCCTGGCAATAAAATTAAACTAATAAAATATAAAATGAGCTAAATTTCATCTTCATCTGGCCATGGGGTTGCTAGCATTAGAACTACGCGATAGTGACTACCCTATTAATTTGCATTGTTTTTTGCCTAGCTATGTGAAATAATTATTATTCGAAAATTCTACACGCACTGCAAGCACATAGAAAGATGGCACGTTTTAGTGGATCGGACTATCTGCAGTCTAATCATGTAACTGTTCGGGATCGCGATTCGGATCGATTTGTCATAATTGTCACTTGTCACCGTCCCGCCAAAACTCATTTGACCCTGCAGGGCAGGACGAAACGCCATAAGACCGACGGATTTGCTTCACATCATTAGGAAATCGATGCATTCGTTTGATAACGATAGCGAGAGAAATCCCTCCGTGATACCGTGAAGCTGTGACAGTGACAAGTGTCAATTATGACAAATCGCGATCCCGAACAGTTACATGATTAGCCTGCTGGTCTATTTCACAAATTAACATTTTTGTTTTATTTATACGGGAATACTCACGTTTAATTAAATCGGATACTCCGACTATAGTTTCGATTACATCCGGTGACCTTTTTCAAAGAGTGAAAACAGAGCCCGACGCGCGTGCAACGCAACGCAACGCGTTGTTACGTAGTGTTCCCGTATAAATAAAACAAAAATGTGTCAAAACCACGTCAGTTTACATATTAAAATTAGAATCATACGTTACATTTAACTTCACATACTGGTGCGGGTGTTGACGTGGCACGAATGTTAACGATGCACGTTACTGTATATACAGTGCAACACGGCTTACAATTAACATGGTTAAAAGAGGAAATATAACTGTTTCTCTCTCTCTGTGTATTAATTGGTCTCACTCTCACATTTGCACGTTTTAGTAGATGGTGTGAATTTCAAAAAGTGTAATAGCATTTCAAATGTTTTCATGAAGTTTTCGTTAAATATCATTTAATAAGGCGAAGTTTCTTTTTGGGTTTTTCGAATAGTCATAAAATCTAAACTTTATTACATCTGTACTCTATCTATATGTCAGACATTAGCCGGATTTAACATACACTTTTTAGAAAATCATACTTAGTAAAAAAAATACTTGAAAAAAAAAGTTGGAAATATGCGAGCAAGACTAGTGTGAACGGGAGAGGAAATGTCTTAAAAACAGATAAAGAGATAGTTTGCGCAGAAAGAGAACAGAAGATGGATTTTAGGGCGCTGATGTGCTGAATTACCGTTTTTTGTTTTGTTAGAACACCATGCAACAATTTTGACATTTGCAAGAAGAAAAGGGTAACCTATTTAAAAACCGTAACCTTCGCTGTTTGGCCACAATCGTTCTTTTTCTATGCTAACTATAGTAGCAGCGTTTAGTCCGTGCCCTCGTTCAATATATATGATTTATAAGCCTTGAAGCTCTATACCCAGCGCCATGCGACTACTGGCCTAGTTTCACGTTTTCTTTCTATCCATACCTGCATTGTCCATTGAAAATAGCTGCTATCTCTAAATGTGAATTTTACTTTTGCATTGCGTTTCTATCCTTGCTTAATTTTGAATGTGCCTTTCGTGTTTTCTAGTGTATTTAACATAAAATTAATTACGTATCTAGTACATTCGCACCTATATATTTCACCAATTGGTACTAAAAACACATAAATAGAGTTGAAAATAGAATGTTGATGTTGTTTGCTTGTAAGTCGAAGTTCTAGTAGATTGTAAAATTAAACAGCTCTGTAATATTTTTGTCAAATATGTATTAGGTTTATTAAAATGGTACATTAGAATTTATATACATGTATTTGACCTTTCCTGTAGGAAAAGTTTACACGGCATTACGATAATGTATCCTATAATACCACCTTTTTTATCCCAGTGGCAAGGGGGAAAAGAGCCACAGCGGAACAGCAGCCTCACTAGAGATATAGAGAGATAGTTCTCTTTCCAGGCTAGGTGTGTTTACCATCTTCGACCACAACATTGTTGAGCTGTGGTCGAAGAACTAGCCAAACAAGAATTTAAAAAAAAGAGAGCGTTGACTATTAACAGAGCCATTAACAGAGACGGTAACCGACCCCCCCCCCCGTGCTTCTGGTAAACATTTTAACAGCTTTCCAAGGGCTTAAAACACAATCGTTCCATTTTCGTACTCGTATTCAGATAATAAACTAGAAAAACTGTTAGTACAAAATTGTTTTGAAGTATAAGCCATAAGATGGCCTACCTTGCGTGTCATCTTTCGTGACTGAAACCTGATATTTTGCCAGGAGTCGATTACTATATTGATTCGCACCTATATGTGCGAAAAACGCTAGCACGCTAGGTTTTCATATAGTTTAAGGCTGGGGTTTCGTCCTAAAACGGTTTTGTAGTTTGCATCAGTACATGTCTGTGATTTTAATGTGCATAGTCTTATACGAGGGGCGTTCAATAAAAAGTGAGAATGAGTATGTTGCTGGTAACTTTTATTAAATGTTATTTTATTTTTCGATATAGTCGCCTATTAGAGTAATACACTTGGTTTTTTTTTTTCTAAGCTTAAAATTCCTATCTTAAAAACTCTTCATCCTGAGCACTTAAAAACTCCTGTACTGCAGCGACTACTGCTTCATCTTTTTCGAACCTATGTCCTCTCAGAGACTTCCAACTTCAAGATATTCCAATTATTTCTTTTTTTTTAATCTTCTCAATATTCTAGCTTTACCAGCCAGTATCAACTTTTTTCGGTTCCAAAGAGTTTCTACCTCATTCTAGCTTTATAATGAACGCCCTACGTATCTTTAGACGGGTACAAACTGACCGATATATGCTACGCGAGCCACACTTCTGTACCTGACCACATAATAAATAATAGTACTACGTATAGGGGTCTAAAATGGCCGCATTAAGCAATTCCCCTGAAGCAGTTCATCTTATGAATTCTTAGCAGAATGAATTGTAAAAGTTGCTCTCGAGTAACTTCTAACCAATCTGCTTGTTGACTTTATGCAATTCATATTTCATCGACCATTTTACGACTTTCTATAGAAAACTGTCAAACGAATGAATTCCGTAATAGAATTATTTGCTAAATCATAGTAGGAACTGGCGCTTAAGTGACCGTATTACGATTTGCGAAATTAATCATCATAAGATCATATGCAGAATTACTAAACGCGACCATTTTAGGCCCCCGAATTTTCACCCATAGAAAGATCCCGTCCAGCTATACAAACTCACAAACTGTGCGCCAGGTCTGGCTGCCTAACGTAGAAGAGACCGAAACAGAAGTGTCGTTCGCAAAGCGTGCTAGGTCAAGAAGCCAAGGACCCGGCTATTCAACCAAGTAGCATAAGAATGTGTAAGAATATAGAACATACTTGTCCGCCAGGGTGCGACGATAAAAACTGACGAGGACACCGGCAAGATAGTGATAGCACGAGTGATGCACGGCGGCGCGGCCGACCGGTCCGGCCTCATCCACGCTGGAGACGAAGTCATTGAAGTCAACGGCATTAGCGTCGAGAACAAAACGCCTGCCGATGTGCTGTCCATCTTAGTACGTATAAAGATCAATAATTTGATATCTACTTTTCACTATGGTATCTGATGTAGTTTTGACCCAACCCTATTAACTTTTCCGAATATTCTCAGAAAAGTTACTAATGCTAAATAAAATATAGCCCTCCAAAAGTTACTATGAATATATTTACAGCGTTATAGTTTTTTTAGCTACTAGTTTCTGAAAAAAAAGGATAACACGTCTACAGTAGACTTAGATTTTATTTTAAAAAAACTGATTGCTCTAAAAGCATTATCCAGGTAGAAAATAGCGGAATACGTTTGTATGGAGAAGCGCACACCCTAAATATTAACTCTCACTAAACAAAAAAGAAAAAAAGAAAACGGTTTTATGGTTGATATACCAAAAACTCGTCCGAAACGGTTTGATTCCACTTTCTTTATTCGAACTGCTAAACAGTGGAATGCGCTGCCCGAGTGTGTTTCCCGATAGTTATAATCTGGGTGTCTGCAATTCGCGAGTGAATCAGTTTCTTCTAGGCAAGCGTGCTCCATCGAAGACTGCCTCTTCGTTTATCATCAGACGAGATGGCAGTCAAACACAAGCCTATAAACATATAAACAAAAAAAAAATATAATCACTGTCACATAGAAGAACAAACAGAAGAATTCACGAAGATATTTCTGATGCTTTCGCAGCAAAGTTCGGAAGGCACGATCACGTTCAAGCTGGTGCCGTCGTTCGGTAAAGGCGGGTCGCGAGAGAGCAAAGTACGGGTGCGGGCGCTCTTCGACTACGACTCTCTAGAAGACCCATACATCCCCTGCAAGGAGGCCGGCCTCAACTTCAAGAAGGGCGATGTACTGCATATCGTTTCACAGGACGACGCTTATTGGTGAGCGTTTTTGAGCGTTTTTGAGCGTTTATGTTGATTGACAGGTTTGACCACAACTACTTTTCATGTTATGTTGTGGTAGGACTCTTCTGCAGAGCCCGCCTGGGGAAGTACCACAACTTTGACAGTTATTCAACCGCCAAGCAGTAGTATGCAAGGATTACTGTGTTCCAGTTTAAAGGGCAATGCTACCAGATAAATTACTGGGTATGAGGAGATTTAACATCTAATATCTCAGGGTGCCGAGCGCAGTGCAGTGTGGCGCAGGATTGTGTTCGCAAGTTCACTATTCTGGCACTGCTACTGGTAGCGGCAGGTGTGACGCTTACCAGCAGGCGAACGCCTTGCTCGTCTCGTCACTTGATTGTATAATAAAAATAAGTTTAATCAAATTTAATCAAAATCAATTCATAATTGGCGGAGTAATCACGTAACGTACATACAAAAAAAACATACAGTCTAATTGAAGTCGGTGGAAATAGGGTGAGCTAAAATATCTCGTTATTCTTTGAACAGGTGTTATTGTAATGTGAATGTTTCAGGTGGCAAGCTCGCCGGGAAGGAGACCGCGTCATGAGGGCCGGCCTCATTCCCTCCCGCGCGCTGCAAGAGGGTAGGATCATCCACGAACGGCAGATCGACCCCGCGACTCTAGACGGTAAGTAACTCTACTGCTGTACTTACAGGACTTCCTGTCCCCCCCGTAAATATCATCATCATCACTATCAGCCAGAAGGCGTCCACTACTGGACGAAAAACCGAAGGAGAACCCTTAATAGGGAGGAGTTGCTATAATCCCCACGCTTGGCAGGTGGCTTGGGATCGCAGTGTATTAACACCGTTAACTAAGAGGACGCAGCTGCCCGTCCTCCGGTGGTTCTGGATGCAGTTTTAGGACATGGCCAGGTCCCCCCATAAATATGGTGTATTAAAATCTGTTCCATTATACTCGCACAAAAAGGAAAATGTTGGCTGGTCTCTTGATCAAAAACCATCACGCATTTTCTTTCCTTTTTCCTTTCACCTTTCATGTTTTAATAAATTATTTCATCACACTTGCTCGTAAAGTAGATCTTATTACATCGCTTTTAGGCTCATAATCCAAGCTATTATACACGCGTGCTTTTTACTTTACATTACGGCACTTGTACTATAATAGGTATAACCCGATAAAGTCAAGTTTGTACGTGACTGCAATTAGACGTACGTGTATGAAGCACTCTTAATATAGCCGGGTAATACTTACAGTTTTTTTGTAATACCAACAAAGAGTTCTTATGCCGCTGAAGTACATGTCAACCTGCGCGCGCATTACTGATTTGGGCGCCATTTTCCGCAAATGTTTGTTGACGTTTTCGCTGTGTGGTTGATTATTATCAAAAAAAATGGTTTTTTCCTCGCAAGTGTGACGAAAACAGTCGTATGGAACTCTTGTGCTATTAGTCATTACGCTCTCGGCTTTCTTATCGCGCTCGCCTGCGGCTCGGGCATATAATACCGCCTATAGTGTAATGACCAACATAGCACACTCGTATCATAATGTACTATTCTCAAACTAATTCTACACCAAACTAGGTTAAAATATCAATTATAATGTGAAACAGTCATTACTATTTTTAACAATTTCTAATAAGGTACATAAGGTACATAATGGTTTCACAATACATTAAAAGACGCGAAAGTATTATACAATTTTTGGATAACTTAAAAAACGTACTAGGGGTAGTTTTTCTATGTTCCTATTATTTAATAACTTTACGGATCACAGGACACCTAAACTGCTAATCGATAACAGTCACATTACTGTGAAGTGATTCGTTGTATGTAATTATGTCTCGCGACTCTCGCGCTCACTCCGTCGGAAACAGCTCGCCTCTATTATTTGACTAATATATAAAATAAAAAATAAAAAAAATACAGATGGCGCCACCAACGCTTTAGTTGGTAGCTTATAACAGGTTCGGAAATTTGGCATCTAAGGCAGAGACTTCTGTAGCTTAATTGGCAAAGCAGTTGGGACGGAAACCCATAGCGACTGCTCGTATGCAGGTTCGAGTCCTGCCGGAGGTCATAATTTTTGTTCCCGTTTAAGCTTTAAAAACATAGAAATACTATAAGTGTGGAATCACTTCATACAAAAATATTCAAAATAGTATAGCCAGTGCGACTTCTCTCGTCAGGCCTTGGAACCTGCAACGGTTTCGGCTTGGGTAAATATTTGTGTTACAAAAATGTACAGATGGCGCCACCAACGCTTTAGTTGGTAGCTTATAACAGGTATATAAAATAACCCGCTACCATAGATTGTATTAACAAATTAGAAAACAGAGAAGTGCTCGTTATGAGTTTATGAGAAAAGTGCACTTATTGAGAAATGCTAATCTTGTACCGAGTGCACATTTCGGACCAAACCTAACTGTAATATGTATTGGTATGTTGACAGCGGTGAAGCCAGCACTGTGCAGTCCGTCGTCATCGAGCAGCGAGTGCGGTCCGAAGACGCCATGCTCGCCCACGCCAACCGCAGCTGCTCTGCTGCCCTGCAAATCCATGCCTAAGGTTAAGAAGATCATCTACGATATCACAGGTACGTTAAAATATGCTATAGTTTGTGCAGAAAAAGTTGTGTCTAGGATTTATGGTCGTTGCTGTACTTAAGTTAACATTAGTCAGCAGGAATGAGTATGTTTGTTCGTGGTAATAATCGGAACAACTGATCTGATTTACATGAACCTATTGCATCAATAGAAAAGTACGCTATCCCTGACTTTCCTATAGACTTAATTTTATTTTAACACCAAATATGACTATATTAGGCCGGAACTAATTAGACGGACTAAAATAAAATGACGAGTGTTGCCAACTTTTGATAATAATTAAGAAAAAAGATGATGATTCTGAACTATTTCGAGATTTTCACATTATAGTCTTCGTAAAAGGTGTAGTTCCTGACTAATGTGCGATTATAAAACTTGAAAATTATGTTAAATTCACTTTTCACGTTAGCACCCGACGAATATTTAAGTTTTTATTTCTATATAGGTACCTACTTGGTAGACTTTTGATCAGTTAGTTATGGAAATATACAGAGTGATGGTTTTGTAGCCCGTATCCTTTCAGGGCATGCTTAACTTTTGGACTGTGTGAAAATTAAAAAATTTTGGGTAAAAGCGAAGTGCTACGTCTGTGCTACGGGCAACGTCGTGCGTGACCCTCCTGCGGGGTGACAGACGCTGGCGGGGGCGAGGTACTCTTGATGTTAGCGGGGGCGGGTTGTGCCGCGGGGAAGGGCAACACGCGCACCACGCGTTTGAACCGGCAGTCGAAAAGAAATTGTATCATTGTTTGTCTATTTATATAGCATTAAAGGTCTGAAATAAAACTTATAGTTCTTACATACATTAGTTGTCACCGTTATTGTACGTCACTGACAGTCACGATGTATCTCGAGATTTCTAACCTCAGTACTTTGCCCACATGTGTAGCCGTGCGTTAGCATGACTCTGCATGACGTCACATTTACTGTTATCTATTTTATGATGACGTGCTACCTTGCTTCCTTGCTTCCCCCAACGTCTGTCGCCCCGCAGGCGGGTCACGCACGAAGTTGACAAGCTATAGTAGCTATTCGACACAAAACATATTTTTCTTCTTGCATTCTTTACCCCTCGCGCATACCTGGTCTACCTTTGTACATTTATGTTTTTTTTTCTTAGTTTTTGGTATCGCACGTTGTGCATTCTGCTAGTGTCAAGTTTATTAATTTTCTAAAGTTATTATGTTAAATTCAAGTCAAATATGTCATGAAATCACAGTTAGTCACACGAAATTAGTCATAGTCGAGTCCCAAGTCATGCCCTAGTAAAGTTGTGGCGACTTTACTATGAGCTTCTACGGAGATTTGAAAACAACACGAAAAGACATGTTTCACCACATTACATCACTTGCCCACACTCGTGCATGTAATTCAACACTCAATGAATAAAACACCACCATTTATTATCATTTATTCGCGAAAAAACACTAGTTTAAGAAAATTTTAGAATGCAGCGACATGATTTTTCCGTGTTTCCGCCAAAACTCCGAGAAATATATTTCTTTGGTCAGTGTCTAATTGTCTATTCCTATTCCTCTTTGACAGAGAAATATAATAATTAATTAATTAATTAATTATTTATTCATTATTATAATAGTGTGGGCAAGTGATATAATGTGGTGAAACATGTCATTTCGTGTCGTTTTCAAAACTCCGTAGAAGTGCATAGTAAAGTAGCCACAACTTTACAATGGCATGACTTCGACTATGACTAACTTCGTGTGACTAACTGTGATTCCATGATATATTAGACTTGATAATATTATAAAAACTTCAAAATTAATAACCTTGACACTGGCAGAATGCACAACGTGCGATGCCAATAACAAAGAAAAAAAAACGACATGATTTTTCCGTGTTCCCGCCAAAACGCCACATATATGTTTTTTTTTTCTTAGTTATTGGCATCGCACGTTGTGCATTCTGCCAGTGTCAAGTTTATGAATTTTCACATTTATTTGTTATCATCAAGTCAAATAAGTCATGAAATTACAGTAAGTCACACGAAATTAGTCATAGTCGAGTCCAAGACATACCCTACTAAAGTTGTGGAGACTTTACTATGAGCTTCTATGGAGTTTTGAAAACAACACGAAAAGACATGTTTCACCACATTATATCACTTGCCCACAATCGTGCATGTAATTCAACACTCAATGAATAAAACACCACCATTTTTAATCATTCATTCGCGAAAAAACACAAGTTTAAGAAAATAATAGAATGCAACGACATGATTTTTCCGTGTTCCCGCCAAAACTCTCCACATTTATGATTAAGCATGAGGTATGTTTTGCGCAGAGAACGATGACTTTGACCGCGAGATGATCCCGACGTACGAGGAGGTGGCGCGGCTGTACCCGCGGCCGGGGCTCGTGCGGCCGCTGGTGCTGGCGGGCGCGCCCGGTGTCGGCCGCAATGAGCTGCGCCGCCGCCTGCTCGCCACCGACCCCGACAAGTTCCTCACGCCCGTACCCTGTGAGTCAAACCACTGAACAAGTGGCAATTGTAAAAAAACACCAATCCAACACAGGTACAGGTACAAACCAGTATGTGCAGATTCTCCCTGGTAATCCGAGTCTAATAAAAGTCAAGTCAAAAAAACATCAGTCATCTAATAAGATGACTGATGTTTATATCGTTGAAACCAATAGCTTTGATTAAGAATTTAAGTAAATATAGTATGTTTATTGAAAAATAATTTAAATCGGTTAATAATGTTCTGATATATGAGCGTTTAAAGTTTTTGTTAGAGACAACTCTCTCCCTTTCCCACAAAACAAAAAATGACGTCACGCCTTACTTGTCGGAATAGAATTTATATGGCGTACAGAGAAGTGACGTCACGATTTGCTGTCTCGCCTCTCTGTCTAGCATGATATGAAAATGCTTATAAGTTGCTTGTTTTTGATCTGATTTTCATTTTATTTTCATTAATCAGCTATATTTATGGGCCAAATTAAATTAGGACAATAAAAAAAACCAGTCAACTAGCCTATTGTATAAAAAAAACTACAAAATGTATGAGTTTGACAGTTGACTATGGCCGAATCGACGATGCGCCACCTATGCGATTTTTCCCCCTTGTAATAAAATAAAAAAAAACGTTGCACCACTGATCAAGTGACAATTTAAAGTAACTTTAAAAAAACAACCGATTTCAAACTTTTATGGGGCCACCCTTTCAAACAAATAATTTCAGATTCATGATCGGTTCACAATTATTGAAAGAGATATGTGTGAAGAAATAAAAAAAAACACATGTACAGTCAAACATAGCACTTCATAAAAAAAATATTGCTCTGGAACCATTATCTAGGAAGAAAATAGGGCAATACATTTGTATGGAGAATCTCGGACCGGATTGCCTCTTAAGTACTGGACTAGACTCCTGTTGTAACAACAACGCTCACAAAGCTTAAAAAGGAGAAGAGTTGAAATTAGGATAAAGAGGCCTTTGCCCAGCCGTGGGACGGAATAGGCTTATAATAATAATAAGCTAACTCTTTTAGTCGGTACAGTTTCAGTCCGGAATTGTTTCTGGCGATAATATCCAACCGTATAACAGCCTCTTTGATGTATTTATTTTTGTTATGACAGTTACGTCGCGGCCCCAAAAGGCGAGCGAACAGAACGGGAAGGAATATACGTTCGTGTCGCGAGAGAAAATGGAACAGGACATCGCGGACGGGAAATTTATCGAGCACGGCGAATATAAGGGTAACCTTTATGGTACCTCCGCCGAGAGCGTCGAGTTCATTATAAACTCAGGTAAGATAAACTAAAATAGGTCTCAGGGTAACTTTCGTCTGTAATAATGACGTCACAGTAAAACCAATATGGCGTACCTTAATAAAACAAATCAGCGTCTCCGACAAAAAAATAATACAAATGTTTTATACTAGATAACTTGGTGTCAAAAGAAATGGCTTTTCAATCAAATACATGTGTAATATCTTTTCATCACTCTTGCTTGTAAAGTGGATCTTATTACATCGGTTTTAGGCTCATAATCCAAGCTATTACACACGCGTGCTTTTTACTTTGCATTACAGCACTAGTGCTACAATAGGTATAATCCGGTTATGTGAACTTTGTACCTCACTGCATGTTAGATGTATTTGTATACGAAGCATTCTTAATATAGCCAGGTAATAGTTACAGTTTTTTTTTGTAAGACCAACAAAGAGTTTATGCGGCTGCAGTAAATGTCACCTGCGCGCGCGTCGCTGGTTTGCGCGCCATTTTCCGCAAATATTTGTTGACGTTTTCGCTGTGTGGTTAATGATTATCAAAAAAAAATCTTTTTCCTCGCAAGTGTAATGCAAAAAAATGTGATGAACCGGGGAGTTCATCACATTTTTTTCATTGTTAGGGTATAGCTAGTAATGAGTTTTTTTCTTAGTTATTTGGCATCGCGCTTTGTGCATTCTGCCAGTAGCAAGTTAATTAATTTTCATGTATAAATAGTATCATCAAGTCAAATATGTCATGAAATACACAGTTAGTCACAGTTACACGAAATTTGACATAGTCGAGTCCAAGTCATGCTCTAGTAAAGTTGTGGCGACTTCACTACGAGCTTTTACGGAGTTTTAAAAAGAACACGAAAAGACACGTTTTACTACATTATATCACTTGCCCACACTTGTGCATGTAATAATCATTAATTCTTAAAAAAAAAACAAGTTTAAGAAAATAATAGAAAGCAGCGACATGATTTTTCCGTGTTCCCGCCAAAACTAGAGTAATGTGTTTTGGTGCAGGGCGTGTGTGCGTGCTGAGCCCGCACTGGCAAGCGCTGAAGATGCTGCGCACGCCGCGCCTGCGTCCGTACATCGTGTTCGTCAAGCCGCCGCCGCTCGACCGGCTTGTGGAGACGCGAACTGCCGCCAACGCGCGCTCCACCTTCGACAAGGAATCTTCCAGAGCGTTTACGGTCAGTCATCATCAAAGCCAACACATCAAACATATTATATCATCATTTATTAATTTTCATGAATTATTGCACACATAACTACATTAATACATTAATGTACAAAAGGAGGACTGTACTAAAGCATCATTAGGGTTCATGCAAAGCCTGAACGTATATCATTGATTGTTGATTGGATCACGCAGTCAGCTGCAGACAAATAACACCGAACCGATTCACCGTATGTATCGGTCGCTCCCCGTCAGTGAACATTGCAAAAAATTCCGTTAAGAGATGTGCACATTTTAAAAAGTGTCCGTTATGAGTAGTCCATTTTACAGAATAACTTTTTGACAGAATATACTTTCCTTTTTCTACCCGCATGTCCAATGCCAGCACTTTACATGTTCAACGGCAATATCATGATTCGATAATTCTTTTGAACGATAAAAACTGAACTATACCCATCACTACGGTTTTTAGCTGGTAGCATTATTTTGATAAGTGACATTTCAATGTGTCAGTTTAGCGCGTCTAATTATGAATCGGACTATACAATGTGTAACAAAAAGGTTCAACAATACTGAAGGGTATGTATGTACTCATCATTATGAACAACTTTTACTATGGGGCCAATATTGAAATCGCGAAAAAAAATCAGCTGTTCCATACAAAATGTTAATTGACGTTGGACAAAATGTATGGAACAGCTGATTTATATTCCCAGTTTCATGGTTGGCCCCATAGTAAAAGTTGTTCGTAATGATGAGTACATACATGCCCTTCAGTGTTGTTGAACCTTTTTGTTACACATTGTATAACTGGTATATAATATATACTTGAACAATATAAATACTTACAGGAAGAAGAATTCAACGACATCGTCCGATCGTCGAACCGAATAAACTTCCTATACGGGTACATGTTCGACGAGGAGATTGTGAACGAAGACCTCGCCAGCGCCCTCTCTCAGCTGCTGAAGGCAACGTGGAGGGTCCAGTCGGAGCCCTTGTGGGTACCAGCTTCCTGGGTGCAGTAAGCCCGAATTCCCGAACCTCAGGTGGCTCTCTTTGCGTTCCTTTGACCTTACATAAATTCATGATCTTAATTTTTAGAAGGTCGTAGGTAACAGTGGCGAAGGGTGAAAATTCAGTAAAGGGAAGCCGAAGCAAAAAAAGCTTAGGTACATACCATCGTGCCGAAAGCAGTAGAAACAACCGAAACCACCTTCTCCATAGCACATAATAATAACTAGTAACAGAAGCTTTACTTCGCAATGGTTTTCAAAGAAATATGACTCAAACTGATAAACAATATGATTTAATTTAGCTCGCGGTCCAGTCGAGCACGTGTTCATTTACATACCTACCAATTTCTTTTTGAAGGAATATGGGCCTTAATTCAGTATACTACGGTTCATAATAAGTTATACATGGTTATACGTATTGAAAGAGCCGCCGTGGCAGCCTACTAGATTGGCCCTTGCGCAATGGCCGCCGCCCGTAGGTATGTTTTTAATACCTACACGCGGAGTGACACAGGCCTGACGCGGAGCGGGTTACCGCGCTGGTTAGTAATATTTATTCTGTGACATTGCCAAGATAATTTAAAGGCACCTCGGAGATTATTGAGAGGTGGTAGGTACTATATAGTATGTCGGTTGTGGATACTTACAGACACATTTTCAAAGGGGAAGCCGATAGGAATCGGGTTATATGGACCCTTCGCCACTGGTAGGTAATTTAATTCTCCGACCACGTAACCTAAAGTCTACAGTGGAGTTAGTTGCTTTGCATAACTATGACGCAGAGCTATGAATTTCCATTTTATTTTGTTTCCGTTGGAGCACGTCAAAAATGTGCAATGACTGGTATTTTACTGGTTGCGTTTTCATAGTAAGACAAAAAAAACCTGTCCTAAATCTGTACCAAAACTATTGCAAAGAAAGGAAGACGGAGTACAGGGTTAATATCTAATACGAATTAAACTTATTCGTAGATAATTAACTACTTATAAAGCCAGATATTCCTTACTGGCATATTGGACAACCCGATGCTCTCTTTATAAGCTGGCACATTACTGGCTTACCAATAAAAGTAAACAACATACATACGTAGAACGGTAGTGGCTACAACCAACGACGCCAATGCACCGTAGTCGCCGGATCTACCTCATTTCAGTCTGTGTAGTGCCATTAAATATCGCTAGGTTGTTACCGGACACAGTACCCATAAATAGTAGATTACTCACCTAGGGAGCGAAAGTAAAGAATGTCTCAGATATCATGACAATCATGAGATCTGAGGCTTCTTTACTTGCTCTCGTGGTGTGTATAGGATTTTACGTGCCGCTGCGGATAGAAAGTGGTTCCTTTCGCTCCGCGTAGCGGGGCTAAAGTAGCCACTTTAGCCCCGCAAGTACGTAGACGGTTTTAAATAATTTGATTGTATATTGCCTATAACTGAATGGATACGACTAAGTTATTATAAGTTAATGTGATGTATATTGTATAAATATTAGATACATTTCCTACATTGAAACTATTATAAATGTTATGTCGTGTTCCTTTTACACAGTGTTTATTATATTAAAACTTTGAATATATATATCTACTGGCTGCGACCCGCGGTTTTACCCGGGAAACTTGGGATAAATAGACCATGTTCTACCTGTATACCAAATATCATCCAAATCCGTTCAGCCATTGCAGCGTGAAGGAGTAACAAACACACACACCGACAAACTTTCGCATTTATTATATTAGTAAGATATATAGTAGGATGTAAGATATAACAAATGAGTTTTATTTAGTTTGAAGCTTTATCCAAAATAATTTATTTATTTTATGAGTAGGTATAAAACGAGTCATTTATTTATGGTATCTATGACAAGTCTACTTATGTCAAATAATTAAATCAAGTGGCTAAGCCTCCTTTGTCGTTATTAGTTATGTTTCACAACAAAACATCGCCAGAGTCTAGAGCCACCTTAAGCTTGAGGAATGCTTCAATCAGTTAATACTAGAAAAAAGCCGCGTTTTATATATATAGTAAATTTATTAACTGTTGTCAATGATATTAAATGTATTCTACATTTGTGTAGTAAGTACAGTAAGAGTGTACAAATTGTAATATGTGCGTGTAAAGTAGCTGGCTCTTGTACTAAAAGAAATAAAATACATTTTGTAATTTTTGCAATTCACGAGGCTCTTTCAAGTTAGTACTTCTCTCTGTTGTGTGGTGATTATGAAGACGTATTTGTATACGTGTAGTGATCAAAGTATGTAATCAGTTTAATAAATTCAGGCATAAAATGTTCCTGAGTTTCAGGCATACAATGTACCTGAGTTTCAGGTATAAAATGTTTCTGGGTTTCAGGCATAAAATGTTCCTGAGTTTCAGGCATACAATGTACCTGAGTTTCAGGTATAAAATGTTTCTGGGTTTCAGGCATAAAATGTTCCTGAGTTTCAGGCATAAAATGTTCCTGAGTTTCAGGCATAAAAGGTTCCTGAATTTCAGGCATAAAATGCTCCCCGAATTTCAGGAATTAAATGTTCCTGACTTTCAGGCATTAAATGTTTCTGAGATTAAGGCACAAAATGTTTCTGTGTTCCAGGCAATAAACGTGACTGGGTTTTAAGCACAAATCTTTCTTGTGTTGGCACGGGTAGTGTTCTGATTTCGCTCATAAGGTTTGTCGGTTAAACTAAAAGTGTCCTCTCTGCCTCAAGGCACATACTAACGCAGTGTGCTTTCACAATTAAACACGAAAAGGTAGACACGCTCTCGTAAATTGCAAATTTACTACCCTCGTTAAAAGGAAATGCTCTTATATCGCCAGCTACATTGTACAAAATTAACGCTAACATATTAGGTATGATAATTAGGGCTCCAATTCTATATTTATCGTAATAAAATTTATAGAATTTTAATAGTTTTAAAATAGAGTTAGTACGTTCGGTGTTACCTGTACTTGGGGATTGTTAACCGCAACTATTTGAAATGTTCGATTATAGTTCGAAGACATACACTTTAAGTATCTAAATGAACTAGTAGTATAGGACGCCTCAGTTTCGTCACCGTGAGCTTAGAGCCCAAGATAACATAGGAACAATAACGACACGAGCGAGCCAATGTAGCCAATGTAAGTGTTTCATTTCGGCAACTGTGTGATTCACTTCACGTTCATTCAGTATGAGGTTTGTCACTTGTGCACAAAATACTGAATTGAGGGGATAAAGCTAATTTAACAAATGTACTGGAATTCTTATCACTGTCAGATGGTGCATTTTCTGTTACCTCTGAATTAAGCAAAGTGTGGTCTTAAACGCTCTTTTATTTATTTATTTTTCTTAGTTATTGGTATCGCACGTTGTGCATTCTGCCAGTGTTAAGTTTATGAATTATCAAGTTATTATATTAAAATCAAGTCAAATATGTCATGAAATCACAGTTAGTCACACGAAATTAGTCATAGTCAAGTCCAAGTCATGCCCTAGTAAAGTTGTGGTGACTTTACTATGAGCTTCTATAGAGTTTTGAAAACAACACGAAAAGACATGTTTCACCACATTATATCACTTGCCCACACTCGTGCATGTAATTCAACACTCAATGAATAAAACACCACCATTTTTAATCATTCATTCGCGAAAAACACAAGTTTAAGAAAATAATTGAATGCAACGACATGATTTTTCCGTGTTCCCGCCAAGACTCCCTTAAACACTCTTGTGGTGTGGCGACGTATTTCCTGAGTGGATAAGATTGCTTTTTAAAGTTTGGCTACGTGCTGAAACTGAGGCTAAGAGTTTCTAAAGTTATCCCTTTTGTGCCTCGGTAATGAAATCCCAATATATTGTAAAATTTGTTGTTGACATGTCATTTTATAAATATTCATTCATACTTACTTATATGTTTCCGATACATTTTAGAATATAGAAGAAACAAAATATATTGAACAGCTGTTCATAATATATTGGAATAATTTATTTCCGTATCATTTTCGACTGATATTGTAATTCTTTATCAACATCGTTCAAAGTCGACTAATGATTCGCAATAAATTGTCATATCAAGCTATTTTTACCGACTTAAATAAGGCGGAGCTTCTCAATTAGGCTGCTTTTTTTTCTTTTTTTTTCTTAATTCCGTGGTTTATAATCCGATTGGTCCCATTTCATCAAAATCGGTTCAGCAGTTCGGTTAATAAATCAAAATAACTGCAAAAAATATCATCCAAGTAAAAGATGTTGAAGTCGTTTTTTTTCCTTGTTAAAGTCTATATTCAATAAGTAAAGAAGATATTTGGTATGTAACTTTAAAGAAAGTAAAAAAAAACCATCAGTTTATCAAAGTCTCATAAATAGAGACACAACGCCAAAGGTCCAAGTTTTTATGTAAAAGTAGGAATGATCTAGAAAAAAATATACGAAGAATGCCTAATCATCGCATCGTGTTAGGTTTTATCTTGTATTAAACGTTAGATCTAATATACCCACTGGAGTCGAAGTAAAGGGCTAGCTTATTGATGGCGTAGTAAAGTTAACTTTTCCTGGTTTACCGTAGGTTCAAAATTGAATTGAGTTAATATAGATTTATGCATTATAAAGAAGCCATGCCCGGTCCACTTGTGTTTAAAAAAATCACAAAACTTTGTTACATCGCTTCAAACATGTTTAAGAGTATACAAGCCGGTCACTTCTCCATAGAAACGGGGAAGTAATATTACTCCACTATGTAATGTTGTAGGTCCAAGACTAAATATTATATCAATTTGTCTCTTCATTATCTAGGATTTTAAATTGATAAGAAATTAAAAAGATAATAAACACGAAAGTTATGAGCCTGCAAGGGTCGTGCGAAAACGAGACAAACTTATACAGATTCGTAGCCTTGTCCTGTTTTTAAGAATCGAGATATTTTTCTCGCGGTTTGCATGCTAGTCTTGCTGGAAACATCTTAAATTTTAACGCCATTTTGGACGTAAATAAATAACATAATGAGTACGAAAACTCTAAAATAATATATCAAGCGGCATAGCAAAAAAAATGGAGTCCTGGCTTTTTATGGTCTCGCAGAAGGTGTGAAGAGTAGAGTATGCTCCTCTGGAATAAAGCCTGTCTTCGTCTTGGGCAGCTTTGAACCCCTCGCTTCACTCAGGACTCTATATAACTTGAGACTATCGTTACGCTCAGGGTTCAATATGCTGCCCGGGATGTAAGACACTGCTTTATTCCCTTAGTGCATAATCTACAATACAATATAACTTTATTGCACACCAGAAATATAGAACAACTTACAAATAATCAGGGTAGGTACATTATTTGGCAGTACAAGGGGCGGCCTTATCACCTTAAGCGATTTCTTCCAGGCAACCTTTATCTACTATTTTGTTTTGTATATTGTTTTATGAATACCACACAAATCGTAGGTATTACGAACAGTATCCACATTTATTCGTGGTGGGACAATTTTAAACCTTCTGTAAAACAGAAAAAGTAGCTTCTACTTTTTTTTATGATCTGACGTCGTTTTTATTGTAGAATATATTATAATACGTAAGTAAAGTAATCAAATTTGTCTGGTTTTGATGCAACCACCGTGGTACTGGTCTTCATTGATCTTAGGCATTCTTCTTCTGCGCTAGCTTCGGTTTTAGTTTTAAATAGCAAGATCAACGCTCGCTTGGATCTTTAAAAAGGGTAGCGATATAGGATTCCAGCAATGAAACTGATACTTTTTTGGTTTTTATTGCCACTTACTATATACTGGGTTAGTTAGTTAGCATTATATAATATACAGGGTTGGTCATAATCAGTTAGCATGCTTTTAAGGGCATATTCTGTACATCAAAACAAACAACTTTTACTATGGGGCCAACATTGAAATCGCAAAAAACAAGCTGAGCCATACATTTTGCCTAAGGTCGATAAACTTTTTGTATAACACAGCTGTTTTTTTTCGCAATTTCAATGTTGGCCCCATAGTAATAGTTGTTTGTTTTGTTGTACAGAATATGCCCTTAAAAAGATGCTAACTGATTAGAACTAACCCTGGATACTGCTTAGCAAATTAAAACATTCTAAATTTATCTAGTCTACATTAATGTGTTAAAATTAGACTTTATTCCAATATTCTTCTAGTCGTTAATAATTTAGCTAATGTTTTGTGATCTTTAGGTAAAGCCTCAGTGTTTAATTATTATTAATTGCCAAGTAAGTACAAAACACTTGACAAGCAATCTTCGTAATGGAACACTAACTCACTGTTTAGTGAGGGTATCGTTTTGAAAGGCAGGCTTTATTGACAAAACTAAACTTGAATAGGTGTAACACGAAAAGGTAACAGCGTCTTTATCGTAGCAACCTTCGTAATTTTTTACGAAGGAGTGGCTACCACATTTCGTAATGTCGGCGTAAAAAATAACTAGGTTATATCTTACCCCGACATTACGAAAGACAAGTTAAGCGCCTCGCTATAGACGCTGTAATCTCACATACTGATACCGATTTAAGGATACAGAAATAATCATTTTAATGGAGTCGACTATGATCATCTAGGTGATTACATTCACGGATAGTCAAAGGTCACTAAAGAGTCACATATGATGTTTTTTTATTTATTTTTTATTATGATTACCCAGGTGATCATAGTGAATGGACGTAACTTGTCAGTGTGTTTTAATTAGAGTAGAATAAAATTGCATTCTTAGGTAAATTTTCCATGAAAGGCATTTAACCCAAAAGTCTGATTTATACACAATGGGATAAGCGTCCTTACGGTAGGTATATATATGTTGAATAGTGAAATAAACTCTCAGGTGGAGGTAGGACGGCTTGATTCAGTTTACGCCTCCTGGCCCTAGAGGGAATGCCAACTGACGAAGAGGCGTGGGAAAGAAAACGGTTTAATGTAAACCTTATTTTACGTGTAACGTACAAAGACAAAGAAGGGCGCGCATGCTCTACAATAGGCTAGATGACTGGTTTTTTTTATTGTCCTATTAAAATGTGGCCCATAAATATAGCTGATAAATGGAAAGAAAATGAAAATCTCATCAAAAATAAGCAACATATAAGCATTTTAATATCATGCTAGACAGAGAGAACCAACAACAAATCGTGACGTCACTTCTCTGTACGCCATATAAATTCTAATCTGACAAGTAAGTCGTGACTTCTTTTTTGTTTTGTGGGAAAGGGACAGAGTTAAAACACTCTAACACTCTAACAAAAACTTTAAACGCTCATCATATATCTGAACATTATTAACCAATTTAAATTATTTTTTCAATAAACATATTATATTTACTTAAATTCTTCATCAAAGCTATTGGTTTCAACGATATAAACATCAGTCATCTACCCTATTGCTCGTTAGCATTTTTAAGCATCAGACGTCTTAGTACTACGACGATCTACTGTACCCTCTCAATTTAAATACTTTTTCACCACCGCCACGAGTCTTAGTCATTTAGTGGTCTCAGTAAATAAAACAATTTACTCGCGTGGCAATGTTTAGGTATTCAGCTACTTTTGCGTGCTTGTAAAGCATATATACATAGTATAGGCTATATATAAGTAACTAATTTATCTATAGGTATTCAATACATTATAACATATGTATAATAATAATTGTTTCTTTTCATGTCTCATGGTTTTTTTTGTGTTTCGTTTTTCCAATTGGATTTTATTTGCGGGGCAGAAAGCGTGCGTGGGCAGCTATGCGTTTGAAGTCGCGTGGGCTATTACCTACATTATACTCAGGGATTTTATTTGTTTTGATTGTTTGATGTATTCTTATTTTTAAATTCAATGAGACGGATAACAGCGGGCCTAAGGAAGTACCTGAACAGTTCTGTAAATAATAATAACGCCTTCACCAAATCGCAGCGAATGCACGGACAATAATTAAAAACACCCATGATGGTGTTCTCATATCGCAGGTCGTTTCTACGACTATTATATTTAAAAAAAACAGTTAAGATGTGCCCAAAACAAGTGTGTTATATCATTTTGCTCGGTCCGGGATCCTTAACGCGTAACATAACTCAATGCTATCATTTAAAAGTTGGATAGTTATCTGATAGGTGCCGAAGGCCGTATCGGTCGTCGGCACATTTTAAAAGTTTAAGAGGTAATCACATTTCAACTTTGATTAAACGGTTTTTTAAAGTACGCTCTTTCTCTTCAACTTGTAAAATATTACTCTATAAAAGCAATAAAATACATATTTTGAATTATAAGTTAATCATTTTAACTTACATAATTTATTGTACGGGGTCGTGAACCGCTTATTGCGGGGGCTCAGCTGCAGACGAATGACTGAATTTTAACGCCCCGCAATACGGTTCGCGTTTGCGCAGCTGAGCCTATTCGGTCCCGCAATAAGCGTTCATGGTACGGCCCCTGTTCACGTGTTCTAGTCCAAAGATAATAAATATTTATATGGTGTTAATGGTATTTAACCGTATGTAACTTACGTATATTATGGATAATAAGTTATTAGGTACCGACACGAAATCTCTATCGTATTGTAACTAAATCGTAAAGTCATTGGCTCGATTATTTTTGTCGGAAACTTCGGACTTATCTGTTCGTTTGAACGACAAACGTACTTTACGCGGGTATTCAGTCCATGATTCTGAAGTATGTATTTCTAAAACACATACCTATTAACAGATTTAGCGACCCTAATTTATTTTTTCTGTGCCAGATCTACAGGTAGTGGTCTGGCTGGATTCGCAACGCTTTGTCCGTTTCGGGAGAGCGTTTGCAAGGATGTAAATGCAAATACCCAAATTTCATACTATGACAAAATACTTATTTATACTTATTATTATTGTGTACTTATTTATTTAAATTAACGTTTTTGCAATATATATTTTTTGTACTAATTTTATTATTATTATATACATGATTATATGAATTCGCCCCTTTTATCGGAACACCTTTGTAGGCTTATTTAAATCGTACCGATGCTTGTATACCTTGGTAACCTGTGTTGATACGAATGCCTATGTTTCGATAAATAAGGTTCTCTAAAACCCCTCTCAAAATGGTAAGAGGTATTTAAGTTCTCGACATTCCAAAATCTAAGTCTGACCCTTTGAGAGATGTTTTAAGCCTCGGAATGATGCACGCAGCTGTCTCGCTCCCGCATTTCTACTTTTTTAAATGTATAGGATCAATAAATATAGTTATTAAAAATCGCAGTCGGTTAAACTATTAATAATAACATTCAAAGGTTTAGAAATAAATAAAATACAATCTATAGAAGGTTGTTTTCATTAAACTGGTCAAAGCGTAAAATCTCATTTTTAGTTATTAATCTTGTTTATATCAAAATGATATTTCCTGAACCTTTGTCATGTTATTCTAAGCAATTTCATCGGCTGCGATTTTTAATAACGATATACTTCATCAACGGCCGGAAAACGTCCACTACTGGACGAAGGCCTCCCCCTTAATGGGGAGGGGTCTACATAATCCCCACGTTTGGCAGACGGCTTGGTGATCGCGGAATGCTCACCACGCGGTGGATGCAGTTTTAGGACATACCCAGGTCCAACGATATACTTATAGTGACTTTATATCTTCAAACATTGTGAAGTGCGCGAGCGAGATAGCGACGGGTAGCTTTCTGAGCTTTAGGTATGGTTTTTATAAATCCCATTGCGGTATGAATGTACAGTCAGCGTCACATCGGCGTTATAGTCTACTTTAGTTAGTAGACTATTCAAAAGAATCTAAAAATATATCTTACATAAAATTGAAAACTGCTGCTGAAATAATGTGTATTCGTAGGTACTTAACAACAGTCTAAATCTATGTCAAATTAAATCCATTAATTGGGCTAGTAGTACCCGATCGCAGGGCCACCTATCAGTTCCAATTGTGTAAGGAGGGAGATATGTCATATCGCGCCCTCAAATGGCCCCGCGAATGCAGCCCAGGCACTGTCGCGCCTGTCTGCGCCTTACTAAGCGAGACGCGCGCTATCCCTTTTGCTCTCATAAAAGTGCTATCTTCTTTCGCACTCCGGCGCAACTCGTAAACATGACGGCACGGGGGTCATTTTCAAACGTTGTTTTATTACGCGATGGCGTTTCTTTCGTAATCTTTGATCTAAACCCAGAGAACATGGTTTTCGATTCTTTTGACTACTCTGAACGCTAACATCTTGACACTGACGATAATGTGGTCAATTCTGAAGGTTTAAGTTGACAGAACTAAAGTATTGCTGTCCTTAGCTAACATGCCTAGTAAAAAAGTGACAGCAATATTTTAATTAGTTTAGAACTGTCACCTAAAACCGTCAGAATCGACCACACTGTGTGTCTAATTTATTTGAATGATGTGATGTATCAAACGTAGGGAGTACGAGTACCGTTCGTAACGATCGATAAATTTGGCATTTGAATCGTTAAAATTCGTAAAAAAAACGATATTAGGTACCGACACACACACACACACACTCACACACTTATATAGGTACCAAAAACTAAAATTAAGGGACATACAGAACGGTACACACACACACACACTTACTTATATAGGTACCAAAAACTAAAATTTTGCGACTTACAGAACGGTACAAACGCGCTGCTGATTTGTATACATAACCACGTGTACCTAACTAAAGCCATATATAGTAACCATGTGTACTTAATGCATAGCAGGGGTGTGTTTCCGATGCCTTTCTGCCGTGCTTTCTTCTACTCTGTATCCCCAGTAAACATTTTGGGCCTTATGCATAGATGTGGAGTAGCTTGAAATTCTTAATCCGCATTTTGACTTTATCCGCCGAGTTATACATTTTAATGAATGGATTACACAAAAGACGGATTAAATATTCCAACACTACTTCGCGTTTATTAATAAGGGCTTTTTTAGTTTAAATGTTGTAAAATAAACTCTTAAGTCTGCAGTTGTTATAATTTCAGGATGACTTATAACAAAATTGTGTTTTAAATATAATACTATATTATGTATGTATGTATTTAATAAGTTTTTAAAAACGTTACCTATTATTATCTACGTACCTATGTACTTGTTACCTACCGCTACCTATATGTATGACATTACTATACTTAAATAAAAAATAACATCATCAACAACTTGTTTCATTTTGTCGTTAGGTACCCCATTTTAATTGGTGGGTTTAAAGAAAAATCCCAACGAGTAACAGTGTGACTCGTTGGGATTTTTCTTAATTTCAAACCGATATACTTACTAGACTATCAAAGCGTCCTCGGTTTCGGGAACCGAATTTTTTTTTCGGGACCAATAGTTGCCTGTTAGTTATTACAAGGCATGAGCTATCTCTATTCTAGCTAACTCTATCCAAAAATTGTAGTTGAGTAGAGGTCCATGTATGACTCTGACTAGATGTATGGACACTTGGACACGGCCAGGCTTTTAGCAAACTTAGGGCCTTACATAAAGTTATCTGAAGTACGCATATTTAAAACTACGCTCTCTCCTATGCGCACTTCAGTTTTGTTTTGCGTAGAATTTAAATAGCAGGAGAAGTAAGGGCCATAGACCTAAAGAACGAGGATAACATCTACCTATTTGACGTCAACTTTAAAGAGTATTCACCTACTTTTTATCAACTTGACATCAATCAAACGAAGAAAGAGTTTGTAAAGTTTCTTTCTCTGAATCCTCAGTTACATGGTTAGCCTCATCAGGCTAATCATGCGTTTCATACTGCTCTGCAGGGTCAAATGAGTTTTGGCAGTGACAGTGACAAGTGTCACTTTTTCACATCACATTCACATGTCACATTTTTGACAACTCTTATCCGAATCGCGATCCCGAAAAGTTACATGATAGCCCCGCAGGAAACTGTAAGCGTATATTCAAACCTCCTTGGTTTATTTAGCCACTGTATGAGTTTATTATCTCTTTGGCTCTATTGCTCTTACCGTTGGCTCTTACGAACATAATGAAGTTGGTTTTGATATGTTGTACTGAACTAATTTTACTTTTAATAAATAATTCGATAGTGTTATGTCTATTAAACGATACCAATATAGAGAGGCTTGTTTTGAGTCCAGCAGAGCTTGCAAGTTTGGTTTTGAAACTGGAAGTTCAGAGCAATGACGACAAGGAGTGGCGTCAACGCACAAAGAAATTTATTTTTCAACCTACAGAGCTAACAACAGGTATTATACCATACCAGGCTTATTCACAGAAAGTTAGACTTTTTAAGGGTTCGATCACAGAAAAGCGAAGGCCCTACTCTTCTCTTCAGTGGGTTCGATAGAAAACTAGGAACCTTTGATTATATACCTGTCATAATCAAAGCTATACAGGGTTACAGGTTAAGTCGACCTAGATCCTTTAGGGGGTTTTAGTATACATCATTATTGACTGATTTGACTATGGGACCCCCTATCCAAACCTTGTCGTTTTATTTTGCATTCTAGACCAAGGAATACATTACTACTAATTAATTACTACGGATTTTAAATGTTTTTTTTTTTTTTAATGATGGTATTTTTTTTTGTCGTCAGTAATGATGTATACTATAACCTCCTAAAGGATCTAGGTCGACTTAACCTGTAACCCGGTATATAGGAACTATTAACTTCGCCGAGACTATCTTTTTTGTGTACGTGGTATCGGAGCGACCGCTGATCGTGAGGTCAATGAGCGGGTTCAAACGCAGGCCCTTATCAATGAGCTCTTCGGAGTTTATGTACGGATACTCATACCAATGACTTTTCGATGAAGGAGAACATTGTGAGGATACCTGCTTACGTCAGGCGTACAATGGCGTATGTGAATTCACCAACCCGCAACTGGGTAAGCCAGGGTATGCCTAAATTCAGAAGTGGACAATTAGCAAGTAACTTTAAAAAAATCCCGACTTAATTAATATGGGACCACCTGGGAAGTAATACCCTTTCAATAAAAAAATATTTCAAAATCGGTCCACAATTGACGGAAAAATCGGTGAACATACATTTAAAAACATACATAACGTCGAACATAGAACCTCCTCCTTTTTTGAAGTCGGTTAAAAAAGGCTGATTATGCTTATATTATCTTTTTAATGTCAATAAGTAATGAAACGAATAAGGCGCTCTCCTAATGGTAAGAGTCAATCGCTTGCCAATGACCATCTTTCTATCTGTAATTCATAGTATACCTCGTAATCGTTTATCTACATAGTCTCAAAGTCACGATCATAACGTTGAATTTTGGCATACGCTTAGATGATTGAATCACCATTTAATGGCTTAACGTTAAGAGCGCCTTTGTAGTGATATCCTGGACTTTGTTTTGTTACAAACATAAGGTCTGGGTAACGCTACAAACCATTGTAACGCCTGCGCCATGACCACATGGCGCAGGCGTTATTTCTTACCATCACGTCAAACTTGAATAACAAAAGAGTTACATTAAACTGCTGCCACGTCTTTTTTGCCACTATAGGTACACGAAAATCTTCCCCAGCCCCATCGGGCTGCATCATCATGCCTGAGTTAGACAACCCTCACTACATCACGTCCGTATCGTTGGCATCTAGTTGCGTAACATGACTATATAAGAAAAATGAATTATGCAACCGATTGCGTGACACGTTTTTTTTTTATGAACATCTGAATTAGATGTTCATAAAAAAAAACTATGATTAGATTAGGTTGTCTATCTTAGTTACCAACGCGGCCAGAGCCAGTTAAGCGGGGACTATAAAAGATGATTTAATTGCGGAACATTGAAAACATCGTTATCGTATAAAGATGTGTGTGAAAATGTAGAGCTGAGCGACGACGAGGCTCGGCTCAAGAGCCGCAAGGTGTGGAGCCGGTGGGGCAAGTGGAGCGAGTGCTCTGTGACGTGCGGCAGCGGCACCATGTCGCGACAGCGCGTGTGCCTCGAGGGGCGCTGCGCCCCGGGAGAGCACGAGCTGCAGTGCCGCCCCTGCGAGCGCAGCGCCTGCCACGCCGCCGCCGCCGGCGCGCTTGCAGACGACACACATGACCTGGAATAGAATGGTAAGCAGAGGCGGATTATCCCCAAAGCCTGGCCTACAACCCCTGGAACCAATCTACTGAGACTTATAGCTAAATAAATATTGCGTGGAAATTTTTACACAACGCCATCTAGCCCCATACTAAGCAAAGCTTGTACTATGGGAACCATGGGAACCGCGTACGGAAGAAATTCGGCCCGCTCCCAAAATTCACCACTTTAAATCATCCTGAGCAATTTTTTAGCCCCCCCAAGTCCCCCAACTCTACCGACTCTACCAACTCCCCCTCCCCCAACTTCCCCCCTTTGGATGAACTACCCAAATATCAATTTTCATCAGTATAACTTCAAAAACAAAGAACTTTCCATACAACATTCCACCCCCTTCCCCCCTTAAATCGTACCTGTCAAAAATGAAAACAGTATTTTTTTATTTTAAATGAACTATCCAAATCCAAATTTTCGTGACTAATAATCCAAAAACAAAGGACTTTCATACAAACTCCCCCCCCCCCCCCCCCCCCCCCTTGGAGGTCGAATTTCGAAAATCCTTTCTTAGTACACCCCTCCGCATCGAGACGAATACACCCTCCAAATTTCAAGTTTGTACGACCATCGGTTTGGGCTGTGCGTTGTCTGTCAGTCAGTCAGTCAGGACAGAGCCTTTTATATATATAGATATTTTGTAAATACATACTTATAATACATACAACACCCAGACACAGAACAAACATCTGTGTTGGTTCATCACAATAATGCTTGTCCTGGGTTAATCGAACCATAGCTAATAAGGTAACTTCTGGATTATCATTTCATGAGTTCCATTCGCGGCGTCGTTATTTTGTCTCTTTCCCTAGACCAAAACGCCCAAGCATACGCATGTAGTCACCGGCAATATAAATCCTCTTATAATGTTAGTTCATAAGCCTAGTAAATATTTTAGCTGAGAAGGGGGCCCGGCTGATAGGGCTAAGAAACTTTTATTTAGTAGAAATACATAATTAGCACAAAGGTAAAGTAGTTTCCCCGCGTGGTTTCACGCTATAAGAAGAAAGAACTAGAGTATATAAGAGTATTTATTTATTAATTAGAAATTAAAATCAATCACTTGAAAACAATAGCATCACCTATCACACAAATAAAGCTGAGGTCAAATAATAGGTCTTTACCTATGTAATTGCCGTTCTTCAGTACTGGTCATTTCAAATCAAAAAAAATGTGGAATGGCTTTGTATTCTGAATTCAAATTAATTTTGTCTTAAAAACATGACTTTCTTTTTACAAACTCAGTCTTTTGTTTATTGATTAGCGTTGTATTTTCATTACATTTGAACATTTTCCGTCATAATGGACACTTAAAAAATTCGTGTAATTATGGAATATGAGTTCCATCGTGGCACCAACGCGACACAAACGGCACGTAACATCAAAAACGTTTACGGAGAGAACTGTACAAACGAACGCACAACCCGTTATTGGTTTTCCCGGTTCCGTTCTGGAAATTTTGTCTTGAAAAATGAAGCTCGTGGTCGTCCGGAGACTTTGGTCAACAATGATGAATTAAAGGCGATTGTGGAAGCTGACGAAACTCAATCTACAGCTGAGCTAGCAGCAGCTTTTGATGTTAGCATCAAAACAATTTTGATCCGTTTGCGACAAATAGGCAAGGTAAAAAAACTTGATAGATGGGTGCCCCACGAATTTAACGATCGCCAGCGCAACGTACGCGTCGAGACCTGCCTCGCACTGCTCAATAGGCAAAGAAATGAAGGAATTTTGAACCGAATTGTTACGTGCGATGAAAAATGGATTCTGTTCGACAATCGAAAGCGCTCAGCAAGTTGGTTAGATCCTGGTTCAGCACCAAAGCAATGCCCTAAATCAAAAATGACCCCTAAAAAGGTGATGGTCACTGTTTGGTGGTCTAGTGTGGGTGTGATTCATCACAGCTTTTTACAAAACGGCATGAGCATTACTGCAGATGTACTGTGAAGAACTGGAGACAATGATGGAGAAGCTTGCACATCGGCAACCACCTTAGGTCAATCAGTCGTCCCCACTGCTCCTTCACGACAACGCGCGACCCTATACTGCACAACAGACAGTCTCCAAGCTGCAAGAGCTGGGGTTGGAAGCTCTCCCTCATCCGCCATACTCACCAGACCTTGCAGCTACCGACTATTACTTTTTCCAAAATTTTGACAACTTTTAGTGGGTAAAAAATTCAATTCCCGAGAGGCAGTACAAAATGCCTTTGAAGAGTTTGGTGCCTCCCGTCCAGCTGATTTTTACAAGTAGGGCATCAATAAACTGCCAATTCGTGGGCAAAGATGCGTCGATTGCATGGGTGATTACTTTGAATAACAGAAATAAAAAAGTTTAAAAAAATAATTAATTTCACTTATTCCATACAAAACGGCAATTTCATAGGTAAAGACCTAATAATAGGAATCGCGAAATTAATGTTTTCGCTTACACTGGGGTGCAGGTCTCCTGAGCACCCCCTTATAGGTACAATATACACGCCCAGTCTCTCAACTTCAAAAATAAGGCTGCCGCAAGTCGGAACACCGTTAGATGCTTGACGTCACACTTCCAACTTGTCAACCACTCGTTTATAATGATGTAGCTACAGAGAGTACAGAATGGTGGGAATTTTTGACGAGACTTTCGTTTGTACCAGGGGTAGGCCAAGGGAGGATCCAGCTTTTAAGTGAGGGGGCCGGTCATAATAGTCAAGTCAAGGTCTAGTTATGACAGGCTCCAATTCGATTACAACTAGAAAAAAAATACAGTAATCGACCTACACCCGGCCCGGAGGGGGCGGGGGGGGGGGGGGGGTCAATGGTCAACAGTTTTGTAGATTTTCTGTGCTTTCACTCTCATAGAAAAGAAACATAAATCAGCCTATACCCACTGCTGGACTTAGTCATAACCTCGAAGGGTTGGTGGATTCACAGACGCCATTGAATATCTTCTCCGGGCGAATGCATGTTTCCTTAAGATGTATAGGAAGAAAATAGGGGAATACGTTTATATGGCGAATCGCTCAACCGATTCCCTCTTAAGGATGACGGAGGCATAGTATAGTATAGTTTGCGAGTGGAAATCTTTCCAAATTGGTTTAGAGAACGGTAGCAGTTCGATCGTAATAAAAAGAGGCTTTCTTTACGTTTAATACCTTGTATCTATTACTGATTTAAAATAGTTACTCTGACACTAGGGCTGGCCACTCAGCCTATACGAACTTACTTACTTACTTTATTTATAGTTACTCACACGAACCTCTACCATATTTTGAACTCTACCCAGATAATACGCCGCTCTCAAATGCACCTCACCACAGAAAAAAGAAAGCCACCTGCCTGTGGGGATAATACTTGAGTAACCCGACTACGCAAAAAGGTGGCTAATTTTAAAAGTTAAATGTAGTATACATAGTATGTATATTCAAGCGTTTTATCGTATACCTTAAACTAGGTAAGTATATTAGCTATTCATATATTTGACAAAATTTGTTGTGGCTTAACGCTTTTTAACGAGTTAGCTGCATGTCATGGGATGGGGTGTATGACGTCACATTAAACCTAAATATACCTATCGGGTTTTATAACGTAAAATAGCATCACAAAATATATTTTTCTGAGTTAGACCTAGGCATGAGTTTAGATGTCCAGTGTGCTGCTAGCCCGTCCTCCGGTAGGTCTGGTTGCAGTTTATGGACATACCCAGGTCCATTGCATTTAGGCAATACAAAAGGCATTTAGTAAATTGTGTAGAATTTTTTTCAATTCAGATTAGGTTTGGTTTTGACCACACTCGTCCTGATGGTAAGAAGCGGTGAGGTCTAGGAAGGCTACTCTTTCTTAGAAGAAATCTATTATTATTATATGTGTGTAATTACGTGATATACTATTGTTTCCAAGTCTAATATTCTAAAACACTGACGTAATTTAGCGTAAAGAGAAATTAGGAGACCATTGTTCGGAAATGTTTAGTAAACAGTAAGTACCTACTTATCTATTTTTTCACACGGAACTGGTTGTTTAGTTCAGATTAGACAGTAGCCTAATAACGAGTGTACGCGTAGGACGGTGGATGCTCGAGACTTTCCAGGAGGACCTTAACACGCCCAGATAATGTTTGTGGAGCTATGTGTGATTCTGAGAATGATTATGAACGAGGGACATCAATTTACATTGGACAGATACGAGATCGTTCCATGCGACGGTAAACATTTTTTCTTCCGAGAATATTATTGTTTGAGTTACAGAATTCCAAAAAGTGGAAATGTATGGAATCGTATTGTGCCGACGGCAGAGTTCAGTTCCCGTCGAGAGCTTTGTAAATATACTCGCACAAAATGCAATTTATTATTTTATTTACCATTTTCTCGTTTATAACGGAGATTGGCTGGACCAAGAGTGAGTACCTATTAATACCGGGCTACAGGTATCATTTAAAAGGATTTTATCATGTCTCCCGCGGGGGAGGACATCAGGGGAGACATCAGACCGTCACCATTTTATCATGGTATCCTGGTACTTACATTTATAACAACAACTTCATACAATTGCCTAGTCGTATGGATAAATGTGTGAAATTGATTTTAAATCATATGAATCAGAACGTCAAGGTAAATAAAAATAAATTTATTTGTGCGCGATTAAGTCCTGGTGATAAACATAATCATATAAATCAGATTGCGTATGCGCATATTCCTTTCTCTACTATATTATTTGGAGGACACGTGTGGGATCTTTCTGACAAATGAAAGTAAAGTATCGTTAGGAAAATGTGGTATTCCGTGGCAGGACCACTTTCATTTACTAGGTAATCATTTCAAAATAAAAATGTAGACAAAATGTATATTTGTCTAGCCAACAAATAATTTATTGACTGATACAAATTTCGTAAAATATAATAATAATAAAAACTAGAAAACTACTTTGACAAACTTAAAAATGTATTAATCAATAAAAAAGTCTCGTTCTTTTTAATTAAAATAGAATAGAATAATAAAAAACACTTTTTAATTAAAATAGGTGTGAAATACCCTTTAGCGTTTTATTCATATGACGGTAAATGTGTATTTTTATAGTCTTATTAAAAAAAAACGACATTTTCCTAGAAAACAGCAATTGAAAGTGGTCCTGCCGGGGAGCATACTTTCTGGCAGAATCACATTGTCCTGGGGAGAACCATGAATTTATAATTTACTAGATAACAAAATGTTGAGAAAATGTATATTTTCATAGTCATATTTTTTTAAAAAAGCCCGTTTTTCTAATCCGTTGTCCTTGAGGAAATCTGTGAAAAGACTCGCAACAAAACAACCAATTGAAAATAAAATTTTAATATGTGCACAAATAACGAAAGAACTAAATATTATAAACGTTTTAGTTTCATGTTAGACGGTAAGGGCACTATACTAGCAAATGTCGACAAAGTGTGTGTGTGTGTGTGTGTGTGTGTTGTGTGTGTTCCAAACATATTCTATACTAGCACGTGTTTTGCTAGAAAGGGACAGATGGCTCCCACTCAAATACGTTGAACGCTTATATTTCAGAACATTACCAGCCGATTAAAATTATTTTTTCGATGTTAACATTAGATTCAGTTAAACTCTCCGCTTACCCTATTATTTTTAATAATCCAAACACATGATGTGTATTCCCTAATCGTTGTTTTAGATCTTACTTACTTTTTTATTTTACTTTTAGACTCGAGGGAATCTTTGAGTGATAATACGTTGAAAGAAGTTGCACAACCTGCGCGAAGTAGCCTTCTAGAATTAAATCCGCGCCTCAATTATTTGTGGACGCATAACCCGATGACTCACGTAAGTTTTATAACCTTGTCGCACTGGATATTTATGATAGGATGCACCTCTTCTCATTTGTTTTTGTCTTTTTATCCAGCGGCAGTGCAAGTGGGGAGCAGAATGGGCCAAATGTCCCCCTAAAATCTAACGATGGAGGCTGCGCCCAATAATTATAGCAAATTTTTTTTTTTTTGGTACTTTCAAGTCACGAGACGAGCATGACTTTTACCTGGTGGTAAGCGCCACACCTGCCACTAACTGTAGCAGTGTCAGTATTACGAACTTGCGAACACAATCCTGCGCCGCACTGCACTGCGCTCGTCACCCTGAGATCAAAGGCGGATCCAGGGGGGTCATGAGGCCCCCCCCCCCTGGGATGGGTGTAGGTCGAGTAGATGTAATGGAATTGGAACCTGAGTGCTACTCCTCGACTCGACTATATGACCTCGACCTAAAAGCTGGATCCGCCCTTGCCTGAGATATCAGATATTAAATCTCTTCATACCCAGTAATTTCTCTGGTAACATTGCCCTTCAAACCGGAACACAGTAATGCTTGCACACGACTGCTTGGCGGTGAATAACGTGCAAAGGTGTGGTACTTCCCCAGGCGGACTCTGCAGTAGAATCCTACCACTACTAAGACAATAATCACCAATACTTGGTAAAGAAGGTTTCTCTGTTCTCTGTGTCGCGATTTTAGGGTTGGTTCGTTGTGGTTCAAAAGTAAATGTGGTTAATTATGATTAGTAACGAAGATATTCTAGAATAATAGCTAATAATATGTTAGTCGTATAACTAAACTGAAACTATATGAGTTAAATATTTTCAGATGATGCTGCCACGGCCTGACGGCTCGGTATGGACTCGGCCGGCACTTTTCCGGAAGCCGTCGCTTTCCCTCACAAAACTATCGAAGAGTCTACAAAACGACTTTAGCCCTTCTTTTAGAAAGGTAATAAGGCTTTTGTGCTATATAGCTCATGTCATAATTTTTACTCATAAACGCAAAAGAAAGGGAGAAGTTAAATAATAAATGTCTTTGAATAACATGACGCGAATTTAAAAATAATACAACAACAATGCACAATCTTTTTTAAGCCGGGTCCATAAAAATCTTTCATTTGCCAGATCCGATCACCGAATTATTTTCATATTCGAAATTGGCATATGTAGACGGGTGATCACAGAAAAGCGGAAGTCCTATTAGCGCGGGTGATAATACGCAATCATGGTGTGCGGCCTCGATAAGGTCTGATACGATACGCAATACGGCCCGACATGTCGAGTAGGGTTTGTCCGATCATCTGAAGAGATACGGCATGCCAGTCTAGACGGGTTCGCCAATCGCGTTACACGGAAGGTACGATACGGAGCGTCCACAGCAAGATACGCGTCTTGACGCGAATCGTACGCTGATACGGATAAGGTCAGATCGGACAAATGATACAAATACGAACTTTTGGCTTTAGGTTTCGTTCACGCTTAGTAGTCGGGTTGTCTAGACTGCAGTTTTAACATGCGAACACAACCTACTTATAACCTAAAATAAATATCAATAATACGCATTTTTTTTATACAACCTACTTCTACTTCGTACACCTGGATGACATCTTCATATTTTCTAGTAATTTAGATTTATAAACCAAACTGCTGTACCGATTTCGATAAAATTTGGGACCTCTGAATTATCACCTACCAAACAAATAAAGAATCTTCTAAATCAGTTCATAATTGACGGAGTAATCGCGTAACATACATACATACAAAAAAAACATACTGTTGAATTTAGAACCTCCTTTTTGAAGTCGATTGAAAAATAATATACAAGTCAATTAAAAGTTTATATTCGATTCTAAACAATTCAGTAATATTCAAGTCGCGGTTGAATCAGTTTCTTTTAGGCATGCTTGCTCCATCGTATGGTGTATTATCTTCGTTTAACATCAGGCGAAATGGCAGACAAACGCAATCCTTTAATAAAAAAACGTTTTTTTGAAGCAAGAGTGTGGTAGGTATATGCATTTCGGTATACAATTTATCAATCTCTTATTTCCCTCTTTAAAAATCATCGTAAAACAAATTCTCTTGTACTGACCCCTACTTTCCCTACAGGGAAGAAAGGTTCTTGAGTGGCGACCACGAACCGGAAGACGCAGAGTACGTAGCTATAGACCATACCTACTCTGCGTCTTCCGGTTCGTCCCACTAGTCCCATTTGCATCCACCGGCAACCGGTGGATGCAAATGGCAGGTTGTTGTACAGTGTGGCAGTCTAAGGGGTAGACTTTCGTTCAGCAAAGGACGTCTCCGGGCTTATGATGATGATGACTCCTAATTACACACTTCGTGTATGTAACCCTAAAAAACTATAAATCGCACTGTGGCCGTATACTTCTAGTCCCCTTACTTTTTCCTCTATATAATAGGGCATAACTCTACATATAGAACATGACAACCCTCCGTTCGATTGGTAAGTGACCGACCAAATTTGCATGTAGGTATTATTTGCATATAAGTGTTATTTAGGTATTTTAACCGTATACATCACCGTATTCAATGCCCTATTTTTATAACTTCCCCAGTGACGAATAGAAACCTTATTATGTTGTAAATAAGCCTCTAGACCACAGGGGAAAGTATACTACAACCCCTGCGTCTAAAATTGAAATGTAGACCGGTCTGTCGCATTAGTCTAGTCACCCCTACAACTGTATAGGGTACCTAGTGACATTATGTAACTGGTTAGGTACTATCACTCCCCCTATGGGCGTACCCAGCTTTTGAGCTACTCGCATTTAATAGCCTTCACAAGATTTTCTAGAAAGCTGGGAGGGGTTAACACAGTTTGCGAAAGGGCTACAGTTGGATATGTCCAACATACCTTCCCCATAGGAATGAATGAAACAAACAAAATAATACCCACTAATTTAATAAAAACGCTTTAAGATAAAAAGGTAAAGGTCTTAAGTAAAGGTCTTGACAAAATCACAGAATAAGTATTAGTCACTACGTAAGGAAATGAATGATCGAAAACTTAAAACCTTTTATTAATAAACGTGGAGTAGGTTAATCCGTCTATTGTATTTTCCTCTCTTTAATTTTTTTCAATCGGTGGATAAAGACTAAGCCGGATTAACTATTAAGAGGCTACACCAACTTCAGAAAAAGGGGTTTGAGCTTGGCATAATTCTTATTTTTTTTATACAGTCAAGTGACGAGACGAGTAAGACTTTCACCATGTGGTAAGCGTCACACTTGCCACTAACAGTAGCAGTGCCAGAATTGTGAACTTGCGTATACAATCCTGCGCCGCACTGTACTGCGCTTGCCACCCTGAGATATTAGATGTTAAATCTCTTTATACCCAGTAATTTATCTGGTAACATTGCCCTTCAAACCGGAACACAGTAATGCTTGCACACTACTGCTTGGCGGTTTAATAACTAGCAAAGGTGTGGTACTTCCCTAGGTGGACTCTGCAGTAGAGTCCTACCAATCAAAAATAAAAATAAAATAACTAATAAAAATGAACTAAAAAACACAATCTAAAAATGAATGAACAATAAAATACATAACCGAATTGAGAACCTCCTCCTTTTTTGAAGTCGGTAAGAAATGGTACGTCTAATGGTAGATTTGACTCCACGCGTCTTTTTTAATTCGTAGTCCCATTCCAAAAGAATGGAATTCAGGGCCATCACCCCTGTTTTCTGAAAACGAAAATCTGGGCAATACGAGGCAAATAATATAAATTTCTTCTAAATCGACGTGCTCCACCTTTGGGCGCCGCTTACCATCAGACGAGTTGATGACCAGACGTTGATCTATTTCCAAAAACATATAATCATCATCAGCCTGAAAACGTCCACTGCTGAACGAAGGCCTCCCCTCTTATAAAAAAAAGAGGGAAGCATTATAGTCAAATAATGACAGCACTTACTCACTAACTCTTATGACTTGTTGTTTTCAACACACAAAAAAAAAGTAAGACAAACATTGTACATAATTCTACTTTTCAGAGTGACTTCGAGTTTGAAAAGCGAAATAAACCAATCACTCTGGTAGCCTTCAGAAACACAAAAAATGGACCGGCTCTCGACAAGGCTCTATATAAAACGGTGAGTGACTTTTTAGGTGACTAGCGCGATATTTCTTAAAACATTTTTTTATTCGGTCGAGTGACAAGACGAGCAAGACTTGCACCTGGTGGTAAGCGTCACGCCTGCCACTAACACTAGCAGTGCCAGAATTGTGAACTTGCGAATACAATCCTGCGCCGCACTGCACTGCGCTCGTCACCCTGAGATATCAGATGTTAAAACACTGTTTTTTTATCCCGTTAATAATAATAGAACTTTATCAGATGTTAAATCTCTTCATACCCAGTAATTTCTCTGCTTAAATTGCCCTTCAAACCAGAACACAGTAATGCTTGCACACTACTGCTTCGCGGTTGAATAACTGGCAAAGGTGTGGTACTTCCCCAGCAGGACTCTGCAGTAGAGTCCTATCAATAATAAAAAAAAAAAAAATGTCCTGTGCTCTATATGACATATTATATGATTTATATCATCTATTTCAGTCTGGAGAGCTAAGGTCAGGGGAAGTGGCAGAGATGCAGTCACCATACAACGACATTAGCGCTTTCTGGCAAGATGAAAGGAATTCGTAACAGATCCAACTCTCCCACACCATTCGCACACTAACTTAGGTATCTTACCTACCACAAAAGTATATGAACGTAGTATTCCAAACTTGCTCTACCGATTGCCTTCCTATACCTCAATGTTAAGATGGGAACACGGTCTGCGACTCCACACTAATGTATTCCCTTATCCCACACTAATGTATTCAACCGACTTCAAAAAAGGAGGGTATCAGTTCGACTGTATGTTTTTTTTTGTATGTATGTTACGTTTACTCCGCCAATTATGAATTGATTTAGATGATTCTTTTTTTGGTTGGTAGATGATACTTCAGCGGTGGTCCCATATAAATTTTATCGAATTAGTCAGTCTACTACCTGGATAGGTAGTCAAAATTGAAGTCGGTTGTTGTTTTTTTTAAAGTGTTTTATCTTCCTAGATAACGCCTCTAGAGCAATTTCTTTTATCTTGGTCTACCGTTGACATGACTTTGTCGTTTCCTATGTTTCAGCAAATAATTGCTAAATAATTTTTATTAATTTTTTATTCATACGGGAATACTCACATTTAATTAAATCAGATACTCCGACTATAGTTTCGATCACATCCGGTGATCTTTTTCGAAGAGTGAAACCAGAGCCCGACACGCGTGCGCCTGCGTCCTACTTTGCGTCATTTTAAGATCACCGGATCTGATCGAAGCTATAGTCGGGGTATCGAATAAAACGTGAGTATTCCCGTATAAATAAAACAAAATGTGTCAAAACCACGTCAGTTTTCATAATAGAGAGAGAATATTTATAACCATTGAAAAATCTTCTGAGTGATTTTTGGAGGGTTAAGTATATTGTAAGGGCTTTTTTTTAATAGGGAATACTTTTGTATGGAGAATTGCATCCCTCTTAAAAACGACAATCGAACGATCGTCTAAAGAACGTCAATGACAAGTAAAAAGGGGCAGCAATAAAAGGCCGTTTATTCGAACATTCTCGTTCGGACATAAGAAACAGAAAACAGAGCCAATTTTTTGCACTATTGCATTGTTTTTTTTTGCGACATTAGGCTGACGTTATATCCATGCTTGAGGTCTACGATAGAGCCGTCGACTTTAACACCGTCGCGTCGCTACGATAGAGCACGTTTGTCTAGAATAAAATAACGTGCTCAATGTCAGGCCACACGCTTTTCAAAATGACGTGGCCTTGGGACGCGTAGGCGCGTGGGCTTCCTGACATAAGCTGTCGGTAGATATACAAGTTTCCAACCATAAAAAATCTGAAAATTTTAATACGCGTGTGGTCAGACGGTGATCGCGTCATTTTAAGTCGCGAATTTATTTTATTATACGAGAAATATAGACATTTCCAAAATGCCGGTTATTTAGTTTCAAATGAAATAGTAAAAACTTCAAGCTCAGCCGTGTTTTACTGAAGCAGCGAGCACAGGGAGGCGTGAGTTCTTTTTTTCCATCTTATTCAAAAAATCGCTTTCAAAAAATCGCTGTCAAAAAATTTTGTGCTTGCTTGGTCTGCATTAACACATTCGGGTTAATGCAGACCAAGCAAGCGAAACCATACTTTCCTAATCCCAAAGTATGGTTTCGCTTGCAGTTTTCATTTAAAGAAACTCCGATTTAACGGACGTATTGTGCCCATGCGCAAAAATAGATCCTCACCTATTTGGTGCTAAGATGACGCATTTGGACTACTTAAATGTTTACATAAGTGTACACGCGTAAGCGCGTGCTTCGCAGCAACATATTTCGACCCGTCGTCGGTTTTCGCTACGTTGAATTTTTGCACTAACAAGTCTGTCTACATTTTTACGCTATAAATCGCACTTAGACTCCATTTGAAAAGTACGAAGCTTTTAAAAAAAACACACACGTTTTAGTTTTTACGGAATAACGTAGATGGAAATTTTGGTGTACGACACACGATATAATAATTTGTTATCCGAACGCCACGACTCTTCGTCATATAATCAAGTAAAAAAAATAAGTAAGGTAAGTAAAGTAAGGTTGGATTTCTGTTAATTTGGCTAAATGTATATGAATCTTCCTTTCTTCTATTTTAATTTATAGAATTATTTTAATTATTATGTACTAATTTTAAATATTGTTTTGTTACTTGTGTTGTAAATAGGAATGTCTGTGTTGTTAGATGTTATTTTTAATAAACAATCTCTTATATATTTACCTCTATTATTGTTGGAATATATGTCTCTATATTTATCAAGTTCTTAATTTTTATATAATACTCAAGTGCCTACTTATAACACAATAATACATCTTCATATTTTACAGTTATTTTGATTTAAAACCCAAACTACTAAACCGATTTGTTGACCATGTTGAGAAACCTCCTGACAATTCGTGATGTGTCAAGGACACAGAAAAGCGAAGGCCCTTCTCTTAGGTCAAGGATCAGACCGTAAATATATAATAATTGTTAGTATGTGCTCGGAGTTACTTTGCGCGATAGAATCCGGAACGAGGATATTCGCCAAAGAACCAAAGTTACCGACATAGCTCGCAAGGTTTGCAAGTTGAAGTGGCAATGGGCAGGCCACATCGCTCGAAGAACTGACAACCGATGGGGAAGAAAGGTTCTTGAGTGGCGACCGCGAACCGGAAGACGCAGCGTAGGCGCGGCCTCCCACTAGGTGGACCGACGATATTGTAAAAGTCGCGGGCAACCGGTGGATGCAAATGGCAGGTTGTCGTACAGTGTGGCGGTCTAAGGGGGAGGCCTTCGTTCAGCAGTGGACGTCTCCGGGCTGATGATGACAGTGCGAGCATCCAAATAGTAAGTGGAGGTGAGCAAGGAATTGAAAATTATAGACGAGTGGTAGACAACTCAAAGTTTTTTTTGTTGTAAATATATATGTTCTTATAGTGAAGTGAACGCCTATATATACATAATGTAGTGTATTGACTAGTTTTACGCAATGTATGATACATAGCGTAGGTATACTTATCGATTCACATGATTTTCACGATCCTAACCTGTCCAAACACTCGATAATGTAATAATGAGAGATCGCTAGACTAAGCATCGTGAGATCGTGGTTTCAAATCCTGGGCCCGTACCGTTGAGCTCTCGTTTACGGATTTTCATAGATCGTTACTATCGAGTAGTACATACTCGATAGTAGATAAAGAAAAACGTAAGAAAACTTACCCAATCGCCCTACGAGTGAAGGCCTATTATGTCAATGGACTATACCCTCTGTTTATAGATTTACATATCACTGGCTTTACGGTGAGGCAAACATGGTAGACTACCTGTGCATAGTGCCCATGACTAAACAAGTAACTTTAAAAAAAACAACCTACTTCAAATTAATATGAGACCACCTCGGGAGTACACCATTACAAATAAAAAAAGCATTTTCAAAATCGGTCCACAATTGCCGAAGAAATTGGCGCACATGTAAAAAAAAACATACTAACCGTCGAACATAGAACCTCCTCCTTTTTTGAAAGTCGGTTAAAAATAAATACGTAGAATATATAGACTCGCCACACGCACCACCACGCGGCGGAATGTGAGAATTTGACCTTCCCTTAACTTAAGAGCCTAAGGGCAGGCCTATATGTCCAGCATGGCTTTAAAAGCAGATCTATGTAGATACAGAATGGCGCAACTGCCCAGGATGAGTTTATTTTGTCAGGCGTTATTCTACTTAATGTGGATGTATGCAGACTGCAAAGTCATACATAAACAAATTATCTATCATTAATGATACTACTATTTATATACTAGCTGACCTGTGCTAAGCTGTTAGCTTCGCACGGGGATAAATACCCATTTTTAACCGTCTTCAAAAAATGGAGGTTTTCAGTTCGACACATATGTATGTAATATCAGCTGTGCCCCGCGGTTCCACCCGCGTGATGATGAAAAACGGCGAAGGTGATGAAGATAAAAAAATTGCCTGTATGTTATTCTGGAATATATAAGCTCTCCATTTCGAATTTCATTTATTTTGAACTTTATAAAGTTTTATCCTTCCGTTTAGCCCCCTTAAATCATCCCTGTCAAAAAATATAAAAAATATCATATTTTATTTTGAATAAACTACCCAACTATCACTTTCCATCACTATAACTTCAAAAACATTAACTTTTTCATAGTAAGTTTCATCCTCCGTTTCTCGCCCTTAAATCATCCCTGTCAAAAAACATTATTTTTATCACTATATCTTAAAAAACAAAGAACTTCCATAGAAAGTTCAATCCCCCATTTGACACCCTTAATTCAGCCCTGTCGCAAAATCCGTCAGAAATGACGTCTCCTACCTATAGATTTACTACTTACCTGCCAAATTTTAGCTTCAGAGGTCAAGTAGTTTTCGAGATTTCGTGGTCAGTGTGTAAGTGAGTGATTTTCGCTTTTATTAAATTGATGATTTCCTTTATGTATCTATCACAACCGGTGATAGAGTTCACATAATCTCGTTGCATCTCGTAGCTTTGCAGGTTTTTTGTAATAAAAGACTTATTTAAAAACTGTTAGATGTGGCGCCTTTTCACTCTTGTAGTGATGAAAAATGCCGATGATGCTGACGATAAAATATCGCCTACTATTTTCTTTTACGGGTTATCAGCTATTTCGATAACTTATCTATCTTCAAAATCGTCTAACGTAACGTGGATCTACTTTCTACCACTATAAGTTATCTGTGGCTCGACACCATTTTTCTAGTAGTTTTATTTCTATAAACCAATATAAATAACACTATATAGAAAAACATTGCTTACGTTTTCATTGGTTACTTTGTGACGGTCCCTACATAAAAGTAAATTGATTTACAAAATCAATAAGAACGGTAAGCGATTGTTGTTACTTTTATTGCCGGTCGCTATATGCGCCAGATATGATTTTACGGGCACGAAAGGTTATATTTCTTGCAGCTTTGTGCACAATGCTAAATATTGTACAATGTGATATCAGAGATGACGAAGGCAATACTGAAGAAGATGACGCTATAGGAGAGGCGCTACTTTTGATAAAACTGATCAGAAGAGCCGGTAAATGGTTTTTTTCCTTCATAATTAGCCAGAAGACTTCCACTGCTGGACAAAAGGCTCCCAGAGAGCTGTTGCCCGTCTTCCAGTGGTTCTGGATGCAGTTTTAGGACACACCAAGGTCCAACTAAATATTAGTAGGTAATATATTATCTTTGATATTACTTATATTTTGCCTTCAAAGCTGTAAGGCGTGGGTTCGATCCCCACACAGGGCAAACATTTATGTGACGAACATAGATGTTTGTTCTGTGTCTGTGTGTAGTATGTATTATAAGTATGGATTTAGAAAAAAAAGTATATGTTAAGAATTCTAGAAGCTATCTGGTTTCCATATTACAAGCTTTGCTTAGTTTGGGGCTAGATGGCGCTTACATATAATTATAATATTGGTCTATGATAAACTTGTTTTATCGTCATCATCCGCAGCCTTCCTTATCCTACTGCTAGGCATATAGTTACCTCTCTCTTGAGCCATCTGCCTCGCTCACATGCCAATCGTGCCGCAATCGTGTCTAGCAGGCGGCATGCGGACCGTGAAAACTCTTCTATTCTTACTGTCTTGAAAAAAACAAATTTGACAATGACAGACCGCACAAAGTGCGATACCAATAACTAAGAAAAAGAAGAAAATACTTGACACTGGCAAATGCACAAAGTGTGAAGCCATAATCTTCCCAGGAGAAAAGAAGACGAAATCTGTTCTGTCTAGTGTTCGCATTTACGTTACTTACTCTATGGTTCGCATGACATAAAGGAAAGAGTTGACAAAAGTTTATCTATTACGTACAGAGAAATAACATTTCTCTGATTACGTAGTATCAGAGAAATATCGTAGTATTTACTTACTCTATGGTTTATCGCGAGGCGCATGCCAGGCCTGCAGGTTCGACCCGCGACGTTTAGTGCTTAGGATTATAGTAGGTACAAGCCCTCATTACCAGACTACTCAACAATGCAGACGGGCACTTTCGGGACGGGGTCTTTCGAAGATTTCTCCACGTCAACGACAAAAAGGCCAGCCTGCACTGCCGCGCCAGTGAATAAGCGGGGGCTGAATTTTATACAGAGTTATACGCGTAACTACTCTTGTAACGTAACGGAGGTCATTGTTATCATTATGAACCAACTTCATATATTGGGCCAACCCCAAAATCGCGAAAGAGTCGCCTGTTCCATAGCAAAATTGCATTTATCATCAACAGGATGTATGGAACAGCAGATTTTTTCGTTGGTTGTCCATGGTAATTTTTCTGTAACTTCAGTGTTGGCCCGATAGTAGAAGTTGTTCACAATGCTGAGCATAATGACCTCCTTTCGGCTTGGTATTACCAGGCCAACCCACGCAACCCTGTACACAAATTAAGGTAACTACAAACTTGATTATTTATAAATAAGAGACTAATTGTTGTTTTCGGTAGTGATACAATTTCCACCGTTTCAGGGATTTCAGACGCATCGCGCGAGAAACATTATTTCTCAAAACACGCGGCGATCCCAGCCCCGCTGCTACCAGACCCACCGCAGCACTTGCATAACGTGTCCACTTACAATAATACGTTCCGACCAGACCGTAAGTACGCCTCCTATAAACAAAACATCACACATTTACTCGAGCGTGCATGCAGTATGCAATAAACAACTACTACTAACATACTAAAGGTGCAGTTACACGAGCACAACTCACAACTCTTTTTTTTACAACTTTTATGTTCGTGTCTGACCTCCAACCCGCCTGGTAAGCTACGATGTGGTCGAAGATAAAGTACGGAGACTTATATCGACACTAGGTATATTCCTGTGGTATATTCTATCCTTTTTACTGTATTCTTTTTTCAAACTCAAATCGTAATTCGCAAGAAATTTGACAAAACACTTTTAAACTAAAATAGGTTTGAAATACAACGTTTTATTCATTTGACGGATAGATGATGACTGGATTACAACTACTACTAACATACTACGGCTAACGGCTTCGTAGCTAATGCCACTTGCTAATGCTTAGTACGAACACATTTAGTGTAAACGTTTTAATTCGTGATTAGTATTAGTAAGTGACAGTGCAAGTAACTAGAACCCGATCCTATTTACTAATCGACAACTGTCATATTGATATTATTAACCGATTAGTACTGATAAGAAGTACGAAGCCCGTGTAATACCTACTACCTTAGATACCTACGTTTTCAAGGTTTATTCCGAACCTGACCCGAAAACCTAACCCGGTAGCGGGTTAGGTTAGGAAAAGCAAAAAGTGATTAATTTTCATACCGAACGTAACCCTCTTCTTAACCTGACCCGAAATAATGGGATTGAATCTTCTGTAAATATACTAGGTACTGTGAGTAGGGATATTGCTTCGTAGAAATGAATGTTGTACAAAGAACAATGTGTATTGGATCGGGTAGGAGCATGGCAGGAGTTTTGTTACATTCTGTGAAAACAATAATAAATGCTTTATTTTTATGTTACAGAAAATTATAGACGCTCGATGTCTAACGGTATGTTTACATTTTGTACAGGTTGAAAATATTGGATTCCAATTTCGATTTCGTATTCGTGTTTATTTATTTGACACTAACGACCTTACTTAAAAATGCCGCTGTTACTTAGTCACTGCTTAAACTTCTCTGTCTTGTTCTTGCACGTGACACTTTACGTCAGAGAGAAGTTGTCAGAGCATCTTAAGCAGTGACTAACTTTGAGCGGCGATTTTAAGTAAGGCCGTAAGTGTACAGAAGTCTTAAATTAAAAGATAAAATGAGCGTTAATCTAAAAAGAGCGTCGTCCTATTTTTTTTAGCAGATTTAAAATATTAATTTATTGAGTAGAAATCTCATAGATAGGAAGTCTGGTGAGCTTGCTAATGCGTTTTTTGTCTTTATCCCCCAATAACAAATTTAAATTAGTAATTCGGGTTGTTTTAAAACAAAGAATATGACAAAAAGCGGATGAATGATTACTCCAATACAAGGCGAATCCACGTTAATTGATATTGGACTCTAAGGAGGTCTTCGCTCTTCGAGGGTAGGCCTAATTCCAGCAGTGGACAATTAAAAAGCCTGATTATCCTATGCTGATGCTTAGGTATTGATCTCAAATAGATAGATGTAATCAGATCTAAGATGTGCAGTATACCTGTTAAAACACTTTTTTTTCGTGAATTCCAGCATGACGAATGTAAATTATACATAATTATTATGCATTTTAGTTTCAGAAGGAAGAAATACGGATGGAGAAAGAAAATCGATCCGGGATGATAATATCCATAGCCACAGTGAGGTGTTTTCCACCTTGTTTAGAGTTTATTCTCATTAGGGTTTGGGAAGTCTCGACATTTTCAAAGTCCCGGGACACGAGACCACCCACGATCAAAGTCTCGGGACGTCTCGAGACTTCGAGACTTCTCGGAATAAAATTAGAATCGAGTAAATTTTTGGCGAGATGTATCAATAAAGAAGCTATTTTAGTATAAATCATTTGTTGATCATAAAATCAAATTATAACATCCATAACGTTAAAGAGAGTGTCGCAATTGCGAGTTTGCAGAACAACCGCGACAGAAACATTTCACCTCATTAAATGAAATTGACACAGTCATTGTAACGAGACCGACAAAAATTAATGTGAGCAGTAAGTAGTTTTGGCGGGAACACGGAAAAATCATGTCGTTGCATTCTATTATTTTCTTAAACTTGGGTTTTTTTGCGAATTAATGATTAAAAATGGTGGTGTTTTATTCATTGAGTGTTGAATTACATGCACGAGTGTGGGCAAGTGATATAATGTGGTGAAACATGTCTTTTCGTGTTGTTTTCAAAACTCGGTAGAAGCTCATAGTAAAGTCACCACAACTTTACTGGGGTATGACTTGGACTCGACTATGACTAATTTCATGTGACTTACTGTGATTTCATGACTTATATGACTTGATGATAACAAATAAATGTAAAAATTCATAAACTTGACACTGGCAGAATGCACAACGTGGGATGCCAAAAACTAAGAAAAAAAAGTTTTCTGACTGAGCCGAGCTTGGAGGATGTAGCTCTCTATAATCAAAGTAGCCGAGTCACAAATATCACGAATCACGATCTCTACAAATGTCACAAAACAACAATATGTCAGCGATTGGTGGCAAACTTATTAATTATTTGTCATGCTTTTAGATAGCGCTTTGAATGACAAGGTGCGGGAACCTAAATAATAAAGTTTATTATGTTGTAGGTATGAGCTTTTGAAATTAACACTATTTACAATTTCAACAACCGTCGAGTCCTGTCTCGAGTCTCGACCCAAAAGTCCCGGGACCCGAGACAACTTAATTTACTAAAAGCCCCGGGACCCAAACCCTAATGCCCAAGTCAGCGACGGTGATAATACGCTCATAGTAACACCAGGGTATTTATTCACTCTTAGCCAGTCAATAGTAGTTTTGACTGAAAAAAAACAGTAAAAGTTTTTTTGACTGAACAGGCTGGTCAAAAGTTGTTTTGTCTGAAAATAGTGCTTTACGGTTATTTTGTTGGATGGTCACTGTCAACCTCACAAACCTACCGAGTTCTATATAAGTAGTTAGTAGGAAATAGTAGTATGCAATCTCTATGCACTACTTTTGACTGTTATTTCAGTCAAAACTACTGTTGCCCAATCTGTTCAGTCAAAAGTATTGATTTTGCTAGTCAAACCTACTTCAACCTACTTCTTGTCTTGACTGCAACATAGCATAGACAATAACCGGATAACGCTGAGATAACGAAACTGTATTTGACCTTGTGCACAAATCAATCGCTCGTACGCGCTATCTGAGAACGTTACGGCAGTATGGCCGCGCCATAACTGGAACCGGACGCGCTGGATTCTATTTATTTCGCGTAAGGACGAGTGATTTGTGCACAAAGTTATGCAGAGTTTCAACGCTACCTAGTTTTTGTCTGCACAATATGGTAGGCTGTAGCTATAGCTACGCTACTCTAATAATATACACGATGCTATTTAATTGGCTTGGGGGCAGTGCCGTAGCTAGACCTGAATTTAAGGTAAGGCAGCTGTTGTTACAGGTAGGGCGCTTCACAATACTTTGATCATTTTAAGGTAGTGCATTGGTATTTTAAGGTAGGGGTAAGGTAGGGTAAGGTATTGCCACCCCCCCCCCCCCTGGCTACGGCCCTGCTTGGGAGCGGTTGTGAGGATGTTGTTTAGTAGCTAACAAACAACTTTTGTTCTAAGAGTTTAGAAAATTCATGGAAAAAATCTGCTGTTCCATACGTTTTATCTCAAGATCCATGCACATTTTGAATGAAACAGCTGATTTTGTTTTCGTGATTTTTTTTAAACTTGTTGAACAGAAGTTGTTTGATATCTTGTACACCAGCGACAATGATAAAATGAATGGACGGGAAATAAGCGCACGGATTTTGAAGTCTATATGTTGAGTGCCAGCTCTCCTCTCGCGTGGTGGCTCATGCTCTGTCTTTAAGACATGCGAGCCGTACGATGCGACAATACAAACTTCTAATAAATGTACATGTGTTCTCTTTTTGTCATGTAGTAATTAGATTCACTATCTCTATTTTCTGGCAAATGTAATATGCATACTTTTAGCTAGGTATGCTTGATTGTGTTGACTTGTTAAGTTTGAACGATTTGCAAGCGCTGGGCCCGTCCATTCCACTATCACTGTCGCTGTTGTAGACGACTTTCTCACAACCTTTCCCTAGCCAATTAAATAACACCTTGTACACATATCTTTTGTAGGTAGAGGTACCTACCTATCTCTACCTACTTACCGTCATATGCATACAACGCTAAAACGTATTTCAAATCCATTTTAGTGAAAAAGAAGACAAAACACTTTTTAAGTAAGATAGGTTTGAAATGCTTTTTGTTGTTTTATGCATGACATAAGACGGTATACTTATTGCATATCTGTCACGTGTTCACTAGTAAGTACCTAGTACACTAGTACCTACTCGTACTACAGTATTTTCAGTATCATACGAATTTGAACCCATAACATTACAAAATGTACATTATATTACAGAATTTTACAGAAGACAGGATTACGAAGATATATTTAATCATCAGCCAAATGCAACAAGTACTAGTAAGTTCTTACAATAATTTCTAGATGGTAACTGCCTACAGGCATAGCGCTTAACTGAGTAGGTTCCTGCGTTAGTGTAGCGGTGCGCACTGGACAATTTTTTTTCTACCTTCATGTGACGATACGAGCAAGACTGGTGGTAAGCGTCACGCCTGCCACTAACAGTAGCAGTGCCAGAATTGTGAAGTTGCGAACACAAACCTGCGCCGCACTGCACTCGTCACCCTGAGATCCTATTAGATGTTAAATCTCATCATACCCGGTAATTTCTCTTTGTATATACTATACAAGGGGAGGTGGACCTGGGTGTGTCCTAAACTGTATCCAGAACCACCGGAGGACGGGCAGCGGCGTCCTCTTGGTTAATGGTGGTGAGTAATACAATTTTAATTTTGCCTTTTTTTAAATAAATAATTAACGTCATACATTTAGATTTTCAGCTTTTAATATTCTCTATTAAACGCAAAAAAAACTCGCGTAAAAAAATATTTCGGTACGCCAATTAATTACCGAGATACATATTTTTCAAAATAAGCGCCCGACACAAATTTCCGCAAGCTGGCCCACGCCGTGTGTGACATCATCGTACAATTCGCACAATTTGTCGCACGCTAGCCTTGTACCCTTACCTTCGACCGTGATTTACTACTACGTCGTTTCAATATTCCAAGGTCACATCACACATCAACAGCTGGAAGACGTCCACTGCTGGACGAAGGCCTCTCCCTTAAAGGGAGGTGTTGCCATGATCCCCACGCTTGGCAGGCGGCTTGGGGATCGCAGAATGGTTACCACCATTAACTGAGAGGACGCTGCTGCCATTCCAAGGTCATTTATGCTTAATTAAATTTTTTACTGACTGTCCGTCAGCAAATAAAGCCATCATAGCTTTGATAGCTCATTTTTTATATTTTTATTTGCAAGAACCGCCATACTAAGTATCGTAGATTGACTGGATTATTATGGCTTTTAAATTTTTTATTCGGTGCATAAAGACAATAAACTAATTGACTGTCCCAATGCTTTAATCTACGTTTATTAATAAGACTTAGAGACTATACAATGTGTAACAAAAAGGTTCAACAATACTCAAGGGTATGTATGTACTCATCATTATGAACAACTTTTACTATGAGGCCAAACTCAGGGCCCAACACTGAAATCGCGAAAAAAAACCAGCTGTCCTATACATTTTGTCCAAGGTTTTTTGTATGGAACAACTGATGTTTTTTTCGCAATTTCAGTGTTGGCCCATAGTAAAAGTTGTTCGTAATGATGAATATATACATACCCTTCAGTATTGTTGAACCTTTTTGTTACATTTTGTTAACCTATATTTACAAAACTAAGTTGTATTGTATACCTTATCTAGAATGGCTTGATAGGTTAAGTTGACAGAGGAATATACGTAAAATATACCAGCATGTAGGGTCGTACGTTCCTGAAAACAAAGGTGATAGACTGACAGTGTTGGTAATTAGGTACTGGCACATTACATAAAAAATACATTTTATAAATCCCATCAGGGCCGGATTTAGATGTGTGGAGGAGGCCCTGGGGTAACAAAGGAGTGGAGGCCCATAATTATTTTTCAAATATGTTAAATAATAGTTTTCTTACAAGTGTTTCAGTAATTTATTGCGAGACCAATCATATCTTTTCAGCAAACGTATTAGCTTTGAGCAAACATTTTTTATCATCATCAGCAAGAACACGTCCACTGCTGAACGAACGCCTTCCCTTGAGGGGGTTGCCATAATCCTCACGCTTGTCAGGCAGCTTGGGGTGTATTTGAATAATTACTTACTAAGGCCCCCTCTTGTGGAGGCCCCGGGCAATTGCCCAGGTTGCCCTTCCTTAAATCCGGCGATGAATCCCATCATCAGTCTGAAGACGTCCACTGCTAGACGAAGGCCTCCCCCTTTTTAGGAGGGGGGCGCTTATTTTATAACAACCCGCCTGTTGAGTATACCCTTATATGAAAAGAAAATTAATTAAATTGACCTTACCGTTAAACTCACATCACAGTTACCGAAGCCACTGCAGCCGCTGCCTCCTCCACCGTCACAGCTGCTGCCTCAAGCAACAACCCTGCTACCAGCGCAAATTCTAAAGCAACTACAACGAATAAAGCTCAATTTTCCAGAAAGGAAGACTATAAAGTACAATCTACTGGAAAAACATGTAGGCGTATAATTATAAATAAGCTAAGTTTTTGATTACATGATAACCTTACGTTTGCCTGCCATCCCGCCTGAATCACGCTTACCTAAGAAAAAACCTAAAACAACAGAAAGTGCTTATAAATCGTGGCTATGGCGGCAAATATAAGGATCAACCCACATGTACCACAACCACACCACAACGCAGCGGCAAAATTGGTGACGCTCTGGCCACGTGTGAATAGTGTCGCTGCAGCTATTTGTAATTGCGTTATGGTACCGGCAAAATGTCGATGTGGTTGCGTTGTCGCTAGCAGTTGCGATGTGGTTGCTTCTTGTGCAGACAAAGTTCGATACTGGCTGTCATAGAGCGCGCACTGCCGTTACGTCGTCGCAACGTTGTATCTGTGATGGGGCCGGCGGCTATTTCACTGTGTAGCTGGTGGTTGCGATGTGGTCGGTATCAACCACGCGGTCGATAACGACGGCAAAATGTGGTACGTGTAAATTCTACTATTAATTTTCAATACAAAATATGCGCCCCACTACGTGTTGTGGTTGTGGTTGTGGTACGTGAGGGTTGACCCTAAGAGCCAATTCGATCAGTTGGTCAAAAGTTGTATGTCTACATGTATAATCCAGGCCCCCTAGCACGCGCCATTGACTAATTGGTCTTTCCCCGCGCAGGAAAGTGATAAAGCTAGAATATGGATAAGTCTGTCTAGTTTCCGCGGGGAAAAGAGAGTGACAGACGTTTATCACGGCTCGCGTGCTATGCGGGCTGGAAGGTATATTCCATACAGGTACATGTGTGGAAAATACCAACCTTTCTTCTACTTTACCCCGGCCTAGGCTAGTACACCAGTTGTTGAGTCTCAAGTGCGCCCATCCAAATGAAATATAGTGGGAAAAAAAACGACAAAAGATATGCACTTACTCTGATCGCAATCGGGAAGTTTAAAATTCGAAAATCTGTTTCCATCATCTTAATAGGGTATATGACTGATGTTTATATCGTTGAAACCAATAGCTTTGATGAACAATTTAAGTAAATATAGTACGATTATTGAAAAAAATATTTAAATTGGTTAATAATGTTCTGATATATGAGCGTTTAAAGTTTTTGTTAGAGAAAACTTTGTCCCTTTCCCACAAAACAATAAATGACGTCACGCCTTACTTGTCAGAATACAATTTATATGGCGTACAGAGCGGCACGGTTTCCTGTTTCACCTCTCTGTCTAGCATGATATTAAAATGCTTATAAGTTGCTTATTTTTGATCAGATTTTCATTTTCTTTTCATTAATCAGCTATATTTATGGACCACATTTTAATAGGACAATTAAAAAAACCAGTCGTCTAGCCTATTGTAGAAGATAGCTCAGAGATAATGAGAGTAGTTTTCGAATCGAAACCAAACCATATATACCAAGAGTTCAAAATACAGGCTGATCGGTCTATTTCCACTACTATTGGTCGTTACATTGATAGATTTTTACTAGTTGAACAAAGCCTTTTTTTTTGCCAAGTACTTCTGTTTAACGAAAAGTGAAGGTTTGAAGTAGTAGGACTCCGTTGCAGATTCTGCCTGGGTAAGTACCACACCTTTGCCAGTTATTCAAGCGCCAAGCAGTAGTATGCAAGTATTACTTCGTTTCGGTTTGAACGGCAATGTAACCATATAGGATTCTACTGCAGAGTCCGCCTGGGGAAGTACCACACCTTTGCCAGTTATTCAACCGCCAAGCAGTATTGTGCAAGCATTACTGTGTTCCGGTTTGAAGGGCAATGTTACCAGAGAAATTACTGGGTATGAAGAGATTTAACATCTAATATCTCAAGGTGATGAGCGCAGTGCAGTGCGGCAGGATTGTGTTCGCAAGTTCACTATCCTGGCACTGCTACTGTTAGTGGCAGGCGTAACGCTTACCACCAGGCGAACGCCTTGCTCGTCTCGTCACTTGAAAGTATACAAAAATAAAAATAAAAAATATTTCAGCTTTCAGTGATGTCGAATATCCAAGCAAAATACAGATTCTCAGTCTTACAAACACTGGGAAGCCAGGTGAAGATCCTAATGAAAAAGTCCACAAACTAAAACAGGAAAATGGCCCTGTGATATCTCAAGTGGAATCCAAACTGAAAAATGAAATGGGCTCTGTACCACGTCGTGGAAAAATGGAGGCCATGAAAGCATTTTCGCAGGTTGCAAAACCTCTTAATGGGATTATCGAAACGAAAGCTCCAACAACCATGAGGATTCATTTGGACGGCAGCTCGCGGTATCCGATACCATTCCCGGAAAACCACGCGCTGTGCTATACCGACCCGAACAACGGTCTTTGTCGTACGCCAATATAATTTTATAATTTTAATAATATAATTTTTCATTTTATAACAGAACTAGGTAATATGGTGTTTATATTCGAAGAAAGTTTGCTTTTGGCCACGGTACCCGGTGTCGTAATTAGGGCGGTGCCAGCGATGTCCAGGCACACGCCGCAAACCCTAGAAGGGCGGGACCAGACCAGGCGCCTTATATTTGAATCGTGCACAAAAACGATTTTGAACCTTATTCCAAACAGTATCGTTCGAAAGTAAGCTCCTTTCGCATGTGCTACGCTTGCGTACGATTTTCCCCAGGACCAGGTTTTGGATGGGCGCAATTATAGAAACTCGCACAGGGCGCATGAAAGGTTCCTGCAATAAAATTAAGTGATCTTGGCTTAGAGCTCTAGAGGGCAGGTCTTAGCAATTTACAAAATACCGCTAGGTTTATACTAGTTGGTATTGGTTCTGTTCCTAAAGGGACCTAACTAACTAACTATCTAACTGGGACCCTATTAGGTACGTCTGTCCGTGTAACCGACCTTCATCACCTGTCTTCTGAGAGCCGTAGGTACTAGGTTGAAGATATGTAGTTCCCAATTGCTCGTGGTCCTACTGCCATGCGACATCAGGACCACCTGAATTTATTGGAAGATTCTTGCAATCCCAGCACCTTGCACCCTTCAAGCTCGGGCCCAGACCGATTGTCCTTCACGCCAGAATCCTTACTTCTGAAAACTTCCTGTAAATCAGTTTAGAGAATTCCAAAATTTTTACATGAATTAGTCATAACTGGCGATATATATATTTTTTAAATAAGACTACAACAATATATTTTTTTATACATTTTTATTATGTAATTTTTACCTAGTAAAATGAAAGTGGTCCTGCCACGGAGACCACATCATAATTAGTCTTATCATAATCCGAAGTTATAGGTACGGTTTGATAAGGATTCTGGCAAGAGTCACACTCAATTCTGGGGTCTACAGCGCAACTAGCTACAATCTAGCTAACTATAAAAAAATATCTGTAAGTCTCTCATCACTAACACATTTAGAATTTTTAGCCAGTTAAATACTTTTGATCTGTTAGTTTTTCGACAAAAACAAACAAACAACAACGTTGTTTTTTAACAATACAAAATACCTACAACACCAAAATTTTTAAATTACAGTTTACCGGGACGCGTGCCACATCCACAAAACGCCGCCGCCTGAAGCTATCCAGCCTCTGAGAAGCGAATGCGCGCGAGAAACCTTTTCAATGTGCGGCGAGTTCATTAAAATTTATAAAAACTGGAGTCCGCCGATAGGTGGCGGCTCGGCATTTGTGGGTGAGGCGCTTGTCCCAAGGCTGGTCTTACTGATTTATTACCTACAAAACAAGAATATGTTACCAAATAAAATAACAAAAAATAATTTTCAATTCTTTTTTATTACGATAAGAAACCTAATTTTGACAATTTCAGTTACATTTAAAATAGCATTCTTACACAATATTGAAATTTCGTATTTTTTATTCAGTTCCCAAAAAACATGCACAAAGATAATTATCATATTCATTTAGTAATATTGAGGTAGTTATTTGTTTCTGAACTTAGATATACCAATTATAAATGGTTCTAAAAATAACAGTAAAAATTTAAAAAAGTATTTGTATTAATGAAGATGGAATAAACTGTGTAATCGACAATTAAATATCGGTTAATTTAATGATAATACTATAATCATGAACAAAAACAATACTAGAGTTGCAAATTGAATGTTACGGCCGAGAAGCAACAACAACAGCTTCTCTGATGGCTTAGCCGATGGCCGGGAGGCGGCCGGCGCCGGCGACCACTCGCCACCGGCGCTACACTGCCACTGCCACTGCCACCAGGATACATAAATACATACATAATTATAGACTCGATCAAACTTCAATAATAGCGATATATTTAATGGAGGGGAGTGATGTAACACGCGAACAACAGAATGGCTCCCCCTTATCTCCATTAAATATAGCCAACGTGTGGCAATGAATCATTTTTACTAAGACATTAGGTGCTTGGCATAATTAAAATAAAATCAAATCAATTCATCGCATTCCATTCATTATAATTAAAACCTATTTTATTTAAAATACAATCATGCAAAAAATGAAATCTATAGATTCAGCCGCTCACACGCCAAATACACAAAAGTAATATTAAATGGTATAATTAATGTAATAACAGTAGGTAGAACCATCAAACAAGTACGACGCGCGGGCGCACGCGCTTGCTTTACAGCAGAGCGCGCGCGCGCGAATGGATGCAAGTGTAAAGAGGGCGCGACGGCGCCGCGGCGGGGGGTGTAGTTCAGTCTCGAGGCCGCGCGCCGTCCGCGCCCGCGCCTACCCTCAACTTAAACTACTTTCACAACGATACAAATAAAAACTAAAACTATTTCTGTATTCAAACGATACATCTCGCGCATACATTAACAAATCACTTATTGACATTAGCATTCAGTAAGTAACGTAACGTAACGCAACAGCGTACGCGGCCGTGCGAGCGGGACCCGGCGCGGCGATGTGTCCGGTAACTACCTGCCAAGCGAAACGAAACGTATCAACTGCCGGACCGGAGCGGACCGGACCGGCCCGGACCGGACCGCCTCGCTCATCAGTGTTACACACATTATATTATTACACATACTTCACATCAATAATTATTTACTTTTACATCCGTATTGATTAGATATAATTATCTCTACGAAGGTATGGTACCAATTATATATTTAAAGTACTTACTTATAAACATTTATGTAAAAACTGTAAAGACAGCAAATTCTATAAAAAATTTACATTCCATATGTGGTCAGTGATCAACATCGAAAGGACGTTGTAATGCAACCTGAGATGTTCTATTCTACACTATCGCTCTTGCAGTACAAAGATGTGTTACTTTTGGAATGTTTTAAATGCTGATGTCATTCGAATCACTATTTAAGACTCGAGTAAAAATATTTTGTTTGGAAATTCTAAATCATGAAACATCCTACCTCCTGTAGGAATAGAATCAGAACCAAATAAATATTTTTACATTAATAATTACCGCCTCTCAATCGTCTTTGCCAGTTATTGTACAAGTGTGAATCTCGTCGAGTCGAGTTGGCTTCTGATGGTGGGTAAGTGACACAGCTATCTATTCATCATAATATAATTATATCGTATATAAATATATAATTATTTCTTTACAAAATCTAATCAACAGAGGCGCGTGGCGCTCACCGAATCTTCAAACTTTAAGCTTTCAGTCTCGTATGTATATAGGTTCTATTACATTAACGAACTCTAATATACAAACAATCAACTGGGTGGTAAAGGTAAAAAAAACGCGCAATCATTATTTAAAAGAAAAATTCAAAATTATAATGAAAATTATTATCAATTGTATTTTTTTATAAGCCGATAACCGTAACCGTATGCTTAAATCATACGATGCGTCCGTAGCTTTTGTATAAAATGTTATGCAGGGGTAGCATGAACCAGTGAGCGTCGGTTCTCGAATCGAGTGCAACTACACGCCTGCTTCCATATTAGACAATTCACGACACGCAGAAGCTACCATACAACATTTGGTGAAACTTCAAAGCGGCCACTGCCGACGTAATAGAGTGGTAAGTATAATTATGTGTTTGCAGATTTTCTATTATTTTTTGTTTACTTATATTAGGGACATTACAAAAAAGCAGCATGGATCGATCGGAATAGCCGACTCCAGAACGAGCGAGCAAACTTCGGAGGCTCGTAGCTTGCCACGACAGAGCGGTGTAACGCCCCGGGACACGGAGCTCGGTATCATGTTCTTATTAAAGCTGCTTTCTCATAGAGAAAACCATGAGGCATGCAGCGCCGGCCGAATCTGCTAGTGAATGATGCTAGTAAATAACGCTAGTAATCGGCGTTGAGTGCTGTAGCAGGCATTCCATCATACAGGTGTATTTCTATCGCAGAGGGTGACATTCAGGAAATGTCTACAATATACAACGACAAGCAACAGATTCGTGGCATAATCAATGTTTTAAAGCAGATAATTAAAATTTAAAGTACCATCATAATAATAGATACGTTGTTAATTCTGAATACAGTTAGGTACCCGTCGCTTCCAATTATTATTTTTCAGTTCTATCACTCACACGCCATCATAAAAAGGTGGACAAATGAAGGAACTTTAAAAAAGATACTAATGTGACCCTCTGCCCCTGCTACAAACCGATTCAAACTTAATGGCGGCTATAAAGAGCGCTGCAAGCGAGACTTTGCGATTGTACGCACACCGCGCGCCTCATTTGTGCTACTGCGCAGCGTCTCGCGCGCAAGTTCACAGCCGCCATTAAGTTTGAATCCCATTAAGTAAGTTGGTCGCACTGCAATACAATGTGTATGATTTGTGAAATAATTACATTCATGAGGGCAGATCATACACATTGAAATTTGAAAAAAAAAAAAACTATCGCTTATTATGAATGGAACGCATTTTATGTACATTTTGAATTTTTTTTATACATTTATAGAATTTTACACGAAACGAAAGCAAAGAAAAATATGAAAAAAATGATGAGGCAACTTCATCGAGACATGTAAAAACAATTTGATACTTTGGATTTCATCAAAAGTCGTAATCCCGTTATACACGTTCGTCGCGTCATAATTATATTATTTAACAATTTAAGACAAATCAAAACTGCATTAAAACGCTTACTTTGCACTTGTACAAAAATAATGCCCACGTGATGCGTTCACGTAAATTGGATAGATAGTGATCTCGATGTTTGAAGGCTCGACTACAGAATACAAGTTGCCGTTCTCTTGCAACAACGCTTTTATGAATACGTGTAAAGCCTTCAAAACCGACATCAGTATCACACTAGAGGGCCTCCTTGCAGCTGCGACGCAAACGCGACAATTTACAAGCAGCATTATCAACGTAGCATTTTGCGATCGTGACATTCTACGCCAAGAGATATTATGTTACGGTGGATGCCGGTGCAAAGTAGACATTTTAGAGCGATATATTTACACATAATTATAACAGGAATGTATACATAATGCGCCATGATTTAATAGTGATGCGTTATTTTATAGCATGTCCCTAATATTCATAAAACGAGTGCGATCGAGACGCAAGTACCACATATAATATAAAACGCGACGTGCAGCATCAGCAATCCAGCGATCATGCCGGAGAGCCGGCCTATCACGGATCTTCGTTGAGTGAGCTCCTTAACCGTACAACTTTATTACCGCGCGAGGTAATATTTTATGTTCAAACTACGTCATCTCTGGATTGAGATCGTTATTATATTCACGTGAATAAAGTGACAGTTGCCATTGTGGTTATAAGTATTGAAGTGGTTCTTTCTTCATCTGCCTAAGCATTGCCATTGTGTGAGATTTAGAATAATATGTGGAAGCTATACAAAATCTTCTCAATAATATTATCCACCCAAAATATACATTGCATTCTTTATACCTATTACAAATATTTGAAACAACCCGAGAGTATAATGCAATAATATATGTGCAACGGAAAAAGAAAGAAACATATATGTGTGACGTGGTACGCGTGGCCATCGATGGCTAGATACTGTCGATGTCGGCGGAATCCGCACCGGGCATACAATGAAAGTTATTGTGGTGCGCTGGGGAGCGGCGGCGGCGCCGCCCCGGCATGGAACTAACCTAAACTTCAAAACTAGAAACGATCGAATCGAATCTACCCGTCCTTAGAAACATCTTGCCAAAACTTCCATATATTATTATCACAATTATAAATATAAATACACATCTAAGCTTTTCGTCCAATTTTGATATCATTCACTTAATCTTAATCTTTCATAATTAATTCTCACTTGGCACAATTATAACGCAAACCGCACTTGAACAATAAAACGTACGAATCAGATGCGTCGTCCGACGACGCTCACACTACGCGCCTCCTATCGCTACGGTATCGTCTTAAGTTAAATTAATCCTTTATATTCTCAAGGAACCATTATAAAGCTAAAACAAAGACAAAAATACAAAAGAAAACGATCAACAAATGTCACTTACAAATTAAAACGTTCCAAGTTATCTCCTTATTCCTCAACAATCAACTTGTATATCAAAAATATTCGTCCGCGTGGAGGGACCGCGTCGTGCCGAGCGGTGCGAGCGCGTCGCGGGCCGCGGGCCGCTGCGCTCGCGCACTGTTTCCTTCTTACCTCATAGAGAACAACTCTCAATATATTTGCAAAAAGCATACGTTTGTCCAATGAGCCTCTTCGTTAAAGCGAAGTCGTGTTTGTTAACGTTTTTCTAAACTCTATGTTCCACACCCTTCTATTTCAAAAACAGTATGAACGGTATATGTATGTAGCACTGTAAAAATGTTCAACAGATTATTATATTATTCATAACAAAACAAATATTGTATCTCATTTATAGAATATTATTAGAACATAAAATCTATTGCAATATGGACAATTCTTTGTATCTTGTATATACATATAATATAGAACATAATCAACTATTGCAATAATTGTAAAAGACAACTAATGTAAAAAGTAGTCAACGGTTTGAAAATAGTGTCTTAATACCCTTACGTTAAAAATAGTGTATATGAATATTTCGTATATAATTAATCAAATAGTTACAACATTTTACGGCGATAAACTATGGATCCATCAATAGTATTACATTCAATAGTAAGTAGGTATTACATTCAATAGTATTTAATTATAATAATAATAATAAATTGACTAATTTATATTAACAAGAACGGTGTGTGTCTCGTCTGGCGAGGGGGAGAGAGGTCAGGGCTCGGCCGGTGTTTGAGGGCGGGTGTGGAGCGAGCGGCGCGGGCGCAGCGCCTACTGCGGCGGCTGCGCGGGCGGCGGCTGCGCGGCGCGACGCCTGCCCGGCGCGCTCGCCTGCGCCACCATTGCACGGATGCGTCGCTGCGCCGACTGGAAGACGAATAACGACACATTACTACACACATAATAATTACTGCACGTTACACAACCAACTACACAATACAGCTCGCACAATTCCTATTTTCCTAGTCCTTTGTATAATTGCACACTTTTCAACGTCAACATTTTCACTCTATCGCTGTGGTAATGTCGCAGAGGTGGAGATTGAAGATTGACTGGATTATTACCTAGCACAAAAACTTCAGAAATGTAGGTTAATACGTATTCGTGAGGAGATATAGATAAATAAAGTTTTTGTGCCAGGGTTACCTTAGCCTTACAGCACACTCGCAAATAGATCGCGTAAATGAAAGCGCTTGTGATCCACTGACCTCTATTATACAAGTACGCTGGGCTAAATATTGTCTAGGAAATGACAGATTGTTTTTGTGCCGACTTGAAGCGCCCATTCGAGCATCTCCGGTACTAAATTTGTCATTTAGTATTACGAAATATTGGTTCCATGGATGCTCACACTGCTATCCGTTGACCGCACCAAAATGGCGAAAATCAAATGGCTTCAATTTGCTATCGACAATATGAAGTCCAGCGTACTTCTATAATAGAGGTCAGTGGCTTCATCACTCTAGATGGTAACGTCACTTAAAACAAAATATTCTAACAGACGTACGCACAATGGAGTGCGCGCGTCGTCTAATGAGAGACAAAGAGGGATAATAAAATATGTTTCCTTCTCTTTTACTCTCGTCGGTACGCAGTGCGACACAGACGTGCTTGACGTCTGTAACGGTGCAACACGCATATCGAATAAGGGCCGCCACACACATCACGTTGCTATGCGACGCCGCTACGAAACGCGTTTATGTATGTCGACCCTAAGCAAAGCAAGCAACATAAAAAAACATACAAATTGCCTTATAGCTCAGTTTGTAGCAGGTCTGCTTTGAAAACTACTTAGGCCGTGGGTACGATTCCTACCCAGGACAAACATTTATGTGCGTGGCATAAAATGTTTGTAATGTGTCTCGGTGTTCTATGTACAAAAAAAAGCAAGTATTTTATCAGCCATATTACAAGCCCTGCTTAGTTTGGGGCTCGATGATGCTATGTGATATGTCCATCAATATTTATTATTAAATATACTCGTACAAATAAAACACTTGTGGCGACAGGCGGTTTGACTACTCTAGTTCAGTAGTTTACAATGATAACGGTCATAACATAATAATTCGCTGAGCGAGTAGGCACATGGTAAAATCTTCGCAAATGTTTTTTAAACATTATTTTCAAAACATCGACCCGTCCATTCAATCATCACTCTATCCTCTACATGTAGTTACAAAGCCCTTACAGCTAAACCAAGAAATAGCACAAAATACTTTGGGAAAGCTTTAATAAAAAGAGGTAAAAATATGATAGTAATTTTATTTACATAATAATACATTCGCAGTCCTGATAAGCGCTAGAGTATTGAATTTGCAACTCACCTATATAATATCATTTAAGAGCACATATCATGAGGATAAAGCCCACTGTGAGACGTTTTTGCGTGAGGATTCTCAATCCTACAGCGTGTCTCAAGCCGCTTCAGGCGATCGCTACAAAATGTAAACACTCATTATGCCATAGGCACTCTTAATAAATTTCGCAATGGCTTTAACTGGATTAAATGTGAAATAACTATACTTATCTTACGTTAAGCCCATCTTCCCGTATCTTTCGAAAATGTTAGAAGTAGCATTTAAATGGACTTGTAACTACATGTATACTGTAAATTTACAAACATTCCATCTCTTTTATTCCAATCTCCTTACAAGGCGCTGTGAGGCTTAAGTCGCTTATGGCATTCAGAAAATAAAATATAAATGGCATGTCCAAGATTATTTAGACATCTGTCAACAAAAGTCCGGTAAAAGTTTATCGAAGGAGATAATATGCTAAATACACTAAATAATCTTGAACATTAACAAAATATGAAAATAACAACGAATTTTGGCACAGTACAAAGAAGCAAAGCATAATCGAAGATTCAACGAACGTAAATGACGGAATGCAACAAAGAGAGATCAACAATGGCACGAGGTATTAACGCCGGGTATTCCACGTTTCAAGCACATTTTTTAATGAGATCAATAATTAGTCTAAAGTTGTATCTGGTCGACACATTTAGCGGAGCAAAAATATGGCGGTTACGCAGATCACTGCGTGTCAAACTTCGATTTTTGAAGATTTTCTCAGATTACTTGAAAAGTATAGAAATTAATAACTTTTGAACCACATCATGCTCTCCAAAATACTATTAACTTATTATAATTTTTTGTTTTATGTGACTATGTGCTGTAATTGACATAAAACTGAAAGTGGTTTAAAAATAGATACTGTTTCGGTATTTATCGAGGAAAGTATAATCAATCGTGTTTTCATCCACAAAAGTTACTAAGACGGATAATATTTTGTATTTTTGGGCTTTAAATATAGTAATTTGACTAAATAAATTTGATTATGCGAGGGGCAAATTTGGTAAATACAAGCCTTAAGTCTCGAACGCCGGATAAACAGTAGCAAATCGGCTGAGATTTGTTACATTCTCGTTTGTTTTATCGTGCGCATGCTTGTGTTAACGGTAATCATTATCCTTTGATAATGAATCCGCAACATTCTCTTGAGCCATAGTGACGATGCCAAGGCTCAAAAATTAATAAAGACCCTTACTTAAAAACGTAACATAAAATGCTCAATGATATTAAGGGTCCTAATTAGCGACATTTAACTTTAAGCAGCATTTTAAAGTAAGGACGTAAAATTATATCATCAATAAAGGCAATATAAAGCAATACGCCTAACTCAGACGAATAACGCACGGATCATGGAACTAGAGACACGTCCACGCAAACCTAGTTAAAAAGTTTTCAAACGTCATTATAAACTTATGTAACACGGTCATGTTATCACGGGCGGGGTTTGTCCGTATAATGGTTTATTTGTTTTTAGTTTCCCTTTCCGATAATTTGCCACTCCAATCCCCATAAATGCGCCTTACTCGTAATACGAGTTTAGAGGCACGAAAGCAAAGATTCCGTGAGTTATTCGTCGAGGCGCGTCGACTGTGTGTCGTGTTTTGTACCTGTACGCTGTAGAATGGTCCGACGATGTGGACAGTGGTGTCGTGCTCCTGTTGCTGGCTGCCCGCCTGCTGCGGCTGTTCTGGCAGCTTGATCAGCGAGCCGGTCACGCGCTGCAGCTCGCGCACGTTCTGCCCTCCCTTGCCTATGATACGGCCCACTTGCGACGAGGCCACTACGATCTCCACAGTTAGCCGCACGTCGTCAGAGCCGGACATGAAGCCCTCCTCACGCATCTTCTCGAAGATCAAGTACTGGGCCTGGAATTGAATAGGGTATTTGTAGATTTAAAATCTTTATACAGAATACGTACATGGTTGGACTCTACTGCAGAGTCCGCCTGGGGAAGTACCACACCTTTGCCAGTTATTCAACCGCCAAGCAGTAGTGTGCAAGCATTACTGTGTTCCGGTTTGAAGGGCAATGTTACCAGAGAAATTACTGGGTATGAAGAGATTTAACATCTAATATCTCAAGGTGATGAGCGCAGTGCAGTGCGGCAGGATTGTGTTCGCAAGTTCACTATTCTGGCACTGCTACTGTTAGTGGCGGGCGTAACGCTTACCACCAGGCTAACGCCTTGCTCGTCTCGTCACTTGATTGTACAAAAAAAACCTTTCTTATTCGTAAAGCCTACGAATGGAACAAACTACCGGCTCACCCTATCTTTTGTATCTTGTCAAGGTCAGAGTGAGTATCTTCAGGTATCTTATAAGTTTGTGTGCCTCATTTTCGACCAGATCGTCGCTTACCAAAAGGAGAGTGATACATCAGACCATTGGTGGGCAAACACAGTCTTATTTGCGTTAAATATAGAGGTAGAAATAGATATATTATATAAGTATGCTTGTGTTTTAGAAATAACTTAGCTTATTTAAGATTTTCATTTATACTTTTACTTTGATAGGTAAAATATATGTTGGTGATATTATGTCAAATCACTACTAGTTGCCAGGAGATCTCCACCACTGGGTATCGAGGCCTTGTCTCCATCGTCTTAGGAATAATCGAATGAAAGGGATAAAAAGTGATGTGTACCTTCCATTGCGCCTCGGGGCTGCCGACGATGGTGACCTTGCGCTCCTGTTGCGGGTTGGCGGCTGCTTCAGCCGGCTTGTCCTGCTCGAGTGGGGCGATCTTCACCGACGCGCTGCTGAAGCGGATGATGTTGCGGATGTTCGATCCCTTGGTGCCGATGATGGCACCCACCGCGTTGTTCGGGATGTACAGGTACGTCGTCTCCTACGCACATACACTAACATTGTACGACTCAGTCGGCACAGGCGACGGTACAAGCAGAAGCAATTTTACGGGGGTCAAACGTTACTTTCGTTTTTCAATTAGTGGATTAGCTAATAGCAAGGTAAGCGTAGCTAGAGAGGATGTCAATTCTAAAAGCGGTGAATAATATGAAAGTGTATATGTACTTCTGCGGGTACCTGCGAGTCGCCAGCGCCCTGCTGCGCGCCACCCTGGCCAGCCAGAGGCGCGTAGATGGGCGGCGGGAAAGGCGGCGGAGCGCCGCAGAAACCGCGCCCTGTCGACATCATTGCCATCGGATGCAGCCCCGGGAACATAATACTTTGCGGCGCCAATACCTGCAAAACAAACATGAAATATTCACTTCCTGCTACATTTTTACCATTACTTCACAAAGTCTACTTGAAATATTTTCGGACCTCACTCACCTGCAAGTCATTCTCATAGCTCTGGCGCAATTTGGCTGAAATTTGAGACTCTGCTTTGGCCATGTTTTCTATGGTTCCTTTCACAGTGATAATGCGCTCCAAGTTGAAGCTATTTATGTCGTTGATTGACGACACTGTGATCTTGGATTCGGTTTCCTGCATGATTCGCTTGATAGTGTTCCCGCCCTTGCCGATGATGCGACCGATCAAGTTGTTATGCGCCAAAATCTTGAGGCAGATTTCACTGTAAATATAAACAAACACGGCTGTTATAGAAGCGTTTACTAAATGCGAAACTCCAAATGTTCAAGTGTCAATCATATTTTCATAATCACCCTTTGTTAGTATTATTGGCCTCTTGCTGCATGACGTCAAGTATCTTCTTGCAGGCGTTGGTGCAATTTTCCGGGTTGCCATATATGGTGATGGCCTTCTCAAGCGAGCCGACGTTGTCCTTGCGGTGCACATCGACACGCGCGCGGCTCTGCTGTGTTATGAGGCGGATGGTGCTGCCCTGGCGGCCGATGATGGCGCCCACCATATCGCTCTGCACCAGCAGCCGCAGCGGGAAGTCGGTGGGCCGCGACCCTCCGGCGGCACCGCCACCGCCCCGGCCGCCCCCAGGCCGGCCCCGGCGCCCTCCGCGACTGTTCTGATCCACTGCCTCGACCTTCATACGGGTACCCTCTATCTCCATTCCGTTCAGACCATTGATCGCCCTGGAACAATCGATTTACGATAAGCGGATGGCTATAACAATCGAGACCCGTCACCGTGATAATGCGTATAAAGAGCCGATTGTAAGACGCCTAGCTAGACTAGCTACATCACTTTATGTAATTATGAATAACGTCATGATGTAGGTACATTATTTTTTGTGTTTGAAATAAAATTTGAGACTTTACACCCTAATGGTCATTTCAGTCGGTCTCGCACATCATGATGGGTGCAATTTTAACTAACACACGCGAAAAATCACACACAAACACCATAGATAAATATATACCATATAAAAAAAAAAAAAAAAAAAAACATTTGAATGATCAATGGTATATATTTATATATACCATTGATCAACATTTTCAACAAAACGTTTAATATAAAAATTCACAAATACTCATGCTAGGAATGAAAATAATAAAGAACTATAGGTGCCTAATCAGAGAATAAACAATTGTTTCCACGCGATCGCTGAGAACTATACTTGCACGCAACATTCACTACGAGCGTTTGACCCCATCTCACCTGATATTAAGCGAAGATGCGCTCTATGATGGAGCATGTTTGCCTAGATGTAATCGATTCATTTAGACTTGAAGACCAGCAGGCTAATCATGTAACTGTTCGGGATCGCGATTCGGATACGAGTTGTCAAAATTGTCACTTGTTACTGTCACTGCTTCACGATATCACGGAGGGATTTCTCTCGCTATCGTTCGAATGCATTGATTTCCTTAATTAAGTTAAGCAAATCCGTCGGCCTTTTGGCGTTTCGTCCTGCCCTGCAGGGTCAAATGAGTTTTGACGGGACGGTGACAAGTGACATTTATGACAACCGAATCGCGATCCCGAACAGTTACATGATTAGCCTACTGATTGTATCAACTGGGTAGCACGAAGCGTATTCCACTAATAAACCAAGGCCACTCCAAGCCTAAAAGGCTAAGTTGGCTGTTTTACAATTGGTGGCAGAAATTGCTGCCGTTATAACTCTTGCATGATAGTAAATGCCAGCGGTACGACGTTGTTCGCCCTCTACAGCACCGGCGTGGTTTGGGGTGTGGACCCCAACGCCCCTGTGCTGTACACTCGACTGCACTAGTCGCACTGGCACTAGCGCACATCTTTTAAGTAATAACTCATAATATTTAGAAAGTACTTTACTATATTAATTATATTATTATTTTTCTCATTCTTCTATATAAATCTTAAATATTTTTTCATTTATATTTTATATAAATTGTATAGAGGCATAAATGTTACTATGTGACCTAATATAGGAGAGGCCAATGGCTCTGAAATACAGTAAATACTAGTTTTAGCCACTGGGTTCAAATCTAATTTTGTACCTACTTATTTATGTCAAACAAATCTATTTGTATTTGTTTTGATTGACATCAAAACAAATAGTGGTGACCACAAATCATCTAATGTTGAGCGTCGGTGCAGTCTATGATGATAGTGACGTCAACTCAAGTTGGTCTCGCGGAACCTACCGTTAGGATGAGCCTCAGGCCCTCGTGCTTGACTGTAAATTTTCAACTTAAGGGTGTTTAGCTAACAGAGTTCTAGAAAGTTTGGACCCTGTCTATCAAAACAAAAAGTTTCTTTTATGTTTTTTGTCTGCTAGTAAATATTTAAAGGTGTATAAAATATTTGTTTAGGAATAAACGTTTACACGAATACAAATGCAGTTTGTGGAAAAAAAATAGAATCAAAAAAATAATAGTTTATTTCCTCATATCGATGATTATTTTCTAAACAAGCAGTTATTTGTTTTGTAATGTTAATCGTCTTTAATCAATTTTTGGAAGTAACAACTGCAAGAATTACCTAGCAATTGAATGGAAGACGTGTAAAAGAAACTATCCAAGGACGTCAGAGCTAATATATCAGCACTTGGGGCTTACGAGCATATACTGTTGGCGGTGGTAGGTATATAAGCAAAGGCAAAAGGTATATAATAATATATGGTCAGTGACCATTACCCGGAGTGAGTGTTGTGAGTTTGTTTTAATGTGCGTTGATGCGTTCATACGAACAGAAATTTGTTTAGTAGGTAGTTTAGTGTGAAAACCTCGTTTAAAGTAGTCGTAAAGTGTGATTACCTCGTCCCCCCTTAAATAAATAAATATATACAGGTGGAAAATTCACACAGCGCCATCTAGCCCCAAACTAAGCAAAGCTGGTACTATGGGATGGGAACCAGATAAGTGATCTGATTGGCATCTTCAGTTGTATATGCTCGAAGCTTGGAGGCTACGACCGTCGTCGTGTTCGTGTAATGTAGCCTCCGCCGCGTGTAGAACACCAGAGTTTCACGGATCTACGTAATACAAAAACGACCCTGAACATGTCTATTTAGCCGGTCGCACTCTAAGCAAGCCCAACAACAAGATTAAAATCTTACCGCCCCGTCAAAGTCAAATAACCGGGAGCCACCAGAGAACCGAGCTCGTTCCCAATAAGCCAGTAGGCAGTACGTGTATTGAAGAAGACTAGCAAGGATGTAAGCGGACAGACGCCACACGGTAATGGAAACATGCAAAAGGTGAAGAGAAAGACTCAAGAAGCCAATCCAAGCGTCTGTGAGCGCGGCGCGTGCCTCGTCCAACAGTAGTGTGTACTTACTGCTGCGCCTGCTCCGGATTCTCGAATGTGATGAACACCGCCTGCGTGGTGGTATCACGGGAGTTCGCTTTGTCGCAGTGCTGCACGTTGCCGTACTGCGAGAGCAGCGGCTCGATGTTGTCGAATCGAACATGGAGAGGGAGCCCACTGATGAGAACCTTTGACGACCGGCTGCGAGAAGCGACATCATCACCACTTATACACATTTCTATGACACTATGTATTATACTACTAACAGTTCAATCTAAACGATATAAGGACTGAGTATCAAGTTTAGCTCTGGACTCTACATTATAAGCATATTGCTAACAGGTCAATTAAAAAGATGTTAAGACTGAGTGTCAAGTGTAGCTGTGTGTGTCATGTAGGGTTGTCGAGCAATTTTTACAAGATGTGTAATTTTAAACCTAATTACCTACTTATAGCGAAAATAACTAAATAAATAAAAATGTTGTCAATGAGCCGTTTTACTTGTAGGTAATTGGAATTCCTTTTACGACTTTTAATCTTTTCTATTTACTTATTTTATGAATGCCTGCCCTAATAGACACAAAAACTAATAGCTAATACTATAAGTGCTCAAAATATCATTAGAGAGACAACTAAATATACGTACGTTTATCCAACAGTGTCAAACTTTTGCGATTAAAATAATTGTAGACTATGCCCGTTACGGTAAAGGTGTTCCTTGCCTTTGAGTAAGTTCGTACTATAAGACTGCGTGGCCAGTCCTAGTGTCAGAGTTAATGTGCCGCCCGAAGGAATCTGACTTGGCTTTACGGTTGTTGCTATAGAAATATAGGAACTTACAATCGGGACAGACAAATTAATGCCATCATGGTCATCCACCCGAAGAGTGACCATTGTCCGTTTATTTAACTTTAGTCATCATTCAGATTCTGTAAGTTCTACTCATTAGCTTTGCCCGGAACCGACTAAACAGTCGCACGCTCATTCTCGGTTCTCGGCACAAAATGGCGGAGGCCGGAGATGACATCATAATACTCGTATGCGGCTCGAGCACGAAGCTTGCACCCATTCACAAGAAGAGTATCTTTCTAAAGGGCTCCTTTCGTTACTACAGTTTTGGAATATTAAACCCTAACAGCTTGTTTTAGAAATCTTATTTAATTTGTACTGTTTTAGGGAAACATTTTGACAAGTTACTGCTCGAGTGGGTTTGATTGCACCCCCACGAGCCAGATTTGATAATAGTTACCGCATAACCTTCTCGCTACTATCCCACATCAGCAATCTAGAGTATACTATGAGCAACCACTACAGACTACTCGCGACGCCCACGGCATGTACTATATCGATTTTAATGAACGCACTATACATATTGGTTGCAAGTAGACTGCATACAATTTATATGTGATAGGGAAGATGTTGTTATGAATTCCAATAAAATGTATAGATTTTATTACAGTTCTTCCATCTAATGGCGTGAAGTAGAGTACGCATACCTATAGTAATATACCTATAGTACCGTAGTAACTATATCTACCATTGTGCGCAACTGAACAGCCACCCCCGTGAGAAACCCACCCATAGCTACGCCCGTGAATGGACTTAGATAGCCTAGATTTGATCGTATTCACCGGTGCCAGTACACCACACAATAAGTTAGGAACAACATAATTAGTAATTCATATAAAATAATACACAGGTACAGCAAACAAATACATGATCTAGCAATAAAAAGTCCTTACACAACAAACCCACGCCAATTTTAATTTTGTTATTACCGAGTTCGTATGCAATTTAGCCCTTGTCGAGTACAATTACTTTGTATAATTCTACTTATTTTATTATTAGGATCAAAACTCTTATCATCAACAGGAAAAATATTTATAAATACAATAAAATAAATGTGGAATTACAAAAATGATTTTTGTGTCCGTCCAAAGATAATGACATAAAAGTAACTAAGTATAACTAACTTAAAATTTAACGCATATTTGGAACGACAACGTAACTAGTTCTTTATTTCCATCTAGCAGCACTAGCAGTAGTTCATTAGTCAGGTTGACCGAACTAGTACTACTTTTCAGTTGCAGTAGTCCGGTTATCACCCAACTACTAAATACTACTATACAGGCGCTTAAGAGGACGAGTACACCCAAATTGGCTTCATTCGGGTTAATGTTTTGCCTAAAGTACAAATTCGACAGCACTGAAAAAAATTTTTAATCTAGATCATGTTTCCTAGTTGGCTATTGTTTCGAAAACACGTTTGCGAATAATTTTCTCGATAGAAAATAATCGTAAATTGATCTCTAAAAACGAAATTCTAAGTCAATTTTTCTTTGTATTTTTGTATGAAGACACATAACCAAAATTAGCAAAGGTTACGAGTAATACTTTAATCTAGCTTACTATTGATTTAGTATTTTTTCTTACGCAATAGCTTTATTGCAATTAATTATTTTCCTACAAAATTACTGCACGAAACGGGGCGCGAGCGCGCCGGCTTCTCTTTTTGACCTATGTAATTAGACAGAGACCACAGACGCAGATCAGCTATTGTCAGCGTCTTAACTGAGAAGAGTAGGTTATACTGCGGTAGTGGAGCGGTGCGGGAGGGGTTTTCGTTACGTCGAATGACGCCTGACTTGGTCGGGCGTGAATATCGCTCATTGACGTAACTAAAACACACCCCTCCCGCACCGCTCCGCTAACCCAGGAACCAACTCAGTTAAGCGCTATGTTAATAGTTTGGCAGAGCTTACTTTTCTTATTATTTTTCCATGAACACGACAAGACAGAGACAGTAACATTATATCATTTCCATATAAGTATGTATTTCTTGATTATTTTTTTCTTACATTTTGGTTGCTGATAGACAAAAAGATCAAAATTCCATGACTCAAATGTCATTTTGTTGAAATTGTGTCTTGGAATATTATGAGTTGTAGTCGTGCAAGCCCGTATAGAGATTGTATTCTGCGTAGCTCGCAAATGGAACAGCAGCCTCCATTCTTCCAGCCCACCCTGCCCTTTGTATCGTATCTATTAATAGTACGCACCCCCACTACTACTCCAACATAACACGCGCTACGCTGCTGCTGACAATTCCGCCCACAGTCAATGAATGACATTGAATAATGTGTTTTAAGAATTCTAGTTCGACTTTCGTAAACACATGCGAATATTATATACTTCCAATTATTTTTTATTCAATAGCGATGCCTTAAAACATAATTGACCTAAGCTTTTACTTTTCAAATAATGTGAAAATACCTTCAAAATATAAGTTACGTACGTTATGCCGGTTACGCCCGAACACATATTTTTTCCTTCTCTACACCTAGAGAGTATTCGGATACGTGATCCTATCCGAGAGTATATTTAGAGAGTATTCGGATAGGTGATCCTATCCGAATACTCTCAAGAGGGAATCTGGTCTGAGATTTTCCATACAAATGTAATCCATTTTCTTCCTGGCTAATGCCTCTAGAGCAATCACTTTTTTTAAATAAAATCTAGGTGTACTGTAGACATGTATGTCATTTCCTTTTGTTCAACCGACTTCAAAAAAGAAGATTCTCAATTCGACTGTACGTTTTTTTTTGTGTGTGTATGTTACGCGATTACTCCGCCAATTATAATCGGATTTTGATGATTCTCTTTTGATTGTTTGGTAGGTTAATATTTCAGGGGATCTTCCCATACAAATTTTAACGAAATCGGTTCATTAATTTGGTTATTAAATCAAAATTACTAGAAAATATGGAGATGTCATCCAGGTATTCGAAGGTTTTTTTTTAAAAAGCTTATTATTCAGCAACATATTTTCTAAAATATGCAACTTGAACCCTAACATAATATGTCAAATAAAAAAACCTTCTTCAAACTATTATGGGACCACCTCGAGAGTACAAACCTTACAAACCAAACAGAACTTTCAAAATTGGTCCCTAATGGGCGATTTCCTATAAAAAAAAAATTGTTAATAAAAACCCGTTAGATGACGTTAACGTTTGCGTTGGCGTTGGCGTTTTTTGGCATTAGATGGATGGGTCTGAATTGAACAGTATCACTACCTAGCCAAAAAAATAAAAAAAGTTTATTTAATTTACATTAGCAGTGGTATTCACAACTCAATCTGAAAAGTTTCCGTTCGGATCCACATTCTCAGTCTCTGTCGACCGGAATGAAGAGGTCTGGGACGGGTAATGTGGATACGGAAACCTTTCCGATTGAGTTGAGAATACCGTTGCTTTATTGTCATGCTTTTATTTGTGGTTATTGTTTGTCTAACAAAGTACTTGCCCGTGGTATTTCGTATGCTTTTGTTATTCCACAACACAAATTATTAGTTTTCGTTTTATCATTGTCGATAATATTCTTGCAATATTTATGATACAAATTAATAAGTGCGGATTAGTAATTAGTAGTGTGTTTGCTTGTTTATCAAACAAACGCGAAAATAAGATAATCATGTCTCGACAGCGCCAACTACCTTTTGGCTGTAGAACTACGTTCAGACAGCTGTCAGAAAACTTCTCATTGACGGAGATATGGACATACATAAAAAAAACATACGTTATACAGCCGAGCATGGAACCTCCTCTTTTATTTAAGTCGGTTAATATTAAGTGTTCAAATCTGCCACAAATGTGACACTGGTCGCAACGTAAACGGTCCTTTGTCCGTTATCTGCGACCAATGACGTAACGCATATTAAAGCATTTCCTCATCAGATCTATTATTGGTCAAAGTCAAAGATCGAGTTATCGAGTGCAATAGCTTATTCGTTAAATACACTTCATAAAAGGGTCATCGCCGCGGGAAGAAAGAAATGAGCCCGCTGGACGAACATGACATTTTGCGAACATAGCATTATCCGCTGAGAGGCTAGTTTTTTAAATGGCTCTGTATTTTATTTATTTGCTGTTAAAAACTGGTCTGATCGATAGCTCTTTGACCTTAATGGACTGGCTTTATAAAATTATTAACAACTAGATCGTTGTCCGTCCTCCGGGTTATAATAAGTGTATGGGTATAATCACGGTAGGAAAGAAGTTCATTTTGGCATCTACATTATGGTACAGATAAGTTTCATTCTTCAAGTACCTACGAATTTCTTATAGTATTTACCTAAACAATCCACTTTCTTGATCCATCCTTCCTAATATTTTTATCCTAGCTATCGCGTAAAAAGTTTCCCTACCTTTACTCCAAAACCATCAAAACCTAAAATTACTTGAAAATGGCAAATGTGTTTATCGCGCGGAGCCAAATTCCACTACTGGGGAAAGAAGAAAAAAAAAATATGGTTCAGAATAGTACTACGATTATGGTATCGATTGACAAAATATCTAAACAAAAAATTACATACCTAAATTACGAATATGATATTATAAATAGCGAATATGATTTCTTGAGAATATGATGATTTGCGAATATAATATCTTGCTATTATGGTGTTTTGCGTACATATCATATATACGGCGACGCGACGGAGCGCAAAATTATTATCGGCTATCAGTTCAATGCTGATCATGGGCCTTTCCAAAGGCACGCCATAAGTAGGTACATTAATAAATATTATAAAATGGTTACATTGGATTGTTGACTATGGATGGATAGATGTTGGAAGTAACTAGTATGATTACATTTTAAATTAACGATTTATAGTTATTTATGATACTAGTGCGGTAAGTTGGTTTTTATAAACGAGTAGACGAATTGGTGGAGTTTTTAAATTATTATTATGGAACTTAAAAAAATACCGTAAAGTTTCCGCACGGCCCTATACTACTAGGCGTGCGGTAAATTAGGTTTACCGCATGCCTAGTTGTATGGTGCGTAATGTTCAACTTCCGAACGATGTATATGCGATGTGAATGCATTTTTCGAGCGTATGTGTTGTAAAAAATATTACGCACAAAAAGCGGGTATGTAGGTACGTACATACATAATTATGTATTTGTCTACGTAATTCTATGAATGGTATGCGTTTTAATTGAGTAGGTTGGCGCAGCGAGCGGTTCGTTGCCGGCGTCCGGCGCTGGTCGTTGTGACGGCACAGATGAAATAATAGTAACGATCCAGTATTATTTAGGTAGTGGTGGCAACCGGCGCGCCGCATGCTCTGTTACATACCAATGTCGCCAGCTTCGATTTTCAAAGTAGAAGGCTTAGAAAAGAAGAGGCAACGCCGAAAGTAAAATAACATCGAAATAAGACGTAGCAACGTCTCCTCTCTCTCATAGGTACATACCCAAGAATCTAAATTAAAAGTTTTAAATTAAAATGTAGGTAGGTAGATAAGATACCTTCCTATCTTAGTTTTATTGGAGCAACGACCGCAAAATATGTACGTGCTATAAGGCGACATACCTACTTTTATAATATGTTGGACAAGTTCATGCCCTCTTCAGAGGCCCTGGCAACAGCCGGCTCGCCGCCGCCGCCGCCCCGTCCTTCTCACCCGGCGCGGCACCGCATCCGCCGCCATTTTACCTCGCGCTCCACGTGTTCGTGTCAAGTGCATGCTATTTACAACTGCATCCTAACATTTATTACTTACTACAAACGTGTGAACGTAATAACGCACGTAACATGCTTTCCAGGTGACTTTAAAGATTACCTAGCGCTTTAGGTAAGCAACCTTTTTGAAAAAATAAACCTTTATGCTATAAGTGAGGCAGGTACATGGTAAAACCATACCTGGTGCGAACGAGTCTGGTCATTCTGTTGGCAGCCATAAGTCGGTTGTAAAACTTGAGTAAGTGTAGCGCCCGTTATCGATGCGCCGGTAGTAGGTGTCACCTCGACACTATGGCCTAGTTTCCTTTGACACTGAGTCGAAAGTTGAATTCCCAAATATCACAGTTCAGCATTCGCGCAAACGTTACGTGTTTTAAAGTAAAATTAAGTGAATGGCCGGTTTAAATGACATATTCGCACACGAGGTGTCGCGCAACTGCGAATGTTGCCGTATGACTGCTTGTTGGATGGCTCGCACTGGCCGCAGTACGATGCAAAACGACCGCCTGTCGCGTCCCGCCACCCACCGCCCGCCCGCTCCTCGCCACCGTCAACCTGATAAACACTACACATACTTACCTACAATTTACATTACACATCCATTCATTCACAATATTCGCGATTCGTTCGATGATCTTTGTACTCGTACGTACTCGGGATCGGAATGTTGCAACTCGCAACTCTCGCATTGTGAACTTTCCTACCCTAACATAAACGCGAATGGCTTTGCCTGACCGTCTCTAGTTTATTTTATAGCTACAACTTCTACAAGCCATACCAACTACTACGAAATGGCTGTAAATACATATGCAGTACCTACCTTGGTTACATAGGTTACCTACATTCATTCATGAAAAAATATATTTTGTTGAATAACTATCAGCTGGTTAGTAGTAGGTATAAGGTATAAGCTATGCCGATATTTTTGAACCGTGATAGGCTCCGGTTATTTACATATAGGTCTTCCACACAAATAGGTTTCAATACAATTGTGGTGGTTCCTAAGATTCACTTTTAAGCGGACAATATTTGTCGTTTCGTGACGGGCCCAGCGCCGCACGGTTATGCGTAAACAATACTTTCGTTGTACATTAAAATTTCACTCAACAGTCGGTCGGCGTGCAGGCACGGACCTCTCGAAAAGACATTGTGCGAAAGATACATTTTGCGAAGGGACATTGTGCTAAAAGGATATATTGCGAAAATTAGAAGATTAGAAAATTAGAAAAAGACATTGTGTGAAAGGGACGTTTTGCGTCCAGTAGACATTTTAGGAAAGCGATACTACTGTACCTATAGTCAATTATAAAAAAAAAAACATTTCCCACGCAAATATCGCACGCACGAAAAAATTTGCAATTACATCCAATCCATTTTACATCCAAAATGTAGAGAATTGAATAATAATCAACTTATATCCTTATGATATTTCTCAAAAAGTTGATAATGGTCGAGATAGGTATTGCAATTCCATCTTAAAATCAAATTGGCGGGTAACGCAGCGCTCGTACCTACCTATTTGGTTGCTGGTGAAATTAAATTTTAACCTAGTTTTTTAGGGGTTCAATGCTAGCCCGACTGGGCTACATGTCGACTAAACCATAACAGATTGGATGAATGAAGTGAGAATGAAGAAATGAAGTACTTAGGCTTAGTTTTAGGGTCCCGTAGGGACACCCTTCATTTACGGAACTCTAAAATATGCTCGATATGCACGGCACAGTGCGGCGCGACGGCGCCGGCCGGCCATTCTCGTATGAAAATGAAAGGTGAAATTAAGGATCGACAAGTTGACGGCTCGAACTCATCGGTGGGCGCGGCTAAAAAGCATGCTCTCTTCATCAAACAAACTGTGGGAAAGAGAGAAAGAAAGATAAATGAGAGCGCAAAATTTTTTTTTATCGGCCTTTGGCTGCAGTAATGTGCTTGAATAAACTCTGACTTAATTTATTCCAACTTAAGTTGTTTGAAATGTTTATGGACTAAACTATGCCGCTTGATAAATTATTTTAGAGTTTTCGTATTCCTTATGTTATTTATTTACGTCCAATGTGGCGTTAAAATTGAGCTAAAATACAAGATGTTTCCTGGCTCATAACTTTCATGTTTATTAACTTTTTACTATCTTAATAATTTACAATCCTAGGTAGTGAAGAGATTAATTGATATAATACTTAGTCTTGGACCTACAAAATTACATAGTGGAGTAGTAATACTACCGCGTTTCTATGGAGAAGTGACCAACTTGTCTACTCTTAAGCTGTGTATGTTTGCATGGTAATGATACGCCTGTGGTTGGAGCGAGCGCGCAGTTGCCGGCTCGGCGCACCTGCCGACAGGTGGCGCGCTCGTGCCGTTGCACTGCACGCGCCTCCCACCCCCATATTATGGCCAACTGTTCAACGTTTGATTATTTCTACGAAATCCGCAAACATCTGCGGCCTTACCTAAAATAATCTCGATTCTCTTAGTCACTGCTTAAACTTCTCTGTCCTTTTCTAGCACGTGCAACTTCACGTCAGAGAGAAGCCCCGTAGTAGCCCCGGTGTCAGAGTTAATGTGCCGCCCGGAGGCCTCCGACATGGCTGACGGTTGCTGTTATAGAAACTAGAACAAACAACCGGGACCAACAGTTTAACGTGTCATCCGACCCACGGTACCGCTCAGAAATAAATGCCACTCACGGTCACCCATCCGAAGACTGACCGGACCGTCCGTTGCTTAACATCGGTGATCGTTTAGAATCACCTAGACAAGCTATGCCACGAGCGCTCCTGGCGCACTGAATCAATATTGCTAATATAATATTTAAATCGACTTAGGTACCTACAGATTTCAGGATATCGATGCAAATATAAGTTACCCAGGAGGTTATCAGTTCGACACATATGTATGTAATATAATAACAGCTGTGCCGCTCGGTTCCACCCGCGTGATGATAAAAACAGCGAAGGTGCTAATAAAAAAATGCCTAAAATATGTTATTCCGGGATATCTATCTATCTATCTCCATTCCGAGTTTCATTAAAATCCGTTCAGCCATTTTGGCACGAAGAGGTAACAAACATACAAACACACACTCACACACCGATAAATTGTCGCATTTATAATATTAGTGTGATATGACCTTCAGATATCGTCACTCCATCGAGTCTCAGGGTGTCCTGCACTAAACTTTCGTATTTATAATAACATAGTGTGGATATATCTTCAAATACCAAATTTCATCACTATACCTTAAATAACAAAGCCTTTTCCGTATAAAGTTTCATCCCCCGTTTCTCGCCCTTAAATCATCCCTGTCAAAAAATATTAAGAGCATCATATTTTATTTTGAATGGACTACCAAAATACCTATTTTTATCACTATAACTTCAAAAACATAGAACTTCCATAGAAAGTTTAATCCCCATTTCACCCCCCTAATGCAGCCCTGACGCAAAATCAGTTCTTAGCTAACATCTCCTACTTATAAACTACCAACCTGCCAAATTTCAGGTTCAAAGATCAAGTAGTTTTCGAGATTTCGTGTTTAGTCAGAAGTAAGTGATTTTCGCTTATTAGATTTTTGAAATTTCTCTACGTCGACGACGACGGTAAACTGAAATCAATACATTTTGCTGAACTAATAGGTATAAAGCTTATAAGATAGTTCAAGACTTTCAATAAAGGATTTGAAGACTAAGAACTAAGACTAAGACAAGACTACTTTCAATAAGACTTTGCATTCCCTGAAAGGATACGGTCTATAATACCATAATTCTGTAAATGAAATATTTTCGCCCTATTAAGCAAATATGTTGCAATTATGTAAAAAAAAAAGCTGTAACAAATGTGATCATAATTATCTTGAAAACCATAAGTCCTATCAACAAACTTTCAAAGACTTTATTGTAGACAATTTAATGGAGAACATATTGGCCCTTGACCCATTATTATATGGTCTCATTTAGTCGAGCAAAATGTGGCGGCTAAGAACTTACAGCCTTACCTAAAATAATCTCGATTCTCTTAGTCACTGCTTAAACTTCTCTGTCTTGTTCTTGCATGTTACACTTCACGTCAGAGAGAAGATGGCAGAGCATCTTAAGCAGTGACTAGTGGTTGAGAAGTTTTTTTAAGTAAGGCCCTCAATATCCACAACATTCACAAGACTAATATTAATTTATCGATCCCATTACATCACATCGCGTAACTACATTGGGAGTGAAAAAAAACCGCAGTCTTATCAAAAATAATGTTAATAAATATATAGGTTTATCAGAAAATCGGAAGTAAGTAAGTACACAATATTTTATACAAGTTTCAATTTAAGTAATGTACCTACACATAATCGAAAAATATATTAATCGGAAATCGTAAATTACACAACTAATAGGCAAGTATTGCCACTGCTTATTATCTCTAAAGAAACTAAATCGATAACAGGTTCAACGTCATTATCTAAACACAAGCCATTTTCTACCCATCATGGTTTTAACACAATAAGGAAACTGATATATAAGTAAAAAGTTAATGAAATAAGGTTACTTCATTTACTAATCTTTTTGAAGTCAAATCGATTATAATTCATTACATAGGTCAAAATTAAAATAAAATTAATAAGTAATTACCGAAGCACCAGTCAAAAACTCAAAACTAAACAAGAAGTCCACCACGGCCGGGCCCGCTGCTAAAAGTGCCCAACAAACCAGCGGCATTTCCCCGCTGGATCGCCAACGAGATGCGTTGGGCTAAATATTGTCCTAACCGCGGGTCTCTACCCTTCTCTTTCAGCCGACGCCCTAAATCAGTCACAAATTTCTTGGCATTCACAAAAAAAACTTTGAGTAAAAAGTTAAAATGTGATTATTTATATTTATTTATTTTATGTAGATTACTTTTGACAATATGTAATGTCTATTATTAATAATACGCTTTTTTTAATAATACAACCGACTTCAACTTCAAGTACTTGGATGACATCGTCATATTTTCTAGTAATTTTGATTAAAAAACCAAACTACTAAACCGATTTCGATAAAACTTATACGGGACCACTTATGAAGTATTTTACCTACCAAATATTCCATAAATCTGAAATATTTACATTTTGCAGCCAACCTGCGCCGATTACTCGCAGGGTGGTGTCCAACTTACAAAAACGTCCAATAGTCGCAAAACTGAAGCAGAACTGGACGTTCTACCAAATGGTCATTATGGGACCGCAATGGACGTTTTACTGCAGGAGATTTTGTGAAATAGATTCTGCAATTAAACACTGCGCCTTTAAATGGCGTTAGGATTCATTGTTGAACTGAGGTGACAGGTGTTTGCTGCTTGTAGTCGACTTGAAAACCGAGCCTGTAGAACCTTAACCATGTGGTTGGTTTTTGGTGAGGTCTCAATGAGCATATTCAAAATATGTATAATTTGACAAAAAAATGTCGTGGCGTGAGGAAGTAGGCGGGTTTCAGTATTGGAATAGCGAAACCTATAATTATGTTGTATATACTCCATTCAAGCTAGTTTAAACGGAGGGCCGCGCGCCCTCTGCGCCAGGCCCGCGCCGGCGCGGCGGCGGCCGGGTGTGCTTTAAAATTTCATTCTGGCTGATTTTAGAACGCGCCGCGCTTTCTTCGCGGCGGGCGCAGCGGGCAACCGTAGCGTTACCCGTAGAGTTTACGTAATGAAACGCCAGATGGCGCTGTTACACATTAATTATGTACTTATAATTTCACATATGTAATAAAAGTATCTAATATAACATTTCTCAAGCTTGGTTGGTAATATGTCACATTTGTAAAGAATACTTCGGATAAAGTTCATGGTCAAGGTAGTTAAGAGAGTGGTATGACCGAGAATGTGACGCATACTTGGTAGTTGGCTGCGTGTTTGTTTTAAGGTCTTTCACCGTGTTTAGTAAATAGGTATCTCAAGCCTGTTTCCCCTGTATTTTTATTGGTTAACTGGACCCACATTCAAACTTAAAAAACGATTGTTCATAGCTACCAGTGGGTACAGTCGAGCGCAAAATTCGTTAGTCAAAATATAATACAACGCAATTCACATAGGTTTACAAAAATAAATTGGTACATGTAAGTAAAATCTAAAACATACGGCTTTTCTCCCCGACTGTACTAATAATAAAATTGGACAGTGGGTCCAGCCGACCTATTGAAAATGCAACTAGGTTGAGTGGACCCGCGGGTCCACTGGCGAGCGGGTCCAGTCGACTAAAGACTCGACATGTAATAGAATCTTATTGTAACTTCAATATCTCAATCTCCAGACCATCTCCTATTATTTTAACCGAGTTAACCGAAACTCTTAGTTTTTTCGAAGTTAGGCCCTTTTTTTAGAAAACCTAATTGGGCTATAAAGTCGTAATAATTATAGAGAAATTACTTCTATGGGAAAGCTATAGAGCCTAGATTAGGATTAAGTATGGGTTTAAAGAAGGATGGCAGACTTCTATACCGTTTCAGCCTAGTAGAAAGAAGCGTGCATGAATGAAACTTGTACGAACTGATAGAGCAAATTAAATATATTTAAATTGTAAATTAGTCAATTATTCTAGGTTTTTTTCTAGAAGTAGTAGTAATCTACTCGTTATGTATAAATGCAACAAAGTCAGTTTTAATTTCCAGCATTATAATTTATGTTTAATATTTTAAGAAAACCCCAAAAATATAACATACATTTCCACTTATACATATCGTATACATGAATGATGTGTACCTAATTTTTTTTTCTGGACCCTGACGAATTCTGCCATCCTACATTATATTATTTTATTAATTTCTGTTATTCCAGCTCGGTGTGCCTGGGAATGTGGGATCAGGCTGGAATAAATTATAATTATGAATAAAATTGATCCCATGTAAGTACTGCAATCATACAATAAGTAAACATATTGGCGTCTTTTTTGGTGATGGTCAGTGTTTTTATTTTTTATATTTCCATGCATTTCACGATTAATATCGCCTGTAGGCATTGTAATATTATTAAATGCTAGAACTTTCATACATTTTTCTCTTATTTTATGATCTAGCATAATCAAAACACGGTGGTCTATTTGAATACTTACTTGCGACAACGCACGGTTGACATTGTGCAAGATAATTTCCTTCGTAAAGGTTTCCGAGAATCATTATGGTTTCTGTGTTGTTCTATGAAACAATTTAAGAGTTTTGTGTTAGTTGTGAAGTTGTGGTCGCTGTTTGAATAACGTTGAGTTCCGCAACATTTATTATTTTTAGTGAAAATTACTATTAAAATAAGTAAGTTCGTATAGGCTGAGTGGCCAGGCTAGTGTCAGAGTTAATGTGCCGCCTGAACGCCTCAAAATTAATTAATTAATTTATAATTATTATTAATAATTTCAAAATTACTATTGAAAAATACTACATTAATACTACATTCACACGTATGTTTATTTTTTTGTTTAGCCGTACAATTAACCCAGCCCAGCCAGTGAGCCCAGCCCAGCTTTTTACTAAGCGGCGCCGTTCAACTAGCGACCTGAATGATATTCAGCCATAGCCTCTTCTAATACAACACTTTTAATGATCTGGCTGGCTGATGTAATTATCAAATTCATTCATGAATACAATAATGACAATTTGACAAAAAAATATGTAATATTCAAAAATAATAATAATAATAATAATATGTGACGTTATAAACTGTTTATTTAAGTAATTTAAAATATAACATATTAGATAGATAGATAGAAACAATTTATTGTGCACACCAAAAATAACATTACAATAAAAGAAAGAACCTTAAGAACTAGTGCCACAAGTGGCGGCCTTATCGCTAACAGCGATCTTTTCCAGGCAACCATGATTTCAATATTATTGTTATTTGGTAATCATGAGATCAAGTATCGTAATTTAATAATAAAGTATACGTATGTACGATATAAAACATTTTTTTTGTAAAAGCGACATTTTTTATTTTTATTTTCTTAGATTCTGTGGAGTAGTATATGAATGTATGGGATTCTTATCTTTATAGAACAAAAAAGAACTAAGTACTTTGCAAATAACCCAGTTAAACTTCTATGACATTTGAATCCGCAAAAAGCCTTGTTTAAAAAAAAAGCTGCACATCTATTATAGCGGCACTAATTCACAGCAAGCTTACAAGTACGTTTTTGGAATCCCTGGCCACCGAAAGGTGACTGAATTGCCACAGCATCTCTCAAAGAAACTGGACTTTCTGAAATGTCGTCGCCATAGTTTGTATCCGAGTACTGCAACACTCTTGCCGTGAAAACCAGTTTTTAATACTACCATATAAGTGGATCTAAATTTAAACACTAGGCTAGGCAAGTAATTAAACGTTATCGATCCAAGTCATTTGCCTAGCTGTTTTATTAAATGGCTGATTCAGGCCGCTGGTCGAACGGCGCCGTTTAGTAAAAAGTCCGGGCGGGCTGTTAATTGAACGGCTAATTAAAATTAGTCGTCTGAGACATGTATAAAAAAAATGGACGGCAATAAGAGATAATATAATATGTCTAAAACAATGTGATGTAAAATGTGTCATACATAGTATAAGCCATATTAAAATTATTATAATAAAAACGTAATATATGGAGACGGGCTTGAAATTGTAATAATAGTAACTCGATATTTTTATTTTGGAGGTCCTCTTCGTTATTAACTTTTAAGTTCTCTTTTGTCCTCGGATATACACGTAGGTAAAAATAACGTTGTCCTGGACAAAGTTCATAGGCTAGTCATCTAAGACATCTTATTATATACGGTACTGATTTTGGGAGATTTTGTTAGGATAATTAACAATCGTGTAAAACTAACAGTGTTACCTAAAATAATCTCGATTCTCTTAGTCACTGCTTAAACTTCTCTGTCCTTTTCTAGCACGTGCAACTTCACGTCAGAGAGAAGATGGCAGAGCATCTTAAGCAGTGACTAACGTTTGAAAAGTTTTTTTAAGTTAAGCTGTATGTTTGTAGCTTCGAAAGGCTTATGCTAACTTCGGAAAGCTGCTAAAAAACGGATTTCTTTTAGATCTTGGCCTATCACTTCTACAAAATACATCCTACGAATCATCTAGCCCACTTTTAAGGTACCTATATACAGCGACGGTGATAATGGAATGGACGGGCCCAGCGCTTGCAAATCGATCAAAATTAATAAGTCAACACAATCAAGCATACCTAGCTAAACGTATGCATATTACATTTGCAGGAAAATAGAGATAGCGAATCTAATTACTGCATGACAAAAAGAGAACACATGTACATTTGTATTAGAATTTATGTATTGTCGTATCGTACGGCTCGCATGTTGCAAAGGCGTATGAGGAGTATGACTGAAGCGAGTGGAGAGCCGTCACTACAACATAATATAGTCTTCAAAATCTGTGCGCTTATTTCCCGTCCATTCATCTTATCATTGTCGCTGCCCATATAGACAAAATTTACGGTAACGTGCATCGGAGTTACATTATACGCAGTATATAGTCTGGTACTATAGACTGGCCTAAATAGAAAATCGAGTTTTAACAGTATGATAAGTATTATAAAATATGCGTTGTCGTTGAGCCTACCATTTAGAAGTTCCTAACAAACCGAACGGTTATATATTTTTTGCAGGTTAATTAATTATCCATGTATTTATAATAATATATATAGTTATAACAAACAAGCTTTAATTAATGAGCACTGACCACATTGTAGTAAGTACTTACTCTCACTCACCCTAACCTAATCTATACCCATTTTCTACTGATTTAGAAATTTGAGTAAATCCTGTGTAAGCAAATTCATGACTTTACTGTGTTGGAATTACGTAGGCAGTTGTAAATATAGGAGTTCATAGAGCGGTAGAGGTATTTTATTTATATCGCCGCCGTTCGGCTCTTTATCTACGTCACTAACCTGAGGTCGACGACATATTCCTCCTGTTCAAATATTTGATCGTGGTCTTCTTGCGTTAAACTTAGATCGGCAAACTGACTTTCCATCGTGCTAGACATTTCACTGGATCACACACACATTAAAAACAGTCCTTCGCCAGAATATAACAGAAACACGTCACTCTCGGCGAAACTGCAACCGTGAATTACTTAGCGTGTTCTTTGTCGGGAAATCAAGATTCGTAGAAAAGTGTAGCCGCGTCAACGTTCACGTGGTTATTTCGGTATTACATAATATTTACTTGGAAAGTTAAAATAAAATAACTGTGGAAAATGTGCCGCGAACGCGGCACGGCGGCGGCACTGAGACTGTTGTTTGTTTTTAAGATAGAAGCGGTGTACAAGGGGCCACCGAGCAAGGAGTGAGTGAGCCGGCCGAGATGCTCGCTCGTTAATAAGAGGGGGAAACGCGCGGTGAGGCGGAGCACCGGAACCAGACACGTGTGCGCCGAGCCAGCCGATCCGATCCGATCCGCCCGAGCCGGCCGCGATCGTACAATAAACTCAGATATTGTTGCCGGCCAACAGATATTGTAGCATGTTTTTGTATAATTCTGTGTGCTGTGCGGTTTCAAAAGTACGGCTTCAGTATCCCGACCTGTCATGAGCCGATCAAACGAAGGCCATTGGGTGTCCGTTGGTGGCCATATTCCGCCTCTCTCTACCGTGCCGTGTGACATGAACTTACATGAAATGAAAGGGTTACGTAGCTGTGTAGAAATAAATAATCATTGGCCTAATTCTTAGCACTTCTGCAAAGTTTGATTTTGTGGATGTTCCGGAAAACTTGCGGTCTGACTTACCTTAACTTTGTTCAAAACTAAACAATATAATTATTGTGTTATTGCATTACCTGTGGTGTGGCATTACTCACTACATATCTCGGTAAGGTTTATACCGCAAGCTAAAATGGATCCTAGCTAAAAAATAATAAGAGCTAAAATATTTTTTCAATAAAAATGTGGGATCAGACCGGAATACACCAAAATTATGATACAGTCCAACTTCAGCAGCCAAGACAAGTAAACTTCAGCCGTTTATCTAAATGATGTACCTACCTAACCGAATTTTAGAATTTGCCGTATTAGATATTGGCTAGCCATTTTACAAAGCGGAGCCGTTTTGTATTGGTTCCGATCGTCATACAAAATAATTAGGTATAGTAATAGTAATATAATCCTATAGTTTATTAATACCTAGGTACGCAAAAGAACAAGAGTTTATAAACAAAAATTCGGCGTGAAGCTTAGTCGGTGTTTATGTAATCACTCTTATAGGGAATTTGATCGGTAGTTAGGTAGTACGCATTAATTTACAGAGTAGATGAGACTGTCCATGTAAATTGGATATTCCGGGACCTTACACGAATTGTACTTTTTGCGACAGCTGGTCATTTGGCGAATAGGACATTTTGGAACTAACCGGTTTGACACTTGTCTCTTTTTTTAACTTAGTCAAGGCCGTAAGCTTCGTGTCGAAAACTCGAAACTGGATTGGCTCTTGGCAGATAGACAGCATTTTCGGATCGACCTGTGGTTATTAGTTATTTGAAGGCTTTTTGTATTTATTATACTATAAATATAAATGTGTTAATACTGTTATTAAAATAGATAATCTTATTGTATTATTATTTTTATGTATAAACTTAATTTAGCTAACATGTAAATTCGCATGCCAATTAGGATAAGATTGTGGCTGTACTATTGAAATAATTAAGACCTGAATTGTTACCACATCTAGAGCGAATAATAGTATGGCCAAGCCAACGTAGGCGATTTATCGCCATTTAGCCTACTCAGGACGAGAATCGGCAACGAAAAAAATCTGAAAGGCGCATAGGAAAGGACTTTTAGGCTACTCTAAGGACACGCCATATATTCGTCATTTTATGCAAGGTTACTAATAAAATAATACGCTGAAAATAGTACGATGGCAAAAATCACGCGTGCGGCCACTGACCTCAGCCCTGCCATTGGCCTACCAGAGCGGCAAGCCGGCTGAACGTACCTTAACTGCGGAGTGCCACCCCCCTGGTATAGTTACGGATATACTATACATAATACCTCAACCGTGCTCGCCGACCGCTGCGCGCCGTCAAACGAAGGGGGTATTCCCGATTGAGCACCAATTTCTTAAGCACCCATGAAAATAGCACCTAGCAACCTAGCATTTTCCCAAAATGCACCAATCAAAATATTGACTTGGTGCTATTAGACACCGGACACGCAAAAGATTACAAATAGGAAAGTTTTCAGGATTCGGGTTAAGTTAGGAATACCATTTAGGTTAAAAAGAGGTAAACGTTCGTAATGAAAAGTAATCACTTTGCTTTTCATAACTTAACCCACCACTCCCGGGTCAGGTTCGGAATAATCCAGTTACAGCGATCCGGGCGTTATTCGTGATTGTACAAGATCACGTGACGTAGTGACGACATGAAGGGAGCTCGTAAAAGCTTTTTTATTTATTTTATGTAGTGCAGGTCTGTTTAATACGTTCCTTACTCAATACTTGCCTCGGCATTTATTTACGATTTTTGTTATATTATAAACCAAAATATCAAATCCCATGTCCCTATAGTCAAATAAGTAGGTATATTAAGGACTTACAAGTCCTTAATATACTTAATTGAAAGTTACAACTTTCAATTTTAATTGACCTAATTTGTCCTTGTATATATATTGTTTGTTTCTTGACCGATGTCATGCCCTTCTATTTACCATAAGAAACCAACTTACCTACCAAATTTTAGATTCCTAGGTCAAGAAGTTATTGATTTTTGCATAGATTGAGTGTGACAGTCACGTCACAGCCTCACAGCCGATTTCGCTCTTTCGTGACCGTTTTTGCGAATCGGAAATCACTATCTTCGCATTTTAGATTTAATTAATACGGGTCATAGGGATGGTTTTTGTTTTGTGTTGGTTACCTCTATAAGTAGGTAACTCAACAAAAAACATGATCATTATAAACACTATTCTTTGAATTTTTCTCCTGATAAAATTGGCTTTGACATAGATACCTAGACGAAAAGAGACAGATTAGGTACGAGGGCGGCACTGAAAATTTCGGGAATCAAGGAAGTGACACAACATTACTATTTAAAAATATATTTATTGCTTTTCGAAGTATTCTCCGCGAAATTTGACACATTTTGCCATACGATGGAACCAATCATTGAAGCAACCATTCCATTCGGAAGTTGGGGTCTCCAAAATGGCCGTTTTGTAGGCGTCCACAGCTTCTTCAGGTGATGAAAATCTCTGTCCAAGCAATTTATTCTTTATTTTAGGGAAAGTATAGAAATCATTAGGGCTTAGGTCGGGGCTGTACGGCGGATGGTCTAATAATTCTATGTTTTCTTGCTCTAAAAACTCTTTTGTTCTGTGCGCGGTGTGAGAACTCGCATTATCGTGATGGAGGATGATGCGGCGGTTGCAGTTCTCTTTACGGAGTTCAGAAACGACCTGTGGCAAACAAATGCTAGCATACCATTCTGCATTAACCGTTCTTTGTCCCTCAAGAGGAATAGTCGTAACATGGCCGGTTTTGGAGACAAACGTGGCCACCATTTTTTTTGCAACACTCCGTGAACGAACAATTTTTGTTGGCTTTAACTAATTTTCGAACACCCAAACTCGTGACTGGTTTTTTGTTTCGGGTTCGTACGCGTATATCCAGGATTCGTCACCTGATACGATGTTGTATACAGCATTTGAGGATCCTGCTTGGAATCTTTCGAGAGTTCTGACGCACCAAGTAACGCGAGCCGCTTTTTGCTCTTCACAGAGCGAATGCGGTATCCATCGGGAAAACAACTTTTTTACACCTAATTGTTCATGCAAGATTATTTGCATTTGACTCATGCCAATGTCTAAAGTTGCCTGAATTTCGCGGTATGTCACATGTCGATCTTCCTCAATCAGCTTACGCACAGCATCAACGTTTTCTTGGGTGACTGCAGTTTTTGGACGACCTTGACGGGGATCATCACTGAGCTTGACACGTCCACGTTGAAATTCAGCAAACCAGCGATAAATTGTGGTTTTGGATGGGGTTTCATCACCAAATGCAGAAATCATCCGGTCAACACACTGTTTTTGTGTTAAACCACTTCGAAAGTCATAATAAATCATCGCTCTTGAAATTTCTCGAGTCAATTCATTTTCTCAACGACTAAACAAGTTTGACAAAACCTTGTGACAAGACCGAGAATCTTTTTTTATATAAATAAATGGTATTCGATTTTTAAAACCAAGGAGTTTTCAATTAAAAAGATTTTAATATAACAGAAACAGTGGAAATATTCCATTCCCGATACTTTTAGTGCAGCCCTCGTATACATCGTCTTGTGACCATCTTCGTAAGGAATCCTTAAAATACGCTATGAAAACACAATATCAAATCTAATATTGAAGACGCCTACGTACTTTCACTACTAGAACCATCATAAACTATGTGTGTGATTATGTCAATTTTCTTTAAGGAAGTTTTCCTCGGGGCTACCGGTACCGGGACGGTAAGTGCCTGTCTGCCTTACCTAAAACGGGAGAATCCCGGTCATGGACCCACTGGGTCAGTGAGTGGCTTGAAACGTATTAGGGAAACTGAAGTAGGTAAGCAACTAAACACCTGTTAGTAATGTGTGTGACCCAACTATTTATTGAACCTTAACTGTTACCTACTATTACTATGCAAATAATACAAGCACCGTGATAATAGAATCTATTTACTGACTTCATGCAATAAAATGTATCGTTATTGCCATTGGTGCCTGCTAACCAGACAGACTTATTAAATTTCTCAGACGCGCGAAATTTGAGTGATGCATGCTTATGGCCTGAAGGTACGAAATATAAAATGTATGCTCATAGGTACCTTAGAGCAAAGAACTAACGTTACTCTAAGGCTCATACAGGTCGCGTCATGTAAAAAGAATGCTGGCGGTTAAGCTGCGCAGTAGGCAATTTATCAGTCTATTTGGTGGTACGAGCTGGTACCTAGCAAATAACCAATATACGAAGCTGCGAGCAAAAGGCTAATTAATAATTATTTAAAACAATACGCCTAGTACTTTAGAGCGCAAGTGTACACATGCGCAAACTCAGCCCCTCTACTTTCTTCCAGCGCTCTTTTTACATGACGCGACCTATACCTACAACGTATTAAATTGAAAGTTGCCACCAATCAATATTCACAGAGCACTTATACTCCGCGAAAGAAACTTTCGTTAATATGGGATTTTCATTTAATAAACCTACGGTCCTGATTTTTTGAAGTGTTATTAGGAATGGCTATTAAATCCTGGTTTTCATCTTTGTAGCTCTGATGCTTTCGTTTCTAGGGCGATTAGAAGAAACCCATAAATAACCAGCCTTATGAGAGCCGCGCACTCTTAATCTTTACACTGGCCGAGTTCTGGACCAGAGACAATAAGTAACAACTTTAAGACGACGACGATCTATAAATAAGTAGGTATGTATAAAACGGTGGGTTGGCGAAGGCATTTCGGGGGGTGGTTTGGTTAAGTTTTTTATTTATAAGTAAGTAGGTTTTAAGTTAAGGCTCAGAATGCTGCACGCCTCTATCACGCTCGCGAGTCGCGCATTTGAACATTTTAAAAGGCATTCTACCTCTATAAAAACATAGGTTAAAAGGTATAAATCACTGCTTATATCCCTTAGACCTTCGAGTAAAATGTAGTTGCGTAGTACTTAATCAAAAATCTGAGTTGGTAGGCATCTCGACCGCGAAAAACACGAACACGTGGTCGAGTCGCCACCTTTAGTTTTTATATTATTAATTTGTTTCATAGTGGTGGCATTTATTCTGTGGTGGTGGTAAGGTCTCGACCACTAGGTAGCAACAGTCAGGAAAAAAGTGTTACAAAACTGTAAAGTTTTTTAATAGGAACCTACTTAACGAAATAAAACAAAATAAAATACATAGGTATTATTAAGATATCTTTTTTTTTTAAGTTTATAATGATGTACTTAATACTAATAAAGTGTAATTTCTTAAAAATAATCAACAGTTTAATAAAATAAAATAGCATTCGATTTGACTGATTATGACCTAAAACATACATAGGTACACTTTTCTAATAAAAACGAAATAAATAAAAAAACAACAAAAATATACCAGATACCTAGTATCATTAGACTATGACCTAAAATATTAAAAATCCCATTACACTAACATACTTTGTAATTGTCCAAGGGGTCATTCAAGTCATCATGATGGACAACTTGTACTTGAAAAAACCCTGACAGCGCGAAAAAAAAGGATTTTCCATAAAAATTGCAATTACGCAAGTCTTTGGTCGGCTGGACCCGCTCGGGATGGGCATCCCGACTGCCACGGGCCCCCGCGGGATCACTCAACCCAGTCACATTTTGAATAGGTCGACTGGACCCAATTCAAATTCATTATTAGTACAGCCACGGAGTAAAGTCGAATCTATTAGTTTTATTTTTATGATATAGATACCAATATTATTCAATTAGGTATTTACACTTACACACACTTATTCACTAACACTAAAACAAATAATACCAAAATTAAGTGCACGAGCACCGCTAATTTCAAGGTCAAGCAAACGGGCCTTTTTACGGATTACCTGCTCGGGTCAGCCAATCATAGCAATCATACAAATGTCATAAAATCCATCGAACTTACATGTGTCTCATATAGGTTTAAAGATATTTATTCTCATATAAGACATTACATCACTTCCATGAGAACACTGCTATAATATTATTAGGTAGTTCATTGTCGCAAGATGCAAAAAAAATTAATAATAATAATAATATAGATTTTGATTGAGAATAAACGTTTAAACATAATTGAATTGCGTTTTATTATATTTTGACTAACCAATTTTGGGCTCGACTGTATCCACTGGTTAACTTGGTTTTAAAACAATAGATGTTTTTTTTAAAGTTTGAATATGGGGGTCCATTTAACCAATAAAATATGCGGTCAATTGGACTCACTGGTCCATCGGCGGGCGGGTCCAGCTGAACGAAGACTCTTACGCACGACAAATGTATGGAGCAGAGCAGCCGATTTTTTTTTTCACGATTTCCGCATTGATTTCAACCACGCCGCGCAGCGAGCCTATTAATTCGCCAGTAAAGCACCTCTATAAAAGCCGCTTTTGTTGTAGGTTGTGTAGGTTGGAAGTTGAAGAAAAAAAATTGGTTCAATATCTTATAGAAACGTTATTATTTTGGTTTAAGTACACAACTTTTTCCTACGACGCGACTGTACTTTGTATTGTGGTCGAGTTACCCAGCGACGGTGATAATTTATCATTGTCGCTGGAGTTACCTACCACTATAATAAAATGATATATACTTACTTAGGTACTAAGTAAAATGTGGCGACTCAACCACGTGGTCGAGTTTTTCGCGGTCGAGATGCCAACCAACTCAAAAATTCACAGTCGGTGAAATTAAGTAGGTACCTAATTACTAAAAATAACATTTACAGTTCAGAAAAGCAACTTCTCTCATAATGATCTTAACATCTTAAAAAATGGTCTAATGCGCGAACGCGATAGCGCGCGTGGTGATCTTGGGCTAAAAGTAGGTACAGATAAATAATACCTAGCAGGCAATCAGTAGGTAGGTAGTACCTACTTACCTAAGTATTTTTTAAATACAGGTTAGTAGGTAACTCTTGCTATTGGCCGTTACATTAAGGTACCTATTATATTAAGGTATATGGCTACAGCAGCTTCACCGGATGTCAATCAAATCGTCACTGGAAGCGGTTGCCGTCACCGACCTAAGTAAAATGATAACAGTTCGATTTTATTAGTGAGCTCGTGTATATCGGCGTGACGGCCCTCGCCCATGCGTTTTCCACAGCGCTCAACCGGCGGCGCCTGCGGAGGGCGGTCGTCTGACACCGCCTACTTCGTCTGGTACAGGCGTCACCAGTCTCGTGTCCCGCGAACCTCACTCATTTCGAGCGGTCTGATCGTACTCGCATCCCGACAAAGTACACAATAAACGCCCTTCAGGTATCCCTTCATTCACCTCGTGGAGAGTCACAATAGATATGATAATAAATTATGCGACGGCAATGAAGGTGGTGCTCGAAAAAATTATGTTTAAAAATTTTGTTCGTAGGTAGATATTTACGATCCCAGCCAAAATGAAGGATAAATTTTGCATAAGCACATAGGTATTAGATTCAGTACCAAAGAAAAATAAAAAATAAAGAAATATTTTTCAATGAGGTGCGGATGCGTGCGCTCGGTCGCCGAGAGCGAGCCCACTGAACAGTACTGAACACACGGCTCGATCCAGACCGGCTGCATTGCCGCTTGCCGCCCGCCACCGCCAGCCACCGTCGACGCCCTCACTACGTCACGTTTTGATGATTCATATTTTTTTATCGTGATAGGCAGGTAGTACCTAGGTCGTTCTCTCGTAGATTTTTAATCATCTTACCGGCCAGTGCTGAATCTGGCAAATAAAGTAGGTAGGTACCTATGCGACGACGAATTTTTGAGATAGCATCCGGTACATCTCCTGGATGCTGTCTCAAAAATTCGGCGGGTGCCTGAATAAAATCGGTTATACCATGAATCTAGAAAAAAAGTCGGACAGATTCTCGCTAACAACATACTGTGTCACTCGAGAGTCGGCCAGCTTACTGTACGTACAGGCCGGCACGCATAGGGTTACCATCTGACAGGCATTTGCCGCATTTGACAGGCATTTTACGGTTTAGACAGGCGTGCGGCCGGCACTAAGCAGAGACAGGCATTTTTGATTTCCGCGTTACCGCGGTATTCACGCAGAACGGTTACAGTACACCTAAAGTATTTTTTACAATAGACAGGCATTTTTTTGAAAAATCAGGCATTTTGTACGTCCTGAACAGGCATCCTCCCTTACACAGATGGTAACCCTAGGCACGCACGCATTCACACATGAGTCAGCCATTACGCGGGCAAACGCAACACAGTCGGCACGGCTACGCTGCGAAAAAATCAGAATGTGTTGTGTGGTAAGGTGGTGTAAAAACCGTAGTGACCAAAAGAAAAAAAACAGGTATCACGTTTCATAGGTACCTAAATGAATAATTCAGTCAGTTAGTTCCCGATTTTATACATTAAAACCAATATTCATGCGACAGAACAAAATAATTCGTCAGAATACCAGTGTTGCCAATATTCATTTGTGCAAATTACCCGAAATATATGGGTGTTCTGGCACTTCTGCCTACCCCTTCGGGGAACAGACATGATGATATGACCTGAAATAATGGGACTTTTTAAATTAATTCTATAGTTATAATTAAAAAAAACCGGCCAAGTGTGAGTCGGACTCGCGCACCGAGGGTTCCGTAACAAAAAAATATCGGGTTTCAGTTCGGGATTAGAAATTCACTGCAAACAAGATAACATTACGCGATATTCACAGGCGGTCACCCATTCAAGTACATTTTGCCACCATTACCCTTTTAAAATAGTACGGTATTTACTGCCTACATGACGCAAAAACCGCTGAACGGATTTTGATGAGATTTTTACAGTTTGATACTTAGGGTTATGGGTATGGGTATACTATAAGGTCATACTCCAACTTAAAATCTAAGCCATGTTTCATCTAATTCCGATGGGTAGAACCGGAGATACAGCTTGACCTCTTGATACTTTTTTTATTTAGAGCTTCCATACTTTAGGGGGGTAATTTAAAATGGTTGCCTTATTGTAGTTCAAGTGGACGAAATTGCGGCCAAAATCTAGTTTCAATAAACTTGTCTGCCGACCTGTATTTGTCTAGATAATACAAGGTATTTTTTTAGGAACTATGGCAACCCTAAATTCATTCACACATAGATAGCCGCCGCCATTACGGTGACACAGTGTTGTCTTTGCGGGAGTTCCGTCCGACTTTTTTTCTAGGTTCATGGGTTATACCTACGGGTAGGTAGGTACAGCGACGATGATAATATGTCATTGTCGCTGAGTAGGTAAGTAAAGTACCTACCTACCTACCGTCAAACCGTCCACCAATTTTGCCAGTGTTATATATTTTGCCCGCTAAGCCAATTTTAAGCTCAATCGCAAAATTAAAAATTATAATTTATAAGTTTGCGTGTTTTTAAATAAATAGGTAGGTAGGTACTTAAGTAATTAGTAAGTATAGTACCTAGTTTCTTACATTATATTTCTTACAACACTGGAGGTGGGGATGGTTTTTGTCTTTGACTTCACTCAGTTGCTTGTCCAACAGGGCTAGCATGCGCACCGCGAGAAAATTTTGTCGTGTCTTTATGTCGTGCGAAAACGAGACAAACTTATACAGATTCGTAGCCTTGTCCTGTTTTTAAGAATCGAGAAAATTTTCTCGCGGTGCGCATGCTAGCCCTGCAGAACTCGGAATCTAAGTGCACACGCCCAGTCAGTCTTTTGGCGGGCCAATTTAGCCTCAGTTTTCTGGTTAGGTAGGTATATGCTGCTGTATTGTTGCGAAGACAAAGACGACTTTTTCTAGTCGCATCGCATGGTATAGAAATGGGTTTCTAGCAGCGACGGTGATAATGGAATGGACGGGCCCAGCGCTTGCGAATCGATCAAAATTAACAAGACAACACAATCAAGCATACCAAGCTAAAAGTATGCATATTACGTTTGCCGGAAAATAGAGATAGCGAATCTAATTACTGCATTACAAAAAGAGAACACATGTACATTTGTATTAGAATTTTGTATTGTCGTATCGTACGGCTCGCATGTTGCAAAGGCAGAGTATGACTGAAGCGAGTGGAGAGCCGGCCCTCAACATAATATAGTCTTCAAAATCCGTGCGCTTATTTCCCGTCCATTCATCGTATCATTGTCGCTGGTTTCTAGAATGTTTTTCTTATGCATTCTATGTTGTAAGTAGGTAGGTACCTAGATTACATCGAGAATAATGAAGATGGGCAAAAATAGCCGCATAGGGTCATTTCGCCTGTTTGCGACCACTTAACTGAATTCTCTGATTGATTGGATTGAATGATCAATAAATCCTAATCTAATGATGCTTTTTACAATGCATTTTTATACGTCAACGTGACACATTCTAGATTAATTTCGTTAAATGCTTTTTATGCCTCATCTATAAAAAAAAATTATAATCCTCTTAAATCCAAAAATAGGGCAAAATTACCCGACCTTAACTGACGACCAGCATACCAATTTCAGACCGTCATATTTGCTATTGAATTATGAACCTTATTGTGTGATGAATAAAGTACATTTATATATAAAAAAATGTAAGTGAAACAAGTTATTACCTACACAAAATATTCAAATTTTAATATAAATACTGTCAAAATATATTATTAAAACAAAGCAGAAACATAGGAACTAATTATTTATGTTTTTTGAATGAAGTACATTTATATATAAAAAAATGTAAGTGAAACAAGTTATTACCTACACAAAATATTCAAATTTTAATATAAATACTGTCAAAATATATTATTAAAACAAAGCAGAAACATAGGAACTAATTATTTATGTTTTTTGTCTTCTCTTTCCATTTTTCTTTTCTTTTTATTTTTCTTCTTTTATCATGTTTTTTTTTCATTAGTATCTCGCTTACCGAAGTATCTGCCTTATAATCGTAGTTGCGGCCACCTAAAATGACACTGGCCGTTAATTGGCTTCGAAAAACCTAGTTTTCGGCCACCTAAAATACGTAACTTAACTTGCTGTATTTTTCAGTATTATTACAAATTTGGTGGCCGGAATCTGGACATAAGACTTCAACTTAAACATCTTATCTATTTCATATTCAACTTTTGTGCTTAGGGGTAAGGTGTAACAAGGACATGCATTAAATTCTAACATATAATTATCTAGATTGCGACCACATGGCCGGATTATAGGGCACGTCAAAAATCAAATTACGATTGACGTTAACCTAGAAATGACAATAGATAATAGCTTGCATGATACGTTCACGGAAGATTTAAGAAGTCCTATAAACACTGATATTTTGATCAATTGTGAAAATGGTCGCAAACTGGGGGTGGCCAGCGAACCGGCGAAACCACCCTATGTTGTGGCTCCTGGTTGTCAATTTTGCCCTTCCAAAACAGGGTAAGTAGGTAGGTGGTACCTACTTACCTACTAGGCAGTTTCAGAACCTTTCAATACAATAGGCTAGATGACTGATGTTTATATTGTTGAAACCAATAGCTTTGATGAAGAATTTAAGTAAATATAGTATGCTTATTGAAAAAATAATTTAAATCGGTCAATAATGTTCTGATTTATGAGCGTTTAAAGTTTTTGGTAGAGCAAACTCTGTCCCTTTCCCACAAAACAAAAAATGACGGCACGCCTTACTTGTCACAATAGAATTTATATGGCGTACTGAGAAATGACGTCACGATTTGCTGTTTCTTCTCTCTGTCTAGCATGATATTAAAATGCTTATAAGTTGCTTATTTTTGATCAGATTTTCATTTTGTTTTCATTAATCAGCTATATTTATGAGCCACATTTCAATAGGACAATAAAAAAATACCAGTCATCTAGCCTATTGTAGTGGTTCATAAGATTCGCTTTTGAGCGGAAATTATTTGTCGTTTCGTGACGGGCTCAGCATCGCACGGTTGTGCATAAACAATACTTTTGTTGTGCATCATATACATACATACGTTGTGTATTCAAATTTCACTCAACAGTCGGTTGGCGCGCAGGCACGGATATATCGAAAAGTACTTATTTTCGCGGCGCGACCTAGTTATGAACAGTATAGGTGTAAAGAAATGGTTTTATTTGTAAATTAATAAATTGTGCATATTGTAAAAGTAATTGCAGCGAATTAAACTCTATGGATTTGTAAATTTTAACCCTGTTATTCCTATTTATATTGGAATAATAATTTAGTAGCGACTTCATAAGAAAAAAATGTTTTGGGCAGGGCCCTACCAGTAGTAAATCAAAGGCTTAGGCACTATTTAAATATTAACTTAGGTACTTATTTTGGTGTTTTATTTTACAGAAATATCGATAATGCTACGTTATTTAAAGTGATAAGGACATTGAACAGATTTTAGAGGGTTTCGGGCATGAATGTAGTAGTACTTGTACTTTTGTAGATCTTGCTCGCTTTGGCTTCACCACACAATCCATACCGATCTACATAATATTCTAACTCTGATAGTGAGTCAAGTATTCCTTTGAGTGACTCGTGACAGAAGAAACCGAAGTTTAGTAGCAAAGAAGTCCCGACTGAAACACCTTTGCCAATAAACCGAGCGAAGAGTCCCGCCGATTATTTCGAAGAATATAGGTATTGCACATTTTTTTGCAAAAATTTACCAACCGTTTACACTGGCTTCTAATCAATACTACTATACTCATGATCAAAAACGGTGGTACAGAATTTAAACCAGATTGCCCACCTGGACAATTATGAGATTTTTTTGGCATTCAAGGCCCGTCACTACACAAATGTGCGACTACACAATTGTGACTTTAAAAGCGTTGGCGCTTGGCACACTACAATACAATTGTTTGGATGTGAATTTTCCAAGATGGCGGCCGGAAAATGGAAAACTGAACTCGAATTGGTCATCTTCGGGTCACTTTTACTATGCATGTATTTTTATTAAATTTGGCTCAGTTTTGGCGCTCTGAAAGGGCTAAGAAGACAGGCTATGTTTTTTTTGGTGTATTTAATTATGTATTAAGGTATAGGTATTATGTTCGTGAGTTCCTACGTGGCCTCCTGTTATAAAAATTGAAAAAACTTTTGAGATTCTTTTACATGCAGTTTGGTTTAGAAAGAAAACATTTATTTTCTGAATAATAACTCATTATAAGCCTTGAATTCAAGAATACAAGAGAAGAAGACTAGATGGACATAGGGTTACCTACCTACCAATGTTACCATCTGTGTAGGAGAGGATGCCTATCCCGGACGTATAAAAATGCCTGATTCTTCAGAAATAAAAGATTTTTGGTAAGCATATTTTTCTAACACCTAAATAGGAATATAACTCTCCAAAGATGGGAAAAAGAAAAGATGAAAATATTTAAAGGGTTAAGTATATTTCTTTTAGCAATTAGGGTTAGCATTGTGTCAGTTTTCGGCCTTTTAGCGCAAACATCGATATTAAGTTAAGAAAAAAAAATTGAATGCTGATATATATTGCATTTACATATTTATGGTTTGATAGATTAAACATTGTAGTTTCTGTTTATACAACTGATAGGTACAGAGAGTACGAGTTTTTTTGTGTAAAAAAGCGAAAAAACGGCTTATATGCTAGTTTTCGGCCACATATTTTAGTATTCGGCCTAAGATTTTTAGTTTTCGGCCTCTTAAATAACTAAAATATACTTAAAAACCAATGTATTTAAGTAGTTAATGAGCTTGAAAATCCCTCAGCAGACCGAACCAACTTTATCAAAAAAGTTAAATAAAATTAATAAACTTTATAAATACATACAAAATTATTCTGTTCTACCGCATTTTATTTCATAAATGGTGTAGGCCGAAAACTGAACTATATTTTTATTAATCGTTCTAGTTTTCGGCCCTCTACTTAGGTTGACCATAGTAGATAATACATATAATCATATCACTAAACTTTGACGGCCGAAAATTAAAGTTAGATCTTTCGTAATGGTTACCAATCACAACTGAAGAGTAGTTCCGTAGGTAAGCAACGCAAGCAATAAAAGCGACAAAAACACATTTAGCTAGGTATAGGATTTTGGTTTTCGAAAACTAAATACTATTTGAAGAAATGTCCGAGTTGCTTTTCGGCCACCAAAGTTATAGTGTTTCATAATCAAATACGCCAAATTAACGTAATAGAAATGTATTAATAGACCATTATTTTATCTGATTAAATGCATATCATATCATCAATATGTGCATATAATAACAGCAAAAAACATAATTCGAATGATGACGCGCACCGCTATTTTTTCTGTTACACACGAGGTGACAGCTCTTGAAACGGCGTCTAACTGAACAAATTATTAAAAACTCCTTGTCAGGGCTGACCAGACCAAAACATTTTCAGGCATTTGGCAAACATTATTGAATGAATTGAACATCTTTACTCAAAAAAGTTTTTATTTTGTCGCTATTATCTTTAAAATGGCGCAACTCTATCTCAAAAGGCCGAATACTAAAGGCGGCCGGCAAACTAACGCACTTACCCTAGTTGGTGAAATAAATTAAACGACAGAGACATGTGTACAGTAGACCTACAATTTATAAAATAAAATTATTACTCTAGACTCTAGATTGATTGACTCTAGAATGATTGCTCTTTCTTCTAGAGGCTTCCAGGAAGAAAATAGGGCAGTACGTATGTATGGAGAATCGCTCACCACATTCCCTCTTAAGATCTCCAAATTGAATTGCTATCTCCGATTAAAATGAAATATTTTCATAAACAAATATTCTAGCGCCATCTCTCGGCAATCGTTTACTGGCCCATCCACCCTTAAATATCCAACAACCTAAGAACCTACTATATTAATTTTATACGAGAACAAACGTGGGGTGCGAAAGATCGGGTTAGACCTTAGATTAAGTGGAGAATCGCTCACCACATTCCCTCTTAAGATCTCCAAATTGAATTGCTATCTCCGATTGAAATGAAATATTTTCAAAAACAAATATTCTAGCGCCATCTCTCGGCAATCGTTTACTGGCCCATCCACCCTTAAATATCCAACAACCTACCTACCTACCTAGTACCTACTTAGGTAGGTAGGTACCTAGTACCTACTTTATTAATTTTATACGAGAACAAACGTGGGGTGCGAAAGATCGGGTTAGACCTTAGATTAAGAGAACAGTAAACATAGGTAAATAATATAGGTACCTACGTAAATATCTCTGTAATATATTTGAGAGCTATGGCTATAGGGCGGGCTCCGATTCCTATCCAGGACAAACATTTATGTAATGGGCGGGGTATTAAGTATCTACTTAAATCTATACATATAATAAAATTGTAACGAGGCGATTACTGTACATTGAAGATATATTTAAAAATCTATTTTTTTAAGAGTGTATGAGAACAACAAAACCCAAAAATACAGTTTTTAAAATTTTTGTCTGGCTGTCTGTCTGTTCGGGATAAACTCAGAAACTACGGCGCGAATTTGAATGCAGTTTCTTGAAATATGATCTATGAAGTCCGGCGCTTCACATAGGCTATGTTTTATCAAAATCGGCCCAGGAATATAGAAGTTATGGCGCAATTTATGTAAAAATATAGAAATCTACTATAACTTGAACCCCCGAACATACCGAGCCCCTAAGGTCCGAGGATCATCTTATACTGGTTAATGTTTACCTTGAGAGTTTGCGAGTAAGGTTGAATGGATTGACATGCGATTTTCTAAAAATGTTCTGTGTTGTCATAAGCTACTTAACACCACACAGCACAGTGGGCCGGTAGGCCTCCACCTAGGTGGACCGACGACATTATAAAAGTCGTGGACAACCGGTGGATGCAAATGACAGGTTGTCGTACAGAGTAGCGGTCTAAGGGGGAGGCCTTCGTTCACCAGTCGACGTCTACGGGCTGATGATGATGGTAGTCGCCGGCAACCGGTGGATGCAAATGGCAGGTTGTCGTACAGAGTGGCGGTCTAAGGGGGAGGCCTTCGTTCACCACTGGATGTATACAGGCTGATGATGATGATGGTAGTCGCAGGCAACCGGTGGATGCAAATGGCAGGTTGTAATACAGAGTGGCGGTCTAAAGAGGAGGTCTTTGTGTTCACCAGTGGATGTCTACGGGCTATGATGATGATGATCGTATTACCTATTGCAGCACAAGGCAGAAGAAGTGATGAAATAAATGCCTGCCTAAAAAGTCAAAAAGTCGTTGCCCGTTATTAACAAATTAGATGCAATCTCACGGTTAATATGAGGACCCAAAGAAGGCAGAGTCAGGATGCGCAAGAGTTTTCCGAATTGCTGTTAAATATTTAATTGGAGAAAGTAGTTTTTTTTTTGGAATGAAAATCTTATATTGGTTTGGTGGCCATTGCTGGGCTTATCTAGGTCTATACTCGAAAGGCGAATAAGCCACTACGCAGGCCCAGTTGCGGGTTCACACAATAAACATTAACATTAAACCAAAGAGATCATTTAGTACGGGCCCGGGTTTTGAACTTGCGACCTCACGATTTGAAGTTCAGCGGTCCCGAATTGGCTACTTGGGTTATTAGGCTCTGCGGTCACATTGATGTATTGCAAATCGTGATACCTCTTGGTTGCGTGCGCGGGCCAGTTGTCGCCATTGAACCAACAAGAATATCCAATCTACCCGACCTAGAATACTGATTATCTAGAAAATACAACATAAATCTTTAGAGAGGCGCAAGTGTAAGATGGTGCGAGATACAACATTGTTATTATGCACGAAGATATCGTTACAATATGATCAGCCGAATTTAAACCCTCTTAAACGTTACTTTGTTATTTAAAGTAAAAATAAGGTCATACGCATAAAACTATGGGAGGAAGAGGCGGAAACTATCAGTTCTCGACGTGTTGTGATGTAGAAGGACATTGAAGCACATATATAAAAGGTGCCAAGCCAAGCATGCCAAGTTTCATGCTTTCTGCCGGATGGGAGCAAAATTCGAGGTGACGTATTTGTCGTAATGCACAGAGGCGCTAAGGATTTTTCGAAATTCAACGCTGGAAAAAGAAATGAAAACTTTTGTATGAAAGTCCTTTGTTTTTGAATTTAATTGTGAAAAATTTGTACTCATTTGGATAGTTAATTTAAAATAAAATATGGTGTTTTCAATATTTTTTGATAGGCATGACTTAATGGGGGATGAAACTTTGTAATGAAAAGTTCTTTGTTTTTGAAGTTAAAGCGATGAAAATTGGTATTGTAGACTTTCTAAACCAACAGTTATCTTTGAGCCAGTGTGAAACGCAAAGGGGAAGGGCTTAAATTATTTATACGTATAGATATATAAGGAAATAAAGGGAGATATAAAGGGAAAGGGAATAAAGTTGTGAAAATGGGAAGAATTATGGCAACACATTATGGCAGGCCACGCTGCTCCCGCCGCAACAAATAGCACTGTAAAAATGCTCCTAGGGTCCTATTCCTAGGTAAGTACATCACTTTCGTATATTTTTATACAAAAGAACTCACTACATGCTGGCCGCATCGTTTTTTTTGTTCATCTTTTAACTTTGCGATGTGCTGCGACCTGCGACTGCAGCATTCGCAAACCTTACGACAACCCTAATAAAAAAGGGGTGACACGATTCATGGTCATGTCCAATGACACACAATGTAGATAAAAAAATAATTTGTCCCCATTGAATGTTTGGAGTTGTCGAGCCGGGCCTTCACGCATTCATTTCATACAAAACTTTCCTACCTACTTATACTTACAGGTTATCCTTGAGCGCCCAATTAGAAACTTAGGTATTCGCCGGCTTAACCTGTCCGCACAACGCATTCGGCACGGCTTCCGTCAGGCACCGGGCCGGAGCCGTACGACCGTAACACACTGCGCACAATTAACTGGTGCGAGCGAGACGGGCGTCTCGAGAAATTTCTTACGGTGTGCGGGACCTAAATACAAAATGTATGCACGGTGCGCCTTCGGGCGAAACCGGACGGTTTTTCTTACGGGTTTTCTCGTAGTTTGCGCCCGGCCTTAAGAGTGCGCCTAATGCCAGAAAAATACATGATTTCACCCGCGCGTCATTTTGTATTCTTTATTTTAATAAACCAGATTATTTTCCAAAATTCTATTTGGTTACTCGTCTAGGACTAGACTTAGGTTTTTTCCCTACCTGTAGTATTTTTTAATCTGATCAGTAAATTATGTGTTTATAAAAATACACCATTTTCTTATTCTGGCATTGGTCGCCCCCTTAAGCTAGGCGCAAAAAAAAAGCGGGGCTATCATGTAACTTTTAGGGATCGCGATTCAAATACGAGTTGTCAAAAATTGTCACTTGTCACTGTCACTGCCAAAACTCATTTGGCCCTGCAGGGCAGGACGAAACGCCAAAAGACCGACGGATTTGCTTAACTTAAATAAGGAAATCAACGCATTCGTTCGATAACGATAGCGAGAGAAATCCCTCCGTGATACCGTGAAGCTGTGACAGTGACAAGTGACAATTTTTGTCAACTCGTATCCGAATCGCGATCCCGAACAGTTACATGATTAGCCTGCAGGTACTACGTAATATTTATGAAAGTACATAACATGCTCCTCAAAGGCAAGAAAGAGGTCCTAGTGATGTCAGGATCGGGACAATGGGTAATTTTGTGTTTGTTTCTACTACTAACTACTGGGACGAGCTAGTTGAACTCGCTGATCGACTTAAATCGTCGTGTAACCGTTTAAGTAAAGTGTTTATTGTCACAGTAGTTCAACTGTTAATTGAAAATTGTCGCCTGTTCCACAGCTGGACCCGGGTATGTCCTAAAACTGCATCCAGAACCACCGGAGGACGGGCAGCAGCGTCCTCTCAGTTAACGGTGGTAACCATTTTGCGATCCCCAAGCCGCCTGCCAAGCGTGGGGATTATGGCAACACCTTCCTTTAAGGGAGAGGCCTTCGTCCAGCAGTGGACGTCTTCTGGCTGTTGATGATGCCTGTTCCACATATCCCTACTATATTATAGGTTTTTTTCCCCCACTTTTCGCTACCTACTGGGGATGCGAATATAGAACTACAGGCACTCACACGATTTTAACTAAATGAAAATGACCGTCTTGGATTATGTACATACAACTTACTTGTATGTAACGCGATTTATCTTTGCTAGAGTCACATTAAGGTTAACTTTTAATGAGCTACCTCCAGAAAGGGGTAGCGCTATCCATGACCGCATGCAATTAACAATAGATGTTGATCAATTAATGCCATTAAGCGTAAGTGTGGCCAGCATTACAAGTCAAACCTAGGAGAGACCGGCAAATGAGTGGTTTAGTGTAATATAGTCTTTCTCTAGTACGTGTAGGGTACAAATTGCTTGCGTTTAATGTGATTTACGATTGTAGGTATATTTCGGTACCTAGTCATTTAAGTAGGGAGTGAATCATCTGTACGTAGTAATAATTGTATTTATTGTGAGGCCAAAGGCGCGATGCAACCGCGTTTATTTACTTGCATTGTAGGTAGGTAGGTACCCATAAGTCATTTCACTAATTGCAATAACAATTTAAATAAGTAGGTACTTACAATTTTTATTAGAGGTACCTACGTAAATAACGATAGTAAAATCATACCTATTTGCATCCAAGTAGCTACAAATAAGCTGTTTATTTTGTAGCTACTTGGATTTTTTATTAGTACTTACTTATTAATTATGTTTCAGTTTCCTTTGGCAGCAATATTATATGATAAGCTTGCACGTAATTAATTTATTATTATTATTATACCTAAATGTTTTGTAGGTAGTATAGGTAGATAGGTTGTCGTTGTCAGCCATAAAACGTTCACAGCTGGACGAAGGCCTCCCGCTTATAGAGGGGTGTTGCCATAATCCCCACGCTTGGCAGGCGGCTTGGGGATCGCAGAATGCTCACCACCGTTAGTAAAGAGGACGCTGCTGCCCGTCCTCCGGTGGGTCTGGTTGCAGGTCCAAGGTAGATAGGTACACCTATTTTATTATGTCTGTCGTAACACAGAAACAAAAAATACATGCGTTAAGGCCGGGTATTCCACGTTTCAAGCACATTTTTTAATGAGATCAATAATTAATCTAAAGCTGTATCAGGTAGGGTCACATTTAGCGGTGCAAAAATATGGCGGTTACGCAGATTCGTGCGTGTCAAACTTCGATTTTTGAAGATTTTCTCAGATTACTTGAATAGTATAGAAATTAATAACTTTTGACCCACAGAATGCTCTCCAAAATACTATTAACTTATAATACATATTTTTTTAATGTGACTATGTGCTGTAATTAGGACATAAAACTGAAAATGGTTTAAAAATAGACAATGAAAAAACATATATATATAAAGAGTTAATCAATCAATCACTGTTTCGGTATTTTTTTCTATCGAGGAAAGTATAATCAATCGTGTTTTCAACCTTTAAAGTTACTAAGACGGATGTTCTTCTGTAACATTTTGTATTTTTGGGCTTTAAATATAGTAATTTGACTACATAAATTTGATTTTGCGAGGGGCAAATTTGGTAAATACAAGCCTTAAGTTAAGGGACCAAAATACAACGCGCCGCGCCGCAGTAGGTACCTATTTATTTTATTTTGTAGTAAAATAACATAAGTACATAACTGCATCCGGTCGAAAAGACAATTAGAAGTAAGTAAGTACATAATGTTAAAATCGACTTCAAAGATTTTGTTAAGCACATATAATAGTTACATAATTAGTAAGATAAGCCCGATATTTAATTTTCGATAGTGATTGATCGATTCCGGCACGTCTGGTCCGCCACGGTGGAAACGCACCCTAATGATAAATACGAATCACGATTTAAAGTGATGTTTTAGAACCGTATCAAAAGTAGATGAGGAAAACAAGGTCATCCATTTATATTCTTGTCTATACTTTAACTTAACTAGTAGAGAACATCAGTTACCTACCTATCTTATCGCAGTCTGCAGAGTAAATAGGTACGGAACAATGACATTTGAAATTGTACAAACGGGAAGTTGAAAACACCACTAGACGTTTGTAGTTCAAAATTTGCAAGTTGATGGCCGCCTTTTGACCTAATTTGAACCATCAAGATACTGAAAGGGACATAATATTGCGAAAGAGGCATTGTGCGAAAGGGACGTTTTTAGTGCAGTAGACATTTTAGGAAAGGGACATTCTACGACGGAGCCCTACAGAAAACATAATATACTGCGCTGCGCCGCACACTACGCAGTCTGGGTAACGAAGGATGTCAATTGTGCACCCTCCTGTTTAGGAACTAGGGCGACCATTCTAGCGACGTTTCAATTGAGCGTGTTATCACAAGGAGTTCACTAACCCGTTAGGAGTTACGTCTCTAACTCCACTGTCCTTATTCGTCGTCGCACGCAAGTTTGCGTTAGAGTTTGAATTATGTAAGTGTCTGAGCGATCATATCGGCTTGGTCCAGAAATACTTTCAAACAAAGCACTTCGAAGTCCATTTTTAGACTGTCTAAAAACCCATTTAAGACTGACTATAAATCCAGACCGCCGCCGAATCGCTTTACCATTTCCTAAACGGTTTTATTTAGTTTGATTTGTTTTTGTTGTTGTTTTTTAGGTCAAATTTTGTAATTTTAATATTACCCCCTTCCTGTTGAAAGATTGTTCTGATATTTGGTAGGTACGCACCTTTAATTCTGATGACAAAAACAATAAACAAAAAAAAAGTGTTAAGTAAGTATACCACTTTATTTCAATTTTCTAATCAAATACAAACAACTAATTAAGTAGGTAATCACAAGGATGCTAAGGCGATTGCTTGACCAAGTCATCTTTTAGTCGAAACCGTGCTCTCTAATCTCTATGAATTGTCACCTCTAATTTGCACACGACGCCACTTTAAATTCTTTAATGCACTGCGTGCCATTAATTCTGAGGCCGAGGATCCCATGTTGCATACGTTTGATAATGCAGTCTATCATTCGACTAATACTGCATCACATACAATCACATTTAAACGGCCACAAAGGCATGGCGGTAAGGCAAGTTCGGTTTTAGTACATGTATTATTTTTGTTACTGTTTGCTGTAATTACTAAGTAGAATGTACAACCGAACTGATGAAGGTTTCTATGTTGGAAGCACGTTTGATACTGCCGACTGTGGTACCATTCGTTTTAAGGCGCTATTCCACTGCGGCGCACGCTATGCAAAGCCCACGTGAGCTGCGTAGCTGAAGCACTTTGAATGCACACATATTCTTAGTCACAACAATGTTGTAGCCACGGCCAATCTACGCAAGGATGCGCGAATTGAGACGTCACCGATACAAGCGTGGTCTGAACCCACGCAGCTCAGTGTTGCCAATCATGCTGTGCGAACATTGCACATAATCGTAATCGTGGGTCAACATTCGCATGTGCTGCTGTAGAAATAGGCGCATGTAGCTTGAATCACGCTGCTAACGTGCGTAGCCTCTGAGTGCATATACTACGCATCAAGCGCGTGTACAGCGAGGAGCGCAGCATTGAGCTGCGTGGGCGACATATCCGAGCAGGCTCTACACGACAGGACAGGACCACGAATTCGAGCGTAGCGTGGTCGTGGTTTGCATTGCAGTGGAGTGTGGACGTTTTCATATGTGATTTTTAGAAGGTTATAAAAAAATATAACCCTTCAAAAATCACTATGAAATTTTGAATGGGTAAAGTTTTTATTTTTATTTGTTGCTGAAAAAAGGAAATGACAGAGACAGCGATATTAATTTATATCTCTAACTATAATATATAAGCATTATATTATATTATATTATATCACATAGTGAAAAGCCAGCTTCTCGTATACGTTAACAAAGGTTTTTTTTGTTCTTTAAAAGTACAACAACAACAGTATATAACTTTTCTGTTACTATCAAAAAGTGGGCTAACAAAAATGTTAAACTTGTCATTGAATTTTTATCTTTTTTTTTGAGATATTTGCCGAGCGTAACGAAGTTCTGTGAGTCTACTGATACTAGGACAAGTCCGGATCACGAGAACATCATTTCTGAGTGAACCAGTATCGCTCATAGTTCGGAATAGCTACTTGACAGAGTGTATCTGTTTCTCGAGTCTACTGGGATAAATCGGGGTGGCGCGGTCACAGCTTGTAGTAGACAACTAGTTTACCGATTAAACTGAAGTTTCAGAGTCTACTTCGCTAAGTCTTGGTTGTACGATTACGGTTTGGAGTGTGTACGGAGTACATTAGTTTTGACATAGAGTGCGCTTTGAAGCACCGCGGTGGGAATCGGCTAACTATTGCTGTAATTTGCATTGAATAAATAACGTTACATTTAACTTTGCTATTTTCACTATAACTTAAGTAGTGTCTCAACAGGGACGCTAGTCGCTACAGAGTGAAAACTAGTAGAGTGCACTGAAGTGGGGGAACTTACTGGGACAAATCTTGGTCGCGAGTTCACAATTCGGCATGAACAACTGTTAACTGTAACTGTAGTTGAATCTAGTCGTTCTCGTAGATAAACTGATACAAAAATGTACTCAATCTGTGGCACAATTATTTATGTGAAGGGAATTGCCATAATCCCTACGCTTGGCACGCTTTGGGGATGGCACAATGCCCACCACCGTTAACCGAGAGAACGCTGCTGCCGTCCTCCGGTGATTCTATGTGCAGTTTTAGAGATTGCGAATATTGCGATGGTAAAATACATATATATGGTCAAGAGCGGTGTTCGTCTTATGACAGTGGTGTTAGTTGATGATTATTTTTAGTTTGGTAGGTGATAAATACTTCAGAGGTGGTCCCATATACATTTTAACAAAATCGTTTCAGTGGTTTGGTTTTTAAATCAAAATTACTGGAATAAAACAAAATAATTGGAAAATATGTAGATGTCATGCAGGTAGTCGAAATTGAAGACAATTGTTTAAAAAAAACGTAGGTATTATAAGTATTTGTAATATCCACGAGTTGGTGGGAAAGCTTAGGTTACTGGTTTGTGCTATAATTGCGCGAATGGGGGTAGGCGCGGCCAAGTGGGGTGACTGCAAGTGCAGCCTAAGGGTGGGGGGTGTGGCCGGCGCGCTATTGGTCGCCCCAACTTCTATACAAAACGATTGCAAACATCACCGCATCCGATCAGACTTATTTAATTAATTTCAATACCTATTTGATTAATTTGAAATGTGTTTACTCTACAACCTTATAGGGGGTTACTCGTAACGGTAGTACTAAGCCGAAAGGAGGTTACTGGTCTCGTAATTGTGTTTCTTTTACTATGAACGTGTCATTTACATTCGGCGAAATGTAAGGAACGACTGTTGTTTTTTCAACGTGACCTTGTTTGTACTTATATATTATATTAATCTTTGACTTAATAAAACATACGGGTGATTGAAGATAGCATCCGGAGGACATGTTTTTATAAAAACTTAGTGCTATCTGTTACGTGTCATCAGAGTGCCTACTGTGGGATGTTTTTTTAATTATTATATTCCTTATTTATTATTAATTAGTTGGTAGGTATATTGAGTATTTATATAAATATTAATTTCCTTTTTTCTTCAGGCACATAATGTACCTATTAATATCGATTTACCGTTTTTTTTAAACTAGATTATGATTGATGGACATTGCCCTTTTTTCTTCTTCAAGCAACTTAAATTGCCTATGGCTATGCGAATTTATTTTCACTAGTTAAATAATGATCGGTGGTAATTTTTCACACATCGCCATCTAACCCCAAGCTAAGCAAAGCTTCTAATATGGAAACCAGATATTTCACCGTATGCCCCAGCAGGCTAGTCAATAACGTAATGACACAAAAAATTGCAAACATTGCAAACGCGCATGTATCTACGATTTTTTATCTGTTGTTAGCCATGAGAGTAGTTTGCCCAAGTTTGCAACCCTGAAAATCCTGTGCTACTTCCGTAATGCTCGAGAATATGCGAAATTTACTTGCGGTACTTACTTGTTTATATATATTTTTCAAATTATCTGCCTTAGAGAATCGTTTCAGGTTTTTAAATTATTTTAGTGTGTTAGGCATAACATAATTTTTTTTATCTACACCACAATATTATAAAGAAGAATTATTTGTATTTTTGTATGTTTGTAACGGATAAACTCATAAACAACTGGACCGATTTAAAAAATTCTTTCACCATTAGAATGCTACATTATCCCCGAGTAACATAAGCTATATTTATTTCTAGAAAAAATTAGGGATCCCTACTAAAACTTCAATAATGTAATCCAAGGTGTAAATCTTAGAAAATTATAAATTCAATACAATAACACTTTATTGACACCATACAATGGTAATTACAAACTTAATACATTACAGATAAGCACAAAAGGCTGCGATCTCTCCCAGACAACCCTCGGCTGAAAAGAAAAAGTTAAAATGTGAAATAGTTATTTTTAAAAATATCTACCTGCTTATGTCCTGCATAAAGATACATTTGATCATGATACTCTACGTTTAATAAATAAATGTCCACCGTGCGAAACCGGGCCGGGCCGCTAGTATCTTATATAAGTACGGAACATTAAAAAGGAGGTAAGTAATATTAACTACAGTAAAGAATAGAGAAAGTCAACTCGATTTATTTCTTGGGATGATAGTTTATTAAAGACTAGAGGTCGCCCGCGACTTCGTCCGCGTATTGAAGAAATTTGGCCCACTCCCAAAATTCACCACTTTAAACACCGACTCTATCGACCCCCCCCCCCCTCCCTTCCCTTCCTTTGAATGAACTACCCACATATAAATTTTCGTCACTATAACTTCAAAAACAAAGAACTTTCCATACAACATTCCACTCCTCTTTCCCCCCCTTAAATCGACCCTGTCAAAAAAAAAAAAACTATATTTTTTATTTTAAATTAACTATCCAAATCCAAATTATCGTGACTAAAAGTCCAAAAACAAAGGTCTTTCTTACAAACTAACTCCCAAACCTTGAGGAAGTCGAATTTCGAAAAATCCTTTCTTAGTACACCCCTCCGCATCGAGAAGAATATACCCTCCAAATTTCAAGTCTGTACGACCAGCGGTTTGGGCTGTGCGTTGTCTGTCAGTCAGTCACTCAGGACAGAGCCTTTTATTATATTAGATAGGACGAGGCTGCCCTATCCTACATTACACGTGCCGCCGCCACACGTCCATCCACGCCTTTTCTCGTTTCGACAGTAAGGGTGTTCGCCAGCCCTACTATATAATTGATATTAAGAGGGAATCCGGTGTGCGATACGCGGGTGGTGGACAACGGGAATAATCACGTTTATTTTACAGGTAAACCACTAACTACTATACAGACTACCCTTCCTACATCATGTAACGCACCCTTCCCTCATGTAATGTAAGGTATAAAGGTAGATATGAATTATGAGCATGACACAAAGAGCTGTTCATTTGCCGTGAGCGCTTCACGGTGGTATTGTCAAGAAGGGATATTCACGTTTGAGCACCCATGAATATAGCACGTAGCTAGCATATTTAAAATAGCACTATGCCTTAAGTTTTATGATGACTAAAAGGCACGCGTACTAGGGCAGATGGCCGATGCAATATAGCACGTATACAATATAGCACGTAGCTAGCATATTCAAAATAGCACTATGCCTAAGTTTTATGATGACTAAAAGGCACGCGTACTAGGGCAGATGGCCGATGTTTGATATACTAAAAATAACAGGCTATTACTAAGAGGACCTTCATACAACTTTTTTTATACACTTTTTCAGTCAGTGGGCGTGGCCACCTGTTCGCTTACCGGCTTTCTCTTATTACACCTCCGATTCAATGTTAATAATGTGGCGCTGGTACTTTACTACTCACCGTCTACACGATTACGAATTACACCTTGGTAAACAGTATAGTCCGCTTTAGTTAGTAAAAAAAATTCGTTTTCAACAGACTTCTAAAAAGGTGGTTCGAAAATGCGACTGCTTTTATGTTTGTCACGCGATTACTCCGCCAATGAAGAATGTTCATGTCTGTTTGTTACAGTATAGCTTATATATGTATACAATTACACTAGTTTTTGTTTTATTCAAAAAGACCCTGAAACTCCCGTAAATATCAAGTGTCGCACGGGGGCGCACGGCTACAGTGTGACGTCACTCAATGCTCCGATCGCTCTCATAGGGCTCTCTATGCCGACCGCTAAGTAGGTATTCTGTGCTGTGTTAATATACACATAACTGGATTTTATTTTGATTATTCGTGCATTATTTTATCACTTGCATTCATAGTGTGTATTCAATTAATTAATTAAACAGTACAGTATATTGGATAAATACCGTTTTTATTGTTATTTGGAATAGGTTTACATTTGACCACACCTTGCTGATTCTAAGTAGGTAATATACGGTCTAGGATGGAACACGCTTACGTAGAAGGCACCTATTTACAGTAGGTATTTGATAATAGTTTTGATTAAAATATTATCAATTATTATACTTTTCGGGGAACACTGACTCTGTACCTACATGGTAGCCTCACAGCGTCAAAGTGAACATCGCGACAATATACTAAAGTGCCCCCAAAGCCTGGAGTTCGAAACTATTGTCAAACGATACCTTATATAGAGATAACACAATATAATAATACACTTATTTATAATAGGCGTGTGGCCTAATGTTTAATTTATGACAAATAACAGGCTTAGTGATGATAACTAAATACATTACACATACTGAAAGAATAAATTGTATTGGCTAACAAATCTCTGAGATATGAGCGTTTAAAGTTTTAGGTGGGGATAGAGAGGGGATGCTCTATCCCTTTCTCGCAAAGCACGTGTTAGTATAGCATTTGTATGCCACGCCTGAGGCTTGACGTCATAGCTCAGTATAGCGCGCTCTCTGTCTAGCTTGAAATTAAAATAATTAGAACTTATTTATTTTTGAATTATTTAAAATGTTGTTTTCGTTGATAGGCTCTATTGATCATCAGCTTTTTTATGAGGTAATAAAATTTTTGTAGTCATCATGCCTATTATTATATTTCAAATACTGAATTAAACACGGATGTATAATTAAACGGATTGTATGATTAAAAATTCCCTTCTTCCAAATACTAAATGCTGCGAGCTAAAAAACGTAGTGATGGATATAGTTCAGTTCTTATCTTTCGAAAGCATTATCTAATAATTATTAAGTGCTGTTAAACATTTAAAGTGTTGCCAGTGGAAGTGCAGGTTGAAAAGCGAAAACATATTATGTATAGTTATTCTGTAATTTGATTGATTCGACTGAAAAGATTGAAATCGTACATAAGTTAGGAACTAAACACATTACAAAGACTAATATGAAAACATGGTCTTACTTAACTGAATGTTATCGACGAACAAATCGTTTAAAGCTGGTACCTCATAACATACCTATTGTCATTATTTAAACCCCACTTTTTTCGTGACTGCTTAATCTGACAGACCCCAACCCCCCCTATTAAGTACAACACGCAAAAAGTAACCACACGAAAAATGAACAATCCAGAAAAACTAGGCCAAACAACTTTTTTAAACATTACTTTTTGCTTGCCTCCTTGCAATAACTGTGTCAAGCTGGTACTCGATGAGGTAGGGTTGCCTACAGTGCCCTCCCGGTCTATAAGTGATTTATAAATATTCCGTGCAGCACCGTGTATTACTAAGTAGATACGCAAATGGCGTAGGACGAATGCCACATGCTTAATTTTGAAGTCTTGCTAACCTAAAGGTGTGTTAACAATGCATAATAACATGGAAACAAAAACATTACAATAATCCAATGGCAATTATGAGTTGTGCGCCCCTTCAGCAGCTGCCATCGCCGCATACGGCAGGAATCCCTTGTTTCGCTTTACAGGGGACCCTTTATTTCAAGCCTTCCCATCCCTAAAATCTAATACGGGCGAATACAGTTTTAAATGTATGTCGATGTTTAAAGGCGATCAGTTTAAGAGGGAATCCAGTCCGCGATTCTTCATACAAATATATTAGCAGGGGGGGTGTCACTCCGCAGTTTAGGTATGTTGGGCCGGCGCTCCGTCCAGATGGACAATGCAAGGCAGAAGTCAGTCGCCGCCCGCACGCTAGCCTCGTCGCACGTAACTAAGCATACGTGATAGAAAGAGAGCGGTATATCTAGGTGAATATAGCGAGCGGTATCCAGCGCTGTGCGAGTTGAATTGCTACTTTATTGCCTAGTAGATAGAGTCCTTATTTATTTCAATTCCTTTGCGGAGTTAACTTTCTGTACGTAGTAGTACTATTATTTATTCTGTTGTATTAGGTAGGTGCTCTATCTTTTTCCTGGATAATGCCTCTAGAGAAATCTTTTTTTATAAAGTCTAGGTCTACTGTAGACATGTCTCTGTAATTAACTTTTTTTCAGCAAATAATTGCTAAGGAAAATATAACCCTCCAAAAATCACTATGAAGCTGTAGAGCCATTCTCTAGGACGAAAATAGTCAATACATTTGTATGGCGAATAGCGGACTGGATTTTCTAAGTTGATAAGATAGCAAAATTGATAATCACGTGGTCATTATTACTTGGACACTATCCAAAATGTCAACGGAAAATAATAATTATTGTATGTACCAAATTTTTGAATCCTGTCTTTTGAATACATAATTGAAGAAAATAATCTTTGTCTAAACATATTATCGTGGGGTCTTTTGACGGCAGTATTATTAATTATGGGGGTGGGTTACCATTATCATCAACGGTATTCCCTAGACTAGCCTTGACTTAGTCCGGACTTTGTAACTAAAAGACTAAAAACTGACTCCGAAACATATATCAACTTATCAACGCAATTTCATCATCTAAAATGTCCTGACGTAAAATATTCGGACATTTGCTACTTTACAGTTGCGCCATAAGCAAGCATTTTTTTTTTAACTGGATATACATACCTACTTATAATAGGCTAGATGACTGGTTTTTTTATTGTCCTATTAAAATGTGGCCCATTAATATAGCTGATTCATGAAAAAAATATGAAAATCTGATCAAAAATAAGCAACTTATAAGCATTTTAATATCATGCTAGACAGAGAGGCAAAACAGCAAATCGTGACGACACTTTTCAGTACGCCATATAAATGCTATTCTGACAAGTAAGGCGTGACATAATTTTTTGTTTTGTGGGAAAGGGACAGAGTTGTCTCTAACAAAAACTTTAAACGCTTATTTATATCAGAACATTAATAACCGATTTAAATATTTTTTTCAATAACCATACTATATTTACTTAAATTCTTCATCAAAGCTATTGGTTTCAACGATATAAACATCAGTCAACTACCCTATTGAAAAAAATCGCCGTATCCCGTACCGTATCCATATTATTATTCCATGCTCGCGTATGACAAACATTGCTATCTTGTTACCTACCTAGTTTAAATATGAGTTAGTACGTCGTATGTACCTTTACATATTAACCAGAATGCTAACACATACATACCACTGGATTTCTAACGGTCATGGCCCGTAACAAACAACATCCTTTACAGTTTATCTCAAAAACATATAAACGTATCCATTGAATTTATGCAGGGGAAGATATGCGAAATAATTTCGAACGACCCTACAAATACGACCCTTGTGAATGTGTATGAATTAATCAGTTCTCATCTCCTACTTAACCGATTTCAAAAAAGGAGTTTTTTTTTGTATTGTCATGTATTTCTCCGTCAATTGTGGAACGATTTTGATAACTCTTTTTTTATTTGAATGGGATACTTCCGAGGTGGTCAGTTGAGTTTTTTTTTAAAGAGTTTCTTGTAATCAGTACGTAATCTAAAGAAACTTTCGAACAAAAAGTAGGCATGTGCTATGTATATAGTACATTAAGATGATATGCCTATAGAAAACAACGAAAATTGCAGTTTACCTTTACGCCCGATTGTTGTCCTATTATTTATTCGAACTAAAACATTAGGCTTGGCATTGGCAGTGTCCAGGCTCTCCGATTATTTACGTTCCGTAACGTTTTGACCTGGGTATGTCCTAAAACTGCACCCAGAACCCCCGGAGGACGGGCAGCAGCGTCCTCTTGGTTAACGGTGGATCTGCGATCCCCAAGCCGCCTGTCAAGCGTGGGTATTATGGCAACCCCTCCCTATATTAATGGGGAGGCTTTCGTCCAGCAGTGGACGTCTTCGGGCTGATGAGTGAACGTTTAACCCGAATGTAGAAGACACTAACTGTAATTTAGGAGTACCTAATACATGGTTTAGTGACGATAAGCTGGTCTGCCAGACCAGCATTCAGCTAAGCATTAGAAGCTATGAAGCCTCTTGTAATCCAATCATATCAGAGCAAGCTTAGTGACTTCTTACTGCATAAATAGTGGTTAAGGCCCCGCTATCCTGTGTTTCCAGCACATTTTTTACTGCGATCAATCATTAGTCTAAAGCTGAATGAGATGGGTGCATATTCAGCGGAGCAAAAATATGGCAGTTACGCAGATTCGTGCGCCAAGCTTAGATTTATGAGGTTATTCGGGTTTTTCTTAGATTACTCGAAAAATATCGATATTAATAATTTTTCAACCATAGAAAGTTCTCCAAAATGTGCTGTAATTAGGACATATAGGGTGACATACCCAAACGTCGGCACCGCACCTATTATCAGCACCTTGGCGAAAAAGTTAAAAATATAAATTACTGTTTATGGTGCTTACATTTCCAAGTGAAAAACGGCCAGTTTGAATCAGCGGTGGTAAGTTCGTACTTCAATTTAACACTATTTGTAGAGTTTCTGACGGTTGTAATGAAATCGTAGTTTTTAAATGATTTTTTGCTTTATATATATGATAGATATATATATCCTACTCTAAAAAGAGTCCTATCTTTTTAGAGTAGGATATTTTAAGTTTTCCGATAATTTATTGCGAAAACAGCGGATGCCACCAACTAGGTACCAATTTTTTAGTTTTTAGTAATTTATCAGCACTCCGGCATATTATAAATTATAATCACAATAGTATGGCTGATATAATTTGTTTTTTTTTTTAAATATAAAATACCAATTAGAAGTTGGACAACTTCTTAATATTCCTCTGTAACATAAATTGACTACATAACATTGATTTTTCGAGGGGCAACATTGGAATATATATAAAGAACCCTTAAATGAGAGAAATGCAGTAGCAGACCCGGCTTTTTCATCTATAAAATACCTACAAAACAAAAACTTTGTTCGGTTAATGTATCTATGTTTTGTATGAAGTCGTACTGGCAAAGCTGCCAGTGAGAAGTAATTGAATATTAAATAATCCTATCCTATCATAAAATATTGTATTATTAAGTGCATTATTTTACGTCACTTGTGGTTTATTCCAGAACTGCATTCATAAATTTTCAGTTAACCCGCCCTAAATTAGAATCTTAGAACTTTCACGATTTCGCGAAAAATCAGAGAAAGAAAACAAATAACAGTTATTTTTTTTGGAATCATTAATTTTTTTGGTAAAAAAAAGTCAAGAAGGTTTAGCGGAATTTTACTTTACGATTAATTCCCGGCGTATGTACATAAACCGGAGGCGTAAGTAATACAAAACTGCTCAATATTTTTTTTATTTGCTGGCCATTACGTAATACAACGAATTCTACATTTGAATACCAATCTACCATTTTTGTATTTTATGTAAAACTCCGGCGTCATCGGGTGCTTCCGTGAAATTAAATAATTGAATACGTACCTAGCTAATTTCACGAGTTGTCTCCGACGGAGAGGAGGTTCAATCTCTAAAGCGACGTCAGGCCTTTGGAAAGCACATTAACTCTGACACTAGGCTAGCCACTCAGCTTATACGAACTGACTTATTGTGCTAACAAATTAGCATAATATGATTAGTTCTTACGTCAATGATTATGATGATAAAATATGTAAAATTTTGCATAATGAGGATCATTAACCTATTATTGAGAAGTATGCAGATTTGTTAGACGACATTGTAATTGTAACTATCAGGTTTACCCGTGGTACTACTGGTGGTAAGACTGGTAGTATCACACGACGAATATACAGCAGAAGATAAATTCAGTGTGACATTACACAGCGCAGGCGCAGCGCATTATCGGTACAGAGCGTCCAACCAAGTGAGCTAGCGGTAACTAGGTATATGAGCCCGTTGATTTTTCAAAGCTCCATAGGTAGAAGAGTTAAAACCAGGCTCTAATGTAACAGAACCAAGTCTAATAATGTCACTGAAAATCATAATGAATTCGAGATTCTTCCAAATTGACTAGCTAATAGCAGGGTGTCACTCCGCAGTTTAGGTATGTTCGGCCGGCGCTCCGTCCGGGTGGACATTGCAAGGCTGAAGTCAGTGGCCGCCCGCACGCTAGACTCGTCGCACGTAACTAAGCATACGTGAACGTGATAGAAAGAGAGCGGTATATCTAGGTGAGTATAGCGAGCGGTATCCAGCGCTGTGCGAGTTGAATTGCTACTTTATTGCCTAGTAGATAGTCATTATTTATTTCAATTCTTTTGCGGAGTGAACTATCTGTACGTAGTACTATTATTTATTCTGCGCTAATAGTATGGAACTCGTTAGGCAGGATACTTAGCCAGATGCGGTAATGGCACATGGAGTTAGTCTTGGACTGACTTGTGGCCACGGGATGGAAAGTGCAGTCGCTTAGACTCCTCGTCTACGGTCGTTGGATGACCTGGGGCCGTACCATGAGCGCTTATAGCGGGACCGAATACGCTCAGCTGCCGACGCTGCGCGACTGTGTATTTTATCGCCCCGCAAAAAGGTTCGCGGTCGCGAGGTCGGCAGCTGAACCTATTCGGTCCCGCTATAAGCAGTTCACGGTACGGCCCCTGGACAAGATTGGCGAAAGAGGGAGGAGGCTTGAAGCCCTGCAGTGGGCTGAATAAGATGTCAAAGCTGATGACGAGTGTGTACTTGGCATTTCAGTTAAAGGTTGATTGTTTCGAAAGGGTCGTAGGTATTAAGGGGGCTAAACGGGAGCTGCAGGCCGGCAGGTAGTCCTGACTGGAAGTAAAACGCGGGACTTCACCGTGTTTTTACAGTTTCACTGAATATACATTTATTATTATGTCACTTGGTACTTTGGTTAAAAGTTTCAACTCCTTATATCAGAATTTTCGTAGGTCAATTAGTTTTAGACATTCTTATATACTTATCAAAATTTATCACATTTTTTTTAAATCGCTCTTTTTACCTGATTACTGATGCATGGTGCACTTCGACGACGTCACAATGCATTTCTCCCTCTAATACTGGTTTTTGAAGCGGAACTTGAAAACGCTGTACCTTCGTCATTGATAATAAAGCCGTCAAGTGCGAGTCTTCTTGCGACTCAGACAACGGGGGTTCCATACTACCACAAGCACTAGGTAATCCGCGATAATATCTAACGAATATTCTGTGAAAATGTCAACCAGCTACTTAGTACGGTTGGCGAGATATAGGTAAAGATCTTCGGACGTACGGATGGGCAGATAGACACGGTAGGCGACTAGGGTATAGTTGGATTCTCTTTAGGCACGCAACCCTAAAAAGGGCCACTTTCCACTTTCGGTCAATTCGCCAACTGCGAAACCTTTACAATAAAATATGTGGTGAAAACTCAGACCTATATAATAGGCTATTATATAGAAAACCAGCGAGACGTCACTCGCGGCGGAGTTTTAGTAGTGTAGAGCGCCATCTAGTATTTTTTTGGGAACTAAAGAAACGAACAATAAAGGTTTAACTAACTATTCAAGTTTGGCTTGAGAAACGATGATATCTCTATATTATTATCAATTTTTAGATTTTTCCCATAATTTGTGATTAGTGACCTTGCTTCTTGCCAAATTTTAGGATAACGGGAATACCCTATGAATTTTGATTTAGTTCACTCTAAAAAACTCACAAAAATGGCCGTAATTTGTTATTGCGTTGACGTAGAAGCTTGATAACGGGAAGTACCCTATGAATTTTGATTTAGTTCACTCTAAAAAACTCACAAAAATGGCCGTAATTTGTTATTGCGTTGACGTAGAAGCTTGATTTTTTACAGCTCCAAGGGACAGTGGATTTACGTATTTGATATTAATTTCAACTTGATACCTCCACGCATTCCAGAGAAAAAGGGTTTTGACAGACAGACAGACGGACAGACGGACAACGGAGTGATCCTATAAGGGTTCCTTTTTAATTTTTGTGGTACCGAACCCTAAAAAGCACCTGAAGTCAGTTCTTTACCAGTGGTCAGTCGTTTCAGAATTTATTTCCATATAAAAGGTTACATGTTAATCAACATTTAACAGAGTCCATGCGTTGTTGGTTATTGGTGAATATTTACACTGAGAAAGCAATAGCATCTCAGGATACAGAGTATGAACGTGTGTGGTATGAACGTTCGAAACCCGGTCGCCGCAATAAAAAGGGATGCCCTTTCGACAGATTTTGAAATGCAGCTACGCCGTTTGGAAGGTTGGACATATCTTCAGTGGGTGCTTTAAAATGGCATGGATGCCGTTCCGGACAGATTTTAGCATGCAGACATTGAACTAATATCTAAAGAGTCACAATCACAATCTCTAATTGAAAACAGTCAAAAACCGTCAGAGTGCCGTTGTACATACCTATACGTGAATTATATAGTTCACAATTGTGCGAATTTAGACGTGTATAGTGTTCAATGACTGCTTGAGCGCTTGTGTCTTATCGTAGATTGAGTCGTTCAAAAAGTTGGTGCACTGCATAGCGTGCACCGAGTTTAGGCGCGGACATTTTTTTTGCACGTTTGTAGACTCTATATTAGCTCAATGCATGCAGACAAAGATTCCGAATGATTTCCGATGCGCCATCGCGTAATAAAACAACGTTTGAAAATGACTCCCGTGCCGTCATGTTTACGAGTTGCGCCGGAGTGCGCAAGAAGATAGCACCTTTATGGGAGCAAAAGAGATGGCTCGCTTAGTGGTCGCACATTGATTCGGCACGGCACCCGACAGGCGCCGGACCGACCGAAACACACTGCGCAGAATTAACTGGTGCGAGCGAGACGGGCGCCTTGAGAAATTTCTTACGGTGTGCGGGACCTAGTACAAAATGTAGGCACGGAGCGCCTTCGGGCGAAACCGGACGGCTTTTCTTACGGTTTTTCTCGTCGTATGCGCCCGGCCTTAGTGAGCGCAGACAGGCGAGACAGTCCCCGGGGCCGTTTTCACCGGGCCATTTGAGGGCGCGATATGCATGACATACCTATCTCCCATCCTTATAATATAATATCTTTGCATGCAGACGTTTGGACGTATTGTGAATACCGACCTCAAAATTAATGGTCGTCCGCTAAATGACGTTGTTAAAAAATTGGAGCCTTTTTATAAAGACTATCTTTTAGGTTAATTTGTATTTTTTAAAGTTCTAGTAATTTATCGAATAGAGAAACTTCCTCAATGAAAAAAAAATCTGTTAATAATACAAAGAAGGAAAGTTATAAGAAAAAGAGAGTTATTGTACTAAAAACTAAATATAATCGAGACCTTTATTTAAAATTCAAGGTTATTATCTTTCAATGATTATGAATAATTTTAGTGTTTTTGTTAATTTTACAAAAATGTCTGTTTGTTAAAACCTTTCAAAACAAGGTCATGTGATTTCATTTATGTATTTTTTTTTTAATCTGTAGCCAAAGACAGTGCCGGTATACTTGAACTAAGTAGGTACGGGGGGGATACCTGTCCCACGGAAATTTCTAGGTATGAAGAGTTTTACTCGTTCTTGTAAAGTTGTGATGAGATTACCCGAGCTAATACGTTATAAATAATACTGATCCCATGTGGTATCTTTTCATGGGATCGAACCGGAATAGGGAACACCCAGTAGTCGGCCCTGCTCCAGTAGTCGGCCTTTACAGATATTATTTCCATATAAATAGTGTTGGCATTTGTTTACACCTCAATAATATCATCTGCAGGGCTAGCATGCGCACCGCGAGAAAATTTTGTCGTGTCTTTATGTCGTGCGAAAACGAGACAAACTTATACAGATTCGTAGCCTTGTCCTGTTTTTAAGAATCGAGAAAATTTTGTCGAGTTGCGCATGCTAGCCCTGATGATCGAATCCCTGTCCTCTTATTGGTAAGTATGCACATTTATGGAGCAATAGCAAGTCAGGTTGAAGAGCTATACTCGTTTATTTGCACTGCCGCCAGCCACACGCTTATACTTGTAGCCATTGCAATTTTTTTTCGTAAGGAAACTTATTCGAGTTTTCGGTGTTTTTCTTTGAATTTATCGTAATTTGTTGTGAATTGTTATATTATGCAACTTAAGAATGTTTAATTAGTGATAATTTAAGCTTCAAAACCATTTTATTCGTTTATTTAATTTAAATTTCGGTGGCCGACTACTGGGTTTCGAATTTCTGAGGTAGATCCACTACTCGGCCATATGTGGCCGACAACTGGTTTTTTCGACATTTTCTTAGATTTGGTTGAAATTAACTTAGCGAATAGTTATGGTTTTGCAAATTACGTTAGCCATTAATTTACAGCACAGAAAGTTTATTTCACCATAAGTCGGCCGCATTGAATGTAAGTAGATGTGCAGGGCTGAGAAATGGGTCTTTAAATCCAGCAGTCAGCCTTTAGTTCTTCTGTTGCATAAAATTGAATCTTAACACCATTTAATAAGGATCGAGCCTTTGAGTGGTTCTCTGAGAAGGACAAAAAAAAACTATTGACATTATTCGCTAGGGACATTTATAAAATATATTTATAAATAAAATGTATGCCAAAAAACGTGCAATACTGAAGAGGCTGACTATTGGGTAGGATAAGGCCGACTTGTCGAAAAATGTGGCCGACTACTGGTAAAAAGTGCCATTTTTTTTTGTTATTTTATGTTTTTTTAATACAATTATTATGTATTATTGATTTTGTTAGAAAGTTTAACAAATAATCTTTCTGCCAATAACATGTTGTGTAATCTATATTGTTGAATATTTGAACTACAGCCAAAGAAAGTTTTGATTCATGAAGGCCGACTACTGGGTAATTTACCCTGCACCAATTGCCAACCTGGCGACCATGTTTTATCTTACTAATACCTAATAGGGATTTTGGATGGTTTTTGCTTACATATTAAAATATAAATAACATTTCAAACAATGTCTTGCTATTTATTTATTAGGTTAGGATTATAATTAACTAATGTAATCAAACACAGCTTCTGAAAGTTTAATTTGCGTTAAATTGGGTGAACAACCCTGCATATAGGAACCCTAGAAAATAAGTCCCAAAGTAAGATAATAGGTACTACAAAAAACGTTAACGATCCTCATTAACGAGCAACGAAATATATGAATTATGACTGGATTACACGAGGCTTCGTAGCTAATGCTTCGTGTTAATGCTTAGTACTAACACCTTTCGTGGATACGTACTAGGTAATAGGTACCTTACTAGTAAGTGACAGTGCAAGTGAATAGATCCCGATCCTATTTACTAAGCGACTAGTGTCTAACCTATTACTAATGAGAAGTACGAAGCCCGTGTAGTCTATGCATTAGAAAATATAAATATACATAGGTTCATAATTATAATATGTACCTAGGTATCTATGTAATAAAATTATAGCTAGGCGTATAACCTATTTCAGATAGTTAATAATGTGTAACGGATCCACAACTCAGTCGTCCTTTATTTTAATCTAAACCGGACGGCCGAGTCAAAAAAAGCAGCTGTTCTGTTAGCAGTTCACCCTGTTTTGCCGGGGCCTCTGTCGCCGGTCATTCTCGGAATCGATGGAAAACTTTTAAACACAATCGACTCAGCAGGTTCACTCACTCTACCATAAAGATTTAGCTTACAAAGCACTTGTTATAGTAAGGACTTATAACCTCGTTTTAATACAATATTAGAGGCACAGATAGGTATATACCTAATAGTCACAATTATATTAATCTACATAGCAGCCTATCAGCGCTTGTGTAGACATCATAACCTTGAAACCGTACCGCCTAAATAGCTAGCTAGCTATGCATAGGTGGGGCGCCAACTTCGGTAGGATTATTATTATCATTGGTTTGGTTGAAATTTCAATTTCAATGAACTAACCTATAATCTGCTTACTGGGACGGGTACGTGGTAGGTTAGGTAATATACAAAAATAGCCAAATGATTAGTTGGCATCTATAAATTTACACACTTGAAAAATCACTCTTATTACATTTGGTGTGGACTGTGTGGAGGTATGTGTAGGTGATGTACCTAGGTAAAAATGTGCACGAAAAAATACCTAACGAAAGAGCGTCGTGGAAGAAGTTTACCTAATGACTTTCCAACAATTATGATTTAGAAATGAACATTAAGTATACTCCTACACAAGTAAGTGCCTACCTACCTACTTACATAGCAATACTCAGATAAATTGTGGAATTATAGTAATGGTTTGTCGCTTACCTATCTTCATAGGTGGGTGTGGCGTCGCCAGAAGCACCTTGGGACAAGTCACCGTCCATTTTAAAATGTTTTATGGTCTTTAGAACAGGAATTCGGTCCTCAAACGGCAATTACGGTACGGAACAATCGGCACACGGAATAAACCGGTGCACGCGTACAACGTTGACTTTGCGAAGTGGCTTACTATCCCGCGCGGCGTAGCCTGAGCGAATGGATGGGATGCCGGCCGGTCGGTGCCGCGTTGTTCACCCGTAGATAGAGCCGAGAGTGAGTACATACAAGCGGTGAGCGGGCGGAGCGCGGTGTGCGCGCGGGGCCCGGCGTGCAGCAGCGCAACGACAGACGCTCGCGGGGTGGCGGCGGCGGGCAGGGGCGCAGCGAAGTGCGGGTGGCTTGCGCCTCGCGGAGTCGCGGTTCCATTTTTACCTACTAACTATTCATACCGCTGTGGCGCGCGTCGTCACGGCAACGCGCGCTCGTGTGTCGTTTCGTCGTCGGACTTGGGCCGCACATACAACAATCCGCGCGCGCGGCGGGCGCCTTCTTTCCGTCCGCCCTCCTTTCCTCTCCTCCCTTCCTATCGGTCGGTCATCGGTCCCTGCGCAACTACGCCGCAGTTGCGCACACGACACACGTGCTCCAAATCCAAATGCAAAAACAACCAGTGTTGCCACACCACTTTTGAGAAACTCCTTTATAAACGGCTTTTTCGTGCAAATATTTATACTGTCTTCTATTAAATAGTAAAATCAACATAAGAACAACTTGAATACTTATAATCGAATGCGTATACAATACACAAGTATTGGATTTTTTTATTATTGTAGGTAATTGGATCCACACTGCGAATTTATTCCGCTAGGTGGCGCATCGTCGATGCGGCCATAGTCAACTGTCAATATCAAATATATAGTTGTTTGTATGTTTCCTTACCTCACTAGGAAAAAAGGAACCCTTATAGGATCACTTCGTTGTCCGTCTGTCTATCTGTCTGTCTGCCAAGGCCCTTTATTCAGAAACGAGTGGAGGTATCAAGTTGAAATTAATATCGAATGCGTAAGTCCACGGTCCCTTAGAGATGTAAAAAATCGAAGTTTTAAGTCAAAGCAATCAGTAATTACAGCCATTTTTCTAGTGTTTTTAGTGTTTTTTAGACTCGCAAGTAAATCAATATTCATAGGGTACTTCCCATTGACCTAGAATCACGAAATATGGCAAGAAGCAAGGTCACATAACACTGGTTAAGTAAAAATCTGAAAATTGATAATTTGTAGTCATATCGTCATTTCTCAAGCCAAAACTTGCATGATAATGCCGTTCGGTTGGTTTTCGTTCTTTAGTTACCAAAAACTAAACTAGATGGCATCACAGATAAAATTGCCGTTCGGTTGGTTTTCGTTGTTTAGTTCCCAAAAACTAAACTAAATGGCGCCACAGAGAAAATTGCCGTTCGGTTGGTTTTCGTTCTTTAGTTCCCAAAAACTAAACTAGATGGCGCTACAGAGAAAATTTACGGGTGTTCAACTGTACCATATGACTAAGCAATCTATCTCTGTTTGTCTATAAATATGTTCGTTCGTCTGTTTTTGATCTATAACGACGTATATCTCGTAAATCGTAATAGGTTGCCGGTTGTTTACATAGAATAATTGTTAGATAGGTACTGTCGCGGATTTGGTACTGTCGCGGATTTCCTTTGTACTTGTGGTGGTACGAAACCCTCGTTATCCGAGTCGCAAGGAATCGAACTTGACGGCTTTATTTTTACATAATTTAATGGTTTTACTCTTATTAGACTCGGATTACCAGGGAGAATCTGCATAATACTGGTTTGCACAGCAATCCTTTGCCTTGCTAATGAAATATCTGTCCAACATAAAATGTAAACAACTATTTAACATACAAATCTTTTATAAGACCGTCGACAGCTGCATAGGTTCTTAAAACAAGGTGCAGTACCCAGTACCTATTTTTCCTTGGACTAGATTATCGATAACGCCCTTATCAAGAGCAGATTGATTTATGCAACGATTAACATGAAAACTTCATTTTGTAACATCCGGACCGCCTCTGGCTCCATCTAAGTAAAGTTTTGTCTGTGGAACCTCATTAAATAAATCAATATTGGTAGTAATTTTGACACAGTGCAAAGCTTGAGCTTGTGCTATGGGAACCAGATAGCTGATAGAATATTTATGTACTTTTTTGTACATTTTGACACAGCGACACCTAGCCCCAAACTAAGCAAAGCTTGAGCTTGTGCTATGGGAACCAGATAGCTGAAAGAGTATTTACTTATGTACTTTTTTGTAAATAGGTACTTAATTATATTATACACAAGCACAACACCCCGGAAACTGAATAAACATCTATTGTATGTTCCAAAATACGTTTATGTCTTGGTTGGGAATGTGACCACACCCTATAACTACAGCACAGCACACAAGGCAGACATACTACTAATGATTGTTCCCATAAGGCGATTGTTACGTTGTTACCTCCAAAGTTTCTGGGTATATTCCCTTACTATATTTTTGTCTATTTACTTGACATAATTGACATTCAATGTGCGCGGAAACTTAAAAAAGGCGGCGGGTGGATATGCCAGCTTCCATAGAAAAATGTTTGATGTAGTACCGAATTATTTGGGAATCTATTCCTATCTGGCATCACTGGAAATGGAAATGACAAACAATTTAAACGATCAATGAGGCTTGGGCGGTATATGACAGGCATTAAAAAAAAAACATAAAAATCCGTTAGATGGCGTTGAAGATATATGGGTCTACCTAGTCTGGTCATTACCTAGTCTGTGGTTCTGAAGATTTTGAACGAATGAAGCAAGGTCAAAGGGCCAATAAATAAAAGCTTATGTAATTCACATTAGCAGGTGTATTCACAATTCAATCGGAAAAGTTTCCATTTGGATCCAAATTCTCCGTCTCTGTCATTCGGAATGAAGAAGCCTGGGACGGATAATGTGCATCCGAACGGAAACCTTTCCGATTGAATCGTGAATACCCCTGCAATATTGTCATGATTTTTTTTGTGGTTATTGTTTGTATAACAAAGTACTTGCCCATGGTATTTCCTATGCTTTTTGCTTTTGATCTTCCACTACACAAATTAATAAGTGCGGATTAGTAATATAATATGAATGTGTTTCAATTATTAAAAATAATAGTTTAACTGAATCTGATGTTTACATCGAAAAAATAATAAAAATTGGCTGGTAATGTTCTGAAATATAAGCGTTCAAAGTATTTGGAAAGGATTTCTCTGTCCCTTTCTAGCAAACACGTGCTAGTATAGAATTTGTTTGGAATCATGTAATATTCTGACTTCATTGGCCTTCTATACAACTAAAGTGCCCTCTCTATCTAACATGAAACTAAAATGTTTATACCTTCGTTATTTGTGCACATGGTAAAATTTTATTTTCAATGATTTTTTTTTTCAGAGTCAAACAAAAAAAATGCATATTCCCTTATTGGTAGTGTGTTTGCTATTTTATCAAACAAATACGAAAAAAAACGAGTCATGTCTCGTCAGCGCCATCTATCCTTTGGCTGAAGAACTATGTTCTGACAGCTGTCGGAAGTTTTCTAAAAACTTCCCATTGACAAATGACGTAAACGTTGTCAATTGAAATCTTAGAGAATTTATGTATGATTGCTTCAGGCAGGCAGGACGCCTATATACAGTCTTGACTTCAGTAAACTGGCAGCACCATACGGCTAATGCAAAATGGCGAAACGCAAATTTTATTTTTATCACTTTACAGGGTTAGTTCTAATCAGCACCCTTATCATGGACGTTCATGATTCTGATTGCGAGCGGGCGCGAGCAGGAGGGCGCATGGCGCGAGTGGATTGGTACGAGCAGGATGGCATGCTATCGCAATCGGAATCGGGAACGTCCATGATAAGGGTGCAGTTAGCATCCTTTTAAGGGCATATTCTGTACATCAAAACAAACAACTTTTACTACAAGGCCAACATTGATATAGCGAAAAAAAAACAGCTGTTCCATACATTTAGCCCACGGTCGATGAACAGCTTGTATTGTATGGAACAGCTGATAATTTTTTCGCGTATTCAATTTTGGCCCCATAGTAAAAGTTGTTTGTTTTGATGTACAGAATCATCTTTTCCATAGAATAATTATTTACAACACATTTGCTTGAAAAATGCATATACGAAGCCTGTATACATCGTTCGATAGTTGAAAATTACGCACCATACAACTAGGCGTACGGTAAAATAGGTTACCGCAAATAGGTAAAATAGGTTATCGTTCAATACAACTAGGCGTGCGGTAACCTATATTACCGTACGCCTAGTTGTATAGCGCTGTGCGTATCCTTTACGGTATTTTTTTATTTGTATAAAAATATATAAGAATTCTACCAAGGAGTTTCACATTACGAGAATATATAAGCTGAATGATCGAACCTCCTTGGAAGCGCTTTTGCTCAATACGTTTGTCTCACTTTAATACTAAACAGAAAATGAACGAAAAGATGTAGTTCTAATTTTCACCACGCGCACGTAGCCATTTGTTAATTTGCGCCATTTCATATTTCCTCATAGGAGTATTCTGGCGTCGCACTTTGTGCATTTGCCAGTGTCAAGTAGTTAGTTGCGACTTTCCGACCGATATTTATAAACAAAATAATAAAGTTTGTTTCATTACTTTTTGTACTGTTTTCTCGCAAATGTGTTGTAAAACGTTGTACGGCACACGTGCGGAATTGGTTTTAAAGGGCTTACCATAGTCACAAGTTTGCAAAAACCAATTACGCACGTGTGCCATACAACGATTTTCAACACATTTGCGAGAAAACAGTACAAAAAGTAATGAAACAAACTTTACCTTTTTTAACAATGAAACTGGCAGAATGCAAGTAAAGCGATGCCAAGAAAAAAAAGTCACAATAATCTGTGACGTTTCTAATATGAAAATAGCGCGAACTTGAAAAAAGACCCCATGTGCATTTGATGAAAATTGGAACTAATATTTCGGTGAATTTTCTCTTTAGTTCGACAAACGTATTGAGCAAAAGTGATGCATTATTCTCGTAATGTGAAACTCATTGGTGCAGTTCTTATATAAAGGCATGTGAAATTTAACCTATACTCGTATTCATAATCAAACAGACTAAACCGACAGATTGAAATGTCACTTTTAAAAGTAATGCTGCCTGAAACCGTAGTGATGGATATTGTTAAGTTCATATCGTTCAAAACAATTATTGAATCATTATTAAGTGCCGTTAAACATTTACGGCCTTACTTCAAAAAACTTTTCAACCGTTAGTCACTGCTTAAGATGCTCTGCCATCTTCTCTCTGACGTGAAGTTGCACGTGCTAGAAAAGGACAGAGCAGTTTATGCAGTGACTAAGAGAATCGAGATTATTTTAGGTAAGGCTGTTAAAGTGCTGCCAGTGGAAGTGTAGAAAGAAAAGGGAAAATATATTGTGTTAAACAGTTGTTTTGTGAATTGCTACACGGAAATGTATTATTTTTAATGCATTATTTTCATGATTTATAACCTTGGAAAGATTGAAATCGTTCATAAGTAAGCAACTACGCCTTTTACAAAGACTTATATAAATATATCGAAGCAGTTCATTGGAGTGAAATAATTAAGTTTTTTAACATAACTTCATAAGTTTATTAAATGATTAAGTTTCTTAACATATGTTAATAAACTTAATATTTTTATCCCAGCTCTATATAAATTTTGCCAAAAAGTAGCAACACTTGAAATGTCAGTTTAGTACGTTTAATTATGAATCCGAGTATAGTTCATACACGGAAGTATGGGAAGTTGGTACCGCTAGGCCACACAAGTATGGTAAATGTCCTAAGCCTTTATTATGTAAATTAAAAATATATCGTAAAGTTTACGCACGGCGCTATACAACGGAGCGTGCGGTAAAAGAGGTACTCAGCTGAGAGTGAGAGTACCTATTTTACCGCACGCTCCGTTGTATGGTGCGTAATGTTTAACTTTCGAACAATGTATACAAGCTTCGTTAAATATTTTTTTTTACAAATGTGTTGAAAATTTATATTCCCCCTCAACTATGGGACCACTGATTTTTCCCGATTACTACTTTTTTGCGTAGCCCGTTAGAACTTAGAACCAGGTTAGAGTAAGTGTTTTTACTTTGTTGTAGACTACTAATATTATGATTTTAACGCTATCGATTTTTCCCCATTTTCATTGGAATTTGTTCAATAACCATTATGCCATTATGCACGCACACTATAACAACGACAATGGCGCAATGCGAGTGTAAGACATGGCTGTCACGCACACTATTATAATAAATTTGGCCTGTCGTTTTTCGTTCCTAAACAGTACGAGACTCTATCTAGACATATTATTTATCAAAGGATATTTGATTGACTTGGCTTGGAATGACTATGTGTAAATAACAATGACGAATGACAACTTTTATTTTATGATTTTAATAGATTTTCATATGCATACTAATTTTATTACTACGCTGCGTCTTCCGGCCATTCATAGGTGAGCCATTTTATTGTAACCGTTTAAAACAAAACTTTAAACAAATCAACTTCAATGTCTTTCAAATTAAAATTATTATTAGTATTGTTTGGAAGCACACGATGAGGCAATTAGTGTATTCTTCTTATTGTCATAATCCCCACGCTTGGCAGGCGGCTTGGGGATCGCAGAGTGTTACCACCGTTAACTTGGAGGACGCTGCTGCCCGTCCTTCGGTGGTTTTACGACATACCCAGGTCCAGAACCTGTCTACTTACATTTTAATATTTTTTAACTGTGATTGACATTACCTACTTGAATAATTTAAAAGGATTACTGTGATTAATTAAAAAAATTAATTATTTTATTCTACGTACCTCTTGTTTTTTCTGCTTCTTCAGTGTGGCAAGTTTACAATAGTTGAAAATAATTGTGGCGAATTAACTTTTTTTAAAGGACTGTGACGAGTTTACGCATATTTTATTTTTTCTGGTTGCTGTTTTAATATTATTTAAGACACTGAACTTCCTCTCCACGGTTGCGCTGGCGAATGGAAGCATGAGAAAATTTAAAATCAATAGATTTGCCCTCTAAAATCAGCAGGTTTGTACTTTTTCCAACAAAAATTCGCATTTGCTATCCAAATTCGGAATTTTCAAAAATTGGTTGAAAATCGGCCCATTTCTGTATGCATCGGTAGGACAAGCCCAAACTAGGTAGAAATACCGAAAAATCGGTAGGTTCTAAACCACTGGCACAAGTAGCAACCGGATCGCAACTTTTAGATTTTGGAAGCAAATCTTGTCCCGCGGCATTTTTAACAAGTAAACAGTTTTAGCCAGTAGCATTCAGCATCACCACTGGTATCAAGTCCGTGTTGAGCGAAATCCAGCATTGAGATTAAAACATTTTATTAATGGGAAATAGAGTTACGTTTGACCAAAAACTCACCTGATGGTAAGCGACGATGGTGTGGTCGGGAAAGAAGCACGTTAATCTAGAAGATATCTATTCACTTTCGCTTTAGAGATGCTTAGGTTACAGAAAGAAAACTAAGACTTTCTAAGAAAACAGCAAAGATGGTAAATGTTCCAGATTCTTGCAATACACAACAAAATAATAGGTATATGGAACTAAAATGTTGTTACGTATTTTAGGGATGTCTACAATATACGGAAAAAACACAGCAGTACCTGTGTTTTTTTCCTACTTCAGGCCGCGTTGCAGTTTTTTTTTTACCAAAAATGAAAAATCAGTAATTCACCACGAAACAAATCCCCACACTGATCCGCAACGAGTCACGATTCCCCGCAACTCATCAAACTGGCAACGGTGTATGTGTGTGTCTGTTGTAATCATACTAGAACACCTAATAACTTATCGCTAAGAGTGATTTACTTCAGTTCAGATGCAGACAGCGTCCTCTTGGTGAACGGTGGTGACCATTCTGCGATCCCCAAGCCGCCTGCCAAGCGTGGGGATTATGGCAACATGAAACTCTCATTAAACTCTATGAAGGGGGAGGCCTTCGTCCAGCAGTGGACGTTTTATGGCTGACGACGATATATTTCGCCGTACAGGTAAGCCTTTAAATATGTACTAGCCAAAAGACAGGTGTTTGTTGCTATTGTAATCATATTAGGTGATCTAATAATAATACGAAATTAAAAGCGCTTGCAAATCGATCAAAATTAACAAGATAACACAATCAAGCATACCTAGCTAAAACTATGCATATTACATTTGGAAAATAGAGATAGCGAATCTAATTACTGCATGACAAAAAGAGAACACATGTACACGTATTAGAAGTTTGTATTGTCGTATCGTAGGTACGGCTCGTATGTCGCAAAGACAGAGTATGACTGAAGCGAGTGGAGAGCCGGCGCTCAACATATAGTCTTCAAAATCCGTGCGCTTATTTCCCGTCCATTCATGTTATCATTGTCGCTGCCAACATTGTGAAGGATCTCTTCCTTATCTCAGAAATAAAACCGCGATGCTTGTGATTTCCTTGGATTTATTCGTATTAATGTGTTTTCACGTAACGTTTGTTCAACTGCTTGTTAGCTGCCGTTCGAATAATGAGTCAACTCCAAATGACAATTTGACGTTGACACTTTAGTTCTCCCTCGGTGTTGCCGTTACGATAAAAATAGATACAATATATTGCTAATAATCGGATGAGACATCGGATATCGGAGAGAATCAATCTAACAACTGTTATGTAGGTATGTCGATGCCAAAATGAGACAATTCTACAACGAATGACAATAGGGTCTCCCTGCAGGCCTAACATGCGCACCGCGAGAAAATGTTCTCGATTCTACAAAACAGGACAAGGCTACGAATCTGTATAAGTTTGTCTCGTTTTCGCACGACATAAAGACACGAAAAAAATTTCTCGCGGTGCGCATGTTAGCCCTGCTGGTTTCATATAACCACTTACAACGGTTGCGCTAATGTTCAAATGGTATTTAAATGCAATGTTCATTCGATATCATTTTTGTTTGGTGTGATTTTTGCTTTATCTAATTCTATTTCGGCTCACATTTCCAATATGTGTATAAGGATGAGAGAGGCTTACATTTTTTCCCCACAAATATAGGAAGCCTAAATCTGAAACGGCGGCGCGGCGAACTGCGATATTCAATCGTTTTCGAGAATAAGGTTCTGTCTCTATTTCTATATTTGTTACAGACTTTTTGACGACTGTCATGCTGTCACTGTAAGATTTTTCTCTCTTCCTTCCTGGCATCGCAATGTGTGCATTCTGCCAGTTTCTATGTTTATCTGTTTCTGTGATCTTCTTATTCAAACGTCTTAAGAGTGCGACTAATGCCAGAAAAATAACAGATTTCACCCGCGCGTCTTGCATTATTTTAGAGTCGAAAATCGCATGATACAATTGATGATGATGATGGCCTTGAGCAATTTAGGTGGGGTTTTATTAAATTATTCAAAATGTAGGCATGAAATAAAAAAAAATAACGGCTATTGTGCTAAAACATTAGTTTGGCTATGTAATTCGTAAAAAATAATGTGGTGCCGTCGCTGATAATTTAGAGCATTTGGATTAAAACAGTTCTTTTTGTTGGTAATTTGTTTTTTTTTTTTTATAAACCAGATTATTTTCCAAAATTCTATTCGGTTACTCGGCTTCTTTAGGTTTTTCCCCTACCTGTAGTATTTTTTTAATCTGAGTATTAACGTTCTTTATTATTAAACTATGTGTTTAAAAATACACCTTTTACTTACTTTTGGCATTAGTCGCCCCCTTAAGAGTCATGGAGTGCTCCACGTCGAGGGCACGCTTTCGCAAATCCGTGACCTCGACAGTGGAACCCATACTCTCTCGTAAAATTGCTCGGGATGATTTAAAGTGGTGAATTTTGGGATCGGCCAGAAATTCTTCCGTATGCGGACGAAGTCGCGGGCGACCTCTAGTATAATATATAAGCGAAAATCACTCACTGACTAAACACGAAATCCGAAAACTACTTGACGTCTGAAGCTGAAATTTGGCAGGTAAGTAGGTAGTTTATAGGTAGGAGACGTCAGCTAAGAACTGATTTTGCAACAGGGCTGAATTAAGTTTTTATACCAATTTTCATCAGTATACCCTAAATAACAAAGACCTTTCCGTATAAATATTCATCCCCCGTTTCTCGCCCTAAAATCATCCGTGTCAAAAAATATTAATAACATCATATTTTATTTTGAATGGACTATTTAGGACTACTAGACATATTTTTTTATCATATATGGGGGTAAAATGGGGGATGAAACTTTCTATGAAAGTTCTTTGTTTTTGATGTTATATTGATAAAAAAATATGTTTGGGTAGTCCATTCAAAATAAAATATGATGTTATTAATATTTTTTGACAGGGATGATTTTAGGGCGAGAAACGGGGGAACCTTTCAGCTATTTTGGCACGGAGAGGTAACAAACATACACGGAGGTAACAAACATACACACACACACACACACCGGTGTGTGGTAACAAACATACACACACACACACACACACACCGGTGTGTGTACCTCTCCGTGCCAAAATAGCTGAAAGGAATTTAGTGTAACTCAGAATGGAGATAGCTTATATCCCGAAATAACATATAGGCATTTTTATTATTATCATTTTCTTCGTTTTTCATCATCACGTGGGTGGAACTGAGGGCACAGCTAATATTACATAGATAGGTATGTGACGAATTGATAACCTCCTTTTTTTATGAAGTCGGTTTAAAATAGGTTTTTACCCCCGTGCGGATCCGGGGCGGGTCAGCTAGTATTGTTTAAAATTGGGTACTTAGGTAGGTAAAAATGGTTATATTAATTTATTCGAGTATTTCGAGTAATAAATCGATCATATCATTCTCGCTCGAGCGATATGGTTTACGATAAACCCCAATTAGCTCTATGGAATATAAGAATGCGCCTTATGTCCTTATATCAATTCAATGCACACAGCCGCCAAATTCAAGAGTGTGCACAAAACGAAAGGCGAGAGCCGCCCTTATTGTGAACGCTGAGTAGGTACAAATAAACACCATACCGTTAAAATAATACCTGGTAGGAATCTGGTAGCGGCCGCGGATGTAGGGGGCCAAAAGCCCCCTTAAAATCAAACGGAGGGGGCCGCGCCCCCTCCTTATTTACTACCGGGTAACGAAGTTTTCTCTGTGCTATCCTTCAGTGAATTCTGCAGAACCTTCACAGAGCTTTCTTAAAATGAAAAAGCTCTTGTTAGTCGTCGTCAGCCATAAAAGACCCACTGCTGGACGAAGGCCTCCCTCTTAATAAAGCGGTGTTGCCATAATCCCCACGCTTGGCAGGCGGCTTTGGGAACGCAGAATGCTCACCACCGTTAACCAAGAGGACGCTGAGTAGGTACAAATAAACACCAACTCTTGTAATTACATAAGAACAAAATGACGTAGAGATTTAATTGGCTGATAAGTTGATTGACCAAGTCATCTCTGTGTCGTCTTATAACTCCAGTTAATTGACCGGAGGAAGAAAGGGGTAACCGTTCTCCCCCAATCAACACGAGTACTGCCGCGGTCCCTGGAATCTTGGTAGGTTATGTAGTGAGAGGGCTTGTTATTTGACTGCCGATCACGCACTAGATAAGCAGATGACGTCAATAAATAAAATATTCATAGTTCGCACTTTACACGTGTGTGCTCGAGCTGAGACATAATAAAACAAAGCATAATCAAATAAGTAGTAATAGTTAGTACTATAAAATGTTGCATGTGCATACAGAGAAATTGGTAAACATGCAATGCAAAGTTCATTCATAAACATAAACCAGGCTGGTAGATAGCTTAGGAACCCTGTTTAGGAGACTGATGGTATTCATACGAAACGTTATGAGGTCGCAAATGTCATGGTGATATCAAATCTAATATCTACTATAAGAATCACTGTCCTGACTTAACGACTGACTGACTGACTGAGTTGGCTTAGGGGGGTGGTCCAAAATTTGTATGGAAAGTGATTTTTATTGAATAGTGATATTAGTGATATTAATGGTGTAGTCATGTTATTGGTATTTGGACTGACTATTTAAAACAGAAACAGTAATATTATTTTGCTAGGGTTGATCCAAAGTCGTGAATATGGGGAGAAAAAGAGAGTAATTAACCCATCGGTATGGAAGATATTTGGGAGCGGAGCGAATCCCCCCCAACTGCCTATGGCCGTGACCACGACCTTTTTTGAGAGCTGGATCCGCGCCTGACTGAAAGACGGCGTCGATGGTGGTGGCGTAGGTATGGGGTATTCCCGTTTGTACGCCAATTTCTTATTACGTAAGTATTGAGCTAGTTAGGTAGAATATCTAGATCTAAACCACTTGTTGCTCATTGAGTAAACGGTGAGTACTTAGTCAATCGCACTGGGGACCAGAGGCACCCTCGGCCTTGCTCTGTTTTGCTAAAATGGTACAATGCATTTGACGGAGCACTAGCAAAATTTTGTAACTGAAATTATCAAAGAAAAAAATAGATAAAAATAATAATATAGATTGATAATATTGTGTCCATCCTGTTTGCAGTTTTACATCTACCTGTACTATATTATTTGAAGCTTTCGAAATTAGTTCATCAATACGTTACGTCTGTAATTTATTTACATACTGTAAATAAGAGAATAAAACATTTTGGCTTAGTTGTACAGCCTTCAGCTGGGTGCTAGGTCACAAAATGATTAGGAAGAATGTTCTAAGTTTTTACGTAATGATAATTATTATACCTCAAGAGGCTCTCGCTAGGCATTTGGGTATTTAAAAAAAAAAAAATTATTAAAGGCAGTCATTGTCAGAAGGTTCTGTTCTGCAGTGCAGAGTGAGGGCTGCAGAGTCTGCAGCCCTAAACCACCGGTACTTTCGAGCCCTGCCCCGCTGCCGGCGATACCCTAAGTAGTTTTTAAGTTTTTTATAATTTGTATTTTTATATTCCTATATTGATTGTAAAAAATACAAGATATTAAATAAATATATGCATAATAATAATGTAAATTAATTGTCTATTTTATTTCTTAAACTTACATTTAAGAACGAATATAAATAATGTCATCTGTGCCGGTTTCGGCTACGGCGACCACTTCTCAGGTAAGGAGTTTCGCTCGAATAATTCTATGCTTTTACGTAAGATTACAAAGGGTAACTAGAGGTAGGTACCGTACCTCTACTTACGGTACGTTACTTCTAGACATCATCTAAATTTGCCGATTTGCTTGATAAGATTGCAATTAAACTAACTTAACCGGCATGAGCCACGCTCTTTGATGAACAGGGTTTCAAGTTTCAGCCAAGGCAAGGAACTAATCTGTCTCAGTCACCTGTTTTGCTTTGAGGTTTACTCACGCACATTAGTGTAGTAATAATATTTTTTTTATATATTTCACTAGGTTTTGGTTGGTAGCTCAACTGTAAATTTGGTGACTCGTTGGACAGCTTTTTTGACAAAAAGTTTTTTGAGTAACAGTATTCTCTGGGAAGAAAAATCCCAAAGAGGCTAACTGTGACTGGTTTTGGTGTGACTCTTTGGGAACCCACCCAAGATGCCTTACTTCGGTCTATTATTTTTTATTGCAGATTTGATAGATACCTAAATGTGAAAAAGTAACTAGGTACTTACCTCCATCCGCCATCTCTGGAATCGTTGCTGCCTTCCTTGAGTTGAGTTGCGCTAGCGCTCTGCAGATTGGGCATGTTCACTCTGAAAAAATGTTGACTACTGTAATGTACGTAAAATATATCCACTATAAAAATGGCGCCAAAAAGATGCCAAATAATGTATCTACCAAATCAGTGTGGATGTGATGATCCCAGCCAGGACCACTTTAATTTTACTAGGTAAAAATTATATAGTAAAAAAAATATACAAAAATATTATATATTTGTAGTTTTATTTTTAAAAAAAACGCCAGTTTCCTAGAAACCATAAATTCAAAATGGTCTTGCTGGGCATACTCTCTGGCAGGACCATGTTGTTCGGGGCCGAACTACTTATTGTTACTAGATAAAAATTATACTTACCATGAAACTATAGAGATTATACTTACCATGAAACTATATTTTTGTAGTATTCTTTTAAAAAAAACTGGGTTAGTTCTAATCAGTTGGGCATATTCCGTACATCAAAACAAACAACTTATAGGTACTATAGGGCCATCATTGAAACCGAAAAAAAAACAGCTGTTCCATACATTTTGCCGTAGGTCGATGAACTATTTGTATGGAACAGCTGATATTTTTTTCGCGATTTCAATGTTGGGCCGATACTAAAAGTTGTTTGTTTTGACGTACAGATTATGCTATGATAAATATTACTTGCATTGTGCATGCACCTAGCCTGTACACTAGCCAGAAAACGTCCACTGCTGGACGAAGGCCATAAACCCCACGCTTGGCAGGCGGCGTGGGGATCGCAGAATGTTCACCACCGTTCACCACCGTTAACCACGAGGACGCTGCTGCCCGTCCTCCGGTGGTTCTGGGTGCAGTTTGGGACTTACAGAGGTCCAGCCGAAGCCTGTATACTTACATCGTTCGAAAGTTGAACATTACGCACCATACAACGGAGCGAAGCGGTAAAATAGGTACTCTTAGCTAGGCATGCGGTAAAACTATTATACCGCACGCCTAATTGTATAGCACCGTGCGTATACATTTCTATAATAGTACATTATGATACAAGTGTGCTATGTTGGTAATTACACTAGAAACAAACATTTGCGGAAAATGGCGCCCAAACCAGCAATGCGCGCGCAGGTTGACATTTACTTCAGCGGCATAAGAACTCTTTGTTGGTATTACAAAAAAACTGTAAGTATTACCCGGCTATATTAAGAGTGCTTCGTATACATACGTCTAATTGCAGTCACGTACAAACTTAGCGTTATAGATCGATTGACCTCGCGTTGAGGTTCGCGACGGTCCGTACGTACGTAGGAGCTGTACGCGTATCCAATGTACGCGTGGACAGCGTATTCCGACGACGCGTAACACAAGAACGCGCTGTCCGTACGCAGCTTTAGATTACTTATGTATGTTAGTGGAGCTGTACGCGTACCTATCCAATGTACACGTGGACAGCGTATTCCGTCGACGTGTAACACGGGAACGCGCTGTCCGTACGCAGCTTTAGATTACTTATGTGTGTTAGTTAGTTAGAGTTAGTTTATACATGTACTAGTTTATTCGTCTAAGGTTACATATAAATAATCTAAGGGGTTATAATACCTGACCACATCGTCGTTTCGCATCAATGGATTTATTAGCATTTATTTGGTATTGTATAAGTACTTACTAACAGTTTATCCGATAAAAAGGCAATTAGGTTATTATCTCTTTACATACGGGAACTTCTAAGCCATTAAACAAGCAATGATAACCGAAAACAGAAATAGCGCGCCTCCCGATTATTTGACGTCAAACAAACAATCAATACAACGGCACGTGGCAACCAGTAGGTAGTCCTTGAGGAACCTTCGGCACCGGGAGCTCGTTTTCAATAATCTGTACCTAAACCATGGCTGAATATTTAACAGGGGACTTTAATGGATCGTTACAAAATAAGTTCCGTTAGTCAATTATTTGGTGTCTTTATCTACACTAATAATAGTGCAATGTAAGGAATACTTTGTGACTATATTTGTTCAGGGAATCTCCGAAGCTACCGATCTGATTTTCATAAGCGTCGCACCAATAGACAGACATACAGCCGTGGTAGCTTACAAAGCCGTGGTAGCCTTATCGGGAGACGCACAGAGGGGAGACCACTTGACTTGTAATCGTGAGGTCGCGGGTTCAAGCCCAGGCCTGTACCAATAAGCTCTTTGCAGTTTATGTTCGGATAGGTACTCATACCACTGACTTTTCGGTGAAGGGAAACATTAAAGTTTCGTCTCATATATTAAATTTAGTTAGTGTGCTACAAGAAAGTTTGTTTTTTAATTCTATCTATATCGTCGTGGGTCCACGGGAGAAAAAAAAACCCTCTAACAGTACCCACGAGTTTTGGCGGGAACACGGAAAAATCATGTCGTTGCATCCTATTATTTTCTTAAACTGGTGTTGTTCGCGAATTAATGATTAAAAATGGTGGTGTTTTATTCATCGAGTGTTGAATTACATACACGAGTGTGGGCAAGTGATATAATGTGGTGAAACATGTCTTTTCGTGTTGTTTTCAAAACTCCGTAGAAGCTCATAGCAAAGTCGCCACAACTTTACTAAGGGCATGACTTGGACTCGACTATGACTGGATTCGTGTGACTGACTGTGTTTTAATGATATATTTGACTTTAATTTAATAAAAGAAACCTCCATATTCATAAACTTGACACTGGCAGAATGCACAACGTGCGATGACAAAAACTAAGAAAAAAAACAAAAAAAGAACAGTACCCACTGGAAAGTCCACGAGGAAACACCCGACAAGACAACGCACCAAAAACAAAATGTAGTTTTTTTTGGTAAGTTTATAAATAGCTTTAATTTTTTTCTGCCTGGTTGTCAGGTGACAGGTTGTCTTAATAAACCTAACAATAATAAATAAATAAATGTCGGGGGACGATTTCACACAGCGCCATCTAGCCCCAAACTAAGCAAAGCTTGTAATATGGAAACCAGATAGAATACTTACATACTTTTTTTGTATATACGGCAAAACATATTGAAAAAGATTGATTGTGACAGACAAAGTGTGATTGTATAAAATAAACTAAAACAGTTAACTTTAAAATGACACTTACTCAAATTGACGCATTTCGCAGATCGTAAAAAAAGCTTTGGTATTCCAGTTGGAAGACCGCTCGACATCAAAGCGTGAGATCGCGAGAGGGTTCAAATCCCAGGCCCGTGCCAACGAGCTTTTCGGAGTTTATGGACGGATTTTCACACCATTGACTTCTCGGTGAAAGGAAACATCGTGAGAAAACCTGCAATATATCTGCAGAAGAAGTTCCATGGCGAACTTTGGTATCGTTTAATTAACACGTTTAATGAGTTTCGCAGAGAACTTTAATTAAGTACGTAAGATGGAACGAAGCACTGATTGCCCGTGGGCCTACTACTTACGCCTATTGGTAGTAGCAAAGAAAGTTTTATTTTTAGATGGTAGGTACTATTCATAAAATGCATTACGTGTGGAATGCTTAAGGATCGACAAGTTGACGGCTCGAACTTATCGGTGGGCGCGGCTAAAAAGCATGCTCTCTTCATCAAACAAACTGTGGGAAAGGGAGAAAGAAAGATAAATGAGCGCGTAATTTTTTTTTGTCGACCTTTGGCTGCAGTAATGTGGTTGAATAAACTCTGAGTTAATTTATTCCATCTTAAGTTATTTGAAATTTTTATGGACTAAACTATGCCGCTTGATAAATTATTTTAGAGTTTTCGTATTCCTTATGTTATTTATTTACGGGCAATGTGGCGTTAAAATTGAGCTAAAATACAAGATTTTTCCTGGCTCATAACTTTCATGTTTATTAACTTTTTACTTTCGTAATAATTTACTGTCCTAGATAATGAAGAGATTAATCGATATAATACTTAGTCTTGGACCTACAAAATTACATAGTGGAGTAGTAATACTACCGCGTTTCTATGGAGAAGTGACCAACTTGTCTACTCTTAAGTACCTGGGTATGCACCTGGATCGCCGGCTGTCATGGAAAAAACAAATCACAGCAAAGAGAGAACAACTCAACCTAAAATAGAAAGGGCTCTACTGGCTACTAGGCAGAAACTCAAAATTGTCTTTTGACAACAAACTTCTGATATACAAGACAATACTGACACCAATTTGGACATATGTTCAACTATGGGGATCTGCATGCAACTCAAACACCTCTATCATACAAAGAGCACAGAATTACATTCTGAGAAACATCAAATGCTCCGCGTGGTCCCTGAAGACTACAGAGCTGCATGAAGGACTGAAAATGAACACAGTCAAAGATGAAATAAATTGGAATGTGGAAATGGACTATTATTGATTCAAGTCAAGCCTACAAAAATTCAATTGATTACTGTAAATTCGTCATGTTCCTATTACTGCACTCTCGTCAATACTGTATATTCGGCGACTTTTCTCGATACTGCTTATTCGTCAAGCTTTCCTCAAAACTGCGTATTCGTCAAGCTGCTAACAACCCAGTATATTTGTCAAGTTCGTTTACTACACACTCGTCAAGCTTTCCTCAAAACTGCGTATTCGTCAAGCTGCTAACAACCCAGTATATTTGTCAAGTTCGTTTACTACACACTCGTCAATAATTCTGGTACTCGTCAAGCCGTTCTTTCAAATCAAAATATCAATGCAGCAATCATATTATATCATATTGCAAAGGCCATATGACATTTTGGCCTAGTGGTTTTTTCTATAAATATATAATATTATAAGTTCACGATCATTTTTTATATGAAGCAGTTCATGGTACGCCGTACGAGCCGAGCCGCGGGCCGCGGACGCCATACGGTGTAGTATCAAAATCATCCACTAATCGTTAGTTAATAATACGTGTGTAACTACACCCGTCATGCGTCTCTTATTTTAATTTTATTATTTACAAATTGTTAATGCTGCGCGTCCGCTGCGTCGGAATTGGACCTTACAGAGCATACGGAGCGTCGGCATTTATTAAATACCGAAAGATTGCGTCTATATACTGCATTCGGATTTTGCATCGGCTTTATCAACATCCGAATGGCGCGTTCGCTGCGGATGACGTCATCGGCAGAAATACCGGTATCTGGCACGGATTTGTCGATCCATTGCATGCAGTCCCATAATAATCAATACAAAGCAACAAATCCTTCTGCTCTGATGCAGACACAGTGGAGAGCTTTAGACTCCGATAACAGTTTTTTTATTCGACCCCGGCTATCTCTTGGACATTATCATAGTATTAGAATCATCTCGGAGAGTGCTGCTGTGGTGAAAGCTATACAAAATTAAGACTTTTCCTCAAAGATAAAAAAAACAATACATCAAAAACAATGACAACAAAATAGTAACATGCAGTTATGTATTACAAGGATAAGATCATTGGAGGTTCATTTTGCAGATCATATCCTAAGAAAAAATACGCGAAGCAACAAGGGGAACAAAAGTTAATTGGAAATAATAGTCCACTTAGGTACACAACAACTATGCTACGAAGTAAGCTGGTTATTTTAGTAAACTTCGTCAGCTTACTTATTATAGTTTCTATGGCTTTCACGTTTACCGCAGTCTAAATGCGACTCTCTCAGTTTATTTTATTTAACTGAATGTTCTATTTATAGATAATCTTATAAATGTTAATAATATTACGTAAATTTTCAAAATATGCAAGCTTTTCACCTTACTTTTTGGATTTGTCTGATTACTGTCTAGAGACTTTCTCGATGTCAAAATTTTATACCACTCTAAAATCGGAGGAAGGCCTTGGTATACCATATTACAGGGCAATCGCAGTTTGGGTACCATAGTCATCCAATCAGGATTATTATATAAGGAATATTATTATTATTATTATATTATGTTCGATTAGATGATACGATGATGTTTGTAGATGCGAAATAAACATTATTATTCTTATTTATTACGTGCGAGTGCGATTGTTGTTTTACGGTTGCCTTCCGAAAAATGGACAAACGCGTAGTATCGTATTTGGTTTTGTCTGGACCTATGCCCAGTCCATTATGGTTGCCGTGCTGAGAACTGAATCTCGGGACAGCTACGGCACTGAGCAAGAAAAGCGATAAATAGTAAGCTATAGATATGCCAGAAATTTCTTCGTGTGTGTTTGTGGGTAAAAGAACATTCACTTACAATTTTTTATTAGCAACCGATGGCTCTACAATCAAGGGTAAGCCGCAGTAGGAATATCCTGAAACAATAAGTATTTGAATAAGTTCCTTCGGTCCTTTATATAACAGCGGGTTTAAGGAACGTAAATTAAACCTCTTATGTATCTAATTATTCTGTAATTGAGACTCTACTCGGTACCTACTCGATGGACACTACAATCGGAGATAACGTATTTGGGCGTTTTTCTAAAAAGATGTACACGTGACTAACCGGAGTTGATTTTTGTGTTATATCAATTTTGTTGTATTTTCTTATCTTATTTGATTAAATATACTCTTAATTAAATAAAAATCATAAATATATATAACAGTAATATGAAAAACACCATGATAATTTTAATTTTCGTACAAGAGTTTGCAGGAACACGTTTCGGTTAGTCACAAATGAAATTATTACTATAAATATAACTATAGTTACATCTACCTCCAAGTACATCATTAAACTACACTATAAATCATAAACTATGAACATAGAGGTAGGAACTACCTCTATGTTCATAGTTTAGTGTTAGTAGTTTTGACTATGAAATAGTTTATTTCTAGGGCTATTCTGGGACCAATATTGAGCTCAGAATAAAATTAGACCGCAATTTTTTAGAGAATCTTTGTAGCTATCTACCTAAAAGTGTTGTGAGATGACCTTACCGTGAAGTTTGTCGATAGCACGATCTGCAGCAGACTGATCTGGGAAGTCTACGAAAGCGTAACCACCTCTTTTCACCGAAATTTCAGCCACAGTAAGGTTTTGTTCTGCAAACAGCTGCCTAACTGCCGCCTCGTCGGCTTCGATGGGCAGATTCCCGATGTAGAGCTTGTTCATCGCAGAAACAGTTTTCAGTTGCTCGCTCATTTTGAGTCGTGAAATCGACACGGTTTATCCTAAATATAATAAAATCGACAACAGTAAATTACATTCAACAATCAGTCACCGGACTTCTTTTGTCATGTGTCAGGATGATACAAATTTAAATTTCGAAGTAGACAGATCGTTTTAACGGCATGGCCATGCTCATAGACAAGAATTCACGACCATGGAGGTCTTAACAACGAGCTATGTCAAGCACAAAGAGAGCTAGTTCCTCCGAGCACAAAGTGGATAGTACCTAATCCTTTTACCTATTCAATTTATAAGTTGTACCTTGCACAACACACACAAACATAAATTTAATACTAAAGTGAAACATTCAGTATAAAGTGAATGTTTCACTATAGTACCCCAGTCCATACCTACTCCTGGTAGTACCGATAAGTCAATGGGGGATCCACGCTGCCATTTTATCCCGTTAGGTGGCGCACAGTCGATGTGTCCATAGTCAACTGTCAATCTCATACATTTTAATGGTTTTACTCTTATTAAATTTCAATATGACTTTGTGTTCTGTACCAGGATGTTCTAAACTTGGTAAAAATCTGTTCCCAAAAACCCCCACTTTGAAATACGCAAACAGCACGGAATAACAGAGTAAAACCTATTGTTTAAATCCTCTTTGTATCAGAGTTACCAACCGTTCGACAAGGTCCGCTTTTTCGAGATACTTTTCAAACGTTAATAGAGAGAGCTAGATCCTCCAAGATTTCAACCGACTTTTAAAAAGGAGGTTCTCAATTCGACTGTAGGTATGTATTTTTTTGTTTGTATGTAACTTTTTTTGTTTAGTAGGTAATATTTCAGAGGTAGTCCCAGGTAGTCCCCTATAAATTTAATCGGTTCAGTAGTTTGGTTTTTAAATCAAAATTACTAGAAAATTGCTAGAAAATATGAAGATGTCATCCAGGTATTCGAAGTTGAAGTCGGTTGTGTTTTATTTTAAAAGCGTATTATCCTCAATGATCTACTGGGAGGAACTAGCTAACTGGGTATATAATCAAAGATGATCTATGTTACAAAAGATCATTGCTTTTTCTCCTCGTTTCTATACTTCTTTGATTTGCGCAACCTTCCAAGTTGAAAAAAAATACAGTAGAAAAAAGAAGCCAAACAAAACTCGTATTCGTAACATACGCGACACTCACAACAAAGCTTTTGATTATAAGTTGATTGTCCATAGATTTTATTCGCGAATTTATGATAAAAAATGGTGGTGTGGTGTTTTATTCATTCTGTGTCGAATCAAAGTGTGGGCAAGTGATAATTATAATGTGATGAGATATGTCTTTCCGTGTTGTTTTTATAACTCCGTGAAAGCTTAAAGCGCTACAACTTTACTAGGGCATCACTTGGACTTCACTGTGACTAATTTAGGGTGACTGACTATAATTTTACGACTTATTTGACTTTAAACTATACAAACTTGAAACATACATTTTTATACCTGACACTGGCAGAATGCACAAAGTGTGATGCCAATAACGAATTACATAAAAGCAAAACGCGGTGAAACATTACATGTCTTTCCGTGTTGTTTTCTAAACTCCGTGAAAGCTATAGTAGAGCCATTTTCCTATATATATATCTCGTGAACCGTAATAGGTAATAGAGCGTGAACCGCTTACAATTTTCAACACCGGTTTTGCAAAGGTTTTTATTTATTTTTGTAAAAAGAGCTGATCACACTTAGATTATTGATACGTCTCATACTAAAGATATGACAACCAAAGGCATTGATCGAATATCTATTATAAATATTAGCTCAATCAATGCGTAAAGGCCTCCGGGCCTGGCGGCGCGGCGTCGGCGTCGAGGGGACATCAGCAAGGAAAACATGCATTTTTCAAAAGATTTATACGAGGGGAAACAGGGCAACAAGGTTTAAAGTAATTAAACTGCTTACTAAAAATTGTACTGGTTTATTCAATTTTGAGTTACAATGTTGTAGCAAAAAACAAACTTAAGGCCGGGTATTCCACGTTTCAAGCACATTTTTTAATGAGTTCAATAATTAGTCTAAAGCTGTATCAGTTAGGGTCACATTTAGCGGAGCAAAAATATGGCGGTTACGCAGATTCGTGCGTGTCAAACTTCGATTTTTGAAGATTTTCTCAGATTACTTGAAAAGTATAGAAATTAATAACTTTTGAATCTCAGCATGCTATCCAAAATACTATTAACTTATAATACATATTTTTTTAATGTGACTATGTGCTGTAATTAGGACATAAAACTGAAAAAGGGTTAAAAATAGACACTGCTTCGGTATTTTTTTCTATCGAGCGAGTTGTTACCAATCATGTTTCTAAATTCACAATTGTCTAAATAATATGTTCATCTATGATATTACACTAACTCCGTATTTTTTTTCAAATTAGAAGTATGCGAACTTATGTATCAAAAGTTGCAAAAACTCGCGAAGTTCCTAAATAAGCCCGTCTTAAACAGAACTGCAGCGCGAGTTCTATTTCCGTTCTATGTCGGTAAATTTGACGTGTCGGTATAGCAGATTTACTTAGACGAATTTGAGAATATAGGTACCAAATTTTATCGATTTAAATGTAAAATATAACGATCGTCAAGAACAGTAGGTACTCGCGCTGCTGATCTACGGCGTTATCAACTGACATCTTGAAGAGAGTACCTACTTACGTAGGTACGTTTAAATTATATAGTTGCATTGCCTAAATGCAAGGAGTCTATTCAAAAACTACCTTAATGATTTTATGCACAGACCTTTTATATAGTAGATTTTATGTAAATAAATAATAGAACAATGTAAATAAATATGATTTGCAATTATTTTAATAACAATTTATAATATACAACCATTTATCTATAATATTTATACATAATAAATCGTCACCATGGTCACTATCGTCGTATCGAACTCGTTGCTCTCCATTTCGAACATTTTCTTTTCGAGCCATAACATCACATCACATCATCAGTCGAAGACGTCCACTGCTGGATGAAGGCCTCCCCCTTAATAGAGGGGTGTTGCCATAATCCCCACGCTTGGCAGGCGGCTTGGGGATCGCAGAATGCTCACCACCGTTAACCAAGAGGACGCTGCTGCCCGTCCACAGGTGGGTCTGGTTGCAGTTTAAGGACATACCCAGATCCAGTTTTCGAAAAATAAGTATTTAAAAAATATAAGTACCTACCTATAATGAGTCACGTTTATAAAATTAGCTGCGCCTCGTGGTTTTATCCTACAGGAAACGTTTATTTTCTAGAACTAGTGTACAACTTTTCGACTTAAAATATCTATAGGCAAATAAGACTATTGAAATTTGAGTTATTCTCAACGACAAATGTTTATTTTACAAAAAATAACCCTTGACTAAAATAGATCAAAACAGGCTACAAATATGTTTCATGGTTCCTCAAACAATCCTAAAAGTTCTACCAGTACCAGTACAAAAATATACACCATGCCGCACATTTCTTAGGTACAATGTAATCAGCTTTTCTAGTTAAAACTATTTAAAAAAATTAAGCATTGTTACAATATTAAAATTTTAAGTAAAAATATTAATATTTTTAGCAAACAAATTATAAATTTACTAAATTACTTTTGCATTTTTTTACGGAATTGCCTCAAACTTTTCTTTACAAAAAAATAATCTAGGATTAGATACATAATTGTCATTTTTGGTGTTCGAGAGGCTTTAGACCGGCCGCATACTACGAGAAAACCCGATAGAAAAACCGTCCGGTTTCGCCCGAAGGCGCGTGCATACATTTTGTACTAAGTCCCGTACACCGTAACAAAGTTCTCGAGACGTCCCTCTCGCTCGCACCTGTTAATTCTGCGCAGTGTGTTTCGGTCGGTCCGGCGCCTGAAAGGTGCCGTGCCGAATCAATATGCGACCACTCTTAAGGGGATTAAATACCCGATTTATCTACTTACGTATTTACCTATTTATATTATAAGTTTTTTACATAAATCCTGTGATATAAATAACTTCTATGTGCACATTAAAAAATACAAATTGTATTGATAAAAGTGATTTTAAACGCAACCTCAGAGGCTAGAGATTTTTTAATATATTTATAATAAATTTCATACGTTATTATCATATATGTGTCGGACGCCTTTGGCGGCCTTAAAGTTTTTTCTTACTTTATTCAGCCTTTAAGATATAATATAGCAGACGTCGCGGGATTAGTCCGGCTATATAGATATACGATATATATATAGATATAGATATAGGATAGGCTGGACTGGTTTTTTTTTATTGTCCTTTTAAAATGTGGCCCATAAATATAGCTGATTAATGAATAGAAAATCTGATCAAAAATAATCAACTTATAAGCATTTTAATATCATGCTAGACAGGGAGGCGAAACAGCGAATCGTGACGTCACTTCTCAGTACGCCATATAAATTCTATTCTGACAAGTAAGGCGTGACGTCATTTTTTGTTTTGTAGGAAAGGGACAGAGTTGTCTCTAACAAAAACTTTAAACGCTCATATATCAGAACATTATTAACCGATTTAAATAATGTTTTCAATTACCATACTATATTTATTTAAATTCATCATCAAAGCTATTGGTTTCAACGATATAAACATCAGTCATCTAGCCTATTACGAAGGCGCTTCATTCAATAATGTGCGGTTGACCCACAGAAAAGCGAAGGCCCTACTTTTACTTCCTCTTCAGTGGGTTGACCGCCTTCTTAAAAAAGGCTAAATTGATTATAAAATGTATTTATAAAATAAGCAAGTTGTAGGCATTTTTATGTCATTCTCGACATCTCTGTCGCGTACTATGTCTAGGTATGACGTCAATTCTACGTACGCCATACTAATTTTATATTACCACTTTATATAATAGATCCTCATCGAAAACGCTTCAAATTACTTCTTCAGATTAAGTACAAATCGTTTTTTATTTATTTAATTGTATTCTTTTATACCATATAAAGCTTACTTACTAACTTAAACGGCTATAAAATTGTTTTTATTTCTTTATTATATCGTTTTTTTTTTAATGTGCTGTAAACTGGGGATACTTTGTGACTGCTTTCTAACTTTGGGACAACTCCACCTTTGGACAAACCATATGATGTATCATGAAATCTTATTAATTTGAACGCATTCATTGATCCTGCCCCTCCCTATTAAGGGGGAGGCCTTCGACTTGCCAAAAATATAAATAAACGGTATTTTATTGGTGTATCAGAAAGTAACCTTATGCCTAGGGAAGCTTTGGTACAGGGAAGGGTATAAATAAATATAATACAAAAATATTTTTACATACCTGCGAGGCTAAAGTGGCTCCTTTAGCCGCTACGCGGAGCGAAAGAAACCACTTCCTCCCCGCAGCGGCACGTAAAATCGTATACGAACCACGGGAGCAAGTAAAGAAGCCGAAGATCTTGAGAAACATGAGATCTGAGGTATACATGAGTGTTCTGTAGTGTATACATGAGTGTTCTGTAGTGTATACATGAGATCTGAGGTATACATGAGTGTTCTATAGTGTATACATGAGATCTGAGACATTCTTTACTTTTGCTCCGTAGGTGAGTAAATTCTACTAATAATTTTATACGCTAAAGAATGAAGGTTCTAAAACAGTATTTTATTTACTTTACATGTGAGTTGAGAAACAAAAAAATATCTTCAAAAACTTGAAAACTTGCCACAAAGTATACCTAGTTTACTTTATTTTTTTCATTTGCATTTCACATTTACAGCGTCATCTTATCCCACACTTTATAAAAAAATATTGCATCGCATTAATAAGCTAGATATATTAGTACTTACATTTTAATACATTTCTCTTGTTTATTTACTCGTCTAACTCAAAAATACTTTCTTAATTACATTATATTAACTTCCATGTTTATCAGAACATTTAGAAACGACAAGTAAGGCCTTTTTTATTTTAGCGAAGTATGTACAGACTGATTCAAACTTAATGGCGGCTGTGAAGTTCGCTGCAAGCGAGGCTTAATGATTGTACGCTCACCGCACGCCTCATGTATGCTACTGCGCAGCGTCTCGCGTCTAAGTTCACAGCCGCCATTAAGTTTGAATCGGCCTGTAGTGCTGTTTTTTCGCTGCTGGTGATGCTATTATTTTTAATTTTGTTTTCTTTTCTTTACGTCATAGGCTTTTCGAACGTTTGTGAAGGATTGCTTGGAGTTTTGTAGTCAGTGAGGTCCCCTGTCAACGTTTGCATACCCTCTTGGAGACGGAAGAGCAGGCGCGATTCTAGCGAGTATGAAGAAAATTTCCTAAAAGCAAATTAATTTATTAGTCACGTCACGCTTGAAAAATGGGCTCCGTCGCGGAATGTCCCTTTCCTAAAATGTGTACTGCACGCAAAACGTCCCTTTCACACAATGTCCCATTTTGCAAAATGTCCCTTTCGCACAATGTCCCATTTTATGCAAATGTCCCTTTCGCACAATGTCCCATTTTGCAAAATGTCCCTTTCGCACAATGTCTTTTTTTTTTCAAAATGTCAGTTTCGAACAATGTCCCTTTCGCACAATGTGCTGTGGCGTAGCAAAAGCTACAGCATAAGATAATTTGTCATCTGTTGCAGGCGTAGAGATATTTCCTTTTATTTTTGGCATCGAATTCTGTACACTGTACAGGGTTAGCTCTAATCAGTCATCCTTCTAAGGGCATATCGTGGTCAATTTTGAAGGCTTTAGTTGACAGTTCTAAACTAATTAATCAGAAATCAGAATCAGAAATATTTATTGGCCATAAATATCTACGAATGTTACAGGCAAGTCATTTTATTCAGAAAATATCCTAAGATTAGAGTTAATTTTTAATAAAGCAACGATTAAAATATTGTTGTCGCTTTTTTACTAGGCATGTTAGCAGCTCTGCACAGCAGGACAGCAATACTTTAGTTAGTTTAGTTCTGTCAACTTAAACTTTCAAAATCGACCACATTCTGTACATAAATCACAACTTTTATTATGGGGTCAAAATTGAAATCGCAAAAAAAAAACAGCTATTCCATACATTTTGCCCAAAGTCGACGAACTTTTTGTATGGAACAGCTGGTTTTTTTTCACGATTTCAGTGTTGGCCGCATAGTAAAAGTGGTTTGCTTTGATGTACAGAATATGCCCTTAAAAGGATGCTAACTGATTAGAACTAATCCATAATATCAAGTTTTAGCAATAACAAGTAGTCAAAGCGAACCAAAGTCACGTAAGCAATGATATTATATATATAAGGAGGGAGATATGTCTTATCGCGCCCTAAAATGGCCCCGTGAAGACGGCCCTAAGGACTGTCTCGCCTGTCTGCGCTCACTAAGCGAGACGCGTAGTACTATCCCTTTTGCTCTAATAAATGTGCTATCTTCTTTCGCACTCCGGCGCAACTCGTAAACATGACGGCACGGGGGTCATTTTCAAATATTGTTTTTGTTTTATTACGCGATGGCGCATCCTTCGTTATCTTTGCACGTAATTCATAACCCTCATGACCGTTATGAATTCTGACTCACCTTGCTTCTATCAGGTAATGCTTGAACGTCGTTTTGTTCCCTAGTTGTTTGTAACACATTGCCAGTTCCATTAACGAGTACGGGACAAGGAATTCATCTTCTTTTATTTTCGGTCTCAACCTGCAAAACCAAACATGTATTACATGTATAAATAGGCTGTATTTATTTATTTATTGAGATACGCCAGCAGTGAATGTATTACACATTCTTAAATTTGTAGGTACATAACACAATGATCTATATGATCACATTTGTACACAAAAAAAAACCCCTTATTTATTGGCATCGCACGTTGTGCATTCTGCCAGTGTCAAGTTTAAGAATTTTCAAGTTTTTTACTTAATTCAAGTCAAATATGTTATGAAATCACAGCAAGGCACACGAAATTATTTCACTTTTTTTTTATATGACGAATAATTTCCCGGAATAACATATAGGCAACTTTTTATCATCATTATCAGCATCGGTTTTCATCATCTCACGGATGAAACCAGGACGCAGCTAAGTTATGATATTACATTATCACCCAGAAGACATCCACTGCACGAAGGCCTCTCCCTAAATAGGGAAGGGTTGCCATAATCCCCACGCTTGGCAGGCAGTTTGGGGATCGCAGAATGCTTACCACCCTTAACCGAGAGGAAGCTGCTGCCCGTCCTCCGGTGGTTCTCGATGCAATTTTAGGACATACCCAAGTCCTTCATTATTATTTTTTGATGATAATATGTGGTTTACTCACGATATGGCTTCCCTGAGGCATCCAATCGCCTGGCGTGGGAGCTGCATGGCGGAGAGCAGGCAGCCCTGTATGAAAAGCAGGAGCGCCCTGTTGTCGCCCTCGTAGACACCCATCCAGGAGCGATCGCCATTCAGTACCTCCTCGCTGGTTTTCTCGACGACCTGCAAACATTAATCATTCTTACGCCTTGGCTACGACTACAGAAAAGCGCACCTTTACACTTAAGGATCGACAAGTTGACGGCTCGAACTCATCGGTGGGCGCGGCTAAAAAGCATGCTCTCTTCATCAAACAAACTGTGGAAAAGGGAGAAAGAAAGATAAATGAGCGCGCAAATATTTTTTTGTCGACCTTTGGCTGCAGTAATGTGGTTGAATAAACTCTGAGTTAATTTATTCCAACTTAAGTTATTTGAAATGTTTATGGACTAAACTATGCCGCTTGATAAATTATTTTAGAGTTTTCGTATTCCTTATGTTATTTATTTACGTCCAATGTGGCGTTAAAATTGAGCTAAAATACAAGATGTTTCTTGGCTCATAAATTTCATGTTTATTAACTTTTTACTTTCGTAATAATTTACAATCCGAGATAATGAAGAGATTAATCGATATAATACTGAGTCTTGGACCTACAAAATTACATAGCGTAGTAGTAATACTACCGCGTTTCTATGGAGAAGTGACCAACTTGTCCACTCTTAATGCCGCTAACGGGGCCAGTCACATTTCCGTTCTATTCACTTCTCTTTTCAGTGATTAAAACGTATCATACAATGGAAGTGTAGGTGTGTGCACATTATTTGCTCGTGTTACATTTTCTCCACATAATATTTCCGTGATATTAGAGCGTACCCCTACATATCACCTTATCAATCGACTTCAAAAAAGGAGGTTCTCAATTCGCCTGTATGTTTCTTTTCATCACACTTGCTCGTAAAGTGGATCTTATTACATCGGTTTTAGGCTCATAATCCAAGCTATTACGCACGCGTGCTTTTTACTTTACATTACGGCACTAGTGCTATAATAGGTATAACCCGGTAAAGTCAAGTTTGTACGTGACTGCAATTAGAAGTATGTATACGAAGCACTCTTAATATAGCCGGGTAATACTTACAGATTTTTGTAATACCAACAAAGAGTTCTTATGCCGCTGAAGTAAATGTCAACCTGCGCGCGCATTACTGGTTTGGGCGCCATTTTCCGCATATGTTTGTTGACGTTTTCGCTGTGTGGTTGATTATTATCAAAAAAAGTTTGTTTTACCTCGCAAGTGTGATGACAACAGTCGTATGAAACTTTTGTGCTATGTTAGTCATTACACTCTCGGCTTCCTTATCGCGCTCGCCTGCGGCTCGTGTGCATAATACCGCCTCTAGTGTAATGACCAACATAGCACACTTGTATCATAATGTATTATTATTCGCGATTTCAATGTTGGCCCCATAGTAATAGTTGTTAGTTTTCATGTACAGAATATACCCTTAATGCTTAAGGATGCTAACTGATTAGAACCAACCCATATCAGTATGATTACCCAAGCGTGGGGATTATGGCAACCCCTCCCTATCAAGGGGAGGCCTTCGTCCAGCAGTGGACGTCTTCTAGCTGACGATGATGATGATATCAGTATGATTTAGAATATAAAAATGTAACGCCCAGGAACAAACTAAAACAAAAGAAAACTTTTCTTACCTGGAGCATCTTGTTCAAGACTGGTATATTCTTCCTCATCGCTGGTAATAAGTTGCAGACGCACAGCAGTTCAAAAGCCGGTAGGACGAGCCTCTTTTTCTGGTTGTGGTATCGCGCGCAGCGTTTTATTATAAACTTCTCCATAGGGAGGGATTTTCCGGCAATTTTCACCCTGGACTTTCCTGATCCCGGAATCGTTTCGCTGTAACAATTTAGAAAATACAGTAATCGCGTTGCACGCGTGAGAGAACGTAAAATAGGCATAAGTGCAGTAGTTGTCGTTTTAGCACTCTACAGCAGAGTCCTATATACGGATGCCAGACATGGGCCCTGAGAAAAGAAGACGAACATAAACTAGCAGTATGCCAAAGGAAGATGGAAAGGAGTATGCTGGGTATAAAGATATCTGACCAAATAAATAACAAGTTAATTAGACGGAGGACCAAAGTAAGAGACATAATTGAAACTTTTTTGAATATATAACTTAAACGAGAAGAAAAATTATGACCTCCGGCAGGACTCGAACCTGTATACGAGCAGTCTCTATGGGTTTCCCCCATATGCTTTGCCAAAGGCTTGTATTTGCCAAATTTGCCCCTCGCAAAATCATATTTATTTAGTCAAATTACTATATTTAAAACCCAAAAATACTAAATGTTACAGAAGAACATCCGTCTTAGTAACCTTTGTGGATGAAAACACGATTGATTATACTTTCCTCGATAGAAAAAAAAAAACGAAACAGTGTCTATTTTTAAACGATTTTCAGTTTTATGTCCTAATTACAGCACATAGTCACATTAAAAAAATATGTATTATAAGTTAATAGTATTTTGGAGAACATGCGGTGGTTCAAAAGTTATTAACTTCTATACTTTTCAAGTAATCTGAGAAAATCTTCAAAACTCGAAGTTTGACACGCACGAGTCTGCGTAACCGCCATATTTTTGCTCCGCTAAATGTGACTCTACCTGATACAGCTTTAGACTAATGATTGATCTCATTAAAAAATGTGCTTGAAATGTGGACTAACCCGGCCTTAAGCTACAAAAAGTAAGTACCTCATCAGTCGATCTATTTCATCGCGATCAGCGTCGGTTGCGTCCTCGAGTTGCATCAGCGCGGAAGCCTTCATGTATATGTACGTCGTCCGAGACCAGCCGTTCAGGTTTATTAGGTGTTCAGCGTATTCGCTCGACGCCCGGAATTCCAGCTTTAGCCTGAAAATGTAAATCAATAAAGCTTATTGACTGAATTGTTAAGTCGGTAAAACTGCTTGACTAGGTTATTAAGTCAATTATGTTTATTAGTTGAATTGATAATAAGTCAATTAAAGTTATTGTCTGCCATTCCTGTTTATCCTCCTGCTTTGACATATATTGAGCTTTGTACATTTAAATATTATACTCTAGTTGTTAGAAAAGGACTTGATAATGGTTAACAGACTAGGTGTTTGACTTGATGTAAACTAACACTGTGGTCGAAGATGGTACACACAGATATCCTGGAATGAGAACTGGTTCTCAATTGAAATTGCCGGAACATACTTGCCGAGCTTGGCGACGTACTTTCAACCAGGACCCTGTTTTATAAAGCTACAAGTCTTGTACTTGTAGTGAAAACTGGCAACACCGCAAAAAAATATGAGCACGGCGTTTTCTAAAAATAAAAGTCATTAAGTGTACAAACTATAAGTACAAGCACTTGTATATAGGATAAAGACTAACCATCTACCTGTAACCGGTAGCTTGTAGTTACTGGTACAAGAAGCTAGTACAATAGGCTAGATTACTGCTGTTTTTTTATTGTCCTTTTAAAATGAGGCCCATAGATATAGCTGATTAATGAAAAGAAAATGAAAATCTGATCAAAAATAAGCAACTTATAAGCATTTTAATATCATGCTAGACAGAGAGGCGAAACAGCAAACCGTGACGTCAATTCTCCGTACGCCATATCAATTCTATTCTGACAAGGCGTGACGTCATTTTTTGTTTTGTTTTTTTGGGGAAAGGGACAGAGTTGTCTCTACCAAAAACTTTAAACGCTTATATATCAGCACATTAATAACCGATAAATAATATTTTTTCAATAAACATACTATATTTACTTAAATTCTTCATCAAAGCTATTGGTTTCAACGATTTAAACATCAGTCATCTACCTTATTGTAAGCTTGTACTTGTAGCTTTATAAAACAGAGCCCAGCTAGCAAGTATATTAGGTACTAAGACGATAGCGTCCTTTGCTATGTTTTCCTCACGATATTCTACTTCACTGGCAGTTGGGATTTGAACTTACGTCCTGGCGTGCGAACCGAATGGATTAACCTCTAAGCAATCATCGCTAAAAATCTTATATAGCAGCCAGTGTTTTTTATGTAGGTAACTGAAAGTACCTTACAAACGGACATTTTGGTAGAATATTTCACTTACGCGCTTATCCACATGAGCTCCCAGTAGCATAGCTGTCGAAACTCATGAAATTCTTTTGAGCCTATCTGGCTAGTCGTTTTGTATATGTTGATAGCATCACTTATGTTTCCTTGCATGAACTCGAATCGGCCTTTGAGGGCCATGAACCACATGCTTCCCTGAAATATCTGGATAAAAGAGCAAGTTATTGTATATAAACCGACTTCAAAGGGCAATAAATACTCAATTTCGTATACTTGGATGATATATTTATTCCAGTTACTTTCATTCATAAACCAAACTACTGATTGCATGGATTAGGTTTATCTTTGATATTTCCACAAGCCAATGAATGACAAAATAGATTGGACTACACCTATTGTACTCTATTTTTTGTGTTTTTTTTAAAGTTTTTATAAAATTTAGTTTGGGGGGACCAATCTGAAAGTATAAACTTTCAAATAACTTTATAAACAAATTTTCCAAATCGGTTTATAAGAATATGTGTTATAGAGACAGTACTGAGGTAACAAACATTAAACAAATACAACCGAATTGAGAAACTTCTTTATTGGAGAAATTTTTGTAGTTATGTAAGCGCATTTATACGACTTTTTATTTAATTTTTGTAAAATTTCATTAACATTATCACACACACACACACACACATGAGCCTAAAGACGTCCACTGCTGGACGAAGGCCTCTCCCCTTATTAGGGATGGGTTGCCATAATCCCCACGCTTGGCAGGCGGCTTGGGGATCGCAGAATGCTCACCACCGTTAACCGAGGACGCTGCTGCCCGTCCACAGGTGGTTCTGGATGCAGTTTTAGGAAATACCCAGGTCTACCAAAAAATAATCACCATGCAATTAATACAACTAGAAACACCATTATTTGTAAGATATGGTCCCGTAAAAACAAATCAAATGAGCCCAAGCTCGACAGATCTTCTAGTAATCGTTGAAGAGTTCCACTACCCAAATCTCCGCACCCTCCTCACAAGTGTTGAAGTGAATTGAGGAGCTTATAATCAAAATTCTTCTTTAGAATTGAGTACCGAATGTTTTTGCCATATATCATGAAATTCGGTCGGTAAATGTCGCTGCAGAAAACTTCCCAACTTGGCCACTTATTGGGGGAAATATCCACATAAAAAAACTTAGCTCTCGCGAGGTATACCGTTCACAGAACTTCTATTATAACCACGAATCATGTTGATGGCTCGTGAACATCATTTCTCCTACAAACACGACGCACCGTTGCGGGCAGGGGGCGAGGTAACGTTCTATGCTTGCGATGCCAATCACTGGGATGACGCAATCTGAGTTATGAAATACAATGAAATTTTGACGTACTTGCAGTGGCTAGCGGTGGGTTTTAAACTATTAATTTCCGTATGAACGTCGGACGATCAGTCAACAGGATTTATAGTCTTTGATTATAACATAGTAATAAAACATATTAAAATGAACATGATTAAGTCATTGCGGCAGGTTACCAAGGCGACAGCATTACGTTAGTTTGTTCTTTGTCTAGTAATTTGTTTAGTTACCAGCAGTGAGTCTTGTATGATTTCCTCACACAGCTTGAAGTCGGTTTCGCCTCCAGTGAACGCTTGCAGGATGAGATGATAGCCGAGCAACACCAAGCCGAATAGCACCCGTCGCAATCCAGGAGTATGGTAACCTTTTATCAGCTCTTTCAGTCCGGAACACTGCGAAACATAAGTTATATTTTACTTTTACATCACAATATTCAAGTCTAACATTTCTCTAAATTAACTTCGACGAAACTAAATTTTCTTCAAACGTAATTTGAACCTTGTATTCTTTGAAACGAGGTCTTTTTCAAATTAACAAAGAAGGTAACATTTGTTGTTTTAGAAATCAGCGATTCATATATCGTCGATGTCGATAATCTGACAAACCTCAAATGAACTTTATTGCCACGGAATGAGAGTCTCCATGCGTTTAAATTACATTACTAGGTGAAAATATTGTACTTGTCTAACTGTTATTTATTCCATGCCTTTAAGCGCCATCTATTAGGTGTAGATTAAAATGACGTCATCTTAGTTGCTTTCTAACACGTTTTGAGATGGCAGTTTTGATAAATGGGAACTCTTGACGCGTAGCAACAAAGTTGATTTTACGCTAACTGGTATTAGTGACATTTCAAGTTGATTGAGGTGCTAAAGAATAGATGCCAGGGGCAAAAAAATCTTATTAAGAAGTAGACAAGGTTTAAATTGTATTTTGAAGAAATTAAGTGTGAACTGACTAAAATGTGTGCATGCCAGAATCACTGCCAATATTAATAACTAGGTATATTATTAGGGATAAATGATTACATTTATCCCCCCTCTCTTCTATTAAAGGACCTTTGTGGCAGAAGTGGACGTTTTCTGGCTAATGAATTGATGTGAAATAAGCAAGATGTCATTATTTTTGTTGTGCAAAAAAATCCTATGGTTGCACTATAAAAATCAGGTCCTGATCAATGGGTCCAGAATAACACGTACTATATTGCTCGTGCATTTCAAAAACAAAATAAAAAACTGTATAAAAACTTGTTATTGCCTATAATTTTTATTATATTTTTTGTGGTCGATTCTGGCGGTTTTTGTTGACAGTTCTAAACTAACTAAAGTATTGCCGTCACTTTTTTACTAGGCATGTTAGCTAAGGACAGCAATACTTTAGTTAGTTTAGAACTTTCAACTAAAACGGCCAGAATCGACCACATTGTGTTTTTGTGTTTTTTTTAAGTTTAAAATAGAGAGCTAAGACTACAGATAGACATAACATCGGTTATATGCGCGCCATATAAATTCTGCACCAGGGTTTCCCAACATTTCTTTATTACGGAGCACTTGGATCTCTTTTTTACCAGCAAAGGTCATACGCATCGGCGTTATGAGGACTTATGTAGATGAGGACATTATGAGCTATGAGGCTTTTAACTAAGTATTAATTACATACTTTAAAAATATATTTATTATTATTATTTATTTATTATGGTTGGATTAGGTTTTGGATTTAAATTGGGTATGTCAAAATAGAATCTTATCGGATTACGTAACAAACATTAGGTAGATTGATTTAATGATAAAGCTAACGCTCTGCAGCACAGTTTATCGCATGTCAGAATAGATACGAAATACGCTCTGTTTACAGTAAGTATTGGCCTTATCTCAGCTCAGGCTCTTTTGTGATATAATTTAGACTGTAAGTATATCACTTTATTTATAATGGATGTTACAGAGATTTGAGTCCTATAAGGTTACCCATCCCTAATTAAGACTCAAAACGTAGGACGATTATTAATAACAAGTAATCCCCTCTGCGAGGTCGATTGGCGCAATCAATTGATATATACACCGAGAACACTACAGAGAGGCACAAACGCCTCTTACGCTAAAAGCGATCTCTTCATCAGACAACCCTCGGATGAATAGGAAAACTTAAAATGTGAGCATACAAGTTTGTTTTGCTAATAACTCGTGTTTTAATGAAAATAAATTTTATTATATTGGTTGAACTCACTTTGTTACCCCTGTAGCCAACGAATTGGAGAGGCTGGAAGAGCTTCAGCGGTAGCATGGAAATCATCAATAGAAAAGTGGAATTTCCAAGAGTGACGCCGCTCCTGAAGTGTACTTCCGAAGCTTCACTTTCCCACTGTCTCGACCCAAGCATGTACGAGCAATGTCTGGAATTAGTGCAATATTGTAAGTATAAGATACCTAAGTCCCGACCACAGAAAAGCAAAAGTCCTACTTCTTGGATAGAACGGCTGTCAAAAAAATGTTGTAAAGCAACTGTATGGAAAACCGCTGTCGCCAGTTTCATAAAAAATTGCATATAAACTACGACGAAAAAATGCCAATCATTGGTCGCGCATTTGAAGTAAAACGCTCGAATTGCCATTTTGCAACAGATTAAAATTAATCCAACTACGATGCAATAAATAAATAAATAAATATTGTGGGAAATTTTACACACAGCGCCATCTAGCCCCATACTAAGCAAAGCTTGTATTAATGTCGTTTGGTTTCCTACGCGTCTATTTAATTTGTCTTTTTTTAGTATTCTCAGTTTAAAAACATGTATATTGGAAGAATAGGCTAGATGACTGATGTTTAAATCGTTGAAACCAATAGCTTTGATGAAGAATTTAAGTAAATATAGTATGTTTATTGAAAACAATCATAAGTCATATAAATTGAGGCTTAATTACGTTCAGATTCGTTTTATATCTGAGTGAATCTTCTGTACATATTACTGATAATAATGTTTTCTGTGGAATAACTATGATATATTATTATGCTTATCTTATCTTATTTTATGTATATTTCCAAGAATACTGTTAAAGTTAAACTGACCAATGGGATCGATGCAATAAGACTAAGCGCGCTTTCTTACGAGTCGACACACTACACCGTAAATTACGGTGACGATACGGAGCGCCATACAATAGGGTATCATGACTGATGTTTATATGGTTGAAACCAATAGCTTTGATGAATAATTTAAGTTAATATAGTATGTTTATTGAAAAAATAATTTAAATCGGTTAATAATGTTCTGATATATGAACGTTTAAAGTTTTTGTTAGTGACAACTCTGTCCCTTTCCTACAAAACAAAAAATGACGTCGCGCCTTACTTGTCAGAATACAATTTATATGGCGTCCTGACAAGTGACGTCACGATTTGCTGTTTCGCCTCTCTGTCTAGCATGATATTAAAATGCTTATAAGTTGCTTATTTTTGATCTGATTTTAATTTTCTTTTCATTAATCTGCTATATTTATGGGCCACATTTGAATAGGACAATTAAAAAAAACCAGTCATCTAGCCTATTGTCATTAAGTCTAAATAGACTTAAGCCGGCTAGCGCGGCCCGTCACATTTTCGTTCACTTCTCTCTTCAGTGGTCCCGACAGGCATATTTACGTACAGCCTATATCACCGGTCCTAGAGACATGAGTGAAGATGATGATGATGATGATGGCGCTCTCGCATGTATGACGATGACGTACTCGCAGTGCTCATGCGGAAATTCGTATACCTACTCTTTTGCAGAAAAACTACTTGTCGCACTTGTATCATGAACATCAAAACAAATAACTTTTACTATGGGCCAACAATGAAATCGCGAAAAAAAAATCAGCTGTTCCATACAAAAAGTTCATCGACCTTGGACAAAATGTATGGAACAGCTGTTTTTATTTGCGATTTCAATATTGGCCCCAAAGTAAAAGTTGTTTGTTTTGATGTACAGAATATGCCCAATATATGCCTGTATATATACTTATACATGAAATTATACTAAGATACAGACCTTCTGTACCCCTATAAAAATACAAGGTGACTCAGAAAGGTTCAACAATACTGAAGGGTATTAATGTACTCATCATTATGAACAACTTTTACTATGGGTCAACCTAGATATCGCGGAAAAAACTGCTGTTCCATACATATCAGTTACATTTTCTGTCACATGTTTATGTTTAGTATAGCAACACAATGTGGTCAATTCTGAAGGCTTTAGTTGACAGTTCTAAACTAATTAAAATATTGCTGTCAATTTTTTACTAGGCATGTTAGCTAAGGACAGCAATACTTTAGTTAGTTTAGTTCAACTATCGACCACATTAAGCTTACTACATCGCGGAGGAATGTTCACATAACAGCGGACTTTGACATTTGTCAAAGGGAATGTGTGCGTGTGTGTATGTGTGGCCGCAGTGTGTCTATTTAACGTTCGTTCCTGGTGATTCACTCATGGAGGAGAGTGATATACTGGAGGTTCACTATTTGGCTACGTCAGGACTCCTTGCTGCACTAACCAGAGATTATTCACTTTCAATGATATCAAATTAGGTATGACCTATGTGGCAACCGGCCTGATGGTAAGTTACTTTAGAACTTGTGTAGTAACCGAAAGCATTGAGATAAATATAATACGCTTTTTAAAGAAAAAATATAACCGACTTCAACTTCGAATAGCTGGATGACGTCTTCATATTTTCTAGTAATTTTGATTTTAAAACCAAACTACTGAACCGATTTCGATAAAATTTATATGGGACCACCTCTGAAGTATTTCCTATCAAACAAAAATATCAAAATCAGTTCATCAATCAGCAAAACTCCTTTTTAGAAGTCGGTTGAAAAATAATAATAATTTACACATAGTCATAGACTTGATAGAAATCATTGTACATAGTACATCATTGACCGAAAGCAACATTACCGGTCTTTGAGACTTACTTGTAGGAAATAAAACAAGTCCGCAATTTTAAGGCGCCTTTGAAGAAGCTCTTCAGGTCCTCTCCCTCGATGATCGTGAGAGCTGCTTCGAGCAGCAGCGCTTCGGCGAAAACAAGCTCGGCGTGAGCTTCCAGGTCCGTATACCGAGCGTAATTAAACTGGGGACAATTAAACATACTCTGACGTAATTTGTACGTATAAAGTTTTGAAGCCATTCCCGGACTTAAATGTTCTTTGCCAGCAATAGCTGCGTATATCTCCATTCGTGTGAACGAGTGCGTTTCACAAGACGCCTTCCTTCTCGTTTTGGATGAAAGTTACTTATGGCTAGTAATTAACCTACGAAAACTATATAAAAATGAGCATATTCAATTTACGAATATAACTTTTTTGTGGAGTAGTGTCTTAATTACCACCAGACAGAAGACGTCCACTGCTGGACGAAGGGGGAGGCCTTAATAGGGGTTGCCATGCTAGGCAGGCGGCTAGTGGTTCGCAGAATGTTCACCACCGTTAACCGAGAGGACGCTGCTGCCCGTCCACAGGTGGTAAGTGCGTGTCTTTATTAACTATAACAAAATAAGCACGTAGAATACAATCTAAGTACTTAAACTACTTTACATATAACCCAAAAACAAAAGCATTGTACCCAGACTAATGAAATTCTAGAGATAATCCAAATGCTCCAGTCGGCAGCGTACCTACCTAGCATGCTGGTAGCATACACAACACTAATGTGGCACCTGATTGACATCAGCAGCAGGCTAATCATATAACTGTTTGGTATCGCGATTCGGATCGCGATTTGTCATAAATGTCACTTATCACTGACCCGCCAAAACTCATTTTGACCTTGCAGGGCAGGACGAAACGCCAAAAGACCGTCGGATTTGCCTATCAAATCAATGCATTCGTTCGATAACGATAGCGAGAGATATCCCTCCGTGATACTGTGAAACTGTGACAGTGACGAGTGACATTTATGACAAATCGCGATCCCGAACAGTTACATGATTAGCCTGCTGGTCAGTGACACAGTCTAACCGTCTTATGAATAAACACTAAAACCTATTCTAGTTAAAAAGTGTTTTGTTAAAGGGAGGTTTTCTGACAGCTGTCAAAATGTAGATCTGCAGCCAAAAGATAGATGGCGCTGACGAGAAATGTATCTTTTTTTTTAGCATTTGTTTAATGAAAAAGCAAACACACTACTAATAACTCATCCGCACTTACTAATTTGTGTGGTGGAAGAACAATAATAGCATAGGAAATATTATAGCCAAGTACTTGGACAAAGTTGACAAACAACAACCACAAAAAAAGGATGACAGAACTGATGTAATGAAGTTTTTGTAGTGGTAGGATTCTACTGCAGAGTCCGCCTGGGGAAGTACCACACCTTTACCGGTTATTCAACCGCCAAGCAGTAGTGTGCAAGCATTACTGTGTTCCGGTTTGAAGGGCAATGTTACCAGATAAATTACTGGGTATGAAGAGATTTAACATCTGATATATCAGGGTGACGAGCGCATTGCGGTGCGGCGTAGGATTGTGTTCGCAAGTTCACAATTCTGGCACTGCTACTGTTAGTGGCAGGTGTGACGTTTACCGCCAGGCGAACGCCTTGCCCGTCTCTTCACTAGATTGTATTTAAAAAAAACCTTTTTTTTGTATCTTTTGACCTTGATTCATTCATTCATCTTCAGAACCATAGAAAAGGTAGTGATACTATTCAGAATGAAGTCTCCTAACGCCGTCTAATGGTTTTTTTTTGTAAAAAAAATGTTCAACCGCTTTTAGTTTTTTGCATAAGACGGTAAGGCTAGGAATTTACGCAGCGGGTTTCACTCGCGCCCGCCGCGGTTCAGGGTCCGCAACCTCTGTAGGCTGCAGATACTCGTATGTAAAATGAATTATTCCGAACCATCAGCGCGAGTACCGATCTATGTCGCTAAATTTGACGTGTCAGTATAGCAGGTTTTCTTAGACGAATTTGAGAATATACCGAATTTTATCGAATTATACAGATTTAGATGTCAAATATACCGTTCTATGTCGCTAAATTTGACGTGTCGGTATAGCAGATTTACTTAAGAGCATACCGATTTTTATCGAATTATACCGATTTAAATTTCAAATATGACGACCGTCAAGAACGGTACTCGCGCTGCTGACCCGGGAGCGAGCTATGTTAGGAAAAGCAAAAAATGATTAATTTTCAAAATTATGTCGCACGTTTCACGATGCTTTTTGCGCCCGTGTCGGCTATGGGTGCTAGAAGCAGTCGCACTGTCTGCGGCCGCGCACTATTATTGCTGCACTGCTATTGCCCGCGACAACGTCACGTCCGTGTGCATGGTTGGAACCAGGACCCTTATCATGGACGTTCGTGATTCTGATTGCGAGCGTGCGCGAGCGGGAGGGCGCATGGCGCGAGTAAGTTCGTACGAGCGGGACGGCATGCTATCGCAATCAGAATCGTGAACGTCCATGATAAAGGTGCAGCTTTTAATCTAGAACGAGGGGAACCGAAAATGTCTTGTGATTCAGGATTGATTTCGGAAATTGGGCGTCAAAGGATTTAGCTGCGAGTAGAACTTTTCCAATAAAATTATAATTCGGAGTTTCCAGGCTTCCGACTTCAGGAGAGGCCAGCGTTCAAGTTAGGCTGCCTCATCTGGCCGACCTAGGCCCAGCACTAGTCGGCCTTAGGGATAATCTGCTTCTATACATAACTTACTACTCACCTTTTTGATATAAGCTCCTATGGTCCGGATGAAGGGTTGGTGCTTCCGGCTCTTGTTACAGAGAGCGATGCATGTCCTGATGGCTGTTGACGCTTCTTTTATTTTGTCTCGGTCGTAAGTTAGAATAGCGGGTATGAAAGCGAATATAGCTCTTCCCAGGCTGTGGTAAAAGGACGTCCCGGCGCTGAAATATATATGTCATTATAACATAATTCTCGTAAGTCTGTTAAAATATTTTATGCTAAAATGTGTGTGTAATATTAGCTTTAGCTTCTGCTTCCCTTGTAACTAACAAACTACATAAAACTATGAAAGTCTTTTTTAAATAGCTTTACAATGTCGTTTCCATTTTAAAAAATCTGATTTGTATTCCTTATGCCATCATCATAAAAATGTTACCAATACAAAAATTTACCATGGTTTTAAAACCGTTCTGATGATGGACCCAAGAGATGGATAATGGAACTCTTGAATGGATACTACTAAAGGCCCCTCGAGTTCGGTCAGAAGCGTCCTCTCGGTTAACGAGGTTCGGTGAGCATTCTGCTTCCAGCTGATGTACAAATGCATGTAGAAAAAGTTCAGATATTATAGGCATAAGCCTTTATTATCTACAACAAACTAAAAATACTACTTAACCTACTACACAAAAAAAAAAACAAAATAATTGTATCCAGACCGATGAAAGTCTAGAGACAATCCAAATGCTCAAACCCACTACCAGTCGGCCGCGTACCCAGCAAGCTGGCGGCAATGCCACGTTGAATGGCAATGCTTATGCGCTGGGCCAAATAAACGCCAGCATTTTGATCACGCGTCGCGTCGGCCAGGCTCAAAAAGATGATGAGCTCCCGGTCCCCACGGACCCAATTTCTCAACACCAAAAGGTATTATATGAGACGATCAATTGGGGATAAAAATATTTGGATTCACCAAGTGGCATGGAGTATCATTGTCATAAAGTAGGTCTTAGTGAGATGTGTTGTCAGTTCAATACTTCACAATCATTAATGGCATAGATACGTAGTACTATTATTTCTCCTGTGTTAATGGCAAGAATAAAATGGCATCTGTTTGTTACTTTACTAAAATAAAACGGTTACTTATTTTAACGTTCAACCATGAGAATGGAAATATATTTTTGATCTTGAGAACGCAAATCGCGGATCAACTGCCAGACAAAAGTATTTATTGTATGACTTACTGGGTACGCATTAGGATCATCGCCTCTTCGACTTCGTTGCAGAAAAACAGCTTCATTGCAGCTTCGCAATCCACGAGAGCATCCTCGAGACAGACATCTTGCCTGTACATCAAACAAAAAAATAAAATTGTTCTTAAAAAAAAAATACGTCGCACCATGAATGTTACCTGGAAGTGGAAGTTTATGTAATATCATCTATCTATCTAATATAATAAAAGGCTCTGTCTTGACTGATTCAATGACTGACTGACAGACAACGCACAGCTCAAACCGCTGGTCGTACAGATTTGAAATTTGGAGGGTGTAAAACACTGTTTTAAACTATCACGGTTGTTTACTAAAGTTCTATTATTATTTCAGTCTACACGTGAACATGGTGCATGCAACTACGCCGAAATATCGGGAGCTCATTTCACAACATAATCACGGTAAATATCCCGCTAATAATAATATAACTTTGGAGGGTGTGTTCGTCTCGATGCGAAGGGGTGTACTAAGAAGGGATTTTTCGAAATTCGACCCCTAAGGGGGGTAAAGGGGGGGGGGGGGGAGATTGTATGAAAGTCCTTTGTTTTTGTACTTTTAGTCACGAAAATTTGGATTTGGATCATCACATCACATCACATCAACAGCCGGAAGACGTCCACAGCTGGACGAAGGCCTCTGAGGTGTTGCCATAATCCCCACGCTTGGCAGGCGGCTTGGGGATCGCAGAATGGTTACCACCGTTAACTGAGAGGACGCTGCTGCCCGTCCTCTGGTGGTTCCGGATGAAGTGCTAGGACATACCCAGGTCTAGGCTGAGACATAATCCCCTCATTAATAAACGTGGAGTAGCTTTGGAATAGTTATTCCTTTTTTGACTTTACCTTTCTTTCTGTGAAAATTCAGCGGATGACATAAGACGGATTAACTATTGCAAGGCTACGTCTATTGTTGTAAATAATGTACCTACCCTGATTATTTGTAAGTTGTTCTATATTTCTGGTGTGCAATAAAGATATATTGTATTGTATTGTTTATTCCCCTAATTTACCTGTTTGCTGTAATTTCGTTAATACCTGATCTTTTTTAAAGATTTTTATATAATTTAACAGATGCAATACTCACATATTGTAGTTAGTCGCGTCTTCAAATTCCTGAAAGTAGGTACGAAGCATATTAGGAAAAATTGTCTTATAGTCTTAAGGCCGGGTATTCCACGTTTCAAGCACATTTTTTAATGAGATCAATAATTAGTCTAAAGCTGTATCAGGTAGGGTCACATTTAGCGGAGCAAAAATATGGCGGTTACGCAGATTCGTGCGTGTCAAACTTCGATTTTTGAAGATTTTCTCAGATTATTTGAAAAGTATAGAAATTAATAACTTTTGAACCACAGCATGCTCTCCAAAATACTATTAACTTAAAATACATATTTTTTGAATGTGACTATGTGCTGTAATTAGGACATTAAACTGAAAATGGTTTAAAAATAGACACTGTATCGGTATTTTTTTCTATCGAGGAAAGTATAATCAATCGTGTTTTCATCCACAAAAGTTACTAAGACGGATGTTCTTCTGTAACATTTTGTATTTTTGGGCTTTAAATATAGTAATTTGACTAAATAAATTTGGTTTTGCGAGGGGCAAATTTGGTAAATACAAGCCTTAAGGCGTTATATAGGCGAGGTTATTCGCCTCCTTCACGTTTGTAGTACTTTGTTATATTGTAATTGATTTTCGGTCTTATGCTGTGCAAGGCAGCGACAATGATAAGATGAATGGACGGGAAATACGCTCACGGATTTTGAAGTCTATATGTTGAGCGCCGGCTCTCCACTCGATTCAGCCATACTCTGCCTTTGCGACACGCGAGCCGTACGATACGACAATACAAACTTCTAATACATGTACATCTGTTCTCTTTTTGTCATGCAGTAATTAGATTCGCTATCTCTATTTTCCAGCAAATGCATACTTATTTATTTATTTATTTACTTATAGCTAGGTATGCTTGATTGTGTTGTCTTGTTAATTTTGATCGATTTGCAAGCGCTGGGCCCGTCCATTCCATTAAAACCGTCGGTGGTGCAAGGCAGATAGGGTCACATTTCATAAAAATACTAATTTGGCGATTACGCAAACTCATCCGTGTAAAAAAAATATTTTTGAAATTTTTCTCACACTCGTAAAATACAAACTAAATCCAATCCTGTTTTTACGATTCCATTGAAAATTTAATTATTGAATTTATATGTAAGTATGTTAGTCTGTAAGGTATCTATTATATGGGTCCGTGTTTTTAAAGTAACTCCTGTTGCCTGAAATAAACGTTTTTTTTAAATTAAATTGTCTTATTCTATTATGAAATCTCTTAGCAGCCCGTCTAGCACGTGAGACGTGATAAAAGTCTATCTACTCTATTTATCCCCCTAAAATAAGAGAGACATATCCATATTCAAGATTTGTCAAGTTTTCACACCGTGGAAAGGCAATTGGTCGACGTGCAAAGCACACCACAAAAAATAAGTGATGAACTTATGACTTGGTGGTGCAAGTAAAACGATGTCTTCAATACTGGCAGGCATGTGTCAAAAAAATTATGAATGTTTACAGCTTTAAAATAAAATTAATACCTTTGAATGCTTTTCGGATAGATCCTAAGATGACTAAGTCTAAAACTCAAGTTATGGAGAACATTACTGGCGTCTTTAATAGAATACAAAGCAATTATAACCATTACTTATCATGCCTTAGTGAAGTTGTGGCGGCTTTGTTAAGAGCTTTTTTGAAAACAACAAGAAAAGATATGTCTAATTTATCACCACATATTTATTTATTTATTTCTCAGTTGGCGTATTGAACGAGAGTGAAAATTATTTTAGGGTTTCGTACCCAAAGAGAATCTAACTGTACCCTATTATTAAGCCGCCTGCCGTGTCTGTTTGTCTGTCCATCTGTCTTTCCGATCTTTACTGACCTATAATCTCTTGAATCGTAATAGATAGCCGGTTGAAATGTTCACAAAATATTCGTTACTATTACCTAGTACATGCGGTGGTACGGAACCCTCGTTGTTCGAGTCGCAAGATGACTCGTACCTTGACGGCCTTTTTTTTATAGGCGGCCAAGAAAAATGGGTAAAATCAGGCAGTGTGTGGTCAAATGCAACCAATACTGAATAAAAAGAAACATAAGAATCTTCGCCTCTCGAGCTCTTTGAAAAATAATTTCGGAAGTAAAAATTATTGATTTTAAAACTAATTGGAACTTGAATGTATACTTACATCGTCAGAGGACAGGGACTGAGTATCTTCTGAGGGTTCGTTCTGAGTAGAGGTAGAGGGCCTTACGGCCACTGGCTTTTCCATGGCTTACTCCTTCCTGAACCAAACGATACAATACAATAAAGCTTTATTTTATAAATTCTAAACTAACTTATAATTTCGCTAAAATAATGTTTGGCATGATTGGCAGTACAAAAAGGCATTCTCTCCTCAAAGCAATTCCGATCTATTTTAGATCCTCACTAAGAGTTACGTTTTTTTTTGATTTGGTACCTATAATAATTAATTATATTACGTCACTTCATTTTTCAGATATAGTATTATTTCTAGCTTTAACTTGGTAGTTTCTTTAACCTACAGGCAACTTGCACGTTTTTTAGAGTAAATTAATCGATTATTAAGATTTTAATCGATTCCTGTCATTCGTATTCTACCCCGCCCCAAGAGCGGCCATCTTTCTATACTCATTCTTTTTCGTGCAAGGGCAACGAGCGCACGTTCCCATAAAAATGCCGAAACGTAGCGCTGAAGAACAACTAGCGCATTACCAACGAAAAATCAAGAAAATAAAAGAAAAAGTGAAGAAAAAACGTCATGTCATACGATCTTCAGACTCTTCGGATGATGGAAATTTAGAAGGTACGGTACCCACCTACATTTTAACTATATTAAATGTTCGCAAATTTACATCGCGATTGACTGAGAGTCAATTGCGATATCGTAGGTAACTGCGAGTTACCCGCGTGCATACATTTGCAATAATATGTGAACATAAAAGTGATTATTAAAATCGGGATTGACTGCGAGTCTATCACGATAACGGGAGTAACTGCGAGCTACCCTCGATTAAAATTAATTATAAAATACAATGATTGCATTGCAATTATTGCGCAATATAACAAGTTATCAACGGCTTTGGCCAAATATCCGTAAAATTCGTAACGAATTTATAAAAATGCTTTAATATAGTACCCATCTGTGATTTCAGATGTGAGTCGTGCCGCATCTTACACGGATATGATGAATGAACTATCCGAGCAACCGGCAGAATTACCGGAAAATCAGACAGATGAGCTCCAACCGGCATTTGCGGCCCCGCCAACGCCGCAACTACCAGCATTGCAGCCGGAACCGGCTGCGGATCCTGTTTTGGACCAAGCGGAATCTAAAGACAGCTCGCTTTCTACCGATGCTATGCTAGAACCAGCTTTAGATCCAGAACTACTATCTGCACTAGGTGCATGTACATCGGACACTCCAGACTTTGGCGAGAGTATACACAACAGCTTAGCTAACCTGTGGCCCCCTTTACTACGTAAAGGGCTGTCTAAAGATGAAAAAGATAATCTTATGAAAGAATATTTAATTCCGACTAATTGCAAGCTGTTACAAGCTCCAAAACTGAATGCAGAGATAGCTGCTGCAGTCTCAGATATTGTAAGAGGTCGCGATAAAAAACTTACCGGATTTCAACAAGAACTCGGAGCTGGCATATCAGCCATTAATCGAGGAATGGACACTATGCTAAAAACAGATAATAAAGCTCAGGCCCTGAAGAACCTAAGCGACGGTTGCCGTCTCTTATCGAATTTACATTATTGCTTCAGTAAGGATAGAACGAAGCTGATTATACCGAGCCTGGAAAAAAGTTTCTTACACGTAATTCAAGAAACTGAACGGGATGATACATTATTTGGTAACACGTTGGCCGAAAAAATTAAAGCCAGTAAGGCTATCGAAAGGCAAGGCCACCAAATTCGTAACAAGGCTAATCAGAAGAGTGCTACTCCCCAGACTCAGGCCACCCGTCCCGCACAAGCCGCCCAACCTGCCCAACAGGGAAACTGGACGGGACCTCCTCGTTACACGTCATACAGGGGGGGACGGGGAGGTCGAGGCAGAGCAGCATCGACGGCAGCTCGTCGACCTTACCCCATGACAACGGCTCAAACAACAACGAAAACTTCGAACCAACCCAAGACCCGTGCCAACGTTCAACACTAGTGCAGGTACATGCGGCCCGACTTACCTATTTTTATAACTGCTGGTTAAATATAACTAGCAATCAGACCGTTTTGACATGGATTGAGCGAGGCTATACAATCCCTTTTAATGATACGGTAGTACAACCGGTCATTCCTCGGTCTAAACTTAACGAAGAAGACCGCCGAGAAATGTTCAGCGCTATTGCCAAACTTATTCAGCTTGGAGCAGTAACTATTTGCGCTCCTTGTAAGGACCAGTACATTTCAAATATATTTTTGGCCCCTAAACCCAATGGTGGAAAAAGATTCATTTTGAATTTAAAATGTTTGAATAAATTTATTTCGAATACACATTTCAAAATGGAAGATTACAGGACAGCATCCAAATTAATACCGCAAAATGGATTTTTAGCCACAATCGACCTAAAAGAAGCCTATCTCTTAGTACCGATAGCTTCAATGGACCGAAAATACCTGCGATTTGAATTTCAACCTCCTAATTCACGGGAACTAGTTACGTATGAATTCTCAGCGATGCCATATGGATTGTCTGTAGCTCCAAGAGCGTTTACCAAAATTATGAAGGAAGTTATAACTCACCTTAGAAGTCAAGGTCATAAATCGGTCATATATCTTGACGACATACTATGTATAGGAAACGATTTTGATGAATGCAGTAATACTGTACGGGCGACATTAAAATTACTGCAATGTTTAGGCTTTGTAGTGAACTTTGAAAAAAGCTCGTTATATCCAGAACAAACTAAAAGATTCCTGGGCTTTATGTACAACTCTAAAGAGTTTACCATGTCCTTGCCTTCAGAAAAACGTGACAATATTGCTCAACTGGTTCAGAAATTCTCAAACTTACCGAGATGTACAATTCGCGATTTTGCCAAATTAATTGGGGTTCTTATCGCAGCCTGTCCCGCAACAAAGTATGGGTTCCTGTATACAAAAATTTTAGAACGACAAAAATTCCTTGCATTACAGGAACATAACAATAACTTTGAAGCTAAAATAAAAATTCCAAATATCGTCTTAGAAGACCTAAATTGGTGGAAAGAAAATATTCTCACAACATTCCACAGCTTAATGAAAACAGAATACAAATATGAAATATTTACCGACGCCTCTCTAACAGGGTGGGGGGCTGTCTGCGGTGACAAAAAAGTAAACGGTGGGTGGAGAGAAATAGAAAAAGAGTTGCACATCAATTATCTAGAATTGCTGGCGGTCTTTCTGGGCCTTAAAAGTTTTGTGAACAATCATTCCAATTGTGCAATATTGTTGCGAATTGATAATACCACGGCGATAAGCTACGTTAATAGAATGGGAGGCATTCAATTTCCCCATTTAAGTAACCTTGCTAGAGACATTTGGCAATGGTGTGAGAGCCGCAACATATGGTTATTTGCATCGTATGTCAATACTAAACATAATTGCGCCGATGCAGAATCTAGAAAGATCAATCCGGATACTGAATGGGAGCTATCCCATAACGCATTTCATGACATAACAGAGATCTTTGGATGTCCTGAAATCGATTTATTCGCCTCTCGCAACAATGCCAAATGTAGTACATTCATTTCCTGGAAACAAGATCCAGATGCTTTCACCGTAGATGCCTTTACCATAAATTGGAAGCGTACATATTTCTATGCTTTCCCACCATTTTCTTTGATTTTAAAATGTTTACGGAAAATCATTGACGATGAAGCCACTGGCATTTTAGTTTTCCCATACTGGCCGTCACAACCATGGTTTCCTCTTTTAAAAAATTTGCTTGTAACCAGAATACATATTTGTAGCCCCGGTAGGTTTTTACTGCGATCTTATTTCAGAGAGCATCATCCTCTGCACGCCACTCTTACCCTGGGTGCCGCGAAGCTCTGCGGACAGCGTTTACGCACCGCGGCGTCCCGTCAGCCGCACTTGACCTAATGATGGCGTCACTGTCCGACAGCACCGTCAAGCAGTACAATATAACGTTGAACATTTGGTGGCAGTTTTGTGAGTCCAATAATACCGATGTGTACAATGATTCTATATCATTAGTATTGTCATTTTTAACGGAGCAGTTTAACAAAGGCTGCTCATATGGGTCTTTAAATAGTCACAGATCAGCACTATCGTTACTGTTAGGTAACAAAATCGGATCTGACGATCGGGTCAAGCGTCTCCTTAAAGGAGCATATAAAATTAAACCTAATTATCCCAAATACACTTCGACGTGGGACCCACAAGTGGTTCTTAATTACATATCTAATTGGTATCCGAATAAAGAATTAAACATAGAAAAAATTACCAAGAAATTGGTGATACTTTTAGCACTGTGTACAGCGCACAGGGTTCAAACTCTATCACTGATAAAACTGGAGAATATTACAATTTCGGAGAACGGGATCAAGATAGCTATATTGGATCCAGTTAAGACCTCTGCACCCGGTCGCAATCAACCAGTGCTATTTTTACCGTATTTTCGGGAAAACCCAAGGATTTGTCCTGCTTCAGTCCTCGAGGATTATATCTTAGTTACAAAAGATTTGAGGGCCGCGAACGTAGGAAAGCTATTATTGACAACAAAACGGCCACATAAGGTTGCTACGGCTCAATCCATCAGTCGTTGGATCAAGTTGGTGTTGTCAGAAAGTGGCGTAGACACTCGCATCTTCAGCGCGCATAGTACGCGTCATGCTTCCACATCCGCCGCGAGCTCTGCGGGACTTAGTGTGGATGTTATCAGAAAAACAGCGGGCTGGACAACTACGTCGAGCAGCTTTGCTCGCTTCTATAATAGACCAATTGTCAGTACAAACGAATCTGATTTCGCCAGAACCGTTGTTTTCCGCCAGAGTAATCAAGAAAATAGTTAAAATTATCATTATAAATTTGTGTTGCATAATATTTGATTCGAACCCAAAGGCTGATTGTGTTAATTATCGATATCATATATGCAATGATTAGTATTTAAGCAAATAAGGAGAATTAAAAAACGTTTGATTGACATTAAGTTTTTATTTTTTGTTGACTTAACCTTTTGTATTCAACATACAAGAAATTTAACGGTCGGCAAAACAAAACTTCACTCTCTAAATATCTACCAAGTTAAAGCTAGAAATAATACTATATCTGAAAAATGAAGTGACGTAATATAATAGATGATCAAACGAACTCACAGAGTGAAGTTCGATCATTATTATATGAGTCACTTCATTTGAAGATATAGTTACCCGATCCCACCCAAAGAACACAGCCATAATGACGGTATTCTAAGCCCACAGTATGAAGCATTGTTTTGCAAATCTCTGAAGAGAATGAGTATAGAAAGATGGCCGCTCTTGGGGCGGGGTAGAATACGAATGACAGGAATCGATTAAAATCTTAATAATCGATTAATTTACTCTAAAAAACGTGCAAGTTGCCTGTAGGTTAAAGAAACTACCAAGTTAAAGCTAGAAATAATACTATATCTTCAAATGAAGTGACTCATATAATAATGATCGAACTTCACTCTGTGAGTTCGTTTGATCATCTATAAACATACATAAAAAACAATAATATAAAAAAATACTTCAAAATGAGAGTGGGCGTGACAGAGGGCGGCTCCGTATAGAAAGGACTATCAGGGTAAATGACGATGTTTGCAGAACGTCGGCACGTGAAAAAGTCTACATGGTGACAATGTCTTGAGTGGCAAAACGACTTACGAGGGCGGCACTGAAAATTTCGGGAATCAAGGAAGTGACACAACATTACTATTTAAAAATATATTTATTGCTTTTCGAAGTATTCTCCGCGAAATTTGACACATTTTTCCATACGATGGAACCAATCATTGAAGCAACCATTCCATTCGGAAGTTGGGGTCTCCAAAATGGCCGTTTTGTAGGCGTCCACAGCTTCTTCAGGTGATGAAAATCTCTGTCCACGCAATTTATTCTTTATTTTAGGGAAAGTATAGAAATCATTAGGGCTTAGGTCGGGGCTGTACGGCGGATGGTCCAATAATTCTATGTTTTCTTGCTCTAAAAACTCTTTTGTTCTGTGCGCGGTGTGAGAACTCGCATTGTCGTGATGGAGGAGGATGCGGCGGTTGCAGTTCTCTTTACGGAGTTCAGAAACGATCTGTGGCAAACAAATGCTAGCATACCATTCTGCATTAACCGTTCTTTGTCCCTCAAGAGGAATAGTCGTAACATGGCCGGTTTTGGAGACAAACGTGGCCACCATTTTTTTTGCAACACTCCGTGAACGAACAATTTTTGTTGGCTTTAACTCATTTTCGAACACCCAAACTCGTGACTGGTTTTTTGTTTCGGGTTCGTACGCGTATATCCAGGATTCGTCACCTGATACGATGTTGTATACAGCATTTGAGGATCCTGCGTGGAATCTTTCGAGAGTTCTGACGCACCAAGTAACGCGAGCCGCTTTTTGCTCTTCACAGAGCGAATGCGGTATCCATCGGGAAAACAACTTTTTTACACCTAATTTTTCATGCAAGATTATTTGTATTTGACTCATGCCAATGTCTAAAGTTGCCTGAATTTCGCGGTATGTCACATGTCGATCTTCCTCAATCAGCTTACGCACAGCATCAACGTTTTCTTGGGTGACTGCAGTTTTTGGACGACCTTGACGGGGATCATCACTGAGCTTGACACGTCCACGTTGAAATTCAGCAAACCAGCGATAAATTGTGGTTTTGGATGGGGCTTTATCACCAAATGCAGAAATCATCCGGTCAACACACTGTTTTTGTGTTAAACCACTTCGAATAAGTCATAATAAATCATCGCTCTTGAATTTTCTCGAGTCAATTCCATTTTCTCAACGACTAAACAAGTTTGACAAAACCTTGTGATAAGACCGAGAATATTTTTTTAAATAAATAAATGGTATTCGATTGTTAAAACCAAGGAGTTTTCAATTAAAAAGATTTTAATATGACAGAAACAGTGGAAATATTCCATTCCCGATACTTTTAGTGTAGCCCTCGTACTAGTAAAACGTCCAAAATGTGAATACAGTTATCAAGAGATGTACATAATTATATTTTCCAAAATGAATACGAAATCCTTTTTACCGTATATATAATTGATATGCGGTAAAAAGGATTTAACTAGAATCTGACTATTTGGGATTTGAAGTACCTACTATTTGATATAACATACTTCTTTCTGTCTACATTCTGGCTGGTCACTTCAAATTTCATCAGATGATGTACCGACCGTTGAATAGTCATTTTTATGCGAGGCCAAATAAAAGCCAGCTTTTTGGCCACACGTCGACCAAGCGCTCGGTTTTTTTTAAAAAGAAGATGAGCTTCTGTTCCCCACGGACTCAATGTCTCATCACCAAGCGGCTCATATGTAGCTCCATGCAGGTCGAGTAATACATATTATGACCCTTGTCAGGGTATGGCAACATTTGGTGCAGAACGCTATATTTTACTAGTAGGTATATATAGTAGTTTTTTGTCTTTGAAGAACTCGTCAAGGGTGTAGTAACTTCTAAAATAATGTTTCTTTGAGAGATATGGGTAGTTGATTGAAGATTTTTACGACCATTGAGTTGGGGCCAGAACTGTACAAATCAAATATGTAACCACTGGCGAGATTAGCATATTTGCGCCGCTTGTGCTGCTCCGGCGAATTTGCCGCCGCACCAGTTACGTTGTGTCTCAGGAAGATGAGACGGTGCCAAAGTACCGACGCAAGTTGCGTAGGTATACAATCTTAGAAGTCTTATAAAATGTTAATTTACTTCTGAAAGAATTGATTTGAAACTTTTGCAGGTATGTAAAGTTTCGATGGCGATACAATAATTTGTTATCTACCATCGAGCTGATTGATATATATATGATGATAGAACCAGGAGGAGCATAGTTTTCGACGGCTAACGACACAGAATAAATAATAGTACTACGTACAGAAAGTTAACTCCGCAAAGGAATTGAAATAAACAAGGACTCTATCTAGTTATGCACTCTGGTACGCGGACCGAGACGATAAACATACATGCGTAGGCGGCAGAACCGCTGAGTTGCGTCTAGACACACGGTGGCCGTCTGGACTGCATAACTGATAAGGAAGACACCTCTGACAGTCTCACCTAGGATTTAAGTTAGTTATAATTCAACTCCCATTTGTATCGGACTACTAGTAATTAAATCTTTAATTAATTAATTTGCTTTTTAAAAACAAAATCCCGCGTCCTCCAATCTTGACTGGCGCAGCCGGTAGGATTGCCGGGATATACGTTCGCGAAAGTTGCTTTTGAAGTAAAAGTGCGATTCGGGCGTATCAATTTAGTCACGTTTTCCTAAAACCTCAGTGATCGTGGCTGACGGCAATCTACGAACCAAATAAATAAGTCATATTGTGCGCGGAAGGTTTTTACAAGGACGAGCCAGCCTAACTACAATAGAAGGATGCGGACGAGCATACTGTGAGTAAACTTTTTCGCATTTCCGTTCCGTTCCCATCTATTTCCGTTTGTTAGAACAAATAATCGCTATTTGATTTTCTTTTACGTACTAAAATCGTCGTTATAATTTTACTGTGTCACTAATTTTAGTTTAAGTAAGAACATAGATAGGTTTATTAATTAAAAATGGAGCAAAGTATTAGAATAGTACCTAAGGATCTATTGTGTATTATACCTAAATTTGAAGGTGAGGAAAATTTGTTGAACCTTTTTATTAAGAAAAGTCAATATATACATAATGGGTATGCATCTCCTACCAATTCTGTACAACAGACATACGTGTTCCATGCTATTACTAGTAGACTACATGGTAGAGCAGCAGCTCTATTAAGCGAGCGCGAGGACATTAACTCATGGGCCGCACTTAGAGATGTCTTAATTCAACATTTCGGCGACCCACGCTCCGAGGACTGTATCGCGATAGAACTCGAACAAATGAAAATCAATTCAGGCGAATCTTACATCGACTTTTGTCATCGTATCCAACACATGCGTAGTACATTGTTTGCTAAAGTCAATTTAATTACCGATGAAGGAGTAAAGACGGCGAAAATGATTGTGTACAACAACATGGCACTAAACGTATTTTTATACAATCTGACTGAGGATTTAATTCGTATTGTGCGTCTTAAAGGGTGTTCTAATTTAGAAACGGCCTTAAGTATAGTTACCGAGGAAGTGAACTTCATGATACAGTTTAATGCAAAGCATAAGCAACGCCAAGCTTCAACGCCTCAGAAACCACCACAGCCCACGCTTAATACCGCTCCTAACAACTTTAAATTTGAGAACCCTCCGGTTTACCCACAAAATAAATTTATAATGCCTAATCAAAATTCAAGATTTGGCATACCTCCACAGCCACTTCAAGGCTTTAAATTTGGCGTGCAGCCTCAAAACCCACCTACGGGATTTAGGTTTAATCAAAACCAGGGGCCTCAAAACTTTAGGTTCGGCATCCCGCGACAACAAACTGGCTTTAATTTTGGTGTTCCCCAACAAGGTCAAGGTTTTAGACCACCAATGAACTCTAATTTCAATAGACCCCCAATGAACCCTAACTTCAATAGACCGCCTTTTCTTCCACAGCAGTTTGGTCAACCTCAACAAAGATTCAAATTCGGAATTCCAAACCAAAATGTACCACGTCCGAAACCGCTAGAGGACACAGATGTGTCAATGCGCACCGCTCGCCCCTTAAGACAAAACATGGTAAACACTTCCGCTGACAGTGAAAATTTATTCTATAACAATGAACTTGTCGAGGCCTTACCGGAACAAGTAGACGACCAGAATGCTTTTTATTACGATGAAAATTATACCTATAATATGGAAATGCCTGAACCCCAAATTTATGAGACGGTTGTAGATTCCATTGACTACCAAGACCCAAGTGCCATAGAAAATTTTCATGTACAAGCCTCCAGTTTCCACCCGAAATAATACAGCTACATTGCGATACCATTTTAAAACTTCCTCACATTGAGATTCCCGAAATTAAATCACGCTTTATGATAGACACCGGAAGTACGCGCTCATTTATAAGCCCAGCAAAAGCAGACGAATACTTTTCCGGTTTTAAATATCACGAACCCTTTGAGGTAATCAGCACTCATGCCCGTAGCCAACATAATGAAGCGATATGTATACCATCGTTAAAAACTTTTAAGTGTATAGGGAAACACAAGTTTTATGTGTATGACGTTGACAATCGTTACGACGGTTTGATAGGTAGCGACCTCCTAAAACAACTTGAAGCCAAAATTGACATGAAAAACCAGATTTTGCAGACACCTTACACAAATATACCAATTGTGTATAATCCACCATACGAGATAACGTTAGAACCCAGGGCGGACACACGTGTTAAGATCCCGACCGATTTGAAAAACGGCGAAGCCATTGTAGATTTTGTTGATTTCGGGCAAGGTGTAAGAATGCCAGCTGCGCTCGTGACATGCGTGGATTCATTTGCATATACTATCATACAGAATGCCTCCGAAGACATTATTTCAATGTCATTCGCGAAACCCTTAAGAGTTACTAAGTACGAAAGGGAAGAATGTACTGTGAACGCTACATCAAACGAGTGCGAGGTAGATGTGCTTTTAAAACAAAATCTGAAAAAGCTTCGCCTAGATCACACCAATAAGGAAGAGCGCGAGTGTATTGAAAATTTATGCTACGAATATCGAGACATTTTTCATTGTGATGGCATTCCGCTCTCTTTTACAAATAATGTGAAACACGAAATTAGGACTAAAAATGAAGATCCCATATTTATTCGGCCGTATAGACACCCACCAGTTTACAATGAGGAAATCCAAAATCAAGTCACCAAACTCCTCGAAAATGACGTTATAAGGGAATCACATTCCCCATGGAGTGCGCCGGTACACCTTGTGCCTAAAAAAGCCGACGCTTCGGGTGAAAAGAAGTACAGGATGGTAATTGACTACAGGCGCCTGAATGAGATCACTACAGATGACAAGTACCCCTTGCCTAACATTGCAGACCTTTTTGATAAATTAGGGAAATCTGTGTATTTTAGTACCATCGATTTAGCAAGCGGGTACCACCAAATCGAAGTTAAGGAGGAGGATAGGTTTAAGACAGCGTTTTCCACGCAGGCAGGTCATTATGAGTTCACCCGTATGCCGTTCGGGCTGAAAACAGCTCCAGCCACGTTCCAGCGTGCGATGGACAATGTGCTTCGGGGTCTACAAGGACTACATTGCCTTGTCTACCTAGATGATATAATAGTATATTCATCTAGCCTGCAAGAGCACATTGGGAAATTGCGCATGGTCTTCGAACGACTTAGAGCAACTAACTTGAAGGTCACATTAGACAAGTGCGAGTTTTTCCGCAAGGAAGTCCTCTACCTTGGCCATATGATAACAAAAGAAGGTCTTAAACCTAACAATGATAAGATCCAGGCTGTCTTGGATTTCCCGATTCCAACAACCACCACGCAAATTAAAAGCTTTCTGGGATTAGTCGGATACTACAGAAAATTTATCAAGGATTTTGCCAAAGTCACTCGCCCACTCACTAATTGCCTAAAAAAACGTAATAAAATCGAACTGACCCACGAATTTAGAGAAGCCTTTGACAGATGCAAAGAACTATTGGTTAATGCTCCGATCTTGCAATTCCCCGACTTTACAAAACCATTTGTACTTACCACGGACGCATCTGACTATGCGGTCGGCGCTGTACTGTCTCAAGGCCCTATAGGCTCCGATAAACCAATAGCATATGCTAGTCGGACTCTAAATGATGCAGAATCAAGGTACAGCACTGTCGAAAAAGAGTTACTGGCTATAGTATGGGCAGTAAAACACTTTAGGCCGTACCTCTATGGCAGACGGTTTACTATTTACACCGATCATAGACCTCTTGCTTGGCTCAACAACATGAAAGAACATAACAGTAAACTCACTAGGTGGAAATTAAGACTTGCAGAATTTGACTATGACATCATATACAAAAACGGAAAACAAAATTGTGTAGCAGATGCCCTTTCCCGAATTAAAGTAAATGCTGTAGAAAAGGATGACTTTTCCATGAAAGTTAACATAGATAAAAAGGAAAAACTAGACCGACACATAGATGAAGTAATTAGAGATATTCAGAAATTGCAACACTCACAAAACGACGCTATAACAATATCATCATCTGACTCAGAGAAAACCTTATCAATTCCTCGATCACCCTTCTCTATTCCGTCTCCAGCAAGCGGCACTATTACGGCATCTGAAACCTCGGAAACGGAACACTCAGCCTATGAAACTGACTCATCTGGAATCCCTATTTTAAACGAGGCAATTGATACTAAACCAAATCAGATACTTATACATACATGGTTTAGACAGGAATTATCAGTAAAAGATATATCAAGACCTAAGCAAAAAATTTTGGAAGTCCATCTACCACTTAATAGGCCAGACTTAGTAAAACAATTTCTAAAAGATTTCATAAAACCAAATGTAAAACATTTCATCTACTTTGAACATGAAACACATAGGAAACAGTTCGCAGCAGCCACTATTGCACTATTTAAGAAAGATGCAGTTAAGATATTAGAATGCACACAGAGAGTAGTATACGTCGAAGATGAAAACGAGCAGAGAGAAATAGCAATGAAGTACCATATTGGAAAAACCTGTCATCGAGGCATAAAAGAAACACTTGTACACTTGAAAAGAACGTATTACTGGATTAGCATGGACTTAACTGTAGCCACTACTATAAACGCCTGTGAAGGCTGTAAAACTATGAAATACGACAGGAAACCGTTGAAACCCGAGCTGCAACTCACACAAACCCAAACCAAACCTTTCCAAGAGATTTTCATGGATGTGTTTAGTATGGAAGGAAAATCGTACCTAACATTAGTCGACGCCTTTAGTAAACTCGGTCAGGCCATAGAGATAAGCAATAAAACAACACCGGAAATAATTAGAGCCCTCATAAAATACTTTTCTATCTATGGAGTCCCGCTAAGAATTAGCGCTGACTCTGGTTCGGAATTTAACAACGTTCTCTTGAAAGAAACTTTAAGTTTCTACAAAGTAGATCTACATATAGGTACCCCACATAACCCGAATTCGATGGGGCTCGTTGAGCGTTTCCACTCTACTCTCATTGAAATCTACCGACTGGCCAAATATGAACATAAGTTTACTGATGCAGCATCTGTGATGACCTACTCACTTATGTCATATAACCAAACTATTCATTCAAGCACTGGATTAACTCCCTTCGAGGTTGTTTTCGGCCACACTGACTCAACAAGCGCTTTCGATGTCGAGTTTAATAAGGAATATACACAAAAATTGGTCAGAGATCACAAAAAACGCATAAAATTTCTATATGAATACTTAACAAATAAAGCCATTGATAATAAAGAAAAAATTAAGAAAAAACACGGAGGTGAAAAGAAATTTGAAGTACAGGAAGGTGACACGGTGTTTATAAAGGGCGTAAACGAAAGGAGAGGAAAGGATAAACCACGATACGCAAAGGCGGAGGTTGTAGGAGAAATAGTTAGAAACATAGTCCCGCTTAAAGTTAAAGGTCGCGAAACTAAAGCACCAATTAAGGATCTGAAACGTCCTTCACAGGTGCGCCCTGATCCTGATGCAGGCGTCAGCTGCCCTGGCCCTTCTGCTTCAGAGGATCAGAGACAATCCAGGAGTCTTCCCGATCAGAGAAGGCCAAGCCCTTATTAGTAGTGATAAGTGGTCTATTATTAAGATTTTAGATTTAAGCTTTATAAAAAGCGACTTAGATTTTAATTTGAATAGATATATAAATTTAAATAAGCATATAACAAATTACTTTGATAAGAAACCGATTAACCCCGACGTCAACGATATAAAGACTCAGACAGATTTTATTAAAAATAGAACTATGCAGAAGTTGTACCAATTATTACCGACAAGAAGAACTAAACGCGGTATTTTAAATCCTCTCGGTTCCATTATTAAGCTAGTTTCAGGTAATCTAGATAACGACGACGCGATTAAGTACGATGCGCTAATAAATGACGTAAAATCTAAGCAAAATTCGGTGAATAAAAAAGTAACAGTGGTCGCCGAAATGATGAAATCCTTGATGAAGGTCACTAATAATACGAAATACAATTTCATCCAATTAGATAGAGCTATTTGGGAAATCAGAAAACAATTAAATGATACAAATACCACTCGAGACATTTATAGAATTACTAATACTTACCACTTATTTCTACACAACTTTCAAACCCTTTATACTATATTGGACGAAATTGAAACCTTAGTGGCGTTTAGTAAACTGGGAATGTTACACCAATCGATTGTGGACTCCAATGAATTGTTATTGATGCTCAAAGACATCGAACGACAAAATAAGCTTATGTATCCGGTAAATTCAGAAAATTTGTTGAAATTAGAGCAATGTATAGACCTAAAGGCTTACGCAAAAGAAAATCAAATAACTTTTATAATGGACGTCCCTCTTGTTGAAAATGATATATATACATATTATAGAATCCTTCCCTTACCTATTACGAATACCTTTAACCAAACTCACCTTATCTTACCTAAATATCCCTACCTATTAGCGAAAAGGTCGAAAACAGTGTCGCTCTCACGCCCCTGCAGGGAAGTTGAAGAGTCCTTATACCTTTGTGAAGAAGACTACTCACCCGCACTCATTAAAGATGCCTGCGTCGCGAACCTGATAAGCTTTGCCGCAGATACAACACAATGCCGCCCAATTCCGGTTGACTTGGAAGACGTAAAAGTAGAGAAGATACAAAGCAACAGGTGGATGCTTTTCAGCAAGCCCATCCTCATTCTTACTCAGAACTGCAAGGACGACATCACTTATCATCATATTCAGGGAACTTATATCGTATCTACTGATGACGATTGCGAGGCGGAAATCGCAGGAATGACCATGAAGAGACATCGTGGAAATATGGGAAAAATGAGTTTACCTGACTTACCAATAGTAAACCTTCCAGCCGTAACTCCACCAAAGATGACATCACCTCCGGAACCTGTGAACCTGCAAGGATTAGATCTAACCGACCTCCAACTTCTGTCTAACGTGCTAGTGAAAAGTGATAGTGTCATGGGCCAATATAGTGAAAACGAAAGTGTCGTAAGCGTAAGGAAGATAAGCATCGGAACGTTGATCTTATACATTATTTTAGGAATTATATTTACGTGTTTTATGTTAAAATGTGTTAATCGAAATTATCGGAAACAGGGTACGTCCCCCGAGAATTTCGAACTTGAGGAGGGAGGAGTTATGCACTCTGGTACGCGGACCGAGACGATAAACATACATGCGTAGGCGGCAGAACCGCTGAGTTGCGTCTAGACACACGGTGGCCGTCTGGACTGCATAACTGATAAGGAAGACACCTCTGACAGTCTCACCTAGGATTTAAGTTAGTTATAATTCAACTCCCATTTGTATCGGACTACTAGTAATTAAATCTTTAATTAATTAATTTGCTTTTTAAAAACAAAATCCCGCGTCCTCCAATCTTGACTATCTACTAAGCAATAAAGTAGCAATGCAACTCGCACAGCGCTGGATACCTCTCGCTATATTCACCTAGATATACCGCTCTCTTTCTATCACGTATGCTTAGTGTCGTGCGACGAGGCTAGCGTGCGGGCGGGGACTGACTTCTGCCTTACATTGTCCACCTGGACGGAGCGCCGGCCGAACATACCTAAACTGTGGAGTGACACCCCCCTGACGGAGCGCCGGCCGAACATACCTAAACTGCGGAGTGACACCCCCCTGACGGAGCGCCGGCCGAACATACCTAAACTGCGGAGTGACACCCCACTGACGGAGCGCAGGCCGAACATACCTAAACTGCGGAGTGACACCCCCCTGACGGAGCGCCGGCCGAACATACCTAAACTGCGGAGTGACACCCCCCTGGACGGAGCGCCGGCCGAACATACCTAAACTGCGGAGTTACTCCCCCCTGACGGAGCGCCAGCCGAACATACCTAAACTGCGGAGTGACACCCCCCTGACGGAGCGCCGGCCGAACATACCTAAACTGCGGAGTGACACCCCACTGACGGAGCGCAGGCCGAACATACCTAAACTGCGGAGTGACACCCCCCTGACGGAGCGCCGGCCGAACATACCTAAACTGCGGAGTTACACCCCCCTGACGGAGCGCCAGCCGAACATACCTAAACTGCGGAGTGACACCCCCCTGACGGAGCGCCGGCCGAACATACCTAAACTGCGGAGTGACACCCCCCTGCTAACGATAGACGGATTACGGGCTCTTTTTATTTGTTATGACGAGTCCTACTCATTATACTTGGTGACAGGATCTGATGATGGTGAGGTGGATAGAGAAACTCTTCAGTGACCAATAGTAACCCCAACCAGTTTGGGTTCGTTTTGAATTGTTTTCACGAGACCCGTAAATTATGCATTGATACAGAAACAGAATACCTAAACAGAACATACTGCGAGATGTTTTACAGAATAAATTATTTCTTTCTTTCTTTTTCTTTTTGACTATTTAAATTATAAGATTATATATATTTATTTCTATAAGAATAATTAGTACATTTTGTATTAGAGAGAATAGATATAGCTGATACTGAGTAATTTGCAGTGGGTCCCAAACTAGGCAAGGCCTGTATCTTGGGCACCCAAAGGTTTACCGTGTACATTGTACAGGTACTATGCATTTACAGATTTTCAGCGCTGAGTTGCAGTACATTTACGTAGATACATACTTACATGTTTACTGGTTAATATAAAAGACCTTAAATTTAATAAAAGTTACCGACAACATACTCATTCTCACTTTTTATTGGACGCCCCTCGTAACGCCAGCGTCGGCGAATAAATCGACACCTTCGAATTCTTATATTGCAGCCAAGTTCGTATAAAATTAATTCGTATTGTTTTATTACACACAGACGTCACATATAAGTTTTTTATAAGATATAATGACTAGTTACGACGAAAATGAATGAGACTTGCGTCGCGAACTCGAGACTTGGAGAAAGTCGCCAGAGCCCATAGCACTTTCACTGTGCGCTTACGTAAGTCTTTCGAGATCTCAAGTGTGATGGTCATTATATTTGGCACAATAAATGTATTATGTGGTAAACGTAGCATATGTAAAAAACGGCGGCGATGATTATATTCTAAGCTATTTATAAGCATTGCACGATTCTGGTACTTTTCGGATGGGTAACCGTGATTATTGTCATTAATAAAATTATTATTATTAACATTAACCACTGAACAGATTTCGATAAAATTTCTATGGGACCTCTGAAGTATCACCTAGCAAAGAAAATATAATTATCAAAATTATTTCATAATTGGCGGACTAATCGCGAAACATACATACTAAAAAAAAACACAGTTAAAAACTGAGCGCTAACTTTTTAAATGTAGGCCTTATAGGCCTATAAATAAGTATTATTGCTATATCTTACTGGTATTTAATCTAGATATTATAGGTACCTAATCTATTTTTACTTATTAATTATTACTAGACGTTCCCTGTGACGACGTACTTTATCTTCGTACTGAAGAAATTCGGCCTGCTCCCAAAATTTACCACTTTAAATCAATCCGAGCAAATTTTCTAGCTGTGTTAATACAGTGCCTTGGAGTCGAATTTCGTAAAATCCTTTCTTAGTACACCCCTACGCACCAAAACAAATACACCTTCCCAATTTCAAGTCTGTATGACCAGCGGTTTGGGCTGTGCATTGTCTGTTAGTCAGTCAATCAGTCAGCACAGAACCTTTTATATATATAAAAATATATGCAATGCGTAGGGATTTACAGAAACAAAAGAATACAATTGTCTCAACTGTAAACCTTGATTTAACCCTAAAGATATAGTCGGATTCATAATTTATTCCAAACTAAATTGACAGAATGAAATGTCACTTTCCAAAACAATGCTGAAATTATTTAAATTGTATACCTACTGTAAAGTAAAGTTAAAATAATGTAACATATTTCATTCACACACATTTAATAATTATATATTGTTTTTGTATATAACTTTTGTTAAATACAGGGTCTCTTGGTGTTGGCTTCGGCTCCAATGCCTTTTAAAGGTCCGGACTTGGCCCCTGAGTGTGAAAGTTAAATTTAATGTAACAAATTATTAAACTGCTTAGAATTTAGGGTAAATGAATCAAATGAATGTGCCTAGGTATATAGCCACAGAAGGAACGATAGAAATAGATACTTAGGTACATAATTTAGAGCTCAGATTCATAAAAATAAATTAAGTTTTCTTATACGAAATTGAAATGTTGTACCTAAATTATATTAAGCAACTTGAATGCATCTCAAATATTACATTTAAAACAACAATCAAAATTATTAATTGCTCCTTAGCTTTTTAGTAAGTGTTTTGTGTAAATAAATAAATAATAAGTAATAGAAATTCATAATTTCACATCTCAATAGAATTAAATTACTATTCAGCAAAACCTAGTACCTTTTTTGTAGGTAAGGAGCTGGAAAGTAGGTAGGTATGTGGTTAAGTAGGGTTTACATTTTTATTTGACTTAGAAATTACATAGGCAGGCAGGCTTCCTGCAAATTTGTCAATGCTGTGAATGCAGAACATAAGAAAAACTTTATTACGTATGTACTAACGTGCCAAGTAGTAGGTACCTAGTTCCCTTCATCAGACTTTAATATATTTTTTTATATCTACATAGTTTATTAAATAATAGATCAAAAAGAAAAGTTGGATAAAGATGTTTGTTGCTAACCCACGTCCGGATCTGCCAACTGTATATAACCACTTCACTAATAAACTTAACAATTACTTCTTACACTACTTGTTAATCGTCTTTAGCTCGTATTAAAAATTAAAAACAAAAATAAAACTCTCTCTTCCTCCGATAACACAATGCATACACAATTGTACACAATGGCATTAGGAGCAGGGTCTCCAGATATAGTAGGTGAAATTTCCCCAGATCACATTCAATTTTTCCCCAAAAAGATACTATTTCCAAGAATTTTCCCCAAATATTTTTGTTTTGTATTTACCTAACTATAAGTAGTTATATTTTTTTCTTTATATCTCGGAATATCATAATATACAATGTGTTACAAAAAGGATAATTAATTCTAAATGGTATGAATGTACTCATCATTATGAACAACTTTTAATACGTGGCCAACCTTAAAATCGTGAAAAAAGCATCAGTTGCATTCAAAAAGTTCATTGACCTTGGACAACATGTATGGAACAGCTGTTTGTTTGTTATTCCCCAAACTTTTCCCAAAAAAAAATCTGCACCCTTATCATGGACGTTCGTGATTCTGATTGCGAGAGGGCGCATGACGCGAGTGGGTTGGTACGAGCAGGATGGCATGCTATCGCAATCGGAATCGCGAACGTCCATGATAAGGGTACTGTTCCCCAAAACTTTCCCCGCAATTTTATTTTCCCCAATTTTTTTATTTTTCCTCAAAATGGGGAAAACCCCCAATCTGGACACCCTGATTAGGAGGGGGAAAGGGAAGGAAAACAAACAAACAGCGATTCAAGTGTTGCCGTTTTTTAATTGGAGAAAATGCTAGATAAGGTGGAAAAATGCTTATAAAAGTGCTAGATCATAATATTAAACTTGTCCAACCAGTCTTGCTTTTTATGTATAACAAACGTAAATAATTGTAAGCAGCTAATGAGGCGTTTGTTTAAAAAACAAGAATAGTTCGTGATGTTTAACTAGATGGCGTAAGAAGCATAAAACTGTTCTGTCAAACCCCGTTTAATCTTTTTTAGTTATTCCTGGCCATGGATACAAGTCCTTCGGCCGAAAAAACGGTTAAACCGATTACGTATGGTGGCGGGTTCGTAACGAGTCACACCAAAACACACACACAACACACAGTCACAGTTTGACTCGTTGGGACCCCGATATTAATTCCTGGCTACGGCCTTGCTACCGCCTCAAGTATAATGACCAACATCAACATAGCACACTTGTGAAATATTAAACGTTTTGTTCCTAAACAAATTGGACTATATTAGAATATTATATATAGGTAGTTAATTATGTCGAAAAACTAATAATCGAAAAAATTATAAATATCTGTTTCAAAACTTTCACAATGTGTAGTATAGTCAATGATTCTATGAGTATAGTGGTAGGACACTACTGCAGAGTCCGCCTGGGGAGGTTTTGCGAATACTCCTTGGACTTATGGCAATTCCCCCCAAAATAGGAGGGCCAACAGTGGACGTTTTCCGGCTGTTCATGATAGACTCTTATATGTCGGAGCGTGCTTTAAAAACCTCCTTCACACTATTAGTATCACGCCACCTAGTTTAGTTTTGGTGGACTAGAGATGGAAGTGGCGCCATCTCCGCTGTAACTCTGGTAACGTGCGACGCTGATTGGTGGTTGGCCGATTGATGGCAACCAATCGGCATTTAGTGGGTTTTGCATACCGTCCGACAGAGGCGCTGGTGGGAGCGCGCGGACACGCTCCTTCCGAGGAGCTCAAGTATTATGGAAGGTAGTCGTTGAGAGCGGTCGCATTGGTTATTATAGGAACACCTTGTCCCCAAGTTCTAATCGTTTAAAATCATGTGTAGTGTGTCTTACTGTCGATAATCATTAAAGGACTACGTGTGATATGTTACTCTCCTCGCCCGCCGAACTCACGCCACCAAAGTACCATTATTTGATGCGGTTCGTACCTAGCCAGATCCGACATATATATATATATTATTTATTTTATGTATACTTACCTGATTAAATGTATAATTTTATAAATTAAAAAGGCGAATATCCTCGTTCCGGATTTTATCGCGCAAAGTAACTGCTAGCATAGCTCTCTCCATTGTTCGTTGGGCGACTCTGAGTTTCTCCAAAAGACCAGCAGATAAAGACCGCGTTTCAGTTCCATATGTCATCACTGGTTGAAGACCCTTTGTCTTCAGAGACTGCGGGATTTTGGACGAGAAGATATTACGCATTTCCCTAACACTGCCCATCCGAGTTGGATTCTTCGGGCGACCTCTTTGTCGAAGACCGAGAGAGAAAGAGAGAAGTCGAAGGTAGGTCCAACCTAACTGAACAATCTGTCCAAGGTAGTTGTAGTGGTCAAGAACTCCGAGAGTATCGTTCCCAACAACACCGGTACGTGTACAACATGGACTTTGGACATGATCTTTGTCTTGCCCATGTTCATTTTAAGACCCACCTGTTGGGAAACGTTACTGAGGTCGCCGAGCATAGTAGGTATTGAGGTCTTTCAGCGACTCTGCCAAGATGACTACATCATCGGCAAAGCGAAGGTGAGAGATGTATTCGCCATTATAATGTTGATGCCGAATCACTACAAACACTAGTTCTATTTTATAGGAAAAATAAGACGCAAAATATAAGAATACTGATATATTTTACTGTGCAAAAGAAAGTTCAAGTTGAAAGAAATACAGTTTTTTGTTATTTTTGTTATTTCTCTAAAATTGCATTTTACACTACAGTAATTCATATCTTGTTTTATTTAAATTAAGATCAACAACATTAATAATATTTCAGACATAAAAATTATTCAACGTTCATTAATAACATATTAATAATCTTTACTTCACTAATAACTTCCTTAATCTATTCTAATTTGACAGGTAGGTAGTTTATAGGTAGGAGATGTCAACTAAGAACGAATTTTGCAACAAGGCTAAATGAAGGGGGTGAAATGGGGGATGAACATTTCTATGGAAGTTCTTTGTTTTTGAAGTTATAGTGATGAAAATTGGTATTTGAAGATATACACACTACAATATTATAAATAGTACAGGATATTCTGAGACTCGATGGAGTGACGATTCTTTTTTCAGGCAAATTTTTGAGTTTTTGACTTTGAATCATTCATTCAAAATCTTCAAAACCACACTATGCGATCCTGAAGTCTGTCAGTTGGTCATGACTAGTGATGAGAAATAATTAACACTATCGTTAGTTTTTAACTGGCCCAATAAAAAAGTAACCTAATTTTCATTACCTATATACTTGTTTGTCTGGATTCTAATTTCAGAATGTAACTAAGGGCTTCGGACATGTTCCTTGACGCTGTGGCCTAGTGGCATACCCGTCACAAATCAATAGAGCATAAAAATGCGATGCCTAAAAAGTTCTAGCACTAACCCTGTATCCGTTTCCGTTTCCGAGTTACTGTCGAATAAAAGTGCACTATTTGTTCGAAATTATATTTTTACTCGCGGTGGAAGATAAAACCTTTACATATCGATAGAACATAAAAATGCGATGCCAAAATGCTCTAGCACTAACCCTGTATCCGTTTCCGTTTCCGAGTTATTGACGATTAAAAATGCACTATTTGTTCGAAATTATATTTTTACTCGTGGCGGAAGATAAAACCTTTACATTTCGATAGAGCATAAAAATGCGATGCCTAAATGTTCTAGCACATACCTGCTAACATTTCAGTTTCCGAGTTACTGTCGAATAAAAATGCATTATTTGTTCGAATGCGATGCCTAAGCAAAGATATAATTTCGAACAAATAGTGCATTTTTATTCGACAATAACTTGGAAATAGAAACGGATACAGGGTTAGCGCTAAAACATTTAAGCATTGCATTTTTATGCTATATCGATTTTTAAAGGTATCATCTCCGCCGCGAGAACAAAAATGCCAAACAAAAATCACTAGGCCTAAATGTCACATGCCCTTAATAAAGATAAAAATATGCGATAACAATATTCAGAAATATTTACCTAAAAATTACTTGAAAAAGAGTTGCGACTGGCAAACAAAGAAATTTGATTCGATTCCGATACGCTTGAAGAGGTGCTGTCTTCGTCACTATCTGCGCCTACATGTATAATTATATTATTATCAATGATAGTATCAACTTCATAAGGTCACAAGAAAAAACAGAATGAGAAATACAGGAGAACGTAGTCTATGCGCACGAAACGACAACAGAATGACTGTATCAGCTTCACAAAATGGCGGGTCAACACCATTTGGGGCTGCAATTTTTTACCATAAATAGACAATAGACAAAACTGTAACTTTTACATTTGTTTTAAAAAAAAAAGTATATAAATTGTTACTCATATTACGCTACTTGCATTCGCGCGTTTGGTTTGAGTGCCGTTTTATAATATTATTAACTTTATTAATACATTATTTTATTATAAAATTATTCGAAACATAAATGCATTAGGTATTGTATGGTATAACGACAAATAGCATTATTTATACCTGCTATTTTTGGCACATCACTACAAAAATGTATAGTTGATCTAACCTTGTAACAGCGTAGTATGGTTTAATAAAAATATTGTCCATCAACATGTTTAGCGCAAAAATATAAAATTTATTTTAAGTTATATAGTTCTTAATTTTATTATTATATATATTTTATATTAGGAATATTATTAGTAAAAATCTACATATGTGTCTTGTGATAAATATCTAATAAAACTAAAATGTTTAAGTTTACATAATCATTGATTGAACATGTCATGTTTCATTCGTCATTGAACATGTTTCACTAGATCCGAAGTCTCCGCTTCAATGGGGCATCGCCTGAATTACGCTTGACAACGAAATCAAAGATTGACGTCATTCTCTATTGCCGATGCATTTGGTTCATAATGTCAAATATGTAATAATAAAAAATATATATTGAAAGCTGGGACGGGACTCATGTTACGAAACACACAAAAAATATCGTAAAATTATTTTCGAATTTATTTGTAAATTATTTAAAAAATGTATCAATATCACTAAATCGTAGCAGAAGTATTAGAAATTTTCGCACGGTTTTGTAAGGTTTTTTTTGGTTTTCATAGCAAACATAGATTTCGATTTCGAGTATGTGTGAAACTGGCCAACAACAAAAAAAAAAAAAGAAAGTCGACGTTTCCAGATGGACTACGGGCAATATATGCGAAAAACCATAAATTGGGGTGGACCATGGGAAGAAATAAAATCCCCTGGAACACTCAGTTTTCTTGAGGTGAACCAAGGGGGAAAAATGGCCCTGGGTACAGTCAGGTGAACTGTAGGTGGACCGCGGGCAGGGACAGAGAAAAGACTATTGAAAAAACGGCTCCATGTTTTTCAGCGCGATCATACCTATGACGTTTTTCCTTCTTTGTATTCGTCTCGATGGATGGACATAATGATACATTTTTAAAGATAAATTCGTTTCTATGGCAAATAAACATATATTTTTTAATCTTTAAAATTCAACGCCATTTCAAAGTTTTGTCATCCGTTCTATCCCGATCTGTCAGGATCGCATTCTTTCGTTGGCCGCACTAAGAGGTTACCTCTTCGTGTCAAGATGGCTGAACGGATTTTAATGGAACTTGGAATGGCGATAGCTTATATCCCGGAATAACATATAGGCAATATTTTTTTTATCATCACGTGGGCGGAACTGCGGCCACAGCTAATATTACATACATATGTGACGATTTGAGAACCTCCTTTGTATTAAGTCGGTTTAAAATTGGTATTTATCGACTAAAACATAACACAACAGACTAAAACATGCTTAAAAATACTGTTCAGAATGCACTAGATAAATCAATTACTACATTTAAGGCCCTCGCGAGTACCGGGGCAATATTATCTGCAGGCACCTTACTCCATTTCTGAGCGAGACACTCCTCTATGGATCTTCGAGAGGACTTCTTACCTGTAACGAGTAAAAATATATTTAATGATTGGATAAATTTTCTTAGTTGGGAGACGAGACCGAATCCGAAATGGTCTACTAAATTTCTACTTGGGAGATACAATACGTGACTAAAGTTCGGATGCAATTCTTTCTCAAAGGCGCAGCAGGAACTATACCTAACTTTATTCTCAAGTCATCTAAAGCGGCGTATGTACCTCTCAGATTCACTCCCGTAGAAAGTGTCTATAGTGTATTTAAACGTAAAAGTTGAATGATCCCTTATCAGCTTATTACACCCCAAGCTTAGGTATATCCCTGTAGTTATAACGGCTTACTAACCATCAGGTTCGACCGGACATGTAGCTAGATTTAATGTTAGAAATATGGCGGTGTTCTTATTGACGGGGTTGTACTCTTCCCAGTAATAGTGGAAGGCCAGGGCCAGGCCTGCAGGCACGGCCTCCAGGTGGCGCACTAGTAGCACGCCCGTGGTCTCGACCTCGCCGTAGCGGCATAGTATATCGTTGGGTTCCATCTCCAGCTGACTTCCTTCGATTGACGTGAAAAAGAAAGAGCCGCTGTTGTTGCCTGAAATATTTTAATATGCTTTAGCTTCACTCTTGAAACTGCACAAATCTTAGTAATGTTGTCACTGTCGTGGCCAAGATGTCATACAAAAAGAATCTTTGTTACTATAGGGATTAGGCCACATGCCAAAACAGAAAGTTCGGGCGCAGGCCTGAGAATTTGATTTAAAACAAGTACTGTCTACGCCAAACGCTAAAAGCACGATAGTCTAAAACAATTCGAGTGTCGCATCGCAATCAAGCGACCTTCGTGCCCGAACCTCCCGAACTTCCGAACCCGCGCGTTAATGGCCCGGCGCGCGCGCCATCTGCTCGCGGCCCTCTCTATCCATGCATACCTTGGATGCGGACAAAGGAGCACCAGAAGCAGCTCCATATTTTCTGTAAGTCCCACAAAAATCACAAACTGAAAAAAACAATCGGGCAGGGGACATTGTGGGACCACCTCGAGAGTATACCCTTTCAAACTAAATAAGACTTTTGATGAGCCAGGCCGTCACCACACACTGAGTGTGACACAAAACACGTACGTACTGGTGTTTTGTGCCGTCACACTTATCCATATCTTGAAAACTACTGAACCGATTTGGATGAAACCTGCACTGTTCCTTAAGTTGAAGTAAATGTAAGCCAATTAAAAAAAACCGAATGAAGATAAATGGTCAAAATCCGATTTATAGTTTTGGAAATATGCGTGGACAAACATACATACAAAATATAATTTTGTATAATTATGTGTTTGGGCGCCTTAATAGATTATCATAATTTATGATTTTATGTGAATATATTGGGTGGTTACCGCCTGTTCTACCAATACTTAGAACAACTAATACGGAAAGTGTACTCTCAATTGTTAAGTAATTTTAAGGGACCTGGGGCCGTACCGTGAACTGATTATTAGGGTGGAGCGCTCAATGTATGAAAAAAATTTTTTTTGGGAATTTCGATTTTGCGGGGTGCTTGAAAGTGGCCAATTAGCCTAAATATAATGTATGCAAAATATTATTTAAATCAAACCATGGGAAGTATTGCCACCAGGCTCCCAAACTTTTGGAAAATATCAAAATTCTCGATATTTCCGATAGGCTATAATATACTTAACTAATAACGATTACTTTTGAGATTTGTTTTATTTGAGTTATTAATAACATACACAATAATAAAAAATAATAAAAATAACATAATTTCTAGCAAAATAATTGAAATAGAATTAGCCAATTTCGTCTAAAAATCGCGTGGTGGCGGGAATTTGGGAGATGCATTTCGCCCCCGCACAGGTCAGGGGTGAGGGGCTTGACCTTGAACTAGCAAGTGTAATTTAGTGTGATTGGTGAATTATAATTGATCGCACGCTTTTTTGCATTCTTTTCTCAAGTGTTTAGCGAATGTAAATCACGGCGGGAGCGCGCGTTTATAATGAGTTTACGAAGTGGAAATAAGTGTCCAATATTTGTTAATGGACAGGAATTACCTCAGAACGTACTACCTACTTACGAGGATGTTATCAGGTATTATTTACTTGTTACACAAAATATACAACAGCGCCAAGATCGCGTCAAAATAACAGCGGAAACCGTTGCTACTGAAATCGAAAAGATTTGGACGAAGGCTTCCATTCCCTTTGTAGAACATCGCACCATTGTAGCTCGAATAAAAGCATATCACGATAAATACCGCTTTATATTAAAACCTTACCAAAAAAGAAAAGATAATGAGAATTATTTGCAAAAGATACAGCAGTTCAAAACCGACAGCAAAAAGTTATTCGACATAGCTTGTTGCAAATGTTCGAGCTTTATATCATGTTTGTGTGATAAACGACGAAAGATACCGATACAGGAAAGAGATTTTATGATTGATTAGAGGAATGAGAGAAAAATGATGATAGGTTCCATAGATTTGGTAACGACGAAAAGAGTTGAGAGAAAAATTGAAAGAGAAGCAAAGAGAAACCCATGTGAAAAACAAGGATTATTGGCTGAAACCGAGGCGACTGATATCGAAAAACCCAGAGAAGAAGGATCTAGTATTTCTAGGGAATTAAATAACGAAAATAGCTCGGAACCCTTGCTGTCTGTGAGTGAAAAGTCTGCCAAAAACTCATGTGTGCCACCTGTGTCGTACGCAACAGTTGCAAGAACATTGGATCGTTTTGGAATTTCTGATAGAGCCGGTGCTGCTTTAGTATCCGCCACCCTCCAAGACATTGGCTTAATAACCAGGGAAAGCTCAGATAACGTTGTTGATCGGTCCAAAATTCGCAGAATGCGATCTAAAGCTAGGGAAACGGTGGTAAAACATGGCTTAGCTGATATACCAGAGTATATTTGTATTTCTTTTGATGGGCGGAAGGACAAGACGTTAGTTCAAGAAGACGGTAGAAGGAGAGTTATAGTAGAAGAGCATATAACTGTGTTGATGGAACCGGGGTCAAAATATAATGATGGCCCACGGCCATATATCTTTGAAGTCCGGGAACGCTAAAGCAATATCTAAAAGTCTATGTTCCTTTTTTGTGGAAAATTCAATTAGTCCGACTAATATTCTGGCTATCGGTTGTGATGGGACTGTCGTTAACACGGGAAACAAGGCGGCAATTATAAAACTGATCGAAAACCAGCTACAACGTCCACTCCAATGGCTAATATGTCAACTGCACGCAAATGAACTGTCTTTACGACATCTATTTGAGTACTTGGACGGCTCTACCACGGGTCCAAAAAGCTTTAGTGGGCCGATTGGAAAGTCACTAAGCAATTGCGAGTTACTTCCTGTTAAATCATTCAACGCTATAACGTGTTGCTTACCGGATATAACGAAGAGCCGCGATGATCTGAGCACAGACCAATTGTATCTTCTGGAAATGTGTCAAGCGATCGGTATGGGCGAGTGCGACGAGAGATTGGCAAAACGCAGGCCTGGAAAAATGTGTCATTCAAGATGGCTTACAACGGCAAATAGTATCCTCCGTCTCTACATAGCGACTGAAACCCCAGCTGAAAATCTGAAAATACTGACAGAGTTCGTAATTAAGGTTTATGCTCCCATGTGGTTTCGCATTAAAACTCATCCGAGCTGCATTCATGGTGCCAAACATCTATTTGACACAATTCAACTCTCACGATACCTTCCGGACCAACTCAAGAAGGTGATAGATCCGGTTATACAAAGAAACGGCTATTTTGGCCATACAGAAAATATCCTGATTGCGATGTTAGCAGATAACCGGAAGCACATCAGAGAACTTGCACTGAGAAGGATTTTGAAGATACGTGATGGTTCTACTGGCCTCACTCCTTTGCGAGTCTTTAAAGTACCAAAATTTAATTTCGAAGCACAGGATTTTACAGAACTCGTGGCCTGGGACAAACCATCTGAACCACCTTTCACCAAAATTTACTCTACCGACGTCATTCTTGCGGCTTTGATGGATCCCGATAAAAATACCTCAGAATTATTGCAGGTCTTTCAGGATATCCCTTGTCACACTCAAGGAACAGAAAGATGCATAAAATTAGTCACGGAATCGAATTGCGCTGCTGTCTGTGGACAAAACCGACGAGAAGGCTGGATCAGGAACAAGATAAAATCGTTTCAAATAATGCCATCGTTCAACACTAAAAAGGAGTACAAAATTGAATAAATTTAAGACATTTCACAATTTTAATTTATATTTTAAAAACACGAATATCTCTGTTTTGTTGATTATTTTTTGTTATTTCACTTGTATTTCATTACTATATTGACTTGATTTCAAAAAAAAATATGTAGAAGAGCACTTTTATATTTTTTTAATAAACCATTATTTTTCCTAATTATCAGAATTTCAATGCCGTGGTGGCAATACTTCCATCCATTTTACGAGTTTACTCCCATAATAAGTTTTAATCCTAATACTAAAACGCAACTTTCCCGCACACCGCCTTTTCGAAAATTCTAAAAAAAAAAAAACACTCCACCCTACTGATTATAGCGGGACCGAATACGCTCAACTGCCGACGCTGTGCGACTGTGAATTTTATCGCCTCGAAATAAGGTTCGCGGTCGCGCAGTGTCGGCAGCTGAACCTATTCGGTCCTGCTATAAGCAGTTCACGGTACGGCCCTGCAACCTTGACTTTGGCTGACTACTATAGAATGTGTAACAAAAAGGTTCAACAATACGAAAGGGCTTCAATAATATTACATACGTAGGTATTGAATTGATAACCTGTTATTAAAGTCGGTTAAAAGAAGTAATATGTGGTAATTTCGCCACTTAAGGATCGACAAGTTGACGGCTCGAACTCATCGGTGGGCGCGGCTAAAAAGCATGCTCTCTTCATCAAACAAACTGTGGGAAAGGGAGAAAGAAAGATAAATGAGCGCGCAAATATTATTTTTTGAAAGACCTTTGGCTGCATTAATGTGGTTGAATAAACTCTGAGTTAATTTATTCCAACTTAAGTTATTTGATATTTTTATGGACTAAACTATGCCGCTTATAAATTATTTTAGAGTTTTCGTATTCCTTATGTTATTTATTTACGTTCAATGTGGCGTTAAAATTGAGCTAAAATACAAGATGTTTCCTGGCTCATAACTTTCATGTTTATTAACTTTTTACTTTCGTAATATTTTACAATCCTAGATAATGAAGAGATTAATCGATATAATACTTAGTCTTGGACCTACAAAATTACATAGTGGAGTTCAATTACATATACTACCGCGTTTCTATGGAGAAGTGACCAACTTGTCTACTCGTATCTAAGTTCGCTCATTTCACTATTTTAGAATGTATTTATACACTCACTCACTCACTCACACTGAATACAGTTATGAAAAATCGTAGTCGGTTAAATTGCTGAAAAATAACATTACAAAAGTCCAGCAAAAATATTATTTTGATCTAAACAAGTTTTAGTACCTAAAATTTGTAAAATATATTCTCAGTTTTGGGAATGAAAACTTACTAAGATCTAATTTATTTCCAAAGCTTTGTAACAGTATTCTCAATGATTTGACAGACGGCATGAAAATCGATTTTTCAACCGACTTCATAAAAGGAGGTTCTCAATTCGACTGTATGTTTTTTTGTATGTATGTTACACGATTACTCAGCCAATTATTAAATGATTTTGATGTTTTTTTTGTTTGGTAGGTAATACTTCAGAGGTGGTCTCATATAAATTTTATCGAAATCGGTTCAGTAGTTTAGTTTTTAAATCAAAATTACTAGAAAATATGAAGATGTCATCCAGTATTCTCAATGATTTGACAGACGGCATGAAAATTGATTTTTCAACCGATTTCATAAAAGGAGGTTCTCAATTCGACTGTATGTTTTTTTGTATGTATGTTACACGATTACTCAGCCAATTATTAACTGATTTTGATGTTTTTTTTGTTTGGTAGGTAATACTTCAGAGGTGGTCTCATATAAATTTTATCGAAATCGGTTCAGTAGTTTAGTTTTTAAATCAAAATTACTAGAAAATATGAAGATGTCATCCAGGTCGACATCCAACTCGAAGTTGAAGTCGTTTTTGTTTTTTTGTTTAAATGCGTATTATCATAACTAGGTAGGTAAATCCAGTGATTTTCAACTTTAAATTTTTTTTAATGCACGAGGGATAGATGCACTCAATATTCGAACGAACACGAAAATCTAGAAATACTCACTTAGGAATCTGGCAGTTGCAACCGCGATATCATTGATTATTTCATTGAATTTTTTCATGTTAAAGTTTTTTTTATCGCTGTCGTAAATAAACAGGAGCATGCCCATGTCTTGTTTATTGTAAATTGTTGTAACTTCTGAAAACAATGTCCAGCAATTATAAAAACAGCTGAAATTAAATGTGTGTATATTTTAAAATGCGAATTACGAGCTTTGCAAATAATCTCATAGTAACCCAGGTGGGCTTAACCTTTTGTTGAATGCCGACACATGAGCCTGTGCTTACAATCAGGATAGCATGCATTGCACATGTCATCTCATGCAGATTGCAGGTGTGCGGTGGTCGGAGTAGTCCTAGTCATGTAAATCGGCCAGCGAAGAATCAAATTTTAGGACATCGCGATGGAACAATAGTTAATTAGTCAATAGTAGCTGGACGGAACACGTAGCATGGCGCAGAGATAGTAAGAGAGCTACAGAGTGATGCCCGAACGAAAGTAGGCGGAGCTTTGGTGATCCGACGACAAGAATCGATTCAACATGTACGTGGGTAGTACTTTGCTCGCCGAGAGAAAGAGAGTACACCAACTACCAAAACGTAGACAGCTACTAATTTGCCTAGTCTCTCCATTGCTTGCCATTGCTCGTCGTCGAGAACCTACAAGAATAACAAGAACGGTTGTACATGTACGGGTCAGTTGTGTATCTTGCTCGGAATCGCTTTCCACGACTGGTCCCCCGTCGAATTGGTCGGCTTTTCTGCACAAATCAAAGCCGCTCGCCTGCACTCGGTAAACGGTGTCCATAATTATGTTTGTCAACGTCAGTCAGCGTTTTCCTTAGCAAGACTTGGTCAGCAAAACAGTAGGAATCGCCATGAATACGCGCGCGTTGGTTTAGATTCGGCGAGCAAAGACTCGAGAGCGTGTACTTGAAAATCACGTGTCAAAACCGAACACGATTGGCGCTAACCGAGGTAGGTTTGTAGTGGTAGGACGCAAGGACTCTGCAGGACAGAGTCATTTTCATTTTCTTTTCTTTAATCATTTATATTTATGGGCCCCATTTTAATAGGAGAATTAAAAAAAAACAGTCATCTAGCCATCTAGCCTATTATACACGTTTGCGATGGTTGTCAATTTTTGTGTCGATTTTGACTGGCCTAAAGAGATATAATTTATAAGTAAGTGAAATTTCCTTACCTGCTTGGATCTGTTGAATGGAGTTCTCATTAATGTTATATTTCTCTTTGATGCCATTTATATCAGAGCAGAATATGTTATTGCTATTGGTAGATGTATTAATATTAAAAAGAAATATGAAACCTATTGCAATCAAGACAGCGCACGTAGCAACTACGATGGCTTTAATGTGATAAATTGGAACGTCTTGAATTGGTCGTGGTCTTTCAGGAGTTATGGCGAGACTGAGACTTCTGCACAGGCTGCTCCTAGTAGCTGTACCGATGGAAGAATGGTACGTCGTCGTGTCGCTGCATAGACTTTCAGTGCTGTTTCTTCTCATTGATGATGTACTAATAGAGTACATCATATCGCTGCAACTACTACTATCACTGCTACTCTCATTTACTGCTGCAGGCTCCTGTAGACTAGGACGACATAGAACATTCATTAAAAAGCCGCATATTCCTATACCTTAGTTCTACAAACTTTCTAACCAGTTTACTCTATGGTTGCTTTTTTTTAAGTGTTATATTATGTTATTGTTTTTTAAGACGTAGCGTAGGCGCGGCCTCCCACTAGGTGGACCGACGACATTGTAAAAGTCGCGGGCAACCGGTGGATGCAAATGGCAGTTTGTCGTGCAGTGTGGCGGTCTAAGGGGGAGGCCTTCGTTCAGCAGTGGACGTCTCCGGGCTGATGATGATTATGTTTTTACTTTTCTTTCTTTGTTATACAGCGGATAAAGATAAAAGACGAATGAATAATTGTATGGCTACTCTACATGAATTAAAGAGACTGAGATTAACATAATCTACAGCTTATTCCAGAAATAGGCACGGTTTCTGAAAGGGTTTTACGCATATTTTGATACAAATTAGCAGATTAATTAGATAAATTACTCACACGTCCGGATTGATGGCGTCCTCGAAATCCTGTAAGAACAAAGCCATATAAGAAAAGATGCCTTGATTGCCTTAAGGCGAGGTTATCCCACGTTTCAAAGCAAACAATTGGCAGGTACGTAAAACTAAATACAAATCTGTTTATCTGATTCCTTAGAAAATGAAATGATTACTTATTGCTATAAAATGTACAATGCATTACACAATCGCTTAATTAAGAGGCGTTCAAAAAAATCACGTGCTGTCATAGCAGTTTTTGACAGTTTTTATGATTTTGTGTTTTCCCAAAAAAAAAAGTTTCTATAAGATGTGAGAAGTGATGTAGAGCTTTCGTAATCTTTCTAAAAGTTTTAGATAATAAGAAAAAAAAGTTACAAAACACTTCTATTTTTACACATTACAACAGTTTTAATCATTCAATTTTTACAAATTTAGCACGAAAATTTACTCTCTTGTAAATAATATAGCTTGTCACGATTTGTAGCTCTTTAGTTCTGAAAAAAATATTTGTATGCATGCATGCATAAATAGTTTTAAACAAGGGTAAAAAAAACGAAAATCGTATCTTGACATGCACGAATCTGCGTAACTGCCATATTTTTGCCCCGCTAAATGAGGCCCTATCTTATTCAGCTTTAGAATATTTTGTTAATCGCAGTAAAAAATGTGCTTGAAATATAGATGAATGCAGCCTGGTACCTGGTGTTAGTTCGTGTGAGTTGCACACCAACTAAGTATACATTTTTAATCGACTTCAAAAAAGGAAGGAAGGAGGTTCTATGTTCGACTGTATGTATGTTATAATAAAATTTTATTTTAAGAAATTAGTTTTTTGTTTGGAACGTGATACATCAGAGGTGGACCCATATAAATTTTATCGAAATCGGTTTAGTAGTTTGGTTTTTAAAACAAAATTACTGGAATAATAACTGGATAATATGAAGATGTCATCCAGGTAGTAGAAATTGAAGTCAGTGTTTTGTTTTTAAAAAGCGTATTGTGCACCACACTATCAAAATCTATATATCCTGATTTTATTTATGATTATTTTCGTAATAACGTTTCTCTCTAACTGTATCTATCATTAATAATCTAGTCACTTATCGGCATTTTTTTAATAGAGGCTAAATATCAAACAGTTAACATCAGGCAGGTGGTCAAACGCAAACCTATTCTGAATAAAAAAACATAAGAATATATCTTACATCTTATCTTATCTCGTACATCTTCGACACAAAGCTCTTTGACTTATAATTTCGGAAGAAGCTAGTATTTATTTAAAAACTAATTGGAACTTGAATGTAAACTTACTTCATCAGACGACCGGGACAGGTCTGAGAGTCCGGTCTGAGTGGAGATTGAGCGTACTTCCACTGTTTTTTCCATTGCAATTATTTATTCCTGAAAAAAAGTTACAATACAATAAAGCTTTATTATATAAATTACTAACTGACCCGTCCTGGCTTCGCACGGGGGTAAATACCCATTTTAAACTGACTACAAAAAAGGAAGTTATCAATTCGACACGTACGTATGTAATATTAGCTGTGCCCCGCGGTTCCACCCGCGTGATAAATAAAAACGGCGAAGATGATAATATAAAAATTGCCTATAATGTTGTCATCACTATACCTTTAAAAACCAAGTTCTTCCCATACAAAGTTTCATCCCGCGTTTCTTAAGTCAGCGCTGTCAAAAATATTGATAATACATTTTATTTATTTTGTATAAACTATCTAAGTATCAATAAAACAAAGTTCATCAATATAACTATAACTTAATATACAGCAAGGTCTTTAAAAATAAAGACCTTGCGTGTGAGTTTAATCACCCGCTTTACCCCCTTAAATCATCCCTGTAAAAAAAAACAAAATAGGTATCATATTTTATTTTGTATGAACTACCCAAATAGGTACCAATTTTCATCACTATAACTTCAAAAACAAAGAACTTGCCATGTAAAGTTATATCCCCCGTTCCACTCACTTAATTCAGCCCTATCGCAAAATCCGTTCTTAGCTGACGTCTCCTACCTATAAACTACTTTCCTGCCAAATTTCAGCTTCTGAGATCAAGCAGTTTTTGAGATTTCGTGTTTAGCCTTGTTAAGTTTAATCCCCTGGTTCTCGCCCTTAAATCATCCCTGTCAAAAAATATTAACAACATCACATTTTATTTTGAATGGACTGCCCAAACACCAATTTCCATCAATATAACTTCAAAAACAAAGAACTTCCATAGAAAGTTACATCGCCCATTTTACCCCCTTGAACACTGTCGCAAAATCCGTTCTTAGCTGACGTCTCCTACCTATAAACTGCCTACCTGGAGTTTTGGCGGGAACACGGAAAAATCATGTCGTTGCATTCTATTATTTTCTTATTATTGTGTTTTTTTCGCGAATTAATGATTAAAAATGGTGGTGTTTTATTCATTGAGTGTTGAATTACATGCACGACTGTGGGCAAGTGATATAATGTGGTGAAACATGCCTTTTCGTGTTGTTTTCAAAACTCCGTAGAAGCTCATAGTAAAGTCGCCCCAACTTTACTAGGGCATAACTTGGACTCGACTCGACGATATTTGACTTGATTTTAGTAAAAAAAACTTGAAAAATCATAAACTTGACACTGGCAGAATGCATAACGTGCGATGCCAACAACAAAGAAAAAAAAACTACCAACCTGCCAATTTCAGCTTCAGGGATCAAGTAGTTTTCGAGTTTTCGTGTTTAGTCAGTAAGTGAGTGAGTGGTTTTCGCTTTTATATACCTATATATTTATAGTTCGTTTATATATATACCTATATATATAAACGAACTTAAAATTTAGCAAAAAAATATGTTTTGCAGTACAAATTATAAAGGTCAACGGCGACATTCATTCCGCAAAGAGCAATTCCGTTATATTTTAAATCATCATTAAGAGTTACGATATTTTATTAGGCTTTACGAGTTAAGTATACACAAATAAATATAAAAAACAACAACAACTAGTTAAAAAAATACTGTTAGGTACTAGTCCCCCCCCCCCCCCTTCTTTTTAATATATTGATTCATCAACATTTAATCAAATTATTTAATTATTTATAATACCATGTTTTATTTTTATTTTATTACTGTTGGTTTTTGTATTTTTAGAATCATTTATCACAATGAAGCCACTGAATCTCACAGCACAGGATTGTCCTAGTGTGATATTCAGGGTCCAGAACAGGTATTACAACCTACCCTCTAAAAAAATAAAAATGTATACTTGTTAGTTTCATAAGATTCCCTTGTACGTACTCCATCCTTAAACTGTTCAAATCAGAATATCTGAGTATACACTTTTACAAAGAAAGACTTCTAAGTATACAATGTATAACAAAAAGGTTCAGCAATACTGCAGAGTATGTATGTACTCATCATTATGAACAACTTTTACTATGGGCCCAACCCTGAAATCGCGAGAAAAAAACAGCTGTTCCATACGAAAAGTTCCTTGACCTTGGACAAAATGTATGGAACAGTTGTTTTTTTTCCGCGATTTCTGGGTTGGCCCTATAGTAAAAGTTGTTCATAATGATGAGTATATAAATATCCTTTCGTTTGTTAAACCTTTTTGTTACACATTGTATACTACGACAATCTGACTTTCTGAGAATAACACCACAAAGACGGACTTATTACGTTATACCGTATTACGACATTTAAATTTATTTGACGTGCAACTCTGGTGTTAGTTGGTGCCAAGGCCGTAGGCAGGGGGTGGGGGGGTTTGGGGGTCCAAACCCTCGAAACGCCTTCGCCAACCCACCGTTTTATACATACCTACTTACGTATAGATCATCGTCGTCTTAAAGTTGTTACTTATTGTCTCTGGTCCAGAGCTCGACCCCACCCGAAATGAATTCCTGGCTACGACCTTGGTTGGTGCGTGCAAGTTTCGCGAGTAAACATTAGGCAAAACACAAATTAGATTCTAATACCTTAAAAAAAGTTTAAACGCACGCACCAGCAAGATTTTAAATACCTTATAACAGCGCTGTTTTTGTTATTGTTGTTGTTGTAACTTCATCTCTTTTTGACTAATTAGACTAAATATTACTTTTCAATTCCGAACACAGAGTAAATGTCGGATGCATATCTGTCTTGTAATAAATTGTTCATATTCTTTTCATTATGAACTAGAGGTCCCCCGCGACTTCGTGCGCGTACGGATTAAAAATCGCTCCGCTCCCAAATACTCGTATCTTCCATACCCGCTGGGTTAATTACTAATTATTTTCCTCCCCATATTCAAAACTTTAATTCATCCCGAGCAAATTACTTTAAAACAAAGAACTTTCCATTTTGAAATGTAGCTACTATCAATTTTCACTTCACTAGTACACCCCTACGCAACAAGACAAATACACCCTCCAAATGTATAATCTGTACGACCAGCGGTTTAGGCTGTACGTTGTCTGTCAGTGATCGTTAAGTCAGGACAGAGATTCTTATAGTATTAGAAAATAGAAGATAGGCCTACACCATGCTACACCACCATGTCAGTAGTCCTAGTCCTAGTCAGGCCTAGGATATTAGGAATTATTGATGATTTATGGATGGATGAATTATTATCCTCCCTTACATACACACACAGATCATAATATAGCCTGTTGATGGCTCGTGAACATAGTCTTTGCTTACATAGATGGTAGGTAACCCCACCCACCCCCATAGTACTTTCACTGTCAGCTTACGTTATGTGCGTAGGTACATATCTACCTAAGTTTTTTTTACAAAATCTCAAGTGCGATATAGTCATTACATTTGGGACTTTAAAAAAACTCTATTATGTGGTAAACGTCGCAAATGTAAAAAAGCAGCAATGATTATAATTTATAATCTAAGCACCGCACCGCCATTTTTGTCATTACATAAATACAATGTGCTTGAATTCGTGTTTTGTTTGTGTGTGTTTTTTAGCATTTATTTAAGAAATGTCCCACAAAATTGTTTATTAAAAGCTAGACCTATGCTTATTAATGCTTACATTAGAGAACAGTTATAGAATCGACCGTGTTGTGTACCGAGGTATGGGCGAAACTTTTTCAACTACCTTCAATTTTGAGGTTTGCCCTTCAATCTCACATATATTTTCCTACGTAATGGGGAATGCCATGTATTTTAATAAAAATCACAAAAAAAATATTTTTTATAAGAACTAGATCTACTATGCTAATTGTTACATTAGAGATCAGCACCCTTATCATGGACGTTCGCGTTTCCGATTGCGATAGCATGCCATCCTGCTTGTACTAACCCACTCGCGCCATGCGCCCTCCTGCTCGCGCACGCTCGCAATCAGAATCACGAACGTCCGTGATAAGGGTGCAGGTCGATCGCCTGGTGTATCGTGGTATAGGCGAAACTTTTTCAGTGGAAATTAAAGTCTCTTTATTTCACCTTGGACTTATTGCACCTAGGTGATATGCTTCGACATTATTGGTGTCCTTTGTTCACGTTGGAATTAAAGCACCTAGGTGAACAGGTGCGACTTTTTCTATTAATCTTGTGGAATTTAATCACCCACATACAACATGTATTAAAACTTTCAAATTAAAGCCAACTTAACTTTTAAATCAGTTTTATGTAAATTAAGCTGTGTAAATTATGTGAATTCACCCAGGTGAACAAAGTGGAATAAACCACTTTCTCAACTACCTTCAATTTTAAGGTTTGTACTTCAACCTCTCCTATATATTATTTTCGTTACATCCTTTTTTGGTGGTTAAACTAATATATCATTATATTCCATTCACTGCCATTTAATAGTGTTTTTTGGGCCTGGTGTTGGATTTGGCTTCACCAATGCCTCTTAAAGATCCGGACTTAGACCTGAGTGTCAAAGTTAAACATATAAATTATCAAAATTTCACAAAATTGTTTACTATCTCAATAGCATTAAATTACTAGGTATTGAGCAAAACCTACAAAAAATTAGTAGGTAATTACTACCTTTTTTTTGTAGGTAGCTGTAAAATATGTTGTTATGAAGGGATTCTAAATTAGGTACTTACAAACTGCCTGTGATGGAGAACTTAAGAAAATTTTATCACGTATGTCGTTACCTGTCAAGGTACGGAGGTTATTTTCTAGTCTTTTAAATTATTTTTATACCTACATTAGGATTATGATTTGTTAGTTAATAAATCAAAAAGAAAATTTGGATTAAGTAATTTGTTTTTAACTCACGTTCGGATCTGCCAAATATTCAATAATAATTCAGTAGAATTCAATAATAAAAATAATTTAGCACAATTCAAAAAATAATTCACACACGACTAGGCACATAGAAATAGAACAATTTACTATACCGGGAAGAACGACGGTTTCTTACTTTATAGATGCTTACACGGCGCACACATACGGCCTTACCTAAAATAATCTCGATTCTCTTAGTCACTGCTTAAACTTCTCTGTCCTTTTCTATCACGTGCAACTTCACGTCAGAGAGAAGATGGCAGAGCATCTTAAGCAGTGACTAACGGTTGAGAAGTTTTTTTAGGTAATAGAGGTAGGAACTACAGAGGGAGGGCACCGAGCACGAGACTGAATGTAGCCGAACTGCTACTAAATAGGAAAGCGCTACGTTTTCACGGTCAGTATATTACTTTACTCTATGGTCAGTATGCAACGAAGTCCTGAGCGGAGCACACGTTGCGCAATTCTTGATAAAATTGCTATTAATATACCTAACTATGTGTAACTATGTATGTATGTGTGTGTTTTACTATGGGTTTATAGGGTGCAAAAACAGCTCAAATAACCAAACAGTTACAATGGAATACATTTTCACAGTTAAATTTCATTCCTATTACAAAATATTGTAAATTTTCTATTTGTTTACAACTTGGAACACGAAACTGCCAAAAACCGCTCAGAGTTGCAAGTATGCATCGGATTTTTTTCTCCCAAATTGCGGGTGAATATCGTGATAGCAGATTAGATATCTGTGGAAGTTTTGAGTGACCAGCCCATTCAACTCGCACTAACCAGGCTAGGTGTCTAACCACAGCCCACGTGATGTTAAGTGACGGTGTGGTTGGTAGATGGTATACGTAAATATTAATTAATTTAGCCTATTTATATTATAAAAAACCTTTATGAGCTAAATAAATAAAAAACTAATAATGTTGGCGTATACAAAGGCTGGGTTTATTACTATTTGTTTATACTTTTGCTCTATCATAATTAAAACCGCTCAAGTGCGAGTTGGGTTGCTAACGATGAGTCCAACCCACGAGTGAGTGAGGCGTGAGTGAGTGCGGGTGCGTGTGAGTGACGTGTGTGTGAGTGTGTGAGTGTGGGTGTTGTGTGTCCTCTGCAAATTTGGCGGGAATGCAAAACAACACGTAGTACATAATATCAGATCCTCTACATAGGTATAATACGTTTATTAATGTCATGACTAAGACCGAGTCAAATCATTTTATACTACGATGATGAATTGATCTTATTGACCGAACGAAGCAAAGTCTACTGGGGCAGATCGGCTGTTGTATGTATGATTGTATGTATATTTAATCGATGATAGCTTGCGAACCGTATAAGACATTTTGTAAGCAAGTAGTTCATGCAAATACAATTAACAAGTTCGAATATGAGCTAAATTAGTCAAGAGGTTTGGAAGATGTGGGAGTCGTGAGGTTTTAGTTCGCAGCAACTAATAGTAAATAAATGGTTGTTACAGCCGAATTAAGTACCTATTTTTTACTAACCAATTTATACGCTAAGGACGAAGTAACTCCTTGATAATAATAAGTCACTGTTCCTATAAGATCCTCTTTAATCAATAGGTAATATGCAATCCTAAGTATCCACGATAGCAGGATAAATTCCATGATTACAAAAAAGTGCGAACAGTATTTATCGCACAGTGTTACTAAAAACGTCTTATTATTAAAATAATGTAGTTTGCTTCACATCACTGATATTAATTGATTGTGTAAATAAGAAATTTTTACTATGTTGGCAACATTACGCTCACTCGCGTGTCCCTACAGCGTACGAGGCGTGCGACCTTGTGTGGTCACGCACACATCGCCAGCCGACCGCATTCAGTCTCGTGTTTCGGTGCCCTGTAGTTCCTTCCTCTATGGGCGCACATTAGCGCTTCAGTTTAATAGCAGGACAACTAACGAGTGGCGCGGGAGATTTAAAATTGGCAACATTTATTGATATAATTATAAATATCTATGTTATGTATGTATGCTTATTTAGGTGTATACTTAAATATAGTTAGGTTATATAGCTATAATATTACTTGTAGCTCTTTCACCTAAAATAAAACAATGTTTTAAGTTTTATACAATTTTCAAGATTTATTATTTTTCTTATTAATGATTGCTTGGAGGTTTCTTCAATGAACCCTCTATTTTCTAAGTGCAAAACCACTTTAGGCTAATATGAATTGTGTTTCCATTATCCTCTTTTTATTTATTTCAATGTATTCTCAACACCCATCAATACAGCAAAAATCTAAACTTTCACATATTTTATACCTATTAATTATGATGGTTGCCTGGAAGAGATCGCTTTTAGCGATAAGGCCGTCAATTGTGGTACTAGCTCATAAGGTGTATCTTTCTCTATTGTATTTTTTTGGTGTGCACAATAAAGAGTTTCTATCTATCTAATTAAATTAAATTTAACATTTTCTATAAGTAGGTACTTATGTGAGTTTTTTTCAAAACTCATTTTTGTTTATAGCTGGATTTGCCACCAATTTACAAACGCTGGGTCGTATGTAATTTAAACTTATTTAAACTTACTTAATTTAAACTTATCGTCGTATGCCTAAAAGACGTGACTTAACTCAGTGTTAAGATCAGACAAAAGCGTTTTTTTGCAGACTTCACAGTTTAAGTAAGTACATACTTTTGACTATGAAACCGCAAATATACGCGCATGCCTGCATTTCTCCTGCACACTCAGGTATGTCGGTAGAAACGCCTTCCATTGTATTATCTGGAAGCAATGGCGTCTCAGGAAGAGTACAAGTCTTTTCCTCTTTATGTTCAGTTGGTGTTGAGTCGCTATCAAGCGATAGTAGATAGATAGATAGTGCCTTTGCAAAGAAACACTTTGAAGTTGTCCGATAAGTTATTATCATCATCGACGCAGTTTCTATTTTTATTATTATTGATTAAATTTGTAACCAAAGTGGTTTTTAACGCAGCTACAAACTGCACTGTGTTGGGGTTTGGGTTTGAACCACAATTATTTCGTATACACCCAAAACAGTTTTCAAGCGGGTTTTGCTTAAGCCTCCGTGGAGACACAGTTTTCACATCATATTTTTTTCTTTATAATGAAGGCTGCTTGAGGACATGCTTTCCTTTTTTCTGTCTGCCGTTTCCCCATTTACGGCGTAGAACAATTTGTCCATGTTTGCCACCACCATTGCTGTAGCAGAGGCATCTTGCGGCAACTCGTCTGAAAACAAAAACAAATAAATTAATATTAGTGGACATTTCACACAGCGCTATCCAGCCTTAAATTAAGCATAGCTTGTACTATAAGAACCAGATAGGTACCTGATAGAATAATAATATCCTGTTATTTTTAAAACATACATAATTAGATTAGTTGCAACTAAAAGGTAGTGTGTGTGTAAAAGGTAGGTAGTGTAGGTCCATAGCCAGCCAGGTACAGCATAGTGCCTAATAAATTAATACTGACCTGTACTTTGTTCGCCGTCAATTTGTTCATCTTGGGTAAATTGTATGTTGTTTCATAAAATTGTTTCTGAAACATTTTAATAGGGGCGCGTCCTGTATAGTCACAATTTCATTTCCCTGGAACTCGAAGCATGGTCGGTCTGTTGATGAACCCAAGGAGTTGAGTGCTCGTAAATTGACACCGTCAGTCGCGGACGGTGCCAACAACCTCCAAACCAGCATAAAAACAAGTAACTAAGACCTGCAAAATCATATTAAAAATAAATAAATATTGTGTGGACAGTTTACACAGTGCCATCTAGGCCCAAAGTAAGCTAACCTTGTACTATAGTAAAAGCTAATAGAATGAATACTTTTTTTGTTGTTGTAAATACATAGGTACTTATATTAATCTGGGTGTAGTATGTATCATAAGTATGTATTTACAAAAAAAATATGTATATAAGTATTCTATCAGCTATCTGGTTTCCATAATACAAGCTTTGCTTAGTATGGGGCTAGATGGCGCTGTGTGTAATAAAATGTCCGCCCAATATATTATTAACATATTATGCAGAACTCAGACACAGAAAAAACATCTCTGTTCCACAAAAAAATTGTCCTGGGTGGGAATCGAACCCATGCCTTACAGCTCTGAAAGCAGACAACTGAGCTATCAGCCAAGCAGTCGATTTATAAGTATCTATGGCATTCTGCTCGATAGAGACTTATTAAAAGTTTGGGCTTCGAGTGCAAGTGGTCTTGTCTGCTGTGGCTTATGACCCAGAAAAATAATATGCTATTGGTTGTTTCCAGTTCTTTCCAACTCCAATCGCCATTAATGTCTGGCCGTGCTGCGGAACGCGGAGCACTAATACTATGCGGCGGCTTTTCTTTCAGCCGTAATACAATTCGGCTAAACGTTAATACGCCGCTTTAGAAAACATCTCCGTTTTTTGAAATGGCTAGTGTATTCTGCAATTATTATTATTTTTGGTGTATTGCGTATTCCTCTCGCCAGAGTTCTGGGCTAAGTAGTACTATTATTTATTCTGTGCTAAGGGACTGGTTATCCGACGCTACTGGGAAGCGACACTGCCAGGAAAATCTCAGCCCATATTGTGTTATTTAAGATTATTTTATAATATATATGTTAGTCTGTAAGGTAGGTATCTATTATATGGACCCGTGTTTTTAAGTTGCCTGAAAGAAACGATTACTATTATTAATTCAGCTGCGACATCTATCTATCTATATATATTTTTTAATTCCACTTATACACTGACTAAACACGAAATCTTGAAAACTACTTAATCCCTGAAGCTGAATTTTGGGAGGTAGGTAGTTTATAGGTAGGAGACGTCAGCTAAGAACGGAGTTTGCGACAGGGCTGAATTTAGGGGGTGGAATGGGGGATTAAACTTTCTACAGTTCTTTGTTTTTGAAGTTATAGTGATAAAAATTGGCATTTGGGTAGTCCATTCAAAATAAAATATGGTGCATTTTAATATTATTTGACAGGGATGATTTAATGGGGAGAAACGAAGGATGAAACTTTAGAAGGCTAAACAATAAAATTTGGCAGGTAGGCAGTTTATAGTTAGAAAAAAACTTCAATTAAGAACGGATTTTGCCACAGCGCTGAATTAAGGGGGTGAAATGGGGGATGAAACGTTCTATGGAAGTTCTGTGTTATTGAAGTTATAGTGATAAAAATTGGTGTTTGGGTAGTTCATTCAAAATAAAATATGATGCTTTTTAATATTTTTTGACAGGAATGATTTAATAGGGAGAAAAGAAGGTTTTTTAGTCTTTATTTATTTAAAAAGGGTTTTGTCACACTGTGACTATGCCACCCCCGTAGGACAAAAGATACATAATTATAACTAACTTACATAATATACCTCTACGCTTATACGATTTTAAGCAATTTTAGCATCTTGGCTTCCAAACGAAGGATGAAACTTTAGAAGACTAAACACGAAATCTCGAAAAATACTTAATCTCTGAAGCTAAAATTTGGCAAGAAGGCAGTTTATATGTAGGAAACGTCAGTTAAGAACGCATTTTGAGACAGGGCTTAATTGAAAGAGTGAAACGGGGGATGAAACGTTCTATGGAAGTTCTTTGTTTTTGGAATTGATATTTGGGTAGTCCATTCAAAATTAAATATAATATTTTTTATATTTTTTGAAAGGGATGATTTAAGGGCGAGTAACGGGCGATGAAACTTTATATGGAAAAGTCTTTGTTATTTAAGTTAAGTATAGTGATGAAAATTGGTATTTGAAGATATATCCACACTATAATATTATAAATACGAAAGCTTAGTACAGGACACCCTGAGAATCGATGGACTGACGTGACGGTGATATCTGACGGTCAGGCCGTGTACACGAATATTAGATTCTATAAATGCGAAAATTTATATTTAAATATATTATTATAGAACAATAGAATTATATTCACAATACGAGCAGAATACGCAAGAATCAAGATCAAACGCGACATTCTAGGTAGATACATAAAAACGGAAAAAAAGAAAAATAACATGGCCTTTTCCGCTTCTCAATGTTCAGAAGAATACTAATTCGTAATTGCCTAGATAGATCTTGTATTCTGATAGTCAGATACCTACTTATGATTCGACTTCTCTGTAATACTTATTATACTGAAGTCGAATCATTTCTTTATATTTGTATATGCTTAATAACTGGACCTGGGTATGGCCTTAAAGTGCAACCAGACCAAGCGAGGACGGGCAGCAGCGTCCTCTTGGTTAACGGTGGTGACCATTCTGCGATCCCCAAGCCGCCTGCCAAACGTGGGGATTATGGCAACACCCCTGTATAAAGAGTGAGGCCTTCGTCAAGCAGTGGACGTTTTATGGCAGGCGACGATGCTTAATAACTAACGAATGTTTGTGTTAATAAATAGAGAGAATTTAGAAATTATTAAGAAATTAAAGAAATGTTTGAACATGAATATTATTTATATACAGGCAACAATTTTTCTGGAGGATAGAAAAAGCGAGGGTAGGCACGAGTAGAACACTTTTGTGATTTGTACGACTGAAGAGAGGATCGAATAAAATGATATCTTGAGATTTCTAGAAAGTTGTCCGCTGAAAATTACCATGTCCTACGACTTCTGACTTGATTTATGACCAATGCATTGCATCAAAGCACTTTTTTTTAAATATAGCGATGATTAACTATTAAACTGATCATAATTACATTAAAAATAGCTGTTATATCTAAATTGTAATAAAAAAGTATGCAAAGATAAATAAAAACAGCAAATTTCGAGTGTCCACCCCTAGGTATGTGATGATTCATGAGTTTTTTTTTGTTGTCCTAGTCTTTGGTACTGATACGATTGATTTTTGAAAAGATCGTATGTCACCGATGTTAGATTCAACCTAGTCAAAAGGCTGCTATAGTTTTTACATGTACATGTGTTCTCTTTATGTCATGCAGTAATTAGATTTGCTATCTCTATTTTCTGGCAAATGTAATATGCATACTTTTAGCTAGGTATGCTTGATTGTATTGCCTTGTTAATTTTGAACGATTTGCAAGCGCTGGGCCCGTCCATGCCATTATCACCATCGCTGGTGTTCACATGTTTGTCCGCGCGCCATTACGCGGTTGCGACAATAAAAAAAAGTAGATAGGTAACAAAGCAAAAGGTCACTCACTATACATACCTTGTTCTATTTCTGTGGATATTCAACATCCGCCACCTTCTTTTTCACAACTTTAGTGCGGTATACACTGACATAATAATTATAAGCGCTTGTTAAATAAATAGCAGCAGCTGCAATAACTTCTACGTCGTCCATATCGTTTCAATGCACAATACAAACTGACAGCGCCCAACGTGTGGCCATCAGCGGCCATCTCTTCAAAACTCGTCTATAATGGCCATTTGCATTGGTTTTCGATAAACTTGCCGAATGCCTAGGCTGTAGCGTTTGCCTTACTCTCGTGTTGGCCTGAGCTCGACCAACATGTATTGCATGCTTAACATAATTGTATAGAAACTACGACGAAAATATGCCAATCATTTGTCGCGCATTTTAAGTAAAACGCTCGAAATGCCATTTTGAAACAGATAAAAATTGATCAAATTACGATGGCGAAATAATGTGTTTTGGTTTATTTAAATAGTCTTTTTGAGTATTCTCAGTTCAATACATGTATATCGGTATAATTGTTTACACTTAATGCCGGCTAGCGCGGCCCGTCACATTTCCGTTCTATTCTAATTCTATTCACTTCTAATCTCTTCAGTGCCTTAGATCGCCACACTTTACGACCATCTGCCATATGCATCCACTGGCTGCACACGACTTTTACAATGTCGTTGGTCCACCTAGTGAGGGAGACCCACCTGTACGCTGCGTCTTCCGGATCGCGGTCGCAGTAAAGTTTTTAATCTATATTAATTACCTTTATTAAATAAAAATATGCCAATTCACAGGAAATGATGAATTGGATCACTCTGAAGAGTCTCATGCAGAAAACTCAACATCATACTCTCCAGCTAGAATAAATAATTAACTGGAACCAGAAAGTCTGGATGACTTGAACGTATCTCAAGACCTAAATGTAGCAGATCAGAGTACTTTGTGACAGATTCAATGATTTATTTTTTGTCAAGGATTTAGTAATAAATCTTTATTGTTCTTCATGGTCTTTTCTTTCTTGTAAATAAATTGTGATTCATAGTATGGAATTTGTATTTTTTTTATCGTTTTTTATATACCCAGATAAATACAACCAGATAATACCCAGATTTATGGATCCTTAATTTGAAATTATTGATTCTGCCTTGTCACCACTAGAATTATAGAATGTGCACCTTGGGTGATTGGAAGACGAAGTTATAATACCTATAGGACAAAGGACACCAATCAACAGCCAATGAGGTCCGTCTGTCACGTTCCGAGGAACTATATTAATATCAAACTAAGAGGGCCCACGAGAAGTCCTGCATTTTGTCACAGAACATCTGTCATTCATGCCTCACGTACAGTCAAGTGACGAGACTAGCGGGACGTTCGCCTGGTGGTAAGCATCACGCCTGCCCCTAACTGTAGCAGTGCCAGAATTGTGAACTTGCGAATACAATCCTGCGCCGCACTGTCCTGCGCTCGCCACCCTGAGATATTAGATGTTAAATCTCTTCATACCCAGTAATTTCTCTGGTAACATTGCCCTTCAAACCAAAACACGATAATGCTTGCACACTACTGCTTGGCGATTTAATAGCTGGCAAAAGTGTGGTACTTCCTCAGGCAGTAGAGTCCTACTGCACTACAATATGAATGTTTAATAATTTATTATGAATTTTCTGTGAATTTAACATTCTGCGAACTGGACGTTTTGCGACAGCTGAACATTTTGGAAGTTCTGTAACGAAATGCGACCCTGTGGTGTAAGTCGAGTTGGCATTTTTTAATCAATTTTCAATTTTTTAATGGCACAATTTAAATCTTCTCTGGAGGTGGTAATGAACTTCCATAATAAAAAATATCAACTGATAAATTTCAAAAATGTTTTATTCAACATTAATTATAGGCAAAACATAATTTTAATGACCTTCTTCGTAAGAAGTGATCAACTTCCGTACCTAATAACAAAAATACGTATGAACAATTGATTTATTTAATTTTAATAAAAATCTATAAATATAACATTCAAAGTCCTGACTGACTCACTGACGGATATAATCAACGCACACCTAAGCCGATGAAATCATGAGTCATGAAATTTGGAGGGTGTATTTGTCTTGATGCTTAGGGGGGGGGGGGGGGGGTAATAATAATAATTTTAATGATCTTCTCCGTAAGTAGTGATCAACTTCCGTAATAACAAAAATATGAACTTATTTTATATACCACTAGAGGTCGCCCGCGACTTCGTCGAGGTACAGAAGAAATTCGTCCTGCTCCCAAAATTCACCATTTTTATACAAACACAAAGGAGTTTCATACAAACTTACCCCCCCCCCCTTGGGGGTCGAGTTTCGAAAAATCCTTTCCTAGTACACCCCTACGCATCGAGACGAATACACCCTCCAAATTTCATGTCTGTACGACCAGCGGTTTGGGTTGTGCGTTGTCTATCAGTCAGTCAGTCAGTCAGTCAGTCAGTCAGTCAGTCAGTCAGCCAGCCAGCCAGCCAGCCAGCCAGCCAGTCAGTCACTCAGTCAGTCAGTCAGTCACCAATCAGTCAGGACAGAACCTTTTATATGTATAGACAGATTAAAAAAAAACATAGTATTCAACATTAATAATAATAATTTTAATGATCTTCTCCGTAAGTAACATAAATGTCAACTTGTTTTATATACCATTAATAAAACAAAGACATAATTTTCAACATTAATAATAATAATTTTAATGATCTTAATAATAATAATTTTATTGATCTTCTCTAACAAAAATATGTACTTTTTTTACATTAATAAAAACAAGACATACCTGTAATCATTTTAATGATCTTCTCCGTAAGTAGTGATCTACTTCCGTAATAACAAAAATATGAACTTTTTTTATTTAACATTAATAAAAATAAGCCATACCTGTATAATATAATATTCAACATAAATAATAATAATTTTAATGATCTTCTCCGTAAGTAGTGATCAACTTCCGTATAACAAAAATGTCAACTTGTTTTATATACCATTAATAAAACAAAGACATAATTTTCAACATTAATAATAACAATTTTAATGATCTTAATAATAATAATTTTATTGATCTTTAACAAAAATATGTACTTTTTTTTACATTAATAAAAACAAGACATACCTGTAATAATTTTAACGATCTTCTCCGTAAGTAGTGATCTACTTCCGTAATAACAAAAATATGAACTTTTTTTATTTAACATTAATAAAAATAAGCCATACCTGTATAATATAATATTCAACATAAATAATAATAATTTTAATGATCTTCTCCGTAAGTAGTGATCAACTTCCGTATAACAAAAATGTCAACTTGTTTTATATACCATTAATAAAACAAAGAAATAATTTTCAACATTAATAATAATAATAATTTTAATGATCTTCTCCATAAGTAGTGATCTAATTCCGTAATAACAAAAATATGAACTTTTTTAATTTACATTAATAAAAATAAGCCATACCTGTATAATATAATATTCAACATAAATAATTATAATTTTAATGATCTTCTCCGTAAGTACTGATCAACTTCCGTAATAACAGAAATATTAGACATGTAATATTCAATATTAATAATATTAGACATAATTTTGATGATTTTCTCTAGAAGTACTACTTCATTAAAAACTTCCTTGGGACCTGGGTATGTCCTTAAACTGCAACTAGAGCCACCTGAGGACGGGCAGCAGCGTCCTCTTGGGTAACGGTGGTGAGCATTTTGCGATCCCAAAGCCGCCTGCCAAGCGTGGGGATTATGGCAACACCCCTCTATTGGGAGGCCTTCGTCCAGCAGTGGGTCTTATGGCTGACAACGAACTTATTTATTTCAACATTAATAATAATTAAGTTTTTTTTTATATTTACATAAAATATACATTACAATAATATTGGTATTTGTAACAATAATAAATTACTAAGAACAATAAAATAAAAAAATTATTGGCTTATACATTTTTATAAGCTAATTTCCTAAGTAACAAGTAACTTTTTCAACCGACTTCAAATTAATATGGGACCGCTTCGGGATTATACCCTTTCAATAAAAAAATCATTCAATATCAGTCCACAGTTGACGGAGAAATCGGTAAAAACCCCAAAAATAAAACATTAAAAAAAAACGTACATAGAACCTCCTACTTTTGTGAAGTCGGTTATAAATACTGTTTAGAATGAACTGGTTATATCAATAACCATTACATCATTTGTGATCCTCGCGAGTATCGGGGCAATATTGTTCGCAGAGACATTGTTCCATTTGACAGCCAGACATTTTTTAATGAAGCTGTGAGAGGATTTCTTACCTGTAACAAGTAAAAAATATAAATGATTGGGAGGGATGATTGAGTATGTCCTAAAACTACATCCAGAACTACCGCAGGACGATTATGGCAACCCCTCCTCTAAAAGGGGAGGCCTAAGTCCAGCAGTGGACGTCGTTTTGGCTGATTTCAATGATGATGATTGGGAGACGAGCTCTAATAATCCGAAAGGATCAACTTCATTTCTACTTGTGGGTACAATCCGGCCAAGTTAGCTCAAAAAATAGAGGTAAGCTTTAAGCTTAAAATAACTTCCTAAGAGCTGAAAATTGGTACGCATGTTGGGAACGGTCCCCTATTGTTCCGCCTACAATTTAATGTCATATTTTAGTTAAGCATAATTACATTTCGCACAATAGGCACAAGCATAACAGTAATTCAAATAAACGGATACGCATTAAAAAATCCGCATCGTTACAGTAAACATAACAAAAACTAGGCATAATAAACTACATCATAATATATAAACTGTATAATAAACACGTAACGACATAAAAATGCTCATCTGCCCGCCGCACCATAACCACAGTATATCTAATATTATATTTGTGGGTCAATTAACTTTTTTTTGTTCATGCCCTGTCCCAGAATTGTATAAATGTTTCTCAAAATGTGGCATTTACGATAACTTAATGTTTTTACTAAATAATTAATATTGTTCACTAACACATTAAGTTAACGGTTTTAAGTAAAAAAAATGAAATTTAATTGAATTTTGGTAGTTGCCGATGACTTTTTTGGTTGTCTAGTGGACCATACATTTATTTTTTATGTTATTGGGATTAATGAAACAAAATAAGCAATTAAATATGGTTGATTACTTTTATTTTTTCGATAAATACCAAGTTTTAGCCAAAGAGTTATCACCATGTCAATCTGGAAGAAAATCTCAACTAAGCAAAAAATTGTTTCCCGATATCATAAAGTTCCTCACCAAGCTGGAAAAAACAGATATAATGTTTTTGGTTCCGAGGGTTTTCGAGGGCCCCGATTCCGAAAAGATTTAAAAATATTTTTAACATGGCGCCATTGGTGAACCTTGGCCATGAATTTTTTTGCACATGGATTATGGATAGATGGATTTCGATAGGATTACATTTCGATTATAATGGTGTTCCCAACGGGAACCCTTTCATAATTTGGTTACTCCTATTTTACTTTGGCATAGTGAATCTGGCATAATGATCAATGTCATAATGATACTTTTGCATATGTAGATAGATAGATGGTTGAAATACTGTATAGAAAGGCATGATACGCAGAAACTTTATATACCTAAAATTGTTTGGCGGAAATTGTTCGGCATAAATTTGTTATGCATAATGTCTATATCTTAGCAGTAAGGTTTCTTCTGCTAAGATACCATTATGCAAAACAAATTCATGCCGAACAATTTCTGCTAAACAATTTTTGGAATATAAAGTTTCTGCGTATCATGCCTTTCTATACAGTATTTCAACCATCTATCTATCTACATATGCAAAAGTATCATTATGACATTAATCATTATGCCAGATTCACTATGCCAAAGTAAAATAGGAGTAACCAAATTATGAAAGGGTTCCCGTTGGGAACACCATTATAATCGAAATGTAATCCTATCGAAATCCATCTATCCATAATCCATGTGCAAAAAAATTCATGGCCAAGGTTCACCAATGGCGCCATGTTAAAAATATTTTTAAATCTTTTCGGAATCGGGGCCCTCGAAAACCCTCGGAACCAAAAACATTTTGGCCTAGTTCATACAAGTCGTTATAGAAGATTTGTACCATTAGGGCACCTGCGTATGGGAAATTTCCTAAACCATTCGTTCCTAACATTGGTACCATTTTTCAGTTTTTGACCGCATTATTTGACTAAAGTGACATCTAATGTGTAAGTGTGTGTGTAAGTGTAAGTGTGTGTGGTGTAATAAATTACATTTATTTCTTTCTTTCTTTTTATTTTTTTCTTTAAAGACTAAATGACATCCAAAATGAAGGACGCAGTAAGTTACCTATCCTAACTTCGTTCAAAGCGGCGTATTTAAGTAATGACAGGGCTACAGAAAAACGAAAGCCCTACTTCTTAGGACAGGGCAGATTCAATCCCATAGAAAAAGCAACTAAAAGTAGATATTCCGATCTATAAATACTACAATATCATATTCAGTGCAAGCTAATTTGTGTTTTTTATTTGAATAAGACTTTATAGATTTTCCACTTGCGCTTGCTTGGCTCGATGACGTCACGTGGCTGCGCGCGCGCCTCTGAATATTGACACTTAGATTCGATGCTGTTCTATACAACTTAGCTTGCATTGAATAACATGATTGTAGTTATAGATAATATATACGTATTGTGGTTTCAATGTTTATACGCGTTTATGACAGTGAACCATCTGTATTGTGGTATCTGTGGTAACGCCACCATTGTACGAACTGATATACGGTGGACAGCTTTGCTCGAGTAAGTGTTCCCTGTATATATGTTTTCATCCTACTCATGTAGTCATGGTTTCAAACTAACGTAAAATTACGTTTATGTGGGTGGCGCCTGGAATCTTTCTCATAATTCATGATTTACTTAAAGGGTGAATAAAAAACTTTTATAGGGGGTTACGCTGAACGTTAGTATTAAGCAGAAAGGAAGTCACTTAGAAATCGGAGATCGTAGGTACTCAAACACTATTGTTATTCACGCCAACCATAAAATCCCAAAAAAATTTGCAATTCCGTACATTTTGTTCAGGGTGAATGAAATTTTTCAAAAAATCATCAGTTTCTTTCGAGTTTTCGTGGTTGAATCCATAGTAAAAATTGTTTACAATGATGAGTACAATGACTCCTTTTCAGCTGTTTACACCCCAAGCTTATAACCCTGTAGTTATGATAATAGACTAACCAGTTCCGGCTGGACATGAAGCCAGATTGAAAGTGAAAAATATAGCTGTGCTCTTGACGACGGGGTTGTATTCGCTGCAGTAGTAGTGGACGGCCATGGCCAGTCTTGCAGGCACGGCCTCCAGGTGGCGCACCAATAGCACGCCCGTGGTCGCCATCTCCGCTTTGTAGCGGGATATCAACTCCCTGGGTTCCATCTCCAGCTGGGTACCTTCCACGGTCTTGAAGTTTAAGGGGGTGCTCTTGTTGCCTGAAATATTTTAACACGCTTTAGCTACACTCTTGAAACTGCACAAATCTTATATAAATACTAGCTTTTGCCCACGGCTTTGCCCGCGTAGTAATGTTGAATACTGGAATTCGGTTAAATCGGGGCCCAACTCAATTGAATCACTAAAATACGTATATTATTGCATTTTTTCCAAGCCGCTTGCAAATCTTTAAGTTTGCTTGAGGATGACCAAATTTGGCATGTCGCGTTTGCAATACTTACTTCAAAACAAAGCCGTCTTGTTGAATTTTAAACAGACAGACAGATGGACATGACAAACTTATAAGAATTCCTCGTAGTACTACGGAACCCTAAAAATGTCTGCTAATGACGCTATAGTTGCCGGGGCCTTTGACCCGAAAGATTACAATATTTCTTTGTAGACAATGTTTTTGACTTTTTTGTTGGAAGGTACTAAAATAGCCAGGCTTTTAGGGGAGCTAACTCGCGAGCAAGCCACATAGAACTGACCATGCGAAAAACAGTCCTGCCTTAAATCAATACCAGCGTATTTTAAAGTTTGACCCTGAGCCTTATTGATGGTCATGGCAAAACAAACTTTTAGGGGAAATTGAAGCCTTTTGAAGTCATAAGGTAAGTCACTGGGAATCATGGGAATACGCGGCACAAACACTGTTTCGCCATGGGCACACCCAGTCAAAATGATGGCCTCAACCAGATTACGATGCAGCATTTTTACTTGTAACCTGGTTCCATTACACAATTTGGGTGGTCTTAAATTCCGAAGGAGCATGACGGGTGTACCTTTCTTCAGGATAAGCCTATGATATGGTAGCCCCGCTGGTCTTAATGAATTTAAAAACTGGATAGTTTACAGAATCATCATTATTGCATACCGTATCAACAGAGTCAATGAAATGAAATAAGCTTAAGCAGAAAAAGTATGATAACAAAGAACGCAAAAAGATTACCAAAATATCGCAAGAATTACGAAACTTCGATAAAATACAGTGCTGCACTGATCGCTTAGGTAGACTCGGTGTGGGTTGGAGTGGGGCGCGCTCGAGGTACAGCGCGTCATACTCGGGTTTTACTGATTGGGCCATATTCACTACGCTGGCCCAGTGCAGGTTGGCGGATTCACATACACTATCGTATTTCTTCTCCGGAAATATGTAGGTTTCCTCATGATGTTTTCCTTCACCGAAAAGCCAGTGGTATTATCCATGCGTAAGTTTCAAAGAACTAATTGGAACGGGCTCGCCCGGGGTCGAACCCGCGACCCCAAGAATGTGAGTCGAGCTTGATCTCACTGAAGCTACCACAGCTTGAGCTGAGTGTAAGTTTACACCACTCAAAATTTAGTTTAGGCATTTAAAAGTAAGTTAATTTAATATTATAAATTAATTTAGCAGCTTAGGCTGTACAGTATCTATAATAATTATGTCCGTCAAACAGTCGTCTGCGTGGACCTACAAAAAAATAGCCTATGTCCGTTTCCGAACCTTATGCTATAACTACCTATCCAAAAATGCAGCTACATCTGTTCAGCCGACCAATAAATACGCCCATCCCCGTCCCCATTCCCAGCCTCATCCCTATAAGCGCCCCGTTCCCCATCCCCATCCCGATACCAAATGTCATTTTAATATGAACACGCCCATCCCCGTCCACATCCCCGTTCCCTCCCTCATCCCCATCCCGAACCCCATCCCATCCCCACCCCCATCCCGATTTCAACTTTCATCTTAATATGGACACGCCCATCCCCGTTCCCAGCCTCATCCACATCCACATCCCATCCCCACCTGTCCCCACCAAATTCCCACTCCACCCCCACCCATCCCCATCCTATCCCCATCCCCACCCCATCCCCATCCCCATCCCGATACCAATTGTAATCTTAATATTAACATGCCTATCTCCGTCCCGTCTCCGTTCCCAGTGTCATCGCCACCACCACCCCCACCCCCATCCCCACATCTATCCCCATCCCTATACCAAATTTCATTTTAATATGTACAGCCGTTACATAGTTAAGGAGAAACAAACGTACTATCACTAAAACTTAGTTTTTTTTTTATACTAACGGGAGCTGATTTTGAAAAAACTGTGACACCCGTATCTTCTTATTTTTATAGTAGAATACGTATACCACGTTTTGTATCAATCGAACCAGAGAATAAAAAGTTTCATACAAACTTTAACACCCCATTTAACCCCCTTCGGGGTTGATTTTCGAAAAATCCTTTCTTAGTGGGCGTTTACACCTCTTGAAAAACATACCCTCCAAATTTCAAGTCTCTACGTTTAGCGGTTTGGGCTGTACGTTGTCTATATGTCAGTCAGTCAGTCAGTCAGTCAGTCAGTCAGTCAGGACAAAGCCTTTTATAGTTATAGATTATCTTATATATCTCGTATAATTTGTACAGTCACTGTTGTGGCCAAGATTTCCTAATACATGCGAAATAATATCTCCTATTCTTCGGCCACACGCCAACACGGAAAGATTAGGGTGCAGTTCAGGGCTGCAGTCCTGAGAATTTGTTTTGAACCTACGCCAATCGCCAAAATAGGCCAGTCATCTAAAGCATCTTAAGTCGCAAATATTTGCACCATACTGATTTATTGGGATGTTGGCAGGATACATACCAACAGTGGAAAACTAAGTTTTCAGCATCGAAAGACTTGTGCTTAAATCGTACTTTTCGGACTTTATAGATTATGACTTATTACTTCTAAAAATGCATCCCACGAAAAAGTCATCCATACCACTTTTATAGTAGACAAAATTCGCTACAATTTGAGCTCAACCACAGCCATACTTAGGCCATAATAGTTATTCTACGAAAAGAAAGACATGAAAATGGACGTTGTAGAGCAGTTATTTAAGCATATGCCTGTAGAATGAATAGTTCCATTGTTGTCTGAGAAAATCCGAAAAAATTGAGAAAACGTATTTTTCTAAAAAAATACCCAACGAATTGCAGGATTTTTGTAATGCTGGGGCTTCACCTGCGTGCCGATTTATGCCTTTTTATGGGAATAATTAACGTGAAATAAATGTTGCATTAAACTATGCGGTACATAGGGGCTAGTTGGGTACGCACTATCATTTGAAATTTGAGTTTAACATCTAGCTGCTGTTGGCGTATTAAAATCGAGATGGAGACGGCGGATGCTCTGTGTACAAATAATAATTTGAATTAATTATAACTTTTCTCTCGGATCCTACAAGCACGGTTGAGTACGGAAAGCTTCCAAGAACTCGATGCATTTGCATTGAATGCGATGCGTCCGTGTTTGTCGTGTTGGCAGCACCGAATGACTCCAGCAGGTGTGGCTACAAAAATGCGCTAGAAGCGCGCTAAATCCTTTTGATGTGTCGAAACTTACCGCCACCCGAACTATCGCCTAATGTCTCAACGACAATAATAATACCATTAACAAATTAGCACGCTAACACCCGGCCATATCAGTGTACCTACTGTATCAAATAACGCGCTTAATAATGGCATTACAATGCAAATGAAGCCCTAGTATAAATAATAGGAAAGGTTATTTAACCTTTTATTAAAGTAATATGTAATTTCGCCTTTTTGGGTCCAGATTGAAGCGCGCTGCTATCCCGTTCGCTCATTTTACCATATTTGAAAGTATACAATCACTGAATATACCTAGTTAAGAAAAATCGCAGTCGGTGAAATTTCTGAGAATACCATTACAAAAGTTCCAGGAAGAATATCATTTTGATCTAACAAGTTTTAGTACCAAAAAATTAGCTTTTAGGTTGTGCCCAGTTTTAAGAATGAAAACTTGCTTGGATCACGAAATTTTATTTTCAAACCACCTGGACGCCGATTCAGTTAATCAAAGCTGGACCACTTCCCATACGTTTCCGCTATTCGTCCTCTCTGACGGCGCCGGCTAACGGCCGTGGTCCGGCCAAGCATACCTTAAGTTTTATAAACGTGTGATGTTAGAAGGCTGGACCTTTTCCGTAGCGCTACCAACGTTTCACCCATACTCTACCCATCGAAACCATAGACAAACTGCTCAAGTTCACTAACATGACGTCACTGCGACGCCCCGGTACGTAGCCAGTAGTTAACTCTGGGGCGCCGTGCCCCCGTTGGGTCTAGCCTAGCACTAAGTTGTTGTAGATGTACTTACTCGTATGCTAAGGCATGTTTCATATATTTGAATAATATTCAATTTTTTATGCTGCAATGGCTATCTGATAAAATATTAAATTGATGATCGACTGCAGTAACAGTAGTCTATTTGCAACATGGGAAATCTTCGGCTTAAAACTGGTCCATGACATTCTTTCATGGTGCTCAATTTGGTCCTTTTTGAGAGTAAAACTAGGTAACTTTTGTAATTTTCAAGAAACGGGAAGACAACGAGGCTGCTGCCTTCCCCCATAACCTTCTACCTAGATTCACCAATGATCATTTGACAAGCGCTTCACCTTGAAAACGGTTGGGAAAGGCAGGGTAATTATGAATACAGGGGTGTCCTTACATATAAAATTATATTGTCACCGACAATATGGATAGGTGAAATTTTCTATCGGTAAAACAAATGAATATAAAATTAAACCCTTATAACTCTGTTGTTAGTATGTCTGCCTTTAGACCTGTAGGTTATGGGTTCGATTCCCACCCAAGTCAAAAATGTTATGTGACAGTCGAAGGTTCGTTTCTAAACTTCACACTTCTCAGTGCACATTGTATATTATGTAGTTATTCGTCTGTCGTTGTTACCCGTTTCTACCCTTATACCGCCATTACAAAAAATATTCAGCCATTTATTTCAACTAACTGCTGTCAAATTTTGACTTATCAAAACTTATCAATCAACTTTGACAAATACTTCATTATAAAAGCTTTGTATGCCGATCATATGCCGTTATTTAGAAATCGTGGAGAAGATTTGGCGCCTACAAGAAAAAATTTTGAAAAAAAAAAAACAATTTTTGTGGGTATTCTGATTATTAAAATACATACCTATCATTATACTTAAATTGTTTTTTTACTGAAGTCTAGGCATGCAATGTAAATTGGTGAAGCGAATCTTTTCGTGACAGATTTAAAAAAAGGCTGCTTTTAAAATCTACCATTTTTACCATGATGACTTGAATTTAACCGTATCTTGCTTCTGGCTTGCTTCCAAGTATAATGCTTGAATTGCGTGACTTTGACTAAGTACAATATTTAAATTAATCATAATTAATGCAATCAATATTTTGATGATACCTAGCTAGAAAAATACAAAAACACTCGACAGTGGCAAATACACTATGTACAACGCCATACGCCATAATCCTCTAAGGGAAAAACAAAAACACAAAGTGAAACGTTCAACAGCTACGGTCCGCCTCATGTACATAGATTAAATTACAGTTAGTATTATGAACAAATTCCTAGAACTAGTAGTTCGCAGCGAAGTGAACCTCGCGACCCCTAGATCAAACCCTCCAAGTCCCTTGATAAAATAAGCTCATATTCATGTTCAATAACAATATTGTATTTGCACGAATTGTCCCCTTAAACTCAGAGATCTCGCTTCGCTCAACTATCTACTTTACAGTTATTTTCCAAAAAGATTTAGGAGTTTGATGTTAATTATTCATTATTTTCTTACCTTCTAAAATCAGTGTGTGCCTACTACCAGATTTAAATTAAACATAGGTTGTTTTCTTTTATAAAATACTATTTCCCAACACAATTTTTCTTAAATTATTTCACTGGAAAATAATGATTACAGAAAGCGGCACACGGGGCCATGAGTTGGCGTACACGCCAGCCAACCTTGCTGGCGCCCTCAGTGGTCACTCTGCTTCAGTACTTAAAACGTTCGCTTCCTGCCCGTAGTCCGTAGTCCACCCACATAGTTCACCTGGCTGTTCCAGGGGCTTTTTTTATTCCTGTAGTCCACTTCAAGATTACTGGGTGTACCAGGGGATTTCTGCTATAATATACTGTTCAGTGGTCTGCTCTTCTATCGTATTAGCCTGCTCACGACACCCCGCTAACGGGACGTTCGGCGCCGCCGTTTTCTGGTACAACCTTGCTTTAAATAATAATTTGTATTGTCATATTATGCACAATGTTAGGCTCGGCCAAGGCACGGCGATCACCTATCAGTCTTATCTATCTACTAACTAAGCGAGAACAACCTATTCACGTGGAATATTGAGTGCGGACCGGTGCAGCCAAGTCTGTGGGTGCAGCTTACTGTCTTATTGTATATCCTCTCAAATTTGCTTCTCTTCTTTGCCTTATAAACGATAACGCCAGAAGCTTTGATCTTTCTCAAAGTAAGTTTTGGGTAGGAATCTGTGACTCTGTTTAATTTTTATGATTACTTGTATTTTCTGCGTGTTGTTTTTTGTGTGATAAAATAAACGAATTTGACAAATATTAATTAATAACATTTTTTTTTATTTTAGGGTTCTCTATGCGAAATTGTTCAATGGAACTATTACTAAGCTTGCGTGTCGTGGGTAGACGTCGGTTTGTCCGTTTGACCTACAGAGACATTATAATGTCTTAAAATCATTCAATTATTTAATTTGACTAAGTTAGAGCGACGTTTTTGAGTAAGGCCGTTAAAACCTAATAATGCAAGTATGCTCAAAAATCTAAGTTTCATAAAAATAACCTAGATGTGGGGTTGATCCAGAGCATTTTAGCGGTGCCAACATCTAGCGCTGCTAGGATGCTCTGTCGGTCTGCCTATAGACTTTTCAAAGACAGAGTCTGTATTGTTTAAATTCTTTTTGTGTGTATACTATGGGACTGACATAGTCAAAAATGACTCCATGTCCCTAAATAAAAAAAGATATAACAAAAAAAAAAGTTTCATAATGTACAATACAAAGTGACGTTAGGCAATTATTTTGTGTTAACGTCAAATCGTGAATTATCGTCATAAAATAACCGATAATTAACGTCAAACTTGACATAATGACCATGAAAACTTTATAGCTAAACGACATAAATAATAAAAATCAGCCAGGTAGAGCGAGCGAAAACATTCTAAATAAATAAAAACATTATGGTCAACATTGTTTTGAAGGCTTTAGTCGACAGATTTAAACTAATTAAAATATCCCTGTCCCTTTTTTATCAGACATGTTAGCTAAGGACAGCAATACTTTAGTTTGTTTAGTTCTGTTAACTTATAAACCTTCAAAATCAACCACATTGTGTATTAAAAACAAAATATAAATATATATTTACATTGTGTAGAACCCTCGGTGCGCAATGTCAATTCGTGTTTGCCCAATTTACAAAAATATTCCCACTTTTATGACATTTTTATTATTAAATAATAACGTCAAAGTCACTTGACTAGAAGTCTTCAGACTACGCTATAACATAAATGACTAAAACGAATGATTTGTAATATAAGCTTGACAAAAAAGTCTTGAAATCTTTTTTCTCTCCTGGCATTACTGTGGAAAACATGTCAGGCGGAGAATTTCATCCAATCATCTTCCTCAAACTTACTACAGGGTTGCTATTATTGAGAACTACTTACAAATGTGAAACCCCAATTAAATACTTTTCTTAGCTTTATATATGTACCTTCAGATTTTTACTTTTTATTACTAACCCACATATACTTACGTTAAATAATCCGTAACGTTATATGGCTACGACGGTAAAACAGCAAAAAGTTAAAGAAATTAAAATACTTTGTACTTTATCAGGCATATAATTATTAAAACATAGGTATAGGGAAACGTGTTCATGAATACATTATTATATGAATGCGGCATCCGTCTTGCGATGTAATCGTTAGGTTACATATTTTATAGCGCAGTCTGAAAATTCCTTCGAGGTCGACCATCGGCTGATAAACGTCTCAGTAACGGCTGAGCAACGGATGAACAACGGTCGAACAACGTCTCACCTAGACATAGAAAGAGTTCTACGTCACTCAAAGTACGTGTGATATTTCTATTTGTACAGGATGTCCCTTTATAAATGGATAGTCTGTCAGGTGCACGCAGGAAATCATCTCGGAGGGTTCTGTTGTCACTGTAAAAAAGAAGACCACCATGGCAAGTTCTTTGGTAAGAAAACATAAAAATTTGCCATATGACTAGGAACTTGTGGCTATGGTAAAAATAATTTAATATTTATATTTTACATCGTCCCGCGGCGTGGAGCGAAGGTACCACTTCCGCAGCGGCACGAAAATCTTATACACACCACGGGGCAAGTAAATAAGCCTCAGATCACATGCTTGTCAACATGGGCTTCGCATCTGGAGACATGAGATCTGAGACATTCTTTACTTTTGCTCCCTAGGTGTGTAATCTACCAATAATTCCAGCTAACTAAAGTTTATGAATCTAATAAAAAAATTAAACCGTGTTTCATGACAAGTCGTCGTATCTTTGTTGTTGTTCTGCAGATATTTTATTACAAATAATTAATTATCATTAACATTTAGCTCTTAGTGTGCTGTTGTTATTGCGGTTTTTTTGTTGATCTATTTGTTTGATTCTTTACCATCATTCAATTCTTCCTAATATCTCCTAAAAAAATAATTAAAGTAAATGGCAATAATTTATTTAAAAAAACAAAGCACTGTTGATTTTTTCATACTTTTCAGAAAATAGTCATCTTTAGGGTATAATCATGTTTTACGGTGTAATTTCATAATAACAATAAATATTCGTATAAATGGCACGGTTGTTTTTATTTTATTGAATTCTGTTTGTTATTTTTAAGAAAAACAAAATATATAATTATTTTCCATTTTTAATAAGTATTTGAGACTAAAGTATTAATTTTTTATTTTCCACGTGTGAAAGGGAAAATTAAAACCCAGAGGCAAATATTAATAGGAGATAGAAAGAAAAATAAATACTAGCACACAGTATCTATGCGACTTATTAATAGCTTAATAAATTAATTATTACGGAAAACCGAAAAAACAACATTACACTAAGAAATGTGCACCTAACGATATTTATTTTCTACTTTTAGCATAGCTAAGGAACATTCGAAAAACTTTTCTCACACATGCACTAGCCAAATTTTCCAAACATTAGTATAGGTATTAGGTACTTTTGCTAGTAATGAGAATATAATACACAGCTAAAAAAAAATATTTCAGTATTAATTATTATTGTCAGTCATTGTGATTTTGACAAGCGTCTATCGGATCAACCTGTATCATGATCAACAGACATTTACGTCATTTAATGTGAAGGCTTTCGTTGACAACTCCAAACATACTCACGTCATTTGTAAAGGTTTTCGTTGACAAATCCAAACATGTATTTATTTTAAATTGGCTACTGCTCTATTTCGTAACTTTGCTAGGAACAGTGAGGGAAGAGTCAACGAAAGAGGGCCGAAAAGAAAAATAGTTCTATTTTTTTCTATTAAAATGTGGCCCATAAATATAGCTGATTAATGAAAAGAAAATTAAAATCTGATTAAAAATAAGCAACTTATAAGCATTTTAATATCATGCTAGACAGAGAGGAGAAACAGCAAATCGTGACGTCACTTCTCTGTATGCCATATAAATTCTATTCTGGCAAGTAAGGCGTGACGTCATTTTTTGTTTTGTGGGAAAGAGACAGAGTTGTCTCTACCAAAACTTTAAATGCTTATATATCAGAACATAAATAACCGATTTAAATTATGTTTTCAATAAACATATTATATTTACTTAAATTTTGAATCAAAGCTATTGGTTTCAACGATTTAAATATCAGTCATCTACCCTATTGGCAAAGCAGTTGGGGCGGAAACCCAGAGAGAGATTGCTCGTATGCAGGTTCAAGTCCTGCCAGCCTTTTCTTACTATCCACGCATTAAAAACATAGAAATACCCCAAAGTAGGTAATACTTCATATGAAATATTCAAGAATAATTCTAGTTGAGAGACTAAACAGAAGGGCTCAGAATACTGCGCGCCGCTAGCGCTCGCGCTCGCGCATTTCAACACTTTTAAAGGCTGCATATAGTCAGCGACGGTGATAATAGAATGGACGAGCCCAGCGCTTGCAAATCGATCAAATTTAACAAGACAACACAATCAAGCATACCTAGCTTAAAGTATGCATATTAAATTTGCCGGAAAATAGAGATAGCGAATCTAATGTACATATTGTACATGACTGTATTAGAAGTTTGTATTGTCGTATTGTACGGCTCGCATGTCGCAAAGGCAGAGTATGACTGAAGCGAGTGAAGAGCCGGCGCTCAACATATACTCTTCAAAATCCGTGCGCTTATTTCCCGTCCATTCATCTTATCATTGTCGCTGCATATAGTTATGACAAATCGCAGTCAGTGAAATTACAAAGGGAATAACATTTTACAATGGTTCGAAAGTTACAATTTCCATTCAGTCATGTTTTCATTTATTAAACTGGGCATAACCAATAATCATATTTTTAGTTAGGTGCTGCAAAAACTAGTTTAGATCAAAATGATTATTTTGCTGCACCTTTGTAATACAATTCTCAGCAATATCACCAATTGAGATTTTTGACTAGCTGTACCCGCGGCTTCACTCGCGTGGACCAAATAGTTTTATGCGCATGACCTTATTTTACTTTAAATAACAAAGTAACAGTTTAAGAGGGTTTAAATTCGGCTGATCATTTTGTAACGATATCTTCGTGCATAATAACAATGTTGTATCTCGCACCATCTTACACTTACGCCTCTCTAAAGATAGATACTTTCATTATGAGGGAATGCAGTCTTATGTTGTATTTTCTGGATAATCAGTATTCTAGGTCGGGTAGATGGGATATTCGTGTTGGTTCCGTGGCGACAAATGGCCCGCGCACGCAACCAAGAGGTATCACTATTTGCATTTCATCAATGTGACCGCAGAGCCTAATAAACCAACTAGCCTAATTCGGGACCGCTGAACTTCAAGTCGTGAGGTCACGAGTTCAAAACCCGGGCCCATACTAAATGATCCTTTGGCGTTAATGTTAATGTATATTATGTGAATCCACTAACCCGCAACTGGGCCTGCGTAGTGGCTTATTCGCCTTTCGAGTATAGACCTAGGATAAGTCCAGCAATGGACACCAAAATAATATAAGATTTTGAAAACAAATACTTTCTCCAATGAAATATTTGACAACAATTCGGAAAACTCTTGCGCGTCCTGACTCTGCCTTCTTTGGGTCCCTATATTAACCGTGAGATTGTATCTAATTTGGTAATAACGGGCAAAGACTTTTTGACTTATTAGGCAGGCATTTATTTCATAACTTCTTCTGCCTTGTGATGCAATAGGTAATGCGATCATCATCATAGCCCGTAGACATCCACTGGTGAACGAAGGCCTCCCCCTTAGACCGCCACTCTGTATTACAACCTGCCATTTGCATCCACCGGTTGCCCGCGACTACCGTCATCATCATCATCAGCAGCAGCCCGTAGACATCCACTGGTGAATGAAGGCCTCCTCCTTAGACCGCCACTCTGTATTACAACACCTGCCATTTGCATCCACCGGTTGCCCGCGACTACCATCATCATTAGCCCGTATACATCCACTGGTGAACGAAGGCCTCCCCCTTAGACCGCCACTCTGTATTACAACCTGCCATTTGCATCCACCGGTTGCCTGCGACTACCATCATCATCATCATCATCATCAGCCCGTAGACATCCACTGGTGAACGAAGGCCTCCCCCTTAGACCGCCACTCTGTATGAAAACCTGCCCTTTGCATCCACCGGTTGGTCACGACTTTTACAATGTCGTCGGTCCACCTAGGAGGAGGCCTACCTACTGTGCTGTATGGTGTTAAGTAGCTTATGACAACACAGAACATTTTTTAGAAAATCGCATGTCAATCCATTCATCTTTCTGACTCGCAAACTCTCAAGATAAACATTAACCAGTATAAGCTGATCCTCGGACCTTAAGGGCTCGGTATGTTCGGGGGTTCAAGTTATATTGGAAAAGTATATTTTTTCATAAATTGCGTCATAACTTCTATATTCCTAGGCCGATTTTGATAAAACATAGCCTATGTGAAGCGCCGGACTTCATAGATCATATTTCAAGAAATTGCATTCAAATTCGTGCCGTAGTTTCTGAGTTTATCCCGGACAGACAGATAGACAGACAGACAGACAAAATTTTTAAAAACTGTATTTTTGGTTTCTGTTGCTCTCATACACTCCTAAAAAAAATGATTTTTAAATATATCTTCAATGTACAGTAATCGCATCGTTACAGTTTTATTATATGTATAGATTATAAAAATTCAAAAATGTTGCAATGCGCGAGCGAAATAGCGGCATTCTGTACCTTAAAATATAATTCTTTTTCCGCAGACAAGCATCAGACAAGGAGAAACATAATTATTATTAATAAGCTAAGATTTCCCAACTCGATTCCTCAGAATTGGCTTAGAATACTCACAATAGTAAAATAATAAAGATTTAAACCATAGAAAGCCTGCGATATAGAATATCCGGGGCCTACAATAAATAACTAACTATAGATGGTTTCTCGTCCTGGAATGTCTTTTGGAGCGGACATCTACAGAAGTGACCATCTTTATATCATGGTCGAAGCAGAATAGCCGTTCAATGCTAGTATTTACTTTATGTTGTGCAATCAAGGGTTTTCCACCTTTCAGTACCTCGTTTTTGCCATCAATTTTACTTTATTTCGTTTGGCAGTTTGCAGAAATTCATAGTTCTTAACGAGACGCACTGGAGAGCCCTGACGTTGGAGACTTTCTACGTTCAGCAGACACGAGCACCACGAGACTCGTCCAGTCTTTCTAAATGATAACAGTCAATTGACTGTTATCATTAACCTAGAATATAAATAAAATAAATCACAGTGAGCCAACTTGCTAGAACAAACATACTGTAATTTAGTATCTATTTGAACTAAGTATTTTCTTGTTTCTTTTAATACCTAAGTAATTTTTATTTTAAAGTATTTTATTTAATATAATTTTTGCTACCTATTTTAAATGGGTATACATAATTACAGTATTATTTTGAAAAAAATTTGATATATTATAATAAATCAATGGGAATTGTCTAAAACTTCTGGACCTCCATTTTCAATGCTAATATAAAAAAATGTGAAATCAACCTTACCCACTTTGATTATATACCTTTCCTTACCCATTTTATTTATTTCCATTTGCTCAACCTTTGTGTCCTCTTTAAAAATATATTTTCCTCTTTCTCATCTGAAAAATTAGCGATTTTATTTTACGCTTTGATATTTTTACATGTCTCTGAGGTTCTGACAGTAGGTACAAGTCAATTATCAGAGAGACGCGTTTTTGAAATTGTTCCAAAAATAAAAGACAGCGTGATGCGCAAATAATAGTTAAGGGTTCTTTATAAAAAATTGCATTGATGAAGTAGTACTAGTAAAAAAAATTACACGTCGTCATTTTTATTTTTAAAAGTAGCCTGTATGCTATGCTCGGAAAGAATCTATTCCGAGTTTCATCCAAATCCATTCAGCTGTTTTAGCGTGTTTGAGGTAACAAACACGCACACGCACAAGCTAATACTATAAAAATCACTGTCCTGGCTGTACGACTGAGTGACTCAGTTACTGACTGACTAGCAGACTTACTGTCTGACTGACAGACAACGTTCAGCCTTAACCGCTGATCATACAGATTTGAAATTTAGAGGGTATATTTGTCTTAATGAGTAGAGGTGTACTAAGAAAATATTTTTTGTAATTCGGGCCCTAAAGGGGTTAAAATCGGTAAAACCTTTTGTGCTTTGTTTTTGAACTTTTAGTCGTGTTTTTTTTATTTGAATAGTTAATTTAAAATAGGAAATTCTGTTTTCAATATTTTTTTGGCAGGGGTGAAACGGGGGATGAAACTTTCTAAGGGAATGTCTTTTTTTTCTAAGGTATTGTGATGAAAATTGATTTTTGGAGATATTGTATGTATAAATAAGCCTTGTTCCTATGATAGATATAAACCTACACAATCCTTGAGTGTCATATTTTATTGTAATACCAAATTAATATATAATTCATATTATGAGCCGACAGCTACTTATGTATGCCTCTTTCCAACTCTAATTTTTCTTACTTTTCAACTAGAGAACCCAAATAACTAGTTGATATTTGTCTATGCAAATAACAAACCGGATATCCGAATAATTGTCTTCATGCATGGAGTACAGCATCGGTCTTGGTTAAGACCTTCTTTCCTCCTGAGGAGGAGAGGATTACATCGTGGAAAAAGTCGTGAAGTAAAACTCCGACCTAGGATAGGAATAATGAAAAAAAGTGTGTATCCGTTCCCATCGTTGTTAAATTACCATGAATCAGATTGTTTCTATATTCTTATTTTAGATCTATGAGTTATCAAGAAATATTGTCAATCCGATCGTTTCTCAATATTTTTTGATTCCCATAAGCAAGGTATCCTGTGCACAAACTACAAAGCCAAAAAACAAAGGAAAAAGTTGAAAAATGTGCTCTGTGAACGTGGAACATTTACATAGCTCCTTCTTTCCAAGCAGGAAATCAATGTTCCAAGACATAATCTAAGGTTCCCAAATCCCAGAACTCCAATATTTATTATGTCTTTGATTCAATTACTCAAGATTGGCAGAATGCAAAAAGTGTGATGCCAAAAATTAAGAAAAAATTAAGGCATCATAAATAAAAAATGTAGGGTGACATAAAGGGAGAAGACGGTGAAAAAAATATATTATGGTCTTATGTATACCTACTCTTGGCTTCCTGTGATAAATCACTATGAAGCACAATATATTATACCCACGAGGCCAGGACCCTCCCAAACACCCTCTTCTTGGTTGATCGACCAGAGTTATGATGGAGGCACAAAGTAGCGCAGCCCAATAAGGTTGCTAAGATCGAACGTAGAGCGCCTTGAATGCCCCATCTTTTGGGAAGCTATTGACAATGGAACTCTTGCCAACCATTTGTATGTGACTGTACGACGGTTGGCAAGACCAAATCAAAATAGCATTTTGTTTAACTATAGGTTTCCCTATTGTGTGTGTGCCTGAGCACTGGGGCTCATTTAAGACTCCTTCTTGCAGCGACGGTGTGTGACGGGTGATATAATTTTTGCACTCTCCCGCCAAAAGTCTTCATGGTATCTATTGACATGATGATTGTAATTTTTTTTTCGTCTTAGTTATTGGCATCGCATATTGTGCATTCTGCCAGGGTCAAGTTTATGAATTTTCAAGTTATTTTTTTCTGACGAGTTTACTATGAGCTTCTACGTTAGTGCGTCTAGTTTTGAAAACAACACGAAAAGACATGTTTCACCACATTATATCACTTGCCCACACTTGTGCATGTAATTCAACACTCAATGAATAAAACACCACCATTTTTAATCATTAATTCGCGATAAAACACAAGTTTAATAAAAAAATAGATTGCAACGACATGATTTCCATGTTCCCGCCAAAAACAGATTATTGACATTCTATTATGCTGCCACGCGAAGCACATTCTTCACCAAGGAGGTTGGAAGTTCTACGCTTGCGCTATATTCTGCACATGCCAGGTGTCATTCAGTGTCAAGCATTTGACAACGTCATTAGAAATAGAGTCGATCCTGTGCTGCCAGCCTTTCTATTATACTTGTATATATACTTGTTTTTTTATTTCAGGTTACCTAGCAATTCATCATCAACAGCCAAAAGCTGTCCACTGCTGGACGAAAGCCTCCCCTTTAATATGGGGGTTTGCCATAATCCCCACGCTTGGCAGGTGGTTTGGGGAGCGCAGAATGCTCACCACCGTTAACCAAGAGGACGACGAGGACCTAGCAATTATTTACACCCTATTACATAGGAAATAGAACTACTACATTAAAAAGTACCTATATTAAAATGTTTATGTAAGTTTGTACTTACCGGCGACCTCCTCAAATGCATGAATGTCCCCAAACTGCAACCAGAACCAACGGAGGACGGGCAGCAGAGCCCACTTGGTGGTGAGCATTCTGCAATCCCCAAGCCACCTGCCAAGCGTGGAGATTATAGCAACCCCTCTAGATGATGTAATTTTTTTCTTTTACTCACCGATATACAGGATTAGTTCTAATCAGTTAGCATCATTTGAAGGGCATATTCTGTACATCAAAACAAACAACTTTTACTATGGTGCCAATATTGAAATCTGCTGATGATGATGATGATGTACAATAAAATTATTCATAACTGTAATAGACTATCTTATTACGCTGTAATGTATAAAGATAGGTGGCACCGACTTCAGTAATAGTTATTTCACGATTTTTATGATACGATTAACAACCAAACATGATTGGCAACATCGATGAAGAAAAATGTATTCGGCTGAAGGACTAGTATCCATGGCCAGGCACTATTAAAAACAACAAACGAAAATGAAGCTTCTGAGTGACGTCATGTTGGTGAAGCTGAGCAGTTTGTCTATGGTTTCGATGGGGAGAGTATGGGTGAAACGTTGGTAGCGCTACGGAAAAGGTCCAGCCTTCTAACATCACACGTTTATAAAACTCAAGGTATGCTTGGCCGGACCACGGCCGTTAGCCGGCCGCCGACAGAGAGGACGAGTAGCGGAAACGTATGGGAAGTGGTCCAGCTTTGATTAACGGAATTGCCCTCCAGCTCGACAATGTCCAATAGATCCAGAGTCCAATAAATATCATGCAACGTCAACGTAAAGTAAAGCATTTTTTTTTTCTTAATTCTTGGCATCGCACGTTGTGCATTCTGCCAGTGTCAAGTTTATGAATTTTCACGTTTATTTGTTATCATCAAGTCAAATAAGTCATGAAATAACAGCAAGTCACACGAAATTAGTCATAATCGAGTCCAAGTCATACCCTAGTAAAGTTGTGGCGACTTTACTATGAGCTTCTATGGAGTTTTGAAAACAAAAAAGACATGTTTCACCACATTATATCACTTGCCCACACTCGTGCATGTAATTAAACACTCAATGAATAAAACACCACTATTTTTAATCATTAATTCGCGAAAAAACACAAGTTTAAGAAAATAATAGAATGCAACAACATGGTTTTTCAGTGTTCCCGCCAAAACTCTAAGTAAAGCATTGGGATGTAAAGATGTATGAAACTCCCTAAGGAATAAAGTGATTTGAATTTGGAACGTAAAATTCGCGTGGAAACTGGTGGAAAAGTCTAACCGTCATATGCATAAAACGCTAAAACGTATTTCAAACCAATTTTAGTTAAAAAGTGTTATGCCAAATTTCTTTAGAATTAGCTTTAGCTTTACAGCTTTGTATGAACTACCTAAATAGGTACCAATTTTCATAACTATAACTACAAAAACAAAGAACTTTCCATGTAAAGTTATAACCCCGTTCCACCCCCGTAATTCCGCCCTGTCGCAAAATTCGACTTCTTAACTGACGTCTCCTACCTATAAACTACCTACCTACCACATTCATACATTCATACCTTTCAGCTTCAGGGATCAAGTAGTTTTGTAGATTTCGTGTTTAGTCAGTGAGTGAGTGAGTGTTTTTCATTTTTATATATAACTTCAAAAATAAAGACATAGCTTTGTAAAGTTTAATCACCGGCTTTACCCCCTTGAATCATCCCTGTCAATAAATATTACAAATATCATATTTTATTTTGTATGAACTACTTAATTTAATCACTATAACTTCAAAAACAAAGAACTTTCCATGTAAAGTTATAACCCCGTTCCACCCCCGTAATTCAGCCCTGTCGCAAAATCCGATCCGACCAAGATCCGACCAATCCTATAAACTACCTACCTGCCAAATTTCAGCTTCAGACATGAAGTATTTTTCGAGATTTCGTGTTTAGCAGAGAAACTTACTAGGTGTTTAGTCAGTGAGTGAGTGAGTGATTTTCGCTTATATAGATTACGATTTGAGTTTGGAAAAAAGAAGACAAAACACTTTTAACAAAAAAAGATTTGAATTCTTTTTAGTGTTTTATGCATAAGACGGTAAGCAAAAAAATCCCATATGGCATTATAAAGAGGTTTGTTCGAAAATCGAACTGGCCACCATAAGCAGAACTCAAAATAAAAAGGTGCGTTAACAAAGAATGTGAAACAAAAGCCGGTGTTTGGTCCTGTGGTAGTCAGTGAATTTTAATTTATGGAGCCCTGGCTTTTTATTGTCTCGCAGGAGGTATGAAAAGTAGAGTATGCTCCTCTGGAATAAAGCCTGTCTTCGTCTTGGGCAGCTTGAACCCCTCTCTTCACTCAGGACTTTATATAATCTACTAGCTTTTGCCCGCGGCTTTGCCCGCGTAGTAATGTTGAATACTGGAATTCGGTTAAATCGGGGCCCAACTCAATTGAATCACTAAAATACGTATATTATTGCATTTTTCCCAAGCCGCTTGCAAGTCTTTAAGTTTTCTTGAGGATGACCAAATTTGGCATGTCGCGTTTGCAATACTTACTTCAAAACAAAGCCGTCTTGTTGAATTTTAAACAGACAGACAGATGGACATGACAAACTTATAAGAATTCCTCGTAGTACTACGGAACCCTAAAAATGTCTGCTAATGACGCTATAGTTGCCGGGGCCTTTTACCCGAAAGATTACAGTATTTCTTTGTAGACAACGTTTTTGATTTTTTTGTTGGAAGGTGCTAAAATAGCCAGGCTTTCAGGGGAGCTAACTCGCGAGCAAGCCACATAGAACTGACCACGCGAAAAACAGTCCTGCCTTAAATCAATACCAGCGTATTTTAAAGTTTGACCCTGAGCCTTATTGATGGTCATGGCAAAACAAACTTTTAGAGGAAATTTAAGCCTTTTGGAGTCATAAGGTAAGTCACTGGGAATCATGGGAATACGCGGCACAAACACTGTTTCGCCATGGGCACACCCAGTCCAAATGATGGCCTCAACCAGATTACGATGCAGCATTTTTACGTGTAACCTGGTTCCATTACACAATTTGGGTGGTCTTAAATTCCGAAGGAGCATGACGGTACCTTTCTTCAGGATAAGCCTCTGATATGGTAGCCCCGCTGGTCTTAATGAATTTAAAAACTCAACTGGATAGTTTATAGCATCATCATTATTGCATACCGTATCAACAGAGTCAATGAAAAGAAATAAGCTTAAGCAGAAAAAGTATGATAACAAAGAACGTAAAAAGATTACCAAAATATCGCAAGAATTACGAAACTTCGATAAAATACAGTGCTGCACTGATCGCTTAGGTAGACTCGGTGTGGGTTGGAGCGGGGCGCGCTCGAGGTACAGCGCGTCATACTCGGGTTTTAACGTATCTGAGCCGACGCGGGATGGACGTTTCGAAAGCGCTGTGCTTGGTGCGTGCACCGGATCAAGTACATGTGTTTAAAACATTTATCTTCTTACGCATAAACACTCGATTAGCTAATCTATAAATATAAAATTTTTTTTCAAATGAAAAACTGACCCGTGGCCTTCCAGTTTTTAAATTGTTTGAAAATTCTGAAACATGTTTATGTTTATTTTATCTTATCTCTTGAGTCAAAAAACTTAACAGCCTTAAATGAATGGTTTCGGCAAAATGGTATTTTAATGATACATTGAAACCCTTGCGAATTTTTCAAAATCGTTGCTGAGTGTGCGTTTCTCTGCATCAGCCCTTAACACTAATGGTATATCGGCCTACCCTGATTGGGCCATATTCACTACGCTGGCCCAGTGCAGGTTGGCGGATTCACATACACTATCGTATTTCTTCTCCTGAAATATGAAGGTTTCCTCATGATGTTTTCCTTCACCGAAAAGCCAGTGGTATTATCCATGCGTAAGTTTCAAAGAACTAATTGGAACGGGCTCGCCCGGGTTCGAACCCGCGGCCCCAAGAATGTGAGTCAAGCTTGATCTCACTGAAGCTACCACAGCTTGAGCTGAGTGTAAGTTTACACCACTCAAAATTTAGTTTAGGCGTTTAAAAGTAAGTTAATTTAATATTAAAAATTAATTTAGCAGCTTAGGCTGTACAGTATCTATAATAATTATGTCCGTCAAACAGTCGTCTGCGTGGACCTACAAAAAAATAGCCTATGTCCGTTTCCGAACCTTATGCTATAACTACCTATCCAAAAATGCAGCTCCATCTGTTCAGCCGACCAATAAATACGCCCATCCCCGTCCCCATTCCCAGCCTCATCCCTATAAGCGCCCCCTTCCCCATCCCCATCCCAATACCAAATCTCATTTTAATATGAACACGCCCATCCCCGTCCACATCCCCGTTCCCTCTCTCATCCCCATCCCATCCCCACCCCCATCCCGATTTCAACTTTCATCTTAATATGGACACGGCCATCCCCGTTCCCAGCCTCATCTACATCCGCATCCCATCCCCACCTGTCCCCACCAAATCCCCACCCATCCCCACCCCATCCCCATCCCGATACCAATTGTAATCTTAATATTAACATGCCGATCTCCGTCCCGTCTCCGTTCCCAGTATCATCCCCACCCCCACCCCCACCCCCACATCTATCCCCATCCCTATACCAAATTTCATTTTAATATGTACAGCCGTTACAAAGTTAAGGAGAAACAAACGTACTATCACTAAAACTTAGTTTTTTTTTAATACTAACGGGAGCTGATTTTGAAAAAACTGTGACACCCGTATCTTCTTATTTTTATAGTAGAATATGTATACCAAGTTTTGTATCAAAACCAGAGAATAAAAAGTTTCATACAAACTTTAACACCCCATTTAACCCCCTTCGGGGTTGATTTTCGAAAAATCCTTTCTTAGTGGGCGTTTACACCTCTCCAAAAACATACCCTCCAAATTTCAAGTCTCTACGTTTAGCGGTTTGGGCTGTACGTTGTCTATATGTCAGTCAGTCAGTCAGTCAGTCAGTCAGGACATAGCCTTTTATAGTTATAGATTAATATAAACACGCCCATCCCCGTCCACATCCCCGTTCCCTCCCTCATCCCCATCCCGAACGCCATCCCATCCCCACCCCCATCCCGATTTCAACTTTCATCTTAATATGGACACGCCCATCCCCGTTCCCAGCCTCATCCACATCCACATCCCATCCCCACCTGTCCCCACCAAATCCCCACCGCATCCCCACCCCATCTCCACCCATCCCCCCCACGTCCCCATCTCCATCCCGATACCAATTGTAATCTTAATATTAACATGCCTATCTCCGTCCCGTCTCCGTTCCCAGTATCATCGCCACCCCCACCCCCACCCCCATCCCGATTTCAACTTTCATCTTAATATGGACACGCCCATCCCCGTTCCCAGCCTCATCCACATCCACATCCCATCCCCACCTGTCCCCACCAAATCCCCACCGCATCCCCACCCCATCTCCACCCATCCCCCCCACGTCCCCATCTCCATCCCGATACCAATTGTAATCTTAATATTAACATGCCTATCTCCGTCCCGTCTCCGTTCCCAGTATCATCGCCACCCCCACCCCCACCCCCATCCCACATCTATCCCCATCCCTATACCAAATTTCATTTTAATATGTACAGCCGTTACAAAGTTAAGGAGAAACAAACGTACTATCACTAAAACTTAGATTTTTTTGTACTAACGGGAGCTGATTTTGAAAAAACTGTGACACCCGTATCTTCTTATTTTTATAGTAGAATACGTATACCAAGTTTTGTATCAATCGAACCAGAGAATAAAAAGTTTCATACAAACTTTAACACCCCATTTAACCCCCTTCGGGGTTGATTTTCGAAAAATCCTTTCTTAGTCGGCGTTTACACCTCTCCAAAAACATACCATCCAAATTTCAAGTCTCTACGTTTAGCGGTTTGGGCTGTACGTTGTCTATATGTCAGTCAGTCAGTCAGGACAAAGCCTTTTATAGTTATAGATAATCTATCGTTAGGCTCAGGGTTCAATATGCCGCCCGAAACGTATGTCACTGCTTTATTCCCTTAGTGCATAATCTACTATTATTTCTTAACCTTTGTAATGTTATTGACAGTAATTTGACAGACTGCGTGAAGTTATTGATTTTTCATAACTAAGTATATTCAGTGAATGTAATCATTTAAAAATGTGGAAGCTGCGCGCAGCAATTGTTTGTTTTTTTTTTATTTATTGGCCCTGGATACAAGTCCTTTAGCCAGCAATTGTTTGTTGCCCGTGGTAATACCAGTATTACTACTACGGGTATAAAATTATCCCGTAGTACCACGGGAAGTTTTTTTTACTCATATTACTCTCTTAGTCGACATTTTTCTTAGTTTTGACACCTGTCTATATTTTTTTTCTGGAAAAACGAAAATTTTGATACTTACTCAAAAATCGGGTAGTAGCATGCGAGATATCATTAATGATTTTGTTAAATTTATTTAGATCAACGCTTTTTCCATTGCTGTCGTAAATAAACATGAGCGACCCCATACCTTGTTGTTTGAAATTTTTTGTTATTCCTGAAAACAATATGCAGCAATTATAATAACACCTGACATGTATGTAGACTTAAAAAGCGAATTAAAAGCTTTGCTAATCAACTCTCACTATACCAGTTCTGGGCTTAACTTATTGTTGAACGCCGACACATGAGGCTGTGTATACAATCAGGATAGCACGCAGTGCAGATGTTATGCAGATTGCAGGAAGGTCGGGTAGTCCGAGTAGTCATGTAATTCAGCCGATGAAAAATCACATTCACATTTGGAAAGTCGTGATGTAACAACAATGGTGTGGCTGGACAGAGCACATAGCATGCCACAGAGACGATAAGAGTAAGAGGGAGTAAGGTAGCTACACAGTGGTGCCCGAACAAAAGTAAACGGAAATCTAACGAACCTTGTCGAACCTCGTCGGACCACCAGTGATCCTACTACAAGGTTCGATTCAACATGTTCAAAAGGTAGGGCGCCGAGAGAAAGCGATTATGTACACCAACTACCAACATGTAGACTAATTTGCCTTTATAGTATCTCTATTGCTTGCCATTGCTCGTCTCCCCCACCATCCTCCCCCGGGACCCCTCCCGGGTCCCCCCTTCTGGGGAGAAGGCAGACCCTTGAATGAACTACCCAAATATCATTTTTTATCGCTATAACTTCAAAAACAAAGAACTTTCCATACAACATTCCACCCTCCCATTCCCCCCCTTAAATCGTCCCTTACAAAACAAATATTGAAATTAGCATTTTTTATTTGAAAAGAAATATCCAGATCCAAATTTTCATGACTAAAAGTACAAAAACAAAGGACTTTCATACAAACGTTTCCCCCCTTTTCCCCCCTTAGGGTCCGAATTTCGAAAAATCCTTTCTTGGTACACCCCTACGCATCGAGACGAATACACCCTCCAAATTTCAAGTCTGTACGACCAGCGGTTTGGCACGTTTTCGATGTTCCAATTTTTGTGTCGATATTGTCTGGTCTAATGAGATATCTCTTTAAGCCAGCCAGAAAAAAATCCTTACCTGCTTTTATCTGCTGAATAGGCTTCTCATCGATATTATATTTCACTCTTATGTTACTCAAATCAGTCGATAGTGTGGGATGGTCATAGGTAAACTTGCATAAATCGAACACGATTCCCATTGTAATTGCAATCGAACATACCGCGAACACTGCTACTACGATGGCATAACGATAAATTTGAATTTTGGGTGGACTCTGATTGATCTCCTCTTCTTGATGATTGATTGATTCTTCTTGATTGAATTTCTGATTTTCTCTTCTTTTGAGTAGTGTTGCCTCTAACATTTGGTTAATGTTACTTTTGTTTAAAGTTACTCCTGTTAAATGTTGCGAGACATCGCTGACCGGTTTCTCGTTTACTTGCAGCCTAGGACGACACAAAACATTTATAAAAAATCGCTTTTTAACCTATCCCTAAGTTTTACAAACTCTCAAGGTAAGCACAGAACCAGTTTAAGCTGAGCCTTCTGTACTAAGGGCTCGGTATGTTCCAGGGCTCAAGTTATAGTCGTCTATATTTTTATGAATTGTGTCATATCTTTAACATCCCTTGACCGACTTTGATAAAACATAGGTATAGACTGAATTAATGGCGGCTGTGAAGTGCGCTGCAAGCGAGACTTTTCGATTATACGCACACCGCGCGCTTAATTTTTGCTACTGCGCAGCGTCTTGCGCCTAAGTTCACAGCCGCCATTAAGTTTGAATCAGCCTGAAGTACCGTACTTTACAGATCATATTTCAAGAAACCGATAGTCAGAATCGTGCTATCGTTTCTGAGTTTATCTCGGACAGACAGTCAAACATTTTAAAAACTGTATTTTTGGGTTCTGTTGATCTCATATAACACTAAAAAAATTAGGGTTCATCATGAGGATGGACCCTAAAGAAAATTCTATGAAGTGGTTTTAGCATAGCATCGCATAGTTAATTGTAATTCCAAGTGTGGGTGATAATTAATCTAGACTGGCATCCCGCTCGGTTTGTTTATTGCATGGTTCAAAGAAGCTGTGTCTTCCCAACAGTGGGATAGACGCATCGACCTGCGATACGCAGCGTTAATTTTGTCTAGCCTAAAATAAAATGTTCAAACAGTACCTTCAGTCTGAGGTCGAAGTTAATTACCGCGTGGTTTGTCGTGGTAATCCAGCATCCGTCCCCAGGGCACCCCGGATTGAATTGCAACCCCCAACACAAACGACACCACCACAGTATTTTATCCAATATCAATCAAGCACTTTTTTGCACACACGCGATAAATTTTAGATTCTAACGCCAGCCCATTTAAAGAAAAACACCTCGTCTCTCGGGCGCAACCGTGTGAACATTTTTAACTCATTCAATCGTCCAAAAAAGGCAAAATGAGGCTCGCGGCGTGAAAATACAATTCGCTAATCCAAACGCGAGCTCAATCCAAACCCACGGCGGCGTAACAGTCTGAACTCCGTCGCACGCGCCGGCGCGTTAAGTTAGCGGCGCGCTCGCGGCCCATACGATAGTGGCGCCAACACGGTTCGGGATGAAACAGAAGCTGAAAAGAGTTTTTGAAGCAACCTTGAAGGTCTAAAGTACCAAAGAGAGGAGTTCACTTATTTATCATATTCAGTTGATGTGTTCAGGGTTTTCCAAAGAATTTCTAATAGTACTATGGATACAGATATCCCATTTAATTCGTGATAAAAAGAGAAAGTACGGGATATTTACCGTGATTATGTTGTGAAATGAGCTCGCGATATTTCGGCGCAGTTGCGTGCACCATACTCACGGACAGACTGAAAATTGCGGGTGGTTGTTAAAAATTCAAAATATTAAGGGCATTCATAACAAACTCTTTCTTAGTCTTTTACTACGATTACCACTAATCATAATTATTAATGATTATTTTATTTTTCTGTGTACACGTACTTTGGGTTTCAGTCCAGTTCAGATTTCTGTTTCCATTTATAAAATAAGAAATCGATTGTTAGGTTAGGTTAGGTTATCTGTTTTGTATATCATAAATAAATAAATAGATTATCACTAATTAAAATCCCGTAAATAATAATAGAACTTATTATGAACCGATATCGATGAAACTTTCACTGTTCCCTAAGTATTTATTTACTAGATTTAATATAAACTTATTCTTTCCCTAAGTTGAAGTAAATGTACTTGGGACTTGAGAAACGTACCCTTTTAATAGTCGAATTAAGTAGTCTAGCTAAGTAGTTTTACAATCGCTAAATAAATATGTATATTATATACACACACACACATATATATACATATTATACACTAAAACATTTTTTTATTATTATTTCTACCATTTAAATCTACATAATATTATATTTCAAATACTTTGATTGAATGAAGTAAATTTTTTTTTGTTTTAATCTAGACAAATACCTTGTTGGAACTCGATAGGATTGTATTCTTCCCATCGAATCACACTGTTACTGGACGAAACTTTTGGAAAAAGTTTTCTGAACAGTCACACCAGTGTATTTTTACATACTTACCTAAATCAAATCAAATATTCACAGTCCCTATGAAAATCAAACCTCAACAGTGTCTCCGCGCCAATGCTTACTTATACAGATAGTACCTGCCCATAGTCCAGCTAATATAAAAATATGCCACACTATAACTAAGGATGACTCAGAGACCGTTTAAACTATCTATAGGTTTGCTACCTATAGATACTTTAAGCGGTCTCTTATATCGATTGATTAATGTTTTAATAATAGTTTAATTTATGTGATATAAAATAAAATGGAGTAATAATAGGATGGAATAGATAAGACATAACCAGTTATACTGTACCTTGCCTACTGTAGCTAGTTGTTTGTTCGCGCGCATTCGTAGTTAAAATTACTGATTGATTATTGTTTGATAAGTTGTTAACATGTTATGATACATTTTATACGATTTTCGAGAACTTGTTGTGACAAACCTAAAGTAGGATTTTAGACAATAGATAAAATATTGTTTAAATATATTTTCAATATTTGATAAGTAATAAAAAAAAATACCTATATTCAAAATCTGTAACGGTTGCTTGGCCTAAAGGTACACAAGTTAAACACACACACACACACACACGCGCGCGTTAAATACACAAGTTATTACATAAGTTAAATTGGTCTAAACTTAGTCCAAAAGGACTAAAAAGCTAATGGTTTATCCACTTAGAGGATCTCCGACGGTTGCTTGGCCTAAAGGTACATAAGTTAAATACCATAAGTTAGTGTAAGTTTAGAAGTTCAATAGGACTAATAACCTAATGGTTTATCCGCCTAAAGGCTGTCTGGTCTAAAGTTCAAAATATCTAAGTTTGGTACATCTAGTGGACGATTGATCTTACGGTTGAAATGTCTTAAGTTCCTTAAGCCTAATGAACGACAAATCTAAAGGTTTTTCTCATAATGTTCTTATTTATTTATGCCAATCTGGAAATTCTTATCAAGACAGGTGGAGTCGTAACTCGTATCACATCAAGTTCAGGCTGTTTTTGAATGACAATCCAGAAATAAAAATCCGGAAAAAAATATGCTGACATACATAAGTAAGTATAGGTACACGCCCGCAATGCGCATGACAGTAAACCAAATATAACCGGCTTCGAATACATACTTAAAATACATATGTATGTTTGTACAAAAATATACATACAATATTATATATACTGTCAGCCACTATAGGTACATTATTATTATAATGTGTTGTGTAAATATAATTATTCTAACATACGTCGGTGCTTCAATGTAGGTACATAATTACTTACACTTAATTTTTAAATGAGGATAGGCATGATATTTTTGCTTATTGTTATTATGCTAGCGTTTGTCAGTCAGTTAAAAACCTATGGCGGAATCATTTTTTTTTTGCCAGTGTCAAGTTTTTGAATATGGAGGTTTCTTTTATTAAAATAAAGTCAAATATGTCATTAAAACACAGTCAGTCACACGAAACCAGTCATAGTCGAGTCCAAGTCATGCCCTAGTAAAGTTGTGGCGACTTTACTATGAGCTAAACGGAGTTTTGAAAACAACACGAAAAGACATGTTTCACCACATTATATCACTTGCCCACACTCGTGCATTTAATTCAACACTCAATGAATAAAACACCACCATATTTAATCATTAGTTCGCGAAAAAACAGCAGTTTAAGAAAATAATAGAATGCTACGACATGATTTTTCCGTGTTCCCGCCAAAACTTCCTGGTGGAATCTTATTTATCTCTTATAACCAATAAATACATCGTTTTTAGTTAAGGCCAGGTCCCTTAGAGCAAACATAAATTAGAGATTTTGAGCTTAGATTACTGAAACATTAGTGATTTAAAAAATAGGTACATATTTAATTCTTATTAATAATAATGAACTACCTATTTATAAAGACATCAAAAGTATATTAGATCCAATAGTTGTTGAAAATAGTATTAGGTTAGTATACAGTAAAAAATTAGATTGATTAAACTTAGATCTTATGTTAAGTAACCATCGCAGACCACTTAACTAAACTTATTTAGCAGTCTATAACCAACAATAGGCACGAAGAAGAAGAAGAAAGAAGAAGAAGATAGAAGAAGAAGCTTAAAATTTATTCAATAGAGTAGATGACTGATGTATAAATCGTTGAAACCAATAGCATTGATGAAGAATTTAAGTAAATATAATATGTTTATTGAAAAAATATTTTAAATCGGTTATTAATGATCTGATATATAATAATAAGCGCTTAAAGTTTTTGGCAGATAAAACTCTGTCCCTTTACCACAAAACAAAATATGACGTCACGCCTTTGTGCGCCATACTTGCAGAATAATAATTTATATGGCGTACAGTGACGTCATATCCCTCTCTGTCTAGCATGATATTAAAATGCTTATAACTTGCTTATTTTTGATCAGATTTTCATTTTGTTTCCATTAATGAGCTATATTTATGGGCCACATTTTAATAGGACAATTTTCAAATTCAAAAAGGACAAAACAACAACCAATCTAGCCTATTGTACGTACCTTAGGAGTTTGAATTCTTCAGTTGCGACGTGTTTATTTTTAAATACATTACGTTCTCGGTTAACGTTTCTGCAGTGCGTAACATACATAAGTTCACCCTCAGCGAATATACAACCGGGATGATTGTGAATGCTCGGTCGGGTAAACGGATTTTTTTTTAAAGCCCCCACCGTCTGAGAAAACAATTTATTAAGTTAAGTTTAAAACCAGTATTTTTTAAGAATAGTATTTTTAATTTAATAGGTAGGTACGGTCTATCGATAAACTCGATTAAAAAAAGTAGTTTATCTTTTATATAATGTATCATATCTACTGTTAAGATTACAAATAAAATACAAAAATTTGGTGATATTGTGATCCCAAAACATTTACAAGCAACTTGTTTTAAAAAAAACCTGAACAAAACATGATTATTTAAGCATGTATGTCTCTCTTACTTATCGCGAGCTTACGGGCGTAACTTTTGACATATAATATTAAAGAGGAATGTCCGCGACGAACAAAGACCGCGTACTAACTGTAACTTAAGGCCTTCATCGTCATCATCATCATCAGCCCGGAGATGTCCACTGGTGAACGAAGGCCTCCCCCTTAGACCGCCACACTGTACGACAACCTGCCACGTGCATCCACCGGTTACCGGTTACTTAAGACCTTAGGTTACAAAAAATTTGTATTGTAAATAGTACATTTAGGAGTACCTATAGAAATAAATAAGATGTTGGTTTGTGTTATGGTTGGTGAGAAGGCGAGCGAAAGGCATAGTTAGGTAGGCAACCGACCCGTATATCATAAAACTGGTATTTTGTAACAAATGTGGGTAGGTATGGGGTAGACAAATTGAAATAAATAGGTATGTGAGGTAGGAACTTACTCCCTGTTCGTTTATATTCTTCATTTCGATGTCTGTATTTCTGTGAACAATACAATATACTTAAAGTTGCGGGAATTCAGATTAGGCACACTTAAGACCACAATATGAATAAAAGACTAACACAACCAACCGCTATGGCATAGAGATAGAGAAGAATGGTCTTTGGTCTATCTCTATCGAATAACCAGCAACAGTAAGCACTCAGTGTTTCCATTTTCGATTTTGGTTTTTCCCTAGTTTGTTTTCGAATTATCGCTAAAATTCCCTAAAAAAAGTAATCTAAGCTTCTTGGTTTAAGGAGCGTGACGTTTTCGTTTGGTTTTTACGTAGGAGCTACGTAGGAGATGGTCTTCTAGCAGGAAAACAATTGGTTGCGAATTCTTGCCATTGAGGAAAACACAAAAATACAACAGGACGAAGATTATTCATTTTGTCTTGGTTTCTTATATCGCTTCATACAATAACCAATGAGTTAGATAAATAACAGATTTGTTCATTCTTTTACAAAAATTGTTGTAAGTTTTCATTTCAATAGCTGGTGTTGAGACTGACTCAGACAGGTCTTATATTTGACAGATAACAATGTCACTGTCAACTAAAAACCGTTGAACAAAGTTTCGGTGTAGCAAAATTAATTAATTTACACATTTTTTTAATTGCATTCTATAAATTAAATAGCTATAATAAAAATAAAAACATAAAATATATTTAAGAATATGAATAAATAAGCTCAATCAATAGAATTGATATACGCACTATTTCTGTAAGAAGCCCTAAACCGCTTCTGAACATGTCCTTTAGACGGGTCACATTCATTACGAGTTTGAGACTATAAACAATAGAATTACCACATTAAGGTCGATTTTCCTCCAATGTTCCCTAAATCCCTGACGAACTAAAATGTTCCTAAACCTTACATAGTATTTGTAATTTTATTTATCCCCAAAAAAGGGAGAACACCCTATAAGTGGAAACACTGCTATTAAGGGGGCGACTAATGCCAAAAGTAAGTAAAAAGGTGTATTTTTAAACACATAGTTTAATGATAAAGAATGTAAATATTCAGATTTAAAAAATACTATAGGTAGGGGAAAAACCTAAAAAAGCCGAGTAACCGAATAGAATTTTGGAAAATAATATGGTTTATTTTAAAAAAAAATATACAAATTACCAACAAATAAAAACTGTTTTAATTCAAATGCTCTAAATTATCAGCGACAGCACCACATTATTTTTTACGAATAACATAGCCAAACTAATGTTTTAGTACAGTAGCCGTTTATTTTTTTTATTTCATGCCTACATTTTGAATAATTAAATAAAATCCCACCTAAATTGCTCAAAGCCATCATCATCATCAATTGAATCATGCGATTTTCGACTCTAAACAAATGCAAGACGCGCGGGTGAAATCTGTTATTTTGCTGGCATTAGTCGCACTCTTAAGTAAACCAATAAGGAGTTTTGGCGGGAACGCGAGGAAATCATGTCGCTGCATTGTATTATTTTCCAAAACTTGTGTTTTTGTTTTTTCGAGTGTTAATGCATAAAAATGGTGGCGTTTTATTCATTAAGTGCTGATTTACGAGCAAGAGTGTGGACAAGTGATATAATGTAGTGAAACGTGTCTTTTCGTGTTGTTTCCAAAACTCCGAAGAAGCTTGTAGTAAAGTTGCCACGACTTTACTAGGGCATGATTGGACTTGACTGTGACTTACTGTGTGTGACTTGGACTGTGACTACGACTCATTTAACTGCAAAAAGAAGGATCGATGAAGAAATATGTATTCGGCTGAAGGACTAGTATCCATGGCCAGGAACTATTAAAAACAACAAAACAAGTAAACCTATAAGACTTCCGGATTGGCGGGAAGCGAAAGCGCGTTTTCAATACGAAATACCTACCTATCTTTTAAAAACTAAATTTGCAAACGTTTGGCTGTTTGTGTTTTAATATTGATTCGGATAGGGAGTAAAAGGGTTTTTTTTTATTATTAAACCTGGCTATATCAGGAATTAACCTGATACCCAGCACTGCAAATGAATTCCCGGTGTTCATTGAGGGAATTTCTAAAGATGGCGAAATAGAACAGAAATCCTTTGTCGTTCACAAAGATTTTTAAAAATGTGAAGGTTATACATGAACACATGGACCTGGGTATGTCCTAAAACTGCATCGAGTACCACCGGAAAACGGGCAGCAGCGTCCTCTCGGTTAACGGCGGTGAACATTATGTATAAGTTTATAGCAACCCCTCCCTATTAAGGGGGAGGCCTCCTGTGGACGTCTCCTGGCTGATAATGATACATGAAGAACGTAGAATTATTTCCCACAACATTATGCTGGTATTCAAGACCGCTTCGGCGGCAAATGACTACCTGAAAAAAAGGCATAAGTACATACCGGGTTTGTCTGTTGAAAGAATAGGTGTGATCAGGTATATCCCAAGTGAAACTAGCAATGAAGAGCTATTCATTAAGCTTTCAGCAGACCAAGAAATTGTGGAGGTAAGAAAGGTCAAGAAAACGGTGGGGGTGGATGTGGTGCCTCTGACAACCATCTCGATTACTTTTGTAGGTACCTCATTACCACAGTATTTCTACCTGGATAACTGGCGGGATCTGGGTATGTCCTTAAACTGCAACCAGAGCCACCGGAAGACGGGCAGCAGCTTCCTCTAAGTTAACGGTGGTGAGCATTCTGCGATCCCCATCCGCCTGCCAAGCGTAGGGATTATGGCAACACCCCTCTAATAAGGGATTCGTCCAGCAGTGGGCGTTTTATGGCTGATGACGAACTGGTGGTACTAAGTTTTAGAATATGTTCCACATGTAATGCAGTGCTTTCGTTGCATGAAGTTTGATCATACAGCAAGGGGACGCAGGAGTGAGCAGGCATGCAAACTAACTATAAAAAATAGATATATAAAAATACAATGTTATTTAACAATTATATGTACAACTGAGTACCTAAGAAATACTCGCAGAACCGGACTTGTAATTATTATTATTATCAATAAAAATATCAATATCAATATCAATATCATGTTCACGCTGTTCTGGTAGTCACAGCTATAAGGAATGTATCAGCATTCATCACAGTTGGTGCATTTAATGACATTAAATGCATCAACTGTGGAGGGGCCCATTTGACCATATCTAAAAATTGTCCATTGAAACAAAATAAAATAGATTACAATTATAAATCAACATAACCAAAATAGACTAAACAAGATTTCTCGGCATTGACTCCACGAGCGAGAGTCTACCGTTAGCATCCACCTCGGTTGTTCGTAGAATGCCATCTAATGTACCGATTGAAAACAGAATTCCTGCTAATATAATAGCACGACCGCTTAGGTGAACACTCCTGCTCAAAACCCGCTCCTAAACTCTGCAAACAAAATTAATTAAATTTTTAACGATGACAAATTAATTGATATTATTGTCAAAACTTTAATTTCATTAGGAAATTCAAATTCCGCGAGAACAGTTTCCCAAACCATATAAACTTTTTAAAAAAAAGTGCAGAGCATAATGTGTAATCTCTGGATTGCTCTTCATAATATTCAAAGCATTAATAAGTAAATACCTTTACTTAAAATGTTTTTAATAGAAAATAACTTATACATCTGTTTTATTAATGAAACTTGGTTCAAAAATTCATATCCAATTTAAAAAAATCCTGTTTATATTTTCATGGACAAGAATACTGACAATGCACATGGTGGTGCAGGAATTTTGATCATGGATACAATTTAAAATGGTGGTGTTTTATTCATGTTGCATTAAATGCACAAATGTGGGCAAGTGATATACGGCCTTACCTAGAATAATCTCGATTCACTTAGTCACTGCTTAAACTTCTCTGTCCTTTTCTAGCACGTGCAACTTCACGTCAGAGAGAAGATGGCAGAGCATCTTAAGTAGTGACTAACGGTTGAAAAGTTTTTTAAGTAAGGCCGATAATGTGGTGAAATATGTCTTTCTGTGTTGTTTTTAAAACTCGGTAGAAGCTCATAGTAAAGACGCCACAACTTTACTAGGGCATGACTTGGACTCGACTATGACTAATTTCGTGTGACTAACTGTGATTTCATGACATATTTTGTCATGATTTTAATTAAAAAACTTAAATATTCATAAACTTGACACTAGCAAAATGCACAATATGCGATGCCAATAACTAAGAAAAAAAAGACAAAAGAAATTAAGAGCAAAAATATTATTTTGAACAGAGAAGTTTACTAGATTTTGAAGAATTTTTGAAGTCAATTCAAGTAGTCCGAGAAATGACTAGGAAGTAGTGAAACTTAAGACACGACCATAAAGACCACCAGGCAAACCAAACATAAAAAAAAAACTAGTCTCTGGTCCAAAGCTTTGCGATTTGCGGGTGTCTATAATGTACAACATGATATTTGCTGACACGATAATGTACGGCAAAATAATGCACAGCATGATAATTGGTGTACATGTACATCGAATATCATGCTGTACAATCCATGTCGTACAATACTGGCCGTCCATTATCGGCTCATGTCTATAAAGTACGGCCCTATATAGCCTACTACACAACAAAAAACAAAAGGATTGTATCCAGACCGATGAAAGTCTAGAGACAATCCAAATGCTCAAACCCACTACCAGTCGGCAGCGTACCCAACATGCTGGCGGCATTGCTACGCTAGATGGCAATGCTTATGCGTTGAGCCAAATAAACGCCAGCATTTTGATCACGCGTCGCGTCGACCAGGCGCTCGGATATGTTTTTGAAAAGATGATGAGCTCCCGGTCCCCACGGACCGGGATGGTGAGGGAGCACCTTGCGCTTGGGTGCAAGGTGCTGTGAGGCCCATCGCTGCCAGTGTGGTACTGCTGTCGATCAGCTCGGTCACCATGGCTGTCTTGCTCAAGAAGCGCTGGTCGAATCGGCCGCCACGCTAGCCTGAATGATATCATACTTACATTTACATATCATAATTACATACAGGACTTTATCCACCGCCAATGTTGCAGCTGTGCTCGAACCGAGCGCGTGACGATGGCAAAAGACCTTACGCTATGACACTTGTAGCCTTGGAAGTTGGGGCGGCCCCTTGTATGGGACGCAACTTGCGTTGATACTTGGGCACCGTCACATCTTCCCGAGACACAGAGTAGGGCTGGTGCGGCGGCAAATTCGGCGGAGCAGCACAAGCGGCGCAAATATGCTAACCTCGGCAGAGGTTTTTTTTCTTAGTTTTTGGCATCGCATGTTTTGCATTCTGCCAGTGTCAAGTTTATGAATTTTCAAGTTTTATTACTAAAATCAAGTCAAATATGTCATGAAATCACAGTCAGTTACACGAAATTAGTCATAGTCGAGTCCAAGTCATGCCTTAGTAAAGTTGTGGCGACTTTACCATGAGCTTCTACGTAGTTTTAAAAGCAACACGAAAAGACATGTTTCACCACATTATATCACTTCCCCACACTCGTGCATGTAATTCAACACTCATTGAATAAAACACCACCATTTTTAATCATTGATTCGCAAAAAAAAACACAAGTTTAACAAAACAAAAGAATGCAACGACATGATTTTTCCGTGTTCCCGCCAAAACTCCCTCGGCAGAGGTTGCATATTTGAGCCGTTTGGTGTTGAGACATTGGGTCCGTGGGGACAGGCCCTATATTGTACAGCCAATAATCCAAGTACATTTCTCAAATTGACATTTAAAAAAAAATTACCTTAACCTAACTACTATACAAATAAAGAGTTCGTGTTGTCATCAAATATCAGTCTGTACAAAATCGGGGTGTGCATTATTGAGCTGAGCCGATAATGTACGGCATGATATTGCACGGCACGATATTGCACAGCAAAATATTCGATGTACATGTACACCAATTATCATGCTGTGCATTATTATGCCGTACAATATCGTGCTTTACATTATCTGTGTCGTACATTATTAAAACACGAAAAGACATGTTTCACCACATTATATCACTTCCCCACACTCGTGCATGTAATTCAACACTCATTGAATAAAACACCACCATTTTTAATCATTGATTCGCAAAAAAAACACAAGTTTAACAAAACAAAAGAATGCAACGACATGATTTTTCCGTGTTCCCGCCAAAACTCCCTCGGCAGAGGTTGCATATTTGAGCCGTTTGGTGTTGAGACATTGGGTCCGTGGGGACTGGCCCTATATTGTACAGCCAATAATCCAAGTACATTTCTCAAATTGACATTTAAAAAAAAATTACCTTAACCTAACTACTATACAAATAAAGAGTTCGTGTTGTCATCAAATATCAGTCTGTACAAAATCGGGGTGTGCATTATTGAGCTGAGCCGATAATGTACTGCATGATATTGCACGGCACGATATTGCACAGCAAAATATTCGATGTACATGTACACCAATTATCATGCTGTGCATTATTATGCCGTACAATATCGTGCTTTACATTATCTGTGTCGTACATTATTGCCTCCACGATTTGCGACAGACCTATGTTTTTCCATTTCCATAAAATTATTAATCCCATTAAAACTTCAGTTAATTATTACACGTTTCAGTGGCATATAATCTGATAAATAAACGACACCTGCTTAATTACTTCTGATCTGTACAAATTATTTATGATTCTGAAATGGCTTCTCAAAACACGATTGAAATAAAGATTGAGAAGTTGTGCCGCACCTGCCTATCGAAAGACAACGAGCTGAATTCTCTTTTTGATATCACAGTTGGATCTGTGTCTTTAGATTTTGTGGTAACTGCAATTACTGGACTAAAGGTGACTGTTCTAATGGATTTTAATGTTTGTTCGTGAGTACTTATGCCCTCACAAAGAGTAGATACTTCTGTACCAATTTTAAACGATTTTTTCACCCTGTATTCAATAAACTAGTTTTAAAATAGATAGTGTCCAATCAGTTCAAGACAGTATTTATTTATTTATTTAGTAAAAAATAAAAATACTAAGTTGTTTGTTACACCTAGCCTATGCAACTGTGATTTGCCTGTTCTGTTTTCATATTATCCTATAAAAACCTAAATTCTATATAAAACACGATGCTGACTATATAGCTAGAGCATCAAGTTGTGTGGTTTTTATTTCTTTTTTAACTAGACTAGCAATTTATGTAAATAAAAAAATATTATGAATTGCTGTTCCTAATTTTAATAGATGGTATAATCTATTTCTGCAGTACGACTCACTTGATAAACTCTTTTTGTTGAAATTAGTTTGAAAAGACTAAAATATTTAGTTTATATTAGACAAATAAGGCTGTTTACTCATATCAGTGAGAAAGGTTTGAATCCTGCCTTGCAGGTTTGATGTGTTGCTTTGGCGTTTTCTTGCAATGTGCCATTCCACTTCACTGTTATCATTTCAGCCCTAGGCCAAATGGCGAATTCTTAGGCGAATTATATACTTTATATAACTAATTTTAGCCCTGGGGTGAATTATATACTTCTTTATAACTAATATATCAAATCTGTGGGTTCGATCCCCACCCAGGACAAGCATTTTTGTGACAAAATTTATGATTGTTTTGTGTTTGATGTATTATAAGTAGGTATAGGTTGTGTCATGTAAAAAGAACGCTGGCGGTTAAGCTGCGCAGTAGGCAATTTATCAGTCTATTTGGTGCTATGAGGCTGTGCGTTGTCTGTCAGTCAGTCAGTCAATCAGTCAGGACAGAGCCTTTTATATAAATATGTAGATTGTAAAATAGCTTAGCATAAACTAAATCTGTTGTGAAGAAAGCTGTGCAAATGCAAACACACCATACCTTGGGCGACGAATTTCGATATGTCCATAAGCGCAGCGACTGCATATATCCAAATGGACTTGCATGTTTTTTTTAATGGTCTTGGCGATTGCTTAATTAATTACTAGTTTGCTCTGCAGTTTAAACCACAATGAAAAATGTTGATGATGAAGAAGAAATGTAGCCTATATCCTTTTCTAAAGTTTCAGCTATGTATATGCCAAATTTCATTAAGATAGGTATATGTAGATAGGTTCATATATGACTGCCAAGGGCATAGCCAGGATTCTGTTGAGGGCTGGTGAAGTAATACCAACTATATATAGGTATATATTATACATACTGCACAAGCCCTAGCTCTTTTAACAGTAAGAGGACAATATGTAAAAAATGGAAATCAAAAATATACCTATACCATGAACCAGCTTTATTTTATACTAGTCTGCAACTATGGCACTGTAAAGCAACTTTTCTTGATGCGTCATTTCCTTCTCCAGAAATATATGAAAGTCCAGGTGGTGTGAACACCTTTCTAGGGGCTCCAGGCCTATGCCCATACCACGCTAAGCCCTTGGTGACTGCTTTCTCTCATTGTAAAAGAATTTTGGTAGAATTGTATACCTACTGTCATATGCAGAAACACATTAATATAATCCACATCATAGATCTATCTGTAATTTTCCTAACAATCAGATATGATTAGACATAAAATAGATTAGCTTAAAGAGTATATGCAAGAGGCTTCAGCGATTGCTTCATTTGTATCATGAAATAGGCTAGATGACTGGTATTTTTTTATTGTCCTATTAAAATGTGGCCCATAAATATAGCTGATTAATGAAAAGAAAATGAAAATCTCATCAAAAATACTTAACTTATAAGCATTTTAATAACATGCTAGACAGAGAGGCGAAACAGCAAATCGTGACGTCACTTCTCTGTACGCCATAACAAAAACTTTAAACGCTCACATATCAGAACATTACTAAGCAATTTAAATTATTTTTCAATTAACATACTATATTTACTTAAATTCTTCATCAAAGCTATTGGTTTCAACGATATAAACATCAGTCATCTACCCTATTGCATTTATTTTGATTTTGAGGTTGGGTACACTGCCAGTGCAAGTACCTTATAGTAATTTATAAACATTTAGGTATAATCACCTTATAGTAAACTAACTGGACACTATCTACTCTAAAATTATTACTAAAAAAAATAAAAAAATATCTTTATGAAAACAAATTTGGTAAGTCATAAAACTTGGTTGATGTAGTGATCTTTATTTTATTGTTACGTGTTTATCCTACTTAATATCATAAATTGCAAAAGTTTGCCTGTGTGTATGTTTGTTACCCCTTCACGTTGAAACGGCTGAACGGATTTAGATGAAATTTGGTATTGAGGTAGTTATCCTAACAATCGGGGGTAAAATCGTGGCGAAGCGCAGCTTGTCTTAAATAAATGTAAATCTACTGATCTGTTTAAAATTTGATGAGGAAATAATGAATTATGTTAAAGAAAAGTTTGTAGTATGTATTATAAGGTTTTTTGTGTAATTATATAGGTGTATGTATGTACATGTATGTGTGTATGTATGTATGTTTGTCTACGCACGCCTTAGGGCCTTAGGGCCTTAGCCTTTTCCGCCTATAGGGAATAGTGCAAGTTACATCAAAATCGGTGCAGTATTTTGCAAGATATGGACTAATATGTGTAAGTTTGACGGGCTAGCTTATGAAAATTCTTATTTCGTTTGAAACGGTATACTCCAAGGGTAAGGGTATAGGGGGCTTGAGGTAGCCCAGCCCTATAATGTCTAAAATTATGTATTATAATTTTATATTTTATAATTAAGTCGTTTCTTTTACGTTTATTTATGTGTTTATAACTAGCTGCTTTGCCCGACGGTTTCACATGTGACGAAAAATGGTAATGACGATGACAAAAAAATTAATAAATAAGAAGTATTCTTTTCCAAAGTTTCATCTTTCTTTATGCCAAATTTCATCGAGATCGGCCAGCCACGTGATTGTGAATAGATAACTAACACAGTTACTGTCGAATTTATAATATTAGTAAGATGTTATAGGTAATATAACATTTATTCCCCTCAGATACACCACTGCCTTACAGCTCAGTTGGTAGCGTGTCTGCCTTCAGAGCTGTAGGTCATGGGTTCGATCCCCACCCAGGGCAAACATTTGTTTGTTCTGTGTCTGGTGTAGTATTTATTATAAATATGTATTAATAAAATAAAATAAAATGTAGTCCATCAGCTATGTAGTTTCCATATTACAAGCTTTGCTTAGTTTGGGGCTGAATGGCGCTGTGTGAAAAATTACCACCGATATTTATTAATTAACACCCCCCCTTGGGGGTCGAAAAATCCTTACTTAGTACACCCCTCCGCATCGAGACGAATACACCCTCCAAATTTCAAGTCTGTATGACCAGCGGTTTGGGCTGTGCGTTGTCTGTCAGTCAGTCAGTCCGTCAGTCAGGATAGTGCCTTTTATTATATTAGATTTATTTATATCATAGGCTGGTCAGTGTGACTTATTTATTTTTATTATGGTGAATCGATAGATCCGTAAGGGTGATGGGCTGCCTTCAACGATATGTTGTGAATGTAAAGATAAGGCGGAGAAGGCGTACGACTTCAAAAAGAAGTCGCAAGAAGCACACATTTCACTTAGAGGCTTTTACAAGAAAGAAACCAAAGTGTTGCAGAAGATAGAAGATGTCAGCATTAATGAGGTAAATACAAAAAAAAAACCCTTTCTTACATGCTTATAGTAGTTGCACTTGTAATAAAATAACTTGAAAGTTACAAGATCTACAATTAAATTCTTGATATATGGGTTTTGTGAAGATGTTTCACAACTCCGCCACTAGCCACAGAAAGTAGGCCATCGAACGCAGAGTGTACAGTTACAAGATCTTGATCTTAGAAGTTGATTGACACTTGCATATCTGTAACCCCGAAGGCAGTAAAATAATCTTGTACCATGAAATTAATTTGATGAGCTTTCCAAATAAAGGGAACCTGGGCTCATTTTGTTTCGACTAGCCCTGCGTGATGAGCAGGGCTCCAAAAGGGCTACTAAAAGCGACTTTTTTAGTTTAAAAAAACATAATTAGTTACAAGCAAGTTCTTTACCAAAGTTACCGACATAGCTCGCAAGGTTTGCAAGTTGAAGTGGCAATGGGCAGGCCACAACGCTCGAAGAACTGACAACCGATGGGGAAGAAAGGTTCTTGAGTGGCGACCGCGAACCGGAAGACGCAGCGTAGGAAGGCCTCCCAACCGACCGACGACATTGTAAAAGTCGCTGGCAACCGGTGGATGCAAATGGCAGGTTGTCGTACAGTGTGGCGGTCTAAGGGGGAGGCCTTCGTTCAGCAGTGGACGTCTCCGGGCTGATGATGATGATGAAGTTCTTTATAAGATGGTAAGAACTATGGCCCATAGTAATTACTGTGAAACTAGTGAGTATTAATTAATATATCCGATGAGCTGTAGATATATAAAAAGGCCTAAACAATGATACTGTCACTTTAATACTCATTTGATCTAAAAATAAAAGCAGTCAGTATTATTTATCTGAGATATATTTATAAAACAGGTTAAAAGGTTAAATCTCATGTATTTTATAATTAACAGTGTTCTTATCATCGACAAAGATAAGATGAATGGACGGGAAATAAGCGCACGGATTTTGAAGACTATATGTTGAGCGCCGGCTCTCCACTCGCTTCAGTTATACAAACTTCTAATACATGTACAATTGTACAGTTGTTCTCTTTTCGTTATGCAGTAATTAGATTCGCTATCTCTATTTTCCGGCAAATTTAATATGCATACTTTTAGCTAGGTAAGCTTGATTGTGTTGTCTTGTTAATTTTGATCGATTTGCAAGAGCTGGGCCCGTCCATTCCATTATCACTGTCGCTGGTTCTTATTTTATTTTATTCAATAAGGTACAGTTACAGACTAAAGACTATAATGGTGATCATGACATGCTGCTGGATGAAGGCCTCATCCTTGACAGGCAGGGCTTGCCATAATCCCCACGCTTGGCAGGCAACTTGGGGATCGCCAACGCTCACCACAGTTAACCGAGAGGACGCTGCTATCCGTCCTCCAGTAGTTCTGGATGCAGTTTTAGGACATACCCAGATCCAGCACAGCAAGACATAGGTGTAACGGGACTGTCAGTCTGATAATAAAGAAAATTCAATGTTTGCAGTCAAGACTTGTAAAAGGTGAATAAGTACATTAATGTTATTGTTGTAAATTATAACAGATTTCAAAGAAGGCTTTTTATTCAATCAATGCGAGTGTTTGTATATTTGTCGGTGATTTACTCAAAAACGATTTTGAAGTTATTGTTATCTATACAATTATATGCTTAAATGCAGCGACGGTGATAATGAAATAGACGGGCTCACCGCTTACAAATCGTTCAAAATTAACACAACACAATCAAGCTTAGCTAGCTAAAAGTATGCATGTTACATTTGCCGGCAAATAGAGATAGCGAATCTAATTACTGCATGACAAAAAGAGAACACATGTATTTGTTTATCGCTCTCGAATCTCGAACGTTCACGAGCATTGACGAAGGATTCTCGAAGCCTCTCTGTCTCGTAACATTACGATCGCCATAAAATGGCGATTAGTCTAACAAATTAATTGAAGTTATTTGCAGTTGTGACAAAATACAGAGATTAATGTGTATTTACTTATGGAATGTGATCCCCGAATTTTTATTGCGAATATTTGTAGTGCACACTTGGGGAATGCTCACGAAGGCATCATTTGGATTTATTCGTATTGTTGTATCGTACGGCTCGCAAGTCGCAAAGACAGAGTATGACTGACGCGAGTAGAGAGCTGGCGCTCAATACAAAGTCTTCACGTCCATTCATTTTATCATTGTCGCTGCTTAAATGTACTTATGTCACCAATGTTCCTTATCTTAATATAATGTCATCCTCGTTGTATGACCTATGTATCGTAATCGTATAAATTAATTTAATTGGAGCAAGCAATAAGTAATGAAACTAATCTTAGTGAACGGTGTCGAATACCTACAATGTGAGATTAGTACCCTGTATTTTATAAAGTAGAGGTACCTATACATTTTTACACTCTCAATTTTTTTTTCACAGACCGTACCGACGGATGTTAAAACTGAACACTTTTCATATGATGATAATGGAGATTTCTCTGATGCTGATTATAGCATTCCGCTTAGTAATAATCCAGACGAATCTAGTATTATAGGTGAGTCCTGCATTTGTAACATAGAGTAATTGTTTAGATTATGTTTTTTATTATTCATTCGTGTTTGATAAACTTATACAATCTGTAGCAAAAAGGTTCAACAATACTGAAGGGTATGTATGTGCTCATCATTATAATCAACTTTTACAATGAGGCCAACCCCGAAATCGCGAAAATAAAACCAGTTGTTCCATACATTTTGTCCATGGTCAATGAACTTTTCGTATGGAACACCTGATTTTTTTCCCGCGATTTCACGGTTGGACCAATGGTAAAAGGTGTTCATAATCATGAGTACATACATACCCTTCAGTATTGTTGAACCATTTTGTTACAGTTTGTATATCAATGTATAAAAATGAATTAGGAATGTTGTTGGACATTTTACACCGCGCTGATTTGATTTGATCTAATTAAACAAAACAAATCTTGTTACCGTGGGAATGAGGTAATAAATCAAGCTTACACTCATAACCGTTCTTCATGATTGCATAAGTTTCCCTATGTTGGTTACCTTGGAACTCAACTAATATTCAAACCCAAAAAAAATATGAGTTCTCAATTCAAACATTGTCCGGTCCGGAATCGAACCAAGCACCTCTGTGACCCAGAGGTGCCTGGTTCGACGTGGCCTTACCTTGGTAATGAATCAATTGACACAGATTCTCAAGAGAATAAAACTTGGCCTGTCCCTCTGCCTGTTTGCTGCCATTTGACGACCACAGCTTTACATATATCGATGAGATTTGGCAAAGAAGTAGTACATTTATCGTGAAAAATCCTGTTGAAACTGGCATTTCGAAAATAATACCGTGAAGCGAAAGTAGTTCTACAAATATAGATATTTACTTTACAGACGTTACTGTGAAAAACGAAGCTTATAAGGAAGAATCTGTATCATTCTACGAATGCAAGAAGTGTTGTCTAGTATTTGAAAATGCTAGTAAATTTCAAGAACACAAAAAGAAAAAATGTGTCAAAGGTATGTTGTTATTAGAACGTTTATATAGAGATGATAAATTATCCGACCAACAATCGTCGTGTCGTCGTTTTAATATAATTGTTTATTAACTTCTTGTTACCGTCATGTAAAACTTTCAAAAAAAACTTCACGCAACTGTTGAGGCAGTGAGGTAAAAAAAAAGAAACATCTCAATATGTTAAGCCGTTTAGACTACAGCGCAAATGAGACATACATACATAAACTTGAAAAACATAACCTTCTGGCGAAGTCGCGTAAAAAAGCACTACTGCTGAGAGACTACAACATAATAATGTTTTTACGCCGCTACGGGGAGCGAAAGGAACCACTTCCTTCCCGCAACGGCACGTAAAAACGTATACACCACGGGAGCAAGTAATCTTCTATTTTTAAACCCGATAGTAGTAGCCCTAGCCCTATGAACGACGATACACCGACAGGCATAGGTTTCAAGGAGACGTTTCGATTCATAATACTGCTTTAGCTTACATTATCTACTGTGCCTCAGCGCACTGCGAGTAATCACAAAGCATGTCTTTATGTTAAAATCAATGGAACAATGGCACAAGAGAGAGGAGGCCTACAGTACTATTATTTATTCTCTGCCTATACGCAGAATTGCTCGATATAAACACATGATGATAAAAATCAACACGTGATGTTTCACAAGAATCTTCAATGTTTCATCTGTTTTAGTTGAATTCGAGGATGTGAACGGCACATATTGTCCAATATGCGGCACGTGCTATGACGGTGACCAGAGTCTCTCCAAGCACATGTGGGAGTACCACGCCGATTTGATGGGCCCGAAAAAGAGGGGGCGGCCTAAAAAGCTCATGACAACGGTAATGTACTGGTACTCTTTCATACGACCATCCGTGCCGTGGTAGCCTAATCAGCTCGCCTAGCACGCGAGCCGTGATAAACGTCTATCCACTCTTTTTTCCCCGCGAAAACGAGACAGCTTAGATAGCTTTATCACTTTCATGCGCGGGGAAAGACGAATTAGTCCTCGGCTAAGACTAATTGGTCTTTCCTAGCGCGAGAACGTGATAAAGCTAGATAATGGATACGTTTGTCTCGTTTTCGAGGGGAAAAACGAGTGGATAGACATATATCACGGCTCGCGTGCTAGGCGGGCAGGGGGTTTAAAATGGCCGCATTAAGCTATTCCCCAAAAGCAGTTCGTCTAATTAATTATTAGCCGAATTAATTGTAAAAAGTTGCTCTCGAGTAAATTTCGACTTTATGAAATTCATCTTTTATCGACCATTTTACGACTTTCTATAGAAAACTGTCAAACGAATGAATTCCGTAATAGAATCATTTACAAAATTATATTATGTACTAGCTTTTGCCCGCGGCTTTGCCCGCGTAGTAATGTTGAATACTGGAATTCGGTTAAATCGGGGCCCAACTCAATTGAATCACTAAAATACGTATATTATTGCATTTTTTCCAAGCCGCTTGCAAGTCTTTAAGTTTTCTTGAGGATGACCAAATTTGGCATGTCGCGTTTGCAATACTTACTTCAAAACAAAGCCGTCTTGAAATTTAAACAGACAGACAGATGGACATGACAAACTTATAAGAATTCCTCGTAGTACTACGGAACCCTAAAAATGTCTGCTAATGACGCTATAGTTGCCGGGGCCTTTGACCCGAAAGATTACAATATTTCTTTGTAGACAACGTTTTTGATTTTTTTGTTGGAAGGTGCTAAAATAGCCAGGCTTTCAGGGGAGCTAACTCGCGAGCAAGCCATATAGAACTGACCATGCGAAAAACAGTCCTGCCTTAAATCAATACCAGCGTATTTTAAAGTTTGACCCTGAGCCTTATTGATGGTCATGGCAAAACAAACTTTTAGAGGAAATTGAAGCCTTTTGGGGTCATAAGGTAAGTCACTGGGAATCATGGGAATAAGCGGCACAAACACTGTTTCGCCATGGGCACACCCAGTCAAAATGATGGCCTCAACCAGATTACGATGCAGCATTTTTACTTGTAACTTGGTTCCATTACACAATTTGGGTGGTCTTAAATTCCGAAGGAGCATGACGGGTATACCTTTCTTCAGGATAAGCCTATGATATGGTAGCCCCGCTGGTCTTAATGAATTTAAAAACTCAACTGGATAGTTTACAGCATCATCATTATTGCATACCGTATCAACAGAGTCAATGAAATGAAATAAGCTTAAGCAGAAAAAGTATGATAACAAAGAACGTAAAAAAATTACCAAAATATCGCAAGAATTACGAAACTTCGATAAAATACAGTGCTGCACTGATCGCTTAGGTAGACTCGGTGTGGGTTGGAGTGGGGCGCGCTCGAGGTACAGCGCGTCATACTCGGGTTTTAACGTATCTGAGCCGACGCGGGATGGACGTTTCGAAAGCGCTGTGCTTGGTGCGTGCACCGGATCAAGTACATGTGTTTAAAATATTTATCTTCTTACGCATAAAAACTCGATTAGCTAATCTATAAATATAACAATTTTTTTCAAATGAAAAACTGACCCGTGGCCTTCCAGTTTTGAAATTGTTTGAAAATTCTGAAACATGTTTATGTTTATTTTATCTTATCTCTTAAGTCAAAAAACTTAACAGCCTTAAATGAATGGTTTCGGCAAAATGGTATTTTAATGATACATTGAACCCCTTGCGAATTTTTCAAAATCGTTGCTGAGTGTGCGTTTCTCTGCATCAGCCCTTAACACTAATGGTATATCGGCCTACCCTGATTGGGCCATATTCACTACGCTGGCCCAGTGCAGGTTGGCGGATTCACATACACTATCGTATTTCTTCTCCTGAAATATGAAGGTTTCCTCATGATGTTTTCCTTCACCGAAAAGCCAGTGGTATTATCCATGCGTAAGTTTCAAAGAACTAATTGGAACGGGCTCGCCCGGGTTCGAACCCGCGACCCCAAGAATGTGAGTCGAGCTTGATCTCACTGAAGCTACCACAGCTTGAGCTGAGTGTAAGTTTACACCACTCAAAATTTAGTTTAGGCATTTAAAAGTAAGTTAATTTAATGTTAAAAATTAATTTAGCAGCTTAGGCTGTACAGTATCTATAATAATTATGTCCGTCAAACAGTCGTCTGCGTGGACCTACAAAAACATAGCCTATGTCCGTTTCCGAACCTTATGCTATAGCTACCTATCCAAAAATGCAGCTCCATCTGTTCAGCCGACCAATAAATACGCCCATCCCCGTCCCCATTCCCAGCCTCATCCCTATAAGCGCCCCCTTCCCCATCCCCATCCCGATACCAAATGTCATTTTAATATGAACACGCCCATCCCCGTCCACATCCCCGTTCCCTCTCTCATCCCCATCCCGAACCCCATCCCATGCCCACCCCCATCCCGATTTCAACTTTCATCTTAATATGGACACGGCCATCCCCGTTCCCAGCCTCATCCACATCCGCATCCCATCCCCACCTGTCCCCACCAAATCCCCACCCATCCCCACCCCATTCCTATCCCATCCCCATCGGCCCGTACCACTGAGCTCTTTGAAGTTTATGTACGGATACTTATGCCACAGGCTTTATCGGTGAAGGAAAATTTCGCGAAGAAACCTGCTTACGTCCGGAGAAGAAATTCAATGGCGTATGTGAATTGACCTGGGTATGTCCTTAAACTGCAACCAGACCCACTGGAGGACGGGCAGCAGCGTCCTCTTGGCTAACGGTGGTGACCATTCTGCGATCCCCAAGCCGCCTGCCAAGCGTGGGGATTATGGCAACACCCCTCTATTAAAGGGCCTTCGTCCAGCAGTGGACGTTTTGACGCAGCTGACGACGATGTGAGTTCACCAACTCGCAACTGTACCAGCGTGGTGAATATGGCTCATTCGCCCTTCGAGGGAAGGCGTAAGTCCAGCAGTGGACGATTAAAAAGGCTGATTATGCTTATACAGCCTTGTAGCTCAGTTGGTAGCATGTCTGCTTTCAGAGCTGTAGGGCGTGGTTCGATCCCCACCCAGGACTAAAATGTATGTGACGAACATAGATGTTTGTTCTGTGTCTAAGTGTAGTATGTATTATAAGTACGTATTTACAAAAAAAAAAAAAAAATATAAGTTTTCTGTCAGCTATCTGGTTTCCATAATACAAGCTTTGCTTAGTATGGGGCTAGATGGCGCTGTGTGTAAAATGTCCCCCAATATATTTATTTTATACGACCATCACCTATATTTTAAACGGCAACGGCATTTTACACCTGCAAAACCTTAAGCCGTGCTAGGAATAAGCACGCTTATTCATAGTAAATTAACAGTTGCAGATGAAGCATGATCATATGCGTGCTTAATATGCTTTTTTTATTTTATATTTTTAAGTGACGAGACGAACAAGACCTTCGCCTGGTGGTAAGCGTCACGCCTGCCACTAACAGTAGCAGTGCCAGATTTGTGAACTTGCGAACACAATCCTGCGCCGCACTGCACTGCGCTCGTCACCCTGAGATATTAGATGTTAAATCTCTTCATACCCAGTATTTTCTCTGGTAACATTGCCCTTCAAACTGGAACACAGTAATTCTTGCACACTACTGCTTGGCGGTTGAATAACTGACAAAGGTGTGGTACTTCCCCAGTCGGACTCTGCGGTGGAGTCCTACCACTACAGACTTGCTGGTAATAAACATGCTCTGCAGTGGGTGATGTTTCCTAGCAATAAGCATGCTAGTATTGAGCATGCTCATGAATAATCTATCGGTAAAAGCATGTTCAGTAAGCACGCCTCTTTTGACCCGCGCCTCAGTTAGCGTCCTCGACTAGTAACTTTAGAAAAAATCAACCTACTTCTAACTATCATGGGACCACCCCCACGAAATAACATTTCAAATATATTTTTCAAAATTCATATTATTACGTGTCTGTACATACAGGTTAAAATACTGACGACAGACACGGTAGGCTTAGCAACAAGGTCCCATTAGATACGATTCGGGTACGAAACCCTTAGATCAACGATTGTAAATTATAAAACGGCACGCCATTGCAATTAAACTATGGAGTTGCTTTCCCTTACCTGGGTATGTCTTTACCCCTCAGTTGTGCATCGCTACACTAGAAGGTCTCGGAACTGCTAACTAGGTACACAAAACGTAATGAACAGCAGTACAAAAAAACAAATTGAACAATCTACAAGCTTTCTTTAACTGCAACCAGAACGACCGGAGGCGGGGAGCAGCGCCCTCTTGGTTAACGGTGGTGAGCATTCTGCGAAGCCCAGGCCGCCTGCCAATCGTGGAATTATGGCAACATCCAGCCTTCTGTTTTATAAAGCTACAATTACAAGCTTACAATTGTACTAGCTTCTTGTACCAGTAACTACAAGTTACCAGTTACAGGTAGATAGTTTGTCTTTATCCTATATACAAGTGCTTGTACTTGCAGTTTGTACACTTGTTGTCTTGTAGCTTTAGAAAACGCCGTACGCAATATTTTTTTCGGTGTGCCGGTTTTTCACTACAAGTACAAGACTTGTAGCTTTAAAAACAGGGCCCGGCAGTGGACGTTTTATGACTGATCAATGACAGTAGCGTTCCCGTTACAAAAACTCTGACGGTTCATCACTTTAACATTGCCTTTTCTTATTTCAGACAATATTAAACAAGCTATCGGAAAACGGTCTACTCATTTCATCAATTCACGGAAAGACTTTCCAGTGTTCCTTTTGTAAGAAGCACACTAAAACCAAAGAAGATTTATGTGATCACATGTTAAAACACAAAGGTAAAGAATATAACCTAGCGACATGACTGGCTGATATGATGCATATTCTAACATTTGGGCTCGCGGACTCGCGGCCTAATACATACATGAGTTGAAATTTTCGAAAATAGACTTGCAATAGGGATCCACACTGCGATTTTCTCCCGCTAGGTGGCGCATCGTCGAAGCGGCAATAGTCAACTGTCACTCTCATACATTTTGTAGTATTTTGTTCTGTTTTTGCAGGGAACATTTTAAAGACAATCAGTCTTTAAAATGAGAGAATGTGCATATACTGTTTTGTACAGCAATCCTTTGTCAAACATAAAATGTAAACAACTATCTAACCTACAAATATATTTTCTGGGCGTCAACAGCTGCATAGAATCTTAAAACAATGCACAGTACCCAGTATTTTTCCTTGGAATTGATTATCGATAACGCCACGATTAACAAGAAAACTTGATTTTGCCGCCACATCCGGACCGCCATACACGGCATACAACATTCTTAGCGATCAGATAAATAAACATAGATATCCCATTCAGCTTAATTCACAAGCAATTCTCATCTCACCGGCTCAGGCCGGAGGGCGAGGTACTTTAGTTTATTATTGGCTGGAATAATGTACTTTCAAACTGTCGATATCTATGATTGGTGGAGGCTAATTACATAGTTTAACTTGTATACTTGAAAATGCATAATACTTGACACTGGCTGAATGCAAAAAGTGCGAAGCCAAAAACTAAGAAGAAAAAAAACTGTCAGTATTTGCACGTGCAGAAGTTGTTCCAAGTGTATGTTCGACGTGAAGGGTATATAGGTACTAGCAATTATTATAATAGTTTTTCACCTCACAACCTCGGAAAGATTCTGTTTATCAGTTTATCATTCGAAATCAGAATGCAAAAGTGCATTCTATCCGCAAGCGTGTAAATATGTTTTAAAATTCGATCCTTTCTTATTAATAATTTTCTATTCCCCCAATCCACTGAAAAGAGTTTTGGCGGGAATACGGAAAAATCATGTTACTGCATTTTATTATTTTCTTAACCTTCTGTTTTTTTTGCAAATTAATGATTAGAAATGGTGGTGTTTTATGAATTGATCATTATTAACCGATTTTAATGTTTTAATACAAGATTTTTTAAAAGTCAATAAAAAAACAAACATCAATAATATTTACATTTATGTTTAAAACTAGGTATAAAACGCTTACAATTTATTTTTATCATATACAATGTAGATTTTACTAATAATATTCCAACAATAAAATTAAGAACTATATACAAAACAAAATAATAAAATTAAATACCTATCCTGAACTAACCAAAACTATAAACTATAGGTAAAAAACTACATTAAGGTCACTGTCTTCGGGTAGGGTACCTAAAAAACTAGCGACATTACCACGCTGAATGGCCAAACTTATTCTTTGGCCAAGGTAAGCGCCAGCTCTCTGATCACCCGTTACATCTGCGAGGCGTCTGGACAGCTCTTTAACCAAAACCCGAGCGGCCGGACCCCACGGTCCCATGGTTTCAACTCCAACATTTACATATGTACAAAACTTAAAATAAATATTTAAACTATATACTAAAAACTACTTATTTATAATACAATTATTGAATTGATTGTTAAATTACATGCACGAGTGTGGGTAAGTGATATTAATATGATGAAACGTGTCTTTTCGTGTTGTTTTCAAAACTCCGTAAAAGCTTATAGTAAAGTCGCCATAACTTTACTACATTACTTAGACTAATCGACTAATCAACAACTTTTTTTGGACTAATTTCGTGTGATTAACTGTGAATTTATGACCTATATATTTGACTTGATACTAAACTTGAAAATTCATATACTTGACACTGGCAGAATGCACAAAGTGCGATGCCAAAAACGAAGGAAAATAAATAAATCCACTAAAAATGCATTAATACTTATTTCATGTCAGTGCGCCAACCTCATTAGAATAATGGCACTGGCCAGCATGACGAATGCATGAAAAAAATTTTAAATAAATCTATAGCATTTTTTAGAACGTAAAGTTAAATTTATTTTTGTGTATATTCAAGTTTATTCAATTCACTTTCCAATCAATTTGATTGGTTTTTTCAACGATCTTATATGTTACACCATATAAGATCGTTGGGTTTTTTGATAAAATCCTAAGAAATCATGAAATATACAAGAATATAGGTAATAAGAAGAAGATAAACAGAATCTTTCCGAGCCTGTGAGGTAAAAATAATTATTACCTATTGTTATTGAGTCATTGTCGACTTAAGACGGTTTTTTTTTAAATTTAATGATTTTTATTTGTCTAGGTTCAAAAAAAAATACAGTTACCAAAACGGCGCTGAAATTCTTATTTAATAATTGAGTACGAAAAGGAAACTGAAATTTCTCTATTGTAGCTGACTACGAAACTCGGCTACCAGAACGGCAACAAAATTATTGTTTCAGAATTGATTACGAAACAATGAAAAATAATTCTTCTTTCGTAACTGACTACGAAAATTAATTACCATAACGGACCAAACCTCTTCTACAAATTGGAACTGATTGTCTGGGGATGTGAACTCATCGAAATCCATGAATAATTTTTAAAAGATCTGGATAGACTGCCTTTTGTGCCTATCTGTAGTGTATGTTTGTAATGTCCTTTCTATGGTGTCAATAAAGTGTTATTGTATTGTATATATAACCTTAGCCGGCTTAACTAAAAAGTAAATTTCGCATAGGCACAATAGCATAGGCTGCTTTCCTATAGTCATAAAAATCACACTAATAAATTAAGTAATATTTTGTGACTGATTGTGTTTATTGTTTCCAGATATGAAAGTGTTGTGTTGCATCTTGTGTAAGAAGATGTATTTGAAAAAGAAATATTTCAATTCTCATATGTGCCTTGGCAGAAACTCCTTCCCTTCCAACGAAAATGCGAGCAGTGTGAGCAACGTGAGTGTCTGATATATATAATACTGTTAGGCTAAGCCTGGACCTGGGTATGTCCTAAAATTGCACCCAAAACCACCGGAGGGCGGGCAGCGATTGTTTCCACTTTTAGGGATTTCTCCTTTTTTTAGGGAAAATTTACCAATATTATGTAAGGGACATTTTCATTTAGACAGGGATTTAGGGAGTTTTGGGGCAAAATTGAACTTAATGTAGTAATCCTTTTGTTTATGTTTTTTTGGTCTCAAACTCGTAAATCTCGTAATGAATGTAATCCTATTGACCTATTAATTGTGCTATGATCGTAGTTACAGGCGACCTAAGTCGTATTATACCAGCAGTTGGTTTTTTTTCATTCTGCATTGCAGAACAATAGCGAAAATATATTCTATTATATGTCTGAGTGAGAGTGGTGATTACCTATCCAATGTTAAGTGCAGCGTAAAACTGTAAAAGTAGAGCTTCGGCTTCAAATAAGGGGTTTGTTTCTCTTTATTATGGCCATGCTCCCTAAACCAAGGAATTTAAATATTAGGTATAATTTGTAAAGAAACTAGGGAAAAACCAAAATTGAAAGTGGAACAACTACGGGCAGCAGCGTCCTCTCTGTTAATATTCTGCGATCCCCAAGCCGCCTGCCAAGCGTGGGGATTATGGCAACCCCTCCCTATTAGGAAGGAGGCCTTCGTTCAGCAGTGGACGTCTAAGCTATGAATTAACGACTTTGATAGTTCGCGAGAAATAGTAACTGTTCATACTTAACAACTCATTACTTCATATTTACATATTATGTAACATACTTTTTTCGTTTCTTTCCCGTGGTCCACCTACGTGGTACACCGGGTAATGCAAAGTTACCATGGAACACCCATGTGTACTATAGGCAATTCAATGTACCCGTGGAACGCCCAGGTGTGCTATGGGTTTTTTAATTTGCCCATGGAACAACCTTTGTTTACTCCCATGTCCTCCGGACCCCTATCTCCTATTTTCGCGAAGTCTTAGTTCTCTTAGTTTTTGGCATCATGCTTTGTGCATTTTGCCATTGTCAAGCATTTTAAAATTGCCAAGTTTTAGATGATAAGTATTGGGTAGAATAAGTCTCGGTCATTTTCAAAGTCACATAAAACGTGACGCTAAATGTAAATTCAGCCTATGTTTTATTCCAAGATATAAGCCTCTGTACCGAATTGCATCAAAAGTTTATTTTTCCGTCAAGCTTTCGCTTTTATAATATTAGTCTGATATTTATTATATATATTTAGTTATTATTTTTATTATTTTTTCGGTTCACCTATTGGGTGAACTAAGGGCACTATATTTTACATATTTTGATCACCTACCAAACAAAAAAAGAATCATCAAAATAAAAATCATAATTGGCGGAGTAATCGCGTCACATACATACAAAAAAAACATACAATCGAATTGAGAACCTTTTTTGAAGTTGGTTGTGAATACAAACTTTGAAATTTATGATATATGTAGTAAATATGCTCGTAGAATACTAATAATAGTGAATAAAGATTATAATTTATTTCCACACAGGACTTGTCTAGCATCCATGGTGAAAAACACGAAAAGTCGGCGTTCGCTACTGAAATGCAGTTACGGGAGCTATACGAGCCAACCGACGATATGGTAATTTGATTGTGTCTATACAGGGAGTTTTTTTTTGTTCTGTCAAGTAACGAGACGAGCAGGACCTGGTGGTAAGCGTCACGCCTGCCACTAACAGCAGCAGTGCCAGAATAGGCTAGATGACTGGTTTTTTTAAATTGTCCTATTAAAATGAGGGCCTTAAATATAGCTGATTAATGAAAAGAAAATGAAAATCTGTACATAAATAAGCAACTTTTAAGCATTTTAATATCATGCTAGACAGAGAGGACGAAGGAGGAGAAACGTCGTGACGTCACTTCTCTGTACGTCATATAAATTATATTCTGACAAGTAAGGCGTGACGTAATTTTTTGTTTTGTGGGAAAGGGACAGAGTTGTCAGTTGTCACTAACAAAAACTTTAAACGCTCATATATCAGAACATTGTTAACCGATTTAAATTATTTTTACGATAAACATACTATATTTTCTTAAATTATTCGTCAAAGCTATTGGTTTCAACGATACAAACATCAGTCCAGTCATCTACCCTATTGTGAACTTGCCTGCGCCGCATTGTACTGCGGTCTTCACCCTGAGATATCAGATGTTAAATCTCTTCATACCCAGTAATTTATCTGGTAACATTGCCCTTCAACCCGAAACACAGTAATGCTTGCATACTACTGCTCGGTTGAATAACTAACAAAGGTGTGGTACTTCCCCAGTCGGACTGTGCTGTGGAGTCCTACCACTACAAAACCTTGTAGGGCTTATGTACCTACATTGCGAACCTGATAGCTGATAGAATACTTCTATACATTTTTTTTTGTAAATCTATACATATAAAAGGCTCTGTCCTGACTGTTTGGACTTCTACTACTGCAGTAGAGTCCTACCACTACAAAAGATGGTTTCACTCTTAATATTATAAAAGTGAATGAATGAAAATAATTCCGTTTCTCGGTTTGTCCATTGCTATTTAATCTAAGCAGTGGGGCTATCATGTAACTTTACGGGATCGCGATTCGGATACGGGTTGTCAAAAATAGACACTTGTCACTGTCACTGCCAAAACTCATTTGACCCTGCAGGGCAGGATGAAACGCCAAAAGACCGACGGATTTGCTTAACTTAATTAAGGAAATCAATGCATTCGTTCGATAACGATAGCGAGAGAAATCCCTCCGTGATACTGTGAAGCTGTGACAGTGACAAGTGACATTTATGACAAATCGCGATCCCGAACAGTTACATGATAGGCCCGAAGATGGACTGATGATAATTAATGAATGCTGATGATTCGTCAGGCGGAAGAGTGTATTACGAAGACAGTTTACTTCCACCGGAAAAATGCAGTAAAACTGGATAGAGTTAAACCTCGGGCCTCGGGGGCAGCATTAAAGCCTAAGCGGATGAACTGATTTTGATGAGATTTAGTATGGCAGCAGAGTGGGGTTACGAGGATAGACATAGGGTACTTTCCGCCCGGAAAATGCAGGAAACTGGAAAATCGTAAAACCTCGTGACGCGGCATTTAGCGGTTAGAATTTCTGTTAAAATTCTAGATTTAAATAGTCAGAATTATATTATTATTATATAATTATACAATGTTATTTTTAGTATAGAGAAAAGTCGAAACACCTCAAAAAGTTTATATTTCAAAGAGAAAGAATATAAAAAATAAGCCAAAAGTATTTAAAGCTCGCAAAGTTATTGCTAAGTTAGCTTGTTGTTCCCACAAAATCATGGTCACCGTAAGGCAAGCTGTTCGTTTCTGCACGGCGGGGATGCGCCGCCGCCGCATCAAAGGGTTGCCGCCGCAGCGGCGTTCTATTGATTTTGCGTTGCTAATAACGGAGTCCAAATTGCACTGTTATGAAAAAAAAATTGGTACAAAATGTAACGTGGTGTAAAAACTATACCAATCTATTCTCCTAGTGATTCTGAACAAACTACTTTCAGGTTTGCGCTATACTAAAAACAACGTTGTATATTCCTTTCCGAGTTTCATCCAAATTTGTTTAGCCGTTTCAGCGTGAACGAGTAACAAACATACACACACGTACCGACAAACTTTCACATTTATAATATTAGTGTGAAACCACATAAAATAAATAAATATATAAATATTGGGAGACATTTTACACACAGCGCCATCTAGCCCCATACTAAGCAAAGCTTGTATTATGGAAACCAGATAGCTGATAGAATACTTATGTACTCTTTTTTTAAAATAAATACATACTTATAATACATACTACACCCAGGCACAGAACAATTATATATGTTCGTCACTTACATTTTTGTCCTGGGTGGGGATCGAACCCACGCCCCACAGCTCTGAAGGTAGATATACTACCAACTGAGCTATAAATACTGCGTTTTGTTTGTTTCAGATGTTGGCTCTGATCCAAATGTGTTCTTTGTGCACCGGTGTTTACCATTCGGAAGCTGACCTCATCAACCACCACGACACTGACCACCCAGAGCTTTCTCTTAGATGCAATCATTGCTCGAAGGTAAATAGTCACAGCCATCCTACATTTTATAATAGGCGTGTGGCCGAATGTTTAATTTATGACATATAACAGGCTTAGTGATGAATATAACTAAATACATTACACATACTGAAAAAATAAATTGTATTGGCTGATAAATCTCTGAATTATGAGCGTTTAAAGTTTTAGGTGGGGATAGAGAGGGGATGCTCTATCCCTTTCTCGCAAAGCACGTGTTAGTATAGCATTTGTATGCCGCGCCTGAGGCTTGTCGTCATAGCTCAGTATAGCGCGCTCTCTGTCTAGCTTGAAATTAAAATACTTAGAACTTATTTATTTATAAGTTATTTTAAAATTTGTTTTCGTTGATAGGCTCTATTGATGATTAGATTTTTTATGAGGTAATACAAAATTAGTATACATCATGCCTATTTAATATATAGACAATGTGTAACAAAAAGATAGCTTTCTCTTAGATGCAATCATTGCTCGAAGGTAAATAGTCACAGCCATCCTACATTTTATAATTTAATATATATACAATGTGTAACAAAAAAGTTCAACAACACTGAGGGATATGTATTTACTCATCATTATGAACAAGTTTTACTATGGGGTCAATCTTGAAATCGAGAATAAAAAGCTGTTCCATACATTTGGTCTACGGTCAATGAACTTTTTGTATGGAACAGCTGATTTTTATTTCGCGATTTCAAGGTTGGGCCCATAGTAAAACTTGTTCATAATAATGAGTATATACATGCCCTTCAGTATTGTTGAACCTTTCTGTTACACACACGTATATTAAGTCATGCCCCGTAATAACTTCTTTTTTAAAGAGACGAAACGGATTTGTGTAATTTTCTTAATGTTGGCTGCGATGGTACTATCAGCATAGTTATTGTCTAGATATTTGTTTTGGCGGGAGACTTTATATCACTCCGTAATTTGCATTCAACTCTTTATATTTGACACACACTTCACTTCGCCCCGTATCTTGACCTGCTTCTGACATCTTGATAATTCGTCGTCGCTTTTCTTCTATAATATAAATTAGGAGGGAGATATGTCATATCGCGCCCTCAAATGGCCCCAGGGACTGTCTCGTATCTGTCTGCGTTCACTAAGCGAGAGACGGCTCAACGCGAGACGCGCGCTATCCTTTTTGCTCTCATAAAAGTGCTATCTTCTTTCGCACTCCGGCGCAGCTCGTAAACATTCTAACTATGTACAAGTACATACATCAACGGGAATCATTATCAAACGTTGTCATATTACGCGTTAACGCATCTTGCGTAATCTTTGCTTTACCTTCTGTTATTCCAGTTGTTTGCATCAGTAAAAACAGCGGCACGTCACAGAGCAGTATGTAAACAAATAGAGAGGTTGCACAAATGCACGACTTGTGGCCTCAAGTTCGCCTACGAGATATCGCTCAACAAGCACATACTGAGGTACCACCAGGGCGAGAGCGTCTCCGTCTCCTTCATGAGCAGGAAGCAAAAACCTGAAGAAAATGTCCAGTATCAGTGCGACACGTGTCACAAAATATTCGTTAAGTAAGTGTTTCTTTTTGTAGTACTAGCGGCCTGCCTCGATTTTAAACCGACTACAAAAAAAGACGAGGTTCTATGTTCGACGTTGTCTTTTTTTTATGTATGTTCACCGATTTCTCCGTCAATTGTGAACCGATTTAAAATTCTTGTTTAATTTGGAAGGGTGAACTCCCGAGGTGGTCCCATATTAATTTGAAGTCGGTTGTTTTATTTTGAAAAAGTTACTTGTCTTTTTCTTTTGATGAATAGAATAGAATGGAATAATTTATTGGCCTTATAACACTGACACACTAACAACTAACTAACTAACACTGGGCAAGTGAAATTTACAAAAAATGCTAATATTACACACAACAGAGAACTTTATGTCAAACTCAAATTAACATGAAATATAGAATTAAAAATGTAATAAAGAAATAAGATTAATAACAAAGTCAATAAGTCAATAAATGATCTTTTGCTTATCGTGTCCTGATAATCACGAACACAACAATAGTAGATTGCTGCACCGAGCGCAAAGTAAGTTATTAATGCACGAGCGTTTGTTGGCGCCCGAGCGCATGCGAGGGCACTAAAATAACACGAGTGCATTAATTACTCACTTTAGCAAGGTGCGTAATCTACTTTTCTTTCAACTACCAATCTACCTACCGTGATAAAATATATCTACTCAAAATAAAAACTCAAGATAATGAAAACAAAGTTTAATTCATCTTCTCCTCAAACATTTAAAACTTACAATTATTTTCACCGAGTCGGTTTTATTTCACCGATTTCTATTTTAAGCCAGTATCTTTTTGATCTAATGCATACATTTTATTTTAAACTTAATGGGAGACATATAACCTCTGTAAAGATACACTAAAGCAAAAATACAGTAGAGATACAGTATTCAACAGTTGGATAACCTCTGTGGTAAATATATATTTAAAAAAAATAAAAAAAATATGCATTAATGAAAAACTGTGCAACAATGATATTTCATATAACATGTCTGCACTGTTTTGGTTCTAAGCAAAAAATACGTCCTTTGTGATCGGTTTTGTAGTGATTAATGATAACATCACTACGTAGTTGAAAGAATTAGTTATTTGTTATGCAAGGCTGTAAAGTTTTTTTTTGGTGCCAGTACTTGTATACTTGTATTATTGTTACCTGAGTAAGCGAAGGATTCTAGGAATCAAATATAGAATCCTGAGCGTAGCGAGGGTTTCAATGGTACGCCACGCAGCATAACTTTGTTGCGAACCACACAACTTTTCACCTCACTACAGCGAGGAAAATGCTAGGTGCAAGAAAAACAGCTTAAATAATATATTAAATTAGTGTTTATGGCAGCACGATAGCAAATTAATGTTGACATTACAGCTAAGTTTGACTTTTGTCAGAGGCATGAAACAGGGTTGCCATTAAGAAATCTTAACATTAGTTCACGTTTTTACCATGAAAGCCAATATTTATGATGTTATCAAAACGCCAATCTACTCCCTTTCAGGAAAGATTCTCTGGCGAAACACGCTAAGTTGCACATGCCAAATCAAAAGCTCTACGAATGCGACATCTGCCATAGGAAATTCAATCGCACTGACAATTTACGGTTAGTATACGGGTTATTTTTTTCAGATTTTATTTGGTAAAGGATTAGGTTTTTTTTAATGCACATTGTGGCCGAATCCAGGAGAAAGGAACAGAGCTGGGGGAGGGTGTCAAATACCGCCCATCATTCAGCCAACTAGCGGGGAACAGGAAAGTTATATGAGAAGTACCTACTACAATGAGACAGAAATTGATGGAAAACCCTCAATTCTTTTTTTTTTATACTTTCAAGTGACGAGACGAGCAAGACGATAGCCTGGTTGTAAGCGTCACGCCTGCCACTAACAGTAGCAGTGCCAGAATTGTGAACTTGTGACCACAATCCTGCGCCGCATTGCACTGCGCTTGTCACCCTGTGATATTAGATGTTAAATCTCTTCATACCCAGTAATTTCTCTGGTAACATTGCCCTTCATACCGGAACACAGTAATGCTTGCACACTACTGCTTGGCGGTTGAATAACTGGCAAAGGTGTGGTATTTCCCCAGACGGACTCTGCAGTAGAATCCTAGCACTACCAAAATCACTGTATTCTTTTATTTATTATTTAACTATTTAAAGCTAGACGTAATTTTTTAATTTTTTGAGTAAAGTACAGCTAAATTACTTACGAATGATATGAGTTGTTCAGGTCCAATTATGTCCTTGGAAACTTTTTCATGATAATGTATACATGAAAAGCAGTAACTATATTCTTTTAATTATTAACGCGTACTAGGAACGCCTAAAGTCTACGTCTGTTACGTTAGCCTGAATGCGACGCGAAGTTATCATACTCACATTGGTGAGTGTGACACGTCTGTGCCCACACATCAAATAAATCCGGAACGAGGATATTCGCCAAAAACACTGACATAGCTCGCAGGGTTAGCAAGTTGAAGCGGCAATAGGCAGGCCACATCGCTCGAAGAACTGACAACCGATGGGGAAGAAAGGTTCTTGAGTGGCGACCGCGAACTGGAAGACGCAGCGTAGGCCTCATATATAGGTGGACCGATGACATTGTAAAAGTCGCGGGCAACCGGTGGATGCAAATGACAGGTTGTCGTACAGTGTAGCGGTCTAAGGGGGAGGCTTTCGTTCAGCAGTGGCCGTCTCCGGGTAGATGATGATGACGCCCACACATGACATCATTGTACTATTAACTACATCAGCAAGTTGCTCATTACAACTCCGTTCCTTCCTCCGTGTTGAAATGACGTATGACATGTAGGTTTTTAACAATAAATAAATAAAATGAACCGCTCTATATGTTTTATTGTAATTGCAGAACACACAAGAAGATCCATGACGTGGACCGTGTAAAGCCACCGGCGAACAACTGTTTGTGTCTCTATTGCGGCCGAGGGTTCTCCAACTCGTCCAACTTGATCGTCCACATGCGTCGCCATACTGGCGAGAAGCCTTACAAGTGTGACTTCTGTGCTAAAGGTGCGAAACAATCATTTGCATGATCTAGTTCCCTGTGACCCATTCAACTATCGGACGGTAAGGTGCTCGAGAAAGCGACACCGTTTCATGGTTGATATACCAAAACCAGAACGAAACGGTTCGAGTCCACATTAATTATGAGATCTGTTTACAACGGTGAAAGGCGCTGCCCGAGTGGTTGTTTTCCGAGTCGCGAGTGAATCGTTTTCTTCTAGGAAAGCGTGCTCCATCGAAGACTGCACCTTCGATTAACATCAGGCGAGATAGCAGTCAAACTGAGTTAGTATAGTTGGTCCAACAATAAATAATTACGCAATTGCCAAGCGTCGTACTGTATTATTTTTAAGTTTCCACCGACAGAGTTCTTAGGTATTTTAAAGATAATTGAGGCGTTTTAACAGGTACAATAATTTCAGGTACAACTTCTTTTTATTAATGATAAAAAAGATGGAAGTATTTTACCAGATTACGAAACTGGGTGCGATGGATGAATATGAGGTAGCCAACCACCTTAAGTACGTGTAAATTGTTACACTGTCGTGCATACTGTCGTGTAGGTACACTGTTGTGCATCGCGGCCGGTCGTAGCCGTGCGCGGTTCTCGCGCGACTGACGTGCTTGACATACATTTTCATAGAGAGAGTCGCGCATCGGTCGCGCACGTCAGCCGCGCAAGTAACAAACTAAATATAAGTAAGAATCGGGTTGGAGTTTTGGCGGGAACACGGAAAAATCATGTCGCTGCATTCTATTATTTTCTTAAACTTGAGTTATTTGGCGAATTAATGATTAAAAATGGTGGTGTTTCGTTCATTGATTGTTGAATTACATGCACGAGTGTGGGCAGTGATATAATGTGGTGAAACTTGTATTTTCGTGTTGTTTTCATAACTCCGTAGAAGCTCATAGTAAAGTCGCCACAACTTTACTAGGGCATGACTTGGACTCGACTATGACTAATTTAGTGTGACTGACTGTGATTTCATGACTTATTTGACTTGATATGAATAAAAAAACTAGAAAACTCATAAACTTGACACTGGCAGAATGCACAACGTGCGATGCCAATAAATAAGAAAAAAGAAAAAACACTCGGGTTTTTAATATTAGGTTCAAAGTACGACTTAGTGGACACCTTTAAGAACTAACTATTTGATGTAACTAATGAAGTTAAAGTTGCCGAGCTACAACGCAACACGATATTAAAAGCTGATGCAGTACTACCGTCTTTCACCAAACGTTACTCCATGTATTTAAGCGTGTTATGTTTATCAATCGACTACATGTGTCTTCTAGACCACGCCGCGCATAAAGACTCATATTTGGTACTAGATGAAGTTTAAGAAGAATAAAAGAAGACGAATAAAAAATGCTTTTCTGTTTCAGGTTTTCCGAGGTCGTCTGATCTTTTAGTTCACAGAAGATCGCACACTGGCGAGAAACCTTGCGTCTGTCGTATATGTGGCAAAGGTAATTTAAAAATATTTTAAGTAAACGTACGTAATTTACCACAGAGTTTTTTTTCACGAGTGTTCCAGAAACTTTTATATCGCAGTAACAATACATGAAACACATAGTACTTACCAAGAGCGGTTTTTGGTTCATTTTCAGCAAATAGTCTATTTCGCCAGCCAACCTGACCGCTAATGCATAAGACAAATGAAAATACCAATACTACGAGCATAGTAAGCGTGAGAATTTCAAGCTTGCGAAGTGCGTAAATCTAACGAACGCGATAACTTGCTTTGAACAATGTAAAATATATTTTTTACTTTGGGAACAAAACATAAATAAAATTACCTACAAAAACACAAACGTTAAGTTTTTGAGTTTTTTTTTAGAAAATCACTTAATTTTGAGCGTTCCGATGTAAAAATCAAGGTAACTGCGCGAGCGTAGCGAGTGCGAGAAGTAAAACTAATGTTAACGCGGCGGAAACAAAACATAGAAATAAAAAAAGGAAAAATGGTCTCAAAAACGAGAATCACGAGCCGGCTAATACACTACATATTTATGTACTTATAGTTTGTTATTTCTTACCTGACCAATTTTGTAAACAACAATGGCGGATTTAAGACCAATCATAGCCAGGACGGGAAGCAGCGTCCTCTCAGTTAACGGTGGTAAGCATTCTGCGATCCCCAAGCCGCCTGCCAAGCGTGGGAATTACGGCAAACCCTCCCTAATAAGGGGGAGGCCTTCGTCCAGAAGTGGACGTCTTCCGGCTGATAATGTATAGCCATTTGTCAGAAAACTAAGAGCTGTAATTTGTTCAAATCCGCCATTGTTGTTCATAAATTTAGTCACATAGAAAAGACGGAATATAAACAAGTGGCGTGATGGGCTTGTTAAATTTTATAAATATATTATGACTTTGTTCATGAGGAATGAAAAAATATTAGTATTAAAACCTTGTTCAAATAAAGACATTGATATTAACATTGTCGCATGGTATGAGGTTTCATGTTTGTGTTCCAGCTTTCTCCCGTAGCAACAAGCTGTCGCGTCATATGCGCGTGCACACCGGACAGAGACCGTATAAGTGCACATATTGCGATAAAGCGTTCTCTCAGAGTAACGACCTCACACTGCACATCCGACGGCACACGGGAGACAAGCCTTATGTGTGTGAAGTGTGCGGCGAGAGATTCATACAGGTAAACAAGGCCTACAGGGTCATTGGTAACTAGCTAACAACCTCTTATGATCTGCTTCTCTACAACACAACAAATAACTAATGTTCAAAGACTTTAAAATTAACGCGTTCTCGCGTAAATTACCTGTTTAAAATAGGAATAGGTTGCGATGACGCTAAGTCTAATCCCGTTTTAGCAATAGCCAAACAAAATTTTCTGAATACTGAAGGAGCAGCTTCCGTTCCTCGGGATGCCTCCTCGACATTTATTTAATAATATGTCAATATCATTTTGTGTTTGAAAAAAGTGGTCGCAACTAGTTTCGTTCAAGGACGTAAAAGTCTTCGATCGCTACTGGTTACGAAGCTCCGTTATCGTACACGTCCGAAGGATCCATCATACCTTTAAGGTACAATACATTTATGTCTAATCAGTACGTACCAAACTTAATCTGGCAAAACTTCCACCAACATTGCCTGGAAGAAAAAAACAGCCACTTGAAGGTTCTCTTTCCATTTTGCTTTGTATGTCTCTATTTAAAACCATATGAAAACTCTTTACAACTTTTCATTTTACCAAGCAGGAAAATTAGAAATAAATGTGTGACAGTTGAAAAACAATTGACCAATTCAATGTCATTTCAGCAAAAAATCAAGTAAATGTTTGCTTGATTTTTGTTGTTTTGACTCGTACATTTTAATTTTTAAATAATGCTTTTTAATTTACGGGTCCATTTTTGAAAAACTCTTTACAGTTGTGTTGTTTCGTTGTGATTTCATGTTGAGAGAGTATTTATTTCTTATAGTATATTTTGTCGTACTATGAGCATTGAGAAAAAATACATCATTGCTGAGTGAGTATGAGTAGATAAATGAGTATTTCGGCTTCACATTAATTGTCAATGTATTATATGAGTTTCTTGTGTCAGTAAACTAATATTTATTTCAATAGAAGTTTTAGTGAATATGATATCGTTTAGGTCCATGAACCTATAAAAAAAGTCGGACGGAACTCCCGCAAAGACAACACTGTGTCACCGTAATGGCGGCGGCTATCTATGTGCGAATGAATTTAGGGTTGCCGTAATTCCTAAAAAATTACCTTGTATTATCTAGACAAATAGAGGTCGGCAGACAAGTTTATTGAAACTAGATTTTGGCCGCAATTTCGTCCACTTTAACGAATATAAGGCAACCATTTTAAATTACCTCCCTAAAGTATGGAAGCTCTAAATAAAAAAAGTTCCTCTGCCATTTGTATTAGCTCAAATAAAACCTATAAACAAATAACGTACTGGAGATTGAATGTCATTTTGGAACAACATTTTTGAATGTATCAACACTAATAGGTAAAAAGATAGGTAGATTTGGTAAAAAAAAGTACGAGGAAAAGTTTGAATAGTAGTAGTTCAATATAAATGCCATGTAAGCTTAAATATTTAATTTACCTTATGAGGTACTGCATATGTAACAACACGCCTGAGGCCTCCTTTAGTTGTGTATAAGTCATTAGCGTCAAAATGCAAACTGCAAGTCACGCTGTATTTGTTTGGAATCCAATTATTTTCACTGTTACAATTTCTAATTATTTGGATCCAATCATTTCTCCATGCTTCGTTTTCTTTAGGAAATCTAGTACTAACTACATGAAATAAAATTTAAATGTTACGCGAATAAGTCCTTATCAAGGCCTTGTTGGCTTATTTGGGAGACCAATAGATGCTCATTCGGGTGGTCGAATCCCGTCGGATCGTACCAATGGGTCTTTGGAATTTATGTACGTATTTAACACCACTGGGCTTTTCGGTGAAGGAAAACATCGTGAGAAAACCGGTATATGTTCAGAGAAGAAATTCAATGGTGTATGTGAATCCACCAACCCGTGTGATAGTTAGAAAGTTGAAATTTTCACAGATGGTGTATTTCTGTTGCCGCTATAACAACTAAAAACCAGCCATGTGCGAGTCGGTGGGCTGGATTAAAAAGCCTCGCATGATCACTGAAATTAAGCAACGACGGGCGCGGTCAGTACTAGAATGGGTGACCGCCTATGAATATCACGTAATGTTGTCTTTTTAGCAGTGAATTTCTAATCTCGAACTGAAACCCGATAATTTTTTGTTACGGAACCCTTGGTGCCCGAGTCTGACTCACACTTGGCCGGTTTTTTAATTATAACTATAGAATTAATAAAAAAAAGTCGCATTATTTCAGGTCATATCATCATGTCTGTGTATCCCCGAGGGGTAGGCAGAAGTGTCGGAACACCCATATATTTCGGGTAATTTGCACAAATGAATATTGGCAGCACTGGTATTCTGACGAATTATTTTGTTCTGTCGCATGAATATTGGTTATAATGTATAAAATCGGGAACTAAGTGATTGAATTATTCATTTACCTATGAAACGTGATTCCTGGTTTTTTTTTCTTTTGATCACTACGGTTTTTACACCACTTTACCACACAAGACATTCTATTTTTTTCGTAGCGTACCCGTGCCTACTGTGTTGCGTTTGCTCGCGTAATGGCTGACTCGTGTGTGAATGTGTGCGTGCCGGCCTGTACGTACAGTAAAGCTGGCCGACTCTGAGTGACACAGTATGTTGTTAGTGAGAATCTGTCCGACTTTTTTTCTAGGTTCATGGTTTAGGTCATGGTCATATATTCGAATGCAAGCAAATTGTGGCTGTCACGTCTAAGTTATGGGTCGATGAAGTGGTGGCAAGAAGCAAGATGCTATTTGAGGAATAAATACGCAATTGTGGATAATTTGGGCGGCGCAAGGCTGCAAATTCGTGACGGTGTACTGCCGGTAATGCCATGACTTAATGTCAAAGGATTTAATGTGGCGTTTTTGGCAAACTGGTTGGTGGTGGTGGGTTAGTGGTGATGAACAAAAGTTTTCTTGTAGTTTAGCAAACGCGAAGGGACGAGTTTGCACGCTACCACTTATCATAACACAAAAAAACAATGTAGAAAGTAATAATACATTTTAAATTTATGTGGTGCCATGATTTTTTTGCGTTGGTGCCAAAAAATTGCCATGGTAAGGAAATTGTTGACATTCATTCTAGTTGCAAGAAAGGCCTTTTGGCTTATCACATGTCTTTCAAGGTTGAATTATTAAAACATTGTTCTCTTGCTGTTTCTGGAGTTTGGCCTGACGACTTATAATGTATCTTGTTCATACTTTCGCCACGCACAAAGGATCGTTGCTTATTGTTGGTTTCTTTATTGGATTGTTTTTGGGATCATGCTTATTTAAGGCTCACAAATACTACAGTTGCAGCGGATAGCAGCGCGTCACATTGCCAAAGAGAAAAGTACGGTGCCGGCCCGCTATTATCACCATCGCACACCGACCTGGTGTGCGATGGTTCATACCAAGTAAACGAAAGATTTAGGAAAATATTTGTAATGTCTTTTCGAGGCCGAGCAGCTTTCACAGCAGCAGCATTAAATATAAATCTGCGAAATTCCCCTTAAGAGCACCACAACTCTTTGTTACACTGCAACTGAGGAATATAGGTAGCAGGGTTAACGCAGATGACGATGTTCGATCTTTTCTCAGCCTCAAGGCAATTTTTCTCCCATATGTGCAAGGTGGTCTCCTAGAGGCATTTTGTGTATTGGTTCTTGATTATGGCCAGTCTCTTAAGCACTTTAGGCATGGGGATCCTCAGGTATATGAGTTGGTTGGCTGATCTGTGCGAGTTGCATGCAACAGTTCCAAACCTCCATGATGCCACTAATATTAACATTATATTGGCAAGGGTCCAGCGTCTGTCGTAGCCCCCCCATCCAGGGTTCAGGACCGTGAACACAACGCAGTCCATTCTGGGCAAGCCCTCCCGCTCTTTGTTTAGGAAGGTTGAATATGTCTTGTATGATAGAAGAACAGATTGGAGGGGAAATGAAAATACTTATTTAATCCGTATAAAACATATCGTCATCATCAATTTTATTGACATACATAATACTTAGGAAGCCACTGGCAACTTCTGTTTGCAGCGTATAACTTCTACACTTTTACTTTTTGCGGTTATAATAACGTGAATCATAATTTAGCGCATAATTTTCACCGACTTAAAAAAAAGAGGTACTCAATTTGACTGTATGTATTTTTTTTGTATATATGTTACGCGTTTACTCCGTCAATTATGAACTGATTTTGATGATTCTTTTTTTTTGTTTGGTAGGTAATACTTCAGAGGTGGTCCCAATTAAATTTTATCGGATTCGGTTCAGTGGTTTGGTTTTTAAATCTAAAACTAGAAAATATGAAAATGGTATCCAGGTATTCGAAGTTGAAGTCGGATGTATTAAAAAAAAGCGTATTATTAATATAATAGAAGGTTTATATGCCCTAAAACTGCATCCAGAACCACCGGAAGGGGGGCAGCAGCGTCCTCTCTATTAATATTCTGCGATCCCCAAGCCGTCTGCCAAGCGTGGGGATTATGGCAACCCCTCTCTATTAAGGGGGAGGCCTTCGTCCAGCAGTGGGCGTCTTCTGGCTGATGAGTGAAACATATTTGTCATAACTTCTCGTAGTTGCACGTTTTAGTGCCTGAATAAATTAAATTCTGTATAAATTGTTTACTTAGGGCTTGCGAACAATGGATGGATGGATTGCAATGGATTAGTATTAGAATGGCTAGATGTCAAAATGACTACATCTCACTTAGGCCATGTATGAAAATATCCGAGTCGCAATTTGACTTAAATCTCATAAATGATTAAGTATTAAGTAGTGAGTAGGTGCATGTCTTATCTATCTGTCATGGTGTTGAGATTTTGAACAGATTTTTCCTCTAAAGTTCTATGATTATTTATTTAGGATACAACTGAAACAGTGTTGGAGTTTTTTCATCATACTCGCCATTTGATGTTTCGTAATCATTGTCTAATAACATTACTTGCAATACAGCAATCAAGTAGAAAGCTATCTTTCAAAGTTGTAGACTTGATTATTGGATTGAATTAATTATTATTGTATAATGGCGTATGTGCGAGTATTGCTCTTTGATACAGCTATAGGTGATTGTTTATGTTACCAGCCTATTTTGCAAATTGCCACGACTGTCAATCTTTCTTTATCGCTTGTCGTTCAATTGCAAATAACGTCTAGCAGGATACCCGGTCTTCTCTAAGAGAATCACATGGAAAGCAAAGTCCTTGGATCAAAAGTTAAAAGTAAAGTGACAATTCAATGTTTCTGTCCCTATCCATTAGTACTACTATTTATCAGTAATTGAACAGGAAAAAAACGAAACGAGTAGTAATTAATGTATAATAATAGGTACATATCATATTTATTTCTGAAAAGTTGAATGAATATCACTGGTTAATTGGCTAGGCTAATAAAGTATTAATAATCATCGTGTACATAATCTGGTAGACTGCTGTCGAACTAACAATTTATTTATTTAATAAACTTACAAAACTGAATGCAATAATTTGGCTATTGAAATTGAACTCAAGATTGAATGTAGCAACATTTTTTTTAATGGTAAACTTGTTAAATTGTTACACATATAAATGTTTTTGTTTTAAGGATTTGTACGGTATTGGACAGATTGGTTGATATTTAATTTCAGGGAACAGCTCTGCAGAACCACCGGCGCGCTCACGGCCATTTCCCGCCGCCGGCGCCCGACCTGGCCTCTCTCACCAGCCAAGTCCAGGCGATCACTTACACCGTCTCCAATATATCTAACCTTAATCTTCAGCATGAAACTCATATGCCTAACTAGTCTTAATATCATTTTGCATTTTAGTATTAACGAACCATAAGTAAGTATTATTATTTATTTAAGAATTTGATGTAAGGATATTATTAATAAGTAATTATAATTTAATATAATATGGTATGTGTGTTTAATGTTTCCACAATTTTCCTGAGGTGTTTTGTCGTCTATATTAATGTCTACCAATACCACAACCGGCATAATATCTGTTGGTAATACTAAATACAACCAGCACTCATTATTCATCAATACAATACAATACTTTATTGATAACTCCATCGTGTTGCTATTGGATTGCATTATGCTACTCATTTTGCATCTTTTGGGTATACAGATGACCTTTACGACATGCAAATCATGATGAAAAAACATTTGCAACGGAATAAAAGAAAATTAAACGACGTTATAAATCAAAATAAGTTTGGTTTATGTAATTCGATACTTTTTTTCCAGCTAGAGTACAATTTGCGCATACTTTCTTTCGATAATCTTTCTTCATCAGTCTTTATCTTTTATTGTAGTAAGCTAGTAAGAGTATATTTTTGGTTTCGTTTGGTGTATTCGTGAGCTGTGACGTTTTAGTTCATCATAGTGGATGGACGGTAAAACGTACGTCGTACGTCGTAAAAATAAACGAATGCGTATATTCAACGTAAAGCCTATCGAAGTGGGAAGAAAGACTGGAAAATGTTTTAACCCTTCACTCACTCACTCACTCACCTTTTTCCCTTCTGATTTTTCAACGAAAAGCGTATTTAATTCTATAAACATGGTTTGAAAATAAAAAAATTACATACTATCCACTTAACGAAATAAGAATACATACAACGAATCCGCAGCAGACCTTTGTGCGGTATTTTTTTCCTTATCATAAATCTACTGGTTGGCAATTCAGGGTGTTTTGCCTTACCTAAGTCTAAAACACTTAGAAAATATATAATCGTATAGGTATCCAAGCATTTTTAAACTACTTTTCAAACATTTTGGTGTACGTATTGGCTGTCACATAGATTATATTATAGAGTACGGCAAGAAATGAAGTTCATGAGCTGTGTTGTCGAATTTATGATATTGTTCAAAGTAAAATATATACTAAAGTTGAAGGCAAGTTGTTCAAAAGCTATAGACAAAGTACTAAACGTGTCATTAAGTTTTCAGGGCGCCCAAAATAATTTTGTTTGCATTTGTAATAAAAGTTCTTATAATAAGAATAGCGTCATCTACAAAAAATGCCGATGTCCTTAATTGATACATCTACATTAATAAGAACATCGCTCAAATCTTGGGAAATTTGTTTAGAAACTTTGAGGGCTCCTGATGTTTCTTGTATTACTTGGTAATTGGTCAGCGGGCTTTTTCCGCAAGACATGGCCTTCATGCTCTCGGTGCGTAGTCCCGGTGCACCTAGTTCAGCCACTCTGTGTCCCCGATGAAGGCCAGCAGCTCGCTGACACCGGCGCAGGCCTCCCGGAGTGTCCTCGGTGACCCCAGGATCATTGTTCGTTGGCGTGCTTCGCTGCTGCATTCAAGCAGCATGTGCGCGGCCGTTTCTTCTGCCTCCATGCATCCTCGACATAGAAGGCCTGTAACCCCAATGTTAAAAAGGTGTTTGTTTAATGAGTAGGGTCCGGTGACCACTCGCAACTATTCGTCGGAGTTTGTCACCTTCGAGGTTCAGCAGCTTTCGGGAGTATCTCGGAAAAAAACTCTGGGAAAGATGGCCTTGACTGTCTGCACTCCTCGGTACTTGCCCAGTTCTCGGTACTTATGTTTCGTGCATTACATTGCTTTGAAATTTCCAGCAGGATATTAGTGTAGTACCATAATGGTATTTTTCTTGGTGGTGATTTTGGTATGTAAAATATTTAGTGTTCTTAATAACAGAACGTGAACAGAAAAGTGCTCTTCCTTTTCGTTTTCTCTAATGTACTGATTTGTTTTCTGCTGGGTAACTTCAGGCAGGATTTGATTACGTCTGAAAAGTGTGGTGTATTTATTATACAGTATACAGTATATTCAGTGTTCTTAACAACAGAACGTGAACAAAAAGGTGCATTTGTGCCTATTCGTTTACTCTAATGTAATGTACTGAATTTCATAAGTTTTCTGCTGGGTGACTTCAAACATGATTTGATTAAGTCTGAAATGTGTGGTATGTAAAATAGTAAGGGTTCTTAACAGAACGTGAACAGAAACGTTCAATTCCTATTCGTTTACTCTAATGTAATGTACTGAATTTTTTAAGTTTTCTGCCGGGAAGACTTCAGACAGGATTTAAAAGTGTGCTTTCCAAAATCATTTCAAGAATTTGAAGAAAATCACCAGCCAACAGAAATTCATAATTTCTATCTTATTCCGCAAGTTCTGAATATAGTGTCAGCATTGCACGTTTTCGACACTGTACTTTCGTCTCTTATTAACAAATTCCTCTGACGAATCATCATTCCTCGAGTACCTACCACGTATTTTTAGGTAAATATACTGACTTCTTATTCTGAGTGGAATCGACGGTACGATATATTGGCGCTGTGGCTATGCCCGAGGAAGCTACGGCTATGGCAATTCTATAACTTTTTTGTGTTGGTCTCCTGAATACATTTATGTTTTACTTGTTCAAGGTTTTCGAGGGCCATAAGCAAAAAAAATATATGTGATATGAAAACCTGCCGTCTCACGTAGGGGTATTGGACCCAAAAAAGCGGACAAAACTATTTGACTGTCTTATTCTACTTATAAGTCTACAACAGTAATACGTACACCAATTTTATTTTTTTACGTGTTGTAGTTTGGAAACTAGCTAAGAGTGGGAAATACATAATTTTTTTTAAGGAAAATGTGTAAAAAAACGTAAAAAATACAGTAAAATTACTTAATTACTTCATAATTATATATGCTTCCATTACTCAGAGGACGAGTTCCACCCGCCTTCATCAGCAGAATCATCTGAATCAGTATTTGTTTCGTCCATATCTTTAACTTCGTATGAAGCATCAACGTCACCCGGCAATAACATTTCCATGGCTGCTGCGCTAAATGGCTTTGATCTTTTTGGCGCTTTTGGCCTTATGCTGCTCATGAAAGGATCTGACGTTAAAAGCAACCTGTTTAACACGTCTTGGTTACATTGCTCTCGAGAAAACTTTCGCGAGAAGTTTTGGCGAAATTGCCTAAAATGTTTGTTCCTTGCCTCACCTGCTTCTTCCGTCAAGGTTCCGATAGGTAATAGGGCATGCTAACCACAAGGGGTCCATGAATCAGTACCTTGTGTACCGTAGGCGTCATGGGGTGCCAGGAGTATAGCTCTACATACAATAATGCCGTATCCTGGCAAAATTTTGCTATAGAGAGCTGTCTTTACAGCCATTATTTGTGTCCATAGTGCATTTTTCACGGAATGATCTACGTGATCCGCCAAGGATTGTGAGGCTAACCCAGCTTTCCACCTCTTTTTTCCTGCTTCCGCATTATCTTTGGTTAAGTCTTTAACAAAACCCATCATTACGCAAAGGGCTATATAAGCGGTGGTTTGCCTGCCTGCCTGTGTTGCGGCCACTTGCTCTGGTTGAACATTGGCTGCTGAATATACGACATTACTGTCGGTGCTTAAGTCAGTCAACCAGTATGCAGCACTCAACAGTTCTGCATGTTGGAGAAGGCCAAACATGTTGTTTCCTACTGTCAACTGAACAACTGATGGAATATTAGTTGAGATCTTTAAAACCTCTAGATCTGATATCTCCTCGCTGCTTTGAAATGAAGGACGAGCCATGGTTATCCTATTGGAAATGATGTGCTCTGTAAGATGGATAGAACCGTGATAAAAAAACATTTATAAAGCCTTGCAGGGTCGCAGTGGCTAAATACTGGGAGAACTCAATGTAATCTTATCTTATCAAACATGGATGAACGGCCATCTCTAGAGGTCCTCCCTGTCTTGCCAAAAACAGTTGTCGTTGCGGCTCCAGTAACAGCAGCAGCCGGCAAGGTAATTAAATTAGTAATAAAACCAAAATTAAAGAGTTGCGTAAAGAAAATGAAATCGTGAACACAAGCGCGCAAGCGAAATAAAATGAAAAGCAGGAAAACTACAAGTTTTTTTCTTCTCTTTTCTGTCTTATAAAACTCGTTTACCGCGCCTCAATTTTTTATTTATTAGATGTCGGTATTATGATTTAAAATAGCTACAGAAACTGCTGCAGTACGTAGTAAATATATAAATATAGGTCAGAGCATGACAGTAAGAAAGATGGCTGAATAAATCGACGTTTTCTTGCTCCAAAAACTCGGTTGTCTCCCGAGCGGTGTGTGAGCTCGCGTTGTCATTATGAAGGATGATGCGACGTTTCTGGTTGTCTCTACGTAGTTTAGTCATCATTTCTGGCAAACAAGCCGTGGTGTACCATTCAGCGTTAGCCTTTCTGCGTTCCTGTTGTGGAATTGTGGCAACATGTATTTTTTTCGAGACAAACGAAGCGACCACTTTCATGGACACGCTGCGAAACCGCATAATTATTGTTGGCTTGACTTCGCCTTCGAAGACCCAAACTTGTGACCCAAACTTGGTGTTTTTTTCCGGCTCATGTAAATAAATCCATGACCCGTCACCTGAGACGATGTTATGTACGGAATTTGACTTTCCTCTGTTGAACCGTTGAAGAGTAGACCGACACCAATTAACGCGAGCAGCCTTTTGCTCTTCAGACAAATTGTGACCCAGTTCACTTTGTAAAATGTTTTGAATTGCTGTCATTCCGATGTTACAGCAATTCAAAACAAAACAGTTACATGTCGGTCATCTTGTATTATTTTTTGCACAGCTTCAACTTTTTAGGTGTTACTGTTGTTTTTGGTCGACCTGAAGATGGAACGGTGCTGAGAGAGGCAAGACCTCGCCTGAAACCAGAACCAGAACTCATAATATCTCCGGTATATTGTCGTTTGGAACGGTGCTTCAACATCATAAAAATAAACGAGCTCAACAAAAAAAAAGTTGGGTTGGGTTGTCTCTCCCAACCCAACTTTTCGGGATAACCCTCGGTGAAAACTAATTATTATGGCGCTTAAATGTTCACGAGTGAGCTCCATTTTCTTCATTGACTTGTAAACTTTGTACTGACCTAGATATATTATTTTAACTTTTTTTCAAATGAATTAAATTTCATTACGATTCCAAGAAGTATAGTATTCACATAACAAAAAGCTTTTTTCCAACTCAATCCAAAATACTTAATTCCCTATCATTTCGGTGTGCTCCTCGTATGCTGCACTAAGTAGAAACATTACAGAATCGAAGGCACATGTGTTTTTTAATATGAGGTATCTATTTAAATCTAGGAATAGAGATTTGCTAAGGTTTCCATTTTTCATTGAAAAATGTGATGAAAGTGAAATGTGATATGAAAACCTGCCGTCTATGTGTTCCGGCAGCCTCACATGAGAACCAGTTTCCATTCGTGTGTTAAACATATTCGACCACACCATGCCGCTCGTAGCGTAGGTTTTGAAAGATCGGAAAGAACGACGCGGTCTGTTTTCGGATTGGTGACTCACGTGAGTGCCATTTACATCTGTGCGCTACCGTGGTGGGTTGGATAACACGTTCAATTGTTGGACTTGATTATTTGTTCTATATTTCTATAGCAATAGCCGTCAAGTCATTTCTGAGGACTTCGGGCACATTAACTCTGACACTAGTTCTGTCTGTCTGGCTGGCTGGCTGGCTGGCTGGCTGGCTGGCTGGCTGGCAAGTAAGTTCGTATACGCTGAGTGTAACATACCTATACGAACTTACTTTATATTCCTTTAATAAGTCTCATCTCAAAATGCTGCAAGGGTTGAGGGTAAAAGTATTAATTAAACAAGTCTAAAGCCTAGTAGTTATAGTTTATTTATTCTTAATTTGAATCTGGGGAGGAATGATTGTATCAAATAGCAATCCTCCTCCCAGATCTTGGGGCAAATTGTGTTTTATTCTAATTGTGTTCTCATTGGTGTCTTATTTTTAGTTTATGCTGTGGCGACATTAGCGCCACCACTATTACCTCTGTACTTATCTATTTATATTGTACATACTTACAAACTGTATGTAATTGGGATTTGGACCATTATATTCGTGTGGACTAGTACGGTCTTTCATTCCCTTCAAGCTAATCAGGGATCTTGCCAAATCGGTGTCAAGGGCCCTGTCCGTAATGGATTTGCTCCCCTGATAGTTTCTCTGCACCCTTTTTGTTTTCCTAGCCCATTGGAGAGTAACATCATAGAGGTCAGGATACTTACTACGAGGGCTGCACTAAAAGTATCGGGAATGGAATATTTCCACTGTTTCTGTTATATTAAAATCTTTTTAATTGAAAACTCCTTGGTTTTAAAAATCGAATACCATTTATTTATATAAAAAAAGATTCTCGGTCTTGTCACAAGGTTTTGTCAAACTTGTTTAGTCGTTGAGAAAATGGAATTGACTCGAGAAATTTCAAGAGCGATGATTTATTATGACTTTCGAAGTGGTTTAACACAAAAACAGTGTGTTGACCGGATGATTTCTGCATTTGGTGATGAAACCCCATCCAAAACCACAATTTATCGCTGGTTTGCTGAATTTCAACGTGGACGTGTCAAGCTCAGTGATGATCCCCGTCAAGGTCGTCCAAAAACTGCAGTCACCCAAGAAAACGTTGATGCTGTGCGTAAGCTGATTGAGGAAGATCGACATGTGACATACCGCGAAATTCAGGCAACTTTAGACATTGGCATGAGTCAAATGCAAATAATCTTGCATGAACAATTAGGTGTAAAAAAGTTGTTTTCCCGATGGATACCGCATTCGCTCTGTGAAGAGCAAAAAGCGGCTCGCGTTACTTGGTGCGTCAGAACTCTCGAAAGATTCCACGCAGGATCTTCAAATGCTGTATACAACATCGTATTAGGTGACGAATCCTGGATATACGCGTACGAACCCGAAACAAAAAACCAGTCACGAGTTTGGGTGTTCGAAAATTAGTTAAAGCCAACAAAAATTGTTCGTTCACGGAGTGTTGCAAAAAAAATGGTGGCCACGTTTGTCTCCAAAACCGGCCATGTTACGACTATTCCTCTTGAGGGACAAAGAACGGTTAATGCAGAATGGTATGCTAGCATTTGTTTGCCACAGGTCGTTTCTGAACTCCGTAAAGAGAACTGCAACCGCCGCATCATCCTCCATCACGATAATGCGAGTTCTCACACCGCGCACAGAACAAAAGAGTTTGTAGAGCAAGAAAACATAGAATTATTAGACCATCCGCCGTACAGCCCCGACCTAAGCCCTAATGATTTCTATACTTTCCCTAAAATAAAGAATAAATTGCTTGGACAGAGATTTTCATCACCTGAAGAAGCTGTGGACGCCTACAAAACGGCCATTTTGGAGACCCCAACTTCCGAATGGAATGGTTGCTTCAATGATTGGTTCCATCGTATGGCAAAATGTGTCAAATTTCGCGGAGAATACTTCGAAAAGCAATAAATATATTTTTAAATAGTAATGTTGTGTCACTTCCTTGATTCCCGAAATTTTCAGTGCCGCCCTCGTATGATTCAACTCAGGGTGCTTATTATTATCTAGAAGTCTGCACGTCGCAAAGTTGGCCCCTTCAGAAATTGACGCAGTTTCATATACTGCGTAAAACTCTCGAGCCTCTTTTCTGATATGAGGAAGCAAGAGGGCAGGAAACCCTGAGATGCCGAAGTCCTGCATACACTGGACCGATTTCAGATAGGCCAAATCATATACTAGGTCGAGCTGGCTATAGACCGCCTTCATCGTTGCCGGCATCAGGTGTGCTTGGTTCTTCGTGGATATATATTGTCGAAGAAGCTTCTCTCTTTTATCAACTCTGATAGAGAGCTGTCTTTACAGCCATTATTTGTGTCCATAGTGCATTTTTCACGGAATGATCTACGTGATCCGCCAAGGATTGTGAGGCTAACCCAGCTTTCCACCTCTTTTTTCCTGCTTCCGCATTATCTTTGGTTAAGTCTTTAACAAAACCCATCATTACGCAAAGGGCTATATAAGCGGTGGTTTGCCTGCCTGCCTGTGTTGCGGCCACTTGCTCTGGTTGAACATTGGCTGCTGAATATACGACATTACTGTCGGTGCTTAAGTCAGTCAACCAGTATGCAGCACTCAACAGTTCTGCATGTTGGAGAAGGCCAAACATGTTGTTTCCTACTGCCAACTGAACAACTGATGGAATATTGGTTGAGATCTTTAGAACCTCCAGATCTGATATCTCCTCCCTGCTTTGAAATGAAGGACGAGCCATAGTTATCCTATTGGAAATGATGTGCTCTGTAGGATGGATTGATCTGTGATAAAAAACATTTATAAAGCCTTGCAGGGTCGCAATGGCTAAATACTGGGAGAACTTGTTGTTGCTTGATTCACTCGTGACATTGTGATTTGATAATTTTACTGGGCTTTTATTTGTAAATGTATTCTTGATAGATTTCACGTTTTAATTTTTGATTTGTTTTGACGGATAACGTCGTAAGGATTTTATATTTTGGCGTATCTTGGTTATCCTGATTTGGTTGTAATTTTCACTTTGCTGAGCTCCATTGAGTTTTTTCATCACTGGATTCGCCTTCACAATAATTTTCACTACATCGTCTCTTATTTTTGTATACTCTTTCCGGTATTAGAACTTTCCAAGGCTGGTGAACCTAAAAATAATAACACCTTTGTTTACTTTTTTAATATGAAAACTCACGTGGTTTTGACACATTTGACATCATTGTTTACCTTTCTACTAATTAAATCACGCATTATAATGGATACATATAAACGCACGCCAACATGTTCAAGAAATGCATGAGTGACCAGCAGTTTGATATGGTTCTGGAGTGGCGGATCTCTGTAGTATTTTTCTGAGACCAATTACATTGCATATCCAGGTGGTTCACAATTTTTCTATCACTATTTACAAATTGATACATGTAACGCAATCTACAGAATTTTTTGGACTCATGATTGTACCAAATTATCGTATTGTTATCGGAAAATATTTCGTGGCTACAGACGATTTTGGCAGCTGCGCGGCAACTGTTAGATATTAATTTGTTTTCCTAATTTCTTATGACCGGTTACAGTGGTAAATAGGTAAAAGTTTCTTCACTCATATTTTGATCTAGAAAGTTGTATATCAAACTATATTTATTACACGTTGTACGTAATGCCATTATACGCGGACAGAATATTACAGCCTTATATTGTTCTACTATACGTGGTAACATCACAACTTTTTACAGATCAACGGAGTAGTAAATATTGTCGATCTCATGTAAAGATTTTAATTGTAATTGTATGTAAAGATTTTTCTTAGCCGTTTTGCCCTTTTTTTATTCTGCACGTGTGGTTCTGTATCTTTCTTTATGCTCAATGTAAAGAAATATAAAGGGGACAATTTTATGCCGAAACTATTGATGAAACTGTGAGAGATCTACACGACCACGGGGGAACGTGTTACGTCCGAGTATGTGGCGTCGTCAAATCAGTGTTATCTAGTTTTATTATTTGCAAGCGATACAGCTCAAAACCAGCACAGGCACCTACTGCTTCACTACCGCGCGAGCGTTTAAAAGTTCAGCTCCTTGGAAGAATACAGGTTTAGACCTGGCAGGTCTATAGCTTCCATTTTCTCCCACTCTTTTGTACCAGATTCCAATAGTTTCGATGAATCCATGTCTTTCATCACTTCTTCGCGCACTTTCTTCAATGCGTAGTGCAACTGAATCGGATTGTTGGAAAAACTAGACGCACTCTTACTCGTGGTGAAAACACGCTTAGGCGTGCCTGTGAATGAAGGCCTAGGTACTTGTTGCGCAAGGATCCACGTTATCCAATGTTCGTGTTTGTAAAGCGTGGGCCATTTTACTGATGTATTTAAAAGATACTGAGTTTACTATTCACGTATTTATTTCAATTCTTATTTTTTTAGTTTTTTACAATATACATACAAAAATTATAAATATTATAAAAAACTAGGGTGCCGCCAGCAGCGGGGCAGGGCTCAAGCTGCCGGTGGTTAGGGCTGCAGAGTGAGGAACCTCCTGACAATACGTGGCGTGTCAAGGACCACTGCCTTTTGTATCTGACCCTTGACACTACCGCCTAGCGAGAGCCTATTGAGGTATTGGTCGAGGCTCTTCGCTATAAGACCGTTTGCCGAAACGACTATCGTCACACACAATTATCGTCGAGTCAACATCCCACATGGCGGTTATCTCGAAGGCCAAGTCAAGGCACTTGCTAAGCTTGTCCTTCTCGGCCTTCACGAGATTCTCGTCATGTGGGATGGCGACGTCGATTATTATTATTATTATTAAGATTTATTGGCCGGATTGATTGGGTTCTTCTTTGAACGATCTACGTATACATAATTCAAGTCCTTTCTATGGTGCCTTTTTGCTTTTGTTGTGATGCTCTCCAAAATTACAAGATCTTCTAGATACGAGGGCGGCACTGAAAATTTCGGGAATCAAGGAAGTGACACAACATTACTATTTAAAAATATATTTATTGCTTTTCGAAGTATTCTCCGCGAAATTTGACACATTTTGCCATACGATGGAACCAATCATTGAAGCAACCATTCCATTCGGAAGTTGGGGTCTCCAAAATGGCCGTTTTGTAGGCGTCCACAGCTTCTTCAGGTGATGAAAATCTCTGTCCAAGCAATTTATTCTTTATTTTAGGGAAAGTATAGAAATCATTAGGGCTTAGGTCGGGGCTGTACGGCGGATGGTCTAATAATTCTATGTTTTCTTGCTCTACAAACTCTTTTGTTCTGTGCGCGGTGTGAGAACTCGCATTATCGTGATGGAGGATGATGCGGCGGTTGCAGTTCTCTTTACGGAGTTCAGAAACGACTTGTGGCAAACAAATGCTAGCATACCATTCTGCATTAACCGTTCTTTGTCCCTCAAGAGGAATAGTCGTAACATGGCCGGTTTTGGAGACAAACGTGGCCACCATTTTTTTTGCAACACTCCGTGAACGAACAATTTTTGTTGGCTTTAACTCATTTTCGAACACCCAAACTCGTGACTGGTTTTTTGTTTCGGGTTCGTACGCGTATATCCAGGATTCGTCACCTGATACGATGTTGTATACAGCATTTGAGGATCCTGCGTGGAATCTTTCGAGAGTTCTGACGCACCAAGTAACGCGAGCCGCTTTTTGCTCTTCACAGAGCGAATGCGGTATCCATCGGGAAAACAACTTTTTTACACCTAATTTTACATGTAAGATTATTTGTATTTGACTCATGCCAATGTCTAAAGTTGCCTGAATTTCGCGGTATGTCACATGTCGATCTTCCTCAATCAGCTTACGCACAGCATCAACGTTTTCTTGGGTGACTGCAGTTTTTGGACGACCTTGACGGGGATCATCACTGAGCTTGACACGTCCACGTTGAAATTCAGCAAACCAGCGATAAATTGTGGTTTTGGATGGGGCTTTATCACCAAATGCAGAAATCATCCGGTCAACACACTGTTTTTGTGTTAAACCACTTCGAAAGTCATAATAAATCATCGCTCTTGAATTTTCTCGAGTCAATTCCATTTTCTCAACGACTAAACAAGTTTGACAAAACCTTGTGACAAGACCGAGAATATTTTTTTAAATAAATAAATGGTATTCGATTTTTAAAACCAAGGAGTTTTCAATTAAAAAGATTTTAATATGACAGAAACAGTGGAAATATTCCATTCCCGATACTTTTAGTGTAGCCCTCGTAGTTGCCAAAAATGGCGTGACATACCACATTTGCCGTGTTTGCGCCATTGCTACCCGACTTCATAGTGAATGTCATACCTGAATTTGCAGCATTTGTGTAATCTTTTATTAGAGCGGATCCAGAAAGGCTTCATTGAAATCCTCTGGTTTACGTTTCCACAGGCAAATCACTAAAAATAAGGACATATACACTTTTTGAGTTTTCCCTTGATGTTGTCAAAAGTAGGAAATCTCCTAATTTTGTAAGTACGCCTGCTGCAACCCCTGGTGAGTTGGACTCTTTTAAGCACTGCGTTATCTCCCCACGCATAGGAAGCATTTGAACGCTGTATTTTAATGCGTTGGAGAGTTTTGAGTAATATTTTTTCTCCATCACCAAATCCATCATCATCCCTCTTCACCCCTGATTGTCGGGCCACTTCTGCACGTAGTCTAAAGTTTGACACTCCAGTACGGACTTCGTAAAAAAAAACGATTTAAATATTGTCATTATTTCCACTATAGGTACGAGGGCTACACTAAAAGTATCGGGAATGGAATATTTCCACTGTTTCTGTCATATTAAAATCTTTTTAATTGAAAACTCCTTGGTTTTAAAAATCGAATACCATTTATTTATTTAAAAAAATATTCTCGGTCTTGTCACAAGGTTTTGTCAAACTTGTTTAGTCGTTGAGAAAATGGAATTGACTCGAGAAAATTCAAGAGCGATGATTTATTATGACTTTCGAAGTGGTTTAACACAAAAACAGTGTGTTGACCGGATGATTTCTGCATTTGGTGATAAAGCCCCATCCAAAACCACAATTTATCGCTGGTTTGCTGAATTTCAACGTGGACGTGTCAAGCTCAGTGATGATCCCCGTCAAGGTCGTCCAAAAACTGCAGTCACCCAAGAAAACGTTGATGCTGTGCGTAAGCTGATTGAGGAAGATCGACATGTGACATACCGCGAAATTCAGGCAACTTTAGACATTGGCATGAGTCAAATACAAATAATCTTGCATGAAAAATTAGGTGTAAAAAAGTTGTTTTCCCGATGGATACCGCATTCGCTCTGTGAAGAGCAAAAAGCGGCTCGCGTTACTTGGTGCGTCAGAACTCTCGAAAGATTCCACGCAGGATCCTCAAATGCTGTACACAACATCGTATCAGGTGACGAATCCTGGATATACGCGTACGAACCCGAAACAAAAAACCAGTCACGAGTTTGGGTGTTCGAAAATGAGTTAAAGCCAACAAAAATTTTTCGTTCACGGAGTGTTGCAAAAAAAATGGTGGCCACGTTTGTCTCCAAAACCGGCCATGTTACGACTATTCCTCTTGAGGGACAAAGAACGGTTAATGCAGAATGGTATGCTAGCATTTGTTTGCCACAGGTCGTTTCTGAACTCCGTAAAGAGAACTGCAACCGCCGCATCATCCTCCATCACGACAATGCGAGTTCTCACACCGCGCACAGAACAAAAGAGTTTTTAGAGCAAGAAAACATAGAATTATTGGACCATCCGCCGTACAGCCCCGACGTAAGCCCTAATGATTTCTATACTTTCCCTAAAATAAAGAATAAATTGCGTGGACAGAGATTTTCATCACCTGAAGAAGCTGTGGACGCCTACAAAACGGCCATTTTGGAGACCCCAACTTCCGAATGGAATGGTTGCTTCAATGATTGGTTCCATCGTATGGAAAAATGTGTCAAATTTCGCGGAGAATACTTCGAAAAGCAATACATATATTTTTAAATAGTAATGTTGTGTCACTTCCTTGATTCCCGAAATTTTCAGTGCCGCCCTCGTATTAGCAACCATGAAATTTTATTGGATGCTTTGGGCTTTTATTTTTTCCACAATTCCCTTAACAGTTCGTTTTTGGCACAATATTTCATCAATACGCCAAATACCATAAATGTGTCCTGGCTTGTCATTCTCTTCTTTACGAAGACACGTGAATACTGTCATCAAAAACCTGCAACTTCATCGGAAAATTCTGAGTAAATATTTCCTGATAATGCACTATTATATTTGCTTTTATCTAATTCTCCCATTTCTCCAACTATTATTTCCACTATTTTTACTATCTTCTCAATTTCATCATCTCTTTGTTTCGTTATGATATAACGAATAGAGTGGATCCAGAAAAGCTCCATTGAAATCCCTCTAGTTTACGTTTCCACAGGCAAATCACTAAAAATAAGGTCATATACACTTTTTGAGTTTGCCCTTGATGTTGTCAAAAGTAGGATGTCTCATAATTCTTTAAGTACGCCTGCTGCAACCCCTGGTGAGTTGGACTCTTTTATGCACTGCGTTATCTCACCATTCATAGGAAGCATTTGTATGCTGTATTTTAATGCGTTGGAGAGTTTTGAGTAATATTTATTCTCCATCACCAATAACACTGCTCGAGTTAGTGGTCCGACACTTCGGAGAATACCAGTTCTACGCTCAGGGGGTAACCCTGAAGAAGTGGTATATGTTGATTATTTAAGTCAGAAAAAAGGATCGATGAAGAAATATGTATTCGGCTGAAGGACTAGTATCCATGGCCAGGAACGATTAAAAACAACAAAAGGATAAGAAAGAAAAAAAATATTAGGAAAAAGTATCAGAAGAAAGATCTAATGGAGAATAGAGCAGCTAAGGCGATAGTAATGCTCGGTATATACACTAAACACCCAAAAACATGTAACTAATGTTCAATTTTTTTTCGAAATTCTTCCCTTATCAGAGTGCGGGGTGTTAAACTTCGAGTTTTTGAGTTTTTAATTGTGAAAGCTTGTATTTGGATAGTTTATTTAGAAAAATATATGCTATTTTCCACATTTTTTTTGACAGGGATGATTGAATGGGTGAAAGTGTGGGTGAAAATTTGTATTTGTATGGAAAGTTCTTTGTATTAAAGTAGTAATGATGCTTTTGATATTTGGATTGACTTTTTAAAATTAAAACAATAATATTTTTTTGTTAGCGTTGATCTAAACCTAAAGTGGTGAATATGGGCAGCAAAAATTTAGTAAACAAAATAATAATAAATAAAAAATGTAGTAGTAGTAATTAATTAACCCAGCGGAATGGAGGAGCGGGGTGAATTTCTTACGTTCGCGGACGAAACGCGGGCGACCTTTAGTTTTAAATATGACCACCGTTATGTGCGTTCTGTCTGACCCAACACAACTAATATCGGGAATTAAATACACTATACTTTTTTTAAATTATATTTGTTTTGCTTAATTTACTTTATTGAAACTTGGATTTGACATACTGATTTGATAATAATGTACAGCCGTTCTTTTTGATCCGTGTGATTTCATGTCAGCCAAAATTTGTTATCATTTTAATCCATGGGCGAGGGCACTTTTTTTAAGCAATGAAATCCTGTGCACTGTAAGAAAAGGGAATTAAAATAAAAAATATAATGGTAACACTTATAAATTACTCGTATTAGGTTAAACGGTTAATTGTCATAAGAACTAAAGGTGTGTATTTCACATATGAGATCAATCTGTCGACAGAAAGGGGGTAAAATTTCAATGACTACATTTGACCCAAAAAACAATAACATCAGAAAACAGGGCAAGCTAAATAAAACCGTTTAAAAAAACAACGCAAACAACACTCAAAATATTATCAAATCCCGAATCTCAATCTACCATAATAAAGGGGTAAAGTTTGTGGCTTTGTATGTTTCTAGGTTAATCTTCGAAACTTTTTTTTAAATATATTCTTGTGACGAGACGAGCAAGACGTTCGCCTGGTGGTTATGCGTCACGCCTGCCACTAATAAGCAGTGCCAGAATTGTGAACTTGTGAACACAATCCTGCATCGCACTGCACTGCGCTCGTCACCCTGATATATAAGAAGTTATATCTCTTCATACCCAGTTATTTCTCTGGTAACATTGCCCTTCAAACCGGAACACAGCAAATGCTTGCACAGTAATGCTTTGTGGTTGAATAACTGGCAAAGGTGTGGTACTTCCCCAGGTAGACTCTGCAGTAGAGTCCTACCACTACAGAATCTACAGTATTGAGCTCATTTACATAAACTCACTCAAGATAGTGCAAACTTGAGTGATATACGCTATAAAACTATAATTTAACATCTCTTATAGGAACGGCAAACAGGGAATTAAAACGAATTTATCATACCTTACTCGAGCAGTCCGTACCAGAACACTACAAAAAAAACTGATTAGTTAAAATCATATTGATGTACTACGTGCTCCATCCGAGACTGCACCGTTCTTTAACATTAAGCAGGTTGTGGTCAAAAGCAAACCTAATTTAATTTAAAAAAAGTAATTAGGCAGTCGACACTGCCGTCTTAGTTTCACTGCCAGGTAATATTTAGTAAGGCTGCCCTTTCTTGCCTTACTATCTGCTTCAGAGTTAGTTTGCTCCCTAAAACTTCCAGTTAAACTTAATGTCTACGCCAAACATAACATTAGTTTATGCAATTTTCTACTATCTATGAAATCAACTGTCAATCCAAAATCCGGCCCATTTTAACCCCCCCCCCCCTCCTACACGCCTCGCGCATTCACTTCGCATTCGACCTCCGCAAAAGAAAGTCCGTGTCGCTCCGCAATTAAACAAGCGACCGTCGTGAACCTGGTCGGCCAGAGGTACCTATTTTTGGATAAGGATATCAGGAGCAACAGAAACAGCGCCACCTTTCCTGTAAGTCCCTCCACTTAAAGAATCATGAAAAGGATAGCGCTATACACGACCAGGCACAGTTAAAAAGAGATAAATTAAATAAATATAACTTAAGTTCCTCAATCTCATGATTGGTCAGTCTCTCCTATATTCATAGTTGTTCCTCTCCATCCTTTCCTTCTTCTCTCTTCTCCTCTCCCCCCTCTCTTTCTTCCTCTCTAACTCTCTCTCCTCCTTCTCTATCCTTGCTTTTTCAATTTTAGCCTCACGCGGAGCCAGGACGATCTTTAGCTCATCCACATATGCATAAGAGCACATGGGGATTGGCTTAGGGATGACAGGTTGCTGTGGTCGTTCCTGTTGAGTTGAATCCAGGAGAGATGGAGGATAAGGCAAGGATGGAAAAGGCGGAGGAGGTGGTGGAAATAGTGGCAGTGGAGGTGGAGGTGGTATGGCACTGTGGGTGCTGGACTGATGCAATTGGGGGATTACGAGGCCAGTCTCGGTCAGCCTTTTTATGAGTGCATCCACTATCTTATCTGCAGAACAGATGTGCACTTCTTAGCCACCTTGAATCCCCCTCTGAGCCTGCTGCTTGTGTGGGTGCAGCAGGTTTAACCATGGCAGATGCCAATTCTGCAGCCCTTATCCTCACTGATTTAGCAAAGGTCTTGCTACCCAGTTGGAGGAAAGCCCTGGCCGCAACAACACATCCTGCACTCTGCATGGACAGTTTCCCCTCTGAATCCATGACTCCTGCTTTTGTCAGTATCACTTTCTTCATCTGATCAGGGATCAGTGTTCCGGACATTGCGGCAGAAACAAATTGTTCTGCTTGCCCAACCAATTCATCACCATCCTTGGTTTCTAACTTGTGTTTTTCTTTAGGTGTTGCAAGTAGGATTGAAGTCTCCATATTTAAAACCAAGGCAATCATCCTAAGGCCTTCGGACACATCCTCATACGTCTGATGGGATTAGGCTTGGGAATATGGTGTGCTGCATGATGATAGGCAGACTCACAACTCCTGCCAGTGCCTTCGTTTTGAGCTTTCCAGGGATCTGATCTTTGACTATTATTGCGGCCGTGGTTATCGGAAAGGCTTGTGTGAGTCTAGCCAGAGTCAGTGACCTTGTCCCAAGCAGTGTTGATGCTTGTCTCTTCTCCATGATTATCCCTCCAATAGTACTATCACATCTCAAAAGGATTTTAGAGATGTTGTTACCTCTTTCCAAAAACCCCCGACCGGCCGGCGACACGGCAACAGTGTTATTTATTTTACAACACATTTGCTCAAAAAGTGCATTTACGAAGCCTGTATACATCGTTCGAAAGTCAAACATTACGCACCATACAACGGACCGTGCGGAAAAGCCTTTACCGCACACTCCCTTGTATAGCGCCGTGCGTAAACATCACGGCATTTTTTTAATTTCCATAATCATAATTTAAGAACTCCACGAAAGAGTTTCACATTACGAGAATAAATAAGGTGAATGATCGAACCTCCTCCACACTAAGCCACAGGTGCAGCATACTAGCTTTGTTTAGCTATTGTATGCTAGCTTTGTTTTAGCTCATTTTAATAATAAAACACGCTAATTTTAATCAGTCTCATTTTTTATTAAAAAAGATAGGTTACCTATACAATGTGGTCGATTCTGACGGCTTTAGTTCACAGTTCTAAACTAATTAAAATATTGCTGTCACTTTTTTACTAGGCATGTTAGTTAAGGACAGCAATACTTTAGTTAGTTTAGAACTGTCAACTAAAACCGCCAGAATCGACCACAATATATTATTACTACTGAGTGTAGGAAGTAGGTTTTTATTTTTACTTAAAAAAAACAAAATTATTTTTAAACAGCTTATACTGTATTGAGAAAAAGTATTTCGTTAAGTTTCTTGGGTGCTAGTCGATTTCTTCGATCATTACATACAATACCCGCTTTTGAAAATAGCCTTTCTGATGGCACCGAAGTCACTGGTATATTTGTGCGCCAATTTAAATAGCATCGGAAACAGAGTTTTTCTTTCAGTCCAGAATTGAAGAGGATCTTGTTTTCGGTCTGTGTAAGGTAATTCAATGTATAGTTTCACCATCGCAGCTGCCGAAGAAAAGGTAGTAGTGCTATACTGTCCCATAGCTTCTGCTATTTTTCTGTCTACAATACCCCAAACGTCATCATCGGCAATAGGTTCAACTATAGCTGCGACAGAAGTAGCATGAGTTGCACCCATAGCAGTAGATGTAGAAGACTGTTCATCAGTTGAGGTCACGGTCTCCGTAGATAAGAAGTATTTTAGTTCATTTATCACCCACATTTGCGCATTGTTTGCGTTAGTTTCTAAACAAAAAAATTTTTAAACCGTGGGTCAAGGAAAGTAGTTTTTGCTGCTGTTCTATTATTCTCGTACACCCCAAGTCGCCTTTCTATTACTTTAGCGAGAATTTTTTGTAGATATTGACTCGTCTCCGTCATTGGGGTTTTATTATATATGGTATTTTGTAGGCCGAACACAAGCTGTATTACAGATGTCAAGATTTTTGTTACCTAAATGGATGTAAAAGTGCCACTGCGTCTTCAGCCAATACCTACTCTTGAGAATCCAAATTTGATGAAGGCGAGTCTAGAGTCGATAGAGTAGCAGTAAGCGGAACCTTAAGCCTTATTAGGCGCTCAAGCATATAAAAGGCACTGTTCCAGCAGGTTCGAACATCTTGCTTTAGTTTGATCAAATCCAAACTCATTTGCTTTTGAATGGCGACCAAGCGACGATTTTGCACTGTGTTTAAAATGTGATACAATCGCACGACATTTGTTCAATACTTGCAATAACTGTGTATTGTTCGCTGTACTGTCACCTTAATCATTTCTATCTTTTTCTATACAGTCTTTAACTGCGAGGTTGAGAGTGTGTGCTACACAGAAATTATTTTCTTTTATTTAAAATTTCGCTTACTGCTTTCTTCATTGAACCTGCATTATCTGTGACGATAGTAACAATTTTTGAATTTATCTGCCACTCGTCCAATATTTCATTAATAGCTTTGGCTATGTTTTCAGCGTTATTATTTTCTTGTATTTCCGAAGTAGAAATAACCATTGATTGTAATTTAGACTCTCTATAAAATGGGCAGTTAAACTAATGAAACTTTTGTTACTGTTCGACTTCCAAATATCTGACGATAAAGCAATATGTTCAATCTCCTGCAATTTTATTTTATAGGCTGCAGATACAATATTATATTTTTCTTCTAACATCTGAGCCATTTTTTTTCTAGACGGAAGTTCATAATCGGCGTTTAATACTTTTGTGAATTCGCGGAAACTTTAATTCTCAACAATTTGCAAAGGTTGAAAATCCTTAGCTATCATTTGAATCCTCGCATCATCTCCAGACTTAAAAAAAAAAAATTAGCGGGACGCTTAAACGAGTTTGCTTAAGTCGTTTTTTCGGAGGTTCAACATCAACACCAATAGAGAAAGGCAGCGGTGGCAGCGATGGTGGCAGCAGCGGTCCGTCTCGAGTTTGATTAGAACGTTCAGAACTATTTCCCGTAGCAACATTTATTTCTATAGATGCACAGTATTCGTCTGGATGTTTCTTTTTGACGTGGTTTCGCAAAGTGGTTGTTGTTCCCGAATATTTGTATGATTCACAACATAGCCTGCACTTATACTTCCCGTCTGCAGTCTTAGAATCAAAAACTTCCCAAACCTGGGAAGATTTTTTGGGCCCCGGTATTTTGTTCATAAATATATCACAGCAATATACTTTCCCGAAACAATTACCTAGGCGAAAATTACCGAAGATGTAAAGTTTACACAACTAATTATTCCGGCCGATGTACCTGCGCAGTAGATAAATTTTAGTAGCGCGGGAAACTTTAATCTGCCAATGGCAAAGTAAAATACTTCACACGCTAAAATCTTGCGCTGTTATTGGTCGATCGAATTCGCGGCGATATTGCGGCTGGCCAGCCGCCAGTGCTGCCCTTCGGGGCTAGATCTAGCCCCATTTCGATTTTTTCAGCCCCGAAAATAATGATTTAGCCTCTAGCCCCAAATCTAGCCTCAATTTGACATAACGAAAAATATACATTTATATTGAAACAAAAGCCTGCGCCTGACGAGGGCCGGACATCAACGTCTTCAGCACAACTGAAATCCTATGCAACAAATTCAACGAAGACTCATCTGACGAAGACGCCAACGTATAAAATGCTTAAAATAATAAAAATAAAAAAAGATTTCTTAAATATAAGTTGGTTGTTAATTTTTAAATGTCAATATATCCAAAATTTAAAACACTGTTTTAAATTTAAATATTGTTTTAGTTTAATTTTATTTTTAATCGACACATTAAAAATCATAATTAATATTAAAATTTAACTCCTTTTGTTAATTATTTAGCAGTTTAACCCAATTTTAAATTTTATGGCCAAATTAGCTCTTTTTCGAATTTGATCTAGCCCTAAATCCTGATAACCAATTGGTAACACTGCCAGCCGCCGCGCCCGTGCGCCATCTTGTTCATCAATCATCAGACTACGCGTGTATGGACTAATTAATGTATCAGCTATCTGGTTTCCATAATACAATGCGCCATGCGCTGTGTGTTAAATGTCCCCCAATATTTTTGATATATATAGATTTATTCAATTTCTTATTTTTTTAGTTTTTTACAATATAAATACAAAAATTATAAATATTATAAAAAACTAGGGAGCCGCCAGCAGCGGGCAGGGCTCAAGCTGCCGGTGGTTAAGGCTGCAGAGTGAGGAACCTCCTGACAATACGTGCCGTGTCAAAGACCACTGCCTTTTGTATCTGGCCCTTAACCCAACCGCCAAGCGAGAGCCTCTTAAGGTATTGGTCGAGGCTCTTCGCTAAAAGACGGGACTATGATCGTCGAGTCAACATCCCACATGGCGGTTATCTCGAAGGCCAAGTCAAGTTACTTGCTAAGCTTGTCCTTCTCGGCCTCGAGATCCTCGTCATGTGGGATGGTTACGTCGACGAGCACTGCCCGGCGCTGGGACCGATCCACCACGCAGTTTTAATGATTCGCAGTAACACACACCGCAGTTCTGTTCTTTCGAAGCCTTGCGCTTTCGCGGTAACAAGCGTCGCAATAATATAACGTCAACGGTTTGATAAATCGTGATTAAGGACAATCGCGTTACCGTTATTCGCAGTCTGTTATTTGCAGTCACGGAATACAGTCCAAAAATAAGTATCTAAATGCTAAAACTCTAATGCTGAGTTTTTTATGTTGCATTTTTTCTGGAATGCTCGCCGAACTAAATGAAAGACATTTATACAATTCTAGTCTAAACATTATTCTTTTTTCGTGCGCTGTTGGTGGTTATTTGTTTCTGTTATATCTTAGAATTATTAAAGTTTATAATTATGAATTAATCATCGTCAACTATTGGAGTGTGCTTGTTTTTTTTACAGTCTGCAGCTTTACATCTGTCAGAGTAGTAGGTACTTATGAGTTCTGTAAATGGCTTACAAATTTCATTTAAACTTACAGTTGCTCGACAACGATTGGCGTTACACTATAAGGACAGAAAAACACACTTACTTATGAATTATTATTTCATATTAGTGTCAAACATATAAGGTCGGGGAAAAAGTTTCTTCGTATTTTATAAACAAATTATCGTAAAGAGCTTATTATTTATATTTATTATATACATATATTATTATATATATTAAGTATAAGTATCGATCTTGCTCCACTTTTTCAGAAATGGCATCTACTTTATCCGTAACAGGGCGACCAGAGAGAGCTGCATCTTTGACATCAAAATTCCCGGACTGTAAACGCTTGAACCAACATTGTGCTACTCTTGATGACACTGCATTAGGTCCATAAACGTCACAAATTTTATTCGCGGCTTGTGTCGCATTTTTCCCTTTTTTGTAATAAATCTTCAAAATATATCTAATTTCTTCGTTAGATTCACTCATTTAATCGAACAAAAAAACAATTGAAAAATGGTGGGAAATTGTTTATTACTTTTTGTATTCCTTTTTTATAATATCTTATTTTTAATGGTATCACAACCAGCCAGATGCAAACAGTACAACTGAAGAGATTTTACTACAGCTTCATACTTACAAAATACGAAAAGACTTTTTCGCCGAACTGTTATATATTATGAAGGGCGTTCATTATAAAGTGAGAATGAGGTAGAAACTCTTTGGAACCGAAAAAAGTAAATACTGGCTGGTAAAGCTGGAATATTGATAAGATTAAAAAAAAGGATTTAAATATCATTTGTTTAAAAAATTTATTAAGTTTGCAGTCTGTCGTAGCGTGTTGTCGAAAATCGAAAAATAATAATTGCGTGCGGTTATTTAGTATCTGTGCATGAAAAATTTCACTACGGAACGAACTAACCAAGACTTGCACGATACTTTAGGAGCAAATGCACCACCTTATTCTACAGTTGCTCGTTGGCGTGCCGAATTTAAACGTGGAAGAACATTGTAACGTTACACCTGTTTTATTGGATTAAAACAGACGTCACGCGACAATTACTAGGTATTTGAGAAGTTAGGGCCTGCCTAACCCTACTTGTAGACCCTAAAGGCGGAGAAGGAAAACAACCAAAATATCAAATAGTAATTAATATTTTTAATTTCGCTAGGTAAAATAACAGATTCAGTAATTCAAAAAAAATTAAGGAAGACCTAACGTCCTATCGAATTTGGGTGGCTCCGCAAGTCTTCTCTCGCAGTGGGCGGCAGGTACTCGGAGAAGTGGTACGGGAAGCGTAGTTTCGCTATGCGACGTGCAGCTGGGTGTAGCTAGGTGAAAAGCAAAGACGAAGCTGGGCGGAGGGAAGGTCCCAGGACGACGGCCGACTCCGGCGGTGCAAATAAATTATGACCAGGTCAACTCACGGTTTTATTCCGCTCGATGACTTAATAGCTCCGTTTATTACTCCGTTATCGTCTGTCCGCGTCCTTCCTTCAGGGTAGGTTAACTACAGCATTCGGTTGATCAGCCACTTTTTCACCACCTTTTATTTTTCAAGTTTATCCATTCGAGACATTTTTTAGACTGAAGCTTTTGCTTGCCGTCACGGCTATCTGCGTTCCATTATATAAATTTGAAAATTTCGTTTTGCGGAGGCGAACGATATGCCAAAAAGTTTTACTATCGAGATAAAAAAGTTTACTTATATTTTATACAAATGAGATGGATATGAATGATGATCAAATTTTGGATAGGTTAAACTTAGGTGCCTATGTAAAAAAGGATAGATAGTAGGATATATTACTTGCTTTCCGTTAGTAATGTGAAATTTTCATCATTAGGTACTCCATGTATCAAAGTTCGCTCTGTTTCATTTGAGTTCGTTCTTTTTCATTTGAGATTTGCTTTTTTTTAATTTATTTATATCTATCGCTCGTATCTAATTCATTGTATCGAGCGTCCAAACGTTTGCTAATAGTAAGAAAAACTCCTCGGAATGGTTTTGCCTAATAAGTATCAGTATTTTGTGTTAAGATGAGATATATATGTAGAAGGATTGTTCGTCCTTTTCTTTTAATGAAAGTGATATCTTCTTCGGAAGTCATTATACCTAATCAGATATATTAATTACTTATAAAATAACCCTTCATTCTACAATCCACAGAAGAAAACTGTACATTTCAATGACATAACCAGGAAAAATCTTAGAATATAAATAACTATTCACCATGACGTGTGACGTTGTCAGTATGAAAAAACAAAGTTAATAAGTAGTTTGTAACCCATAATACAAGTGGCACTGCTAGGTGAACTTAGATGGACCATAGAATGAACACCCAGTTATCTTAAGGTGGACCAAGGGAAGAAAAAAATGCCCCTGGTGCAGCCAAGTAAACTATTCAGGTGGACCACGGGCAGGGAGCGTATCAATTAGCTAAAACTAATTAGAGCGACAAAAGAAGTAATAAATTGGTATCAATTTCTCACCTCTGCATAACATCCGGTGCCTTCACACTGAAAATAAAAAGAAGTAAAATGAATTTGCATCAGTACCTAATACCTAATTATTCGAACAATTTTACTACATACCTAATACCTACATTCAACACCTACATCCTTACATAACTAGGTAATCGTTGTAATTGTAAATTGATTCACTCACATTCGATATTGTAAAACGTGAGTGACATACGTCACAATATGACGTCTCTAATACTTGACACTGGCAGAATGCACAACGTGCGAAGCCAAATCATAAGAAAAAAAATAAGGTCTCTCTCTAGTTTGTTGCGTCACCTGTAATTTACAGGATGATTTATTTCGAGACTGTAGCGTCAGGGCATGATTAAGTCTCAGATTCACTTTTAAGCTATTTTTATGAGTGCCAGGAAATTTTTTCAAGTTCGAAAAAATTATAAAGGAAGCACTAAAGTAGGTACTGTTTAAAAAAGCGCGTTCCAAAAGGGTGAGGTCTCAAAATCAATCAGTCTTTATATAGTAATTAAAACTTATACAACATAATAATAATACAATATGTATGGTTATAAACGTAGTCTATAAAGTGCTGATCGTCCCTCAATATCCGTCCCTTTGACCAGTAGCTGTTTATATTACTACTATGTCGAGAATAAATAAAAATTGAATAAATACCTGTGATTCGCAGGCGTCTTTTGTGCACTAAATACAGAAGATAATAATTCTTATAAGTACATCTTATACGAGCATCATATGAGCTCCTTTATGAGTCTTCTTTATTATCTTTCGATTCCAGTATTTTGGCCGTTTAGGTAGGTAAATAATAATACGCTTTTAAAAAAATAATTACATCCGACTTCAGCTTCGTATAGCAGAGTTCATATTTTCTAGTAATTTTGATTTAAAAACCAAACTACTGATCCGACTTCGACAAAATTTATATGGGACCACCTCTGATTACCTACCAAACAAAAATTGTATGTAACAAAAAAACCTCATTATTTGAAGTCGGTTGAAAACACTTACTACATTACTACACTACTTACATTTGAGTGGCAATTTAATCCTTGGCACTATAATAAATATTGAATATTTAATATTTAAAGCCGTCACACACAATGAAGATGCTATAGGCAATATTTAATGTTATCTTAGAACATATATCAATATCGCTATTCATACATAATTGCAAGAGAACAAATGACAAGATAATAATATTATTTTAAAATTGTATGGCGAGCGATACTTTCAGCGCATTGCTGCGCATATACCTCCTCTTTCTTTCGCGAATCTTCTCTGTTCAGCGCCAATCTTGTACAGGCTCTACAATACCGTGCTACGACAAAATTATTGAAATCGTATTTTTTTTGTAGAAACGTGAAATTCAACCTGGAAGAAACTTGATACTTGTTCTTGTTGGAAAGAAGCTTTCGTTAGTATGGGACCTTAAATCCTGGCTTTCACCACTACCATAGCTCTGGAGCTTTCGTTTCTAGAGCGATTAGAAGAAATTACTTTGAATTATGATGATTGATATCAAATTAGATTCTTAATTTTTGCTATGTTTTGTTTGGGTGTCTGTTATTTCAAGTCAGCTATCGTATATCCGATTGTGATGTTAAATCAGCATTATAATTATGGTCAAATGTGGAGCTTTCTGAAAAATCGGCTTCGTATTCAATGTTAGTAATTACAATTTCAGAATTAGAGCATGCAGGTCCTTTACAGTTATCGCAAGCGTCGGAACATTTTTTATCGCAGATTTTCGACACCGCATTGCGGCCACAGTTTGTCGTGCATCGACAAAATAGCAGTTTCATGACGTTTTCTGGTGCTGGTTTATTTTTTCTTGTAATAGGTGTTATTTGGTCCCTTATCTCCCAACCGTAATCTATTGGATTTAAAATATTTAGATTTAAATATTTATTTTTGTTTCCCAAACAAAATTTCTTTTTCTTTCTGGCATCGGCTATGACATGAGCAGAAGTGACTGGGTGTGTTGGTCAGGTAAGAGTTAAGGTCCAGTGACCTCATATCCCTGAAGTGTTATTCTTGTAATACTACAGCTTTGTTACTCTAAGCCTTTTTTTTCTCCCCTGTTTCTGCAAACTGTGAGGCTGGCTTGATGACATGTGATTCCAGTCTCGCATTGTATTTTTTACTGTAGTACTGTATTTCGTCTTTATCCATAAGCAAAGGCATGTCTAGATTTTCGTGTATCTCTGTTGTTTTAGCATACCAAGGTGCAGCAGTGATATTACGGAATACATTATTTAGGAATAAACATTTCTAAAATAATGAGAAAAAGGTAAAAATTTGAAAATAAACAAGCGATAGGAAAATAATGAGAAAAAGGTGCGCCTCGCTGTTAAGGCCGGGTATTTCACGTTTCAAGCACATTTTTTAATGAGTTCAATAATTAGTCTAAAGCTGTATCAGTTAGGGTCACATTTAGCGGAGCAAAAATATGGCGGTTACGCAGATTCGTGCGTGTCAAACTTCGATTTTTGAAGATTTTCTCAGATTACTTGAAAAGTATAGAATTTAATAACTTTTGAATCTCAGCATGCTCTCCAAAATACTATTAACTTATAATACATATTTTTTTAATGTGTCTATGTGCTGTAATTAGGACATAAAACTGAAAATGGTTTAAAAATAGACACTGCTTCGGTATTTTTTTCTATCGAGCGAGAGTTACCAATCATGTTTCTAAATTCACAATTGTCTAAATAATATGTTCATCTATGATATTACACTAACTCCGTATTTTTTTTCAAATTAGAAGTATGCGAACTTATGTATCAAAAGTTGCAAAAACCTAAATAAGCCCGTCTTAAGCCGTGTGCGTGGCAGCCCGAACGGTATCCTAAGCGTGTTGTCCGAGCGGTGGGACTCGCCGATGTTAAGGAGGTGGATGCAGCTGCACGCCAGCGGTCCCTCAGCATATAAGACATTAATTTTTTATAAAAAAAATAATATTTTGTTTTTTTTTAACTGTCCTTAATTATAATTTATTTATTAACACTAATGAATAAAAACTACCTTAACAAACTTAAAAAAAAACTATTAATCAAAAAATAACGGTGTCCATGTGGTAGGGTCCCAAGAACGCTGGCTACATTCCCGCGTTGAATTGCTAAATAAATTCTCTGCGCGAGAATGAGCCAGCTCTCTTCTCACCAGTGGCGTCGACTAAGCGTGGAGATATATATTAAAAAATAAATTAAGTTCCAGGACCCTATGTACCAAACGTTTCGACGCCAAGCGGCAAGAAAATGTATTCGCTAAAAAAAGAAGAATACTTGCGCCGCTTGCCGTCCTCTGCAGCCTTTTGTACTGACCCGCTGAGACAAGAAAGGGCTAACGTATCGACGCATGTTGCGCCCCATACGAGAGCCCTTTTCCGCTCCCAAGGGATCAAAGTTACACCATCAGGGGGCTTGCCATCATCCCAGGCAATCCCTACAGGTTCTAAAATAGCCGGGATGTTAATAGTGGCAAGCGACCGCTTGGTGATGTCATTTATGGAGCCGTGACGGGAAAAACGACCAGCACTCCATTGGCAGGATAGTCCATGAAGTCAAGTTCTGACGCCACACGGCCACGTATGGGCTTCGACAATGGTAGCTCCTAATCGGAGATCGGTAGCAATGCGGAAGCTGCCATTATCTAAAAGTTTCCCGAGGTTAGCAGAAGGAAGGGCGTGGAGCCACTGTCCAGACTCGTGCTCCGAGACAGCAAAAAGCCTTGCGAGATGTTGCTCACTGAAAGAATTTGAACCAAATTTTGATGTATTCTCTGTACCAAAGGAACATCCCAGAGTTTTTGACTTTTGGGTTCCTTAGGAATGTCTCCATTGGGACAGATAATTTTCCAAGCGTCAATTGCATCTGCTGCACAGTGTATACCAACCGACGTTGTTTTCAGAATTAAACCACACAGACCGCATACACTATGCACAGACGAAAGAAAAGTCGGAAGAGCTACACTGGACATTTTTCTAACTCCAACAGTATCAGATCGAATAGGTAATGAAGCGTGGGTCCACGCTTGGGTGGTTTTGATTTTTTAACAGCAGGTTCAGTTTTGGGACGAAGTAAAACAAAGCCTTCAGTGGAGTATTATCCTTAAATCTCGTGTTTTGTGCGTCTGTTATAGAAAGATAATGCACAGGAAATAAAAAAAAATTAAAAGGATTCACTTTAGGAGGCTAGGGGCACCGTTATTCGAGGACAGTGTTGGACCTCTTTTAGAAAAGAAAACCAAAATACTTTCGCAAAAAATTTTAATAAAAGATTGGCTTTTTTAAATTCTCATATCGGGTAAAGGGTATAGAGTGCGTGGGTCTCATAATCTGGTCAGTTAAGGGTTTCTTCTAATCGCTCTAAAATAAATAAAATAAAAAAAAAATTATTAATAGATTGGCTTTTTTAAATTCTCATATCGGGTAAAGGGTATAGAGTGCGTGGGTCTCATAATCTGGTCAGTTAAGGGTTTCTTCTAATCGCTCTAAAATAGAAACCGCCAGGGCCAGAGAAGTGAAAACCAGGAATTAAGGTCCCATAATGAAGCCTAATAAAAAAAATCAGGACTGTAGGATTTTCCTGGAAATCCTAAACTAACGAAATTTCCTTAACTAGGACATTAATGGGAGCTCTGAATGATTTGCTAGCCCCGTATATGTGGGATAGCGAAGATTCGATTTTGTTCTGCGGTGCCATCGCGGCGTTTCGTGTTGCAATGTTTTTCTTATAATCACGTTATTGAAGGAACTCTCACATTATTTACATACAACACAAAACTTAAATTAAAAGCGGTTTTAAAAGTTTTTTAACTACATTTTGGAGATTAAACACTGGTAGGAAGGAAAGAAAGAAAGGAAAGCGCTCGAGTGAAATTTTTGCAAATGTAGTTGAATAGCTTTAGATAATATTTAGTACAAAATACATTAATAGGTAAGTACATACTTTTGCTGCTGATTGGATTCCTTCAGACTGGAACAGGAAATTCTAAATTGTACTAATCTCTATCAAAAAACTGAACTTAAATTTTGCGTTCGTCAACTTTTTATTCAACAATAAAAGTATATTAAGCAGGATAAAGAAAATGAACAGTATTTTATGCAATTTCAAATATATATTTAGCTGACCTTTTAGTGCAAATTAACAATTTCATGACATTTTTGAACACGTTACAAGTACTACAAGTGGAATCAAAATTAAAATAAAGGCATGTCACATTTTGGCCAAGTTCATACAAGGAGATATGGGAAATTTGTACCTCTGGGCCTACTACGAATGGGTAATATCTAACGCCTTTACGAGCTAATTTTTTATGAAATTTGTTATTAGATATTCTATTTCTGCCGTCCCGCCACTTAGCAAAGCAATTTTCAGGTTGTGATGCGAAAAGAAAATAATATTTTGCATACTTTATTTTCGTTGAATAGTAAACAATATAATAGGTGGAAAAACAGTAATAATAGTTTTTAATACTATGAGTAGGGCTACCGGCCCTAGTTATACAGAATGTTCCAAAAGTCAAAGACAAGCCAGCAACGGCTGATAGTCAAAGTCATAAAGTTATCAGAAAAGTTATGTATCTATTTTTAAAATTACAGGCATTAAAAAAAACGAGTAAAATCAGTAATTTTCAGAAGCATTATTCAGGATTACGGAATAAAACTATAATAATTTAAAATAAAAGTAAAGATTTGCATTAACGAGGGTTAAATTAAAATACCATTAACGGGTTAGATTTTCTCAATTTTTTTAAGGGGATTGTCTGATAGTTGTTGTAATAGTTTGTTAAATTAGATAAATCTTGGACATACTCAATGAAATTTTGATTTGTAAGTTTGGTGTTATCAAAAATTAGTAATTGATTTGAAAATAAAAATTGTGTTTCTTACATAAGCTAAACAAGATGTTGCTTGACACTGAAAAAATACCTCAATATTATTTTAATGTGAAATGTTATTTATCAACCGGACTCGCTTATAGATATTATACTCACCGTGGCTGTGCTGCCTCGTCCGTGACTCTGTTATAACGTAATATGTTAGTCCAGTTAAACACTTTTTTTTTATTCGCTTAGCATTGATATAATTTTGAATATTTTTGTATGAAGTGATTCCACACTTATGGTATTTCTATGTTTTTAAAGCTTAAACAGAAGAAAAATTATGACCTCCGGCAGGACTCGATCCTGCATACGAGCAGTCGCTATGGGTTTCCGTCCCAACTGCTTTGCCAATTAAGCTACAGAAGTCTAATAAACCATAAGTTGATATAATATAAACCATCTTCGACCAAAAATATACTAAGATTATTATGACTACTTATATACGTATGTTGGTAATATAGTAAGTTCGTATAGGCTGAGTGGCCAGCCCTAGTGTCAGAGTTAATGTGCTGCCCGAAGGCCTCTGAAATGATGACGGTTGCTGTTATAGAAACTAGAACAAACAACCGGGATCAACAATTTAACGTGTCATGCGACCCACGGTAGCGCTCAAAAGTTGGTAATGTAAAGTATAAATGATTATGTTATTCGTACCTTAGCCATGCAAACATTTCTGGCACCGTCACACTAAAATATACCAATATTTTAAAAGGTTACGCAGATCGGTAGAACTAAGCCAAAAGGAGGTCATAGTATTCATCATTGTGAATAACTATGGGGCTAACCCTCAAACCGCGAAGCAGCTGTCCCACACATTTCATCGAAAATGACCTTTTTCTATGGAACAGCTGGTTTGTACGATTTCAGGTTTGGCCCCATAGTAAAAGTTATTTACTTGATTACAATAACCTCCTTTCGTAACCCCATTTGTTAATTCTCATAAAAACATGTTCGATATTTCAAAACATTACTATCTCTTTAATGTATATATAATATGTTTTACTAATTGATATACATAATACTACGTAAGTTTTATTGTCATTTTATCAATATGTTATATCAAATCTAATATCGGCAAAATTAACGTATATTACTTACAAGTGATTTGCAAAAAGCTCCATAACACTAAAATATTTTAGAGAAAATAATAGAATAATAATAAAATTCATAATAAAAAAATATAATGATCATTATGTACACGTTAGCCTTATTCCGCGCATAAATCATCATCAGATAACTACCTACTCGTTTATAATACGTCGTAATGATTTTTCCTTCGGGATAACTGGTTATGTTGATTAATTAGAAGGAAGTTATTTCCTTCGCAGAGATTATCTCTCATTATTCATACGGTTTGGTATGAGCTGTTTCCCATCGCCTCAATGGAGTTTTGACGGGAACGCGGAAAATTCATGTCGCTGCATTGTATAACATTTTTTAAACTAGTGTTTTTTGCGTTCCGAATTACTTGTGGGCTAGTGCCTAAAATGTGGTGAATCATTTGTCTTGTCTTTTCCAATAGGTACTCCATAAACCTGGAGCTGGGTATGTCCTTAAACTGCAACCAGACCCACCGGACGACGGACAGTGTCATTTTGGTTAACGGTGGTGAGCATTCTGCGATCCCTATGGCGCCTGCCAAGTTTGGGGATTATGGCAACACCCCTCTATTGGGAGGCCTTCGTCCAGCAGTGGACGTCTTATGGCTGACGACGACTCCATAAAAGTTTCTATAGTCGCAACCTTATTAGTTACTAGGGTATGATTTGGATTAGACTGAATTTTGTGTGACTGACTGTGATTTTATAACTTAATTAACAAGATACTATCAAAACTTGAAATGTTGCTTATACCCTTGACACATTCAGAATGTACAAAGTGCGATACCAAAAATTAAGAGAAAATCAATGATCATGGATCAGCGTTTAATCTATATTACCCATAGATAAATTTTATGTCATTACTATTTTTTGTTTTTCGACAGCTTACCTACAAACATAGGGTTAGATAGTATGGGAACAGAGATTGTACCTACCTCTGAAATGGATAAGTCGCCGAAACTCTGTTAAAAAGATAATCGATAAAGTAAACGTTGTGACCGAACAAAAAATATTATAAAAACAAATAATTTTGGCTGTCTATAGTTTGTTATTGGCAGATTTTACGAAAAGTTAGTACAATTTTATGTTGCATGCAAAATGAACCGTTTGCGATTACACAAAAACAGGTTCTTATTTTTCGTACTAAAATAAAAGTATCAGTAACTAAAAATAAAATTACATACGTTAGCTGTTGCGTTGAATCCTAAAGCCTAAAAAGTTGTGCATAACAATAGTATTTTTAAGTGTACAATAATAAGTTTATTTTTATAATTTACTAAAATATTACTTACTAATGTTGATAGAATACTTAGGATTCGTAATTTATTGTTTTGCTCACCACAGTAACTGCCATGTCACCCGAGCACTGTTAAAAGACGATACTTTGAAAACATCACGCACGGTATACCGGCTTTAATATATCCTATCCATTATCAAAAATATAAAAATACGCGCGTTTTGTCTTACACATGATGTTGCACGCATGGACCTGGGTAACTCCTAAAACTGCAGAACCACGGATAGGCAACAGCTTCCTCTCGCTTAACGGTGGTGAGCAGTCGATTCCCAAGCCGCCAGCCAAGCGTGGAGATTATGCCAACCCCTCTCTATTAAGGGGACCTTGGTCCAGCAGTGGATGTCTTCTGGCTGACGATGATGTTGCATGCAACTGCTAGTTGCTGGGCAGTTGGAAATAGGCAACACTCGAAGGATGATGGGGCGATATATTCCACCACACTGCCCCATCGCGGGTTGACGGAACAAACGCCATCAAATTAATCTTCCACACAGAAGCAGGTTCCCTCTCGACAATCTTTTCTTTCTTCACTGAAAAGCTATGATTCTGACCATGACTTTAAATCCATACGTTAATTTCTAAGCGCTCATTGGTATGCCCGGGATCATAAGATCATAACCGAATCCCTCACGATTGTTAAGCGCCTTCCATCCCGGTGCACTTAAATAATTTTAACAATATTTATGAATGGTTTTATTATCTATTGTACAGAACTGGCACATCCGATATGTCTTCAATATGTCTCAGGTTGAGTGCTTGATATCGCCACCGAAGCCTGCCTGTGGCTCCTTCACGTAATAGCTGATCCTCCGTACATGCACACCGTTCCGCTGGTTGGACGTCCAGTGTCCAAGTCGCCTCCGTGATCTGCATCACTGTAGCAGATTATTCTTTTTCCAGAATTTCCTTTATAAACAATACCTTTAATGACAGTTCTTTTAAAAAAAAAACGAAAGATCCGTTTTTGTTGGTCTCTAAATGTCGCGAGACAACACCGACAGAATATGATATGTCAGGTCTCGATCCCACCATTAAATAAGCTTAAGCTCCAACAGCTTGTCTATATGGGAAATTATTTTCAGTTTCTTCTTGTAACGAAACGGTTAAATAAAATAAACATCCCGTCACAATTATCAAGTACAAGTATAAAAGTTCCTAACTAATTTCTTTAATAACACACGTCGATTCAAAGTATCCCATTAAACGTAGCGTAGTGAAGTGCAGTGAAGCGCAAAGCAGGGTGATGCAGCGTAGTATAGTATCAGCGTGCGGCTGGTCCAATCAGCTAGATATAGTGGTCTAGGCGTTTTCCCGTCGATAATCGGAATGATTTTCCTCGAGGGAGGATTGGACAGTTATAGTTGGGAGGATGTTAGAGTCTGGTCATGTCATGTTCTACGAGGGCGACACTGAAAATTTCGGGAATCAAGGAAGTGACACAACATTACTATTTAAAAATATATTTATTGCTTTTCGAAGTATTCTCCGCGAAATTTGACACATTTTTCCATACGATGGAACCAATCATTGAAGCAACCATTCCATTCGGAAGTTGGGGTCTCCAAAATGGCCGTTTTGTAGGCGTCCACAGCTTCTTCAGGTGATGAAAATCTCTGTCCACGCAATTTATTCTTTATTTTAGGGAAAGTATAGAAATCATTAGGGCTTAGGTCGGGGCTGTACGGCGGATGGTCCAATAGTTCTATGTTTTCTTGCTCTAAAAACTCTTTTGTTCTGTGCGCGGTGTGAGAACTCGCATTGTCGTGATGGAGGATGATGCGGCGGTTGCAGTTCTCTTTACGGAGTTCAGAAACGACCTGTGGCAAACAAATGCTAGCATACCATTCTGCATTAACCGTTCTTTGTCCCTCAAGAGGAATAGTCGTAACATGGCCGGTTTTGGAGACAAACGTGGCCACCATTTCTTTTGCAACACTCCGTGAACGGAACAATTTTTGTTGGCTTTAACTCATTTTCGAACACCCAAACTCGTGACTGGTTTTTTGTTTCGGGTTCGTACGCGTATATCCAGGATTCGTCACCTGATACGATGTTGTATACAGCATTTGAGGATCCTGCGTGGAATCTTTCGATAGTTCTGACGCACCAAGTAACGCGAGCCGCTTTTTGCTCTTCACAGAGCGAATGCGGTATCCATCGGGAAAACAACTTTTTTACACCTAATTTTTCATGCAAGATTATTTGTATTTGACTCATGCCAATGTCTAAAGTTGCCTGAATTTCGCGGTATGTCACATGTCGATCTTCCTCGATCAGCTTACGCACAGCATCAACGTTTTCTTGGGTGACTGCAGTTTTTGGACGACCTTGACGGGGATCATCACTGAGCTTGACACGTCCACGTTGAAATTCAGCAAACCAGCGATAAATTGTGGTTTTGGATGGGGCTTTATCACCAAATGCAGAAATCATCCGGTCAACACACTGTTTTTGTGTTAAACCACTTCGAAAGTCATAATAAATCATCGCTCTTGAATTTTCTCGAGTCAATTCCATTTTCTCAACGACTAAACAAGTTTGACAAAACCTTGTGACAAGACCGAGAATATTTTTTTAAATAAATAAATGGTATTCGATTTTTAAAACCAAGGAGTTTTCAATTAAAAAGATTTTAATATGACAGAAACAGTGGAAATATTCCATTCCCGATACTTTTAGTGTAGCCCTCGTATACTGGTGAACGAGTAACTCACGGTTTCATCTTCAAAATTTATGGCTTTTAGAATTATGGTAACAGCTCCTTTTCAATATATGGATATTAAGTTTATCCCGGTAATATTATGTTCCTCAGCCACAATTTTTTTAAATATACTTCTCTAGACTTTTTCCTCCTCACTCTCAATTATTTTTCAGCCTCTATTTTTTTTATAACTTTTCACTTTAAACTTTTCCTATTCTTTCTTTAGAGATCACTGTCAGACTCCGTCCTCTCACTCGGCTGACAGTTCTTTTCAATCCATTAAAAAAAAATTATTTGACTAGAGGACTTCCGAAGGCGAAGGCAAAAAAGTTTTGATTGAGATAAAAAAAGTTCACATATTTTTATAAAAAAGATGAATATGAATGATAATGATGAAAAAAACACTACAGTATGCAGCTTAATGTATTTTTATTGACCCATCTTCTCTTCTCTCTTTCTCAAGTCCCAAGAAGTAATTGGCCTGCTTTGATTTTATTTTGAATCTGCTCGCCAATTCTTTCAATAACATTTCTGCAGTCTGTGATAGGTTCGTTGCAAGCGGTCCATAATCTACATATAGAGCAAGAATAAGTAGCCCTTTTCTTGGCCCTCTAGTGAAGAGGCATGGATCTGCTTCACTGCTCTTAAAACCTTAAGCAGAAACTCTTTTATATGACCATTCCAGCAGCGAGAAGCCTGTTTCAAATCATAAAAACTCTTTTTTAAATGAAAAAAAAAAATGTAAAAAAATTAACTTAAACTTCCATTTAGGAAAGCTATTAAAACATCAACTGGGTCAATGTCAAATTATCTCTTGCAGCAATGCTAAGAACGGTTTGGTTGGTACTTATTTTAGCTACTGGACTAAGTGTTTCATAGAAATTTACACCTTGCTTTTGTGAGTAGCTTTTCACAAATAATCTAGCTTTGAAACGTTTTTCTGTGCCATCTGTGTTTTTCTTTAGTTTATAAATCTATTTGCACGGGATCTGACAGCCATCTAGTCATTATATTCATATGAACATCTTTTGGGAAACTGGTCGATGTTGAAGGTTTTGGTGGTCTTCCATCCGCTAACCACTTTTCACACTGCTTTACTCTGCGTCCAACCTGTCCGCAATAAAAACATTTATCTTCTTTCTGGCTTTTCTTTGCAAGAACTGGTCAATGTGTAGTCAAAACTTCTATGCTTTCTAGATTATTTTTCTTCAATGTTCTCTCGTAAGAACATAGCTGACTGGTCAAGTTCACAATCGCTCTCAGATTTCACCATTTATAGCCAGCTTGATTTGAAGGTAAAGTATTATTCTGGAAGCGTATCCAGTATCTTGCATGTCAGGAAAATTTCTGGCAGCTTGTGTTTTGTTTCAGATTTCTACCAACTCCTTTAACAGCTCAAACAAAATGTTTTAAATGGCTGATAAGTTACTACCAATATACGTACGTACGTACGTATTACTATATCGTTTTCTGGTTGCCTTTTATACTCATAAACTTCAAGCATAGGTCGTAAGCTCTATCTTCTGACACGCCTTCGTATAATCGATGTAGCTCCAGCCATACTTTCTTAGCTGTCGTAAACCTTATAACCATCTGTAGCACTTCTTCTGATAGATTTGTCGTTATCACCAAAAGTGCAGACGGCTACCTGGCGTTTACCGTCTCCTTTTTCTTCTAGCACTGTCTCCTTCAACTGCGTCCAGCACACAGTGACCTCAAAAAGCAATACGTAGTTTATATTTCCACGTTGACCTTTTGTTGTCTGTGAGGAGACCGACTCTCAACTTAGTCGTGTCGAACAATTACATAGAATTTATTTCAATTACTGTTTTTGCAAGTTTTCAGATACAGCTATTATTAGATTGAAACCAGCTCTGCTACCATGATAAGATTGGGCTAAAACTATTTAATACAACCGTGTTTTAGGAAATACGTAAAATTATAATAGTTTCTAACAGTTAGTGAAAAAACAGAGTGACAAATTTACAATATTAGTAGGATAGGAAGTTTTACATTGTTTTAAGTTTTTTTTTTCTAGGAATAGCCTGACTAGTGGCTGCACAAGTAAAAAATCTGTGGTGCCGGAAGACTCAGTATATTCCAGACTAGACATGCTACACATTCGGCTAGTCTCTGACTCGCGTAGTCTTGCGACCAGGCGAAATGAGATTTCTGTTTCCGATAAAAAACTAGCGTTTGGTTGTTTTGTGGGTTTGCTCAGGTGGATGTCTTTTATGTGCCTTTACTACTTTCCGAATTCACAATTTTGGAATCAACGTTTTAAGATATCGACAAAATGGACATTCAATATTATGGGTTTCAACATTTTGATAAATCCAACACCATGAGATACAAAATTTAAGTAATTCGACTTTCCAGTCCTGAAGAAAACTTTGACCATTTTCAACTCCAGACAGTTGGAATCCCAAGATGATGAATTTTATAAGTAAGTAAGTTCGTATAGGGTGAGTGGCCAGCCCTAGTGGACGAGTTAAATGTGCCTTCTGGCGGCACATTTTATAAGTAGTAACATGTTTTAATTCTTACGTATGTGTAACAATCATTGCCTTGACACTGGAATGCAAATGTGAAAAAATACAAATGATTATTAATGTAACTGTAAATATAAGTTTACAAGATTTAGGTTTAAAAAATCCTTGTTTATTATCGAGAGTTAATCGCGCACTAATAATTTAATTTAAATTTTATACTTTTTTATAGTATTAGTTTTTTGACAAAATATTCCAAAAAGATATGTCTAACCCTGAATTTGAAATGATGGTAAAAAATAGTATTATAAAAAGGGAAACAAAATAAAAACAATTCTAACAATTATTTCTTTGCACAATAAGAAATAATGGTATTTAGTATGTTACACTGCACTTATAAAGACATAATTCCCGTTTTTGTTGTTTCTGTTTCTTTTGTGACATTATGTACTTATTGTAAAACGGGGCTGGCATATATTATATACGCATAGCCACTAAAGCCCTAAATTTTAAAATATTTGAAATAAATGCACTTACGTACCTTTGCTGTACAATTATTGAACTGAAATTTAGAAATCACACCTATACATATTTTTATTCTAATCAGTATACCAGCTGTTAGTTTGAACACCGTTATCCTTCTAAGATATCATTGTACTCATAATTATGTACAACTTTTACTATAGCGCCAACCGTGAAATAGCGAAAAGAAATCAGTTGTTCCATACAATTTTTTTATTGAACTTGAACAAAATGTATGGAGTAGCAGGTTTTTTTGTTGCTATTTCAGGGTTGGCCCCATAGTAAGAGTTTTTCATAATGATGAGTAAATGAAATCCTAGAAGGATAACGTGTTCAAACTAACAGCCGGTATTATAATCTTTAGCGAAATGGTTAGCATTGTTAGATTAATGATGTGTTCCGGCGACCTCACTTAAGAGCCAGTCCCCATTCCTAGAAGGGTGTTTTACCATCTTCGACAGCACCGTCCCTTAACATTGAGTTATGGTAAAACATCTAGCCTGTCAACAATCTAATAAATGCTATTGTCTTAAAATGCAGATCAGGAATACTTACATAAGGGTGGGCCAGCTTATCATCCGATTTGACTAAAGTCTGCAAGAAATATTTATGTAGTTACATCACCTGAAACTGTATCAATAAATGTACCTACCTGTTAGAATTAAATAAATAAAAATTAGGGGGACATTTATTACACACAGCGCCATCTAGCCCCGTTCTAAGCAAAGCTTGTATTATGGAAACCAGATAGCTGATAGAATACTTATATACATTTTTTTTTCGTAAATACATACTTATAATACATACTACACCCAGACACAGAACAAAAATCGATGTACGTCACAAACATTGAAGTCTGAACTGTCTGAAACTCTGAAGGCAGACATGCTACCAACTGAGCTATCAGGCTGTCATTGTGGATATAGTAACAATTTTTGTTCATCATCAGCCCGGAGACGTCCACTGCTGCACGAAGGCTTCCTTAGACCGCCACACTGTACGACAACCTGCCATTTGTATCCCGGTTTGCAACCGGTTGCCCGCGACTTTTACAATGTCGTCGGTCCACCTAGTGGGGGGCCTTCCTACGCTGCGACTTCCGGTTCGCGGTCGCCACTCAAGAACCTTTCTTCCCCATCGATTATCAGTTCTTCGTGCGATGTGGCCAGCCCATTGCTACTTCAACTTGCAAACACTGCGAGCTATGTCGGGACTTTGGTTCTTTAGCGAATATCCTCGTTCCGGATTTTATCGCGCAAAGTAACTCCGAGCATAGCTCTCTCCATTGCCCGTTGTGTGACTCTGAGTTTCACCAAAAGGCCAGCAGTTAAAGACCACGTTTCAGTTCCATATGTCATAACTGGCAACATACACTGGTTGAAGACTTTTTTCTTCAGACACTGCGGGATTTTGGACGAGAAGATATTACGCAATTTCCCGAACGCCTGATTTTTGTTGGTTTCATATTATTGGCTTCTTTGGTTCGCTCACTTAGAAAATTACGGGTTGGGATCGCGCCGTAAAGAGGGCTTATTTGTGATTGCCGGAGGGCCGAAAGCTCTTTGAACGTCTCAAGTAATAATGGAAAGATAAATTGCCCAAAGAACTCGGAGGTGATGCCTGGCACGGACTTTCCCAATACAGAGAATCATGGCGCCCTTTGCAATAAGTCTATACGTGTACCACAACGCTCCTTATTATAGTCTTTGAATTTAATCAACGAAAAATATTTTTTGGGCCGTGACTTACAGAGAGACATGGTGAGTGCCTAGTTTCATAATGAACCTAAAACTGAGCGAATGCAAATTTGGCAAAGGCCGCCACTTTGTTATACTAGTTAAGTTTATTTAATTATTTCTTTGTAAATCTTGGTGTGATCAATCAACCGACTTGTTCCGACTCGAGCCAGAGCTCATTATTTTTATTTATTTTATTTTATTATATTCGGAAAACGTACAGTGTTATTTAAGCTATAGTTATAACAAGTATTATTACTAGACACCATTTACGTGTTTTCGCATTTAGAATTATGGGACAGATTACTGCCCCCCTCTATCTTGCTCGACCATCCCTAGGAATGTTATAGAATCACTGAATATAGTTGTGAAAAGTCGCAAGTAAAATACCAAGAATAACGTAAAAAGGCTCAAAAAAAATATGTTTCCAAGCAAGTATTCATTCACAAAACTGGGCAAAACTTAAAATCCCATTTTTAGGTACAGAAAGTACTTAGTTTAGATTAATACAATATTTTTTATACAGTTATAATAATACTCTCAGCTACTTCACCGATTGCGATATTCTCTGTATATTTTTTATACAATAAGTGACGAGACGAGCAAGACTTTCACCTGATGGTAAGCGTCACGCCTGCCACTAACAGTAGCAGTGCCAGAACTGTGAACTTGCGAACACAATCCTGCGCCGCACTGCATTGCGCTCGTCACCCTGAGATGTTAAATCTCTTCATACCCAGTAATTTCCCTGGTAACATTGCCCTTTAAACCGGAACACAGTAATGCTTGCACACTACTGCTTGGCGCTTGAATGACTGGCAAAGGTGTGGTACTTCCCCAAGCGGACTCTGCAGTAGAGTCCTACCACTATAACGATATTCCGTCATTTTATATTTTCAAAAGTACGGAAACGCGCGAGAGGAGATCTGCTCTTTGCATACTGTGACGATCAACCTTGGGAAAGATTAGCACGTAGAGTATATTAGATTAGTACGTGTACGTGTATTTGTGATTATTATGCTGAGATAACAAGGTTAACAAATTAGACATCGTATTTAATCATTTCAGCACTTATATTATCAGCATTATTAATTATACTTACCAAAATGACATATGTTAGAACAAAAAAATATATTCGTGATGGCACAGACATCGGAGCGACAGAACAGTACAAGTTATCAGTCCTCGAAATTCAATTAAGAAATTCGTAACGATGATTAAAATTCAATGGAAAATTTCAAATTCGATTACGATTCTATCATGTTACCTACTCACTATACCTACTTTATATGTGGATGATTAAGTGGCACTAGCGACATGTTTGGGGTCCCGTAGCAATCTAGGAATAGTAGGAACCTGTAGTGGTAGGACTCTACTGCAGAGTCCGCCTGGGGAAGTACCACATCATTGCCAGTTATTCAATCGCCAAGCTGTAGTGTGCAAGCATTAATGTGTTCCGGTTTAAAGGGCAATGTTACCAGGGAAATTACTGGGTATGAAGAGATTTAACATCTAATATCTCAGGGTGACGAGCGCAATGCAGTGCGGCGCAGGATTGTGTTCGCAAGTTCACAGTTCTGGCACTGCTACTGTTAGTGGCAGGCGTGACGCTTACCATCAGGTGAAAGTCTTGCTCGTCTCGCCACTTGCAGGAATTTAAAAAAAAAAACCTTATAATAGTGTACCATGTCCGTCTGCCTTGTCGTCTATACATATTTCACGGTATTTTTAATCAGGGATCGTAAGGTGGCATAAAAAAATACGAGTTGTAGTTCGGTACACGTCTAGAGCTAGATAAAAATTTTATCCTGTTTTTTGAGTTATAGTTTCTTGATAATTATAGAACTGGGATGAAATAAAATGTTTTTTGTAATTACACCAAGGAAATATATTGTAAAGTCATGTCCCATTTTTGATCAAACAAATTTATAGTAAAGCAAAGTCAGGTTTAAAATAACTAATTTAGTTTTCTTCACGTTCACTCCTGAAGGCATTTTAGAGCATAAATTGAAGAAAGGACGTATGACCTCGCCCTATGATGGTGCATAGCTACGGAACCCTACTGCAAGCATGTTGTGACACGCACTTGACTATTAATTTTAGTAGTTTTTGCCTACTTATGCTTTATTTTTCAAGTCCAAGAATCTTTTAGATTTATTTGATTACTTGCTTGACTAGATTCTTTGGAATAATATCTTTCTACATAGTTGTTTTTAGTCGTCGTTACCTAATTATTTCCCTTTCAAGTTCCGTTTTTATTTGACTTAAATACAGAGATCGAGCATAAATGAAAAAAGGATTTTCTTGCATTAATCTATAATTACGTAATAATAATATCTGATCAAGTACTATGTGATTAAAAATATTTGTCAGGACATTATATTCAACTGACAAAAAATCTAACAATAAGATATAGTTCTAATTGTGTTGTTAAATCAAGAATTTAATAACAATATTATCTCAAATATGATTTGATATACAAGTGACGTGTGACCTATGTTCATTGGTGACGTTAGTCAGGTTATTGGTCGATAAGAAATAATAGCTAATAACTATTACATTAAGTACTGTTTCAGTATAACCTTCTAAGATAAGTAATATTTACAGTACAGGTATATTAATTTGTAGATAGTCGTCTCCATCTTTGTTTACTGCCATCGTTTTATTTACAATTATTTCAAATCGAATCCTCTTATGTACAGCGAATTCTGTGGTTACTAACGTATCATCATTACCTAGCAACTAATTGATCCCGCTTACGTTACACAGCTCTTTTCCACCAGTCAACACCATTTTTAGGTATAATAGTTTATCAACACACTACGCAAGAGGTAGAGACTACGAACATTACAAGTTCCAAGAAACAGCGGCCGCAATACATTTCGTCCGCTACAAGAGGAAATTTTTATAGAACATTTACGCGTAACGAAGCGAATGATCTACGGCCACTTGTTTCTAATTACGGAACCCATTCGTCGTCCCCACATGAGATGGTATCATACTATAGTGCCTTGGAGATGCTGTGTGTCGGGCGTCGGCGTAACCGGCGGCAGCGTCGGGCCCATCGAGGTGGTCGGTAAAGCCGCAGCCATGTCCTCGTAACCGGTCAGCGGCATGCTACTCCTCGTATATCGATCCATGGGGTGCTCTTCTGGCGGAGTCACTTCGAGCCCAATCTTGCTGTTCAAAGCGATCTTTATAGCATTCGCATCCTGTTGTTGCTGTTGCTGCTGATGATGCAACAGCGAGTTGAAATGTGATATGCCAATCTCTTCCAAACTACTTTTCCTGCGTCTGGGTACCGCACCGCAAAGTCCTTGACGTAGAGAGTTGGATCTGCGCAGTAATATATCGTCGACCACTCGTAGCGAGTTGGAGCGTCCCCTGAAGTCTGACACAATAGTGGGGCTATCGGGTAGTGATAGAGAATTTGCTTTGGTGGTGGAAAGCGGCGGGGCTCGTGTTTGTGCGTACGATGCGTTGACAGTGGAGCCACGCCGACTGGCTGCTTGTGTTTGTTGTGCTTGGATAAGAGCTTGAGAGCAAAAACTGATGTTAGACTTGCGGCGGCTATTGTGTCTCTCGAATGTTTTCTGAGCGGAGAATGGCGAAGGCCTCACCAAATATCTGAAACGAAAATAATTAAAAATAAGCCCTGACAGATCCTACTGTGGAAACCAGTACCAGTGTGGAAATATAACTATAAACTATATCTTAGAACTATAGAACTTCTTCTTCTGCTTTTTTCTTAGATTCTTTAGAACCTATATCTTATTGTGTGTGCGGTAAAGAAATATACAGCTGTGGGCAAGCGTCACCACCTACTATCGCAACGATGTCGCTATAGTTCAGCAAAATATAGGGGTGAACTTGATTTTCATTAAAAGATTTAAAAGACCACAGCGCAGGATAGGTGTAGCAAGATAGCTGTGTTGAAAACTGGAAGGGAAGTTATTGCCCTGTAACGGCACGATCAGTGTGAAAATTGAGTTAAGAACCGTGTGTGAAGAACAGGAGCACAGGGCAATAAGAGACAAAGGTCGACAATACAATACAATACAATATATCTTTATTGCACACCTGAAATATAGGACAACTTACAAATAATCAGGGTAGGTACATTATTTGATTATTTGATTATTTTTTGGACAATGTAAGTAGATTTGATATAATTAAGTTGTGTGGTATGTATACCTTATGCCTCTCTATCATACGTTTAAAATATAGCTGTGCCCGACGTGCCGACTGAGTTCGACAGGCGCTCCACAATTGTAACCATTTTTTTCTTTTTTACCACCTAATAAAGATACATTGTGGAATGCTTCAATAAAATTAATATGAATATGAAGTTTAACTTACATAATGTCCCCTTCTTGCAAGTTAAGGTCGCAGCTAGGATTGATGATAACGTAAGACAAACTGTTCCTTTTCTCGCTAACGTCGTCGTAATCGATGCCAGTCAAGTTTAGAGATTCCATTCTTGACCGAACGAGGTTAGCTATTTCGGCGCGTTCTATTTGTTGGGCATGGTTATCTCTGGCTTCGTCGGCTAAACTGGTAGAGTACTGTAAAAAATAAGACAAAACTATTGTTGAGTCGTGGAATGTGAAATTAATTTTGAAATCCAGCAAAATATTAACTTCGGTAATAATAATGGTACTCATAGCGGCCTTACTTAAAATCGCCGCATAAAGTTAAATGACGTTATTACTGTGCACTTTATTTTTATTGCGCATTTATATGGCATTTGTAATTTAATGCAGTGTTTTAACTAAGACCGTATTATACTCATTTTTGTTACCTACTAGGTGCGGTACAAAAGATTCTGACTAGATATCTCTATACGCCTAAAATAAATTATATGTAACCTTTATTTATTCTGCAAAATCTGGTAAAATACTTAGATTTCTGTTATCGGTAGTTTTGATCCGTAATTCTGAACGGTTTGTCTTTCCTCATGCGGCGTTGCACCAGTAAAAAAAGGCTCTATACAAATGAGGCATGTTGACTACCTTGAGCTGACTATGAAGATGCTCGATAATGCCATTTGATGCAGGATGGTAAGCGTCTAGAAATCAAGAGACTCAAGGCTCAAGACTCGTGCCTTGCTGGTTGCAGCTAGCTTGTAACTGGCCGATCAGTGGGAATATCATGTCGGGCATCCAAATCTGGGTCTATTTCCAGAGACAATACCCAGGTACAGAGTTAGTAGTGCATGTCTCTACAATCAATATATTACAGCGGGATCGTCCCAAGCCATTGATTATCTGTCATTATGGTTAGGTAATATTTGTAATCAAAAAGTTTTAATTTTTGCATGTTTAGCTGTAAACAGCCGTGCTCTGTCGCCCCTTTTTTGGCAGAAGCGATTGTAGAGCAAAAATGTAGCTTTAATTCCTATTACAATTAGGTTAACAATATTGTTTCTACTTTTTAAAGGCCTTTTTAATTTTTGAAAGCAGGTACTTATTTATTTCGTTGTAAATTTAAGTTACAACTTTTTGTTATTCTCAGAGCCGAGGAATCAAAACTGCCAAAAAGTTAGGCACGGAGTGGCGATATTCTGATAGCATACTTAGAATGATGCAGTGACGATTTTGTGACTTCCTATTGCTCTAGATAGCATTAAACTACCAACAATATATATATAAATATTATAAAAATGTGCAGGATAAATGTGATATGAATATGACGTATACTTTTTTAGTTCAAACATATAGTAAATATTCCGGGTCGATAACTTCCAGATCTTATTTTCGACTCTTCTGTCTTATGGTACCTACTATAATGTATCAGATTTGCAGCATTTCCAACATTGCACAATTAATCCACTCAAAAAATGTGATAATGCATGATCGTTTGGTTTGAAAGGTATATGATAACGGTCTGTCGCTACTGTTGGAAACATAAGTGGCTTGTTTACCTTTGTTTACTTATTTTGATTGTGAACACGGTTAGACAATGCACAAGGGTGGCTGTTAACACTTCTAATAATACTACTAAAAGCTAAAGTAAATTCAAAGAGGTAGCTAAGCTACTTTTGGCAAACCTACAGCACTACTATGTTCTTACTAAACTACTCGTATTCTAAAAATGAAGGTTGCATATCATTTGCTAATGGTCTAGATGAAACGTAAGTATTATACCTACTTACAGGAATACTATTATGGCACTCTAAATATCGTAAAGACACTTGACGACCTACATGTATTTATATACGTATGCATGTAGCCTTTGCAAGTACTCTTAGGTACCTATTCTATTCCTGTATAAATGTTTTAATATTATCGAGACTGGAATAGTAGATTACACACCTAGGCAGCAAAAGTAAACAATGGCTCAGATCTCATGTATATTGTGTGGCAATATACATAAGTAACCACTTTCATCCCGTAGGCATGTAAAAGGTTTTTTCATTGCACCTTTAACTTGTTAACGTCTAACGGTTATTAAATATCGATATAAGTATGGTATCTGTAGTTAATAGTATGCATATCCCCCATTGAAATGACGTCAATAATTTGATAATTTAACGAAAATATCGAAATAGGGCTCTTACGCGCTCAAAGTGACATCAAAGGTACTTATATCAGACTGCCTAGCACGCGCCGAGGACAAATTATTGGTCTTTCCCCGTGCGGGAACGTGATAAAGATAGCATATGGATACGTCTGTCTTATTTTCGCGGTGCAAAAAGAGTGCAAAGATTTTTATCACGTCTCGCGTGCTAGGCGGGCAGGTATAGATAAATATAGTAGCAATGAAAATACTCGTAAGTACGAATATAATGACAATATATTAGATATAAATTGCTTGGGAATTATTGGGGTTCGGAGCGCAAGAGCGCAGTGGTTCTGCGCAGCCGAGGTCCGGACGCGGCCTGGACGAGCGAAGTGGCGCGGGCGCGGAGTTGATGGCAGTTTGAGCGAGTGACGAGATGGCGAGCCTCTCGATAGCAGTTTGAACGAGTGGCGGGACTGGCGGGCCCTCCTTACCGCCGGGGTGCGGTCTCCGTAGCAGCCGCTCAGGCAGCCGGTGCGGCGCCGGCCGCCGCCCCCGCGCCCATCGCCGTTCGCTCCCTCCTCCTGCTGCAACTGTTCTATCAGGCTTTTCCAATTCTTTGTATACATCCACACCAACAGTACAACTCCGGCGAACATAACTCACAAAATAATCCAAGCAACCATTTTTCCTTTAGCTAGATACCGATTCTATTTTTTTGCGAAGAGTAATCAAGGTGCGGTAGATATTGACTAGATACCTAGTAAAGTTAATTCGAGCACACAAAAATCTTGTCTGAATAAAATGATTATCATGCATAAGCGTAAGCGATTGCCAAGTCTAGTGCTCTCGTTACTCTATTTCAAGGGAACTGTATTATGATTTCGACTATTTTCTAAATGTTATAATTCTGGGCTAATATGAACAATCAGCTCATGTGATTTATCCTTTGCCATGCGGGGGTGATTTTGACTACTAGTGTGTTTATGTCACTCACATTGTTATTATCTATTATCGGGTATGAACACCGAGTAACGGACATGATAATCAGGTCAGTCGTGTTCATGTTACTCGACGATGCCCTTGTAATTGGGTTTGATAGTGTTGTCTTCTCTATTTGGTATCATGCAAAATACACATTACAATAACAACACAGAGGCGGGATTGCGATCATCGTGTCTTAAATATTAATAAGGGTTATTGTTGGTTTATAAATCATCTGTTCATTCAGCCGTATATTTAGTTAGTTTATTCTCTTAATTTATCAGTGTAAGTAAAAGCAAAACGTATCTTTCTTGGCTGTAGCGGTTTGCGTTAGTATCAAAGCACGTGAGACATGTTCTAAGAAGACAATCAAGTTTCGCGTGAATTATTATAAAAGAAAGTATAATGCTAACTAGTTACAAACGACTCCACAGGTGTAAGGCTCATGTAATGTTAAAACCGTGGACTAAAGTAATTATACCCGAAATACAGTCCCGAGATATGGACTAACTTCAAATTACAAGCGGGATTTTATAAAAAATACAATAGAGTATATACTGAAAAGTGTTTCATAATGTTGCTGCTATAGCGTTCAGGCGCAGTAAATATGGTAACATATTTGCAATAAAGGACTGTATTTAAGGAGAGAAAATATAGAGTAGGAGTTGACCGACTCACCGAAGCACGCGATGGTCGCATTCTCGCGAGGCGTGACCAAAACCATTTTGTCGGAGTCCGCGGCGACATACTCACGTGGTGAGATGCGTCCGCCATGCTCGTGTCTTGTGTCCGATATATCCCGATCGGGATTTCACAGGTAGTGGAACACAACTTTTGGTACAGTCGACCATACGTACGTATCCACATATCTTCCTTAGTTATTTTCATCTGTGAGATTTTTAATATCAATTAATTATTAAGATAACAGTTAATTCGCAAATTAACGCTTTGACTGCCGCATTATAAATGTATCGCCGTACCCCGTTCGCCAAGCCACTAAAGACAGACCGATAAAATTTTATAAGCATACGTTTAGCGTACAGTAACCATACGTTTTTGTGTACCACGTTTAACGTCGGCGTCATTGGCGTACAGGATTCGTTATGCCTTGTAAAGTATAAACTGTGGCAGCCAATGGAAAAAACAAATAATAATAGGTACATTCGCTATTGGGTGTGGATGAAATGACAATGAATGATCATGTAGCGCAAGATAACACAATTACAACGGTTTGTAACGCAATAAATCGATTTCGAAACAAATTTATTTACGCATCAGCAAATACAAACTTGCTGGACTTACAGAGGTGAGGAATCCCGATCCAGGAGCTTGGTCTACCCCCAATAGTAATCGCACAAAAGTTATTACATAGTCTTTAACGAATGCTTGATAAAGTAACGTGTCGAGCATAGAAGCTGAAAATACTGAGCCGGCGGCAAAAGGCAATCTGAACATGTACGATATGTGTGAGCCGCGTTCTTTTTCTCGCTGGAAAAACAAAAATGTCAAGTTAACATATATTGGCGAATTAAGAGAAATACATCGATACGGTCACTAAAGCATTATGCCTTACCTTTTCCATCTTTGACAAATGTAGGGCGTATTTATCATTAGCCCGGAACTGCATGAACCTCATATTAGAAGACTGAGATAGTTCCGTGATCGATTTTATAGACGGAAAAAATCTGAAATTGGAAATTGGGTTAAACAATGCTAATAAGTTAAATATATTCGATTGAAATTACAGCGTTACTAATTTCGCATTTTCACATATTCGGCCTTAGTTAAACACGCCGCTTAAAATTAAATGATTTAATTGACATTAAAATGAATGCACTTAATTTTTGTATTGGGGTTTTTTAATGACTTTTTAAGTGAGGCTCATTGTATTTATAAACACAGCATTCGCAACTTAGCAGTCATGAAATTAATATAGTAAGAATTTCGCTAATGCTAAGATAAGTAGTGTAAAAGAAGAATTACTTGAACATTGTTTGCACTGCAACTATGGTATTGCAGTCGGCTAGACTGTCTTCCTCAGCAGAATTAGATAACTCCTTGTTTACGACAACCACGTTTTCAGCCAACGTGATGCCTGCACGCAGTAAATCGTCTAAACTGTAACATAAATAATAGAATAATCATTTTCCACAAGCGTATGCTACACGCTGCATTGAATAATTATGATATTATTTAGTTTACCAGTCAATGGATCCGAGCATCCAGTATACCAGAGGAAAGTACGATATAGCGTCTAGGAACGCAATGTCTGGCCGTCTCTCTAACAATAGGATGATAGGGTTGAGGGAGGTCTTCGACCTAAAGTGTGCTCGCAATGGTATTATAAAGTTGTAGATTCCATTAGATGCGTAGTCAGCAGCGAGGATGATTGTTTTATTCTGCCACTGATATTCTTTAGCGTTTCTGTAGGCACAGTGCTCGCAAACTTGCGCTAGCTGCAAGCAGCAAAGAGACTTCTTCTCTTTGAGCAGAAAGCATAGCGTGGGACTCACTCCGATGAATGGCGATACAGGCGGAAATCCCTTAACAATCCTGAAACACCTTATTTTATTATACTTATTGTTGTTTATATTGGCTGGCGATACATTTATACGTCATCATCCTTATTTGCCTTCATACCTCAAGTTGTTGTTACACTTCGTAGATACAGATAGGAGTTTGTGATAAAAAATATTAACCATTAAAATGATTCATCATTGTATTAGGAGAAATGGTGTCGTATAAATGTACATAGAAAAAATATCTTGACATCAGTTGTACTCAAAAAAAGACTGTTAGAAATTTGAAATGGCTGAAGCAAAGCTTATCCAGAAATATTATTAGTAAAAAATATGAATAAGAACGTCAAAAACACAAAGTTAAAAAGTTGTGGAAGTACTTACAATTTTTATCATTTTCATCGAGTTACATCTAAAAGTCTAAAATAATCGACGACATACAGTGGCCCTAGTAAATGAATAAATTTAGATGTGCTGGGTACCTATATCTAGCATTCAACTATGGACAAAACATTACATTCTATAAACGTAAATATACATTTAATAAATCATTCTCAGCTGAGTCTTAAAACCTTGTCAAGACATGGCTACTCTTTTGTTGTATGAAACCAAAACTGTGATCATCTATTTTGGTCATATTACAACGGAACGCTACGTTTTCTTTGGATATAACATCACGTACAGTTTTATAGGATTTTATATCATGTAAAACAATCATGTGATCACTGTATATTTTACTCTAGTATTCGTTACCTTGTTATACTAATTTCATATTAAGTATTTAGTTTGTTCATTTGCGTAACTTTCATACTAATAATGTACATTTTCAAATGAACGTTTTTCTATTTAAAGCTGATCACGTTTGGTTATAAAAATGTAACTTCCGTTACCGTGTGGTTTAAGAGTTTAAGATTTTTCTTTTCATTTTGTTTTTAAATCGATCAGCTTTTATGAGAGATAGGTATGTTTTTTAACAGTGTCAAAATGAAGAAAATTCGTATGTTGCGACAATATGAATCTAAAACTTGTCAAACCCCACATTATTCACGTGTCACGTGTGATCCGTGTCACTTGTGAACCGCCATGGAACCTGATTATTGCTAAGTATGATGGAACTGGTTCTAGAGTGTCGAATGGCAAGAGTGAAGCTCACCTTGTGAAATCATTTCGCCAGGCGCTGTGTGGGGCCTCACTGCCGGCCAGAGACGAGAAGCTGCTGGTGGTGACGTCATCGCTGGAGCAGGGACACGGGCCGTGCAGTTGGGATTTACGATCAGGGGTTGTACAAATACACAATGCATACAGTTGCATATAAAAAAAATATATAAATATTCTCTTTACTGTGTCTGATTTGTTTTGTGTGTAAGTAAATAAGTGAATTAGTACGGAGATTATTGTTGCCCGGTAGTGTTTTTTTGTTGTTAGTAAGAAATTTATGGTGTGTTAAATTTCATGTATTGAATAAAAGTTTAAACATTAGATTTTATTTTTCAGTATAATGTAATAAGCAATGCATTTCTATTAATTATTAAGGCGTAAGACAATAGAAATGGCAAAGATAATAATGAATGTTATATGCCAATCACGCGTATCAAAAAACAAGCCAACTTTCTTTAAAGCAAAATACTTGTTTACCAAAGCTTTTACGAATCTATTGCCGACAAAAAGTAATTATGAAGAGATGCCAATGGAATAGTAAAGGCCAACAAAATAGAACTATAAAATGTACATTATATATGTACTTAGTGAAATTTTTTGTTAATTTTCAACAATACATGTTTGAAAACCATCACTAAAGCCGTTTGTGGTAGCCGCCACTTTTACATTGGGCTCACTCAAAAATGATTTCACAGTGTTTGTATGTTGTCTGGAGGATACAATTGAAACATAATAATAAAACATACACTTACATGTAACAATGGAGCAGCATTGTGCAGCATCTAATCATGCACTTTCGTGATCCAGCAGCTATCTAAAGCTAAATGGAAACTAAAAAAGAAAACAATTTTTAACAAATAGGCGTGGTTTACAACAACCCATTCTCTAATGCATGAGGATTGTAGAGGCTATGTGAAGTTTAATTTATATTTACAAAACGGCACTGGATTAACTTTGTTATTCTTATTCAAAGTTCTGTACTTGACAGTACAACTGTCAAGGTAGCAGTCTTTAGAAGAGTATACTAAGCGTATTTTCTCAAGAGACGACACACGACAACGTAAATTACGGTGACGATACCGAGTACCTTACAATTATATATAGACATATAGATTATATATAGACCGTTTTCTCACACAACGTGATCTATAGACGTATTACATAAATACGTTGCATAGGTTCACACAAATGTTATTTAACTTCTGCGCAATACAAAAATTATTGCACAGTACTAACTAACTTGACTTAACTTTAAGCGTCATTTTAAAGTAAGGCCGTCAAAGTGTAGCAGAGCTAGCTTGGAACATAGTTGTCGTCATGGCTATCCAGATTGGGCTATTGATGACCTTAAACGAAAATGCATAGAAAATAAATAGTAATGTAAAAGTAGTTTTGAATGTTAGAATCAGTAAAATGTAGTAGGTAATAATATAAAATAACACAAGTACAATGGACACAGATAACATCAAATAGACTTACATATCCAAAGCAAATACACTTTGTAATAAAACTCAGACTTATTAAGATGTAAATAATTACTATATTATTACCCCCGTAACGATAATAATAAATAATAAAAAAATAAAATGCGTGCGTTTACAGTATATATGCAAATGAAACTAGTTTTTGTAGTTCTCTTACGCGATTTTCTCAGACGGAGACCTCCAGGGTACATCGTCCTCTAGTTCGTCTTCGCTCTCGTCTGGCTCTGGCTCTCCATCTGGGTTATCTGGTAGAACGTTTAGGCTAACCATATCAGGAACTGGTAGAATTGACGGTCGTCGGCTCCCTTCAATTATAAAACGATAACATTACGAGTCCAAAGCTTAAAATATTAGAAATTCTCAATAAAGTATGTCGGGTCGGGTATCGCATGTCATTTTCATGTATTTTTATGTAAAATGTGCAAAGTCCACTTTTTCGAAAGTTTGTTTTAGGCTATGGAGTGACGAGAAGAGTGAGACACGTTCGCCTGGTGGTAAACATCACGCCTGCCCGTAACAGTAGCAGTGCCAGATTTGAGAACTTGCGAACAAAATCCTTCGCTACACTGAATTACGCTCGTCACCCTGAAGCATTCGATGTCAAACCTTACTAGTAACTTTTGGACTTAGAAAATTACTACTTTGTCACTAATTACCTCGTCTATGGGCTGTGACGTCTGGGCTGAGAAAATTGCAGTTGTCTGGTTTCGGTAGAAGCAGATGACTGTCGGTTGCACTATCTGTTCCCGGAGAATCTTTTAGATAAGTTCTAGAATCAGTCGATGTGCCTTCTCCTATTTTTGCTGTATACATAAAAAAAAATGCTACAAATTTGTTAAGTTACCGACTAATAACGTATAGTCTAACTTTTATTACTTGATTTGTTATTGACTGATTAGAATTGTATATAATTTTATTATTTAAAGACAGAGGTCGTTGTTGGTAATGCCAGTGGTTATGTCGAATCAATGTGTAAATGCTGTGGATCATGTCATGATCAGAGGTCAGATTATAATGATACATATGAGAAAAAAACAATAAAGTAAATTCCATCATTGCTTAGCACCACCCATGCAATTTGTTTTTTTTCTAAACCAAGCTTTTTGCGCTGTTTATATTGGTTATCATTTGATGCAAATTCTTGTCATTACGATCTAACCTCTGGTAATGATAAAATAATAAAAATTTTGAAATCAAATGCAATCTACATTTTCAAACCACGAAAATTTTAACAGCCAATTGAAATCTAAAACAGTAATATATGTGTAGATACACGTTACTTTGACATACAACACTCATTGTTTGGGAATGAAACCAGGCGCCTTATTCACGATCAGAAAAGTTAATAGATAGTTAGATGTAGGTACAAGTTGATTATTTGAATATTTACTACGTAGCAATAAAACGAAGAATGTGTTTAACTTATTTTTTTTAGTTCATAAAAAATAAGGCGCGTGGTTATTGGTATTGTAAAAATAAATTTGAATTTGCGTTGCGGAAATTTACAATAAACTGAACATGCTCCTGTTTGTTTTAATGTACGAGGGGCGTTCAATAAAAAGTGAGAATGAGTATGTTGCCGGTAACTTTTATGAAATGTTATTGAATTTTTCGATATAGTCGCCTTTTAGCGTAATACACTTGGAATATCTTTTTTCTAAGCTTTAATTTCCTATCTTAAAAAACTCCTGTGCGACTACTGCTTTATCATTTTCGAACCTCTGTCCTCTTAGAGACTCCTTCAACCTCAGAAATAGATATAAATCACTAGGGGCAAGGTCGGGTGAATATGGAACATGCTCAAGTATTTCGAAGCCAGCATCACGAATTGTAGCCATAGCAACGGCGGACTTGTGAGCCGGGGCATTATCTTGATGGAACAAAACAATTTTTGCTAGTTTGCCTCGCCGTTTCTCGCGTATTTCGTTACGCAATTTTTTAATTTGTTCTGCGTACAAAAAGCCCGTTACAATAGCTCCATAGAGATATTCTATCATGACCACTCTTTACTATCCCAGAAAAGAGAGCCCATGATCCGGCGGAAAGACTCGCCTTAAATATCTTAGGAGTTGGAGATGATGGTCTTTTCCAAGTCATAGATTGTAATTTTGTTTCAGGATCGTAATGGTGAAGCTATGTTTCATCCATTGTTATGAATCGAGGCAAAAAACGATCAGGATCTTGTTCTAACATTTCTAACGAAGCTCGAGAAATGTTCAGCCTGGTTTGTTTTTGTGCATCGGTAATCATTCTGGGGACCCAGCGCGCGGATACTTTTTTCATTCCCAAGCGTTCGTGTAAAATACTATGCACATGCAATCGAAATCTTTATTTCATCGCCTATAAAACGCACCGTGAAACGACGATCTGCTAAAATAATGGTCTCGACTTTTTTACCATTTCTTCGGTCACTCGGCGGTTATAGGCGGCCCGGGTGAGGATCATCTTTAGTGGATGTTCTTCTCCGTTTAAATTCGGCACACCAACGAGCAACTGTAGAATAAGGTGGTGCATCGTGCATGTCTTGATTAGTTCGTTCTATAGTGAAAATGTTCATGCACAGATACTTAATAACCGCACGCAATTCAATTTTTTCCATTTTCGACAACACCCTACGACAGAATGCAATCAAAAGCCTTCAATTTTTTTCAAACAAATGATATTCAAATTAATTCCTTTTTTTAAATCTTATCAATATTCCAGCTTTACCAGCTTTTTTCGGTTCCAAAGAGTTTCTACCACATTCTCTCTTTATAATGAACGCCCTATGTATGCCTGTGCCATTATTTGAAGTAAATTCATGTAAACTTAACAAGGGTACACAAAGGTAGTAACCGTAAATCTTACTTCGTCCGACGCTATTGTTAATGGCAATCGAGTATTTTTTGTACTCTGGCTACTTTTAACCATCAAAAAATGTGGGAGTAGGTACGCGCCCTTCATCCACATTCGTAACTTAAAAATTCATAACTACATAAAAAGTATTTTTTTCGTTGTTTCATCAAATATAAAACAAGCCTCTTTTTCCGTTTTCGTAATTACGAATCCTTCTAATTTCATAACCCTGCCCCGCTACAATAAAGACTTTTATTTACTGTCCACTTGCTAGTAACTATACAAAAAAAAAACAAAATAATATTGGTATGTAATGCGAATGAAGAATCCACACAATCCTGCTGCTTGCTTGTTTGTTTGTGTGCTTTCATCCACATTCATAACTAGAAATTTATAACCAGTATAAGTACCAGTCAGTTTAGTACCATCGAACTGATTCCGATAATGGAGGCAGAAGGTAGCTAGTGGAAATTATCAATGTCTAGGTACGTACTAGCCCATTGAGTTTGGGCTTTTTTTATATAAGAAAACCATAACTAGGCAATACTTAAAAAAATACTTAGAGATTAGGTACTCGTATATTATATATAATTTAATATTTAATAGAACGTTCTGTAACAATTGAAACTAATAAAACAACAACTGACTTTGGCTGGGCAAATTCAGTATGACGAAGCATCGCTTAGAACGGCTCCATCGATTTTAAAAAAAGTAGTCAAATTCTTTAGTAAATCATACCCGTGCTTAGCCGCTATAATAATATTCAGCATTTTTTTTTCAAGAAACTTGAAATATCCGATCCACGGTAGCGCTCAGATATGAAGGATCAATCTCAGTAGATACAGGAGCTAGATCCACGATGGATCTATTGACATTTTATTTTCTCATTGGATCTGTTTTCAAAGATGTGATACAAAATGTATCTGATGTGATTTTTTTGTTCCCGATAGATCCATTTTTATAGCGTTAAAAACGTTTTTCCCATTAGATACAGTTTTGAAAGCTTTTTGGGTCTAATGAGAACTTACACGTAAACTTACTGGACCTTACGACAGTATTACAATATAGTAAGGAAACGCCTTTGTTGTTGGATGACAACGCCGCCCGCGTAGGGTAATCATTATTAATTAATACTAATATGTGTAAGGGTTGGCACAAAATCTCACCAATGTCAATAATGTGAATGTTGAGGGGGTGTATGAAAGTGTGTGTACTTTTTAGCCTGGGAATCACGGGTGAAATTGCAAGGCACAGTCTAGTCGAAAATAAAAATAAATATGATTATTATATTAATCATTTATTTACACGCATGTACTTAACTGGTGATAGAGAGGCTGGTGCTATTTTTGTAGTGGACATGTTTATGATACCTATAACCACTATTTAACAACACGGTTCCACGGCTACTTTTTATGAATTTAAACATTTTGTCTAAATTACTACTGAATGTGCAACAGTGTATTTTCTATGTTGTGCAATATGCTAACATTTAACAACACGGTTCCACGTCCACCTTTTATGAATTTAAACATTTTGTCTAAATTACTACTGAATGTGCAACAGTGTATTTTCTATGTTGTGCAATATGCTAACATTTAACAACACGGTTCCACGTCCACCTTTTATGAATTTAAACATTTTGTCTAAATTACTACTGAAATTATTGACTGAATGTTCAACAGTGTATTTTCTATGTTGTGCAATATGCTAACATTTAACAACACGGTTCCACGTCCACCTTTTATGAATTTAAACATTTTGTCTAAATTACTACTGAAATTATTGACTGAATGTTCAACAGTGTATTTTCTATGTTGTGCAATATGCTAACATTTAACAACACGGTTCCACGTCCACTTTTTATGAATTTAAACATTTTGCCTAAATTACTGAAATTATGTACCGATACAGTCAGCATTAAATAGTTTGCTACTGTCAGTGTCAAGGGATCAGCATAATTATAAATAAACAGTTACCTAACAAAAATTATGAAAATTGAAAAAAGAACCTGTTTTACTAGTTATGAACACAGAAAAAGTAATATTTTTCATATCTGGTTATGAAAAATTGTGAAGACGGAAAAATTAATCTTATTTTTAATAACAAGTTATGAAACAGCGAACATTTTTTTTCGTAGTTATGAATTTTTATTTACGAATGGGGATGAAGATAGTACGAGAATATTTGTTTGATTTTGGACATTTCTTTCATGATTATTGTCATTCGATTTAGATTTTCCTTAGGCGTCGGTTATAGTTCAATTATTAGATATTAATTAAAATCTTTTTTTTCTGTCTTTTTTATTAGTTTCAGAAATTTGAATGAAATTATTTATTTCGAACCCTGTTTAATTTCTTCGCATCAAATGTCAACCGGCGACCGTGACATTGCATTAGTATACCTTGTGTTTTATTACGTCCGGTACCTATGTTAGGCCTGAACATCTTTTATTACTCGTATCACTAGTATTCAATACATCAGAAATGTTAATGGTCACACAAGGACCTAGGTTATTTATACATTCAGACCTGTCTATATATTTGTCTGAAAAATTCTGCTTAACTCCATTTTCTTGGGTTTTGGTCCATACTTTGTTTTTCAAATTCTTTTTTAGTAATAAATGTGTTCTTTGTATAAGTAAAACTAACTTGTTGAGTATGACAGAGTCAAGTGATAGTCCCAGGGTCTACTAAGATAAGGCATTTGTTTGTACGGGTATGTTTATTTGTTTCAAGATAACTTTCGCACCATTGCGTTGATCCGATCTTCCTGATTTTAATGTTTTCGATTTGTTAATGCAATAAAAAAGATGTAGTTGATTTCGTGAATAATCGGTAAGTATACGGCCTACTGGTTGGGCACAGATGTAAGAGCCGCGTGGTAATAATTTAGGGAGAGAAGTTACAAATTTTTTTAGGGTTCACTTACGCACTAGTTTTTACTGAATAGTTTTGATAATTTACAATTTACATACACGAAGCGCACTCAATTTTATGGGTAAAACCTTTCTGCTAAAAATAGAAAACATCTGATTATAAGAAAGACTTTTGCATTTAAATAAATAAATGTGTTATGGATGATCGTTCATTATTTACAAGTATACAGAATTACTTCAACTTCCGGCGGTTGTTTCGGTTATGGGTAAGCCACTTTCGCCTGTTTAAATGAGTAGTAGTAGTTTCTTAGTTTCTAATGAGCCGCTTGTACGATACATCTGCAGTTACAATTTGTATGGAAATCTCTGTAACTTAAACCACTGGTAACTTAAATTCTGGTAGAATTTCGTTGCCGATACGATACCAGGAATTCCATAGCGCCTTCGGCAACAAATACAAATGTAGGTATAGCGTCGAACACTTAAGTGGCGTGGTATTGTGACTCCTGTCTGGATTCTGGAAAGCGACCAAGAATAGATTTAGATAAATAGGTCAGCTACATTTATTCATCCCGGTTCATTGTTTTCTATCTAATACATAATGATATATGCTTCTCAAATGATGCTCTTCGACTTACTGACTCACTTCGACTTACTTTTGACTTCTTTTTTGACTGTTTGTCTTTTTTATTTTGGTAACGAATCTGTAACTAACAGACGAAATCGGACCGAACAGTCCTACGCAGGACCACTAGACTAGTGTCTGCTATTAAGACATACATATTTTTCGACGACGCTACAATGTAAAAATAGCATCAAATTTATAAATCTATGCACTCCATTTGTCATTAAACGGACGGCGCTATGAATATTTTTTTGGAGTCTTTCTTAATATCAAACGTATTATATTGTAGGACACAGTAAAAAAACGGAGTGTTTTTGCTCTATGTCTTAGTACCGCGTATTTGCATACAACCAACTAAAACAAAATTATTGAGTAACAAGACATTGAGCAATAAGCAAATTCAAACAAAAAGTAGACCGAACGCACGTTGGTTATAACTATAATAAATTGTATTGGAATTTATTGAATCGAGATCGGTCTATTTTTTGAGTAAATTAATCTGTGACACTCACAGCTAGCAACAGTAAAATTAGCGCATGATACGTTATTAGCTTGGAGAATGCGTGATGGCGATGCGTTTGGTGTGGAACTCGCGGGAGCTTGCAGAATCACTTGTGGGAGGTCGTACTGAACGACGTTACTACCGTCTGGTTTCCGCGCATCTCCGCTGCCCTCTTCGGCATCTCCTGTCTTTTTCTCGTTCGAGAGGAGGCTACAAGTGGTCTGATCTTTGGGGATCGTGCGCTTGGGTTCTGATTGCTTTTCAGATACGACAAATGCTGAGTTTTCCTCTTTTGTTATGCTCATGTAGTAACATGTGTCGCTAGCTTTCATTATATGTCTCGGCCCAGGATTCAAAAGAATTGTCTCTTCATAAAATTCTGGCAACTCCGACGGGCGCACACCGACTAATGCCACACCATACCTTAAAAATGTTTTCACTAACTATTAGTACCATTATGTCTTTTTACAAAAACAAAATTGTATTTTACGTACTTTCTATGCGAATGAAAGCTGGCGTATGTGAAAGATTTTCCTTCGTACTCTCCAAAAAATCTACTGTCACCTAAGACGATGTGGTATATTTCATTTCCAGAACATTTCCCATATAGCCGATGCCATTCCTCTGGTGACTGCTGGCCTTCTCTGGAAAAGGAATTCTTTTATCAGGCAGATCCTGCACACAAGCATCGGACCAACTGCCGATTTGAGATAGAGATTGAACTATGAATTGTGAACTGTTCTTACTGTCCTCGGCTGGTGTGTAAAAGCAGGGTCACGAGAGTGGATGCACCTGGGCAGGTGCAGTTGTTCGCCAACAGTGCGTATTTGAACTCGTCTTCGCACACCACGTATTCGGCGAATTTTACGTGCAGCTTGTTTTCTGGCCTAAAGATCTGCACGTATTGTGGAACCATTGGCGCAAAATCTTTTACCGCCCAGGACCTGAAATAAAAATCTTATTCGAATGTTGCATCTTTACATAACAACAATTGTTGTAATAAATCAGTAAAAGCCAAAATTGCTTTATTTTCCAGCTGTAGAGTCGTTAGAGCAGGTATTTACCGCAGTATAGTGTGTTCGTCGGCCGCTGTTTTGTCCGCGTAGTTCCTAGCTGCTAATATGAAGCATGCTTCGGCTTCACTCATACGTGCTCTGATCAGATCCGTATCTTTTAAACACGATCCCTGGATGTAGATGACGCGTTGAGCCCAGATTGGTACCTAAAAAAGTCGGCACGAAATATATAGCCCCAGTTAAATAAAAAAAATATGTTGTTTGATTACTTTCAATACAAAACTTGCAGAAAATATCAGATTTCGTATTTTTTTCTTTATTACAGTGTGTTTGAAATAAATTACGTCATAACCATTTTTCATAATGAATTTGGCGAAATAAATCTAGTATTGAAAACGATGTAAGGAGGGATTGTTTTAGGACGAGTTATTTAAGAAGAGTTCTAACGCTGGTTGGTACTGAACTAAAAATAAATAAAACCTTACAAGTAATATTCATGCAATTATGAAAATCTAAAAATAAATTCCTGCCCCCGTGTGACGGAGGTAGGTACATTCCTCAAAAATAACTTGTGTGTTTTAAATGTGCGGTCCAGCTAACTATGTACAGAGATACAAATAATATAAAGAGTAGAACACACATGCTTGACACTTTCCTTTATTTTGGATTGAGGTATAAAAACGAAAAAGAGTTGTTAATTTGTAGACAATGTAGATATCTAGAGAGTTTAATTTGTCGCGGATCTATCACTCAATCTTTCAAATGGTGATATAACTAACAAATATACGCTCCGGCCGCGAAGTTCGATCGCGTAGTTCGATCAATCTAAACACGAGGATTTTTAGGTCCTTATGGTTCGATTCAATAATCGAACACTGTGCAGAGTTTGTTATTTGATGCCCAAACGGTTCGATTAAGCGAACCACGAAAGTCTTAGGTCCTTACGGTTCGCTTGAATAATCGAGCAGTGTAGATTTAGTTATTTTATGTCCACACGGTTCGGTTAAGCGAACCACGAGGAATATAGAAATAAATTGACACTTTATATTAGTAATTAAATGCAGGTAAGGTTCGTCACGCGAAGTTAATTTTTTGTTCATGCTTTCAGAATAAATAAAAACCTATTACGTTCGGATTGGTCACCTGCTACGGCCGCCTATAATTTATACTTTACTCTACAATAGATTGCGGAAAAACAATCTCTACGGCGTCCATTGCCGCAGTTTCATAATCGGTCTGAAATTGTTGAGGATTAAATTCTGGAATTTGCGTTTTTAACGTACTAAAGAGAGCAACATAACTGTCCTCTTTTTTATGTGACATTAATGTACGCATAAAAAAGTGGTACCACGTTTAAGCTGTCTACCGAAGAGCCAGCGTCACCTTGCACGGTATACAATTGCACACATGTTCATAAGACGCCGGAACACCGCGGACACAAACTGTCGGCCCTGATCGGTCGTTACGACTTTCGGCATCCCAAAACGAGACACCCAACCAGCCACGAACGAATCCGCTACCCTTTCCGCTGTAATTGAAGACATATGCCACACTTCTGGCCACCTATTGAATCTGTCAACTGCAGTGAGGCAATAATTAAAATCTTTGGAACGTGGAAGTGGTCCAATGATGTCGTAACGGACGGACCTCAGCCGATTCAAAGGTAATTGTCAAAGTCAAAGTCAAAATTGTTTATTGCACATTATGCTGCTTATGTAGCTAACATTACTATCATAATGACCCAAATGAGGGTATGGCAATTTAGTGTGGAGCGGACCGATCTGTTTTTTGCGTGATTGCTTCATAAAGTTTTGTTGTTAAGAAAGTCTTGTATGGAATAATAGAATTTTTTATTAGCAAGGTTTTCGTTCCAAAAAAAATTATAGATGGCGTGGAGTCGTTTGAAATTGGTCTGTCAAACATGTCAATGACATTTTTTTAATTTTTTAAAGTAATTTAATGTATTTAATTAATTCTTTGACATTAATAAAAACTAAAAAACTAAAACTACCTAAAGAAAATATTAAATATCTATTATTAATCGAAAAAAATTACGACGTCCGTGTGGTAAGGTCCCAAGAACGCTAGCTACATTCCCGCGTTGAATTGCTAAAGAAATTCTCTGCGCGAGGAATGAGCCAGCTCTCTTGTCACCAGTGGCGTCGACCAAGCGTGGTGATATATATTTAATATTTTTTTTTGTTGCTGGGCCCCATGTGCGAAACGTTTCGACGCTAAGCGGCATTAAAATGTATTCGTTAGAAGAATACTTGCGCCGCTTGGCGTCCTCTGCAGCCTCCGCCTCGGCTCCGGCTCTTTGTGCTGACTCGCTGAGACGAGAAGGGGCTAACGTATCAACGCATGTTGCGTCCCATACGAGAGCCCTTCCAAGAGCAAGGTTTTTAATTTGTTTGCAAAACTATGTTCATTTTCATCACTCTTTAAGTCGTCAGATAATTACTTAAATATTTTAATAGCCATTGCATGAGCACCACTACTCTGCATTTCTAATCTTGATTTTTGTATAGTTAATTTATGTTTGAACCTGGTCTGAAATTCACCAAGCGGTGAAATGATATGGCGAGCCACCTTACTGCGCTGACAACGCAATAAAGATCGTGCCCAATCACGGCAGTTTGCGTTAACCTGAGGCCATACGTAACGCTCAGCTACCAAGCGAGCGGTTGCACGCGCTCCAGGCTGACTGAGGTTATGACATCTCTCGAATCAAACACGACGAAACGGTGGTGTCAGGTATGGACGTGGTTTCCCTGTTGAAGTATCACAAATCAGAGTGTCATTGATGCCAGGAATGAGGATGGGTTCGAGCTTTAAGGACGAATTCCCACGCATGGCAGCTAATTCCTCGTCTGATTCTTGAGACAAAGTGTAACGAAACGCTTATTGTAACTAAAATATAATGGACATGTCCGTTTTTGTCGCAATAAATAATAAAATAAAAAAATGCAATGCAAAGATCGTGGCGTATTTTAGCTACTTACTAATACAAATAGAACTCTTAGCTTAGAGGTTATGTACGTAAGTTGAAAGTGACTGCTCGTCACGAACCCAACGACATCCAAACGTGACCGAACTAAATGCCAAATACTGCACCGGCGCGTTTTGGTACAGCCCGGCTAGCACGCGAGCCGTGATATAAGTATATCCACTCTTTTTTCCCCGCGAAAACGTGTCTGACGTATCCATATTCTAGCTCTATCACGTTCCCGCGCGGGGAAAGACCAATTAGTCCTCAGCGCGTGCTATGGGGCTAGGTTTAGTTAGGAGAGGATAGGGGTTTAGTGGAAAGCTCATTAATATGACAACAACCAAAAAATATTTAAGGTGTAAATTTAATGAACTGATAGGTACCTACTATCGATATCAATCTAACTTGTATCAACAAACTTTTTTCATGAAAAATGCATTAAAGAACTTTTTTCCGCTCTGCCTGCACCATATTGTAGTAAAATGAAATATCATTCTGGGCGAAGTTGAAAAGCAGAAAGCCTTTTCGACTTCGTTAAGATCGATATCATAATATTAAGTGTGTGCTCAGTTTCTGCAATGTATGCTCTAGAATTATCCAGTTTGTATCTCTCTGCAGATTTCGTCAGCGTATTGTCCATATTCTTCACACACCACCAATAAATTCGTGATCTTCAGTGGGGGGTTCCTCGTAGGATTGTCCATCGCTATCTTTATTAATAAAATTGTTATTTTCTTCATGTGGCTCCATTTGATAGTTCCGAAACGATAAAATGTCTTTCTACTGAAAGATTAATACATTAGTTATAAGACTATGTAGTTTTGAGGAAAAGTTAAAAAGTGTTTTGTTGTTTGGAGTAAAAGTTATTAATAACTCACCAGTGAAAACATCATAACTAATTTGAAAAGAGTGTCTCGGTGATAAAAAAAGCAATCATGGACTCACCTTTTGTAATAATTCCTGGCCTCAAAATCATAATTAACGCCCACAAAAACAATACAACATGTGACCGTCTGGTTCGTTTGGTGGAGCCGTTGGAGTTGTTTTGGACAATAAACATCTGACCTCTACCTGACCTCGATCAACTGGGCACTTGCCACTCGTATAGTGTGATTGTGATAGGTTCAACATATTAACGAAAATTCTAGTTTCCGCTTAGCCCACCCTTTCCACTTTACCCTCTCTTACCCTACTATGCGGTCGGGCGGATGGTGGGAAATTATCCTTTTCGTTGATGGTAATATCGTAATTTTAACAGAAAATACACTGATATTAAAGTTGCCAACTCAATATCACGGATGCCTACATGGCATTCAAAAAAGTGCTAGACTGCTCTGAGCTTTCAAGAAATAGTTCTAAATAAAAATGTACTTTTACTGCCAAGTCCATCGCGTTTTGTTAAAATAACTAGAAAATGTACGGTATATTGACTAATGCTATTTAGCGCTAGGATTTTGTGCTAGGTGCTGCATATGAAACTTCAGGCTCAACAAACAAAAATATTACACTGTGTGGAACTCACCTGCAATATCATTCTCATGGTGGGATCGAGCTCCATAGGCGAGAGTAATACCACATAGTAGTCTTGAAGCAGAGGGTGCGCGTAGAATTCATTCAGAAAGTCCATTATAGTGTCGGCGTGCAGCGTGGTGGAACACACCACCACGTGTTTCTCCGACTGGGCGCGGTGCGATGAATAGGAACCGCCAAGTTTTTGTCTTTCCATCCATGTGAACGCCAGTTGTTCGAACTGAAAAATACACGATGAAAAAATTGGTACTTATACGTTTTTGTTACTATCTAACATTTAACGCCAGCTCATCATACCTTTACTTTAAAACGTCATATAATTTCTGCGCAATACAAAAATGAAGGGCGCAGTATTAACTAACGCCATTTAACTTTAAGCGGAGCTTTTAAATAAGGATGTTAATATTAACCTTTACTGATATACTCGTAGCTATTGTGTTATAGTTAGGCCATATTTTAGACTCAAACAATTTGATAAAAATTTATTAAATGACAGCGCGGTCGAAGATGATAGCCCACACCTTGCCTGGAATCTCAACTGGCTATGATTAGTTTAATTAATTTAATGCATATGTACAAAGCATCACGATCTACTTCACCTTATTTCTTATGTTGTGTTTGTCGACTCATATCAGCATGTTGGTATATCCCTATATGCCATGCTCATACAGATATTGGACTATCTTTTAAGGGATATATTACTTCAGCGAAATTTAAAGACTTTCGAGTTATTTAAAATTTTGAGAAACATTCAATGTTTTCCCGCGTTGTACCATAAATACCAGATTTCTGAAAATACAGCTATCTCTGAACCAAATTTTGATTCTTGTTGCTTAACAGCAACCTTATTGGCTCAAAGAGGTTCTCCTTTTTCCAGATGGCGCCAGCGGCGGTCCAGATGTGGAAAATCAAGATTTCTTGTTTATCGTTGCTTATTTGTGGTGGCATTGCCACGTATGGCAATTTTTATGCGTTAGGCCAAATAAACGCCAACATTTTTATCATGCGTCTTGTTGGGTCACTATATTGTACAGCTAATAATCCGAGTACATTTCTCAAATTGGCATTTTCTTACAATTAGGGGAGCATAGTCTGTCAGTCATGGATTATTGGCTGCACAATAATGGCTTTACATTATTGTCTCCCCGTCGTGTTGGCCAGGAGATCAGTTTTTTATATATGAGCTCTCCCGGTCCTCAAAAACCCAAAGTATCAGCATCAAAATGCTCTCTGTCGCCTTTTTACGTACAAGCTGGCCGAAATTTGATAAGGCGTTGCATATTACGAGAACGGACAACGGAAAACAACATTACATATTCCCGAAACAAAATGCGGTAAATTTGAACGTTCCAGTAAGCAAAGAAAAATTATAATAGTTTGTAATTAATTACCTGCGTCGGTAGAACTACAAGAGCTACGCCAATCATGATGATCATGAAGAGTTGTGAGGGCCATATGTCGGGTACTAAATCACCGTAGCCGACAGTCGAGAAGGTTACCACCACGAAGTAAGTGGCCTGGAACAAGTTGAGATGGCGGTGTCCAGCGCGCTGAAAGTGTTGTATACCGCACACGCTGAAAACAAACCGGGATCTAGTTACGTGTCAATCGTATCAAATATGGCACAATCAACTGCTAATACCTACTCCACTACACTGGCCCAGTTGCGGGTTGGTAGGATCAATCTCAGTAGATACAGGAGCCAGATCCACGATGGATCTAGTGAGATTTTATTTTCTCACTGGATGCCACTGTGTGAATTTCTTCTCCGGACATATGCAGTTTTCCTCACGATGTTTTCCTTCAAACTTAAACTCCAAAGAGCTCATTGGTACGGGCCCAGAATTTAATATGGCAACATGTTAAATAAAACATAATACGCTTTTAAAAAAAATACAACCGACTTCACTTCGAAATAAACTTCGTATACCTGGATGACATCTTCATATTTTATAGTAATTTTGAATTAAAAACATACCCACTGAACCGATTTAGATTAAATTTATATGAGACCACCTCTGAAGTATTATTTACCAAACAAAAAAAGAATCATCAAAATCAGTTCGTAATTGGCGGAGTAATCGCACAACATACATACAAAATAAAACATACAGTCGAATTGAGAACCTCCTTTTTTGAAGTCGGTTGAAAAGATCAAATTGTTGGAAAAATAGAAAAGCAATTCGTCCTTAATATGAATAAGCTGAAGGTTGAAAAAGAAAACTCGATTACTTCCTTGTTTACGTCGTGCCTCATTGTTGATTACCTACATATTATACATATTTGGAATGTGCTTATTGAGCTTTTTCTTTTGATTCCTTAGACCTTACTATATATATAAGTATATATATGTATAAGCTTTACCAAACTCGAAATGTTTAGCGCAAAAAGTTCTTTTGATGTCTCTATTTAGGGCCTTACTTAGAAAAGATACTTAACTAGCGTCATATTACTTCTTCGCAATACAAAAATAAAGTGCGCAGTACCATACAATAGCAGTAATACACTCTCACACTCACTCACTCTGTCCCTCATCAGCCAGAGACGCCCACTGTTGGACGAAGACCTCCCCCTAAATAGGGAGGGTTTCCATAATCCCCACGCTTGGAAGGCGGCTTGGGGATCGCAAAGTGCTCACGATCGTTAACCGAGAGGAAGGCAATAACTAATGTTGTATAACTTAAGCGGCATTTTTAAGTAAGGTCCATAGATTTAGATTAGATTACTTAGAGACTTAGATTAGAATGCGCCATGCTATATTTACGGAGAAATCGTATTACCCTAGTAGACGCCGAAAGTTACCGGCCCATTGCATAATTTAAACATCTATCCGATCGACACTACTGATGATACATTCAATTTCAAATAACTGTATGATAAAGTTAAGGATAATTGCCAGGATTTGAACGTTGTGGAAACACGATTGCAAAAAAAAACTCGACAGAAAAAAAATACGAAGCTAGGTACGTACCTCTACATCTCGCAATAAAAACTTGATACTTAATCTACAAAATACTCTCAATGATATCTTGTAACTTTACGTAACAATTGAACTGATTATAAGGGAGGACTAGATCGTATTAAATTGTAAAAATAACTATATTATATTTACTGTAAAGAAGAAATACCTAAACTATCGAGGGTTGGAACCTGTTTAACCTTTCCTGCTGCCAGGCCCAGGCAAAGGAGGGCTTATTTGAGAGCTGAAGTAGAGTGCACTCTTATGGCAAGCAATATTATTAGCGGAAAGAATTTCGCTTCTATATAGTGTCAAGTACCCATCTACAATAAGGGATAAAAAGGAATTGGATACATAATATAATAATAACGGGAAATATAAATAAGGGATCCTTCATAGGGGATCATTGTTTATCTTCCACCTTAAGGCTGCGCTCATCTATGTTTTAAGCACATTTGTTACTGCGATCAATAATTATTCTAAATCTGAATGAGATATTTTTTTTGAGGGCCACATTTAGTGGAGCTAAAATATGGCAGTTACGCAGATTCGTGCGAGTCAAAATTTGATTTTAGTTATTTTTTTACCCATTTTTAATTTATTACAAGAATTATAAATATATTTTCAAAACTAAGAGCTACAAATCGTGACAAACTATTATTTACAAGTGAGTACATTTTCGTGGTAAATTTGTAAAAATTGAATGATTAAAACTGTTGTAATGTGTAAAAATAGAGGTGTTTTGTCGATTTTTTCTCTTCTTATCAATTTTTTTTAGAAAGATTACAAAAGCGCTACATCACTTCTCACATGTTATAGCTACAAATATATTTTTTGCGAAAACACAAACTCATAAACTGTCAAAAAACTGCTATGACTGCACGTGATTTTTTTGAACAGGCCCCTTAAACAATCGATCCCTTATATCGTTACTATACTTAACACAGATACAGCTAAATAAAAATCATCTTTCTAGAAAGTATTGCATGTTTAAAATTTTTTTTTAAAGCTTACGTTTACCTTGTAAAAACCAGGCACAGCAGTGTGACACACAATATCATCAGCTGCTGTGAGAGTGCGGATTGCGATTTTTGCATGGCTCGATGGAGATCGTTCTGAAACAAACCCATGTTATAGCACAGAGCAATTAAAATTATTTCGTATACTTGTTACAGGAAAAAGTCTGATTGCGTAGTATTCCTCAAACACTCATGCTCAAGTCACCTAAAACCTTTAAAAAGCAAGAGTGCGAAGGCCAAAAGCCTAGCCAAAGTATGATATATCAGTAACTAAGAACAACACTCATGATATATAAGTAACTAAGGATTATCATTTTATAGAGATTTTAGCTGTAAATAGGGAATATGCGTGCGTTTCAAATATTAAAAATAATAAGATAAGTGGAGAGTTTAATTGAATCTGAATTTCATCGAAAAAATAATTGAAATCGGCTGGTAAAGTTCTGAAATATAGGCATTCAAATTATTTGGGAAGGAGTAATCTGTCCCTTTCTAGCAAAATTCGTGCTAGTATATAATTTGTTTGGAATCGTTTACTTTGACGTCATTAGCCACTATAATACCTTCCGGATGTTTACCACGAAACTAAAATGTTTATAACTTCGTTATTTATGCACATATAATTTATTTATTTTCGATGGCTTGGTTGATTGTGATTTTGACAACTCCTGTGAACCAACGCAGATCCCCACCTTCCCTTTTATTTGAATACAGGTTGATAAAGCACGCCATAATTATTGTCAATAATCCCGTAGTTATTATTTGGTAGAATAAAATCGTAAAGATAGTTAAGTGCTAATAAATAAAGTTACGTAAAACTTACAAACATGTTTTCAAGGGATCGCTTTGCCAACCAGCAGTTTAAAAATACTGGTATAAATAAGTTCCGAAGAGGCGGAAATGGTATCTGTAATAAGAATAAAATATTAAATAATAATACGATCACCTAAGTTTTTGTTTTATTTTTTCAAGTGACGAGACAAGCAAGATGTTCGCTTGGTGGTAAGCGTCACGCCTGCCACTAACAGTAGCAGTGCCAGAATTGTAACCTGCGAACCTGCCAGTAACTTGCGAACTGCGCCGCACTGCACTCGTCACCCTGAGATATATTACATGTTAAATCTCTTCATACCCAGTAATTTCTCTGGTAACATTGGCCTTCAAACCGGAACATAGTAATACTTGTACACTACTGCTTGGCGGTTGAATAACTGGCAAAGATGTGATAAAATAATGTGTAAGGTGTGTGTGGCAATGGTGTACTTCTCCAGGCGGACTCTGCAGTAGAGTCTTACCAACACAACAACAACAAACAACAATGTACAACATGTGTGTGTGTTTGTGTCTGTCTGTCTCTCTGTGTGTGTGTGTGTGTGTGTGTGTGTGTGTGTGTGTGTGTGCGTGTGTGTGTGTATGTGTGTGTGTGTGTGTTGTGTCTTACAATGTATTTACTCTTAAAATTAATTAATTTACTTACGGTCAGTGCAAATGGTATCGTATTCATCATCTCCAAGATAAAATGGAAAGATAATACTTGCTGCCAGATGTTTCCCTGAAATAAATAGGAACTAGCCTGATTTTCTTTGAGCACAAAACAAACAAAAATATTTTGTCAACGGGTGTAATAACAATTTGAAATAAATGTAAAACTAGCTAGTATTGTCTCTTTACTCTGTATGAATTTCTCATTCAATTCATGAGAGAAAAGCATATGTTGGTGACACATACTGCCTCTCTATATTTATGATATAAATAAATAGTACGATGTCATTTTCTTCAACCAAGGAGGACGGTATAACTTAGTAACAACGAATTACTTAGTTGCCCCTATACTCAGCCATTTTCCCAGAGAGTAGCTAGATAGATGTAGATAGATAGCTAGATGTAGATAGGGGCTACAAAAAAAGTTTTTTTTGTTAATTAGTAATTTTTTTTACCAAACACTTAGCGAACAACTTACATATTTTGATGGTAAAAATATAATAAAGAGACGAGACGAGATGTAGTTAAAATAAATTCGAAATAATATTAGTACAGAGGAGAACAGAATTAGCTTAATGATACGTCATACCTTGTAGCCTAAATAGGCTAAAAGTATTGCTTCCGTGAAAGAAATCATGGCCAGTACGCATTGCACGACCCACAAGTACAGAGGTCTGTTGACCCATATAATTCCATCCCAGTTGATGATCGGACGCTCTTGAAATTCCTCTTCCGTCAAGTTAGCAGAATATTCAAACTCAGTCTTGTTTCCAGGTCTGCAGCCGTAACTGTAAACGTTTTATTAAATAATAAATGAAAACTGTAAATAAACTAAAAAACCCTACCAAGCACCTATTAAAGCTACTGATTTCGACCATCATACGACGAATCGTTTATATATCTAAGAATATGCATTAGGTACAAGAATATAAAATCAATGGACGTGACCGTGGCACGATTCTGGTTTGTTAACACACTGGTTATAAATACGAAAGTTTGTCTGTGTGTATGTTTGTTATCTGAACGGCAAAACGACTAAACGAATTTGGATAAAACTCGGAATGGAGATAGCTTATTTCCCGGAATAAAACATAGGTTACGTTTTATATCATAATCGTCACAATTTTTTATTTTTGCAGAAAGTTCAAAATAAAACTATTCTGATAGTTACAACATTATTTGCGTCTCTTTAATTTCAGTGTATTAATTAGGAAATGGCCTACCTTTTTACACAGCATTAGTGACATATTCTGTTTAGTTTACCAATTAAACAATGCTAGCAAGGAACTTATACGGCATTTGCAGTGAAATCCTGAAATTCTGCCTTTTTATACAACATTAGTGACATTCTGTTTAGTTTACCAATTAAACAATGCTAGCAAGAAACTTATATGGCATTTGCAATGAAATCCTGAAGTTTATTTTGTTACTCTAGTTTGGGCTGGTTGCAGTTACGAAATAACCCCAAGAGGACCAAACTAATTTCATTACTTTTTAATTTAAAAAAGTTAAAGACATATCTTTTCTTTAATTGAATTGTATTTAAAAAAGTCCGGTCGTGCGGTCGAGAAAGCTGAGTGGCTATGAGGGCCGGTCCCTTAATTTTGGTGCTCGTCGCGTCGCTAGATTTCTTAGCATATTACACTTGCATTCAGGACAGAGTTAAAGGTCAGTATACAACTTGATAGCAAGATTGAAACAGCACCGGAGGAGTAACGTAGTTAACAATTGATTGCGGTTAACTTTGTACAGGTACAATGTTCTTTATTTATTTTTCAACGAATGAACCACTTTGCTGTATCGTACACTGTAGCTAATGGAGACATGAAGGGCTTTATTAATAGAGAGAGTTGGTAGAGTAGTAGAACTCGAGTGGATAGCGCATAAGGATCGTACGCCTAAGGGCGTACACTCAAATCCCAGCAATGAGCTCGAGCGTGGTGGTAGTGTACTTTCTAATATATAAAAATAATGCTCGTTGACCGTACACATACATAAGTAGCAATCGCACCGGTTCACTAAGCGCGTTTTCTCTTGAGGCGACATGCGATACCGTAAATTACGGTGACGATACCGAGCGCCATACAATTCTATAGATCGTTTTCTCATACATCGACACGACACTGCACGACAACTGCACGATAAACGTGTCGTTGTGTGAGAAAACGTTCTATAGAATTGTATGGCGCTCGGTATCGCCGCCGTAATTTACGGTGTCGTGTATTGTCTCGTAAGAAAACGCGCTAACGGTGTCTATTAAACTCGAAACACAACAGCATTCGACAGCCTTATAGCTCAATTGGTAGCATGGCTGCTTTGAGAGCTTTAGGGCGTGGGTTAGATTCCCACCCAGGACACACATATAAGTGATGAACTCTGTGTGAGTGGTCTGTTTGTTGTATGTAGGTATTATGTATTTACAACAAAAAAGTATTTAAGTAAGTATTCATTCAACCAGCTACCTGGTTCCCATAGTACAATCTTTGCTTAGTTTGGGGCTAGATGGCGCTATGTGAAATGTCCACACATTTATTATTATTAAAACATTTCATCCAGGTTACGGTAACTAATGTAGTATTACATATTTTCGATTCCAAAAACAATATTATTAAAATAATACTTCTTAGTAAGCTTTCCATTCTTACAAATAATCTTCCTTTCTAACAACATCTCAGATCTAGATCTGGTGAGCAAATTCTTGTTCACCTCGAGTCGAATAAGGAAAGCCTTTCATAAATATTTTATATTGTTAGTAAAGAACCTTCGGGCGATTCTGGGCTTTATTTAAGTTATGGTTTATCGAATCCGACTAAAACGTGCGAGAGGTACGATTCGGTTTCAGTACAATTTGAATATTTCTAAGCCCCTGTGCTCTTGCGTAGTCGTCGTCGTCAGCCATAAAACGTCCACTGCTGGACGAAGACCTCCCCTTTATAGAGGGGTGTTGCCATAATCCCCACGCTTGGCAGGCGGCTTAGTGATCGCAGAATGGTCACCACCGTTAACCAAGAGGACGCTGCTGCCCGTCCTCCGGTGGGTCTGGTTGCAGTTTAAGGACATACCCAGGTCCTTAAAGTCTTCTCTCGGTCTCTTGCGTAGTCAATTAAGGTTAAATCAAGGCGATATGTTATTTCGTTTTATACAAACATGGATCTGAGATATTAGTGTTTCATGTAAATAAAATATAAGAATGGTTGATACTTTTTTTTAATTCAGGATATATTCATGAACGAATAAACTAAACTTAAGTTTAATAAATTGTGAGTCGAAATCGCGAAAGCCTTCTATAAGTTTTCCTGTGCACTGAGGTGGTAGAGTAACGAAATATAAGTAGAAAAAAATAAAGTATAAAATAGTAACAAGCCATTAAAAAAAAAAAAACTTTTTTTTATTATTATTAGCCTGTGTCTCCTGGGATGATGTAAGGATTCTTACATCCAAATCTGTTAAGGCTCACATAGATGTACCCTAATAAATACATGAACCCTGAAAACATTACACTCTTTAAATAAGTCGAATAACTCGAATTAAAATAGGTAGTAGGTAATGTAATTTGAGTATAAAGCCAAGTCAGAGGCGTTTAGACGGCACATCACTAACGCAGTTGGCCATCCAGTCTAAACGAACTTACTTTTAATATCTAAATATATAAAAGGCTCTGTCCTGACTGACTGACAGACAACGCACAGCCCAAACTGCTGGTCGTACAGACTTGAAATTTGGAGGGTGTATTCGTCTGGATGCCGAGGGGTGGATTTTGGTTGAAAGGATTTATCGAAATTCGAGGGAAAAAGGGGGGGAGGGGAAGTTTGTATGAAAGTCCTTTCTTTTTGGACTTTTAGTCACGAAAATTTGGATTCGGATAGTTCATTTAAAATAAACAATACTGTTTTCAATTTTTTTTGACAGGGATGATTTAAGAAATTGAAAATAGAAAAGACTTTATTTGTGACAAAAACATAACACACGCAAAAACAAAAGAAATTCAGACAATTAAACACAACATATTAAAGAAATTAAACCTAAACAAAAAGGAAGGGAAAAGAAGGTAGGGGAAGGTAAGGAAGGGGGGTGGAATGTTGTATGGAAAGTTCTTTGTTTTTGAAGTTATAGTGATGAAAATTGATATTTGGGTAGTTCTTTCAATGGAAGGGAAGTTTAGGGGGGTGGAGTTGGTAGGGTCGGTGGAGTCGGTAGAGTCGGTAGAGTCGATAGAGTCGGTAGAGTCGGTAGAGTTTGCTCGGAATGATTTAAAGTGGAGAATTTTTGGGAGCGGTCCGTATTTCTTCCGCACGCGGACGAAGTCGCGGGGGACCTTTAGTGATTACATATTACTCCTATAAAAAGGTCTATAAATATATTGTAAAGTAATCGGACTTTTAAAAGGAATTTGTAATTGTTGGCAAATTGAACTCCATACCGTTATTATTCTAGTTGGGGGTTTACACGTTTGACCCTAACATGTTTGCTTGGATTTGAATATAGCATAAAAGTCCTAAACATACAGAAAGAGTCGAGTAAAGTTGGACGTGTTAACAATGCTGTGCAGTGTATGAGGAGGTATTTTTATAATCTAACCACCGCTCTAGCAAGAAGTTTCATATTAATATAAGAATTAACAATTTCTATAAAAAAACATTTAGGACTCTCCCTGAGATTCGCTTGGCGGATATATTTGAAGGCATTTTTTGTACTTACGCATATTAAATAGGTAAAATCGTATTCCTAAAAGAAATATAACTAAAAATCTATGAAAAAAATATGTGTTTATCGTTTTTTTCTATGTATTACTTTTAGTAGTATTGTACACAATTTATTGCTTAACGAATAAATAGGAGCTTTTGAAACGGAAGCTAGTGTTAATTCTATTTTTCATTCAGTCAATCTCTGAATGGATATATTCAGAGCTAAGAGTGTAGTCGGCGATTGACGTCATCTATAGGTAGAAACCCAAAATATATACGCGCTGCATGCAGAAATATTCATGCGGTAAAATCTAGCATGATGAAAAACGAATTTCAGGAAATACGGCAAAATTTCCGCTGCCTACTAAAATATTAAATTTCGAGTCTTTATATTTCCACTCCTTACCTGGAAGTGGCCGTAAGTATTATAAAAATCTTTCCTCTTTTAAAATCTAAAGCTTGCAAGTGGTTCTGATTAATCTTTCATAGTCAGAGTTCAGTAGGTACGAAAATATTACGTTTTATTATTTAACGTAGGTACATTACAAGTACTCAAGTAGTTTACTTGTAATATAGGTACTCGTAAACGGATGTAATACGTTTCATTGTGTTTAGTTTTAGCAGTTTGAATAGGTATAATAATAAATCGAATTTTATTGGATTTCTTGTTGTTACCAATAATTTTATAACGCTTTGTATCGTAGCAACAGAAAGGCTTATGGGCGAGCCCGGAAAAGTTATTCGAAGCATAAAAATATGTGAACACACCCATGGTTTGTTGCTACCCGAGGTTTTCATCATTGTGAGTGTATTCTGATTAAATATGTAATGTGTGATATGTAATGTGTGATTTGAGACTACAAAAAAAACTACTAGCGTTATAATTTTAATTCTGAATGGGGGCGATAAGACCTGCACTAAAATCCTGCTTGGGGTGTATTGTGCATTCCACCCTACCAGCCTACCCAAACCAACCGAGCTCCTTAAAATTAATTCCGGAGCACAGCCCTGGGTCGCTTCCATAATTGTTCCACCCATATTTCTCCAGGTGCTGTGCAGGCATTGGTGATGTAGAGTTTACCCGAGGAGTCCCGATCTCATTCGTATGTTTCCTGTGGCCTCGCAGTGCAACAGCACATGTTCCACGGTCTCGTTTTCCTGTCGACAGCCCCGGCACAATGGGCAGTCTGTAGCTCCAATTTTATGCAAGTGATAGTTGAGCTCACAGTGGCCTTTGATGATACTTAATATATGGCCATGGCCATGGCCAAGTTCAAACCAATTTATTACAAAGAATATTAATGTCAAGGCGTTAAGGCAATGAAACACTTTTTTACCATATTAGAAGGTACCTAAATATTTTCATGGTATTGTTAAGAGAAAGCTTTATAAATTTGGCAAAAACCTGAATAAATTATCGAGCACTTCTAAGCCAGACTTAAGCAAGATTAATTAATTAATTTTATTTATTGATACACAAAACAGAACATAGTCAAAACAAATACATTATTAGCTAGGTATAATTTCGAGCCAGACTACACACACACACACTGATTCGTATCACACTGGGCCCTATCCGGACCTGGACGGTCATGATGTCAATACGCGCATCGTGTTCCTTGCAGCAGGTCAATTGGTGAACTAGACCGCATCGTTGCTTAACTAACACCCATGGTGTTGGTAAACGCAATACAATGCAGAATACGAGCCCCAATGTAAAATAGTTCGTCTAGTATAGAAAAAAATACATCAGTATTATTAGAATCAAAATTTCTTATTTATTTAATAATTGAAATAAAAACAAAATACACAGTTACATAAAGATACTCGTATGTTTTGTGGTCAATTTGTAATGTATATAAACATCTCTCAGTGGCACTAAACAGAAAAAAAAAAATGAGTAAAACATTTTAACGGCAAAATAGTTCATTCGGTTCGTCTACCATTTTATCGTGTCTCCTCGACCTTTAATAATCGCCTTAATTCTGAGTAGCATAGTTGCAACTAAGGCTTCATATTTTACTGCGGTTATTGAATGCCAATAATTTTCTGCTTTAAATCAGTTTTAGATCTTGATGGATCCTGCCGTAGCTTCTTCTTCATTTTCCATAGGGCCTCGATAGGAGACAAGTCTGGACTGCTCGAGGGCCATTCCAAAGTCGGAACCTCATTTGCAAGAAACCAAGCCTTGGTTGTCTTTGCCGTATGGCATTACGCACCATCTTGTTGAAAAATATACCCATTTTCAGTCCGCACATTTGGTATGGATGACAAGAGATTCGTTACCAAAATATCTTGGTACTTCGTAGCATTTTAACATTCCCGTCGATGAACTGCATCTGACCCAGACCTTGTGCTGACATGCAGCCCCATATTATGACGGAGGCTGGAAACTGTACACTTCTTTTCAGACAGTCTGGGTGAAACGCATCATTTTTATATCTTTTTTTTCGCTCATCTCCAACTGTAACCGCAAATGTAGATTCATCGCTCCATATTATTTTCCACCATTGATCAGCGGTCTAGTTCTGATGTTCGCGAGCGACCGAGGTCAACAATGGTTTCTCTTTCTCTTGGTTGCTGCGTAAAAACCATAGCCCATTCTTTTTGAGGATTCTCTTGCAAGTATCAACAGAAACATCTTTTTCAATCATTTCTCGCCATTGTACCATTGTTTGTTGATTAGTTTTTTAGGGCTCTATTTTCTGCTGAACTTGTGATACGGGGACGACCAGTTTTCTGGTTTTTTGTAGTGTTAGATGATTGACTGATTGGTAGACCTAGGCAGTAAATGATCCTTGGATATTTGGTAAGCCGACTTGCCGTTATTGGTATTCGAAATTATAATTTTTAAGACGAAAGATTACAATTGCTTGTTATTCCTAATATTCTTTCCTTGAGTGCTATGTTTTTTGTCGCAAATAAACTACTGTCTATTGTCTATTGTCTATTGTCTTCTTTAGTTACAGGTTTACCGCGACCCATATTGAACAAAGGATAATGGAAAAACTATCCTCAATTTGCCCAAAAATCTGCCTATACCACTTGTCATTAAAAATTACAGGGAATTTTTTACTTCAATTAAAATGTATTATTTTATTTCGTTTGCTCGCTGCCTACCTATAACGCAGTGTGTCTTAATCGCGTTGTGCCTAAACCAAACGCGAGGTAGGCGTATTGAGATTAGGTCCATTGAGTTGTAGTTCAAGAGCGAGATAGACCCTGTGTGACTTAGGTCCATTGATTTTTAGTTCAAGAGCGAGATACACCCTGTGACAATAAGGTCCATTGATTTGTAGTCCAAGAGCGAGATAAAATCATTGAGAATTAGGTTCATTGAGTTTTAGTTCAAGAGCAAAATACGACTTTATTGTTTACTAGCTGCGCCCTGGGGTTTCACACGCACGATGAAAACTTTTAAATCTTTTTTGTCCTGGCGTCTCTCCCAGGCTGGGGAAATATCAGAACTTACTTTTAAAATAATATTTTGAGTACTCCTGTATCCCGTATAGTTTTATACAAAGTTTAGAAGGTCAATTCTCTTCATCACATCACATCAACAGCCGGAAGACGTCCACTGCTGGACGTCTATCAATCTTTAATTAATCTATTAACTTATTAATTTAACCATTATAGAGACACTTGACTTGTTTCTTGATTTTAAGAATGTTTTTTCAAATAATAAGAAGCTGAATTATCTCCATTTACTAATTTTATTAGCTCTTTTTTGTACCTTGAATTAAAAACAACATCAGTTTTTGTTCTAACATTGCCTGCAAATATATTCTGCTTAATCTTTAAGCTTTGCCATCCTGCCTCTTTTTCCGTTTAAAAAAAATATTTCATCATAAATCATAAATTCCTATGTAATAAATAAACCAATAGCGACATTACACATTGGCGACTTAGTTGTATCGCGAAATGGACAATGTAAAAAAATTACCAATAACGAAATAGTCGTATGGCGAAATGGACAATATAAGAAATAGACTAATAGCGACATAACCGAATGGCCTATGATGTGTTGGCCATAGTCCAAACGCTTATTGGAAATGCCATTTAGGCACAACGCGATTAAGGCACACTGCGTTATAGGTAGGCAGCGAGCAAACGTTATAACGTTAACGTTATTTCATCTAGGGACATGCAAACCAGTTAACTCATCGATAGACGAACTTTTTTGCACTGATTAAGAATTAGACGAACTTGTTTGCAGACGCTTTGAAAACATTTTTTTTTCGTTTTTTTTTTGCGCTACTTTAGGTTTATTTATTTATCAAAGCAATATGCAACTATTTAAACGATAGTATTGAACAGTAACATTTATCTCCAAACCCCTATATCTTAAAAATGGTACTTAGTAATTTGTTGCATTATTGTTTTCAAGGCGAACTATTTTGCATTGGAGCTCGTATAAAAAACCCATGTGAAGAAAAATATGAAACACTGGAGCATTTGACGTATGAAACTAGAACTAACGGCCACAAAAAGAAATGTTATAGGGTTCTACTTGTTCTATTGGTAGACAGATGTGGTTTTTTCTCACTTGTTTTATTGGTAGAACAAATAGTAGAAGAGATGGTTACAACCCGGTTTTGTATTGTTATTTATACATTATTTTTGTTTTGCCAGGGCTGTCGAGCCTAGCCCTAGCCGAGCCTCGGGGTAATTAATGGGTAGGTATCATACTTTAATGAGATTATGTCAATGAACTTACCATGAAGCGGTAATAGGATCTCCATCTGTGCAGACGCGGAATACATACAGCATACAAGCCAAAATCTTGAAAAATAGGTTTGCTATTCTAATCCGCAAACCTGAAACAAAAAAAAAAGTTTAATTGTAGCTTGATACCCGAGACAGCTGACATCAGTTCATGCGCTTGAAGTTCCGTATTTTTACAGACAAAATGAACGCAAGATATTACACTATTGGTGGTGACTAACTAATAAGGGTGTTCATTTCGTCATCATAACTACAGACTATAATAAATCGGAAATGAAAAAGTTGAAAATTCAATATTGCATGCACCATGTTCACAGACAGTCCGAAGATTGCGGGTGGCTGTTAGAAAGTTATGTCAGTCAGAAAAAGTAATTTCACAACATTATCTCGGTAAATATCCCGTAAATAATAAATAATAGAACGTAAGTATTAGAATTGATTATTTCTTATTCTTATTTGATACCTTTTTTAATATATATTGAAACAAAGGTTTCACAATCTAATTTGAAATGTACAAGTACTTAAAAACAATTTTGTGCGTAAGATTTCCAGTAGTATCATGATGAGATGAACCCCTGCCCACAGGGCGTGGCGGGCATTCTATTACAGATGAAACAAAAACAAAAATTGGAAATAGAAAAAAAAACAGCACGTAACTCGAAAAGTTACAATAAGATAGAGAACATTCGATAATCGTATTTTTCAATAACGTTCGATTAATCATTTTTTTTAACTCTACCCCATCATCATCAGCCCGGAGACGTCCACTGCTGAACGAAGGCCTCCCCCTTAGACGGCCACACTGTACGACAACCTGCCAACCCCATACCTGTAATGTAATAATTCATCTACCAGCAAAAAAATATGTTGTTTTACCAGAAATTAAAATAAGAAAAAGACACAATGAAACCTTTATAAACTCGTGCCACAAGTGGCAGCCTGTTGTAGAGACTATTTTAAGCACAGTACGATGTCGGCTTAGAAGTATTGGCAAAAACTGCTATGTGCAAATGTGTACTTGCTGCAAAGTTCATAGACCGTAAATGCACTACGGTGATATCCCATAGATATCCCTATGTCTACGGGCTGAGTATGAGTGTTTAACTAGAAACTTTTAGCTTCATATCTAATAATTAACCAATCTGCTAAGTTTTATGCATGGCTTTAACTATTCGAACGTTTTGTGTATGTTGTAAGTTTTTTTTATTAAATAAAGGGTATTCACTCTGATTTCACCGTAATAATTTAAAGAAATACACTTACTTGATCTTTGATTTTTTATAAAATATAGTTGCAGTCTTTCTTTGAAGGTGTTTTCGTTCACGTAGTATTCTACGCGAACTCTGAAACAAAACAGGAAGCTGGTTAATAAGTGTCTTCGTATATCTACTTATCTACTTTCGATGTCTTATAGCTTAAGACAGCTAGCTCAATACATGCAATTGATTGATTCATTCCAGTCCCATTTACGCATTGAGCTAATATCTAAAGAGTCACAATCTCTAAAACAGTCAAAAAAGTGGAAAAAAAGTGGAAACAGTCAGAAAACGTCCAAGTGCCGTTATACATACCTATACGTGCATTATATAGTTCACAATTGTTCGAATTTAAACGTTGTGTCGCTTGTATAGTGTTCAATGTACGCTTGAGCGCTTGTGTCTTATCGTAGTTCATGTCGTTCAATAAGTCGGCGCACTGCATAGCGTGTGCCGAGTTTTGGCGCGGACATTTGTTTTGCACGCTTGTGACTCTATAGATATTAGCTCAATGCATTTTCGATGCTTTTTAATATTAATATGCAAGAGGTGTGGCAGAGGCAATCACAATTACGCTGATAGTAAGTACTATTCATTGGTACACCTGTACAACATAACAAAACTTTTGTTAAATGACTTAAAATTCGCAAGAAATACATAATTTAGCTTTTTCATAAATGCCAATAGTAAAAGGACATTTTCTATGGAACAGCTAATTCGAACAAAATTCGTAAGTCAATCAAAAAAGTTGTTAGTTATGCTGTACAGACGTTGATAATAAAAGGTCATTAGTTAGTAGTTACCATCGGTTGTTTAGGGTTATTTAATTTTTTTTAGTACTGTTAATGTTTGAGAGTTCGGTGGTTAATATATTAACCTATTTGAGGTATAAAGTATTCTGCTTTTGAATGTTCAAACATGCGATCATAGACCTGGGTACTCTGCCTCGAATTCAGCGGCATCTTTGCTATTGCTATCGACTGTATTGTTCCCCTGTCACTCCCAAGCTCGTAAAGAGAACGCTTTATCGCATTAATAACGAGCCGATGCATTTACAAAAGCCTCGTGGTGTGAGGTCTAATATGGTCATGATATGAATGAACTTCACTAATGAGATCTTTTGGATTTGTATACGAAAAAGTTTGGGATGATTTTGACTTTTTCTGAAATTATTCCTGCAAGCTTTATACTTTGGTTCTAACTGCGAATAGTTGGAGTATAGAGTATCTTCAAATTTATCACAATTTATGACAATTACATACGAATCAGTGTGAACATTAAAAACATGGCTTAATGTTAACACTGAAAAGTCTCTATCAAATCTCTTTATATTTGAGTGTGTGCTGCTTAAATCCAAATTCGCTGACTAAGGGACTTTAAGTGATAAATCATAACACATTTTGAAGTTCATCGTAATATTTATTCTTAAATAATTTGTGATTTCTTTTATTATATTTTATAATCTTTATTATATACGCAAATATCCATAAGCTTACAATTTTACCGAAGTGTATTTAGTTTATCTAGACAGCTTTTTATACAATAAGTTCGCGTGTAGCACTCTTGAAAAATGTCACCAAAATGTTCAAACCTCGGAGTCGGAGTACGATCACGGTAAAAATCCCGTACCTAAATAACCAAAGAAACGTAAAGAAAAGCTGCGATAATTTAAAACAGTGTTCTAAAGTGTTTTCTACAGTGTTTTCATATTAATCTATTGTGAGGATTCCCGTAGAAATAAAACAAAACCTTCTGCAGTTGACTGTTAAAAAGTGAAACTTTAAATTTCCAAGTTTTCCTTATAATTGTTGATTTTTGAATTATTTGTGGATGTTGTTGGTTTTTGTCACGCACCTTTGAAATTATGTGCTTGTTCCCTTTGGGGCTGCTACGTGCGGTCGCCCAAATACAAGTTGGTGTAATGTAGGTACATACATAGCTTCCGAATATAATATTTTCAACGGACTACATATGTAATTAAATAACTTGGTATGGGAAGGTTTTCATCGTTAATAACAATCATAATTTAAAAAAAAAAGTATACTTTTATCAGTTATTTAGTGTATTGTACAAGAACCCTCAAAACAAACCATATGGATCTTTACTCGAAGGGTTTACTAGTAGCATGTGAGATTAAATGGGATATCTATTATAATAATTAGAAGGTTCCACCATGAAATATTATTTCTATGGTTGCCAAGCTTAGTTAGATGGAGCACAATTGGTAGTTTAATAATAGTTTATATTAAGTACTGTGTTCCCTTGCATCAATTCAATATAATGTTTATATTGCTTATTGCAGCACCATGTTCGTATAAAATATCTATACAGGCAAGTAAATCAGTTAATTGTTTAGTGACCTAAATAGCCCGGTCGGGCCATTTTGTGGGTACGGATTGTAGAGTCAGGTCAGGTAAATAAAACCTAAAGTCATTTGGTAACCTTTACTCGTCGGATAAAAGTACGCTACCTATCCTATAGCAATATTTAATGTATATTAACCAGTAGGTCCAAATGCTGACAAAATTTAATCTTATTTGTCAAAAAAATATCGTATTACCAATATTTATACTTCGAGATTTTACATTATTAATTATGTATTTAGTTTATTAACTGAGCAAACTGATTTATTGTTAAATTGTAAGTATTTCTATTGGCAACACTGATTTGTACCTAGAAGAGTTTATATCCTTTTTGACAGATCTAGGTCACAAGTTCTTTGAGCGTGCCCTACTTACGTGATCCTAAGAATGGTTGATTCTGTACGGTATCCGGAAAAATAAGAAGAGAAAACGTTTGCTACAAGTTTTATTCAAAAAAGTTCCTATGTGCAAGATTATTTAGAAAAGATAGCCCAGACGCTTGTTGGACAAACGTAGAATTCTTTCTTCGTGAACAGTGACCCGGAGACAAAAGGAAAACTCTGGTATCTCTCTGATCGTGTATAATACCAGAGTTGAGCTGCTTGAGAAAATCAAATACGAACGCAGCGTTTCCCTGCTGCTGAATGGAACGGCGACGTCAGGCGGTCATTAGGGAAACTGCGTTTTCTTTATTACGTATACTTATACCTTTTATTACTAACACCAGTGACAATGGTAAGATGAATGGACGGGAAATAAGCGCACGGATTTTGAAGACTATATGTTGAGCGCTGGCTCTCCACTCGCTTCAGTCATACTCTGCTTTTGCGACATGCGAGCCGTACGATACGACAATACAAATTTCTAATATACATGTACATGTGTTCTCTTTTTGTCATGCTTTAATTAGATTCGTTATCTCTATTTTCCGGCAAATGTAATATACATACTTTTAGCTAGGTATGCTTGATTGTGTTGTCTTGTTAATTTTAATCGTTTTGCAAGCGCTGGGCTCGTCCATTCCATTATCACCGTCGCTGACTAACAACTATCTTTTGTCTTGATAGCTCAGTAATTAGCGCGCTAGACTTGTTTCCCTCAGGTCACGGAATCAAACGGTTCACTCTCTAGCACTCGGTTGGTTAGCTACAGCCCAAGTCAAATCAAGTCGAAAATGTATCGCCAAGCATCTAGGGGTTGTTCGGGCAGCCGCACTTAGAAGCCAGTTCTTATTCCTAAGCTAGGTGTGCTAACCAAACTCGAAGGCAGCGTTGTTTAAAATAAGACGCGTTGTGGAAAGATCTGTTTAACTATAAATAATTACTAAGTCAGGTTAAAATAACCATTGTACGTATAGATCAACAGACCCTTCAAGTAAATAAGAACCATCATTCTTAGATCAATAGCAGACGCTCCGAGAACCTAATGTTTATGGAGTGGAAATGTGTAGGTTACCTACCTACTCAATTTCCACAACATTGTTGGTTCGTAAAAAAGAGTTTCCAGTTGATTATATAACAAACTGTTACTTATTTAGAGTTTTTTCATTAAAAAATGTTTAATGGAAAGCGCGTCAAAATTTTCTTCGTACTACTTACCAAATTATGAAAATATCCAATTATCCTCAAAAGCTTTCATGATTTTATAAGCAATCCAGAAAAAAATGCCAGAAAAACCTGTTTGTTAGAGTATTATTATTTGGTTTTGAGCGTTTTTAAAATTAAATATTGTTCATTTTTTATTTTTGGTTTTCTTCGCTATAACTTCAAAAACAAATAACTTTTCATGTAAAATGTCATCCCCCATTTCACCCCTTAAGTCATCCCTGTCACAAAAATTTAGAACACAGCATTTTTATTTTAAATTAACGATCCAAATACATAATATTTTCATGACTAAAAGTTCAAAAAAAAGGACTTTCATACAAAAGTTTTCACCCATATACCCTTTAGGGGTCGAATTTCGTAAAATACTTTCTTATTACGTCTCTACGCATCATGACAAATACGCCCTCAATATTTTTCGGCCCGCTCCCATAATTCACCACGTTTTTTACCCCCCAACTCGACCTTGAATGAACTACCCAAATATAAATTTTCATCACTGTAACTTCAAAAACAAAGAACTTGCCATACAACATTCCACCCCCCTTTTTTTCCTCCCCTTAAATCGTCCTTGTCAAAAAAATAATAGAAAACAGCATTTTTTACTTTAAATGAACTATCCAAATCCAAATTTTCGGGATAGAAGTACAAAAACAAAGGACTTTCATACAAACCTTTCCCCCCTTTTGGGTCCAATATCGAAAAATCCTTTCTTAGTACACCCCTACGCATCGAGACGAATACACCCTCCAAATTTCAAGTCTGTACGAACAGCGGTTTGGGTTGTGCGTTGTCTGTTAGTTAGTTAGTCAATCAGTCAGGACAGAGCCTTTTATATATATAGATTATAATAATAATAATTTATTGGTCACAAAGAATAGTATTACGATGAAATAGGTAGTTTAATATTAGATTAGTGGTATTAGATAATATTTCTGAATTCCAAATAGGACTTAAGATGACTATGTCCAAGACTAAAGTTATGGAGAACGTTTCTGGGGCTCAAATCCAAACATAACGATTGGAAGTGAGAGACTAGAGACGGACAAACAGTACATAAATCTTGGACATATTCTATCCTTTGACAAAGAACTTCGGAACAAAGAGATTCCAGGAGGATCCAGCTGGGATGGGCGGCATTTAACAAGCTGGATGATATTCTCAAATCCGTTGACGTTCCAGTAGGAAACCAAACCACATTTAATCGTAATTAGATCAATTTTAATCTGTTGCAAAATGGCATTTCTAGCGTTTTACTTCGAATGCGCGACCAATGATTGGCATTGTTTCGTCGTAGTTTATATACAATTATGTGTGAAACTGGCGACCGCGGTTTTCCATACAATTGCTTTAAAACATTGTTTTGACAGCCGTTATACCTCAGAAGTAAGGCTTTCGCTTTCTGTGGCCTCGACAATCACGAAACTCAAATGGAGTTGGGCGGTACATGTTGCCAGGCAGAGTGATGGGAGGTGGACTAAAGCGTTGACGGATTGGTGGCCGCGTATCGGTAAAATAACCGTCGAAATTCCACCAGCTCGTTGGGTCGACGATATTGTGAAGATCGCGGGTCGAACCTGGATAAGATTGGCACAGGATCGGATACAAGAAGAGAGGCCTATGCTCAGCAGTGGGCGATGACGGGCTGAAAATGATGATGATTAGATAATAATGAAAATATGATGAATGGAATGTAAATGTTTCCGAAAAAAAAACATGCATTACCGGCGACTCATTGTGCACAAATCACTCGCCCTTACGTGAGATAATAGTTCATTATATGATACAAGTGTGCTATGTTGGTCATCACACTCGAGGCGGTATTGGGCTTGAATTTGATTGCCCTTTCAACCGATGTCATTTGAAGATGTTATCTACGATAGAGCTCACTTGCCTAAAAGAAACCAATCCTCAGCCTAATCCTCCAAACAGTGTAAACAATCCTCTTCAACCTCATGCTGGCAATCAATGTCATTCCATTATCTCCTGCCATCAGCATCGTCATGTAGATTAGTTATTTTGCATTTAAACTAGCAAAAAAAACCTTTATAACAATGAACAAAAGTTGGTTCTGCGAATGTACGCACTTTCGCTTCAATACAATTACTTGTTGTCACCATCGTCGTTGGTATTATTGACATTAATGATTAATTGCTTGTCGTTGTAATTATCGAAATGAATGATAACCATTATAATTATTTTTGTTTTCTCCACTAAATACTTTGCCCTAGCTTATAGTTTGTAAAACAATCACGCTACTTTCAGATCATTTATATGGTAAAAGGATCATTACTGACATTTGCGAATAATACCCATTGCTCAATGATAATAAAACTCTCTTTTAAATTAAATTATAATTATGCAAGAAATTCAATGTTATGCCCGTAGGTACTTATTAATATAAATTGTTTTCTTAGGAAAGTCGTCGCTTATATATATTTCTTGTTGTTATGCATTACAAAATAAAAAAGTAAAATAAGCAATTCGTTTCTGGCTCAACTTTCTTGGTCTGCGTCTCTGTATTCAACCAGTGGGCGTGCGCTTTGATCATCACAAATTACTTTGCCCAGTGGGCTGATTTACAAACAAACCTGGGCATTGAAGCAACAACAACTGGGTCGATTAATTTCTAGATCTCTTATACGTGTTGTTACTTGTTACCTCAAGCTATTTCATGGATCAGAGCCTCATCGTAAATGCTCTAAGAAAAATTTTTACAACTAGAGCGTAAATTTGAGGATTAAGTAAAATTTTCCTTTTTTCTAGGTGTGTGCTAAATGCTTAAAAAAAATAGAAAAATGTCAAATCAAAAATTAAACTAAACATAAAAATGTATACCTATTGTACAATAGTCACAAATTATTCAAATAACCCACCACTAACTGTACCTGGTGCAAAGGTGCCCATAACGCTAGCCACATTCCCGCGCTGGATTGCAATGGCAAGTCTTCGCACCAGATACAAACCTACGCCCAATCGCTGATCAGACTCTTGGCCAAAGCCCCAGCACTCCATAGTCTCAACCGTGATGGGACCAAAGAGGTATTGCGATACCATCCCTGCGTACTTCTGTTTCTTGAGAGCGGCATCCTCTGCTGCAGCTGCTGGTGAATGGACGGTGCGACTCAAGTGACAGGCGGCGACGGCGCTGACACAAGTTGCGTCCCATACTAGGCACCGGCCGTTCTTCCATAGTACCAGAGTCAGCCCGTCCTTATCATCAGACCTGTTAAGACCAGGCGGCTCAAGAACGCAGGGAACGTTCGCAGGTACAATTAAATTAATAAACTGGATCATTAAATTTGTGGCGAGATTGGTCGCCAGCTCGTCACGCCTCTACGGAGAAAAACACAGTCGTGCAAAGCAAAAAAATGTGATAAACCGGAGCGGGTAACGATTGTAGGGACAGGAAAGTAGGCGACAGGTTACGGTTCTTGTAGATGGAGGAGCAAGCGGAGGAGTGATGACCAGAGCCGGAGTGAAAGCTGTGGTTAACGCTTGCTTGTGGTTTACGGTCGATTTCTAAATGCGCCTCTAAGTTCTACGCGGTCTACGCTAACCTCGTGAGCTAGTGCTTCTTGCCTGCCACTTCCAGATTCATTATCTTTTTCTTTTTGCCAAAATCTTATAAGATCCAATAAAGGGTGGTTAGTCAAGTTATAGATAAAAAAAGTGTACGTAAATAGTAATTATGTGTTATATTTTTACAAAAAAACTAAATCGGTTTTCAGAATTTACTCGGACTACATTTTTAACAGAAGAGAACCAGAAACGATGGTGATGAAGAGTGCTGAGTGGTTTTATGATATTGTAACAGCGTGGGATATTTTGGTCTATTAGGTACAAGGTGAAAGTTTCACCACTCGGCTAAGTCTACCTATGGGCTTAATAAGAAACATACCCAATACTCAATTATTTATTAATAAGGATCTTCAGCAACAGTCATGTTCATTGTTAATCTAGTGATACATTATTACCCTTTTTATAGGGTACGGCAACAATCGATGCGGAACACTCTATTTTACTTGTATTTCAATTTTAAATTCGTCATTGAAGAATTCATGAAGGTTATAGTAACATTTGGCTTCTAAAAATCATAATTATCTGTTTAATGAAACAGTCGTCATTTTCTATACCTTTAAGATAATTAGACAGTTTATTGAAAATAATTAGAACCATTGAATTGGGGCTAGAACTATGTAATGCAATATTTAAGTTTGGTTCAATTAGCTTATTCTAAATTCTAAATCTAAATTAAGATCTCGAGTCGACAGCGAGAAGGCTGTCGATCGATAATTTTTACATCCTAATCATCCTATAAAAGCTTTTGCTTAAACTCTCACTATATAACGGTTTTGATGGAGTTATTTCTTTTGACATCATTTTGTTTTCTACACTGGTGCTCATAGTTAGACCGTGAAGCAGCGATAGCCGGCGATAAACCCAAAAACATTTATTTTATAGTATTGTACTGAGTAAGTGTCGACATTAAAGTGGCCTTAACGGCACTTGCGTGTCCGTACCACCGTAGCTATAAACACACGCCCATGGGGAAACGGCTTTCATTATATCTCTGAAGTCTATGCGAAGTTAATTCGGACACCGTTCACAATATTCAAAATTGACAATATTCCTAAGTATAAGTAATCGAATGATTCAGTAATAATGCATTTAGTAGGTACTTATATAAGATTAAGACACCTTTATCCATGATATATAGTTTTTTTTATCCCCAATACCACCAACCCCAATTGTTAAAACATTCAACGTAAAGAGCGCGCGTTTTTATTAAAATTGTGTCTCGTGATATATAAGTCACTGATGTAATGTAAGCACAATTGAAATGTCCCATTCCATTTCTTTCGTAGATTATGGTCGGAAGTTACTCTTAAGGTCTCTGGTAATTTGATATTAAAACTTTCCAAAAGCAAAAACTCGGATGAAATAAGGTTAATTGAACGTCTGGCGGCAACCGAAATTCAAAGTTACTTATTACTTAATCTGTGACGCATCGTACAGCTCGTACTGAACATAAATCAAATACGTCTGTTATTTTCGTGAATCGTGTTGATCCTGTACCTAATTAATGTGAATGACTTGTTTGAGCCTCAGGATTTAGTGGTCCTTCTGGTAATACATCGCTGATTGATGTTCTGGTCGGTCTCGACGTTCTTACGTCTTTCCTGTTATAGCCCGAACGTCAAGACAAATTACGTCTTTAAGTAAAATAAAAGGAGCGTTGTCTCAAATTGAGAACTTGGCCCCTTTTTTGTTGGGAAGTAATTTGTCAGAATTATCAGCCCTTCCGTCTGAGTCGTGAATTAGCTAGAAATTCAGCGAGAACTGCATTATTTTATCTGGAATGTACATGTGATAAAAACTGTTTTAAGTCAAGAATTGAAGATGAAAAAGCTACTTATGACTTAAAATGTAAGTGACTTAAAATGTGGAACTCTGCCAGAGCTAACCTATTTTGAATTAAGATAAGAGTATACTTATTGATTATTTTAACGTCTAAATTTAAATAACACGTGTAATTGCTAACTATATACATTGATACGTAGGTATACTATACATGATGCTGCTAGGACGATTTATAAATGTTTATATTTAGAGATTGTGTCTCTGAGCATCTGATAGCTCGCCTGGACAGCCTGGGTGGGATCAAAAAATTATACTAAAAAATAATTCGTTTCTTAATTATTTATTAATTCAGCCAAATTAAAATTCCCGAGGACGTGGTCATAGTTCTAGTAGATATTGTCAATTTCTTATGATCCGAAAATTAGATATTGTTGATTTGCCTAATTATATGCAAATTTTCAAGAAGCAAAATTATTATATGTGTATACCATAACCAAGTAGGTATACGTACCAATTATACCTGTAACCTTTAAGGAGTGAGTAGCGAGGTAATTTTTACACCGCGATTCATGTGTTAATGCAAACATATGGGGCCGGAAAGCTATTAACTTTCATGAGAGGTCTTTCAACTTATGTACCTACAAAGGTACAAAGACAAATTTAATATATAGTCAGAGCGGTTATTTATAAGGTAAAAATTAAATTTGCTTCTCGCAATAATAATTTAAATAATAATTTTAATTTGAGTCACGAGATTGTCTTGGGCACTTGTATCTTATTCCTCTCAAAATGTAAGCCTAACATATTTAACGCCATAGTTATGTCGCAAAAGTGGAAACTTTGGTAGACTGTGAAAGCCGGTAATGACTCCACCGACAACAGGTATATTTCTGATGATGATTTCTCGTCTTTTAGTGTTCATAATTGTTCTCCATCTTAATGTTGCCTGGAAGAGATCGCTTGTAGCGATAATTCAATCCATATACATATGATATGTCTAGCGATTGATCGAATATAGCATCTGAGAAAACGAGTTGGGTCCAAAACATTTGGATGGCTTAGATATTTGATGTGTTACATTAGGTTTATCTTTTATTTAATTTAGCTGGATTATAAACCCGGATAGTTGCTGGTAGCCTGAAAGAATCATTAAAAAGGCGAATATTATAAATGTGAAACTATGTCTGTGTGTATGTTTGTAAGGACTCGTTCCCCGGGCGTTATTTCAACGCACGCTAAAAACGTCGAAATGGAACAAACTGATACCCGGGTGTGTATGGGTATTTGTTCACACGGCAGCGCTTTTTTACCGCTTCGGTTTTTTTATCGCGCAGTGTTATATTTTGAGCGTTCGGCGTTGAGCGTTAACTCTAATGAAACGTACGGCGCTCCATACTGCCGTTCACAAGAGCGCTAAAAAAACGGTCGCACTGCGTGCGTTCGGTATTCCGCGCGCTCGGGTAGCGGACAGTCGCATCGCATCGATCGTTGTCACTCTCCAAGCCACGACGACGTTCGACATTCGACATGTCGTCGTGGCTTGGAGATTCTGAATGACTGATTCGTGGTCCCAATATATGTAATTATTTGTCGTATGTTCTTATAGATATTCGAAAATAAATAATATTCAGGATTTTGCGTTAAATCTTCGTAAAGTGAATTGTCAACTAAATTTATCTCTTTTCACTCGGGGGATGCATCCAGAATGCTTTTTGTTTACTTTTCTGCCTTTTTGTAACACATACTCTCTGTTGCAAGTACTTCTGAGAAATTCATTACGCGTCCTACTGCAGCAAGACCCAAGATAAGAGTGATTTTAAAGCGGTCGTGTGAACAAACTTGTGGAGAGCTTTAAAATGCCAGGTTTTACCGCGACGTTACAAAAGCGCCCGTGCGATCGGAGCCTTACTCTTTCACGCTGAAACGGGTGGTGCAAAATCCTCTGTTTTAACCAACTCACCACCGATAACCGAGAAGACGCTGTTGCCCGTCCTCCCGCGTAGTTCTGGGTGCCGTACTCAGATCCATACCATAAGCTAATGCCATGGTAAGTATTTTTTTATTTCAGGAATCAAAAATAACCTATACCCACATACATTATTTATTAGGGAATATTTATTACAGATTTTTTTAAACAATAATTTCAGGATGTTAAAATACAAATGAGAAACTCAATAATTATTGTCACCCTGCACAGCCACATACATTATTTATTAGGGAGCATTTATTACAGATTTTTTTTAACAATAATTTCAGGATGTTAAAATACAAATGAGAAACTCAATAATTATTGTCACCCTGCACAGCTTGCCTACCTTTTATGAATGGACTGTTACGTAATTCTCTAACAGAGGTGGAACAATTTACAAAAACGTGCAGCGTTGTGTTTAGTCACTTTGAACAGTTACTCCAGCCTTCGTCCAGCTGTGGAGGTCTTCTGACTGATGAGTGGACAGTTATTCCAACATCAATAACAGCTAAGTACGTACCTACCGACACCTGGTTTAGTAACAAAAAAACTTATCAATATCATTACTTAGGTACTACCTATTTAAAGAGAACAAATTAAAATAATAATATAAAACTAAAAATTCTGTATGAAATATGCACTAATAAATTAATAATGTGTGTGTTTTATTTTTAATATTTATTATCTTGACACGTAAAAAAAGAAATATTGTATGCCAGCATTAACTATGCCATTTGCTTCTATATTAGGTACTTATAACACCCTATTTTTTTCTTACGGTAAAAGTAGTCATCCGGTGTATTTTTGTCACTACTGCATACGATAGAGAAGTGGATACTTTATTTTAAACAAGAGAAACCTAAATTAAATTAGTTAGTAGTGGTAACACGTTTCATTTTAGTTCTAGCCTTATTTTTTTAATTAAATGAAAATATTTTTAGTTTTATTTAATTATAAACACAGGCATATAAACCTCACCATGTTTTGTTGAAAAGCAATAGATCCTATACATAGCAATTACGAGTACAGTGTCAACAATCGAATCCTTAATCGAAATGTTCCGATGCAGCAATCACTATTTGACATGTGTCAAAACAATAAGCCATTAACATAATGGACATAGAGTATTCTTATTTGCATTTTAAAACTCACTGACTCTCCTTGCACTGATGCATTCGACCGATTCGTTATTCAGTTTTAGCGGGTTTGAGTCGGCCGGAATTTTGGGGCCGTCGCTGGTCGAAACACAACAAATATAACGGGTAGTTACTCAAGTACCGGTTAATACCTAACGTGATCCAGTTCGGTAGCGAGCGAGGGCTGTAAAGCTTGAAATTGATGACACGCTCCATCCAGACCACTGAGACCACATATCTAAAGACGGTTGTTATGTGATGTAACTGTAACTGTAACTGTCGACATTTCTAAATATATTTTTATCCAGTTAAAGTTCACATTTTGTTGCATAAGAATTTATTTGCGGGAAACTTTAGTACATTAGTAAGAATTATACGGATTGTGTAGATTATAACAATGTTTTTAAATATGACAATTTGAAAGCGTAACATTTGACCAAGACCATCTTAAACTATGCTGGGGCCCTTCGGCTCATAAGAGTCTGGAGCCCTTTTAGAAAGTAAAGAAAGTGAATTAGGTATACTATAATTTTTCTACTGTTATTTTTGTCTTAAATCGATCCTAACTAAGCCAAATAAGTCAAAATCAAGTCAAATGTTATGAAAATTTTATACTTCTAAAAGAAAAAAGGCAAAGCTTGACATGATTTTGTCTTTGGTTAAATAAAATCGGAGCCATTCCTATAATGGGAGAGGCTTTCGTCCAGTAGTGGACGTCTAACAGGCTGATGAAGAAATAAAATCAACATATTTTTTTAAATCAAAAGTAAATTTTACTCGCGAGTGATCACTGTTATTGTGCGCGACAAACATGTTTTGAGAATAAATGTGAGAGAAATTGTCGGTTTTTCGGATCCCTCTGTGGCCCACGGGCTTCGTGCGCCCTTATGGTAAAGACGGTAGGTACCTACTGCATTTGACTTGTAATATTTGCTTAATATCATTTGAGGCGATGTTGTTACGTTACAGCTTCAGTAAGTACTAAATACAGTAAATACTCGCTTCAGGTGTTTTCTTCAAGTGTGCTTCGTCCATTCTACGACGTGTTTTCATTGTAATGTACGAACATAAAATAGGGACATGCAAGTAAAAACAACAATCTATTTAAATACGCGGCGCTCGCAGGCTTGAGCCAGTTGATTCGCTGTACTGGCTACTGTAATGCTCGGGCTGTAACACGATACATTACGCCGTGTGCCAAATAATAACTCTATTTTATCACACATTTTGAGTAAGGTTTTATACTTGAGCGCTAAGCTTGCTATAGTCTTTCTGTGATTAGTTCTCTGGGCCCAATTTACCTTTCGGTATAGCCTGTCCGTGAACTCTAGAATTCTTGGAAAGTCTATATTAGTCTAGGAAGCCGCACTATATAATCCATAAGTTTAAATCTTTAAATTGATTAGATGCTAGGTGTTCTGGATTGCTAGATTAGTGCAGAATTATTTTCACATTTATTTATAAAACTAGAGGTCGCCCGCGCCTTCGTCCGCGTATGGAAGAAATTCGGCCCGCTACCAAAATTCACCACGTTTTTTGGCGTCGCCGCCGCTTTATAAGCAAAGCGACCGTGCCACCAAACATTTTGCAAACTTGACGAGCCGCTTCAAATGCAGGGAGAGTAATTAACACTGAACAGGTACAAACTCACAAGCGCGGCCAGCCGCGCAACTGCACCGCGTCTGTGAGCCGCTGTAGCTAAGTGTAGCTATAATTCGTCGCGTACTTATGGTCTAAACTTAATCTTCTTCTTAATGGTACTTATGGTGGTTTTCATATAATAAGGCCCTCATAGGATCATTTTGTTGTCCGTCTGTTTATCTGTCAAGATTATTTTTCTCAAAAATGTATGAATGCTTGAAGATATCATGATAAAATTAGTATCAGATATGTAGGTCTAAGGTCTCTTAAAGCAGTAAAATAACAAATTTTTAACATAACTCATTAAACTAGATAACGTACTAAAATTAGCCAAGAGGCAAGGACTCGATAACACAAGTAAAGGGAAAGATCTGAAAATCGAAACAGTTTTTATATTACAAAAAATATTTTTGTCATTACAAACATACAAAGTAGATTAAATACTAGCAAGTAGATTTTAGTAACTTGCTTTTAACTATGATGTTAAATTTGTGCTTCAACCTGACCACGTAACCCTCGGTGCGCGAGTTGGACTTGAACTTGTTGGCTTTATTTTGTAGTTTGGGCTACCTAGGTCTGTGACAACAGATCAATTTAAATTAACACGAAAACGAAGATTGATACTGAAATAGGTAAACGCTAATAAGTTTCGTATCAGTAAATAAGCTGTTGTGTGTGGCTCAGAGTAAACAGCTAGAGGTCTGCTTTATTCTAGATCCGACGTTATATGGATACGTGACATACCACGTACCACGTATGAGTTCACGAGGAAAACACTACATACTATTTGCCCTATTCATTTTAAAATGAGCTTTCGGAGACGAGTCACATGTATGTACATAGTTGCTTGAAAGGTCTTTCCTGAAAGTTCTTCCTTCTGGTTATAAAGTAGGTAAGTACATATCAGATATTATAAAGCCGTGTATTGGTAAACTGCCGAGATAAATTGCTTGTATCCGACCGGATTAGGGTAATGACGAGTATTTAATTTATTGTAATAATTATACTATACTTATAGGTTATAGGAACATAGGAAGGTGAAACCGAGACATTAAAGCAATCTTAATAGTATCTAGTAACGTTGAGCTTATATTTATTTTAATTTTGTACCTCGGAATTTTGTCGTAGCTGTCCCAGCCGTTCAAGCAGTTGTAGGAGCTGTATCTACTGACCCCTGCCATCTCACCTTCACTGCTCGGCCTCGGTCTCAGTTTGGCTGCGCAAGTGTAATTATTGAAGATAGAAAACAAATATTACTGAAATCAGTTTGATTTTGGAATGTAGAATCCAAAAGTGCTAATTTGATTTTAAAGACTCTTGTTATGTGTCTTGCTACACTTTTCAATCCGCGTTTCACGGGATTCAGGTATATTTACGCCGTAGTAAATCTATCATGATTATCGGATTAAGTATAAAATCCCGCAATTGAAATTTGCAAATAAAAAATGTTATTGAGCCAAAGTTAGTAACTAATAAGTTTATTCACTGATGTATGAAATATTTTGGATTAGACTGGGGTAAGTTTCCAAACACGAGACAATTGTATTTATTAGTTAACAAGAGTCTAAACTCAACAGGTGTGTAAAATCATAGAACAGTTTGACTCGAGCCTCTGACATTTATAGTAAATCGAAAAGAAAGAAACTTGAAAACACTTTATTTCCAATCAAATAGCTTTTAAAACTTTGAGCTTTGTCACAGTCATGAAACAATTGAGTTTGTAACTTTTATTAGTGATTTTAAATTGTCACTTTTAATTTAATCTTGTTTATTACTTCGTATATATTGGGTCAAGTTTGAACGGTAACGCAGCAAATTACTTACAGTCATCTTTCGAAAACATGGTTACGGAATGAAATATTTCAACTTTTTGTGAGTCGACAACTAGACACTAGGGTTAAAATCAAAATTATATGAAATACGTCTTGTAATGTTTACTTTATAGCATAGTTTAAATTCGGCGGATGAGTGCGTGAATGTATGAACAGAAGAAAAAGGTGAAAGAGAAGTTACATACATTCGCGAGAAGGTAACAAAGGTCTACAAAGGCTAACTGCAAACATAACTACACGCGATCCGTATACAAGTATTTTAGTATTATATTTTAAAAACTATATATAATACGTTTAGGATTTAACTAAATCGCCACATTTGCTGTTTTTCATAAGATGTTTTTTTAATGAAGTAGAGCGGCTCTACATACTATAGCAAATTATTTACCTACTCGTACGAACCATAACCACTCACCCATAATTCTAGGCAACACATAATTTTACTTTGTATCACATTATTATGATATGTATACTGTACTAAATTGTAATTTAGTTAAAAGCCCGTGCATGGCTCAGAAACAATCTACATATTTATTTTCTACTTCTCAAAAAACTTGTACAATATATAATTATGTTTAAACTAGTTTTGATTTAATTTACTGTTTAAGTGAATTCACAGTGTCCAAAGCTTTGTCGCGAACTGCGGCTTTATTGTATATTCAATCATCCTTCATAGAAACTCGATCAACGTTAATTTCACGAGTAAAGCTCAGATAAGTAGGAATGTTGCACGTTTATGCAGTGATGATTATTTTGAAAGATGACGGAAAGTAATAAAAGCAGTGAAAAGAGAAAATTAAATTAGCAAAGGTTATGAGGAAATGTTATTGTTTTGTTGTGGATAGCGCGAGCGAAAAGAAGCGGCTGAAGGGTACCGTTTCGCGCGGCCGCTGGCGACTGACTGACTGAGCTCTGAGCTCGGGAGCTCGCGACCGACGTGCCCTCGGTGCTGAAACCCTCGACGACGTCAGAATCGCGCCGAGGCACGCGGCGCCTTTTATTCACATAGTAGGTACCTATAAGTTCTAAGAGCTTTTTTCCTGTGAAATTTGCTACATGCGATATAATATCCTTTCAAGATGAAACTAGGAGAGTTTCACTTTCTTATTTATATTTATTTAGTTTTTAAATCTGAAACCAAAGTGTAAAAAAATGGGTTAATTAGGTACATACTTTAATGAAACAAAAAAATTCAAGAACATAAATTAATTTCCAACACATCCTCCTCATGACATAGGTATCGTCGCGTAACACCATGCTACGCTATGATGTATACAAATTCTACCATAGCAGAATCCTTGTTGTAGCAGGAAAATTTACAAAAAAAGTTGAGTATTTCGGTTATAAGTATAAGTATTTATTTATCTCAAATAGAAATACAAACTATAATAATTAAATCAGAATACTGGTTACATAAATGTATTTAATGTTTTATAGTTTCATTGTAATATACATAATACCACTAACCACTAAGGACTATTAAGGGAGAGGCCTTCGTCCAGCAGTGGACGTCTTCCGGCTGTTGATATACATAAAATAAATTAAGTAAATATATAAAAACTTACACGATTATATTAAACTCTGAAACATAAAATTGTATCAAAAGAGGCTTCAATTTCTCTTCCTGTAAGCCGTGCAATCAAGCAAATGTGTTGTATACGCGATGCAATATCTGATAGATGTGGAATAATCTCAGCTTACCTCGAGGGATATAAAAAGATTGCTTGAGTATATTACTTATGTAGGTACGTAAGTGGCTTCTATATACGGGCTGGCTGGTTGAGCACTGTACCAATTTCTACGGTGTCCTCAGTACATGATTCTTGTTCTAAAGGAGACAAAAAAGGTGCTTAATATGTATCTAATTACCTAGCGAAATGATAAGCTTGGATTTCGAAATAGAATTTGCGAACGAGGTCACGTGGTGCGCCCGCTCGCACCGCCGTCGTCACTGTCCGCGTGCAGTATCCACACTCAGATTTTCATTAATCTTTGTAGGTAGCTTAGGTACTGGTATTTTATGAATTTTATATTTTATACACGTTAGAGAGTAAACAAATAAAGTAAGTTCCATTAAGTTGTACATTCTGGGTTATAGGTATACTATACATTTTGTGTTGCCAATTATCTTGGCAGTGGGCCCGAAACTAGCCGATCTCTTGATGGCCCCGCTACGGTGTGCATGAGCACAGCCTAAAATGAAAAAAAAGTAAATGAATGATTTGCGCGCGCTCGCGCAATTCATTCATTCATTTCAGGCACAAACCACGAGAACGTGTATACATATCCGAAAGTAAGTACAGTGTACAACTAGGCGGGTGATATACCTACTTATAAGTAAGATTGTTTGCACAATGAAGTCACCGTCCCCGGCGGATTGGGCCAGTGGGTTTATTTTGAAACAATCATGCCTCTGCGGCGGGTTGACCCGCGTACGAAGGTGTTACACGACGGTACCTATGTCATGAGGAGGAAGTGTTGGAAATTAATTTAAGCTCTTGAATTTTTGATTTCATTAAAGTATGTACCTAAATAACGTATTTATATAATTATATAATACACTCATTTCACATTCATACCATACAGTGTTCGATCATCCACATATTTACGACGCGGTGATTCTACAGGCTTTTACTGCCGTTTTGTACACGTAACTATATTCAATGATGAGTTATAACATTACTAAGAAACATAATTAAGGAACAAAGTATTCCTGTATTTGGATAGGCTATGGGTACCTGAGTGTACGCATGGTACCTAAAAGCAAATCTTTTCAGTTTTTATCACTTTCGTGCATACGCAAAATGTTGTGTCATTACAGTATTTACGTTATCTGATACATATCACAGTCCGGATAGGTAAAAAGGACGTGAAAAATGGGGTCTAGACACAGTTGAGGCACACATAGCATGATGTCACATAATAGGGTAGATGACTGATGTTTAAATCGTTGAAACCAATAGCTTTGATGAAGAATTTAAGTAAATATAGTATGTTTATTGAAAAAATTATATAAATCGGTTATTAATGTTCTGATATATAAGCGTTTAAAGTTTTTGGTAGAGCCAACTCTGTCCCTTTCGCACAAAACAAAAAATTACATCACACCTTACTTGTCAGAATAGAATTTATATGGCGTACGGAGAAGTGACGTCACGATTTGCTGTTTTGCCTCTCTGTCTAGCATGATATTAAAATGCTTATAAGTTGCTTATTTTTGATCAGATTTTAGTTTTTTCTTTAATCAGCTATATTTATGGGCCACATTTTAATAAGACAATAAAAAAAACAGTCATCTAGCCTATTACCGACAGAATTTGTATATTTTCTAATAAGAGATGGCATAACTTTAAGAAATTAATATCCGTGAACTTAACAATTTTTTCACACAGTACGCTACTTTAAAAAGCTTGTTATAATTTTCAAAGAATAAATACGCCGCCGGCCAGGTTTCTTATAACCGTCGACGTCAAATGATAGCACTATACATAATTAGCACTTATCCACTTTGCATGTACCTAGGAGCTTTTAGTGGTATCAGACTAATTGCATCTAATGAAGGTACACGTGTATGTAACAAGACTGGGTAGTACTTTGTGGACTACGATCCGCAAATATTCTGCGGAAACTTCCACTGGGTGCGGAGAGACCAGTTTTATAACCAGCAGCGTATCCGTGCTATACTATACTTCGCAGTGCAGTGCGGCACAGGATTGTGTTCGCAAGTTCACAATTCTGGCACTGCTACTGTTAGTGGCAGGCGTGACGCTTACCATCAGGTGAAAGTCATCACCACGTTTTTATATGTTATCCTTCAATGTGAATAGAACGTACATGTGTAGCTGTGTCATGTTCTTAATTGACAGCCTTATAGCTCAGTTGGTAGCATGTCTGCCTTCAGAGCTGTAGGGCGTGGGTTCGTTCCCCACCCAGGACAAAAATGTATGTGACGAACATATATGTTTGTAATCGAAAAACATATGTATTTAAGTATTCTATTAGCTATATGGTTTCCATAATACAAGCTTTGCTTAGTATGGGGCTAGATGGCGCTGTGTGTAAAATGTCCCCAATATTTATTAATATTTATTATTATTAATTGTACTTAATTTTATTAATGAAATTGTAAACAAACCGACTTAAATCTACTTTAAATCTTCTTTCTACGGTTCAGTTTTTTTATACAATTACGAGACGAGCAAGACGTTTGCCTGGAGGTACCTGGAGGGCGTCTCGCCGGCCACTAACAGTAGCAGTCCCAGAATTGTGAACTTGCGATCACAATCTTGCGCCACACTTCACTGCGCTCTTCATCCTGAGATATTAAATGTTAAATCTTGTAGTGTTTCAGCTACAGCTTAAATAGTTAGTAAAAAGAAACTGAAGTTGGAGTCTAGAACAGGTCAGTTTATTAGGTTTTTAAAATGAACGGCGACCGAAGACGCACGGTAGGTGCACGAAGGGTCAGTGGTGCACGGTGTACGTGCGGAGGCCGGCAACGCACGATGGGTGGTTTCCGCGTCACAGGCGCTACACCACCCGGAAGACCGCGACTCCCGAGCAGCCTCACACATCAGCAGCCTGCCACCAGCTGCCGCTGCTGCTGGGCTGTTGTGGGCCAAAGGCGGAAGCCACCACCCGCGACCCAGGAAGGTGGGCCACACGGCGTCAGAGGAAACCCAGAAGTGGAGTATCTGGAAATGTAGGTGGTCAAATCACGGCCATCTTGGTAGGAGGAGGCACCGGTCCCCCCACAGGGAAACTTCAGCAGGGTGCCTCTCTTGCGTTCATGGACCGATACGTCCTTTACACCTCTACGTTATAAAGTTAAATTCGGATTCCCAGAAAGCGGCCCGTAGACCGGTTTTTATATCGATTTTAAAAGCAATCGAATTTATTACTTTAGAATAGATACGGCTAGAATTATCAGCCAAATCCAAAAAAGGTTCATACGAAAAACACTACAAGACTCGACCTATTCATAATGAAACCTTAGGATTTAAAAAGAAACACCTCATAATAGACAGACAGCTCTTTGTTTACCTTATTTTTCAGCTCAAAATAGGCAAAACTACTTAAGCAAACGATATATCAATATATAAGGATGAACGAGAAAATTCCGCTTACCAAGCTGTCTGATTTTATCAAAATCGAAGGGATAGAAAGAAAATTTATATAACATCCATAAAACGCATGCCAGAGCTTGACTCCCATGGCAAATGAGTCAACGAAAGCATCAGAAGGAAGCTCTAAGCAGAACCACCCCAAAACAAGGTAAAACAAGAATAGGAAAAGGTATTTTCCTACAACCTCTTCATACCCAGTAAATTCTCTGGTAACATTGCCCTTCAAACCGGAACACAGTAATGCTTGCACACTACTGCTTGGCGGTTGAATAACTGGTAATAGGTGTGGTACTTCCCCAGGCGGACTCTGCAGTAGTCCTACCACTACAAAAATATCACCTCTATCGTATGTCTGATTTCATAATACTTAATACGATTGTTAAGTACTTTTAATGCTTACTTATTATTTCAATGCTATCTTTGTACGTTTCACAATAAAATTTACTATGTTCTATTTATGACAATTTAATGCACCTACTTTGTTGATCAAACAGGATGCTTTGTAAACAGTTCTATGGGATGTAAGTGTTCCTGAAATGTTCTTTAATAGTTAAAACCTTTAGCAACACCAAATACTGTGCGTTTAGTTTTATCTATTCTATAAGATACTGACTCGATAAAAAACTTAATGGCAGTATTACGGATATGAATATAATAACATTTGCTATAATTAATAATGCATGCAAAATTACATACGAGTACAAACATATGTGTGCTATAGGAGGACTATTTTGATATTGTTTACTGAACTCATTTGTGATATAATAATACTAAATAACACTAACTGTTCACTATGAGTAGTTCGTAAAACCCATTTATTTGCGCAACAACCATGACAATGGATCGATGTATAAACATTCAAATTTTTTTTCAATGCAAGTACCGTTTTTATTTTTTCATCTAGTAATGTGGATCTTATTATATCGGCTTCAGGCTCATAATCCAAGATATTACACACACGTGCTTTTTACTTTACATTACAGTACTAGTTCTATACTACAAAGAGTTTGTATGCGGCTAAAGAAAATGTCACCGAGCGAGCTGCGCGCGCTTCGCTGATTGGCGCGCCATTTTCTGTAAATATTTGTTGATGTTTTCGCTGTGTGGTTGATTATTATCAAGTGTGCTATGTTGGTCATTGCACTCTCGGCACCCTTATATCGCTCATCTGCTGCTAGCGCGCACAATACCGCCTCGAGTAATGACCAACATAGCACAGTAATACCAAAACTAATACTAATACTAACTAATACTCGCTTGGTACATAATGTACTATTTATTGATCAGGCTAGGTTTGGACAACAGGAAATTTGAGGGCGAAGTCGAAGATTATCACTCCGGCTAGACGTGTTAATGATGCCAAAAAATCGTCCGAGACATATTAGTAGTCAGCAAGTGCTCGACCGCTACAATGTTTTCCTTTGGTGAAAGATCAAGCACATTTCAAAGAGGGGATTGGAATCCACCCCTGCGGCTTGTCGTCTGACCACGCCTGCCACTGCTGTTCCCTGCACAGTTTCGATACTGGATGTAAACAAAAAGTTCCTTTGTTTTATTATTTGAGACAAGACCAAAAGTAGCAATCTCAGGCATACGTAATTTTTTCAGGCAACTATAATGTTTCGTTTTCTTCCTTCGCTTGATATGATATTTCGGCCCTTACTCTGTTATTTTTTCCGGACTCTGTTATTTTTTCAACTGGTTTCATAGAATATTGATGTTTATTCCATTGTAATTGATTTTCGATTTCTAAAACTTATACTTGTAAATAAGTAAAAGCGAGTATGGATGAATATGGAAAAATTTAGGCATATTGTGGTGTCTTTTTTCTTCAAAATATGCAAAGTGTTTCAATTTTGTTACCGCATTGCTCACCTGTATTTGAATGCCACCGGCATTCGCTTAAGTGGTGGAAAATTCACCTGCACACATGTTTACGCTCATAAAAATTCTCTGTGTGTTATGTGTTCTGTGTGTGTGTGTATCTATGTTGTTCTGTGTTTTTCTGAAGTTAGTAAATGGCTTCATGCTGTCGTCAACATAGCTTATAGCTAATTACAAAGTTAGCTTGAATATATTTAACAATTTCCTTTGCATAACTGCGGCCAACTGATTACCTCGGTAGACTGCCCCCGACAGATTTCAACGTTGCAGTTCATATTCCAAGTGCTTAACAAACTTTTAAATAAACTTGAGTAGCGAAAGATCAAACATTGCAGATGGAATAATTTAAATCACATAGACTTTACCTTTGCAGTTTCTCTATTGATTTATTTGACTTATTTATTGGCGCATTTCGCTGTTTTTTTTTTCGTTTAAACGCATATTAACTTTCAATATTTTTTAAACAATTGCCAGATCTGCTAACGACCAGGGGCCGTACCGTGAACCGCTTATAGCGGGCCGAATAGATTCAGCTGCCGACACTGCACGACCGCGAACCTTATTGCGAGGCGCTAAAATTCATCTGCGCAGCGTCGGCAGCTGAGCGTATTCGTTCCTGGAATAAGCGCTCATGGTACGGCCCCAAGACTCGTAATATTATGTTAAGGGTTTCGGTTGCTTTTCACGGCCGGTCCTTCAGAACTTAGACAGTATCCGCTCTGGACCGAGATGACCGGCGTATAAGTAAAAGCTACCTTTATAAGATGATCGGGTAAATAGGCTAGCAAGCAAGGCATAGCAAGAGGCCTTCGTAGCGGTTCGGCTACGGCGTAGCAAGAGGAAGGTTTCGTAGCGGTTCAGCTACGACGTAGCACTATTTCGTAGCAAGTACCTAACTAATGCTAGTTTTTCCAATTGCGTTAACGTTAATATAAATTAAGATTTGTATGTAATATAAACTAGCAACGCCCCGAGGTTTCACCCGCGATTTGTGGGATAAAAAGTAGCCTTGTGTTATTCCAAGGTATAAACTACCTCTATATCAAATTTCATACCAATCCATTTAGCAGTTTCATTGTAAAGGAGTAACAAACAAATATACACACACAAAACCCCCCGACCCCGACACAGATCGAATATTTTTTTCGCTTTTATAATATTGGTGTGATTAAAAGTTTATATGACAGCATCGTCGTTTCTTGACAATAGACACTGCGCTGCTCTTATTTGATTAAAGTCTTCGATGCAGATGGAAGGCCAGCTGGCCTAGTAAACGTACGGCGACGATTTCATTTTCTTTTTGTCGCTTATTATGCTTCGCATAATCAGTATTGTTTGTTTTTCTTTATTGGCAGAAATGCTAGACTGAATTATATTTTTTTACTGTAGGACACAATAAAATATAACAATCAAGTAAGAGAGACTAAACAATTTGGCAAAAGTGGCAAAATCAGCTCATGGTGCAAGAATACATTAATATTCTAACCGCGCTGGTTATCATTTTGCTGGTTTATTCGTAAGTCTTATTTTCGGGCGAGGAAACTGGTAGACAAAATTGATCGTGGCGCACGTCCATCCTAGGCCACTATCCTAACGACTGTTTTGAAGTCATTTACTTAATAAGCGTAGGGGTGTACTAAGCAAAGATTTATCGAAATTCGACCCCCAAGTTGTTATGAAAGTCCTTTGTTTTAGTTAAGTTTACTTTCTGTCACGAAAATTTGAATTTGGATAGTTCATTTAAAATAAAAAACGATAATTTAACGAATTTAACAAATGACAGGGACGTTTTAAGGGGGGGGGGGGGTGTAATTTTGTATGGAAAGTTCTTTGTGAGTCGGTAGAGTTGGGGCTAAAAAATTTGGGAGCGGGCTGAATTTCTTCCGGTACGCGGACACCTCTAGTTCTATAATAACTTCTCTGAAATTCGGCCAATGAGCAGTACGCAACCTTATGCGGTTCTCTGTGTACCGTGTTCTACTTTAATTTGAGCGCTGCTATTGACCACGGCATTCGATTGTTTCTGTCAATAAAAAATATTTGCGGTCTTTTGATGTAGGTTTTGTTGGACGAGTTTGCGACAGTGTTTTGTTTGTTTTAATTATACTTGTCTACGCGAGAGCGTATACTAAGTTGATTTAATTATTTGCAGTTGATTTAATTATTATTTTAGTCCGTCTGTCATCGATTGAAGTACACATCGGTTCGAGAAACAATCGCGTAAAATACATACAAAAAAAAAACATTCGAATTGAGAACCTCCTTTTTTGAAGTCGGTTGAAATTATGTTATGGCGTAAATACTAGTTATAGAAATTTGTAAGGTGCTTTTGGTAGCTGGTATAATACTTAGGGATTGTTTTAAAGTTATTAAAAAGTACGGATTACGATATTTTACGTTAACGTGTAACTTTTACAATATTTTATGTTAACGTGAAAGATTATAGCATCTTTGCCGTATGTGAAAGTCTTTACTCAAGTCTTAAAAAACAAAATTTGTCAAAACTAACCGTCGTTTATAAGAACGTAGTAGCTAGCCTAGATATCAATTTTGGCTGTTGTAAAGGTATCCGTTGGAAATGCGGGTGGATTTGTTAGGCTGCTAAATTCTCTGAATTCACAAAACATTATATATCATAAAACATATTAGTAGGTAAGTTGCTTTTGTACGGCCGATGTACAGTTTATCTCTTTTTAGGGCAGGGAGCGGCGGATCTCGCGAATAATTCAACTTCCGACCCTTCCGACAATATTTGTGTGTGTAGTCTGTGTAGGTATCCATTTCAGTCATGAAGTAAGGTGAACATTTTGTCATAGAGATTACATTCGGGCTTATATTTTTAACAAGTGGTTATTTTTGGTGACGTACTTAATGAAATTTGGCGTGTAACTAGTTTTTGGATTAGAAATAACCAAAGTGTGGAAACAATTCATATAAATATTCAATAGTCTATAGGTATTTACAAACGAAAATTTCTAATAAGCTCTCTTATTGTTTTTCTATTCCACAGTTGAAAATTATTAATAAAAAATAATTTTAAAGTAAAAATCTCAATTATATTACAGAAACCCAATTCAACGTAAATTATCACAATACAGTGTGTATTGTTAACAAAAAATATTTTTTAAACAACAAGACAAAATGTCTTAAAATACACTAACCGTCTTATGCATAAAACACTAAAAAGTAATTCAAACCTGTTTTAGTTAAAAAGTGTTTTAAAGTCTTCTTTTTTCAAATTCAAATCGTGATAGGAAAGAAATTTGACAGACATTTTCCAAATGCTTAAACCAGTTGGCAGCGTACCTAGCTGCTGGCGGCATTGCCACGTTGAATGGCAATGCTTATTTGCTTTGCGTTGGGCCAAATAAATACCCGTCGCGTCAACCAAGCGGTCGGATATTTTTTTGTAAAGTTTGAAGATTTGATATTTCTTCTTTATTTTTTAACAACTGTGTCTCATATTTATCCCATAGAGGCGGGAAAACTGTGGCGACACACATTTTGTACTCAAAACACAGTATCTTACGCTACTTAATTCATATTACAGTCATAACGTCATAAGTTACAGCCGTGGCTGTCTCGCAGACTCGCAAGTGCCCTGGCGAAATCGCGGCATGAAACTTTTGCTTGTTTTAAGGAATTACTACGCCATCTATACTCGGATTCTTAATTACTGACACTGACATTTCGAGTGTTGCTACTTTTTGGCAATTTTAAATAGTGCTGTGATAAAAATATTAATTTTGTTAACATAAGTTAAGAAACTTAATCTTTTTAGTAACTTATGAAGTTATGTTAACAAACTTAATTATTTCACACCAATGAACTACTTCGATACATTTATATTAGTTGTTGTAAAAGGTGTAGTTCCTTACTTGTGTACGATTTCAATCTTTCCAAGGTAAATAAATCATGAAAATAATGTTAGATTTCCGTGTAGCAATTTACAGAACCACTATTTAACACAATATGTTTTCCCTTTTCTACCTGCACTTGCACTGGCAGCACTTTAAATGTTTAACGGCACTTAATAATTATTCAATAATTCTTTTGAACGATATGAACTTAACAATATCCATCACTACGGTTTTTTAGCAGGCAGCATTATTTTGAAAAGTGACATATCAATCTGTCAGTTTAGTTCGTCTGACTATGAATACGAGTATAGCACTAGTTCGTTATTTTATCGTACCAAGTACGAGTATCTTGGTCTAGTACAAAAATGCTTAGACCAAAGTATCTATACTACATGGAACCTGTAAAGGTGTGGCAAGGCACTTCTAAAAAAAATTAGGTACTCGTAGGTAATATCTCTACAGAATTGTAATTAAAAAAAAATACGTAGAAGTAGTAAACGTCTTTAAGTCCATATGATCACGTACATATAGCTTGTGTTACCAATTTCTTTGTGGAGTTAAGAACAATTAAGTATTTTACTTGCCCAAAGAAAATTTCGAGGCAATTTTTTCAACCGGTCAATTTAGTACGGAGGTCTAAAGACAAGATGCAGTGGTCTATTTTCAGAATATATAAAACACTTGGCGATACCTAGAACTGTTGAGTCAAGTGAAATATTCAAATTTTCGTCGACAACAATGGCGTTTCATCGCTAACTCTGGCTTGACCTCGATATGGAAGCCTTTTAAAAAAGGTTTTCACGTAAAAAAACTAACATTGATATTATCTAGACTAAAATTTACTCCAAGGTAAGTAGGTAATTTAAAATCTTAAGTTCAATTTAAAAAAAAAGTATACAACGTGTAACAAAAAGACTCAACAATACTGAAGGGTATGTATGTACTCATCATTATGAACAACTTTTATTAAGGGGCCAACCTTGAAATCGAGAAAAAAAACAGCGGTTCCATACAAAAAGTTCATTGACTTTGGACAAAATGTATGGACCAGCTGATTTTTTTCATCGAGATTTCAAGGTTGGCACCATAGTAAAAAAAACATAATGATGAGTATAGTATTCAATGTTCAGTATTGTTGAACCTTTTTGTTACACATTGTATATTATCAAAAATTAAACTTAAGCAAGTGACTTTAAATGACATAGTAACTTCGTGAACTCGTTTTTGAATCGAGACAATATTTAACACATTAGAGTAATAAATATCATTTGTTTATTAGCATATTTTTTACTTTATTTTGGAAAACTGTTTCATTTGTTCGTTTCTAATTAGTTTGATAATTAGTAGTAAATATTCATCGCTTAATGTACTCCGATCCCGAACGTTTATGTTGGTGGTAAGTAAATAAATGAGGGGTGGTTTTTTTTTACAAATGTTGCCGCTTCGAATTTATAGATGACGGGCAACGTTAGCATTATTTGCTCTTTGCCTACAGCCCGCATGTTCATTATAATTCGGAGGCATTTCTTATTTTGTTATTTAAATGAACAGACAAGTTGTCTCCAACAGTACGATTAACTGCCATACCTCACCCTTTCTCAAACGTTCAAAATCAAAGAATTTTCATACAAGATTTTTCACCAATTTTTACCCCCTTAGGTGGAATATTGAAAAATATTTTCTTAGTTCACCTCTACGCTTCAAGACAAATACACCCTCCAAATTTCAAGCCTCTACGACGATCCGGTTAGGCTGTGCTTTGTCAGTTAGTCAGTGAGTCGGTCAGTCAGTGATTCAGTCATAGTAAGTCAAGACTTGATTCTTATAGTATTCTGTTTTTTGCTACGGATAGAAAGTTCCAATCCACTTGTTTTATATAGTCGTACCCAGCGTTGCCGCACTAACATTTTCCTGAGTTTTCTTCTGTGTCACTGATTTTAATATCAATCAAAGCTTGTTAAAATCCACTGTAGAGGAAATGCAGTGCTAATAGGAATTCTATTCTTTGCATTATTGGTACCTATTGCTTTTATTGTATTACTCGTAGTCCTTCATAATACACAGGTATAATGTTTATAAGATAACCGAGCCACGCCGTCTCTCACGATATTAACAAACCCAAGTAAAAGGCAAACGTGCAGTCTGAGAAGATCAAATAGGATAATAAATCGATATATCTGTTAGAGCTAATAAAAACAGAAATTATTTGTGCGGCCGTGGTATTTGAAATAAAAGATAAGACGCTGTTTTTTAATTAACTATTATCAAGTGGCATTAAAAGTAGAAAACCTATTTTCGTTATCTCTCCCTCGTGGTCGCGATCATTTAATTTTGTAAAAAAGAATGGTTAAGTGATGATATACTCAGTCGATGACCAGGAGTTTCGGAAGTCGTATTTTCTTCTCGAATAGTTTGCTGACCTTATTAATTAAAAACTGAAACGTAACTAAGCCATACAAGTGATCTTTTCTGGGCAACCAATTCTGGTGAACGCTATTTATTTTATAACAAGAACATTAGACAAATTTATGTGTTGCTGGACCGCATCCGCAATTGTATGGCTGCTTGTTGACGTTAATAGCTGCCGATGCACCGGGGACGTGCTATTTTGTTCTAAAACAAGCGCTAGAAGCTACATAAATGTGCCGCAATAGATTTAAGCGTGTTTTTAATTACTTGTGAAAACACTTTTTATTATGCTATTCTTTTGTACTTTTATCTAAGTACCTACTATATTAATCGAAGACTATAAAATGTGCTCTTTTTTGGTATCTAACTTGGAGGAAAGTTTGGGGTACAGATAAGTTATGAAGGATTGTAACTCCTAAGCCCCTCTCGGTGGCCTGGCTCTGAATAACGGAGGAGACTTTTACTCTTAGCGTTGAAGCTATATTACACCATACTTGCTTTTGTTTGCGGCTTCGCCAGTCTAAGTAGTCGATACACGAAAAGAGGAGCTTTCTATTGGCAATATTTTTGATTTTAGATCAGGAGATTACTTCTAAAACTTGCATACAACACTTTTTTTATAATATTTCTATAGAGTTTATCATTTGTAGAACAATCTTAGGAGGAACACTGAACCAGTCTAAAAACTATAAAATAACAAGCGTGCGTTCATCACATGAGTTCACATGACATTTACATTGTGCGAAATAATCGAGAAAAACATTTATTTAGCTATAATAGTTTGCACACAGATAAAGCTAGAGCCAATATTATGATCTAACAATGTCGACGCTATGTACATGCCATGGCTTCGCGAACAATAAACTTGTTCAAGTAGGCATATCAGTAGATCTAGAACCTGGATTTAGAAAAGTACTTGACTTGAAGTAGATTTAGGTAAGTTTGCCTAGGTTTTAGACCAATTGTCTTGAAGCAGCCAGTAAGGAGTGGGTTAGTCAGCAATAGCACGCAAAGCACATCCAGGCGAAGAGCAAGCAATGCAGGTATCTAAATTTGATATCAGTGACAATTTTGAATTCTCTAGATCTTCAGACTGTGAGTGAGCGATGGACAAATTTCTTCTCTTCAGTCAAATGTGTTAATCTAATGGTTTTTTTTAATAAGATCCTGCCTGCCGGCCTAGCACGCGAGCGGCGATAAGATTGTTTATCTACACTGTTTATATCCCCCGAAAACCGCGTCAGGCACGTATATTCAGTTTTTTTTTAAATCTTTAATTAACGTGCTTTTTAGCACAGCGTAAAGTTGCACATTTCTAGCTTTGTCATGTTTACACACGCAAGAAAGGTAATTTGTGCCCGGCGCGTGCTATGCTTGCAGGTGAAAGAAATTGTCACTAATAACATGAATTGTTGACTCTATCCGTAGTAAATAACATGAGTAGTAAACCTGGGTATCTGCCGTTCGACCTCATCCAGGGCGTCGTAGGCCTCGCTGAGCGGGCGCTCAAGCAAGCGGGAGGGGGCAGTTACCGTGTCGGAACTCATGGTTCGCATAGATTTCCTCTGTAGGTTCTGTTTCTTTCGGTGTTCTTCGGCTCGTCGTAGATTGTGGTGTCGGAAGAAGAACATCGACATTATATCCTAGTTTACTTTTTATGTCCACTTTTGATTAACTTCGTAACTTTAGCATAATTGTACTATCGCGACCGAGTCCACTATACACTTGCACTTGTATTCAACGAAGCGAGATCAGAAAAACGTCCTAAAATTATATAATGCAAAAAAATATAATATTAATGTTATGCCTTTAGCATAGCAGGCTATGGATAGATAGATAAGCAGTGATGCACGGTTTAAAGCTATCTTGGTTAGCATGAAAGTGAAGCTGAGATACAAAGAAGAGTATTTGAATAAAGTTATTATTATTCGTAGTCGGGGGGGCCTGGTGTGGGCCCGTCCCTTTTCACAAGTATGACCCACATTTCATTCGAAAATGGCTGCTTGAAAATACATAATTTATGATTGGTATAATTTAGTGTACGTATACATAATATGCGTCTCTAAGATTTTTGTTATGATCAAGGTTTGTAAAAAAATGGCTGTAGGCATGTCTCTCTTTTATTATACTAAAATAGACACAAACAGACATGAACTGCAGAACAACATATCACTAATATCAGTAAGATTTACTTATGGTTTTTTTGTGAGATGCATTTTTTATCGTTGATAATTTAAAAAAATGTCTTGTTGTCTGTCATAAAAAAACGCCTTGACGTATTAGTACTTAGAAATCAATATCTTTTTGTAATATACATTTCGTCGAGGTTGAATGATATTATTCCATACATAAAACTCATTTAATTTTTGTCTTTACATGAAATATATACTAGAACAATGAACCTAAAACTAAAAACCTTAAAAAATATATAATATAATAACTAAAATATATTATTAAAAGGAGTCCCTTTAGGCAAGGTTCCGAAGATACTGGCAGCGTTCCCCCTTTAAATAGCTAGACTAATTCTTTGTCCGAGGTAGCTGCCAGCTCTCTTTTTGTAGTTATATTGACTAAATATGGATAGTAGAGTTTGTATGGATATGGTACAAGTAGCATAACTACATTTTTAGTTTTGTTTGACATGTTTATCTCAGTAAAAATTAAATGCCAGATCCAAATGACCGAGTTTGCCGAATAGGAGTAAGTATGTAATAAAAAAGTGTATTTTTTTGTGGCAGTAACACGAGCAAAGTATATCAGAATGTTGGAATGATCATCATTTTTGTTTTATTTATACGGGAATACTCAATTAATTTAATTAATTAAATCGGATACTCCGACTTTAGTTTCGATCACATCCGGTGACCTTTTTCAAAGATTGAAAACAGTGCCCGACGCGGGCTAAGCAGGACGCAGCTGCACGCGTCAAAACCACATCAGTTTTTATAATAAAATATCATTTTCATTTGGTTGTTTGTTTAAGTAGGTAGGTACACAGAAAACGCAATTTATGTTTTGTGATCATAACTTTGGGAATACGTACTTCGAGTGATAGTTAAGTTTTCTTTTATGGTAGCACTTATTGTGTTGAATTGTTGTGTCTGTGGTGACAATTGTTAGGTTTCTACCTTTTCGAGAAAGTCGAGATGCTACACGGCACTTGACTCTATTCCTCATTAGTGTGAAGCGTCGCTAGTCGGGTTCTGCATCCTCAACTATTCCGCACGTGTACGTGTGCTATCAGAAAAGTATTATTACTTAGACATTTTATTAGTGAAATGGAACAGGATTGCAACAAAACAGCGTAATATAATAATGTTTAGGTACTTATATCACGAGCTAGTTACGGAACAAGATGAATGTAAATTAAAGTATTTAACTGGAAAAAATTCAAACCAGTTCTTGACTTTTTTTTTTACTGAAACTTTACTGCTTTTCTTTACGCCATACCACAATTTGATTGCAAATCATACATCATTTGGAATATGCTCATAGAGCCCATTTTTTTGATAAGAAACACTCAAAAAAAAAAATTACTGAGAAACGAATTTAGATTTTAAAATTAATGCTGAGTTTACTATGACTTCACACACCCAAGGATATCACACAAGGAGAGCTAAAATGCGTAGATATACACTTCAGAATTGTCATATCATGTGGACACATGGTAATTATACACAATTTCTTAGGTTCACCTATAATGTATAACAAAAAGGTTCAATACTGAAGGGTATGCATGTACGTAGGACGTTCATTATAAAGTGAGAATGCGGTAGAAACTCTTTGGAACCGAAAAGAGTAAATACTGCTGGTAAAGCTGGAATATTGATAAGATTAAAAAAAAGTTATAATTTGAATATCTTTTGTTTTAAAAAAATGTAAGTCTTTTGTTTGCAGTCTGTCATAGCGTGGTGTCGAAAATGTTTTTTTTTATTGCGTGCGGTTACTAAGTATCTGTGCATGAAAAATTTCACTACGGAACGAACTTATCAAAACTTGCAGAATACTTTAGGACTTTAGGATAAACGTGGAAGAACATCCACCAAAGATGACCCTCGCTCGGGCCGCCCCATAACGGTAGTGACCGAAGAAATGGTAAAAAAGTCGAGAACATTGTTTTAGCAGATCGTCGTTTCACTGTACGTTTTATAGCCGATGAAATAAAGATTTCGACTGGTAGTGTGCATAGCATTTTAAACGAACGCTTGAGGATGAAAAAAGTATCCGCACGCTGGTTTCCCAGAATGCTTACCGATGCTCAAAAACATACCAGGCAGAACATTTCTCGAGCTTCATTGGAAATGTTACAACTAGATCCTGATCGTTTTTTGTCTCGATTCATAACAATTAATGAAACATGACTTCACCATTACGATCCTGAAACAAAATTACAATCTATGACTTGGAAAAGACCATCATCTCCAACTCCTAAGAAATTTAAGGCGAGTCGTTCCGCCGGATAGATCATGGTCTCTCTTTTCTGGGATAGTAAAGGGGGGTCATGATAGAATATCTCGACCATGGAGCTACTGTAACGGGCTCTTTGTATGCAAAACAAATAAAAAAATTGCGTAACGAAATACGCGAGAAACGGCGAGGCAAACTAGCAAAAATTGTGTTGTTCCATCAAGATTATGCCCCGACTCACAAGTCCGCCATTGCTATGGCTACAATTCGTGAAGCTGGCTTCGAAATACTTGAGCATCCTCTATATTCACCCGACCTTGTCCCTAGTGATTTCTATCTATTTCCGAGGTTGAAGGAGTATCTGAGAGAACAGAGGTTCGAAAATGATGAAGCAGTAGTCGCTGCAGTACAGGAGTTCTTAGGTGCTCAGGATGAAGAGTATTTTAAGATAGGAGTTTTAAGCTTAGAATAAAGATATTCCAAGTGTATTTCGCTAAAAGGTGACTAAAAGTTACCGGCAACATACTCATTTTCAATTTTTATTGAACGCCCCTCGTACTCATCATTATAAACAACTTTTACTATGGGCCCTAACTACTAGCTTATAAACAACTTACCCTACTAGCCCTGACATCGCGAAAAAGAAATCAGATGTTCCACACAACAAGTTCATCAACCTTGGACAAAATGTATGGAACAGCTGTTTTTCCGTGATTTCAGGGTTGGTCCCATAGTAAAAGTTGTTTATAATGATGAGTACATAAATACCCTTCAGTATTGTTGTACCTTTTTGTTACACTTTGTATACATAGACTGTAGTGAAATGCCGTTTTAGAATAAAAGATAGAATAGGTTATAGGAATTTTAATCTCTCTCTTGTTGTTAAAGATAATTTTCCTACAAAGGTTTACAAATAAAATAGATGTGCTACCTAGTGATTTAAAGAATTTGCCTATACTGATAATTTCCTATATGGAAGTGGTAACCTTACGGATCCCTAATATTGAAAGTCAAAAGAAGAATATTTTATTAGAGAAATCTAGCCACCATGAAGACTTCCGCAGTAGAGATTGCTTGAAGCTTCCAGAAGCCGACACGTTCACTGGAGAGCTTCTGTACCAGATGCGGACACAACCATGGGACACCAGATTTACTTGTAATTCTCGCAACCAGAAGTAGGCACGACATAGGACACCAGGGTTGCTCGGAATTTCAGCTCCCCGAAGCAGGAATACGGGTCTTGGGGCAGAGTTCCCCAAGAACTGGAGCTGGCAACCGTCTAGGGAATCTGAAATAATTTGTAGTGAGAAAAGAAAAGGAACAATGAAGGGCCTAAGGTTTGCCTAGTAAGAGATCAAATCGGACCAACTCGTCCAAAATTAAGACTGGGTTAAATTTAATCACGATAACCCCTAGGGCATAAGTATCATTGATCTCAGTATTAGTTGTAGAATCAGAATCCAAAAACAGAATCCCGCACCAGGAATGGAAGTCTCCCTTATATACGGATTTTGAAAGTATTCTAGAGCCATTTCTAAAATTCTCTGCAGCCTGAAATTTTGTTCACAGAGCGGAGAGGTCCTATTAATAATATAAAAGACCTTACCCAAAAATACTCCATGTAGTCGAGATTTCCAGGCAAACCTCTACAGACGGTCAAATTTGACAACTGTCAAGATTGACAGCGCTTTGTTTACCTAATTTTAAACCAATATTCAAGCAAAACCAATAAGTTATTTCACAATCTAACTACCCCAGAAGAATCACAAAAATTCGCTCTCCGATCGATGTAAGTTTCATGCAGATCGAAGAGGTACCAGGAAATTTTTTTATTTCCAAAATTAATCCAAAAGCGTCGATCCCGGCACTAGAAGAGCATGAAAGATTCAGCATACGGACCCAAAGAACGCCCGTATGCCGACAAACCAGGAAAACATTGGTTCCTAGCAGGAGAAATCGTATGAACACGAAAGAAGGAAAATTATAACAGCTTGCCCTAAACATACAAGGTAAAAGAAGGCACCTAACTTTCCTCAAGGCCTATTCTAAGACGAACATCATGCCTCAAAAACGAGATGTGAGAAACATTATCCAAATAAAGAAAAGTAATACATAAAAGTGTGTTATTCAAGCATGTTCAGCTATTAGGAAGCTAAACACAGGAATTACCTATAAAATAGTAAGTCAATAGGTACCCGTAAGGAAGCATATCCTTACAACATATCCTTAACTTTTACTATGGGCCCTAACTACTAGCTTATAAACAACTTACCCTACTAGCCCTGACATCGCGAAAAAGAAATCAGATGTTCCACACAACAAGTTCATCAACCTTGGACAAAATGTATGGAACAGCTGTTTTTCCGTGATTTCAGGGTTGGTCCCATAGTAAAAGTTGTTTATAATGATGAGTACATAAATACCCTTCAGTATTGTTGTACCTTTTTGTTACACTTTGTATACATAGACTGCTAAAGTCATAACCATTTATTGCGTAGTCGGTTAAAAATGAATTAAGCGTTCATTTCGTCAGTCAATTGAAACGTCAGATACAAAGCATGGAACATTTGTATACGGACGTTTTAAAGCTAACAGACAGACCGCTGCCGCTTGTGAACCAGAGTATCCTTTTGATGGTCCAGATGTTATTGACGTATTAATAGGGTAAAGGTATCTGTAGTATCGCTTTTATGTGCACTCTTATGTTCGTTCCCTCTCTCTTATAGTCGGTTCCATATTATTACCTTTATACGAGTAGTCGAACCTCATCGTATGATAAGGGACTGATAAAAAAAAAGAATATTTACCTCCAATCAACAAAGAGTCAGTGAGCGTATATCTATCGCGGCAGGTATAGGGATTATCATGCATGAACGTGAAAAATGTGAGCCAACCCAAATCCGTTGTGACCAGCAATACCCAATTGTCTCAAAAGCTACCGATATTGAAAAAACTAATAGGTATTATGTACATGTTTTTTTTTGCGAATATGACGAGTTCAAGAATTAGCAGATACACGTTAAAATAATAACAGTCTTTGTGTAAATTATTTAAGTCGACATTTTATTCCATTTTATTTGTTTGGGTCTTGAAATTCGTAAGCATTTTTTTTTCAGTATTTTCAAATTATTGGTATTATTCGGTAGATACTGAGTTATTATCGTACCTACTGTAATATTTATATTTGCTTTCCTTACACAGTTCATGAAAACACAAAATAATCTGACCTTCTTTGGGAATTTTCCAATTCAGTAGGGAATATCTACCAAAAAACGAATTATCACAAAAATAAGAAAAAATAGGCAACTACGATATGAATAAAGGCAAATATGGGAAAGAATATCAGATAAACAAATACAATTTAAATTGGTCCAATCACGAGATAGACTGACCGCGAATTGCACAAAATTAGAATTGGCAAGTAGAAATGTGATTTCAACTGACGCTACATATATTAGTAGATTCCATTAAAATAATGATGTAAACAAGCATTTTTATTTGAAATTCATGCCGAGTGTCCATATATGGTATGAGTGGATTTATGCCATACTAACTGAATCCGCGGCTTCTCTAGCGCCGACTGCGTTGTTTTATGCGCGTGATACCCGAAGTTTGCTCGTATGCAGGTTCAAGTCCTGCCAGAGGTCTTAATTTTTAGTCGACTTCAAAAAAGGAAGTTTTCAATTCGACTGTTTTTTTGTATGTTTGTGTGATTATTTTTTGCTTGGTAGTTGCTTGGTAGTCCCATATAAGTTTAAATGAAATCGGTTCAGTTGTTTGGTTTTTAAATAAATATAACTGGAAAAAATATGTCATCCAAGTAAATTAAATTGAAGTCGGTTGAATATTTTTTTTAAGTACTTCTTTTAATTTTATCCTCTAAGTAGGATGTTGTAACGAAACGTTTATCCTAAGTCCTAGGGACAAACGTCACATCACAATTATCAAGTGTGGAGCGGAGAGGAAAATAAGGCCTGCCTATCCCCTACCTGAAAATCCGAGAATTAAAGAAAAACTAAATATATGGGCTATTTACAATGTAATATATATAATATGAATTTATAAAAAGATATAAGACCTAAAATAGAATTTGAAAGTTCGGCAGGCTAGCAAAACGTGATTTAAATTGGAGTTAGCAGTTCGAAGATTCTCGTCGGTCACGAAAACGTGGTCTACATTGGAGTTATCTGTTCGAAGATTGTAGTCGGACACGAAAACTTGGTCTTGATCAGCTAACTAGGCTTTCACCGCAATGGAGCTCGTGCTTGCGAGATTATATAAAATTTAAACAAAGTTTTACGTAAGTAAGGCGTTTAATCCAGCATCTTTGAACCTGGCCCTTTTATAGGCTATTCAAGATTCCAGTTGAGATCGTACGCACAATACACCACTTTTTCTGTTTTATTCGATCATTGTTTCTCAAAAATTCGGAGCAGAGATGCCCTCCATCCTAGCTTGTTTTTTCGATTTACGACACACTGGTCATTACCAGCGACAATGATAAGGTGAATGGACGGGAAATAAGCGCACGGATTTTGAAGACTATATGTTGAACGCTTCAGTCATACTCTGCGTTTGCGACATGCGAGCCGTACGATACGTCAATTCAAACTTCTAATACATGTACATGTGTTCTCTTTTTATCATGCATTAATTAGATTCACTATCTCTATTCTCCGGCAAATGTAATATGCATACTTTTAGCTAGGTATGCTTGATTGTGTTGTCTTGTTAATTTTGATCTATTTGTAAGCGCTGGGCCCGTCCATTCCATTGTCACCGTCGCTGGTCAATGCTGCATATTATATTCATTATTCCTTCAAAAATTCAGCTTATTACTGTAAATTCGTAATGTTTCTATTACTGCGTTCTCTTCAACACTGTATATTCGGCCACCTTCTTTCGTTACTTCGTATTCGTCAAGCTACTAACAACACTGTATATTCGTCAAGTTCGTTTACTGCACACTCCTGCCAATCTTGTGTACTCGTCAAGCTATCAAAATCATCCTGCGGTAGAAGCGTCCGCTACTGAACGAAGACCTCCCCAGAGGGGTGAGGGCCATACTTACATTTGCTGGGCTGGCTAGACATGGATATACTTCATAAGTGCAGATAGAATTCAAAATGTATTAAATTAACTCGAAAACAAAATTGCACCATCAATTTAACCATTTTAATTCGAAAATAAAAATAACTCTTACAATAAAACATTATATTTTTTCTTTGGTCATTTAACTTAGGTTATTGAAGAATTTTGAATTGAACAACACATCATACAACTTATAAATATTACAAACCAACAGATAGTCATCTAATTTTATTCAATCCGTTCCACGTCGAAATTTTGCGTCAATTATTATTTTTACACTGTGGGTTATCTTAAGTAAACCTTTTCAGAACGTCCTGGATTACTTTGAAGCTGATGTAATTTTACTTTTTTACAAAGCCTCGTGTCTTGAATTTGCGCCTTTTTATTTAATATTACATATAGCACACCTGGTTTCCGTTTGATTCGTTTATTTATTTGGTTGTGCCAATTGCTTCAGCAACATTATTCGTTTTATAAAAATACTTTTCGTAAACTAGTGTAGCACTTTTTTTATTTTTGTATTAGTTTAAATGTATTAATAGCCTCCTTAATTGTTGCATCATCGACTCGACGAAGAAGAAGATTAGTTTAACGCTTTTGTTTGTAACAGCTCATTGTAGGTGTTTTCAGTGATACAGCGTTTTCGTTTTCCGTGATACTGCGTTTCCGTTTTCCGTGATACAGCGTTTTCGTTTTCCGTGATACTGCGTTTCGGTTTTCCGTGATACTGCGTTTCCGTTTTCTGTGACGTGCCACTGCTTTGTGAAGTATTTAATAAACTCATTTGTTGGTTTTTCTGTTGTAGTTTTTTTTAATATGGCTAGAAATCCTAAATATATGTTTCGAGAAGGTGTAGCAACTGACAGAGTACAGTTACTCTGTTTATAAGTTTATTATGTTCACGTGACTCCATATTCAACTACTTGTTTTTTTTTAAATTGCATTTGTGTAGGGAATCAGTTATTCGAGTACTTGGGAACACTGAATGGCATTGGACATTGCCACTTCGAAGTCAATTTTAAATTTCTTTGGAATCCAATCCGGTAAATGATCTCCGAATAAAATAAATAATTTTGCATATGTTGCTTCATTTTTGTCTGGTAATAATGCATATACCATCGGTAATTCGTTACAGGTTTTCAACATTACCACGTAATTCTGCATGAAACGTGTATAATTGTCGAAATGGTGGTGACACAATATTAAAACTTCCATCGCCTTACATGTGTCGCTCTCTCAAAAATGCATTTTCGTTCTTGCGTGGTAAAAATCCAAAAATCTTCATTGTAGTCGCATAATACGTTGTTTTAATGCTTCCGATAATACAATATCTTCTAGCCGAGTAAAGTAAGCTGAGCCTCATACATTAAGGTTTTAGTATGTGCAGGGGTTCAACTTATGGCAAACAGTTATCTTTTTTGCATACATTGTATTTCTGTGAAACTATTTTGATGAAGAAACAGTTTATATGTACTTAGCCTAGGACTCCACAGAACATTATTAATAAACATCATGTCAACTCAACTGCTCCAGACCGATTAAACTCTAAATTAAAATCATGCAAAGCACTAACCAGCTTAAGCTAAGCGTCGTACACTAATGACCCGGTATGTTCTGGAGTTCAACTTATAACGGACCAAAGTACAGTAATCGCAACATTCCTATAAAGATTTGTATTAAAAACTACCAAACCGATGACGTTGATATTTGTATGCAACAATCTTTAAATTAATTTCTTTCTAAGAAAAAAAATATAATTAAGATCGGACGACGTGTTAATGAATAAGCGTAAATACTCATTTTAACTTGCATCCCTTCTCCCACGGAAACCGTGCCTAATTTCGGGTTAAAAAGTATTTAAGATGTTATACACTATAGTATCAACTATAATTATTCCAAGTTTCATGTCCGTCATGTGTTTCAATCCGTTTAGTAGCTTCGGCGTGATGCTATGCCCAGGTACAGACAGACATACATACAGATTTGCTTTTCATATATTTAATAAATTGTTCCCATTGAAATATTCAAAATATATGTAATGTACAGAATTTGACCTGTTACAGTTTTATTCTATCTAAGTATAATTATAGATTTCGTTTTCTAGTTTGTATTGTACTAAATATGTAACTGTTTTGCAGTGTATGTATTGCATTATTATTGAATTTATCTGATTACGAGAGCATTAATGTCATTACGAATATTAAATATTTATTAATGGTTTGACATTGTTTTGTCTTATAAATATTTTTGTATTCGTCTCCATGACCTTTTTGTTCGTAACAATATCTTCAGGTGGGTAGGAAGATATATTGAATTGATCAACTACTTGTTTTATTTTACTCAGCTTCTAATGAAGTTTCAGTAGGGCACAATTAAATTACCTTGGTTAAGCAAAGTTTATTTGCGGGGTCATAGACAGAGTTCTCCTTTTTGTATCCACTCGTGTTCTATAATAGAAAGTAGTTTGGCGTAAAAACCCTTTGTTTTTAGTTTAAGACGTTGAATACTGACGTGATTCACTAGACAGAGTGACACGGCAGGCTAAGTAATAATAATAACAACGGTTATTTTGAACACCCTTTAAGCACAGAACCCTAAAAATATCATCATCAGCCAGAAAACGTGCACAGCTGGAAAAAGACCTCCCCTTGGACATCACCCCGTACAACAAGCTATTAGCATCCACAGGTTGCCCCCCAACTTTCACAATGTCGTCGGACCACCTAGTGGGAGGCCTTCCTACGCTGCGTCTTCCGGTTCGTGGTCGCTCTCCAGAACCTTTCTTCTACATCGGTTATCAGTTCTTCGAGCGATGTGGCCTGCCCATTGCCACTTCAACTTGCAAACCTTGCGAGCTATGTCGGTGACTTTGGTAGTTTGCCGAATAACCTCGATCCGGATTTTATCGCTATAGTTCTCCATTGCCCGTTGTGTGACTATGAGTTTCTCCAAAAGGCCAGCAGTTAAAGACCACGTTTCAGTACCATAATTCATCGCTAGCAAAACACACTGTTGAAGACCCTTATCTTTAGGCACTGCGTCATTTTAGACGACCACGCAATTTCTAAAACGCTACGTGGTGGATTCCGAGGTGGATTCTTCAGACCCTAAAACATTATTTTTATAGAGGCCTATTTTTTTTTGTTATTGTTAATATTTGTTGAGGAAATCACCATGGTAACGCAGCACAATAATTATGCGTGAATTTTAAGTAAGCAGCTAACTATTTCAGTTCAAAATATAGGTTGACTCGCTCACTACCTATAGTGAACGGACACTAGGTAGGTAGGCGTATAGTTATTTCGTATCCAAAGGATCCTATTATATACCCTTTGTTAGGATACTTATATAAAAATACACTGACTCACAATACGAGCATTAAGAGAATTGAGTCCGATTCGTAATGCTCAGGAAATTTGAAACGAACAATCTGCACGATTATTCGTAAGAGCGAGCGAATTCGATAGAATATTTGTTTCGCAACCAGGCTCGTCCCAAGAGTCACGTTATGCACCTAAGATTCACGTCATGCAGTTTCTTGTTAAAATTTTACACGTATTGCGCTGACAACGATAAAAGCCAGTGATCCGTTTTCTTGCAATAGTGATTGAACGAGAAGCACTGACTCAAACTCTAATATCTGTATCTAATATTGAAAAATATCTTCATAAAGAGCCGACGACGTGGGACGACGTCGAAGCGTTGCTTGCATCGTTGCGACGTGACACTGTTGTGTATACTTTTTGCTGTTCGTTATATATGTATAGGTATATGGAACTATACAGTATATATATATATATATATGGAGCAAGCAAGGATAAGGATGTCCTTCAATTACTGGATACCCTGTTTATACTCGTAGAGATAGGAGTAAATTCTTGAGAAAGCATGGTGCGTGGTGTTGTCGTAGGTAGCTTCCAGTTCAGTTAATTTGATAGCACAATGACACTATTATTATTAGTCATGTTTGTGATCTCCGCCGAAGGTTCAAGTGCTTTAGAGCTTTTAAATGTCCAATGGAGAAGCCTATGGTGGGGCAATCCACACTCATTTATGTCACACAGCTATTAACTGCAGAGCAAATTTTAATACTGCGTACGTGGCGCCATCTGTCCTTCCGCAGGGCTCGTTTGTTTTGAACAATTTGGCAAATAGGTAGTGGTAGGGACCGCGACAGAAATTGCAATTTTGAATATCCTCCGAATTAGTGCTTAGAAGTACGGCTAGCATCTTTCTCTCCTCTGCCCTCTTCTGGCAGTCAGTTATATATGTGACTCAGACCGGCAGATGCAATTTTGTTTGCTTCATATTAACGGAAATCGGCGAGTACTTCCGAGTTTCGCTTTATGTATTTTGCTATACACGCTGTAATGATCAGCCTACTTGCTGACAAGAGCACTAAGAATTTTGACAGCACTGACGTCACTAGTTCCGGGCTTCTCAAATAATCAGTTTTATGTAAAGCTTGTACTGCTGCGACATAAGACTTGATGGAAAAAGCGACAGTTTCATGGTGCTAATCCTGAGACAGTGGTGATTTTTTTCATATTTTTATAACAATTTTGTCCATTATGGTTTCCGGTCTACCGTATCGGAGTTCCAACGCCTCGATGATGGATTGTGGAGACGTATTTCCTATGAGGATATGAAACAGTTTCCGTAGCCTCTCCACGGAGGGATTTGCGTTAATATTACGGCATATTCACGGCATAATTTGTTTAAATTGCAGAATTGGTTAGACTCGTGGTAGGCTTGTTCATATGATAGCCACTCAAGAGGATATCCGTGAAACTGTGGTAGGTCTTTTAAAGTAGCAAATCTAGCTAACATCTCTATTTTACACGTTTGTTTCATGTATTGCATTAGCTAGTCTTCTTCTTCTTTAATCTTCTCTTTCTTTCTCTTCTTCTTTAATGCTGTAGTTACTTGGACCAAGCTCAGTGGCACCTTGCAACAAGTAGATACCATTATGGTGGTCTTCCGTTCTTCTTTTGAACCTTTAATTTACCATATCCCCAGACAGACGTCTTGCATGGACTTCGGCTTTGACTTGTTTTACTTTCACTTTCTAATGCGGCTAAGTCTGCGGCTAATCTTTTACTAAAAAGGTCTTTCTAATAGCAGCTCTTGCTTCTCCCGCTTCAAACTCCGGTTTTTTCTTGTGTGCCGCAATTGATAAAGTGTTGGATTTTTCGACGATTTTGCGGCTATGGCTACTGAGATCGTGCTGCTTCTTCTAGGTCCTACTTTCTCCGTGCATTGCTACGTGTATACATTTTGTGAAGCGAATGTGGAAATTTTCTGTACAGGGCTCGGTTACTTGAGATCCGGCTCGAAGGAATGTTGCGGATGCACAGTTAAAGCCATAGAGGAACTAGAGTAGAAGATATTTTTTTATTGATAGCTCGATAAAACCAAAGCTGACATCACACGAGAAAAAAACATGTAGGTACGTAGTATTAGATGTTAAAAATATTTTATTCAGAAATAGGCCGTTTCAGGCATTGTATATGAATAATTATATATTATTAGAATATTAATATAATTTATAAACAACATCGTATAGAAACCAGATTAAATACTTTTCCTGTAACATGATTACAGTATGTTCCATAAAAAAATTAGGTCGCCATCTCAACCAAGATTTCGAGGCGCCCCCGCTTTTTCAATTTTCATTCCCATTTTGTATCTGATTAGATCATTATTATATTTTGCTGTCACAAAATATAACTAAAGAATTATTTTTGAATTTTATTTCATTAACATTATTTAGTTTGAATTTGAGATTTTATAGAGCATAAAGTACTATGTTGTTCGATAATTGTAGTAAGTTACAATTATCGAACATGTTTAGTGTAAACACCTTATTGATCTGACCTTATTTTTAGTCTTGGTTCCATTGTACAACTTGCGGTACAAAATTTAATAAACAGTATGTTAAAGGAAAGAAAGCTCCCACAAAAAAACTATCGTATTACTTACTGAGTGAACACTAAATGTCTAAAAATATACTCAGTTCATAATAGAGTAGATGACTGATGTTTATATCGTTGAAACCAATAGCTTTGATGAAGAATTTAAGTAAATATAATATGTTTTTTGAAAAAATAATTTAAATCTGTTATTAATGTTCTGATATATAAGCGTTTAAAGTTTTTGTTAGAGACAACTCTGTCCCTTTCCCACAAAACAAAAAAATTACGTCACGCCTTACTTGTCAGAATAGAATTAAATAGCGTACTGACATGTGATGTCACGATTTGCTGTTTCGCCTCTCTGTCTAGCATGATATTAAAATGCTTATAAGTTGCTTATTTTCGATCAGATTTCTATTTTTTTTTCATTAATCAGCTATATTTATGGGCCACATTTTAATAAGACAATAAAAAAAACAGTCATTTAGCCTATTCTGCGACTTTCATAGAAAATAATACATATTTTATAATAAATATTTCAACAGCCCGAAATTCCCGTCGCAATAATAAGTAAAACTCAAGACAAATGATGCCAATGAAACTGTATAGAACCAGTGAAGTTGTAGTTAAATAAACAACAATATAAATTAGTTTTACCTACTCGACTCGTTCTGCTAGCTCATTGCTTCTGCTCTCATGTTTGTTCAGTTGTCCTATTTCTGCATAGATAAATAAACGTGATACTTCGAACGTCATTCATCTGACTGAATTCACTAACAATAGTATCTCACCGGCTCGGGTCGGGGGGTGAACTGAGAACATTGGTCGAAATAAAGTAAATTCAACCGGTCGACGTTTGTACAACGATTTTATTAAATTTAATTCACCCCAAATTGGGCTTTATTACGACAATGAATTAAATGATAATACTTGCACCTGAATGCTTTACGCCATGTGTATTTTTTTGTATCAGTGGCGTATCAGGTACCCACTGTTTTTTTTTTTGTTTATTTATGCTTTGTTGTGGGACTTTTTGACAGTGTTTATCACGTATTGTCATGGACTATAAGATCTTTTGAAACCAGCAGCGCCTAGCTAGTGGCTACTTCAGCCTACATTTTAGCTCAGAGCGTTCTAAATAATTGGACTTTACATAATCGTTTTAAACGTTATTTTACTAAACATAAAAAGATTTGTATCACCTTATGTGTCAGAGTGGCAGAGTGCTTAACAAGAGGAGTTACAAATCGTTAAATAGTTCAAAAAGTTGTTATAATTACTTAAAGGACAACTTTACAAATTGCGATTTTTTAAACTAAATTTAGTGGGTTTTATAGTTGGAAAATGTGCGAACAAGATATAACAGCGTGAAATAAGTTGCTTGATGCCTCCGGCAACTTAGATCCACCGCCAGGCTCCACCGGTGTATACCAAGCTTATTTTTTCTCCTCTTGTATCCTGCTGAGGTATCGAAACTATACACATAATATTGGTATGATACCTCGGACCCATCATCTAGGGGATCCAGATTCAACAATTTATTAAAATGCCACTTCGATCCATCGAAGTAGACGGAGGGGGCCTTCCGGCAACTTGGATCCACCGCCAGGTTACACCGGTAGAGCTTTGGCTCCACCAACACAAAAAACAACAACAAAAATATGTACAAAACGTAGCAAAATAAAGATAGAAATATAAATAACAAAATACAACAATTTTTAATTTTGTTTAAAAAAACACTACCCAAAAAAACGATCGGCCAGTACCTACCTACTACTAGATTTGTTCTAGGATATTAGCAATTGTTATGTCGCCGCTTATTAGCTCCGTTTGTGATTCCAGAATTAACTCGTCGTTTTCTATAGTTTGCTCCTTTCTTTAATTCCCAATTTTTAAGTCCACCCTAGATTTATGTATTTTTTCTATCCCAATCCAATACGACATGGCATGAAACACCTACTAATGCAATGCATACATACATGCCCTATACATTAATTACATTAAGCCTTTGGAACCACGGGTGGTTTCAAGAGGAGAACAAAATATTTTTGTATCCACCGGTGGAGCCTGGCGGTGGATCTTGTAATCTAAACGGCCGGAGGCTGCATGATAACACCAGACGAGTGGCTCGTTTCGTTTCTAACTTTAAAAAGGTAATATTATCCTTTATTCGAAAAATATTTGAACTTCGTAGTAATTTATTTAGTAATCTACATTTAGATTTCTCCAGTTCGTTAGTTCTTCACGCAAACGCATACATTTATTAGCAAGGTTTTACACTGGTTAAGCGAATTAATCATAATTATGAAATAGTAATTGTCTATAAAATTTAAATACTGATATAAGTAAGTGAATCAAAATTTTGTTATGCTAAAAAATATCCAAGTAAATTGAAAATAGTTTAAATTAAAATCAGCCTACTACATTTTCTTACAAAGAATAAGAATAATCCCAAGAAAAACCATCTAGCTTTTTAAACAGAATTACTTATGTTAGGATAATTTCCGCTTCTATATCGTGTCAAGTGCTTCTATATGGGATCAATTTATTTTCAGGGTTCCGTACCCGAAGTGTCTAATCGCACTCTTTTACTAAGTCGACGTTTTGTCTGTCTGACCTTTTTTTGATGACTTATCTTTTAAGCCGTAATTGGCAATTGGGTTTGAAATGTATGCAAAGGGTAAGACACGAAAACACAAAGAAGCATCAAACTTCGTAGGTATGTTTTTTTAATTTAAGATATGAAGAAAAAAAACCTATATGAACTTGCACTAAGGAAGCCCTGTGATATAAATGAGGTTATCTAAACCGCATTTACAAAGTGAAGTTTTTGTTTTATCAGTTTATCTATACAGATCAAATTAGAGACTTGCAAATTTTAAGGAACAAATGAGTATAGTACAGCTCTATCACCACTTGCTATTATTGCATTGATCCATGCGAAGAATTTTTCGGTGAATACGATTTATATTTTGTGTGGTGGTACGGAAACCTCGGTACGTGAGTCCGACTCACACATGGCCGAATATTTCATTTATATTCAGTAGGCACCTACATCATGAAATTCGGTAAAATTAAAATTAATCACACTTTTCTGTACTTACCTTCAAAATGTTAAGAGAGACAAATTACTAAAGTATGTTCTTAACTAACTAAAAAAAATATATCTTAAAATGTTTAGGTATACCGGAAAATTACCGGTAATAAAGCATTTAAAATACTAAGTAGGTTAATGAAATATAAACATCAGATTTGAAAATGTTATTGTGTTTTTGGGTCAAGAAAAGACGTGGAAAGAGAGAAGACAAGTGCTAGTGTCTCAAGTGCTGGGTCGCTCACAATAGTCTATTTCGGACAATCGCTTACGGAGTCTTTGTATTATTAAAAGGTTGTTCTATTTTACTCCTTATCCGCCATGCACGCAATTTTTATTCGTTATTGGAGCAAGAATTTGCGATCTGTTTGAAATAAGTAAAAGCAATTGTTTGTGCTGCAATTCGGTAGTTAAATAGCGTGGTTAGTGCAGATTCGATAATACGCTAGTAACTATTTACACCTTTTTACAAAATACGAACCCGCTACGTCCATGAATGACAAATATATTATTATCTTCGAATTCCATGGCAGCTTTTCGAATTAGAGAAGTATAGTTAAAATTAAAAGTAAAGATTTTCATGAATAGGGTATTTTTTTGGCATGATTAAGGTTAATCTACAGCATAAGCAAATGAATAATTTATCATGGAGTTTGGGGGAAGTGCGAACACTTTGTATCACTCGAACCGGATAGTCTTTTCGCAACTTTGGTAAAGTCGCGGTTTGTTGACATTTGACGCGGCGACGCGAGTTCGTTGTCGCGCGGCGGCCGGACCGTTCGCCGTGCGTTTCTCACCGGCTGTAGGACTAAATGTGATTTGAACGTCGTTCGTTGCGTTGCGCCGAGATACTACCCTCCGCGTTCACCCCCCACGCCGGCGCCCACCGTGCACCTCACCCCGCGCCCACACTAAATCTCTTGTTCGCCAATATACTCGTGCTCTCGATCCTTCCACTTGTATTCCGACAACGTTTATGGCCTACTTTGTTCACGATGTAAAAAGTTACGCGAGGTAAGTATATTATCTAATGTAAAATGTTTATAGCTACGATTTATTGTTTTTTTAATAATCAGACTCTTTATCTTGTAACAAAACCTTTTATGGTGTCTAGTTAGTAAATTAGGTTATTATAAGGGAGAGGTATTACATGCAGGGTGTTTCAGTTATGTTTATCGATACTTAGGGTGTTATTCTAACGATCAAAGTAAACAACTAAACAATGTTTATTACTGAAAAGTTTACAACATTCTGTTTTTTTTTTAGATTTATACAAAATGCATTAAGTACGTGACTGGTCATTTTGCACAGGTACTCAATTAATTGCTAGAAATTTGCAAACTTTTCTTTTACAAAAAGTTTTTGACGTTGATGGATAAATTAAAAACTAATTGAAAAATCCCGAATAAATATCTTTCATCAATAGTCATCATATAATTATAAAAATCAACCTACATAATAGAGAAATCAGCATTTGGGAATATGATTGTAATAAGATTACATAATTGCTCGACATTAGGATATTCTACGTCAAGGACAGGAACGCACACAAACACGGAGAGCTAATAGCGGGTCCCAGAGTCGAGAAACAATATTAAAATTCGTTACTTAATAACTGCCCCGGCCGGGAATAGAACCACGAGCTTTTAAAGAATAGGTACGTGCTTCCACAGAGTCCACAGAGTTCGCGCAAATTAACAATGCAGATTAGCTGAGGGACGCTGATCCTCATTAAGATTTGAAATTCTTGAACTGGAGTCCAAGTGAGTGTTTCCCGATAGAGACAATCTGGGTATCTTCAAGCCTTAGTTGAATTGGTTTCTCCATCGTAGACAGCATCTTCGTCGAGATGGCGGATGGATAATTTTCTGACTTTCAACGATTGAATAACGAGCATTGCTTGTCTATTAGGTGACGAGGGTGAGCTTTTTAATACCTCTTACACTTTACGTGTAAAGTGTATCACATCGTCTTACGCGACTTCTGTAAACAATAGATTGAAATTGACTAATGTAAGTAGCGTACAGTTATCTTGTAAATTGCCAAAATGGGGACACTTATATGAATTGTCATTTTGATGAATAGTTAGTCGTTTTGAGTAAGTCGATATTTTAGGAAATATATATTATCTATTTATTTTTGGGAAAATGGATTCACGAAATACCAAAATTAAACCTCACCTCACAGTTATCACCCAACGTCACTAACGATGTGGCTTTCGGAATGAGAAGTCAGTGAGGTTGTCCAATTAAGAAGTTTAACAGATTCCGATTTGCTGTTTATGAGCATCCGAGATTCTCACGTCTAATTTTCAACTCAAATGCCCAACCCGTGACACCGTACCCGTACAAGTGACGTAATTTTTGTGCAATTATTTTGGTTCCTATATATGTTTTTTACGATGCGAAAAAATGCAAGTTTCTGCTGGCGCTGTTCAGTACCAGCAGCTTGGTATTGGTAGCATAACTTGGTATCATAGGCACCTACTGTTGTTGTAGTATCGCATTATGAGTGATCGGCATAGTATCTTTTGCAAACTCCTTTCCTCTTCCTCTTTTCCAGTCGTTTATCCTTGCTACCTTTGACACATTCTCCGCCATAATGTTCCTAACGGCCTAGAACTAACTTTGTCCCTGACGATTGAGCAGTTTCTAATGACGCTAGTTCGTATACATCTTTGTATTGCGCAGAAGTTAAATGACGTTTTTTAACTTAAGCAAGCATATTAATAAACGTCCTTTATCTCGGTTACGGCTACAATATGGTGTATAAAATGTACTATTTTTGTCTAGGTTCTATTGAAGTCGCTTCTTTTAGAAGTTTTGTCGTGCAGAAATTCTTTCTTCGAGGAATGGATGTACTGAACCACCTCTCTCTTGCTTAACGTTCTACGTCTGTGGCCAGTTAGTCTAGCCAGGTCCTTGTTAGTCAGGTGTTATTTCAACATTCTACAAGTTGTTTTAAGGATTCGTTTATACAATTTTGATTCAGTGTGCTTAGAACAAAGGAAAAGAGCTAGTGGATATCAATTCCAGAATGTGACTGCTCCGGTCCTCCGATGACGCCTTCACTTTAACCACGGTTATTTAGATTGTATTTAGTTGAATTAATGTAGGTTTTCTTAGTATTGCGCGCGCGCCGGTAAGGTGGCGGTTTTTCGATCTAGTATCTAGAGCTCCCATTCGACGATTGCGTGGTGCATGACAGTTGCTGTCAACTGCGTTTCGCTACTGCCGTACAAACTCTGATTTTCGTATGATGGATGCGTCAAGAGTTATAAAAAAGGATACAAAATGCGTTTCGTATCATACCGCCGGGAACGGTACAATGTTCGTGGTTACGAATATTTTGGAAAAAATAATTAAGGGTGGCACGAGCTCGACCAAGTCCCAAGCCAAGGGCCACTGTGAAACGACCATCCTTGCTACTTTCTGGGCCTGCGACCCTGTAGATGTACTGTTTTAATTATTTTATTGGTTCTCAGTAAAAACTAGTAATATTATAAGTATATAATATAATATATGAACTATTATTTACTTTTATGGCGCCTGCTTTTAAAATAAGATTGAAATTTGTATCTTGTTTTAAAAATGATTTGTGTAAAAATATCCGCACCTTATCCTTGGTACTTAATTAGTGATTTAGTGATTCCAAAGTTATTATTCACAGAAGAATAAGTTAATTGGCAGAAATTACAGTGACACACCTAATTTGTTAGACGGAATGATTATTATTGGTATTTTATTACGCGTTTGACGTGATTACTGTAGTTTATGATCTAATTACAACTGACTGTGTTTTCAATGCAACATTTTTCATACAAATCGCTCGTAGAAAATTCGCTTCGTGAATTTTAAAGGTTGAATATGTGCAAAGCGATATTTTCAACCATCATTTTATCGTAAGAAATTTCGTTTATTGTATTTTGTTCCATTCAGTCTATTTATCTACATGTAAATATGAAATGTGTGCCGGGCAACCCTTCTCCATTACCTATCTAAGTTTTCGTGGATCTGTGTTGGGTTCGGATTGTGATACCCAGTTATTTCTGTGTTAAAACAGAAGATGTATGAAGCGTATAATATTATTTTATTTTATCTTTAATACACTTTAGTATAACTTTTTAATAGCGTTACTACTAAGATTTTACAGGGTTACGTCCCACCAACGACCAAGGTCCTGGTTTTTTTTAAAATAAATAAATAAATATTGGGGAGACATTAATTACACACAGCGCCATCTAAATTGCAAAAGTTTATGGAACAGTCTTTTATGGGAGCAACTTTCGATAAATCTGAACTATTGAGAAAGGGACATAGTGAGAAAGGGTCATTTTGCGAAAGAGAAATTGTGCGACGGAGTCCTACTACGTAGGGTCTGGTCAAGGTCATATGCTGAGGTTGGAAAGAAAAGTATGTTTTTTTAATATTATTAACCTAAGGTATCCCTGCTTTAGAAATGAAACATAATATACACTTCGCTTTGTCGGTGTTTAGCTAGTTTATTCCTGGGCGAATTCACCCAGGCGAAACAAAGTGGAAATTAAAGTATCTTCATTTCACCTCAGACTCATTGCACCTAGGTGATATCACCTAGGTGATATGTTTCGACATTTTTGGTGTCCTTTGTTCACCTTGGAATTAAATCACCCAGGTGAACAGGGGCGACTTTTTCTATTAATCTTGTGGAATTTAATCACCCACATACAACATGTATTATGTTTATGTAAATTAAACGTTTATACAAGTAAAAACAAATACAAAAACGGTGAGTATGAGTAACAACATATGAGGGTAGCTGCAGGCTGTGATAAACTGCAGCTATTTAACTAATAACTGTAACTAATAATGACTAATAACTACTTATAACTGTTTTTTTATTTTGTTTTTTTTTTAAATATATATTAATGTAAATATATATTTTATTCATACTTCAGAGGTGGTCCCATATAAATTGAGAGTAAGGGGGGCAATGTTCGTAGCGTTATATGTGCTCTCTTTGACCAATTATATGTCTAGATAGGCTGATGGGTCCTAAACGCGTCGAAAAAAATTGCGGTGAACTGTTAGCCTCTTATGCACGCACACTAGTATAATAATGTTGGCCTGTCATTTTTCGTTCATAAACAGTACGAGACTCTATCTAGACGTATTATTTATTTATCAAAGTGTGCTCCCTATATTTCCGTGAATTGTATACAATTGTATAAACGAAATATCCTTGCACACTTTGAATGTACCGTCTCCAAATATATGTGGCACTACATCAATATGGTTTTTTGCTTCCTTATTTATATAAATATCTAATCCAGTGTCTGCTAGTTCCGAAATGGTTTTATTTTAAATGTGATGAATGGTATCACAATTCAAATTTCGTTTATTTTCTCCTTCATAATATTGCTTGAATTTTTTTTTATTCATTCATGGCTATGAGCAACTTCTTTTGTAATGTGGTTATCCTTAAATTATACAACATAATTTGAGTCACAAAATGTTTAGTAAGTATAAGTCCATGTATATGTTTATTGGGTTATTAGATCTACATATGAACAATGCACTCTTTATGTTTTTGAAATAGAATAAGACAGACAAGACAGATAAATTTAAGCACTGGTTAAGTTTAAGTAACGTTTTTAAGCAAGGAAGGCCGTATTTACTTAATAATGATTTAAGAAATAGTAGGTATTCAATACACTTACCTGGATAGTCATACATTCCTTACAACCTTTCTTTACTTGATAACAACATCTCCACCAAATTCCTCCACATTTATATGTCTTCTTTTTGTAATATTCATAAGGAACCGTTGTATAATAGATTATTACCACGGCCCTTGCCTATAATAGTAAAATCATTCATTTTTCCAAACACTTTCAGGAACAAAGAAGTGCTATAAATACTTAAATAAAAGTGCAAGAGAAAAAACAATTGTTTCCTTCTGACAAGCAATACTTAGATATATAATTGACAAGCAATAGACAGCAATAGTTGGCTTCTTAACAGAACTATTTTATTGATATTATCAAAACTATTTTATTCACAACGAGTGTTCATCTTGGTCCTATGCTATCGCTATTGCAATAGGGATAAAGCCAAAAATAAAAAATAAAATAATTCTTCTTGTTATATATAGGTAAAGTATTTTTTGACTCGGTACAATGGTATGATATACAGATTCGAAACACGATTTTTTTTTTCATGTATTTTTGGTATTGGAGTAAACTTCTTGCATGCCTCCTTTTTGCATTTATCCATTATAAGATCACTTTAGTTTTTTTCTGGGTTCTTTTTGCACGAATGTCCAGTTCCCCCTCTTATAATTTATATTTCCTTTGCATTTAAAGTCGCTGTAACACTACACTCATCCCTTCTTGCACATCTCCATAGGCTCGTTCCACTTTTGTTAGTAACATTGTATTATCCATCTTCAAAGCTTCATTTTTCTCCATTCTTAACCAAAATCGTAAAATAATTATATTTTAATTATAGCTAAATCAATGCAACGCAGCCAGGACATTCAGTAAAATGTTAAATACAACAATAATTACCTACACTACAGCTATCAACCTATTTGTTCTGTTGGACAAACAAAAAATATAAAAAATCCAACAGGCAGCTATCAGTTATGTTCTAAAATTACGATAGTGGCTCTCTCACTCATCCGCATATATAAGTTGGTCGGTACATCACCTTATGGAATTTGAAGTGACCAGCCAGTATGTAGACGAAAGAAGTATTTTATGTCAAGTATTACTTCAAATCTCAGAGAGTCAGATTCTAATTTAATCCTTTTTACCGCATAATAATTGCATTTTGGAAAATATACATCTCTTGATAACTGTACTTCGCAATTTGGACGTTTTAACATTTTGGACGTTTTACTAGTAAGTCGTTTTGCGACTCAAGACATTGTAGACGTTTTCGCGTGGCGACGTTTTGCAAACATCGTCATTTACCCTGATAGTCCTTTCGATACGGAGCCATAGTAGGTAAGTATTCGTATATGGATAACAATATTATCGTCTTCCACATCTAACAAAGACAAGGGGATGTCATCAACTGACTCAGGCGTGGGACATAACCTCATATCAATGAATTGTATAACAATTTTTGTCTCTTACCCAACTACAATCTGTGGGAGAATAAATAAGTACTAAATTTTTTTGTGTACCCAGCGGTTTTCCACATGAAATTATCAATGTTATAAAATTTTTCGTCTGTTCCGTACCTCAAAAGGAACCCTTATAATTTTGCAATTACAAAGTTACATTTGCAGTTAGAGAACTGACCGTGCCAACTACAATGTTAAGTTCATCCTTCAACCTAACCTATATATTTATGTAAGAGCAATTTTCGGCGGTTTGGTTTATAGAACAGTAGTTGCGCGAATCGGACTCTCACTTGAGGACTTTATTTAAGATCCCATTACCATTGTAACTTAAATCCTTTTGTTTTCCAGAATGTATTAAAAAGTCGTTTGTCCAATATTCACAAAAAAATCTTAATAAAGGTTTCTTTGGACTTGATTTTATTTAAAGTTTTAATAAAATCTCCGTTTCGTTGTTGTGTTGCGCCCACTAGGTATATCTTAGTAAGTATTTTGAGTTCTTTCCTTTTCTTTTTGAGTTGTCTCCTTCTAAAATCTTGTTTTCTTTGTTCCAATAAGTAAGTAAGCGTTGATATTTAATAATTAGATCACACTAATATTATAAATATTCGAAAGTTTGTCGTGTGTGTTGTGTGTGTCAATGTTTGTCACTTCTTCACTTGAACAACACTTCTTCTTGTGCCGTGCCGGAAGTCCGCGTTGCTCTAAGCTTCTTCACGCTGAAACGGCTAAACGGGTTTAGATGAAATTCGGTATAGAGGTAGGAGGTAGCTTATACCCTTTTTTTTAATTCCAGGAATCGAGTGGCGCAGCTACTTAATAATAATATGAAAACCTATATTTAGTGTTAATGCACTATTATAATACAAGAATCAAAATCCTGCCTGACTGGCAGAAAATGCACAGCCTAAACAGATAGACGTAGAGACTTGAAAAGAGGGCCTCTTTGTCTTGATGCGTAAAGAGGTAAAGGATTTTTCGTTATTCTACCCTGCTGGGGTAAAAATTGATATAAACTGTGGTATGAAAGTTATTGTTTTTGAAGTTATAAAAAAAAGTCCTAAAATCAGTACTAAAGGAGTATAAAGTAATTAATGGTTTTTGATAGTAGGTTGATCAAAACTATATTAATACATTTATTGCATGCTGGTATGACATTAAAACGACCCCCGAATGCGACCTTATAGGGTCGGAAGTTGCCAAGATGGGGCGCGGCCAACTATATTTTTGGTGACGGTCTCTTGTCTTACTTGATCCCCCCTGGGGGAGACAACAGGATTTTTCCTTCCAGATGTCTGGAGGACTGAAAAATCCTGATGTCTCCCCCTGGGGGGGAAATCACGGGACACACGAAACCGTCACCAAAAAATATTATTTTAGAAGTAAGTTCTTATATTATGTCTCCGGCCTGGGGGATATACCAGTACTGAATAATCCTGATGTCTCTTCCAGGGGCGAAATCAGGGGAGACATGAGACCGTCACTGAAAAATCTAGTCTTACTTATCTAATCGTTATCTTATGAACAAAGTTTGATGCTGGTATCTTGATAACGTATTTTGACTATATTATAACCTTTTTAAACAATACCTTTTTTATGGAGTGCTTATAAAACCTGATAACTAGTAAACTTTCTTAAATACGGGGAAAAACACACGTACTATTTTAACTCGCGTAGAAAATTTTTGTGTAACTATGTACTAGGTATGCAATAGCTTTCTTTAGACTCGTTTTACGAGAAATACAATTTTCACTTTTTTTTATACATAGGGTTTGAAAATATTCAACTTTTTTGTTTATTCTGTAGCTTCCTAGAAAAAGTAGTTGGGGGTAAAATATTGTAAAGAAAAAGTATAAAGGTGTCTTCAAGGATAATATGAAATGACGCGAAAATAGAACCCTGAGCTCTATTCAGGCTAGAACCGCGCGTGACCGTAATCCCTAGGAGATTTCTGAATCGTTTGAAGATTACGGGGAACTACTTGAACTAATATTGTTGAGATAAATTCCCAGGACATTTGCAAAGAATGTACAAGCTATTTATAAAACCATTCAACTCAGTTCAAAGTAAAATACGCAATTTTGTTTACTGGGTTGATATATTTTTTCCATCTATTTTGATTTAAAAACAGACTACTGTTCTGTTTTGATGAAATTTGTATGGGGTCATCTAAAGGTAAGTAGATGTTTTCAAATAAAATAAGAATTTTCTAAATCCGTTTATAAATGACGGAGTTCTAAGGTAATAAACATAAAATAAAACCCAGCCGCATTGAGAACCTTCTTTTTTGAATTCGGTCAATAATAAACATGGCTGCTATACGAAAATTAATAGTAATCCAGTCCTAGTTCCATTGTCAATTGATCAACTCGATGGTACCAAATTATTATATTGTCATCGGGAATGTGTACTTATGTAAATACAAGACAAAGTTTAAAATCGATACGACAATTTAGTAGTTAGTAGATAGAATTAGGTCTTTAACTATTGTGGGTTTTCAACCAGTTCATTTTTTGCATACATTTGGAAACTACGCGAGATCTTTTAATATCATATACCATTTGTTATTGAGAATCTCTGTTTTTTTAAATATTTGTTTATGTTAATAATAATAATAATCGTTTAATGGTAATAGGGTAACTTAAAGACCCCTACGTCGGTGCGTAGTTTGTTCAGTCCTTTCTAAGCGCTCGAGAAGTCAAGGTTGCAGTACTATTTTGGTGAAAGCTTGGAATTAAAGTCCCAGAACCATGTCCTGTAATATTTACCTTAAAAACTCACTGCTCTAGAATGTAAAGTAGCATTTAATTATTTTCTTAATTAAAATATGATTTCGAGAAAATGATGCCCTAAAAACCAAATTACATAAAGCTCTATGTTAGTGTAAAGAGAGTGTGGTTCTCAAGCTGGTCCGTTAAGGGTTTCATCTCACACACATATCAACAGCCGGAAGAAGTCCACTGCTGGACGAAGGCCTCCCCCTTAAAGGAAGGTGTTGCCATAATCCCCACGCTTGGTAGGCGGCTTGGGGATCGCAGAATGGTTACCACCATTAACTGAGAGGACGCTGCTGCCCGTCCTCCGGGTTTCATCTAATCGCTCTAGAATCGAAAACTCAAGGGCCACAGGGGTGAAAACCAGGAATTAAGGTCTCATAACTAAGACTAAAGACACTTAAAAAATAAGGATTTTTATAACTAACTAATGAAACTAACGAAATTTGATTTCCGGGAGTATTACAGAAAGGAAACTAGTGAGATTTGTGGGCGCTGCCGTACTACTTAATTTTTGTTTTTGCTTCTTTAAGAAATCAAAACCCATGGAAAAACAATACTAACATATTTAACAACAGAATTTACGTAAAATTTTGCCAAAAGATAGGAATAGCGTTATTGTAAAAAATTCGCGACGGTGGTTCAGTTTTTGGCTGTTACAGTCTTTCTGTGGCAAAGTATACAGTTGATTAATCAGGTAATAACTGAATTATGAAAAAGTTATGTAGTATACATGTACTGGTACCCCGGAACAAGATGCCTACATGGGGCTTTTGTTAATGCTATTAGATGTTTACATGATATGTCAGATTACGGTTGGATTATGAAAAAAAAAAGTACTTCATCATAATCAACCCAGAGGTTCTGAAAAAGTTTACATGTAACATCCTGTTCAATTTACATTTGTAATAACAGAAAGTTATCTCATTATAACATATAAAGTAGAAACAGTCGGCATAACAGTCTTACCGTTACGAGAGAGAGAGTATAAATACAATCTCGAACGAACTGGAATCGGATGATCATCTGGTAAAACGCCCAATTCTAGCACTTTTTATGACAGGTAAGAAGTAACGAAAAGTTACACGTTACTTTTCCACGTTTAGTAAAGAAATGTCATCACGACAGATACGTGACTTGAATTTGATACAGAACCGTGTATAAGTGAGTGGAATAGAGTATTCTGTATACAATAAGCGTCACAACATACAATGATACAATGTGGTTTTACTTATAGCTACTACAAGAGCTTGCAGGAATCACGTATTATTCAGATGTGTGGTTGGAAGACAAATTGGCTCATCAAAGCAACGCTGCAAACATAAAAACGAGATGCCAGGAAAAACCACAAAGTTGGGCAAAATTTTAATAACTGTGTAAAAAATGTGGTTTACTTTTGACATACCTACTTCTATAGTTGAATTATGTATATACTTATGCTTTGTTGGTGCTTTGATATTTGCAATTAGTCAATTCAGTCGTCATTCGATTTAATTTTAACAATTTGTTGACAAGCCAGTAATCTATATTTATATAAAAGCGAAAATCACTCGCTCACTCACACACGAAACACGAAATTTCGAAAACTACTTGATCCCTGAAGCTGAAATTTGGCAGGTAGGTAGTTTATAAGGAGGAGACTAGGAGACGTCAGCTAAGAACGGATTTTGAGACAGGGCTGAATTAAGGGGGTGGAACGGGGGATATAAATGTACATGGAAAGTTCTTTGTTTTTGATAGTGATGGAAATTGGTATCTATTTGGGTAGTTCATACAAAATAAAATATATTTTTAATATTTTTTTGAAAGGGATGATTTAATGGGTTAAAGCGATCCAACTTCAGTGATTCAACTTTATAAAGCAAGGTCTTTATTTTTCAAGTTATATAGATGAACATTGATACTTAGATAGTTCATTTGAAATAAATAAGTAATTTTCAATATCTTTTGACATGGCTGACAAGAGGGTGAAACGCGGGATGAAACTTTGTATGGGAAGTACTTGGTTTTTAAAGGTATAGTGATGACAACATTATAGGCAATTTTTTTATCATCATCTTCACCGTTTTTATACATCACGCGGGTGGAACCATGGGGCACAGCTAATACATACGTACGTGTCGAATTGATAACTTCCTTATTTTGAAGTCGGTTTAAAATGGGTATGTACCCCCGTGCGAAGCCGGGACGGGTCAGCTAGTTATCAAATAAAAGCTTTAATAAAGAGATCAAAGATTGAAGTGAAACCTAAACGTCAGACCTTTTCATAAAATACTGTGCCATTTCTATTTTAAGACTCAATTAAATACTTCCTATCTGATAATCCTATTGAGATAAAAGATTGCCTAAATCCCGGTTATTAGGTAGAAATTCGTTTGGAAAAGACTAAAGCCCTTTTATACAAAACGAGCTATCGTCGCGGCTCGGAATGCGCATGGCAAAATTCGGCCGAATGCCGTAGAATGCGTCAAAGGTACTCCATGATGCGAATGGTTAGCTGTTTTTGATGTATGGTGAGTGGTCGTAGAATCCCCTTACTACACCCAGAATATTTCTATAATGCCCTCGTCCTCTCTATGGCATGACTAAAACTTATAAAAATATGCTACAACCTAACTGCACTTCTTTATCAAGATTATTGCATGATAATTACCAAGGAACGATAGCAACAACTTATATATTAATTGTCCGCTGAATCCCTAAACTAACCTTACCTACTATAGGTATCTCACACTTTTGTACTTAATATTTCACAAATATGACTAACTATGGGTCAACTTTAAATATTATGCGTAGATTTGAGTCATTAGTATATATTTATTAATTAGTAAGACTGACCTTTCTTCGAAGCGTATACTGGAGCGGCTGATGTCGCTCCAGGCGCTCATGGAGCGTCCTCTGCCTCTGTGGTAGGCGGCGCTGGCGACAGCGCTGACGGTAGGGCGCCGCTCTAGTTCCACGTCCGGCGGGAAGTTCACTTTGGTAGAGGCTCGAGAGGAAGGCCCCTCGGCGGACTCGCCGCCGGCAGACGTCTCCATTTCAAAGGCAGCGTACTCTGGTGCGTCGTCGGGCTCTCCGTCGCTCCCGTCGCTGGCTGCCGAGAGCGCTTCATAGCCGTAGCCAGGGCGGGCGCCGCCGCCGCCGCCGCCGCCGCCGCTGGTGGTGGCAGCTCCGCCCCCGCCGCCACCGTAGCCGCACTCTGTGCTCGCTCCCAATCTTGGCGATGCCGATGCAGCCTCGATCCGACTTAATGACGCCGCTTTAGCACTCTGGCCGCGGACAGTCGACGGTGAACCCCTTGTTGGCAAATGGTTCGAGTAACGTAGTTTGCTGTGGCGAAACGTGGTGCTGCCTTAGTTTTACTGCGGGTGGAATAGCGCCAGATGCGTTCAGCTACCTGCGAGATCAAATGTCTTGAGAATGTTCACTGCATGTCATGTAAACTGTACACACTTCAATAAAAAGCTTCCAATAGCATTTTTTCGATATTGTAAAACTACGAATGATAAACACGACTGTTCTGTATTGTACATGAAGAACTTATTTCATTTCAAATTTACCGCGATTGGTATTAACAACAAAAAATACACAACGATATGTTCGAGTTCTCACTAATCGTGTTGTGATCGCACAGCGCTCATCAAACCACTGATGTGACACACACATCTAATGAACCGATAATACGATAGTGAATAACGCCACACGAAGGCAAAACTAACGTTCCTCGTGCGTCTCTCAGTATAGTATTGACTAGTGACCTTAATGCCGCCAAACGGTCTCAAGTTTTGTTAATGGGGGTGGCTAAACAAAAAGTCGTATAGATAGTACGATTCATACATAGGGTAGATGTGTTGAAGTGAGTCAGCGAAGGAGCACACCGCTGTGAAGTTGGTTGGCCGGCATCGGGCGGGGCAAATCGATGCGGGAGCTCTGCCTACGGCGCCCTTTTTCCTAGTTCAGATTTGTACCACCGCAGCGCTATTGTCCCTCCTTATCATAAATATATTATTATTGCCGTGGTAGTCACGATACCAGATATCTATCGGTGTACAGAAACAGCCGTTGGCACCGTCACTTACGTTTCCGATACCTTCTAATCATGGTCTAAATAATTAAGGATATAAACTACTGGAGTAGGCAATCTAATGTTAATTTTTCTTATAATTTTAGCAAAAATAAACTACTATATGGGAACTAGATAAGTAAGTTACCACAGTAAGTATTATACACGCGTGATTCATAGCCTAGCCCCGTTCATGCATATGATATTTTTATGGGTGCGTATACACGTACGTACGTTCGATGTGTAAGAAAGTTTATTTGACAAAATATGAATTGCCATGATTCTAGGTTTTAGGAACCGGATATAGAACTTTAGAGAGAGTAAGTCTGAAATATAGCGGGCAAAAAAAACGTAGGGGACATGTGAACACTGAAAACTGACTACTACTCCAATATTCGTTCGAAAAAGAAGGCATAACAATTGTTACTACCTTTATAAAATTATTGGCAATCCATATTTTTTTTCTTCAAGATCTAGAGGTTTGGCCATTCACCCGATCTTATTCTAATACTATTTTAAGAATAACTGTCCTGTAGCTGTCCTGTCCTGGCTTAACGACTGACTGACAGACAACGCACAGCCTAAATCGCTGGTTGAACAAACTTGAAATTTGGAGAGTTTTCAGTTCCCATTTTTACCCTCTTAGGGTTCGATAAGGGGGTAAAAATGGATGAAAACTTTTGTATGAATTTCCTTTATTTTTGAACTTTTGGAATTTGCAATAGTTTGATTTAAAATAAAAAACTTGGTTTCTATATGTTTTAACAGGCATGACTTAAGGCGCTTAAGAGTAGACAAGTTGGTCACTTCTCCATAGAAACGCGGTAGTATTACTACTCCACTATGTAATTTTGTAGGTCCAAGACTAAGTAATATATCGATTAATCTCTTCATTATCTAGGATTGTATATTATTACGAAAGTAAAAAGTTAATAAACATGAAAGTTATGAGCCAGGAAACATCTTGTATTTTAGGTCAATTTTAACGCCACATTGGACGTAAATAAATAACATAAGGAATACGAAAACTCTAAAATAATTTATCATGCGGCATAGTTTAGTCCATAAACATTTCAAATAACTTAAGTTGGAATAAATTAACTCAGAGTTTATTCAACCACATCAATGCAGCCAAAGGTCGACAAAAAAAATTTGCGCGCTCATTTATCTTTCATTCTCCCTTTCCCACAGTTTGTTTGATGAAGAGAGCATACTTTTTAGCCGCGCCCACCGATGAGTTCGAGCCGTCAACTTGTCGATCCTTAAGTTAAGGGGGTGAAATCAAGGATGAAATTTTGTATGATAAGTTCTTTGATTATGAAGTTATAGTGATGAACATTGGTATTTGGGTAGTTCGTTAAAATTAAAATATAGTATTATAAATATTTTTCGACAGGTATGACTTAAGGGGGTGAAATGGGGGATAACATTTTGTATGGAAAGTTCTTTGTATTTGGAGTTTAGTGATAAAAGTTGGTATTTAAATAGTTTATTTAAAATTAAAATGTGGTATTTGCAATATTTTATGACAAAAATAGGAAAAAATAAATAAAATAAGTGTTAAAAAGACTTAAAAGGGTGAAAGGGCGGATGAAACTATGCATGGAAAGTTATTTGTGTTGAAGTTATAGTGATATTACTGGTATTTGGAGTCACTTTTTAAAACAAAAGCAAAAATATTTTTTGCTTGGGTTTTGGAAGCGGTATGGAAGACATTTCGGAGCGGGCGAATTTCTTTCGTATGCGGACTGAGTCGCGGGCCAGCCTCTAATGTTAAATAAGTGCATTATGGTCGAAGATGGTAAACACACCTAGCGTGGAATAGAAACATACAGTACTTATAATTTATTTATTTACTGGGAAACCAACTGCTTAAGGAAACACCAATTAAAACTGAAAGCTAATTATAGGTTTTCAAGTACCTATAGTGATATAGCAAGAGGATGAACATAATAAGCGCTCGACTAACACAATATCGGAAAAAATTAAAACGTGTATTTTAAGAAATCCTGCGAACCAAAACAGAAAAACCTTTTTTTATGGCAATCCTTACAAATATTTAAAGCACCCGGTCCTCATGATCCAAGTGTGTGTGACTACCTCAAACGGCACAAATAAGCCTCTGTTTGAGGTATTCTGCTACATTTCCGCACTAACCGCTTGTTTTGCTATTTCTGCCGGTTGAGGCGGTACCAGCCGGGCTAAAGCCAGCCCTTAGAATCTTCCGAGGAATGAGGATCGTTCTATCAGGAATATTATCGCCTTATACTGGTTGGTTTCAAAACGGCTACGACGACATTGGCACTCCCAAAAGCGCGATGGGTGATATCATAAGGCTGCGGCGGGCTAAGCAACCTGTACTGCAAGATAGTTCTTGGTGCTGGTGACAGACGCCATCAACTTTTTTTACCACATGCTGTTTGGTGGTATCTGGTTTGCAAGCTATAGTAATATCGGAAATACTATGAAATGAGTAAGTACTTATAAATAATGCTTTAATCCTTGAAATGTATTGTTATCTAATAATAAAAATACTGATTGCCAGCGTGGGAGAGCTAGAAGATGTGTGCGCTTTGAAGACGAGTTGGTCGTTTCTAAAAATGCATTCTGTCTCTACACACGTCCGATTGAGTTTCGTTAACTAAAAATTGCAAATGAGTGTTATTTTTAGTAACAAAGAGAAATAACAACAAATTTGAAGGTATTTTTATTTTGTTTTATAATATAGTTGTTTTCTTTTTGGCTGCCTTTTTCATTATGAAAGGACATTATTAGTTTAGTCATTATACTAAGTACTAGTCACTGGTCTTACTTTTTATTAGGTACCTATGTGTTTATATTACATGTAAAGGGACGTTACCGTGGAAACCGACGATCACATTAAATATTGACCGGCCAACTACTTACTTAGTGACTGAGCGGTAACCACCTGTAACTAACATAGGAAGTTACACCTAGATACTCGTCGTTTGAGACTTGTCAGGGAGAGCTGTTATAAATACAATGAACGGGTGCTTTTGGCAGACAGAATAACTATGCCAAAAGCTTCATAAGCTCGTCTATGAAGGTTTAAGAAAATTAATAAATAACTTGTCTATAAACATTTATTTTAGAAACGAAAGCATTACTTTACTTAACGGTATATACAAATTTACTTACTACCTGCTACTTTACTTAAAATTCGTTTTATGTAAACAAATATTATCTAAAAATACACCTAAAGAAACAAAGTGAAATACTAAGATCAAAATAAAATTATATAAATCTGTTAATAAATACGTTTGAAATGGTTACAATAGTCAATGGCAGTAATAACAATAAATAACAATGTCAATTATTAATATCACATAATACATAATAAAACCTTAAACTAAATTAATAACCCACCCGTAAAACACCCGGTGCAAAGATGGTCTTAACGCTGGCCGCGTTGCCGGGTTGGATAGCAATGGCTAGCCTTTGCACCAAGTACAAAAAGAGATCAAGAGAACAAGATAAAAATTCACTAATCCAATAAATCGCTACCAATCGGAATAGTTCCCAAAAGTTTGGTAGGGTTTATTTCTCTATATATTTTTATATATCTTCTTACGGCAATCATAGCCAGCGGCGAGAAACGCGAAAAAACATCGTCACGTAGTTTGGAAGGAAGAGCGTGCGTGGGTCCACTGTCTAGACTCGTATGTTCAGAGAGCAAGAAGCTTTGTTCGATGATGTCGCGATGTTGCTCCCTAGCAGAATTTTGAACCACATATTGATGTATTATCTGTACCAAAGAAACATCTAATCTACATGAATCGTTTGAAATATCGGTGTTAATTTTGAAGAAATGTTTCAACAGACTAATTTGGAAGTTAATCTGCCAAATGTACAACATATAGCAATCGGGCGAACGTCCCCAACAGTTTTATTAAAACCGCAGAGGCGAGCCCCAAATAAAAATGGTTTAAAATTATTGGAAATAGTTCAATTAAAGAAAATGTATCAAAATTTTGTAATTTTATTTAACAAAGCCCTGCCGACTCCACCGTTGGATACGCTAACCAAATCTATTCGATTTTGAGGCGTTATTCCGTCGATGCCGCCTTCAGAACCATTTGGAAATTACAAAATATCATCCATAGTGTCTTCTATTTTGATCACTAATGCCGAATGAATAGAATTAGGAGGATTTGAAAGTATCGATATGGCTGTTGGGTGGTAATCTCACAAGGCCTCCAGAGTCAGGGCAGTGGTTGGAGCAAGGATGTCGTCAGAAAAAAAAATTAAGGCTGCATTTCTTAAATTGCATCCTTAATCTGATTCTTGACGGTTTTATAGAAATCAGCACGTGTTTTTCGGTTTACGTGAGATATCTAGATGAATGTGGGAGAACTCAATGATTTGTTGATGTTCGGCGGAACATGAAAATGGCGGTAAGAAAAAGTAAGAAGATCTTGCCATGAATCTGGATTAACGAATTGATTATCACAGCATGACATGACAGCGATCTAGCAAGAGACACTCTTACTCGCTTTGGAATACTTTTTACTGTACAGATTTTCTTTTACTAAGTACATATTTAAATTTAGATCACTAAGATATTGGTCGAGAGGGAGGAATACTAGAAATTGCCGAAATCAAAGCAGTCGGATTGTGAGATAGGGCCAGATAATAGTTAAAGTTTCAACGCTTGTGAACGTTGGCTATATAATCCTAAGACCGCGACGCCCAATAAATTGTCGATCATCGGAACACTGGGCACGCTGAAGGAAATCACATTCTGAAATAAGAAAGTCGCGCTGCCTGCTGTACTCGCCAGGCTCAGGCAGGGAAGGTGCTGGACCTGAGAGTTCTCTCCCGTTGGGAGTCTCTGTCAATATTGGTCGCCTACTTCGCCGCAATGCGGCGGCGGAGGCGGCTCCGCATCATCATCTGCATCACTCCCGGTGAGAGTAAAGTATTAGGGTCACGACCCGTCCACCCACCGGCTTCACCTTCTAGAAGGTGCACGGGTAATTCGCATTTACCTTTGAACCCACTGCATTAAAGTTGTAAATGAATAAAAGAATCGACATTTATGAAGAAAACCTTATTACATATTGGTGACCTTTAAATAGTAACACCTTGATACGTTCTCTATTAACATATTTTATTTCGGAATCCATTGTAGTACCTGTACCCACTAGCGGGTGAACCCGGTGGGTGGACTGGTCGTGACCCAAGTATTCTACACTTGAAAAAGAGTCCGTACATTAATAAAAATCTGAGGAAAATAAACAAAATAAAATCTATGGCAGTGTCGTTGTAATGCGCTGCGCCAATCTCAGCGCACCATGGACTCCTCGATCCGTAACAGATTGTATAAAGTATATAGGATTACTACTAAATATTTTTCCAGCTGAAGTGACCGCCAAAGAGTCAAGTATTTCTTTGCATTTTCTTTTAAAATAAATTATCTTTTATTTACCTATCCCATAATTTACTTTCCTTCTTCAGTTTGTGTACAAACAAGTATAAAGGAGATGGCCCACTTTCAATGGCTGTTTGCTCCACTAGCAAAAGTGCAGGAGACTCGACCATAATAGGTATCACTGTATTGTTTTTTCTTTATCTATCTAGACTCCATTGCTTTTTATCTCTAGCTAGCTGGGCTTAAAAGATATATCGTGTAAGCTACAGCACTCGATTATAACCGACAACTTGCATACTTTATTTATTTATTTTCTATACATTCATTACTGACACGATTTAAAAAGCAAAAAGCTATAATGCGGCTTTAAAATACTTACAACATTGATAGCAGCATCGGCTAAGTTATGATCAGCCCCCTGTGGAGCTATGCTCGGAGTTTTTTTTGCGTTATAAAATCCGGAACGAGGATATTCGCCAAAGAACCAAAGTCTCCGACATAGCTCTCAGGGTTTGCAAGTTGAAGTGGCAGTGAGCAGGCCGCATCACTCAAAGATAAACAATGAGCGAAATAAAAAAGTATAATAGGTACATATATTAACTATACCAACCTTCACAAGTGAAGTCCAATGAGTTCCTGCAGGGCCGTATCTAAACTCAGCACAGGACTCGATAATTGCACAGCTGCAGCTAGCACAGCGATTTGGTCATTCCATTTTCACAATACAGTCACTATCCAATAGGGCACTACGGTGGACAAAACTAACTAGTGTTTGACTCAATGTGGACCGGAGATTTTGTGCCAAAAAATGTAATAAAATACAAATAGCAAGAAAACTCGAAGAAAACTAAGTTATTTTTGAAAAAAAAACTATCATCATTCCTTCAATGATGTATTGGTTAATGACACTGTGTCTGTTGACTGTAGTAGATTTTTTCCCTTAGTTTTAAGTTTGTATTAACACTATAATAATGCAATCTCTTTTCAGTTAGTTTAGTGTAGGAAGGAAGTATTTTTTTTATTTTTGTATACCTATTTTTATTGACCATGGCATTGATAACGGAACGAATATCGTTAAAATGTTCGTTATACAATCGAAACTATGGGCGATTTACAATCTCTGTATTAGAGTACGTTCAACGTACGTACGTACGTTTCGTACGTTAACGTTGGTGGTCTCTGAAGAATCTGCTTCAAATTAAATTGTAATCTAAGCCGTGAAAAAATGCTCTTGGCTCTTCAGAGCTGGATTAGACCATCCCCCGGATGGTCCAGCCCAGACTTGCCAGGAGATAGAGCCAGAACCATTTTTATTGAAAACATATTTCTTACGAGGTAGATTGCAGTTCTACTTGAAGTAGATCGTTAATAGTTATATCGTTGAAACCAATAGCTTTCATGAATAATTTAAGTAAATATAGTGTGTTAATTGGAAAAAATATTCATATCGGTTATTAATGTTCTGATATATTAAGCGTTTAAAGTTTTTAGTAGAGACAACTCTGTCCCTTTCCCACAAAACAAAACATGACGTCACGCCTTACTTGTCAGTTTAATGTATACAAATTATGGCGGCTTATTTATTATACGTGCTAACTTAATAGTATGATGAGTGGGGTAAATGATAATACAGTGTGTTGAAACATGTCTTTTCGTGTTGTTTCCAAAACTCCGTAGAAGCTTTTAGTAAAATTGCCATAACTTAACAGGTCATGATTTTGACTTGAGTGTGATTAACTTTGTGTGACTTCCACAGTGACTGAAACTTAAAGTGGATAACAACAAAAAAAAAACGAATAATTGACACTGGCAAATGTACAAACTACGAGGTCATAATCTTCTTGGGAGGACAGAAGAAACGTATACACGACATACGACGAAAGTGGAAGTTGCTAAATAAGTACACTACCTACTATTAATTTTATATGTTTATGTTTATTTTTATTTTGATTCATGATCCCCGCTATAAATAAACTGCTTAATTATAGGTAATTTTATTCAAGTAATTTTATTAGCAGACCTCTCCTAGGGTATTTCGATATTCAAACATGAAACTACTCTGAGGCAGGAATGGGCCATGTCCTTTGGTTTTTTTTGGAAGGCGGCCTGTATTGATACGCCGGTGCCAGCCTTCCAGTGCGTTTGTTGTTCGGTGACGCTGTCCGGCACAACTCTGCAAAGACGGCGTCAGTTTTGGGTACCACTGCCTTTCGTAATAACTTCGGAACCGATTCATCTCTGGACTGTCCGGTGCTTGATTTAAAATGTGACACCTCGCCGCAGGGATTTGTGGTGCTGGAACTAGTGGCAATATAGCAGCCAAGCCTTTCGCCCTTCCTTTGTGGCTAAGAAACCTTTTTATCAGCTTTCTTCCAAATAGCATCATTGTAATGATGGTAACATCCGCTGATTTTTGTTTCTGGAAACACGGATTGTATCGCATTTATTAGTGCAAGTTCGTAATCGCTCATGAAAGTCTGTTTAAATAATGCCCAAGTTTTGATGCAAAATTTCTAACAGACGTCTAGAAAATATCTTGTGATTTATTAGGCTGTAAAGAATACATTATTCTCATTTGAATTGAGATCCAGATGTAGCACATACATTTGATAACAAGGACCCGACATAAAAGTACCGTCTGCATAATATGAACCTGGCGTTTGAATCATTCGTTTTGCAAATTTTGTTGCAAATATCATAATTTTCTCCGTATCACCATCTTCGCAAATGAAAATATTTTTTCCTAAATCTTCCGTCACACTTGTGGTTGCTGTACTGGTGTGATTTAGCATGTTCGTATTTAAAAAACGACTTGTCCGCCCTGTTCAAGGTATCTCTGACTAAATTAAACGAAGGTAACAAATCATGATCTGATTGAGGTACCTTTCTGCGTAATTTCACTTCATTTTCTTCGAAAATCATTTGTATAGGCCTAAGATATCTACAGACTTTTTTTCTACGTGCTCATGAATCATGTTTTTAACATCATTTGACTCGCATGTATGCTGAGTTTCCCTTGTTAATATTGTCCTTGTTTTGTCTAGTATTAATGAGACACTAAACTCCTGTCTGTTTACGCACCGCCACAAAGAGCTTCCAGTTTTATTCGTTTTTTATTTTTATTGTACTTATGGGCACCACGAATGATTATGCACTGCCCTTTTTGACTGACAAAACTTAAAGCTTCATCCATTTTAATAAACTATTACAACATTTTGTATTCCTACTCTTGGATAGATATAAGACAATTGATAGACATGAAAAGGTATTTAAGATGATTGGCATTCGTTCATATTATTTTTTCTTATTTATTGGCATCGCACGTTTTGCATTCTGACATTATCAAATTTATTAATTTTAAAGTTCTTTTATTAAAATCAAGTTAAATATGTCATGAAATCACAGTTAGTCATAGTCGAATTCAAGTCATGCCCTTAGTAAAGTTGTGGCGACTTTACTATGAGCTTCTACGGAGTTTCGAAAACAACACGAAAAGACATGTTTCACCACATTATATGTCTTGCCACACTCATGTTTTCATGAAATAAATATATTATTATTATTCACGTATTTATTTAAATTCTTAATTTTTTAGTTTTTTACAATATAAATACAAAAATTATAAATATTATAATAAACTTAAAAACTAGGGTGCCGCCAGCAGCGGGGCAGGGCTCAAGCTGCCGGTGGTTAGGGCTGCAGAGTGAGGAACCTCCTGACAATACGTGCCGTGTCAAGGACCACTGCCTTTTGTATCTGACCCTTGACCCAACCGCCCAGCGAGAGCCTCTTGAGGTATTGGTCGAGGCTCTTCGCTATAAGACCGTTTGCCGAAACGACTATCGGGACAATGATCGTCGAGTCAACATCCCACATGGCGGTTATCTCGAAGGCCAAGTCAAGGTACTTGCTAAGCTTGTCCTTCTCGGCCTTCACGAGATTCTCGTCATGTGGGATGGTGACGTCGACGAGCACTGCCTGGCGCTGGGACCGATCCACCATCACGATATCAGGCTTATTGGCGACAATAGTCCTGTCCGTGATGATGGAGCGGTCCCAGTAGAGCAAAACACGACCATTCTCGAGAACTGGAGCTGGTGCGTACTTATAGTACGGCACCTCCGACTCGACAAGGCCGTATTGAAGAGCAAGTTGCTGATGGATGATCCTGGCTACTTGGTTATGCCTGTGCAAATACTCGCCGTTAGCAAGATGCGAACAACCGGAAATAATATGTCGGAGAGATTCCCCGGGACGGTGGCATGCCCGACAGATGTCGACCGTACCGTCCTTCATGATATATTTCCGATAGTTGTTCGTCTTGATAACTTCGTCCGCAATTGCACAGGCAAACCCCTCGGTTTCCCCAAAGAGGTCCCCGAAGCGCAACCAGTTCACCGACGCGAGCAAGTCCACATCGGAGCCCGTTAAGGCCCGATAGAACCGCCCGTGCAGCTCCTTGCTCTTCCATACTTCCTTGCGGTCGTCAGTGCTTAGCACCGATGGTCTGCGCCAGTTCTCGTTTGCCAAGGAGAGCGGCGTGAGCCCCTTATCAACCGTCACTACATCGCGATGCATCCCACACTCATTGTTAAGGAAATAATCCCTAAGACTGCACACTTCACGATTGTGGAGGTTCTTGGCGTTTAAAAAGCCACGACCCCCCCACTTCCGTGGAATGTACAGTCTCATAACAGATGAGCGTGGGTGTAGCATGCGATGCGCAGTGAGCAGTTGACGGACTCTTCTATCCAGGGCGTCCAGCTCAGTCTGAGTCCACCTAAGTATGCCAAAGGAATATATCAGTAGAGGCATCACCCAACCATTGAAGGCGCGTGCCTTATTGCCACCAGACAAAAGACTGTTAATTACTTTTGTCAGGCGACAAAAGAAGCGCTCCTTCACTGATTTCTTGATGTCCACTACTGATATACCCAATGACTCTGACATACCTAGATACTTGTAGGTCTCGGCCTCAGAAAGAGATCTGAGAGTCATTATCTCAGAAAGTTGTAAATCCGGAGAATTTACAACTTTCCCCGCTGCACACGCATGACCGCACACTTGTCTACACCAAATTCCATCCTGATGGCGCTGCTAAAAACCTGTGTGGTTTTTAGCAACTCTAACAAGTCTTAGTGTTTTGGTGCAAACAGTTTAAGATCATCCATGTACAGAAGGTGAGAAATGACTTCACTCCCCCTTCGAAGCCGGTAGCCTAGTCCTGAATCCTTCAACAATGTGCTGAGAGGATTCAGTGCTAGGCAAAACCGCGACGGACTCAGACTATCACCCTGGAAGATGCCTCGCTCAATCCTTATCAAGTCCTGCGGATCAGAGGAGTCATTTCCACCACCTGGCTGACGAAGGACTGTGGTCCACTGCCTCATGCATGCGCCTAAGAATGATTTAAGAGTTGTATCAATTTGATACAACTCTAAAATCCTCTCTAGCCATGAATGAGGCACCGAATCATAGGCCTTCTTATAGTCGATCCAGGCAGCGGAAAGGGCTCCTTTGCTCCGCCGAACTTGTTGGCTAATGGCCATGTCGATGAGGAGGAGCTCCTTAGTACCACGGGACCCAACCCTACATCCATTCTGAGCGGGGGCCAAAACTTTGTTCGCAATAATGTGCGCGTAAATTTTAGTGCTCAGAATAGATGTAAGGAGCTTGTAGATGGTAGGCAAGCAGGTGATGGGTCTGTAATTTTTGGGTTCCGTGGTACTACCGGACTTATGGAGCAGGAAGGTGATACCAGTGGTCATGAAACTAGGGAGGGAACCGAGCTCGAGAGCTTCTTGGAATTGTGTTGCCAAACGGTCATACGAGCATCGAAACCATTTTATCCAGAAGTTGTGCAATCCGTCCGGCCCAGGACTTTTCCAGTTCTGTGCCGTACGAATCGCACAACTAACATCTACGGGGTCTATTAAAATAGGCCCCATGGGTTCAATGGCCTCGCATTCCCGTTCGACAACACGCATCCAATCACCCTCGGTGTGCTCGACGGGCACCGACCAGATACTGCGCCAGAAATTGGTCATGGCGTTAGCATCTGGTAGATGTCCGTCGTTCACACGTTGCGCGGCTCCTTCCCAATTTCGGTATACCTTCCTTTGATCGCTTTGGAAGAGGCGATTTTGCCAGTATCTATCCACACGCTCTCTGTAGCGGCGGATACGGTTTGCCCACGCATAGACTTTCTGCTTCAGATAGTCAATGCGTTCCGTGACACTGGCCATATAATGCTGGGGCCGTAAACCAGTCCCAGAAAAGGCCTGAGTCACGAAACGCATGACTCGGGGGCGATTATTCCCCCGGCTGAAGCAGATCAGCTTTGCAATGAGTGTCCTGAACGTGCTGATACGCCGCTCGATTCGTACTTGCCACGCGGGCACATCTCCGACGGTTCGCGGTGCACGGTTAGTGTCCGGGAACCTAACACGTGCAACACGACACGCCGCGATGGCACCGCAGTACAATATCGAGTGGGTATCAGTTAAATCTTTGCTAGCCCGTAAATACGGGGCTAGCAAAGCGTTCAGGGCTCCCATTAACGCTAGATTACGTCTATGAGTGGGCAAACGCGGTAGTCGCGGCCTAGAGTTGAGTGCGAATCGATACTGACAAATCGCGTCCTCCAAAGCCCTCCTCAATTGCTCACTCACCTGGCTAGACACACTCATACTCGTACAATCGCCCTCATCGACTACGGGATCAGCAGGTGTCGCTAGTGTCGCCGCCGACGTCGGCATTGATGCCAGTGTCGGGGCTGACGACGCAACATGCGAGTCCCGCGTCGACGCAGGCGTAGCACGAGCGGACTGCGCCTCCAGGCGAAGCCGATCAAGCAGGGACTGATCCAACAGGTTGAGCCGCTGGATAGCACCCGCACTGCCGCCGCTGGATAGTTTGGTGGCCCGCACTTGATCCGATAGTCGTTGGGCAGACACGGTGACGGTCGGTTCAAGGGCCTGGAACAAAGGCAGCATCCTAACTCGGTACGCTGACAGGTTGGTTCCCCCCTCTGTAGCCCCATAATAGGCGCGCATGCAATTCTCGTTATTTATCTGCGACCATCGCATGCGACGCACTACACCACCGGCAGCGAGAGCCGGACGCGAGGCAGGTAGCCCCGCAGGCCCCAGGCGTGCCGGCAGCGGCGGACGTCCCCGACGCACAGGTGGTGGCGGCGCCGGTGTCCGTGGCCCGCTCACATCGCTGTCGCTCGACGTAGCGCTCGACTCACGGGGGGTGAGGAACTTGTCATCCCCCGACGAAGCGCTCGGAGATGACGGAGCGGGCGGTGATGGTGGTCGTGCGTTAGGTTCCGCTGCAGCTATATTGGCCTTCGATCTCGTAATCATTATTTATCATTTTCAGTATTTCTATGGTTTGATGTGACATTGCACTGTCAAAATGAACGTCAATAAAAATTACCAAGTTATTTTAATATTTTAAGGTCTGTAGTATTGCAATTTTTGGTAAATAGGTCACAAAATAAGTATATTTCTATTGTATAACTGTTTCCAATCGATTTGATTCCAAATTCCTCATAAAAATAATTAATTTAATCACAACGATCAAAATGGCAACTGTTTGGCAGCGGTCAATTTTTTTATTATTATTATTATTATATTACTCGTGCATGTAATTCGACACTCAATGAATAAAACACCACCATTTTTAATCATTAATTCGCGAAGAAAGAAAATAATAGAATGCAACGACATGATTTTTCCGTGTTCCCGCCAAAACTCTCTTTTTTTTTTTTTTTTTTTTCTTGGCATCGCACGTTGTGCATTCTGCCAGTGTCAAGTTTATGATTTTTGCAAGTATTTATATTTAAATCAAGTCAAATATGTCATGATATCACAGTCCGTCACACGAAATTAGTCATAGTCGAGTCCAAGTCATGCCCTAGTAAAGTTGTGGCGACTTTACTATGAGCTTCTACGGAGTTTTGAAAACAACACAAAAAGACATGTTTCACCATGTAATATCACTTGCCCACACTCGTGCATGTAATTCAACACTCAATGAATAAAACACCACCATTTTTAATCATTAATTCGCGAAAAAACTCAAGTTTAGAAAATAATAGAACGCAACGACATGATTTTTCCGTGTTCCCGCCAAAACTCCCAAAAAACTCTTTTTGTTCATGTTGACAAGTACCTATCAATTGATTAAAAGTCACATTATAATATTAGAAGTGGCCAGTACAAAGGAGTATTTATTGAGACTTACCTGTTTGTCTATGCACAGACAAGGTGTTTTGTGATTCACTGTTCGATATCGTACAGACGTTGTACTTAGGTACTAGCAAGGTATCATTGCAGCAGACCTCTTTACCAGTATGACGATGACGGTTCGTTTCACTAGTAAGCCGTTCCGCTTAATTGGCCATTTTGCTTGCACGGTGTTCTTCCCACAACGGCATTAAAAAATTCAGGCGTTCTAATGTTCCGTCATTTAGCTAAATCGCCGTTCTGATATGGAGCACTTTTGATATAACAATATAGGTTATTTTTTTTTGAAGATTATATGAAATGTTATAGCAAGGAGTCAAAGGGGTTTGAATTTTTTTGTATGGAACCTTGCATATCCATTTGATTTGTTTTTTTCGATTAGTTTTTTTTTTCAAAGTTTCCGCGAACTGTGAAAGTTGTTTAAATATGTGTAAGGGACACTTATAACAAACAAAAAAATTCAAGTACGAGTAATATATATTACCCTAAAGTGTCATGTTTCCGAAATATTTGGAGGTAAAAGTCGCCATATGAGAACGCCGGAGAAAAGCGACATTGTGTGAAAGGGACATTGTGTGAATGGGACATTTTGCGAAATGGACATTGTGCGAAAGGGACGTTTTGCGTGCAGTAGACATTTTAGGAAAGGGACATTCTGCGACGGAGCCATTAAACCTTTTAAGATCGTCAGTAGTAGGTATTTTGCTCGACTGGTAGACTTTTTCTTTTCATTTTATTTCATTGTCTACTTATTTAGAAAAATCATAAGAATTATAAAACGATGTTTCTGGCAGAATCATACTCGTCCTTCAGGGTTTTGGAATATTTTTGTTATATGGCGATCTAGTTGGCGGGTTTAAAAAAGGCACCGTCATTTAACTGCGCAAAACTAAAATGAAGTGTGCAGCCTAAAGAACATAATTTATTAATATAAGGCCAATAGTTTCGATTTGTTTATAGTTATATAGTTTTTAAAAGCTTACGACTAGTCAAGATTAACCTAATTTTGAACATAGAAGAATCAAATGTAAAAGTCCGGAACCTCTGGCAGAGTCATACTATTCCTGGAGGGTTATGGAAACGATCAATAACAAAGAATACGCGATCGGCATTCTGCTAGATATGTCGAAAGCTTATGATAAGGTACAGAACGACGTATTATTAGACAAAATGTATGATATAGGCATACGCGGCACGGCACATAACTGCTTCTCCTCATATCTAAAAAAGCGCGAACAATATGTGGATATCGAAACTTTTGATTCTGACACTGGCATGATAAGTATAACTAGATCTCTACTCCTATACAAATGAAACAATCAATTCCCCACGGAAGTGACCTTGGATGCATCAAAATTTAAAATAATTTAAAATTAAATGAAAAATTTACATCCATTTTTAATAATACAATTAATTGGATGACTGATCACAACCTTGAAATGAATCTATCAAAGACTGCAATAATATCAAAAAATCAAAAAGCCTCCCTTGACATTAATTTCTGTTGACATAGCAACACTATTAGGTATTGACATTGATACTCACTTAAATTGGAAAAGCCACATTAGAAAAATAAAGACAAAATGATCAAGTTTTACATAGGGAACTTCGGCTTGCAACTGATGCAGATACAGCTTTAATAGCCTACCATGCGTATGCTGCCTCGTGGCTTAGCTACGGCATCATACTCTGCAACAGTGTAGATGCCAAAAACCTGTTTGTCGCCCCAAAAAAAATTTGCCTGAAAATTGCCAACCTCAAAACTTGAAATAAATAGCTCGGTGGCAACTAAAATATTTAACAAACTTCCTGTTCAGATTAAAGACCATGGAAGATGAGGCTAAATTTGTAAAATAAATACTAGTCAAGAAATGTACTGCACATATAAATGTATTAACAACGGAATAGCCGAATAAAAAAAATGTAGAATGAGCCGCTCCGCACAATATTGCTATACCCCAATTCATTCATTCAGAGGTCATTATGTCGTTACGTCCATAAATCGTGCTAAATAAGATCTGCATGTATTATATAAGTTACAAAATGTTTGCAATTAAATATTGAGTATTGAGATAAAATCTTCTCCTTTTATATCGCGCATTAAGTCGGCGTCTACTAGGTATCTGTTGACAAACGTCATTGAAGGTAAATTTTGCTTGTTTTTGATTCTTAACCGACTACCTCAGAACCACATCAGAACTCCATCGTTTATCAGCCGATTTGTTTTAATTTTCCTTTTTTATTTGAAAGGATAGTAGTATAGTATAGGATAGTATACTTTCAGATTGGTCCCATAGAAATTTCATCAATATCGTACACTAGTTTGGTTTTTAAATCAAAATAATTGGGTAAAGATGACATCCAAATAATCAAAATTGAAGTCGGTCATTTTGTACAGTACTTGTGTTTTCACAATTCGTACTCGTAAACATGTCCAAAAAAATGTATTTCCAAAACTTCCACCGGATTTCGGACGTTCCATTTAAGGTAATCATAATACATGACGAATAGATTGAAATCATTAAACTTATAAATGGTTCAGGCCACGATATTGCTTTCAGTATGATTTCGTTCTGGGCTCAAAATGGAGGCGTTAAAGTTCTCTTTAATTTTCATTGTAGTCCCTCTCACTTATGTAAGTTTATTTATTGCTTAGTTTATTTTCGGCGATTCGTTATAAATAGTTCAACTGGGATATTGCTGATAGCAAATCAGCCTTTTTCAGTAGTTTACTTCTGTACTTAGGCCTTAACCTTGAACGGCAATTGGGCCATATCCTCCACGCTCGCCTCTGTTGCTGGTTGGTGGCTTGAACATTTGACCTACACCATTGAGTTTTTTCCTTGGGCTCTTGCAGGTATTGTCACGGTGTTTTCCTTCACCGTAAAAAATAATAATAGATTAAATCTCGTTATTGCTCCTTATAAAATCGAGACTCATTTAAAATCTTGTTGCTATCAGTACTCGGATTTATTTTTAATCCCATTACGTGCCTGAACTGTGTAGATACTGTGTAGTGTGTACTGCCACTGAATGGAATCGTTTACCTCTCTTACTATAATGATCTACTCAGTAGGCGGCACATTAATTGTGTGCCCTTGTATTATTGGAAGCTCCATACAAGAATGAAAACTAGGTAGGTCAGTATCCCAAAAAAATCAATACTAGGAATTGATTTGAAATTGACTCGCCTGATTGGGTTTTAATTAGATCTTTCCAGAAAAAAAGTCTATGTATCACTTGTTTTCCAATTCTACAGATTTCCATTACAGACTCTAATTTCAACAGGTCCTAATCTGAATTCTTTCTTATATCATAAGCTTTACGTTTTTTGGCCCTGGTGGGCTCTTCAATCTTGATATTTCGCTTCCTTTTCCAATAATTCCAAAAATTTCCAAAAGACATGGGTTTCGAGGGATTTTCGTGTTCTATCTGTGATGCCAACCTTCTATTAAATTATTGGTACGAAAACTTTCGCCTGCACAACCAAAAACGTCCAGAGTTTATTTACTTGACCCAAAATTTCATGAAGTACTCGTATTCATAGAATTTTGTCAAATTGAGAATATGAGGATGTATTTCAGCGATAAACAGAACAGGTAGTAAGGCCGCGGCATAGAATACGATTTAATAATTAATTTTTCATCTGGTGGTAATTTGTTTTTCTGGTGGTTTTGCCCACTGAAAGTTCTCCAGCTTTAGCCCATAGAGCTCTCTGATAACCATTGATTTTTGCATTTGGATAAACAATTTTAATAGCGTTTATGGCCGCAACTTCAAAATCGCATTATGAATATTGTATTGTGAGTCCTTCGAAATTGTAAAGAGCCTGCAATTGGTAGCCTGGTTCTTGTCTAGAAGTAATGTAGTCAGAACTGGAACAACCTTGTGCTCCGTATCGTTATCCACAAAACTACCATGACAATATAATTGTAAACTTGATAATATGGCTTGGAGGTAACTTTAAACGCGCCATCGCAATATATAGAGTCGATTGTTTAAAGATCAAAATTTCTTAAAGATCGAATATCAACGGTTCGCAAGCTATTATCGAACAAATTAATATACATCATTATGATCATAATCATCATGATGATCATCGAACAAATATACAATGTGTAATAAAAAGGTTCAACCCATATTGAACAATAGGAAAGTCTCCAACTCTACTTTCTTGAACGAAAAGGCATTTGTATGTACTTATGTAAATTATGTTTGTTTGTATACAATGTGTAACAAAAAGGTTCAACAATATGGAAGGGTATGTAAGTACTCGTTATTACGAACAACTTTCACTATGGGGCCAACCATGAAATCGTGAAAAAAAAACAGATGTTCTATACATTTTGTCCATGGTCAATGAACTTTGTGTATGGAACAGCTGATATTTTTTTCGTTTTTGGACGTACGTCGTAGTGTGGATGTACCGGTGGTGGTCTAACACAAACTACTTAACAGTGAAAAATAAATAACGATATCATATTGTTCTCGATCAACAAAAGGATTCCGCGGTTTTATCCACTATCTTACGGAAACCATATATTATTTCAGAATAAAAATATTGTTATGCGGAAATAATTTAAAAAATAAATTACGTGACTGTGTTTATCCGGCACCCGCGGCGGTCGGTGGAAATTTCATCAGACTTCATGTAGCGGTTACGAACTTGAGCGGCAACAAATATGTATACAAATACCTACTTACGCACAAACTTTTGGTTTTACGTTTAATATTGGAGTTATTAACTAATATGAAATTTACCTACGAGTTACGAGTAAAAATGGCAAAAATAAAAGAAAAAACATATCTTATATTGGGGGACAACTTACACACAGCGCCATCTAGCCCCAAACTAAGCAAAGCTTGTATTATGGGAAACAGATAGCTGATAGAATACTTAATACAATTTTTTTTCGTAAATACATTCTTATAATACATACTACTGACCAAACAGAACACCCAGACACAGAACAAACATCTATGTTCGTCACATAAACTTTTGTCCTGGGTGGGGAGCGAACCCACGCCCTCCAGCTCTGAAGGCAGACATGCTACCAACTGAGCTACAAGGCTGTCTAATTCCAATAAATTAGTATTTTTTTTTTTTTTTTCAAAAACGGATTAGTTTCTATGTTCGACTGTAAGTATGGTTTTTTTTTTTTTATTCTCACCGATTTCTCCGTCAATCGTGGACCGATTTTTTTAATTATTATTTTTTAGTTTGGTAGGTGATACGTCGGAGGTAGTTCCCATATAAATTTTATCAAAATCGGATCAATAGTTTGGTTTTTAAATCAAAATTACAGGAATAATAACTGGAAAATATGAAGATGTCATCCTTATAGTATTCTAATACGATCATTCGATCATGGTTCTTACAGGGAGCGGTTCCGGGAACGTTCTTTTGGAAACCGCGGTTAGGTATCGACTTGTCTATACCGACCACAGGTTAGTATTTTTTCTTAATGAACTTTCTGCTTTTTATTTTATTTTTATTCTTTAATATTATTGAGGGTTTGGTCAGACATGACCATGCCACCCTCATAGGCCTCTTACTAGCTACTACATTATTGCCTACGTTGTAAACATTTATTAACGATGTTGAACAGTGTTCCGGCCTCATCCGACAAGGGATAAGCCAGAACAGTATTACACCACCCCACATCTCTCACGTTAATGTTGGTGTACAAATAAAAATCGGACCTTTCCGCCTCGGTCCGGACACACTCCGCCACAACATGATATACGTCTTCGACCACTCCACAACTTTCTGCTTTGTTAGCAGACATTGCCCCTGACATTGAACAAAACACTATATCCTTTATTGTTACTGTAGTAGGTAAGCTGTGCGACTTATTGAGCAATTGCTAGGTAAAAGTGTTAGCTACAAAATTCTCATTGAACATTCCTGTGCCGTTATAACCCGCACCGACCTTTCCATTACCAGCTACAGGGTTATTATCAATGACACGACAGATAAAATTGATATGATTTATGCCAGTGCCATGAGCATAAGGAATATTTTGTTTTATATGTCTAAGTTCTAGCTCGGTATAGAATAGACAGATAGTTAAACTTTTTATTATTTCATGAGTATTCTATGGCTATACAAACTTGAGGCATTAACAAAATAATTTTATAATAGTTTATAAAGCTAAATGACACACTTAATTGGCACATAATGTAACAATGTATCTAAGGGGCTCTTCAAAATAAATTAAATAAGCCTAAACTCGAGAAATTTGCTATCAACCATTGAAGAGTTATCCACCTCCTGAGTCTATCATCAGACATGGTACCAAATTATTGTATTATTAAGAAAACTACTTATACTTATCAGCAATATTTCAAATAGATTCGACTATTAGAGTTAGAGGTAGGCAAGTTAAAATGTACCTCTTTTCAAGATTTTAATTACATAGTCAGAGGCCTTCGGGCGACACATTAACTCTGACACTAACGGCTGCCCACTCAACCGATACTAACTTACATAGTTATTTATTTTCTTAGATAGTAATGTACATTTATGCGAAGCCAATATGAGTGTGCTAAAGACATTGAAATATTTGCAGAAGTTAATGTAGACGTGGCAAAGCCTTCGAAGAGCAATGTACAAGAAGGCTTGGTGGTACTCGTAGACGGATACCAGGCCGGCATAACGATTGTGGCACTGGCTGCCGGTATAGCTGATGCAAATCCTTATCCCCATTTGAATCCGACACGCGGTTACTTCTATACCAATGCATATAGATGGGCTTTAAGACATGTCAGCATGTAAGATATCATTTTTCTTTTCTTTGAATTCTTTGCCCAGTTTTATGCCCTCCTTCCACTGCGGCAGGGTAATGAGTGGAAAATAGCTGAGAGGAAAGGAGTAAATAGTACTCGCCATCCAGAAAGAGTTTCAGTAAATAATGGGTTTTGCCTTTCATTGCCGGCGATTCTGGAGCAGTGCGCTAGGCGTGAAATGAGAGGAGTCAGATAAGCGAGTTCTTGGCCTTCAATTGTCAGCGGCCATGAGCGAGGCGGCGTGGAAAACTGACGTACTAAATTGGCTAACAAAGGATTCAAGCGGGCAGGGAAGGGCGTAGGGACGGTGAAAAAGACGGAGGTGTAAGCGGAGTCAACTCAAAACTAGTGCGCGACACAGTGGACCCATTTTAACTCGCTCAGTCCGCTTCGCTTACTTTTTCACGGTTTAATCATTCCTATGAAATTTTGCGTTGAGAGTCGAACGGAGTCCTTGTGGAGTCCGCTTGAAATCCGCTCAATTCTGTGACCACTTTTATATCTCTTTTTACTATTTTTCTCCACTCCGTTCACTCAAACACTGTGGAAGCACTTCTATGGAAATTGCCGTTGCGAGTTAAAAGGAGTCCGTCCGAAGCCCGCTCCGCTCGCAGTGGAAGTCGGGCATTAGAACATGTTCCCAATGTTGTTTTCAACAAAAGTACTTATATCTTTATTATCTACTCTACTAGATGAACTTCATCCAGTTAAGAGTTCATCCAGTGGAGCCTTAACTTATGTTTGGTAATTACAGGATGCCGTTTTGGTTGGGAGGTAATAGGGGCAGTTATTGTGACACACATAAGGTTTGGAGAAGACGATTCTTCTACATGGATGAAATTATGCCAAAGTGGATGAGGTCTATGTTATTTTACGTCAATAAAGAAGATTGGAAGAAAGAAATAAAAGATCTAAGACGCTACAAGAAATTTTCCGAGTTCGCCTTCGCTAAGCATTATAGGGTCCCCAGCAAGCATTTCAATAACTTCAAATCGCTCGAGACAGAGGAAACTAAAGAGATGTTAGATTCTCAGTCAAGTTCATTTCTCAGTAGTGATTCTTACAGAGCGTAAAGAATAGTGTATCGGTATACTGTCACAGGGTTAAAAGTGTCTGGGTGTGGATAAAAGTGGTTTAATGGATACCGGCATGGGTATCCATAACATGGACATTGAACATAATTTTCATCTTGTCCATGTTCATTTTAAGACCTACCTGTTGGGAAACGTTACTGAGGTCGCTGAGCATTTTATTGAGGTCCTCCAGCGACTCTTCCATGATGACTATATCATCGGCAAAGCGAACGTGAGTGATGTATTCGCCATTAATGTTGATGCCGAATCCGTTCCAGTCCAAGAGCTTGTAAACTTCCTCCAACGCATTCGTGAACGGTTTCGGAGAAATAACTTCTCCCTGTCTCACGCCTTGCTGCAATAGGCTAGATGACTGATATTTATATCATTGAAACCAATAGCTTTGATGAAGAATTTAAGTAAATATAATATGTTTATTGAAAAAATTATTGAAATCGGTTAATAATGTCCTACACCTAAACTCTGTCCCTTTCCCACAAAACTAAAAATGACGTCACGCCTTACTTGTCAGTATAGAATATATACGGCGTACAGAGAAGTGACGTCACGATTTGCTATTTCGTCTCTCTGTCTAGCATGATATTAAAATGCTTATAAGTTGCTTATTTTTGATTAAATTTTAATTTTCTTTTCATTAATCAGCTATATTTATGGGCCACATTTTAATACGACAATTTTTAAAAAAACCTGTCATCTAGCCTATTGAATTGGTTTCGCGCTCTCTTCTTGCAATTGGATTGACATGGAGGCGTTTTATACAAACACTTTAACACTCATTCACTCACTCGGGTAATTTTACTCATCATTGTGAACATTTACAATGAGGCCGTCCCCGAATTCGCGAATAAAACAGCTGTTCCAAACATTTTGTCCAGAGTCAATGAAGTTTTTCTGTAAAACAGCTGATTTTAATTTCATGAAATCCGGGTTGGTCCGTAATGAAAGTTGTTCACAATGATGAGTAAAATGACCTCCTTTTGGCATAGGACACCCCAAGCTTATAGCCCTTTATTTTCGGTCGGACTTAGAATGTAAAATTACATTGCGTGACTGTAATGTCACGATGCATAACTATTGTGGTTCATGCCGTGCTTTACTTCGGGATAAATAAGCTGTAAATAATGATAGATTTACTGAATTTACTGAACTGTGCAGGTGCAGAATGCAGATTGTTTAATAAGTATCCACATTATTGCCAGGAGAGAGAAAAAAATCCCGGTCGTCAAGCTTTTTGAACCATAAGAACGCGATACGCATCACCGGATTTAAGGGAGGGCAACAGGGGCAACTGCCCGGCCCCCCACATTATTTGGACTTACTAAAAAAGTTTGGTAGTTATATCCTAATTTGTTAACTGATAAGATTTGTATTGTCTCGCAATAAATTATTAAAACACTTGCAAGAAAAATATTATTTAACTGCGAAAGCCAAGCGCGGAGATTATGGCAACCCCTCCCTATTAAGGTGGAGGCTTTCGTCCGGGACACCTTCTGGCTGATGATGATGATGAAGACTCCTTTTTTTTGCCCCAGGGCCTCCACATCTCTAAATCAGGCCCTGAGGATACGTATCGTCGTCAGTCATAAAACGTCCACTGCTGGACGAAAGCCACCCCCTTTATAAAGGAGTGTTGCCATAATCCCCACGCTTGGCAGGCGGCTTGGGGATCGCAGAATGGTCACCACCGTTAACCAAGAGGACGCTGCTGCCCGTCTTCCGGTGGGTCTGGTTGCAGTTTAATGACATACCCAGGTCAGGATACGTACGAGGGCTACACTAAAAGTATCGGGAATGGAATATTTCCACTGTTTCTGTCATATTAAAATCTTTTTAATTGAAAACTCCTTGGTTTTAAAAATCGAATACCATTTATTTATTTAAAAAAATATTCTCGGGCTTGTCACAAGGTTTTGTCAAACTTGTTTAGTCGTTGAGAAAATGGAATTGACTCGAGAAAATTCAAGAGCGATGATTTATTATGACTTTCGAAGTGGTTTAACACAAAAACAGTGTGTTGACCGGATGATTTCTGCATTTGGTGATAAAGCCCCATCCAAAACCACAATTTATCGCTGGTTTGCTGAATTTCAACGTGGACGTGTCAAGCTCAGTGATGATCCCCGTCAAGGTCGTCCAAAAACTGCAGTCACCCAAGAAAACGTTGATGCTGTGCGTAAGCTGATTGAGGAAGATCGACATGTGACATACCGCGAAATTCAGGCAACTTTAGACATTGGCATGAGTCAAATACAAATAATCTTGCATGAAAAATTAGGTGTAAAAAAGTTGTTTTCCCGATGGATACCGCATTCGCTCTGTGAAGAGCAAAAAGCGGCTCGCGTTACTTGGTGCGTCAGAACTCTCGAAAGATTCCACGCAGGATCCTCAAATGCTGTATACAACATCGTATTAGGTGACGAATCCTGGATATACGCGTACGAACCCGAAACAAAAAACCAGTCACGAGTTTGGGTGTTCGAAAATGAGTTAAAGCCAACAAAAATTGTTCGTTCACGGAGTGTTGCAAAAAAAATGGTGGCCACGTTTGTCTCCAAAACCGGCCATGTTACGACTATTCCTCTTGAGGGACAAAGAACGGTTAATGCAGAATGGTATGCTAGCATTTGTTTGCCACAGGTCGTTTCTGAACTCCGTAAAGAGAACTGCAACCGCCGCATCATCCTCCATCACGACAATGCGAGTTCTCACACCGCGCACAGAACAAAAGAGTTTTTAGAGCAAGAAAACATAGAATTATTGGACCATCCGCCGTACAGCCCCGACCTAAGCCCTAATGATTTCTATACTTTCCCTAAAATAAAGAATAAATTGCGTGGACAGAGATTTTCATCACCTGAAGAAGCTGTGGACGCCTACAAAACGGCCATTTTGGAGACCCCAACTTCCGAATGGAATGGTTGCTTCAATGATTGGTTCCATCGTATGGAAAAATGTGTCAAATTTCGCGGAGAATACTTCGAAAAGCAATAAATATATTTTTAAATAGTAATGTTGTGTCACTTCCTTGATTCCCGAAATTTTCAGTGCCGCCCTCGTATATATATAAATAAGAAAAAAAAAGAAAGAAATTATGATTATGATCTGATTTTGATGATTCTTTTTTTTTTCGTAGGTTTGGTGTTTGTTCAGAGGTGGTCCCATATACATTTTATATATATAATTAATAAATAATTTTAATTTTAATAAAAATGTACTTTATTTTATTGTTTGAGAAATAAACCAAGGCTGACATTCATACTATGTTAAAATGATATGACACCCATAAATAACATAAGACCAAAAATGGTATCTATGTAGAAAATAAAAGTCTGTAGGTAAATAAACCAGTCATTTTTAATTACAATTATTTTACTGTGGACTCCGGTGACTAAGATCATTTGATTTGTTTTGAAGATTTGGCAAACAATTTTAAATCACCTACCAGTCAGGGCACGAATACAAAAGGTAGGTATTCTTTTCGGTATACCGAGTGTTAGTTTGAACACCGTTATCCTTCTAGGATATCATTATGAACAACTTTTACTATGGGGTAAACCCTGAAATCACGAAAAAAAAACAGCTGTTCCATACATTTTGTACAAGATCGATGAACCTTTTTGTATGGAACAGCTGCTTTTTTTCGTGATTTCAGGGTTGTCCCCATAGTAAAAGTTGTTCATAATGATGAGTACAATGATATCCTAGAAGGATATCGGTGTTCAAACTAACAACCTGTATACTAAGGGGCCGTCCGGACCCGAAGGACGGGGGTCCAGGGAGTATGTACGGTATGTATGTGTAAATAGGTACGGCTATGTCTGTTTTCTATTATAAACGAACCACACTCTAGGTATAATCACACTCTTCCTTTTGAGTGTTGGAAGAAAAATCTCTTTAACCACCTTATCTTTCGTACGTACTAAACAAGTTTTGTTTATTTAAGATGGTGATCTTGCATACCTATGTAAGTATCACAATATCACAAATTGTCCAAGAAATGATGTTCTTTGCAAAACTTCCTGCGGGCAAAGAATTTATTGTCATCATAACTTAGACGGATAGAGCGTCTCATAACGTGATACTTACTCGTATGGTCCAGAGCCGCGATATTGCTCTCAATTTCATTTCGTTCTGATCCGACGATGGAGCGGTTAAAGTTCTATTTGATTTTTATAGTGATACCTCTCACAGATGTAAGTTTGTTTTTTATTCCTAGGGCTTATTTTGAGTGTTTCGCCATGATTAAATACAATTATTTGTTATCTTTTGAAATCTGCCAAAGTTGGAGAACATCTTATTTATGGAAGAATTAAAGCGATTTTGAATTATTTTGAAAAAAAAAACATAGTAAATAAATTTTAAATTTATTTTTCATTAAAATATCTTCTTCGGCCGTTCCTTATTCATTCCAATATTATGTCTTCATCACTGTCGGATGATTCATTCTTCCTAAAATGTTCGGGAACCGATGGTACGTTCATTAAGCTTGGTTGAGATATAATCGGAACTGACTGTATTGTTGTTTCTCTTCCTGTAACTTTGGTAGTATGTGAACTTAATACTCTGACTGATTCTTCTAACTTAGTTACTCCTCTTTCAAATCGGGAAAGAGTGTCCGTCCCATATGAACTTTGTGCATGGAGTTGGTTTGAAGATGGAATAACACGGGTTTCTGCTGATCGAGTCTCTGTAATAGTTTTAATGATGGCGGCTTTCAGGTCATTGTAGCAAAGAGTATCTACCGGAGTCTCATCGGTGCCGACCTGCAGGCCTTGTCTTGACCATCTCTTATTTAAGAATGGAATCATGGTCTGGTTAAGAGAATGCCATGCTTGGTCTGGGTCAGAGTTCTTGATTTGGTTCCAATTTTTTGGAAATGCCTCGCGGTCGGTGTTGTAAAGATTGTTTAAATACCAATAGTTCATGTGACTAATAAATAACATCTTAGGACAGGAAGTACGAGGAAGGGCAGGATATTTAGAGGATCTTTCGCCTCCCATCGGATCTGGAGTGATCTCATCTTCGAATGTGTCCTCCTCGTCACCAGGGCCAGCTTTTGTGGTTCTTTGAGGGATACTTTCCTGCTCGTCATCTATAATCATTGGTGTTTTTTTCGGTTCCTGTGAACAGGAAGCTGTTGGCTCGTTTTCTGGGTTAATTCCCGAATCTTTCCGTAAAGATTCGAACATATTACTGTCGTGATGTTTCTTGCTTTTATTACTGTGATTCTTTAAATATGACTTTATGTATTCTAGGACTATTTGTTTTGCTTTGGGCTTACTAGTACCAGGCTTTATTACTCCTGCTTCGACGATTTTCTCAGGACTAATCGTCATGAGAATGGGTAGTTTGGGATCGTCGATTTGAAATTCGCTTTCCAGTTGAATTTTGGCATCATGTAAACATGATGCGATTAACGCTAACGTGGCTCTACTAGCCATTGTGAGGTAATTAAAATGTCTTTTGTCCTGTATTCTATAGAAACTGGAAGTTTCTCAGCGCATGATTCCCTTACCAAACACCCTTCAACTTAAATAAATTGTAACTGTACCTACTTACGTTATTAAGCTGAATTTTATACATGTTACTTGGGTAACTATTAGAAGATGTTTCCTCAGTAGCCAGACAGTTTCGACAGTTCTAACACCCCTGGCCATATAAACATAATTTATATATAGGATAGATATGTGCGTGAGACAATATACATTCGAGTAGGTGTGAGTGAGATAGCTATTTGGATAAATTGAATAATTTTATTTGGTATCTTCTATTATTATTATTATAACTATAAAAGGCTTTGTCCTGACTGACTGACTGACTGACTGACTGACTGACATATAGACAACGTACAGCCCAAACCGCTAAACGTAGAGACTTGAAATTTGGAGGGTATGTTTTTGGAGAGGTGTAAACGCCCACTAAGAAAGGATTTTTCGAAAATCAACCCCGAAGGGGGTTAAATGGGGTGTTAAAGTTTGTATGAAACTTTTTATTCTCTGGTTCGATTGATACAAAACTTGGTATACATATTCTACTATAAAAATAAGAAGATACGGGTGTCACAGTTTTTTCAAAATCAGCTCCCGTTAGTATAAAAAAAAACGAAGTTTTAGTGATAGTACGTTTGTTTCTCCTTAACTTTGTAACGGCTGTACATATTCAAATGAAATTTGGTATAGGGATGGGGATAGATGTGGGGATGGGGGTGGGGGTGGGGGTGGCGATGATACTGGGAACGGAGACGGGACGGAGATAGGCATGTTAATATTAAGATTACAATTGGTATCGGGATGGGGATGGGGATGGGGATGGGGTGGGGGTGGGGTGGGGATAAGGATGGGGTGGGGATTTGGTGGGGATGGGATGTGGATGTGGATGAGGCTGGGAACGGGGATGGGCGTGTCCATATTAAGATGAAAGTTGAAATCGGGATGGGGGTGGGGATGGGATGTGGTGAGGATGGGGTTCGGGATGGGGATGAGGGAGGGAACGGGGATGGTGACGGGGATGGTGACGGGGATGGGCGTGTTCATATTAAAATTACATTTGGTATCGGGATGGGGATGGGGAAGGGGCCGCTTATAGGGATGAGGCTGGGAATGGGGACGGGGATGGGCGTATTTATTGGTCGGCTGAACAGATGGAGCTGCATTTTTGGATAGGTAGTTATAGCATAAGGTTCGGAAACGGACATAGGCTATTTTTTTGTAGGTCCACGCAGACGACTGTTTGACGGACATAATTATTATAGATACTGTACAGCCTAAGCTGCTAAATTATTTTTTATCTATCTATAACTATAAAAGGCTTTGTCCTGACTGACTGACTGACTGACTGACTGACTGACTGACATATAGACAACGTACAGCCCAAACCGCTAAACGTAGAGACTTGAAATTTGGAGGGTATGTTTTTGGAGAGGTGTAAACGCCCACTAAGAAAGGATTTTTCGAAAATCAACCCCGAAGGGGGTTAAATGGGGTGTTAAAGTTTGTATGAAACTTTTTATTCTCTGGTTCGATTGATACAAAACTTGGTATACATATTCTACTATAAAAATAAGAAGATACGGGTGTCACAGTTTTTTCAAAATCAGCTCCCGTTAGTATAAAAAAAAAACGAAGTTTTAGTGATAGTACGTTTGTTTCTCCTTAACTTTGTAACGGCTGTACATATTCAAATGAAATTTGGTATAGGGATGGGGATAGATGTGGGGATGGGGGTGGGGGTGGGGGTGGCGATGATACTGGGAACGGAGACGGGACGGAGATAGGCATGTTAATATTAAGATTACAATTGGTATCGGGATGGGGATGGGGATGGGGATGGGGTGGGGGTGGGGTGGGGATGGGATATGGATGTGGATGAGGCTGGGAACGGGGATGGGCGTGTCCATATTAAGATGAAAGTTGAAATCGGGATGGGGGTGGGGATGGGATGGGGTGAGGATGGGGTTCGGGATGGGGATGAGGGAGGGAACGGGGATGGGGACGGGGATGGGCGTGTTCATATTAAAATTACATTTGGTATAGGGATGGGGATGGGGAAGGGGCCGCTTATAGGGATGAGGCTGGGAATGGGGACGGGGATGGGCGTATTTATTGGTCGGCTGAACAGATGGAGCTGCATTTTTGGATAGGTAGTTATAGCATAAGGTTCGGAAACGGACATAGGCTATTTTTTTGTAGGTCCACGCAGACGACTGTTTGACGGACATAATTATTATAGATACTGTACAGCCTAAGCTGCTAAATAATTTTTTATATTAAATTTGATCATCCTCAAGCAAACTTAAAGACTTGCAAGCGGCTTGGAAAAAATGCAATAATATACGTATTTTAGTGATTTAATTGAGTTGGGCCCCGATTTAACCGAATTCCAGTATTCAACATTACTACGCGGGCAAAGCCGCGGGCAAAAGCTAGTATAATATAAAGCATAAGCAGCATAATCAGCATAATTTTTATTATTTTAGCTTTTTTTTTTAAATTTATTTATCAATTTTTATATTTCAAGTAGTAGGTACTCGTATATTAAATTCCAAGTCCTGACTGACTCACTGACTGATATATCAACGCACAGCCTAACCGCTGGTCCTAGAGACATGAAAGTTTGGATGGTGTATTCTTTGGAAAGTGTAGGTATCCACTAAGAAAAGATTTTTGGAAATTCCACCCCTAAGGGGGTAAAATAGGGGATCAAAGTTAGTATGAAAGTCCTTTGTTTTTGTACTTTTAGTCACGAAAATTTTGGATTTTGGATAGTTCATTTAAAATAAAAAATGCTGTTTTCAATATTTTTTGACGGATAATTTAAGGGCGGGAAAAGGGGGGTGGAACGTTATATGGAAAGTTATTTGTTTTTGATGTTATAGTGATGGTTAGTTCATTCAAGGGGGGAGTTGGGGTGGGGGGCGGGGGGGAATTGCTCGGGTTGATTCAAAGTAGTGAATTTTGGGAGCGGGCTGAATTTCTTCCGTACGCGGACGAAGTCGCGGGCGACCTCTAGAGTATATATATATATAATATATCTGAGACAGTTTTTAGTGAATCTCTGATGTAATTTGACAACTAATCTCCTTCAAACCTGTGGCACCGGACCTGTTCCCTTGTGCCGCAGTTTGTTTGACCGGCATAACGGAAAAGTTATCCACTGACCTGAGCAGTTAGTATTAGCTCTTTGGTCCGATAATCGCTAGATTAGTTAATAGACTTCGTGGCGAGCCTCAGGTCGTAGACAAATAGTACCTACTTACTTTGATTTATCACTCCACATTTATTAGGGACTACTTAATTGTCCTTTCAGGGAGCAGTTCCTGGAACATTCTTTTGGAAGCCGCGGTTGGGCATCGACTTGTCTGTACCGACCACAGGTTAGTATCTGTTTATCTCTATGCTCATTTTTAAATAGTTTTTGAGCCAGACGGCTGGTATTGATACGATTAAATTCATGTATTTTGGATTATTCATGGATATTTGTGTTACAAAAATCAGATGGCGCCACCAACGCTTTAGTTGGTAGCTTGTAACAGGTTGGGAAATTTGGCATCTAAGGCAGAGACTTCTGTAGCTTAATTGGCAAAGCAGTTGGGACGGAAACCAATAGACTGCTCGTATGCAGGTTCGAGTCCTGCCGGAGGTCATAATTTTTCTTGCTGTTTAAGCTTTAAAAACAGGGATTATCCAGACCAGATATTTTAAGAACGGATACACATAATTAGGTAGGTACCTAACATTGCAATGTTTGCAGAGTTGAATTCAAAAGTGGCAATGCCTACGAAGCAAAACGTGAGAGACGGTTTGGTGGTGCTGATAGACGGCTACGAGGCTGGCTTTACCTTTTTGGCGCTGGCTGTCGGTATATCTGAAGGGTTTCCATACCCTCACCTGAATCCGACGCGAGGCTACTTCTACACCAATGCCTATAGATGGGCTTTGAGACACATAAGCATGTAGGTTCCTAAATTTGATGTTAATTTCAACTTTTCAATTCAATTTATTCAGGTAAAATGCAGCTTACAGCTTTATTCCTACGCGTTACATTTTTTATATTATATTAGATTATTATACTGAGTGTGCCATTAATGAGGCAAGAAAGTACTAACGATAGATAACTAGACAAATAACAGCGAAATAAATACATCGTAGGTACCCATCTAAACGACCAGGTACTGCAAGAATAATAAAATCATTAAAAACTACCTATACTTATATTAAAATATATATAGGTTGGTTATTACGTGCTAAACTATAAAAGTAGTGAAATTTTTATTACATATTAGAGAAACTCAACACTAATTAGTACCTACTTATTTACAATTTGAATTGCTCAATATTAAAGTCCAGAGAGTGAGAGGCGAACGCTCCCATTTGTCGGCGAAGATAGCAACCTGTGGGTGAGAGGCGCTGAGTGCGTTTAGGTGGTGCTGCGCGCGGCAGATAGGTGACTGCTGGAGTGCTACAGTGCGCAATGGTCTTGACAAACCGACAGAGAGACAACGAAGTGATCCTTTTTTTCCTTTTACCCGTAGAATGGGTTCCGTTCCTAAAATTAAATCATTACATTCTATTTGATATTAAATATGAAATTTACTTTGCACATACAATTACGGTAATCTCGTTGTACAACACTTTTATCTCTACTCTACCAATTTTACTAACTTTTTAGTAACTAAACTTTAGTTACAGATTTTGAATTGATCATGCATGAAGATGCACAACTGTTCATTTTCTGTCGTAGGTATAGCTTATCAGGCGTATCCAAGAATCTGCATAATCGAGTGGCAAATCTGCCAAATTTCGAATCTGTCCAAATCAGAATTTGTCCTACAGTCAATAGGGTAGATGACTGATGTTGAAACCAATAGCTTTGATAAAGAATTTAAGTAAATATAGTATGTTTATTGAAAAAATAATTTTATCCTGTTATTAATGTTCTGATGAACGCTTATATGCGTTTAAAGTTTTTGGTAGAGCAAACTCTGTTCCTTTCCCACTAAACAAAAAATGCGTTACGCCTTACTTGTCAGAATAGAATTTATATGGCGTACAGAGAAGTGACGTCACGATTTGCTGTTTCGCCTCTCTGTCTCTCTCCTTTTCCTAAGTCCCCACATCGGGGCAGAGGGCAGATACAGTGTTACGCCATTCATCTCTGTCCTGGGCCTTCCGCTTCACTTCACTCCACGTTAGACCGATGCTTTTCGCTTCCGCAACTATAGAGCGTCGCCAAGATTGCTTAGGACGGCCACGTTTGCGCCGGCCTTGCGGATTCCAATCCAAGGCTTGCTTTGGAATGTGATCCTACGCAAAGCATGACCGACCCAGCCCCATTTACGACGTCGGATTTGCAAATCAACAGGATCTTCATTGCACTCGTTCCAGAGGTCTATGTTGGCAATAGTGTCCGGCCAGAAGATCTTCAGAATTTGCCGCAGGCACCGGTTAATAAACACTTGAAGTTGGTGTGTGATCGGTTTGGTAACTTTCCACGTCTCGGATCCGTACAGCAGCACGCTTTTGACATTAGTATTAAATATTCGAAGCTTGAGTCTACGAGAGAGGTGTTTCGACTGCCATACTGGACGGAGACAAGCGAAGGCACCCTTGGCTTTGGCAACCCGGGAAGTCACGTCTAAGTCCGTCCCTCCAGATCCCGACACGACACTTCCTAGATAGGTGAAGCTCGACACCTTCTCCACTACTTCATCGCCTATAAGGAGCGGGTTGTTGTCATGAGTTTCACTCCTCATGTCCTTCGTTTTTCTGACGTTGATTTTAAGGCCCACCGTTGCTGCTTCTCTCTGCAAGTCATCCAACTTGGACTGCATGACAATACGGCGGTGGCTAAAGAGGCACAGATCATCGGCATAGTCTAAATCTTGAAGATGACCCGACAGACCCCACTCAATCCCGCGTTGTGAGATGTTATTGATACGAGACATGACGCCATCCAGCACTACGAGGAACAACAGCGGAGACAGGAGACAACCCTGGCGAACCCCCGCGTGTACTGGGATCTTTTCAGACACCAGACCATCGTGACGCACTCTGCATGAGTAGTTATCATAGGCCGCTTTTGTCAGGTTAATTATCTTTGCAGGCACGCCGACTGATTGCAGTCTTGACCATATAGCAGACCAATGAATCGTATCAAAGGCTTTCTCAAAATCGACAAAGAGAGAGTATATCTCTCTTTGGAATTCTGGCTCCTTGTTCGAGAATGATACGCAACGTGTTGATCTGGTCAGTACACGACCTTCCGGGCCGGAAACCAGCTTGCTCATTTCGTAAAAGTGGTTCCACCGCTTTTGATAGACGGTCTAATAAAGACCTTAGGACTTTGGAAGGGGTAGATAGCAAGGTGATGCCCCTCCAGTTGCTGCAATTGCTTAAATCACCCTTTTTTGGCACAGTCACAAGAAGTCCAATTCTCCACTCATCGGGCATGGTCTCTTCTCGCCAAATTCTTTGAATGAGAGGGGTCAGCATTCTAGTTGCGGTCGGAACGTCAGCTTTAAGCATCTCAGCGGTTATCAGATCTTCGCCCGGAGCCTTGTTTAACTTGAGGCCTAAGATAGCGTCGCGCACTTCGATGAATGTGGGTTCATCTGTACAGATATCCAATGTTTGGGGACTTGGTTGAGGTGTTGTGTTGCTTGCCATAACGTCCGCGATCTCCGACACGGGTCCGCGAAAAACCTCCTTGAAATGGTCCACCCAACGGCGCAGCTGTCCCTCAGATGTCACAAGAAGCTGACCGTTGGTATCACGCAGAGGGCGTTTCTTGGGTCGGCTATTTCCTGATAGGGACTTTGTCGCCCTGTACAACTCTTTCAGGTTACCTTGCTTAGCAGCTGCTTCAGCACTGTCTGCCAGATTGTGAGCCCATTTCCGTCGGTCTCTCCGTGTACTGCGGTAAATACGCTTCCGCAAACTACTGTAATGAGTTTTTAATACATCGGCGTCTTTGTTATCAGCAGCGATAAGTTGTATTTTAGTGTGCCCTCTTTCGTTTATCAGGTCCCAGGTTTCTTGCGAAATCCAATGCTCTCGGGTAGGATGCTTGTGTCCAAGGATTGCGGAGCTGGTTTCTTGGTAGACCATTTTAATGTTACGCCACTCCGCATTTACGTCACTGTGAGCTACGTCATCGTCTAGAGCTGTAAAGCGATTTCGTAGCTCAGATTTGAAGTGTTCTGCTACTCGGTCAGCGGCTAGTTTTGAAACGTCAAATTTCATACCCAGGCCTTGCGAGGCGCGACGAGGGGCAGCTACTTTAAGTCGCAATTTGGCGACAATCAGCTCGTGATCACTGTCTATGTCAGCTCCTCTTCGATTGCGGACGTCAAGTAATGAGCCGCGCCACTTGTTCTCAATAGCGATATGGTCGATTTGGTTACGAGAGCGCCGGTTGGGTGATGTCCATGAGTACTTGTGGCAGTCTCTGTGCGGGAAGAGAGAACCACCAATTGCTAGATCTTGAGCTTGACAGAAGTCTAAGAACATCTGCCCATTCTCGCTGCGATCACCCAAACCATGCTTCCCCATGATTTTCTCGTTACCCTTGTTATTACTGCCGACTTTCGCGTTCAAATCTCCCAAAAGGATGACAATATCCTGTCGCTTGATATCACTGAATGTCTTCGTCAGTTGACTGTAAAAGTCTTCCTTGCGTTGGTAATCTGATGTGTCAGTTGGGGCATAGCACAAGACAACCGTGATTTTCCTGACTCTGGAGTTAAACCGTGCCACTATTATCCGTTCAGACACTGGTTTCCAATCTATAAGACTCCTTTTTGCTTCTTTAGAGAGCAGAACATACCCGTATTCACGAACATCGTCTTCCCTCTCTTTGCCGGAGTACAATAAAGTGGAGCCGTGGGGCGCTAAACTTTCGCCAAATCCGTTACGTCTAGCTTCAGAGATCCCGAGTAAAAGCAGTTTGTATTCAAGTAAAGTTTTTTCAGCTTGGTCAAGTTTACTATCGTCACTGAGTGACCTTACATTCCATATGCCTAATCGTGTCCGTTTTTTCATGCCAAAAGTTGTCGTATTTGAATCAGTCCGGTTTAATAATGTATCTGTTTCAGTAATCTGGGTATTTTGATGCAGGGGATTAGCCCACAGTGCCCTAGCCTATTGGTGGGGCTGCCACCTTAGAGCTCGTAGACTAGCTCGGTTTTCTTCGGGTATCCTCCCCTGGTGATTTGATTCTGTTTTGAGGCGCAGAATACTCGCCCTTGCCCTGCATCCGTTAGCAACTGCAACGCTTTGTGTGGCGGAGGCGCGGCGGCGCGGTTGCAGAAGGTCCCGGGGTGGACGACGGGGACGTGGATGACGCGGACTGGCTGAAGTTTGCTAACACCGTGTTACGCCATTCACAGGTAGCAATTGGATATTTGGCACTTTATAGGTAATTTAGCCTCACCAAGCTAAGATTCCCACCAAGCCCACACTTCAGCTTCCCACCCCAGCCCCCGCCTCTCTGTCTAGCATGATATTAAAATACTTATAAGTTGCTTATTTTTGATCAGATTTTAATTTTCTTTTCATTAATCAGCTATATTTATGGGCCACATTTTAAAAAGACAATAAAAAAAACCAGTTATCTAGCCTGTTCTATCAAAATTAGAAAATATTAATTGTCAAAGCAGGATCAACTCGTGAGACAGTAATGTCTGTCTTCGTGTTAAAGTAATTTTAAGTACCCACAAAATTTATTAGACACACACATGTTTAGCTAGGCAGTGTCTAAAAGTTAAATACCGTATAATCGATGTCTGGTACCTACTTTCAGGATCCCGTTTTGGTTGGGAGGCAGCAAAGGCAATTACTGTGACACACATAAGGTTTGGAGAAAACGATTTTTCTACATGGACGAGGTCATTCCAAAGTGGCTGAGGTACGCATTGCCTTTCGTCAAAGAAGAAGATTGGAAGAAAGAAATAAGAGAGCTGAGACGCTACAAGAAATTTTCAGAGTACGCCTTTGCCAAGCACTATAAATACCCCAGCAAGCATTTCAATAACTTCAAATCCCTCGAGACAGAGGAAACTGCAGAAATAGTAGATTCTCAGTCAAGTTCATTTCTCAGTAGCGCTACTTACCAAGGTTAAAAACCATTTTAGCGCAAATTCTACAACGAACAGTGAAAGAATTCAAGAGTGCCATAAACATAGAATAATGACAACGCGCCTACAATTTTTATTGATAAAATAAAATGACTATTTTTTTAATTCGATAAAATTGACTTTTATTTATATATTTTTAAGTAACTACTGCTTTTATATTTTATACGTGTAGGGCTTCACTGGTACGACGGATACCTTATTCTATAATGTAACATTTACTCAAAATGCTTGTACTGTGATCATTTTGACAAGCTTCTTTGAGCAAAATCGACCTTTCCGCGCTACTCGAATAGGCGCCACCAGCATTATTTTCCTTTAAAGTCCATTATTGTCTAGTTTTGTTCCAAAAATAGTCAGTTCAATAAGATTTTGTATGCAGCACAAGCATCATTGCCAAACTAAAAAGCGGGAAGGCAAAAGCGCGGCGCGTTGTTTGTTTATGCAATTTTTCACATTGTTTTCCATCCATTTACGTGATATTTAAAGTAAATAAAATCTTACTATACAAGCCTTGGTCCGAAAACGGATGTTACCGAAAACCAGTTCGGATTTATGTCTGGACACGGAACAACGGATGCTATATTTGCACTCCGTGTGAAAAATACAGACGCGCACATAAGAACTTGCATATGGTGTACGTTGATCTAGAATAGGTATATGATAGAGTACCTCGTGAGGTGTTGTGGTGGGCTCTGAAAGAGATAGGAGTACCATGGAAATGCCTGCAGCTTATCCGTGCCATGTACAGCAGAGCTACGAAACACGTACGTACACGTACGTACGGTCCACAGCTGGCGAATCAGACAAATTCAGTGTGGCTGTAGGCTTGCACCAGGGATCGGCACAAGCCCCTACTTGTTCCTCCTGGTAATGGCATTAACATCAAACATACAGGAGGCGGGGCACGCTGGTGTATGCTGTTCGCCGACGACATTGTGCTTGTCGGAGAAGACGGGCCCGATGTACAGAAAAGACTGGGAAAATGGCAGAACAAACTGGAGACAGTATAGGTTTAAAGATCAGCAGGGCCAAAACGGAACATTTGGTCTGTGATTTCGGGGGTCCATCCAGTTTTACCCCAAATTGCAGATGGTGTATCCCTCCTAGTTTGCTCCGATTTCCGATACTTAGGCTCCGTCATCCAAAACGACTGTAATATTGACCGAGACATTTCAAGCCGGATAAACGCAGGTTGGATGAAGTTGCGACAGGTCTCGGGAACAACTTGCGACTCGCGAATGCCCCTGAAACTAAAGGGGAAAATCTACAAAACAGTCAGTCAAAGTCAAATCGTTTATTGCACATTATGGATTATGTAAAACTAATATTAATAACATAAGAACATAAACATAATGACCCAAATGAGGGTATGGCAATTAAGTGTGGAGCGGACCGATCTGTTTTCTGCTTGATTGATTTATAAAGTTTTGTCGTCTAAAAAGTATTTTAAGGAATAATATATTTTTTTTATTAATAAGGTTTTTAATTTAATCGCAAAACTATGTTCGTTTTCACTCTTTATGTCGTCAGGTAAATTATTGAAAATTTTAATAGCCATTGCATGAGGACCACTATTTCTAATCTTGATTTTTGTACGGCTCATTTATGTCTGAACCTGGTCGGATATTTTCGAGGTTGGTCTGATACTTTTTTAAAGTATTCAGGGTATTTTTTTTACTAAATTACAAATTTCTAGTATATATATTGATGCTGTTGTTAAAATCTTCAATTTAATAAAATATGGTTTGTGGAATTCTTTTTTGGTGAAATCTGGAGCATTTATGTCAGTTTGCTTTGTCTGTTTGTTTTTTTGTCAGATAAGACCTATCGTTTTGTATGGATCAGAGTGTTGGGCGACCAAAGATGAGAATGAAAGGAAATTGCATGCAGCGGAGATGCGAATGCTGAGATGGATGTGTGGAGTGACAAGGATGGACAAGATTAGAAATGAGTATGTAAGGGGAAGTCTAAAAGTAGCACCAGTGACCGATAAATTAAGGATTGTAATGTTAGCGTGGTATGGACATGTCTTGAGAAGATAAGTAAGTTCGTATAGGCTAAGTGGCCAGCCCTAGTGTCAGAGTTAATGTGCCGCCCGAAGGCGTCTGACAATAGCTGACGGTTGTTGTTATAGAAACTAGAACAAACAACCGGGACCAACAATTTAACTTGTCATGCGACCCACGGTAGTGCTCAGAAATAAATGCCACACACGGTCACCCATCCGAAGACTTTCCGGACCGTCCGTTGCTTAACATATGTGATCGTTTAGAATCACGTAGACAAGCTACGCCACGAGCGCTACATGAGAGAGCCACGAGCCACGAGCGCTACAAGATAAGAAAGCCATATAACTAAAAAAGCCTTGGAAATGATGGTAAGCGGTAAAACCGAAAGGGGCGCCCTAAAAAGGAATGGATGAGCTGTGTAAAAGATGATATGCGTGGAAAGGGAGTGAATGCAGAGATGACAAATGATAGACTGAAGTGGAGAAAGGAAACATGCTGTGCCGACCCCACCTAGTGGGATAAGGGCAGGAAGATAATGTAATTAAAAACGTGGCGCGACGTGAGGAATTAGTCTGTTCCCGAACAGAGGATAAATAAAAAACATCGTGAATTAAAAATGGTTTTATTCGTAGTCTTATTGCATTCACAATTGAGTTGTTAGTTTGTAAATCTTTGGTTTTGACGTTGATCGAATAAAGCCAGCCACAAACGTAGGGCACAACATGTACCACCTCATAAACATGTGACTAACTAGCGTTGCAGCCACACTACTAGCTGATCTACGCCATCACAATCTCTTTTACAGCTGCAATATAGATAGGACAAGGTAGATTTAAAAAACATCTAGAAGCGAAGCCACCTGTCACATGTAACCTTAAGATAAGTGTGGCTAGCTGTATTGTTCTGTTAGTGTTACAACGTAACATTCAAGTTATAAGTATTATAATATAACATTTCTTAAATAAGTAACTATTATTTTTAGTATTCATTAACGTTGAATGAACTGTTGTCATATTTCATTAATTAGTTTTTATAACTTATAACAATCATAATTAAATATTAGAAACACGATTATAACTATACAATGAATATTGTATTTTTTTAAATATCAAATGAGATTCTGTTTAATCAATAAAAACATTAAATCTTAGAAAGAAATGTACTCAATATATGACAATTATATAATATTTAGGATTGAGACACAAAGAGAACAGCGCCCTCTTCGCTTCCTAATAGAATTGATGGAACTGCAGACTGACTATAAATAAGTGTCTCAAACGACTCTTCCATTAGTGAATCATGTCGCTGAGACGAAACGTGTTTTACAAGAAACTACGGGCTTTTGGAACTGGTTAAGAGTTTTTGAGTATTATAAACATAAATATTTTGCAGTCACAAAAAAGCATCGTTCTACACAAATGCTTATAAGCTTCATATATTTCTAATTTCAATAGTATACAAGTCTTGGCAACTAAACTTAAACAAATAACGGTAAATAGTCCAGTGCCGTAATTACCTATTTAGTATTTGGCAATTATTCACGTGGTCGCGATATGCCTAAGAAATTAAATGCATAAAAGGGGGTTACACCGACCCCATCTAGTGGTATAGAGGCAGAATCATTATGATTGCAGCTTTGTTTTATATTATATCTAAAATTATTACCAAGGCTACACCGTGCGGCGTTTAGGCATGCTACACAATGCCGTAAGCGTCGGCATGCATGCCACAAGTAACACCGTCTCTTTCAATAATTTCCACGTTCCAGTCTCATATTTTAAACAGAAGATGTGTTAATGGGAGATATTCCAAACACGTTTAATAAAAAATTGTTCCCATCAACTCGATAGATGGCGCAGACTACTTGCCAGTCAAAAACAGCAAAATCTTTCTGATCTGTGCCACAAAAAATAAAAATAAAATAAAAAACGTCAGCGCCATCTACAATGAAATAATTTTTTTAAGTGTCAGAGACAATCCCCCATTGAATTATTATTTTTCATTGCCAAAATGATCTGTCATTTTGACAGTCAAACTAAAATAACGCAAGCAATTGTATTTTTTTTATTTAGTTACTTTTTTCGTTGTTCATATATTGTTGTAGACGATGTTGCCTCGGTGTGGAGTAAGTAGTGTGTGTTCACGGGTCCACGAAGGAGATCATGATGTAGCGGGTGCCGTTGGTGACCTTGAGTCCCTCGTGGAAGTGCGTGAGCCGGCCGGGGTGCATTAGCAGCCAGCCCTGCTTGGTGTCGCGCACTGAGCAGTTGTAGCGCAGGAAGTGGCAGCCGCCGCCCTCGTAGTCCACATCTGCGCGAACACCAAACCAGTTCAAAATATGACCAGTTGTTTTATACTATTACAATAAGTAACAAACATAAACGCACAAACATGAACTTTTGCATTTATAATACGACTTGCGTTGCGTTTCGCGGCAACATAGGTCTCGATTGTTTTTGCTAATATAGAGCCAGAACGCCGACCGCTGATGGTGGAAATTATTTTTGGCAGATGAATATTAAATGCGTTTGTAATTTCTATTATGATTTATTATAGCAACAATTAACAACGCAAGCCAATATAAGAAAAAAATACTAACGAAAAAACATTAAACCAAAACTAGTGGGTTTATGTGTTAAATAAAACAAAATATGAATAAAGTTTGGAGAATTCTTGGCATGTCTTGCACACATTCGTTTGAGAGCCAAAAAAATTATATATCCTTTATAATGACGTTTTAAAAATTGGATTAAAAGTCTCATAACATCTCGTGTCTGCGTCCTAAGTTATTCAAGATCAAAAGTCGCGGAAACTGGGATTCCGTGGATATCTCGCTTTATTATACTTTAAATTATATTTGCATTTATTATAAAAGTTGATGATATTGTTGGCTTATTCTCTAAAACCGAGGTTAACGCCTGATACGACTGGCCTAACGTGTTAATATCCGCGTTTGCCCAACCTATGTAGGTTGGTTGGTAAGTAAGAAGATAGTTATATAGTCAGGGCAAGTGCACGACCGAGGCACTGGCACTGCCGTGGCGTAAGTTCGAATATTTTTGCCTGAAGTTTATTTTTTATCTGCGGTGTGTCTTGTGTCGGTGTCTGTTTATTGTGTCGGCTATTGTGCTGCCATCTATATATAGTTCACGTACGTTACCTGGAAACGTGCACGACAAAAACTTGTGTTTGTGTGCCTCTGGTAACCGGCGCCTATACCAAAAACGGAATACTTCCTGTTGCTAGGAGTGGTCGGATCGGCCCAAAAAAAACTTTACTGCCAGGGCCCTGTTTTATAAAGCTACAAGTCTTGTACTTGTAGTAAAAACCAGGCAACACAGCAAAAAAATATTGAGTACGGCATTTTCTAAAGTTACAAGACAACCAGTGTACAAACTACAAGTATAAGCATTGGAAATAGGATAAAGACAAACCATCTACCTGTAACTGGTAACTTGTAGTTACTGGTACAATAAGCTGGTACAATAGGCTAGATGACTGTTTTTTTTATTGTCCTATTAAAATGTGGCTCATAAATAAAGCAGATTAATGAAAAGAAAATGAAAACCTGATCAAAAATAAGCAACTTATAAGCATTTTAATATCACGCTAGACAGAGAGTAGAAACAGCAAATCGTGACGTCACTTCTCTGTACGCCATATAAATTCTATTCTGAAAAGCAAGGGGTCACGTCATTTTTTGTTTTGTTGGAAAGGGACAGAGTTGTCTCTAACAAAAACTTTAAGCGCTCATATATCAGAACATTATTAACCGATTGAAATAATTTTTTCATTAAACATACTATATTTACTTAAATTCTTCATCAAAGCTATTGGTTTCAACGATATAAACATCAGTCATCTACCCTATTGTAAGCTTGTACTTGTAGCTTTATAAACCAACCTGGTGGTTCAAATCCGAATTTTTCAATGCAAACTTTAAGAATCCGCATTATCTCTTGTGTCGGCTATTATGCTGGCACCTATAGTCCGTGCACGTTCCCTGTTGTAAAGAGGAGTGACTCACGCGGCGTGTTGAGGGCCAGGTTGATGGTGTAGGTGGAGGAGTCGTGGTGAGGCCGCAGCGAGGGCTGCTCGTCCGGCCTGTACCGCACCACAAAGTTCATCAGCGACTTCGGCGGCTGCAATCACAATAAAGCATTCAAATACATTAACCGAATTACGCGAGTAGTACTAAACCAAAAAGAGTATATTGAGTGTATAGAGTGTAAAGAGTGTATACACTCGTCATTATGAACAATATATCACTACCACTGTACTATAGAGCCAACACTGAGAAATCGCGAAAATATATTTGTTCCCGTAGACAGAGAAAACTATGGACGTAGTCACATTTCCATCTCTTTTACTCCGCAGCGAAACAGCTATATGAAACAATAGAACGCGTGAAAGAGAAAGATTTATGCAATTTTTCTCTTTGTCGTTTAACTCCAAGCCACCGGTTAAATCCAAGATTTGTATGGAATGTGTGGTGTCAAACATTACCCATGACCCATGACTGAGAGAGAATTTTGTGTTCTACCGGTTTTTTTAAAAATTCTAGTAAGTGACGAGATGAGCAAGACGTTCGCCTGGTAGTAAGCGTCACGTCTGCCACTAACAGTAGCAATGCCAGCATTGTAAACTTGCGAACAAAATCCTGCGCCGCACTGCACTGCGCTCGTCACCCTGAGATATTAGATGTTAAATCTCTTCATACCCAGTAATTTATCTGGTAATATAACCCTTCAAACCGGAACACAGTAATGCTTGCACACTACTGCTTAGCGGTTGAATAACTGACAAAGGGTGGTACTTCCCCAGACGGACTCTGCAGTAGAGTCCTACCACTACAAATATATATATTTAATTTATATTTAAATCTAATTGTTATCGTCGCGTGGTGAAGAGTTTTGGACATCGTCACAATGGTGCAGTGTTTTATTTTAGGTTGTCAGAACATTTTATGTCACAACGTTTAAGTCGAAAATATCGCTATATCATGGCCTGTTACTTGTCCTGGTCTGGCCTGGTCCATTCAAATAAATAATTAAATAAATAAATATCGGTGGACATTATTCACACAGCGCCATCTGGCCCAAACTAAAGCAAAGCTTGTAATATGGAATTTAGATAGCCGATAGAATACTTATTTACTTTTTTTTTTTTGTAAATACAAACTTATAATACATACTACACCCAGCCTACCAAACAACTGCCAACTAAGAATTTACGAAGTGTGATTGATTTAGAAAATTAGTTATCAAAGATGATGCCTGTGAATTAAAGTGAAATGAAGTCTGTAAAAAGCGGACAGTACTAACGTTGTGGTAGTATCCAGTGAAGACCATCTCCTGCAGCGGACGCACGTAGTCCTTGAGAATGGTGAGCCAAACCTTCTCCAGCCCGACTTGGTTCATGTGAATATCTCGCGTCGGCACCGCCTCGTAGCCGCCTTCCAGCCGGGTATCCTGAATAAAAGAAAACATCAATGTGTAACGAGTGAACAATAACATAAAACAATAACAACAACAATGAACAATATAAAATAAGAAAACATAGTAACAATGAGAAAAGGATAATTATACGGAGTTGGCTAGATATGATATGATGGTATAGAACATATGCTGTATGACTTAGATATATCATAAAATAATAATCACACCCACACACACGCACATAACACACACATCACACATCAACAGCCGGAAGACGTCCACTGATGGACGAAAGCCTGGCAGGCTTGGCAGGCAGCTTGGGGATCGCAGAATGCTCACCACCGTTAACTAAGAGGACGCTGCTGCCCGGCCTCCGGTGGTTCTGGATGCAGTTTTAGGACATACCCAGGTCCACATTACTCACACACACACAAAATAACCAGCGACAGGAGTTTTGGCGGGAAAAATCATGTCGTTGCATTCTATTATTTTCTTAACTTGGTCTTTAAAATGGTGGTGTTTTATTCATTGAGTGTTGAATTACATGCACGAGTGTGGGCAAGTGATATAATGTGGTGAAACACGCTGGTGAAACATGTCATTTCGTGTTGTTTTCAAATCTCCGTAGAAGCTCATAGTAAAGTCGCCACAACTTTGACTCGACTATGACTAATTTCGTGTGACTAACTGTGATTTCATGACATGTTTGACTTGACTATGCTATTAAAACTTGAAAATTCATAAACCTGACACTGGCAGAATGCACAACGTGCGATGCCAATAACTAAGAAAAAATAAAATTAAAATACCAGCGTCAGAATACAACAACACTTTTTCAGTAACTTACAGAGTTAGAGCCGTCGCTCCATTGGCCGAACGCCTCCATGACATCTATCCACTCGACGCAGAACCTCTCGGTCATCAGCGGGAACCAATACACATCGGGACACGGCTGAAATGTCAATAAATATTTTCATTTTACACGTTAAACGTAAAATAAGCTTGGCAGCAATTTGTTTTTTAATTACTTGTACCTCGCTGTCATGTTTTTTTAGTAATAGGTGTTAGTTGTGGAGGCGAAATAATTTTCATTTAATTTCGTTCAGCCGTATTGGTGTGAAGAGGAAGCAAACATACCGTAAAACTTTCGCATTTATAATATTAATGTGATTATCTCTGAGAAAATTCGTGTAGATAAAAGAGAAAACGAGCTAGCAGTGCTCGGTTGCCTTGTAAAAAAGTTAATTCAAGTTACCATCGCGTGCTTCTGGCCCGGCTCGAAGCTATCCAAGTATTCGGGTTGCACGTAGCGCTGGTTCCACTCGAGTCTGTTCTCTAGCAGCTGGTAGACGTCGGGGTGGACCCGGCTGATGTCGTACGACTCCGGGTTCACGAGGTGACCGAAGTCTTCCATGTTGTTCACGTACATAAATATACCCTGCAAATATAGTGAAGTAATGAGCGCGAGTGCAGTGATTCCCAGCGAACCCACGCCCTACAGCTCTGAAGAGAGACATGCTACCAACTGAGCTATAAGGCAGTTATCTACACTTTGCCGCGTTTACGGGAGTTCACATACCCAAGTACCACTGCAATGGTAGAGAAAATTGAAGAGAGAAGTGAATAGAACGGAAATGTGACGGGCCGCGCTAGCCGGCATTAAGTGTAAATGCGCTTAATGACAATTCTACCAATACACATGTTTTGAACTGAGAATATTCAAAAAGATAATTGAAATAGACGCGTAGGAAAGCAAATCACATTGCATCGTAATTAGATAAATTTTAATCTGTTGCAAAATGGCATTATGAGCGCTTTACTTCAAATGCGCGACCGATGCGATGATTGGCCTTTTTGTCGTCGTAGTGACTATACAATATGTGTGAAACTGGCAACAGCGGTTTTCTATACGATTGCTTTATAACATCTTTTTGACAGCCGTTCTACCTAAGTAGTAGGGCTTTCGCTTTTCTGTGGTCTTGCTCGTCACGTTACTTGTTCATCGCAGCCTTCCTTATTCCACTGCTGTCTCTTTCTTGCTATGCCATTGGCCTCGATTACTTGTTACCATTATAAAATATAAGCTCAGTGCTAACGACGTCTCACCCAGGATACCTCGCGTAGGTCAAGTAAGTCACACATATTCCTGGGGATAACATAATCCACATCTTTCTCGTGGTGGTACTCGGACTATAGCTCTCACATGGTATCTCTATAGTTCACTCTACTAATATTCCTCTACAACTAAATTTTTCCTCGTTAGACACCCAAGTGTAGTCTTAATAGGCTCCTGACTTCTTCCGTTGATTGTGAAGCCAGGAGATTACTTGCTTCGAACATTAAAAAAAGGTATCATCGACTCTACCACACTCAGCATGGCTAGAAGGTTATGGCGGGGACAGTTCCGTTTTTGTCTCCTAGCGTTCTTAAACTAATAATTTGTAGGAAGATACTCACAAGTGATCTAAGGCTGGCGCAGAAGGCCATGTCAGGATCCGTTTCCTTGCTGGTGTACGTGACCGCCTTCGCCGCCGGGGCCTTGAACACTGACATCTTCAGAAGATAGCAGTTGGTGATGAAAGGCACATTCCATATGCCACTGGAAATATATCATATTTTTATTACTTAAAGATTGAATCTAACCCTGTGAGATGTTCATTAATAGGGAAGAGGTGAATGTTATTATTTATACCACATAGCGTATGAGTAATATCGAATTTTAATGATTTAGTGTTTTCCTCAACATATATATATACATCATTTATTTATAGGTATATAAATAATATAGAGCATTGAACGACGAGTTTTTATAACTAGCTGGCCCAACAGACGTTGTCCTGTCCAAATTTCAATAAAACTGAGGGTAAAAATACTCAGTTTTCCCGAACTTTCAATTTTCATAGTTACTCGACACATTCTCCTTTTTTTTGTTTCGTAGAAACTTTATTGCGAACATTTAAAAAAGTCAAGTTGGTCCAGCCTCAATTGAAGTACTTACCATCGAAAATATCATTTGAGTTTTAATGATATCGATTAGTTTTCCTAAATTGTATTGCTTATTAGTTACACGAATCATCACTGTGTGAACGATTCGGAATTTGGAAGTTTTGGTAGAATCTACAAATATTGAAATAAATGTACCTATCCGTGGTTTTGTAACCTCTGAGATAATGACTTGTCCTACAAGGCAGAGACAAGGGAAACGTATATGAATAACTAACAGATGTTAGAAATGCAAGAACTTAATGTTATGATAAGGAATGAGCATTATTTGCGAATCACAAGATACAATTAAAAAATAATTTTAAATTAGATGATTTTCAGTTCATGGGGCTGTTTAATTCTTTTCTTTTTTTATGGTAATCTCACAGTATCCTAGGTTAACCCATATTCAAGGACATTACAATTTTTTTTTACTTATCGACAATGGTATGGAATTAGCCATTTCATCCGTGTATGATCTACGTTGAATCTAAGTCACTACGAAGACTGTTCCATTGACCCTTACGTTCTAAATCATAAATATCCAATTGAAAGTAACATTGTACGAAATGCCAAAGGAAATGACGAGAGCCATATTTTAGATAGGGGAGACAAGGGCCCGTTTGAGCACCTCTGTCATTAGCCAATTGAGAGATTGGCGCGGCAGGAATAGCCGCTACCACCAGTTGCATTTGGACCCCACTCAGGAACATACTTCAACACGAATACCGCAATACAAATACACAAATAGAATTTAAACAAGTGATAAGGCCGAGGTTACAAATGTTTCTGCTAAGGCCGAGGGTGTTCCTGGCGCTACTGGTCCTCTACTGGTTCCTGATGGACTCGGTCCACGCCCGGCGCGGGCGCACGAGGAGCAGAACCAAGTCAAAGGTGATACTGCCTCACTGTGTTTACTTAAATTAAGGTCACTGTCGATGCAGCGCATTATTGTGGATCTGGCCACGTTGGTGCTTATTGCAAATATGTTCATTTGGCTCAGTGGCATAGCTTAGGGCCAAGAAGGCCGTTACCCTGGGCCGCAGACTTTATATGGCTGCGCGGCAAGGGCGGATTGCTAATGGTATCGACCGCCAATTATTCTTTCAATACGTCAATCAAAAATATGATTTAGGTACTTTAAATCTATAAAAATTAGTGCTCGCTTCGCTCGCGTATTTCCGATTTTTCTGTTTATCCGAGTGCCATTTTCTTTTAAAGTTGTTTATAAAAGACAGCATAATTTGTATTATGACCCTGGGTGCCTAAATCTGGTCTGTCGGTTTTCCCAGGCAAGAGGCAAACACTGGGCGCAAATGCTACTTGTCAGGGTCCTTAAATTTAGTTTTTGACTAACTTAAAAATTAGCCACTCACATCTTTTAACTGACCAGTTTGCGAAGTATGTACTGCGTACATCGCAAACAACCTTATTAGCGTTATAAGTTACTGCTGCTCTATCTAAGACGCGCACGCTAGTTATGTTAAAAAGTTCTTGATATGTTTTAATATTTTCAGGTACAAATAGGATTGCCGATCACTGGGAAGTATCGAGATCCCGAATCGGATCAATATTATAACAATAACGATGTAAGTGTATAGTTTTAAATCCTATCATCTTCCAGACATCTTGGTCCAAGTCTGACCATCTTATTACTATACCAGTTACGCCCTGCGTCCGCTGTTTCAACCGAGGTTAATTTATTTAAATGAAGAACACTTGTTTATCTGGATCCTATAAGCAATGAGGCATTTAGGAGGTATCCATGCCGAATTTCATCTAAAAATGTTTAGCCAATGAGGAGTTGAGTGGCAACAAATGCACAACATCCGAACATATAATTATGCTGTTTACTTACTGATGATATATTATTTCACAATTTTTCGCAGATTGACCCATTTATTTTATTGTTATCAGTAGCTTTACGATAATAGAGTAGGCAACTACTATCTATCGAGCGGCGAACTCGGTTCAAATCTACAAATATTTTATGTATATCTTCGCTTATCTAGTTCCTTAACCAAACAATATGAGTAGGTAGGTACTAGGATGGTACTTTGTAGTTGGTACCTACTGTTTTAGTTATGTATTCAGCGTGGTAATGCTGCCAGTATTCAGCGTGGTAATGCTGCCAGTATTCAGCGTGGTAATGCTGCCAGTATTCAGCGTGGTAATGCTGCCAGTATTTTGGGCACCTTTGCGCCAGAAACAGTGAGGGGCGGGTTATTCGATTAAATGTGACGTTATTTTTAGATTGTTATTATTATTTGATTTTTGACGTGCTTTTTTTTAAGTTAATATTAACTTATTAATATTTTATGTAGTTTAATAGAGGTAATGAATGAAGCGAATGTAACTGTAAATGTAACGTCATGTTAATCAATTAATCTGTATTTTGGGTATAATATCCATTTTATGAGAGGCTCGTATACTTTTCTTGTTCACTATGGTTAGGACGAATAAAGTAAAAAATAAGCATTTTGCTACCTTATAAACTAGTCGTTTTTATTAAGCACCTATATACTTTATGATATGAAGAAAAATCGGTTACCTATCGCATTTTATACTAGTACTCCCCAATTACCCCCGTGGTTTGTTAAACTAGTATAGTGAGGTGTGTGGCAGCTTTAGGTTTAGCGGCCTTTGAGTAATCTGCTTTTGTGTGCTCTTTGGTGTGGTAACTGAAGAGTGTTCAACTAGACCCTTATTACTTATCTATTACCCTACTAATAAGCATCGAGTTAGTACGTATATATCTCATTCTTACCAATCCTACGACTGATCTGCCCTACTGGATCTTTAGAAAAGTTAAAGGTAAATATTTATTTTTGTTTTATTTAAAAGGTTTGACCTTTAAAAGGTCACCGGATGAAACTATGGATCGAAACTATAGTCGGAGTATCCGATTTAATTAAACGTGTGTATTAATAAAACAAACATGTGTCCAACACACATCAGTTTTCATATTAAATATTTATTCATTTAAAAATAAAACTATTAAATTTTTAAAGGTAACGTACACAAGACTTTCTATTTTTTGTTTTAGCTCAGGATACTTAGACGAAACTTGAATCTTGAATCGAACTTGATTATGACTAGAGTGCAACAATAAAATACAACAATAAGTAGGTAACAAAAATACAACAATAAGTAGGTAACAATAATTGGCCATTTACGGAATGTTGGTGACATCACACTAAACATTACCCAAACTGAATCAAAGAACAATAGTTATTGGTAAACACAATTTCTGTGTGGTTGTCAGGAACCCTCAGTGTGCCAGTACCATTCGCACTTGTTTGTGTTATTTATAAAGTGCGACAAAATAATTTTATTGTGAAGAATTACACTTTTCCGTGTCGTATTTCTAACGTAATAGTGTTCTCGGAAATTCGGTGAAACCATCTATGATGCAAGAATGCAGTAACAAGATACAGAGTATAAATTATAATCGGCGAACATGTTTCTTATATTTTATTGACACTTATATTAGTTTAATTAACTTGTATGTAAGTAAACTAAATTATGTATTATGTAATACAAACTTGAGAGTCGATTTTAACTAAGAAGAATCGTATCGATTTGAAATTTTGCAGTATTTAATCTTCATTCCATATGACGATAAAAATCATACCAACGAACTGATCTGATGATGGAACCAGATGGTGTGCAACGAAACTCTTCAATGGATAATAGCAAGCCCTGGTGTGGTTTACTATTATCCTTGAAGGTGTTACAGGACAGCGGAACTCTTCGACAGCTAATAGAAGAGACCTCGAGTTTAAGGTTTTTTTTTTTACGAGTGGTCCTTGGCGACGATTATCTGATGATGTACCTGGGACAGCGGAACTATTCAACGGCTGGTTTTACGGCTAGCTGGCTGGTCTCATTTCTTTTATTTCAACGTGACCCGCACATTACACTATGTGACAAATAAGTGTATTTTCCGTACCGCAAAGGATTCATTCGTTTACTATGTAACCGTAATAAAATAAAAATTAATTAAATAATAAATATCGATGGATATTTTTCACACATCGCCATCTAGCCCCAAACTAAGCAAAGCTTGTAATATGGAAACCAGATAGCTGATAGAATACTTATATACTTTTTTTTTGTAAATACATACTTATAATACATACTACACCCAGAGACAGGGCAAACGTCTAGTCACATAATTGCCCGTGTTAAATGTTTGCCCTGGGTGGGGATCGAACTTTATAGATAAAAAGTTAGGTATACTTTTTCTTTTCTTTATTACCAACCTAATGGGAACAGACCAACATGACAGAACTTAATGAAATTCGAAAAACTCTACCCTTCTTTACACCAAAATGTAACTAAACCTTGTAGCCGTAACAAAGATCCACCCACGCCGAATTCACTCGAATTTATAATTATTCAAAAAGATATACTAGAAATTTCCATATATTCAGTAATTATTATTTATTCCAAAGAAATTTGATATATGTACCTGTGTATATTTGGAAGTTATTAAATTTGTACCGAAACGAGGGGTTTTTTTAATAGTAAATATTGGTGTTCTTCTAATCAGGTGCTTATTATTAATTAGGACTACTATTAGCGTAATGCATCTGCGTGTTTTGCACGTGAATAATTTCCCAGTTAAATAAATAGTCTTTCAATATTTACGTTTTTATTTTCAGGGAGCTAAGATACTACTGGCGTCTCATTTCGACCTTGAGTACGTGTTGGGCCACAAGATAGCGTTCCTGTGCATCGCCAAAGGCTCCCCGCGGCCTCACATCACCTGGTTCAAGGACGGAGTTGAAATATTCGCCCATCACTACCTACACGTAAGTATACTGACAACTTTTGTTATTTATGACGTAGGTGACAATAGAACGGGCGGGTTTTTTATGGTATCAAGTAATGAGATGAATGAGATAGTCTCCTGGCGGTGAGATATAACGCCTGTCCATGACCATTGCGGTATCCAGAACAATAAGTAAAATAATGCGCTTTTTTAAAAAAAACGACTTCATTTTCGGCAACCTGGATGACATCTTCATATTTTCCAGTTCTTATGATTTATTCCAGTAATTTTGATTCAAAAACCAAACTACTGAATCGATTTCAATAACATTTATATGAGACCACCTCTGAAGTATCACCTACCAAATAAAGAGAATCATCTAAATCGATTCATAATTGGCGGAGATATCGCGTAACATAAATACAAAAAAAATTACATACAGTCGAATTGAACCTCCTTTTTTGAAGTCGCTTGAAAATACAGACCAACAGGGCTAGGGTGCGCACCGCCAGAAAATGTTCTCGAGTCTCTTTAGCCCTGTTTCGCAAGCTACAGTTCAAACAAACTGGGACACAGTAATGATTATTCACTTCTGCTTGGCAGAAGATACTGAATAACTAATACTGCTAGATGACCAGCCAAAAATAATGTGAATGTATCATTATGACTACAGTAGTCTATGACTAGATGTATAGTGTAGTGGACTTATGACAAATGGTCGTGGTAACAAAGTAAATAACCCCAAGCTCGTCCAGGCAATCACGGCAGTAAGAAGTTTGAGTGCCCTTATTTCGAATATATTGTGAGAACAACTACCATAGTCGTGTATTATTATCATTACTTATATGTACTGATATTTACATAGGTACGAGTTACTACAAAACATAATTTAGATACTGTATACTTGGCACGGAAGACATCAATCGGCCTCTCTTCTTGTAAGGTCATCCCAGTCATGTGCCAATCCTGTGTATCGCACACGCATACATAAAGGTTTTATATATTTACTAAGGTCAGTGCAATAAATAAAAGACTGTAAAAATGAAGCTATTTAAGGCTGGGCTTATCCATGTTTCAAGCACATTTTTTACTGCGATCAATAATTATTCTAAAGTTGAATGAGATAGGGCCACATTTAGCGGAGCAAAAATATGGCAGTTACGCAGATTCGTGTGTCAAGATTCGATTTTCGTTTTTTTTACCCATTTTTAATTTATTACAAACCCAATTTAAATATTTTTTCAAAACTAAGAGTTACAAATCGTGACAAACTATATTATTTACAAGTGAGTACATTTTCGTGCTAAATTTGTAAAAATTGTATGATTAAAACTGTTGTAATGTGTAAAAATAGAGGTGTTTTGTATTTTTTTTTCTTTTTATCAATTATTTTTAGTAAGTTTACAAAAGCGCTACATCAGTTCTCACGCCTTATAGATACAAATATATTTTTTGGGAAAACACAAACTCATAAAAACCGTCAAAAAACTGCTATGACTGCACGTGATTTTTTTAAACAGGCCCCTTAACTCGGCCCGCTCACTCAGCTTTGTCGGATGCCTTCATTCCTGACTCTGATGGAGAGTGACATTGAAATGGCAGCCCCATTATCTTGTACGCACAGCAATATTCCCACAGAATACTCGTAGTACTAACGCAAGTAACACATTTGTGAAATGTCCACCAAACTTTATTAGTTTATTTGTATTCTTAAATTTTATTCATAATAGGCGAGTGGCCTAATGTTTAATTTATGTCAAATAACAGGCTTAGTGATAAATATAACTAAATACAGTACACATACTGAAAAAATAAATTGTATTGGCTGATAAATCTCTGAGATATGAGCGTTTAAAGTTTTAAGTGGGGATAGAGAGGGGATGCTCTATCCCTTTCTCGCAAAGCACGTGTTAGTATAGCATTTGTATGCCGCGTTTGAGGCTTGACGTCATAGCTCAGTATAGCGCGATCTCTGTCTAACTTGAAATTAAAATACTTAGTACTTATTTATTATTGAATTATTAAAAATTTTGTTTCCGTTGATAGGCTCTATGATGATCAGCTTTTTTATGAGGTAATAAAAAATTTGTAGTCATCATGCCTATTAACAATTGTTATCGATCCACCGTGGCATATGGCGTGGTAGCCTAATGTGAAAGCCCACTACGGCATTATGAGGTCGTGAGTTAAAATCTTGGGCATGTACCGATGAGATTGTTCTACATATTTAGTACGTTGTGTTGTAGGCTTTTGAAACTGAGCCACAGAATACATAATAGTACACGCTGAGCTAGACGAACAGTGGGCCCAGTTGACCTATTCAAAATCTGACTAGGTTGAGTGGACCCGCAGGTCCACTGCTGAGCGGAGCTGCACCCTTATCATGGACGTTCGCGATTGCGATAGCATGCCATCCTGCTCGTACCTGCTCGCGCACGCTCGCAATCAGAATCACGAACGTCCATGATAAGGGCACGGGTCCAGCTGACCGAAGATCCATACGAATATTTTATATATTAAACATATAGCTTTACTAAATAAACATACTGTATCAGCGTCGCAGTCATTTGAACTCACGAAGTACATTGTGCTAAATGCTTCAATTGAATGGTGATTGCATCGCTTGGCTTCATATTAATATCAATCACACATGTCATGACTGTATGTGTGTGTACGGCAATATCTACGGTGTTCTAATACAAACAGAAAACATTCCATCTAAGAATACGAGAGTAATTACTAGGCATAATGAGATGTGATATTAATAGTAGGTATATCGATTCGAGGTATAGTGATTCTATGCGAGGGGCGCATTGTATTCAAATCAAATCAAATCATTTATTTGCAAGAATACGGTACAATAGAGATCTTAATTAAATATTTGCCGGAACACAGTATTCAGTCTGCAAGCAGACGTGCAAATGTTAAAATTCTAATTTATTGTAAAGGTTAAATTGACTTAATGTAATCTTTATTGTTACCTATTTGAAAAATCCATGAACTCCTTTACACTATAGAAACAATTCTTCAGAAGTCAATCAGTTAACTTTTTTTAAATTTGTTGCCGTTTAACAATTTCATATCAGTGGGTATTTTATTATAAATTGATATACACATATTATTAGCATTTCTCTTGTACATATCTTTACGGGCTGGAGGTTGATAGAGCAAATTGGTGAACTTGATTCTTTTTTGGCGTGTAAAAACTTCTCTACGATTCACAAAATAATCTGGATGTTCTTTAGTGAAAATACAAACGTTTTTAATGGTAGCGTAAACATACAAGGTAGCGGAAGTATGCAGCATGGTTTGAAAAGAGGTCTGCAGGTATCCAAAAACCAAGCTTTATTAATAATTGTATTATTACATATATTAGTATTATTAATAATAATATTGCTGCATAGGGGTTTGAATTGTTGAAGCTCTAAAAGTAGGACTGAAATGTTATGGGCAGGCATACTTGCTTAATATTGTCGCGCATTTGAATGGAAAAACAACGCAGTATAACTAAAATCCGAAATATGTAGGTACCTATAACGTGTTCTCCAGTGTTTCCCTATAAGAAAAGATTACAGAATTTCAATAATATAACTCTCTTTGTATGTATGTAAATAAAGATTTATAATCATTCAATTAGAACTATAAAATCTCGATTCAATATCTTTCTGATTCAAATTTCTTCTGGTCAAAGATTTCTTACAATTGTGTTTACGGTATTTACTAAGAAAATGTAAGATCGCGACTTAAATCAGAAAATGGGAAAACCAAAACTATTACAAAAATTGAATATGTAAAAGTAGTAAAGAGTACAAACAGAACTAAGCTTGTTAGTATTGAGAATAGCTGTTTCCAAGCCATATTTTTTGAATATTCTAATTGAATCGATGTTATATGTGTAAATTCGGGGAAATCGACTTCACCATAACAGGTCTTAACTTTTCCGGAGTCGCAAACACGGCGTCTGTCTTAATTAGCATCGTGTATTACGATAAGCAGATAACTATTATAAGAGCCGATTAAAAAGGGACCTTTGAGCTTGTGGTCAGATACGGTCAGATGCGGTGGAAGGAACTTGACTTCACTACAGTTCTTAGGTCTTCACCGAAGTTCCATTATACGGCGAACGTATTTAATACGTTCAGCTCTATAAACCCTACCTATAAAAAACGGACCTTTGGGCTTGCGATCGGTCAGATATGGGGATCTAACCTGCCCATTTCAACGAGCGAAACAACGCGAGCGCGGTGTGGCCCACGCCGTTATAGCTCATACTACTAGCTTTTTTTAAAGTTCTGCTTCGTCCCCTAGCACATTTCCTAGTGTATGAGATCTCGGTTCCCTCCGTCAGGCACAGAGCCAGGTCAGCGAGAGTTTTAGTATAGGTACAATCCTATAAAGCCCGACTATACCTCAATACGGCAGAATACTTTTGGATGATTTCTCTACGGTTATCAAAAATGGGGCCCTAGCTAAGAATTTCCGGCCTTGCGATGACTGCATTGGTTTAAAGGTTAGTGGGACGAGCACACACCACAATCGTCATTTTATTATCACACTTCTATATGTGCAAGTTACTGTGTAATGTTTGTCTCAATCAACTTCATAACTGCTGAATAGATTAGGATAAAATTGTGTGTCTCTGAATCAGAATCTGACATATTTATAGTTGAGCATAAGCCTACCCACGAAGGTCGATACACGACACGATAGTCTTCCATCCTGGCCCTGCACCGGCTGTCGAATACACAGTCATATCTAGACATATGTATACGCATAAATAAAGTAAATTGTAACTTAGGATATACAAAATTACTTACTACTGTGAAGAGCTAGTAGCAACACGGTCGAGTTTTTTTACCTGTGTAGTAATACGGGTAACTATGGGTAAATTGTATGATATGCATTGTTTACAGATCCACGAGTGGCCGATCGGCGATGACCGCGTCAAGTCCAAGATCGAAATCGATCCGGCGACTCAGATGGACGCGGGCGTTTACGAGTGCACTGCAGACAACATGTACTCCATAGACCGCCGCTCTTTCAAGACAGACTTCTCCATCGCGTTCGATTAGTACACCCTTCTACCTCATATCCCTATAACCTAGGTCCGATTCGCTAAATGATATAAAATGCTTTGTCTTTCTCTCGCTTAGTAAAACTGACGCGAGAACGATATAAAGCACTTGCACTTAGGCCTATTGAACGTCTTCGTTTTAGTATGCGTTTGTACTGAAGCGGAGATGAGCGGAGTGGAAAGAAGAGCGCTATAAGGAAGCCGAGAGTATACTATCCAATAGCACGCGATCCATACGTCTGTTTTCATCACACTTCCGAGGAAAAAACAAACTCTTATTTGGTATTACATTAAAAAAACTGTAAGTATTACCCGGTTATATGAAGAATATATATACATCTAACTTGCAGAGAGTTAAAAACTTAACCGGTTTATACTTATTATAATTGTAACACTAGTGATGTAATGTAAAGTAAAAAGCACGCGTGTGCAATAGCTTGGATTATGAGCCTAAACCCGATGTAATAAGATCCACTTTACGAGCAAGTGTGATGAAAAGGAATAAACAAATCCCATTGGTTAAATTAAAATGTAATATTTACGATTGGTCGATTGCTGCACATCGTCTCTCCATTGCGGTCTTCTCCGCCCCAATACCGTTAGTTTCAAACCGTGTATATAGTTATTGTTCCACTTGCGAATCAAACTGTTCTGACAGAAACCGATGCTTACGGTAAAAAATTTGGTTACACAACAAAATAGAATACATGACGTTAGAGAGAGTTATTAGTATTTAAAGAAATAATATTAATTTAGGATAATCTGTGATAGTTTTTATAAGTACAACTGCATAATTACCGTGTCAACTTGCGATTATTATCAAAACCAAATGTTATGTTTAGCGTATAAAAGGTAAATTTATTTTGTCGTACATTTTATGTATTCGTAATTAGTTCATTACTGTCGTGGCACAAAGCCGCCAAGGATCTTGCGAGGTTCGCGTTATATGTTCGGATCTCGTCATCACCCCTTTGCTCCAAACACGGTTCACGTTTTTAACAATAGTTCTTCAAAAAAAATGTGTCTGCCACGACTGTAATGTCCCATTAGATTTGTTATTCATATTATAATATTTTTAATATTATTGATATTTGACTGCTCCCTTATCACCGATCATCATGTCAGCCGGCTGTATCTAGTACAGAGAAACTGTGTTCTTTACAAATATTATGCGTTAAAAATCTGTGAACATTTTACTAACAATTCTTTTAATATCTTGTTTCGATTAAATGTTGAAAATTCTGCCGTAAGGAATACGATTTAAAGCTCATATTTAAATTCTTTACTGCGAGTCGAGTCGGAGTGGAGCTGGCGTCGAGTCAGTATAATGTGCGAACTCCTTAAAATTTACATATGAAGTCTCTACTATTACACTGCGGCATTACTTGAACTTGCTTCGTTTAGGTTTGAATCTTGTTTGACAATACATGATAACTTTAAAACAATCACACTATGCACAAAGCGCGTCTCCGTTATCTTTTCATGAGTAACTCTTCGCATGAACTTGCTCATTGTTATGGTGTGATTAATTGTAACCTGTGAGAGCCGGTTGTGAATTAAGGCTCACCTATTTTCGTGGGATGATAAATTGTGGACCACAATGAGAGTCGTGTAGCCTGGTCTGACTTCCTTTTGCGTTGACAACAGCCACTGACGTCGGTCACGCGTACGAATGTACAAACGTACGCGCCCCTGAGGTCAGAGTCTTATTGAGGTGCTTAATTTTACCCAATGTATGTTTTCATATACCCGGCACCCGTCAGTAACTAATGACAACGTTAGAGAAATTCGCGCCTAAAGGCATTGACACATTATTGAAAATATGAACTCAGTAGTGCACATTTCTGAAAAGTGTAGTTTGCGTCTTTCAACATCTTATAAACTGACGAGGAAAAACGATTAGTTCTCATTCTTTTTATCGATGACCTCGACATTTTTAATATGAAAAAAAACAAATTTTCTTTAAAGCTTCAGATAATTATGTTATGTAATTTTATAGTTGTATTGTAGTAGTGTAGTCTATATAGAAAAACATGCAAATGTGCGATCGACATTCGAGAGCACAGAATGTTTAAGATACTAACGTATCTAACTGAAAAACTTACTTGATGTTTTGATAGACGATGTCCATGTAATCAGTGGACCGGGCGTAGAAGCCGCTCGTGTTGATAGCGCCCCAGAAGTTAGACCACGCCACGCTCGGTCGGATCAGTAGAGGTGCGATTACGTCGTAACCTAACCGACACAGAAACATTACAGAAACACACATTTCATCATCATTGGCCACACGTAATAGAGATAATTAAAGGCATGTGACATTTTGGCCTAGTTCATACAAGGAAGTATGGAAAGTTTGTACCACTAGGCCACCTAAGTATGGCTTTTTAAATATTTTTTTATAATGTCAAGTGACGAGCTGAGCAAGACTTTCGCCTGGTGTTAAGTGGTGGTGTTGGTGGTGTTCGTCACGCCTGCAACTATCAGTAGCAGTGCCAGAATTGTGAACTTGCGAACACAATCCTGCGCAGCACTGCTCTGCGCTCGTCACCCTGAGATATTAGATGAAAAATCTCTTCATACCCAGTTGGTAACATTGCCCTTCAAACCGGAACACAGTAATGCTTGCACACTACTGCTTGGCAGTTGAACAACTGGCAAAGGTGTGGTACTTCCCCAGGCGGACTCCGCAGTAGAGTCCTACCACTACAAAAAGTAATGTCCTAAGCCTTTATGTACCTTCCAGTTGACCCGCGCTCGTGGCTAAATAACCCTACTCTGGAGCCACACATGCGGTTAAATTTTGTCGCAGCTGTAAGTATTGGTATTGTGATTATAACCAACGAGGATAAGTTGTTGGTCATCGACGCGAAGGTGTAATTTCGCACGTGAGATGTTTTATGTATGCTTTTTTAATAATACCTTAATTTCGTACACGCAATATCAAACAACAATATGATTTTACCTATAGTTCATACAAGTTTTAGAAACTTGCCTGCCTAGTTACTCAACCGGATAAGTCGAGAATATATTATTGATGCACAAAAAAACATTTTTTACTCGAAATTGGCATAAAAATAAGACATAATCATATTACTAAGCTCTTGTTCTGTTTTATGCGAATTCCCTTTGTTTATGTCAGCTTCTATGGTAAAACCGTAGTTTTTTGTAGTGGTAGGACTCTACTGCAGAGTCCGCCTGGGGAAGTACCACACCTTTGCAAGTTATTCAACCGCCAAGCAGTAGTGTGCAAGCATTACTGTGTTCCTGTTTGGAGGGCAATGTTACTAGAGAAATTACTGGGTAAGAAGAGATTTAACATCTAATATCGCAGGGTGACGAGCGCAGTGCAGTGCGGCGCAGGATTGTGTTCGCAAGTTCACAATTCTGGCACTGCTACTGTTAGTGGCAGGCGTGACGCTTACCACCAGACGAACGTCTTGCTCGTCTCGCCAATTGAATGTATAAAAATAAACTAGAAGAAATATGTTGTACCTGAAGACATCAAGGAGGTGAGAGTCGTCGGTTCCGTTCGAGACATGCTATCGACCGAGTACAGATATTCGCACACGCTGTTTTTGCATCTCTCCCTGCAACACAAAGAAACGGTAAATTTTATTTTCATAGTGATCGCACAAATGTTAAGGTCAGTAACTAGACTCTTATCTACGTGCTATTAAAGAGCCTTGAAGATTTTAGTATGTTGGCTGGCATACCTAACTGTCCCCAATCTTGTTTTTTCTTTAAAATAGCGGCCACTCATAAAACATGTATGAATTGATAGCTGACACTAATACGAACAAGGATTGTATGAGACAAAATTTCCTCTTGTTTTCTCACATTTCCAAGATTCATATGGAATTTATGAGTGGCAGCTACTTTATAAAAAAAAACAAGTACACGGACAGTAGGTATGCCAATATCTTCAAAGCTCTTTAATTGGACAAAAACCAAATTTTCATAACGTCTTGATGAAAGAGACGGTGTACTAGAATTTTTCCAGTGCTTAGGTGACGAATTTATACGAAAATATTTATTATTGGGGGATAAAAAGTATCAAATGTGTTAGTCCAGTGTATGTATTACTTCCATACCAAATTTCATGCCAACCCGTTCAGCCATTACTGAGTTGAAGCGACAATAGAAGCGTGTTGACTAATTTGAAATAAGACTTACATTGCTAAGTTCCTAGCCTCAGACTCTGTCATAAAATCACTAGGCTTAATCCGTTTAGCCGAAGCGTACTCCTTGAAAGTCTTCTGGAAGAACGAGTCCACCGACTTCTCATGGTAATCTACATTGTTCCTTAAAAACAAATGAATCTTGGCTTTTGGATAGTCTGTCTCGTAGATAGATGTCAAGAATTCCTCGAGGAATGGTGTGGCTTGCTCTATGAACACAGCCATCATTACAGTAGGTAAGTTATCATTCTGAAATAACAAAAAATCAATTAAATATGAATAACTTTACATAGCAATAAGAAAATGATTTAATATATTAACATAAATTATAGCTTAGGAAAAAAGTTGTGAAACAGAAAAATGTTTTGCTTCCCTGGCAATACTGTAGATAATCACATTATCAAATTAAATGTATGCCGCCATCTTTATTAGACTACTACAGGGTTGCTAGCAATTTGCAATTTGTGGCACGCCTATTAATTAATATTTGTGTTTTTTTATTATTATTTTTTTACTTTTTTGACACGCTTTGTTCTAATGATTATTTCTAAGAAAATATGAAAAACATTACATCGAGCTGAATCGCATTTTCCTTGCATAGAGCACATCCATGTTTGAGAGACCATGCTTTAGCTAGATAGTTCCCAAATTGGTTAAGTGTCAACTTTGCTGGTCCGTTGCCGTGTACTATAAGTGGTCTCTCTTTTGTAATTACATTTTCCAGATATGGCCACTCTTCTGTGGTATTTGTCTTCAATTCAACATCGGCTAAAATATAAAATTAATACTTATTAATGACGACGTTCATTTCTGGGTAGGATCCTGGCCAGGCAGGTTGAAAGAATTTGACTATCAGCAGATGTGGGTCTGGTTGTTAATATATTTGTGTGCGTTCATTAAGAAGTCCTATAAAGGGAAAAAGACCAGCGAAACGGTCGCCTGGTGGTAAGGGTCACGCCTGCCCATAACAATAGCAGTGCTAGAATTGTGAACTTGCGAACAAAATCCTGCGCCGCACTGCACTGCGCTCGTCACACTCGAGATATTAGATGTAAAATCTCTTCATGCCCAATAGTTTCTCTAGTAACATTGCCCTTCAAACCGAAACACAGCAGTGCTTGCACACTACTGCTTGGTGGTTGAATAACTGAAAAAGGTGTGGTACTTCCCCAGGCGGACTCTAAAATAGAGTCCTGCAACTACAAAAATGAAGGAATGTAGTGAAGCTCTAGTTATAATAAATATAAAAACTCAAGACAAGTTGTGAGTGAAGGAAGTGAGGCGGACTCGTGCACTGAGGGTTCCGTACAAGTACTAGCATAATATTATTTAATCATGGTTTTTCTTTGGTCCTGTGCGGAATAATATGTTCAAGAGAGTTGGTTGTGACATTTGACTTGGTATACTTGAGCAGTTTTTATTATTATTTGTTAAACCTTAGAGTTTGCACTATAACCATATTAAGTTTGACGCTTTGACGTAGTATCGTGTTACGATAGAGCAAAAATTTGAAAACGTTAACAGCGTGTATCTTGTACGGCGACCACTCCTTTTTATTATTTATTATTAGGTTAAAACCACCAGAGTAACACGTATTTGTGAAAATGTACGACATACAGGTAATTATATGTACAGTCAAACTACATAGGCTTGGTTAACATTGAACTCTTTTTGGGTATGGAACCCTAAAACAAGTCATCATCCCGAATTTCCAACCTGTTTAGAAATAAATTGGAAATATAGATACGAGACCTTTAGTATAAAGTATGTTTTCGGTGTGTTATTAAATACCATCTAAAATAAATAAGGTTCTGTATAACACAACCATAACTTACATTGAGCACCATTCAGGTTTTGGAAGATAGCAGAGTTGTGATCCAAAGCAATTTTCAGTTGTTCCCTCATATCTTTATCAAGATAAACCTGTGTGTAATATAGCTGATCATCAGCTTTGTCATCGATTTGCTTGTAATTTAATATTTCTAGTAGCTCCGGTAAGTAACCTATAATAAATTTGTCAAATAGAGTAATAATATATAAGGCGTGTGTAAGGAACACACGCCTTGCGGTTTTTTTTCTATTATAGCAACATAAATGTCAAATTGTATATAATTACAGCTATTAGAAAAATATGTATTTTGGTAAACAAACTTGGCATTATTTTAAAATGCTATACGACTTATGCATAAAAAAAAGCGTTAATTCAATTTGTAATTCGAAAGAAAATGACAAAACATTTTTTAACTTAAATAGGTTTAAAATATGATTTAGTGGTTTATGCATAATACGGTATAATATAAATAACGTTGTTTAGTATCAATACTAGTATAGTATTATAATATTATCTTTGGTATCACACATTTTTTTATGTAAAACCATGTGTGTTTAATTGAAATTTATTTGCAATCATGGCCGTTTGATACAGTAAAATAGTTTAATGTCACCAATAAACTATTCCTGCTATACTCTTTTTATTACCAATAAAAAGAGTTCTCATTTTACCAAACAAACTAGCCCCAGTCTTACTAATAAACTAGCCCCAGTCTTACTAATAAACTAGCCCTAGTCTTACTATTAAATTAATTATATTATTTCTATTAAATTAGTCCGAGACTTACCAATAAATCCACCCGAGTTGAGGTATGGGTTAGGTCCATCTGTCTTGGGGTAGTCTTTAGCACGGCTAGCATCTGGCCAGCAGTATGGCTCCGCAGAAAACAGTACCCTTGTGTCAGTGAGTGACTTGAATTTCTTGACAATTTCTTCCAAGTCTGCTGTGTATATCACATCATAGCTGGAAAGCATGCACATTATGGAAAACTTGATGCAAAAAGGCATTATGTTACATTTTTGGTCTAATTTAATTGTAGTACACAAGAAATTATTTTTTATTGTTCTACCTGTGCATGGACGGAGGAGACAGTTAATGTAACGTAATTTATTTAACATGCCTGTGGGACGAAAGTGGTTACTTCGCCCCGCTACGCAGCATGAAGGTACCACTTCCTTTTCACAGCGGCATGCAAAATCTTATGTACACACCATGGGAGAAAGTAAAGAAGCCTCAGATCTCATGTTTGTTACAATACATGAGACCTGATACATTAATTACTTTTGCTCCCTAGGTGTGTAATCTACTAATACTGTATATATTTGTAAATTGTGAGAGACTTCCTTCACTTGAGTGTTGAATTTTGAACCTGTGCAATAGTTAATTTTATTCTTAGTTTGGGGCTAGATGGCGCAGTGTAAAAATTTCCATTCAATATCCAATACCCAATGGTCAAGGTAAAGCTTTATTTTGCTCTAGCTAATAAGTAACAAAAATGTTACATAAATATTTTTTGTTATTCTCTATAGCAATTTAAAAATGTTTACAGTCAGTTACAAAAATAACTTTTGCAATTGTCTATAACAATTTAAATAGTATATAAAACTATGAAGTCTGGATATTGTTTAATAAACAATAACTACAATAATTTCATATTCTAAAAATAGATCTTTCTTAACTTATCACTTAACCAAGAATCACATGAAAGGTTACAATGTCAGTAGAATACTGTTTGTTGGTTGTTATGAGAAAAGGTGGACAACAGTATTATTGGATCCTCATATTAACTGAACATCTACATTTTAAATCTTGTATTGTAATGTAGTTCTGCTTCCTTTTATATGCTGCGTCTTATTTGTAAAAGGAATGCTGCTGCTGTGAATCTTGGTCAATAAATATTGCACATTTTAGAATAAAAATGCAGTATTTTATTTGAGCAGTTAATAATATTTACCTGTCCGTAAACAACACAATTTTGTTCTCTTCAGATTTAGTAAACTCATTTAATTTGCTCTTGAGGAGGTTTACTTTTTGTCCTCCGCCAGGGAAATTCATGTCACCTCCTTCCCACTTCTGACCCATTCCCAGAACTTGGACATCAATGCCGTAGACTTTAGCTGAGCGCATGAACCTCTGAAAGCCATGGTTTTCTTCTGTTGCCATTGTAAAGACGATGACATCCTCTGTAAAGAACATAATTTAAATGTTTAGAATTTAAAAACAAATAGTCTATGTGTTGTAATTATTTTTTATAATTTACGAATTATAATAAATTTTGCAGCACTCAAAGCACTGTGCTGACAAATGGAGTAATTTAGGTCTGTTTATTACTGAAAATTGAAAATTCACTTCTGTGCAAATTGTTGTAAACAATTTATTTACCAACTTACGGCCTTACTTAAAAACGTTGCTCAAACTTAGTCACTGCTTAAGATGTTTTTAAGTAAGGCTGTTATAATTCTAGTGAAACAAGTGATTAATCAATGAATACTTATGTAGTATGGCTGTCAGTTTCATGGAAAAATCCGTAAAACTATCTTTATAGGTAGTTCTGCTGAATGCTGAAATCCGTAGAACTATCTTAATAGGTAGTTCTGCTGATTTTATATCATAAATTTTGGATTCTCAGTTTAAGTTATTTAATTATATTGGTGCAGGAAAAGTGTGAATAATGCGAGATGATATTAGATAATAATCAAATATAGAACAGGACGAGCATAGTAGAGCTTTAACAATTACTTAAACAGATTCACAGAAACACAATGATGTCACCGACACATTATTATCAATTAAAAATGATACTAAGATATCTAAACATGCAACGTTGCAGCATTTTCGGTAACTACTAAATTGTCCCTACATTACTACGCCAGCAGAATAGGTACTTAACTTATAACACTTACCAGATGCTTCTATTTTACAGGCAAGTAACAAAATCACACCAATCAGTGCTAGCATATTTCCAGATTGATCCATGATCAAACTGCGAGTTCAATGTACTTCCGTCGCTAGCACATTAAACGGGAGTCGTTAAACAGCCCGCAGCTAAAGAAAGACTAGTGGCTAGTGGCTGGTGTGCAATACTGTTCGCTCCAGATACGCTTCCGAACCGATAAGCTTTGAGTTTCAGAGCCAGTGTACGTGACGTGGCGATAAGGCGACCGGCAGTTCCTCCCGCCTCCCGGGCCCCCAATGCCCCTTAGGTACAATGTAAATGAGATCACTCCCGGTTGATCGTATGATTTTGTTTCAGCGAAATAATAAACTAAGTCGGTATTGCGGTAGATCGTAACGAGTTGGTCGTCTATGTTTATCAATCGTCTATTTGTTAAATTAACCAATGATTACTTTCGCCTATTAAATAAAATCAAAATGATTTTGGAAAGCTTTTAATACAGCAACTTTGATCCCGAATTATAATCAAAATGTTGAATAAACTTTTGTTGCTCCTAAAGTTTTGCGCTATGGTTTTGCGTTGCGTCAGTTCAGTTTTGTTTTGATGTTTTTGCTGATTTTGACATTAAGCTTTAACTTGAAAGTGACATGACACTGACAATTCTTGCAATCTTTTTTTTAAAGAAATCTTTAGTTTTGGCGGGAATGCCAAAATAATATTATGTTATCAGTTATTTTTGTCTGCACTCTGCGTCATAATGTATTTTCCAATTTATGATATTGTTTTTTAACATTTGAAAAGAATGGCGTTTTATTAATTAAGCTTATTTTTATCACGTATTACTCTGAGCAAGTGATTTTACTAAAACAGGACTATCTTGTTTTCATAACTCCCAAAAACAAATAAAAAAGGATTTAAAAGCTTAAAATATTAAGGAGTACGGTATTTAAGATCGCCACTACTTCACTGACTTGGATTTGTGTGACTAAGGCTTATTTAAATGACTTGATATTGATGATCTGGTTGTAAAACACCGTGTAATTACATGTACCTACATCAAAGAGGATGTAAAATACTAGGTAGGTACCTGCGTATAATGTACATGGTACTTTACAACTTGGACTATCTAGCTCTTGGGTGCATTAAAGTTGTACAAGCTGGGTTTAACTAAAGGCAAAATATATATTATTAAATATTTTTTTATATAAATAGGTACTTATTCAGGTTTATTGCGTTGCGGCCTTGGATGGAGGGGTCAGCTGCAGATACAGACCTACATCTACATAACGTCTCGACGTACTTTTATTATTTGGAGTAGAATTTGAATCACGAATGGAACTGAGTAGGTAACTATCTAATAAAATTTTAAAATCGCCAAGCATTACTGTGTTTCAGTTTGAAGGGCAATGTATGTTCCCATATAAAATACTGGGCATGAAGAGTTTCGACATCTAATATCTCAGGGTGACGAGCGCAATGCAGCGCGGCGCAGAATTTTATTTACACATACACACACATCATCGGCCAGAAGACGTCCACTGCTGGACGAAGACCTCCCGCCTAATAGGGAGGGGCTGCCATAATCCCCACGCTTGGCAGGCGCTTTAGGGTTCGCAGAATGCTCACCTCCGTTACCGACGTTACGACGAGTAACGACGTTATAGGTCGGTACTGCCCGTCTTCAGGTGGTTCCGGTGGTCCTCCGCTGGTGAATTTTATTCGAAAGTTCACAATTCGGGCACTGTGGGTTATGAAACCTATTTACGTACCTACTTTATTTATTATTAAATAATTATAATGGTCTTGAGGCACAAAATAATAGTACTTACCTTCTTCTTTTATTTTATTTGGGACACACAATTATAGTAGACTATCTATCTACTAATTTAATTTTTTTTTATTTGAGGACCCTCCTTATTTTATTAGATAGAAGCTACAATTTAGCTCCTTCAATTTTAATCATAGCACTCAGTACCTAACGCATCGTTTTGAAATATTTGTGGCGTATAAAATGTTCCTCTGAACTTAGAGCCGCCAATAGATAAAATATTATATTTCTATACTTTAACTAAAATGTTTGCGCTCGCTTCTTTCTTGTTTGTTTTTGTTGCGTTTGTAAGCACAGAAAAGCGAAGGCCCTACTTTTACTTCTCTCTTTAGTGTTTGTAAGGCTCCAAACGGACGCTTGCGGCTTGTTTGGCAGCTGTTCTTCCAAAAGCCGGTTTTATTTTCCATTGTGCCGGTATAATTTTACTGCAGGAATCAACATTTCGCGACTGTTGACCAGTCTTAGACAAGGGATGGTAAAGCAGATCAAAGCTTATAGACGAAATTAAGACGAAAACTAAATTTTTTGCACAATAATTATCCGCCTCTAATACCCGTGATCAAATTAAGTAAGTACCTACATAGTAAATATAGGGTAAAAATATATAATATGATAAGTACATATACCTAATTTAATATAATTTAAAAAACGTTTTATTTAAAATTTATATAATAAATGGTATGGTATGGTATGGTTATGGTTTTTTTTAATTTATATAATTTATGTAAGTATATATAAATTATATTAATTATTTTACTTGACGCTTACAAATGATTTCTTAGGGCGTGAAGTATAAGTTTTTTTTAACTCAAACAAAGATAAAAAAAGATAAACAGATACCTGTACCTGCACAAAGGTAAGTACTTAAGGATTCAGTTATTCTTATAAATAAAAGACACATTAGTAAATGTATATGGTGTGCCCCAAACTGTGGCCCCGACATGGGGCCTGTTTCTTGATAAAGTTCGTGGATTCGATTCCCTTCAGGGACAAGCATTTTTGTGACGAACATACATAGATGTTTGTTATAAGTGTTGTATGTATTATATGTAAGTACTTACAAAAATATATATACCTACGTAACTATTCTATCAGCATTCTGGTTCACACAGAAAAGCGAAGGCCCTATTTACTTCTCTCTTCAGTGGGTTCAGATCAAACAAGCTTTGCTTATTTGGGTCAAGATGGCGCTGTGTATAATGTCCACCAATTATCTATTCCTTTTTTTAAATTGTTTAAATTTTCTCTCTGGAAGATAGCTTTATACTTGCGAGACAATAATTATGTGATCAAAGTTGCAAGACGAGACTTTCCCTAGCAGTAGGCATCATAATAAAGACAAAGGAACCTAATAAAAAAAAACACGAGATAATTTTGATTTGACCAGGTCGCGGGTTCAAGTTCCTGAACTTGCCAGTGAGCTTAAATACGGATTTTAATATCACTAGCTTTTCGGCGAAGGAAAACATCATGGGTGATCTCGATACGTCTAGAAAATAAATTTTGTCACGTAGATAAAATGGTATAATAGCCCTTCGAGGATAGGCCTAAGTCCACTAGTGGACTATTAAAAAATGAAAAAATAAATGTCATTAACCACTGGATACAGTCGTATAACCCGGTACACAATTGGATAGGTATGATCAAACACGAATACTACTAGCAAGCACTTATTAAGTGATAGGTTTATGCTTAGATATGTAGAAAAAGTTCTAGTATTAGTATAGTTATTTAAACTGTAGAGATAATACATAATTATAGTAGATAAATATTTAGATATTTACAATTCGCGAAGCACAAAACTCGCAAACATCGTCATAGGTAGGTATAGTGCGCTTAATGTAGGATATTCCTAAGTATGTAGAGAAGTACTTAAATCCTCACCTTCTTTGTACAGATTCTGCTCCTTGCAGTTGTTGTCTTCAGTGTTCTTGGTACAGAACTCTTGGGATAACGTACCATGCCTGAACGCTACAACCATGGCAAACACCCAAACACAGCATTTCAATGGGAAACACCGATGTCTCAACATGTTTCCAGCAAAGCCTCTATCAGTAGACTGCAGCCGATTACGTAGAATCTCAACAAATTGATTATGACAGGAAAGTGAGAGCTATCGAACGGTACCTACTTCTTTTGGTTACTTTCAGAAAAGCTAATACACCGTGAAATGAAAGTGTCATGCCCAGTAGAATAAGAAAACTAAGTAGCTACCGTTACCTCCGTTACACAAGCTACGGGAATAAGCAATAAAAAACTAAGATGGGCTTGTCTGTCAGTTGTTTTATTATAAGGAATTATGGGCGATCATCTTCTCTAATGCACTTCTAGCTTCTATGTACTGATAAACGATTATTAAGAACCTTAGATCTATTAATATATTTTCATAACTGTATCCTGTTTTACCCGAGATGTTCCAGTTTATAATCGTATTTTCCGGAGAAAATTAATCCTAAGCGTCTTTAAGGCAAGAGTGAATAAGTATGTAAGTACGTAACTTCTGGGTCTGCACGCTCCATCTTCGGCTGCAACGTCGTTTACCATCAGACGAGATGGCGTTCAATTTAAAAAAAATTGGTCTTTTATTACTTACCTACACACACAAAGAAGGATACAAATTTTCCTTTTCCCTTTCCTTTGTGCCGTCCAGTCGGCGCGTCGCGTCGCGTCGGTCCCTGTCATTAACGATGGGAAAACCTAGCTGGTCGGGATGCAACTGCAACCTGCAATATATACGAGTAGAAGGTACAAACAACACAACAATTAATTGCTGTTTTATTTAATTTCAAAAATAATTATGATGACTATGTAGATACGATAATTACTTACCTGAAAGTTTGAGATAATTATCGTAGGCTAGGGCATTAAACCCATATTAAGCTCTCGCCTCACGAAGTTAGTGCTGTCTCTAAGGACTCTAGCATCTAATAGAATAAATACTATGACTCAAACAAAAATACGTAGGCTAAATAATGACTAAAAAACTTACAGAGAAAAAATTGTTTAAGAGTAGAAGCTTTTAATAAGTACCGCCTACACCTTTTTAGTCTATGTAGCCACATCATCACACACCACTTACCACAGACTTTAAATATAGATATAGGGTTACCTGTAACTGCACTACCAAGCCTAAAGGAGGCCAATGCACACATCATTGTGATATAGGCCAACCACAGATCACATAGCCTGAGTCTTTGGGGCCAACCCATAAACATAGAAAATACGCAAAAATTGTTTCATATATTTCGTCGAGGGAGAGTTAAATTTCTATGTGGAACAGCCGAGTTCCTTTTACAAAGACTCCCTTTCGGCTTAGTAATACCGTTTCGCGTAATCCTTTTATTCTGCTGTAGATTGCTCTACAAAGCTACAAAGTAGAAGCCTAGATAAGTATGTTGTTTACGTATGTATATATAAATGTATATACCTATAATATATTTTCCCTGTACACGGTAGATACCAATGATGCTACTTATATATCCTGCCTAGTCTACAAATGTTTTTACTTGGACAATGCTGACAAAATTCACAAAAGATTCGGTCAAAAAATTGGTTCAGTGAAATCTACTGTCTATCGGTCATGCTTCAACTGCTTTGGCTGTATCATTGAATGTCGCAGTTACGATCTACGTGGAGTTTTTGAACAAAGAAAGTTTTTTTGGTTTATTTCTCCTTCTTATTATAACTACTTGAAAAAGTAACTGTATTAGACTCCTGAAATATAGCGGGAGCGATAAATCGTTTCGATTGCCACATAAAGTACCTACACCACATTTCATTACCAAAAGAACGTAGAGTTACTATGATAGAGTGGCTTCGGAACTGTTTTCACGTCTTTTTCCTTTATTAAAGGCAAACGGGTTAACTTTTCCAAAGCTACTCCACCTAACCATGTTTATTACTAAGCAGGATTAGGTAATTGGTCGTAAATAATCTAAGACTAGGGATATAACAGCGACAACCTAGCACCACAATGTCGTTGCAGGCTTGCAGCATATGATGCTACATAACATTATTATGTTAATCATGTCATGCTATTTAATTAAAGGCATACCTACCGTGGACCGCAGCGCCAGCCAGCACATATAAAGCTTCAGTAAAGTAGGAGAACAAAATCCAATTTGAGTAATAAGATTATTATGCTAGGCTTGAAGCTATGGTCAGTACGGCAAGCGCAGCGCACTAAAGAACAAGCGGTGTTTGGTGTTCTAGGGTAGATTATAAAAGACAGAAATATGCCTAAAGATGACCCTGAGACTACTGCTCTCAAGAAGGAACTTACGGATCTCATAGATACAGTGAAGGTGTGCAAAAAAACTCTTAAAATCAACATGCCCTACCTTGTAGTTCCGTTCATTCTATACTAGCGATCAGCCCTGGCTTCATAAGGGTACATGTATGTATTTAAACCTTTCGGAAGAAACTCTATATATAGATAGTGGAAGCCGTAACAAAATTCCTTCCGTAGTTTAAAATAAATAAGAGCACATAATCGCGAAATACTACATCATTTTAGTGAATACGCAATATTCTGACGTACAGTAGTGTAAGAAGCAGTGTTGATTTTTTTCAGGCTGAACAAGAAAAAGTGGCCGACACCAAGCTTGGCGACAAATGCGGGGATCTCGCTGACGTGCCGAAGATTCGGCTCACCACTAAGAAATCTCTGAAAGGGCACATCAATAAAGTGAACTCGGTTCACTACAGCGGTGACAATAGGTAAGCGCGAATTGCTAGCGATTTGATAGAGATCTTAAGCCGCTGACCCACTGCGGCGCACGCTGTGCACGGCCACGCGGCGCGTTTGGCTGCGTAAGTTCATTTGTTTGACAACGTGGGCCTGCGTTTCCACTGCAGCACAAACTATGCATGAATATACTATAAATAAATAGAATAATACAAATAAATAGCCCTCATGCGCGTTCTACGCGTCCCATTTTCCGCAGTTAAGCTACGCACGGTGCCGTGTACCGCGTGCATAGCTTTGACAACGTTGAGTTGCGTGGTTGCCATATTCGAGCAAGCCACGCGAGTAGCAATCACGTAAATAATCTCGTATATTTGTGCGTAGCGTGTTCGTGGGTTGCAGTGGATGTTATCACATACATTTTCTTGCAAGGCGAAGCTAGATACACGTGAGTAGCCTCTCCGTGCGCAGCAGTGGGCCAGCGGCTATACAAGTATCTACACATAGCTACACATCTAGGGATACCATAGCGAATTTGTTTTTATCAGGCAGTTATGTCCCGCGGTATTATAGCTGTATCCACTGAAGAGAGAAAGGAAGTAGGACCTAGGAAATACGGCTTTCGTTTTCTTTATCTGTACCCGCTATCCCACAACAAACCGTAAATTTTACAGGAATTAAACCAACCAGTGTTACAGACCTCCATATTTTATTGTAGGGCCCTGTGGGACACACTACCGGGTAAGGAACCCTAAAAAGAAAAGCGCATCAAGTTCTAACATACGTGCATTATTTAAGTAATAATTATGTAACCTCTTCACTCTGTGATAGAAATGGAATTAATAATTAAAACTTTACCAAGTGATGTCACAGGGCAGATAATGTAGTAACAAATTTAACACACACACGCATATACATAACGCATTATACAATGTGTAACAAAAAAGCTCAACGATTCTGTTATGTACTCATGTACTCATCATTATTAACAACATTTACGATGGGGTCAACCATGACAACGCGAAATAAAAATCAGCTGTTCCATACAAAAAAGTTCAATGACCTTGAACAAAATATATTGAACACCAGTTTTTTTTCGCCATTTCAAAGTCAGCCCAGTTTCAATGTAAGTGTTTGTATTGTTGAACCTTTTTGTATTTTATGCGTAACGGTTGCTGTAAAATAACAATTCTTTTAATGTAGGGCCAACAAGATGTTGCGTAAAAACTTAGCTGTTCCATACTCGTAGAAAAATATCATTCACCTTCTACAAAATATATAAAATAAACAAATATTCGGTGGTCATTATTTACACACCGCCATCTAGCCATAATATAAACTAAGCAAAGCTTGTAATATAGAAACTAGATAGCTGATAGAATACTTAGTTTTTTTTTTGTAAATACTTACATAAAATACATACTACACCCGGACACAGAACTAACATCTATGTTTGTCACATAAACGTTGGCCCTGGGTGGGGATAGGCATCGAACCCATGCGCCAACAGCTCTGAAGGCAGATATGCTACTAACTGAGGTTTATGGCAGTCATGGAACAGCTGGTTTGTTTTCGCGAAATCAGATTTTTGGTCCCGTACCAAAACTTGTTTACAAAAATAAGTAAAATTATATCCTATCGGCTTATTAATACCGTTAAGTGTACCTATAGTTAAGTGTACCCTTTACCTATAGGATAGATATGGATGGTTCTGTCGATGACAGGCGCTGCGCAGAGAAACTGACATTCACTTACCATATAACAAAGAAATTTATACCCATATAATAATTCTGCTATTTAAATGCAGCTAACAATAATAACATCTTAACAGCGGCCGCAGAACTGCGAGGCAGAGGGGGCTAAATTCCCTCCCTAAAATGAAATGAGAATTAATAAACAACAAAAAAAAACCCTCCAAAAATCTCCCTCCAATTTTACTACCTGCTAAAGAAGGTATCTCTGTGCTATCCTGCTGGTCATCTCAGCCAGTAATGGCCCACTGCTGACTTTCTTGTATCCAGCTGATTCCGGTCCTGTGATCTTATCTAGGTTTGACCCGCGACTTTTACTATATCTTCAGGGTTCCGCGGAAAGAAATTGGATTGGAAATTAGACATCAAACATTGGAATAGATAAATTGGGCACATTACCAGAGATTAGAGATCAGAGGGTGTTTGTTGCCTATATATACTCTTTTAAACTGTCACTTGTAAGGATTACGTAGGTAAATTTTATGTATTAAGTTACGTATAAGAGAGGTAATCTGGTGAGCGATTCTTCATACAAACGTAGGTATTCCCGTATTTTCTTCCTGGATAATGCCTCTAGAACCATTTTTTTATACATTCTGGGTCTACTGTAGACATGTCACTGTCGTTTTATTTTTTCCAGCAACTAATTGCTAAAGAAAATATAACCCTCCAAAGATTACTATGAAAATATTAAAAGGGTTTTTGTTGTTTTAGCAATTAAGTGCTGTAATAAATGAAATGACAGAGACATGTCTAGTATTGTCTACAGTAGACCTAGAGCTTAGATGATTGTTCTAGTGGCATTATCCAGGAAAAAATAGAGGAATATATATGTTTGTATGGAAAATCGCTCACCGGATTTTAGATTTTATGCATTTACACAAAATTATATTAGCTCTCCCGTGGGGAAATTGGATTGAAAAGAGTTTAATAGGCTAGATGACTGGTTTTATTATTGTCCTATTAAAATGTGGCCCATAAATATATGAAATGAAAATGAAAATGTGATCAAAAATAAGCAATTGATAAGCATTTTAATATCATGCTAGACAGAGAGGCGAAACAGCAAATCGTGACGTCACTTCTCTGTACGCCATATAAATTATATTCTGACGAGTAAGGCGTGACGTCATTTTTTGTTTTCTGGGATTGGAACAGAGTTGTCTCTAACAAAAACTTTAAACGCTCATATATCGGAACATTATTAACCGATTTAAATGATTTTTTCAATAAACATACTATATTTACTTAAATTCTTCATCAAAGCAATGGTTTCAACGATACAAACATCAGTCATCTACCATCTACTGGCTTGAAAATCTAAATCTAAGGGTAAATATAGAAAAAACTAAACTGATACTTTTCAAAAATTACAAACAGAAATATCCAGAGCTTAGCATATCAAATAAGGGTGAAACAGTAAATCTAGTCAATGAAACAAATTTTCTCGGGGTAATCATGGATACGAATTTAAGCTGGAAACAGCATATACACAAAATAAACACCAAAGTTTCTCAATACTGCTATGCTTTATCAGTTATTAAAAGTGCTACCTCAAAAAAAATTGCAACAAATACATATTATGGCAATGTTTATCCTCATTTAAGCTACGGGATAATATTCTGGGGAAACTCAGTAGACGTAGAATCGACATTCCTCTTGCAGAAGAAGTGTCTTCGTATAATTTTCAACCTAGGAAGCAGAGATACGTTACGAAATACTTTCAAGGAAAATAACCTCCTCACTCTAACAGGAATATATATATTAGAACTGTGTCTATTTGTCAAAAACAACCAAAGTTATTTCTTTGATGTAGAGTCAAGTCGTGCTAATATTTTACGCCCTAAACACAAGTACAATATAAGTATACGACAAGTAAATAATGCCATGTTCTACAATAGTTCATTTTATGCAGCCATTAAAATATATAATCATCTACCTATTGAATTAAAGTCATTAAATGTCATATCACAGTTTAAAGTTAAATTAAAGAGCTGGTTAATTTCAAAAGTGTTTTACAAATTAAAAGAATATTTTAATGATACTTTTAAATAAATACTTTGTTGTTCTATTAAATGTTTATACTAGTGATATAAGGTGTAAATATAAAAAAAATTGTTTTATGTTATATAGATAAAACGTAATTTTAGTCTTTGTTTTAAAATAGTTATGTTCCTACGTAGATTTAAAAAAATGTATTTATCTTTATGATACAAATGCACCAAACTTGCAGCTGTAGGTACATTAAACCTATGTACCTACTAAAAATATTGCACGCCCGCAATGGGTAAACTGTTGTTAAGTACTAATTTTAATTTATAAGATCTTTTGTACACAGTTTTGGCAATAAAAATATTCTATTCTATTCTATTCTATTATACCCTATTGTAGGTACTCATCAACATGAACAACTTTTAGTAAAAACACCAGTCTGCATGGAATGGCGAAAAAAAACTACCATTGCATAAAAAAATTACCTACATTTGCACTCAACTTCGAGGAATCAGCTCACTAAACTTACTAATAAATAATACGTTTTAGAAGAAAAAATCGACTTCAATTTCGTCTACCTTGATGACATCTTCATATTTTCCAGGTATTTTGATTTGTTCCAGTAACTTTGATTTTAAAACCAAACTACTGAACCAATTTCGATAAAATTTATATGGGACCACCTCTGAAGTATCACCTACCAAAAAAAAAAAAACATCAAAATCAATTCACAATTGGTGGAGTAATCGCTAACATACATAAAAAACGGCTTTACTATAAAACCCCGTTTAAACTTAATCACTGCTTAAACTTCTCTATCTTGTCAGTCTACTTATGAACATGGTGCATGCAACTGCGCCGAAATATCGGGAGCTCATTTCACAACATAATCACGGTAAATATCCCGTTAATAATAATAGAACTTTAGTAAATGACCGTGATAGTTTAAAATAGTGTTTCTCTATCTTGTTCTCGAACGTGACATTTCACGTCAGCAAGAAGTTGGCAGAGCATCTTAAACAGTGACTAAGGTTTGAGCAGCGTTTTATAATAAGGCCGATACAGTCGAATTGAGAACCTCCTTTTTTGAAGTCGGTTGTAAATAGCTTTTACTAAAGGACAATTCTGAAACGACGAAAAAAAATGCTGGTCCATACATTTTGTTAGTGTTTTATGTGCGTCTTCACATCAACATCCAGTAGACATCCACTGCAGGCAGGACGATGGTCTGTCTAGATGTATGTGCCTGCCAACAGAGAAAATGTTCATGTATTTTCTAACAACAGGCATTGCGTGACCGGTTCCCTGGATGGCAAGCTGATCATTTGGGACACGTACAGCGGCAACAAGGTGCAGGTGATTCCGCTGCGCTCCGCCTGGGTCATGAGCGTCGCCTTCGCACCCTCCGGCAACTTTGTTGGTAACTACGTACCTAGTACTATTATTTACTCTGTGGTACTACACTGCGGCAGGCCTGTGTCACTCCGCGTGTAGGTATTAAAAACATACCTACGGGCGGCGGCCATTGCGCAAGGGCCAATCTAGTAGGCTCGGCTCGGCGGCTCTTTCAATACGTATAACCATGTATAACTTATTATGAACCGTAGTATAGTGAATTAAGGCCCATATTCCTTCAAAAAGAAATTGGTAGGTATGTAAATGAACACGTGCTCGACTGGACCGCGAGCTAAATTAAATCATATTGTTTATCAGATTGAGTCATATTTCTTTGAAAACCATTGCGAAGTAAAGCTTCTGTTACTAGTTATTATTCTGTGACTGCGGCAAGTACCTAGGCCACAGAATAAATAATAGTACTACGCTACGCTGCGCTAGCCTAGGCTACGTTATCCCTTAAGTACATTTGTAGTTATAATCTATATATATTTGTACTTTCACTATGAATATTTAGTAATCAATAAATAATAATCATAGTGGATATTTCACACAGCGCCATCTAGCCCCAAACTAAGCAAAGCTTCTAATATGGAAACCGTACTGTGAACCGCTTATATCAGGACCGAATAGGTTCAGCGGCCGACACTGCGCGACCGCTAACACAATAAGGTAACACAATAAAATTCACAGTCGCGCAGCGTCGGCAGCTGAGCGTATTCGGTCCCGGAATAAGCGCTCATGGTACGGCCCCAGATAGCTGATAGAATACTTAGATACTATTTTTATTTGTAAATACATCCTTATACTACATCCAGACACAGGACAAACATCTATGTTCGTCACATAAATGTTTGCCCTGGGTGGGGATCGGACCCAAGCCCTACTACAGCTGTCCTTTGTATGTATATTTCTTTGGTGTGAGCAATAAAGAATTAATCTATCTATCTATCTACAGCTCTGAAGGCAGACATGCTACCAACTGAGCTTAAGCCAGTCACTGAGCTATAGTGCATCTAACTATTAACAAAACACTACAAAATCAAGCTACTTAACGTATTACACAAAATAATAGGATGATATCCAGACCGATAAAGTCTAGACACAATGCAAATTGTATATTCGTTGGTACATATAACAAAATGTATATGCGGCCCATCTTGTTATATCTGGCCACAATTATGGTGAATAGTGCGCTTGACAGTCAGTAAATAGCAAAGTTAAGGGGGCGACCAATGCCAGAAGTAAGAAAAAGGTGTATTTTTAAACACATAGTTTAATGATTAAGAACGTACATATACAGATTTAAAAAACACTACAGGTAGGGGAAAAACCTAAAGAAGCCGAGTAACAGGGTTTATTAAAAAAAAATAAAAAATTACTAACTTAAAAAATTAACAGTTTTAATTCAAATTCTCTAAATTATCAGCGACAACACCACATTCTTTTTTACGAATTACATAGCCTGACTAATATTTTGGCAGAGTAACCGTTTACTTTTTTTATTTCATGCCTATATTTTGAATAATTAAATAAAATCCCACCTAAATTGCTCAAAGCCATCATCATCATCAATTGTGTCGTGCGATTTTCGACTCTAAACTGATGCAAGACGCGCGGGTGAAATCTGTTATTTTTCTGGCATTAGGCGCACTCTTAATGTAATACTTTAGTAGTAAATAGCCTACCTTCGACATGCACTTCGTTTAGTATTTATCTTTAGAAAGTGCCTTCTAGATAAAACATAGCAAATCATAGCTTGATAATTTTAAATTGACACTGCATCTTGTACTTGTACGTGTATTTGTACACGTACAAGTACAAGCTTATATTATTATACCTAATAATAAAATTAGGATCGTCTTCTCATTTTCCTTGTTGCTATTATACAGGGTTAGTTCTAATCAGTTAGCATCCTTTTAAGGGCATATTCTGTACACCAAAACAAACAACTTTTACTATGGGGCCAACATTGAAATCGCGAAAAAAAATCAGTTGTTCCATACATTTTTCCCAAGGTCGATGAACTTTTTGTATGGAACAGCTGATTTTTTTTTCGCGATTTCGGTGTTGGCCGCATATTAAAAGTTTTTTGTTTTGATGTACAGGGTATGCCCTTAAAAGGATACTAACTGATTAGAACTAACCCTATTAATATACTTGTTTATATTTCCCCAGCATGCGGCGGTATGGACAACATGTGCACCATCTACGACGTGAACAACCGCGACGCGACCGGCGCTGCTAAGATGGTGCGCGAGCTGGCTGGTTATGAAGGCTTCCTCAGCAGCTGCCGGTTCCTAGACGACACACACATCCTCACTGGGTCCGGAGACATGAAGATGTGAGGAATCCTCTTTATCAGAAATGCTAATGTTTATCAGACGCAGCGTAGGAAGGCCTCCTACTAGGTGGACCGATGACATTGTCAAAGTCACGGTCAACCGGTGCGGTGGATGTAAATGGCAGGTTGTCGTACAGTGTGGCGGTCTAATGAAAGACCAGAAATGCTTGTAAGTACGAATTATACTTGTGCCACGTTGCATATATGTAATACATACATACCTACATAGGTGTTAATCACAAGCATTTCTATGACGGGATATAAATAATTAAATTGTTTTTCAATTAGGTATATAATAGACTATACAAGCTATCGTTTTGTAGGGTGAGTAGATAAACTTACTCATCGTTATTAACAATTATTAGCATGGGGCAAACCACGAATCCGAAAAAAAAATCGGACCGGTGGCTGCGCTGTGTTTGAAAGGTGATCTCAAATTAAGCTTTCTGTAAATAGCATAGAACTCAAAATTGGGATAACCTTTGGGAGACCAAGCGACGCGCGGTCGAATCCGTGCGTGCATATGACGCTTACCTATGACTTGATGGGACCTTAGACAAGAGCTACACAAAGCTTATTATTGAAAGTTCAAAATACAGGCACCCGATACAGGTAGATGATAGTTTTCTGTTGCAGTTGTGTCTGGGACCTGGAGACTGGCAAGCGAGAAATGGAGTTCGACGCTCACGCCGGAGATGTGGTCACCATTTCTCTTGCCCCCGGTAATGTTACACAAGATTACTCTAAGGCCAGCCAACTTACTTTAACTTTTTGGATTCATAACATGTTTGCATTTGCCCACGTCCTGCCTGATGTGCGGTCTAGGATAGAGCACGCTTACCTAGAAGGGACCTATTTACTCTGGAGAAACACTGGCAGAGAGGTTATTAATCATGTTCAAGCGATTAGCATGCTCACTCAGTTATTTGTATAAAGAAAATTAGCAATTTCAACTTGATACCTCCACGCGTTCCAGAGAAAAAAAGTCTTGACAAACAGTCAGACGAACAATAAAGAGATCCTATAATGGTTCCTTTTTCTTTTTGAGGTAAGTAACCCTAAAAACATGTGTGTTAATAGGTCTGGATACAATCCTTTTGTTTTTGTTTAGATATATTTTGTTGTATTCAATAAAAGCACATTCCTGAAAAGAAAATAACATGTCTAGTTGTGTTCGTTCCAGACATGAAGTCGTACGTGACTGGCTCGGTGGACAGGACCTGCAAGCTGTGGGACGTGCGCGACGAGAAGGCGAAGCAGACCTTCTTCGGACACGACGCTGATGTGAACAGCGTTTGTGTGAGTTAGCCTTAGACATGATCATCATCCGGGGCTGGGTATGTCCTAAAGTTGCATCCAGAACCATCGGAGGACGGGCAGCAGCGTCCTCTTGGTTAACGGTGGTGAGCATTCTGCGATATATCCCCAAGCGGCCCCTACTAAGGGGAGGTTTTTGTCTAGTAGTGAACTTCTTATGGCTGGCGATGTTGATGATCATCATCACCAGCCCGAAAACGTTCACTGCTGAACAAAGGCCTCCCCCTTAGACCGCCACACTGGCAACTTGCCATTTGCATCCACCGGTTGAGTGCGACTTTCACAATGTCGTTAGTGCACCTAGGTAGCTACCAGCATGTCGTGGTCTCCACTAAATAACGTTTCTTCCCAATCGGTTATCAGCTCTTTGAGCAATGTGGCTTGCACATTGCCACTTCAACTTGCAAACCCGATCGAGAGATGTGGCCTGTGCATTGCTTTTTAAACCCTGAAAACTGTCGGTGACTTTGGTTTTTTGGCGAATATCCTCAATTTTATTGCGCAAAGAAACTCGTGCATAGCTCTCTCCATTGCCAGTTGTGTGACTCTGAATTTTTTCAAAAGGCCAGCAGTTAAAGACCACGTGTCAGTTCCATATGTCCTCACTGTTACCATACACTGAATTGGTTGAAGACCCTTGTCTTCAGGGTCTGCGGGATTTTGGACGAGAAGATATTATGCAACTTTCCGACAGCTGGTCATCCGAGTTGGATTCTTTGGACGACCTCTTTGACGAATTGGACCTATCTTAAAAATCTAACCAAGGTAGTTTTTTTTTTTTTTTTTATTCTTTAATATTATTGAGGGTTTGGTCAGACATGACCAACCAAGGTAGTTATAGTGGTCAAAAACTTTGAGAGTATCGTTCGCTACGACTTCCGGCACGGCTACAACATAGACATATTAGACATGATTATGTCTTAAAAATTATATTGTTATTTGTTGATTGTGGTTGTATGATTATATTTACGGGATACATTGTTGCGTTGGTAAGTTTGTAATGAACAACCGCGATTAGTTAAAACAGTGTTCTTCTTGTCTGATTAATACCATCATCATCACCCATTAACAGCCAGAAGACGTCCACTACTGGACGAAGGACTCTTCCTTAATAGGGAGGGGTTGCCATAATCCCTACGCTTGACAGGCGGCTTGGGAATCGCAGAGTGTTACAAACGTTAACTAAGAGGACTCTGCTGCCCATCCTCCGGTGGTTCTGGATGCAGTTTTATTCTTACATACCCACCCAGGTTCAATGAACGCCATTAAGCCCGATATCTTCGGCTTTCTGCGTCCAACCACTGCCAACTGACCTACGTAAATCGTCACTATCGTCAATCCTAGCTGTCTTACTATAGGTACGTCGTCTCAGGTCTTCCTACGCTACGTTTACTGATTCGTGGTCTCCACTCTAGAACATGTTTACGCCAGCGGTTATCGGTTCGGCGACAGATATAAGCAGTCCAGTGCCACTTTAGTTTAGCGTACGCTGAGCTAATAATGTACCAAGCAACAGGCAGATACTTATCTAGTACTATCTGGATAAATTATTGACTATTTATATACGTATATATACAAAGGTAGGTGTGTATCTAGGTATATTATTCTGTGCGTTATCCTCATTTAGATAATGGGAGCGTAATGCGTAGTTACTGCCTATCTATACTCAGAATATATTATGATAATCAAAGTGTCAATATAACCCGATATTGTAAATGGCTTCAGTCATTAAATTCAGTCATTACCAGACACATTACTGGGTTTGAAGAGATTTAACATCCTAATATCTCAGGGTGATGAGCGCAGTGTAGTGCGGCGTAGGGTTGTGTTCGCAAGTTCACAATTCTGGCACTGCTACTGTTAGTGGCAGGCATGACGCTTACCACCAGGTCACTTGACCGTATACTTGATTATACGGTCACTAGACCGTATAAAAAAAACCGCGGGGACACGAAAATAATACTTAAATCAGTTCTTTGACCAAAATAACCTATGTTTAGGATGTGTAACCTATGTTGTCATAGTAAACTATGTCTGCCACACATACTGATGTCATACTGCCATATTGTTGTGTGTATAAATATACAATAACAATTAATAGGTTGCACACATCGGGGTGGAGCACATATAATTATGTTGCTTATTTATTATTACATTACTAGCTGCGCCCCGTGCGATATCCAGGAAGAAAATGGGGGAATACATTTGTAAGGAGAATAATACTATTACATAAAATATCTTCAATACTGTGTTAGTCGAGCACGTCTTTTATGTTCATCTTTAATGTTTCGGTGTCTTCGATGTCACTATATGTGAAAACCTATAATTAGCTTTCTGTTTTTAAATACCTAGTCTATTTAAAAGTTACAATAGCTGCTGGTTTTCCAATATAATAAATGTGTTAAATGTGTAATGTGTGTGTGTGTGTGTTAGTTCCACAACGGCGGTCAAGCGTTCGCGACCGCGTCCGAAGACAAGACGGCGCGCATGTTCGACATCCGCAGCGACCAGCAGCTCGGCCACTACACCCCGCCCGGCGCCAGTGGCTTCACCAGCTGCGGTCAGTATCCCCTCCCCCAGGTCATACTTTCTACAGGGATGCAAGGAATGATAAGGAAGTAAACATGGACCGATATCGATAAATGAAAAATATCGATACTATAAAGAAAATATCGATAACTGTAGCGATACTTCAAAAAGATATCGATAAGTGCTTATATCACTTATTTCTAATATCGGTATAAAGATATCGATAGTTTTATCGATACTCTATACCGTGGCGTGGCGGGGACATGGCCACATTACTCGGCTCTGCGGTGCGCAGTGGCAACAGCACCCGCAGCGCGGGGATTCTCTTTATTCGAGCGTGGCTTCCCTCTTAAGCCTCGACGTTTTGTTTGTCCGTCTAAATAATAAAATATTTTTAAAAATATGAAAAATAGGGCACAAAAGACAAAACCAAGTTTAAAGTAAGTAAGTAAGTTCGTATAGGCTGAGTGGCCAGCCCTAATGTCAGAGTTAATGTGCCGCCCGAAGGCCTCTGACATGGCCGACGATTGTTGTTATAGAAACTAGAACAAACAACCGGGACCAACAATTTAACGTGTCATCCGATCCACGGTAGTTGATAAACATGTTTATAAACATTTTGATTTGAAATTAATAAAAACAAATTTAAATCAATATATTAAAATAAAATATCAGTACCATTAATGTATTGAAATAAAGTATGAGTATCAATGCCGATAAACAGATACCCAATAATCAGTATTTATATCGATATTACGACATCGATACCATAGAATTATCGATATTACAGTCCCTGGAAGTAAGTCGAAAAGAGATCTTTGTACTCGTGATGATAAACAAATTTTCCTTCGGGGTTTAAACAATAATAATATAAAAAATAAATAAATATATATAATTCGTGAATCGAAGGCAACTTGTTAAAGTAAGGCCCTTGATGATTGAGTACTGCTCAATTTGTTTCCTTCCTTCTAACCTTGGAGGTATGCAGCATGTCCAATAGGCTAGATGACTGGGTTTTTTTTATTGTCCTATTCAAATGTGGCCCATAAATATAGCTGATTAATGAAAAGAAAATTAAAATCTGATCAAAAATAATAATAATAGCATTTTAATATCATGCTAGACAGAGAGGCGAAACAGCAAATCGTGACGTCACTTGTCAGGACGCCATATAAATTCTATTCTGACAAGTAAGGCGTGACGTCGTTTTTTGTTTTGAGGGAAAGGGACAGAGTTGTCTCTAACAAAAACTTTAAACACTCATATATCAGAACATTATTAACCGATTTAAATAATTTAAATATTTTTTTTCAATTAGGTACCATACTATATTTACTTAAATTCTTCATCAAAGCTATTGGTTTCAACGATTTAAACATCAGTCATCTAGCCTATTGTACATGCCAAGGCCGTGAGAACCTCGTCAAGCTAATGTATTAAGACGACAGGTATGGGCGTTGAGGGCTTTGCCTTCGATTCTGCCTGTGACTATTAATTTTCCATAATTTCATAATTAGGTGTGTAGTCGCCTTCTTTTCTGCCAATAGAAGTTGCATAATAGCATTATCAGCCTTTAAAATAATCCACGGCTTGATACAGGCATACCCTTGAAGAGCGATTGGGCCATATCCACCACGCTGGCCCTGTTGCGGAATGGTGGACTCACATACGTTATTGAATTTCTTCTTCGTACCTATGCAGATTTCCTTACGATGTTTTCCTTCACCGAAAACCTATAGTCACCGCGTTACCAACTGAGTCATGCGGCCATAAATCATTCCTATGTCTATCTCGCTCGCACTTGTGGGTTTTGCTTGTGGTTGCACTTGTGGGGCGTGCGGCCATGATTTATGGCCACACGACTCAGTTGGTAACGCGGTGACGTACATAAACTCCAAAGAGCTCAATTATTGTAAGGGCTTGGGTTTGAACGCGACTTCAAGATTACAAGTGGAGCGGTCTTCCGTTTAGGCTACCACGGCCTTAGATTGTCAATAGAGGTAGAAGCGTAAACAAATTAAATAAAAGCTATTTAGCTATCATACCATACTTGTGCTATACGTACACTTATAATCATGATGTTATCCTCTGACAAAAATCTAATAATATCAACTAAGTACTATAGGTACCTATAGGTCCTGCAGTCGAAGGTAATACCAGTGCTGTCTCTTACTCGTCTGAGAATGCTATAATACCTAACTAAGTACCTACGTAAGAATGAGAAACTTTTGCCTTGTCTTAGAAAAATAAATATGCCTATATCACCATCAGCTGCTGTCCACTGCTGGATGAAGGCCTCCCCCTTAAAATGAATGGGGTGGCCTTCCTATTTTTTTTCTGTGTTGTTGCTCACAGAAAAGAGAAAGTACTACTACCTACTCCTTTCTCTCTTTAGTGAGGAAACTCTCAAAAATTTCTTTTATGTATTGTAATTTTTCAAACAGGTTCTAAAAATACTTTATTTTTATGCCTTTGCGAGCTAATTTCTTTGAATTCATACTACAGATATTCATTGTTTTGAAGTTCTTCTTCTAGGTTCGATTTTTTTTAACTGTTACGCCATACTATGTTTAGATATCAACAACTTTACAGATGACATTGACTACGGCGCGGCCGACCGATCCCAATCAAGTGAATGACCTTTCCGCATTTGCATAAAGTTAAAAGTCGAAAATGATTTTAAATCAAGGTCTTAAAAACAAACGCATAAAAAATATTCAAGTTTTATAGTTTGATAATAGTCAAGAATATTTAATTTAATATAATATATGCCTACCGAAAAAAAATATATATCTGCTGTCTTGACCACTACTTGGGGGTTACGATATGTAAATGAAAAACCACTAATTTTAGTTCATCTCGCGTTTGCTTTACAACTTCCATAAAAGTTTCTCAAAATCCCGCCCACACTGCAAATGCGCTGTTCATAATATTTTCGATTTATTTATTATTATCAAATGCTCTCTGTGTACAGCATACACCAAAGCGCACAGCGAGCCATAACATAGACCGTTGATCAGCCGGTAGTATTGTATCATTATAGCGCATTTCCTTCTAAGTTCCAAAGTATTTATAGCAACCATACCGGTGACGAACAGAGACGGATACAAAAAGGGATAATATCCATAGAGCTTTTTGTACAGATACCTAGCAAATTTCCTCTGTACTCTTTCTATCATAAGTGTATAATTTTTACGTGCGGATCCCATACTATCGAGTTGTACTACAGCTTGCTGCGTACCAAAGCATAATAAAGCAAAATTATTGTATGCCTATCCTGGAACCTACTCGTCTGACGCATAACAAATCCTAAAGACTTGAAAGCTCCACTACAAATATTCCCAATATGTTTATTGATATAAAATAAATATTGATGTTTATTTGGCCACTCGCACCTAACCAGACAACTTTCCACAGTCAGAGTTGACTAATACGCAATAATGTATTCGTGGTATTAGCTAGCCAAGCAGACATGGACCTATGGATCTGGGTATGTCCTAAAACTGCATACTCGTACAAAACCACCGGAGGACGGGCAGCAGCGTCCTCTCGGTTAACGGTGGTAAGCATTCTATAATCCCCACCCAAGCCGCCTGCCAAGCGTGGGGATTATGGCAATCCCTTATAATAATGACTCCTAATAATGGGGAGGCTTTCATCCAGCAGTGGACGTCTTCCGGCTGATAATGGTATGTATGTATGTACCTACCTCAGCAGAAGGTGTTCTATAGACCGAAAAACAAGGTAAGTGATCTAGAAAAAAGTCTACTAGACATGAACCTATCTGATCTATTCGGTAAGATGTCACCAAGCTCATCTCGTAAGGACTCCGATAATGTAAATGTGTACATAGCACACGCTTTACAATGTTTGTCCTAGTTTGTCTGCTATGACGTTGAGAGTTCTTTCAGCCCTCAGCACAGAGTAAAATAGATGGCCCTCAGCCTCGACCTGATTGCCAAAGCAAAATATTGAGTGCATTAAAAGAATCAATTTTTACAGCTCTATCTTTGAGTGGGAGATACCTCCTCGCCGGATCTGATGACAACAGCGTCCATTCCTGGGACACTCTCAAAGTTAGACATACAGGTATGTAACAAAATAAGTTTTTTTTAACTTGATACTACATCTACATCTACATATAAATTCTACTGCTGCTTGCTTATATTTTTTTCTTTTTCATTGGCTGCGTTAAGTATAATGCCTAATTATGAAATCCCAATTCACGCTATCCCTAAAGAGCGCTTTCCCTTATAACTCTAGCCCTAAACCACATGAACTCTAATCACTGCATTTCTAAAACACGCCATCCTTATATCAGTAACTCGAAACACTTTCGATTTTTTATTTATTATTTTTTTAGTTAATAAAGAGACCAGAGAGAGAAAGAGATGTAAATTTCTCAATAGTAAAAAAACTTAGTTTTTTTCATGAAGAATCTAGTTAGTTTTGTTTAGTATTTTGATGATCGTACAAAATTAAGGGTCTAGAGCTCAGCCCTCTAAAACTAACTGTGCAAAATGTCATGCTTCTAAACCTAGCTTCTAAACGCAGCTTAGGCTGTACTATAATTAGTTTTGTCAGACAGTGTTGATAGGTTGGTAGGTATTGCCATCGGTCCGAAAGAAGACCGGAATCTTTATCCATTTCACAGGCGCCATAAAATTTAAATTCTAGGTGCGACTATCAAAACAACATTAGACGTGGCCGGAATAGCTCCGCGCATTAATTAGCTGTCTCGATCCTTTGTTGAAGGACAACATCGACATTAAGTCACTGATCCCTGAGTGACTGTTTAAATATTAATAATTATAAAAAGCCGTATTTACATTTCTGTTTAGTCTAGTCTAAGCATTTAGATTGGGACTGTGGATCAGCGGTGCCTACATAATATGCCTTTGGGCCAGGAGGTCATGAAGCTTAGGGCAAAGAGTATTCAGATGCACTCCTGATTATAACATCTGCCTACGCCTAAAGCCGGCTTCCTTTTTTATGAATGACAATTGCTTTCGGCCTTAGATTGCCTTAAAACGTGACTGGAATTCATGTAAATGCGGCGTTAGACCGTCGGTTTACAGGCAACTAACCCCAATATTTGGTATGCTCTATATAGATTTTCTAAGTATCTATCTATCTAACTAGTTCACTAGCTAACAACCTGTTCGGATCAATTTCTATAAAGCTTATCAAAACCATTTTTTTTTATTCTATTGAAAATGTTAAGAACTCTCCGTAAACTGTATTCGGAACAGCTGCAAATACGCTGATTTTAAAACTCATAAATCAAAAGTAGTTAGTTTCACTGTACCGAAACCAATCTTAAGAGGTTGTTAGTTACCAATGGTCATGTGTGTCCCTCGTGCTACATAAAATGGCAACTAAAAAAGAAACAAAATACAAAAGCTAGGCTACATTATTTAAACGGCTATGCCCCCGAGCAGGCGAGCTCTGCGTACACGGAGACCCTAAAGCCTAATGATTGTTTCCAGGCACTCTGAATGCGCACGAGAATCGAGTGACATCAATCTCCGTCTCCCCCAACGGCGTTGCAATGACTAGCTGCTCCTGGGACCAGAGCGTCAAGGTCTGGGGCTAAGATGCTCCTTTATAACACAGCTTTTCACAGTGCGGCCAACTTACCTGTAGGGGTGACGGGAACCTAAAAATGTTTGAAAGTGGCTGTTCATTTTGTAACCAGCGGCTTTGAAAAATACCTGTCTGACAGGAATTAATCAAAGGATAGCGGCTCCATTCGACTCTAGAGTCCGCACCATCAGAGAAGTTCCGTTGGCGATGCGCTGCATTTTGCAAGATATCGAGATTAACAGCCTTACCTAAAATAATCTCGATTGTCTTTAGTCACTGCTTAAACTTCTCTGTCTTGTTCTTGAGAAGTCCCGTTGGCGATGCGCTGCATTTTGCAAGATATCGAGATTAACAGCCTTACCTAAAATAATCTCGATTGTCTTTAGTCACTGCTTAAACTTCTCTGTCTTGTTCTTTCATGTTACATACACTTCACGTCAGAAAGAAGATGGCAGAGCATCTTAAGCAGTGACTAACGGTTGAGAAGTTTTTTTAAGTAAGGCCGAATAATGTTGAGGATTCGAATTTATTAATTTTAACTTTTTGATTTATCAACTTATACCATGTAAAATTATCAAATTATACTATAGATACTATGTTGAATTATTTATCCACTTTGTTTATGTGCACCATATTTACTCTCTAGACTAATCAAAAAGCAGGTTATGGCATAATAGGCTAATGACTGTTTTTTTTATTGACCTATTATAATGTGGCCCATAAATATAGCTGATTAATGAAAACAAAATGAAAATCTGATCTAAATAAGCAACTTATAAGCATTTTAATATCATGCAAGACAGAGACGTTATTATGACGTCAGTTCTCTCTACGCCATATAAATTATATTCTGACAAGTATGGCACACAGAGGCGTGACGTCATTTAGTGTTTTATGTGAAAGGGGCAGATTTTTCTCTACCAACAACTTTAAACGCTTATATATCAGAACATTAATAAACGATTTAAATTATTTTTTCATTAAACATATTATATTTACTTACTTAAATTCTTCAGCAAAGATAAATAATAGATAATAATAGAGATAGATAATTCTTCTTTCAACGATATAAACATCAGTCATCTACCCCATATAACCTTTTATTGTTTACTACTAGATGTAGACTTATCCTAATCTACGACAACGCTCGGTCGACAGCTCTTTGCATCCAGTGGTGTTTGTGCCGCTTCACGTTTATCGTCACTCCACCTTCCCTACACTACATTTATCTAAAAGAGGTTTCCAACCCAGCATACGTCTACTTCAATGAAAATCTGCAACACATCTACCCCGGCGGTTATCGTTTGTTAGGGTAACATGGCCGGCACACTGCAAATTTAGCTTTTCTTTGAAACATTATGACTATAAATTTAGTTCTACTCGTACTCGTAAGTCAGACCACATTGTTATCAAAAAATTAAATACAAACCAATTAATTTTATTAATTGGGCGGGGACTTCTATTGGTGCGGACTTTATAGATTAGTTTGGTTGCATCGTCAGTAACAGTTTGTATTAGATACTGTGTTTCATTAGATCTACGTGTATAGTACCAAATCTGCAGACGCATTGATTATAACTAGATTTAGAAATTGTGTACTTTATTTTACCCTGTCCAATTGCCTGTATCCACGATCCATTCCTGCCTACTAGAAAATCATAACGAAATCTGCGGGGCAAATGTATTGTAATGGAATCTCATCGCTTATTTATCACTCTACAAACAAATAAAACTGCAATAAGGAATGCTGTGAAATATGCAAACAAATCGTATAGAGTCGGTTCCGGGAAGTTTGTAAATATCTGTTTTCAAACTTTACGCCTCCCAGAGCCTTTGTCAATATACCGCTTACTGCATCTGTGACGATACGCTGGTTACGGACTTTAGTTGCAGACACAAATGATATACCTAACGTAGAGAGCGCGATGTCGTTCTACCAAAAGCTATTATTGTGCAGCGCTGTGAGACATAAGTTTTCAAGCTACTCCTACGTTTTATTCTGTTTGTTTTGCATTTGTTACTTTGTTATTTACGCTCGTTTTAATCAAATACCGAAATTAAATTTTATTTGCGAAACCCGAGAACATAATTTCCTTTCTGCAACCACAAATACACCGTCCAATTCAACTAGAACAGAACAGAAACTTCCAATTAAATACATATTGTTATGGACAAGTCCAAAAAGATTTCCATTCGTATTTTTTGGAGAAGGAAATTCGCTTTTTAAGAACAAGTCATGTCAATGGACTAATTGTCACGTAACTGCCGATCGAGGGCTATTAGGATCCTACACAGAATTCGATGTGATTGCCTTTAACGGCCCCCAACTACCACTAATGTTGTATAATCGTGACTGGCCGAAGGAGAGACTTCCGCGTCAAAAATACGTATTCGCCAACATAGAATCGGCTGCGAACATCCCTTTCCGTACCAAGGTGTTCAATGGATTCTTCAATTGGACTTGGACGTACAAGCTAAATTCCGATGCGGTCTGGGGCTACGTCATCATCAGAGATTCCGAAAATAACGTCATTGGACCTCAAGAAAATATGCACTGGATGAATGTGCGAGACATGGCTCCCGTTGACGACGATATTAAAACGAAACTCGGATCTAAGGACAAGGCTGCGGCCTGGATGTGTTCTAGTAAAGATTCCGCCAGCAGGAGAGAAGAATTTGTAAGCACGTTACAGGAACATTTAAATAAATTTTACCTTAAAGTTGACACTTACGGTCAATGTGGTGATCACCAGTGTCCTAAAAAAGTAATGGCACGATGTCTCAATTTTATAGAGAAACGCTACTATTTTTATTTGGCATTTGAGAACTCTTTTAGTGACGATTATGTAACGGAAAAGATTTTGTATGCTCTCAATCACTATACTGTGCCTATTGTATATGGTGGTGCTAATTATTCAAGGTAAAGTATTGACATTTTCTAAAATACCTTTTTAATTACTAGATAGGTAGGTACGGGTAAACAAGTTGGTTGACCCGAGAACACAGGTTTAATTTTATTTCATCCAGTCCCCACGTGGGCGTGGGTACATTCTATTTGCTGGCGTAATACTATCGATGTTTAAGACTTTAATTGAATAGTGAAGAGTCAAATGTTCGTATTAGTTTGGAAGAAAATAAATAACTTAATCCATGGATTAAGAATGTTATACACTAAGCTTAGTTTATAACTTTCTTAATCCTTAGTTCTAGTTTTCCTTTTTGGTTGGCCGAAATTTAATACTTAGAGGTATATGACGTAAAGAAAAAGTTTTCAGTGAATCATTTAAGTATTAATTCAATCAACACAATTCGCCTAGGCCTAATAAGGCCTGGGAAATAAATATAGTTTAGACTATAGGTAGATACAGTCTTATTATGTTATAATTATTTATTTGGGTATATAAACAGTGGCGTAGTCTAGTTATATACTTTTTCAATTCAACATGATACGAGCATTCAGATTTTCTAAAAACAGGGACCTGTGTATTAGGGTGGAGCGCGGTTGTATGTTTTTTTTTTATTATTCGAATTGGGCCGGTGCGGGAAAGTTGCTCCATAATACTGGTATGATGTGTACAGAATATTGTTTAAATATAATAACTTTTAGTACTGCCCCTAGAGCACCAAACTTTTTGCAAACCCCGAAAAAACGATTTTGTTGAAATAATTTTAATTAGTTAATTTTAATAGTAGTTCGCGTCAATTTGTTATAATTTTTATTGTTAATTTAAGAAAATGTACGCTCACTATCTTACTGTATAATTAGTTAATCAATAAAATAACATCCTGTAAGGACCTGTAAGGAAAATGGCTATTAGGGGCGTCGATCTTCAATCAACCAAAAATGTACTTGATCGCATGTCTAGGAAACGGAAACGAGATGCTTTTAACAAAAGGAAAAATCGAGACTGTAGTGCTTTACCTTCTACATTATTGCTTTATCGTACTTTTAAAACACAACCAGGCAGTCTCAAATTATTTAAGGAACTGGAATCTATCTAAATACCAACAACGAGCACACATCTTTCCGTGGTGGCAAAAACGTTAGATGGATACGGTATTTCTGATCGAGTTGCTACTGTGTCAGCTCCTTTACGAGAGCATGGTCTGATTTCTGAATAAATTTAACTATTGGCCGCGCTCGATAAAGATAGAGAACATTACTGGCACAAGTACGGCGTCAGTTACTAAAACAGAGGCTTGTACTTTGATACTGGGTATGTCTATATACGTCCAAAAATAGCATACATAGAACCTTATTCAAAAGTTCAAAGTTTGAATTACCTGACTCAAAGAAAAGCTTTGTTTCTATATTTCGCGATTTCAAGATTCTTCATAAAGATGACTAAACAGGTTTTTGTTTTGGCTTCGGCTTTTGGACATTCCGTGTAATCCTTCGTCATATACGTGCTTTAACTTGCAGAATCATGAAAGAGAAGTTCCAGCAGGAAAATATATAGTTAACTGAGCCGATAGGGGGCCGTTGGGGGAAAGAAACTTTTCGGCTCAGTACATCTCAAGCCCATAGCCCAGTATACAACTTAACTATTATATATTTTCCTGCTAGAATTTCTATTCTATGTATTTGCACGCGTTTAACGATGTGTTATTATGATATTATTTTTATGAGGAGTCATTGGGAATTAATTTTACGAAGGGGCCAACCAAGAAATCGCTGGAAATAATCAGAAGTACCTACTCCATATATTTTGTCAAGAGTCAATGAACTTTTTCTATGAAACAGCTGTTGTTTTCACCATTTCAGGGAGGGTTGGCCCCATAGTATGTTCACCGTGATGAGTACCAGGGCTGACCCCTTTCGGCTTTGTACACCCCAAGCCTATAACCCTGTATTGACGGTTTGTTATATTGTTTTAGATTCCTACCACCAGGGTCGTATTTAGACGCAGCGAAACTGGGTCCCAAGAAGCTAGCCCAAGTCATGGTGGATCTTATAAAAAATCCGATAGCGTATAGCCAGTTCTTCCGATGGCAGAGGCACTATTTTCTCCATCCGCCACACCATAGCCCCGAAACAGATAGCTACTGCAATTTCTGTGCCATGATTAATAACGAAACCCTAATGAAGAAATATTCAAGCTACGAAAATTTCAATGTTTGGTGGATGTATAAAGCAATGAGAGTGCTTTAGAGGAAGTATTATATTAGTGTACCAGGGCAGAATCATCATCATCATCATCAGCCCGGAGACGTCCACTGCTGAACAGGGCAGAATACTAGTATTTAATTTGTTGCAAATTAAATACGGGTTTACGCGGAACTGCTTGCTAACATGTATGGAATTCTTCGTAGGTACTTATCATTGTGAGCCACTTTTTCTAAGGGATCAAACCTAAAATATTTTTTGTTCAAACCTAAAATAAATTACTTTTTTGTGTCGAACAGCTATTTTTGCTATTTCAAGGTGAGCCCCACAATAAAAGTTGTTCACCATGATAAGTACGATGAAGTACAACAAGCTCCTTTCGACTTAGTACTACCGTTGCAAGTAAACCTGTAGTAGTATGTATCGGGAAGAAATAATTTACATCGGCTTGTAATGTTCTGATAATGTAATGTAAGTAAGAATTGATTTATAATGTCGCGTAGAATGGTAGAGCTGACGTCACTTCTTTCTATAGTGCGCTCTCTGTCTAGCTTAGCTCTTAACTTATATTTTATATAAGTAGGTTTGCGTTTGCCGTTTTTTTTTTTTCTTCTTTATGTTTATGTTCAGATAGTTTTAAGGCAAAAAAAAACAACCAGTCATCTTCCCTATTATCCCAGGAACTGTTTTATAGCACGTGTATAAGAAGACGGTACTTTTCGTGATAATTAATATACTGACGCAATAATAATATAGATTACCAATATTAGGTACCTACTTACCTATAATGTCACCTCCATTAACAATTTAGTTTATGTAAATTAGCACGACATGTCTCATTGCAATTGTTAAAGTATTTCGGCTCCACTGATATAGCTTCTTTTAATGCCACGGTCCATATAAACATTGTAATTATGAATGTTATGATGCTCTTTCAATAGATATTACTGTCTGAATGTAGCTAAACTGAATAGAATAGGGTCCCATGTACATGGAACTAATCTACAAAACTTCCAACGATTATTATATTCTTATATAGATTATATTATTCTTCAGAAGCTGCATTGCATTTACCGCAAAGACAAAGAGATATGAAATCAACCATTTGCGGATTACCGTAAGTTCCAAATTATCCCGCCGGCATTCTTCGCCGCACTTGTTCTGAACTCAAGCTTAACTAGGTACATTTTGAATCTACGGTAAACTGGGTAGATTTGATTTTTCCATGCGGCTAGTACACCCGCGGATCTGAGAGTAAATGATGAAGTAGGGCTTTCGCTTTTATGTGTAAGTGTTCATAAAAAACTTTCAGACTACAATTTGTTTCTAAAATTCCGTCGCTATTTAGATTAGGACTCAGTATTAGAAAATCATGGCGGAAAACTTCAACTAATATTTATTGATAAGTTCTTAGAGTTCGTCTATATATCTGCGGTTCTTTAATTTGTGCCACAGCGGTAAAGTCTCCCAGAACCTTGAATGCGCCACTAGGTGGTTCTTCATTGTTGGTTTCACGTTAATGTCAAGGTATTCCATACTTTCACTGCTGCTAGCTGGTTCCCACTTGAATGGAACTTTCACAGGTTTGGTGGGATCTCTGGATTCAGACAAAAAATATATTATTTCAAGGAATAAATATATGTTTTTTTCTTCACCAGGGATTAAGTACTTACCACTTTACTAACTACTAGTATTAGCGGTTGTGAGGATGTTGTATAAAAGATAACAAACAACTTATGCCGAACGACAATTGCAAATTTACGGAAAAAAAACAGCTGTCCCATACAAAATGTTCATGAATTTATGATATAGTGTATGGAAAAGCAGTTTTTTTCCCGTGATTTTTTTAAAATCGTTCGGCATAATTTGTTTGACATCTTTTATACAATATCCTCACACCCGCTCCTCGTAGCGCCGTGTATATTATCTTAGGTACTAACTAAACAGAAACAATGTAGACATAATTAAAGTATAACGATCATGTTTGTCACTAGATATTTTCTAAATAAAACATTATGTTTAGCATACGGTACAATTGACATTCTTGAACGTAATGACCCTTAATACTTTTATCTAAAATTATTATCTGTATGTATTTAAAAGTAGGTACATCGTTTTATGAATATGTCGTACCATCCTCATACCATCATACAGACACATCACACTATAATGTTATAAATCGCTAAAGTACGCAACTCAATTGGTGTCGATTCTGTTGCACCGCTCACTAAACTAAACTTAATTTGACAGGACGAAACCTGTTGACATCCTTTTGTAACATATTGAAATTAAAGGAGACGCGTATAATTTTAGTCCTGTCAGATTAGTTTAGTTTAGTGAGCGGTGCAACAGAATAGACAACACTATCTCTGTCTGTTTGCTCTGCATTTACGTATAATCGATGGGACTCACGGGCGGACCCAGGATTTATTTCTGGGAGGGCACAAGGGCCATAGGCCAAGTTCACCCATAGTATTATCCTGTGCTGTCTTCGGAATCAATTTTTTTTCAATGACATACAAGAATAACTATAAAAAATACTTTTAATAAAGATGTAAAATGAAACAAATATTATTAAAGCGGTACCTAATAAATCTCCCAGTTCTTTGTTACATTTAAACCGTTTGGGGAGGCATGCGCCCCTGTGTCCCACGCCTGGATCCGCCCTTGGACTAGTCTTGATAAAATTTCACCAGGCCTAGTAAAAATCGTGAGGACACTTATCCAATTCTTATTTTTCTAAATTATGCGAGAAAACTGGGAAATTACGCGAAAATCTTGCTGTTTGCGGATTTAGCTAGTTTTTAAATACCTATGTTTAATAATACTCACCCAGTCGTAGCGAAATTTGTCCAAAGTGATAAGATAGTCTCTCTCATTCTAATGTCCTCCTCCGAAAACGGTTGAGACAAGAACTGTATGGGAAACAGGTGCATCAACTCATCGGCGTGGCAAACACCTACAAAAGAAATTAAAGCGTAAAATAAAATCAGTAGAAGTTGAACTCTATATTGTGTCGCGTACAGCAGAATTTTATATGACAAACACGCGATTGTGATGACGCATCGAGCGACGACATCGTTCGAAATTCTACTCCGGCGTTTTATTAAGTTTGTTCTATGTTTTGTGGGAAAGAGTACGACGTCTTTATGGAACCGCATGATGCAACAATATCTGTGCTCTTTTTATGCGTGCTTTTTTGTTCTTTCATATTAGTGTTTTATTCTCGTCACCGCCACAGTTTATCATCAATGATCAAACATCTCATACGAGTAATTATCTTGCTTATATTTGTTGGTAGACTCAGGTATTGAAAAATGAGGATGGCATTGAAAATTCGGAAGTCAAAGACTAATGATACAAAGTTGGCTGCAGAGTTGTTGTTTTTTTTGTGAGTACCTACTTGTATTGAAACCTATAAGCAAGCGAAGGATTCTAGGATTGAACCAGCGATAGTAGATAGTAGTAGCCCAACAGGGGATTTTGATATTTACTCAAGCAAGGGTGGATCCAGGGGATCATGAGAGTTATGTACGGCAGCGCGTCTAGGGCCGTCGAACAGAATAATATAAACAATGATTGTTGGAAATACTCGAGCACGTCAGATTAAGGTAATAAGTACATTTCAATAATCTGGTGATTTGAGTGTGACGTAATGGAGTGGGATACAAACTTGCAAAAACACGTCACCTATCGACATTCTTGATAGCTCAAGAAGCCTTTAAAAAGTTAATAAACTCACCGTAATCTCCTTCATGGTCACCAAATATTTGGGAGAAGCTGTTGGTGGCTCTATATGTCAGCTCGTAGAGATAAATAGGGTTTTTCGTGTAATTAAAGAGAAGCTCAGTTGCCTCCAAAGCTGGATATGTAAAATATGAATCCGAATACAACTGTAACAAGCGGATGCGTACTATAAGAATGTGTTACGATCAAACCAGTTTTAAAGGAGGCGCTGAACCTCTACGATTAAGTACCAAATGCACTTTGGGATTTATTTAGCAGTCAAATAAACGTCAGATATAAATTAAAATAACATCTTTATATGTCGCTCGCACGTTTCATGATTTTTAACAGCGTCGGTGATAATGGAATTCATTTATCATTGTCGCTGATTCTCAAGAGATATCAAATCACTGAATACTGGGTGATGATTTTGTAAAGCGTATCCTTTTAGGACATGCTTTTCAGATCTTAGATTATCTTTTAAGCAATATATTAGTTCAGCAAATAATAATGCGGTTTTCGAGTTATTTAAAATATTGACCATATCTCTGCGACCCATTAATAATTTTCTATAATAAATTCTACATTAAAAAGTAGGAAAAATAACAGCGACTTTTCGAGAATAAAGCGCTTTTTGTTCGGGACGTGCAAATAGTCAAAAATATATTTTTTTTGCTGTGTATAAGCTGACGTTACATTAAGGTTCCTGTTATGCGATAAGAATCAAAAACAGGTTCAGAGATAGCTGTTATTTTGAGATCAGCAGTGCGAGTCCCGTTCTATGTCGCTTATTTTGACGAGTCGGTATACTTAGCAGATTTAGAGAGACTTATTTAGACTAATTTGAGAATAAACCGATTTTTATCGAATTTTACCGAATTGAATGTCAAATATAACGATCGTCAAGAACGGTACTCGCGCTGCTGGTGTTTTTGGTACAAGAGAAGGAAATTTTAAAAAATCACACTATTTTAAATAACTTGAACACCATTCAATTTTGATGAAATAATATATTATTATTTTATTAAACCCCACTTTCCTTCCCTTCTGTATTTTGTAAGCTTATAAATATTTTGATACGTACCTCCCATTAGTTAGATTTAAATTTAAATAAATATTCCAAGTATAATTTCTTGAAGTGAATATTCGGTCAAACAATATTATTCAAAGTGAACAATTATTTAACATGAATTTATATAAAATGAATGTTTATTCCAAATAATATTATAGTATATAAATATTAGGTTGTATGAATAACTATGCGAACTAATTTTATGTGAACTGTAATTATATAAACTGATATTATAGGACAAGTTGTTATAAGAAACAAGGGAGAACCATGCAGCCGACGCAACAGAAGTGTTCTGCTGACTCCGCGATGGAATGGCAGGAAGATAAGAAAATAATGATAAAATGACGCTATCGAGTAGAAGGATCTCTGTGGAAAAGACTAAGCGCATATGCTCATACTTACATCCAAAATCTGCCTTGTCATCGCTTCTAATTCGTTTTTCTTGAAGTAATGATTTCGAATACTGCGGGTGATGGTGTCGGCGTAAGGTGAATTTTCATAGTAAAACGTCACTGGAGCTATGGCATCGAACCCTGAGGTAAACTCTTGATACCTCGACGCATTCGCCGTTATCCCTGACCGGAAAGAAAGATTAGAGAGCGATGCACGAATAAGTTCGCCAGATACATTACATATACAGCCTTACCTAAAATAATCTCGATTCTCTTAGTTACTGCTTAAACTTCTCTGTCCTTTTAAATCTTGTACTGAAACGGCTGAGCCGATTTGTATTGCAGAGCTTTTTTCGCTACTTATGGGGGGTACTGTTTTGGGCTTTTGTATGTTTCTACCCAATACTTAGTACTTGTTAGGTACAGTATAATACTTATAATCTATTTGGTCGTTAAATTAATTACACCCCTCCTCCTCATTGCGCAGTCGGGTAAAACATACACGCTATGGTTAAAAGAGAAAAGTTCACTCACAAACAGACTTCAAGCATCCCTCGTCCTTGTTGATCCCGTTGATCCAAGGCACAGCGGGCACGTCTGGAGTCTCGCGCGGACTTCGAGTGAGGAAGGCGCCCGGGTGGTCCGCCTCCACGACCGCCTTAAATGGCGTCATCGGCTCATAGTCCCACTCCTGCATGACACAGTTCGTTTTTAACAAGTAAATAGCCATTTTCACCTCACTAAATCAGAAAGATTCTGGGGCGTTATTTTTGTCCAGAATTGTCTTATTTTTGAATCGTACGCAAAGTTGCGCATGCGAGCGGAGCCGACCTTCGAACGATATTGTTTGAAAAAAGGTTCAATATCGTTTGAAAGTCGGCTCCGCTCCCACGCGCAACTTTGCGTACAATTCAAAAAGGCCATTTATCATTCGAAATCCGAGTCCAATAGTACATTTAGTCCGCTAGCGTAGAAAGAGTTTTAGAAATTCGAACCCTTTCTATTAAATATTTTTCTATACCGCCAATCCACTGAAAATGCATAAGTAATACTTATTTCATGTCAGTGCGCCAACATCATTTTTAGAATAATCGCACTGGCCAGCACGACGACCGCATGAGAAAAAAAACTAGCATTTTACACGCTGTAGTGCGGTGCAAAGTTAAAGATATGCGTTTTGCTAATCTCTTACTTCCTCTAGTAGGTACTTACGTAAAATTGGAACTCGGTGTCTATGATATCGTAACTGTCTTTGGTCCGGAGACAGGCGATCATCTTTTCTGAGGGAGCTTGGGGACAGTCCAGAAATTTGGCTAAACGGAAGGCGTTCCTGAGGGCCTCACCGGGAGAAGCTTCAGCCCATGGCACTACGGCTGTTCCTGATTCGGAGATAGCTTTGTGGAACAGACCTGGAATAAATAGATACCTTACAGTTCACATACTTCATTTTGGTTTTTATAGGTACTCTAATTGAATTTACGTGGGGTATATATAATGCCGTGGTAATCTAGTAGGAGAACGCTCGGTGAATTAACAAGAAAACGGAAATACAAAATATGCAAATAAAACTCACTAACAAATTGCACGGTTTATTCCGATCAGATGCCACGAAAAGATACCAAACGGGATCAGTTTTATTTAAAATATTTTATTCCGGTCTACTCCCACGTTTTTTTAGCTTGCTTGCTTATAAAAAAGTGGGATCCATACAAAAAAATATGAATTATTTTACTGGTTTATCTGGTCAGATCCCATCTAAGTTTTTAACTAATCGGTATTTATTTGCCACATCGCTCGAAGAACTGACAACCGATGGGGAAGAAAGGTTCTTGAGTGGCGACCGCGAACCGGAAGGCGCAGCGTAGGAAGGCCTCCCACTAGGTGGACCGACGACATTGTAAAAGTCGCGGGCAACCGGTGGATGCAATTGGCAGGTTGTCGTACAGTGTGACGGTCTAAGGGGGAGGCCTTCGTTCAGCAGTGGACGTCTCCGGGCTGATGATGATGATGATTTATATGGGTACAGTTTGCAACACTGCATAGAAATGATAATAGTGGGAAATGTTAAACGCAGGATTGACCGGAACTGCCTGTAGGGAAACATACCAGCACTAGTCTTTGAGATCATGTGGAAGTGAGCGCTGGCACCTCCAGCACTTTCCCCAAATATAGTGACAGACTTCTTGTCTCCACCGAAACTTTCTATAACCTTCTGGATAAATCTAAGGGCCTCTTGCTGATCCTTCAAGCCGTTGTTACCAGGGCAATGCTCATCCATTGTTGACAGGAAACCCAACGGCCCTAAAAAAAAGGAAAACTTGATTTTTTTATTTAAGTGTACCCTGCCGTGTGGTATGCGTGGGGGACGTCACCAACGGTTCCAACAGAAGACCAGCGCTGGCTGTTCGCAGCCAGCATTATGCTGAGTTGGAACCGGTTCGTGGCGAAAAACTATTGTGTACTGTTTAAATTTGTTATGCATTTCTATTGTCATGTCTTGTGTACAAAATGTGTTTTTTTCTACAAATAAAATATTAAATTTAGTCACGATTAAAATATTTTTTCCGCAGTGTAATGCGGAACTAAAAAGAGGCCTTTGTTCTGATAATGTTTAACAACTTTTACTATGGGGCCAACCCTGCATTTGCTAAAATAAGATCAGCTGTTCCACAAAAAATGCCCTCAGTAAAATTCGGTAAATATATATATTACGAGTAGAAAGCTGCCGAGATATTGCATTAAAATATTTTAAAACATGTTGGAATACAAACCTAGCCTGTAGTTAGTGGTGACCAGAATGACGTCTCTGTCCAGGAGAAATTCCGGGCCATACATGCCCGTGGTGGAATCCCCACACATCCACCCGCCTCCGTGGATGAACAGCATTACTGGCAGAAGCTTCCGCTCCGATACATCCTAAGTTCAACGCAGCAAAGTATAATTGACGTAAATCATCGGGTTGGGACAGCAGAGCGCCGACTTTAAATCATAATAGTTCAACATTCTATAAGTACTAAAATCGGCCCTCCGTTTTTCCGGCTACGACAAATATATTTTTTCGGGATAAAACTCATGATCTAAAACGAGCGGTCGACCCAGACGATGGTGGCGTGACTTCGTAAGGACTTAAGGAGTCTGGGGCCTTATTTTTTAATCGTACGCAAAGTATTTCGAACGATATTGTTTGGAATAAGGTTCAATATCGTTTGAAAGTCGGCTCCGTTCGCATGCGCACCTATGCGTATGATTCAAACATAATTGTTCGAATTTAGACGTTATGTCGCTTGTATAGTGTTCAATGTATGCTTGAGCTCTTGTGTCTTATGGTAGTTCAAGCAGGTCAAAAAGTCGGTTCACTGCATAGTGTGCGCCGAGTTCTGGCGCACTGGAGTTTTTTTTGCAAGTTTGTGTCTCTATAGATATTAGCTCAATGTATAAATATTAGCTCAACTGGAGAATATATTATGTTTGAACAAAAATATTCGAATGTTACTCACATTTTCAAGGACTGGGGCGTAAATATTAAGATACAAACAGTCTTCCTGCCCCACGATTACTTCTTGGCGAATGTAAGGGTTTCTCTGGACACACACGGGAGGTTGTTTAGTGGCGTCCAATGTGCTCTCCCATGGGCCTATTGGTACTGGCGCCTGGACGAGTAACATTTCTTAGAAAGTTGACAAGATAATAGCGATTAAAAAGTAATGCACAGAAAGAAGCGGTGCTGATATATAGCGTGATAATATGCATTGTTTAATAATGACAACATAAACCGGGCAATTGTGAGTTAGAATCGTATACTGGGGGTTCCAAACTACACGGAATATTGTAATTATCAAAAGGTTGTTTCTTTTGTTCACTTCGGAATCCTTATCATGCGTGTTCACTTAACTTGGGAATCCTTAGTTGCTAGCCTGACTCGCACTTGGCTACTTTTTAGGGTTTCGTATCCGAAGGGAGTACATCGGGATTCGGGACCCTATTACTAAGCCCCTTTCTGTAACTAAGTTTTTGTTGTTAGACTAATTGTTGTGTACCTCTAGTCTAGTCATTTGACGGCATCTAGGTATACTGTATGCGATGGAGCACGCTTGCCCAAAAGAAACCAGATCATTGGAGTCTTGAAGACAGCCAAATTGTATTTATCGGCAAACTCCCACTCGGGCAGCGCATTCAAATGTTCAATGTACTTATTACGGCTTTTACGATAGAGAAACACCCTACGGGTACAAAGTTTTGAAAACATGAATAAAATATGTATGACCAAATCATGAATATGTCGCGAGCAATTCTTGAGACTGTTTCACATTAGATAAAAATAATAAGCCTAGATTCGTTTTTAACGAATTCAAATGCCAGCACTCGACGTTTAGCTTAGATAATTAAGTTTTGTATTTATTAGCTGCGATCTCCTTAAAAACAGGTGGCATAAAAATGCGGAGGTCGGGTTTTTTTTTTTTTAAATCACAAATTCAGCTAATAGATAGACAGCCTTGTAATTTTTTGTGTCTTTACATTATTAGAATGATATAATAAATTATTTGAAGAGTCTACCAGCACAAACGGTATGTTTTTGCCGAGTACAACAGATTACATAATAGTTTTTAGGGTTCCGTACCTCAAAAGGAAAAAATAGGAACCAGGATCACTCGGTTGTCCGTTTGTCTGTCTGTCTGTCTGTCAAGACCCTTTTTCTCTGGAATGCGTAGAGGTATCAATTTGAAATTAATATCAAATACGTCAGTCTACAGTTCCATAGATCTGAAAAAAAACAAGCTTCTAAGTCAACGCAAATCTGAATCTGAAAAATCTGAAAATTGTTACGATATATCTGAAAAATTAGATATGTCGTCATTTCTCAAGCCAAAACTGAAATGGTTATTTTGTTTGTTTCTTTAGTTACCAAAAACATTACTAGATGGCGTTCTACACCGTTAAAACGCGCAATCGTTTTGTTCGTTGGTTTTTAGACCGGTTTGATCACAGCTGATCAATTAATGTACGACTAACTTATCCTTATACTATGGACGAGGGAGCCACGAGCGTAGGGTTTGAAGTAAACTGACAGCTGCATTGTTATTTTTAGTTCTTGCATTTGAACAACATTACAAATAAGTTGGAGGGATACAATTCAAATTTACCTCTTGATTATTGTAGAAAGGTATTTTACAAACTAGTTAAAAACTTTTCTTATGTCATATTCTTTGCACCTTAAAACCCACGGAGAAAAGTAATCACATAAAAGTTTAAACCTTTTCTAATGTGTCTGCGTTTTTTTCCTTTTTTATTTTATGGCTTTGCGCCATATGTATTCTGCCAGTTTCAAGTATATGCATATTATAAGTTTATGATAGTATCAGGTTTTAAGTCATAAACTAAAATCATGGTCAAGTGCAAGTCATGCCCTAAAATTTCCTTAAACACCCAGCAGCGCTGCGTGTTAAAACTCGCAAATGTTTCGTAATAAGTTTGCACCAGATTTTTTTTGAAGTTTTGCAGTTAATGTATTGAACGAAAGTAGAAATTCTTTTAGGGTTCCGTACCCAAAGAGAATCCAATTGTACCCTATTATTAAGCCACTTACCGTGTCTGTCTGTCTGTCCATCTGTCTTTCCGGTCTTTACTGACTTATAATCTCGTGAATCGTAATAGATAGCCGGTTGAAATGTTCACAGAATATTCGCTATACACTTAACTATCGCGGATTGTCTAGTACTTGTAGTGAGTGGTACGGAACCCTCGTTGTCCTCAGATTTGACGGCTTTATTTTTAACAAGTACATTTCGTTTTCAGGTTTCCCAGTAGATAAACCTAGACGAATAGTTTTTTCGTCTATGTAGTTAAATAATTATTAAATAATATAATAACTACTTAAACATTAATGGATCTACTCTTAGGTTTAGATGACTAGCTCTAAAATGTTTTATTTTAGTGATAAATATTAGGTATGTACTATGTAGGTACCTATTGCCCTATACCTATTGTCTCGTTAACTATTGCAATTAAAGATTGTGTTGGTACTTGATCGGAAGTAATTTATTTAATAGCGAATAACTTAAAAATAACAAAGAATAATTAGACCTGATAGTAGACATAAGTACCTATAATTTAATTCAGATAATTATCTACATCGTGCTGGTACTGCTTTTTAGGGTTCCGTATTCGAAGATTTCCAATGGGACTACTATTTAATAGCCAGTGCCGTCTGTCTGTCTGCCTGTGACACTTAGATACCATAATCTCAAAAAACTCTAGCTGGTCTGGTGTACCTAATCTTTTAATGAACTTGAGTCACACACTTTCAACATTAAGGAGAGCAATATTTAGGTAGTGTTTAATTATTAGTAAGAATTGAGTTTTATTTTTATTTTGGAGTACTGATTATGACCTGTTTGAATCAAATTACCATAAAATAATGATTGTGAAAAAATTTAAATGGAAGAAGATATTTAAAAATATCAAAAATAAGTAGACCCAAAAACAAGAAACGCGTTTTTTTAACGTGCTTATTGTTTTCGCTCTATCGTAATGACATGTAAATACTTCGAAATGAACAACTTGGTGTAGTTATAACTATAACGCAAAGCCTAAATTACAAGTGCGAAAAAGCAATAAAAAACCAGCCAAGTGCGAGATTCAGGCTAAAAATCCAGAACTAAACTAAAGAATATATATCTCATCGTTATCATCATCAGCCAGAAGACATTCACTGCTGGAAGAAGGCCTCAGAAGGGGGGGGGGGACAATATATATATATATACTATATATTTACTACATATATATCGTGCGTGACGTTTATCAGTGGGACTTAATCGCGCTCAAAATAATTTAATATTTTATACAACGTGGCGCTTCGGTCTCATATTTAGGTATAAATTTGCATGTTCACATCAATGTTTCATCCTTGTACACCTAGCACCGGAACCCTCGGCCGTTAAGCTAGACTCGCACTTTTTTTTTATACTTTCAAGTGACAAGACGAACAAGACGTTCGCCTGGTGGTAAGCGTCACGCCTGCCACTAACAGTAGCAGTGCCAGAATTGTGAACTTGCGAAAACAATCCTGCGCCGCACTGCACTGCGCTCGTCACCCTGAGATATTAGATGTTAAATCTCATCATACCCAGTAATTTCTCTGGTAATATTGCCCTTCAAACCGGAACACAGTAATGCTTGCACACTACTGCTTGGCGTTGAATAACTGACAAAGGTGTGGTACTTCCCAGTCGGACTCTGCAGTGGAGTCCTACCACTACAAAACTACTTGAATGGTTAAATGGATTATTTAACTTTGGTACAACAATAATTAGGAAACCAATCTTATAAAACTTAAACATACTAATACATAATACGTTATACATTTTCTGACCCAAACATAGTACACAGCATTACTAAAAGAAAAACTTTGACAATATTATAACGTCAAACCAGTAGCACAAACTTTGATTACTTAAGCGCTGCGTAAAAAAATTCATCGATGTAGAAAAGTATATTTTTAAACTTAAATAAATTAAGATGAAAAATATATCAGTGCGTTCAGTCAAGATGCATCACTTACCCTAAACCTCAAGTCACCAAGAGGCGGAACCGCGTATGGCATACCCGTGAAAGCCGCTACATCTCTACCACCGCGCGTTTTCATGTAATACCCGGTAATATCACCCAACGGCGTTTTTACCGCCGGTTGCTGTTCGCTCACCACAAACCCCACCACGAACAATGCGACAACAACTTTACTAAACATAACTCATTGATTAATCAACGTCAAATATTTAAAAACTTAAAACCTGTTCAGAGCGCACGGGTAGTCGCCTTGAAAGCAAAAACGAAATGAAAACAAACGCGTTGGCCACTCAACTTATATCAGACCAAGAGATCTTACAGTAATAAGCAATGAACTTAGTGATGGGCCGAGGTAACTCACCTGCGCTGCGCAAGCGTCTCTTCTATAATCATTATTAGTTACGTCACTCAGACTGCGGCTTTTCCTACACGCATAAGAAATGATGTCGATTTAAGTTTATTTACGATTAAAGACGCATACTACATTGTATTTAATTCTTCCACGAGAAAATCTAAATGATACTAATACTTTGTGTTCATTTTCCCATACCTACCTTACCTAATAAGTAACCTCTTATGATTATACATAAACATGCAGGGTCTCCAGTAATTGAAGGATATCCACGTAATTAGGGATAGTAACCTATGGCGAAATATATAATAATAGATAAAATGATGGACTTACTGATTTAAAAACCTCTGGCGAAACATTAATTTAGTACTAGAGGTCCCCCGCGACTTCGTCCGCGTGCGGAAGAAATACGGACCGCTCCCAAAATTCTCCACTTTAAATCATTCCGAGCAAACTCTACCGACTCTACCGACTCTACCGACTCTACCGACTCTACCGACTCTACCGACTCTACCGACTCTACCAACTCCCCCCCAACTTCCCCCCTTTGAATGAACTACCCAGATATCAATTTTTCATCGCTATAACTTTAAATACAAAGAACTTTCCATACAACATTAAATCGTCCCTAAAAGTCCAAAAACTCCCCCTCCCCTTTCCCCCTCCTTGGGGGTCGAATTTCTAAAAATCCTTTCTTAGTATACCCCTCCACATCGAGACGAATACACCCTCCAAATTTTAAGCTTCGTTGAATCAGTCAGGACAGAGACTTTATATATATAAATAGATAGAAGATAGATAGATTAAGTAAAAAGTCCCCCAAAATTTCTACAAATGACGATGATTTCTGTCGTATGTCTATTACAAATGAAGACTTGTAGAAAATAGTAAAAATAACTAGAAAATAAGAAGATGTTGATGTTGTTGATGACCTGGGTATGTCCTAAAACTGCATCCAGAACCACCGGAAGACGGGCAGCAGCGTCCTCTCAGTTAACAGTGGTAACCATTCTGCGATCCCCGAGCCGCCTGCTTAGCGTGGGGCTTATGGCAACACCTCCCTTTAAGGGAGAGGCCTTCGTCCAGCAGAGGACGGCTTCCGGCTGGTGATGTGTGTGTGTGTGTGAAGAAGATGTTATCCAGGTGTAGGTATACTCGTAGTTGAAATTGATTTCGGTTGTTTTTTTAAGCGTATTATTCAACTTTGTACTTATGCGCCTCGATAATTTCTATCTGTCTTTGCCTATCTCGTTCTCTAACTAGAAATACAAAACTTGCCGATGCGCATTTTAATCGTAGTACACATTTATACGTCCTGTGGGACGAGTGACGACCACCTTTGTAGTCCTAAGAAAGTAAGTAAATAACAAGAACTGTCTAACGAGTCTCACTAACTGATGTAGGTATTGGCTTAGGTAGTAGGTACACGTTCTTTCAAACAAGAACCTCCTTTTAAACAGACTTCAATAAAGAAGAAGGTTCTCATTTTAGTTGTATTTTTTGATTGTTTATCATTATTTCATAAGCTCATAACTCCGTCATTTATAAAATCATTATAACATTATTTTTTTACTTACAGTTTTGTTCCATAGAAATTTCATCAAAATCGGTTCAGTAGTTTGGTTTTTAAATCATAATAACTGGTAAAAAGATATACCTAAGCCATTCAATGAAAATTGAAATTGGTATTTTTTTAAGTAGGTACTTAGGTAGGGGTGGTAGGGCTAGGGGTAAATCACTCTTGCTGAGGCACGAGGTCGTCTAGGTAGGTAGTAGGTACCACCACAGTACCAGGATGTTACCGCCAAGCAGAAGTTTGTAAACAATACTGTTCCGATTCGAAGTGTCGCAAAATGACCGGCCTAAAGATACTGTCCATCGAATAAATTAATATCTTAATGATCCTTAATGCAGTGATACCTAGCGACAATGATAAGATGAATGGACGGGAAATAAGCTCACGGATTTTGAAAACTATATGTTGAGCGTCGGCTCTCCACTCGCTTCAGTCATACTCTGCCTTTGCGACATGCGAGCCGTACGATACGATAAAACAAACTTCGAATACCTGTACATGTGTTCTCTTTTTCTCAAGCAGTAATTTGATTCGCTATCTCTAGTTTCCGGCAAATGTAATATGCATACTTTTAGTTAGGTATGCTTGATTGTTTTGTCTTGTTCATTTTGATCGATTTGCAAGCGCTGGGCCTGTCCATTCCATTATCACCGTCGCTGGTAATACCCTAAACATTGTTAGTTACTCAAGGTTCTGACCGCTTCGAGTCATGGCAAGGAGCCATGTGCACTGTGCAGGCGTCTTTCCTACCATCAGGAGAGCGTCATTACATGTTAACACAAAAAAAAGAAATTACTTCAATTTCGATTACTGGGATGACATCTTTTTTACAGTTATTTTGATTTCAAACCCAAACTACTGAACCGATTTTGATAGTATATATCTATTGGACCAATGCGACGGAGCCTCTGAAAGTAGATCTTTTAAAAATAAAAATAAATTTTTCCAAATCGGTATTTTAATAATTGACGGAGTTCCGAGATTAAAAACATTTATTTTTTCATTATACCACCGAAATGAGAACTTTCTCAATTTTTGAAGATGATAAAAAACTTTTGAAACACGTGCGATACGCTGGAGAATCCTAAGAAAGATAAATGAAACCCAACGATAAAGCTCAACACCTCTATTTTCGTAGACTAAAAAATTATATTGTATCATTTTTGTAACCTGCTCTTTATCGACGTCTTTTCTTTGATGTCTTCCTCGACTGGACCGATTTTCTGTTAAGAAGATGAATTATTCTACTCAAGAAGTGTGTGTAAGACGTTCTTCGGACTCGGTGCCTTGTCTTCTCTGAAGATATCATAGGAGTGTGCTCGGTTGTCTCCAGTAGCATGCTTTGTCTTATACGTTTGCCGGCAAAGGTCCACCTACCTGTGAAAATATAAATATACAAACAAAAACATTACGCAAATAAACCCGGGAAAATCCGTCAAATAAGTATAGATGATATATACACAAACTATACTTGTTTACAAAATTTCATGAACTCAACGTTTCGCAATTTACCGTCGACAATGCGAACATGCAGCGATTGCAGCGAATGCAACGTCCTCTTGGTTAACGGTGGTGACCATTCTGCGATCCCCAAGCCGCCTGCCAAGCGTGGGGATTATGCTAACACCCCTCTATAAAGGGCAGTGGACGTTTTACGGCTGACGACGACGAATTCGAACATACGTTATTGTTTTTTTTATTATCTTTGTGAACAGCGTCTACTGTGGGGGGCAAACCCTGAAATCACGGCAGACCCATAGAAACAGAAAAATATAATTCAGCTTCGACAAAACGTCGAACGTGAACGAGATGTCAGAGTAGGCCCCATAGTAGTAAAGTTATTCATAAGGATGAGTAAAGTTACAATAAGCTCCTTATGGCTTAGTACTACTATTCCGTGTTACCTCTTACATTCACATATTTAACATATCACATATACTTCATGCCAAGACAATGTAAAATTAAACTGTTTGTTTAGTTACCATATCTAACACAACACATTTCACACAGGTCTTGGTAAAATGTGTCATTAGAAAATAGTGTACACTATGAGAAAACTGGAAAAATTACATGCGGGTGCATGTATTTATGTATATAAACCTAGACAAATAATATACCTACCTTCCTCCTATCATTTATAACTGGTTAAAAGGCTTTTGCATACCCATTAATGCGACCTCGATATTTGCAGCTGTTCGTTTTCCAAGTTTAATAAAAGGAAATAATAGTAAGTAATCGTATAAATATATTGATATGGTATTCACTAAACTGGGACAGAGTGGTGGATATTGCCCAATCGCTCACTACGAGGGTAGGTAAGGGGTGAACTTATACTCTGTTCGCTGAGAATGTCTAATATAGGGCGCTCTCTCTTGCACAGTTGTATATAAGTGAAAAAGACGGCACTAGCTATAACGGTAATAACTATGTTCGTTATCTGCGACCAATGACGTGCAGTTTGACGATTTATATTAGACGTTCTCAGCGAACAGAGAGTATAAGTTCAGGATGACTATCAAAATTAAGTAGGTACATATTGTCTTTACATAACCCGATTGCCTAAGATCAAAGCTGTCTAGTAGAACCTATTGGAGGACCAAACAAGATGAAATAGTAGGCCTATCCCAAAAAACTGGTTAACTTACCCAAGGCCGTTAAATTTAAATTTCTTTTGCGAAAATATTGAACAGGCACAGCCGTAGAAGACCTCTTGTCCGACATATTCATTCTCTCAGCATCCGTCAATTTCTTAATTATTTCTGCATTTTGCTTTGCTACTTTCTCTGATACGTGTTTAATGTGAGCTAGCTCCAGATTCAACCTCGGCAGTTGTATTTTGTTGACCACGTCAAATTTATCACTGAGAGCGCAAACCATGCTAAGAAGACTTTCCTTTGAGTTGTCTGCAAAGATGCTTTCAGCTAAAGTCTGGCAGCGGGGACATTTCCACAGGTATCCTCTGTCCCCACTTCCTATATCGTTGTTCTTGGCATTGTATTTTGCAACACAGTGAGTGCCAGTGACGTCTTCGGTGCCTCGAGGCGACGCGGAAGGCTGGCATCGTTGCCACATTGTCCAGGCCCTCAGAATTCAGCTGTTCCAATAAAGATTAAATGAGAAAATGTACTGTCATATAGCTGATAAAATTAAATAAATTTTCCGTTCAATCAAAGAAAAAACACATGCTATTGAGTTGATGGTGAGATGGAGAGCTTCAAGGAATCGCCCGACTGCCCGAGGTTCTATTACAGGTGATATTCGAATAGTTAAAACGTCCATGCAATTTATATTTATATACAAAATATAACTAAATCGTAGCTAAAACTATGTACTTAATTAAAAATAATAAATAATAAAAGTTTTAGTTTGTCATTGTCATCTTCAAGTCACCTTAAGTCAATAAGTAAACCACACTCATAGTCTATGCTGTTAAAGATCACCTTACCTATCCTCTTTGGAGTTTATGGAGTTCATCTCTTGAATGCTTGGGATCTAGCTCTCAAGCTTCAATGGTGCAGTCTTGCCTTGGAGGATCTAGCTAGCTCTTTCTCTCAGTCTTGCTGATGGCATTATACCATTTAAATCAATGATCTTATATGTTACTAAATCCAAAATCCCGCAGTGTCTGAAGACAAGGGTATACGACCAGTGTGTGTTGCCAGTGATGACATATGGAACTGAAACGTGGTCTCTGCTGGCCTTTTGAAGAAACTTAGAGTCACGCAACGGGCAATGGAGAGAGCTATGCTCGGAGTTACTTTGCGCGATAGAATCCGGAACGAGGATATTCGCCAAAGAACCAAAGTTACCGACATAGCTCGCAAGGTTTGCAAGTTGAAGTGGCAATGGGCAGGCCACGTCGAAGATCGAAGAACTGACAACCTATGGGGAAGAAATTTTCTTGAGTGGCGACCGCGAACCGGAAGACGCAGCGTAGGAAGGCCTTCCAGTAGCTGGACCGACGACATTGTAAAAGTCGCGGGCAACCGGTGGATGCAAATGGCAGGTTGTCGTACAGTGTGGCGGTCTAAGGGGGAGGCCTTCGTTCAGTAGTGGACGTTTCCGGGCTGATGATGATATGTTACTATAAGATCATTGATTTAAATATTGCACTTTGACTTTTTATTAGCTGCTGGTAAAGACATGTAATTTTGGCTTAGTTCATAATACAAGGAAGTTTGGTAAATTTGTACTTTAAACTTGTAAAGCCTTTACTTTAGGGTGAACTTAGACGAAGGATTAAGATCGTCATCGTTCTCTGTAAAGCTTGAAGTTATAGGGTTTTAAACGTTGTTTTTATTTTTTAATAGAGTTAAACTTTAAATTCGTTTGATTCGAGTATTCGGTATTCGAGTCACTTTCAATCTAAACGCTTAGCGCCTACTGATTCACTAATCCGCGCTGAGTCCTCTAAGTTAGCGCCTGATTGAATTTCACAAAGCTCGGCTTATAAATTAGTAGGTACGTACTACTGTGTTGTATAGCTCTAAAGGTGCTCTAAATCTATAGTGTACTAAGGTGCATTATAACACGACGTAGCTTAAGGGCCAATTGAAATTTACACTATCTTTTAGAGATTAGATGATATCTCCTCACCTACAATATCTGGAACAGCTGTGCCACTCATTTTGTCCAAGGTCAATGAACTTTTTGTATGGAACCGGTGTTTTTTTTTTCGCGATTTCTGCTTTGGATTTCAGGGTTGGCATCATGGTAAAAGTTGTTCATAATGATGAGTACATATATATCCTTCGGTATTGTTGAACCTTTTTATTACACGTTGTACCTATAAGAACCTACAATTTTATTTTATTTAAGTGATTTTTTCTATATTTTATAGTGTTAGGAATTTACTGCAGAGTCCGCCTGGGGAAGTACCACACCTTTGTCAGTTATTTCACCGCCAATACCACAGCATTACTGTGTTCCGGATTGAAGAGCAATATGTTACCACAGAGATTACTGGGTCATCTAATATCTGACGAGCGCAGTGCAGTGCGGCGCAGGATTGTGTTCGCAAGTTCACAATTCTAGCACTGCTACTGTTGGTAGCATGCGTGACGCTTACCACCAGGCGAACGTCTTACTCGTCACTTGGTTGCATAAAAAACACAACACGAAAGCATTAAAACTAGACCTAGCACTATCAATCTTACCTAACTTACCTATTTATAATTTACAGACCAGTTGCAATAATATGTTTTTTTAACCCGTCAAAAGCAATATGTAATTTTAGATATGAGGTTTCCGCTGGTGGTTTTTGGTTGGTTGGGTGCTATCTTTATAATTCATATGGTAGGTATATATGTACAATTTACATAAGTATCATATACGGTGTTATAAGTACGGTACCTGCTACGAAGTCGAGATGAGGTCGTTGTACTGTGAATAACTTTTTATGTGGCCAACACTAAAATTGCAAAAAAAGGTCTGTTGTTCCATAGATATTTTTTTATAGAAAATACCAGCTGTGCCCTGGGGGGGTTCTTGGGATAACATTTATTATTATTCCAAGGTATAAGCTACTTCTATATACAATTTTATCAAAATCTGTTCAGCCGTTTCAGCGTGTAAGAGTAACGAATATACATACACACACACACCGACAAAGTTTCGCATTTTAGTATACAACGTGTTACGAAAAGGTGATGTAACATTGAAGAGTATGGTATCTCATCATTATGAACAACTTTTACCAACATAGAAATATGGGAAAAGCAGCTGTTCCATACAAAAAGTTCATTGACCTTGGAATTTTTTTTTGGCACAGCAGGTTTTTTCTACTACGAAACACAAGACCAACACAAGACACAGGTAGTTTGTTGTGCGCAACTGCAACTACACCTCTTTGTAACAAATAACCTACTTTCGGTTTCGGCTAAATACTACCGTTCGGCTTAACCCTGTATATTGGAAACCCTGAAACACTCAACGAGTGAGTACATACGGAGATACGGAGTACATTTTTTTGAGTGTTTCGGGGCTTCAAACATATCCGTATTTTTTCTTGGAAACACCATTACATCATACAGATGTATATCCGCTAGTGTTTAAATTTATATTTATCTAACTAACTACCTAATACTACTTACTGATGACCGTGCGTGCAACTAGTTAGCTGATAGCTAGCTTCTACTATGATGTTATAATGTGCTTCTGTCTGCACTCAGGTGTAAGGCCAGGGGGGTGTCACTCTGCAGTTTAGGTCTGATCGGCCGGCGCTCCGTCCGTGAGGACAATACAAGGCAAAAGTCAGTGGCCGCCTGCCCGCACGCTAGCCTCGTCGCACGTAACTAAGCATACATGATAGAAAGAGAGCGGTATATCTAGGTGAATATAGCGAGCGGTATCCAGCGCTATGCGAGTTGAATTGCTACTTTATTGCCTAGTAGATAGAGTCCTTATTTATTTCAATTCCTTTGCGGAGTGAACTTTCTGTACGTAGTATTATTATTTATTTTATGGTAAGGCAAAAAAATTGTATTAACTTATCTACTCAGGTTCACAGGTACTGTGGTTTGAGCTAGCATGTGGTTTGTACTGACCATTATATGATACACATCACAATTTTATCAGTGTTACTTTATATTTTATATGATTGATTCAGGCGTTACTTTAAGGAAGTCCATTTTGACCAAAATTGCTATATCTGTTTATTTCTAGTGTATTTCCGGTCTAATATGGTTTCTAATGAGACGAAGGGAAAAACTTCAACCTAACCTTTAACAAAAAAAATATTAAGTTCCCGGCCGAGCGCTTGAGGAGTCAACACGTCCTGAGGATGCCTCTTGTAGAGGTGTAACACATGTCAGCCTCCGAGTACCTACTTCTAAAGGATTAATATCACATTGAAACAGCTTAAATAATTATTTGTTTTCAGAATTAATTAATAATTCGTTTCAGGTTTAATTGACTTTTTTGTTTCAGATATTTATATTTGTTTTGTTTCAGGTTAGGTTGAATTTCAATTTATTTATTTATTATGAACACCAACCAAGGGCGGATCTAGGATCATGGTCATATCTCATATAGTCGAGTCGAGGTCTAATTAGGACAGGCACCAATTCGATTACAACTAGAAAAAATATCAGTAGACGACCTACACCCAGACCCCCCGGATCCGCCCTTGACACCAACGGCTCCGTCGCCGTATATGATATTCGCAAAACATCATAATAGCAAGACATTATATTCTCATAATAGCACATTCGCGGCATAAGATATTCGCAAAATAAGATATTCCCAAAACATGATAAACGCAAGACACCATATTCCAAGTACAGTCAGGCAAAAAATATATACTTACGATGAATACCATTCCCATCACAATTTTATTCTATAATATGGTGTACCTACGTCATTAATTGCATACGAACGTTGATAATTAGTTGTTTTTTATCGGTGGTTTGTCCCTTCATCCTATTAGTACCTACTCGAAACGATATTAGAGCGGAAATACACTAGAAATATATAGTCATAGCAATTTTGGTGTGTTACCAAAGATAATATAATACTATACTAGTGTTACTTTGTAAGGACTAATTTTAAATTATCGGCGTTTCATGAATAGGTAAAACTACCTTGATCTTTATTCATTTGATATCAAAATCAACAAAGATAATGCTTTTAACACTACATAATATGATAAATTCATATTAAAATACTTATTTATCAATTTGATAACAGGTAAATTAGATACGAGCTTGGAATTACGTCATTTACCTCCTTTGAAGTAAAATAATTATAAAATAAGTTGCCGTGGAAGAACGGTAGGTGCCTAGTATGGGACGCCACTTGCGTCAGCACCGTCGCCGCCAGCCACCTGGGTCGCACCGTCTCCTCGCAGCCGAGGATGCTGCTAGCAAAAAGAGGCTGAAGTACGCGGCGATGGAGTCCAAATACTTTGTTGTTCCGATCGCCTTCGAGACGATGGGCTGTTGGGGCTCTGAGGCCAAAAGTTTGGTTTCAGTAATAGTTCGTAGGTTAAGAGATCAGACTGGCGACTCCCGCTCCGGCTCGTACCTGGTGCAAAGGTTAGCCATTGCTATACAACGCGGCAACGCGGCCAGAGTTATGAGCACCTTTGCACCTGGTACAATTACTGATTACTGGTGGGTTATTTATTTAGTTCAAGGCTTTATCATGTGACATTGATAGTTTACTTTATTATAATTTTATTTTTATTTCTGACATTGACTTTTTGATTTATATAAAATATGTATTTTTGTTAATGTAATAATGTGTCATTAAGTTTATAGTACAAATTATCAAATAGACATAAATATTTTGTAAATATATTTATTTTAATAAGGTACAGTCTCAAATGCACTTAGTGATAATTGTAAATAGAAGTTAGTTTGCAATAGAACCTTAAAAAAGCAAGTGTAAATAATGATGGACCTAGTATAAATTATAAACAAAAAAAACAGTACATAGTTGAATCGTGGAGTTACACTAATTAATCAAGTGACTTTTTTATGTTTTAGTTATAAGACATTTTTTTTTATCTAGAGTGCAATAAAAGAAAAATAGTAGTTTAATGCATGTGGCACTAAATTATTCTTACTTTAATCTCAAATTGAACTTTGTCTTCCTTTATCAATAGTAAAAAGAAAGTGACAAAGTTCAATATAATATCAAAGTAATAACGTTTTGAGGTTGAGGTCAACATAGAATACGACAACAGAAAAATAACATTGTTTCTCATGGCACACAAAATTAAACATAATATAATCGGACATTATTATTGGGGCGCATTATAATATAAAAACATTTCGAGAACCTACAACTTCGACCTAAAAATAAAAGAACGTAAAAAAGGTAAACCATAATTGCCCATAATGTAGCTAAAAGATCATAAATAAAACTACCTCAAAATAGCACCCTCCCTTCATTAGTAGGTATTAGTTTTACAAGTTAGCATGATATTTCTTGTAAGGGGCCAGACCAGCGGCGACCTGGTTGCCGAGGTCTGGGTGAACGGAGGCAAACATCTTGATAGCGCGCTCCTGCAGGAATGCAGCAGCGTCCTTCAAGTTGCCGACGATGTTGGCCACAAGGCGTTTCTTAGCCTCGTCGTCGAACACCCTCGAGTAGAGGAGTGTCGCCTGCGAGAAGTTGTCTTCGGTCTGTCCACTGTCGTACCTGTCGACGTCGCCACTGACGTTGTACCGCGGCTGGAGGCGCTGGGCGCGCGGGCACTCCTGCGGCCCCGAGAACGAGTTGGGGAAGTAGTTGGGACAGTCGTTCTGGTTCTGCAAAGCTTGCGGCCCGTCGCGCTGGTAGTTGGCCACGGTGACGCGGAACGGGCAGTTCACCGGGATCTGCAGGTAGTTGGCGCCGAGGCGGTGGCGGTGGGTGTCGCTGTACGAGAACAGACGCCCTTGCAACATCTTATCGGGAGATGGCTCAATACCCGGCACCAGGTTCGCAGGGCTGAACGCGATCTGCTCCACTTCAGCAAAGTAGTTCTTCGGGTTCCTGTCTAGAACGATCTTACCTACTTGAATGAGAGGGTATTCGCTGTGTGGCCAGATTTTGGTCAAATCAAATGGATTGAATTTGCTGCTCTCTGCTTGCGCCATGGTCATGACTTGAATGTAGAAGGTCCACGATGGGAAATCGCCTTTACCGATCGCGTTGTACAAATCCCTGATAGAGTAGTCGGGATCGGATGACGCGAGCTCTGCAGCCCTTTCGACTGACAAGTTCTTGATGCCTTGATTGGTCTTGTAATGGAATTTGACATAGTGAGCGACTCCCTGAGCATTTACAAGCTTGAATGTGTGAGAGCCATAACCATTCATGTGTCTGTATCCGTCGGGGATGCCTCGGTCACCAAACAGGTAAACGACTTGATGTGTCGATTCTTGTCTCAGAGTCAAAAAATCCCAGAACATATCGGCATCTTTCAAGTGGGTAGCAGGATTACGTTTCTGGGTGTGGATGAAGCTGGGGAACAGAGTCGGGTCTCTGATGAAGAAAACAGGAGTGTTGTTACCAACCAGATCCCAGTTTCCATCGTCAGTGTAAAACTTCACAGCGAATCCTCTGGGGTCACGCACTGTATCAGCAGAACCGCTTTCTCCGCCCACTGTTGAGAATCTGATTGCAACGGGTGTCCTTTTTCCGATAGTTTCAAAAACTTTTGCAGCGCTGTACTTAGTGATGTCATGGGTTACTTCAAAATATCCAAAGGCTCCGGCTCCCTTGGCATGCACAACTCTCTCAGGGATACGTTCCCTGTCAAAGGAGGACATCTCATCCAGGAAGTTGACATCTTGCAGAAGAGCTGGTCCATTTTTGCCAACAGTCTGAATGGCTGTCTTTACGCCGACCGGAGATCCAGATTTGGTTGTAATATAGCCAGGAGACTCCTGAAAAACACATATAATTCAATCAGCTTTTAATGTTTATCATTCTATTACCTACCAACAATAAGTTGCAAAAATTGTACTAGCAAAAAGTGGGAAAAACAAAAAAGAATTAAACAAGAAGTGAACATAATAAATGTGGAATCTAAATAAAGTGAGGCCATTCGCAAAGCAATGTTCAAGGTGAATCATTTACCATGTAAGTGCCTACGTACCTAAGTTTGTATAATTTGTAAGGAATAAAATGTGAAAATTAATTAAACAAAACATTTCAATGCCGAAGCCAGCCAGTTTTAATAAAATATAAATTATCATAACCATTTAAATACAATAGGTAAGTACCTACAAGACTGCTGTTGACATGGAATTTTTCACTTATCATTGTGATCCAAAGCATAAGGACAAAGTTCATTCCATTGCTTAATGATGATTAGGCAGATCATGAAGTAGGTAGTTATGATACAAAACGGCTAGCATGATATCAAGCACCTACCTGCCTACATAGCACAAGATAACGCATCTACACAAGTTGAACAGCACAGTTGGAACTAAGTGACATAGATACACACAAAACTGTCCAAGCAAGTATTTGTAGGTATTATGAAATCCAATTGACCGTCATTAGAGATAGAAAACATGTTTGGGTCATATAAGTTACACATAGTGATCAATAAATTACTTAAATAAACAACTGCTCAGATGTAGCCGCAACAAATTTTAAGTGAAAGCTGAGAGAAAGGTAACATGTACCTAATGATGCTTACTTTTAAGCCTTTCCTATAATTGACGAGCTGGTCGGATGAGGGGTCCCTTGAAGCCATTTTGACTAATCACTTTCGCTGATGCAAGACGGAGCGACACACTGGTAGCGTCCGCGCCACGAATACCGCCGCCGCCGGTTGCCCACCCCCTTATATAGAGTTTGCTGCGATAAACAACTATCACGCCAAACGAGTGCAACCGGTGACCGATACCCTACACATACAAAGTCAGTACACACAAACCGCACGAATTCCACTTGTTTGCAATTATCACTAGTAACTTTGAAGATATTGGGCTTGTATTAGAGCCTTTAATATGTTATATGGAGCACCACTGTGGCACCTATTGGCAAGGTCAAAGAAATAAATAATTACGCTGGATAGAGTACAGAAAAAAACACGAAGGACAGATAGGACAGCACGGTATTTTTTAATCTTATGTAACCTATATCCTTTAAGTAGGCACATACATTATGTAGTAAGATTAAGAATTAAGTGCGTAATTCAAACAGCAGCAGGTTGTGAATCAACAAAACAAAACAAAAGATTAATTTTTTTCTCAAGCAAACAAAACAATGAAATCTATGAGGTTACGTTAGTAAAAAATAGGGATAGGGATAGGGTGTGAGACTGCGAGACAATCAGTCAGTGCTATAATCGAGATTTTAAAATTTTCGTATCGATTTTCGATGATATCCATTACTGACTAATGGCATATTAAGTAGATATGGCCATTAGAAAATGCAGTCAGGTACCTAATGTATTCGAATAATGTTTTATTGATTTCTTTCTGTGCCTATGACTATGAGTTTGTAGCGGTTCGTAAGACTTTTTTAATACCCATTGTCGTTCTAATTTTATGCCTTTCCTTATTATTCAGCGCTGATAGTTTCATTAATTACTCTCATCAAGTCCCCGACGTACCGTTTGCACCATTGACTTGCACCATCAGTGGTGCAGATGCAACTGCTTTACTTGTATCGTTTTCACTCATATGAAATAAGATTGGCAGAAGTTCCGACGTTCATTATCACCGTCGTTGGGTATACCAACATGAAATGATATCCTAATCAAAGGCATTATGTAGTAATAAAATGTAAAATAAAGGGAAGGGACTATTAAACACGGTCAAGTGTGGATAGGGCTCGCGCTATCTGTCCCGTGTCTGTTGCGCTATCTGTCCCCCACAAAATCGTAGCGGAAGAAAATAATTATAACCCTACAAAAATCACTATGAAGATTATCAACTGGTTATGTTTTTTTTACAATAAATTAGTTGCTGTAAAAAAGGAAATAACAAAGACAGTTCTGGAGCCCAACATTGGGAATTTTGGGATTTACTCAAGCGCGGCAGATTAACTCAAGGGGGAAACCCTGGTGAGCACCTCCACTACCTAGATATATCTGCTCTTTATGTATGGCCGCGCGTCTAAGGCAGTCATAACTAGGAAAAAAAAGATCGTTGGAAATACTCGAGCACGTCAGATTTAGGTAAGGTGAGTTAATTACATGCAGAAAAATGTATATTTCTGTAATCTGAAAATTTGAGTGTGACCTAAGAGAGTGGGGGAGAGGGTTACGAATGTGCAAAAAAAGTCACCTCGACATTCTCGAGCGCTGTCGATTTTATTTTTATTTTGAAGGAAATAATTCAAGGATAACGGGAAATATATAATCTGCCGATTTCCTCAAGCCAAAGTAACAAAAATATCGTCAATAACGGCCTACCTAAAATAATCACGATTCTCTTAGTCACTGCTTAAACTTCTCTGTCCTTTTCTAGCACGTGCAATTTCACGTCAGAGAGAAGATGGCAGAGCATCTTAAGCAGTGACTAACGGTTGAAAAGTTTTTTTAAGTAAGGCCGTAAAGGTTTAGTGCGTGCAGCTGCAGTGAAGCATGTTGTACCTACATGTTTCTTATAGATAGATAAATAGATAGATATTATCTTACACCAATAAACGAATGTCCCACCAATAATTCAACTGTCTAGAAAACTCGATTGAGTACAGATGTTGCAATTGAATGTCAAGCTCCTACGTCCAGAACTCCAGTACCCATATTCACAACTCAATCGGAAATGTTTCCAATCAGATTCACACTACCTTCTCTATCATCCTGAATGTAGATTTATGGGACAGAAAGTGTGAATCCGATCGGTTACATTTCCGATTGACTTGTGAATATGGGTGCACATCACCTATTCTATGATCTTGCTATCGCTGGAATAAGTTAGGTATATGTGCGATGCCAAAAACTAAGGAAAAATATATATATATAAATGTTAGGTATAGTATTCCAGCAAAGTCCCCAAAAAACGCCAACATTTTTATTTACTTACTTTGCCTTTCATATTAAGTTGGCTTTTTTTAGAGCAGTTGTCACCTCCATAGATGAATGTGGGTTAAATAAATATATTTTTTCAAATCGTCAGTTTAAAAAACCCTTCAAATAATGATGGGTACCCAATAAGCACGTCTACGCCGTCAAGCTGAACCGTCTGTTTGTTTTTTGCATTTTTAGAAACCCGCCACGTTCTTGCGTCACGTTCAAATCGTAACTCTTTTGAATAGGATCGTCTTTCGGGTTCACTTATCCCCTCTGGAATACAAGGGCGGATCCAGGGGGGGGGGGTAATGGGGTCATGACCCCCCCCCCCCTGGGATGAGTGTAGGTCGACTACTGATAGCTTTTCTAATTAAATAAAAAATAAATAAATAAATATTGGGGGACATTTATTACACACAGCGCCATCTAGCCCCATACTAAGCAAAGCTTGTATTACGGAAACCAGATAGCTGATAGAATACTTATATACTTTTTTTTTTGTAAATACATACTTATAATACATACTACTACACCCAGACACAGAACAAACATCGATGTACGTCACAAACATTTTTGTAATGGAATTGGAGCCTGACTGCTAACTAGACTTTGACTCGACTATATGACCCCCCAAAGACTTAAAAGCTGGATCCACCCTTGCTGGAATACCTACTGACGAGCATGAGATTTTATTTTTTTCACATTTTCGTTCTAACGGCCACCCCCACCACGCAAACCGGCAGATCGTTATGAGAGACACGTGGGGCATATACACACACGAACAATATCTGACGCGCTCGAGTATTTCCATGTAAACGTCAAAGGGTATAATTGCATCATCCTTTTTTTGTACCATCTATTCTTCAAAATCCAATAGCTTACCTACTTATATACAACGACGAAACGCTCGAATAAATCCCCATTTCATTTTGCATCGAGAGCTCTACCACTAGAGGTATTATCCAAGAAAAAGAGGGAGAATCGCAGACCGGATTCTCTACGAGTATGTAGGTATATAGATAAACCTGCCTTCAGATAAAAAACATACTTATTTACCTAAGTACCTAAAATTTTTTGGCGTCCTTTTGTTAATATGATCATTGTGATGACGACGACGCTTTAGGGTTTTATCCCAAAAGTAAGTTAAAAATATTATGTTGAATACGATTTACATAAAAATATTTTTAATAACTTTGCCACGGATCGCTAAAAAGATAATTATAATGGTAGTTACCTACACCTTCTTCTCGTTTTGGCAAGCTATTAAAAGTAGGTAGTCTCAGAGAATTATACAATAAATACTACGTGAGTACGTAGGTACCTACGATAGTGTAGTAGGTACCTAGTGTGAAAATGTGCACACTTTGCATCACATCAGTTAGGCAATAGGCTAGATGACTGATGTTTAAATCGTTGAAACCAATAGCTTAGATCATGAACCATTTTTCTAGGTTCATGGTATGGTAATTGAAAACATTATTTAAATCGGTTAATAATGTTCTGATATATGAGCGTTTAAAGTTTTTGTTAGAGACAATTCTGTCCCTTTCCCACAAAACAAAAAATGACGTCACGCCTTACTTGTCAGAATAGAATTTATATGGCGTCCTGACAAGTGACGTCACGATTTGCTGTTTCGCCTCTCTGTCTAGCATGATATCAAAATGCTTATAATTTGCTTATTTTTGATCAGATTTTAATTTTCTTTTCTTTAATCAGCTATATTTATGGGCCACATTTGAATAGGACAATTAAAAAAAACCAGTCATCTAGCCTATTATATTTATTGCTAAGCTAGGTACCAATGTATTGTCGTTTTTTATTTCAATTTGTTTGTAGTGGAACTAGTGAGCATAATCATTCTCGTTAGTTCCATTGCTACGGAACTACCTCATTGCTTTAATCACTAGTTCCATGGAATAAATATGCGGTGGAACTAATGAGAATATACCTATTCTTAAATCGGTTCAAGAAGTAAGTAAGGTATAAGTACCCAAGCCTATGAATAAGTACCTATCTATAGATTATAATAATTTTATCACATTAGTACCTGCTGATTATGTAGATAAGAATTCAAATAGTATAGATATCGACCCCCTTGTTATTTAATATGAAATAACAAACAACGATAATATTATTGCGACATAAAGAATATAGCTATGCTCATAGGTAATGAAAGATATTACATCGACAGGTAATTAACCTATGTACCTACCTAGTACCTATAAATTAACATATAAAAAATTGAGTTAGAAGCTTATATAAAATATCAATACCTACTCGTCGTCAGCGACAATGATAAGATGAATGGATGGGAAATAAGCGCACGGATTTTGAAGACTATATGTTGCGCGCCGGCTCTCCACTCACTTCAGTCATACTCTGCCTTTGAGACATGCGAGCCGTACGATACGACAATACAAACTTCTAATACATGCACATGTGTTATCTTTTTGTCATGTAATAATTAGATTCGCTATCTCTATTTTCCGGCAAATGTAATATGCATACTTTTAGCTAGGTATGCTAGATTGTGTTTGTCTTGTTAATTTTGATCGATTTGCAAGCGCTGGGCCCGTCCATTCCATTATCACCGTCGCTGCTCGTCGTTCATACTCGTAGTAAACAGTAATGACTCGTAATCTTTGGTAATGACTAAGAGAGTCTGTCTACAAACTTCTATCATTTGGCAGAGTTATAAATTGAGCTATAAATTTATTTTAAAAAAACGAAAATACTTGCGTTGTTAGTTCAAAAAGATGCCTAAGTAGGTACCTAATGTAGTCAATTCTGAAGGTTTAAGTTCCCAGAACTAAACTAACTAAAGTATTGCTGTCCATAGCTAACATGCCTAGTAAAAAAGTGACAGCAATATTTTAATTAGTTTAGAACTGTCAACTAAAACCGTCAGAATCGACCACAACCTACCTAATTATTTATTTACGTCCTTATTATAAAATAAAGCACCTACTACACAGTATAACTAGCTTACCAAGGTGACATTTGTAATTTCTAACGTAATTCGCAGCGGTGAAGTTGTTTTATACTAAAGAAAACACGAATGAAAATCTTTTAGTCTAATCTCATTGCACAAAATAAATGTTTTCTTTATTTCTATTCGGAGTTCTTATATTCGAGTGCGAATCGCACTTTGTAATCTTACCAACGATTACGTTTGTGTAATTATATCTGTGCTATTACATAAAGTTGGATGCTTGGACCATGAATAGGTGCTATGGATGAAAATAATAACTTGGACCTGGGTGTGGGTATGTCCTACAACTGCATCTAGAACCACCGGAGGACTGGCAGCAGCATCCTCTCAGTTAACATTGGTGAGCATTTTCCATACGAACGTATTCCTTTATTTTCTACCTCGATAATGCCTCTAGAGCAATTTTGTTTATAAAGGACTACTGTAGACATATCTCTGTCATTACCTTTTTGCCAGAAACGAACGGCCTTACTTAAAAAACTTCTCAACCGTTAGTCACTGCTTAAGATGCTCTACCATCTTCTCTCTGGCGTGAAGTTGCACGTGCTAGAAAAGGACAGAGAAGTAAGCAGTGACTAAGGTAGAAAAGTTTTTTTAAGTAAGACCGTAAGTGTTAAAATAAATATAACCCCAATGATATTATATATATAAAGAGGGAGATATGTCATATCGCGCCCTAAAATGGCCCCGTGAAGACGGCCCTAAGAACTGTCTTGCCGCTCACTAAGCAAGACGCGCGCTATCCCTTTTGCTCTCATAAAAGTGCTATATCCATTCGCACTCGACACAACTCGTAAACATGACGGCAATGGGGTCATTTTCAAACGTTGTTTTATTACGCGATGGCGCATCTTTCGTAATCTTTGTATAACCCTTTAAATATTGTCATAGTAATCTTTGAGGGCTATATTTTCTTTAGCAATGTGTTGCTGAAAAAATAAAATGACAGACACATAATATCTATACTTAGTAGACCTATAGAATGTATAAAATAAAACCATTGCTATAGAGGCATTATCCAGCAAGAAAATAGAGGAATACGTTTGTATGGAGAATCACTCAACAGATTCCCTCGGGCTGCGGCAGATTTTCAACTTGAGGGTAGAGCCACCCGGTAGGTTACTAGCCAGCCAACCTTAATATCACTATCACGCTATGGCTTTTTCTACTATCACGCTATCTATGGCTTTTTCGGCTTTGTCACTATCGATGTTCTCTTACGCGCTAAACCAGGAGCCAAAATCGGTACAAAAAAAATTAGAGATTATGTTATGGACTCGTTGGGAACAAACCTTACAGCCTAAATCAAAGACTATAAACCATGTGGACTGATCGTCCGACTTCCCCTAATACGAAAATTAGTAGTTTAAAAACCTGCCAGCTAGCCACTGCGAGTACGTCAGAATTTCATAACTCAGATTGCATCATCCCAGTGATTGGCCAAACGCAAGCATAGAACGTTGCCTCGCCCCCTGCCCGCAACGGTGATTCGTGTTTGTAGGAGAAATTATGTTCACGAGCCATCAACAGGCTATAAATGATCTGTGGCCTAACTGGACCTAAAGTTCAGGATTATAGTTCTCTTATCAATATAAATCTATAATTTGTTATCAACACTTATAAAGTTGACATTCCTTTAATATCAGGCAAACAAGATAATTAGATACCTATGAATTGTTTTTTTTTATTATAGAGGCTCAGAGTCCCAACACGGTTTTGAATTTTTACGTAATGTCTTTTCCCAGTCTATAATAATTGTGGCTCAAAAAAAATACTATGAAGATTTTAAAAGGTTTATACCGTTTACCACTGTCTACCAACACTAAGCACACAGTAAAATTACAGGATCTTTAATATTTAACGCTTGAAGGTTACAGTGCAGCAGGGGCTTGGGTTTGGGTCTCGTTGCCAGCTATATTTTCACTCTCATCTCACATTAATAATATTTTTAATTAGTGAGTCGTACTCACTTTATATTATCTTATAAACTTATTTTTTAAAAACTGTTCAGCGCATCTTATGATGTATTTGAAGTCGAATGTATATCATTCCGAAGCAGGTACCTTACTTAGAACAAGTTTTTATATTTCTAAGGGTTGACTAGTGATAGGTAATCGTTACTACACATAACTACATGACTGCATGACTAGTCCAGTTAAGAAAATATCGATATAAAACTAGCTCTTTATGGTTACCTCATGATATAAATCTATCGTAAAACGCGCTGAACAAACTTTTCAAAAATATACCTAGGTGTGTTCAAATTTTGTTTTTATCTTAAACAGCATGTACCATGGGAGATCCAAGGGATAACCTCGCCATAACAGGTTATCCCAATGCATTAAAATAAGTTTCTTATTTATTTTTTAGTAAGAACTATGGTAGCGATAAGTACCTACCGTCTAGCGACAGAATAAATAATTGTTCAACGTACAGCACATGCTTGAACTTCGATCACATACATGTATTGATCGAAGTGCTTATAAAGACAATGAGTCGATTCTGTTGCACCGCTCACTAAACTAAACTTAATTTGACAGGACGAAACCTGTTAACATCCTTTTCAAACATATTGAAATGAAATGAGACGCGTATAATTTTAGTCCTGTCAGATTAGTTTAGTTTAGTGAGCGGTGCAACAAAATCGACACCAAATATGTGGTCGATTTTGAAGGTTTAGTTGACAGAACTAAACTAACTAAAGTATTGCTGTCCTTAGCCAAGCCTTAGACATGCCAAGTAAAAAAGTGACAGCAATATTTTAATAAATTTAGAACTGCCAACTAAAGCTTTCAAAATTGACCACTTATACTTTATAGGTTGTATTGCATAACTCGAATACCTACGTTGAATGTGATCGTGTGTTGTATAGTCTAGTACCTGCACACGCTCATTAGATTCCAATGTTCGTCTTTACTCGTAGCATGAATTTACATGTACTTGACAATGACACGACAAAAAGAGCGATAATGATAATAGCACAGTGGTTCCGCGCTAGGTGTCAATTGAAAGATAAATCTGTCATTTGGAGCTATACTGAGGGGTACGGTACCTATAATTATTTCTATAATGCTAAGTATACCTAGTTATCTACTTCTAAGTAATTTTATTCTGTACGGTTATTGTATGGAGGGCTTTAAGGACCTTGGCCGAGTTTTTTCTACAATCTTTTATTAGCTTCATTCGTAAATATTCATTCGTAGGTACCTACTAAAACTAGAAAAATCTACACTTGTGCTTAGGCTTGTCGTCTTAGACTAATATAGACAGGTATATAGTCTAAGCTTGGCGTAATGATTTGATAGGTAGTTTGTATTTGTAGGTCTAAGCATGTATCACATAGTGTCTTTTTATACATGTAACTAGGCGTTATGAATAAAAAAATATATTGTATTGTATATAACGGGAAGAGCAAAAAAGTTGCAATAGCAATACTTGCCACCACACACACAGAGAGAGAGAGAGAGAGAGAGAGCGAAATCCTGAAATGATGGAACCTGACTGAGGATGAAACCAAAAGGTAGATACTGGAACTCTTCAATCATTAGGTTCTATAGAGTTTGGATTCGTTTACTGACCTTCTTTACTTATCAAACTAATCGTCCGATCCGAACTACCACCACAGAGTTCCTATTATACCTACTATGTATGCATAGACCCTACTATGTATACATAGACCCTGTAATGCACTGAAGAGAGAAGTAAAGTAGGGCCTTCGCTTTTCTGTGCTACAATGTATACATCATACGTTTCAACAATTAAGTCTTCGTAGTTATTCTATTACTTATGGTCATGATACTAATAACTATAATAAAGTGACCAAATATGTGAAACTATTTCATAACATTTTTACATCTGATGAAATATTGTATGTTTTACTGTAAACAGTACCTACCTACCTTAAGTTAAGATGCACAGTAGTACGTCTTACACGTTTTTTTACTTTGTAAACAAATGGTAAAACAGTTAATTTATTTTAACTGAAGCTGAATGATCGAACCTCTTTGGAAGCGCTTATGCTTAATAAGTTTGGCTCACTTTAATACTAAATAGAAAATGAGACGAAAGATGTAAATTTACGGCCTTACTTACCTTACTAAAAAACTTTTCAACCGTTAGTCACTGCTTAAGATGTTCTGCCATCTTCTCTCTGACGTGAAGTCGCACGTGCTAGAAAAGGACATAGAAGTTTAGGCAGTGACTAAGAGAATCGAGATTATTTTAGGTAAGGCTGCATTTTCAACACGCGCATTTGAAAATTCGCGCCATTTCATCTTTCTTCCTAGGAGGATTATGGCGTCGCACTTTGTGCATTTGCCAGTGTCAGATATGTATTTGTATCTAGTTTTTGATTATTTCAAGTCGAATGAGTCTAAGTCACAGTCAAATACAGTCATGCCCTAGAAAAGTCGTGGCATCTTTACTACAAGCTTCTTTGGAGTTTTGGAAACAACACGAAAACACGGTTTTCACTACATTATATTACTCTTACGCGTAAATCACCACCATTTTTATGCATTAACACACGAAAAAACAAAGTTTTGGACCATAAGATAAATGGCGCTGTGTGTAATAACGGCCTAACCTAAAATAATCTCGATTCTCTTAGTCACTGCTTAAATTTCTCTGTCCTTTTCTAGCACGTGCAACTTCACGTTAGAGAGAAGATGGCAGAGCATCTTAAGCAGTGACTAACGGTTGAAAAGTTTTTTTAGGTAAAGCCGTAAATGTCCCACATTTTTATTTTTTTTATAATGTGGTCGATTTTGAAAGTTTAAGTTGACAGAACTAAACTCCTTAGCTAACATATCTGACAAAGAAAATTTCTGTGATATCTGATAAAAAAGTGACAGCGATATTTCAATATATGACAAAGAAAATTTCTCTGATATCTGATATAAAAGTGACAACGATATTTCAATTAAGATCTGTCAACTAAAGCCTTCAAAATTGACCACAATGCAGCGACATGTTTTTTTTCACGTTCCCGCCGAAAAACTGTTTATGTACTTATTCCCAGCGACGGTGATAATGGAATGGACGGGCCCAGCGCTTGCAAATCGATCAAAATTAACAAGACAACATAATCAAGCATACCTAGCTAAAAGTATGCATATTACATTTGCCGGAAAATAGAGATAGCGAATCTAATTACTGCATGACAAAAAGAGAACACATGTACATGTATTAGTCAGTGAGTTGAAATAAATAGAGTAGTTATAGTCGAACAAAACTGCTTTAAAAATTGACTAGACGTTGCCTATATAAATATACTTACGCATATTACTATGCACTTTGTGAAGAAAAGGAAAGAATATAACCGACTTTATACGCCACGCCTGTTGTTAGAAAGAGACAAATATCTAATTTCTCTTACGGCGTAATAAGCTACACAAGTTGATTGGCCAGAGCGAGCGCCCTCGCCGCGCCGGTGTGGCCTCTTTCACTCTCTCACACAAGACGATCTATCTATCTCGGCCATCCATTTCAAAGTGACAACAGTCGCCTTAGATAAAATAAATTTCGTTTTTTCCCATTGCTATAAAAATACAGTACTTACGCGTGAAATTAAATTTTTTTGGTCTCTCACAGTGCCTGTGTAGATTATGCAGTGTCTAAATACACAGAAAGGCATTATATCACCATCTTTTTGCTAGAAAACATACGATTAGCGGCAGCGTATTACCGGACATTCGGAAGTGAAAGACTGGTAGCGATCACGGCAATTACCTTGATTTCGTCTAGTAAATATGGCGGGGGGGACAACTCATCTACAGGTAAAAACATCTTAGGTATTAGTAGTTTGTATTGTCGTATCGTACGTACGGCTCGCATGTCGCAAAGGCAGAGTATGACTGAAGCGAGTGGAGAGCCGGTGCTCAACATATAGTCTTCAAAATCCGTGCGCTTATTTCCCGTCTATTCATCTTATCATTGTCGCTGTTTTTTCCAACATCAAAATGTATTTTTTTTCGTGTGTTCCACAACAAAAGCACTTGTTTCGATCTTTGACCTAATTATGGGGCAGTCTGCGACTTTATTACGTTTATCGCATTGTTTAATGTTTTCGGGACCTTTGTGCCTTCTTGAATGTTAATTAATTGCAAATTAACAAAACAGATACTTATCGTTATCGTGCGTTTGTTAATTAAAACTACATTTTATTAATTTATTAACCGTTTTATGCATAAAATATTTATTAATAAACCTATTTAAGATATAGAGTGTTTAATCAATTTCTTTCGAATATTGAGAATGAGAACTGAGTTTGAAAAAAGAAGACTTACTTTTTTTTTTAAAGCCGTCTTATATTATAAAAATAAACCTATTTTAGGCTATTAGGCTAAACAATCCACTCTCAATATCCATACTCCCTAATATTTTCCTCCTACTCATCTTCATCAGCCCGGAGACGTCCACTGCTGAACGTAGGCTTCCCCCTTGGACCGCCACACTGTACGACAACCTGCCATTTGCATCCACCGGTTTGCCACCGGTTGCCCGCGACTTTTACAATGTCGTCGGTCCACCTAGTGGGAGGCCTTCCTACGCTGCGTCTTCCGCTTCGCGGGTTCCTCCTACTGTCGCGTATAAACTCTAAAACCGTCAAATCGTAAAGATACTTGAAAATGGCAAATGCTTTTATCGTGCGGAGCCAAAACCCTACAGGGGAAAGAAGGAATAAAAAAGTTTGTTAAGGTTGGCTGGGTGGCCAGCCCTAGTGCCAGAGTTAATGTGCCGCCCGAAGACCTGACTTGACTTCTAATGATCCTATGTTTTTTAAATCGATGGTCGTTACAGTTATATAGGTACAACTGAGACCGACAATTTAACATGTCATCTGACCCACGGCAGCTCTCAGATATTTACGGCACTCACTGCCACCCATCTGAAGACTGACCGGATCGTCCGTTGCTTATTTATTTAGTTACTTATCTAATTTAACGTATATAAAATTGGTTGAAAAAAATTGCATATTAATCTGTACCTGGTTTAGGAAACAACACAAAAATATATGTTTCACCACATTATATCACTTGCCCACACTCGTGCATGTAATTCAACACTCAATGAATAAAACACCACCATCATAAACATAAGGGCTTCGGACATGTTCCTTGACGCCGTGGCCTAGTGACAAACCCATCACAAATCGACAGAGCATAAAAATGCAATGCACTAACCCTGAATCCGTTTCCGTTTCCGAGTTATTGTCGAATATAAGGGCACTATTTGTTCGAAATTATATTTTTACTCGCGGCGGATGATAATAACTTTACATATCGATAGAGCATAAAAATGCAATGCCTAAATGTTCTAGCACCAACCCTGTATAAACATCGGTATCGACATCGATGTCCTTCATCGACTGTTTATCCTTTGATCGGACATCACTAAAGTATCGATAAAAATTGTAAACAATTGCCACTTCCCGTGTCGTGTAAGTCTGACCCTCCCTCACCTCAAGCCTGCCCCCGTAGAATACGATAGGGACAGCTGCAGCTCAGGACGATTATACCTACCTGCAAAAACCTTGACTAAATCGTCGTTTCGTATTCCCCTGTTTTCTCCCCCAAAACTAAGCCGATTCAATAAGTTTTTGGCTTAAAATTTTAAGAAAGAGTATGTCTAGGTCTGTCTGTCCTCCTTTTATGTTAAAAACTTTTCAAATTTGTCTGGTACTCCTCTGATCACGGCGGTAAAAACGGAGCGTTTTATGCGTCTTTTGGAGGGTCATATTTTCATCAATAATTACTTGATGAAAAAAAAAAGAAAACGAAGGGACATGCCTATAACTGACCTAGATTTTATTTAAAAATTTCATTGCTCTAGAGGCATTGACCAGGAAGGAAATAGGGGAATACGTTTGTATGGAGAATCGCAGATCAGATTCCCTCTTAAGCCCCGAAAATAATTATTTAGCCCCTAGCCTCAATTCTAGCCCAAATGGAATCAATGGAAATCTACTGTGAAAAAGCCTGCACTTCATGAGAGCCAGACATCAACGTCTTCAGCACAAGTGAAATCCTATGCGACGAATTCAACGAAGACTCATCTGATGAAGTCGGCGACATGTTTCTATGTCACCGGAGATAAAAAAAGAGAAATAGAGATGCTTCAAATAATCATGCTTTTTTCAGGTTTTTTTTAAAACAAGTTGCTTGTAAAGTTTTTGGGATGACAAAATCACCAAATGTTTTGTATTTTTTTTGTGATCAATAGATATGATATAATTATTCGGTCTTACTTAAAAACGCCGCTCAAACAAGAGAAGTTATTTAAAATAAATCAATTTCAGTCAAACTTAAAAAAACTTTTCAACCTTAGTCACTGCTTAAACTTCACGACGATTACACGTGACACTTCACGTCATTGAGAAATTGACAAAGCATCGCAGCGACTAGATTTGAGCGGCGTTTTTAGTAAGGCCGTATACAGGATTAGTTCTAGTCAGTTATAGCATCCTTTTAAGGGGATATTCTGTACATCAAAACAAACAACTTTTACTATAGGACCAACAAAGAAATAGCAAAAAAGTTTTTTTGGTTTAAAAGGATGCTATCTGATTAGAACTAACCCACTATATTTAAAAAAAATTGCCCATTTGTTAAATTTTTGAACAAATTTAGTTCTTTTTAGAATTTGATCTAGCCCTAAATCGTGATACCCAGTTGGCAACACTGGTTTGGCCGGTTGGTTTGGAGTTTTGGTTGGCGGGAACGTGAAATAAAACATGTCGCTACATTGTATTATTTTCCAAACTTGTGTTTTTTCGAGTGTTAATGCATAAAAATGTTGGCGTTTTATTCATTAAGTGCTGATTTACGAGCAAGAGTGTGGGCAAGTGATATAATGTAGTGAAACGTGTCTTATCGTGTTGTTTCCAAAACTCCGAAGAAGCTTGTAGTAAAGTTGCCACGACTTTACTAGGGCATGATTGGACTTGACTGTGACTTACTGTGTGTGACTTGGACTGTGACTACGACTCATTTAACTACAGAAAGAAGGATCGATGAAGAAATATGTATTCGGCTGAAAGACTAGTATCCATGGCCAGGAACTATTAAAAACAAAAAACGGTTGGTTTGTGCTGCGTTCCGTAATACGCTAAAAGTGATAATATCAACTCTTCTCTATGGATAATATCGCGAATCCGACCACAGTGACAAGTATTACTCGATCAAATCAAAGCCCTTATATTTTGTGACTATTAAATTTGGTCGAATTCGCGATACAGTGGACATTTAGCACATTACGGAACGCAGCACTGGTTTGTAGCAAGTTTGTACCTAGTTTGTTTACAGACGTAATATTTACTTACTCTATGCGCATAGAGTAAGTAATGCGTACACGGGTCTCTAAAGTAAGTAGATTGCACTATTGCACTCATGTACTATTATTTAACTAGTTAAGTAGTTAACTCTATTTTACATAGAAAGTCCTTTTACATTTCCCATACGCAGGTGGCCTAGTGGTACAAATTCCCCATACCTCCTTGTATGAACTAGGGCAAAATGTCACATGCCTTTACCTTATCAATTTTATTTTTCAGTGCTAAAGTTTGGGAAAAATTTAGTTTTCCCAATGATGATTGGAGCACTGATCAATTACTGTCTAAGTTATACAAAAAGAATAAGGTGTTGTGTGGTAAACACTTTGAAGATACATCATTTACCAGCACTGATAGAAAAAGATTAAACAAGTTTGCCATTCCCTGAGGCAAAAAATATATTGACCCAATTAAGAGATGAGCTACCTACTTAATACAACAACAGGTACATCAGAAACTTAAGTTAAGATTTTTGTGAAAGACTACAGACTTCTCATTTTAGTTTTGTACTAAGTAGTTGTCCCTGCCGTTTCAACCATATTTTTTTAACACATAAGATTGCGTTTGTCCACCAACTCGCCTGTTGGTAAGCGACGATGTGGTCGAGGATGAAGCACGCAGACTTAGATGATACCTATTCATTCTGACCTTGAAGAGGTCTAGATTATATCTCTCAGGAAACAAGGAAGCCGGCAGCTTGTTCCATTCCTTGGCTGTACGAATTAGAAATGAATGAAATTGTAATAAAATAGACCAACCATGATGAAATTGTAATAAAATAGAGGTGTTTTACCTAATTAATTGATTAATAATAGCAAGTAGTATTTTGTAGGGATAGGATTCTACTGCAGGGTCCTCCTGGGGCAGTACCACACCTTTTGCCAGTTATTCAACCGCCAAGCAGTAGTGTGCAAGCATTACTGTGTTTTGGTTATAAAGGTAATTTTGTTACCTTTTATTTGTGTGTTGCTTTGTTACCAGAGAAATTACTAGGGTATGAAGAGATTTAACATCTGAAATCGCAGGGTGACGAGCCCAGTGCAGTGCTGCGCAGAATTGTATTCCCAAGTTCACAATTCTGGCACTGCTCCTGTTAGTGGCAGGCGCTTACCACCAGGCGAATATCTTGCTTTTCTCGTCACATGATTGTATATAAAAAAACAATATGCAATTCACTTTGTACTTTTTTAGATGAATCCGGAAGTTGCAGCCAGTACTTCACAATGTTCTACTTCTACACAACATAAATTAGGTCTGCCAAAGCCCGAAATCAACCAAGGTAATTTGTTATACCTTGTCCAAATTATTTTAATTTTTTACTTGACTATGCAAATAAGGTTATTATTTTTAGCAGTCTATATTATATATATATATATTTATTTTTTTAAACGGTTAGGCCCCGCCAACAGCAACAAGTGCTTTTAGTATTTTATTATTTAAAATTAGTTTTTGACTAAGTATTTATTGAACTAACAACGAAGTATAAATTAAAAACAGAAACTACCTAATTAAAACTAAACTAATATTAAAAATTAAATACTTTTACAAACTCTTTGGAACATTCTCAACTTTATATTGAACGCCCCTCGTATATTATAATATACATATTATATATATTTATATATGTATCAGTTCCCTAGTATCTTGTAACACTTTAGAAGTACTTTATTTTATTTATTCAGAATAGGTTTGGTTCTGACCACACCCTGACCTGATGGTAAGTAACGGTGCTAGCATGCTTACCTAGAAGGAACCTATTGCATTATCTAATTATCTATTATATTTAAAATAATACACTTTAAAAAACAACAAAATCAATTTCGAATACCTAGATGACATCATCATATTTTCTAGTCATTTTGATTTAAAAACCAAACTGAACCGATTTCTATAAAATTTAAATTGGACCACCTCTGAAGTATATTACCTTACCAAACAAAAAAAGAATCATCGTAATCTGTTCATAATTAGCGGAGTAATCGCGTAACATACATACAAAAGTATACAGTCGAATTGAGAACCTTCTTTTTTGAAGTCGGTTGAAATTAATGTCTCTATAGGTGTGTTGTAGCATTCTGTGTTACAAATTGGAATCAAGTTATGACATATATTTTACAGGGACTATCTACAAGTGAAGGGCTAATAAATGAAATAGGTGTGAAATCGGTGCAAGAATTGAAACCCAGAAAATAAAGAAAAATTTACAAAAGATGAAGGAAAATGTTTACTTAAATCTTAACACTCCGAATAAAGTTCATTAAAGTAACAAAAAGCAACAGGGATCTTTTAAAATCATTACAGACAGATACTGCTGTTAATGACATTATCAACAGTAAACTGAGCAGTTCATTTTACTTACTGCTGCAAAGTCAGCTGCAAAATCGCTCGAAGATTACCTGGGCGAAAATGGACAACAGACGACAAAGTCCTTGCACTGAGCGTTTATAAAAAATCTACCTCATGTTACAGATTATTAAAAAGACTTTTTTGGTTGCCGAGAATCACATCTTTAAAGTCTTTACTTAACAAGATCCCCATGAAGTGTGGAATTAACCCTCAAGTAACGCAGTGACAGCTTGTTGCCTTTTGATGAAATGTCTAAAAGAAAAAAATATATATACAACTCAAAGCTTGACCAAATAGAAGGCTATCAAGACCATGCCAGCCAGGGACGAAGTACAGAAATAGCCAGCAAAGCAAACATTTATGGCGAATGAAGTTAGAAATACTTGGAAACAACCAATAGCATTTTATTTTTCTGGGGCTTACGTCACAGCAGACAATACTACTTGCACTCATCAAAGAGGTTGGTTTCCTATTATTAATTTCAATGGTATTAGAAAAGCCCAAACGTTTAATAACTATCTATAGACAGCCTTATAGCTCAGTTGGTAGCATGTCTGCCTTCAGAGCTGTAGGCCTGGAACGGAAATGGTACGCTTCACGCTAGCCGGTTACAAGCCTATATAGGCATAAACGAATCACCGACTCGAATTCCGCAGCAAGATGTATATCAAAGTTGCCCAAAGTAAGTTTTAAGATATATGCGTCACAATTTGGGGTTATTCACCAACTGGACTCGAGGGGCGGGACACGCGTGTGTCCAGTTGGTGAAAATCTAAAATTGTGTCACTTTACATTTCGTTATCCGGACACGCTAGAATTTTTACGCGAATAAGGCCGAAAACCGCGTAAACCAGTTTTTTCGACTTGTAATCGTTAAAGGTCTCTTTTTAGACTTTCTTTTGTTATTCTACTTTCATTTATTAATCGACTTAATAAATATGTATAAATTTAAAAAGATCTGATATGTGTGTTTTTGTTCGTGACTGTAAATTTTTGAAAATAGCTGAATATGTCCAGTTGACGATAACAAACATGTAATTTATTGCAATTTTCTCTATCTGGACCTACACACGCGTGAAAATTATTTTACTAATATTTATTTATTTGTTTTTGATTTCAGACGAGTTGCCGCAAGATGCCTCTCTACAGCAATGGTGGTGGCAAACAACAAATTGTTCGACGCCCTAAATCCCCATTTACCCAAACGGCAGACAGAAAAAAGGAAAGCCTTTGTTGACAAACATGTCCTCAAGCAGCCTTCATTTACAATAGGCTAGATGACAGATGTTGAAATCGTTGAAACTAATCGCTTTGATGAAGAATCTAAGTAAATATAGTATGTTTATTGAAAACATTATTTAAATCGGTTAATAATGTTCTGATATATGAGCGTTTAAAGATTTTGATAGAGACAACTCTGTCCCTTTCCTACAAAACAAAAAATGACGTCACGCCTTACTTGTCAGAATATAATTTATATGGCGTCCTGACAAGTGACGTCACGATTTGCTGTTTCGCCTCTCTGTCTAGCATGATATTAAAATGCTTATAAGTTGCTTATTTTTGCTCATATTTTAATTTTCTTTTCATTAATCAGCTATATTTATGGGCAAAATTTGAATAGGACAATAAAAAAAAACCAGTCATCTAGCCTATTCTATGATTAAAAGCAGTTTTTATTTTTTAAGTTCTTGTAGGCAAGTCTATCTCAAGAATGCTGGTCGACGACGATAAATACGATGAAGCGGTTACATCATAACTTAAACAAATATGATGTGAAAACTGTGTCTCCACGGAGACCTAATCATGACCCGCTTGAAAACTGTTTATATTCGAAATATGTTTGTATACGAAATAATTGTGGTTCAAACCCAAACCACAACACAGTGCAGTTTGTAGCTGCGTTAAAAACCACTTTGGTTACAAATTTAATCAATAATAATAAAAATAGAAACTGCGTCGATGATGATAATAACTTATCGGACAACTTCAAAGTGTTCCTTTGCAAAGGCACAAGCGACAGCGACTCAACACCAACTGAACATAAAGAGGAAAAGACTTGTACTCTTCCTGAGACGCCATTGCTTCCAGATAATACAATGGAAGGCGTAGAAGAGTCCGACATACCTGAGTGTGCAGGCATGCGCGTATGTTTGCGGTTTCATAGTCAAAAGTATTTACTTAAACTGTGAAGTCTGCAATAAAACGCTTTTGTCTGATCCTAACACTGAGTTATGTCACGTATTCACGTCTTTTTAGGCATAAAATGACGAACAAAAAATAAGATTAAATTACATACGACCCAGCGTTTGTAAATTGGTGTAAAATGCAGCTACAAACATGAGTTTTGAGAAAAACTCACATACAGAACATGTTAAATTAAATTTAATGAATATATGTGAAAGTTTAGATTTAGACTGTATTGATGGGTCTGTATTGATTGACTGTCTACACACATTGAAATAAATAAAATGAGGATAATGAAAACCACAATTAATGTATGCCTAAAGCGATTTTGTACATTAAAAAAATAGAGGGTTCATTGAAAGAAACCTCCAAGCAATCATTTAAGAGAAAAATAAAAATCTTGAAAAATTTATAAAACTTAAAACTCGTTTTATTTTAGGTGAAAGAACGACAAGTAATATTATAGCTTTATAAAAATTACTATATTTATGTATACACCTAAATAAGCATATTTTTTTTTTTCTTTGTCCAGTAGGGGATTTTGGCTCGCGCGATAAACTCATTTGCCATTTTCAAGTATTTTTAGGTTTTGACGGTTTTGGGATAAAGGTAGGGAAACGTTCTACGCGATAGCTAGGATAAAAATATTAGGAAGGATTTCGGAGGAACTAACTCTCTCTAAGGGAAGGATGGAATAAGCATACATACATAGATATATATATCTATAAATGTTGCCAATTTTAAATCTCCCGCGCTTCTCGTTAGTACTGCTATTAAACTGAAGCGCTAGTGTGCGCCGTGTAAGCATCTATAAAGTAAGAAACCATCGTTCTTCCCGGTATAGTATATTGTTCTAGTTCTATGACCGCGTGTCTCGTGTGTGAATAGTTATTTTGTATTGTGCTAAATTTTTATTTATTATTAGTTTGCGGCTTGGCAGATCCGAACGTGAGTTAAAAACAAAATAACTTTATCCAAATTTTTGTTTTGATTTATTAACTAACAGTAATAATCCTAATGTACGTATGTTTAAAAAATAATTAAATTGTCTGGTGAAGGGAACTAGAAAATAACCTAAGTACCTTCACAAGTAACTACATACGTAATAAAGTTTTTCTTAAGTTCTCCATCACAGCAGTGTCAAATTTTCAGGAAGTTTGCATGCCTAGGTAATTTCTAAGTAAAATAAAATCCCTACATAACCACATGTTTTCCACCTACCTACAAAAAAAATTGGTAAGTAGTAAATACCTATTTTTTTGTAGGTTTTACTGAATATCTAGTAATTTTATTCTATTGAGATAGTGTTTTTTTTTGGGAAATTTTGATAATGTTATATAATATTGTTTAACTTTGACACTCTGGTCTAAGTCCGGACCTTTGAGGCATTGGTGAAACCGAATCCAACACCAGGAGACCCTGTTAACACAAATAATAAATGGCAGTGAATGGAATATAATTATAAATTAGTTTAACCACCAAAAATGCTGTAACGAGAATATATACTTAGGTCAGGTTGAAGGGCAAACCTTAAAATGGAAGGTACCTACCTAGTAGAAGAAGTTTCGCCCATACCACGTTACACCACGCGGTCGATTCTCTAACTGTTCTCAAATGTAAGATCTAGCTTTTTTCTTATTCTTTTTTTTTTGGGACTTTTGTTAAAATTCATGGTACCTATTCCCCATTACGTACGAAAATATTTTATAGGTGAGGTTGAAGGGCAAACCTCAAAATTGAAGGTAGTTGAAAAAGTTCCGCCCATTCCTCGGTACACCACCGTCGATTCTATAACTGTTCTCTAATGTAAGCATTAATAAGCATAAATCTAGCTTTTTTTCCTTCTTTTTTGGGACTTGGCAGTTCCATCGTATTTTCTTAAATGAATGCTAAAAAAACTAATTGTTGAATATCCTAGCTTAACTTTAATTTTTCCACAAATTACATTATTAATTAATTATCGTTTTCGAACAAATTTTCCGGGGATTCACACACTTCCTGTAGATGGATGGACCTTTACCTTTCGTAGCCATTTTTTGCGCAGCATTATTGCCTCCTCATAATAATTTGATTTCCCGGAGTAATCCCGACAATCCATACACAAGACAAACTACAGACGCGATATTTATAGCCCTCCTGGCGATTGTGATAAAATAATTGTGAAAGAAGTGCAATTTTCGGGTGCTCGTGGTCACAAACCACGCGCCGGCCGGCGTCTCGAGGTCGCTTCCACTACAGCCAAGGAAGCTGATATTCAGGGCCCTGTCGACACATATACACCTCCCACGGATTGGATTAAGCTAAGATCTGACCAGGCTCTGTAAGTTTCAAACGCTTGTACTTCTTCTCTGTCGCAATATTAAAATACAATTTTTTCGTATTAAACATACAGTCCACTCCCACATTTTGGTCATTCGACCGGATTGTTTTTTGAAATCATTGAGATAAATACACATATATCATTGTTTGAAATGAACAGTCCTAATAAAATAAATTTTCCCCTTGTTTTCGTAATAATAATAAGATAAAATTTAAGAAGTAATTTGCATATTGCAATTCATCCAATTTTCGTTATTTCAAAATGGCGGAATATGCGTAATGCAAAAAAAATAATAGGCGTAAGGCGTAATGTAATCGTTTTAGTTGTGATTTTCTTGTCACTCTCGTTCGTAGCTAGCTTTCATTGCATTGCGAATTTCCTCCACCGCCATTTGCATATTGCGTTTATAAATCATAAAATCTGTGTTTGTGCCTAGTCAATTTCTCTGATGTGTGCTTGCTTATGATGACATTATTATATCATTCGGTCATTATGTTCGGTCTGCTCTGTGGATATTAACGCCGCGTTCACGTTAATCGCACGTTAACGTTAATCGCTGTTGGCGCTGTGAGCAATAAATGTCGTTCCGTTTTGATTATTGGGCTGACAGCGCCTATCAGCGCGATATCATTTCGGAATGGCTGAACATGGGAACTAATAAACTAAACTTTTTCGAACTGGTCTGCACAAATATAACTGGATTTAGTTATCAGCAGTCTCATCATTAATCACGACCAACATTATTTCTCTCCTATAACAGTTTTTCTTCTTTTTCCATACTTATCTTGTACGAGTTAAACGTCAGATTTGACAGCGCTCACTGTGCTAACGCTGGGAAGCAATATCACTGTAAACGCAAGATGGCGCCAGTAATGACGTCATCCATGACGTTGAGACTGCTATCGTAGACGTTGTATAGTATGTTAATTGAAAAAATAATATAAATTGGTTAATAATGTTCTGATATATGAGCGTTTAAAGTTTTTGTTAGAGACAACTCTGTCCCTTTCCCACAAAACAAAAAATTACGTCACGCCTTGCTTGTCAGAATAGAATTTATATGCCGTACTGAGAAGTGACGACACGATTTGCCCGCCTCTGTCTAGCATGATATTAAAATGCTTATAAGTTGGTTATTTTTGATCAGATTTTCGTTTTCTTTTCATTAATCAGCTATATTTATGGGCCACAATTTAATAGGACAATTAAAAAAACCAGTCATCTAGCCTATTGACATATTTCACTCGGTCACTTGGTTCAGTGTTCTCGTTCTCGTTCTATGTATTCGTAAATATTCGTAAAAAACAAATAAGTAAATAATATGTGTTGTGTTTGTGTCGGGTGTCATAGATAAATTAATACTAGAGGCTAGAGGTGGTCGGTGCAAACCGTAAACAGTTTCAATACCCAGTTATCAATGCAATACCCAATACCGGGTATTCGGAGTTTCGATAACTGGGTATTGTGAGAAACTAGGTATTGGCGAAAACGCGAACCGTCTCCACGTCGTCGTAACGAGCGGGAACCAATACCGCACGTGCCGAGTACCGACGGGCGATGGACGTTACCGATCGTCGCTTCGTAGCCAACGCTATGCGCCCGAGTTTATCCGTAATATTCCGAACGTAATCGTACTCTCCAAAGCCAAAGTTTTACTTTTGTCTAGGTGACTAGACAAAATTAAAACTAAAAATGACAATTATTGTAACACTTATTACTGAAACATTAAATGCGTTTTTTGAAATAGTCAAGGGTTTGAATTTAAATATCATTCAACAGTACAAGATTATATCATTGTTATTATTATTTAGATTATATCATTATTACATAATTTGTTCACTGAATCAGTGCACTTTCTGGGAGTCTTACGAACGGGCTTGCAAGAAAGTCTTCCGTATTTTTACTAATTACAACTAAGTTTTAGCCAGTCCTAAGCCTAAAATTAAGTTTGAAGGAAAGTTCATTTCATCATCAGCCCGGAGACGTCCACTGCTGAACGAAGGCCTCCCCACTAGACCGCCATACTGTACGACAACCTGCCATTTGCATCCACCGGTTGCCCGCGACTTTTACAATGTCGTCGGTCCACCTAGTGGGAGGCCTTCCTACGCTGCGTCTTCCGGTTCGCGGTCGCCACTCAAGAACCTTTCTTCCCCATCGGTTGTCAGTTCTTCGAGCGATTAGGCCTGCCCATTGCCACTTCAACTTGCAAACCTTGCGAGCTATGCTATTACAAAGTTCATTTAATTCAATTTTAATAAACTTATTTTGTTTACATAAACGGCCTTACCTAAAATAATCTCGATTCTCTTAGTCACTGCTTAAACTTCTCTGTCCTTTTCTAGCACGTGCAACTTCACGTCAGAGAGAAGATGGCAGAGCATCTTAAGCAGTGACTAACGGTTGAAAAGTTTTTTTAGGTAAGGCCGTAAACGTATAGTTTTGTATGTATAATACTATCCAACAAATTTAATCAGTAATCTTTTTAATTCATGAGCATTATAATACTTTAAAAAAATGATACTCCAACCACTAACTAGTAGTAAGTAAAGATTCTTTAAAGCAAATAAATTATCATTATTATTAGTATAAAAAGTTTAAACGGGATCATCAAAAAGACATTGGTTCTTTTTTTGAATTATGTACGACATGTCAATTCACGTTCGAAACATCGAGCGTGGCGCCACCGGCCGCAATTAGCGAGAAGCAATCTCGCTAACTTCAGTTCTCCGACTTCTTCCGCAATCGTAACAACGCCGCATCCAAAAATATAAGAGTAAATCAAGTACATTAGTTCGCGAGTGCTTCTAAGACTTCTGAAAGGTGCTCCTGAGTGTCAATTACACATTTCCATAACGTTTTTACCAAAAGTTAGTGTACCAAAAGAGAAATTGTTGACCGGCACGAGTTGTGCTGGCCACGCCGCCGTTGTGCTCGCTCCCTGAACCACCCGCGGTCTCTTGTTGGAGGACGCTGGATTGGTATGTACATTTCGTCATAATTTCTCACGAAGAATCACTACATCTGGCCTTCAGATTCTCTTTCTCGCCCCGCCCCGCTAAAATACTCGCCGCAGAAAATAGCCAAGACTACCCCGCACCCGCCGGTGGTGGAATTCGAATGAATGTTGTTCTTTTCCATCGCCATTCGTTGGTCCTTCGTAGGCGGATTTTGATTATTTTCAGTATTTTCAAAAATATTAATACCAATTTTCCCATAAATCGCTTCAATTTCACATTTTTACACAGCCAACTGGGCTGCCATTTTGTACGTGCGTCGTTAGTGTTCGAACCCCGCTCGCTATTAAACCAAAGTATATTTTTGGAAGAACTCCTTTGGTTACCGCATTATTTATTTTATATCCCGCATCTATATTTTCATCATATTACCGCATTTATTTCATAAATAGAACCAGCACCCTTATCATGGACGTTCGCGATTCTGATTGCGATAGCATGCCATCCCGCTCGTACCAACTTACTCGCGCCATGCGTCCTCCCGCTCTCACACGGTCGCAATCAGAATCGCGAACGTCCATGATAAGGGTGCAGTATCTATTAATATCGCATCTCGCATTTATTGTTATCCGCATCGCACTTCATTGCATTCCGATAACTCCGAACGCTCGCTGCCGGTAAGCGTTTGCTCGCTCGCTCCTACCTCCTATTTACATTAAATTCATTCGCTCAATAGGCTAGATGACTGATGTTTATATCGTTGAAACCGATAGCTTTGATGAATAATTTAAGTAAATATAGTATGTTTATTGAAAAAATAATTTAAATCGGTTAATAATCTTCTGATATATGAGCGTTTAAAGTTTTTGTTAGAGACAATTCTGTCCCTTTCCCACTAAACAAAAAATGACGTCACGCCTTACTTGTCAGAATAGAATTTATATGGCGTCCTGACAAGTGACGTCACGATTTGCTGTTTCGCCTCTCTGTCTATAAGTTGCTTATTTTTGATCATATTTTAATTTTTTTTTCATTAATCAGCTATATTTATGGGCCACATTTTAATAGGACAATAAAAAAATACTAGTCATCTAGCCTATTAATAGGTAACAATGTCGTCGTCTAATGAACAGAAATTAAAACTTCTTGAATGTCAGCGACAAGTATATTTTGAACGCTTACAAAAAATATACGATAAGTCGCGTCGTAACTTAAATGACTTATGCGATTTCGTAATGTCTTATGCTTTATTACAACGCATAGATAAAGAAACCGCGCGCCTTTTCGAAATGGAAAACCGCGGCAAGGAAATACCTGCTTTGAACGATTTCATTTCCTTTGTCCGCGACCGCATCAAAGTTCTAAATCGAACAGGTGATAACACTAAAATGCCAGTACTTCTCTGTGAAACCTAAACCGCAAGGTACTGCATTTAAAAATAGCTCGCGCTCATTTGTCGTAAACAATAACGCTTGCCCTTTATGTAAGGATTCCAGTCATGATCGCTTATATTCATGTCCTAAATTCAAAGCGTTTAACGCACGTGAACGCTATGAATATGTAAAAAAATTACGCGCTTGCATAAATTGTTTAAGCTTACAACATAACACAAATGCGTGCAGGTCTGTAAATAAATGCATTCACTGCAGTAAATCGCACCACAGCTCCTTATGTTTTACGGCTGATAACGCATCAGCTGGCGTCGCGTCAATGACCGGTAGCCGATACCTACACGAACGCATAGACTAATAATGCAGGATCTACTGATCAGAAAAATACCGCGTCTTCAGGTTCGGTTTCTAATAAACCTGTAGACAATGCCGCTTCATTTTGTAGTATGAGTGATATTTAATAATTATATTATTATATTATATATTATATTATATTATTATATTATAATTTAATTAAATAATAATTTAATAGATTTGTGATATCTCAAAAAGCCCGCGAAAAACCAAAAACGTTTTATTGGGTACCGTAATTGCTGATGTCTTAAAAAATGATGGAATTGTCAGTCAAGTCAGAATTTTGATTAATAATGGATCTTAAAATCATTTTATATCCCGCCGTGCTTGTAAAAGATAAGGCATTCGAGTTTATCATGATAATACCGAACGACCCGTGAACGGAATTGGCAATAGTTCCCAAGGTATATACGGTATCGCTGATATAACTTTGATGTCTAAGTACGACGCAAACTTTCGCTTACAAATAAAACCGCTGTGTCCTTAATACTATTTCCTGTAACTTACCGAGCTATGAATTTGACACTTCCTCTTTGACCTACATAGGTAATTTACAGCTCGCGGATCCGAGCTATAACAAACCCGCTGAAATAGATATATTACTGGGCGCTGAGGTATTCATGGAAATTCTAAGACCTGCAAAGTTGTTAGGTCCGCCCGGAAAACCCGATTTATTAGAAACTGCATTCGGGTACATACTTTTAGGTTCAATCGCTTCGCTCCCTTGTCAGAAAAATTCTGCGCGTAGTGATAACGATCACGGTTTTTTTCATCGAGTGACGACTCGATCGAAACTTTGGTTTCCAAGTTTTGGGAACTTGAGTCAGTGCCGACTCAAACTCACATGTCTAAGGCCTAATTGGAATGTGAGAACTTTTACGCGTCGAACACGCACCGAGATAATTTAACTGGACGTCACCGCATTACCCTTCTCGCAGTCTACCTTAATGTTAGGTAACTCTTTGACAACTGCAACTCGCTGTTTGTCATCGCTGGAACGCAGATTCCAGGCAAACACCGCTCTTAAACTTGAATATGATAACGTGATGAGAGACTTTCTCGATCGTAATATCATTTCCCCCGCTGCGCCTGCGCTCACTGATAAGGATTATTACGTAATCCCGCACCATGGCGTATGTCGCCCAGACAAACGGCTACGCATTGTTTTGAACGCTAGTGCAAAATGCATTGATACAAACGTTTCACTGAACGATTGTTTACATTCTGGCCCTAACTTACAGGCAGATTTAATATTTTTAATAATTATATAATTAGCTATAATTTTAAAATTCAGACTTTTTGCGATTGCTTTAACAGCCGACATTAAACAAATGTTTCTGGCCATAGGAATACGCGAAAAAGACCGCCGCTTTTTAAATATTTTATATAAATTTGACGAAGATGATTCAGCCAAGCTGTATCATTTTAACCGCGTTTGCTTTGGTTTACGGTGCTCGCCATACCTCGCCATGAAAACGGTGAAACAGCTGGCTCGTAATGAGACCGATTTTCCGAACGCTTCGGAGATCGCTAGGGATCACCTTTACATGGACGATCTGGGTGTTTCTTCAGTAGCCACCTCCGAACAAGGATCTCAGCTGGCTCAAGATTTGATTGAATTATTTAAACGCGGAGGTTTCGACTTAGTTAAATTCGTAACTCCCCCGAAGTGTTAAAGGCGATTCCGATTGACAACCGCTTATCTTCCAAGATCGAATTTGATAAGGACGATAACACGAATCTGTTAGGTTTGGTCTCCTGACGAAGACGAGTTTTCAATCGCTATTAAGTTTAATCCGCAGACAAAATGCACTAAGCGCCTTATGCTTTCCACAGTTGCGAGGTTATGGGACATTAACGGATATTGTGCTCCTGTAATCTTACACGCGAAATTATTAATAAAAGCTCTCTGGATAGCTCACGTTGACTGGGATGCGGAACCACACGAAGACATCTGTGTCGCGTGGAAACGCTTCTTAAATGAGCTGCCCGCCTTACAAAATTTCAAAATGCCGCGCTTCGTAGGTATTGCGCTTGATTGTCGCGTCATACTGTTGGGATTTGCAGACGCCTCTGAAAAGGTAATGGGTGCTTCCTAAGATGTTTTTACCTTTTATTTCAACTCACTGGGTGCTTCTGTGTACCTTTGTGTACAACCCGCTTCTGGACCGAATGAGGTCAATTTAATTGGCGCCAAAAGTAAGGTCGCTCCGCTTAAAGTAGTAACTTTAGCTCGCCTGGAGCTCTGCGCTCTAGTACTGCTAGCGAAACTATTTCGATTTGTTATAGACACTGTTTCTTCTCACTGTCATATTGACGAAATATTCGCATTCACTGATTCGACGGTAGCCCTCCATTGGGTTCACTCGTCTCTGCACCGCTTCGATACTTTCGTTGCGAATCGCATCGCTCAAATACAAGAAAATCTTAACTCTAAGCACATGAACCTATAAAAAAATTCGGACGGAACTCCCGCATAGACAACACTGTGTGTAATGGCGGCGGCTATCTATGTGTGAATGAATTTAGGGTTGCCATAATTCCCAAAAAAATTACCTTGTATTTTCTAGACAAATACAGGTCGGCAGACAAGTTTATTGAAACTAGATTTTGGCCGCAATTTCGTCCACTTGAACTACAATAAGGCAACCATTTTAAATTACCTCCCTAAAGTTTGGAAGCTCTAAATAAAAAAAGTATCAAGAGGTCAAGCTGTATCTCCGGTTCTACCCATCGGAATTAGATTAAACATGGCTTAGATTTTAAGTTGGAGTATGACCCTATAGTATACCCATACCCATAACCCTAGGTATCAACCTGTAAAAATCCCATCAAAATCCGTTCAGCGGTTTTTGCGTCATGTAGGCAGTCGGTATTTACTGCCTACTACTATTTTAAAAGGTTAATGGTGGCAAAATGTACTTGAATGGGTGACCGCCTGTGAATATCGCGTAACGTTGTCTTGTTTGCAGTGAATTTCTAATCCCGAACTGAAACCCCATCATTTTTTGTTACGGAACGGAACGGAGGGTGCGCGAGTCCGACTCACACTTGGACTGTTTTTTTAAATTATAACTATAGAATTAATTAAAAAAGTCCCATTATTTCAGGTCATACCATCATGTCTGTGTATCCCCGAAGGGGTAGGCAGAAGTGTCAGAACACCCATATATTTCGGGTTATTTGAACAAATGAATATTGGTAACACTGGTATTCTGACGAATTATTTTTTTCTGTCGCACGAATATTGGTTTTAATGTATAAAATCGGGACCTAAGTGATTGAATTATTCATTTACCTATGAAACGTGATTCCTGGTTTTTTTTTCTTTTGGTCACTACGGTTTTTACACCACTTTACCACACAAGACATTCTGATTTTTTCGCAGCGTAGCCGTGCCGACTGTGTTGCGTTTGCCCGCGTAATGGCTGACTCATGTGTGAATGTGTGCGTGCCGGCCTGTACGTACAGTAAACTGGCCGACTCTGAGTGACACAGTATGTTGTTAGCGAGAATCTGTCCGACTTTTTTTCTAGGTTCATGTCTAAGCACTTTTACCCTTGTGAAACTGCGCAGAATGCCAGTGACTGTCTGAGTCGCGGTCTTACACCCGCTCAGCTGTTGAGTCACCCGCTATGGCTCCATGGCCCCACGTGGGCTAAAAAACATTCAAATGTTTTTATAACCACTGACGCTACTGAACCCTTTCTTTGTAAACTAGCCAAGCGATACTCTTCTTGGTCTAAGTTTCTCCGCATAGTAGTGTATTTATACCGCTTCATGGGAAAGCTTCCTCGATCAAATCGCATGCAACTTGCTCATTTGCAGCATGCTGAAAAAGCTGTCGTAAAATCGCTGCAACAGCAATTCTTCATAAACGACATCAACGCGCTTTCCAAGAGCCACCGAGTTTCAAAGTCACTTCTCCCTATTTCTCCCTTTTTGGATAATGATACTCTCCGCGTTGGTGGTCGATTGGAAAAATCCTCTCTTGAATTTGACAGCAAGCATCCGATATTGCTTCCCAAAAAAGATCACATTGTGAACCTAATCATCGACTATTATCACCGCAAATATTTACACGCCGGTCCACAGTTACTGTTGTCACTACTAAGGCAAAAATATTGGATTATTGCCGGACGCAGTACTGTAAAACGACGCTTTCGTCTTTGTAACAACTGTTTCAAAGCTAACCCCCGCACAGAGACGCCTTTTATGGCGGCTCTCCCCGCTGTTCGTGTCAATGAGGCCTCCAAATCTTTCCATTTTTCGGGTGTAGATTATGCAGGCCCCGTAGAAATCTTGATTAGTCGCTATCGTGGCGCACGCCGAGTACGTTGCTATTTTTCGCTATTCACCTGTATGGTGACTAGGAGCGTACATATAGAAATCGCAGTAGAATTGACGACAGCCTCGTTTCTTCGCGCTTTTCGACGTTTCTTATCCCGTCGAGGGAAAATTCATTCGTTATTTTCCGATAACGGAACGAATTTCATAGGAGCGAAAGCCAAGCTCGATGAGCTGAACGAGTTTCTTAAATCTAAAGCTTATTGTGATGCTTTTGCACAATAAACTCTGTATCAGGGCATCAATTGGCATCTGAACCCACCTGCAGCCAGCCATTGGGTGGCAGCTGGGAAAGTATGATTCGCGTCCTCAAAATTCATCGTTCAAGTTTTCATTCACAAAACTGGGAATAACCTAAAAGCCCATTTTAGGTACTAAAACTTGTTTAAATCAAAATGATATTTTTGCTGGACCTTTGTAATGTTATTTTCAACAATTTCACCGACTGTGATTTTTCATAGCTATTTCAGTGATTTGTATACATTCAAAAATGGTGAAATGAGCGAACTTAGATACTGGCGCGCAGCATTCTGGACCTTAAGTCGGTCCTGGATTGGACAAATTTGGCCGTATAAGCCGCGGCCTAGGGGCGGCAGATTTCAGAGGACGCTGCCGCTCCTATTATGTTAGAAAAGTACATGTGGGGCGGCGGAAAGGGAGTGGCCTAAACTCATAAAAAAAAAATATCCGGCACTGCCTTAAGTGGCGAAATTACATATTACTTGTTTTATTTAGCCGACTTTAATAAAGGGTTATATCAGGGGTCTCAGTCAATGTGGTAGTCATACTAAGTTAATCACACTCAAGTCAAAGTCATGCCCTGTAAAGTGGAGGCAATTTTACTAGAAGCTTCTACGGAGTTTTGGGAACAATACGAAAAGACATGTTTCACCACACTGTATTATCATTTACCCACACTCATCATACTAGTAAATTGGCTCATAATAAATGAAATGCAATCATTTTTATACCTTAAGCGAATATGGCTAATATGTTCGTCTTACAATAAAAAATACAGATGATTTGCAATCCCTGTGCCGGTGGCTATTTACGATCTACTACAAATTGAATTGCAATCTACCTTGACAGAAATGTTTTAATAAAAATGGTTCTGGCTCTATCTCCTGGCAAGTCTGGGCTGGACCATCCGGGGGATGGTCCAATCCAGCTCTGAAGAGCCAAGAGCGTTTTTTCACGGCTTAGATACAATTCAATTTGAAGCAGATTCTAGAACACTACCAACGTTACCTACCGTACGATCGTACTTTAATACAGTGATTCTAAATCGCCCATAGTTTTGGTTGTATAACGAATTTTTTTACGATATTCGTCCCTTTATCAATGCCATGGTCAATAAAAATTGGTAGGTACCTATCTAAAAATAATGGATTATCTTCCTTTCTACACTAAACTAACTAAAATGAGTTTGCATTATTCTAGTGTTAATACAAAGAAAAGAGTTTTCGCGGGAACACGGAAAAATCATGTCGTTACAATCTATTATTTTCTTAAACTTGTATTTTTTCGCGAATTAATTATAAAAACTGGTGGGGTTTTATTCATTGTGTGTTGAATTACATGCACGAGTGTAGGCAAGTGATATAATGTGGTGAAACATGTCTTTTCGTGTTGTTTTCAAAACTCGGTAGAAGCTCATAGTTATGTCGCCACAACTTTACTAGCGCATGACTTGGACTCGACTATTACTAATTTCGTGTGACTGACTGTGACTCAAGACATATTTGACTTGATTTCAATAAACAAACATCAAAATTAAAAAACTTGACACTGGCAGAATGCACAACGTGCGATACCAATAACTAAGATTTTTTGAATCAAACACTAATTAGTGTTGTTGTTGTCCACCGGATAGCGAATTTTGAAATAAGTAGTGAATGTATTGTGAAAATGGAATTACCGAATCGCTGTGTTAGCTGCAGCCGTCAGCTGTGCTGAGTTAGATACAGAGATACTGAGTGAGATACGGCTCTGCAGGAACTCTTGAAGTCTTGGACCATCTTGCGCCACCTGGAGGCCGTGCCTGCAGGCTTGGGCTTGGCCTTCCACTACTACTGCGAAGAGTAGGACAAGGATCCTAGCGATACTCGTCACAGTAATAGTGGAAGGCCTGGCCCTGGCCACCCACTACTACTGCGACGAGTACAACACCTCAACAAGAATCCAACATATTTTTCACGCTCAATCTGGCTACATGTCCGGTCGAACTTGTGAAGGTATAGTTAATATAGGTACCTACTTTTTTATATCGCTCGTAACATTGTTGATTAACAGGGGGCTGATCATAACTAAGGCGATGCTGCTATCAATATTGTAAGTTATATCTTTTTGCTTTTCAAATCAATAAGTGTGTATTAGTTGTTATCTTGGCCACGACAGTGACTGCACAAACTTAACCAAGATTTGTGCAGTTTCAGAATGAAGCTAAAGCGTATTAAAATATTTCAGGCAACAACAGCAGCTCCTTGTTCTTCACGACCGTGGAAGGCAGTCAGCTGGAGATGGAACCCAACAAGATCAGTAGTCAATCAAGCCCAGGGGGCTCATGACCCCCCGCCGGATCCGCCCTTGATTTCTTCGACATTCAAGCAAAAGTGTCAGAAGTGTTTGCTTGTAATGTCAAATTCAAAAAGGCATAACAAACTTTATCAGATTGTCGTTGAAAGCGCCATCTATTATCTTAACAAATAATTACTACACAATATGTACTCCTAAATGGGTTCACAACCAATGACATATTGTTGTTTTGTGAGATTTGTAGAGACCGTGAATTGTGATATTTGTGACGATCACACTATTTACTGCTCACATAACTTTTTGTCTCTCTCATTTAATTTCAGTTGTTATTATAATTGCTGGATATTGTTTTCAGGTGTTTCTACTATTTACGATAAACAACACATGGGCATGTTCCTGTTTATTTACAACAGCGAAGAAAAAAGCTTTAATATGAAAAAAAACAATGAAATAATCAACGATATCTCCGTTGCGACTGCCAGATTCCTAAGTAAGTTTTTCTAGATTTTCGTTCGTTGGTTTATTGTTGTTCGTTTTTAAAAAGGTACCTACAGAATATTGCGTGCAGCTATCTCTCTCGCGCATTTTAACGTTTTTGAATGTTGAAAACCACTGGATAAACCTAGTTATGAAAAATCAGGGTTTTCATGTCTGTGAAATTACTGAGGATAACGTAACATTGCTTTAGAAATAAATAAAAATTCGATCTAAGCAAGTTTTCATTCACAAAACTGGGAATAACCTAAAAGCCCATTTTAGGTACTAAAACTTGTTTAAATCAAAATGATATTTTTCATAACTATTTCAGTGATTTGTATACATTAAAAAATGGAACTAACTACGTTTCGAATAATAATCGTTTTGTATATTTTTAGTTTACATAATTCTTGTTTCAAATTAGATTATGTTTGATATAACAACGGTTGCGCTAATGATCATTTGATATAGTATTCGTCTGGTGTGATTTTTGCTTTATCTAATCCTATTTCATATACCCGACTTGAGTTGGTTAGGTTCGAAATGGCTGACATATCCGAATCAGAGCACCCCGACTCCACATAGGCTTGTGGTGCCTACCCCTAGAGTGTATATACGAGGGCGGCACTGAAAATTTCGGGAATCAAGGAAGTGACACAACATTACTATTTAAAAATATATTTATTGCTTTTCGAAGTATTCTCCGCGAAATTTGACACATTTTTCCATACGATGGAACCAATCATTGAAGCAACCATTCCATTCGGAAGTTGGGGTCTCCAAAATGGCCGTTTTGTAGGCGTCCACAGCTTCTTCAGGTGATGAAAATCTCTGTCCACGCAATTTATTCTTTATTTTAGGGAAAGTATAGAAATCATTAGGGCTTAGGTCGGGGCTGTACGGCGGATGGTCCAATAATTCTATGTGTTCTTGCTCTAAAAACTCTTTTGTTCTGTGCGCGGTGTGAGAACTCGCATTGTCGTGATGGAGGATGATGCGGCGGTTGCAGTTCTCTTTACGGAGTTCAGAAACGACCTGTGGCAAACAAATGCTAGCATACCATTCTGCATTAACCGTTCTTTGTCCCTCAAGAGGAATAGTCGTAACATGGCCGGTTTTGGAGACAAACGTGGCCACCATTTTTTTTGCAACACTCCGTGAACGAACAATTTTTGTTGGCTTTAACTCATTTTCGAACACCCAAACTCGTGACTGGTTTTTTGTTTCGGGTTCGTACGCGTATATCCAGGATTCGTCACCTGATACGATGTTGTATACAGCATTTGAGGATCCTGCGTGGAATCTTTCGAGAGTTCTGACGCACCAAGTAACGCGAGCCGCTTTTTGCTCTTCACAGAGCGAATGCGGTATCCATCGGGAAAACAACTTTTTTACACCTAATTTTTCATGCAAGATTATTTGTATTTGACTCATGCCAATGTCTAAAGTTGCCTGAATTTCGCGGTATGTCACATGTCGATCTTCCTCAATCAGCTTACGCACAGCATCAACGTTTTCTTGGGTGACTGCAGTTTTTGGACGACCTTGACGGGGATCATCATTGAGCTTGACACGTCCACGTTGAAATTCAGCAAACCAGCGATAAATTGTGGTTTTGGATGGGGCTTTATCACCAAATGCAGAAATCATCCGGTCAACACACTGTTTTTGTGTTAAACCACTTCGAAAGTCATAATAAATCATCGCTCTTGAATTTTCTCGAGTCAATTCCATTTTCTCAACGACTAAGCAAGTTTGACAAAACCTTGTGACAAGACCGAGAATATTTTTTTAAATAAATAAATGGTATTCGATTGTTAAAACCAAGGAGTTTTCAATTAAAAAGATTTTAATATGACAGAAACAGTGGAAATATTCCATTCCCGATACTTTTAGTGTAGCCCTCGTAAAAAGCGCGTGAGCCAGAAGCTACGCCAGGGGCGACCGCTAGAGCTTCTGGCGGGAAGCCCACCCGGAGTGTCTTCCACTGACAGAACCGAGTCAGGCGACAGTACGTATACAGTTTTTTTTCTTTTTTCTTAAAACCTATTTCCTCTCCCCATCTGTATTTTGTAAACTTATCAATATTGTGATTCGTGAATGGGTAGGCCATTAGTGATATTTATTTAACAGATATAAAGGACATAGCCCATTCTTGCCTCAGAGTAGTTTCATTTTTGAATATCTAAATACCCTAGGAGACCTAATAAAATTAATTGAATAAAATTACCTATAATTAAGCAGTTTACACGGTTTATTTCGAAACTATCTATATAGCGGGGATCATGAATTCTTATAGAATTAGTAGTCGGGTACTTATATTTATCAACTTCCACATTCTTCGTAGTCTATGGAAAAATATGTTTCTTCTGTCCTCCCAAGAAGATTATGACCTCGTACTTTGTACATTTGCCAGTGTCAATAATTAAAGAAATTCATAATTTTTTGTTGTAATCCACTTTAAGTCTCAGTCAATGTGGTAGTCACACTAAGTTAATCACACTCAAGTCAAAGTCATGCCCTGTAAAGTGGAGGCAATTTTACTAGAAGCTTCTACGGAGTTTTGGGAACAATACGAAAAGACATGTTTCACCACACTGTATTATCATTTACCCACACTCATCATACTAGTAAATTGGCACATAATAAATGAAATGCAATCATTTTTATACATTAAGCGAATATGGCTAATATGTTCGTCTTACAATAAAAAATACAGATGATTTGCAATCCCTGTGCCGATGGCTATTTACGATCTACTACAAATTGAATTGCAATCTACCTTGTCAGAAATGTTTTAATAAAAATGGTTCTGGCTCTATCTCCTGGCAAGTCTGGGCTGGACCATCCGGGGGATGGTCCAATCCAGCTCTGAAGAGCCAAGAGCGTTTTTTCACGGCTTAGATACAATTCAATTTGAAGCAGATTCTAGAACACTACCAACGTTACCTACCGTACGATCGTACTTTAATACAGTGATTCTAAATCGCCCATAGTTTTGGTTGTATAACGAAATTTTTTACGATATTCGTCCCTTTATCAATACCATGGTCAATAAAAATTGGTAGGTACCTATCTAAAAATAATGGATTATCTTCCTTTCTACACTAAACTAACTGAAATGAGTTTGCATTATTCTAGTGTTAATACAAAGAAAGGAGTTTTCGCGGGAACACGGAAAAATCATGTCGTTACAATCTATTATTTTCTTAAAGTTGTATTTTTTCGCGAATTAATGATAAAAACTGGTGGGGTTTTATTCATTGTATGTTGAATTACATGCACGAGTGTGGGCAAGTGATATAATTTGGTGAAACATGTAATTTCGAGTTGTTTTCAAAACTCCGTAGAAGCTCATAGTAAAGTCGCCACAACTTTACTATAGGGTTTGACTTGGACCCGACTATGACTAACTTCGTGGGACTAACTGTGATTTCATGATATATTTGACTTGATTTTACTATATATAATGTGGTGAAACATGTCTTTTCGTGTTGTTTTCAAAACTCGGTAGAAGCTCATAGTTATGTCGCCACAACTTTACTAGCGCATGACTTGGACTCGACTATTACTAATTTCGTGTGACTGACTGTGACTCAAGACATATTTGACTTGATTTCAATAAACAAACATCAAAATTAAAAAACTTGACACTGGCAGAATGCACAACGTGCGATACCAATAACTAAGATTTTGTGAATCAAACACTAATTAGTGTTGTTGTTGTCCACCGGATAGTGAATTACCGAATCGCTGTGTTAGCTGCAGCCGTCAGCTGTGCTGAGTTAGATACAGAGATACTGAGTGAGATACGGCTCTGCAGGAACTCTTGAAGTCTTGGACCATCTTGCGCCACCTGGAGGCCGTGCGGAGGCCTTCCATTACTACTGCGAAGAGTAGGACAAGGATCCTAGCAATACTCATCACAGTAGTAATGGAAGGCCTGGCCCTGGCCTTCCACTACTACTGCGACGAGTACAACACCCTCAACAAGAAACCAACATATTTTTCACGCTCAATCTGGCTACATGTCCGGTCGAACTTGTGAAGGTATAGTTAATATAGGTACCTACTTTTTTATATCGCTCGTAACATTGTTGATTAACAGGGGGCTGATCATAACTTAGGCGATGCTGCTATCAATGTTGTAAGTTATAGCTTATTGCTTTTCAAATCAATAAGTGTGTATTGGTTGTTATCTTGGCCACGACAGTGACTGCACAAACTTAACCAAGATTTGTGCAGTTTCAAGAATGAAGCTAAAGCGTATTAAAATATTTCAGGCAACAACAGCAGCTCCTTGTTCTTCACGACCGTGGAAGGCAGTCAGCTGGAGATGGAACCCAACAAGATACTATGGCGCTACGGCGCCAAGATGGAGACCACGGGCGAGCTACTGGTGCGCCACCTGGAGGCCGTGCCTGTAGGCGTTCCACTACTAATGCGACGAGTATAACCCCGTCAATAAGAATACCACCATATTTTTCACGCTCAATCTGGCTACATGTCCGGTCGAACCTGGTTAGTATACTTTTATAACTATAGGGATATAAGCTTGGGGTGTAATAAGCTGATAAGGGATAATTCAACTTTTACTTTGGAGTCAACCCCGAAAACAGGAAAAAATATATCAGTTGCATCAAAAAATTTCATTCAGCCTGAACAGAATGGACGGAATAGCTTTTTTTGGGATTTGATGGTTGGCGTGATTACCAATGGTGTTTGAGTACCTGCGACCTCCGATGTCTAAGTGACTTCCTTTCTGCTTAATACTAACGTTCAGCGTAACCCCTTATATCTATACTTTTTTTTACTCGCCCTTTAATCACCATCACCGTAATATTATCACGAATTATGAGAAAGACTCTAGGTGCCACAAATATGCATTATTAATGATATTAGTGTGGTAAGTTGGTTTTACAAACGAGTAGGTAGACTCGTCTCGGGCCAATCATAGTCACGAGATTGTAAATACCAATTTCCGCACGTGTGTTATACGTTTTTCAACACATTTGAGAGAAAACAGTAGAATAGTTACTGAAACAATTTTTTTTTTAAATAAATATCAGTCGGAAAGTCACAACAATATTTGACGTTTTAATACGCCGCTTTAGATGACTTGAGAATAGAGATAGGTATAGTACCTACTGCGCCTATTCATTTTGTCTGTCTTGGTTCGAGAAAGAATTGCATCCCAACTTTAGTCACGTATTGTATCTCCCAAGTAGAAATTTAGTTGACCATTTCGGATTCGGACTCGTCTTCCAACTACGAAAATTGATCCAATCTTTTAATATTTTTTTACTGGTTACAGGTAAGAAGTCCTCTCGAAGCTCCATAGAGGAGTGTCCTGCTGAGAAATGGAGTAAGGTGTGCCTGCAGATAATATTGCCCCGGTACTCGCGAGGGTCCTAAGTGTAGTCATGTATGTGTCGATGTATCCAGTGCATTTTGAACAATATATTTAAGCAAGTTTTAGCTCTTAATAATTTACTTTTGTTACAAATACGAATATTATGAAGTTATACTGATGAAAATTGGTATTTGGGTAGTTCATTCATATTGAACGACAGGGATAACTTAAAGGGGTGAAATGGGGGCTGAGTAATAAATACGTCTTAATTTATTATTTATGTTGAAATATATAAGTTCATATATTTTTTATTAAGGAAGTTATTAGTCAATAAACGTTGAATCATTTTTCAACCGACTTCAAAAAATGAGGTTCTCAATTCGCCTGTATATTTTTTTGTATGTATGTTACTCTATTACTCCGCCAATTATGAACTGATTTTGATGATTTTTTTTTGTTTGCTAGGTAATACTTCAGAGGTGGTCCATGTGTGCGTTGTGGCGCGGCCACTTTAACTCAAGAACCTATAGTTAGGTCGTAAAATTGTACCTATACTGTACCTGTAATTAAGATCGAGTTAATAGTTAGCTTTACGTGTTAAATCATATTTTAAGTGGCCGCGCCGCCGCCCTGTATACTTTCCAGCTGTAGCTGTATTTAGTTTTGCATTTTTATTAAAACGAACATAGCGGTGCCTGCGAAAATCATCATTAACACAACAGCACCCTTATCATGGACTTTCGTGATTCTGGCTGCTATGAAGCTACCGGCAGGTGTACAATGTGAAAAAATGGATTACATTTTTTTCCAAACTCGTTAGTGTTTCGTGTTTTTTTTTTTACTGTTTAGGTACAATTTTACGACCTAACTATAGATTCCCGAGTTAATGTCGCCGCGCCACTACGCAACACACTGGTCCCATAAAAAAATGATGGAAGCCGGTTCAGTAGTTTGGTTATTAAATCAAAATGACTTGAAAATTATGAAGATGTCATCCAGGTATTACAAGTTGAAGTCTGTTGTATTTTTATAAAAAAAGCGTATTAAGACTATTTTAGGTTAATTGTTATTTATGTTGAATAATAATATCGTAATTTATAATAAAAATTGTTGAATAATTATATCGTAATTTAAATAAAATTTGTTCATATTTTTTCGTCTCAAAAACTCACAAATATATGTATACCTATAGGTCGCGTCATGTAAAAAGAATGCTGGCGGTTAAGCTGTAAGCGATAAGTGTAAGCGGTAATTAGGTGATATCTAATATATTTTGCCATGTACCTAGCAATAACCAATATACGAAGCTGCGAGCAAAACGCTAATTAATAATTATTTAAAACAATAGGCCTAGTCCTTTTGTGCGCAAGTGTACACATGCGCAAACACACCCTCTACTTTCTTCCATCGTTCTTTTTACATGACGCGACCTGTACCTTATGTTTGGCATTTCGCAGTGCATTTCAGAATGAGCGCCTATGGCGTGTTCAAAAACGACGGCGTTTTAAAATCAAATGAATAATTAATAAAACCACGCGCTGCATGCTAGGCGTCTTGTGCAGCAAGTTTTTTTTTTAACTATGTTGTATTATGATTTTGGCGCCGGTGTAACAGCCGTTGAGACAGACGCCGGGTGGGCGGGCGGTGACTATTTATAGGTAGGTAATAGTGATGAAAAACTAATAAAAATCGGTTTCAAACCACGGTTTTTCGAAATATTGTTTGCGACAAGAATACTCCTGGGAATTATGCCAATCGGGGGGATTATGGTGCACTGGCCTTCGTCCAACTGTGAACGTTTTATGTCCTTCACGCCCTCTCCTCGTCTTCGCAATCCTCACCTCTGAAAACATTATGAAAATCGGTTTTGACAACGCAAATATTTAAGTCATGAATTAGTCATAATTAGTCACCAATGTGAGATTGTTAGTCGCATCGTAATTCCGAAGTTATAGGAAGGGTTTGATGAGGATTTCTGGTGTGAAGCTCGCACCAGAATCCTCACCTCTCATGCGATTAAGCGGTGGGTCTATAGACCGTTGGACCGATGGTTTCGATTCTAAGATTTAGTCGTTACGGCATGCCGAATCTCAAAACCAGTGCTACAAGGGTTCCAGTCCAGAGTTATAAAGGTAAGATTGTGAGGATTCTGGCATGAACATTTCACACCAGAATCCTCACCTGAAACTTATACAAAGCTTGAGTTTTCAGGTTTAAAATTGGTATCAAGATTTAGTCGACCTAGAGTATTAAAAAAAGTTACCTAGGTATGTAAAAAGAGATAACATAATTTTACAGTGTAGGCGGTATAGGGAAAGTTACAGTAATATACATTTTTATTATGTAATTATTACCTAGTAAAATGAAAGTGGCCCTGCCAGGGAGTATCACATAACATGGCTTGTGTTGTGCAGTCGTGAACCTAGAAAATGTGTGCAGTGCTATATTTGTAGGTAATATTAAGCACACAGAATATTTTTTTCTCTTACCGTTTTTTTTATAATTAATAATGTTTTGTATAGCTGTACCCAATGATCATAGAGGTATGAACTATATAGTTCATACCTCTATGCCAATGATGTTATATGTTTCAATGTATTTATCTCTATGGCTGTACCCAACCGTCTTATATTCTTCGTCATAGAGTAAGTAAATACTAGTACCAGCACCCTTATCATGGACGTTCGTGATTCTGATTGCGAGTGGTACGAGCAGGATGGCATGCTATCGCAATTGAAATCGCGAACGTCCATGATAAGGGTGCGGATTAATCATGTAACTGTTCGGGATCGCGATTTGTCATAAATGTCACTTGCCACTGTCCCGCCAAAACTCATTTTGACCCTGCAGGGCAGGACGAAACGCCAAAAGACCGACGGATTTGCTTCACATAATTTCATTCGATCAGGAAATCAATGCATTCGTTCGTTAACGATAGCAAAAGATATCACTCCGTGATACCGATTAGCTGTGACAGTGACAAGTGACATTAATGACAAATCGCAATCCGAATCGCGATCCCGAACAGTTACATGATAGCCCGCAGCACCCTTATCATGGACGTTCGTGATTCTGATTGCGAGCGTGCGCGAGCAGGAGGGCGCATGGCGCGAGTGGGTTGGTACGAGCAGGATGGCATGCTATCGCAATTTCAATCGCGAACGTCCACGATAAGGGTGCAGGTGAATCATGTAACTGTTCGGGATCGCGATTTGGCATAAATGTCACTTGCCACTGTCCCGCCAAAACTCATTTTGACCCTGCAGGGCAGGACGAAACGCCAAAAGACTGTAGGAGTTGCCTATTCATATTCATTTATTGCCTATCCTATTTTAGGATCTAGGATGCCGGGTGGAGGCCTAGTATCCACTTGCTATAATGTTGATGAGGTGACAGCAGGCGGAGTAAAACACAGTCTGTACGATTCACCTCAGACGTATATTTCAGTGGCTGGTAATGTACAAATCACTCTACTTATGCTAAGAGTTAAGACACAGCTTCTACGATGCCGTAATGAAATGCTGGTTGTCTTTTGTAGCGATTAACAAGCTTCCCGGAAAACCGCGGATGATAGGGTCTACCGGGCAAGAGCTCTGGCGGGCTGTCACTCTCATAGAGCCGTGACATACTAGTGATGGGGTCGCGCGTACACCGTCGATTCCACTAGTGTTGTGCGCGCAACCTACGACGCCACACCACCCCCCCACGGAGAAGGGAAACCTATGCCAAATATTAACGAGGCTTACAATGATTGATCTTATATACTATTTACAAAAGCGATAGGCTTAGAGATCTAGTATCTCTCTAAACTTGACTTTTCTACCGGTTCTGGTAACGGTGGGTGTCGGCGCGGGATTCCACTAGTGTTGTGCGCGCAACCTACGACGCCACACTATCTTAATTATAACGATAGCGAGAGAAATCCCTCCGTGATACCGTGAAGCTGTGACAGTGACAAGTGACATTTATGACAAATCGCGATCCCGAACAGTTACATGATCCCCTTGAGACCCCTAAACATGTAACTGTGCGGGATCGCGATTTGTCATAAATGTCACTTGTCACTGTCACAGCTTTACGGTATCACGGAGGGATTTCTCTCGCTATCGTTATCGAACGAATGCATTGATTTCCTTAATTAAGTTAAGCAAATCCGTCGGTCTTTTGGCGTTTCATCCTGCCCTGCAGGGTCAAATGAGTTTTGGCAGTGACAGTGACAAGTGTCAATTTTTGACAACTCGTATCCGGATCGCGATCCCGAAAAGTTACATGATAGTCCGCAGTATTGGCTGTCTATGGTTTCTGATTCGATAAAATCAGGCGATTGCCGAAGTAAATATAGAGAGAGAGAGAGCTATATAGATCCTCCACAGAGAAATATACTAGATCCTCCAAGCCAAAAAAATGTATAGTAAAGTAAGTAGTAAATGAAACTAGTAAATTTCTCTGCTCCAAGCAGATATCTATCGATTTTTTGGCGGTATGGCCTTACGGCTTTAGCTTGCTCTGTGGGCTAAATAGCAAAAAAAACATTTATTCACTCCCTTTATTCACTCCTCGTTCAGCCGTAGACAGACAGAGAAACACATAGAAACATGCTGGTTTCTCTCTCTAAGCATCCCGCAACTCATAGACAAAGGATGGGTCGCTTGTCTATGGATATGGAACTGGATGCGCGCACGACGTGCACGATGCTACAGCACTCTATACTCTGCTCTATGCACTCTACGCACCATCTTGCATGCTGTACAGCTCATTAGTTAAATACTCAATGGTACAGCCCGCCAAGGCCGCTGTGCTGGACGTAGCATCGTGCACGTCGTGCGCTCATCCAGCACTTTATTTTTCTTTTTATCTTAGTAGCGCAAGTATTTGACAAAATAGTACCACTACAATTGAAAACAATTCATTGCTACTGCTCCAGTCCAAGAGGGAAATCCTTCCTCCGAGCCCCGGACCGGACCGTATAGCAGCTTCTGCCCTATTTCGCTATTTCGGAGCATTCTCTACTCTAACGGCCTTACTTAAAAAAACTTTTCAACTGTTAGTCACTGCTTAAGATGCTCTGCCATCTTCTCTCTGACGTGAAGTTGCACGTGCTAGAAAAGGACAGAGAAGTTTAAGCAGTGACTAAGAGAATCGGGATTATTTTAGGTAAGGCCGTATGGGTCCTGCAAAGAGTGAAAACAAGGCCCTACCCAACGCGCATTTCGTACTAAAAAAAATAATTTAAAACAAACTATAAAATTATGATAAAATACTTTGAAAACAAAAAATACCTTTTTTTTCTTGCTGTTTTTATTGGTATCGAACTTTGTGCATTCTGCCAGTGTCAATTATATGAATTTCCAAGTTTATTTAGTATCATCAAGTCAAATATGTCATGAAATCACAGTTATTCACACGAATGACGAAATTAATTTAGTCATAGTCGAGTCCAAGTCATGCCCTAGTAAAGTTGTGTCGACTTTACTATGAGCTTTTACGGAGTTTTGAAAACAATACTAAAACACATGTTTCACCACATTATAGCATGTAATTCAACTATCAATTAATAAAACACCACCTTTTTTATCATTAATTCGGGAAAAAACAAAATAATATGAAAATAACAGACAGCAGCGACATGATTTTTCTTGAATCTTTTTTGATTTTTCCGCCAAAACTGATAAATTCTTTACCCATTGCTATTGCTGCGTTCCGTAATGCGCTAAAAGTGATAATATTGCAAATCCGACCAAAGTCAGAAGTATTACTCAATCAAATCAAAGCCCTTGTATTTTGTGACTATTAAATTTGGTCGGATTCGCGATATTATCACTTTTAGCGCATTACGGAACGCAGCATAAGGAAATTTCAAATTTTTGTATTGGCAATCTGCTCCATAAAAATGCACAACTGTCAACTTCAATTTCCTTTTCAAATTCAAGCACAGACAGGACTGAGAGCAAGCAGTGAACATCTAGGAGAGGTCGTGGAGGATTTTACCATCTAGCCACCATCGCCGTTCGCCAATTACACCATGGCTGATACCGAAAAGGCGCCGCAGCCGCAGCCCCAACAGGCGCCACAGCAACAGGAGCAACAGCAACAACCCCAGCCGCAACCGGCTAAGCCAGCGGCCAAACAAAAGCAGGTCATTGGTAAGTGCCGCTACGCCATCTTATTTTTGCCTAACCCGGTATCGAGCTTTTCAGAGCACATGGTATAAAATTGTTGAAATCTTGTAATCTACCTGATAAAAACATTAAATCAGCTCATAAGTAATGGTTAGTATACTGGAAAGTTTTTATTTTTCGGTTTGCGGCACTATTTGAATAGTCTAGATAACGTTATTGATCGATGCGCGAAATGCTCGTGTCACGCAGATTAAATCAATACAAGTAATATAATTGTACCGACGCCTACCTAGAATGAGCAGAAACTAGTGCGTCTATTTGCATTTTAAAGAATCTGCACCCTACGCAATTGAAAAATCTTTATTCGCCTGGCGATTGATTGCAAGTAGTTTGGTATCCGTATGAGTCATCGATCCTAATATTAGTCATTTTTGTACAAAAATATATTCACATCAGAATGTTGCTTCTTAGTACCTGACATTTGTCTCTTAGCTATGATGATGTGGGGTGTTTAAATGAGGTTAAAGGACATCTATAGCAAGTTTGGCTGGTATAGATCACTAACGTGACCTTAGTAGTTTCTTATCCTGTCAAATGTGGTAAAGCCAGTAAATTTTGTAAGATTTTACCACTACCACTGTCTACAAGATAAGAAATTTCAAAGGTTGTGTTGTAATGATGCTTGCAACATTACTGTCTCGCACACAAATCAGTACCTATAATGAATGTTGTAAACTTAACGAGCTACCTACCCACATAATAATATACATAAGTCAGTTGTACAACAGAGAACATAGGTATATCAGATATTTTCCAGTTGGTACTCGGATTCCCAAATGTTTCCTATGCATATTTGCAAAGGTTAGAACAAAATCATAAATGTTCATACTAGAATGATTTCATCAAGATTGTTTAGCTGTAGAGGTGCACAAATAAAAGTATTTATGAACCCCGGCGTATGTCATAGCAGCGCGGGCTAGTGTCTCATTTTCCAAAAACTGACTGAGATGTTACATAGAATTAGGAATTTTTAGTCGTCTTTCATAAGTGTAGGCTTTAATTACATACTATTCGACAGGACTTGAAATTATGATTAATTACTCACTAACACTTATACATTTTCTGTCACCAAAAACTTGTTTGTTTTCTTGCATCCTTCGTCCACTTTTAGACACAAATATGAATCCACATTCAAACCACTATTAAAACATTATCCGATGTTCCTTGATAAACCAGTTAGAAGAACATATTACAACGAAATATATTGTTAAAAAAAGTCAACTAGATACCATGACGCAATCATATACATTTCATGGCAAAATAAGTTTAAGTATGAAAAATATATTTTGTCATTAGGCAAAAGCACGTACAAAACACTTTTAGTACCTCCTTTGTTTCTCTTTTAGTAGTTTTATCAAGTTTTTTTAACCGATTTCTCCTTGAAACCGTTATAATTTCACGTTATATGCAAACAACACATCTGAGGTTACGGAAAAAATATACAAGATGGCGGATCTCGGTCTTTTCGGTCGAGTTGTATGGTATTTGAGTTTTTGTGTTGGCTATGGAATCGTTTCAAGAAGTGTGCCAGTCCAAAGTTGCCCAATCCCAGGTTCATAATAATATTGTTTTGTTTTTCCATGTTGACTGCAATAGTAAATCACCATCATGTACTGGTACAGTGATTGTAAATAGCACATATTTTGCATTGTATAACAAACATGGTAGCCATATTTGTTCCTTTATCAATGGGATGAAGATGATGATAACACTGAAAACAACACTGTAGAAAAGGAACGAAATATGGCTGCTATGTTTGTTTTACAATAAAAAATATGGGCTATTTACATGCACTGCCATGCTGCTACATGATGGCGATATACTATTTTCTTCAAATTGAATTAGTAATCTAAGTCTTAAAAATATATCTATTCTTTAAATAAAAATGAATCTCTAAATGTGCAGCTAAGCGCAAAACTCGATAAGGGTTGTACCAATTTAGTAAAATATTTTTTTAAGTATTCCTTGAAGTTTAAGGTAGGTTTTAATGAAGAAAAAATTTAAAAATTCTGGAAAGAAATTTGGTTACCCCCGTGCTAAGCTGGGGCGGGTCAACTAGTTATCAATAAAAATGATTCTGCCAACTTTGGGCTGGCACATCCCTCTTTAATAACTGTTAACAGAAACAGATTCATTGACAATCATAAATTATTTTTCAGCTGAAAAAGTTTCGGGCACCGTCAAATGGTTTAATGTGAAGAGCGGATATGGATTTATCAACAGGTATGTCATACCACATAAGTTGTTAATTTTTAACCAATGAAAAAGAGCTGGACTCATTCTATGTTTGGCTTTGTGTATTTCTTTAAGCATGTTCGCCAATTTCTCTGTCGAAAGTGGAATGATTTTGAAAATTATTTTTTTGTTTAAAAGTATGTATGTACTCTCGAGATGGTCCCAGATTTTATTTTTTTATTAAGTTTGCTTTCTTATAAATTTTAACATAAGTATTTATTGTTTACATTAATCAAGAACTTTGTGCAATGTCTGTTCATGCAGCTTTCTGGAAAAAATATATTTATACTTGACAAGCATTACTCATTATTTTTCAGCATTATTTGCCTTGTATGTAAATAAGGCATTGCCATGCATTTAAAGACAAACTATTTTTTTCTGCTGCCAACTAAAAGTTTCCTGCTAGTGTGACCTATTGTATATTGTCGCAGGAATGACACGAAGGAAGATGTGTTTGTGCATCAGACCGCTATCGCCCGGAACAACCCGCGCAAGGCTGTGCGTTCGGTCGGCGACGGAGAGGCGGTCGAGTTCGCCGTGGTTGCCGGGGAGAAAGGCTATGAAGCAGCCGGAGTAACTGGTCCCGGCGGCGAGCCGGTAAAGGGCTCGCCATACGCTGCTGACAAACGCCGCGGCTACCAGTACCGCCAGTGAGTATCACTCTTTCCAGCCTTAGTTTCAGCTCATAAAGCAATGAGTGAGTGGCGAGACTTCTGGAGTAACAGTGGTGGAGTTACTTCACCTTTGTTGCCGAAGATTGGATGTGAAATAGAGATCAGTGTCATTAGTCTTTGGAAATTATCTGTACTGTTAATCTGTACTAGATAGATAAACAGGGAATTATGGCAAACTTATATCAATGATTAGACAAAAGCCATCATAGTTTTTTGATAAATCATTTTAGACAGGTCTAGTTTGCTTCCATTCATGTTTATGAGAGTGTGTGATTTATCGATTGGTATTTTCATTTTTGTTTTCTAATTTAGAATGTTGTTGATGAAAGCAGGATGGATGATTCCAGATACTATCCCCGTCAAGGCGGCGGCGGACGTGGCGGTGAGGGCGCTCCACGCAGGGGTGGAATGGGAAGACGTGGACCCCCGGCCAACCAGGGGGGTGCACAGGGGGATGAGGTAGTGGAAGGAGGCGCTGCTCCACCTCAGCGCAGCTACTTCCGTCGCAACTTCCGCGGCGGGCGCGGGCGCGGCACCGGAGGCCCCATGGGCCGCGGCGGGTACAGGCGCGTGCGGCCTCGCAACCAGTCCGGCACTGGCGCCAACAGCGACGCGCCGCGTCAGAACGGCCAGGAGGGCGACGCGCCCGCGCAGCCTGCGCTCGAAGGCTCGCCAAAGGCTCAACCGAAGGCGCCCAAGCCGGCCGGTACCACACTCGACTCCACCACCAACGAGAGCCAGGCCTAAGCCGCCTCCACACCGGGCGGACACGTTGGCGCGGTGTGGCCTGCAACTATGTAGTCTAACTTATTATCTAGCGGTGCCATGCCCCGGCTTTCTCGTATTTTCAACTACAGAGTGTTTTTAATGTTGTATCACATTAATGTTGTGAGATCTATGTAATTTTACTATCTGGATGTGTAAGAGGGGATGATGTAAATGGAACTGCATAGTATCATGGATCAAAGATGTGATATTTTAATTATTATTATATTGCATAATTTCAACTTTAACATAATATTTTGGTTATGGTATAGTATTTTTGATCAAAAATTGTACAAGTAATTTATATGATAAACCATTGAAATTATACAAACTTTTCAACTATCAAGCAAAAAGTGATGTGCAGGTTCCAGTGCCCCAATAAGTTTCATTTCATTATAATTATGTATTCTATGAAGTTTTTAAACATGGATAGTAAATGATTTTAATTTAATTCATATTGCGAAATGAATTTGAATATGTAATTTTATTTTCTTGAAATATGAAAATATATGATTTTAACAATAAATATGAATTTTAATTGTGTGAGAAACGGAACTTTTTTTTAAAATTACTGTTCAAGCATGCTGGTTAATTCTTATTTGATACGTGGGTTGGATCCCACGCCAAAACCAGTCCGTGTGACTCATTGGGATTTTTCGTCCCAAGGAGTAACACTGTTACACTGGTATGGAGGATGGATATATGGGGCGATAAGTACTGACTTCCCACTTGGGGCTTCTGCATTTCCCCACCACACACCAGCATCTGAGACAGTATGTAGAGTGAGGGTGGGCAGCTCGGCAGCTGGCATATAGGCACGTTTGCTTATTCCTGGCTTCCTACTGGCTGTAGCAGTTGTAATTTAGTTTTCCGTGGTACCTGTGGAACTATTATTTTATTAGGTACCCATCATGCGATAGGTACTAGGTTTTTGTTACGATAATACATACTATTTTTGTTTTATTTAGACGGGAATACTCCGACTATAGTTTCGATCACATCCGGTGACCTTTTTCAAAGTGAAAACAGCCCGACGCAGCTGCACGCGCGTCGGGCTCTCTGTTTTCACTCTTTGAAAAAAGTCACCGGATGTGATCTAAACTATAGTCGGAGTATTCGATATAATTAAACGTTAGTATTCCCGTATAAATAATACAAAAATGTGTCAAAACCACGTCAGTTTTCATAATAAAATAAGCAAAGAAATTTATAGAAAATTTAATAATACTACTAACTATTAGTAGGACCATGGAATAAAACAAGAACAACCTTATTTCATAGAGTAAGTAAATACTACGCCTTATTTGTATGTTTGTCATAGAACTACTTATTCCTTGGTCTTACCAGCAGGGGTATTCACAACTCGATCTGAAAAGTATACGTTCGGATTCACATTATCCGTCCCAGTCATCTACATTCAGGATGACAGACTGGGAATGTGGATCCGAACGGAATCCCTTCCGTTTGAGTTGTGAATACCCCTGCAGTTACAGGAGTAGGGCGGTAGGGCCATAGAGTAAGTAAATACTACGTACTACTACTAGGTAGGACCACACGCGAATCACGATCAATGATACGCTTTCAGTGTAGGTATTTTTACGCCTTCGTCATTTTCAGGGTCTCCAGATTGGGGGTTTTTTCCCCATTTTGGGGAAAAATAAAAAGATTGGAGAAGTAATGGGGAAATTAAAATCGTGGGGAAAACAAATACATCAGCAGTTCCATACATTTTGTCCACTAAAGTCCAAGGTCAATTAATTTTTTGAATGGAATAGCTGTTTTTTTTCACGATTTCATGGCTGACCACATAGTAAAAGTTGTTCATAATGATGAGTACATTCATACCATTCAGTATTAATTACCCTTTTTGTTACACATTGTGTATTATGTTATTCCGAGATATAAAGAAAAAAACATAGGTAGAAACTACAGAGGGAGTGCACCGAGCACGAGACTGAATGCGGTCGGCTAGCGTTGTGTGCGTGACCACACAAGGTCGCGCACCTCTTACGCTGTAGGAACACGCGCGTCTATGTGAGTGTAATGTTGCCAGCATAGTAAAAAGTCCCACTATTTCCACAATAATGGTTATGTAAAGCCAATTACATTATTTGAATAATAAGACGTTCTTAGTAACATTGTGCGATGAATACTATGTCTTACTTTTTTGTAATCATGGAATTTCGGATACTTAGGATTTCGTAGCTCGCAAGGTTTGCAAGTTGAAGTGGCAATGGGCAGGCCACATCGCTCGAAGAACTGACAACCGATGGGGAAGAAAGGTTCTTGAGTGGCGACCGCGAACCGGAAGACGCAGCGTAACAACGGCCTCCCACTAGGTGGACCGACGACATTGTAAAAGTCGCGGGCAACCGGTGGATGCAAATGGCAGGTTGTCGTACAGTGTGGCGGTCTAAGGCGGAGGCCTTCGTTCAACAGTGGATGTCTCCGGGCTGATGATGATGATGATGAGTGAGGATTTCGTATTGCCTATTGATTAAACAGGATCTTAGAGGAACAGTGACTTATAAAAGAGTTACTTTGTTCTTAGTCTATAAATTTAGGTTAGTAAAAAATACTTAATTAGGCTGTAATAAGTATTTATTCACTAATAGTTCGCAGCAAACTGAGATCTAGCGACCCCCACAAAAAAGCCGTCAGAAAACTTCCCATACCCATCCCATATAAAAATTAGTGTAATTATAGTGCTTTAATTTTAAGTAGGTCCAAATCCGTGCACCAGCCTAACTCGCATTTGACCGGTTTTTATTACAAAAGCAAAAATGTAAAAATATCGTCCAATACAGCTTTTACATAACGTAAACTCTTTTTATTTTATTTTGTTCTTAAAAGTAATTAAAACACTAAGTAGGTAATCATAGAAATACCAACTAAAGGCGTGTGACGTTTTAGCCTACTTCATACAAAGAGGTATGGGGAATTTGTACCACTAGGCCACCTACGTATGGGAAAAGTCCTAAGTCTGTACAAACACCATCTACCAACCACACCTGATTAGTGTTAGTTGAATGGGCATTACGGCTGCTCACTCAAAACTCCCACAGATACCATACCTGCTATCATAACATTCACGGGTGAATGACCCGTAATTTGGGGGGGGAAAAACAATGCATACTTTCCACACCGACCCGATTATTGGAGGTTTTGTGTTCCAAGTTGTAAACAAATTGAAAATTTACGATATTTGTCAAAAGAATGAAAGTTACCTGTAAAAAGATAATTCACTGGGACTTTTAGGTTTACGTGAGCTGTTGTTGCAGCCTTTATACACACAATAGGGCATGTCGAAAGCAATTTAGTGTCAAGTGTCGCGGGACGTGTACTCTGCTCATCGGTTCGTCGCTTACTTACAGTTACAGCCTTACCTAAAATAATCTTTTTTTTTTAATTCTTTATTTAATTTGGGACTTTTGCCAACACTGGCATGTCAGTCCCATCGTGACTTAATTAAGTATATACACAAAAAAATAGCAATATTATGTACAACAATCTTGCCTTGGGTTCAGGCATTGGTCAACTTCATCTTAGGTTGAGGTCGACCAATGCCTAAACATGTCATAGACCCGCATTGCTGCCTCCGCCGTCGGGACCGCCAGGATATGAGTGAACACACCCATATCATAGCGATTCAGGCCCAGATCAAGCATCAACGAGTCTCTTTGATTTTTGTTTCGGACACATTCCATCAGCACGTGATAGGTGTCTTCTACTGATCCACAAATTTCGCAATCGGGCGACTCTTCTTTTTTCATTAAAAAGCCAAAACTCCTGGATGGAATGTGCCCGGACCGTATTCTATGCGCTAGTACAATCATTTGCCTGCTCATCTTACTTGCAACAAACCACGGTATTGGAGGAGGCTGACATTGAATAATTTTGTACCAGATGCCTTTTTGTTTACTTCTTTCGTTAAAATAATCTCTGTATTTCATAGAACACGTTTTCTTTAATTTGTATAGCACTTCTGTATAATTAGGTTTTATAGATACTTCAGATCCCTCTGTCACTGCTAATTTGGCTAGTCTGTCAGCTTCCTCGTTACCTTTTATACCTACGTGCGACGGAACCCATTGCAATTTCAACTCTATCTCCATCTCAACTAGATTGTTAATCTTGTTCAAGATATCGTAGGCTACAGAAACGCCTCTGGTGCCAGAAGCACATCCTGATAAATGTTGCAAGGCACTTTTACTATCTGTCAGGACTACGACATATTGCACATTCGAGCTAGCAATGGCGTCCAGAGATTTTGAAATTGCAATGAGCTCCATCGTCATTATAGATACATCAGACATTGTTTTGTACATGGCTGAACTGCCATCCCTAACGTTACAATAGGCTGCTCCGAGGCCACTTGCACTCTTTGATCCATCCGTGTAATACCTAGCATATCCCAAATATTTGGAATTTATTTCTTTGATAATATCAAACTTTAGAGATGTAACCTCATGGCTACTTTTCGACCCAGTAACACAGTCTAAATTACATTCAATAATTCCGTGTAGTTTTATGTAAGTAATCCAAATAGGCAATGAAAACATTTCAAAATTATTGGAAGAATGTATGTCAAGATTTTTGCAATCGTCAATTGTGAAAACTATCAAAGGCTTTTTTTTAGTTCGCCAATAGGGTAGATTTACCCGTTCCTGTAGTTCGTTGATAAGTTGAATAGTTTGATTACTAGCGACGGCAAGACTTTTTAGACAGAATTTATACGCAAGATACCATCTCCTAAGATATAAGGGTCTTACACATAATTCACTCTCCATTACATGGATGGGAGTACTTCTGATAAAACCTCCTATAATTCTCAATGCCTGGTTCTGTATTTTGTCAAGTTTATATAAATGCAATTTTGCACTGCTATCATACAAGAAACAACCATAGTCTAGCCTACTTCTTACTAATGAAATATACAAAGTTCTTAAGTATTTAGGATGAATTCCCCATGAGGGACCTGCGAGTACCTTGAACACATTTAGGTGTCTGCTTATTTTTTCGGACAATTCCTTAATATGTTTGTTCCACCGTAAAGACTGGTCTAGCCACATTCCTAAGTATTTCACATCATTCACAGAACTTATCAGTTTATTATTAATTTTAAGTTTTATAGTGTTACATTTACGCCCCCTACTAAATAATACTAATTTGGATTTGCTATCTGAAAGTTCTAAGCCAATATCATTAAGTTTACTTATCATAGAATTTAGAGCACTTTGTAGATGAAATTCACAATAATTCAAATTTTTACTGCTGAGATAACAGACAAAGTCATCTGCGTATTGAGATATGGATATTACGCTTGATATATCCTCACATAACTTGTGTGTTGTTATATTAAAAAGCATTGGAGCTAGAGGATCGCCTTGAGCAAGTCCTTTATTTGTCCATCGACTATGAACTAACGTATTACCATTATGATATAATTTTATTTGAAGACATCTTGCGCTTAAAAATTCCCATATATAATTACAAATGTTTGTTCCTACCTTGAGTGCATCAAGCGTACTGACAACTTTTTCTATTAAGACGTTGTTATAAGCGTTTTCAACGTCAAGGAAACAGGCAGCTGTTGGTTGGCTGAGCGAAAACCCTACTTGTATTTTAGTTACCAATCTAGTCAACGAGTCCAAGCAGGATTGGCCTCTCCTAAATCCAGTAGCATATGAAGGCAATATTCCGGATTTTTCAACGTACCATTCAAGCCTCTTTCCTATCATGTTATGAAAAGTTTTGCATATACATGAAATAAGCGATATTGGACGAATCTTGGGCTCTTGGTCATTACTATTATTATTGTTTATTTTAGGTATAGGGACAATCGTTATTTTCCGCCATTGTTGCGGAATCATGCCAGATACGTATATAGCATTAAAAAGATAGACCAGATATTCTTTACCCACTCGTGGCAAGTGGTACAACATGGAATAAGTGATGCCGTCACTACCCGGAGCAGTGTCTTTTTTCTTCAAGCAGTTTTTAAGTTCTTGTAATGTAAATGGCAATTGTAATAAGTCATTTTGAGACGTGATGTGAGGTTTATTGTTTAAAACAGAATCAGGTGCCAGACTGCATAACATTTCTTTTTGTTTGGATTCAGACGGGTAATGTTTAGGTTGACGATAGCCCTTATACCAGCGCATCTTTCTCCACATTTCAGATACTGATGTAGTTTCATTAATAATACTGCTACAAAATTTCTGCCAGCTAGTCGTTTTAGCCTTCCTTATTAAATCATGGGCATGTAGTGTCTTTTCTTCTAATATTCTTAGGTTATCAGGAGTAGGATTTCTTCTGAACGAACTAAGGGCCAGTCTACGTTGAGCCACTGCTTGGGATAGTGACGGACTCCAATACTCTTTAGGTTTAAATTTAGCACTAGGGTTTGTACATATTTTTGTTAATGGAATGTTTTTATCTGCAGACACGTAAATCTGTTCCTGTAGGTAGTTATACAAATCTTGCACACTCTGATAGTTATTATAGTCTATGTTAGAAAACGCGTCTACCAGCTCATCACTGTAAGATTCCCAATTGGCTTTTATAAAGTTTTTTTTAATTTTAAACTCGAAACAATCTGTATATGTCAAGGTGGTTTTAATGATAAAGTGATCACTTTTAAGGGTTTCATTTAGTACTTTCCAGTTTAACATTAAAGCAATATCAGACGAGGCAAAAGATATATCTGGAGATGATTTTTGTACCCTGCTACTGACTAATTTCATTCGAGTTATATCCCCATTGTTGAGTGTAATAAACCCATTTTCTAGCGAGGAATCTAGCAATTGCGTACCTCTAGTATCTGTCTTATAAGACCAGTTTGTGTGGTGGCCGTTAAAGTCTCCGGCTACTAAGGTATTTCTGGAACTAACTGAGAACAACATATCCCAATCATTTACACCTGTGATTACTGGTTGAGTACAATATACAGATATGATATTTTCTAGGTATTTACAATTTAAGATTTTAACATGTAATGCTTCTATCCCCAAGTTTGTTAAATAGATTGGACATACATGGGAGTGAATTGATTTATGAACAACAACTGCAACACCCCCCCAAGAGTCATTTCTATCTTTTCTGTATACACTATACCCATTAATATTTAAAATATCATCACAATCTAACCAAGTTTCTGATAATATTGCTATATGTACTTTTTCTTGGGTTAACAATGTTTCAAAATCAATCAGTTTGGGCTTAAGGCTTTGTGCATTCCACTGAACTATGTTGATTGCAAAGTCTTTATTTGGTGTGCTATCCATTATGTATATTTAAAAACTTGTTTAGCAAATCGCTCTCTAAAAATATATTCATCACAAAAGATTTGATTTCAGAAAAAAGTGTCTTTGCTATCAACATAATTTTATTTTCAAGATTCTGCCCTGAAAATAGAATATCTTTAATTTTTTCAAAAATACTTTTCCACTCTAGCTTCCATTCCGTCTTCTTACGTCTTTTTTCTTCTGTCGCCTGCCTAGATTCATTCAATGGTTCACCGTGTGTATGCGTTTTCTCCATGTCTATTTCTAGTATAGTTTGCGTAGCTTCCTTGTAGGTCTTGTTCTTGCTAGGTTTTGTTCGACTTTTTGAGTTCCAAGCCGCAGGAGTAGTGATAGAACTGTGTCCGTTTTCGTCTTCTATATCAGGATTTGGCCACACCACCGCAGAGGTCGAAGCTGCGACTGAACCTCCCGGTTGATCAGCTAGACTGTTGTTCGTATTTGCACGTAGTGAAGGATAGTTCTCAGCAAATCTCCTCTGTATGCCAGCATACCTCAGAGCTTTCTTTACTTCAAGGTATATGTCCAAAGCTTTTTTATAGGTTGTGTTTTGCTCGCTCATTATAACCCTTATTTTCTTTTCTTTCAGAAAGAAAGGACAATTTTTATCTAATGCCATATGCGGTCCCTTGCAATTAAGACACCTAAATGTACTGGCCTCACAATTTTCATGCTCATTCCCACATTTTGGGCAAGAGATTTTATTACGAGGGCAAAACTTTTTGGAATGCCCAAAACTCCAACAGCCTGAACACTGCGTCACAGGAAATACATACCGTTCTACTCTAAACCTGCAACCATACGCATATACATACTCGGGGCAGACGGGCTCTTTGAAACAAAGCCTAACAGTTTCGCTATCTACCCACTTTCCGTCAAAATTCATGCGTTTTAATCTCCTTGCTGAAATGACATCCGCAGAGCTGCTAAAACATGCCAATATTTCTTGATCGTTCATTTCTATATCGACGCCTTTAATAAGACCATAGGATAAATTGCCTTCATCTGTAAATTGAATTCTAATATCTGACTGCAATATATTCGTACAACTAATTAGTTTCTCGGCATACTTTTTTTCATGAAATTGCACAAACACCTTGTAAGGGCTCTTATATTTTATTCTGGTGATATTTGTAATATTTTCGTTTCTCATGAGCTTTGCAAGGGCCATTTGTTTTGGCAAAGGCTGTAAAGAAGTTAGGCTTACTTCAAAATATGTTTCCGCATCGTCTACATTACCGGATGGACTACGTTGAGTGCCGGCTGAAGGCAACAAAACATCTTTTCTCATTGTTTTTTTCTTAGGCCGATTAACCGGAACAAAACCGTCTTCCCCACTTTCGTCGCTTTTCTCGCTCGGTCTAGGTCGTTTTTCGCCATTTCTTTCCATATTTGTCTGCTCAAAATCCGTCTCAGCACTCCAATCTGGCTTCTGTACGCTTCGCTGCCCACAATCTACTTCAACATCACTTATATTGCTATCGGATAATGCTATGTACACATACGAAGGTATTTCTATATCACTTTCGTTCGTAGCCATAGCCACTAGCGGTATTACCCGCGCACGTATCGACGTAAACTTTTTTGTTAACGAATAGGTAGGTACGGTTCACTCGCAACGTGCGCTCGAGACAGAGTCCGTCGCGCGACTGACCTAAAATAATCTCAATTCTCTTAGTCACTGCTTAAACTTATCTGTCCTTTTCTAGCACGTGCAACTTCTCGTCAGAGAGAAGATGGCAGAGCATCTTAAGCAGTGATTAACGGTTGAAAAGTTTTTTTAAGTAAAGCCGATAATGACCGCGAAAGCGTAGCACTTTCGTATTTAGGCTTACAACGGCTGTATTCAATCTCGTGTTCGGTGCGCTCCCTCTGTAGTTCCTACCTCTATGGAAAAAATATATCTACATAAAGTAAAGTAAATATGAACCTAAAATATTTGGATAAATTCTTGGAAATAGTATCTTTTTGGGGAAAATGTTAATGTGATCTGGGGAAATTTCACATACTATATCTGGAGACCCTGCACTGCACCCTTATCATGGACGTTCGCGATTCCGATTGCGATAGCATGCCATTTTGCTCGTACCAACCCACTCGCGCACCCTCCTGCTCGCGCCCGCTCGCAATCAGAATCACGAACGTCCATGATAAGGGTGCTGGTCATTTTATGGCAAACTCGAATTCTGTCGAATGAAGAATAGGTATGCGTAGAGGTGTTTATGGAACCTCAGATATTGCCCTTGCCGTGTGAGTTTATTTACCAGGTAGCCCTGGTAAATATCTTATGCCCTGTTCACACCCCTGTAAACGTAGAAACGTTCTACCTACGGTATACAGATTCACAGCACGTTAGATTTACGAAACAATAAAAATAAAGAAAGACCAACTGATAACCTTGTAGCACAGTCTCGTCAAGTCGGAAATCGGTGTATATTTTGCCAGGTTCCAATCGGGATGCTTCCTAGAGTATAGGTACACATGGAGGAAGGTACATGCAGATTCAAGTTGCAATGACCGGTTATGTACTGTTTGTGCTTTTGGTTTTGCTTAAAGGTTTCCTGCTTTTTAATTTAGGTAAGTATAATTATAATATTCTAGATGCCAAAGTTTGGATGTTTGGTACTAAATCTGGCCAAAACGGCTGAATGAATTTGAATGAAATTTGGTATAGAGAGTTAAAAAACCAAAAATCACATTGGTGATTGAATAGTATATTAGGTAGGTAAGTAGTTTAATAACACTAGGTAGCAGTAGGTACCTAGGTACAATGGTTGATGAGCATAAATAACATTTTGATCTAAGCCAGTTTTCAATTGATTTTGGGAATTGGACATACAAAATCCCAGTTTTAGGTACCTACCAGTAGCGTGCAAGCATTCAAGCATTGCTGTGTTTTGGATAAATGGCAATGTTACTTGTGAAATTACTGAGCAAGTGGGCATGAGGAGATTTTACGGGGTCCTAAGAATTGACATACAGATTTTTGTCCTATTGTCATTAGTCATACGCATCTAGTCATAAACTACTGTAGTCATAATGATACTTGCACATAATTTTTTACTGGCATAATTATTTTTTGTCCTTGTATTTGTCGATCCTAATAGTAATGGGTTATAATGGTTATACATCCTAAGATTTGTAGTCATAAATAGTGATGTTACTAATTTCGTTGTTCATGCACTTAATGGTCCTAAGAATGATTAGTAAGCTAACTTTATACCAAGTTCATCATCCATTTTCGTTTTTTTTTTTCGTTTTTTGTTTTGTTGTTTTACTTTGAATTTTTGTGTTGTTGAGGTTTGAAATGGGTGACATCCGAATCAGAGCACCCCGACTACACCTAGTCTTGGGGTCCCTGCCCCTAGAGAGTATATAAAAAGCGCGGGAGCCTGAAGCTTAAAGAAGGTCCTGAGAGGAGCGAGCCATACGAGGCTGAGTGGAGCGAAGGAAGGAGGTGGCGAGCGAAGCGAAGGCCGAGTGTGGCGAAGCGACATTCAGGGGCGACCGCACAAGCTTCTGGCGGGAACCCACCCAGAGTCAAATTTGAGTTGGTTAGGTTCAAAATTAGTATCAGATCCGTCTCAGAGCACCCTGACTCGAGTTGCATCAAAGTAACATCAAGAAGTCAGTCGATGAAGTACATTCCTAAACATGTTTTCCATACTTACCCTAATTACACACATTGGAAAGCCATTCTCTCCCGCCTTAGCCTTCATGTTAGGTATGTTGTTTATTACAACTCAGACATCCTCACAACTCGAGCAAAACTCTGTATGTACCTATATTAAAAATCGGTGAGAGATGCCTGGTAATATTAAGATAGCAATGATGTTAGCATTTTAGGAATTAAATGTAGGAGTAGAAAAGATGCAACCTTAAAATTTTAGGGTGATTGTTTTAGGGTGATTTTATATTAGGATAAGTAGCTGTTATGTTAATTTACTGTAGGATTACTTATTGTTAGGATTTTGAATTTTATGGCTTTTAAATATTATATCTAATTAATATTAGTAGCAGTGATGGTATGTTTGGTACTGTTATGTAGATTTACCATTAGGAATACAAAATTAGGATGCAAATTTTTATGAAAATTATTAGGGACCCAGATTTAACATCTAATATTTCAGGGTGATTAGCGCACTGCAGCGCGGAGCAGGATTTTGTTTACTGTTATGGGCAGGAGGCGTGATGGTTACCACTAGGTGAACATCTCGCTCGTCTCATTATTCCATTAAGTACATTAAAAAACCTGGGGCCGTACCATGAACGCTTATTCCGGGATCGAATACGCTCAGCTGCCGACGCTGCGCGACTGAATTTTATCGCCTCGCAATAAGGTTCCCGGTCGCGCAATGTCGGCAGCTGAACCTATTCGGTCCCGCTATCGGTATATATTTGGTTCACGGTACGGCCCCTGCTCAAAACTTTTTTGGAGCAAATTACCTAGTTGGGAGACCGTTCGAATTGGATGTGAGGGCGCAGGTTCAAATTCGGGCCCGTACCAATTACCTATTTGGAGTTTTTGTACGGATGTAAAAAAACACTGGCTTCTTGGAGAAGGAAACATCGTTTGGAAATCTGCATACGTTCGGAGAACAAATTCAATAGCGTATATGTCAGTTCACCAACCCATTGGGCCAGCGCGAGCGTGGTTATGGCCCAATCGCCCGTCGCGTGCGAGGGTAAGCCTATACGGTGTAACCATTATCACCGTCGCTACGGTGTAATAGATACTATTTTACAGCTTGATTATAATGCTATTATAATATGCTTATACGTATATGTTATTTATCAATTATTTTATTTTATATAATTTATTTTAATAGAAATAGTTAAACTACCTAATTATAACTAAACTAATATTTAAAAAATAAATATCGATATAAGAGATCGTTAAAAGTATCTATAGGTAGCAAACCTATAGATAGTTTAAACGGTCTCTAATTTCGGGTAATGTGCCCAAAATGCTGGGAAATTAAATGTAATTTAACTGTTTTTAATTTATAGTAACCCTATTTTATTAAATAAATTTTTGAAATTAAATCTTATAGCGAAAACATTATTCGTCGAAAATTCCTCCCTTTATATTGTATAATACGCTTTAAAAAAAACCCCCGCTGCAATTTCGACTACCTGGATGAACATCTTATTTTCCAGTTATTTTGTTTTTCCAGTAATTTTGATTTAAAAACCAAGCTACTCAACCAGTTTGATAAAATTTATATGGGACAACCTCTGAAGTAATACCTACCAAACAACATATAAGATCGTTGTACCGAACAAAAAAAGAATCATCAAAATCGATTCATAATTGGTGGAGTAATCACGTAACATCTTTGATTGTAATACTTACAGAAAAGCGATGGCCCTACTCTTTCTCTCTTCAGTGGCAATACTTACCCAGAGAGCTAGATCCTCCAAACGTAACATACGAGTACATAAAAAAAAACACAGTTGAATTGAGAACATCCTTTATGAAGTCATATTTCTGTTCAAGTTATATTATAACAATATTATAATCTAAAACGGTAGGTATTCTTAGCAATGTCAACGATTGTGATTTTTCATTACAACATTCTGTAATTTAATATCTTCACAAAATATTTTATTTTATTTTATTTGGACAAACAACAGCCTTCTTACGGGGAAAGAATAAACATATCATCATATCATATCATCAAAATAAATGTTAAAATGCGCTCGCGAAATTTGTTTGTAGGCAGCGACGGTGATAATGGAATGGACGGGCCCAGCGCAATCAAATCGATCGAATTTAACAAGACAACGTAATCAAGCATACCTAGCAAAAAGTATGCATATTACATTTGCCGGAAAATAGAGATAGCAAATCTAATTACTGCATGACAAAAAGAGAACACATGTATAGAAGTTTGTATTGTCGTATCGTACAGCTCGCATGTCGCAAAGGCAGAGTATGACTGAAGCGAGTGGAGAGCCGGCGCTCAACATATAGTCTTCATAATCCGTGCGCTTATTTCCCGTCCATTCATCTTATCATTGTCGCTGGTCCAAAACCGCCGAAATACTCCGGGAAATAAACTTTCGTTAGTATGGGACTTTCATTAAAAACCTACGGTCCTGATTTTTTGATGTGTTATTAGGCATGGTATTAGGAACTTAAATTCTGGTTTTCACCACTGTAGCTCCGAAGCTTTCGTTTCTAGAACCCTAAAAATGAGCCAGGCTTATGAGAGCCGCGCATTCTTAATCTTTACACTAGCGGAGAGCTCTAAGTAAATTGGAAAATATAACGTCTTTGCTCGTAAATTGATTTTTCTATCTAATCTAGCTAACATTCTAGAGCGGTAAATTCTTGAGATATTATAGGATGTATCCAAGTTTTCACCAAAATCGCAACCTTTGTTTCTAGAGCGCTTAGAAAAAGTTGAATAAAACTAGCGTACCATGAACCACGCGCACGATATTATGGGGGTCTCTAAGGTACTCCATGTAAACAAAAATCATGTACATCATTAAAAGTACACGACTTTTTACAGTAACTACAGTGGGTTAGTACGTTAATCAAAGAATCTCGCGTAGTTCCAAAATGTATGCAAAAAATTAAGTGGTTGATAAACTTTTAGCAAGATCTACTAAGTCGTATACCGATTTTAAATATTTGAGTTTTTTGAGTAATTGACTTCAAAAAAGTAACGTAACTTTACGTAATTACTCCGCCGATTATGAATTGATTTTGATGTTTTTTTTTGTAGGTAAGAGGTGGTTCCATATAAGTTTTATCGAAATCAGTTCAGTAGTTTAGATTTTAAATCAAAATAACTGGGAAAAGTGTTTTTTCCCTATAGTTCAGAGACTAGTTAGAGGTATATAAATAGCTACATAGGGTTTTGTAAGCATTAAATATATTGTATAAAATGAAATCAAGACTGTAGTAATTAATGTGAAATTTAAAATTTGTTGACTACACTAAAACGGCAAGAACGGGCGTTTAGCTTGATGTTTAGTTTCCGATCCGAGTTGTGAATCTGGCGAGTGGCCAGTCGCTAAATCCAGTGCCTTGACACACTACTTGACTGTCGCGGAGCTAGTGAACGCGACGCTTACTCCGTGCCAACACAACAGTAGTTACAGTGCGAGTCTGCAGAGCGCGCTACAGCCTCTGCCCGTCCGTCGCGGATCAAATTCAACCGGCTTTTTCTAATTCCATTTGTGAAAAGGCGTCTATTTTCATCTATTGAAGGTACATAATTAACATAATTTTCGAACGCATCCGTAGTCCCGATTCGATTTTGATAGTTTTGGGATGTGCTTGGATGCACTTGTTTTTTTTTTGGAAATAACAGTTAATGAAAAATACTAGTGATATCAGTTTTTAAATACAGCTGGGTAAGTAAGCAAATAATTACATACTTATTGACAATTGTTTTTGTGTACTTTGTGGTGGAACGAAACACATTTTTATGGTCTAGCTAGGAGATATAAATGAGTCCTATAGACAATACTTAATACCTACATACAATAACGTAATAAAACGTACCTATAATATATAATTACTAATTATAATAAGGATTTATGAAAATATGTAAAAAAAATATTGCTGGATGTAAAGGTAGGTTGTAGGCACCTGCTTAAATGCGATTGTTTTAATTAAAATGAGGGTAAAGATAAAATAAGTAGGTAGATGTGCAAATGCGAATTAAGTAGGGATGATAGTGTCTATACCCTCTAGTAGCATTATTATAGTGCAACTTTTCAGTGGCAATAATCTGGTTAGTAAACATCACTAGTCTCTCTAGTAGCAGTAGTTCGCTTGTTAGTCCGGTTGAGCGAACTAGTGCAACTTTTCAGTGGCAGTAGTCCGGTTGGTAAAAAGCACAAGTCTCTCTAGTCTCTGTCTATTGTATATTGTCAGTAGTTCAGTTGTTAGTCCGGTAGACCGAACTAGTGCAATTTTCCGGATATTTTGCACGTGGTTTGTTTTTATGTCGTAGGTGCTACATAAGAAGGGATATTTATAGTTCAAATTTATGTAAATATATATCAGTTCCAGTAATAGGTATTATATACTTTACTTGTCGAATATAAAACCTCCTTTTTGGAAGTTGTTAAAAATGGGTAAATTCTTCTGTACATGTGTTTGCGGCTGAACTCCTCCTAAACGACTGGACCGATTATGTTTAAATTTATTGTGTGTTTAAGTGGGTCCCTGGATGGTTTAGATTCACAACCGGACCCGGTAGGGGGCGCTGCAATCGGGTCCAGGTTTTTTTAAATTTCAGAGCAGAACAACGTCTGTCAGATTATCAGGTTCGCTAGTAAGTAGTAGTTGGTACCTAATATAATAAATTACAAAGTGTGTATGTTTAGAGTGGATTTTTGTGATATTTTGGTACAGAATTTTCGAAACTAAAATGTAAGAATAGCACATCTAGCCTACTTTTTATCTCAAGCATTGCGGGCTTGTATGTAATTTCTAGTCCCATATTAAGCAAAACATGCACTAAAGGACCATACCATTATAACGTAAGGAAGGCATTACACTTTTTTATTAATACATACCTACCTACTTAAAATACATACAGGCACAACAAAACTCTGTTCATCACATAGATGTTTGTCCAGGATGAGAATCGAACCCTCGCCTTACAGCTCTCAAAGCAGTGATTAGTACCTACTTACCTACCAGTACCAACTGCAGTATAAAATGTGTTAGAAAAAGGTTTAACAATACTGAAGGGTATGTATGTACTCGTCATTATAAACAAACTTTTACTATGAGGCTTAACCTAGAAATCACAAAAAAACTGCTGTTCCATACAAAACGTTCATTGGCCTTGGTCAAAATTTAAGGAAGTTGCTATTTTTTCCTTTTTTTTTTCATATTTTTTTTACTAAATATATGGAAGTTGGCGCCACAGTAAAAGTTGTTCATAATGACGGTTACATACATACTTTTTTGTTACACATTGTTTAAGGAAGTCAGGGAACGCGTGCGCTATGTGGAGACCGCGAACGCCGCTTTATTCATAGATTACACGGGCTTCGTACTTCTCATTAGCACTAATCGGTTAATTTTATTGTGACACTTGTCGCCTATTAAACAAGATGGGGTTCTATTCACTTGCACTGTCACTAACGAATACTAAGCACTAATTAGTACGTTTATACGAATGATATTCGTACTAAGCATTAGTACGAAACATTCGTTACTAGGCCCCGTGTAAGAAGAAGAAATAAATTATATTAGATAACTATGACTCTATTTACCTATTATAAGGTTTATTTCTTCTCTGATATAAGTTATAATGACGAATGACGATTAAAGGCAGCACTTGGGCAGTACTGGATACGAAAACCCGAAAACCGGTCTGAGCATGCGTTGGGTTGGGAGCTTGTGAGTTGGAATAGGTCATAGGTTAATGTGGAATGATGATAGTTTTCTAATGCATACGCAAATTTTCAAGATCTGTTCAAGGCTGCTAGAAGTAGGTTTTGAAGATCGGTGAATCTTGTTAGTGACAAAATAAGCGAAATTTGACTGAGATATTTCGTAACAAAATATATTATACTCGGATTCATAATTAGTCCAAACCATAGTAGCTTTAAAATTTTTTTTTTTTTAGTTTAGTTCGTCCATGGTCTAAACTGACAGATTGAAATGTCACTTCAAAATAATGCTGCCCGCTAAAAAACCGTAGTGATGGATATAGTTCAGTTCTTATCGTTCAGAATTACCCTTTGAGGATCTAGTTCTCTCTCTTATATAATCAAAGGAAGAGGAACTGCAACCTTTTACAAAGACTAATATGAAAATATCGAATTAGGTAGTTCGGTGATGTGAAACTGTTAAGTTTGTTAACATAAGTACATACGATAATAATAAGATTAATTTTCTGAACATAATTATGTTAACAAACTTAATCTTTTTATGCTATTAATTTTTTTGCAAAAAGTAGCAACACTCGAAAAGTCAGTTTAGTCTGTTTAATTATGAAATAAACTATATGTACAAAATTTAATTTGGGGGTAGTAAGCACTCTTTGGTAACTGACATTTCAGACTTCTAGCATGAAGATACAGTGGATTTAAAGTGCCTCCGCGAGTAGCTTCTAGAAAAGGATGGAACAGCCGTACGCACGTTGTTTTCTCGACTTTGCGGCTAATATATTCTGTGCCTAAAGTCCTGAGAGAGAAAGTCACCGTTAGCTATTCGTATACTCAACGTATAGGACGTTGGTTCATATTCGGCTCGAAGGACTGCAATGTAGACAGGCCGCCGCGTAGTATAATTTATGGTACCCAGAGAGAGTGAGATACACAGTCATTTAGAGAGTCATTTTTTCAGATTATTATGGCGTCGCACATTGTGCGTTTGCCAGTGTATCAGGTCACGACGAAAATATTGACAAACAAGTCCCAGTTAAAGCACAGATAACCTAATAGTACTATGTAGTTCTGACGTAGTTAGTCAAGTGGAGCAAGTCATGGTCAAGTTCAAGACATGTCCCAGTAATTTATAGTACCTACACTCGTCAACGGTGTCTACGAGGCAAATCCTGAATCCGAAAAATAAAATCAGCTGTTCCATAGAAGAATGTCACTCACTCTAAATAAAACCATGTAGTACTTACCTACTTAGCTGTTTTTTTTTTTTCGCGAATTCAGGGTTGCCGAGGAGCCCACATTATTTGTACTCACTAAAAAGTTTGGCATATCCAAATTTTTTTGCTGATGGGAATTGGTTAGATTCGCAATAAATTATGGAAACGCTTGCAAGAAAAATATTATTTATCTGCCAAAGCCAAGCGGGAGATTATGGCAACCCCTCCCTATTAAGGGGGAGGCGATCATCCAGCAGTGGACATCTTCTGGCTGATGACGATGACTCCTTTGTTGCCCCATAGGGCCTCCACACTTCTAAATCCGGCCCTGATGACGAGTAGCTACAATGATCTCGATCTTTCGGCTTAGTAATATGGTAATACCTACCTCAAGCTTTATACAGTAGCTACAACTTATATATACCCAGTATACAGTTCATTAGTAGGAACGATCGAGAAACAACAAAAACATGTTGACAGAACAAATAGACAAAAACTCAAGGTAAAATTAAACACGTATAAATAAAGATGATAGATAGATAGATGACCATAGACGTTTGCTCGGTGCCTGGGTGTAGTATGTATTATAAGCAATGATATACAACGTGTAACAAAAAGGTTCAACAATATGGTAGGGCATGTATGTACTCATCTTTATGAATAACTTTTACTATGGAGCCAACCCTGAACTCGCGAAAAAAATATCAGTTGTTCCTTAAATTTTTTCCAAGGTCAATTAACTTTTTGTATGGAACAATTAATTTTATTTTCGCGATTTCAAGGTATGGTAAGCTATGGGGCCACCCATAGTAAAAGTTGTTTATAATGATAAGTACATACATGCCCTTTCATATAGTTGAACCTTTTTGTTACACATTGTATATAAGAGGATTATAATTTTATTATTTGGATAGACATTTAAATATAAAAACGATAGTATCTACCTACGTTTTTTAGTTTTTGCTGATGCGGGGCGAATTTCTTACGTGCGCGGACGGCAAAGAATAGAGTGGCTAGTGGCAGCTGGAGTCGCGGCCACGGGGCGACCTCTTATTTTTTTACTTGCTAATATAACGCTCGATCGTTAATCGATGCTATTGATCGACGGTTGAACAATGAACAGTCGACGTCGATCGATAGGTGCTACCCTTCGAGGTCTTGAGCGATTGTCAAACATGATTTAAAAAAAAAATGTTTCATGCAACCCGATAGACAGCGCAGACTAAATGTGCCAGTAAAAAACAGCGCATACCATTTTTGATATGTTAGTACATGGATACAATTTAAAAAACTTGAAAATGACGCCGCACGACCACGCAGACTACGTCTGGTCTGCGTGAACTCAGAGCTTCTTAAATGTTCTAAAAAAAATATTATTCATAATTTCAGACGAATTAACTAATATTGTAAATATTTTTCTCTCTCAGTTTTTTATTTTATTTTTATAGCTGGAAAAGTTGTCAATATTTTATCACAATAGTATTGTAAATATTTTTCTTTATTAAACCACTCTCCGGATCCATACTTCCTGATTTAATCCTAGCTTTCTAGCTATCGCGTTATGTTTCCCTACCTTTACTCCAAAACTTCCAATACATACCTCTCAACTTTACCCCAAACCGTCAAGCCCTATTAAAATACTTGACAATGGCCGAATGGCAAATGCGTCGATAGCGCGGTGCCAAAATCCCCAGTAGAGGAAAGAAGGAAAAAAAAATAGCAACTTTTTTTTATAATTTGCCTGTCTGAATAGCTCTATTGCCTAAGATATTGCTTATGAATTCAATAACACCTGTATATTACTTCATAATTTTTTATGTTTTTATTCATATTTATTTATTTTTGTGACAAAAACATAACATACGCAAAAACAAACGAAATTCAGACAATTGAAACACAACATATTAAAGAAATTAAAAAAAAGAAACTTAAGCTTAAACACATTTTGTCGATTCGTGATTTCTACTCTAGAATATGCCCAAAGATACGTCGTTTTTTTTTTTTTTTTTTCGCTGGTCTCCGCAGTAGGATTCCCTGTATTGCGGAGACCAGATTGCTTCGAGCATATATTTCAACACGTTCCTATATTCGATCGATCGTTGGTAGAATGGAACAGTCGACGTCGATCAATGCCATCAAACGACGAGCGATCGATTGGTGTGTAACACCACAATCCTTGTGAAGCCACCACGTGTAGATAATAAGAGACTCAGTGTCAGTGCTTGCACTGTTTTTAGCCCTTTGATTATATACTCAGGAGAGCTAGATCCTCTAATTTTTTGCCTACTTTAAAAACGGAGGAGGTCCCATATCGCATGTATGTTTTTAATTGCTTTTTTATATTTGCTACCTCAGAACTCTATAAACGGATATGGAAAATCCTTTTTTTATTTGAAATGATATACTTTAAAATCGGTACCATAGAAATTTTGGTGTATTCCCGTTTTACCCATTGACGCTGTCCCCATTCAATGTGGACGACGGAATTCAATAAAAATAATTAAAATGTATCCCTGTTGTCCCCACTGACGGTGTACCAGTTCCATTAACTGGTCCCCATTGGACAGCGGAGCTCAATAAAAATAATTAAAATGTATACCTGTTGTCCCCACTGACGGTGTACCAGTCAATGGGGACAGCGAACTCAATAAAAATAAAGAAAATTTGTTCCTGTTCGCCCCACTGACGGTGTACCAGTTAATGGGGACAGCGGAACTCAATAAAATTAGTTAAAATGTATTCCTGTTGTCCCCACTGACGGTGTAGGTACCAGTTAATGGGGACAGCGGAACTCAATAAATTTTATCAAAATCGGTGCTGTAGTTTGGTTTTAAAAAAACATGTCACCTAAGTAAATAAAATTTAAGCTGTTTTTAAAAAGTGCTTTTAAACTAACTTAACTAACACGGTTGTTCATTACAATCCAATGAATAATAGCAGGACGTCCACCATAATTATGTTGTTGTGATGCAAAGATTACGAAAGATGCGCTATCGCGTAATAAAACAACGTTTGATAATGACTCCCTAGCCGTCATGTTTACAAGTTGCGCCGGAGTGCGAAAGTAGATAGCACTTTTATGAGAGCAAAAGGGATAGCGCGCGTCTCGCTTAGTGAGCGCAGACAGGCGAGATTGTACCTAGGACCGTTTTAACGGGGCCATTTTGGCCTAGTGGTACAAATTCCCCAGAAATTCCCCATACCTCCTTGTATGAAGTAGACCAAAATGTCACATGCCTTTAATTAAATTCTCTTTGGTAGGCACTAAGTTTTTTTTTACATAATTGTAGACCTGTGTTGTAGACTCAAGCTTTGGCTTTTATTGCCTCTCTGCAGAATATTATTACTGTAGTTGCGACCTATTAGAATGTAGAATTTTGATTGCTAAACAAGCAATGTCGTGTTGCCTAATAAATGCTGGCATTCTGTGCAACACGGGGCTCCATTATCGAATCGTTCGAATCAGTTTTCGCACGAGCTTTCGTTCGTAAGTTAGAATAGTTTTTGTGCGAAATACATTCTAATGATTAAAAAAATTTGCCCATCGGCCACTCCGGCCCACTGAAGAATGAGAAGATTATAGATATATTTGCGTCTCTTTTTAAAACTCTTTGATTTGCTTCACTTGTTTATTTAGCGATTAAAGGACGGATTTTTTAAGCGAGGGCCATAGATGAATCACGACACGAGCAAGTGAAGGATTCTAACGACTGAATCACGACCGTGATTCAAATGAGTGATTCAAGTGTTAGAATCCTGAGTGACACGAGTGATTGATGGCCCACGATATAAATCCGTTTTATTCAACAGTTGCATACTATACTTTATACCATGACTACGAGAATCTAGTGGAATAGGTCGAATATATTGGTGTGTTCTAAATTCAAACACCAAAATAATGATTAAAAGTGCTTTTTATTCACGGCAGTGAATAAAATAAGCTGTTTAGAGGGGGGAATGGTATAAATAAAGTATTATATGTAAATAAATAAATATTTGGGGGACATTTATTACACACAGCGCCACTAGCCCCATACTAAGCAAAGCTTGTATTATGGAAACCAGATAGCTGATAGAATACTCATATACAATTTTTTCAAATGTTTTAATGGTTGCTTATATTATCTATCTGCTCTTCATGAGGCTTGATGGGGCATAGGTACTTGATGATAATCTAGTCCAAGGAAAAATACTGAGTAAGCACTGTGCCTTGTTTTAAGAATCAATAAATATTTAAAATCCATATGTAATTAGCAATATAAGAATCAAGTTATAAAGTATCATCAAGCCAAATTCAACACAAAGTTAGTTAGCACACGAAATTTGTCATAGTCGAGTCCAAGTCCACCTCTTCCGTCCGTCATGACGGAGATACGGGTTATTCACCAAATGAACTCGAGGGGCTGTACACGCGTGTGTCCAGCTGGTGAAGTGGTGATTCAATGGTAGGCTGTGAACCTAGGCGCGAGACGCTGCGCAGCGCAGTAGCAATAGCAAAAATGAGGCGTGCGGTGTGCGTACAATCGCAAAGTCTCGCTTGCAGCGCTCTTTATAGCCGCCAATCAGTATGTAGCTGCTAGTTTCCGAGTAGAAACCTTTCCGATTGGGTTTAGAATACGGGAGCTCATCTTTTGCTAATAGGAGTAGACTGTACATTATTCTGTGTATTACTTCACTTGGTCACTTACCACGTACGTGGTTCACGTACGTGGTTCACGTACTTACTTTCTAAAGGTCGTGACAGGAAACTGCTTATCGCTTATTTTCGTTGAATGTATAACCCATCGCTGTTTTATTAGATACAGGTAGATACTTTTTCCAACCTCGTTTGGGGGTATATTCCAGTCCAATCCCGCGAAGAGATACCACGTGGGACAGGTTTTTTTTGTTCCATTTTTTTCTGATCTCACATTTATATTGAAAAAGTGGGATCCGTAAAAAACAATTTTTGTTAATTATTTTACTATTCCGATCTAATTCCACCTAATTTTTAACACATTTAAATACTTATTGGTATTTTAATAATTTCTTTATATTACAATATTAATGACAAACATTCAAAAATATATAAAAATACAATTTTTATTTACTTTTAAGTTTTTTTTGCAGTTTATACACCATCTAATATAACAGAAGTGGGTTTCTTATCCTTCCAAAACCTGCCATGGATCCTTTCGGCCACCGATCGCATTCTGCCTGTTGCCTTCCTCTGCGAACTTACTGCTCGGTCTTCTAACTGGGATTCCTATGTAAAGAGCACAAGTCCACCAAATTATACGTCACACGTTAAGGGGGAGGGAGGGTCAATAAAGTGTGATATCTTGCGGCAAGGGGAAAAGGAAAAAAAGAAAAAGGAAAGAAGGGAGGATAGGAAGGAAGGGGAAGGGGAAAGTATTGCCAGTTATTCAACCACCAAATAGGAGAAAGAGGTAAATTCTTCCTCCAAGCCAAGCAGTAACCAAGCAGTACTGTGTTTCTGTTTGAAGGATGTAACCAGAGAAATTACTGGGCACATGTTCTATTAACTATCGCTTTAGAGTTCAATAAATAAGAGAGCAGACGGAAAGACAAACGGGGCGCGGCGCAGGCTTAATTAAAGCACAGGAAATATAATAATTTATAATACGTTCAAAAGAATCACTCTCCATCCATCAGGTGTTAAACCGCAGTATATGTATCTAGCCGTGGTAGCCTAATCGCTCGTGGCGTAGCTTGTGTAGGTGATTCTAAACGATCACCGATGTTAAGCAACGGACGGTCCGGTCAGTTTTTGGATGGGTGACCGTGAGTGCCATTTATTTCTGAGCGCTACCGTGGACCGGATGACACGTTAAATTGTTGGTCCCGGTTGTTTGTTCTAGTTTCTATAACAACAACCGTCAGCCATGTCAGAGGCCTTCGGGTGGCACATTAACTCTGACACTAGGGCTGGCCACTCAGCCTAAACGAACTTACTTACTTTAGCCTAATCGGGAGACCGCTTGACTTGTAATCGTGAGGTCGCGGGTACAAACCCAGGCCCGTACCAATGAGCTCTTTGGAGTTTATGTACGGATACTTATACCACTGAAAATTCGGTGAAGGAAAACATAGTGAGGAAACCTGCTTACGTTCGGAGAAGAAATTCAATGGCGTAAGTATGTGAATTCACCAACCCGCAACTGGCCAGCGTGGTGAATATGGCCCATTCACCCTACATTTTATTTTATTTTATAAGCACACAATACAAATTACAATAATTAATTAATATGATAACAGCATAAAGAGTATACCTGGATCGCAATTCAAAATATGTGTACATAACAAAAACCGTATTTAGCTTCTTAAGTAAAAGGTTAGCCAAATTAAAGAGCAATTAAACTAAGTTAAAGTAACCAGTAACTAAATTAAATAGATATTAATAATTATAAATAAGACCTGGGTATGTCCTAAAACTGCATCCAGAACCGCCGGAGGACGGGCAGCAGCGTCCTCTTAGTTAACGGTGGTAACACTCTGCGATCCCCAAGCCGCCTGCCAAGCGTGGGGATTATGGCAACCCCTCCCTATTAAGGGAGAGGCTTTCGTCCAGCAGTGGACGTCTTCCGGCTGTTGATGATGATGAATAATTATAAATATATAATATATATATAAGACAGCAGTTAATCAAATGGCAACGCGAACCTGCAGAGTACGCATAACCACGAGCAGCCATGCGGGAGGTGGCGCACTCCGCGTGGTCACACTACACGCATGCATCTGATTTGACGGGCTTGGTAAACAGGATATATTTCAATGATTTTACATAAAATTATAATTTAGGGCTAAAAATGTCAATTTCAAATTTGTTGTTAATACATATAATATCATTGGTTAATACAGTCATTATACTGACCGGCCATTCTTCTTACCAGTGGGTTGAAAAAGGAAATATTTTTATAGATTTGAAGAGCGTAAACATTAACTTGGTTAGACCTCCGTGCGCTATATTTAATATTAAAAAACCCTTTGAGGGTAGGCCTAAGTCCAGCAGTGGACAATTAAAAAGGCTGCTTATGCTTATATGTATATAAGATGTCTAGCTACAATCATGTCATAGTCAGTGCAAGCCATTTTGTACTCTATTTGGGTCATGTAGCAAAAGATGTTTTGCTGTGCTTTTGGCTAGTTACTAATAACGCTGTATCGTTTATGATCATCAACATCCATAATGTTCTGGAAGGCAGATCTCTATAAAATTTAAATCTATTACATTGTGTTTTTTTATATTTTGCCTATTGTCACAGACTGAGTATTATTATTTTACTCTGAGGTCATACCAGATGTTGAAAACTAGTTTTCCTGATAATACGAAATATTAAACTAACATCGAGCGACTTGGTTGGTTCTCTGGGAACGGTGAGAGATTGGAGTGTTTGAGCGATGATTTGCGACTGCTCGTTCCCTTCAGACGAAGTGGATGAGCTGGTCAGGGATACCTGTTATAAGAACAAGGATCTAAAATATATTTTTTGTCCTAAATCCCAATTTAACTGCATAATAAGATTAAAGGTAACACACTTAAAAATAATCTCTTGCTTTAAATATTGCACAATTTTTTTGGCTGTAGCTTATTGTAAGGCAAGCCAGCTACACTTAAGTCCAAACCTTCCAAGATTCAAAGCCCGCGGGTCCGTACCAATGTGTGCTTTGGAGTTTATGCACAGATTCACATAACACTGGCTTTTCGGTGAAGGAAAACCTCGTGAGGAAACTTGCATACTTCAGAAAAAAAAAACAATGGCGTATGTGACTCCTATACCAACTCGAAACAGGGCCAGACTTTGCCCAGCTGTGGAATATTAACAGACTAAAATAATATTAAATGAATATTAATATTAAATCATTAATCAATTCGTCATCAGCCATAAAACGTCCACTGCTGGACGAAGGCCTCCCCCTTAATAGAGGGGTGTTGCCATAATCCCCACGCTTGGCAGGCGGCTTGGGGATCGCAGAATGCTCACCACCGTTAACCAAAAGGACGCTGCTGCCCGTCCTCCGGTGGGTCTGGTTGCAGTTTAAGGACATACCCAGGACTTCATATAATTAATCAATTAATTATAATTAATTAATGGCCAGCCTTTTCCCAGCAGTTGAATATTAACAGACTAAAATAATATTAATTTAATATAATTAATTAATAATACTTTATTAATTATTATTCAGTCATGTCAACATAATCAGTTTGGCTGGTGGTGGACCGGGGTAAGTTCTTAAACTGCAACCAGAACAACCGGAGGACGGGCAGCAGCGTCCTCTTGGTTAACGGTGGTGAGCATTTTGCGATCCCCAAGCCGCCTGCCCAGCGTGGGGACTATGGCAACACCCCTCTATTAAGGGGGAGTCCTTTGTCCAGCAGTGGACGTTTTATGACGTGACATAGTTTGTCTGGTTTAAGTTTTAAAGTACCGGTATTAGAGACGTTCGCTTCGCTCTTTCTATGCTCTGCGCTCTGTGTCCGGGAGACTTGTAAAAAGGGTCGATACAGAGTCGGTTGTCCTCGTTGACGTTAAAGATGAAGAAGGAGTTTGCCAACGGAGGCAGGCACCGGAGCAGGGTGTGGCCGGCCGCTAAGAGTGCACAGAATATCGCGGCCATTACTGCAATCACCGGCGCAAGCCCTAGCTTTTCTATCGACAGCCCGCAGTCAGATTTCCGTTCATCGAACCTGAAAACAAACATTTATAACTATCCGTATCGGAGATACGGCCTATTCGTCCAGCAGTGGACATCTTCTGGCTGATGATGGGATGTGTATCGGAGATAAAGAAGAAAACTGTCAAGGGGAAAAAGCATCTGGGGGAATGGTGACTCATCAGTATGAACAAGTTTTACTATGGGGCCAAACCTGAAATCGCGCAAAAAAAACAGCTGTTCCATACAAAAAAGCTGTTCAATACAAAAAGTTCCTTGACCTTGGACAAAATGTATGGAACAGCTGACTTATTTCGCGATTTCAGGGTTGGCTCCATAGTAAAAGTAGTTCATAATGATGAGTATATAATACATACCCTTTCGTATTGTTGAACCTTTTTGTTACACATTGTATATTATATAAATGTGCCGTATTGTGACATTTTAAATCCATTCTCTATAGATTAAGTTACAATTCTGCACGACCACAAACCATGTTGCCGGGCAATAAAATTCACGGTCGCGCAGCGTCGGGTTTTCAGATGTCTCGGTACGGGCCCGGGTCTACCCTATATAATTTTTTTTATACAATCAAGTGACGAGACGAGCAAGACGTTCGCCTGGTGGTAAGCGTCACGCCTGCCACCAACAGTAGCAGTGCCAGAATTGTAAACTAACGAAAACAATCCTGCGCCGCGCTGCACTGCGCTCGTCTCCCTGAGATATTAGATATTAAATCTCTTTATACCCAGTAATTTCTCTGGTAACATTGCCCTTCAAACCGGAACACAGTAATGCTTGCACACTACTGCTTGGCGGTTGAATAATTGGCAAAGGTGTGGTAGGTACTTCCTCAGGCGGACTCTGCAGTAGAGTCCTACCACTACAAAGATATTATCTAATATTGATTTGTGGCTGTGAAGGCAATTTTTGAAAACCCTAACACAATAATTTTAATCCATGGCTTGATTAGTATTACTTTTAAAATTATCTCGAGTCTAAAACTTAATGAAAAGCAAAGAGAAGTAAAACAAAATGTTTCGAAAAAACTACAATTATGTACATTATTACACGTAACGTATTTAAGTATGGTAGGAATTCTGCCTGTCCTGTACTGTGTCGGTATTTAATTATATCTAACACACTACTACGGAACCTAATAATTATAGGGTGTTATGTCATGACACGTAACTGGCAGATTTTATATTTACTCAGTCGGCAGCCTGATTCCGGTTCATCGAACCTTAAAAAAACATTCACATCAGTCACACACACCATATGGACTAAGGAATTCGCTGAGATCTTTGTACTTGATTAGCGTATTAATGCTTTAATCAAGTGTAGCTAGTTTTATGAGATTTTTGTACAGATATATTCTCGGAGGAACTAGCTCTCCTGGGTATATAATCAAAGGATATATTATATCGTCAGCTGCAAATTCAATTGGGGTAACTGACAAAACACGACTTGTCAGTTGAATCATTTAAAGTTTTTTGCGTGATAAATTTAACATAACTTCTTCTGTGTATGGTTTTTTTAGATCTGTTTTGATCGTCTGTTGGTGATTTTTAAGCTATTCTGTTAAAAATCACCAAATTTACAGCCTAAATATGAAATTCGTTCATAATTATACTCTCTATTTTCGGAAACAAATTAACACTATTTTGTTTTCAAGCTTATCACAGTTATAATTCGCGTCATGTAAAAAGAACGCTGGAAGAAAACAGAGGGGGTGTGTTTGCGCATGTGTACACTTGCGCACATAACTACTAGGCCTATTGTTTTAAATAATTATTAATTATTTTGTTCGCAGCTTCGTATATTGGTTATTGCTAGGTACCACCTCATACCACCAAATAGACCGATAAATCGCCTACTGGTGACGCGACCTGTACTCTAGTTTGACGTCAAGAGATCAAGATTTCTTAAATTATTTCGGGTCTGTGCCAAGATACTTACACACATTTTACATTTTAGAGATACACCAATTTGATTTGTGCAAATGCATAACATAATCAGCAGCGCGAGTACGGTTCTATTACGATATTATATCGTCTTCGTAACGATTCGACTCAATCCGAAGTTGAACGTATTTAATGTCAAAATGACAGCTGTCATCGTTATATTATATCGGGGCCATAATGATTTTAGAAGATCCGTACTTGGACTGCAGTTACAAGAAAGAAAGTTCACAGCTAAAATGTGTGGTGTTCATCATCATCAGCCCGGAGACGTCCACTGCTGAACGAAGGCCTCCCTCTTAAACCGCCACACGCGACGCCACGCGCGACTGTGTGGTGTACGTAACCGTATTTTTTTTTAATGCTATTTTTTCTCCTAAATATACCATTCGAAAGAGCAGAAAAAACTGTAGACTCAAATAATTTTACGTGTTTTGTCAGTTACCCCGATTGAACCTGCAGCTGACGATATACACTGTTAGTTGTAATCAGTTACCATCCTTATATTCTATATGTCACATAGCATATTCTGTACGTCAAAAAAAACGATATTATCGGGCCAACATAAAATCGCGAATAAATAATAATAATTTAAAATTTGATTTCAATGTTGGCCCCATAGCTAATAAAAGTTGTTTGTTTTGATGTACTTAATGTGCCCTTAAAAGGATGCTAACTGATTAGAACTAACCCTGTATAATATCATTGACAGATATGATTTTGTATGGTTCTTATTTTGTGTATACCAAGACCTAGACCTAAAGACGTAAAGCAGCTCTTATCATTCTAGTTACACGACTTTTCAAGGTTCATGTATTGTATGTAATTTTGTATCTAGCTATGACTGTATGTACGTAAGTTTCTATATTTTTCACCATATAGATTTGGATGTCCGGGGTGTAGTTACGAGTAGAATCTATATAATTATATCATATCATAAGTAATTACAATATAATTTGGAAAACCTTTAGGCAAGGTTCTGAAGACACTGGCAGCGTTCCCCCTTTGAATCGCTAGAAAAATATTAGGAAAATAAATTTTGGTGTGCTACAAACATCGTATAGACAGCATCATCGCGAGAATGCATAAATAATTAGGTAGCTAAATAAAAGTAAAACGTGATAATACCGACAATAAGCCCATAACTAAAGAACAATGCTCAAATATGCTACGCGTCGAATGCTGGATACTCTCATTGTTTACCTACTCGGACATCCCGAGTACAGGCGTACACTCACGTGTCTGTATTGAATAAGCTTGAAAACAAATAACTGACTTCTTAACTACTCTACACAAGTAATACCATAATACCATGGTCAAAAAAAAAAACGGAGGGCTCTGACGCTCGTAATACAGTTTCATTACTAGTGCGAGCGCCAGCCAGTCCCATAGACATTATAAGATACCTACTTAGATAAGATTCTTGAATGTACATATTTTTAAGTTAAATTGTGTCTTTTACCAAACGTAGTCAATAAATTTTATTATTATTATTATTATTATTTATTATACCTCAAGAGTAGGTATATAAACTCCTTATAAACAAAAAATTACATACAATCGAGCATAGAACCTCCTAATTTTTTTTTTAATCTTTTAAAAATAGAATGAGCTGCGAGAATTGGCGGGCGCGGGCACGTGACTGGTGTCCTCCCTCCCTATAAGCTATTTCAAAGCATATCTAATCAATATTATAAGCCCGAAAGTTGGTATGTATGGATATTATGGATATATGGATGTTTGTTACTCTTTCACGCAAAAACTATTAAATGGATTGTAATGAAACTTTATAATAATATAGCTTACTTTAGGTCGCCCACGACTTCGTTCGCGTACGGAAGAAATTCGCCCCGCCCTAAATACCGCTGGGTTAATTACTAATTATTTTCCTCATCATATTCACCAGTTTAACTAATCCCCAGCAAAAAATATATAACCCAGAACCCCTTAAATGAACTACCCAATTACCAATTTTCATCACTATTACTTCAAAAACAAAGAACTTTCCATGCAACATTCCACCGCCCATTTCACCCCCTTAAATCATCTCTGTCAAAAAAAATTAAAAACAACATTTTTTATTTTAAATGAACTATACAAATTTTCATGACTAATAAATAAAAAACACAGGACTTTCATACTAAAGTTTCCCCCCTCCCTTAGGGGTCGAATTTCGAAAAACCCTTTCTCAGTACACCCTTACAACTTACGCATCAACACGAATACACCCTCCAAATTTCAAGTCTGTACGACCAGCGGTTTAGGCTGTGCGTTGTCTGTCAGTGAAGATTCTTATTATATAAGAAGGAAAAATAACGATAAAAATATAAAAAAGGCTCTTACAATAATTATAGCGTAGATTGAGTAACCGTGAGTTGACGAATAAGACCTTACCACAGATTCGTCTGTATCATACATACAGTATAGTATCTTAAAAGTACTTATGTGGTCCATCACGACAAGGTGATGTATGAAGGTGACTTGTGAATGACAGTCAAGTGAATGGTAGAATGATTTGATTAATAACTGCTCTCCATTTGTGTGATTGGAAAATTGCCGCTCCCGTGGCCTGTGATCTAAACTCGAGATATCCTGAATCTCCCACAATGACGATGGAGTTCCAATGGGACCTCTCAACAAAGAACTAGAATTGATACGAAAATAGTCTTATTATTACTAGAGGTCGCCCCGCGATTCCGTCCGCGTACGGAAGTAATCCCCACTCCCAAGCTTCCATACCGCTGTGCTGTTAATTGTTTTTACTTTCCATTTTCACTCGGGCAAAAAATATATTTATTTTGTTTTAAAAAGTCTATCCTATTAACAATTCTTTCAATACTACAACTTCAAAAACAAATAACTTTCCATAGAAAGTTTCATGCCACATTTCACCACCTTAATTCGACCCTATCGCAAAATCCGTTAAAGCTGTCGTCTCCTACCATTACAGGCAGGTAGTATAATAGAAGGAGGTAGGTTTTTGTTTTTTTCATTTAGCAGGTAGTACCTACCTGCTAAATGTCAGCTTCAGGGCAAGTAGTATTCGAGATTTCGTGTTTAGTTAGTGATTGAATAAGTGAGTGCACGACCTTCTCTTTTATACATTTATTTATAATTATAGAAGATAATATAATACAAAAAATGCTGTTGATAAACTTTAACGAAAGATGTGTGTGATGTGTTTGTGTGTGTGTGTTATGTGTATCTATAATTTATTAGTTATACCTACTTGACAATTTCAAAGAATTGTGTAAATTGAATATAAAATTGTGTTTATCAAAGTCGTGGTAAACTGGTTGGGAAAACGCTCGACTTGAAAGCTTGAGGTTACGGGTTAAAAACTCGGGCCTGTGTCATTGAGCTCTTTGGATAATATATGTACGGATTTTCATACCTGTGGTTTATCGGTGAAGGAAAACATTGTGATGCTAGGGCTTCACCTGCGTGACGCTTTACGTCCAGTTATCGGAATAATTAACGTGACCTCTGAATATGATCTCTGAATAAGTTGCTCAACTGAGCGTACACCGGCCTTACCTAAAATAATCTCGATTCTCTTAGTCACTGCTTAAACTTCCCTGTCCTTTTCTAGTACGTGCAACTTCACGTCAGAGAGAAGATGGCAGAGCATCTTAAGCAGTGACTAACGGTTGAAAAGTTTTTTTTTAAGTAAGGCCGTAAATCCATAAATAAATGAATAAATAAACAAATGATGCATTAAACCAATGCGCTACATTTGACTTTTTGTATATCGCCTAACGTCTAACGACATTAATAGCTAGCCCATTAGCGTGCTAACACCCGGCCATATCTGCGTACTGTATCAAATACCGCGCTAAATAATGGCATTACACGCAGGTGAAGCCCTAGCATCAGGAAACCTGCTTACGTTCGGAGAAGAAACTGTATAGCGGCCCATTTGGAGAAATCTCGTATATTGTGTTTTTACCAACTTACAACTGTGTCAGCAAGATGGATATGGGCCAATCGTCCTTCGAGGATAGGCACAAGTCTAGCAAGCAACTTACTATACTTTCGATAGCTTTCAACTTTGATAGGTATATCTACTACTTAAAAGTATAATACTACCCGTATTATAACATATCAGTACACATACTCTATGGTTTTTCCGTAAGTAAATTTGGGAGCGGAACCAGGCCTGTGTCACTCCGCGTGTAGGTATTAAAAACATACCTACGGGCGGCGGCCATTGCGCAAGGGCCAATCTAGTAGGCTCGGCTCGGCGGCTCTTTCAATACGTATAACCATGTATAACTTATTATGAACCGTAGTATAGTGAATTAAGGCCCATATTCCTTCAAAAAGAAATTGGTAGGTATGTAAATGAACACGTGCTCGACTGGACCGCGAGCTAAATTAAATCATATTGTTTATCAGATTGAGTCATATTTCTTTGAAAACCATTGCGAAGTAAAGCTTCTGTTACTAGTTATTATTCTGTGGCGGAACGAGGATATTCGCCAAAGAACCAAAGTTACCGACATAGCTCGCAAGGTTTGCAAGTTGAAGTGGCAGTGGGCAGGCCACATCGCTCGAAGAACTGACAACCGATGGGGAAGAAAGGTTCTTGAGTGGCAACCGCGAACCGGAAGACGCAGCGTAGGAAGGCCTCCCGCTAGGTGGACCGACGACATTGTAAAAGTCGCGGGCAACCGGTGGATGCAAATTGCAGATTGTCGTACAGTGTGGCGGTCTAAGGGGGAAACCTTCGTTCAGCAGTGGACGTCTCCGGGCCGATGATGAAATTTGGGAGCTAAAATTTCCCAATCTAGTCCTGTACCTGGACGACACTGGCTACTATTAATACGACTAGAGCTGTAGAGGAAACAATGGGAGGTTTTACAAACTTCTCTTCTTTCAAACGTTCTCATAAACTTGATACTTGACTATACTTACATAATCAGCCTTTTAATTGTACTTGTGACTTAGGCCTACCCTCGAATGGCGAATGAGCCATATTCACCATGCACGCTGGTACAGTTCAAGTTGGTGAATTCACATACGCCATTGAATTTCTTCTCCGGACGTAAGCAGGTTTCCTCACGATGTTTTCTTTCACCGAAAATGAGTATATATATAGAAAATGGTATGAGTATCTCCGTACATAAACTCCAAAAAGCTTATTAGTGCGGGCCTGGGGGTTTGAACCCGCGACCTCACGATTGCAAGTCTAGCGGTCTTCCGACTAGGGTGGTAGCCTACGCAGGCGTTGACTATACTTGCATTGCACGTCAAAAACTGCATGATATTTTAGATCTGTGGCACATTTTTTTTTATGTTTGTAATGTCTCCGAATGTGAAAATGAAACTAGTCGGCGAGTAGCGAGCTAGCGAGCGTGTAGTTCTAACATCATGTACCTAGCTGAGCGACGAGCGAGTCCGCGAGTCTGATATATATATATATATATTATATTATTATTAATATGCTTGCGTTTGACTGCCATCTCGTGTGATGTTAAACGAAAATGCAGTCTACGATGGAGTGAGCTTGCCTAGAAGAAATCGATTCACTCGCGACTTGAAGACACCCAGATTATAATTATCGGGAAACACCCACTCGGGCAGCGCATTCCACTGTTCAGCAATTCGAATAAAGAAAGTGACTACCAGTGGACTATTTCTGGATGATGATCTCACTTGCTGGTATGCTTGAAATTACTTGGCATAAAAAGATTTAACGCTGTTATGTGCAGTGCAGTGCAGTGCGGCGCAGGGTTTTGTTCGCAAGTTCATATCTCTGGCACTGCTACAGTTCTGGGCAGGCGTGATGCTTACCAGGCGAACCTCTCGCTCGTGTTGTCACTCCATTGTATCATACCCCATATTAACGTACCATGCGAGCGGCGCGGCGAGCAGCGAGTATTCTATTCGCCAAGCGAATGTCACTAAGCAAAGCGAGTTTATTATTTGATAGCTCTTGTCATCGAGACAAAGTAGTTTTCGCCTGACGAGCCTGCTAACGAGTCACCAATACATTTGTCTCCTTCATTGACCTATTGTCCGTATACTACTGTAAGTTCCTTGAGCGAGAAAATAGTCAATAGGTAATAACTTACTCGCCAGCCGAGCGGCCGCCGGTGAGAAGTTGCCTTCTACATCTTTGTTTCCTTTGTTGCAGGACAAAGATACCAGATTACATTGCGAGACTAAATGTATGTGTGTACCAGTCTTGGACGCCGCAGTTGTTGATGCCGTCGCAGACTATACCGGTGGTGAGGCACAAGTCTTTGTTGTCAACAGTGCAAACCGTTTCGTTTGTTGAGCAACAGCCACTCCGAGGTCTGGCGCGGGCCGCAGTTGCAGTCACTTGGTACATGTAGGCCTGGTGATAAGGAACTGGTTTTAAGGTTAGTAAGTCGAATGCTTGGCTCCGTATCAGAAGGACTATCAGGGTAAATGACGATGTATGTAGAACGTCGACAAATACTGTTTTAACAATTTTACAAGTTTATACCTGCGTTCTGTGCTTAGTAGACTATTTTACTATTAAGTACCTAAGTAATCTGAGTAAGTGAATTCGTTTAAAGTTATTTCCTTTCCGCACGCAATCTCCTAGTCAAAACAAACGCGACTTTATAAAGTATATTATGAAAACACGCAGTTAATTATATCTAATTAGTCTGCTAGGATAAAAGGTAGTACCTAAATGTTTTATACCAAGGTATAAGCTCTATACCAAATTTCACCCAAACCAGTTCAGCCGTTTCAGCGTGAAGGAGTAATAAACATACGCACACACGCACTAATAAAATCTTCCTAAGCAAATTTAAAATCATTATGATCGCAAAAAATTGGACAGACCCTGTAGATAGTTAATTAACGATCTATAATTTCCAGCTGCAAATTAGAGACTAAAATGTCCATAAGTTTTTGAAATATTTTTGTAAGGATATTTATATTTCGTCATGGTATTATTCGATTATATCGGCTCAAGCAGCATCATATAGATTCTAGCGCTATGATTCCCCCTTTTCGACTTTGCCGTATAGGTATACATGTTCGGTGGGACACGTTGGGAAGGCGGTGGCCATATGGTGCGACCGCAAATCGGACTATGAACTGCACTTATTTGACTGCGCTGATTTTCATTACATTTTAAATGAGTAGGGGAAAAAGTGCCTAAAGAGTATAGAATCCATTGTCGTTGCTAAGTCATAACGAGGACAAATTTTCGTACGACATGGCATGGCCTGAATTTGTTATACGAGATGTTGGTAGGTATAAATGTAATCTTGATCTAAAGAGCCATTCAAACACGTTTCTTGTAATTGATAATAATAGATGACTGATGTTTATATCGGTGAAACCAATAGCTTTGATGAAGAATTTAAGTAAATATAGTATGTGTACTGAAAAAATAATTTAAATCGGTTAATAATGTTCTGAAATATGAGCGTTTAAAGTTTTTGTTAGAGACAACTCTGTCCCTTTCCCACAAAACAAAAAATGACGTCACGCCTTACTTGTTAGAATAGAATTTATATGGCGTACTGAGAAGTGACGTCACGATTTGCTGTTTCTTCTCTATGTCTAGCATGATATTAAAATGCTTATAAGTTGCTTATTTTTGATCAGATTTTCATTTAGTTTTTATTAATCAGTTATATTTATGGGCCGCATTTTAATAGGACAATAAAAAAACCAGTCTTCTAGCCTATTTATGATAACGGAAAAAAATGTCTTGTTTTATAACTAGTTATGAAACAGCAAAGAAAATTTATTTTTTCGTATCTAGTTATGAGCTTAGTTTATGTGGTACTTACTTAACCGAATGTGGATGAAGGGGTTTGTGCTATGTAGTATGTAGACTTATGTCGTAAAAAAACTATGTACAGCTTATAGTGGAAATAGTGTCTTCGCTGAGACACTGCGAGGTCCTTTCTTGTGGTAAAAAAAATTAAACCCGAATAAGTCTAAAGATATATTATATTGTACTTGAATTTTGGGAATTGTTAAAACAGTATGTGAGACGGTTACGATAAAGCAAGAAGCAATGAATTCTTAGTGAAATTTACATATTAAAATTATATAATAAAAACAGGTTAGTGGAGGGTTATCTATCGGTAGTCGAAGAAACAATCTTGGTGTCTGTTGGTAGTTGGTACCTTTGATGTAGAGCGAATTTCAAGCCTCGACAAATAGCTTTGTGTGGATTTTTGTCACCAAGGATTCGGAATGGGATTTGGGATCCAGTCAAAACCACAGAAAAGCGAAACTCCTACTTCGTAGGTAGAACGGCCGTCAAAACAATGTTCTAAAGCAATTGTATGGAAAACCGCTGTCGACAGTTTCACACTTATTTGTATAGAAACTACAACGAAAAGCTGCCAATAATTGGTCACGCATTTGTAGTAAAACGCTCGAAATGCTAATTAGCAACAGATTCAAGTTGATCTAATTACTATACAATATGGTTTGGTTTCCTACGCGTCTATTTAAATTGTGTTTTTGTTTATTCTCAGTTTAAAAACATGTATACTCGTATTGGTAGAATTGTCACCGGCACAGGCATTTGCACCTTATTGCCGGCTAGCGCGGCCCGTCACTTTTCCATCTATTCACTTCTCTCTTCAGTGGTCAAAACGCTATCTATTGCAATTTTTAAGGCGCACGTTCAGAGTAGCTGCATAGTGGCCTATCCGTATTCCCTCAGTCAGAGACCCAACACCTTTAAATTATACCTAGGTACCTATGCGTATCCACTGAAGCGGAGAAGACCAGCAGGGCTAACATGCGCACCGCGAGAAAATTTTGTCGTGTCTTTATGTCGTGCGAAAACGAGACAAACTTATACAGATTCGTAGCCTTGTCCTGTTTTGTAGAATCGAGAAACTTTTCTCGCGGTGCGCATGTTAGGCCTGCTGAACGGAGGAGAGACGAGTTAGGACCACTCACACTGGTTGACATAATAGGCTAGATGACTGGTTTTTTTTATTGTCCTATTAAAATGTAGCCCATAAATATAGCTGATTGATGAAAAGAAAATCTGATCAAAAATAAGCAACTTATAAGCATTTTAATATCATGCTAGACAGAGAGACGAAACAGCAAATCGTGACGTCACTTCTCTGTACGGCATATAAATTCTATTCTGGCAAGTAAGGCGTGATGTCATTTTTTGTTTTGTGGGAAAGGGACAGAGTTGTCTCTAATAAAAACTTTAAACGCTCATATATCAGAACATTATTAACCGATTTAATTATTTTTTTAATAAACATACTATATTTACTTAAAATTCTTCATCAAAGCTATTGGTTTCAACGATATAAACATCAGTCATCTACCCTATTGAATTGGGATTTGTTGATTTCTTTAAGTCTCTTTTTAATACCATACCTTTCTCCGCCTCAAAGAAAACACACCCACGACGGTAGACAGAGGAAACAGTGGACAAAGTTTCATTTCCATCTCTTTTGTTTCCCAGCTAAACATCCATATGAAAAAAATAGCAAGCTTGTAAGAGAAAGTATCATGTTTTTTTTCTCTTTTCGTTGTAACAGTACGAGGGCTACACTAAAAGTATCGGGAATGGAATATTTCCACTGTTTCTGTCATATTAAAATCTTTTTAATTGAAAACTCCTTGGTTTTAAAAATCGAATACCATTTATTTATTTAAAAAAATATTCTCGGTCTTGTCACAAGGTTTTGTCAAACTTGTTTAGTCGTTGAGAAAATGGAATTGACTCGAGAAAATTCAAGAGCGATGATTTATTATGACTTTCGAAGTGGTTTAACACAAAAACAGTGTGTTGACCGGATGATTTCTGCATTTGGTGATAAAGCCCCATCCAAAACCACAATTTATCGCTGGTTTGCTGAATTTCAACGTGGACGTGTCAAGCTCAGTGATGATCCCCGTCAAGGTCGTCCAAAAACTGCAGTCACCCAAGAAAACGTTGATGCTGTGCGTAAGATCGACATGTGACATACCGCGAAATTCAGGCAACTTTAGACATTGGCATGAGTCAAATACAAATAATCTTGCATGAAAAATTAGGTGTAAAAAAGTTGTTTTCCCGATGGATACCGCATTCGCTCTGTGAAGAGCAAAAAGCGGCTCGCGTTACTTGGTGCGTCAGAATTCTCGAAAGATTCCACGCAGGATCCTCAAATGCTGTATACAACATCGTATCAGGTGACGAATCCTGGATATACGCGTACGAACCCGAAACAAAAAACCAGTCACGAGTTTGGGTGTTCGAAAATGAGTTAAAGCCAACAAAAATTGTTCGTTCACGGAGTGTTGCAAAAAAAATGGTGGCCACGTTTGTCTCCAAAACCGGCCATGTTACGACTATTCCTCTTGAGGGACAAAGAACGGTTAATGCAGAATGGTATGCTAGCATTTGTTTGCCACAGGTCGTTTCTGAACTCCGTAAAGAGAACTGCAACCGCCGCATCATCCTCCATCACGACAATGCGAGTTCTCACACCGCGCACAGAACAAAAGAGTTTTTAGAGCAAGAAAACATAGAATTATTGGACCATCCGCCGTACAGCCCCGACCTAAGCCCTAATGATTTCTATACTTTCCCTAAAATAAAGAATAAATTGCGTGGACAGAGATTTTCATCACCTGAAGAAGCTGTGGACGCCTACAAAACGGCCATTTTGGAGACCCCAACTTCCGAATGGAATGGTTGCTTCAATGATTGGTTCCATCGTATGGAAAAATGTGTCAAATTTCGCGGAGAATACTTCGAAAAGCAATAAATATATTTTTAAATAGTAATGTTGTGTCACTTCCTTGATTCCCGAAATTTTCAGTGCCGCCCTCGTATGACTCTAAGCTTTTCGTTGTATGTACATTGTGTTTCGTCGGAGTGTATTTTATGGAAAATATATCATTTAGATTCAAATATAATTGTTATCCTCACGTGGTGTTGAGTTTTGGACATCGTCACAATGGTGCAGTGTAATGGGTCATGGGGGGGCATAGCCCAACTGGGCTGGGTGCAGGTTGACTACTGATATTTTTTCTAGTTGTAATCGAATTGGAGCCTGTTCTAACTAGACCTCGACTCGACTATATGACCCCCTTTGACTTAAAAGTTAGATCCGCCCTTGCTGTCAGAACAGAACAAAACAAGGTTTTAGTCATCAGGCTATCTCATGTCCGGTTACAAAGTACTTGGGTCCATTGGTTCCTCCATCTACGCTCAAGACGTTCTGTAGTCTTACATTTATATCCGAGTTAATGCTGCTGTTGCTAAGGAACCAAAACCGGATTTTCCCGACGACAGTGGAGACGAAGTAGGGAGACAATTTGTCTCTCTCTGCTAATATGTCGCATAATCGGAGACATTTATTTTTCTTCATCACTGTAAAAGTATCTTTGTTCGATCTACAATTGACATCGAGACTCGTGGGGAATTTGATTACGACCACTATACTGGCCCAGGGTTCGGTCACTATTTCAACCAAACACTGGTAGTCTATCTCAGTAAGGGTACGAAACACCTAAAAAAGAAAAGTAAAACGTTACCTAGTGAATTCTTTATATGTAGATAGATTATATAATAATGATAAGTTATTTATTTTTACGAGACGAACTGAAGACCAGACCGCCTGCCTACATTTCATACAATTACGTAAATGGCATTGTTACGTACTTGGCACGCACATTTACTGCCAAAACATTAGCCATATTCGAGCAAATCAGCGAAGCTCCTAACCTGATTAAGTCGCAGAAACGGTCGCCGTAGCCAAAACCTGCATGGATGATATTATTGTTATTAATTATTTATTTTAATTTTTGTATACCTATACGAACAAGAGGTCGCCCGCGACTTCGTCCGCGTACGGAAGAAATTCGGCCCGCTCCCAAAATTCACCACTGATTTTTTTTTGAGACCCCTCCCCCCCTTCAACCCCTTCCCCCGACTCTACCGACTCTATATATAGATTCTGTGCCTATGCATACTTATAAGGTACGTAATTGTATTAGAATGTATTGGTGTAATAATGTAAATGTAATCAATAAAAACAATACTTTCAAATAATTAGGTTTATCACCTTTTGGGGGGGAGGGTTTGTTGCTATAAGCTATAACCCCCACATTAGCAGGCGGCTCGGGAAGAGGCTTATCAATAAGTACACCCATAAAATAATGTCGTACTTACCAACGTAATTGTATCCGACATACCCATACCAAAGGAAATATCGTAGCGAAGGTGTTGAGAGAAAGTGCATTCATTACTAATATCCTTGGGTCGGTACAGGAGTAAAAGATCACCGCAATCTACGGTAGAAATTAAACTCCAAAGTAAAGATAAAAAAATAAATATGTTGTCCATGATTGTTAATCCGTGTTAAATCTATGTAGCCGCGGCCAATGAGCAAGGCCGTAGGCAGGGGGTTGGGGGGTCCAAACCCCCCCCCCCCCCCGAAATGAATTCCTGGCTACGGCCTTGCCAGTGAGTTTACACACATAACCACATATAGCGAACAAAGCAATGCCATGTAGTTTCACCCGCGATACCTGGGGCCGTACCGTGAACTTCTTATAGCGGGACTGAATACGCTCAGCTGCCGACGCTGTGCGACTGTGAATTTTATCGCCTGGCAATAAGGTTCGCGGTCGCGAAGTGTTGGCAGCTGAACCTATTCGGTCCCGCTATAAGCAGTTCACAGTACGGACCCTGGTCTAAAAAGTAGCCTGTGTTATTCTCAGAGCAAACAAAAAAAGTTATACGGAACTCTGCAAACAACGAAGAGAGGCCGGTAAAACCACGATAAACTATGCCTCGCCGTGGTGTGCGTGTGCACTGAGTGAGCACCTTCTGAAAACAGTTAATAATCCGTGTACATACGGAACCAAAATTGGTTCAATAGTTTCGTTTTTAATACCTGTATAAATGTCATCGCGTAACAAACATACAAAAAAATTATATACGGTCGAAATGAGAACCTTCTTTTTGAAGTCGGTTCAAAAAAAGGTTTCCAATATGTATAATGTGCATTAAAAATTAGCTTGTTTCTAACCGACTTCAAAAGGGAGGAAGTTCTATGTTATAATATTATGAATTAATATTAGATTATTTTATGATCCGTAGGAATTTCTTCTTTACAGCAGGCCCCGTCTTTTCGTGTTCATAATTTTTCTCCATCCTAAGCCTGGAAGAGATCGCTTATAGCGATAAGGCTGCCATTTGAGCACTAGTATATTTTTTTTGTTTGTTTCTTTGGTGTGAGCAATAAAGAGCTAATCTATCTATCTATTTATCTATGTTCGACTGTATAGTGTACGAATAAAATGTCCAACGATTTCCCTGTTTTTGAAAATTCTATTTTATTTGAAAGAGTAGGTGTGCACTCTATATTCTCGAGGTGTCCCTTAATTGTTTGAAGTCAGTTGATTTTTTTAGTTTGGTTATTATTCAAATTAATAACTATGGGTACCTATTACAGATGTCACAGGAAAAGGATCTAACTATGGGTGAAGGCGACAACCACTACGGGTACAAAAAGGATTTCCGCACTGCACTACCGCAGTTCTTGGCTGTCAGTGTAAAGAATTTATTACTACTTGGTGGGTTTATAAGGCAAACTACTATTAAATATAATCATTAGGTTTTACGGCCATTACTCACTTTAGATCTACGGTTATTACTTACTATATATTGTATATGATGTAATGTAGCGTAATGAGTGGAGACAAGCTTATACCAACAGATGGTAAGGTTGCATACCAAAAAATTATTTTTTCTGTTATGTGGCCAGTAATCTTGGTCAGATGTGCTATCGAATTTATACCACATTAGCAATGATAAATAATTATTGTTTAAGAGTAAACAAGCCGGTCACATCTCCGTAGAAACGGGGAAGTAATATTACTCCACAGTGTAATTTTGTAGGTCCAAGACTAAGTATTATATCGATTTGTCTCTTCATTATCTAGGATTGTAAATTGATAAGAAAGTAAAAAGTTAATAGACATGTTATGAGTTTATGAGCCAGGAAACATTTTGTATTTTAACTTCACTTTGGATGTAAATAAATAACATAAGGAGTACGAAAACTCCAAAATAATGTATCAAACGGCATAGTTTAGTTAGTCCATCAAAATTTCAAATAACTTTAGTTGGAGTAAATTAGTTCAGTACTTTATTCATCACAATCCTGCAGCCAAAGGTAGACAAAAAAAAATTGCACGCTCATTTCTCTTTCTTTCTCCCTTTCCCACACTTTATTTGATGAAGAGAGCATGCTTTTTAGCCAAGCCAACCGATGAGTTAGAAATGTCGGGCGGAGCATCCTTAAGAAAAATATTCAACTTCAACCAAAATTGTGTCACTTTAAATTGATTTCCTGAAAGAATATACTACTTATCTGTAGGTATGGTTTGCCCACTCATTACGCTACACTCTGTATACCATTTTCTGTTGTTTATGGTTGATAGACTACCTACGTTGATGATATGTGAATACCTTGAAGGATCTAGCTCTCTCTCTCGTGGAAACACAAGAAAAAATGTTTGGTTACAACTCACCAGATGCTATGTGATACTGTGGTCGAAGGTAACCTGGATTGGTAAAAATGAGGCGATCGAAATACACCGTTGTGGGTGCTTGTCGACAGATTTTCTTCTGGTTTGCTAGCCAGCTGAGAACCTAACACCATGTACCAAAGTATCCTAGAACACCATCTTATGGTTTTTGTTTTATTCATACGGGAATACTCACGTTTAATTAAATCGGAAACGCCGACTATAGTATCGATCACATCCGGTGACCTTTTTCAAAGAGTGAAAACAGAGCCCGACGCGCGTGCAGCTGCGTCCTGCTTAGCACAAAAAAAAAATTTGAAAAAAAAATGCGTCAAAACCACGTCAGTTTTCATAATTTCTTATGGTTTGCTCACGATGTTTTCCTTTACCGGTAGCTTAGGGTCATCGATGAGATTTGAAGCTACGTCGTGCGGCGTGCGACCTCAACGTGCGCACAGCCTGAGCTATTTGCTGGAAGATATCACCTTTAGCAATAACACCGCCAATTGTGGCCCTAGCATCTAAGGTTCTTTGTGTATCTATATATTTTGTTGTTGTTGGTCTGTACTATCAAGAGTTTCTATCTAACTAGGTATTATCGCTGTCTGTGTCTATCTTTTCAAAAGTAGATTTTGTCGCGTTGTCTATGGGAGTGAGTCGTCTATAGGTACAGTTATTTTATAGTTATATAGTTACAGTCGTCAGTTAGTTGGTTCATCATCACCATCAAAAACATTATTTACCCTTCTGCTTATACCCTTGCTAAGTTTATATACCTCTCTCTTACTCTTGGCCATCTGTCTAGGTGCTGTGCTAGTATACTCGGTAGAGTACTAAAGTACCCAAATGTTGTATACTTATGAAGTGTGTTTTGGTAATTTCCATTGAGATAATTTAACATTTTGAACATTGCTTTATTTCAGGGTATGGCATGACCCTAGGGTTTCCTACAATACTGATGCCAGCCGTTGAAAACCCCAGGCAAGGTGAAGTGCTACAACTTGAGAAGACTGAAATATCATGGATAAGTAAGTAGTAGATATATTTCCTTCCGACTTACTACTACTACGATTACCGACTTCAAATGAGGAGGAGGTTCTATGTTCGACGGTATGTACGTTTTTTTATGTATGTTCACCCATTTCTCCGTCAATTGTGAATCGATTTAGAAAATTCGAAGTAGTCCCATATTAATTAAAAGTCGGTTACATTTTTTTTTTGATAAAGTTACTTGTATGAGTTGAAAATTATTGTCATAAATAATTGCGCTGCGAGAGTAACTTTTAGTTTGAGTAACAATTCCCGATAGTTTAATATACCTGTGACGTCATGGATCGGTTTGCACTTTTTTATCCTTGTAGTTTTAAAGTCGATAACAACCGTAGAGGGAGAATGTATATTCTTCCTCTAAGTACGTTAACAACAAAAGAAACAAGTACTTAAAAAACAACCAATTTCATTTTCGTTTACTTGGATGACATACATTTTTTTCCAGTTATTTTGATTTAAAACCAAACTACTGAACCGATTTTGATGAAATTTCTATGGACTAATCTGAAATAATATCATTATAAATAAAAAAACAACTATTTTAGTCCTTATGTAACAAATATAAATTAAAAAGGAAACCGAATTGTGAAAATCTTTTTTGAAGTCGTTTAAAAATATCAAGTAACGACAATTCATTTAATATCTATGCACACTGAAATAAATATTTTTAGTAGGTACAATAATAGTAAGTAAGTAAGTAATAAAACACTGTTTTAAACTATCACGGTTGTTCACTATAGTATTATATTATTATTTACGGGATATTTACTGTGATTATATTGTGAAATGAGCGCACGATATTTCGGCGCAGTTGCATGCACTTCAGACTGAAGATTGCGGATGGTTGTTAAAAAGTAAACTTAAAATATCCCTTAGATAATAATAGAACTGTAGTAATAAAACTGTACCTATTTAACATTTTATTCTTTAATAAGTTTCGTCGTCAGCCATAAAACGTCCACTCCTGGACGAAGGCCTCCCTCTGGGACAATAATTATTGTATAAAAATTCAACGGTATCACTAGTTCTAGTACCATAAAAATTTTTATAAAAGTTATTTTAGTACTTTGACGTCACTGTTCTATACAACTAATAGAGTTACCGTTGGGGCTCAGAGATCCATAGAATGATACATTTCGTCAAATAACGAATAATTTAAAAAAAAACAAAAAACCGTTGGGGCTCAGAGATCCATAGAATGATACATTTCGTCAAATAACGAATAATTTAAAAAAAAACAAAAAACCGTTGGGGCTCAGAGATCCATAGAATGATACATTTCGTCAAATAACGAATAATAAAAAAAAACCGTTGGGGCTCAGAGATCCATAGAATGATACATTTCGTCAAATAACGAATAATTAAAAAAAACCGTTGGGAGCTCAGAGATCCATAGAATGATACATTTCGTCAAATAACGAATAATAAAATAAAAAAACAAAAAACCGTTGGGGCTCAGAGATCCATAGAATGATACATTTCGTCAAATAACGAATAATAAAAAAAACCGTTGGGGCTCAGAGATCCATAGAATGATACATTTCGTCAAATAACGAATAAATAAAATAAAATAAAAACTGACACTAGCCACCCATCGTCGATACGTTGCACTCAGCAGCAGCCTGTCCACGAAAGTTCTAATATTAAGTATAGTCTTATATTATCTTTGATTTACGTAAGAGTATATAATTTATGGAAGTATCGCTCGCGTACTGCGGTACATCCTTGTGAACGGTAGTCGCATGCCGGTCACCCGTCGACCTCGTGAACGAGAATACCTTCTACAACAATGGATATGGTCACACGACATCAGTGTCTCAAGTGGAACTGTGTTGCATGTTTAACGATCTAATTAGAACATATCGCACGCCTTAGAGATCATCATCATCGTCATCATCATCATCAGGCCGGAGTCGTCCACTGCTGAACGAAGGCCTTTATAGGGGGGGTTGCCATAATCCCGACGCTTGGCAGGCGGCTTGGGGAGGACGCTGCTGCCCGTCCTCCGTCCGGCCGTGTCGGTGGTACTGGATGCAGTTTTAGAACATACCCAGGTACCAGGGCAAAAGTCATTGCATATAAGAAAAGAGTCATTCTATATGAGGAAAGAGTCAATGCGAGTGACATATGGTATTTTGATTTAAAAACCAAACTACTGAATCGATTTCGATAAAATTTATATGGAACCACCTCTGAAGTATCACCTACCAAACAAAAAAATATATAATCAAAATAAATTCATATTTGGCGGAGTAAACGCGTAACATAGACACAAAAAAAACAGTCGAATTGAGAACCTTCTTTTTGAAATCAGTTGTAAACGCGGCAACCAAGCTTCGGATTGAGTGCCAGTTCCTATTTCCGGGTAAAGTGTGTGTGATTTTCACGCCCGGCTATACCACCGGCTGCCCGGCTATCATGTGAGTTGTGGTCGAACACCTAGGTTGCCAGTTACAAAAAGCAGTGTTTACTTTTTTAACTTAACACTCTAAAACGCTCGACCTATGTTGATAATCTCCTCTTAACCTTCAACTGTTTTTATGAGGAAGGCTTTTGTAGAAGGTTAAGTACTTAGTTTAGATTGTAAATACTCTCGAGTGCACGTTTAAAACCAGTTATAATAATTATTAATACATATTAATAATGGCAGGTTTATTTCTTTATAAACTGATCACATACAAACTTGATCAAATACTTCAAATTAAAAGTACACAACTATTATATTATTGATTAGATGATGGGTTTGTGCCGTTTTAATTGATTAAATAAATAAATGCTTGCGGAAGTTGTAGATAGACAGAAATAAATATTGGCTTGATACACTTCTATCAAAGAAACAGGGCCAATGTTCATACCGGATGGTCAGGCATCATCATTATATAATTGTGTAAAGAATATTTTTTTTCAAATCTAATTGACAGATACATCGATATAAATGTACTCGCAAAAACCCAATAGTTGTTGTAGGGGTACAACAACTTTTTATTGATTAATGCTTAGCCCGGACCAAATTTTCTGCCAAATCCTTTATTATAATCCAAAAAAACAAATTATTTCTATAATTTTTGATATAAGTTAAAACATTCCCCAAAAATATAAATTCATGAATGTTTCTTTTTAATTTAGTATTTTTTGGTACGTAACCAGATACCTTTACTTGAAATTTATCTATGGTATAAAAATGATGTCATGAAGATAATGTAAGCGGTAACTGGTTAATTAACAATAGCCCTGTATGCGTAAGAAGCGTCGAGGGTATAATGACTTTACAACAACAATTCATGTACAGGTAGTACACACTACCTAGGTACCTACTTAATTATCAGCTACAATTAGGTAGGTAGACATACTCCTGCAAACACTACACTACTACACTATCAGCCAGATGACGTCCACAGCTGGACGAAGGCCTCCCCCTTAATATGGAGAATCGCTGTAGTATTATAATATTCAGCATTTTCTTTCAAGAAACTAAAAATATCCGACCCACGGTAGCGCTCAGATATAAATTTACCGATAATACAGTCAGCATTAATAGTTGGGAGTAGCGTTAAATATACTGACTGTCAAGGGGTAATTAGAGTTTTAAACAAGTACCTAATTTAAATTTGTAAATTATGAAAATGGAAAAGCAATCCTGTTTAATAACTGGTTAAGAACAGAGAAAAAATATTATTTTTCCGTAGCTGGTTATGACATTTTGGTTACTAAATGTGGATAAGGGGAAAGGAGGTTCTATGTTCGACAGTATGTAGCTTTTTTTAAATGTTTGTTCACTGATTTCTCCGTCAATTGTGGACCGAATTAGAAAATTCTTATTTGTTAAACTCGTAAAGGTGTTAATTATTGGACAATGCGACATGCAATTAAAATTATTCTAAAGTGTTCTACGGCGTCGATAAGGTCTGCGTTTTTGTAACGGTAGCTGCAAATACTGATAAGGTAAAAATTACCGAATCATAACAATTTGTTCCGTGTATGAACCAAAATGTATTGAAATTTTGCGATTCGATTTGGTCTCATTTGTATTGCCCGCTAAACCTAAAGGTATAGGTACCTACTGCCGATGTGTTGACGTTCAGTGTACCGGTAATGTTATGGTTATTAATATGTATCTGTACAGAAAATTACGACTAAACGAAGCGGTGGCGACGATATACCTATCGCCGAATTTAAGTGAGGGCAACCTGGGCAACTGCGCAGGGCCTCCACAATAGCCCTCTATTGTGGAGGCACCGGGCAGTTGCCCCCGCATTATTTGTACTCACTAAAAAAGTTAGGTATATCCTAATTTGTTTAGATAAGATTTGATTTGCCTCGCAATAAATTATTGAACAATTTCATCATCAGCCCGGAGACGTCCACTGCTGAACGAAGGCCTCTTCCTTAGACCGCCACACTGTACGACAACCTGCCATTTGCATCCACCGGTTGCCCACGACTTTTACAATGTCGTCGGTCCATCTAGTGGGAGGCCTTCCTACGCTGCGCCTTCCGGTTCGCGGTCGCCACTCAAGAACCTTTCTTCCCCATCGGTTATCAGTTCTTCGAGCGATGTGGCCTGCCCATTGCCACTTCAACTTGCAAACCCTGCGAGCTATTTCGGTAACTTTGGTTCTTGGGCGAATATCCACGTTCCGGATTTTATCCCGCAAAGTAACTCCGAGCATAGCTCTCTCTATTGCCCGTTGTGCGACTCTGAATTATCCAAAAGACCAGCAGTTAAAGACCACGTTTCAGTTCCATATGTCATCACTGGCAACACACACTGGTTGAAGACCCTTGTCTTCAGACACTGCGGGATTTTGGACGAGAAGATATCACGCAATTTTCCGAACGCTGCCCATCCGAGTTGGATTCTTCGGCCGACCTCTTTGTCGAAGTTGGACCTACCTAACTGAACAATCTGTCCAAGGTAGTTGTAATGGTCAACAATCTGTCCAAGGTATTGTAATGGTCAACAACTTCGAGAGTACCGTTCTCAACAACCGTTGAACATTGTAAACATTGTTCATTACGATGAGCTCAATGACCCCATAAGATAATGCCAATGAATTCAATGTCACCCTGTATAATTATATTGAAAATCCTTTGAATAAGCACTAACTAAGACTATATACTAACTTCTTCACCCCTAGCAGGTTCCGTGATGACAAATTACACATTTTCACATTCACAATCGCATCACATCAACAGTCGGCAGACGTCCACTGCTGGACGAAGGCCTCTTCCTTAATAGGGAGGGGTTGCCATAATCCCCACGCTTGGCAGGCAGCTTGCGGATCGCAGAATGCTCACCACCATTAACTAAGAGGACGCTGCTGCCCGTCCTCCGACGGTTCTGGATGCAGTTTTAACACATATCCACGTCCAGGTCCACTTTTTTTTGATAAGTACTAAACAAGTCACGTTTCTGATTCATCATCATTATGTATAATTATATTGAAAATCCTTTGAATAAGTATCTGACTACTTACTTCTTCACGCCTGGTAGGTTGCTTGATGACAAATTACACATTTATATTCACAATCACATCACAAAATTTACGATATAATAATGTACAAAACTTAAAATAAATATTTAAACTATATACTAAAAACTACTTATTTACAATAAAAAATATATGGAAATAAATTAAAACAAAAAAAAACCTCTAGTACCTATAAAACAAATACGCCGTCTAGATCGCCACCATGCGGTAGGGTTTCCGCAGGATGCTGGCTGCATTACCCCGTTGAATGGCAATAGGATTAACTCAACATTATTTTCACGTGAATTTTGGTAATAGGTCAACTCCTCCATAGTGCTTTGAATTATTTACGATATGGTGGCTTCTATTGTTTCTGCTCTTTTTGCCAAACTATAGATGCGTCATAAAATATGCGTCGATATCCTTTGTCAAAATAATGTGATATATATGTCAGTAATTTAGGAGATTTATACATACATAGAGTGATTGATATAATCATAATCATAGCTTCGTTTGTCTTATATCCTGCAAATTGAAGAAAAACAATTAAAGAAAATCAACGTTTATTAATAAAGGGGCTAGAGTTTCAATTATTATATTTATTTAAGGTTCAATAAACCTCATGGTGGTCCCCCTGGGTTGCGCGCTGTCAGGCGTGGTGACGTCACCGATAGGGCGGCGGCGAGCCATGCAAGTGGTCAACCTTCCCTTCACCATCGCCTGGCTGCTGTTCCACTTTTCCACCACCACGCACCACCTGTATGGAGCCTTGTTCCTGACGGGCCTGGCTGGAGGACTACTGGAAGCACCTGTAAGATATTAAATGATACTAGGGTTCATCATCAGCTCGAAGACGTCCACTGCTGAACGAAGGCTTCCCCCCTAGACCGCTACACTGTACGACAACCTTCCATATGCTATGCATCCACCAGACTTCACCATGTCGACGGTCCACCTAGTGGAAGGCCTTTCCTACGCTGCGCGCTGCGTATTCCGGTACGTGGTCACCATTCAAGAAACTTACTTCCCCATCGGTTAACAGTTACGAAGGTTACCTAGCATCCCATTACAAGGCAAGGGCCTTTGAGACCTTCTAGGGCCTTACAGCTACCTTTTAAGGGTGATTCGTTAATAATTCACCACGCTTGCCTGGTGCGGGCTATCACATACACTATTTAATTTCTTCTCCGGGTTTATGCAGGTTTTCCACGATGTCTTCTTTAGTTACCTAATTCAGGGGCATGAGTTTTTAAATCATAGCTCATATATTATTATAACGAGACCTGGAGCCAGAATCACAGCTAGTCTCCTTCTCTCCACTTTGGGTTTACTAACCTGAATCCTGATTAGTCCGAATTTTTGTAAGAGTTGTTTTTTTTTTAAATAAAACGTAGAAATGGATAAAACTTATTAACCGGAATTTATGAGAAATCTCCGGATTTTGACTCGTGGGCTCCGTAATTTCGTTAGGTACCTTTTACCACTCTAACCGGAAGAGATAGAGTATTGTTTACACACCACTGATAGTCGGCAGAGTGCTGATATTGCGATGGCATTCTTTTAATCTTTTAATTTTATAACCGAACAATTTAAAAAAAAAGCAAACAAGTGACGGGGCTGATGATAAGTTGTCCTCGCCGTTAATCGCCTAAAATATTCGGAGATCCCGGTAGCTGTCTTATTTTAGAACTTTATTCGCCCTTTGTTTGAACTGATTCAGACTACAGTCTAAATAGAACGGTGGAAGAACTGAAGAGAGAACTAAAGGCCTTTCCACAGCTGACAGATCCGTGGCAGAAACAATCTAATAAATCCAACGGAGAAACAAAAAACAGGTCGTAGATCTTTTTCTTCTTTTTTATGCTTTTACGAGACGAGCGATACATTTGCCTGATGGTAAGCCTCACGCTTGCCTATAACAGTCTGTAGCAGTGCCAAATTTGTGAACTTTTCACCCCGAGATATTAGATGTCAAATCTCCTCATGCCCAGTAATTTCTCTAGTGACATTGCCCTTTAAACCGAAACACAGTAATACTAGCACACTACCGCTTTGCGGTGGAATACTTGTGTGGTACTTCTCCAGGCGGACTCTGCAATAGAGTTCTACCACTACTTTTATGACTGTGCTTCGGTAGTGGTGTGTCTGTTTGCCTTCAGACTACTGAGTTTGAAGGCAAACAGACACACCACTCCCGAAGGACAGATCGTTACTACGAAATTACTGATGCTACGTCTTTCAGGTACTTACTTACGTGGCCGAGATTACCCAGCCGCACCTCCGCGGCGCTCTCACCGCCACCAGCTCCATGTCTATAATCCTTGGAGTGTTCACGCAGTTCCTGTTCGGAATGCTGCTGTACTGGCGGACTGTTGCTGTCGTCAATATCACCTTTACGGTATGATAACAATTGGCTAACACAGGTTTGGGAAAACCTGTTTTAAAATCTTGTTGAGAAACTAAGCCCCTGCCGACTTAATTGACCTATCGAATCGTTTTATTACACCACGCCAAGTTTGGAGCTAAATGCTAGAGCTAAGGTCAATTTAAAACATATTTACAGTATTATTCTTACCCTAAATATGAGATATAATGCAACGGGAATGTGGGCAGGGACCGCGGAGGTACTCCATGACGGGAGGGGCAAACAAAGCAACCCTCTTTACCTGGTATTAAAATTCCAGGGGTCGTTGCACCCCCTGTTTGATTATAGGGGGGGAATTTGGCCCCTCTGCCCCCCACTTCCGTGACCGCTGAATGTGGGTAATGCTTCTGGTGTTGCAATTGTCTATAGGCGATGGTGACATCTTCTTACCTCTCTGATGGGCCAGTGGAGGGTGGTTACATTTACACAACATATATATTTTTAAATAATTACTAATTTAGATTAAAATATCCGTCATATTAGATTTTCTCTGACTTCTTATTACTTATGACATCTGGACAAGATCGATGATCGAAGTGTCGATGGAAAATATAATTGGGAGACTACGAGGACGACTACATAGATATTTACATACAATTAACAACCATAGCCATATTTTTTGCTTTGTCGGGTAAAAATGACTGCCCTTTGCTTCCGAAGCTTGATTTGATCGTCTAACGAGAGCCTCCACGTTGGTCGAACCTCTTCAGGATTGGGCTGCTTGCTCACATTTCCATCGGGACAAGATTGTTAGGTCACCACCGTGGTGGCTTCTGTTCCTTGAGAATCAAGATAATTGTTGATTGTACCATTCGTAGCCTTATCGTTTATATTAGTCCGGAACACTTATCAACTAATCTATGTACTTATTGAATAGGTAACTTACTTGTCAATCTAATTACTGTCAATGAATTTCAGATCTTGGCAGTCGTCGCTCTGTGCTTTGTCCCTGAATCCCCGCATTGGCTAGTGTCTAGAAGACGATATGATGATGCAAGAAAGGTGATTATGTAGATACTACAATAGCGTACTAATTTACCATAGATCCTTAACACTTACTACAGCGCAACGAGTTGGATGCTTTCAAAGATTAAATAGAACCAGGATGCTGCGTTCAGCTTCCAGCTGGATCTGAAGCCTAGCGAGGTTTTCATTTAAAGTGGACTGAGCGTAATAAATAAGATTGCACTATAATGCCTTGTTGGAACTTGAACTGGATTTAAAAACTATTTAACTGGTGCGGCTTTGGATCACTGGCATATCTGTTTCCCTTGTAGGTACTACTCGTAAAGGAATATGGGTGTAGAGATGGAGGTTATTGTTTACGTTGGTGTATTTAGTAGCGATTTGCCACTCGTCACTTGTCTTGCTCATGGCAAGCAGACATGGCTATGGCATTGATAGTTTAATGGCGATAAATCTAGAATGGGCCACTCAACACGTACCTCCACAAAGGTACCAATATATATTTATTTATGAGACCTTTATCCTAACAATTGAGACTGTTTCTCTGCATGGACCTCACTATGTTATTGCCTATAACTTATATTCGAAGTATTACCTAGTAGGAACCTACCAAAAAATTAGACAAGTTTAAACTTTATAACGTACAAACATTGCTAGGTAAACGCTTCTATAGGTTATTGGTGTGGCTATATATTTTGTATATTAATATTTGTGATTTTTTCCAGAGTTTGCAATGGCTACGTGGCTGGACCACGCCAAGCGCAGTCGAAGAAGAATTAAATGATATTAAGGCGTTGTACGTGAAAGAAAAAGGTGACAATGAACGTGAAATATGGTGGAAGTTGTAATAAACTCGCTGCATGCATCTTAGGCTTGTAACTTATGTGTGCTCCAGCTCGTCTTACTATATAAAATCGGACGGTCGGGAGCTCGAAAAAGCGACACCATTCTTTGATTTTATACGAGTGAGAGCTAGATTGTCCTAGCACCATTTTATTGTTGACAGTCCAAAAACAATGAATCGAATACCATTTATTGGTTGCGCGAACCACTGTTTAGTGAAATGCGTTATCGGACGCGGAGTGGCCGTTTGAGCTGTTTCCCAATAAATGTATACTAGTTATATCCTATAATCCAATCCAATATGCTAAATTCTGAGACTCGATGGAGTGACGATATACGTAGGACAGCTGGCAGTAGTTGGAAGCGGATAGCTGAAGATCGGGCTGAGTGGCGTGCCTTGGGAGAGGCCTATGTCCAGCAGTGGACTATGACAGGCTGATTATGATGATGCTAAATTGCGTGTATATCGGTTTTTCAACCGACTTCAAAAAGGTTATCAATTCGACTGTTTTCTGTTTTTTTTTGTATGTTAATGTTATGCTATTACACCGCCAATAATGAGTAGATTTTAAAGATTACTTTGTTGTTTAGTAAGTCATAATTCAGGGGTGGTCCCATATACATTTTATCGAAATCGTTTCAGTAGTTTGGTTCTTAAATCAAAATAACTGGAAAATAGTTGTCATCCAGGTGATCGAAATCGGTTGTTTCTTTTTTTTTTAAATGTACTTCTTTAATATTCCAGGCAAGCGTGCTCGATCGTAAACGGCATGTTACCGAAGATAGCGATTAGTTGCTCTCAAAAAAGGGCCAATATCCATTAATAAATATAAAAAAAAAATGCAATGTAATGTTTTTAAAACTGTATTCCTCACTCTTTTCCTCTATATAATTTTTCATGTCTATGTAATTAAAGTTGCTAGATCTCGCATTAGGAACTAGGTACTCGGCTATAAAACACACTTTGACGTGACTCTAAAGGCTGCCATCCCATGCTAAAGTGCGACTGGGCTGGACACGTTTGCCGAATGCCATGCCGAGTGCTATGGGCAAAAACCACCACTGAATGGGTCCCGGCGCGGCGGTTAAACGGCCGCAAGGCCGGCCTAGGAGAAAGTGGAAAGACAGGCTCGATGCCCATAAAAAGGACTGGCCACCATAGCACGGAATAGAGAAATATGGAAAGAGGGAAGAGAGGCCTTTGCCCAGCAATGTGACAAGATGGACTAGTATAATAATAATAAAAACTGTTATTAATTGCCTTCATTGTTATGTTAACTGACAGTCTAAGTGTTTGAACACTACCCTTATAACCTGGGACCTGATGAAGAACAGGATATTATTTTATTTGTATGAAAATTCTTGTCAATACGCCGCAATTTCTTATCAAACTCTACATTTATTATCGCCTTACCTAAATGCAAATTAAAATGCTAAAAGTAATTGAGATAATTTTGTTTCCAGATTCTACAGGGGAAATCGACGAGACGTTAGCTGAGAAATATTCGCACTACACGAAGAGAAGCTTTCTTATTCCATTCTTTCTGATTAGCTTGAGTTTCTTTGTGGGACATTTCAGCGGGATGACCACTTTGCAGGTCAGAACTATATATATTGGGCGTTCATTGGCCAGCTGTAAATACAACACACTATACATTGTAAATACTTCTTCAACATCACACAAATCAAAGGATTTCACACAAATCCTTTTTAACAACGTTTGGTTTCTGAGAAATGGAGCGAAACACAGTCGGAAACCGACAGGATGAAACCTATAAAGTTTCCATTTGTAGTTTGTGTTTGGTACCCTACTTTGGCCTAGGTATTCCATCTCCACTATGATCTCCTGGGTGATATTACCTGTATGATGGTAGACGACTCTATGGTGACCTTTGATTATCAGTGATTAGGTATAATGAACTATGTGAGCAGAGCACAGGGATAGTCAAAATATTATTTTGTACAAATAACAACACAACAATTTGTTGTACAATAATATGTTGTATTTGTTGTGTTATTTTTACTACAAATGATAATGATTATGAAATGACCTCACCACTCACCAGCTGAGCAATCAGTTGCCGTATTCGTATTGCTTAAGCTCACTCGTTATATACACCACAATGTTTATGAATGTTTAATACTTTACAGAGGTCATTGTACTCATCATTATGAACAACTTTACCTATGGGAACAATACTGAAATCGCAAATTTGTCCCGTAGGAAAAGTTTTTCATAATGATGAGTACAATGACCCCTTAAAGCTGACTGATCTGTAGGTACTCCCTAATATTTCATCTTCTGGCATTGCAGACGTACGCAGTGTCAATCTTCCAGATGCTCGAAGCGCCGATAGACAAGTACTACGCTACTCTAGTTCTGGGGATCCTCCAGATTATAGGGACGGGACTCTGTGTGCTTCTCGTGCACTTTACGGGGAAAAGGCCGCTGACGTTCCTGTCGACGGGCGGCGCTGCCATCTGCTGCCTCCTTGTCGCCAGCTATGATTACTATATAACGGTAAATATTTGGCTACGCAGCAGGCGCGGATACAGCTCTCAAAAAAGATTGTGGTCATAGGCTACGGCTACAGTCATTTATGGGGGGAGGGGTAGGGGGAAGGGCAGGGCTAAGCTGGGCAAGGTGCAGCCCCCCCGGAGATTACTTAAAGGGCCTTCGTGTGAGTGAGTGCTATGTGTTTGTTGTGTCCCAAATTTAGTATGTAACTAGCTTATTATCTACCTCAATTATATTATGGTTGTGGGCATGCCCACCATGCCGGTGAATCCGCGCCTGCATTAAATATTTTGGGTAGACATTATTTGAAGCAAGTACTACTTTGTGTAATATAACGAAACATAATGAACTGTTTTTACCTACAAGCTTTTATTTAGTTTCACCTGTACCTATCCCGTCTTGTACCTGTACCTATACCTGTCTCGTCGTCAGCCATAAAACGTCCACTGCTGGACGAAGGCCTCCCCCTTTATAGAGGGGTCCTTTATCCCAGTGTCTGTCTGTCTGTAATCAAATCTTGCAAGTGAATTTTAAGACCACTTACCCTTACTACGTCCGATTGAGCTGAAATGTTGCTTACATAGTTCTATGTTAAGTTCGGTGACAATGCAACATTCTGGCACCAACAAGCTGGTCTGATGATGGAGTCAGGAGTTGCATAGTCGAATTCCTCAACGGTGAACAACACGAAATTTTGCAAAACCATCTAATATACACATAGCTTGTTCTAAACTCCATCATGACACACCCATTTTTAATAATATAAAAGTTTATTTAATAAAAGAAAAAATATGTAAGTATCATTTATCTTTATTTAGATCTAGTTATATTAACGTGGGGATTATGGCAACACTCCTCTATAAAGGGGGAGGCCTTATCGTCTAGCAGTGGACGTTTTATGGTTGACGACGACGAGATCTAGTTAAAAATATGGTTGATTTATGGTACCATTTGTTTTGTTTCAGTATGATGAGTCGCCAAGCTCCACTGGTTCATCGTTGAATGGAACTGCGATCGACGGGCCTGGTGGAATAGAAAATGGGGTGGTAAGTCTCTATCTTATTTCTATAGGTGCAAAGCTTTTACTGGGTTAGTATTACAATGGCTCGACCGCAAAGAATGATGGCCAAATTTCATATAGTCGTGGACCTGACTCTGATAAAGATGTAGGTATAGTTAATAGATATGATTTATTCGTTAGGTTTTCATATGTAGAAAGTCCCTTCATATTTAGGCTTTTTCTTTGAGGCCACGTTTTTTTAATATATCCACCCAAAGAAATCCGCCAATCCAAGTCAATAGAAATTATTGAGTAAAAAATATGTTTTTTTTGTGGCTTTGTCTTATAATGTTGTTTGGTTTATTTAAATAAGCAAATAGTAACATTTTTTTCAGTATGTAAACCGAGCTTATACACTCTCGCTATTTTGTTAGGTACGTTTTGGTCATCATTAATACTTCATCTCTCTTAGGCTATACTCGTATCTCAAAATACCCTAGTCGCAATTCTATTCCACATCTCAAACACTTTGTGGCGCTGGCTGTGGAAACTTAGGGCCCGTGGTCGTCCGACACTAACAATTTTTGTAAGGATTTGGCCAAGAGACTGGTCCTCGCCTCGGGAGACCTCAGAGCTGGCGCATATACTTTGCCCAGAGGCTCAGTATTGCCATTCAACGGGGAAATGCAGCCAGCATCCTGGGAACCCTACCGCATGGTGGCGATCTAGACGGCGTTTTTGTTAGGTACTTACTTAGGTTAAAAAATATATATATTTATGTATATATTTTATTGTAAATAAGTAGTTTTTAGTATATAGTTTAAATATTCATTTTAAGATTTGTACATATGTAAATAAATTGAACATCTCAAAATAACCAATTCGCAAAATGACTTCATCGCTGCTAGTCAACATCACAAAAAGTACAAGTATCAATTGGACCCTGTAGGCCTAACTTGCGCACTGCGAGAAAATGTTCTCGATTCTACAAAACAGGACAAGGCTACGAATCTGTATAAGTTTGTCTCGTTTTCGCACGACATAAAGACACGACAAAATTTTCTCGCGGTGCGCATGTTAGCTCTGCAGGATTGGATAGGTGGCGCTGCGATCGAATTCAAGCATTATTTTATTTAATAAGGTTTTTTTTTGCTATTTCGCTTATTTTTAAATGCGTTCCCCAATTGTAAAAATTGTCCCCAAGATGTAGGTAATAAAATGTAAAAAAAAAGGAAAAAGCAATGTTATGCTTTGGTCTGACGCCCGGTGGTAGGTATATTAACCCATGTTTTTATTTTATACTAATTATGTCCGCGGTTGACCTTCAACTCGCTTTGGTAAGCGACATTTGGTCTCAGTTGTTGGTACCTACACGCAGATTTATAAGATTCACTCTGGCCTTGAAAAGATCTAGGATAGGTACATTTCTTAGGTAACATCAAAACGTGAATGTACGAATTGGAAACTTGGAATAATACGTCTGATAGCGTCCGATAAACGCATCCAAAGAAATCAGGAAAGGCTTCGCTTGCCTTTCTCCGCTCTTCCGATGCTGTCTCTACAATTATAAAGAACACATTCGGCAAAAAAATTATTAAATTTATACACGTGTAACAAAAAGGTTCAACAATACCAAAGGGTGTGTTATACTCATCATTATGAACAATTTTTACTAAGGGGCCAAAAATGCGAAAAAAAAAACAGCTGTCCCACACAAAAAGCTATCCTTGACCATGGACAAAAAATTTCGCGGTTTCAGGGTTGGTCCCATAGTAAAAGTTGTTCATAATGATGAGTTTAAAGATACCCCCTTTCGTATTGTTGAACCTTTTTGTTATACGTGGATAATTTTAATATTATTTTTTTGCCGAGTGTGTTCTACCCAATTATAGAGACAGCATCGGGAGAGCGGAGAAAGGCAGGCGAAACCTTTCCAGATTTCTTTGGATGCGTACAAAACGTTATCAGAATTCAGATTATCAGATTGACAGATTTCGTATTGTTGAACCTTTTAGTTTCACATTGTATAATAATTATGTTCTTCTTTTCGTATATTTTTTTTTATATAATATAATAATAATTAAAAAAAAATATTTTTTATATAATTTTAATTTTAATTTTTGTGTGTTATGTTATATTTCAAAGGGTAATCCATTGTCTTGGATCCCGACCACACTGCTCATGCTCCTGGCTCTCCTCACGCACACAGGCATACGGCTGCTGCCATGGATATTAATAGGAGAGGTACGTATATCTTTTCTGTAGTGGTAGGACTCTACTGCAGAGTCCGCCTGAGGAAGTACCACACCTGTGCCAGTTATTCAAGCGCCAAGCAGTAGTGTGCAAGCATTACTGTGTTCCGGTTTGAAGGGCAATGTTACCAGAGAAATTACTGGGTATGAAGAGATTTAAAATCTAATTTCTCAGGGTGACGATCGCAGGACAGTGCGGCGCAGGATTGTGTTCGCAAGTTCACAATTCTGGCACTGCTACTGTTAGTGGCAGGCGTGACGCTTACAACCAGGCGAACGTCTAGCTCGTCTCGTCACTTGATTGTAAAAAAAAACTACTTCAACCTACGTACTCATAGACTATACTTTCCTACTTACAAAAAGGTATAAAATTATATGTATTCTATCAGCTAGGTTTTTGGTTCCTTAATATATTACAAAGCTGTTTTTGGTTCCTTAATATATTACAAAGCTGTTTTTGGTTCCTTAATATATTACAAAGCTGTTTTTGGTTCCTTAATATATTACAAAGCTGTTTTTGGTTCCTTAATACAATGTCTAACAAAAGGGTTCAACAATACTTAAGGGTACGTATGTACTCATCATTATGAATAACTTTTACTATGGGGCAAGCCTCGAAATCGCGAAAAAATAATACTGCTGTTCCATACAAAAAGTTCATTGACCTTGGACAAATGTATGGAACAGCTGATTATTATTTCGCGATTTCAGGGTTGGCCCCATAGTAAAAGTTGTTCATAATGATAAGTACATACATACCCTTCAGTATTGTTGAACCTTTTTGTTACACATTGTATATTACAAGCTTTACTTAGTTTGAGCTCGATGGCGTTGTTTCAAATGTCTACCAATATTTATTTATGGATCATCGAATCGACGAAGTAAGAAAAAAGAAGTAACATTAAGTAGGTAGTGCTTTATATTTTATCTACCTGATATTTAATGGGTTATACGCTTAGGATGTACTAAGCCTAAAGGGGGTCATTGTACTCGTCAATGTGAACTATTTTGGTTATGGGGACAAACTCGAAACCTGGAAAAAAAACAGCTGTCCCAGAATATTAATTTATTTAACTTACGTTATGCGCCTCGGATTTTAACGTGAGGTCAGGTAAGGTCAATAGTATGTACTTCACAGCAGTTTTCGATACACGATCAAAAACTGCTGTGATGTACTATTGATAATGTACTGTATTTTTTATTGTTTAAGGTTCTAAGTGCTAAGACTCGTTCTGGAGGAGCAGGCCTCGCTAGCGCTGTCGGATATCTGTTCGGGTTCCTAACCAACAAGATGTACATTAGTATGGTGGATAAAATGGCCATAAGAGGCACTTATGGCTTGTATGGGGTAGTATGGTAAGTGTTGAAAATAAAGGACATTTTAGGAATTAGTCAGATCGAGACAGCTGGAAGAAATTGGGAGAGACCTTTGCCCAGCAGTAGGACAACACAGATGAAACAAAAAAAAAGTAGGTGATGTTCCCGGCTGTGTAGCGCTATTTTCAAATGTGAATAGTGTTTATTTTATTTATTTTGAGTTTGTTCTTGGCAGCGACAATGATAAAATTAATGGACGGGAAATAAGCGCACGGATTTTGAAGACTATATGTCGACCGCCAGCTCTCCTCTCGCGTCAGTCTCTGTCTTTGCGACATGCGAGCCGTACGATATGTACATGTATTCTCTTTTTGCCATGCAGTAATTAGATTCGCTATCTATATTTTCTGGCAAATGTAATATGCATACTTTTAGCTAGGTATGCTTGATTGTGTTGACTTGTTAATTTTGAACGATTTGCAAGCGCTGGGCCAGTCCATTCCATTATCACTGTCGCTGGTTCTTGGTTCGTTCTGGCAGGGCAGTTATTGTTTTTTTATTTATATTAAACGGTTTTATTTAGGTTGCCCCGTTTGTTATTTTTTGGGTAAAATTTAATAATTGAAATTTTACTCCGTTCCTGTTGGCAGATTGTTCTAATATTCGGTACACACGTACTAAGTACTTTAGTTCTGTTGACAACATCTTAAACTTTAAAAAAAAGTGTAGTGTTACCATTTTATTTTAATTATTTGTTTTTTTGTTTTATTTATACGGGAATACTCACTTTTAACTCCGACTATAGAACGACGAATATATAAATGAAACAGAAATGTGTCATGCGTCAGTTCTGTTTTCATAATAAAATATTGATGTACTTATTGTTTATTACAGCATAATTGGTTGCTGTACTTTCTACTTCATACTACCTGAAACTGAGGGGAAAAAACTAAACGACATCGAAAATCACTTTGCGGGTGTCCGGAAGATAACGAATAAGGTTTACCGCTCGAAGGTAAGGCCACGTTGTTTTTGTGGTTAGAGGAGATAGCATGGAATAGTAGATTACTCAGTACTCACCTAGAGAGCTAAAATAATGTCTCAGCTCTCATGTGAATTTAGGGTTGCCACCTTTTTTTAAGCAAATAGAGTATATTTAATTTTCTAGACAAAAAAAATGTACAACATCTGAAAATAAAGTACTATTTATTTACCAGACTATTTCTCTTCCATACATATTTTTTGTTGCTTCAAACAACATCCACCAAATATTTGTTACTCTTAAATATATTAACGGCATCTTTACAATCAATCCCTAAATTTGTTAAGCAGTCCTGTCCGTTCCGTTACACGTAAAAAATAGAAGTCCATTTAAAAAAAAACATAGGTAAAAATAAAGTATTTTCACGTACTTTACTGCCCTCACAAAGTATAAAGAACGTTTGGCCAAAATAGAGTACAATACTTTGTTATAAAATACGGGTGGCAACCCTATGTATATTGTCTCCCGTGGCGAAACCGAGGGCGTCAAACATGGGATCTGAGGCTTCTTTACTTGCTCCCGTGGTGTGTATACGATTTTACATGCCTCTGCAGGGGAGCAAGTGGTTCATTTCGCTCTGCGTAGCGGAGCTAAAGTGGCACTTTAGCCCGCAGGCACGTAAAACAATAATATATGCTAAAATTTCAATCCATTGAAAAAGAGTCTAGAAAGAATTGAAACACTATATACCTATTATACTACAATACATGTCATTAGTTATACAGCCAGAAAAAACAAATGGCGGCATGAGAAGTGTGTAATGGATATGCCAGCTTCCATAGAAAAATGTTCGAACCCCTTTCACTTATCTATCGAAACGTAGTTCGTATCTATGAAATAAGTACTTATAGTTGTTGTGATATATGGGCCCAGAAAAATAGATAAATTCTCTTTGAGATGATGATGATTTGTTATTATATTATATTATATTTTACCAGAGACGGCGTGGGCCCGAAATCTCAAAGATGGAAGACCTCAAGGGAACTTCTAACCCGACCTTCGAAGGCGACAACATCAAATATTGATCGTGGTTCTTCTACGCAGACTTTATTCTGTGGTAATTGTAATTTCTCTCGGTCCAGTCTCGTGCTGAATTTTCGCCATTGATGGCCTCTGATAATCTTTGATAATACTTACTTTGATAAACTCACGGCTTCGAGCGAGATTATTGTAGGTTAAGGTAGGTAATAAATGAAACGGCAAAGCAAATCACATCTTGCCAAAATGTGTTATTTTCTGTGATTTATATATTTAAACTAGCTTTTGCCCGCGGCTACGCCCGTGAACATAGCATTAAACATGGCATTTACAAAATAAAGAGTTTATATTTCAAATAAAAATCTAAGTTTCATTGATAACCTACCAGGGATCTGTTTTATAAAGCTACAAGTCTTGCACTTGTAGTGAAAAACTGGAAGCACCGCAAAAACATTGAGTAAGGCGTTTATAACCGCAAAAACATTGAGTAAGGCGGTTATAAAGCTATAAGCGTTGTACAATTTACAAGTGCCTACAAGCACTTGTATATAGGACTAGCGGCCAGTCCCGGCTTCGCACGGGTGGACTATTATTTTTATTAACATTTTGGGATTAAACGTAGAGACATATGATATATCCCATGTGAACGTAGAGTAACTATCTTTAAACAGGACATTGAAAATAACTTTTGATGAATACTTACCATAGAAAACTGTGAGAATACTATAAAAAATTAACAGTTTGGGTTTAGTAAAATAATATATAAGTAGTTCTGAAAATAACTTTAACTGGAACATAAAATGTGCTATGAAAAAAGTCTACATATTCAATGTCCGACCTCTCGTTCGAGCCTACCTATTTCATAGGGTTTCTTACCCGTGGTCCACCTACAAGGTTCACCTAGGTGTTCCACGGATACCTTTTTGTATCCGTATTCCACGAGTACACTGAATTAAGAGTGTACTCGTGGAACTCCCAGGTGTACTTTGCGTAATTCAATGTAGGTACCCGTAGATTACCCATTTGTTTACTCGTTCACTCCCATGTCCTTCCTTTTTATCCGACTTCAAAAACGGAGGCGGTTCTTAATACGAACTATGCGTTATTCAATGTACCCGTAGACTACCTATTGTTTGCTCGTTCACTCCCATGTCCTTTCCTTTTTAACCGACTTCAAAGAAGGAGGAAGTTCTCAATAGGCGTGTGGCCTAATGTTTAATTTATGACAAATAACAGGCTAAGTGATGAATATAACTAAATACATTACACATACTGAAAAAAAAAATTGTATTAGCTGATAAATCTCTGAGATATGAGCGTTTAAAGTTTTAGGTGGGGATAGAGAGGGGATGATCTATCCCGTTCTCGCAAATCACGTGTTAGTATAGCATTTGTATGCCGCGCCTGAGGTTTGACGTCATAGCTCAGTATAGCGCGCTCTCTGTCTAGCTTGAAATTAAAATACATAGAACTTATTTATATTTGAATTATTTTAAATTTTGTTTTCGTTGATAGACTCTATTGATGATCAGCTTTTTTATGAGGTAATAAAAAAATTGTAGTCATCATGCCTATTCTGTTTAATTTTTTTAATGCTTGTTATCTCGGCACTCCTAAGCACACACTTACTCAGCGATATTTTAAATAGCTTATTTCAAGTCGACTAAAAAAGAGTAGGTATACTACCTTAGGCATAGAGGTAGGAACTATACCTCTATGACCTTAGGTATCTTATTGTAAGTCCTTACGGTGCGGTGGTAACTTAAATAAATAATTTTATCTCATTGCGTACTAATATTATAAATGCGAAAGTTTGTCAGTGTGCGTGTGTGTATGTTTGTTTCTCCATCACGCTGAAACGGCTGAACGGGTTTGGTTGAAATTCGGTGTAGATGTACTTTTTACCTTAGAATAAAACATGACTACTTTTTATCCCAAAAATCGCGTAAAACCGAACCGCGGGGTGCGGCTAGTTGTTTAATGATTTACCCGTGGTTCACCTATTGGGTGAAAGGTTACTACATTTTTTATATTTACCCTTAGTTCACCTATTGGGTGAACCAAGGGTACTTACATAATATATTTACACGTGGTTTACCTATTGGGCAGTCTAAGGGCACAAAAAGGTATCCGTGGAACACGTACGTGGACCACGAGGGTAAGAAACCATTTCATAGATGCCCTTTCCCTCGCCGCGTTGCCCGCGCGGCGCTTAGCTAGATATGCAGGCTTTATGCAGTATACCAGTTATATATGGCTATGCTCGATTCGATTACAGATTAGTGTTATTGAACGATTTTGAAAACCCAAATCTCGGATTTATTAAACTATTTGTTTTCTACTTAGGTGATTTCAGCTGCTGATTGTAGAATCTCTTAGGGTTCTTCACTTTAAAGTACGTAGATCTACGAAGTTTTCATAAACAAATTTTACTAAATCTACGTCATTTTCTAATCTGGCCTACGTCTTTTTTTAATTCCGTGTTGGCAACACTGTAATGAGTCTGTAATGTAGAGAATGTAAAGAGTGTGTGTATGTTTGTTACCTCTTTACGCCGAAACGGCTGAACAGATTTGGATGACATTTAGAATGGAGATAGGTTACGAGATGGTTTAAAGCATAGGCTACTTTTCATCCCGGGAAAAATGACAGATCTCGTAGGATAACGGGTGAAACCGCGGGGCGCTGCTATAAGTATAAGTTAAACCATTATAGGTACTTAACTAAGATAAAACCAACTTTATTTTGATGAGTTTGGGAGATGTTTTTTCTAAGAATACCTATTGAATTTTCCCGTAAATTTTTTAAAATTTTTTGCTTACTACGTGATCTTTTTCGTGGAAAACATTATTACTTTGTAAAAAAATCGTCAAGGTCGGTTTTTTCATGAAACAGCAAATTATATTGCCTTATTGTGACGGGAAACGTGAAGAGGCATCACGTTGATACATCTTTATACGCACGCCACCCAAGGCCGTAGGCAGAGGGGGGGGGGGGCAAACTACGAGAAAAACCGTAAGAAAAACCGTCCGGTTTCGCCCGAAGGCGCTCCGTGCATACATTTTGTATTAGGTCCCGCACACCGTAAGAAATTTCTCGAGACGCCCGTCTCGCTTGCACCAGTTAATTGTGCGCAGTGTGTTACGGTTGTACGGCGCCGGACCGGTGCCTGACGGAAGCCGTGCCGAATGCGTGTGCGGCCAGGCTTAGACCTACTTACGTATAGATCGTCATCGTCTTAAAGTTGTTACTTTTTGTCTCTGGTCCAGAGCTCGACCCATATACCATATACCCATACATATAACACAAATTAGTAATAGTCGAGTCCAAGTCATGCCCTAGTAAAGTTGTGGCGACTTTACTACCAGCTTCTACGGAGTTTTAAAACAACAGGAAAAGACATGTTTCATTAACCACATTATATCACTTGCCCCAATGATATTATATATATAAGGAAGGAGATATATCATATCGCGCCCTAAAATGGCCCCGTCAAGACAGCCCTAAAGACTGTCTCGCCTATATCCGCTCAGTAAGCGAGACGCGCGCTATCCCTTTTGCTCACATAAAAGTGCTATCTTTTTTCGTACTCCGACGCACCTCGTAAACATGACGGCAATGGGGTTATTTTCAAACGTTGTTTTAACATTCAATTAATAAAACACCACCATTTTAGAAGAAAATAATAGAATGCAACGACATGATTTTTCCGTGTTCCAGCCAAAACTCCATCCTTTTCGTTGTTGGCATCGGAGCATCCTGCCAGAGTCAAGTAATATGTATAAGAATAAGTAGTGTGTATAAGTCAGGTATATGCTCGGAGGAACTAGCTCTCTCTCTCTATATAATCAAAGGGTATATATAATACGTTTTTTTTGTATCATATTGTAATCATAGTCAGTCAACAAAATTTGTCACATCAATGGGCGATTTTCTGACAGTCAATAAAAAAGGACTTGGGTATGTCCTTAAACTGCAACCAGACCCACCGGAGGACGGGCAGCAGCGTCCTCTTGGTTAACGGTGGTGACCATTCTGCGATCCCCAAGCCGCCTGCCAAGCGTGGGGATTATGGCATCACCCCTCTATAAAGGTGGAGGCCTTCATCCAGCAGTGGACGTTTTATGGCTGACAGGCTGTTCAGGATCTATTAAAAATCCATTATGGATCGTTGGATCAAGGATGAATCATGGTTACTTATGTTTATGGATGGTTTGATTGGACTAAGGTACTGTATACAAATAAGGCCTACATAACTTGAAACCTTTATATCTAAATAAATATCAACGTTTAAAAAGAAAGATTCGATGGGTATAATTTTCCACTTTATTTTCTGTAGAAAACTAGGAAAACATGCTATTACATTCTTAGAAAAAGTAAGAAAAAAACACCTTTTAACAACAGTCTGCTTTTGGCCTTTAAAAAACACCTACATTTAATAAGGCCTATGAACTTCAATTCCAAATAACATTTAAACAAATTATATGTTTAAAAAATATATATACTTTTATAGCTTCCAGATAGCTTACAGTTCTATATTTTTAATAGGCTAATGATTTGTTAATCGGTGCATTTTAAACCTTATTGAGTAATTAGACTTATCGGCTCATATTAAGAAAAAACAAAAACATATGTAAATACAAGTAGGTTTATCACATTATATTTATATCTATAAACATATTTTTTGGAAAAAAATATTAAAATAGCTAAAAAAAATTTTTTTTAATAGGCCTTATTAAAACACCGTGCTCTAATAAGGCCGCATAAAAAAAATACAGTTCTTATAGGTTTTTTTAATGTCTTTGGCATAATTAACTTTAGTATATGAATATTTACCATGTACTTTATTTATTTACGATGAGAACTCGGACATATCACAAAATAAATTCATTGGCGATATTAAATTTTGCACAAAAAGCAAAGGCCTGGGTTTTTATAATTTTTGGTGTAAGAGGTATCATCATCAGCCCGGAGACGTCCACTGCTGAACGAAGGCCTCCCCCTTTGACCGCCACACTGTACGACAACCTGCCATTTGCATCCACCGGTTGCCCGCGACTTTTACAATGTCGTCGGTCCACCTAGTGGGAGGCCTTCCTACGCTGCGTCTTCCGGTTCGCGGTCGCCACTCAAGAACCTTTCTTCCCCATCGGTTGTCAGTTCTTCGAGCGATGTGGCCTGCCCATTGCCACTTCAACTTGCAAACCTTGCGAGCTATGTCGGTAACTTTGGTTCTTTAGCGAATATCCTCGTTCCGGATTCTATCGCGCAAAGTAACTCCGAGCATAGCTCTCTCCATTACCCGTTGCGTGACTCTGAGTTTCTCCAAAAGGCCAGCAGTTAAAGACCACGTTTCAGTTCCATATGTCATCACTGGCAACACACACTGGTCGTAGACCCCTGTCTTCAGACACTGAGGGATTTTGGACGAGAAGATATTACGCAATCTCCCGAACGCTGCCCATCCGAGTTGGATTCTTCGGGCGACCTCTTTGTCGAAGTTGGACCTACCTAACTGAACAATCTGTCCAAGGTAGTTGTAGTGGTCAACAACTTCGAGAGTATCGTTCCCAACGACAACCGGTACGGGCACAACATGGACTTGGACATGATCTTTGTCTTGTCCATGTTAATTTTAAGACCCACCTGTTGGGAAACATTACTGAGGTCGCTGAGCACAGTATTGAGGTTCTTCAGCGACTCTGCCATGATGACTATATCATCAGCAAAGCGAAGGTGAGTTATATATTCGCCATTAATGTTGATGCCGAATCCGTTCCAGCCCAAGAGCTTGAAAACGTCCTCCAATGCGTTCGTGAACAGTTTCGGAGAAATAACGTCTCCCTGTCTCACTGGTGAAAGAGGTATATCAAGCTCAGAAAACTTTATGATCCGTCTGACAAAATCTTTTTCCTGGTCCTTCGTGAATATAGTGTGTCTTCCTAAACTTTTGACAATGTTTCCACTTTGAACATGGTTTCTGAGTGTTCTTCTAGGAATACCATATGTGGCCGATGCTTTGTAATCCGATAATCCGTCGAGTACAGCACGAACTGCCTTAGCCAAATTGTCTTCCGACCAAGTTGCACGTTTGGGTTCTTTTGAGAGAGACATCATATGGTAAGTATTATACCGGATCTGTAATAGAATAATGCAACATTTTAGGGTTCTGTGGCAAACTAATGAACCCTTATAGTTTCGATATATCCGTGTGTCTGTCTGTGATGTGTCTGTTTATAGTGGCGATGATTACTTGTTTTTAATATAGTTGCAGAACCCAACCGTAGGCGTGAGCACTCACTTGAGGATATTTTTTTAGGGACACCAGCAACGTAATAATAATTTATCATATCGCTAATATATAGAACTGTAAAATCTAGCAGTTCGCCTCGGAGTGAGATTTTGGGCTTTTAAATTATTACTAAATTAAATAATTAAAATAAAAAAGTGACATGAAATACCTTTAAAAGTACCTACCTAGAACTCTTTCATTTGATGCCTTCTTGTACTAGCTATCTCAAAATTATTTAAAAATTCAAAATTAGATGCGAGTTGCATAATAAGGCTTATGATCACAAATAAGGCCTACCGATTATAAACAAGGCCTAGGCCTTATTAGTCGTCCCTTATCTTATAAAGTTATAAATTCATAAGTAATTCAAAGATTTAAAATTATTAAATTCAATGCCTCCATACTACTGATTAAAAGCTTAAGATTCAGTGCGTGTTACTTAATAAAATTAAAGTAAAGAAAATATGACAGTTTACTCACTTTTAAATGACGAAAATTTTAACTTGCATCACGAAACTCCCGCCTCCTACAAAAAAAGTGTCGAGACTAGCACAGCGAGCGGGAACGGAGCTTCTCACTCTCACAACCAGTCGCGCATATACGATAGGTATAATTGTTGCCATTCGTAATTATCCGGGTTTTAGGGACATTAGGCCTTTTTAGAGCATAGGCCTTATTTGTATAAAGTACCTTATGTGGACTAATCCTTGAGGCGAAAACATATTTCTTCATCAACCCTTCTTACTCTAGTTAAATGAGTCTTAGTCAGTCCAAGTCACACACAGTAAATCACGGTCAAGTCTAATCATAGCCTAGTAAAGCCATGGCAACTTTACTAGAAGCTTTTTCGGAGTTTAGAGATCTGACTCGAAGGGATTTCATTATTCCCATCGAGTCCCTGTTACTGATGAAACTTTTTTATCAAAAGGTTTTCCTAACAAGTCTCGATGGGAAGAAAAATCCCAACGAGTCAAACTGTGACTGGTTTTGGTGTGACTCGTTATGAACCCACTACCATACGTAATCGGTTTGACCGTGTTTCGGCCGAAGGACTTGTATCCATGGCCAGGAATAACTAAAAAAGATTAAACGGGGTTTGACAGAACAGTTTGACAGATTCTGTGCTTCTTACGCCATCTAGTAAAACCTCACGAACTATTCTTTGTTTTTAAACAATCGCCTCATTGGCATTATACCTAAAAGAGAATGGCAGCGTATAATATGTGAAATGTCAATGTCACGTTTGGCGAAGCAATTGCAGTTGGTATACTGTCATAGTATAGGTGCGTTCGGATAGCCTATGGTGGCATTATTAGCATTGTCAAAATTGGCGTTGACGTAAAGCGTTCGGTTTGAGAATTTTGCCATGTTTGCCACTTTTGTCCCCTACCCAAAACGAACGGTACAGTCACTAGGGACTAGCGGTGATGTCAAACAAATGTCACAGGGACAGCACTTGACAAACAAAACTCCAAAACACCGCGAAAATCAAACGTCAAAATCTTAATGTCAAAAAACGATCACAACGATCCCATGTCGCGAAGTGGGTCAAAAGTGGCAGATTACGATGGCATTTTTAACTGTTTTTGACCTATCCGAACGGTGACCGAAAACAGATAATAATGCAAGTTTTGCTCACACATTTCTAAAACGAACGCTACATGTGATCATTATTGGCGTTTGTAACAGTTATTTTTGCTACCAAGGGGCTATCCGAACGCACCTTTAGTAAACAACCAGTAGTGCCAACATGACCAAAAAGAGCTTAGTGCTGTACCGCCATGAAATATCGATATTGAGGAATTTTCATGTCTGGTGCACTTTTTATTCGCCAGTTATTGCTATTCGTTACCGATTTTGTTTTGATGGTTAGGTATGAATTTAAAGTATTTTGTTAACCACCAAAACAAATCCAGTAACATTGAGATAATTTTATATAGGTAAAATAATACAAAATATCCAAAATACTAAGCTTTTATTTTAATTATAGATCCCTTGTGGTTGTGTCTTTTTCATGTCATCTGCAAGAGATTGTTATAGTTTTCATAAATAATAATTTTTTGATGATTAATTTTCTTGCACTCGATTCTAAAGAGAAATGAAATAGTAGATTTCATTATCGATGCGGATGAATTTTCATCCTTATTACTTTCCTTTGTTGTACTAGGGAAGATATTTTTCACCTCACGAAATTAGCCGTTGGGCGAGTGACTGAAACATTAATATTATGATTACTAAGATTGTCAACAATGTAAAAAGAAAATAAATTACTAATAATAATAATAAATACTCACAGACATCAGCCAGAAGACGTCCACTACTGGACAAAAGCCTCTCCCTAAATACGGGTAGAAATAATAAATAAATTAAATAATAATAATCAGTGCCTACAGAGTATATTGGAAGCCTCGTGTACCTTGGTGTATATCCAACAAGCAAATCTGGTTCCAAGGGGACCAGGAGTGGGTTCAAATGAATCTGAATATTTTCTTTGAAAGTTTGATGTTTTGCTCACGCAAAATGTTAACAATGAAGTAAAGCTAAAACTACATAAAAGTAGAGTTATCTGTAAAGCTGTATAAGCTCTACTCAGGTGTTATATTCCTATTAGGTAAGCCAAATTTTTGTCTCCTGATATTTTAAGTCACTGTGCCGAAAAGTATTTTTATCGATATCGATAAATGATTATTGAAATGGACTTTAACACAATTTTTCCAAAGAATTCTTAGAATAATATTATGCTACTAGTGCTCCCAACGCCCTATAGTAATGAAACAGAACAAATATTTCACACATCGTACTTACCGACCTGCATCTCAGGAAATCTAGCAATAAAAACCCATTATTCCAAAGATTACGAAAGATGCGATATCGCGTAATAAAACAACGTTTGAAAGTGACTCTCGTGTCGTCAGTTGATATATGTACTTGTATAGTTAGATCATGTTTACAAGTTGCGCCGGAGTAAGAAAGAAGATAGCACATTCATGCGAGCAAAAGGGATAGCGCGCAACGATGTTGGAACAAAGATTAGTTTTTTTATCGAAGCGACTGGACAACGAAGATTAATGCCTACCATAATATTTCGTATCAAGCATTATTAAAAATGTATTTGTGCTGTTATTTCCGTCACTAAATGAGCCCTAATAATACTAATGGTCGAATTTCCAAATTGATCAGTTATATAGTTCGTTGGTTATAGAAAAATGTAATGAATTAAAATTATTTATTTATTTAATGTGTAAACTTATCGATAAAAAATAATACGGAAGGAAACTTAATAAAAATAAAACACGTATTTACCTACCATACAACATATCATTGCCATCATACGTCATTTAATGTTTTTGTACATTTAAATTGAACAATCTTGTATAAATTGTTTCCAAAGAATACCTGTCATCTAACTAAATAAAAAGAAAATATAGGTAAGTATATTAAATAAAATATTAGAAAAGTAGGTACTAAGTCGCAAATGAAATTTCGTATCTGATCTAATTCATCTATGACATGTAATGACATGTAATACGTCACGAACTCACGACTCATGCCCGCGCTCGCTATCCTTGTCCTACGCGTTATAGTATACGTTTAGCTATCCTTTTCTATATCATAAAGCACGTGATTTTCTGCAGTAGAAATCGTATTAGAATATTGAAATACTTTGGAAAACTTACATATTTATGCCTACTTACAGGTGGTATGTAATTCCTTGAGCTTTATTGACTGTACCATAATGATTTCCACACATCCTGGCATTTTTAGGAAATTACATTCGTCCCGCAGAGACGCGCGTACGTTGGACTGTCACTCGCTGAGTAAGCGCAGACAGTTACGAGACAGTCCTAAAGGCCGTCTTCAAGGGGCCATTTCAGTGCGCGATATCTCATATCTCCCTCCTATAATATAATTGCATTATTCTCATCGAGATTTTAGGTTTTGCCTGTCTTTTCCCGTCTTCAGTCCACATAAATCGCACAGTTTCTGTTAAACATTATTTTCGATTGTCCTTATTTATCGCACACGACATGCTAAACTGTTTATTTTTACTGTACTAAACTTGTTTTTACCTGTATTTCACATAGCAAAATAAAATAAAATGTTTTATTACGACAGTCTTATGTGGACGGCAAAACATAAATGGCGATTTATGATTATGCCGGCAGTACATTATCGCCGAATCAGCCCGTAACTAAACAGGATGTAATTAAACTAACCAAAACCTTATAACCCGGCCAATTTAGAAGTGTGTGTACTTGAGACGTAGACTTGAGTAAAGATACTGGAAGCACACACCTTCGTGATTGGCCGGGTTATAGGGTCTCTGGGCATCATCATGGCGAGAATGTTCAGCGACATTACGGTTTTGCCAAGCTCTGCCTATCCATACAAAATGTACTGAAGCTGCGACAGACTGATATACCTACTATCGGCCTTACTTAAAAAAACTTTTCAACCGTTAGTCACTGCCGTCAGTATCTTATGCTCTGCCATCTTCTCTCTGACGTGAAGTTGCACGTGCTAGAAAAGGACAGAGAAGTTTAAGCAGTGACTAAGAGAATCGAGATTAGGTAAGACTGTATATTATTTATGTAAGTAGTGAGAAGTTGACAAAGCATCTTAAACAGCGACTAAGTTTGAGCGGCGTTTTTAAGTAAGGCCCCTAAGAACTAAAAATAAAACGACAAATATAAATTCAAATATATTTTTTATTAAACGTTATATTTACACAGGAAATACATTATTATTATTACACACGAAGTACATTATGATACAAGTGCGCTATGTTGGTAATTATACTCGAGGATAAGGAAATAACAGAAACAGATGGACGATAAGGAAGCTGAGAGTGTAATGGGAGATATTCTGACAGGCAATTATAAAAAAAAAAACTCATCACAGAAGCTGGCTCTGACTTTGCGCAGACCAGACGTGGCTGTCATAAAATTAAAAAAACAAATCATATCATTATCTTATCAAACCATCAAAAATATTATGCTGTTTTTGACTGGCACGTATAGTCTAAATCGCATAAAGGTAGGAACTACTAGGTAGAACTAGTTCCTACCTCTATGCTAAATCGATATAAGAGAAAATGTAATAATCGATTTAAGAGACCGTTTAAAGCATAGAGGTAGGACCTAGAGGTTCCTACCTCTATGGTTTAAAGTATCTTTAAGTAGCAAACGTATAGATAGTTTAAACGGTCTCTAATTTCGGGTAATGTGCAGAAAATGCTGGCCACGTTTTGCCTCTTTTTCAGTTTAAAAGAAAATTTACTAAAATTAACTAAATTCCTATGTAATAAATAGACCAATAGCGACATTACACACAAGCAACTTGGCTACTTAGTCAAAACCAGAGAAATTTACTAGGTCCAAACGCTTATTTGAAATTACATTTAGGCACAGGCATATGCCTAGGATCAAGTAGGCATATGCATATGTACTATTATTTATTCTGTGGTTATAGCTCTATGGCTTATAGGTAGGCAACAAGCAAAAGTTTTTTTTCTCTTCATTATTGGCATCGCGCGTTGTGCATTTGCCAGTGTCAAGTATTGCCACTTTATTAAGTTTTTGATAATATCATGTAAAATCACTTACGATAATATGCGCAGGTATTTATAAGTCACGAAAACGTGTGTTGCCTTCTGAAGTTCATCTCGATTCCCAACTCAATCGCGAGCGCTATTTCCTTGGAAGTCCGAAGGGTTTAATTAATCGCTCTTCCGGAAGCTCCATTGGGCTGTTGGCATTGCAAATGCGACGCTTTTTGCATCATCAGCGATTTATTTCTATTCCTCACTACTTGCTTTTCATCCTCTTCAGCAATAAAAATGATAACAAAATCTATTTCTGAAATGAAGAGCTCTTATATAATCTATATCAGTTTCCCCATAGACTGCTATGACCCATCAGTAGTTTTGAAACCCGATTAATATCCCCTAATCCTAATCCCCTTATAATGATCCTTTAACGACGGCTACATGCCAGTATAAAGATGGTGAGACGATTAGGCCTCGTTCGCACGGGCGCTTTTTCAACGCGCGTTAAAAAGTCGTTGGAATGGAACAAACGGGTACCCAGGTATTTGTTCACACGGCAGCGCTTTTTTATTTTACCTCGACGTTTTTTTATCGCGCACTGTCCTATTTCGAGCGTTGGGCGTTGAGCTTTTGTTGAATGAAACGTGCGGCACATCGTACTTCTGTTCACACGAGCGCTAAAAAAGCACATATTATTCGTTCAGTATCCCGCGCACTCGTGTAGCGGACAGTCGTCTTGATCGTTATCACGATGGCAAAGTCATCGTGGTTGTAGATCCTGAATTATTGATTCGAGGTCCCACTATTTGTAACAATTCGTCGAATGTTCTTAAAGACATTCAAATCAAAATTAAAAAAAAAAAAAACGGTATTTTGCCATAAATCTTTGTAAAGTGTTATGAATTGACCACTAATTTATCTCTTGACACGAAGGGGATGCACCCAGAATGTTTTTTGGTTCCTTTTGCGTCTTTTTTAACACATAGGTACCACTATTGCAAGCTATTTCAAGAAATTCATTTTGCGTCCTACATAGGTCCTACTGCAGCGAGATCCAAGGCAAGAGTGATTTTAAAGCGTTCGTATGAACACACTTGTGTAGAGCGTTAAAAAAACGCCAACGCCAGGTTTTAACGTGATGTTAAAAAAGCGCCCGTGCGAACGAGGGGTTAGGGTCGACCCGTTGTCTATGGATCGTTACCTTAGCCACAGAATAAATAATAGTACTACGTACAGAAAGTTAACTCCGCAAAGGAATTGAAATAAATAAGGACTCTATAAACGAGGCAATAAAGAAGCAATTCAACTCGCACACCGCTGGATACCGCTTGCTATATTAACCTAGATATACCGCTCTCTATCTATCACGTAGCTCTATCCCTCCTGACGCGGCACGTTTAATGTTAGGGTTGTCTTCTTGATATTTACACATAATCATCATCATCAGCATCAGCCCGGAGACGTATTATGTATTACTATTAGAACGACATATAACCTGAACAAAATAAAACACGCTTATTCTGAATTTGTTTCAAATAACAATCATGCAAAAGTAAAAGGTTACGAGGCCTATTACAAAAAATACGCGAAGATGCAGTTTCCTTGTTGAAATTGACGCGACGCGACGCGGCTAGCGTGCGGGCGGCCACTGCAATGTCCAACCCGCGCGGAGCGCCGGCCGAACATACCTAAACTGCGGAGTGACACCCCCCTGCCTTAGCGGAGGTTGGTATTTTGAATTTTAACGTATTTATGTCCAAATGACAGCTGTCATCGTTATTTTAACGGGCCCTAGCGATGTGACATTGGCAGAATTGTGAAAATCCTTCGCAAATGCCATAATCAAGAGTTGAACTTGAACGATTATAGAAGATCCGTACTTGCACTGCGGTTCTGTGACCGGTTGACCAGCTAGGGCTGCCAGCTATGTTCAGTTTTTACAAAAAATCATTTAACCAAATGAATAGGGTAGATGACTGATGTTTATATCGTTGAAACCAATAGCTTTCATGAAGAATTTAAGTAAATATAGTGTGTTTATTGAAAAAATAATTGAAATCGGTTAATAATGTTCTGATATATGAGCGTTTAAAGTTTTTGTTAGAGATAACTCTGCCCCTTTCCCACAAAACAAAAAATGACGTCACGCCTTACTTGTCAGAATAGAATTTATATGGCGTACAGAGAAGTGACGTCACGATTTGCTGTTTCGCCTCTCTGTCTAGCATGATATTAAATTGCTTATAACTTGCTGATTTTTGATCAGATTTTCATTTTCTTTTCATTAATCAGTTATATTTAAGTGCTACATTTTAATAGGACAATAAAAATAACCAGTCATCTAGCCTATTCGAATAAATGCTAGACATTTATTTGATTTGAAATGTATTACTAAGATATCGCGAAAAAAATTACTGTAGTTAAAGATGTTTATAATGACGAGTACAATGACCTTCTTTCGGCTTATTAATTCCGTTACGCGTAACCCTGAATAGCCAACAAACTTCTTCTTAATGTTTATGAGGTATTACGAGTACTCGTAGCTGACTTATGATTTGATAACTTAATTTGTCAGATAATATGCCGCTATTTAACGCTTATTTTGTACAAAATTTTAACAGACTACCTACCTAGAGTCCACGAGATATGATGGGGCGTGATGTCGATGAGATGTTATTTTAGGTCAGATGGACAAATAAACAGTTATGAGGCTGACAATATTTAGCTGATTCCTCCGCGCCGCGGCCTAGGGTTGCTGACCGTACTTATTATAAAAAAATATGTTTTTATTTCGTTATTTCAAGACTGGGTAGGTACTTTTAAACTTTTTGATAGCAAAAATCACGCGTAACTATATCCCGTACTTGTCCTCCCCCCATCGGTGACGACCCGTAGACCCCGTAGTATATTATGCCAAGATGGGCCCTAATTATCACGTAGTAATTCCTAAATATAGTTTTATATCAATTTTGCAAACAGAAAATAAAAAAAATTTGCTCATATTTATACATGACAATCTTGGTACATATAATATCGATATTTCGATGATAATAACGGTCATCCTTAGGTTTAGCTTGCAACTGTCAATGTCAACTCAAACAATCAATTTTAAATGGGCGATTTTCTGACAGCAAATAAAAATATATATATAGTTCATAAAAATCCGTTCGATGGCAATGAATGAAGAGACATGGCAATCTAGTAAATTTCTCTGCCCTGAATAGTTTCACTATCTTGTCTGTGGTTCTGAAGATAATGAACGAATGAAGCAAAGTTAAGAGGTCAAAATATAAAAAGTAACCTTATTTCATTTATATCAGACCTGTCATGCGTTTTTTTGTGGTTATTGTATGTATAAGGAAGTACTTGCCCATAGTATTTCTTAAGCTTTCGTTATTCCACGCAAATCAGTAAGTGCGCCTTGCAATTAATTAATTAATGACTGTCAATGAAAATAACAATTACTATCAACAAAAAATAATAACAATAACGTAACGTAACAATAACAATTTATCAGAATTTCAACAAAATGATACAAGAAAACTTGGAAAAGCACTTCATCAACGAACGCAAACTGTGAAGTGAAGCATTAAAGTAGAATGAACTGCTTTTTCACAAGAAAAAGGCGAAAAAAGTTGGGCCATATCTCGCCAGCGCCGTCCATCCTTTGGCTATAGAACTACGTTTTGACAGCTGTCAGAAAACTTCCCATTGTACATGGGGTCTTATATTGTGTATTTGTCAATGGTAGGGGTTTTTTTTTGCTACAGCGCTATTGTATAACATGGAGATACTACAAATGAAGGAGCCATTGGCGATAATCTGCCGGTAGGTATGCCTTGGTTTGCCACATCCATAAAAATATACTAAAAACTACTTTCAGTGCCGGCGGTGCCACATTCCAGAAATAGTGACAGTTGCCGGAGATAGCCTAGCGAAAGTCGCTTACTTGTACAGTCAGGATAGTAGCAATGTTTCAGCCTTACTTAAAAACGCCGTTCAAACTTAATCACTGCTTAAGATGCTCTGTCAACTTCTCTCTGACGTGAAGTGTCACGTGAAAGAACAAGACAGAGAAGTTTAAACAGTGACTAAGTTTGAGAGGCGTTTATAAGTAAGGCCGTTAGTATTTAAAATAAAGCTCTGTGTTTAAAATATATAAAGCTTAATGGAGTTTGTTAACGGTTAGTAGGTAGGTATTGTCCCGGATTCTTCAAAGAAAATACACGCCAATGATATTGAATTTGATTGTGATTTGTGTCACACTTTAGGAATGGTCCCGTCTTGCAGTCATGCTGCGTCGAGCATCGAGTATGTACGTCTTAAGACTTACGAAAAGTTGCCATATCTCTAAAATGTTTCAGCATACGCACAACGTGAATAAAGGGTGGTTTTATGACAGATGTTGGAAGGTAGGTCTACAGCCAAAGGATACATGTTCCTGACGAGACAGGATTCTCTTTTATTTGCATTAGTATAATTAAAAACTAACTAACTAATCCGCATTTAGTAATTTGCGTTGTGGAAGAACTAAAGCATAGGAAATATCATGGGCAAGTACTTTGTTATACAAACAATAATCAGAAAAAGCATGATAGAACAGATGTAAAAGAAATAAGCATATATTTTTCTCTTTTGAGCTTGATTCAATCATTCAAAATCTTAAGAACAACAGACTACTGCTCGTAGATAAGGGACCGGGCGATTTTCTAGCACACAAAAAACAAACTCATACTAGATGGCGTTAACCAGGCGTGTCTGTCATTGTCAAGTTCTTATCTTTTTTTATGGTTCCTGTCATTGAAACCTCTGATGTCCCTATCTCGTCTTTCAGTTACGCTATCGACCAGGAACCCTTGCTCATTTTCAAAAACGTAAACAAAACAGTAACAATAAAAATCAACAAAAAGGCATAGATAACAATAGTAAGGAAAAACTTAATAATAACGAAATTATGATAACGACAAGGCAATGCAAAATGAAAATAAACACAAACAGACTTCTTCCTTCGACATCCAAACCAACTGCAAACCAAACACAAAACAGACACGATTTTCTAAGGGCACGTGTATAGTCAGCGCAGTCTTTCGAGTTCAGAAGCACATTTTTTTTAAATAGTGTTTGGAAAATCGCCCACGCACTGGCTCCACAGAGATTGCCATGTCTAAGGAGTTTCTATGGTATCTATGCCTCAATCACGCTGTCCTGTCATAAAATAATGACGTCAGCGTCAGTCAGCCGTCAGGCCGTCACCCGTCTCCGTCTGTTGATAAAACGTGAACGAGCGAATGACAGTAAAAATAATCTTTGACTTGATTTAGTATTTACTTGTTATTGACATAGTAGAATAATATATTTTTACATAAATTTTATTTATATATAAACGACGAAACAAACCCAACGCCAACGAAAAATTAAAGTGCTCAGAGAAATTTAAAACTCCCAGTGACAATCACGTTTTAAACTTTGTTTTTGGTTAACATCCGCCATTTTGTACTGTCGTTTGTTTAGTGACTGGCTTTCATTCCTAGTGATGCTTTATCATTTCTAGGAAGACAGAATATTGTGTTTTGAATTACGGTGTACAATGTTTTTGTTGGAAACGTTGCTCATCGAGGGTACGAATTAAAAACGTGTTAGTTGTCAACTTGACATCGGTATATCAATCTACCTATGTGCCGGATGTGTCCTACAATCGGTTAGGGCGACTCTACGTGCCACCTTGAGTGGTGTACGTGTCCCGATACCTATGCTGCCAAGAATATGAGTGGTAACGGGAATCAGGTGCCGTTGGCGCCCAGTCAACGAGGGCCCGGATCGTATCCTTTTAAACGTCGTAATTATTGTAGTTTTATCACATTTACGTAATATTTTTGCCACTTCAGCATTTGTTTAACTGTTGCCGCTAATGCGAAAACTTCAGTGAACTTTTAAAACTAATATTTATAAGAGTTTTTCTACAGGTATGTGCGCAACTTTATTAGTGTAAGTGAATTTTAACAAATATCATGGTGATAAACTACTGTCCCCAGTTTAATCTGTAAAATAACCAAGTGTGGCTATGTAGGTACATAAATACTTTATTTACCTATACCCTACCCATAATTCGATAAATGTTTCTTAATGACACTCATTTATCAAATGTTTGCATTCCTATTCATTGGCCTATTTGAACATTCACACAGTGCACATTGAGATTGTTTACTTATCTATTACAAAATTCTGAATCTACAGATAAGGGCCCAAATAGTAACTATGTATAGTAAAATCAAAGTGGTACCAAAAAAATTATGTTTAGTACTAATCATTACATAAACACGTTTTTTTTAAATAGCTGAACAAAAGAACTAGTTTTAGACATTCAAATTATACTTCTCAGCTTTGCGAAGATTCTGAATCAGCGAAGTTAAAGCATGACTATTGTTAAACATTTAGAATTCATTATGCCTCTTATCTGCAAGGCTTTCGGATCTCTCCCGGTAGATCTTTAGATCTGAATCCTATTTGAAACTCTGCTAAAAGTAAAATGATGAAATCAGAGCTACTTGACATGTGATACGATGGGCAAATATAACATTTCAAATAGTACATTAAGTGTGTGAAGTTTTAACAATACATTGACTATGAGTGAGTTGGCACATTTAAAATTACTATTCTACAAAATATGAATGCATGCATTGCTTTTAGCTGGGTTTGAAATGTGTCTTCCACTATGTGAAGAAAATAAGTTCAATTTAGGTATTTAATAAGTAATCCTATTTAAACAAGGTACAATTTGTGACGTTTTATTAATACTCGGTCATTAATATCACAAAACAATACACAATATTGTAAGCAAACTGTACCTTGTTTGTAGAATGTATGTTATTGATATCAATTCATATCAGATCACACTTCTCTTTCAATTATAATAGAAGTGGCATGTTATTATTATAAAATAAAGCTGATAATATAATCTGTCACTGAGCCCACTAATGCACTTAAGAAACTATTGTGGATCCGTGAGTAGTGGACTGTATTTAGGTTCAAAATGAAAGATCTCGTTCAATGTTCAATGTTCCAAATTCAATTTACTACTCATGGATCCACAATAGTTTCTTGGTACTTCGAGCCGGATCGTGTAGCAGCTCAGTAGCCCAAGTGGGTCATAGATGGACAAGCCCGCGCTTAATGCCTCTCGCTTTGTCGGTGCACGGCTCTGTGTGCGCCCTCGGTCGGTACGCGGTGCATTGCTGTGTTGATACCCAACTCGTCTTCATACGGTCCAGATCATTGTAAGCAGGTATCTCTCACATATTTTCAAAATGTTTATAGTAGATTATGCTCCAAGGGGATAAAGCAGTGTCTTACGTCACAGGAGCCTTATTGGACCCTGACCGTAATGAGGGACTATCGTTAACTGAGTTTATTGGTTCTGGGAGTTATGGGTAGTCCTAAGTAAAGCGTAGGGTTCATGCCACCGAAGATGAAGAAGCCTTTTCTTAGAGGTGAATACTCTAGTTTTTATACCTTCTGTGGGACATTAAAAACCCAGTAGTGCCTTTTTCCTTTTTGTGTTCTGCCTATGGTGGCCAGTTTGATTTTCTAATAAACTCTCTTTACAAGGTCCGTATCTATGCTAAGAGTTTTCACACGATTTTTAATGTTCCAAATTCAAGTCACATAGTATCCCTTGAGATTTTCATATAAATTTACATCCCTTGGGATACACCTAATCATTGCTTTATGTTGAGATTGCGTAATATGTAATTGGACATTGTCGAGTAGATGGTTTGAAAGAAATATAAAATCGCTGAACATAGTTATGAAAAGAAAAATTACAATTGGCAAACCTCTGGTCATAGAGAGCAGAGACTTGAAATTTGGAGGGTCTAACTAAAGAGGAACTAAGAAAAGATTCTTTGAAATTTTATCCTTAACCGGGTAAAAAGATAAGAGCCCTTTATTTTTAAACATTTAGTTATGAAATTTTTTATTTGAAAAGTTCATTTAAAAAAAAAACCGTACCTACTAAATATTTTTTGACTGGGATTAATTAAGTGGGTGAACCGGGGGATTAAACTGTATAGAAAGAAACTTCTTTGTTTTTCAAGTTATAATGATCAAAATTGGTACCTATCTAAATAGATATTTTTAACCTGGGTTGATCTGAAAATGGGGAGGAAAATATTTAATTGAAAAACTCAGTGGTATAAATGAGAATGCGGTAGGGTACTGGCAGAGTACAATAGTACTTCCCTCTAGTACCAGGTTGTAAGAGCCGACTGAGGTACTTGATCATGTTGTAGATCTCTAATCTGCAGTGCCATCAACTTGGAACAAACCCGGAATGATACCTCTGTAAGGTACGGTCAAAACAGGACAATTTGCAACAAACCTGGAATGGTACCTTCGTAAGACTCGAGCCAGGTCCTGCAACCGACCTGGGCACACGTAGTGACTCGTCACTCCCGTGGGTCCTGCCGGTTAGGTCGACAGAGTGGCGTAGGTTCTGGGCGTGCCTACGTTACTTTAATCACGTTCCAGGCAATGTAGCGTCCATACATAACACAAGAACCACTGCAAGACATCCGTAATAGATATGGAATTGTTAAGATTGAGTATGAGCATTGTAGCACTACAAGAGACTAGGCTGGCAGATGAAGGTTCCCTACGTGAATCTCAGTACACATTTTACTGGAAAGGCAAAAGTTCATCTGTAGTTCGGGAGCAGGAAGTAGGATTTGCTATAAATACGATCTTCTTAATGCTACTGAAGGACCTAGAGGCATTTCGGAACGCATTATGATCATGCCCTTAAACACCGATGGTGGCTACATAACATTAATTTCCGCATATGCTCCAACTCTGTCATCCTCGTTAGAGGTGAAAAATTCATTCTACAGCCAACTTACAGAAACGGTGCGTGGAGTGCGTTCAGGTGAATGGTTACTAATTGTTAGTGACTTTAACGCTTGAGTTCGGCAGGATTTCATCACTTGACCGGATTGTCTCGGTGAACATGGCGTCAGCAAGTTGAACGAGAATGGATAGCGTCTCCTAGAATTTTGCTCTCAAAGCCAGCTTTGTGTCACCAACACCTTTTATAACCTCTCGGAAGTGGAAAACATATCCTGGCAACAGTATGTATCTCATCGCCCACTGAGGACTATAGAGCCTGGATGAGATCGCGCTGCCCCTTGGGCAACTTAAAGATGAAATAGCCTCGGGTGAGCACGAAATTATAACGCCGCTCTTAAAAGCTCATGGAACTCTACTATAATAAATTATTCTTTCTAGTCATTAAATACGAGAGACAAGAATACCGACAATTTTAAAGGTATGTTTCGCCTTAAGTCTTCATTGTATTGTCAATTTTCATCTGGCACAGTACACGACCTACAACACAGCGACGTACAACAAGACTAACCCATTATGCTTTACCTTTGGCTCTACTAGTTGCTGTTATCAACGATTTCGTGTGGACTTTAAAAGTAACCAATGGTATTGTCAGGTTTCATTGATTCAGCCGCTTAGCCGTAAAATATACAGACATATTAGGTATTTTTTATAATCATAAATTACATAATCTAATATTACTGCGATGTCTAGCACTAGCAGGTACAACAGCGTGGGTTTTAAGCTTCGCAAGGCGCAGGCATATTTCGCCGCCACCGTCGTGCGCCAACATAGTTTTTCCAATAAATTTGACAAAGTTGTTGTTGTGGTTGCAAGGTGGTTGCTAAAAGTTGGGCACGCTCGTGCCGTGCCCAACTTTTAGTCCAGGGTGACGGAATCAAAAGAATTTCGAGCAGTCTGGTCAACGAAAAATGTACCGTGCCTTTAACCAGGATCTGCAGTCTCGATCTCCATAGGCTGGCAGAAGCAACCAGCTTTTACTTGGTGTTGGTACCTATGCCCGAAGTGTGAATTTTAATTGATTACTAGCACACTGGGTTACTTTCGCTTTAATAATATTAATGTGATTAACAAGTAACTAGGTAATTCAATTAACGGTATAGCAGTCTGTGAATAGTCTGTAAATAAAGTCACTCATGCAAACGTTAGTCGGGGAATCGCGAAAGTTTATAAATATGAACGTCAAATATTTATTCCAGGACAAATCTCCCAAACGTTTAGGGTGGGGGATGTTGGGGGGGGGGGGGGGGGGCATACAGTATTCGGTCCCAGATGATAGGCATAAATACGTAGCTATCAACTATTATAAATTCACCGCATCATAGCCTGTCACCGCACCGCGTCGCTAAAGCATATGCTAGACGGTAAGATTATTATCGTCTATAAAAATTAAAAATCATAATAAGATAATTGCTAATACTTCGGTCAAATTTACTTATTTAGTATTATAACAAAAATCTATAATTTATTGAACTTGGTAGTTTGACTACTGTGTGCACGGTTAAAAATCTCTAGGGTAAGCTCGGTAACGGTAACTGCTCGGCTCGCTTTTAAGTTGTAAGCTTGTGTACTTTACCGTTTATCTTTAGTGTGAACGTGTACATATAAATTGCATGCGAGTGACATTGACGTGCTATGAAGCTAACATGGCAATATAAACTACAATACAATGATAGTGTCTAATAATACACACCAGTGACCAGCGTGTAGTAGTGACTAGTGACAATGTAATAGAGTTGCGGGGCAAGCGGCGAAAGTAACGTGACTATATGATACGATTATAGTGTAGCATGGCCTTAAAACAACGTTCTCTGATAAACTTGTGCTATAAATAATTTAAACTGTAGCTATACGGTGCGCTTTCGGTATTTAACGTAAAGACAATCCGATTAAGTCGAGGGAAGATCTTTGGGCGAAAAAGAGGAAAATAAACATTCAGAGTTTAAATACTATTTATGAGATTAATTTTGGCACGTTCAAATACATTGAGATGGGTTGTATTTTTTGTATTGTATTAGCCCAACAGCCTATATTTTTAACGACTATATTACGCTACTGCAAATAATGTCACAGCGACACACGTTACCGCGAAAACCAAAACGACGAAAGAACATGTTACGATGATTCGCAATACCAATTGGGAATCATCAAAACTGCGACACACTTTACTGCGAACATTCAAAACTTCGAAAGTACTAAACAAGGTTTTGGAACTTAAATTTAGAATCAAAAAACAAATAAGGAACGTTTTGCGTGAAATTAAAAATATCAACGCTTTGTCTGTCAAAGAAGTGAATCTGGGTGGTAAATGCACCCGGATTTATTTTGTGGGTACAAACTGTAGTTGAGATAACTGTAGTGATTTCAAACGTAACATAATGCCAATGTTTTTTTTGTTTCTTTGTAAGTAGAAGATTGTAAGTGTACAAATAAGGCAACATGGAGTACGAGGCGAGGCATAAAACTCATCAACTACCAACATCGCGGTTTTAAGGCTTGTATTTCCCAAATTAGCCCCTCGCAAAATCAAAATTATTTAGTCAAATTACTATATTTAAAGCCCAAAAATACAAAATGTTACAGAAGAACATCCGTCTTAGTAACTTTTGTGGTTGAAAACACGATTGATTATACTTTCCTCTATAGAAAAAAAATACCGAAACAGTGTCTATTTTTAAACCATTTTCAGCGTTATGTCCTAATTACAGCACATAGTCACATAAAAAAAATATCTATTATAAGTCAATAGTATTTTGGAGAGCATTCTGTGGTTCAAAAGTTATTAATTTCTATACTTTTTAAGTAATCGGAGAAAATCTTCAAAAATCGAAGTTTGACACGCACGAATCTGCGTAACCGCCATATTTTTGCTCCGCTAAATGTGACCCTAACTGATACAGCTTTAGACTAATGATTGATTTTGAATGATTGAAAATGTGCTTGAAACGTGGAATTCCCGGCCTTAATGATTTGGAATAACACATTTCGCAGTTCTGTTCTTTCGAAGCTTCGGCCGTTTGCAGTAAGATGCGTCGCAATAATATAACTTCGACGGTTTGTTACTTCGTGATTGACAACAACCGCGTTATAGTTATTCGCAGTCTGTTTTTCACAGTAACGTAATACAGTATAACATTTATTTTGATAATTTTGTTTGGTAAGTGATACTTCAGAGGTGGTCCCATTATACAATGTATCCGAAAACAGCTCAGTAGTTTGGATTCAAAATAACTGGAAAATAACACGAAGATGTCATCCAGGTAGTCGGTTGTTTTTTTTAAAAGCGTATTATTTTACTTAATGCTTTGTCACATTTAGATACATTATCGTCATCAGCCATAAAACTTCCACTGCTGGAGGAATGCCTTCCCCTAATAGAGGGGCGTTGCCATAATCCCCACGCTGGGAAGGCGGCTTGGGGATCGCAGAATGCTCACCACCGTTAACCAAAAGGACGCTGCTGCCCGTCCTCCGGTGGGTCTGGTTGCAGTTTAAGGACATACCCAGGTCAGATACATTATGTCAAGTTGTTAATAGTTATTTATTTATGATAATTTAAAAGGGTATTATGTTGGTTTTTACAAACGAATTGACGACCGGACTTCACGCGTTTGTAAAAACCAACTCCAGCTCACAACCTTAGAACGGTCGGTTTTCGATACATTTGTGAGACAATAGGCAAAAATATTTCAAAATAAAAACTCGCATTTGACGCACTTGAAGTAATAACTTTTAATAAAGCGACTTGGTCACGGTGAAAGCGGTTGGGTTCGCGATAGAACTCTTCTCGCTTTGCATGTAATCTATTAGTTATTTTCATCAGTTTCCATAATATAAATAATACTTATGTACTCGTATAATAAATAAACACAAAAACGCGATCGTAAATAGCAGCGCGTTTTATTTCTGTATTTTTGCTATTAGTTAAATTTGCTTCTTACGGTTAGCATATGTAGCAAATTTTCATTAAGATATTGAAATATATTAGTTAATTGGGATCATCATCATCATCAGCCCGGAGACGTCCACTGCTGAACGAAGGCCTCCCCCTTTGGCCGCCATACTGTACGACAACCTGCCGTTTGAATCCGCCGGTTGCCCGCGACTTTTACAATGTCGTCGGTCCACCTAGTGGGAGGCCTTCCTGCTGCGCTCGAGAACCTTTCTTCCCCATCGGTTGTCAGTTCTTCGAGCGAAGTGGCCTGCCCATTGCCACTTCAACTTGCAAACCTGGCGAGATATGTCGGTAACTTTGGTTCTATCCTCGGCGAGCATTTGGCGAATATCCTCTTCGCTTTGTTCCGGATTCTACCGCGCAAAGTAACTCCGAGCATAGCTCTCTCCATTGCCCGTTGCGTGACTCTGAGTTTCTCCAAAAGGCCAGCAGTTACAGATCATGTTTCAGTTCCATATGTAATCACTGGCAACACACACTGGTCGTAGACCCTTGTCTTCAGACACTGCGGGATTTTGGACGAGAAGATATTACGCAATTTCCCGAACACTGCCCATCCGAGTTGGATTCTTCGGGCGACCTCTTTGTCGAAGTTACCTACCTAACTGAACAATCTGTCCAAGGTAGTTGTAGTGGTCAACAACTTCGAGAGTATCGTTCCCAACGACAACCGGTACGGGCACAACATGGACATTGGACATGATCTTTGTCTTGTCCATGTTCATTTTAAGACCCACCTTTTGGGAAAGGTTACTGAGGTCGCTGAGCATAGTATGACTCTGCCATGATGACTATATTATCGGCAAAGCGAAGGTGAGTGATGTATTCGCCATTAATGTTGATGCCGAATCCGTTCCAGTCCAAGAGCTTGAAAACGTCTTCCTATGCGTTCGTGCACAGTTTCGAAGAAATAGACAATAGACAATATTTTATTTGTAGAAAAAAACACATTTTATACACAAGACAAGACAATAGAAACTCATAATAAATTTAAACAGTACAAAATAGTATTTCGCCACAAACCACGTCTCCCTGTCTCACGCCTTTCTGCGATTGGATTGGATTGCTCTTGTCCTGCAACCGGATTGACATTGTGGCGTGTGTCTATCTATACAAACACTTCAGCGCTTCGATATACCTATAGTCGATATGACAACGCTGGAGGGACAGCAACACCGCCCAGGTCTCGATTGAATCGAAGGCTTTTTCATAGTCCACAAACGCTAGACATAACGGCAGATTATACTCCTCAGTCTTCTGTGTAATCTGGCGGAGCGTGTTAATGTGGTCTATGGTGCCAAAGTCTTTACGGAAACCGGCTTGTTCGGGTTAATTGGGATATTCGCACGAAAAACATCGAGTGCCATTCAGCTGCCATCGCGTACACCTATGCTGTACACAGTGGCCGATTATGAAGGTTTTAGTTGACAGAACTAAAGTATTGCTGTCCTTAGCTAACATGTCTGATAAAAAAGTGACAGCGTTTTTTTTCATTAATTGACTACACTGTTGTAGCTCACTTGTGAATACTACACACAGTTAAACTTATTCGGCCTTACTTAAAAAAACTTTTCAACCGTTAGTCACTCCTTAAGATGCTCTGCCATCTTCTCTCTGACGTGAAGTTGCGCGTGTTAGAAAAGGATAGAGAAGTTTAAGCAGTGACTAGACTCGAGATTATTTTAGGTAAGGCCTTACGTTTTCTTTGCATTTCCTTTAACTTCCTTTTTTAACTTCGTTAATTCCTCTTATTATTTAGAAGTAGATTAAGAGCGTAGTTGTTAGTACTCCAAAATAGTAATTTATTTTTCGCTTTAACATTCGAATAATGTTTACGGGCTGTGTAAGTGTACAAACTTTTCGAGCAATGAATTGAAAAGAGACCAGCAGGCCTAACATGCGCAGCGCGAGAAAATTTTCTCGATTCTACAAAACAGGACAAGGCTACGAATCTGTATAAGTTTGTCTCGTTTTCGCACGACATAAAGACACGACAAAATTTTCTCGCGGTGCGCATGTTAGCCCTGATGAACAGATTTATTGAAAGTAAAGTATGACAGCTGACACGGAACACGCTCAAGTATGTAGGTCTTCGGTTCTATATGGCCCTCCGCAAGAAAGCGGAGATTAAGCATTGATATGTGAATTATTGTGAATCCTATGTCGTGTTTATCATCATCATGAGCCTAGAGAAGTTCACTGCCTAACAAATGCCTCCCCCTTAGACCGCTACATTGTACGACAACCTGCCATTGGCATCCACCGGTTGCCCGCCTACCTAGGTATGTCCGCCTACTTCCTCTGTCGTGTATCTACAGCAAAATACACTAAGTACTTATAATCATTTTAAATATAATGTTAATTCTGTATGTCTGTTAGTTTTACAATTAAAAACATCAATATAAAAATATTATAGGGTAGGTATTATAGGTATACGTATAGAGTATTATAGTGTAGTTAGGGTGTATTATAGCATGTTTTTTGACAACGTACATAGTTTTTCTCGATATAGATATATCGATCTCGATGAATATAAATGATATATTTCGAGAAAACTAACTTTGTATACAGATTATAATAGAAATCCGGAAAATGATATTAGTAATGCGTGGCGATTGCAGTACACATTCAGATAAAACGCAGAAACTAATCAGTATTCTGTGACTGCATGCATTGTTGGTGACGTAGAACGTTTCTGTTGATAGGGAAGGCAAATGTTTGTTCTTGGAATGTGACATAGCTATCCTACCGTGGACTCTTTTTGGGATAATATATCTATATATATATTTTGGGATATAGTTTATGTTCTTGGCTCTTAATTTTTTACGTTAAGGAGCTTTCAGAAATCTACACCATCTATACCAATATTATAAAGAGGAAAGATTTGTATTTTTGTAACAAATAAACTCAAAAACTAAAGGACCCAAAAAATATTTCATCATTAGAATGCTACATTATCCCTGAGTAACATAGGCTATATCAATTACAAGAAAAAATAAGGAATCCATACTAAAACTTCAATAATGTAACCTAAGGAGTAACTTTTTTGCCATAAAATGTCTTTCATCGCATGCGCTGCGGAAACTATAGATAAAAGAACAAAAAAAAAACTACAATATTCAAGAACTTATCAATATGTACAAAAAACTTCGCGTTACCATGTGTCCAACTATTGTAGTTATGTCACTATAACTACTTTTTTACATCATATACGTTGATAGAAATGCCGATTTAAGGCAGACCATGTTATCCTTACCTTTGTATTGATTATTATGCAAATAAATCATTCATTTAATATTCAAGACTGTTTCAATACCTGTATATCACTTTTTGAATTATTCAAATCTGACATTTCATCAAAAGATATAACGAATTTTAATAATTCTAAACAAAATACTAATAGACATTGCCAGATTCTTCGGCTCTGCGTTGCGGAGTGGCAACGGTGTTGTTGTCACTCTGCACCGCAGAGCGTAGCGCGGGGATTCTCTTAATTCAAGCGCGGCTTGCCTCTCGAGCCTAAAAGTTTTGTATGCAAGCCTACAAAAAAAAAAACTTAAATGACAAAACCATGTTTATAGACATTTTGATTGATTTGAAATTAATAAAAACAAATTTAAATCATTGTATTGTAATAAAATATCAGTATCATTATGTAATGTCGAGAAATAAAGTATCAGTAACAATACCGACAAAAACAGATACCCAATAATCAATATTTATATCGATATATAGATATTGCGATATCGATACTATAGAAATATCGATATTACAGTCCGTGCTGCTGAAGCCGCGTGTAAAAATATGTATCTAGCAATTATAATAACAGCGCCTGGATGTCGCGGCGTCAATTTAACGGATTTGCGTATACGATGTAGAGTTCACACGTCATTTCTGCGCGTACATCCCATCTCATCGGACGTAACAGGTAAAACAAATCTTTTCATTCCTAAAGGATTTTAAAGCAGTTCGTAACTGTAAGTACTATTAACCCAAACGAGACATAACTCTGCCTTTTACCCGACTTCAAAAGGAAGGTCCTTTTGATTGGTATTTTTTCATGGAAGTACCAATAACATATGAAATTATTTTGAACCTTAACAGCAAAACGCAAAAAATATATATTTAAAAAACTGCATTATTGGGTGCTACGTAAACCGGGTGTATAATGAACAGACAGATCAACAGACCCATTTAAGCTCGCGATGGTAAACAAAAAAAGGGCTGATTTCTATCCATTAAAACTTCTAAATAATTGTTTTAATAGATAGAAACCAGTCGTTACATTTTGACATGATTGCTCCCTGGTCTTTCTGAGATTAATCTTAGTGCTAAAGAGTTCATTTCGAGGGAAGTGTCCGTTTCCGTCATTTTTCGTTGACCGGAAGCTGTGTTTTTTCTATATTGTATAAGTAGGAGTATTCTTACTATAAAATTAAGTAGGTATAATATGTATTTAATTGATTATAAAATGCCAAAAACAACAAAATAAACTTACGTAACTAAAACAATCTAAACGGAATTTGATATAACTATTAAGATTTCCAAATATTTTTAATGTTTTATCTTTGATAATATTATGATCTAGTGTACATTTTTATCAGGCAACCCCATGTTAAAAAAACACCCCTTGTAACGAACATTTTAGGTATGTCGATAATATACGCTCGATATCATCGTAGTGAAATCTATGCATAGTAACCATTGCGGTTTGTGTGTGACTGTAGTGAATAGCGAGATTCTATTCACGCCTCAATGTACAACGTGGTACGACGCCTAACGTATCGAAACACTGCTTGGTACCGAAGAGTATAGGGAACGCCCCAAAATTATGGCTTGAGGTTGCCAATATCCTTGTCTCTTTCCCTCCGTCTGTCCTGTGCTACACATTTCGCGGCTAGACTCCACATTGGGCGATTTTTCGGAGTGAAACATTTTATTATGAGAAAAAAGGTTTAAATGTATTAATTTTTGTGAAGTATTATAAGAGGCTTCGTTAAACCTAAGAGGTTTTATGTGAAAGTACCGCGTCCGCTATAATCTGCCCCTATAGCGCGAGTGTTCGCCGGAGTAGCATGGAGCGCGCGGTTTCCTTATCGATTTTCTTTATGCTGCATTAAATAACTACTCGAATGTGAATGCGGACTGCAAATATTTTAGCAACATGCGTCTTACTCACATGTTTTGTTATCGAGCACCGATCTCGGTGTGGTGATTTGTAAACCCAGCCCGCGGATACCGTGGAGGTAATTTCGTGTTTGGCTCCGTGAGTGGCTCGGCATACATCTCCGTGCAAGGGTAAGAACACCCCCGAGACGGACAGGGCCTGGAGGGCCCTGAGATTTCCGTAGGGGGAGAGTGCTCGAATATATCCCCTATGCCGATGATCGTGTCGCCCTTGTTTTGGGAATGGTTCAACCTTTGGCTGACACAGTTTTTGAAAGATTTATATCATGAAATTAAAATGGTCGCTTTGAGAGGAGGGAACAGTTCCATACCGTACCAGCATACTTGTGGGAACCATGGTACTCAATCGCAGGCGGGCGGAATTGATATAGGCCAGAGTTCGCCGTCGATGAACGTGCCGCAAGCGAATGGCGGTCACCTACCGAATCAGATCAACATGCAGTCGCTGAGTACAGTCTCGCTGCAGTTCGTGCCGCCGGCTTCGAACCCCGGCCACAACCACAGCCATACGCACAGCCACAACCACAAACATGAGCAGTCATCATCACGATTTTCCAACTCCAATTGCATGCCGTCTTCACATTCGCATCACCATTATCGACTGTTGCCGCAATCGAGTGAGTTTATTAACTGTGACCCTTACATTACTAAAATTCTTTTTGCGTACATACCTAGTAGTTAATGCGTTTATGCTTCCATTTCTCGAGTGTGCAGATTATGTTTCATGCGCTATTGTTGCTTAGCCGCGTTGTCGATAACGTTTATGTTTTTCTTGTACGTGCGTACAAATTCTGAAGTTTTATTTTCTATTTGATATATTAGGCCGATTACGTTTCGCACATTATTTCCTTAGCGAGATCCAGGTATCCACGGGCATCGACACCACACAGTGAGTATGAGTGTAAAGTACCTTATCAATAAAGATGAATAGGTTATGCATGATTTTTAGTCAACTAATTAGTTACTTGTTTACACAGAAAACATAATAGTACTACGTACAGATGATTCACTCCTATATAAGGCATGATTGTAGGTGAAGGTATATTGTGGTTCCACTTCGATTACAACCGTTTTTGTGGAAGTGAATCTTCCGTAAGTACGTAATTGTAGTACTATGGTTATGTTTACTGTGATATTTATAGACAGGTGTAGCACTTCAAAATGTTAATTATTTTAATACTCGTATCTGAGCGATTTTCCGAATAAGATAATAAAAGTAGTTTTCTTCAACTTGATAGATGGCACAGACTGTACAGTGTGCGCTATGGCGTGGGGGTCCCATCCACCGCATATACCGGGGCAAATGGGAAAAAGTGTTTCACATACGTGCCTGTCAAGACAGCATAGTATTTTTGATATGTGGCACATGAAATAAAATAAAAAACTTGATAATGACAGCCACGTCTGGTCTGCGCAAAGTCAGAGCCATCTACAATGAGTTTTTTTAAAATTACATGTCAGAAATTCGTCCATTACGATGTGAAACGCATTATGCCGTCTATAAACACTATATTAAATACTAAATTAAAATGCATACCCTTCAAGCAAAATCTCTAGAGATACGAGAACATTGTTCCTCTCAGTAGGTACTAGGTACTAAACATTCGGTGTATACATCGTTGGCATTGTTTATTATGTTATATGTTCAAAGCTGAAAGGGTTCGGAATACCTCACTCAAGTTTCAATTTAATTATAATACAAAACATCAAAGCTTCCGCGACACCACTATTTGTGAATTTTTGCTGCGCTCTCACGTAGTGCGAACGGTGGACTAAAATCTAACTATTACCACAAAACAGATAGGTACAGAAGTCAATCACATGTATGTACTTCACTTTTCATATCTACGCTCGGCGGTCGCGCTATGGTTGTCAACTTTGGCTTATGCACAAAAAACTGTCGCGGTAGTGGCACTCGTATCGATTTGTTTGATTTATTGTTGAGAATGAAACAGGAAGGACGGAAATATAAACCAATAATAAGTAAAATATTTCAATTTTAATGTTATTGGTATATTACAAATGTGTCTCAAGCGGATGGCACTCGCGCTCGCACTGATCCCATCGGCACCGAGATATCATGTCGGTGAGCGGTGTCTATGTGTGCGTTACTCGAGCGCACTTTCTATGTAGATTGACTTCTGTACCTATCTGTTTTGTGCTATTACTATCAGTAGATCAACGATATACAAAAAACACATGAGATCTAATATACTCTATGTAAATTAATATATCAACTAATTAGTACTTTTAGTAGTGGTAGGAGTACTGCATAGTCCGCCTGGGGAAGTATCACAGCTTTGCCAGTTATTCAATCGCCAAGCAGTAGTGTGCTAGCATTACTGTGTTCTGGTTTGAAGGGCAATGTTATAACAGAGAAATTACTGGGAATGAAGAGATTTAACACCTAATTCACAATTCTGGCACTACTGTTGGTAGCAGGCATGACGCTTACCACCAGGCGAAAGTCTTACTTGTCTCGTCACTTGGCTGTAGAAAAAAAAAATTGTTTGAAAAAAACTTGTGTCCCAGCTCTGGGAAATGGTAAACGCTGGTCTGGTCAACGAGCGGTAGGACGTCAGAAGCAAAAGCAAGGCTTACCTGCGTTTCATAGAGAAGACTAATTGTAGACGTTACGTTAGGCAGTGTAAGCACTAGTAATTTATTTTGCGTCCATCACTTCGGATATATCTTTGCCACTATAGTTAATTAAGTGTATATAATGCTTGTTGTACATGGTCGAGATTTCAAGCCTGCGTCTATAGTCCAGCCTTGCTTGCCAATTGTTGTGAGTGGTCAGTTAGGGTTATTTTCTGTTTTACAGGACCGGTGGAATGCTACCATCCGTCGGGCGCTGCGGGTACGACTTTCATGTCCAACAGCAACGGCGGGTCACAAGGCTCGGCGCAGTCGTCGCTACGGGTTCAGCCGACGCCGCCACAGCCCTCCGCGCCGCCAGCGCCGCAACAAGACATGTCCAAAAATAACATGGTCAGTAATCGGTACTCGTTTTTGTTGTATTTAAACGGAATTATTGTATTTTTTTGTTTTTCTCTCCTTGGAAAAGATTTTCGGATGAAATCGAAACTAATAGTCGAAGCATCCGACTTATCCCGTGTAAATAAAACATAAATGTGTCGTAACCGTTATCATTTCATAGTTTAATCTGTATTCCGCCATTATCAGCCCCATCGATGTATGTAATGCTGTACATGTGAATAAACCCTTTTTTTACGTATCGGATTACCTTACAATTTATTCACAGGTTTCAGATTGACTCAATAGGTATAGTATTGTGTTTCGTTTAAGATTTACAAAATATAAGTTAACTATTTAAAAAAACAATCGACTTTAGAGATGTACCTTTGAAAAAATAATAGTACATTATGATACAAGTGTGCTGTTGGTAATTACACTAAAGGCGGTATTATGCCGATAAGGAAGCCGAGGGTGTATTGAAACATAGCACAAGAGTTTCATACGACTGTTTTCATCACACTTGCGAAGAAAAAACAAACTTTTTTTGATAATAATCAACCACATAGAGAAAACGTCAACAAACATTTGCGGAAAATAGCAGCAATGCGCGCGCGCAGGTTGACATTTACTTCAGCGGCATAAGAACTCTTTGTTGGTATTACAAAAAACTAAGTATTACCCGGCTATATTAAGAGTGCTTCGTATACATACGTCTAATTGCAGTCACGTACAAACTTGACTTTACCGGGATATGCCTGTTATAGCACAAGTGCCGAAATGTAAAGTAAAAAACACGCGTGCGTAATAGCTTGGATTATGAGCCTAAAACCGATGCAAAGATGTATTGTGGAATGCTACAATAAAATGAATATGAAATAAGATAAGATCCACTTTACGAGCAAGTGTGATGAAAAATTATCTACAAAGGCATATAAGGTTTGAGTTCGTCTTCCCATCTTATTAATAGTCTTCCCCTTTTCCTTTTGCTTTTTTGCTTAGGATTTTGCTCCACAAACATGTGGCCAGACCATCTCCATTTTTGTTTGTCTATTTTTGAGAGTATGTCAATTACTCCTGTCTTGGTTTATATTAGGTCTTTACCTATGAAATTGCCGTTTCGTATGGAATAAGTGAAATTACTTATTTTTTTAAACTTTTTTTTTCTGTTATTCAAAGTAATCACCCATACAATCGACGCATCTTTGCCAACGAATTGGCAGTTTATTGATGCCCTTCTTGTAAAAATTAGCTGGACGGGGAGGCAACAAACTCTTCAAAGGCATTTTGTACTGCCTCTCGGGAATTGAATTTTTTACCCACTAAAAAGTTGTCTAAATTTTGGAAAAACGTGCCGTTTATGTCGCGTTGGTGCCACGATGGAACTCATATTCCAAAATTACACGAATTTTTAAAGAATCCATTATGACGTAAAATGTTCAAATGTAATGAAAATACAACGCTAATCAATAAACAAAAGACTGAGTTTGTAAAAATAATGTCATGTTTTTAAGACAAAATTAATTTGATATCAGAATACAAAGCCATTCCAAACTTTTTTTCTATTTGAAATGACCAGTACTAAAGAACGGCAATTTCATAGGTAAAGGCCTATTATTATACCTTATCTATTAGGAATGATTATCGTCACCAATAGGAGCAGTTGTTTGAGCAGTGCGAACAAATACCTAACATTCTAGTCTCATAATACACACATAAAAAATCTGCGGTGCTTCGGTTCTTCATCCATTTTACCGGACAAAGAATGCTCTATTTTCTTATCTTGCAACACTATACAAATTCGTTCCACTGTTTGAAAAAAAATCCTAAGTTGTTGACTAAGACAAGCCACAATAGAACTTATGCCCCGATAATAAGAACTGCCCTTTCAATTTGACTGCTACTCGTGCGCATTTGGTAGATAATTTTGTAAAAATAACATTTCAAAATATAATATCGGAATAACCGAATAAGCAAGGACAGAATTATCTTCCTTCGAAATATAAATAAGGAACCTTCGGTCGTCCCTAATAATGTTTAATAGTCATATTTACCAACAATCTATACATATAAAAGGCTCTGTCCTGACTGATTGACTGACTGACTGACCGACTGACAGGCAACGCACAGCCCAAACCGCTGGTCGTACAGACTTGAAATTTGGAGGGTGTATTCGTCTCGATGCGTAGGAGTGTACTAAGAAATATTTTTTCGAACTTTTACTACTACACTGCTACTGTTAGTGGCAGGCGTGACGCTTACCACCACGCGAACGTCTTGCCCGCCTAGTCAATTGACAGTAAAAAAAAACAGGTTTACTCCTACGCAATTTATTTTTATATTGGGAGACATTTTATTTATTTTTGTATAATTTATTTTAATATTTTAACAACGCTACTGATATTGTTTTGCACTTGTGGATTAGAGTATTTACGGCAGAAATATTAGGCGTTGACAAGCTCGGTGACTCGACGAATATTCTCATATTGCAATGATATTCCGCTCATTATCAGTCATGGGTGATTTAGTATATTGACCTAACTGATAAAATCGAGCTATATCGTTTTGCCGCTATTATTAGAACATTTAATGCAATAGTTTTCACAATACTCGAAAGATATTGCAATGCGAGTAATGTTTATCGTTTCCATTTGCAAGTTTTAGGTGGGTAGTTACGTAGGTTTAGTAACTTAACGTGTATAGGTAGGTTTCAAAACGTAACGTAAACGTAGGAAGGTAGATTTAATTATGTAATCTAATTATGGTTCCGAAAAACTAATTAAATTGCTACGAAATGTGAATAGGCGTTTCCTAAGCACGGGTATAATAAATAAATATTGGTGCAAATTTCACCCAGTGCTATCTAGCCCCAAACTAAGCATAGCTTGTACTATGGGAATCAGATAGCTGATAGAATACTACGTAATGAAAAATAAACAAAGATAACCGAAAATATTAATTAAAATTTTAAGAAACAAATAAGCCATGTTAAATATATGAACAAAATACAACTTCAAAAATAAAAAAAACATGCGAAAAACTCACACAGAATGATATTTGTTAGTAAGGCTTCCAGTGCTACCACCTGACCAAAAAAAAAAGCAAAACATAATCCTGGGAGAGAGATGGGCCTCCCTGTAGGAACGTGGGTGTATTGGGTTTTCATGTTACGTTGTATGGACTTGTCCACGTGCTAGCGTGTGCAATGGCACATATTATAAGGAATTGATAGAGCATAAGCAAGTTTACATGATAATTCTGAGAAATTTTTAAGAATTTTCCTGCACTTATTTTGAGGCATTTTGAGTTTTGTGCTAAAGGTGCTAGAAATCTCTTAAATGTAAACATAACTATACTACAGGAGTAAATAGCTAAAGGGGTTGTTTCGCTAGATCTAGCGAAACAGTCGCTAAGTTGACAACACTGATATAACAGAATGTTGCAGTTTGTTCTAACGAATACATTGAATTATTATAGACAATTGCTATGTTTAAAATAGTCCGCCTTAGACTTTTAACCTGAATAGACGCTAAAAAAAAGGATCAATTTTTCGTCTTAATCACTAAGTCGTGTGGTGGTATGCAGTTTATGTATCATTAAATAAAATTCATTTAAAAAAAATGTCCCTTATTACAAATGTATTGAAAATGTCTTCAGATAAGCTCTCGCGCGTTAGCTTTTCAATCTATCCGTATAAGAGTGAGTCCTTTTACTACTTGTTGATCAGATGACGCTGTGGTCTGCAGAAGCAAACCTTGTAAATACTGATATGAACAATGTCGATAACTATAAACATGAACATTGTAAATACTATTATGAACTTACACATCGATTTAGGAAACAGAGGATATCACACGTCGTAATTGAAATGAGAAATAGTGGCACATTTTAACTACTCAAACAAATAGCAACTTTAAGCTAAGATTATAGGCTATATAGTATTTGGCGAGAACTCGAAAAAACATGTCGCAACATTATATTATTTTCCCAAACTTGTGCTTTTTCGAGTGTTTAAGGTATAAAATGGTGGCGTTTTATTCATTACGTGCCGATTTACGTGCATTAGGTAAATGCGCAAGTGATATGATAATGGTGATACTTGTCTTTTCGTGTTGCTTTTAAATCTCAGAAGAAGCTTGTACAAAGTTGCCACGACTTGACTAGGGCTTGATTGGACTTGACCGTGACTTACTGTGTGTGACTTTGACTGTGACTGGAGAAAGACGTGTCGATGAAGAAATATGTATGCGGCTGAAGGACTCGTATCCATGGCCAGGAACATTTTATTAAATAAATAAAAATATATATATATATACAATGCTAAAAATGCAATGTACCAAAGTGACAGTTTGTCACGACTCGCACGACAGCTGAACGTGTCGCCAAGTTGTATGCAAACTGGTGCATCGGAGAGTTTTAGGTGCCACGGCCGAGCGGCGGGTGCAATGTCCTCTGTTTCATTGATCGAAGAACTTACACATAAATACAGAGTTACCCGGAACAGTACTATAATAGCTTTAATAGTAGATTACTCACCTAGTGAGCAAAAGTAAATAATGTCCCGGATCTCTTGTATATTGTCTCCCGAAGCGAAGCCGAGGGTGACAAACATGTTAAATCTGAGGCTTCTAAACTTGCGAAAACTTGACTTTACGAAAGCTTAAGAAATACTATGGGCAAGTACTAGACAAAGTACTTGTTAGACAAACAATAACCACAAAAAACGTACGACAGATCTGATATAAATAACATAAGGTTACTTTTTATATTTTGTCCATTTTACTATGTTTCATTCGTTCAAAGTCTTTAGAACCACAGACAAGATAGTGAAACTGTTCAGGGCCATGTCTCTTCATCGCTTGGAGGATCTAGTTCTCTCTCTCCATCGCCATAAAACGGACCTTTATGAACTATTTTTTTTATTGGCTGTCAGAAAATCGTCCATCGGAGAACGATTATAAGTATTGCCATTTAAGAGTCAAAATTCAAATAAAAATGATAAAATAAAAATGTTTTTATTTCTGTAACCAAGATTACGCTTCAAAAAGTAGGTTGGGACCTTCTAGTAAGTATAAAGTACTTGTAACAGAAAGTCTCGCTCTTCCATAACCATTACATTCATTTTATGATTACAGACATTAAACAAGTAAATAGTTAGTATACCTACATATACCTACTAACATTTAATATATTTATTTGTTTATTTAAGTTTTCTTATATATTAAAGTAAATCTTCAACTTATGCAATTTTCCTGGAAGTGGTGTGTGTGTATGTGTATATATGTATATAAATATAATAATAAAAGTCAAAGAATTAATTATTAGGTCATTCAGTTGTAATTGTGTACGGAAGTCGCCCTTGAGAGCTGGTAGTTAGCTACTTATCATTATTTTAGTCCTTTATGTTATTTTTATTGTACTTTTAGAGTCATCATCAACAGCCGGAAGAGGTCCACTGCTGGACTAAGGCCTCTCCCTTAAAGGGAGGTGTTGCCATAATCCCCACGCTTGGCAGGCGGCTTGGGGATCGCAGAATGGTTACCACCGTTAACTGAGAGGACGCTGCTGCCCGTCCTCCGGTGGTTCCGGATGCAGTTTTAGGACATACCCAGGTCCTTACTTTTAGAGTACTGTTAAACAAATAAGTTGCCACGTTGTTTGTTTACAGCCCGGGCACTCCTTCGTGGCACCGAATCAGACGCAGCCGCGACAGCAATATGCCAACTTCCAGTACAGGGCGACGCAGCATGGTACAAGACCGAATTCACATCCAAGGTCAGTAACGTCACTGTATACTTCCATGTCTTGGTTACGTCCAAGTAATGAACCTACATCTTTTCTTGTGTTTTTTGCTTCCCATATCAGTTAACGACTTTGTATTATGCGAACAGTACTTAAGAGGTAATCCGGTCTGCGATTCTCTTTACAAACGTATTTCCTTATTTTCTTCCTGGATAATGCCTCTGGAGCATTTTTTTAAATAATGTCTAGGTCAGGACTGTAGACATGTCTCTGTCATTTCTTTTTTTTTTTCAAATATATTCATTGTAATTTTAGGAGGCTTATATTTTATACAGAGATTAGTTACAGAAAAAGCGCAGTGGAGACGTAAAAAATGATTATGAAATTTTACTATATAAGCCTGCGGGGCTAAAGGAATCAATTCCTCCCCGTAGCGCACGTAAAATCGTATACACACCACGGGAGCAAATAAATTAGCCTCAGATCAGATCTGAGACATTTTTTACATTTGCTCCCTAGGTGAGTAATCTAACTACTTAATAAGAAATCGTGTTGAGACTCGAATGTGTTACTTACTATGTCGGCCCCCTGGTCGCACTCATTTAAAACAGTTGCCATTGATTTGAAGCGAAAAGCCGAAGACCGGGCTGAATTTCGTGCATTGGGCAAGGCTCATAAAAAGGTTTATGATTTTAGTACATTATTTCAACTAATAAACGCCGTGGCAGCCTATTCGGATACCCCTCGATTTGAATTCACGAGGTCGCTGTTTCAAATCCCGGACCGTACCAATGAGCTCATCGTTGTTTATGTACGGATTACCACTAGCCACTAGCTGTTCGGTGAAGGAAAACATTGTTAGGAAACCTGCTTACGTCTGGAGAAGACATTATGTGAAGCCCGAACCCGTAACTAGGCTAGCTTGGTGGATATGGCCCAAACTACTTTCGAGGGTATGCCTATATGTGACTATAAACAAGGCTGACTATATATGTGGTAATATTTCAATAAACGAATATCTATCGACGCGTTTTAGCATTCTACGTGACATAGGCTGTAATATGACGTCCTCATAATAATTTAATCATATTTTTGTCATATAACAAGGTGTAACATGTAATGACAATATGTAATGATTTCACAGACAACAGCAGCCGTTTATACCTGGGGCAGCGACCACTACCGGACCCGTCATGTATCCCACTTTGGTGTTCCAGCCCACGCCTATGAGCATGCAGACCTATCAACAGCCCCGGTCAGGGTCGCCAGGGTCAGTCAATTCTTCTATTGTTTTTTTACCATTCCAGGGAAGCGCTGCTGTAATGGCATACACACCCCCCACAGTCCTAGGAAAATCAAGAGTGTACAATTACTCACTCCTACCCTTCACTACGCTATATTAAAGTTCTAATAAAAAACAATTTTAGTATGACCAAGGAGGGAATTGTCCAAATAATTATCGCAGTTAATTTAGCAGTAAAATTTGAACTTTAGATGTCTCGCGCTATGGACTTTTCGCTCTTTTGTTTTTGTGAGCTGTGGACATTTTGCTCTTTGATCATTAAACGACAGAAAAGGAGGGTTATGTTATTTATTTTGTATTTTATATAGTTTTTTTTGTATCTCCTTAACTATTACGTAATTATATTTTTATATATGTATCTGTAGTGCCTATCGACGCGGCTTAGCAGTCCGCGTGTCATAATTTACTTTGATATTAACTCATTTGGTCAAAATATGATAGATAGTAAGCTCTTAGGGATGCACTGCCCGACAGCTCGAACTCATCGGTGGGCGTGGATAAAAAGCATGCTGTCTTCATCATACAAAGTGTGGAAAAGGGAGAAAGAAAGAAATGAGCGCGCATTTTTTTTTATGTCGACCTTCTGCATGATTGTCAATTTGTGATGAATAAACTACTGAAGTAATTTATTACAACTAAAGTTATGTGAAATTCTGATGCACTAAACTATGCCGCTTAATACATTATTTTAGAGTTTACGTACTCCTTATGTTATTTATTTACGTCCAAAGTGGCGTTAACATTGAGCTAAAATACGAGATGTTTCCTAGCTGATAACTTTCATGTTTATTAACTTTTAACTTTATTATCAATTTACAATCCTAGATAATGAAGAGACAAATCGATATAATACTTAGTCTTGAACCTACAACATTACATAGTGGAGTAATATTACTTCCCCGTTTCTATGGAGAAGTGACCGGCTTGTTTACTCTTAATTGTGCATACTTACTAGAAAATAAAATAAACCTTATGAACTGTGCCACAAGCGGCCTTGACGCTAAAAGCGATCACTTCTATGAGTATCTTAAGTGATACGATAACATAATGCACAATTCTTTGTTTTTCACCCTTGATGGTCGCACTGCAGGGCTAAGGCCTCCCATTCAATTACAAGACTGTTAATGTTGTCATGCCCTCCTTTTTGAGTAGTCGCGCAAGTTATCTACGGTTTACTCTTACTATCATTTAGTATGAATATAACTCAGAATATATTCCAGTTAGGCAACTTTCGTTTGGCGTTCAATAACGGTAACAAGTAAGCATATATAAAACACTGTTTTAAACTGTCACGGATATTTAATGCAGCCCTATTATTTACGGAACATTTGCCGTGATTATGTTGTGGAACGACCTTCGATATTTCGGCGCAGTTGCATGCACCATCATATCAGGAGTTCGTTTCACAATGTAATAAGCACGGTGAAAATACGTAAATTAAAAAAAAAAAAAAAATGAAGAACAAATATAAATTTAATATAAACAAAGATTAAAAGTGCTTTATATTCTTCGTAATATTATAAATGCGAGTGTTTGTTGGTTTATCGGTTTTTTTGTCCATCTTTCACGCAGCAACGGACTAACATATCGACGTGGATGTAGAATAAGGGCTGGAGAGTTACCACTCTCTTTAGAAGGGTACTTTCACACTCTACACATCATCATCACCTCTTTTCATCTTTTCGTAACCGTGGGGCACAGCTAGTAATTAATAAAAAACCAAAGTCACAGCAATTAGTTTATTACTTTTATCAAAGTTATGTCCGTGAATGTACTTATAAATAAAATAAATATGAATCTTTCCAACTTGGGCGATTTGAACACATAGTATGTATATCACCGTAAGTTAACCGCGCACAAAACGATTTATATTTATTTACCTCGATGTTTCGGCCGTGGTCACGAGCTGAGCTGAAAATGTTTTGTACTCGGTTAAGTTCCGGTGTTACATTCAATATATAAGTAACTACAAAAACATATTCAAATGAACTTTATGGCTACTACTCACTATGCCGCCGGCATGAATAGGCTTTGCCGTCGGCGTTGAAGGATCGAGCGCATTAGGACGGGCCGCAGCGGGGTGGAGTGCATCGCATAAATCCGCCTAGATCACTTTTATACATTTTATATGAACTATCGCAAGTAGCGCCGCGCTGTCGCACGCTATGGCCGCGGCGGTCGTATTATTGTGCGATGTGCGATGCGGCCTCTGCGCCCCGACAGCAGTGTGCTATGGCGAGCGGCAGTATACTGTACTCAAAATCCATCAATGCGCTGCGGCCCGTCAAAGCATTTTTCGTTTCGATGCGTCCCGCTGCGGCCCGTCATAATGTGCTCGATCCTTTATAAGCTTTGCTGCCATACTGACGGTCCGTTAGCGCGGCAAGACCGCCGGGTTAAATATCCGCTGGCATACCGCCAGTTTACCGAAGGCTAGCTCGGTGGTATAGTGTGTAGTTGTTTAACAGTTAAAGTAAAGGGTATAGACATGGTTTACTTAGGACATTTTCAGAGTTACCACCTATTTGTTCATTCTTACAGATTAAGATGATCGTTGTCTTTTCCCGCATAAAGACTTTTTTATTTACATATGGCTAACGTGCAAAGATGCCTAGTACGAGTAGATTGTATTACAAGGGAGTTAAGTTATATTTTTAAGGCGGTACTTTGAATCAAGAGCGAAGCGCCGGATTCTCGACTAAACTTAGCGAAGATTCAGTAAATGTTGCCCGATGAAAAAAAAATATTTTAGTGCCGAGTGATACTTTACTTTACAACCGACTTCAAAAAAGAAGGAAGGAAGGTTCTATGTTCAACTGTATGTATGTTTTTTTATGTATGTTCACCGATTTCACCGTCAATTGTAGATCAATTTAGTTTTATTTTTATTTGGTTGTGTTTCGGTTTTTTTAAAGTTACTTGTTATTCCCAAACTAGAACAAAAAGGGAACAGTCAGTTGAGTATAAGCAACTGAAGAGGACAGTACAGTTCGCTCATATATTTGTATCACATCTATTCAAAAAGACCTAGTTTGTTCCTCGCAAACAGGGCAGATATGAGCCGTTTTCCGCCCTAGGGAGGGAAAGTTCTTTTCCTACCTCCGGGCGGTGATTTGAATTTGGAATGTGGATATTGTTAGTAAAAGTGCCAATAACCAAAGAGATCAACCACGGACATTGTATGAACAAGTAACAGGCAGTTTGAAAAAGGAAGACACGCGAAAAAAAATATATAAATAAATTGTGAAAAAAAGTTAAACGCGCGAAATGCATTCCGCCTTCGTTCGTAATTGTTTATTCATATTCGGATTTTACTTTATTTTATTTTAACTCAGTGTAGCTATCTCAATAAAAAGTGAGAAGTGAGAATGAAATAAACGTAGGTACTATTCTTATACATAAGCTGCACTTACTTATTTTCTCATAGAGAATGATAAAAAGCAGAGTGTCCACCTCGGGATCAACACATTTTTAAGCTCGAGTACCTTGAATCCTGAACGAGCGAAACACTCTCGCCTTAAAAGTAGTTGTTGCCTCCCTTGGTAAACAATCTACTATTTTACATCCGCCATCTTTTATACTAGCCAGTAACTTGTTAGGGCTCGCGGATCACTAGAATTATTTTAAAAAGAGATCCGATGTGACTAATAAGATCTATATGTATAATAGCAATAGTGCGGAGCCGAGGCGGGCCGCTACTACACTATAATCTGCCGTTGACAAGGCGAGCGGGTTGAATGTCCAGATGCTCTTCAGCGCTGATAAGAAAACAGTTTTCTAGAACATATTCATTCAAACATATAAACAAATTGTAGATGAACTCTCGAATTCTATCATGATTCATGAAGTCACCAAAGAGATAAATGAAGAACTTGAGAAGTAGGAAAACTGCTGCAAACTATTAGCGTATCACGAGGGATACCCTAATATACTACACTCACTACATTTCACTTTTCTTTTTTTTTCTTTTTTATGACTGATGCTGTTGGCCTCAGATAGCCTCTACAGCGTCACCGGACTTTTAGGCCTAGTTTAGGTTAATGATGACTAGCTCAAGGGCACCTCAGACGATACGAACCTCGGCTTGGCCGTCACCGGGAGTGGGGTCAGACTTGCCCTGGCACCCCAGAAGGGGTGGCCCTAGTAGGTTGATCTGGTTGACTATCTACTATACTCTGTTCTCAGAGATTGACTAATATTGGGCGCTCTCTCTTCCACAATTGTATGTAAGTGAAAAGGACGGTACTATCCACTGAAGAGAGAAGTGAATAGAACGGAAATGTGTTCTATTCATGACGGGCCGCGCTAGCCGGCATTAAGTCCAAGACTTAATGACAATTCTTCCAATATACATGTTTTTAAACTGAGAATACTCAAAAAATACAGTTTAAATAGACGCGTAGGAAACCAAACCACATTGCATCGTAATGGGCGATTTTCTGACAGGCAATTAAAAAATATATATATAGGTCATAAAAATCCGTCCGATTGCAATGGAGAGATGGCCCTGAACAGTTTCACTATCTTGTCCGTGGTTCTGAAGATTTTGAACGAATAAAGCAAAGAAAAAAGGTCAAAAAAATAAAGAGTAACATTATTTCATTTATATCAGATCCGTCATGCATTTTTTGTGGTGATTCTTTGTCTTGTCTTGTCTTAAAAAATAACTTGCCCATAGTATTTCTTAATCTTTCGTTATTCCACGCAAATGAGTAAGTGCGCCTAATCAAATAATTAATTACTATCAACGAAAAATAATAAAAATAACGTAACGTAATAATAACAATTTATCAGAATTTCAACAAAATGATACAAGAAAACCTGGAAAAGCACTTCACCTTCGAACGCGAACTATGAATTGAAGCAGTGAGTGAAATAGTTTTTCACAAGAAAAATGCGAAAAAAAGCTATCTTTTATCTATCCTTTGGCTGTAACGTACAACGTAAATGTACGTTTTGACAGCTATCAGAAAACCTCCCATTCCTATAAGTATACAAACTTATAGGTAAGACGTACTTACAAAATGAAATAAGAGACGGTGTGATACAGAAAAAATAAACAGGGCGATTCACTGTTTTCTATCATCGTTGTTGTTCCTAACAAATTCTCTGAAAATACGACGTAAATAATTATGTTATAACAGCAGTTTTGTTGTTGCATTTGAACCTTATGTCAAAAAGGTTAGTACCTAAAATAAATCTTGATAAGCGTGCTGCGCTTCGGAAAGGTTGTTGATAGGATATTTGAGTATTATAATGTGTCGGTAAACTAGATTGAAATACGTATTGAGATTAATTAAACTTGTACTTTGCACTAGAGCTAATAGTAGAAAGAGCCGATAGGAGCACGACGCATCCACCCTGACTGCCGGACCGACCCAATGTAGTGTAAAGGGTTTTAAGTCTTCCTGTCTTCTTAAAAAGTACTTGTCTATTGGCCCGTCTTATCAGTCTGCGTAGCATGGGTCAACTATGTTTGTGTTTGGCACAGATCATTGATGGCTCGAAAACATCATTTCTCCTACAAGTACGACTCACTGTTGCGGGCAGGGGGCGAGGTAACGTTTTATACTTGCGATTGGCCAATCACTGGGATGACGCAATCTGAGATATGAAATTCAGTGAAATTCTGACGTACTGACTGAGTGGCTAGCATTGGTTTTTAAACTTTTAATTTAACGCCCCTCATTGGAAGATCAACAGGGCTTATAGTGTTTGGTGTCAATAGAAAGGACTTAGGCGTTACATTATTATTATTACTTTATTGATTCCTGCTTCACTGTCTTACATCATATGGCGCCTTAATAAGTACCGACATTCCAAGTAAATTATATTTGCAATCAAAACTATAACTTGGCTAGAGAAACCAAAACTTAACTTAGCTTGGTTAAGTAGGTTCCGCTTCCGATACGGCATTATGTATTTTGTGTTTTTAGCAATACACACGCCTTATTCTTCTCTTCTCTGTTTATCATATTAACTATATTATAAGTGTTACATATAGTAAACACCATACGATAAAACTAACAGTCTTATGCATAAAACGCTATATTTTAAACCTATTTTAGTTGAACAGTGTTAAAATTTCTTTCGAATTACGATTTGCGTTTGAAAAAAGAAGACAAAACACTTTTTAACTAAAATAGGTTTGAAATACATTTTAGCGTTTTATGCATAATGACGGTAAAAATACTACTTTATGAAACACTATATGATAGTAGGGCAAAGTAAATACAGTAATACAGTAAGGGTAAAAAATGTGTAGAAACAAAAAAAAACACGTGATTGGTAATTTTGTATAAAAACTATTTTTTAGGGTTCCGTTCCTCAAAAGGAACCCTTATAAGATCACTCCATTGTCCATCTGTCTGTCTGTCTGTCAAGGCTCTTTTTCTCGGAAACGAGCGGAGTTATAAAATTGAAATTAATATCGAATGCGTAAGTCCACGGCCCCTTAGAGCTGTAAAAAACAAATTCAAACTTCTAAGTCAACGCAATCAAAGATTACAGCCATTTTTCTATTGTTTTTAGTGTTTTTAGACTCGCAAGTAAATCAAAATTCATAGGGTACTTCCCGTTGACGTAGAATCATGAAATTTGGCAAGAAGCAAGGTCATATAACACTGGCTATGGGAAAAATGTAAAATTAATTATTAGTAGATATATCGTCATTTCTCAAGCCAGTACTTGAATGATTATTCCATTCGGTTGGCTTCCTTTCATTAGTTACCAAAAAACAGAACTAGATGGCGCCACAGAGAAAATTTGCCCGCGCCAATCGTTTATCGCAACTGTTTCATTCGTCCTTGTTTAAATTTGTGGTGGCACATGCTACGTACATAAAAAATGTACTCTCTAAGGCTGAAACGTGGTTTCTCCTATCTGAGACTGGCATGGATAAGTAACCCTAGCACATTCATAGTAACTACAGAAAAATACTGACAACGTAAACGATAGAAAATTATGTAAAAACTGGAACATCTTGACGAACGTAAATAGAAACTCTTTTTAGGGTTCCTTACCCAAAGGGTGTTCAACTGTACCCTATGACTAAGCAATCCGTCTCTGTTTGTCTTTAAATATGTTAGTTCGTCTGTTTTTGATCTTTAACGACGTATATCTCGTAAATTGTAATAGGTAGCCGTTTGTTGTTATAGAATAATCGTTAGATACTGTCGCGGATTTCCTTTGTACTTGTACGGAACCCTCGTTATCCGAGTCGCAAGTATTTTGTACTCTTGACGGGTTTATTTTGTCTTGAACTTAGCAATATAATTTTCTGAAATCTGATCACATTTGTGGGTAGAATCAACACTTTTACGGATTGCTACACCTTACCTTACTACCTTACTGTCCTTAAGCATTGATATGAAAGACTTCGTAAACAATACATATCTAAATATTACGATTTATTACCACGTTGAACGCAAAATGTGTGATAACGGTAATTATATAATTTATGTATGAGCGCAGTAGCTATTTTAGTATTTATTTGGTAAAATACTAAGAATTATCTGGACAGGCAAAGATACCAGAGGCTATAATTTTGATTTAATGTTTTATTGCAGTGTCTGAGTGCCCTAATGACTGAGTTGATGCGTCTTAATTTTCTGAACTAGATTAGAGGTGTACTATTGCCTAAATGGCAATGAGTCACCTAATTGTGCGGAATGTGATATTATAGAGGATGTATATCACACGTTGATGGAGTGTGTCCGGAACGAGGCTCAGGCAGCTACAATGATAAGATAAATGGAAGGGAAATAAGCGCACGGATTTTGAAGACTAAATGTTGAGCGCCGGCTCTCCACTCGCTTCAGTCAAATTCTGTCTTTGCGACATGCGAGCCGTACGATACGACAATACAAACTTCTAATACATGTACATGTGTTCTTTTTTTGTCGCAGTAATTAGATTCGCTATCTCTATTTTCTGGCAAATGTAATATACATACTTTTAGCTAGGTATGCTTGATTGTGTTGTCTTATTAATTTGGATCGATTTGCAAGCGCTGGGCCCGTCCATTCCATTATCAACGTCGCTGGGCTCAGGGACGAGACTTGTTCAGTAACAATAATGTATAAAATGTAGGTCTATGTAACAGTATTTTGGCTTCGCCAGTTTCTGAGGAAGCCGAAATGCTGTTAAAATTGTATAAGCGTAGGTATGATGTAAGTCAGTTATAATTATGTATCTTTTGTCCTACGGGGGTGGCATAGTCACTGTGTGACAAAACCTCTTTTATATAAATAAAAAAATACGTTTGACTCATATATTCATAAAACTTACACGTAACATAAGGGCATAAATGTTTAAACATGTTATTCGCAACGTATTATGTTATTATTATTATTGGTATTAGTCAAATAATATTATAACAAAACTCGTTTTAGGTTACGCTCAGTGCTACGCGAGACTGCGATTGCGAACAAGAAAACTGAAAGAGTATACTTTCGAGAACAGTCGTTAGGTATACTGTTATTTGACTGTTCTGAGTAACGATTTAGATATACTGTTATCTGTAAAACGACATAATTCAAAATTGGGATTATTAAAAATCGACCCTATTAAATACCACTTCTGATAAGAACAAGATGATAATAATAATTGTTTTATCTTTACAGATACTACCAGTACATGGGACATTACATAGGATATAACAACCCACCAAGCCACACGCCACCGTGTAAGTTAAATATGAATATTATTAAGAACATTAAGCTGTCTGGCTCACAAATGCACGTTTCAGGGTTCCGTACTGTTATAATATGTAGCATACAGGGTAAATCACCTATACTCTGTTGAGAATGTCTAATATAGGGCGCTCTCTCTTACATAAGTGAAAAGGACGGCACTAGCTATGACGGTAATAACTGTGTTCGTTATCTGCGACCAATGACGTGCATTTTGACGTTTTCCCTATTAGACATTCTCAGCGAACAGAGTATAGTTTGCAAATTGCTCAGTTCAACTCGCTGACCGTCACTGCTAGTTTAAAAAAAATGCAATCAAGTGATGAGACGAGCAAGACGTTCGCATGGTGGTAAGCGTCACGCCTACCACTAGAAGTAGCAGTGCCCGAATTGTGAAAATGCGAACACAATACTGCGCCGCACTGCACTGCGCTCGTCACACTGAGATATTAGATGTTAAATCTCTTCATACCCAGTAATTTCTCTGGTAACATTGCCCTTCAAACCGGAACACAGTAATGCTTGCACACTACTGCTTGGCGGTTGAATAACTGGCAAATAATTGTATTTGTGAATACACCAACCGGGCCAGCGTCAAACCATCGTGGTGGATATGACCTAATCGCCTTTTGACTTGAGGGTAGGCGTAAACCCAGCAGTAAACTAGGAGTATTAAGAAAAGACTGATTATGCTATAAAAAATATGAGAAACCTTATGCCTTATTGATAGGTAGATAAAAACCAAAACGGCGACGGTCGGCGATCGTCCAATTCTATCAGAATGACGGTTTGTGTTCCTGGTTTCATTAACTTTTTGTTGTTACCTACTTATTCGTTTTATTGTATACTCTATCTAAGATATCTAATAGCGGAGGACGCAGTACCAAGACTAACCTCTGCGAAGCTCACTGGTGTTTGACTAATAATTGTAAATTGTACAAATTATGGAATAACACAATAAAAATAAAAATTGGAGATATCATTTATTTGTATTTGTGTTGTCAGATTACGGGTACGCGACGAACAGTCCTCAGCTGCCAACTCCGAACCTGCAGTCGAGCTCGGCGGGCGGTAGGAACAACCCCACCACGCTTGTGGGGCAGCAGCCTTCCTCTGCCACCCCCACCGCGGCCACAGCCTCGCTTCCACACACACAGCCCCCGGCACTCTTGCACCAGTCTATGCCTGGTAAACCCACTTCCCTAACATTGCTGTTTTTCATACTATATAAACATGAATATTACCAGCGACAATGATAAAATGAAAGCGCACGGATTTTGAAGACTATATTATATTGAGCGCCAGCTCTCCACTCGCGTCAGTCATACTCTGTCTTTGCGAAATTCAAGCCGTACGATACAACAATACAAATAAATCTAAATTATGACTTCGTATGCATTCCCCAAGTGTAAGAACACTACTAATATTCGCAATAAAAATTTGGGGATCACATTCCATAAGTAAGGACACACTAATCTCTGTATTTTGTCACAACTGCAATTAATTTCAATAAATATGTTAGGGTTATCGCCATTTTGAGGCGATCGTAATGTTACGAGACAGAGGGACTTCGAGAATCGTTCGTCAATGCTCGTGAATGTTCGAGATTCGAAAGCAATAGACAAATACATGTGTTCTCTTTTTGTGCAGTAATTAGATTAGCTATCTCTATTTTCCGGAAAATGTATTAAGCATACTCTTAGCTAGGTATGCTTGATTGTGTTGACTTGTTAATTTTGAACGATTTGCAAGCGCTAGGCCCCCGTCCATTCCATTATCACCGTCGCTGAATATTACCATTAAATTATAAGCAAGGAAAGGTTGCTTATTCCTTAGAGTAGTTCCAAAAAAATCGATAGATGGCGGTTCTTCTACAGGTTATAGTCGTCGTCAGCCATAAAACGTCCACTGCTGGACGAAGGCCTCCCAATAGAGGGGTGTTGCCATAATCCCCACGCTTGGCAGGCGGCTTGGGTATCGCAGAATGCTCACCACCGTTAACCAAGAGGACGCTACTGCCCGTCCTCCGGTGGGTCTGGTTGCAGTTTAAGGACATACCCAGGTCCCAGGTTATAGTATTTCCAAAGATCTATAGATGGCGTTACCTGTTAGGGTTAAAGTAGTTTCAAAAATATCTACAGATGGAGTGGGATGGGGATGGGGGTTTGCTTGGTTCAAATGAAAAACAATTTTGCTGTAATCTACGATTTATGTTTTTTTTGAATCAAAACTTTAAATAGACTTTCTATCTATTAAGGGCATGTGATAATTTGGTCAGTTCATACAAGGAAGTATGTAAAATTTGTATCACTAGGCTAGAGGCGTATATGAAAAGGGAGTTTATAAAAACAAAAAGATTGCTTAGTCTAGAGCAATCTTTGGTCCGCGGACCATCGGTTTAGAACCACTGCTCTAGAGACATTATCCAGGAAGAAAATAGGGGAATACGTTTGTAGGGAGTATCGCTCATCAGATTCCCTCTTAAATTTGGACACTCATCATCAGCCCGGAGACGTCCACTGTTGAACGAAGGCCTCCCCCTTAGACCGCCAGACTGTACGACAACCTGCCATTTGCATCCACCGGTTGCCCGCGACTTTTACAATGTCGTCGGTCCACCTATATATATATATATATATATATATAGTGGGAGGCCTTCCCACGCTGCGTCTTCCGGTTCGCGGTCGCCACTCAAGAACCTTTCTTCCCCATCGGTTATCAGTTCGTCGAGCGATGTGTCCTGCCCACAGCCACTTCGACTTGCAAACCCTGCGAGCTATGTCGGTGACTTTGGTTCTTTGGAGAATATCCTCGTGCAAAGTAACTCCGTGCGTAGCATAGCCTTTAGTTGGACCTACCTAACTGAACTACCTGTCCAAGGTAGTTGTAGTGGTCAACAACATCGAGAGTATCGTTCCCAACGACAACCGGTACGGGCACAACATGGATATTGGACCTGAACTTATCCATGTTCATTTTAAGACCCACCTGTTGGGAACAAAAAAAAGTAAGGTCGTATAGGCTGAGTGGCCGGCCCTAGTTTGCAAAAAAAATAAAACTAATGAATAAAGTTGAAAAGAAAGTAAAAAGTAAAATTATTTCAATAGTAAAATGTTTCTAAACGTTAAAATCGTTTTCTAGGCACGGTGCGTAGAATCTGGATCACCTCTTACTATAAGATGTTTTTATTTACTCATACAATATTAATATAACTTCACAATACTCATAGTTGAGAAATGATAGTTGTTTTTGTTAATATGTGGAAAACTTTATAACCCTGGCATATATGACCGCGATTGAAATTCAAAGTATATGCGCGCCTTGCTCTGTAAATTATATGAAATTCATTTTATAAAATTAAATCTGTTTACGGAGAAATTACTGGGTATGAAGAGATTTAACATCTAATATCTCAGGGTGACGAGCGCAGTGCAGTGCGGGTAAAAAAAGTGGTGAATTTTGGGAGCGAGCCGAATTTCTTCCGTACGCGGACCAAGTCGCGGGCGACCTCTAGAAATATATACAATGTGTAACAAAAAGGTTCAACAATACTACAGTGTATGTATGTATGTATGTACTCATCATTATGAACAACTTTCACTAAGGGACCAAAACCGAAACGCGAAAAAAATAACCGGCTGTTCCGTAAATTTTGTCCAAGGTCCATGAACTTTTTGTATGGAACAGCTGTAATTTTTTTTACGTGATTTCAAGGTGGGCTAATAGTAAAGTTGTTCATAATGAAGAGTACCTACATACATACATTTTAGTATTGTTGAACCTTTTTGTTACAGATTGTATAAAAAACTGGAATAGTACAGTACACAGGCAGTAGATTATTTGTGTAAAAAAAACTATCGTCATAATAGGGGTAGAAATAAAATGATGATGTTTTTTTAAAAGGCTAGTTGACCTTGAAGTTGATTAACGAAGAATGAAAGAAATTCGGTTTAAAAAGAAGTCAGGTAAAAATGTATTTTTTTATCACATCTATTCAAAAAGACTTTATTCCTCGCAAACAGGGCAAAAAGAGCTCTTTTTTGCCCTAGGGACGAAAAGTGATTTGAATTTGCAATGTGAATATAGTTAGTAAAAGTTCCAATCACCACAGCCATTGTATGAACAAGTAACAGGCTGTACGACAAAGCAAGGCGAGCGAAAAACGTAAATAAAAAAAATGGGAAAAAAAACAATAACGCGCGAAATGCATTCCGCCTTCGTTCGTTTACTCTAATTCGGATTTTACTTAGTGTTATTTTAAGTGAGTGTATCTTTCTCAAGAAAAGGTGAGAAGTGAGAATAAAATAATCGTAGGTACTATTCTTATTCAAAAGCTTTACTCACTTATTTTCTCAGTGAGGGTGATAAAAAGTAGAGTGTCCACCTCGTGATCAACACTATTTTAAGCTTGAGTACTTTGAATCCTTCGCTACGCTCTGTATTCAAAGAAAAACACTCGCCTTCAAATAGTTGTTTGATCCCTTGGTAAACAATCTACAATTTTTTATTTTGTGGTAGAGACCACTCTAAAAAAAGACATGACTTCGAGCCCTACCCCCGCCATATAGACTATCCGTCATACGCATAAAACACTAAAAAGTATTTCAAACCAATTTTAGTTAAAAAGTGTAAAGTCTTTCGAATTACGAATTGAGTTTGAAAAAAGAAGACAAAACACTTTTTAACTATGTTAGTTTTATACTTTTTTAGTGTTTTATGCATATGACGGATAGTCTATATTTTATCTATACTAACAATCGCTTTGCGGGAAAGGAACAAAGCTGCAATTGATACTTCCTTAATTCTTTTAACGCTTATCTCAGAGCTTTCTTAGCCGATTTCTTCAGCGTACTTATTGTATGCGATGAATGATATACAGGGTTAGTTCTAATCAGTTAGCATCCTTTTAAGGGCATATTCTGTACATCAAATCAAACAACTTTTACTATGGGGCCAACATTGAAATAGAAAAAAAACAGCTGTTCATACATTATGCCAAAGGTCAATGAACTTTTTGTATGGAACAGCTGATATTTTCTTCGCGATTTCAATGATGGCCCCATAATAAAAGTGGTTTGATTTGATTCACAGAATATGCCCTTAAAAGGATGCTAACTGATTAGAACTAACCCTGTATTGCAAAACTTAGGGGTGATGATACTCCCATAGATGCAAGTAATACCCTTTAGAATACTAGTATATCAATTCGAGAGAAAAAAATGGATTACATGAGAGACAGTTTAGTTTAGACCTTGTCGTAACTTAAACTTGTGCCCTATAATTCGTTTACTTTGATGGGTAAATCAACATCCTGCATTATTGCTACACTCACCTGAAACTCCTAAAACGCCCGAAACTGTATTCAATTGCATTCTTAATTAAACCTGTTATATTTAATAGATCAAACGCAATCAACTACCCTAGTGTCTGTCACCTTTTGAAATATGGGGTTACGCTTAACGGTAGTACTAAACCGAAAGGAGATCATTGTACTTATTGTGTTTTTTTACTACGGGGCTAACACTGAAATTTGAAAGAAAAAAACAGGAGTTCTATAGAAAAATTACATTCCCGAACGATAAATGTTTTTTTTATACAATCAATTGATGAGACGAGCAAGGCGTTCGCCTGGTGGTTAGCGTCGCGCCTGCCCATAACAGTAACGGTGCCAGAATTGTGAACACAATCCTGCGCCGCACTACACTGCGCTCGTCACCCTGAGATATTAGATGTTAAATCTCTTCATACCCAGTAATGTATCTGGTAACATTGCCCTTCAAACCGGAACACAGTAATGCTTGCACACGACTGCTTGGCGCTTGAATAACTGGCAAAGGTGTGGTACTTCCCCAGGCGGACTCTGCAGTAGAGTCCTACCACTACAATGTATGAAATAGGTATTTTTTGTCGCGATTTCAGCGTTGGTCCTATAATAGTAAAATTAATTACAAGAAAAGATACCTCCTCTCGGCTTAGTAATATCGTTCTAACCCTGTGTAAACCTGGAAACACTTTAATATCCTACTCATAAATAACTTCTTCTAAAGTAAATAACTCATGTATTCTACGTCTACTCGTGAACATGGTGCATGCAACTGCGCCGAAATATCGGGAACTCATTTCACAACATAATCACGGTAAATATCCCGTAAATAATAATAGAACTTTAGTAAACAACCGTGATAGTTTAAAACAACTCATGTATGTCCTGGACCTGGGTATGTCCGTAAACTGCAACCAGAACCACCGGAGGACGGGCAGCAGCGTCCTCTGGGTTAACGGTCGTGAGCATTCTGCGATCCCCAAGCCGCCTGCCAAGCGTGGGGATTATGGCAACGCCCCTCTAAATCTAGGGAGGCCTTCGTCCAGCAGTGGACGTCTTATAGCTGATGAAGTGAAGTGAAATAACTCATATTTTTTTCTCTTACTCAGGTATACGTCAACCAGTCCAGAAGCGCAGTCACAGGCTGCCAATTATAGACCCCGTAACACGTAAGTGTAGTAACTATAAAATAACTTAAGGCCAGGTATTCGACGTTTCAAGCACATTTTTTAATGAGATCAGTCTAAAGCTGTATCAGGTAGAGTCACATTTAGCGGAGCAAAAATATGGCGGTTACGCAGATTCGTGCGTGTCAAACTTCGACTTTTGCAGATTTTCTCAGATTACTTGAAAAGTATAGAAATTAATAACTTTTGAACCACAGAATGCTCTCCAAAATACTATTAACTTATAATACATATTTTTTTAATGTGACTATGTGCTGTAATTAGGACATAAAACTGAATATGGTTTAAAAATAGACACTGTTTCGGTATTTTTTTCTATCGAGGAAAGTATAATCAATAGTGTTTTCATCCACAGAAGTCACTAAGACGGATGTTCTTCTGTAACATTTTGTATTTTTGGGTTTTAAATATAGTAATTTGACTAAATAAATTTGATTTTGCGAGGGGCAAATTTGGTAAATACAAGCCTTAAAGAACAGACATTGTTGCTGTTATCTTGAGCGCTCGCATATTTTTAACATTTGAAGGTTTCAAATGACTGAAATGCTTTGATTTGATATCTATTGTTTAGGTGATTTGGATATAAATACTGTTGCTGAATCGTTCTAATGTTAGAGCAACTTTACAGATATTGATTTTTCATAACGAGCGAATGAATGTTTAGTGATTTTAGATCTTCAAAAATGAAAAGTGCATGAGGTAGCGGCGACAATGTCTGCACTTTAAGCGTTAATGGCCTAATCAGAGATTTTGAGTTAGTCAAATTTATCTAATTGTAATTGTTTATTATAAAATTATGAAATATTACGGCTTATAAGTAACAGAAACTCACGTGTTTCGTTAGAAAAATGTCCGAAGAAACTTAAAGTGTATTTCCATCTGTGTAGAAATCTGGCCATAAATTGTAGGGTAATCCCTCATATTAAATAACGTCAATGATCACTAAAAAGGTTCCAAGCCTGTAAGGATCACTAAAAAGGTTCCAAGCCTTAAACCTTGAACCTTTTTAGTGAATTTTAGTGACTAACGACCGCACTCATGCTTTTAAACAATTGAAATATTTAATGTTAATTTTAATTCCGCTAACAGTTAACTGTTGTTCACAGAACAAGATATCTTCTCTGAGTTATATTCGTCTGACAGTAGTCTTTTAAGTACGGACTCGAACGACAGACAAACTCCACAGCCTGTAAGTATATAATGAATAACAAAGCCATATTCACGCTCGTGCTCCTACAACATCATCTGAAAAAACCTAATATGAAAGAAGTTTTTAAGTTTTTTTTTAAATACACCAACTGAATAAGTCGAACCGATTATCATCAAATTTGAAAGAGTAACACCGTCACTCCGCATTGCATGTGTTGTGCTTACTTAGCCTATGTATCGACCAGGGGCCTCATTTTTGAATTGTACGCAAAGAAAAAAAAAAGAAAAAAAAAGCGAAGCGATTTTTTTGCGAAAAGAGTTGACTTTCAAACGATATTGAACCTTATTCCAAACAGTATCGTTCGAAGGTCAGCTCCTTTCGCATGCGCTACTCTTGCGTACGAATAGTACGTACTAGTTTCCTAAAGAGTTTTTCTCCAAATCCTCAAACGATTCTTCAAATTTAGAAAATACTCACAAGTTTGATCCAATTCGAAACAGTACTTTCCAAAAATCTTTACTACTTTTGTATAAAAAATGCTGCATATGTATTATGGCTATGAGAGATTTCAATTATTTTTCGGTAAGCTTTACTAAATGGAGCACAAGTGTGGACATAGCTTCTTATATCTGCGTGTGTTGTGTAGAAGTGCTAATGGCCAAACATTATCTCGCACAGGAACCCGCCCCAACGCATAGTATCGCTGAGGAGTTCTCTAGGATGGTTAACGAAGCAGCGAATCAGCCAAGCCTTGAAAGTACTATAAAATCTAATTTTATATCAAAAAATATAGAAATGCACGTATCTTCCACATGTAACAGTCAACCTCAAATGAATGCAATAAGCTCTATGAGCTCTATTAATAATAATGTTATGAAGTCTGAATTAGTAAATTTAAACGATAATAGAAATCCGGGGTCCGATGCTGCCGTGGAGCCTAGCGAAACGCCCGTGGTGTCGGCAATATCGGACAGTCCCGTTATAGTGCCTAAAACTACTATGAATGTTAAGAACAATCAAAAGAGTGAAGCGATTGCCCATTCAGTCATAGTAGAAACGAGTAAAACGGTAGCTGAGAAAGCTGTTCCGACTAAGCCGCCTAAAGCGAACGCGGGCCTGTCTGAGAGTGTGGGCAAGCCAGCGCCGGTCGTGAGTACCGCGCCCCCGAGTACCGCGCCCGCCCTCAGCGTCGCTCTGCCGACTGTTCCTGCGCTTGCAACTGCGCCCGCGCCCGCGGCACCGCCCCCGTCCGCGCCCACTCCCGCGCACGTGCCTGCGCCCACTCCCGCGCACGTGCCTGCGTCCACACCCGCGCATGCGCCTGCGCCCGCGCCAACACACGCGCACTCGCCTGCGCCCGCGCCCACGCCGGCGCACGCGCCGACGCCCGCTCACGCGCCTGCGCCCGCGCCTGCGCCCGCGCCCGCGCCTGCGTCCGCGCCTGCGCCCGCGCCTGCGCCCGTGCCCTCGCCCGCGCACATGCCCGTGCCCGTGTCCGCGCCCGTGCCCGCGCCTGTGCCCGCACCCGTGCCCGCGCCTGTGCCCGCACCCGTGCCCGTGGCCGCGCCCGCGCCCGCGCATCACTCTCACAGGACACCCAGAGAGAGACATCATAAAACAGAAGATAAAGAAAAGGAAAAACACAAACAACATTCCCACGATAAGGATATTCTCCCTGCAGCCAAACAGAATGGTCCAGTGTCTATAGGTAAGCACCATTTAATTTATTTTGAACAGTTCCTCAAACACTACATACCTAAACAGATATTCATTGGATTTTAACCCAAACTACCTATCGCATATGCTATATAGCTAGTTCACGCCACGTTAAAATATAAGTACGTCGTAATACAAAAAAGTACATAGCCAAGTAGTAACATAACTATGTACATATAATATCCTAAGTCCCATTTTAATGTCATTACTAAAACTATCATCGTGTTTCAACTGTTTATTAGTCTAGAAAAGTCACTAGAATCTCCTTCGTTGCTAATAATGTTGCAAGTTATGAAATAGAGGGAAAGTTTCCGCCCGTACTTAGTTCTAATTTATGTGTGTTCTACTTGAATGTACTTAGCTAGCTGGTTGCGATAACCCTAGAATGGTCAAAGTGCCAGTCTACGAGCATTGAACTCGCAGGAATAGCTGCGACGACTTACCTATCGCAGAAATAACCCTTGTTGTGCACAGGGAATACCGTTGCAGTTTTCAACTTAAGATTCTGGATCACATTTATATTTTGCTAGAGTACAGGTGACCCTATTGTATACATGTTAGAGCTATTATAGGGCTATTCTATATTTCGTTGCGTATATTTACGATTGTAAATATACGCCTAGCTAGGTACTATAATAGTCTTGATATGCATAGTCGCAACTTGGCAAAAATGCTTACAAATGTTATTAAAAAAAAAAAACGTTCATGCCATGGGTTACCTATTTTATGTAGACATTTTGTTAGTTAAAAATTGTATATGTATTATACAACATTGTTGCTCCGTAACTATCCCAACCTACCTAATGACATAAAAACCTACCTATCGCACAATGATAGCATCTGCGGTCTTAAAATGCGAAACTGCGCTGACTGATAACTGACTGGTAACTGGCGTTCAGGTTCCTCATCCTCATTCGGCAATGTATTCGAGCCCGGTTTCAGCCCTGCGCGCGTGGTGCAACGCGGGAGGTAAAATTGACCGCTTCAAAGTGGGCACCATAATATCGTGGGCACCTACGATATTATGGTGCCCACTTTCCACGTATGCCCCAGTCCTGATTGCGCAAACCGGCTGGATGAAATGATATTGGCCCAAACTGACCCAAAATCCTTCCTGCAGGGCTAGGATGCGACATTTCTAGATATGTCGATTTCGACACGAGATGTCTTCGATATCGGTTCATTTTCTCGTTAGCTCTGAAATGCAGTGTTGCCGTTTTGTATAAGGGGAAAATGCTACACATTGGGGGCGATAAAGCTAAGAAAGTGCTAGATCATAGTAAAGTTGAATCGGCCAAACATTTTCTGTTTGTTAAATTAATATTCGGTGAAAGAAAAGCATGAACAATTATTTAAAATTAATTAATGTAAAATGAATTTTTATTACAAATAATAGTAAATAAATAAATAAATATTAGATGGCATGAGTAATTGTAAACATTTTATGAACCCAAGACTGAAATTTATATAAAGTGATATTGAGTATATAAAAAGTTGTTACATGTAACCAAGGACAACCATACTAATTATCGATATAGATTCAATTTAGTTCAATCTTTTACACTGGGTAAATTATCTAAAACTTGCTTTTTTTTGCCAACCCCATAGTTGCCATCGCCAGCATGTGAAATCCGAAAACTGCTTTTTCTTTATGAAATGGATAGTCGAAACGAGCGAGACGTTTGCCTGGTGGAAAGCATCACGCCTGCCCATAACAGTAGCAGTGTCAGAATTGTGAACTTACGATCAAAATCTTGCTTCGCACTGTACTGCGCTCGTCACTCTGAGATACTAGATGTCAAATTTCGGCGGTTGAACTACTGGCTGAACACTGGTGTGTGCTGAAATGTGCAATAAGGCCAATTTTTTCATACCAACGGATCTAAATAATAATAATAATATAGTGTTTTGATCTACTGGGACCGCTCCATCATCACGGACAGGACTATTGTCGCCAATAAGCCTGATATCGTGATGGTGGATCGATCCCAGCGCCGGGCAGTGCTCGTCGACGTCACCATCCCACATGACGAGAATCTCGAGAAGGACAAGCTTAGCAAGTACCTTGACTTGGCCTTCGAGATAACCGCCATGTGGGATGTTGACTCGACGATCATTGTCCCGATAGTCGTTTCGGCAAACGGTCTTATAGCGAAGAACCTCGACCAATACCTCTCTGAGGCTCTCGCTAGGCGGTTGGGTCAAGGGTCAGATACAAAAGGCAGTGGTCCTTGACACGGCACGTATTGTCAGGAGGTTCCTCACTCTGCAGCCCTAACCACCGGCAGCTTGAGCCCTGCCCCGCTGCTGGCGGCACCCCAGTTTTTAAGTTTTTTATAATATTTATAATTTTTATATTTATATTGCAAAAAAAAACGACATTTAATAAATGAGTGTGTAATAATAATAATAATATTGTGCACATAATAATTAATTAATAATAATAATTTTGCAATAAAAATGCCAAAACGGCAACACTGCTAACATGCCCGTCACAGCAGAGACGATTAATACTACTCCTTTCTCTTCACGAGAAACCATTGTCGGCCTGTACCATTTTGCAATGATGCAACACTGATTTAGTTCATTCAATTTTGTCTCTGGTATAAAAAAAAATTTTTTCGGAACGCAACCTTAAAAACATATTATGCCAACGTTGCCAGACCGTATTGTTTATTACGGTTTTCGTAGTATTTTTTGTCGTCAATATCTCTGCTAATATGTACCCGCCTGACTCCAAAAGGAGAAAAAAATATATATTAAGTTAATCATCACTAATATTATAAACGCGAAAGTTTGTATATATGGATGTATGGATGTTTGTTACTCTTTCACGCAAAAACGACTGAACGGATTTGGATGAAATTTGGTACAGAGGTAGCTCATACCTTGGAATAAAACAGCGGGGCTCAGCTAGTTGTCTATATATCTTTCATTGGTCCGGTTCCGGCAGTATTTTTTCTAAAACTCGTACTGGCAACACTGTACTAAAAATTTGTATTTTTATCTGTTGAGGCTGAAGGACTTGTATCCATGGTCTAGAATAAGGGCTTCGGACATGCTCCATGACGCCGTTGCCTAGTGGTGAAACCCCCACATATCGACAGCATAACTATGCGATGACTAAATATTCCAGCACTAATTCAGTAACCATTTCCGTTTCCGTTTCATTTTATTTTAACATCAAATATGACAATGGTGTCGATTCTCTTGCACCACTCACTAAACTAAACTTAATTTGACAGGACGAAACCTGTTGACATCCTTTTCTAACATATTGAAATGAAATGAGATGCGTATAATTTTAGTCCTATCAGATTAGTTTAGTTTAGTGAGCGGTGCAACAGAATCGACTCCCTTGGCCAATGAAAATACACTTATTTTGTCAAATTCAAATTCATGCAAACCTTTGCAACTCGATAGAGCATAATATCAATTACTAAATGTTCTAGCACTAACCAAGTAACCGTTTCCGTTTCCGAGGTGAATGCCCATGAAAATGCACTTATTTGGTCGAAAACATATATTTACATGGACACGTTTCAGACAGGTGGTAGAGAGTCTCGTCGTGACATTGAGCTGCTGTAGTATAGGGACGTTAGTCCGATATGCTGTCCATGGTATTCTGAGCATTCTCCTCAGCACCACATCTCAAACGTATCGATGCGCCTACGATCCGCTGATTTCAGAGTCCATGTCTCAGCACGATAAAGAAAAATTTAAAAGACTAGCGAACAGACTAGTCTCATTTTATTTCAACTTTATTCTTCTGTTCTTCCATATTTTATCGAGACATGGCACCCTTTGCCTTTCCGATCCGTCTTCGCACATCAGCTTTGCTGGAACCATTGTTACTGATGCATGAGCCGAGGTAGTGAAAGTCCTCAACAGTCCTGTTTAATATCCCAGTGAAACTCAGTGATCTGGCGCGATCTATCACCATAATTTTGGTCTTCGAATGATTAATAGTTTCCAAGATTGTTACTGATATGCTCTATTGTATTCAGGAGTAATGACATTTCGGCCTCACTTACAGCCAACAGTATCGTGTCATCAGCGTATCGGAGATTTGTGATCTTTACCCCTCCGATGCTCACGCCTCCATCCCAGTTATCACACGACACTGGCAGAATGCACAACGTGCTATGCCAATAAATAACTTTAAAAAAAAACCTTATAGTCTGTGCTCTTGCCAGGTCACACTGATACATCCACGGTCCACAGTAGAATGTACAATGGGCGGTTTTCTGACAGACAATAAAAAAAATGTTTATTAAATTCCTTTAGATGGCGTTGATGAGACAAGGGTCTGGGTCTGTATCACTACCTAGTCTGTGGTTCTGTAGCACTTGAAAGAATGAAGCAAGGTCTAAAGGTCAAAAAATAAAAAAAGCTTATTTAATTTATATCAGTTCTGTCATGTTTTTCTTTTGGTGGTTATTGTTTGTCTAACATCTACAAGTCAAGTACTTGACCGTGGTATTTCCTATGATTTTGTTCTTCCACAACACTAATTAGGAAGTGTGGATTAGGAATTAGAAGTTTGTTTCCTTTTTCATTAAACAAATGCGAAAAAAAGAGAATGGAGTCTCGCCATCTATCCTTGGGCTGTAGAACTGCGTTTTGACAGCTGTCAGAAAACTACTCATTTTTTTTCTTAGTTATCGCACTTGCATTCTGCCAGTGTCAAGTTTATGAATTTTCAAGTTTTATTAAAATAAAGTCAAATATGTTATGAAATCACAGTTAATCACACGAAATTAGTCATAGTCGAGTCCAAGTCATGCCCTAGTAAAGTTGTGGCAACTTTACTATGAGCTTCTACGGAGTTTTGAAAACAACACGAAAAGACATGTTTCTCCACATTATATCACTTGCCCACACTCGTGCATGTCGTCGTCCACCATTTTTAATCATTAAATCGCGAAAATAATAGAATGCAACGACATGATTTTTCCGTGTTCCCGCCATAACTACAAACTTCCCATTATGATCAAAGGGATCAGTTAAATTCGCATTTTTATGATTGACGCGGACTATGATAATATTTAAATCTAAAATAGAACATCCGGAGATGACCTTGATTGACGCGGACTATGATAACATTTAAATCAAAAATAGAACAGGCGGAGATGACCTTATGAAGTACTATATTTTCCAAGTCTGCTGACGATGTTTTACTTGCATGACTTCAAAATCAGAGTGAAATAGTGGATTGTGTTTACACACACAAAGGATGTAGGTGACCTTTCACACACGAGGTGGTTTGCTAATAGTTTGAGGGCTATCCACTCATCGGCTCACCTGTATATCAATGGAGAAGTAATTTGCGATAATCTGCCTACATAAGTTTATGTTATATTTTTCCAGGGGATAGCAAACATTCACACTAATAAAACAAATTCATGTTGGTGTTAACGATCACAAAAAATAACTCTTGCTATATGCTCGAAGCCCTAGGAAGGCAAAGTGATATGTTCCGCCCGCATTTTGAGACTTCAATGACCCACTTACCGAGCCCTGCCTACTGGAAATAGTAGATTATTAATTATACAATGGATGTAGGTGATCTTTTTTTTAAACACGTGATATTTTGGCAAAAGATCACCCACTCGCGTTTATCTAATTTGATTTTTTCTTGTCTTTAAATTATCTCTTTGGAGTCTGTTTAAATAAAATATGCATATATCCGAAAGGTTGTCCTTGGTTTCATACAACAACTTTTCAATATCACTTTATATAATTTCATCAGCAGTTAATATAAAATCGGTTCGCATAATTATTCATAATATCGAATATTTATTTAGTGCCGCTTGCATAACTTAGAGCTTAATAGATGTCCTCAAACTTTAATATAACATTATTAATTATATCTATGGTTTTTTACACCAATGTTGTTTTTGAGGAAAACTACATTGTTTTTTCTAGTTGAAATGCAGCAAATAAACGTATTTTATTTCATTAAACTGGTCTAGCTAGATTGATATTTGAAGTTTTAGAACTATGTAATTTTGCTATTTCAGCAACTTTTATATGCCTTAATTTATCATTTAAATAAACACATTTTAAAGTTTCCTCTTTACTACCATTTAAGCCTATTTTCTAGAAAATGTAATTTTTTTATAGGTATTCTTCGAAAAGTATTGAAAAATATAATCATTGATTAAAGCCTCCCACGTTTTGAGCTTGGTGGAAAATTCTACATAGTCACGACAGTTATTCACTATACTACCTATTTATTATTTTCAATCCGCTTTAAATATTGGTACATTTTTATCCTTCTAGCCTTTGATAAATTATTTATATGTCTAGATAGACTGATGGATCCTAAACGCGTCGAAAAAAATAGCGGTTAACCGTTAGCTTCTTATGCACGCACACTATAACAACAACAATGGTGCAACGCGAGTGTAAGACATGGCTGTCACGCACACTAGTATAATAATGTTGGTCTGTCATTTTTCCTTCATAAACAGTACGAGACTCTATCTAGACATATTATTTATCAAAGCTTCTATTTAACATTATTAGTTTAAATAATCTGCCAACTTGCTGCCACGCTGTCATTATAATGCCAAAATCCGTGACGACAAGTTTTGCATTTGGTGTTGTCCGAAATATTTTTCCACCATAGTGACGAGTTTTTACGCAAATTTAAGTGTTTTTCGTATAATATCTGTTACATGAAAGTTATTGTTTACTTTGTCAATCTGATGTGATGGATTACGGTAAATCTACTCGTAACGGTTGAAAACTAAGAAATTGTTGCCTAGTATCTAAAGACGTCCGCATCGTCACGAAATTTTGGTACACATTTAGAAAAAAAAAACATCATTCCTAATCGTGTGCAAAATTACGAAAAAATACCCCTTAACATGAGCTTAATCTATCAGACTCGGGAATCACACATAAACACTCCGGCTTCTCGGTGGTGGTGGTGGGCCACCTCCGGCAGCCATACCAGTTGTCGTCTACGGTAATTTCATTGTGATTTCATGACATGTTTGACTTGATGATACTATAAACTTGAAAATTCATAATATAAGTACTTGACATTGGCAGAATGCACAAAGTGCGATGCCAATAATTAAGAAAAAAACTTGACATTGCCAGAATGCTGTCAATGTCATCGTTATATCGCCGTTGTCAGCTGTCAGTCAGCTACTTTAGAGCTAGATTTTGCTATTTTTGCACCACCGTTAGCTTCTTTTTCAAAAAAGTTATAGCTAAATTGTTTAGGTACTTTTTATAGCTACTTTTCTACATAGCGACTTTATTTGAACATTCACACGGCTTTAAGTCATAGAAAACCTAATTTATGGTTGCATGTCTCTGATTTTGAGTTTTCTTTTTGATTTGTAGCAGTCCAGTTTGCCAATGTGTGATGGTGCAGAGGCGGAATTTTTTACATAGTCGTGGAGGACTATAGCAAGAATACAGAGTTAATAGCATGCGGATCACTCGTATTCCTTAAACACATTGTAATTTTATGTAGGGAAAGATTTTAACTAACAATATTTAGTTTTTAACTTTGGCTACTTCTAGCTACTTTTTGGGGTAATCATAATTTGCGATGATCTGTTTACTTTCTGCAAAACATCTAGCTACAAAGACGGTGGTACAGTTGACAACACTGTATATCGCCGCGTTCCGAAATGAGTCCAGAACATAAAGACAGGACCAATTGTCTATGGTCCACGTAGAGAGAGAAACCAAAAGAGGAAGTGCCATATTTATGCCTCACTCGCACAATAAAGAGACGCCTATACACGGAACAAATGTATCAGAGAGAGACACAGCAACACCATTTGTTGACCCTCACAGCGTGCGGGTTTTTTCAAGGTCGGCCACTCAAGTTGCGAAACAAACTTTGACAGTTTGGACATGTATCGATACGATTCGTATGTGTGCTGTCAGCTTGCCATTGGCTTACCAGCTTGCATTACGCACACATTTACATAGTATTTTTTCTCAGTCGAGGTTACACAGTACTAGGGTAACCACTTTTTTTTTAAGCAAATAGAGTATATTTAATTTTCTAGGCTATAAAAAAGTACATCTAAAAATAAAGTACTATTTATTTACCAGACTATTTCTCTTGCACACATATTTTTTGTTGCTTCTTGCAACACCCAACAAATATTTGTTACTCTAAAATATATTAACGGCATCTGTACAATCAATCCCTAAAGGAGATAGCATCATTTTACAGTGTAAGTGGGATAGGGAAAATTACAGCAACATGGCTTGTATTATTGTACAGTGCTATATTTGGCGATAATATTAAGCACATAGAATATTTTTTTCTTATAGCCATTTTTTAATAATAAATTTTTTTGTAAGCCTTAGTAGAGGATAACTAAAATAACACTGGTAACACTAAGTGATGCTTGGCAGCCCCGATCGAGCACCACAGAGATGGGCGATATCAGAATTAGTTATTCGAAGCATCGATTAAATTACGATGGGTCTGTTATTGTTAATTGATTAAATCCAAAAACGATTTTGATATCTTACCTTTAAACTAAATTGGTTAACATAATTTTTAATTGTCTCAATATATTATCATGATGGATTATGAAAAGTAATGAACATGAAGGAACTTTCCGATGGTGCTCCGAAATAAACTAATAGGTGATTCTACTCAGGCAGGTCTTATATTTGACAGATGACAATGTCACTGTCAACTAAAAACCGTTGAACAAAGTGTAGGCGTAGCACAATTAATTTATTTACACATTTTTTAATGCATTCTATAAATTAAATGGCTATAATAAAAAAAAAAAATAAGAATTTAAATAAATAAGCTATCTATTGATATACGCACTATTTCTGTAAGAAGCCCTAAACCGCTTCTGTACATGTCCTTTAAAAAACAGTCCGGTCCTATCAGTTACACGTTAAAAATAGAAGCCCATTTATAAAAATCTTCACAGGTAAAAATAAAGTATTTTCACGTACTTTACTGCCCTCATAAAGTATAAAGTACGTTTGGCCAAAATAGAGTACAATACTTTATTATAAAGTACCCCACACAGTACCTTCATCTATTAGTTACTCCGTCTACGATGGTCCAGAAGCTATCAACCAAAAAGTCAAGTCCGAAATGTGTCAAATTCGCTGTTGGCGCTGTGAGCGCGTTAATAACCCAAAAATATTTTTTTCTTCATACTTCTAGAAAATGCTTCAATTTACAATAAAATATATTTCATTTGCTCTATCAGTTCGTACAAGTCTCATTCATGCACGCGGCTACTATCCTCATCATCCATCACCATCTGTCTGTCTGCCATCCTTCTTTTGATTCGGTTTTTCTTTTACCTCTTTTGAATAAATATATATTATGGCGCAATGAGCGATTTTCCAAAAACGATTTTAAAAAAAAAAGTAGTCGATAGATAGTGCAGAGTATACCTGCCAGTCAAAAACAGCATTTTATTTTTGATATGTGTCACATGAAATAAATTAAATAACTTGACAATGACAGCCAAGTCTAGTCTGCGCAGTCAGAGCAGACGCGTGGCATTTTTTTAACGCTCTCCACAAGTGTGTTCATACGAACGCTTTAAAAACACTCATGTCTTGGATCTCGCTGCAGTACGACCTATGTAGGGCGCAAAATGAATTTCTTTAAATTACTTGCAGTGTGTTAAAAAAGGCGGAATCCTGGGTGCATCCCCCGAGTGTCAAGAGATAAATTACTGGTCTTTACGAAAATTTAAGGCAAAAAACCGACATATTATTTTCGAATATGTTTTAGAACATTCGATGAATTGTTACAAATACACGTTGACAAATTTGAGACCTCGAATCTCGAATAATTCAGAATCTACTACTCACGACGACTTTACCATCATGATAACGATCGAGACGACTGACCGCTACGCGAGCGCGGTGGAAACTAAACGAATAATGAGCGCTTTTTAAGCGCTCGTGTGATCAAAAGTGTGGAATGCCGCACGTTTCATTCAACATAACGCTCAACGCCCAACGCTCGAAATAGGAAATAGCGTGATTTAAAAAAACCGCGGTAAAAGCGCTGCCGTGTGAACAAATACCTGGTTTTCCGTTTGTTCTATTTCAACGTTTTTTTAACACGCGTTGTAAAAGCGCCCTTTCGAACGAGGCCTTAAAGTCGCGAGTGAATCGGTTTCTTCTAGGCAAGCGTGCGTAGGCTGCATCTTCGTTTAAAATTAGACGAGATGGCAGTCAAACGCAAGCCTATTAATAAATAAGAAAAGCCTTTTTCCAAGCTATAGATAAATTAATTCACAGCTGAAAACGAAAACGAATCGAAATAAATTATGCAAACTGACGTGGTTTTGACACATTTTTGTAAACGTGAGTATTCGCGTATAAATCAAATCAAAAATCAAAATAACATCTTGCACCAGTCATTGTAGCTGTTTCCGAGATAATATTGGAATAAAAATGCACTTTCGATACCTTATAATTTGAATTGTGTTTTTTTAAAATTTGTTTTAATTACAAAACCATTTCGAGGAATAGGGTTTTTTTTCCTCTTAGTTATTGGCATCGCACATTGTGCATTCTGCCAGTGTCAAGTTTATGAATTTTCAAGTTTTTTTTAGTAAAATCAAGTCAAATACTGTTCAAAAACAGTTGTTGATGACATTGACATTACATTCTGTGCTTTTTTCTCGGTACGCTCATGTATTTCTTTCCATTTAACCACGAGTGACGTCATCTTAAGGTCTAATGAAGAGCTTGTTCAATATAAGCCTGAAATATTAATAATCCGTGACTAAATTCGATTTTTAAATTATAGGTAGTGTTCAGTAACCCTATTCCTGAGTTTTGGCGGGAACATGGAAAAATAATGTCGTTGCATTCTATTATTTTCCACAACTTGTGTTTCTTCGAGTTTTTAATTTATAAAATGTTAACGTTTTATTAATTAAGTGCCGATTTAAGCGCATGAGTGTGGCCGAGTAATATAATGAGGTGAAACATAACTTTCCGTGTTGTTTTCAAAACTCCGACGAATCTTGTTGATAAGTTGCCATTTCTTTACAAGGGCTTGATTGGACTTGACCGTGACATACTAAGTGTGACGTGTGACGTAGACTGACTAAGACTCATTCGATTAGAATTGATAAAAAAAGCTTGAAATATTCAAATGCTTGTCACTGGCAAATGCATTAAGTGCAACGCCATAATCCTCTTAGAACGAAAGAAGAAAAAACATAATCTGTAACCTCTGTTATGACATTGACACATTGTAGTCATTAGCTTTTTTCATTGTGTTCTTCTTTTTTTGTGGCAACGGCCTCAAATTAAAAAACCAGTGTTGACGTCATCGCCCAAGGATAACAAAAAAGAAAAAAGAATAAAAAGAACACTACAATAAATATAATAAAAATATTCAAATGATAATATCAAAAAAAAAATGAATAAATAAATGATAAATATACAACGTGTAACAAAAAGGTTCAACAATACGAAAGGGCATGTATGTACTTTATCATTTTAAACAACTTTAACTATGGGGCCAACCCTGAATTCGCGAAAATAAAATTAGCTGTTCCATACAAAAAGTTAATTGACCTTGGACAACATGTATGGAACAGCTGTTTTTTTTTCGCGATTTCAGAAATGGTCCCATAGTAAAAGCTGTCCATAATGATGAGTACTTACATACCCTTCAGTATTGTTGAACCTTTTTGTTACACATTGTATATATATATATATATATTATGAAAATAGTAGAGCAATCTAAGCAGTTGCTTAGATTGCTCTAATAATTTCATAATCTAAAATAAAAACAGAGTTCCAGAAGTTTCAGACATTCCCCATTTCGCGGCGAAGGATGAACTCTTAATAAATCGATAGAACACAACCACTAGGCCAAATTATGTTAAGCCAATGCCATATGCCTTTATTTGCATACATTAAAAAATTTTGTCTACGTAACATTAACGTGTAGCGTAAAATAATTTCTTAATATGGTATCACTAAATTATAAAATCGATCGATTGGGCCGGGCGTGTGCGAAGGCGGACTTGCGCACAACACTAAATCTCTTTGACTGCCTCGCCTGTCCGCATGGAACGATCGAAATCTAACATGGCGGCATTTACTTCACAGTCACTTTGAGTATGGCTGCGGTTTAATTTAAAATCTTTGTTTAAATCATTTTTTTTACATCAGAATCGATCTAATATAGAATTTTTAGTTATACATTTTTAATTAAGTTTTAAAATAAGTATTGTGGTTCAAGTGCAAAGAGTGATAAAGTCAGTCATTCTAGATCCTTGAGTGACCTTTTGGCTAGTAGAACTTTCTTTTATTACATTTTATTACAAAGTTATCGTATTTTAGTTTAGATTGGTATGTTAAATGTTTTATCCATTTAGGAACTGTGATATAATTTAGTTATCAGTGCCACAGTAAAGTGATATTCAGGTACGAGAACTCCCACGTGGAAATACCTCGCAACTCTATTTTTAGAACTCCAACTTTGTTCCTAAGAAGTTCTTCTACTCGTCATGCAAAATAATTACTTAGTTACAAATTGTCTACGTGTCCCCTTGCTTCGTGCCCTCGACTACTCAAATTTCTGTGTCTGCCCTCCTTCATGGTACTTTCTCAGATCATGTCTGAATGCGACATTTTGCTTCACGATAATGTATTCGAATTTGTCGTCATCACCGTATTTGAAATATGAATTGAAAACACACAAAATATAATTTCTTGTGCCACTGCTATGCTAGTTATAGCTAGATTATTGTGAATTTATTACTATACTTTTGTGATTAATACAAAAAAACAGTCCCTTTCCGTTTTGTCCAACTTTTCTCTTTTGATAATTATGTCCGCCTACATATTGTTGTGGTTAATTTAAACTTCAGGCTGTTCATATTTGTTTGTTTCAAGTTACTTCCACTGACTTTACATACCTGTACCATAATTTAGTATTGTATAGATATAGATGCCTATCATTGGCAGTAATAACAGTCTCTGTGTGTATTGTTGGTGAAGATTTAAGTAACCAGTTTCCTATTAGGTATAACTATTAACAAATTTATAAAAAAATACTTACAGAAAATAGGATCTCTTCCTTATTTCAAGTCAGTAAAAAAATTCTTGCAGTTAGGCATTGAACAATATTTGTTTGATTAGCCTATATCACAAGTCACATATATTTTTACATGTTTTCTATTCAAAAGGCATTTAAGGCATTAAAACTCCAAACCGTTTCAAAATATGTTGGCAAATTCAATCTACTTCAACTGCATACAATTCTAAATATTCAAGTATCTCATTTGGCACAATTTATTGGGTATAGTCAGTGGTCATTATAATGTCTACTGATACAGTCATAGTATCAATAATGTGTGTTCCATTAAAACAATTTGGTTATGCAAGTCTACAGTGGTAAATTTTGTGGCCAGCCATACACATAAGATAATTGCAGTTGTCTACACGGTATACTCATCTTGTGAGTTGCACCATTGATATCTAGTTCTAAAGTAATTCTTTAACATCAATATCATACATGTTTATGTCCTAATATTATGCAATTTAAATAAATGTAGCTTAATTACGAGTCGCAAGGCCTCTAAATGCAAATATTTATGTAATTATATTATTCTCTTACAGCGATTAGTTCAGTTGATAGTTTCCGACAAGCTATCAGCATATCAACTAGTCACTACAATCAACATTCAGGTGCAGATATAACAAAAAAACAATTGAATATAAAACAGTCAGTACCAACAACAGAGCTTACGTCACCTGTTGTAGCGGCTACAGCTAAAGTAGAGCTGTCTAAAAAGCTGCAGTTACAGGATCATCAACTTACTCCTACAGAACTTTTGTCTGCGAGCATTGAAAAAGTTGCAAGGGAGACCCAAGGCGTCGATACAATCCCTGAACGGAAGTCTAGTGCATTTGAAGCGCAAGCCAAGTTAACACAGAGCATATCAAGCGTTTGTCGTACTCATCCGTCAGAATCTAAAATGAAAGATATTAACCTTAACAATCAAACAACAGGTTTGTATTAATTAGTAGAGCGTATTGTATTCCTATGGTATTTTAGTAAAGTGGCAAAATAAAAAATTATCATATTTTTTTACACTTTACCCAGCCTGGATTCTGATTTCTGGGTCTGACTTAACAATTGTGATCATGTTTCATTAAACTTTTGTTTTATAGACCAAGACACTGCCAATGGAAACACTGCTGAAGTAACTGAAATTGTAAAAGAAGATTTCAATAAGAATCAGAAAGCTGTAAAGAATACTAAGAATAGTAGTGAAGAGGCTGCAGAGATGGCAGCCCCTGCAGCCAACCTTGAAGTAGCTGTGAAGGAAACCTCATCATGTGAGAATGGAAAAAATGAGACTGATAAAGTAGTTAATGTAGCAGAGGAGATTGTAACTGAAGAGGTTGAGGCCAAGCTCCTGGACACACCCAAGGAGGAACCGGAGGAGAAGCCTGCCGATGCACCTCCCACATCTGCATCTCCACCGTCGCCGCCTGTCTTTGTACCAAAGTACAAGTACACTGATGGTAAGTCGTGAAATAAGGTAGTGGTGTAACTTCATATTTTTTTATAATTTTCACCCAAAGCCCAAGCTTCTTGACCTACAGCATTAGCCTTGATGATTAAGACAGAATTGCAGTTTTGTGGTTAGGCTTCCTGAATTGTGAAAAATGCAATTTTTTTGTTTTGTGTTTTTATCGTGCAATCAGTCTTTATGACTATAAGCAGATGATATGAAGCATTTTTTTACGTTGAGAGCACTGATCCCAGTGGGGCCAGCCCTTTCTTATGTAATGTCAGTTTATCTGGCTATCATGGTCGAAGATGTCCCACCTCTTAGCCTGTGTATGGTTTCTGGGATAGTACATGGACTTCCGTTATTCTGGTAAACCATGGTGCATTTGATTTTTTTTTACCCTTTGTATGGTCATGATGTTTGAGGCACTATCAGAACCTCACTATTGTATATCATAATTCCAGATCGGTTTTATGATGGTTTTGTACGCAAGAAGCTTGTTGTCCAGTGATAGTTTTGAATTTCGTTCTAGCAGCCAGTAGACACCCTTGTATTTGAGGTGTATATCACATCGCTTGGTTTGGATGTGTTTCTTCCAGGTTAATCTACGGTCCATGTGCATGCCTAGATACTCTACTGTGTCATGGTGTGGTAGTTGAATACCATTTGTGGTAGTAGTGGTATATGAATAGAGTGTGACTGTGGAGCAATCTTCTTGTCGGAGAGTAAAAGTTATGTGTAAAGATTTTGATACACTAGCGGCAATCCTCCACTGTGCTAGCCATTCCTCTATTTTGTTCAAGCTCTTTTGTAAGAAAAAACTTCTGAGAAATAAAAACAGTCATTTTACATTGTGAGAATAAATATTTATTTTTCAGACCATTGGTCGCCCTTGAACAAAAGTGGCAAGAAAACCTATGATATTGGTTTGCTGAAACAAATTAAGGAGGCCCCACTTTCAAAGAACAAGCCTAATGCGCCTCTGTTGGAAACATGCAATGTAATCAGGGTAAGAACTGTACACTTATTTTTACTTAAATTTTATTGTTGAATGGTGTCTTATTGTTATGTTGTAATGTTTTAGACTGCTCCGATGCAGGAACCTATGTCATTTACTCCGATCTCAAGGCCAATGAACGACTCTCTGTTCCCACCATTTGCCAAGGGCGGTAGTATGGGCGGCGGCTCCAGGAACACAACTCCTCGCGACGCAAAGAAGAACGTGCCAACAGGAGGTAAGATAACTTTATTTTAGTTTGGACTATTAGATTGAATAATATGTTTTATTGTTTCTATATGCTGACATCATTTTTATAGGTAAGGGCAGTGTCAAACTGACCCCATCGGGAGGTGCCAACAATCTTCATAAACCTGTTATTCACGTTTCTCTATCCTTACGTGAAGATGTGAAACTAAAGGAATCTGACTCCGCCTGGAAACCAACTAGATTCAGAAAGGATGCTATGTCAGAAGAAGAACAAAAGAACCAGGTAACTAGTAATTTATGATGATTTTCATTTTTACAAAGGTTTCACCATACAGGAAGCTCGGCAGGAGCGGAACTGCAGCAATGAAATGTGAATGAAACATTAATCACTCCTTCAGTCTATTGCGGTGTGTATTATTTCTATTTCCAAATTATTTGGCGAGCGCGGCAGGTGCGTCGAGCGGCGCATGCAACGCGTGCCAGTATGTTTGTAATGCATAGACAGTAAGAAAAATTATAACCTCTGGTAGGACTTGAACCTGCATACGAGCAATCTCTGGGTTTCCAACCTAACCAGTCCCAGTTGTATTTTTTGTTTTACGTTTTACTCAATATTACCTTTGATATGTAACTATGATGTGTGTCTGTTGTAGGAGGTGTACAAGCAGTTCAGAGGTATTCTGAATAAACTCACGCCACAAAAGTTCGAAACTTTACTTGATAAAGTTAAACATCTTGAGATCAACACCCAAAAACGCCTCGAAGGTGTAATTGATTTGATATTTGAAAAGGCGATTGAGGAGCCAAACTTCGCTGAAGCCTATGCAGCTATGTGCAACAAACTTTCCATGCTAAAGGTATACTGCTGCTATATTTTTACTTGTTTTAGAATAAGTATTCGGCTAAAATAAGAATTACTTATTTTAGGCGAATACTTTACTAATACGATTTGATTTCAGGTCCCTGCCGACAATGCCACAAACCCTGATCAGTGTGTAAACTTCAGGGTCCTTATTGTCAACAAATGCCAAAATCAATTTGAAACTAATAAAACCAATGAGCAGGTGACGAAATTGGAGAAAGAGGTCAACGAGTGTACTGATCCCGTAAGTTAAATGCCATTTGTCTAAAAGAGTAGGTACTTACATATAAATAATGGTTTTACAGATCCACATTGTTATAGATCATGTTGCATTCCAAAACTTAGTACAACGTGATGGCTTCGTAAGCACAGAGCTGTCCCGCCAAAAGCTTGCTTTTGTTGCGAACAGCTTCATACAAATGAGCATATCGATACTACATTTCACCATACATTGTGGTTTAGACGCGGCTTCGCGGTTCGCGGAGTTGTAACTGTTAGTTACAAGAGTAATGTTTATTTCAGGCTAAAAAGAAAGAACTGCAGTTGATGCTCAACGAAGAGAACAGGCGACTCAGAATGAGATCTGTTGGAAACGTCAGATTTATCGGTTAGTAACTAGAAATAATAATGTAATGTGTTACCATTGTAACTCAATAGTATTAGTGTATTGCATTTGCGAAATAATTATACCCGTGTACCCATGTTATATGATTGCACTAACCATGCTTTCAAATGTGCAAGAATGCAATTTCATATCATTTGTGCTAGTGAAATGCTTAGGAATAATTGGCGACGGCGAGTGCATTGGGGCGAATTCAATGCCTGATAAATTTGTGTAACATTGAAGCGACTTCTCACATCCACTGTATGTCTGATGGGTTTAGTTGGTATTATCTCTAAATTATCCTATATTTTATTTGCAGGAGAACTGTACAAATTGAAGGTGTTGACTTGTAAAATTATGGACTATTGCATGAAATACCTGATTGAAAAATTGGAAGAGGAGAAGCTTGAATGCCTCTGCAAACTACTCACGACTATAGGCGAACAAATCGAAAACGAAGAGACCAGTCAACTTGATAATATCTTCAAGAAGATGCAAGAGATTGTCGAACGTAAATCTAACAAGATAAGCAGTCGTGTGAAGTTCATGATTCAAGATGTAATCGCACTCAGAAGGAGGAAATGGGTGGGGAAGAGTGTGGTCGACTCACAGCCTAAGATGATGGATCAAATCCAAAAAGAGGCAGAGCAACAACAGCGACACATTGAGGTGTGTATCGCTGTCCATCCTTTCTCACTTATTTAATATCCTTACTTCATTATTGTCTTCGCAGATGTTACAAATGCGCGATTATAATTTTGTTTTCATCACACTTGCTCATAAAGTGGATCTTATTGCATCGGTTTTAGGCTCATTATCCAAGCAATTACGCATGTGTGCTTTTTACTTTACATTATGGCACATGGTGCTATAATAGGTATAACCCCGTAAAGTCAAGTTTATATTTTGCATGGGTATGACTAAACAGACTGTGTAAGACATAAGCTACCTAAAATCTATCTTATTTGTAAAGAAATGCATGGTTGCTGTGGAAATCCACCGAATTATTACGCAGGAAGCAGCTCTTATATTAGCTGTCTGCATAATTTTGTCTAGTCACTATATTTTACTTAACATGGTCAAATTAGTGAAAGTAAAGTTAGCTTATTCTATTTTAATGCAAGTAGCCTTTATTTTTACTTGACAATGGCAAAGCCAGGAGGCTATAGGGATATTGTTGGGTATGTGTGTGGCGATAGATTGATCTAAGTTCAGAGATGTTACCGGGTAGGTAACTTCATCCTCATACATGTAATGTTCAAGAGATGTAGTAAGAAGATGTTTCTTTCACAAATAATTTAAAAGATTGACAATAAATATGATCCATTCAGGAACCCGAGTAAGTTAAAAGTAAGCTCTTAACTTAACGTACAGGGCTTGTGTTTTGGAGTCCGAGTGAAAAGATTACTATAAACTCTAGAAGACAAACACTGGCTATGTGCGAGTAGGGCTTACACTATGGATTTAATTCAGAGCGAAAAGAGACGAAATTTTATGGTAAATACAATATATCATGTAGTGGTACGGAGCCCTCAGTGCGCGATTCCGACACGAACTTGACCAGGTTTGTCATTTTGTATGTAGGACAATCTTTGTTGTCCTTTTAGTTTTTATGAATCTGTAATAAAACTTATGAAACTTATAAATGTTTCAACAGAATTTTAATAGATCTTAAGTCGTATAAATCCCACCTAAATACATGTATGTATTATGCCAATGAAAGTACTGGTATACTACTCTTAGATTACTCCATTATTCTGGCCTAGCTCGGTTTCCACATATTAAGAATGATAAATACTTTCTTGTAGCAAACTTCTTTGATTTTGACATGAAACAAGCAATTTTACACACCAAAATGAATCTATTCTATGGAATCTATGTAGTTCTGATGACATAAATGATAATGAGATAAAATTGTGCTAATATGATGGCTGGAAGGTAGGTAACGACATTGTCGGATATACACTGATAAATGTCACTAGGTATATAGTAATTCATTTTCTAATTGTGGAAAAGGTTAGGGAGACATAATATAAATAAATATCGGTGTACATTCATTTCACACAGCGCCATCTAGCCCCAAACTAAGCAAAGCTTGTAATATGGAAACTAGATAGCTGATAGAATACTTGATACTTTTTGTTTTGTAAATACATACTTATAATACATACTACACCCAGACACAGAACAAATAATATACGTTCGCCACATAAATGTTTGCCCTGGGTGGGGCTCGAACCCACGCCCTACAGCTCTGAAGGTAGACATGCTACCAACTGAGTTATAAGGCTGACAAAAATGCTTTTTTTAATCATGTAACTGTTCTCGATTAACTAAGTGTGATAAAATCTAAAAGCAAGCACTGTGTGAAGATAGCTATTCACTGTTTTCTTGAAAAGAACTGGTTAGTTCGTTTGTAATTGTGTTCTGTAACAGTGGATGTAATAATTGTAGTTGATGAACGCTGGTCCGATGGGAGGCGGCGGCGGCGGTGGATTCCGGCGCGACGACGGCGGGCGCGGCAAGCGTGGCGGTGACAACAGAAGGCAGAATAACAACTCTTTCATGGATAATACATGGAAAACTCAAAGGACCACCACTTTCCCTGTTGATACATCAAAACTTAAAGCAGTCACGCAAAAGGTAAGGACAAAGTTTACGATATCTGAGGGGTATGTCTGATGGTTTTGTTTTGCACTTGCTAATTCGTCAGTTAGCTTCACGAAAGAAAATAAAAATCATGACAATCATAGAAACATAAAATATGCATGCGTGCTAAGTGGTGATGTCAGCTGTGAACAGCTTCTAGACTTGACACTGAGGCGCGCTTGTAGCGAGGTACGTCCAGGCGGGTAAACGGTAAGCGCGAGCGCTTGAATTACTAAATTTAGTAGGTTTTTCTTTGTTTTGATAAATATACCAAAGAAATGTAACCTTAAAAATCAAAAAAAATAATAATACTATATTCTATCAATTCTATCTATTAGTATAAATTTCACGTGGTTTCATAATGCATTTTCTTAGTTCTAGCTAATCAAAATACCGATTCAGTGTCTACTTTGCAATTTCTTTCTATCGAGTCTAACATTCAAAATCACGTTTTCTATAAAGCTAAAATATATTATATCAATTTTAATTTAAAAAATAAAATGTTTCAATATCGGGCATTTTGGATTATACCCTCGTTTAAAAAAAAACTATATTGCTACAAGCTAACCTCAACTTCTGTTTCCGCGAATCTCTTCAATCTGTCCTTGAGAACATTTAAAGTACTTGTGTCTTTTAATAATAGCGATTTTAAACATTGATTGAACTTTAGTAACTTTTAGCTGATAAGGCTCTCCTCTTGTAATCAGTGCGCGGGAGACTGGGTTTCACGTAGGTATACATATTATTATGCGTTAATCGTTAACCATGACATTGATAGACACGGTTACGTCACATCTTGAAATTTTGCAGAAATGTATACTTTATTTCAGATGCTGGTAAAAAATAAACGATTGTTGAATTTTTTTACTATGTTATGTTGGTTATTAATTAGGCTTAGTGAACTTTTAAGTTTTATTTTTTAACTAGATGTGCCCCGCGTTTTGTAAAAAGGTGATAAAAATGATGAGAAAAAAGTAGCCTATATGCTATCTCCATTCCGAGTTTCATAGTTTTCAAGTGGTAACAAAAGTACACACCGACAAACTGTCGCATTTATAATATTAATGTGAAATACAGAATTATGACAATTTTTTTGAAAGTGAATCACTATAATTATCATTACTAATAATTGCTGTTTTAATATTTCGATTGGCACAAGAGAAAGTATAAAACAAGCTTGCAAAATATCATGCAATACATAACCCCCAAGATGTTTAATACTTATTCTGAAACACACTGTATAACAGATTAAGCTAAACTATTGGATAAGATATTAAGATAAACTATATAACTATTATAAGGTTCATCATTACTGTAGTGGTATTTTTACAAATAGGTTCTCAAAGTTCTGGTAACAAGAAGATTGGAAGACTGCTTTGTCTTTCCTACATTATCACTGATCGTCCATTGAAGGCCTCTTGTCTGGTCTGTGGCGAAAGTTATAACAAGAAGGCCTTTTTTCGCAAAAAAAACGATGTCCTTGTTTAAATGTATGAGTAACATGATGATCGTTTATCATTGTTATCAACAACTATCTTTGATAAAATAATGGCTGATTGATTGAGCTAAGATTGAGTTTAGTTGTGCGTGAAAAACTGATATGCCAAAAGAATTGGTTTGCCGTGTACTTTTTTGTATTCACAAATATTCGCTTGCTTTCACTACACTTTAACGGCCTTACTTAAAAAAACTTCTCAACCATTAGTCACTGCTTAAGATGCTCTGCCATCTTCTCTCTGACGTGAAGTTGCACGTGCTAGAAAAGGATAGAGAAGTTTAAGCACTGACTAAGAGAATCGATATTATTTTAGGTAAGGCTGTAAGCGGGTAAATAACGTAAACAAATATTCCTATGTAGACAAATACAAAATGAGTATCATGTTATGTCCAGCAGAGGACTAAACTGGTTTTGCTTCCCCAAATATCGGGCACGAGAGTCGTCATTATAAAATTACCGTTTTATGCATAAAACACTACTAAACGTATTAAAAACCTATTTTAGTTAAAAAGTGTTTGGCTTCTTTTTTCAAACTAATCGTAATTCGAATGAAATTAATTAAACACTTTTCAACTAAAATAGGTTATAGTGTTTTATGCATAAGACGTTAGTGTATAATATTCGATTTACTGGTTTTGTATTACAAAAAATTCAAATAGGAATTTGCCAATTTAAGCAAACTTATGTATTCGTATTAGTTGTTGTATTTGCACTTCTTGTTCTTTTTCAGAATTTGAACAATATAAAATTAGCTCCTGTTCAATCCGCTTGGAATCATGGTTCGGGTACTAAGGCACAAGTTCAAGCATCTAGCAATTCGCAAATCAGTCTTAGCAAAAACATGTACAGTGTCTTGGAAAACGTACAAACAGATCCCACTTCTCTTAGAGGTCAGTAACAATTCGTTTACATAAAATATAACCGAACAGCTTCTGAATGAGAACTAATATTATTATAAATTAAAATGTAGACATGTTTGCAGGAAACCGTGACATGATGCCTAGCTACCATCCTAAGGGAGTATCTGTCGAGAGGTCAACGTTTAACTCCAGATCAGACTACAGTAAGTACCGTTTTGACATTGCTAGTTGACTGTGTGTAGTGAGTGTGTGTCATGATGTTGGTATAGCCGTGATAGCCAAATCGCGGGGTCGCGGGATCAAACCCAGGCCCGTACTAATGAGCTTGTCAGACTTTGTCGGATTTTCATATCACTGCCTTTTACCATAAAGGAAAACATTGTGAGCAATCCTACATGCGTCCGGAGCGGTTCGGGGCCAGCGTGGTGAATATGGCCCAATCACCATTCAAAGGCAGGCCTAAGTCCAGCCGCGGACTATTAAATAGCTGATTATAAAATCAAAAATCATATTAAGATGTTTATATCATTAGCTACAAGTTACAGTCCTAATTTATCGTAGACAGAAAAAACAATGGATATAGTAACATTTCCACCTCTTTAACTCCGCAGCGAAACGGCTATAAATGAAAAAATTTAATGCGTGAAAGTGATAGATTTATAAATTTTTTCTTCTTGTGGTTGTAACCGGTTGACTCCAAGCTATTATACATTGAAACTGTGGTGTGAAACATTACCGTGACTGAGAGATTTTTGTGTATTTTATTCGAAATGTTGTCCTTTATAAATTAAATCTAATTGTTATCGTCGCGTAGTGAAGAGTTTTGGACATCGTCACAATGGTGCAGTGTTGTATTTTGGGTTTAGAACAGAATAGAAAAAGGTTTATGTCGTAAATATATCTATCTTCCGCCAACGGAAGAAGCAGCGTAGGTGCGGCCTAGGCCGGCCTACTAGGTGGACCGACGGCATTGTAAAAGTCCGCGGGCAACTGGTGGATGCAAATGGCAGGTTGTCGTACAGTGTGGCGATCTAAGGGGGAGGCCTTCGTTCAACAGTGGACGTCTCCGGCCTGATGATGTTATCTATCTCATGTCCGGTTACATAGTACGTACTTGGGTCCATTGGTTTCTCCGTCTATGAAATGTATACATATTATTTCCACTAGTAAATCATAGCTTGTAATAAAGCTTTATATGTCTTGTAGCACCTACACTAAGAATGACTTCTTGTGTCATAGGTCTACACATCTTAACATTTATAGTTCTAGAATGATGTTTTAAGTGAGATGTGTGTGTGGTTGCAGATGTGAACAGCGGTAGTAACCGGTCTGGTTCGGTGGGCTTAACGCGGTCTACCTCTGACACTAGGAGCCAGAGCAGCGCTCCGGCCACGCCGCCGCCGGCTCCCGAGGCGCCCGCGCCCGACCCTGCAGTACCGCAAGAACCCATTACTGACGAAAAAATGAGAAAGTTCGTCAAATCCACGATTGATCTGTGCCTCATCAACACTGACAACGACGAGCTCGTCCATGACGTCAAGCAGCTCTTCCCGCCTCAGTATCACGCGGCTGTTGTCAGCGAAATCCTCAACGTTATATTGGAAAAGTAAATAATTATTTCTATATTTGTTTTGCTCCAAACCTCACTTTTGATGTGAAAAGTAAACGCAGTGTGATTGAGTTTTTGATACAACATTCACAACAAATAACATTATTCAAAAAATTGGGAAAATAACCTTTACAATTTTAAAAAGTATTTACAGTACAATTTTTATTTTATTTTACCTTGCAGAGCAGCAAAGGAGGTTGCAATGGTTGCAAAATCACTTTTGCATTTGGTATCCACAAACACGATTGCACCAGAAAATTTCCTGACGGGCCTAAAAGAGACTTTCGAATTCGCGCCTGATCTCTACATTGATATCCCAATGTTATATGAGTATTTAGGGAAAATCGTTGCGCCCCAAATTGAAAAGAAGGTAACTGTTATGATTATACATTTTATCATTATCAATATCTTTAAATGCTCAAGGTGGGCTTTGTTGGTGTAACATGGCTCTATTGCCACTCTCATACTCTACTACTGTAGCAGTGCAATAAAACAATGATACCCCTTTCCATATAAATTTACCCATTGTGTTTTTTTTACCGTTTTTCAGCATATCACATTAGTGCAGGCGTTTAATATTAGTGAGTGTATAATCGCGGCCAATCAAGGACATCTGCTTCTAAAAGCTATCATAAGTAACATCAACGAAAGTATGGGACCTACATTTGTTAAAAACAAATGGCAGGAATCGGGATTGAAATTGGACAAATGGATGAAAGAAGATCAGGTAATGTGGAATACATTAACTTTCTTATCGTGACTTTTACTGAAATAACAGTGAAACATCGCACTTTGTTGAGTCGATATATAAAAAAGTAACTAATTAAGTTCGTATAGGCTGAGTGGCCAGCCCTAGTGTCAGAGTTAATGTGCCGCCCGAAGGCCTCTGACATGGCTGACGGTTGTTGTTATAGAAACTAGAACAAACAACCGGGACCAACAATTTAACGTGTCATCCGACCCACGGTAGCGCTCAGAAATAAATGCCACTCACGGTCACCCATCCGAAGACTGACCGGACCGTCCGTTGCTTAACATAGGTGATCGTTTAGAATCACCTACACAAGCTACGCCACGAGCGCTACGATTAATTAAATAAATAAATAAATAGATATAATATATCGGTTGACATTTTTCACACAGCGCCATCTAGCCCCAAACTAAGCAAAGCTTGTAATATGGAAACTGTATAGCTGATAGAATAATTATTATATACTTTTATTTGTAAATACATACTTATAATACATACTACATGCAGAGAAAAAACATCTATGTGTGTATTATCTGGATGTTTAACACCATTATCTTGTTCAGGTGCAGAAATGGTTAGCGGATAACAAGTATGAGTTCCTCGAGGCTGATGTAAATGTTAGTGATGAATCGGCAAAGAAATTATCTCCTGAAGAAACTCGAAGCAAATTACTTCAGCTCATGAATACTGATGAGTCTTGTGACTGTATAAAAGGATGGGTACAGGTTAATATCAACATTATTTTCAATATTTTTGCACAACGGACTCATTTAGGATCATATTATTGAGAAAGAATGTCAGTATATACAAGTTACTTCTTTCTAGTATTTATTATTGTATAAAGTTTCTGTCATAGATAGACCATTTTTAGAAATAGTCTTCTAACAGCACCAGCGGATCCCCACGCTCTCCTATACTGTACATTTTCCCGCAATAATAATTGTAGACATGTGATTTCTGTATGTGTGCCCTGTGTTTGTCTTGATACTAAGCAACCCCATCATGCATTCAGCTAGTACGGAGAACAAACATAAACTTTTGCAATTATAAAGTACCACAGAAATATACCTCCAATCATAAATCATACTATAGCCACTGAAGCGCTTGGCTCGATCTCGATCTCGAAGGGGTGTAAGGTTGTCGATTATAAGATCTATTATCTAAACTTGACATTGCGCCAGGCCTGATATTAGTGATGTGTGATTTCCAGGATAAACTCGGCAAAGATTCGAACGATGATTGGTTCATGAGAGCCCTAATTCAAGCCATTTGCGAACATGCTCTTTTCGGGACCGACGGGCGCGATCACTCAACCCCTCACTTCAACCAAGACCGCATGAGCAAGTATGCGAACCTAATTCACGAGTTTGGCGAATCTAAAGAGCCTAGAGAAGCCAGCTGCTTAGTTGGCATTCAACAATTAATACATAGGTTAGAACACCCACAAGGTAAGGAAAGATCGAAATTTCGGTTACATTACCGTCCCAGGCGGGAGCGGGGCTACTGACAGCGTACCTATTCCACAGAAATGAACCCACCATAGCCCCGCTGCCGCCTGCACCTCGCTAGCTAGCATATGATCAATATTGGGAAAATAATAACTATTTGTAAAATATGCTTTGAATATTTTTATAGAAACTACATCTACTCTCTGCCTGTGATAACATTTTTTTAAATTATTTTTTCAGGGTTAACACTAGAGATATTCCAATATTTGCATGAACAATACCTAATTTCTTTAGAAGGATTTTTAACATGGGAGAAATCCGATAAGGATCCTGAAGGCAGAGGTGCGTTTTATTTCATATTTATTCTAGTTTGATCACTGATCTATTTCTAATTATTTGACTATTTTACATGTAATTTTATTAATTGACCAAGCGAAGCGAAAGTCTACGTCTACCTGGGCTCATTGCTATTTGTAGGTATTTGTATACTGGTTTATGAGCTCAGGGTATACTAGAACGAAAGGGGGTCACTGTATTTACCATTGCGAATCACATTTACAATGAGGCCTACCCTGAAATCGTGGAAAATGAAATCTTCTGTAACATACATTTGGTCTAGGAGTCAATGAACTTTTTTATGATAAAATTTTTGGCTACATAGTAAAATTTGTTCACTATGGTGACTGCAATTACCTCCTTTTGGCGGAGTACACCTTATGCTTATATACCTGTATGTCTGTATGTTATCGCTGTTATTTCGAACTTAATAAAGTTTTGTAGTTTGGAAATATAATATTCGAATTCAAATCAAATCAGTCAAGGGGTTTGAAATCATGAAGCCGCAGATCGGGTTGACAAACTAGTCATATCTAGATATGTTAGATACCCGATTTAACATTTAGTACATTATTCTTTTACATAGATGAAAAAAAACACTTTTTACCATATTGTTTGCTTAGGTACTGTTTGGATCGCAGGTTGATTAAAATCATGAACATGTAACTATATCATGTTATTTCTGTGATCTTGATATCAATTCAAATTAATCAATGAATGAGCTTACTGCATCATCGTTATCTGCTTCTTATCATCCTGCATTGCTTACCTATACCTATAGGCCTAACCACGAAGTGTGGTTGGACCATATTGGACCGCTCGCCCTCCGTGGGTTGGCGTATTCACATAATATACCATTGGAATTCCTCTCTGGAAATATTATGCATTTTTTTTACCATTGTTTCCTTCACTGATAAGCCAGTGGTTTAAATAAGCTTATTGAAGTAAATTTATGGTATAAATTGCATGTGATTGTTGGATCTATAATCTATATGGCACCCGATCTATTAATAAAAAGGCTAAGGCTGGGCAAGGTGCTGGGAGAGCTTACAGGTGCTGCGGGCTCTCCCAGCACCTTGTACAGGGGTACACCCCTGTAAGTAGCACTAACATATTTTTAAATAACAAACAGAAGCAGTTTCGAAGAAAAAAAAATACAAAGTTTCTACTTGTTCTAGTTTAGTTAGATTCAGAATGTGCACTTTGCAAAATGTGTATTTTGACTCGAATGCATTTCGTAATAGTTGCACAACGCCAACGCGCTTTTCTCATAACAATCACTTTTCATAAACACTTCTCGTAACAAACACTTTTCACAACAAATGCTTCTCATCCTTAGTAGGGAGGCGTTGCCATAATCCCCACTCTTGGCAGGTGGCTTGGGGATGGCAGAAAGCTCACCACCGTTAAGGACGAGGACGCTGCTCCCCGTCGTGGGAGCAGTTTTATTTCATACCCAGGTCCACTACCAGCGCTACGTACATTGTAATTGATAGATATCAATTACTATGTAGTCAAGACACCCACTTATCTGTTGAAATTGATGAAAAATGTTGTCGCTGTTTTTCGGCAATGTATGGAAACATGTAATGGTCTGCTTTTAATGCCAAAAACACTGCAATAATTGTAGCCCATTTTTATAATAAGTAATACTGTGATGTGGAAACATAAAGCAACGCTGGGCAAGCGCAAAGAAGCACGTGCGCACGGCGTGTGCCATTTTATCTCAGAATACTCGAGCGACCGAGTAAGGGCTATAGATTTGAACAAGGTCACGCGTTGTTTCGTTGCTACCTAGCTATACCTATACCTTGACCATATCGAATCGGCTTTTTTATAGCGCTCGTGGCTTAGTTTGATTTGGCGTTCCCTAATCCTAATCAACAACTTTAGTAACGGACTATCCGGTAAGACAGGTGACCAAGGGCGGATCCAGGATTTATTTCCGAGAGGGGCACATGGGCCATAGGCCTAGTTCTCCCATAGTATTATCCTAGGCTGTCTTTCGGATCGATTCTTTTTCAATCACATACAAGAATAACTATAAAAATACTTTTAATAAGGATTAAATAATGAGAAATTACATGTTTAATAAACAAATGTTATTAAAGCGGTATCTTATAAATCTGCCAGTTCTTTGTTATATTTAAACCGTTTGGGGAGGGGGCACGTGCCCCACTCCTTGCTGGATCCGCCCTTGTAGGTGACTGTGGATCACATTTACAACAAAGCGTTACCATGGTTCAGAAAAAATAATACAACAATTTTCGACCGAAATGTCGTTTCCATCAGGCGAGATGGCGGTCAAACTTAGACCCATTTAATATAAAAAATAAAGTAATTCATAAATAACTTGGTTTAGTACAGTGAAAAGAGAGTTTTACCCTACCAAAAGGTCCGGTAGTTCTGATATGTTTGATATGTTGTATAGGTCAATAGAGTAATACAAATCCAAGTTTTCGTCACCCTCCGTCCTGTGCTTCCTCCGCCATCTTGGAAAAACCTTAAAAAAATTGGTCTGGTTTGTTTCCAAACCCTGGGACCTTTCTATAGAAATTAAAAAAAAGGTCGCCATACAAAATTGAAACGTCCATAACTAGCGAACGGTCAGAGATGGGTCGGGAGTTTTCAAGCAAATGTCCTGGCGCCTTTGATAATCTTTCGGATGGTGTCATCTCGGCGGTCCCAGTTCATTTTGAAATTTTATGGATAAGCCTGGATGAACCAGGACAACCAAATGAACACCAACCGAAAGATTTCAAAGTCCCCTATGACATTTGCTTGAACACTCCACCCGCCCATCTCTAACCGTTCGAAAGTTATGGAAGTTCAATTTTGTATGGCGACCTTTTTTTTATTTCTCTAGAATGGTACCAAGGTTTGGGAACAAATCAAATGAACTGGTTTCCTAAAAATGTTTACCGTTTCCGAGATCTCTTGGGCATCAACCTCCAAGAGTCAACTTATTGAAGGTTTCGGATTTTTACCGGGATTTCTACCCCGCTGTCTCCACGAAACCGTAATTGGTTTTCCCACTTCTCCCCCATAAATATGCAATCGGTTTCTCTATGAAAGTGACTGAGTCAGTGGTAATTCAAGTTTATATAAAGTCAGTGTGAAAATTTACTGTAGCCAATTAGACACATGAGCGTGTCCGCTTTTTAACCCACGTACTTACTACAACATTCCATTACACGTTGATCTGTATAATCTAATACAAATTATACAAAGCACGCGAGTTTATCCGTTCTTTGGCGTTACATAACTCCGTTTCTAGAGATACTAGTAAACAACTTTCTAGATTGAATTTGTACAAAATGTTGTATTCTACAAAGTTGCTTCAAAATGTTTTGCTCTAAATTGCACTGAAAAGTTATGTATGTAAGCGAGATACTGAAAAAAGTGTCGAAATGTGTTGGTTTTTCCATGATCGCGGAGGAAGCACAGGACGGAGGGTGACGAAAGTTTGGATTTTTCATTACTAATAGACCTATACAACAATTCATAAAATCAGAACTGCCGGACCTTTTGCGTGATGGCCATACATAGTTGACCTCTATTTACTGGATCAGTTCGGTTATGAAGACATTGGAAAACCTTAAACACAGTCACACTATTAACATACACAAACTTCGCATACACTCTCGCCCTCATTCTCACGTGCAAACCACATTCACAAACAGCTTTTCTCACCCATCACTCATACACTTACCCTCTCACATCCTTTACACGCATGCAAGTTTTTCCAGTTTTGTAGTTTCGTTTAACATGGCTATAATTATTTACTATCACTAGTTAGAGCTTAGACAGGCCAACTTGTTTAAATGGGAGGATTTCTGATAGCTGACGGAACGTAGTTCTACAGAAAAAGATAGATGGCGCTGTTGGCGAGACATGGTTATAATTTTATAGCATTTGTTTAATGAAAAAGCAGTTCACTCACCTTCAATGCTTCAATTTGTGTTGTGGAAGAACAAAAGCATAGGAAATACCATAGACAAGTACTTTGTTAGACAAACAATAACCACAAAAAAGCATGAGACAAAACTGATGTAATGAAATAAGCTTCTTTTTTTTAACCTTTTGACTTTGCTTCATTAATTCGAATATTCAGAACCACGACTAGGTAGTGATACTATTCAGAACCTTGTGTCGTCAACGCCATATAACGGATTTGATTGAACTTTTTTTTATTGCCTGTCAGAATACCTATTGGGCATGTTAAAAATTGCAAAAAATTGCAAAAATTGCGGCCCCGATCAGGGGCCGTACCATGAGCGCTTATTCCGGGACCGAATACGCTCAGCTGCCGACGCTGCGCGCCTGTGAATTTTATCGCCTCGCAATAAGGTTCGCGGTCGCGCAGTGTCGGCAGCTGAACCTATTCGGTCCCGCTAAAAGCGGTTCACGGTACGGCCCCTGCTGACATAGTTTTACACGGAGACGAAACCGTTCTGGTACAAAATTACCCGTTCCTAAAATGTCCCTTTCCCAAACTACTTGAATCTTATGCTTGTATTTTAGCACTCACACAGCTAATACGCATAATACCCAGAGAATACAGAGTTATAAGTTTGGGATGTACTAAGCAGAAAGGATGTCACTGTACTCATCAGTGTAAATAACCCTGAAATCGAAAAACCCTGAAAAAAACAGCTGTTTCATAGAAAAAGTTCATTGGCTTTTGTCAAAATGTATGAAACAGATTCTTTTTTGCAAGAAATGTGTAAACCCCATAATAAGAGTTGTTCACAGTGATAAGTGTAATGATCCTCTTTCGGCTTTTCGCGACATTCCTGTTGCCATGAAGTTTTGTTTCACAAATGAAGTTCGTGCATAAACATAATTTCTCTCTTTTTAATACCTATATTACGAAAACTTCGAAAAAAGAGGTTCTGTGTTTGCTTTTGGGTTATTTTTTTTGTCTACGTTCAACGACTTCTTCGTCAAAATATAATACAGATTTTGAAGAAGAAGTTTTATTGAATTTGTTGAAGGGGCGTACTCTTGAGGTGTTCCCATTGTTTGTGGTCGATTAATTTTATTACAGTTTATATACTTATTTCTACAGTAATTTAAGAACTCGTGAATGATGTTTGTTGCGCAGGTGTGATGAAGATGGCTCTTACATCATTCTTCACGAACATCAAGGAGGCGGACAATGAAGACTCGTGCAGCGAAGACTGACGCGGGCGCGTGGCCGCGGCGGGCGCTCCGCCGCGTCCGCCGCCGCGCCCCCCCGCGCTCCTCAGCCCGCGCCAGCTCCCCCTGGCGCCGCGCCTCCCCGCGCCTTCATACATCTCTACCGACCCTAACCAATACAATATACTCTATATTTTTATATTCTAAGGTGTTTACACCATGCGTACTGTGGCGGACGACTTCTTTACCATAATGAATTATAATATGACGAAATTTTTTTCTAAGTGACATCCAATTAAAACAATAATAATGCTATAATTTGACTACTAAATAAAGTGACATAAATCGTGTAAATAACGCCCGACAAAAATGCCCCATAATATTTTTATTTTTTTATTTGATTTTCACATTACGCGTGGTATACCCCTTAATCACAAAAACTTATAACTAACACCCAGTTATTATTAACCCTTAATCAAATGGAAATCAGATATGAAAACAGTATCCGTTATAATCATAATACTGAAAAACATTTTGTTAATATGACTGCCTGACTTTTTATAATAATATTTAATTTTGTTGGAATTATAACTGATAATATATTTTTTATACATATAAATGTCAAAAAAAAACATTAATAATATTGCTTTCTGGATTGTATTAGGGTCTAGAATGGAAGTTCTTGAATATCTGTACCGAAACCGGTATAATCTACAGTAAAATAGAGCTATAATGATCACCACATATTATGTTCATTCTTCCCAAGCTGCAATAATCTCGCTCGCACTTTATCAAAAAATATAGAACAAAAATTCTGAGATATATATTAAGATATAAATATTCTAAAATTCTATTTCTATTCTATTCTTATTCTATTCTAAACATTTTTATTAAAACTATTTTAATTTGGTTGGCATTTTTAATGGTAGATAAATACACCACATGCTCAGTTGACTAAGGAGTCAATTGAACATGTGGTTAGAACGCCAAGCGCACATTATATTACAGATATAAAATAACAAAAATGTTTTTTTTTGCAAAAAGTTACTAATCCTGCTGTGTTACCAGTTCTATGATTATATACGGCAGTGCAGTATTATTGCGCAGTTGCATATATGCACCATGTTGTGTTTTCTATCATATCATAACATAACAAATAAAGAAAATACTGTTTTTATAGGTATCATTTGATAAAATGGTAAAGACCGAAATTTTTGCTTATTGACATTTTTTTTTCGTTTTTGTTTTGTCTATAATTATATTATATAATATAGAACAGAGTATGGAATTTCGTTATTTGTTAATCGTTACTTTATGATACGCGACAAATCATGGTTTAGTTACTTTTTTAAATTCTAAATAATTGATTTTATATCTTTCAAAAACGTAATAATTGATTTTTATCTTTCATTAGTTGACCCGTACTTCGTACCGCCTGTAATATTTTTTTCCCGATGTTCTAAATACTTGTTCTGCTATCCGGGGCGGAAACAAATCCAACAAATGAATGAGTTTCGGTCCAGCCGTTCGTGTTATAATTGGTGTAGCTAACCCGACTTTGTTTTATTTTAAATAATATATAATAAGATAATATGACAAGGTGAGAGCGAGGGAACAGTAGATGGGGCGAAAAAAATCGTAAGGGTTAAAGTAACGCTAAAGAACAGAGAAAAGAAGGAGGCGCGTGCTGCGACCCTTGTATTTCTTCCTATTGTATAGTGCCGTCGCACTGGACCGCAGCGCACTGCATGATGTATCATATTTTTAATAAAAATGATGATCTAAATTTGCTTCTATGCATGACTTCGTATAAAGATTATATTTACTATAGTAATGTTACTATTTTGGCTGTACATTTCTTATTTATGAATTCTAATTTAAAAAAATAATTACAACAATATATTTGTAATATTTTTGTATGTTATCACATTGTAATCGAGGATCCTGTAACAATATGGAATTAGATAGTTTGAATTGTAACCTAATAACTACATAAATAGTAACAGGCGCGCCCTGTTTTCTAATATAATATTATTATGATCATGATTATTATTTTGTTACAGATTTGTTTACAGTTTTCTGTTAATCTAGAAAATAGTCATCCGTAAATTGAAAGCATGTAACGAATGCTCTTGCAATAATCACTCATTGACAACCAAGTAATTCAATAATGTCTTACTGAAAAAAAGCAATTAAGATGTCATTTTATACGTGATTGTTGTTATTTTGTTCAGAAGTTATATAATAATTATTCTAACTGGATTTGACGATAAAATATTATTTTCGTATAATTTTAAAACAGATTTAGAGTAAACGAATAAAAGCAATAATAATGTAAAAAAATATCCATAATGACCAATCATTTTACAATTTTTAGATATAGCGAAAGCTTCACTGATTTGACTTCGGTAACTGAGAAATTCAAAGATTTATCAATGTAATGATGTTTATTTCATAAATAGCCTGGCAACAATTTGATCAATATCTAAGATCGCCGTATTAGTTTGTGTACTCTGTAGGTAATTATCGTTTCGATTCAGTTTTTTACAATTTTAACTTTATTTAGTTGTTAATCATTTTTCCGCGATCAAGTGAGTAATCCTGCCTCAATTCCTTATAATATATATGATGTATTTTGTAACACTGAATACTCTACCTAGATTTTGTAGCTAATTTGTCATATTATGACAACCGAATCTTCGTCCAGTTATAAGGTAAAACACTGAATACGACGTGTTCTAAAATTACCATCACATCAGACGTATTATTGATATAAAGACTACTACTCCGTCATAGATACTGAGGCAGTGCTACTCGCAACATCGCTACTCTGTCAGCATTACAGTAAGGGTCGGCCTAAAATGTTTTAGATAACTGAAAGAAGGATCTGGGCATGGGGCGTGAGCGCGCGGGCTACCAGCCGCGCCCCGCTGACCCCACCTAAGTACGTTTACTGGAATCGCTACAGAGTTCCATTTTATTTCTAGTAAATATGTTATGTAAATAAAAACTTTTGAAAAAAGCAACTTAATCTTTACTGAGTTATCCTATAGCGTAGAAAAACAAAAATGTGAACCTATAGAAATAGACGGAACGAGCTTTTATATTCCATTAAAATGTATGTATTCACCGAGGAATTTAGTTAAACCGTTATTTATTATTAAATTTTATAAAAAAAAATATAAAAATAAATCTCGATTCGGGATTTTTGTACATAAATGTTGTTTGATTTAGAAATTGTTGAGGTCCTTTAGAAATGATTTTCTTTTAAGTACCTTCTAATAAAGATTGAAAGTATTTAAGTAGAGCTACCACATGGTCAATTTTGAAGGCTAGTTGTTCTAAACTAATTAAAATATTGATGCCACTTTTTTGCTAGGCTTGTTAGCTAAGGACAGCAATACTTCAGTTTAGTTCTGTCAACTAAAACCTTTTAAAATCGACCACAGTGTGGTCGATAAGCTAAAGCAGTATTTTGATTTTTTAAATGCCATAATCTAATCACGTGACCTAATGAGCGCCCTTTCCGCCCGGGGGTACCTAATAACAATGCAAAAATAATAGGAATGCACACCCCCTTATCTAATATTAAATATGTACCTATGTAAGTAAAAAACAGAAGCAAATATCGATAAATGTTTATGACTACAGTTCAAAAATGAGACACATATACTTTAAAAACTTCCTTTCTTTATTCATAATTTCATTCATCTTTCCTCCTGGCGCAGTCGCGTAATATGATTTCTAAACGGAGACTACAGTAAAATAATAAAAAACTTAATACCCGTTAGAAGCAACTCTCACCGACAAAGAGGCATTGAATGAGGTTCCACAGGCAAAACTTTCGCAGATGGCGCCAGCGGTGATCCAGATGTGACAATCAAGTTTTCTTTTTAATGCTTGCTTACCTATATCGTAGTACTATTATTTCATTTCTTTTTATTATTTATATATCTACAGCTCTTGATAAGGGCGTTGTCTATAATCTAGTCCTAGGAAAAATACTGGATAATGTGCCTTGTTTTAAGAATCTGCAGCTGTTGGCCTGAAAATAGATATATAGGTTAGATTGTTGTTTACAATTGATTTTGGACAGAGCTTTAATTAGCAAGGCAAAGGATTGCTGTACAGATCAGTATATGCAGATTCTCCCTGGCAATCCGAGTCTCCGTAAAACCTAAATTGCAGATAAAAACCAAAAAAATGTATGGGATTGACAGTTGACCATGGCCGCATCAACGATACGCCACCTAGCGGAAAAAATCGCAGTGTGGATCCCTCAAGGACCACTTCCGAGTCAAACTTTTGCTTTATGTAGCTTACCTAGTCTTTATAATATCTTTGTCTAATATTGCTATTTTTATAATATATCCCTTTAGTTTCCCTGCTATGTGCATTATGTGGGATTCTACTCCAGAAAGGCGCCTACCCACTAACGGCCTTACCTAAAATAATCTAGATTCTCTAGTCACTGCTTAAACTTCTCTGTCCTTTTCTAGCACGTGCAACTTCGCGTCAGAGAGAAGATGGCAGAGCATCTTAAGCAGTGACTAACGGTTGAAAAGTTTTTTAAGTAAGGCCGTTTGTTCCCTCTGTTCGCCGCGGCCCCGGCAGCGCTGGTCCAGGCGGAACCCCGTTCTTGGAGCCTACGCCCCTCGCTCACGATGGCGATGTGTCAGGAACACCTTGACACATCGCAATTAGAGAATGCAAACCGGTTTCTCCGAATTATTTAAAAAACGGGTTTTCGGTTGTTTCAAGCTTACAGAAAACCCCGGTTTTCATTGTTCACTTCACCGGTTTTTTGAATTCAGTAAATTTAGTTTTCTCGTTCTAAACTACTGTTCAGTAAGCACCTGACAAAAATAAGGACTAGAGTTATTCATGGCATTGTTGTTCGTCCTTACTTACGTACACACATTATCCTTACACTCAGTAGCCACTTATCCAGTATCAAGCAAATCTTTCAGTTTATTTTTAGATTCATCTATTTCTAAAATTATGACACATAAAAGATGCAAATTTGAAGCCAATAATAATTAACTTAATTTTTTCAAAACCGTATACCTGCCTGGTGTAAGTAAGTAAAATTTAAAATCGAAATCTTTCGATTTCAATTTGTAAATTTCAAGGGCATGTAAGCGACATCTATGAGCGGTTTATGTAACTACCTATATCGATTGCATCAGATGTGTGAAAGAGGTGGATATATGTGGAAGAATATAGGTATGAAAGAGACAGCACAAAAGGAAAGGTATGAGTGAGATAGTTTATAAGAATTCTAAATAGGTGTAAAAGAGAAAGATAATAAAAGTCAATTGAAAAGCTACGACTCGGCCATTCACTTCTTTCAAAATATCTAATCTCAAATCTCAAACCCGAAAAAAAATATTTGGTTTTGCATTCTCTAATCGCAATTCCTAGATACTAAGCCAAGACACTAGAAGCACGTTATTGGTTTGTTTCCAGCGACTCTCACTAGAGAGAACTGGTAGGTATACTGGTGGTAGTCTAGTACAAAATAACTGGTTCATCTGAAAAGATGGTAACTTATAAGAGTTTTTATTAGGTATTAAAAGTTATAAGTAAATCAGGTACAATCTGATTTAATTTTTATAAATGCTAATACACAAGTTAATGTTGTACAACTTCATTATATCCGCAAACTCATTGTTAAGTGACACCATAACATTTTGCCAGTAATCTCTCTTAGCTGTCTCATCTTGAATTTGGATCTTTATATGCTTCAATTCTGAAAAAGAGTGCCAGGTTACAGAAACAGGGTTAGGTACACGTAACGGTATCTGTGGACTCATCTTTGTAAACAACTTTTACATTGGGGCTAACCCTGAACTCGTTATTTTATTAATTAATTATTGTATGTGACATTTTGGCCTTGTTTATACAAGGAGGCATAGGGAATTACCACTAGGATTGCGTATGGGAAATGTCCTAAGCTTTTATTATGACTTGGTGGTACCTAAGTAGTTATGATTATTTTTATGGTCTAAAATCATATTTTCAAACTGTGTGCCTTAAATAAAACCAATCTAAGTACCTACCCACTAGAATCTTCAATCTGTCATATAGAATGCTTAAGTAAGTATATACCTACCTATCTAACCATGCAGTAAATTAAAAATTTCACCAAATAGTCTCGATTATCGGCGGGATTAGGGTTAGGGTTGAGATCGTGTTTAGGAATGCCATCTACCTATGTAGGCAACTATATAACTACTTATTACCTTTACAGTTATATAGCTTTACCTAGGTCTTATAAGTTATAATAATGAACTTACTGTCACATACTCCACAGGAAACGAGCATGAGCATTCTTTTCAGGTCAATATCGTCTTCAACTCTGCCTATGTAATGGAACCGAACCAGCCGAGGCATTAGCTCGAACACCCGCCGCAAGGGAAACACAGCAAAGCGCCATTGGTGAATGCTCAGCGTCACTGGCATCAGAAAAACGTAGATAAGTAAGGTCACGAATGAATAGAACCAGAGTAATAGCATAGAATAAATAATAGTACTACGTAGTAATATCTGATCGCCTCCGATATCGCAACAGTTATCGTAATATGACTATATTCATAAAATAATAACAACCTGGGTCATACGTTTGTTTAATTATAACTGTTTTCTCGCAAATGTGTTGTAAAATGTTATATGACACTCGTGCAGATTGGTTTTTACAAAGTCGTGACTATGGTAAGCCCTCGACTAAACCATCAACTTACCGCACTAGTATCATAGTCATGACCCCCATGACTCTCCCCCTGGATCCGCCCTTGCATTGAACACAGTAAAGTAAAAAAAACGAATCCAATACTAATAATAATTATGTATACTAACCCAATGTACTTGCGTAGAAGTACGCGATGTGTCGGACGAAGCAACTGACATCCGAATCCTGCCTTTGGCACATTTTCAAGTCTATACCAAGCTGGAGATTTGTCTCCCTTAGGGGAATACTAGGCGTCAGGAACCGCCTTATATTGTCGTAGTCACGGACACGGTCTAATAAATAACAAGAAAATCGTTTTTACTTACCTACCTACTTATAATTACTACTTAATAAATAGGTAGGTATATCTATCAATTGCTAATTGCGCGGTGATACCATCGGATGACATCACCTAGAAATCCAGATACTTACTTAGATATTCCTATGTGGTTTTGCCATCGGCTTTAAAATTTTCGTTAATATTTTATATTTCGGTCGATACGTAACAAGTAATAAGACGTCCACGGACTTTGCGTAGTCCGGTTTACGGCTACGGGAAAAAAAATTGCCGTAGTCCGGTTGACAACTGAACCGAACCACAGGCAAAGAGCTGAGGCAGACCGCAGAGGTACCTAAAACTTTGAGTGGATAATTAAACACTTGGATGTTTGTCCTCACGACCTTGCAGCTCATCACTTGAGACATTCGACTGTAAGTCTCATTTAGCCCCGTAATTTCGGTTGCTACATTACCCTTAAAACCGGAACATACAGCTTTATAGGTAGTAATTATGTTAGCACACAACTGCTCTGAGTATATCTGAACCGACGGTGGTATATCTACGAAAGGCGAGGTCCTAGGAAACGAGATCTACCAAAGGGACCCAAATAATTACCTAGGTAAGTCATTTACAATGACGCGTGAAATCACAATCGTGCATTCATAGAATCGCGAGTTTTTTATGAACTAGCGACTGTTGTGATTTTACTATGACAAATACGGGATTACGTAGCACTTTAGTACAAAACTAAAAGGAGGTCATAGTTCTCCATAATTATGAACAAACGTTTACCATTGGGCCAGCCCTGAAATCGCGGCAATAATAAGCTTTCTTCGACGTTGACTGGTTGACTCCATACCATAGTAATGAATTGTTTACAATGATGCATACAATGACCTTCTTTCGACTCAGTACTACCGTCCCGCGTAATCTTGCATACTTGAATAGATTTTCGAAACAATGTCGGTAGGTGTCTAGCGCAGTGCAGTGCAGCGCAGGATTGTGTTCGTAGGTTCACAATTCTGGCACTGCTACTGTTATGGGCAGGCGTGATGCTTTCCACCAGGCCAACTTCTTGCTCGTCTCGTCACACTATTGTATAAAAAAAAAGATCTAACAGAATGCCATGAGCAGGTAGAGATCGGGGCAGGCAATGTTGACTCGCTTCCAGGCCGTGTCGGGGACGTCGTAGCCGCCAATTCCCAGTGCTGCGTCGGCGCGTCCCGGCGTCTGGTCCTCGCGACATATCAACTTGAAATGATATCAACAGCCTAGTACGAAACACAAACAAGAACTTATGTTCTTGTTGTAATAATAAACATCATCGATTATTGAGAATCTACAGAGACAACACGGAAAGTAGTATGGAAGACTCGAAATGCTACCGTTTTCGACACAAATAATGTGTGAAAACTGTACCTCTAGCACAGAAGAAACCGAACAATATTTAAAATATTTAGTAGCTTCGGTTTGACCCCGTTTTTTACACCAATAGATCTACGCTTGGCCACCAACTTCCCTTGGTAAGCGACGACTGTGTGGCCGTGGAACACATCTATCTAGAAGAAATGTATTTACTTACTCTATAAATAGATCTCCAGTGATCTACTATTAATTTATCGATATTAATTTTCTGTATTTAAAACACTTATAATATAAAAATGCTATATCTACCTAGTGATACAAAAACATTTTATGCATTGAAGTGAAGACACATGGAGAGGGAAATGATGTCTAAGTATAGATAATTATATTCCTCATATAGATAGAGATAGTTGCTCTGCTCAGTGGTAGAGTCTCTACTTTAAGAATCCAAGATTCGATCCTCGGCTGGGAAGATGTTCGACTATGTGCCCTGGGTCAAGCTATATAGGTGTAAGTTTTCCGTGTACCTACCTATTTGTTTCATTCAAGGACATGCTGAGACACAGGGTGCCCTCATCGGGAGATATGAATGTTTGTCAAGAGTTCTAGAATTAGACCGAAAACTCCGGATCATTCAAGAGGTAATTTATATAATATAGATTATTTATTAATCGAAGCTTTTATTTTTTTTCTTACTTGCAGTCGGAAATGCGGTCTTTTTAAGATCGGCAGAATTGTGATTAGCGCCACACCGGTCCCGTCAGCAATGTGAGAGTACTCCAAAGCCAGGAGTCTCAGGTTGCCAAGCGTCGCGATGTTACGGAGGAAGCAGTGTCGAGACTCCGGGCGAGCGATGTACTGGCCTTTGCCTGAAACACCAAGCAAGCACGTCTGGCCAACAGAGCTGACACGATACCACAAATACAAAGCATAGAAAAATAAAAAAAAGTCTAAATTGCTGTTTATTAAAAAAGTGCTAAGTTGCTAACAGTGTTTATCCCTGGGTCGTCTTTCCCGATAGGTATTCGGTATCTTAAGGTCGCGAGTGAATCGGTTTCTTTTCAGTCAAGCTTCAATAAGCTAGGCTATAGGCACAGAATAAATAATAGGACTACGTACAGAAAGTTAACTCCGCAAAATAAATTTAAATGTAATAAATAAGGGCTCTATCTACTAGGCAATAAAGTAGCAATTTAACTCGCACAGCGCTGGATACCGCTCACTATATTCTCCTAGATATACCGCTCTCTTTCTATCACGTATGCTTAGTTATGTGCGACGAGGCTAGCGTGCGGGCGGTGACTGACTTCTGCCTTGCATTGTCCACCCGGACGGAGCGCCGGCCGAACATACCTAAACTGCGGAGTGACACCCCTGCTATAGGTATAGGTATAGTGACTGCTATAGGTATGGATTTAGCTTCCGAAGTTAGTACTGAAATACTCCTCTGTATAGAGCCTTGTTAATTCCATGGGCTTAGTCGGATATCTTACGAAAATGCAATTTTTCCTACGATTTCACTCACTTTATCACTTCATCAGCCAGAAAACGTCCACTGCAGGACGAAGGCTAGACTTCCCCCTTAATAGGGAGGGGTTGACTTTGGCCTATGTTAACATTATACTTACTATTAATTTTGCGAAGTATACCTACTGATATCATGATCATGATACTACATAGATAAAGGTACTACTCATGTAACAAATAAATAGTATAATTATACTACGGGAGCCAACCCTGAAATACATTACTCAACGAACCATTACATACATTTTAAACGACGATTTTCTATCTTACTATGGGACAGCTGTTTTTTAAGGGTCGGCCCCCATGGTAAACGATGTTCTCATATTCACAATGATGAGTACAATGACCTCCTTTCGGCTTAGTTATACTGATACACGTAACCCTGTACCTATCCGTGTTAAAGCCCAGAATATGTAGCACCGGTCCTCGCTCGCGCGTTTAAATTTTTTTGAAAAATCAAATCCCTGAATTAATTAGTTATGAAGAATTGGAATTGGCAAAATTGCTGAGAATAACATTGAAAAGATATCTAGATTTTTAGACCAAAGAAGTTTTTGACCTAAAGAATGAGATTGATCTATTAATTACTAGGAGTCCGTCGTAGATAACTATAAGTCGATGCCCCAAACGTTTGCTCCCATGAGGTGAGAAATTCTGCCGTGACCTTCACCCTCGCCAAACCATACCGACCTTTGCCGACTAATTCTTGTAAAATTTTTGCCATTATCACAACTGATTCTCATGAAATTTTCAGAAGTGAGGATTCTGGCGTGAAATGTAGGCAATCTATGGGAACACAATAAAGTAAACATCACGTACTTCTAAACAACTTTTAATTGCGAGGACATTCAAAATAAATAAAACGATAACATTAAAATGAAAAAAACAAATTAAGACAGTAGGTGACAGTAGGTAGAACAGACAAATTAAGTAGGTGTGTTATGGTCCGCTTTCTCGACGCCATGGGCATCAGGCGAGATTGCGGTTGCAGTTGAGTTCTCAATTTTCCGGTATTGAAAGTTGGTTAGGTTCTTTCTGGCTGCATCCACCGTGTGTCGGAGACGGTCGGTAGACACCGGCGGCGCCGATAGTGACTCCTGCTGGCACTCCAAGACTAGCTCCTTCATCTCGTCATCACCGAGCGGCGTGATCAGCTGTGAGGCCTTCTCTTTGTGTTGCTTCAACTCGTTATCGATGCGAACAAGTTTCTCCTTGTTAGTATTTGTTCGCCAGGGCCGCTTTGGGTCCGCGCCCGATAGCACTATACTGTCTGAGCACTTGCTTTTAGCTCTGTAAGAAAAAAATCATGTTTAGATTCGGCAATCTAAGACACGAATTGGGTATTGACATAGGGAAAGTTCTCTACATGATAATTTTTGTGGATGACTGACTAAATACTTTAACACACTCTGTTTGTGGCAAAAAAGTAGCGATAAGAGTTAGTATTTATAGTTTTTCTTAATTTCTGTTGTTTATGAGAGGAGAGCCATTTTTTCCAATAAATTCTATTATAGATCGATCTACATGTCTACAATGTCTGTCATTTTCTTTTTTTCAGCACCTATTTAGAAGTCAGTAAGAACAGTGATCCCTTGAACCCTGCTTGAAACGCAGTATAGGTGGTTTCACCTATGAGCATCTATGCTTGAAAATCAAACCTTTTGCATTCAGTCAGCAGTTCTTGCAATTTCCTCTCGTTTTCTTCCAGTAGGTCCTTATCTGGTCGGTACGGGTTCTCGTACACTTCGATAAGATTGTTCGCTTGTTCTTCCTCATCCTCTTTCTCGATCTCTTTATCATACTTTTGATGGAAATCTTTTACCAAGTCTGAGCAGCGCTCCGTAAGCTTTACATCAGGGACTTCAAGTCCTTGTAAGAGTTTTGCGATTTGAGATTTTTCTTCGTCTGTTGTCATGTTGGACAGTATTGATTAATGACAATGGCTGTCAATTGTCATGGTAACGGATGTTAAGTTATAATAATTGTCCATAGACAAAATTAGTAACAATTAGTTTATACCGACTTCGATCTTCTTGATGTCTTCAGGCTACGGGGTCCTAAAGAAGGCCCCCGTTAACCCCCCCCCCCCCCCCCCCCCCGTTATCGTTAATCTTTGAATAATCATATTTAGGGGTTTAATGCACATCCATGTGCACCGTTGCTATTACACAAAAAACACACCAATACCCGACCACACGTTTCATAGGCTTTCACGTTCCTCTGAAGGACTTCGCCCCAATGTGACGTTGTACTTAAGAAAAGGTAATTAGGTACAGCAACGACAGCAACCGTCTTTGTCCTCTTATCGGTTACACTATCATGACGATGTCGATGTATTATTGATAAGCTCGTTTACTTTCTGGTATGCCACATTGTTGAAATAAGTGAATAGTCCTACTATGTACATTAACATCCCGCCCACGAAAGTAGCGATGGGTATCATGAAACATATAAGTTTAATGCACGGATACAAGATCAACAGCGGAGCAAAATTTATCATGTCACACGAATTTATTTAAAATTTCAGTAGATAAAATTAATATAATTTTACAATTTTTTTATGTGATTTATAAAATTATTTTACAAAAGTCATATTCTATTTGATTTAAGTCAAAAAGCTTGGAGGAAGGATTTACTCCGTATTATCAAACCTCCTTGGATTTACCTCTTTCTCAAAAAGTATTTGGTTATATCAGTGACGTATACGTCAGGATAAGACAAGAGAGGTATAGGTAAGGTCTTATTCGGAATTCGGGAAGTTTTGGCGGGAACGCGAAATAATCATGTCGCTGCATTGTATTATTTTCCAAAACTTGTGTTAATGCATAAAAATGGTGGCGTTTTATTCATTAAGTGCTGATTTACGCGCACGAGTGTGGGTAAGTGATATAATGAAGTGAAACCGTGTCTTTTCGTGTTGTTTCCAAAACTTCGAAGAAGCTTGTAGTAAAGTTGCCACAACTTTACTAGGGCATGACTTGGACTCGACTATGACTAATTTCGTGTGACTAACTGTGATTTCATGACATATTTGACTCGATGAATACTAAAAAAAACTTGAAAATTCATAAACTTGACACTGGCAGAATGCACAAAGTGCGATGCCAATAACAAACAGAAAAAAAACTCTTATTTAGGACGCCCAAGGACGTCCTGAATAAGAAAGTAAAAGTATAAATAAAGTACCTCTCTCTCGTCTTTTATTACGTATAAGTAAGTACTATGACAAGACTAAGGTACTTACGAAGATTACGAAGAACTCAATGGGACGGGTTCGGGCGGGATCGACCTCAATCACAGCCTGACGATTGTCGCGATTGACGCATGTCGCACGCATGTCGTCTCCCGACAGGCTACCACGGTATCGTGTAACAATACTTGCGACTGGCATCACCCGTGTGATGCCAGTGTGATGCAGCACGGTGCAATATACATGGCATTGTATATTATATTATACTCGCAAGACAATACTGGACCTTTAATTTTACCAAAAAAATAATACACCAGCCATGCTATACAAATTCTTGAAATAGTTAAAACCGTAAAGTTTATTTAACGCGTGTCAGGCTATCGAAAATAAATAAATCGCATTTGTTTTTTATCATTTATAAAATTTTAAAAACTCTCGCTGCTACAAGATTTAATGACAGTTAAGAAAAGATGTTTGGTCCAACTTAATTTAGAGGGATAGTTAAATTGGAGCCATTGGTTAAGGTAAAAAGTAATATAATTATCTTTAGTACAAACCCGTGATGTAACTGTAATTGATCAACAGAGGGTTCTGGTTGGGCTGGACGAATCGCCAGAGAAACAGGTACTTGAGGGTTTCGGCGTTGAAGCATGCCAGCTGCTGGACCAATCTCACGCCTTCTAGCCGGTCGCTGCACAGGTTCTCAAAGGACACCAGCTCAAGCCGATCCTGGATTCTGTTAAGAAGAATATTTTGAAGGAGTAGGTAGAAGAATAAGAAATTAATGACGGTTCTATGTTTGTCTTCTCTGTGATATACTTAATTCTATATTTCTCAACTCACTCCCACTCTCTCTCTCTTCTTTTCTCGTTTTCTCTTCTATATATTTTTTCTCTTTGTCTTTTTTTTTCTTGCATTCTACTGCGCAGTAATATCGGGAACTCGACTCTTATCAGATATCATCACAATCATGGTGAATATAACCGTAATTAATCGTAATAAACAAGCGTGATTGTTTTTAAAAAACTAGAATACTAATTACATTTCGTCCCTGCCATTGCTTGCGCTATCAAGCGCATCATTTTATTATTATTTACTCTTTTCAGGAGGAAATAAGAAAGAAAATTCTAACCACGGGCCAGCGGTGCGGCCTAAGGCAACTTGTCTTGGCCCGCGATTCCACTAGCGTAGTGTTGAAAAATAGTGACGATGATGACCAGCGACGGTAATAAAGGACGAGCCCAGCGCTTGCAAATCGTTCAAATTTAACAAGTCAACACAATCAAGCATACCTAGCTAAAAGATGCATATTACATTTGCCAGGAAATAGAGATAGCGAATCTAATTACTGCATGACAAAAAGAGAACACATGTACATGTATTAGAAGTTTATATTGTCGTATTGTACAGCTCACATGTTGCAAAGACAGAGTATGACTGACGCAAGTGGAGAGCTGGCGCTCAACATAATATAGTCTTCAAAATCCGTGCGCTTATTTCTCATCCATTCATTTTATCATTGTCGCTGACGATGTCTTTTAACCGAATTCGAAAAAGGAGGAGATTCTATGTTCGACGGTATGTTTTTTTTCTTTTTAATTTATGATCTCCGGTTTCTCCGTCCATTGTGGACCGATTTTGAAAATATATTTTTTTATTTGAAAGGTATACCCTTACCCTCCCGAGGTGGTCCCATATTAAATTGAAGGCGGTAATATTTACGTTACTTGTTCTAAAATTTCAGCTATACCAAAATCTATACCAAATTTCATCAAGATCAGGGCAGAGTCGTTTGGTGTTATGTGCGTACCTAACACCGAAGACTAGGAGACACTTTTTTCAAATTAATAAAACATACTCAAGTAGGTACTTATTACTGGTTAGTTAGGATAAGGATGAGATAAAAATTTCAAGGATAGGGCAAAATGAGAAAGTAGATAGGTGAGTACGAACTGCAATAAATTATTCAATATTCTGAAAAACGTCTTCCTTTTGAAGTAGTCCAAGCGATCAAGCTTGAATAATTGATCGTTCACAATTAATCTATCCATTTGTGCTTCTTCTGCTTTCATTTTCTGTAAACAAATAATACATGTATACCAAGTATTTTGTAGTGGCAGGACTCTACTGCACAGACCGCCTGGGGAAGTACCACACCTTTGTGTAGTGGCAGGACTCTACTGCACAGTCCGCCTGGGGAAGTACCACACCTTTGTCAGTTATTCTACTGTCAAGTGTGCAAGCATTACTGTGTTCCGGTTTGAAGGGCAATGTTACCAGAGAAATTACTGGGTATGAAGAGATTTAACATCTAATATGTAATATCTCTGGGTGTCGAGCGCAATTCAGTGCGGCGCAGGCTTGTATTCGCAAGTTCACAATTCTCGCACTGCTAGCTGTTAATGGCAGGCGTAACGCTGACCACCAGGTGAAAGTCTTGCTCGTCTCGTCACTTAAATATTTCTATATGTGTCATATTAATATTAACCGATTCGTACAAATAAGAAATATACGAAGCCTGTGTAATCAAGGCATAACAAAACCTTCAAAGTGATTTCAAGCGAGCTGTAGAGCGTCTTCTGATACATGATAGGCGGCAGCTTGAGCGCCGTGTTGGCTCTCCAGAAGTAGCTGCCGAGAGGCGTCGGCATCCGCAGGTTCGGGTATTGATACGTGAACAAGATCTTCTCGCAGTGCAGGTCGCCCAGATAGTACCGCTGCACGTCGTGGATGGACCAGTACCGGGTGTCAGTACTCCTGCCCAGAATCAGAAATAATGAGGACAAACATTTATTTGACGAAAAATAGGTGTTAGTTCAGTGTCTGGGTGAAGTGGTTATTAAACTTAATTATGTAATTATCAGCTATCTGGTTTCCATAGTACACGCTTTGGGGATAGACGGCGCTGTGTGAAGAAATAAAAATGGCGGGATTCGATCCGAATTTTATTTGAAAAATATATCGTTTGGGTTCTGGCCTTAGTGCATCATCAGCCAGAAGACGTACACTGCAGAACGAAGGCTTCCCCCTTAATAGGATTGCCATAATTTGGTGTCACTTAGCCCATGGGACAACTGGGTCATAATAGTGTAATGGGACAACACGATGGGACTAATGGGATAGACCCTAATCCCCACGCTTGGCAGGCTGCTTAAGGATCATATCCAGGTCCAGATCAGGCCTATTGGTATCTGATCGTAATACACGCTGTACATTAATCTAATTTTATCAGCGCCTAGCGGTTTCATCCGCACCGTGCATAAATTATCACGCGCTAGTTTATAATATAAAATAGTGATGTCTGATGTCAAAACGTCATCATCATTATCGCAGCGCCCGTTTTCATCCGTATTGTGATGATGATTTAATGATTCTGACATAAATACTCTTTTTACCACCTGCACCCTTATCATGGACGTTCGCGATTCCGATTGCGATAGCATGCCATCCTGCTCGTACCAACCCACTCGCGCCATGCGCCCTCCTGCTCGCGCACGCTCGCAATCAGAATCACGAACGTCCATGATACGGGGGCTGGTCAAAATATCTGTGCACCTCGTTGAAATGCGACACCAGCTCTCCTGTTTTGTCCTCTAGCGCCCGCACTCACATATATTATCACTAATTTACTAATTCAGTCTTTATAGATACAAAAACACATATTTAGTACGAATATTTTAATTTAGGTATTATTAAAAAAAAATGTTCAGTTGCACAGCTACTTTGATGGGGGTTGTACATTTAGGATCTCCTTCAACTTACATGAGTACGTCATCATCAGGTAACAAGCCGTCGCAGCTCTCAATGTAATGCAGCCATATGTGAGGGTCAGCCACCCAGTCGCCGAACGCGAGGTTGCCAGCGCTTGGCTTGTAGTCACGGTAGTAAAGTAGCCATTTCACAGCCTCCAGGTGACCGTCGATTCGCACACATTTGCACGCCTCTGGGGAAAGAAATGCAGCCGGTACCTATCTTTAAGTAGTATTACTTACACTTAGTATTAAAAAAAAGTTATAATAACAGTCATGATAATCACAACAGAAAAATGAACTTAGCACTAGTGTAACAATTGGCGGCCTTATCGCTAAAAGCGATCTCTTCCAGGCAACCTTGAATAGCGGCTGGTGTTAACTATATGACATACCCCATCACCATCAACAGCCAAAAAACGTCCACTGTAGGACGAAGGCCTCCCTCATAGTTGGCCCCACTGAAGAGAGACGTAAAAGTAGGGCCTTCGCTTTTCTGTGGCTGGCCCCATTATGTGACTATCAGGTTGTTTTTTACTTTTCACGACCACAAGCACGGTCTAACCGATCATTCTACATTTAATTTACAATCTTATGATTCATTTTATCAATAAAAAAACTGAAATTCTAGGAAACCCCCGCTTAACCCAAGAGGGTTAACCTTAACTTCAACTTCAAGAGCATTAACTTATTATTTACTTTCGTTGATTAGGCATTCTTCAGAGTTGTGGTGTTTCAGGTCTTCTTTACTTTTAACTTTCAGATTTTGTTTACTTTTAAAATGATGTTTACTCATTTTGATTATAGGTACATGTATAAACATACATAATTATTTATCAAATTAAATAGTTTAGCAAAGAAAATCACTGTAAATTGTAAATATCCACACCATAATTATTATTTTCCTTGTTATTGCAATGACGTCAAAATAGCAGCTAGTGTTACGGCTGTCATTTGTGGGTATGAGCCGTCAGTGGATATAAATTAGCCCATCTAAGGTTTAATAGTTTTGGAAGAGTTGCGAATTTTCGATGATTATCCTTGGACGATCTAGCTCTCCTGGGTATATTTATAATCAAATTATCACTTATATTTCACTGAAGGCTTTGACTATTTATCTTGGAGGATCTAGCTCTCCCTCTATTTAACCAGCCCCCGTGCGCTCTGGCGAGGGGTAGGTCTGTCATTGCCACTAGAAAGACAGCTGACTCCACCAAGACCGCAGGCTATTTTTATATCCCGTAAAATATTAAATATATATCGGTGGACATTTCACACAGCGCCTTCTAGCCCCAAACTAAGCAAAGCTTGTACTATGTAAACCAGATAACTAATAAAATACTTGTACTTATTTTTTTGTTGGAAATACATACTTATAATACACACTACACCCCTTGGAGGATTTAACTCTTTCTCTAGCATTTCTCAGCTACACCCAGACACAGAATAAACGTCTATTTTCGTCACATAAGGGTCAACCCACACGTACCACAACCACACCACATCGCAATGACAAAATGTGGTGACATTGTGGCTACGTGTGAATAGTGTCGCTGCAGGTTTTTGCAGTTGCGTTGTGGTATCGACAAAATGTCGAGGTGGTTGCGTTGTCGTTAGCAGTTGCGATGTGGTTGCGTCGTGTGCAGACACAGTTCGACTCTGGCTTTCATAGAGCGCGCACTGTCGTTGCGTCGACGCAACGTTGTATCTGCGATGTGGCCGGCGGCTATTTCACTGTGTAGCTGGTTGTTGCGTTGTGGTTGCGATGTGTTCGGTATCAACCAAGCGGTCGATAACGACGGCAAAATGTAGTACGTGTAAATTCTACTATTCATTTAAAATACAAAATATGCGCCCGATCACGTGTTGTGGTTGTGGTTAGGGTTGCCACCCGTACTTTATAATAAAGTATTGTACTCTATTTTGGCCAAACGTACTTTATACTTTATGAGGGCAGTAAAGTACGTGAAAATACTTTATTTTTAACCTGTGAAGATTATTTTAAATGGACTTCTATTTTTTACGTGTAACGGAACGGACTGTACTGCTTTTTTAATTTAGGGATTGATTGTAAAGATGCTGTTAATATATTTAAGAGTAACAAATATTTGTTGGAAGTTATTAGAAGCAAAAAAAAAAATGTATGGAAGAGAAATAGTCTGGTAAATAAATAGTACTTTATTTTCAGATGTTGTACTTTTTTTAAAGCCTAGAAAATTAAATATACTCTATTTGCTTAAAAAAAAGCTGGTAACCCTAGTTGTGGTACGTGTGGGTTGTCTCTAAATGTTTGCCCTGGGTGGGGATCGAACCCACGCCCTACAGCTCTGAAGGGAGACAAACAGAGCTATATGGCAGTCAAATGTAAAAAAATGTAAACTTTTTTTGTTTTATGTTATTATATTGTTAAACTTGCAGGACTGGGACAAGGTGTAAGGCTAACTATATTCTAAGGAGACAACAAATAAAAATCAAACTCTTCAATGGAATTTCATTATATTTGAAAAAATATACAAAGAATTAATATTACAATTATTTTGTTCTGTACAATAGGCTAGATGACTGGTTTTTTTTTATTAGCCTATTAAAATGAGGCCCATAAATATAGCTGATTAATGAAAAGAAAATTAAAATCTGATCAAAAATAAGCAACTTATAAGCATTTTAATATCATGCTAGACAGAGAGAAGAAACAGCAAATCGTGACGTCACTTCTCAGTACCCCATATAAATTATATTCTGACAAGTAAGGCTTGACGTCATTTTTTGTTTTGTGGGAAAGGGACAGAGTTGTCTCTAACAAAAACTTTAAACGCTCATATATCAGAACATTATTAACCGATTTAAATTATTTTTTCAATAAACATATTATATTTACTTAAATTCTTCATCAAAGCTATTGGTTTCAACGATATAAACATCAGTCATCTACCCTATTTAATCACAAAATGTAAACTAATAAATGCGTTAAGTAAGTAAGTTCGTAAAGGCTGAGTGGCCAGCCCTAATCAGAGAATGTCAGAGTTAATGTGCCGCCCGAAGGCCTCTGACATGGCTGACGGTTGTTGTTATATAAACTAGAACAAACAACCGGGACCAACAATTTAACGTGTCATCCGACCCACGGTAGCGCTCAGAAATAAATGCCACTCACGGTCACCAAATGCGTTAATATGATTGTTTAAGTTTTTACTAATTCATGGAGTGAAGAGTACCTACACTTGTAGAAAAAATTAGGTAAGTATAGCTAAGCTTCCAAAAGATAAACAAATTAACCCGTATCTAAGTTTCAACGCCATACATAAATTCTAGTACATTTAGCTAGTTATGTCTACAATGTTCTATGTACAGTGTTCTAGTAGGTAGATTTACCTAGGTATTTTTTAAGGTACCTATTAAGCTAAAATGACTGGACTTGCCTACAGGTTTACAATCGTATTGCTGCCTAATTTAGTGTATATGTACCTACGCATAGACAGGATAGATATCTACAAACTTTCTTATTGATTATGAAATAAGTAATAATCATAATAACTACGTATAAGAGACAACACCGCGTTTTAAGACATTACACTTATGTCCTTTTTATTTTCGCCGTTACCGACTTACTTCACTCAGCAAGTAATTTTTTTTTTCGTATAAATATAACAAGTTGTGATGTGACCTCAGCTACCACAGCATTTATTTTACAAAAAAAAAACTTTCATCGGTCTGGATATCCTTTTGTGATTTTTTTGTGTAGTTGGCTAAGTAGTTTTTGTAGTTAGTTGTTTTTTTTTTACATATAAATAACAATACAAATACTTGATCACCGCAAAGTAAATATAAACACTACATTTCATCATTGATCACAGAGCGTGTCCTGTAATGGGACGTTTTTTAGAAATGCAGTGTCGTCAGTTTATCGAATATGTAAAAAGTAGGTAGGTCGTAGTATACATAATAGGTCGATGCCAAATCAGGAGCCGGACAAGTCATAAAGCCACACGCGCATGGCCGTACCAACCTTATCTCGGATTTCCTAGGATTTATTGCTTACAGGTATGAAACATTCGTCCATGCAGGATAAATGACGTTTATTGTTCTACAGGTGAAAACAGTATCAGAACGTAAAATATAGAGAAAGAAGAAATATAAGAAATTATATGTAGAGAATATATATCAAACTACAAGTATACCTAATTACAAGACGATTGTATTTCGTATATGACTGTACCAAAATTGGGCCCTATATCTATAGGGTCCAAGATAGGCACTTGTTATTATTTTTGTGGCGCCCTAAATGTAGCAACAGTATAATAAAACAAATGATTTCTATATCTTTTTTTTAATCTGGCTCTTAGGCTGGTCGTCATGCAAATATCCCATCCCTATGTCCCGTTTTACAAAGCGATGTCAAACAAATAAAAATAGACTGGCGTCCCTATGTTGCTGTCCAAGTCAGAGGAATACGTTATAATAAAGAGGTTCTTGAACTATGCATGAGTTTTCGCCTAAAAATTATATATTAATTATATTACCTACCATGGCAAAAAGAGTACACATTAATAGGCACATTATCGCAAATCGATCTAAATTAAATTAAAAACTTAAATTGAAAATTGGACGAAGAACATTTTGATTAAAAATATTTATGCCATAGGAAGTCACAAATAACATTTGAAAGGGAAGGTAGTGTTAAAGGGAGAAAAATTGTATTGAAACAATTAGCGTTTTTCAGAAGCTCCATATAAAAATCAAAAAGTTTTCTAAACGCAATCTTATTGTCGATTTTTTCAGTCTTTGTAACAATAAAGATCATGACTGGATGGAATTTAGATTTATTATTAGTTTTCCTTATTTTGTCACGTAAGCTTAGCGGAATGATCAATTTAATCAATAGATTAAAATAGAGCAAGCACAGATATACCTAATTATCTTCTTACGATATTACCTATAATATTATATGCACTAAACGTACAATAAGTATATTAATAGATAATAAATAAGCTTTAAGAATGATAAACCTTATTTATTTGTTACTAAAGTATAAATAGAAACATCGTGTATATTTGCAGGTACCTATAGCTAAATTTATATAAGGAAATGGAGTTAAATCTATTTTATTTCAATTGGTTTTATTTTTTGCTACTTTAACAACCCTTTCCTATCTTGGTAATCAGCAAAGATTATATATTCGATACTCGATAGATTCGATCATATTGTAAAAATAAAATATGAATTTGAAATTACAAGCTGTAAGATACTCGTAACGTAGTACGCTAGAGTAATAAAACTTAGAGTGAGAGTTTCATTTAAAATTCAGTGCACTGCTGCACTCGAAAAATGTGTGCGTTAATGTTTCGTAGTGTTACCTATTTACTTTCTTTGACATGCACACAACCGTTCGTAAAATGTTCCAAATAAATATACGTTTTCGCCATACTTAATTAAGTTGGGAAATTGAACAGAATCGAGTAAAGAATAATTGTCATCGTGAGAAAAACACGTAGAGTCCGTACTCGGCCTTTTAAGGCCTACTTTGAAATTGGTTCACTTAGCTTGGGCAGACTGATGTACAGGCGAAGTTGAGGAGGGTAACAAACATGAGATCTGAGGCTTCTTTACTTGCTCCGGTTTACCTCCGCAGGCACGTAAATAATATAGCCTCATCTGCTATTTGATGATGACACATAGTAATTTGAACAGAATTAATAATATGTATATTTAGGCTTAGGTTGGGGGAGCAGAAGGTTATATCGAGGCTACCGTGTTAGGTGTACTTAGGTACCCCTATCACAAAAAGTACATATGAAGAAAAACGTAGTAAGTAACTAGACAATCGATAAATAAATGTTTAAAAAATATTTAGTTTCCGTTTACGCCCGATAGGTACGGGTTCTGTCACAGTTTTTCTTTATACCTTCTATTGAATACTAGTAAATTTATCTGATTGAATATGTAGGTAGTACCAGCCACAGAGTTCTGTGTTAAAACATCTGATAAAGGTTGCAGTCCGTCTGAGTAAATTAACGACCAAGACGAGAGAGTCGTTTATGGTCAATAATAATTATCGTGTATCTATATTATACTTTTATTGTGTTATAATAGTACTACAGAGGGTTATGTATAGTGCAGTACTTAGTATGTAGGCACATAAAACAGTCGCAATTGGATGCGTCTAAATATCCATTTAGGTATATTATTAACTAAGTGTGATAAATTTTGAAGGTGACAACACACACAGACAGAAACAGACAGAATTAAACTAACTAAAGTATTGCTGTCCTTAGCTAACATGCCTAGTAAAAAAGTGTCAGCAACATTTTAATTACTTTAGAACGGTCAACTAAAGCCTTCAAAATTTGCCACATTGTGTTCATAAAAATGAAAGCTCATATTATAGTTGGCAGTCCACGCTTTTTCTATAATTTTATTGATTGTAGGTACACTTTATATTTAAAATATTAACCTAGTCAGGTAATCAAAGCTTAGTCATGACACTATATTGTGTTCACTTTCAATATTATGCTTCAAACATATTATAAAATGTGAAAAGGGGTATTGGTGGCCAGTGCCGTAAATAGCATTTTATGCACCCGGTGCGAGCTTCTATAATTGCGCCCTTGAAAAGAAAAAATATTATTATATAAAAAAAAATTGCGACCCTGCAGGACCAGCGCCCGGGCACCACTGACACTGCCCTATTTACGGCACTGTATGGTGACATTTTACCTAAGTACAAGACATTATCTAAGACATTTTATATTAATTAGCTATAATGATCACGTATGTTTTCTAATATTTTAATATCCCAAGTCTCTTTCTTGCGTTGCAAATCAGTAAAGGCCCGCCTCATTATGAGAGCCGTAGAAGCTACGTACGTAACTATTTACTGTAACCGTTACAAGCACGACTAACAACTACTTATTTTTGACAGAGTGCAGACTGATGACATGCAAAGAGTACGGCCTCTGTTCTGTCTACAGCGTCAATAAGGGCAAAGGATTTCTTTTGAATAATATTTTTGTTTTAACCAATGTTTAAACACAATCATAACTTTAAAACTTACTGGTTATCATTGTAATCATTACTAAAAGCCTCGTTTTACTTAAATTTCTTTCGGTATTTCTATGTTATTGTTGCATAGACAGTATGAACAATTAAGACGTCAGACAGAACTTGAAACTGCATACGAGCCATCTCCGGGTTTCCACCACGACTGCTTTGCCAATTAAGTTGCAGGCGTCTCTGCCATATTTCTCAAACTGTATACCTATGCTAAAATAACTTTTCCGGGGGACGGAAGTGCCCCAGATTTCATAATTATCGTAATAACATTTTCCTAGTACTCTTACGTTTCAGAAAATAAATCAGAACTCGCCCCAATAGCAATCACAGCCCTAACAAAACTAATTATTTGCGCTTAAACTGAGATCAGACTTTAATATTAATCTGTAAAAAATATTTAGAAACAGCACAATTTGAATTTGGATGATGTTATAATTTATGTTTCTTAAACATGGCACTACAGAAGAAATGTTCACGTAGGTACCTAGGTTTAAAAAAAAAAAAATATCAGGAAATTGTGTAACTGTAGTGGGTCTCTCAATATTCCTTATTACAATCTTTATATATTTTTCGCATTAATTCAAAACACACTTAAGTATTTAAATCTACGACATTTATTATAGAAATTAACTTACTCGTAACATCACTTAGAGTGTTAAAATATTTTGGACCAGCCGAATATTCGTACATCGACCTACCTATTACCTAGCTAGCTACCTAGCTATGGTGTGTACCTATTTGCTAAGCTCCGCTTATATGTTGGTACAAACCTTTTTATAGCTTTTTAGTGTCTCGCCGCTTTAAACTTTATCTAAGGGTAGCGAAATCTTTATTGCATTGTATTTCTATGTTTTTAAAGCTTAAACAGGAAGAAAAATTATGACCTCCGGCAGGACTCGAACCTGCATACGAGCAGTCGCTATGGGTTTCCGTCCCAACTGCTTTGCCAATTAAGCTACAGAAGTCTCTGCCTGAGATGCCAAATTTCCGAACCTGTTATAAGCTACCAACTAAGCGTTGGTGGCGCCATCTGTAAATTTTTGTAACACAAATTTTGCATTGTATTGTATAATCGGTTATATAAACTATGATAGCGCGAAACCGTGAACCTGTTGTACGGAGTTTTGGCAGCAACGTTTTTTTTTGTACTGTTAAGTAACGGGATGAGCAAGACGTTTGCCTGATGGTAAGCGTTACGCCTGCCACTAACAGTAGCAGTACCAGAATTGTGAACTTGCGAACACAATCCTGCGCAGCACTGCACTGCGCTCGTCACCCTGAGATATTAGATGTTAAATCTCTTCCAACCCAGTAATTTATTTGTGTAACATTGCCCTTCAAACTGGAACACAGTAAATTTCACGCTGCATTGTAGTTTTATTGTGATTTTCGAGTGTAATGCATGGAAAGTGGTGGCGTTTTGTTAATTTATTGCCGATTTATGAGTATGAGTGTGGGTAAGTGATGAAAAGTGGTGAAACAAACCTTAGCGTGTTGTTTTCAAAACTCTGAATAAGATAATAGTAAAGTTGCCACGACTTTACTAGGGCATGATTGGACTTAACCGTGACTTGCTGTTATAAGTCACATCACGTAAATATGAAAATACTTGACACTGGGAAATGCACAAAGAGCGACGCCATAATCTTATTAGGAGGGAGAAAGAAGATGAAATACTTGTTGAACAACAGGTTCGCGGTATCGTGTCTTTTAAAAGTTCTCTATTTCTTTTTTGGTTGAGATGAGATGCTCGGAGATTTTACGTGTTACTCGATTCCCAAGATAGTTTTTATTTACGGTTGCCTTCTAAATTGTCGTGTTTTAATTCATTGGCCACACACCTAAACACCTACCGTTAAAATGTAAAAGTGTTGCCTACATGCAACGGTATTAAGTGTCAGTCTATCTGTATAACCCAAGATTAACTGATGACACAACTATAAAGTATTCTTACATCACTCCGTATAGTAATTTACAATGAATATAGATGCCATTAAATTCATATAAATTGTAAAGCGGGTAACAGGAACATAATAATAAAATTGTCAAAAATCCAACATACATATTTGCAAGTCTACTTGTAAACAATCAAGCCTCATTTTTGGTTGTTCTCATTATAAATTAAAATTATTTTTATACAAACAGATTTTACAAGTAGAGTTGCAAAACTAAACACCATTCCTTTGTATATTCTTTCAAAATAGCACCGCCGTACAGATAAATTTAAACAATTTAAGGTCGAAATTGGTCTTTCGTCATTATAAAACGTCTGCCATCTTGAATATAAAGTTTTACATTTCTCTCGACACATACTTCTCCATTCAGAGAGCAAGAACAAGTAGATAGTTTCACCATTGATTCAGTCGTGTCGCGCCGGCAAAGCTCGTCCAAACTAATCATATAATAAAACCTACCCATGTATTAGTATAATACGCACCTAGGTAATAAGCGATAAATATACAAACACGCGCAAGTCTTTCAAACTTCGATCGCCGAACGGTCCTGTCGGTTTCCTCGTTTCCCGCATGCGATCCAATCACAACACAGCACTCGTGCCCAAAAACGGTTTACAATGCCCGGCCCCGCAGGCCGAGACTCTTCTCAGACGGTGGGCTGCGCGTGCGCGGCACCGGCGGTGAGTGCGTGCAGTGGCGGCGGGTGCGACGATAGGTGAGTGGACTCGCTGCGGCGCGGTGGCGCGGGCGGCGGCCGCATTTTAACCAGCTTCGGCTCCTCGCGTCGCACCGGCGCCGCCGCCTCACGCCCGTACACGTTCTCGTAGAAGGGGTCTTCGAATCCCGCGCCGTAGTGCTCCTGCACCCACATCGAGACGCTTGTCTCCTTGTAGTCCTCCGACAGCGGGTACTCGCGGAAGCCGAGCACCTCGTGCGGCGTCGTCGCCGGTTCTAACTTGCACTTCTGCGCGACCTGCCATTTCTTCCGCATCACCCTCTGCAGGTCCTTCAGAAACTCCTTCGGTGGGTTGCTGTTCGAGTCGGCGAGCTTCTTCGGCGACGAGAGGCGCGTGCTCTCGTTTCGCTTGGGTGGCGGTGGCTTGCGCGGGGAGAGCGGTGGTGGCTCTTTTAGATTAAACGAGATCTTTTTGTTCTTCTTTTCGGTGCAAGTCGGTAGATCGTCGGCAAAGTTCACCTTTTTCATCGAACCCGTTCGCTCTTTCGCCGGCTCGAAGCCGAGCTTTTTCTGAATCGAGGGGCTGTTATTGAGTTTCTTGTTCTGCAGCTCGACAAGACAGGCGCCATAGGCGACGTTCTGGTTTTTGAGACTTTTATCGGAGTGTAGCGAGGATGTGCGTGAAGTTTCTGAAGCGACACTGTCGAGCGAGGGTTGTCTGGGGAAGGTGCGCGCCTGTCCTGCGCGCGCCGCCTGCTCTGCCTGCTGCGTCGTCAGCTGGCTCAGGATGTCGGAGACGCGGCCCGCGGGCGGCTCAAGCGCGTGATCTGGCGGCGGAGGCGGCAGGCTCAGCTGCGATCCGGACAGATCCTCAGGATCGAGCGGCGGCGGCGGCGGCGGCAGCGAGTCTAGACTCAACGTAGAACTGAACATGCCGTCCGGGACGTCGATGGCGGGTGGCGGCGGCGGCAGGTCGTCAGCGGCGAGCGGCGCGGCGGCGGGTGGTGCCCGCTGAATCGTGTCGTACACGCACGTGTAGCCGTAGAGCGCGGAGCCGCTGTCGCTGCTGCTGTAGCGGCAGGAGGATTCGCGCGCGTCGTAGTGCCCGTACGTGGGCGAGGGCGGCTCGAGCCGCGACGGACTCGGCGTCGCCAGGTGGCCAGAGTTCGAGCTGCCGACCACAGCGCTCTCTGATGAATCTGTCCAAACAAACAACTAATTAGAGCTGGTTTGGGGTCGGGACTTTCGGCCCCTGGCGGCCGGCCGCACATGGCTTATATAGGGACCTGGCCAAACGTTTGGTCCAGGTGACAGGTGACCGGAACGCTGGCGTGTATTTTGCCCAAAAACTTAGCTTTGTTATCCAACGTGGCATTGCTGCCAGCATTTTGGCCACTTTTCCATCGATCAAGTTTAAGTTTTGTAAGCGCATGGGCTTGTTTTGTATATAATTATTTTCGTAAATATAAATATTCTTTTAACTCAAAGTATAAATTTACATGCCAACATTGAGCTGATATCTATAGTCACAAACGTGCAATAAAAATATCCGCACCAAAACTCGGTGCACGCTAAGTATGCAGTGCGCCGACTTTTTGAACGACTTGAACTACGTTAAGACACAAGCGCAAGCGACATAACAAAAAAAAAATCGAACAAAAAACGTCTAAATTCGAACAATTTTATTGTTAACTATATAATGCACGTAGATATGTACAACGGCACTCAGACGTTTTTTGACTGTTTTCACTAAGAGATTGTGACTCCTTAGATATTAGCATGCCAATGATATTTTTGATTAGAGCGGCAATGTAACATAATTTTATGCGTGTGGAGCTACTGTTACTCAATAAATAGTTTTTTTAGACATGCACATGCACGATAAATGCATTAACAAAAGGGGAGCACTCCAGTCCAAAAAAAGTTGTGCATGGACTATAGACGATGATGATGAAAAATTCGAGTAAATAAATAAAAAGTTACACTATATAAGTTTATTTTAGTTTAGGTTGTCTTCTTTTCTATATTTTAAATTTTGTCTAGGTAAATATGAAGCACTGACCGATGCTGGTATGGTGCCGTTTGAGCGTGGAGTCGTCAGTGCGGGAGGCACGGGGCCTGCGCGTCAAGGTGCCCGAGTCTCCGCCCTCCTCTTCAGGGCCCTCCCCGCCCTTCTCCACCATCTCCTTAAGCTGGCGCGTCATCCACGTTAGCGGGATGTTCGGCTTCATCGACGGCTTGCGCTTTATAGTACCTGGAAACAAGGAGTTTTCTTTTTACTTTTCATATTTGCATACAACTTTCTTTTTTTTATGTTATAGGCTTGCGTTTGACTGCCATCTCGTCTGATGATAAACGAAGATACAGTCTACGACGGAGCACGCTTGCCTAGAAGAAACCGATTCACTCGCGACTTGAAGACACCCAGATTATAATTATCGGGAAACACCCACTCGGGCAGCGCATTCCACTGTTTAGCAGTTCGAATAAAGAAAGTGGAATCAAACCGTTTCGTACGAGTTTTTGGTCCGATAGAAGAATGGAGAGGGGGAATAAGATCATGCAAATCCGAAGCACACTCTCCGAAATGTATCCGATAAAATACCGACTGGACTACTCGCGGAACAGAACAAGCTGCTTTTATTTCATGGTTTAGAGATGGTCCCACAGTAAAAGTTATTGTCAATGATATCCTGAGCTGATGGAAGTCTGACGTCTAGTCAAATTAACTACCTATTTGAAATTTAAAAATAAAGTTGGTAATACCTAGTACCTACCAAATTTTCCACCTTGCTTTCCCGTCTAGCACATGCAAAGGTATATAATGTATGTGATGATTTAAAGCTTACCCATAGGAAACTCGCAGTCGAAAGCGCTTTCGGAGGCGGTCCCACCATCGGAAAGGCAACCGCTTGAGCTAGACGACGAGGCACGAGAGTGTCTGTTGAGCATAAAATGAAATAATCGTGCAGTTGAACCGACTTTCTTTAACTTTTACAATATTAATGTTATTAATATTGTAAAAGTCAAAAGTCTTTTACAATATTAATATTGTAAAAGAACAATAAACAATCTAGAACAAATTATTTGTAACCTATACAATGCAAATGTAAAGACTGTATTCTGTTTTGTGTATTAAATAAATAAATATTAAACGCATGGTAATCTCGCAATCTCTTTGTAGTAAGTTGCACACAAAAAGAAATGACAAAAAATAACTACTATTCTGTCTGAGGCTTTAAGAGACAAACAAACAAATAATTAATAAACAATTTTGGATTTTGTTTTTTTTGTAGCTATTTAATAAACTTTTTCGACACAAGTTTATAAGAATCCTGAGTTAGAATTCCCATCAGCCAGAAAACGTCCACTGCTGGACGAAGGCCTCCCCCTTATTAAGGAGGTGTTTCCATAATCCCCACGCTTGGGGATCGCAGAATGTTCACCGCCGTTAACGGAGAGGACGCTGCTGCCCGTCCTCCGGTGGATCTGGTTGCAGTTTTAGGACATACCTAGGTCCTGGGTATGTCCTAAAACTCCTGAGGCCTTGAGTGAGAATGGTTGGGCCAATATATAAATAAATATACAATATGTACCCAAGTAAGAACGTCATTTCGTAGGAAAAAGATATAGAAAATTCGCAGGTGCCTCGCAAGCAAAAGTTTAGTTATAGGAAAAAACGCAAAATATATCAACATAACGATAATAGCCAAAATAATTATATAACAGGTGAAGTACCTACTCTTTTGTTAAAATATGAATCCAGTCAACGCAATAGAATTCCCAAAAAAATAGATGGGATATTATCAGCTTAAAAATACAATGAAATAATACTCTTGCTACGCAAAATAGAACTACTATGCAAAGCCTGAAAGAATTACTTGAATATTTATGAAGCAATTCAAAAAAGAGCAACTCTAAAGTGGTATAAAAACAGATGTTCCCTATATTCCAGCAGGTTTTCGACGGAACAGCTGTTTTTGTTTTGTTTTAGGAAACATTCTCGGAGCTTAAAGCTATACGGAAGATGGCGTTGCAGGTTTGGTCGGTAAGGTGTGATTATGTCGTACAGAAAACATCATGATACACAGCGACAATGATAATATGAATGGACGGGAAATAAGCGCACGGATTTTGAAGACTATATTGAGCGCCAGCTCTCCACTCGCGTCAGTCATACTTTGTCTTTGCGACATGCGAGCCGTACGATACATCAATACAAATAAATCCAAATGATGCCTTCGTGTGCATTCCCCAAGTGTAAGAGCACTACTAATATTAGCAATAAAAATTTGGGGATCACATTCCATAAGTAAATACACATTAGTCACTGTATTTTGTCACAACTGCAATTAATTTAAATAAACATGTTAGGGTAATCCCCATTTTGAGTCGATCGTAATGTTACGAGACAGAGGGACTTCGATAATCTTTCGTCAAAGCTCGTGAATGTTCGTGATTCGAGAGCAATAGACTCTTTTTGTCATGCAGTACTTAGATTCGCTATCTCTATTTTCCGGAAAATGTAATATGCATACTTGTAGCTAGGTATACTTGATTGTGTTGACTTATTTATTTTGAACGATGCGCAAGCGCTGGGCTCGTTCATTCCATTATCACCGTCGCTGATGATACATGAGTCGTACAGACTATTTCATTATAGTACCAACCTTCCACTGCTAATTTCAGAGTTGGCGACACTGATGTTGCAAGATGTTGATTGCGCTGGGCTGTTGGTTCCTGCTGGATTCGTGCTGTTTGTCTTGGTGGGAATTGAAGTGATCTGCGAAGAACATTTAATAAATTTTAGGCGTGTTTTAGTAGGCACGGTAAGCGGTGACTGTAATTTCTTACTGTGTAGCCAGTATTATAAGGTAAAATCAAACATTTACTTGATTTAGCACTGCAAAAAAAGAACCACGTCACAGTAAGATAAGAAACATTAGCTTAGCACCCGCTTAACTATTTATGGCTCCCACCAAAAATAAAACATAGAAGAGTTAATAGCCTAGCTACCAGTGTTAAAATTGGCAGCCTTGTCTTCTATCAGTTCCAGGCAACACAACATATAGAACAAGTAAGTAAAAGATTGGGCGGGCAAATACTCGTATTCGATGCTATAAGTACGCAGTATGTAAAATATTTTGACGTTAAATTTAGTCAATGGGTTCAAATCTTTGAATCAATGGAGTAATATTAAAAACACGTACCGAACAGGATCGGGCATGTGCAAGATGATCCAGGTCTTCTTGCGTAAGCTCCTCCACAAGCGATCGGTAATTCTCTAGCAGTTGTCTTCCATGCTGGAAATAGAAACAATGGGGAATTAATAATAATTAATATGGTAAGTCCAGTAACCGTCCAATGCAAATGGATAAAAATGATTTAGTAGAACTACATAGGGCACTCGAACATACCACCACTGGATATAGGCCTATCGGGGGAAACCACGTTGGCCAACGAATACTGCCCAACACCCGGTGCAAATCCACACTCGTGACTCGCCATTAAATTTCGTCTCTGAAAGTGTCAGGATCCCTCACGATGTTTTCCATAACCGAAAAGCTAGTGGTTGGAATTTTTAAACCTTTACGTAAATTCCAAATAACACCCATGGCTCACGACGAATTGAACATTATAAATAAAAACATTGAACATTTTAAATTGGAATTTCACAATTCTGGCACTGCTGCTGATAAGGGCAGGCGTGGGCACCAGGAGACGGTCTTGCTCGCGCTTGTCTAATCACTCCAAGGCATTAAAAAAAAAAGGAATCGAAAACGATTACAAGAATACGATGATTCTTACCTTTGCTATCCGCATGGCAGTGACCCATCTCTCCAGCGTCCGCTGGTCATCCGCACAGAGAAACTTTATAAACTTAACACTCTTTGGTTGTTGTAATCTTGGGTGCTTAATTGCGAAGCAGTGATCGGTAGGTGACTTGTACTTCTTCTTCCAGTTAAGCCCTATGTACACCTCGTTGTTGTCAAAGGTCGCAAGGCAGACCAGATCCTTAAGGGTTTTCACCTTATCCTTTGGCGAGTAGTAGAGACCTATGTTAGTGACAAATAAGTTTTTTTAACACTTATAATACAAGTTATAATAATAAACAAATCGCAAGGCCATTCGCAGAGCTTAAATTTATAACTGACTAAGTGTGGCCACACGCTTGCTATTTCTTTAGTTTACTGACCGGATGGCCTCAAAATGCAGTAGATTTTCTTCCATCCTTTTTTGGCATCGTGTTTGAGATACAGAGGACCCTCCATGGGAGGCACTGGGTGCCCCGACACTGACGGCACAGTAGTTGCTGCACTGCTTTGTCCGAAAAACTCTTCAATGATCACCTGTCTTGAATGCTCGTCGTGTTCACTTGACCATCCTATAATCAATTACATAACTTATTTTCATTCTAAAAAAATACCACGGGATACGTTGGCTGAGTTACGTTACGTCGGGTTCTTTGTTCACAAAATTAGAAAATGAAGCCTCACCTCGGTCGTCTTCAGTCAGAAGGAACTTTTCCGGAGTTTGGAACAATGAAATTTTGTCCGGCCTCTCGGAAAAAAATATTTTATTTTTGGATTCCCTTGTCCATAACATTAAATTGTCGACTAGCATTTCATGATCTTCATATATACGCTCTGTAAAAAACATTGGCTATGTATAGTAACGATTTAAAACTTGCGCAAAACTCATTATTTTAGTATATTTTTTAATTAAACCTACCCATGTAAAGGTCGGGCAAATGTTCGACGATGGCCCATTTTGGTTCCATAGTTACGTGGTTTTTGTCTGCAAGAAGCCTTGTTACGTAACCACAAGTCATTTTTTCATCAACCAACAGGCTTTTAGAGGAGCCGTCCGTAGAGAACGCTTTTATAAACAACTTTTTGATATTCGCTTCGCGCATCCGCTCCAACGCCAACTTTATTTTGTCTGCTTTTTGTTGGAAGCTCGCGTCCTGCGGCAAAAAAGCATTGTGTGAAGGTTGGAAAATAACTCTTTGATATTTCTAAAAGGCTGGAAAAAAGATTTTACCTTTTGAGGCTGATGAAGGTTTAGTTTAAGAGCTTTGCATTTGGAACTAGCGCTGCTTGATGCCGATGATTCGCTAGAGAGCATTGATACCTGTAAAAGTACGAACAAATAATTGTATATTATAACGAACTTTTTAGACTCGAGAAAAGGAAAAAGTAAGAATAAGAAGGGGTTGGTCTTAAGATAATAATAAGAATATATTTATTGCCAAAAACACGAGGAATAACAACAAAATAAGATGTTTGGGAATAGGGGTACTAGGTGAGTAGAAGGTACTAACAGTGTCACTAAAGGCGGAATCATTGTCAGGGGAGTCGGTGCGTGTGATGCTTGAAGCTGCATCACTAATAGTGTCCTTTTCTGGTCTCTGTCCTTCGGATGGCCCTTCTCCTTCTGTAATGTAACAAGATATTTTAAAGATGTAACATCCGTGTTCATACATGATGAATATTTTTCGTGATATAACTCTAATCCAAATTGTTAATCAGATATTATGGTCGACAAAATGGCTTTTTAAATTCTTATATTGCGTACTCTGGCACAATGGTATCATGTAGACAGGTATGGATATTTTTGAGCAGTACCTAGGTAAGTTCATATAGCGCGATAATAATCGCCACCACGACTCGGCGCGTGATTGCGCCACGAAGTTCATGTTTTGCTTATCTTTTAACGAGAAATTTCGCCAAATGACACAGAGTCGTGTGGTGTATGTACCATTGATAAAACGAGAGCCAGTCTACGATAATGTCGAAGCGGCCCGGAAGTGACAGTAATGTCTTAGGTCACGTTTCACGACTGGAGGCGTACTTCGAACCATTGATAGATATAATTGGACCAGTCTCAATTAGTGCAATTTCATCATATTTTTACGGATATCGGGATAATAATTGTTAGGAACTTGACAATAGGTTGTTGGATAAGGTAGATTTTAGAGATAATTCATTACGTGACCAATTAAAAAAAAGAAGTAGGCACAGTTAGGCATCAGTATCTATTTGTACCGGTATACTTACTTGAGGAAACCCTGGATATTTCCTCGTCGTATTCCGAGTCCAAAGCGCATAGTTCGCCAAGGATCGCGTCGAGATCTGCATCCTGGGTTTCTTCCATGTTGGCCATCGAAAAACGATATGTATCGATGCGGGGGGCGACTATCTCCAAAGGCCTTATAGCCGACGCTCCCTCATTAGAGGAATTCAGGCCCTGAAATGAAACAATAAATTCGTTTTTACATATTCTAATAAAAATCATGTTTTGACGAAAGATGGTAAGATGGGAGGGGAGGAAATTTCCTCGAGATATCAAGCAGCGTTGGGATTTATGCTAGGAGTGATGATAAGAGACTGCCTATAATAATAGAAGACCAGTACATACCTACTTTAATATTAATTTATCAAATAAGTAACGATCATAAATTGAGACTATCACATCACTTGATATCACAGACATTTCTCAGTTAATAAAAGCTTTCTCAGTCGTGCGCTGTTTAAATGTCCTCCTAGTTGGTTTATTGGAGATTTTTGTCTTTTTGTCAACAAAAATTTAATCGATTCTAAACTATTGTCGTCATTGAATCCTAAAGAAGTAGCCCTGAGCGGGCCCCAGGATACTAATCCTAACATATTACGAGTATTATACTTGCCTGTGGCTACACGGTGTAATGAATATGAATTGGTCTCCTTAAACGTGCGACATTAATTACATATGCACATACGGGAACACAACACATCCCAAAACATAGTTGGGAATGCATTGTCTTTTGAAACAATGAACTCTGGTTCGTATGTATAGGCTTATGTATTCATCAAATCTATAATTATGACAATCTATACTATATTCGGTTTTCGCTCTTACTTAGCTGATGGAATATTCATAAAAGACAATGGATACGTAGGTATATATTTCATATTTTTTTTATATCAAATATCGTAATTTTTGTTTTATTTATACGGGAATACTCACGTTTAATTAAATCGGATACTCCGACTATAGTTTCGATCACATCCGGTGACCTTAAAAAGGTAGTAGTCGGAGTATCCGATTTAGTTAAACGTGAGTATTCCCGTATAAATAAAACAAAAATGTGTCAAAACCATGTCAGTTTTCATAATAAAATATCGTAATGTTATTATTTATATATATATATCGATATTTTTATCCTCGATTTTTATATCCCCTTCGTACGGGGACGAAAAAACGTCTTACTTTTATTGCCTTCTAATATAATAGTAATTATTATTTATAATTTTTAATCACAATATGTAAAATATTCCCGCGTAGTACAGAAGAAATAATAGTACTTACTACGTACCGTAGGTAGATTTATTGCTTTCCTTGACATACGTAGCCGATGTTAGCGTGGTAGTTTTTTGTTTTTGGAATAAGAACATTCAGACATTCCGAAACTAGTTTACTATGGAACCCTAAAATAAACGCTAAATGGCATGAATTGCTGTTTTGCCGAGGTAATGGTGCTACGTATGCCTATCATAATAATATCCTCACAATGTTCGTTGAAAACTTAAAACACACGGCGGGTGAAGCTTCTGTAATGAAATCTCGTGTAAACTAAATAGTTGGCAAGTTTTATCAGAGTTAATAAGCCGCCTGAAGGCGTTTAGCATGAATTAACGGTTGCTAAGAAAACATCCGAGACCGACAATTTAACGTGTCATCCGATAAATGGTAACGCTCAGTTGTAAACACAACTGGCAAACACCCATCCTAAGACTGATTCGGTCTTTTACGAAGGTCTCCGTAATTCTACGATAATTGCTGCGTTCCGTAATGCGCTAAAAGTGATAATATCGCGAATCCGACCAAAGTCAGAAGTATTACTCAACCAAATCAAAGCCCTTATATTTTGTGACTATTAAATTTGGTCGGATTCGCGATATTATCACTTTTAGCGCATTACGGAACGCAGCAAATATAAGTTTGTACATAATATTTATGTTGGGTACCTGTTCGTTCATTTCTGTATTAAATAATTATATAGGTATTGTCTTTTGTAATATAAAACTTGATGGTTTTGACTTTTGACGAGCACAGAATAAAAATGCTTGGGTAACATTCGAAAATAATCTTATGAATGTATGACGAGTGGCGATATTTATGCGAGAGCATAAGGGTAAACAAGTACTCATAACATACTTAGTCGTAACGTTTTCGCGGTAACATACCGTAGTGGTCGACGTATCCAGACTTTGTTCCATGGTTTTGTGTTCCGTCGGAGAATTGTTTACACTTCTAGATTTCCCTGCGGCTAATCGAAAGCTTCTGTTGAGCGACGACAGAAAGCCTCCGCGCTGCCACTTGGTCGGCTCGTTAAGTTGCACATCCATCATTTCGTTCGTTTACATTGCAGCCAGCGTGCAATGACTCACGAAGCACCACTTTACGCTATTACCAAAGTGTGCCAAAAGGCCGGCGCCACACGTTGCGCATTCTACTTCATTTTTAATTTCGACATTGTAGGTACGACGTTTCTCATCAGATGGGATGGAAATGGGATGGAACGATTCGTGCCAAACTGAGATATCCCAAAACTGGAATTGAATTTCCTAGTCGCGTATAACTTCACATAAAACGCAAGTTTGTACGGAAACGAGTTTGTTATTTCCACCACACTCGGAGTCTGCGCGGCACTGCGACAGGAGTAAACTGAGTGTAAGCATGTACTATGTACCCACTATGACGAAGCGACCTCGTCCGTTCACTAAACTTTAACTTTGTTTTGTTGCGCCGTTCAAGTTACAATAAACAGGGCTTTGTTAACAAAGGACGCTTTCTTGACTGCACAGAATACGCGTCGAGCGCACGGAGTCCCGACCGCTACTAGCCGATCGGAGTAGAGCAAGCACAGTGAAGTGAGTTGAATTACAAAATGAGGCAAGCAAGAACGCTCGCTCGGCAGGCTGGCGGCAGCGAGCAGTCCAGGCAGGGGGGACCCGCCATTGTAGACCGCGCACGTGTGTGCGCCCCTCGCGCTTTGCGGGTGCGGTGGTGTGCGTGCGATCCCCTTGCGGCACTAGGAACCCTTGCACTCGGTTGGGCTGGCCGATGCCCGCTCTGGCCGAGCCCGCACCCACGCCACGCGAGGCGCCGCCGCCGTCGTGATGACACATAAAACGCCGACCGATCCCATATTGTGCGTTTCTCTCAATAACAACATAAAGCTATGAGTACGACGACGCGACGTTGCTGAGAACAGCTCTACATTAATTGGGCATAAACTTAGATACAATTAAGTTCTGACTTTCATTTCAATATTTTGAAGATACATATTTTGGAAAAAGGATTTTTCACTGTCCGGTTTGAAAAGCGTTATAATTTTTCTTTCATATCCACACTAGAGCTACAGCTGAAAAATCATTTACTTTCTTATTAAACTTTTTTATTTTATTTATATTTGTTAAGTATATAGGTAAAAGCTCTACAATACTTGTGATAAAATAACACGGTTTAAAAAAAACAGGCTTCAACTTCGAAAACCTGGATGACTTTTTCATATTTTCTATTAATTTTGATTTAAAAACCAAACTACTGAACCGATTTCAATAAAATTTATATGGGACCACCTCTGATGTATTACCTACCAAACATAAAAAAGAATCATCAAAATCAGTTCGTAATCGCGTAACATACATACAAAAAAACAACATAATTGAGAACCTCCTTTTTTGAAGTCGGTTGAAAAGGGTATCTAATCCGCCCTCTGTGAATCCGAGATTTTCGGATAAACAGACCAGAGTGGGCTGATTTTGTCATTCTACGTTTGTCTCAAACGAAAAAGGCAATGATGACCACCAAAATAATACGTCTATTGTACCCATAATATGACCTACATTTTTGTTCACACTGTCCTACTTCTACCGTAACAGCCGCGCCCACACTTAATTTTATTGTTATTCCAAACGCTCCTTGCTCTGGAACGGACAAACAACATTTTCTTTATTTCTGTGAACAAAAACAGCATACTTGCTAATCGCTTTTTGTATAATTCGAATATTGAATGTTTCAAAATCATTGCTTCCTTAAGTATACCATTCGGTGAGCGGTGGCATGGAAGGCGATGAACAAAAAATGGGAAACAGGTGGTTTGTACAACACCTGCCTTATCGACAGATGTGCGAGATACTTATTGATCTCCGACTGGCAGATGGAAATGGGACTCCAAATTACAATGCTTGCCAAAACCAGCCACAATAGGAAGCACCATCCGCTCATCAACACAGGCCATAGACTCTAGGCAGTGATGACAAACTGCACGATAAATGACACTCAAGATTGCATGTTTATTTATGTCTAAAAGTAAACAGGAAAATTACAAATGTTTACGACAAATGAACTAAAAAAAACATTATAAAGATTTTAGCGTTCAACCATAGAATAAATAATAGTGTCTATACAGAAAAAATCGCTTCCATAAGAATGTTGAAAAATTATGTAAACAGCTATGTAGGTACTACGCTATGCGTTAGTAGGTACTGAATATTTATATGAAGTGTTTCCGCACTTTGGGTGTTTCTATGTCTTTAATGCATAGAAAGTAAGAAAATTAAAATGAATTTACTATTAGTATTGGTAGTTGAGGGATAAGTCGGGAAGCATGAGCTATGTAATGTCTTGCGGTTTATTATTGGGTAAGGTATTTAGGTACCAATATACAATAAACATTTCAGCAAATTGTTGCCTTCCTTTTCGATATATACCAATTACTTAGTCATTTATTTTATTCAGTGCAGGATCCTTATCCTTAGTGCAAGCTCGAGTTGCACTTGTACAGTTGTATTATGTCTTTCCCTTATATATTTTTCTTGTTGCATTTTTTTTTAATAGTATTCTCAAAAAACTCATAAATCTGTAAAAAATTCAAAACGATGATTTAGTAAAAGAGGTAGAGCAGACATCGCAGTTTCACTGAAAGATGTCCCAAAACCATTATTTGTGCACGGAACCCTAAAAAGCAATTCAAAGACCAAGATTCAAATCAACAATAATATAACTACCCATCATCATCATCATTAGCCCGGAGACGTCCACTGCTGAACGAAGGCCTCCCCCTTAGACCGCCACACTGTACGACAACCTGCCGCTTGCATCCACCGGTTGCCTGCGACCTTTACAATGTGGTCGGTCCGCCTAGTGGGAGGCCTTCCTACGCTGCGTCTTCCGGTTCGCGGTCGCCACGCAAGAACCTTTCTTCCCCATCGGTTGTCAGTTCACGAGGACAGGAGGTTCAGGACAGGCAGCAGCGTGCTCTTAGTTAACGGTGGTAACTCTATGCGATCCCCAAGCCGCCTGCCAAGCGTGGAGATTATTGGCAACCCAAACAATATAACTACCCATTCATGCAAATTATTATCCGATGAACATGTACAAAAAATACAAGTTGACCAATTCGGTTTAATGTTCCTACTTACTTAGCGCACCTGTCTTTAGTATACGATTTGGAAATTGCAGATTCTTGTAAAGATAACTTTTAAAATTAAGGCATTTCGATGGGTATGGGACCCAAATGCTAATTTTGATAATTATTGTGTATGCATAAAAATATACATATTTATTGCTATTAAGGAAGTTTTATACTGCTGGCTTTTTGGTGAGGGAAAACGTCGTGAGGAACCTGCATGCATTTAAGTCCGGAGAAGAAATTCATTTGCATATGTACTATGCATCTTTCAACCCGCAACTGCAGTGCGAGCTGCGAGTACCGTTCTTGACGATCGTTATATTTGACATTTAAATCGGTATATTTCGATAAAATTCGGTATATTATCAAGTAAATCTGCTTTAACGACACGTTAAATTTAGCGACATAGAACGGTACTCGCGCTGCTGGCCCAGAGTGGTGAATTTGGCCCAATTGAAACGCTGAAAATGTATTATGGGAGTAGGAGCATTTACCGCGTCTCTGTTGGTAATTAATATTATCTTTAGTAATTAAAAAAGAATGTCCTTCAAAAAATATCCTATTGGATTGGGAACCTAAAAACAAGATTTAGGTAAAGTTAATAGGAAAAAATATATTATTTTTGATGGCAAATTACGGCTTCAAAGGTTCACCTTAACCCTCAAGATTCTTGGTATTTATGAACCGAAAGAGGTATTTATCATTGAAAGCCCTAATTAAAGTATGTAAGTAGTAGAAAATAAATTCGTTTTTAAAACTTTTCGTTTACTTAAAATACCAAGAAATGTTAGGTTGACTTTCATGATGATAAAGAAGTAGCTAGAAGTATTTTAGTTATTTTTATCATAGAATTTGCCCTTAAGAAGTATTATAATATATATTGTAAAGTATAACGTCGTTTATTTCTCCCGATTCTTTTACCAAACTTTACCGCACCTCGCCACGAAATAACACGTAGTATACGTGATTGGGAAACGCGATGAGTCGAAATCATTATAAAACCCACAGCTGCTTCCGTAATCGCTACAGGAACATCCTTTCTAGAGCTTTCTTTTGTACGACGAAAGATGCCGATTAACAGAGACTACGTGGTAAACAAATATTCATAATTAAGAAGTCATAATTTTTCTTACTGTTTAAGCTTTAAAAACCTACAAATAAACAAATCCGTCCGCTCAGTCCGCTCCGCTCCGATGCCGACACAGTGGATGTGCAGCTTTACTAGGAAATAAAGCGAACTATCGAACTTGTTAGTTCAAGTCGCAGTTCACGATTTTAATACCATTTGAGAAAAGTTGTGATTTTTTCCACTTTGTATCGTGATCCAGACTTTCTGTAGCTTGCTTATGTCAAGAACAAGACAAGAACTAGAGAGAAGAAGAAGAAGAGTTAAATGCTCCAAGACTAAAATAGATATAATAAATAAATAGATTTAGAATTGAACTGAATTTTTATCTTTAGGCCGTCTTGAGAAAGTGTCAATTTTGAGAATGAGACTATTTACAAGTGTGAGTCAATTTACGGGAAAGGCAATACGCGCCCAAACGTCTTTATTATTTTACATTACATACTGTTCAAAAACATTTGGATTGCCAACGCGACGTAGTCTAGAATATATTCAGCTTTTAGATGAATACATTTACCATTCCTAGAAACATGATAATAAGCTGTGGTTCGATAAAAATCTTCTCTGTTTCGAGGTACAAGAGCATATGGTGCGTTGCACCTGTCCGCGGCAAGCGCCCGCGCATCTTCTGCCGGCTGCAGAGCGCAGACGCACGTGGCCTGGAGCCACATACATCATCCCTTCAAACCTCATTTTATTTTTTAATTAATGCACGCGTTATTGGGCTGATAACTAAGGAACGTGGCTACACAGCGGTGCTTCTATTCTTGGATGCGTGAAGCCGATATAGGGTAAAAGTCTTAAAAAGATTAATAAAAACTATGTAGAGTTTGGTTTGGTGGGTTTGTATCACTCTAGTGACTATAGCTACACTTATTATAGGTAGGTGGTTCAAAAAAAAAAAAACAACGTGTACAAATAATTATAAAAAATAACAGGTTTGTTTTCAACCGACTTGTTACGCGATTACACTGCCAATTATGAATTAATTTTGGTGATTCTTTGTTGTTTGGTAGGACGTACTTCAGAGTTTGTCTCCTATACATTTTATCGAAATCAGTTCAGCAGTCATTAATATATTTTGTGGGATTTTATATAGACCGAGTATATGTATAGTACATACATAGAGATAGTATATTTGAACGCAGGTGTTGAAGGAAGGGGTTGTTCTTCACTCGTCCTATGACGTCTAATCCTTCGTATTATTTTGCTTTCATGAAAAATAATCCGAGTTGACCATGTAGTCTTAGATCAATTACATGTTATTATCGCACTAATATTATATTGAATCGCGTCGAATGAAGTTTTTCATATAATAGTGCTCGAACTTCACATTAAATTCGTTTGATCACTAATTATACATGCAAAAGTTTTTCGGCATGTGTGTATGTGCGTATGTGTATGTTTGTTACCTCTTCCCTTAAAACAAAACCGCGGGGTGCAGCCAGTGTGGCAAATAATTGATCTAAGGGTGGGTACGTTTAAACGAAAATTAAAGAACTGGCTTATCGAACAGGCTTTCTATAAATTCGACGACATGACTAAACTAAATTTAGTAATAATTATGTTGTTATTGAAATCACAGATTTATTTCAAAATTGACTATTTTATTTTTTATTTATTGTTGTTTGACATTAATTAATACTTATAATTTTTAAGTTTATACAATTTTTGTTTGACATATTAATTTAATTTTAATTTTATTGTACTTTGTACCTATCACCAACTACTTACCACTATTACAGTTGGTTAGATTTTTATAAATGTTTTTAATACTTACTGTAAAGTGTAAACCAATGACATGTGTACCTATTTTTTATTACAAATAAAAAACTATGAACTATGAACTAAGCGTGTAGTCTTGAATGTTAGAAAACTGAAGAAAAAACAGTATTATGTAGGGTAATTAGTAGGGTGATGAGTTGGGTATTAAGACTGACCGCTGTGAGGACAGTGAGTTCCCCGAGCCACTCGTTGAGCAGCGCCTCTGGGTCGTCGGAGGCCGCCACCGCGCCTGATTCCTCCACCAGCGCCATCTGTAATACAATCAGCATTGTAAGTCATACAATACAACAGTAGAACCAAAAGGTACAAATCCGATGCCTTAGCATAACTGTCTATCAACGCTCAGCCTAAATCGCTGATCCTACAGACACGAAATTTGGAGGTTGTAGTCCTTGTATGAAGATAATAAAAAATAAAATGAAATTAATTCGAGTACACGGTTAAAATAATAACACAATACATGTCTCCAAAGTAGTCTAAGACAGTACTGCTTAATCCTAACTTATATTTTTTCGAGAATAAGTGCACGATTGATAATTATGCCACAACTCATCTGTTGGTTAGCGATGATTTAGTTAAAGATGAAAAATTGGAAGATACCTGTTCCCTCTAACCTTAATACACCTGTATTATATATTTCACGGTCCGATCCGACCACTCCTAGCAACAGGAAGTAATCCGTTTTTGGTATAGGCGCCGGTTATCAGAGGCACACAAACACACACCGACCTCGCCGGCGAGGTCGAGGAATCCCCAGATCTGTCAGAAGGTCGGTTAGATTATCTCCAAATAGGTCAACCAGATCAACCTACTAGGGCCCCAGGGCACACCCCTTTTGGGGTGCCAGGGCAAGTCTGACCCCACTCCCGGCGACGGCCAAGCCGAGGTTCGTACCGTCTGAGGTGCCCTTGAGCTAGTCGCCTATAACCTAAACGATGCCTAGCGCCATTTGCGCTTACCTAAAGTCCGGTGACGCTGTAGAGGCCATCCGAGCCCAACAGCATCAGTCATACATAAAAAAAATACCTCCAAGTTCGAAAATGATGGGTCGCCGCGAGGTATGCGGATATGGACGAGCTCCGCGGCCATGATTGTAAAAAACTTGTCATTGTGAAAGTCTATAGATACTTACTATTACCTGCACATAAATCAAACTTTAAATCTAATAAACTTTTTAGAATTTAGAATTGAATAATTTTTAGGTACATACGTTTTCTTATCAATGTCCAAATAAATTGAGATATTGACAGCATAAAAGTGGGCTAAAGTCCTCAAATTGAGAATCACAGTTATCTTTATTGTTAAATTTGCTGGTAGTTGTGATTGTGAATAATCGAACCTTGCAAACTTGGGTCATTGTTATTGAAAACCAGACGTCATGTGGTTACGGACCTGTGGTCATTCAAAACTGTGGTACTCAGTGCTTTATTTCTATTTAACGGTTTAATAATAGTGCGTGCCTTCGACGGAATGATTCAGTCGAAGGTATTTCAATATTTTTGCGTGTAAATGTGTCACACAACAAAATATTCGACACGGCGTTCCTTCGTCGTGATTTCTATTATGACAATAAGCGCAGCTGGTCCCACAAATGGTATACCACGTGCGCGCCGGAGTAACTTTTTGTGCCTCTTTTTGTAGGCCTTCATTATTTTCTATTCAAAGAAAAGGTTTCTCAAAACAAACGCCTCTAAACGGTGCGCCAAAATCTACTTAGATAGTCACAGTTTAGTTTTTAGAAATTGCTGTTATTTTAATTTACATCTCCTGCCGCATCAAGTGCGGTCTATTTTAAAAGTTCTAATATTTCTAACGTCGGTTTCCAACATGACCCCACATGACATTGACATGACCATTCTTCTATATTATATTTGTGTCCGAAGTAGCCATTTTAGATGTTACCTACGTGTTATGAAGCCATTTTCTGAAAAATCTAGAATATTTCTTTCTTTCTTTTTTTTTCTTTCTTTCTTATTTCTTTTTTTCTTTTCTTTCTCTCTCTCGTATGTAATCAAAGGAGACTAATAACACATATTGAGATAACTTAAAAAATATCACAACAAGAGTCAAACTGTGTCGATCAAGGTAATGTTTATGTTAAAATATTTCGGAAAATTGTTAAACATTTTGCATTTTCAACCTTCTTGCTTAGCTAAGGACCCAGTGGCCTAACATGCATTTGTTAGGCCACTGGGTCCTTAGAGCACACACGCTCACTAAAAAGCTTCTTGATCGATAGAGCACTCACGCTCACTAAAAAATTTCTTCTTGCGGCGGTCGTGAGTGAGTGAGGAGAGCGATGGCTGGCACATGCGTCAACTTGTGAATGGGTGCTGCTTGCGGGAGCTGGACTGCTCGGAGTATACACGCAATTCTAGCAATAATTAGTAATACTTAGTTAGGTTCTTATTGGTATATTCATATTGTAAAGCCTTTAGCTTATAAGTTATTAAGTGTACAATTTAGTTAATTAAAAAGATATGTAAATGTTTATAAAAGGCACGGACCCGCAAACCGTGGAGCTAATAAATAACAATAAAAAAAATAAACATTAATTTGTTAAATGTTTATAAGTTTCAAATAGAATTACAATTCGTCTATGATAAGCTTGTTTACGTAACTTGCACTTGCTATCTAGACAAGTGTAGCAGAATGTCATGACCGTCGCAGTTAGCCGGTATCAGATTGCGACACGTTTCCTGCTTTTAAAACTTAGCCGTACCCTATCTTGATTTTTGCAATCGGTTTACGGATCAGTAAGAACTAAGGCGAGCCGACATGACACCGATTCGAAGATTTAAGCGAATTCTGAGTAAAAAATAGTGAAACAAACTGATTTTTCTCAAATTATTGGTATTTCAACCTCTACTGGGGATTTTGTTTGTCACAGGTAGCCGATGCCTGTTTCATATCTTATAAACAGTTTTAACGGATTTTATTATTCTCATCAGCCGTATAATAACATCTGTTCTATTCTTTTCATAAGCTCTGGTTCAAATAAAACAAATCCGTAAATCTATTGTTTAAAATGGACTTTATGAAACAAAAAACTACCAATACCAAGCTTATTATTAAACGAAATATGATTATTCATTACAAATTTCTAGAATACAGCTATGAGCTAGAAATGTATTCTTGAGAAACGGATTATGTTGGTTTGGTACTGAGGATAAGAAAGCATTAGGTATACCTAAATCACAATATTTAGTAACAATACGCTTTAAAAAAAAACGACTTTAATTTTGACTACCTGGATGACATTTTCATATTTTCCAGTTATTATTCTAGTAATTCTGATTAAAAACCAAACTACTAAACCGTTTTCGATAAAATTTATATGGGACCACCTCTGACGCATCACCTACCAAACAAAAAAATATCGGTATCAATAATCAATATATATATAAGGCTCTGTCCTGACTGACTGACAGACAACGCACAGCGCAAACCGCTGGTCGTACAAACTTGAAATTTGGAGGGTGTATTCGTATCAATGCGTTGGGATGTACTAAGACAGGATTTTTCGAAATTTGACCCCTAAGGGAAAAGGGTGGGGAAACGTTTGTATTGAAAGTCCTGTGTTTTTGTACTTTTACAGCCTTACCTAAAATAATCTCGATTCTCTTAGTCACTGCTTAAACTTCTCTGTCTTGTTCTTGCATGTTCACTTCACGGCAGTGACTAACGGTTGAGAGGTTTTTTTTAAGTAAGACCGTATGTCACGAAATTTGGATTTGGATAGTTTAAAATAAAAAATGCCGTTTTCAAATTTTTTTTGACAAGGATGATTTCACAGGGAAAAGAGGGGTGGAATGTTGTATGGAAAGTTCTTTGTTTTTGAAGTTATAGCGATGAAAATTGATATTTGGGTAGTTCATTCAAGGGGTGGGGGGTGAGGAAAGTTGGGGTGGGGTTGAGGGGGTTTGGGGGGTTGGGGGTGTTGGTAGAGTCGGTAGTGTTGGGGGGATAAAAAATATGGTATGATTTAAAGTGTTGAATTTTGGGAGCGGGCCGAATTTCTTCCGTACGCGGACGAAGTCGCGGGCGACCTCTGGAGTATATATACTCTAATAAAATAAAATAAAATCTTTCTACATTTTACTGAGAAGTCGGTGAACATACATTTAAAAAAACATACATACATTCGAACATAGAACCTCCTGCTTTTTTGGTCGGTTAAAAATAAATAACACTTAAAACTTTTAGCTGACAGATACTAGAATTATTTATGTTAGAGTTGCTATCTAACACATAGAGATACGTAATTTTTTTTAGTAAAGCTAGACTTAGTTGTTGTAAAATTTGTAAAAATATATAATGCGAAGAGTAAATATGTAATTATCAAAAAAGTAGGTTATGATGAGGGATTTAAAGCTAAAATTAATTCCTGAAAAAGTAACGGGCGTCTTTAGTGAAAAACTCAGAAAGTGCATTGTCGGAGAAATCCAAATAGGCTGAAGTAATGATAGCGCGCAGTCTACTATTTTTAAGGCAGATAAGTCGAAAGTCGTTAGTTTACTGATACTCAGTCAGGCACGTCGTTTGGCCCTTTCGCATTATGTTTTGTTATCATAATTCATAGACGGGAAGGAAAGTTGTTTTGATGTAATGTTTACGTAACTTACATACAAGAATATCATACACAAAAGGCGGTTCGTGACTGGCTAAATCCAGATTAACAATAGAAAAATTGTCTCCTGAATGGACTGCCCAAAAACGTGGTTCTCGCTTGATAAAATCACCTTTCACCTTTTATGGGGTTACTTGTTTAAATTTGTTATCGCGTTAATTTACAGTCATCATTATCATCAGTCTGAATAATATAAGTCTTTCGTTCTTACTTGGGCCGAAAGGCTTCGTAACAACGTTATACAGGGTTAGTTCTAATCAGTTAACATCCTTTTAAGGGCATATTCTGTACATCAAAACAAACAACTTTTACTATGGGGCCAAAATTAAAATCGCGTAAAAAAAACACCTGTTCCATACAAACAGGTCATCAACCTTGGCCAAAATGTATGGAACAACTGTTTTTTTGCTATTTCAATGTTGGCCCCATAGTAAAAGTTGTTTGTTTTGATGTAGGTACAGAATATGCTCTTAAAAGGATGCTTATTGATTAGAACTAACCCTGTATAGCAAGATTTGTATTACTTATATTATTCAAGTATATAGGTAGTATACTAAGTACGTATCTACTTAACTATGTTCGAGTACGTATTCACCTACCTGTTTTTGGAAACTTGTAGTTAACGGTCACAAGTTGATATATTAAAAAAAAATGAAATCATTTGTTGATTTTATGAGTTATGGCCAAAATAACTTTTACCAAAACAAATCTTTGATTGTAATTTGATGCAGACTTTGAGCAGTAATACCAAGCTTATTGCATCGGAGCATAGCTTTCTCCAAAACATTATAGTCCTATTTAGTTAGGGGAAAGTGTAGAGCAGTGAAGATAAATGAACTGTTTCAATTTGATGTGAGCGACCATCAATGCATGCGGGCACTACTAGCGGTTGAGGTTACCGCGCACTCCACGGTTTATTTTCACCTAAATCGAGGATCATACAGTAACTTAAAACGGTTTTATATGTATATTATATTTAATTTGGGCAGACTTTTACTGGGTTTTATTTACCAGGTTTTTAAATTTTAATATACGCTTGCTTGTCTTTATTTTTTGTTTAGTAAGTGCATTAGACAAGTTGTTATTTACCTAAGCAATATCTATATTTCCCATGTCTATTGTTACTAAATAGCACAGAATTTTCTTGGTAACACCGGGTGGTGTTATTATAATGTTAAAATTACGTTTTTAATATTTTTCTTTAAAGAGCTCTAAAATCTACAAACAACTTCGAAATCTATACCGGTTATTACACGAATGTTCCAATAAGCAAGATGCACTACGGGACTTGGAGTAACACGTCACGTTTTTTTTTGGTGTGACTTTTGGTGGTAGTGCTGTATGTAGGCAGTCGGTGCTACTGGTTTACTCCTTGTCCCTACCACTATCACGTCGCGTTAGCTATCACGTTACGCGAGTGCACGATAAAATTATAGTAATAATAATGCTAGAGGCTTTTGCTAGACGGTTGGGTCAAGGGTCAGAAACAAAAGGCAGTGGTCCTTGACACGGCACGCATTGTCAGGAGGTTCCTCACTCTGTGTAGCCCTAACCACCGGCAGCTTGAGCCCTGCCCCACTGCCGGCGGCACTCTAGGTTTAGGTTTTTTTTAAAATATTTGTATATATATTGTAAAAATCTTAAATTTAGGAAAGTAAATAAATAAGTGGATAATAATAATAAAAGTTTGAAATACACAGACCTAGAGAAGGACCAAAGTGAAGATATCGGATCCCATGTAAGTACGCGATGGGTAGCACATTTTAAAAGCACCACAATGATATACAAAAATAATGTAACACCCGAAAAAAAATTGCGAAAGAGATATGACATTTATGCCCGTTTTGAAAGTTGCTAAATAAGCTGCCAATGACAACGGTAATTCTAAAGATTGGGTCAAAAGCGGTTTCAAATCAAAGACATAATTAAAAAAAAAAACTATGTTTTTTATCCTATAGAATTTGAGAACGTAATACAAAAATAAAAAAATCGTCACATGATAATTTTAATTGGTCGGTCAAGGTCGATATAGTGCGCGTACACCCTGAACTCTTAACACTTGAGATAGTATGTTTGGTTGTCAAGCAAATGCGAAGTAAGTATATGTTTCAAGTAACCAGTTTCAGTTACATACACGTATCTGCTTTTAAGATTTAAAGGTCTGAACGAGACAGGTTTATACTAGCTAGCTGCACTTCACGGTTTCACTTGTTTATAACTGTCCTATCAGATTGAAAAGTTTTTTTTTTATATATGGTAGATGTTTTTATCCAGGATACCAGTCAATGGAGTCAATGTCTTCCAGGGAACTAAACTCTATCACACATACATACAACAAAAACTTTCAAAATATCGTATGACTAGCATGGTATGATTTACTGGGAATGTATTAGCTGTTTAGCGGTCACTATTTTCTGCTGATAAAAACAATACTCCAATTTTTACTTCGCGATTCTTATTATGCTCCTTGAATCTCATTACAATCTGATTATTCAAGAGCAAAGATGTTACAAAAAAGATAATTTATAAAAAAAAAACACAACTGCGTTCTGAAGTTGAAAATAATTCTTATCGTATTCTAAGTGTTCGAAAGAGACCTCAAATCGATAAATATGTTCAAGCTACAGGCCACTTACTAGGAACAAACAAACATACGTATTTATATACACTCAAAAACATTACCTGTTTTTTGGTCTGTTGAGTAAAAAATTGTTTCAGAGGTAGCGTGATACTTTACCGAAAGGGAATGTGATGCATGAAGTTGATCTTCGAACAGCAGTGCAAGTACGGTTTTTCTAAAATAGTTATGGCCCCATATAATAACGATGACAGCTGTAATTTTGACATTAAATACATTCAACTTCGGATTCAATCGAGTCGTTACGTAGACTATATAATATCGTTATAGAACCGTATTCGCGCTGCTGGTGTATTTTAACATTGGTCTTGGTAGTGGATAGTTGATAGTTTACTAACATATAACAAATTAAGGGGGCCACTAATGCCAAAAGTAAGTAAAAGGTGTATTTTTAAACACATAGTTTAATGATAAAGAACGTAAATATTCAGATAAAAAAAATACTACAGGTAGGGGAAAAACCTAAAGAAGCCGAGTAACCGAATAGAATTTTGCAAGTTAATCCTGTTTATTTAAAAAAAAATACAAATTACCAACGAAAATAAAAAGTTTTAATTCAAATGCTCTAAATTATCAGCGACAGCACCACATTATTTTTTACGAATTACATAGCCAAACTAATGTTTTAGCACAGTAGCCGTTTACTTTTTTTATTTCATACCTACATTTTGAATAATTAAATAAAACCCCACCTAAATTGCTCAAAGCCATCATCATCATCAATTGTATCATGCGATTTTCGACTCTAAACTAATGCAAGACGCGCGGGTGAAATCTGTTATTTTTCTGGCATTAGTCGCACTCTTAAAGTACTTAGGCTAACGTCCTAATCTCTCGTCCAGACATCGTCGAGACGTAAAGTAAGTAAACAAATAAGTACAAGTAGATAATTATTTCATTATCATAAATACTGAGTGCCTATGCTAATTGATCGCCAATAGCATACTAGTGCACACATATATCATGCAATTGTATTGCATTGTATTCTAGGTTAAGTGATATTTAGTGAATTTCTTAAACCTATTTCTATTTGTCACCTTTTTGCGACAAAATGGTCAACCATATATTATGATGATACTGAGTTTGGAAATAGTGCGCATATTCAGGCTGATACTGCAAGAAACGGCAAAAACTACAGAGTGTAATAACGGCACGTTTAAATTTGTTGGGCCTTGAACCTGCTTACCTCGTTTCATTTGAAGAAGGAATATCATCCGACTGTAGGGCGATGACCGATTACATATGTCGGCACTAAGTATTACACTTAACTTTTTTCATGGTAACAAATCACAGTACTGAATTACAGTTCAGAAATAGATGTAAAATCTACGTACTAAGTGTCACTTAATAGAGTATATAATTTGGTAAAACACTTAATGGAACGCTACATTTAAATTTGGTGAAACACTTAATGGAACGCTACATTTAAATTTGGTAAAACACTTAATGGAACGCTACGTTTAAATTTAACAGTGAAATAAAAATATAACCATTTAACTTTTTAGTGCCTTAATTAAAACTTTGTTTGTAAAAAGAAAGAGTTCTGCACTGACCGATACACTTAACATTTATTTAACTTTGTTTTACGCTACACTAACACGATCCGAAATTATTCTGCGATGCACTACAAATTCTCACAAAAACAAACGAGATATTCAAATGATATCACATCATAATTTTAAAGTAGTCTATCTTCTCTGGCCACTATTAAATGAATGAATGGACTGTGACGCTATGACGTCAGCTATTTGCCATGATAAATTTGTTTAATATGTACAAAATTACTAAAACACGCGTTACGTCATGCTATACTCGTAGGAACGATTATCTTCTCCGCGAAATAATGATCCTACATCCTACGACATACATGACATAAAATTCGCTGGAACTGGTGCACAATTAACTGATGGCTCTAACTAAAAAAATCTATCACTTTATGTGAATCCGTGCAATATTTTAGCATTTTTTACACAAAAATAACATAAGGCTCTTTACATCTGCTATGTCTACACTGGTTAAAATTAAAGGACAAACCTTTAATTTTGTTATATTATATCTAAATAGTAATAAATCAATAGTAAATACTCGAGTTATTTTAATTTAGTCTGTTCTACCTTTCCCTTATGTAACCATTTTTCAACAGTAGTAAAATTTAAATCACACATGTTTAATGTTTATTGTATATACTGTAACACAACTAGACATAAGTACTTCTCCAAACTGATATGGAATGTTAGGTTAACAAACGGTTAACTAACTCACCGCTAATTGTCGGTTAGATAGGAGTACTTCCCGTTTACGTCACTCTCGCGTAGACTTTGTATTGGGCTCTAGGAGTAGTTTAGGGTCAATTCTATGCTGACTAGTTGAGGTGTTTCGTCACAGAATTTTTATTATTACACACAAGTAATAGTAAAAATTTAAACATATCTATTCAAGTAAGAGAGAGGGCCAAAGTCATGTCGAACAAGAAGGTCAAGGCACTGGCAAAAGATAGAAAAAGATGGACAACCAAACAAAAGCCGGGATTTATATAAATGATGATAATGATGATTCGATTATGAGTTTTAAATTAATAAAAACATAGATAACGACTTTAAAGAAAAGGCCAATATTATTATAGGTTAGTACACATATGCAGAGTGTTAAACTCATGTGCAATACCGTAGGGGTTCATTGAAGTCATCATAATAAACAACTTTTAATATGAAATCAAGGCGGAAATCATGAAACACAAATCAGCTGCTTCATTAATTTCGTCGTGCTTTATTGTTTTTTTTGTGTGGGATATCCGTTTTTTTCTTCTCATTTTCAGTGTTAGTTTCATAGTACAAGTTGTCCATTATGAGCAGTTAAATGATCCCCTAAGATATTGCTCAAGAATCAATAACATCCTGTAGAACTGGACATGTAACATTTTAGGATTCAGAAGTTCAGTCATAGGCAGAGAGAGAGAGTGAGAAAGTTACTTTGGAATAATTTTAGACATAAAGAGTATTTATCCTGTAGAAATTGAATAAGCTATACCGCTCATCTCTATATAGTTTTTTGCTGGTAGAATAATTTGGCAACAACACCTGTTGTTCACGCAGTCATCTTGTTTACAGAGTACTATTTCGATGAGTGTTTTACCGCTGAAATACTTGTTCGTGTCCTGACTCATCGGTTCTTAATCACTGGTGTAGAATGGCTTGTTTTATCAAAGAGTCAACAAGCAACTCCTTATCAATACCTAAGTGTTTCACACTTTTCGCAAACTTATAGGTACGTGAAATGGAATCCTGTCACTAATTTAGAACAACTACTGCTAGAAGCTAGACGATAGGCTGCTCAAGCTGCTAGAAAAGCATGCTATGATAGGTATATTGTATTCTAATGTAATAGGATATTATTATAACTGACTATGACTGAATGATGTATGGCTTTATAAAAAGCCAAACTTCTAAGTTTAAAAAAAAGAGCCAAAGCAGACTACGGGGCTTAAAGAACACGACCGAATTCGCGAAGTTACAAAATATTGTTATCGCTCTGAATGCTATCGTAATACGAGTAGGTACTATACGGATATTTTGACAATCTCACCTGAGCCAAGACTGTATTTTTGCGCAAATGGTATTTTTGAATGTTGTTTAATAATTATTAATTATTATTAAACAACGTTCATTTGTCGAAAACTAGAGAGAGAGAGAGAGCTAGATCCTCCAAGAAAACGTCAGTAAGTTAAGATTAATGATAATAATCAGTGTCGATGGAAGAGCAACAGAGAGCAAGTAGATCAGTCAGTTTACCATCCTGCAACACTTTAATGTTGTGCCCTAAAAGGCAGCTGTTATATTTATGCATGTTTTAAACGATAGTTGGGTAATAAAACAGCCATGGTTTCGCCGTAAACTGCACTACATGTAAACACCAGCGGCACGGCATGTTCGCAGCTCCGTGAGCGCACTGCAAGTTATTTTAGTGGTCCCTAAATAGTTCAGGATGGTCATATCCGCTCTATGTTGTGTGTTGTCTGAATTTAGGTAACTTGTGAAACAGACTTTAATATACTATTATTGTAAGTTCGAAAGTAACTCCGTCTCCCTGCCTGCCTGACAGTTTTTATTTCCTATTGCTTATACGAAAAAAAAGGGTAATGGAATCAGATTTGATGAAATTTGGCACTGAGATTTTGAGTGAGCTAAAATTCTGGAAAATGATTTATGTTGGTAAGATTTTGTCATCATAGTCGACGCCAGTTATAATCACAGGTGAAACTGTGGGGCACAGTTACTTTAATTATAATAACAATATATTATGATCAGATAGCACAGCACAGCAACTGCGAGTGCGAGAAAGACCCAGCTCTAGGATCTGCCAAGTATTCGATTTGTTGCTTTTGACAGTTGGTATGTCGGCTAGGTTAAGTAAGTTAGGTAGGTAGGTTTTTAAGTACCTCTTAAGAATAAGAGGTACTTAAAAAAAAGTTGTATGCATGAGTGGTATGTATTATCTGTAGAATTACTATAGGTGAAAAGATATGATGGTATCTTAATTGGATATTTCCTGAAGGCAGAACGGACGGATCTGTTTTTTAACGGAAATAATATTATTTTTGCCCTTACCAACTCGTTTACAATGTAAGAATATTTAGAGGATGCCGATCTAGAAGACCCTGCTGGCCTTTTGGAGAAACTTAGAGTCACGCAACGGGCAATGGAGAGAGCTATGCTCGGAGTTACTTTGCGCGATAAAATCCGGAACGAGGATATTCGCCAAAGAACCAATGTTACCGACATAGCTCGCAAGGTTTGCAAGTTGAAGTGGCAATGGGAAGGCCACATCGCTCGAAAAACTGACAACCGATGGGGAAGAAAGGTTCTTGAGTGGCGACCGCGAACCGGAAGACACAGCGTAGGAAGGCCTCCCACTAGGTGGACCGACGACATTGTAAAAGTCGCGGGCAACCGGTGGATACAAATGGCAGGTTGTCGTACAGTGTGGCGGTCTACCAGGCCTTCGTTCAGCAGTGGACCTCTCCGGGCTGATGATGACGATCTAGAAGAAATCTATTAATTCTAATGTTAAAAACGCCTAAACTCTAATTCTCAGGAAAAGAGTAAAAGACATCAGGAGTTCCATTCTTGGGAAGTATCAAATAAGTAAATACGAATTTATGAAATGTGTAAAAAGGGATGAATTTGCAGTTACAATTTCAATAATGTTCTTGTAGCGTCCCACTCGATTTCCCCAGATACCTAGATAGAGAGGAATAACTTATAACGATTACTTTTTATTTCAAAAGCACCTTTTCATTTTTAGGTATTGCTCGGTATCGTATAGTTTATTTTATACCATCTTGGTCTAGCGCTACTTTTGTCCAGACGAGTAAAAATACTTACTAAAAATACAAGTAAGAAAATTCCGCAGCCACGTGAATATATTACAGAATTATTATTGAGTTATAATATAACAGGTGCATTGGGCCAGCGGTTAAGGGCCTTTTATGCACCGTTGCCTTGCTGCATTTTTATGATTCTTTATATTTATCACTGATTGTGAATTTCTTCTAAGAAGGACCTATACAAATCTTCATAGGACATCGAAGACGGCCATTTCTTTCGAGATGACACATGTCTTTATGCTTGCAGCATTGGTGCTTACCTTGAGACATTAGATGAGAATAAAACGTAAAAACAAATATTAAGTAATTTATTTTTCATACCGCATAAGTTTTGATAACTTTTAATTTAACGGAAAATACAAAACATCTTTTTTTCGATCTCCGCCAAATTATGAGTTTCTGAAGATGTGATGTTTCTAAAGAGTGAGATGCATACCAACACTTTTTTTGAACTCACTCTCTGCAGACACAGCTGTACGGCATATTGCCCTTAAGTTTAGTGTTGGGAACAGCACGTCGAGTCTGAACAATCGACTTTGTTTTTACACAATATGCAATTGCACCTTCAAGGTTGAAAGGCGACGGACAACATAGAGTTTTGATCACGAGCGATCAATTGGTTCCACTTGGATATTTATTTTATTCATTGTGCTTTGGTATTGAATGTTGAAGTTGTATGGTTTCGTGTTTCTTAAACAAAGTTGTTTTAATTTCTTTTATTACTTGTTGAAACGGCGAGCATTACAAAGTAAACTGGAAATGTAAAACAAGAAAGCTGGTTTAAAAATAATATAGTCTATTGTTATCGGTCTAAGAATCACATGAATTCATGAATCAAACTTTATAACAAATAATAATTATAAAAATATTATAATAATTAAAAAAAAAATAAGATAATAAAAGTTAATGTATTTCTAAAGTTGTAAACATTTATTGCTTATCTTACCCCAACAAAACGACGGAGCCAACTTTGAAACAGATTTTATTGAAAAATATTTGTTCCATAATGATGGTTGCAATTAAACATACTCAGTCTAAAACAACTTCGTGGTGAAAAACAAATTAAAGAAAAATGAATATTTATCATTATTCAGCCATCCCCGATACCAAATTGTACTTATAAAAAGATTGTTTGGGCCGTTACTTCGTGGATTCAGATGGACTATCTGTAGACTGGTAAATTTTAATATTTTTAATATTAAGTATAGGTACTTACTTAGTTAAGATTTGTAATATATATTAGCATTCAAAATATTGCATCTAAGATCAAATCAACGGAGCTCATGTTATCGTCAAATCATCAAACATTAATTATATTATGTCATTATTTTTGTAGTGGTAGGACTCTACTGCAGAGTCCGCCTGGGGAAGTACCACAACTTTGCCAGCTATTAAACCACCAAGCAGTAGTGTGCAAGCATTACTATGTTCCGGTTTGAAGAGCAATGTTCCCAGATAAATTACTGGGTATGACGAGATTTAACATCTAATATCTCAGGGTGTCGAGCGCAGGATTGTGTTCGCAAGTTGGCAATTCTGGCACTGCTACTGTCAGTGGCAGGCGTGACGCTTACCACCAGGCGAACGTCTTGCTCGTCTCGTCACTTGATAGCATCTTGAAAGCACATTTTTTTTTAAAATATGTTACTGCATACAAAAGTAGATTTGTTGCATAAAACAAAAGCAATCGCTTCGCTCAATCTAGTAAGTATATATATTCTCTTTACTCTTTGGCTCAATCCATAACAGTCCGTGTTAAACCATAAAAGCAAGTAATTTGCAGTTACTTTTACAATTCTATTAATAACCGAGTTAATTTTGTTCCAGGGTGAGTCAGAGAAGCATTGCCGGCGGGCCGATCTATGGTTTCGCCATTATAGCGATTCGGTGCATAATATACCTAAGAAGCTTTCGTTTGAGAGTTTCGCTAAAGGTATTGACGCTGAAACGCAAGCCCACCACGATAAGTAGTTATATTAAAAAATTCTCATTTGCAACCGACTTAAACAAAGGAGGTTCTCAATTCAACTGTATGTTTTTTTAAAATGTATTTTACACGATTACTCCGCCATATAAGAACTGATTATGATGTTTTTTTTTTTGGTAGGTAATACTTAAGAGCCATTTTTTTTATCGGTTCAGTAGTTTCTTTTTTGAATTAAAATTACTAGAAAACATGAAGATGCTATCCAGGTATTCGAAGTTGAAGTCGGTTGTATTTTTTTTAAATATAGACGTGTACCATCTTCAATTGCGCAGTTGATATATTTAAATTTTGCTGTTTGCTATAAAATTAAACACTCGACCAAGTCTTTTCACTTTTTGAGTTTAGTTTTGACACCAGCTTCTATTTTATACTAGATGTGCTACCATTTTCTATAATTGTTTAACGGTAATTTGGCCAACTCCTATTGGTCACCACCTGAATTTTAAATTAATAATCTTAGTTAGTTCAATAATGTAAGGTGGTAAAACTAGACTGCTATACGTTCGAGTGTCCTCTTTTGGAGACGTCAAGTGTCAGGCAATTCATTTCATGGCAATGATATCATGTGACCAATATGAGTTTACATGTTCTACGTGGTCCGACGTGTCTGCGAGCATGGGTCGCGTGCTACCGCATATGTTAGGCCGTCTAGTGACTACAGTGGGTACCACCCTTATATTGCATACCCACGTAAGTATAATTTATGCTCGTATAGTCGAATGCAGAGACAGAAGTTACAACACTAACCAAGGTTAAGTGAAGTAACAATATTTTGTGAAACAAGCTTGTTTTTGTAAATATCGGTATACTACGACATTTTGTAATTACTAGTAACGCCCCGCAATTTCACCTTTCATACGTTCTTAACGACCCAATCTTGATAATTCTTTGATTGCTCATCTTACCCATCTGAGCTCCAACATTAAAGGCGAAGATGCTATAATATTTCAACTTATATTAGCTTAAGTACTTTATACTTACGTAATTATAATTTTTGTGACATATAAAATAATTTTGGAGTTATCAATAAACTATTTATATTTGTAAACGTTGTTCAAAATGATGTTTACAATGAGCTTATTTCTACTTAGTACCTTCTACCATTCTGCATACTAACTCCTTTGATTTCTATGTATAATGTTAATCTGTTACGGCCTTACTTTAAAAAACTTCTCAACCGTTAGTCACTGCTTAAGATGCTCTGCCATCTTCTCTCTGACGTGAAGTTGCACGTGCTAGAAAAGGACAGAGAAGTTTAAGCAGTGACTAAGAGAATCGAGATTATTTTAGGTAAGGCCGTAACAGCCTTACCTAAAATAATCTTGATTCTCTTAGTCACTGCTTAAACTTCTCTGTCTTGTTGTGAAAAGTTTTTTTAGATATGGCCGTTAATGTCTAGCCGATAGTCATCACGAAGTATGGATTGAAGTGAAAACGCAATAACAACGCATTTTGGGAAATTAAAATGAAGAGTTATATTTATTTACTAGTTATATTTTTCATTTTAAAAATTATTACTTGTGTCATAAAATATTTCCCCTTCATCCACATTCCACATACGTAACAATAAATTCATTACTATCTAAGAAAAAATAATGATCTTCGCTGTTTCATAATTAGTTATTAATTACAGGATTTAATTTTCCACTAATTTGTGTATTATCAATGTAATTATAATAAGTTTCAGTACAAAGTTCTGGACCTATCTCTGCATACCTACTAGCTCACCAACGTGGCGTGGTCCTAGTTTTCATATTTTTTATCATATATAATGATAATATGTTGACTGTGATAATTTCTGTGCTATATAATGTGCACAGAACAATAATAAACATTTGAGTGCTAGATGAGTTAATATGCATGTTGTATGTGCACTTAACAACCTGCGATTTCTTATCTTTACTTAGTGTTTTTTTTTGCTGTAGCATACAATTCGCAACAATTATTTTGTCCTGGGATATTCTAGAGTCTGCATTTTATATAAATAAATTGAATCATTTTTTTTTAAATTAAATTAATATGTTATTACCGAAGCACTGGTGCTTCGGTAATTACTTTTTGCTTTACTTGCCTGGGCAAAAACTTAAAACTAAACAAGAAGTCCACCACGGCCGGGCCCGCTGCTAAAAGTGGCCATCAAACCAGCGGCATTACCCCGCTGGATCGCCAACGAGATGCGTTGGGCTAAATACTGTCCTGACTGCGGGTCCCTACCCTTCTCTTTCAGCCGACGCCCTAACTCAGTCACAAATTACTTGGCATCTGACCCTCACGAGCCCGCCGTTTCGACGGCATCGGGACAAACTCGTACGCCGACTCCAAGCACGCGTATTTTTGACGTTTTGCCTTTGCTGCCGCCTCAGCTCCCGCACCAGCTACTTGCTGGGAAGCGGACAGATGGAATCAAATTGAGTTTGAAGAACAATAATTTAATATGATTAGGTGCTAACCTAAAATAAGATCTGTTCCCAACGTTTCCCACTGACGTTCTCAGAGTGTATATTGAATTTGATTAATAATCTAAAAATAAGAGTGATAATTGTATATGAGTGATAGAACAAGAGACCACACAAGAGTTATTAAATAGTATGTAATGACTAGATTTTAGTACTAATCGGTTAGTTCTAACTATATTTGGACACAAGTGATAAGTAATTGATTACACGTATTTTCACATCCAATTAGTAGAAAAGTGTTAATTACTCGGATTTCATTATGTTACTTGTTGTTTTAACTTGTCACTACACATTTATTGGGCTGTTTATATGGTGAGCAATGGCGACCAGTGCTTAAATATTAAACTATAGTGGAGTAACACTTGTCGCTTAGTAAATAGGATCTGGTTCTATTCACTTGTGTGCACACCGTTACTAATACTACTCGTTAATTAGTACGTTTAAACAAAAGGTGTACACAGCATTAGAAAGAAGTATTCGCTACGAAGCCCGTGTAATCCAGTCATGTATATTGTACATTGGTACAATACTGCTATTTCGTACTTTGAGCGTCAAACTGTCGCGTGTAGCGTGGACGAAACTAATTTAATGTCATAAACGTTTATACTGCTAAATGACCGGTTGCCCAAAGAATTGTAATTGCATAACGCTCACCGCAAACTTACAATAGTAACATTTAAAATTGCATTTATTTTAATGTCCATTGTGAAAATGCGACAATTGCGTTTGTCCATTTGTCTCGGCACGGTCAAATTCGCTGCGGTGAAACTTGGTATAGTCTGTGATACCACAGATTATATCAGAATGTCTACGAGTAGGAACTCGTACTTGCCAATACAAAGTGTTATGGTGTAAGTTTTGATTTAACAATGCTTTTACAATAATATCTGTCAACAACTTGACCACATAGATAATTTTCTTGACTACCTACATAAGTTTACGAGGTACCTAGTATCTATAATGTAAGCCCAAGGTTCAGCTGGTTTTTGATGGAGAAGAATGTGCCATTTGATTGATTGATTGAATGATTAACTGTTTACACAGAAACGGAAAACATATATTTATAAACATTTATGGAAACAAGCTCTATAATTTAACAAAATATTTTTTATTCAGACAATATTTGTAAATCCAGATGTTTTATTTGTCGTTTTACTATACCCTTGAAGAATTTAGCTCCGGTTGGGTACTTATTCTACCTAATAGGTAGAGTATTGCTGTAATAAGTATTATTTTGCTACAAAGACATTCTACTCTGTCTTTCATTATTTAATCCCCTTACAAACATGGATTTATTATGAAATAACAAATTTTATATAACTCGGTCTGATAATCATGTAATAATATATACTTAGTGGTTGGTACAGAAACCTACTAGAATCCCGGCTACAGGATTAGACGGAAACTATGTAAAAAAAAATTGTGGCCAATTTTAAAATCTTTATTGGTACTTATCTCTATCATTTTGAAATTGCTACGTTATCATGAAAAAATAATCAACGTTCGTTAAAAAAATATACTTAAAAATAATTTGGTTGAGTAGAGCATTAAAGGGATAAAAGCGTTTTTTTACCATCGATAAAATGTATGTAAAATTTAAGTACTTATGTTACATACGTTTAAATAATATACCTACAGTTTTGGGTAGAGAATTTTAAGAGTACCTTTTTCTCATCGTGACAATCTCGGAGGATCTAGCTCTCTGTGACAATGTATCTATGAAACTCTCAATCTTTGTCTTTTCTATGTATTCTTTTTAACCCTCTAAGAAATATCGCCTCGAACCTTTGATAAATTATGTCTAGATAGACTGATGGATCCTAAACGCGACGAAAAAAATAGCGATTAACTGTTAGCCTCTTATGCACGCACACTGTAACAACGACAATGGTGCATTGCGAGTGTAAGACATGGCTGTCACGCACACTAGTATAATAATGTTGGCCTGTCATTTTTCGTTCATATACAGTACGAGACTCTATCTAGAAATATTATTTATCAAAGCCTCGGACTATACATTGAGCTATTTTTTCAAGTGTAGTATTTGGCTCTTATCATCGGAAGCGGTTTAAAAATGTCTACTTCCTCAATCGTATAAGAGTTTGTGCGAAATTCACCTGACTGATTGCTTCGTCCTCTTTGAAGAAACAGGACAAGTGGGTAGGTACTTGTCAATCAGTAAGCAAATTAGGTACAATTGTTACGAGCTATTTGTTTAGGCTGAAGTCTACATTGTTGCGTCCTGGTTTATATGCCCCTAAATAACTAGCCATGAGGGTGGCCTCGCGGCCCGCGGCACGTCGGTCGCCTACATTTATATGTTCCGAGCGGCTACTTAAATTATTTAAATATTAGTTGCAATAAGGTTGCATTAGTTATAGTTGAAGTACGAAGTTGACGCCATATTTGTTATTAAAAGTACCGGACGTAGGTAACGACTTACTGACCTTGGAGTTTTGGCGGGAACACGGAAAAATCATGTCATTGTATTCTACTATTTTCTTAAACTTAATTAATGATTAATAATGGTGGTGTTTTATTCATTGAGTGTTGAATTACATGCACGAGTGCGGGCAAGTGATATAATGCAGTGAAACATGTCTTTTCGTGTTGTTTTCAAAACTCAGTAGAAGCTCATAGTAAAGTCGCCACAACTTTACTAGGGCATGACTTGGACTCGACTATGACTGGTTTCGTGTGACTGACTGTGATTTCATGACTTGATTTTTATAAAAGAAACTTGAATATTAATTAACTTGACACTGGCAGAATGCACAACGTGCGATGCCAATAACTAAGAAAAAAAAAAGGTGACCTTGTTTGTCATCGTCCAGAATAGAGAGTCCTTGTATAAAACGAATACGATGACTGAACTCCACCTTCCTCAAAGATCAAGTATATACCATTGAACGTGGTAATGGGGGCAACAATTCGGGAATTCGTGTCGTTGGTATCAGACCCATTAGGTTATTTAAGGTATAAGGTTTATAGATACATTTCTAGTAGGTATGTATTCGTACTTACTTTTTCTGCTGCTTTTAGCTTAATACTCAATTTGTTTATTGCAGTTATAAAGGTTACATGCAGGTCTTAGATAACACATATTATTCATAGTAGATACTTTATAACTACCCTGTAAAGGTATGGCAGCGTCATGCGGAGCGGGCCGATTTATTATAATAGAATGTTTTTGTCGTTAAGAAATTGATTAAGAATATAATAGCAGTTTTTCATTAAAAACTATTTTAGTGAGTCTTAATCTATTAAATAAGTTATTTTAGATGTCTCTCTACCTTTCACGAAGAAATAACTTCACCGGTTTCGATGAAATTCGTAGTGCAAATAATCAGGAGGGAAACAGAATAATCTTTATCCTGTGAAATGTGTGAAGATAGAAAGCCGCGCACCAATGTAAGATGAAGGAGAATGCATGCGAAAAAGTAACCGATTCTGCCTTTGTTTATACAGGGTTACTTCTAATCAGATAGCATCCTTTTAAGGGCATATTCTGTACATCAAAATAAACAAATTTTACTATGAGGCCAACATTCAAATCTTAAAAAAAGCTGTTCCACACATTTTGCCCAAGGTCAATGAACTTTTTTCTTTTTTTTTCTTTTTTTGTTTTTTCATTGTTAGCCCCATAGTAAAAGTTGTTTATTTTGATGTATAGAATATGCCCTTAAAAGGATGCTTACTGATAAGAACTAACCATGTATACTAGATCCTCCAAGGATCCTGCGCTTGCATAATGTAGGATTCAATCAAAGGCTTGAGACGTCAACTAATAACTACTTTAATAGGAAATGGTTAATAGGTATAGAAAAAAAAAAACTAGACGCGAAAACTTTTTCACTTACTTTCAAAAGATGTCAGACAATGTCAGTCAATCAAATTCCTCAGAACTATAAATTTCTTTGCTTCAGAACGACCAAGAACGACTACAGGGTTGCTAGTATATAGAACTATTTTTGATAATGACCTACAATTCTACCTACTCTTCACACAATTACACTCTTTTTTTTTCATGCTGTAGCGTCTGCGTTCTAATATAATTGTATACCTGATGACTGCAGGTTTATTGTGCGCCCTGCCATTCAGTATAATTCGCTGCCCGAGTAGCTGCTTCCCAAATGTAATCTATCTGGGTGTTTTCAAGTTGTGAGTAAACCGGTTTCTTCTGGGCAAGCGTGCTCCATCGTAGACCGCGCATCAGAGAAGATGTGGTCAAATGAAAATTTATTCCAAACGAAACCAAAAAAACTTAAATTTTCTGCAAACGCTTTACCCAATCTGGATTTAAAAACATATATTAGAGTTTTCGGGGAACACACTTCGTCAGAGAGCCTGTTAACACGTTGTTTCATTTACAATACTATACAACTACAGTATAAAACAGTACCTAAAGTACAACGGAATGGCAGTTACTGAGATTGTGTGCAACGGGTTTAATACTCCAGTGCGGGAAATTTGCAGTGCAGTTCGATCAGGATGTATATGAGAAGCCAATGGCCTTTTTGACTAAGATTAGTTATTTATAGGCGCCAGTGAGCCTATTTATCTAACTCTGCGGGTTGCTCTACTATCTACACCACTGTTTGAACACTGTTTGATATCTACTAAGTGTCACTTCCTAACTAAACATTATATTTTTTGAATAAGGTTAAGCTAATTGTTATTCGGAATTTGGTTAGCGAGACTAAGATAAATTTCTGTCTAAGATAGGCCTCTGTCTAAGATAGGCCTCTGTCTAAGATAGGCATCTGTCTAAGATAGGCCTCTGTCTAAGATAGGCCTGTGTCTATGTTAGTCTATAATAGTGTAAGCATAGTACATAGCATAATCAACCTGCTAATTAGGCCACTGCTGGAGGACGTGTTTATGGGCCTCCCTTCGAAGAGCGATTGGGCCACGGTGGCCGTTGCGGGTTGGTGAATTCACATGTGCCATTGAATTTCTTCCGCAGTCGTATTTGCCTCAGGATGTTTCTTTCACCAGAAAGCCAGTGGTATGACCAGCCTGTAAATTTTTTCAAGTGGCAGACGCTGAACGCTGACTTATTTAGGGTTCCGTAGCTTACTACGAAGTCTTGAAGTTTCTTCTTATTCTTCTATGAGATTATAAGAAAAATTGTATGAAAACTGGTAATTCCACAATATGTAACTTTTTTTTTCCTGAAAATGCGTGGAAAATGAAACATAAGCATAAACCGCTGGGTTGTAACTTAGCAAGTCTTGGTAGGCTAAGCAGGGGTAAAACCTACTCACATTATGATGCCCATTACTTATTTACAGTCTTACTTAAAAAAAACTCCTCGACCGTTAATCACTGCTTAAGATGCTCTGGCAACTTCTCTCTGACGTGAAGTGTCACGTGCATGAACAAGACAGAGAAGTTTAAGCAGTGACTAAGTTTTGAGCGGCGTTTTTAAGTAAGGCCGTTAGTGTATAAGTATAAACAGGTTATGTTTCTTTAGATATTTTGAATATCTCAGTTATTGTAATGAGCGGTGAGTTAATGTTTTCGTTAAACTCATCTGAACACACTGCATTATGAATCAAAACTTTCTTAATCAAAACAATACGACTCATGTCGATGTATGTCCGTTTCATATATTATATGGTCTGAATAACTTGATTATGTAACGCACAATTTTGTATAAGTTCATTAATCAGTTTTAAAGGTTCGAGCACATTATGCCGGGACGCAGCGGGCCACATCACAACGAAAAATGCTTGCTTAGCACATTAGTAACGTGCCGGGCTGCAGCGTATTGACGGATTTCAAGTTCAGGGCCTTATTATTGAATCGTACGCAAGAGTTGCGCATGCGAGTGGACCAGCCCACCTTCGAAAGACATTGTTTGAGTTGGACAGTGTAGTTGGACCACAACCCCGTACCGGTTTGAAGTAAGGTTTGGAAGTCAGCGCCGCTCGCATGCGCAACTCTTGCTTACGGTTAAAAAATAAGGACATATCGTCGCTTTGGTGGTGAAGAGAGCTAAGTGCAGAACAATGATTAGCACCAACACCAGTTAAATCACATTCTTTTTTAATTAACTAATAAACAAGATTCATATTTTGCTAATGCAAACCCAATCTTATGCAAATGTAACTTACGGCTTGGAAGTTATTGACAAATTATATATTTTTTTATAACCGCTCTATCTCGAAACTTGTAATGTGTGGGTTGACTCTCTTCACCACCAAAGCATGATATGAGCTATCGCACACTATGGCGCAGCGGGGCGGGGCGGGCCGCATAGCACTCGCGGATTTCCGTCGCGCTATAATCCGACCCGCTGCGCCCGTCATAGTGTGCGATAGCTCATATAAAATATATGCAAAGGATAATAGAATTTATATTTATTAGATTAGACTACCGCCAAATTCCAGGTAAAAAAGTGTTTAGTTAAATTTTTGTTAGTATGCTTATACAATTAAGTAATAATTTTGTTTTATAACTACAACTACAACCTACTCTATTTAAGCACTAAAGTATATATATTCTATGCTGTTCTAATAGCTACCACTTGTCTCTCAACATCGTTAGCTTGTATGGACGATACTACTCAAAGTAGGTCCTTATAGTTAATTTACACAGTAGCTAATGTCTCGCCAATTTATCTAAAATTGTATTAGTAGGATGATATTGTAATTTAGAGCACACGAAATATCTTTCTTCTTACTCATAAATAAATGATCTTTAATTTCGGACATCGGTAATTTGTAATATGCAATTTTTTTTCTAGGCATAGTATGTACCTAAGCGTGAAAGTAAAAAAATATTACGGGATATCACTATAAAGAGACACGAGCAATGACTTTATTACATTGGGTAACAAAAGGTTCAACAATACTGTAGAGTTATGTATGTACTATGTACTCATCATTAAGAACAACTTTTACTGGGGCCAACCATGAAATCGCGAAAGAAAATTCAGCTGTTCCATACATTTTGTCCAAGGTCCAATGAACTTTTTGTATGGAACAGCAATTTTTTTCCGCGATTTCAGCGTTGTTCTCATAGTAAAAGTTGTTCACAATTATGTGTACATACAATCATACATACATACCCTTCAGCATTGTTGAATCTTTTTGTAATACATATAATAATCTGTAACTTGCTCGTAAAAAACAGGCTTAGGCAAGTCAACCCATAGAAAATTAAATTAAATTACTATTAAAAAAAAACTTTTTAATTTACTAAAACTAACTACTAACTGGTGATAAGTTTATTTACAAATAAAATACAATTATACACTAATATTAAATTATAACTAACTAACAACTAAATAAAACCTACCTAGTAAAAACAAACCCTACATAATAAAAATACAAAACTTAAAATTTAAACTAAAAGCCCCGTAGATGATGGAAAGGTGGCCAGAATGCTGGCGGCATTGCCACGTTGGATGGCAATGCTAAGTTTTTGACCAAAATATACGCCAGCATTCCGGTCACCTGACACCTCGACTAAACGTTTCGCCAGGTCCCTATATAAAACATGTGCGGCCGGCCCCCAAGGTCCCAAAGTCTCTACCCCAAACGGCACAAACATGTACAATCTGTCTAAATACCCATATTTGTGCCGTTTGAGGTTTTCAGCATTAGAGGCGGCAGCGCCAGCGTGATCATTTGTCCTAGGAAGATGGGACGGCGCTAGTGTGTCGACACATGTAGCGTCCCAAACCAAAGGCCGTCCCATCTTCCATGGGATAAGGGTCATTCCGTTGGGTCTCTTGCCGTCATCCCGCATCAGACCGTTGGGTTCTAAAACTACTAACTTATTATTATTATTATTTTTTAAAAATTTTCTTTTTTACTTTTTTTTTTTATTTTTTTTTTATATTACTGTGGTAGGTTGCTTGTGCCACAGTATAGAGCATTTGTTCTATAACAACCAACGTCAAGCCATGTCAGAGGCCTTCGGGCGGCCCATAACTAATAATAAGGCCACTCGGCCTCCACGAACTTACTTACTAGAGTAAGCGCATTGACCTGATATTGGTCGCTCATGACTTCGCTGAATAAAGCTGATTGTAAGCTTATCTACTGAGTCAATAAATGTATCGCGTTATTGCGGACGGGTGGGGAGTACGATCGTAGTAGAGGCGGTGAGGCGAAGCGGGAGGGGGATGGAGGGAGTGGGAGGGGTGGGGTATTGATCGGTTAGGTGGCGGGCTGCACCACCTGCTATTGCAACTCGGAAAACTCGCTTGCCTTTTCCTCACAATCCTAACCACGTTATGAACTGATTTTCCGAGATCGGGATAATAACTATGACCGGTAGAAGGCTAGAACACTTGGATTGTCTTTAGATATTCATCGGTCGTTATACGTAAACCAATGTTTACGTGAGGTTAAGTAGGTTAGTTATTGTATCCAAGATTGCGGCGCACGGTAAAAACGAAAAAAAAATGTAATGATTAAGAATTGTATTGGCTTAAAATATTATGTACTTCATGGACACAGGTTTTAGGTGTTCGTACCTAAAATATGCAAGTTGATTGGTTGTTTTTTCAAAGCCCTGGTTACGATAATGTACTTATGTTATAATTGTGTACTCATACTTATGCACATGAGCACGGGCGTAGCTATTGGTTCGAGGGTCCAAAATGTATAAAGATACACTAGTTTTTGCACTGGGTCAACAATGCAAGATGGTAGCACGAAGACGACATTTAAATACTTGTCGAAAAGCATAATATGGTAAGTACTTCGTTCCCACCCGGTGTCATAGTGTAACACCCATTTTTAAAATTTTCATCGGATGCTAAGGAAGAGGTTCGGACCCCCAAACCCCCTCCCCCTTATATACGCCCATGCACATGAGTTTTTAACCTACCTCTACCTACGCATTTCCATAAATTCGATTATTATTTAGGTACTATTTTATTGCTTTGGAAACTTATTAACATTCTGTTAACCATCCAGCTCAAGTTTATTTTCATTTCCCGAGTCTCAAATTCGGTCTATATCAAATTTGAATTTAGTTTATTCGATAAATTGTTTTGATTCATCGCGAACCATCGATTTTAAACGAGAAAATGCCGCTACTCGCGAAATTGATTTCATTGTGTGAAACCTTTGAGATTTTATCGGGCCGGACCCGTTGCTAGGGAAACGCCTCTTGGTTTCGCCTGTAATTTATAATATCTCGTGTTTTTAATACGTAGCTATGTTGAAGTCCACGTTTGAAATAATTTGCCATATCTAAGCACCTATTCGCCTGTTAGTATACAAAGTTGCGATGCGTACATAGTTGAAACACGCAGATTAAGAAGATAGGTATCTAGTCACTCTGATCTTGAAAAGATCTAGATTATTTTATCGTATTATATTTCTTGACTGATAGTAATTATAAACGTAGTTAAAAAAAAATATATGTACTTATTCAGGAAAATTCTATACTTAATATAAATACTTATTTCATACAATATAAATACAAATAATTTATATCTAGGGATATCTTAAATATCGTACAGATATTAAATCTAGATATTAAATCGTTGCCTACTACAAATATATGTACTTGTGCAATTGTGCACCAAGATACAAATCTCTTGTTAAAAAAATCTAAAAAGAACTGGTCCGCTCGGGACTATTTAGTTATTTTTTCATCTAGTCGACGTGGAGCTTTTTACGCAAGAGATCCGGCGAGCCGTCTATTCATTCATGCTACAAATTGAGATGATACTTACCTAGGTATATGCAGCGACAATGATAAGATGAATGGACGGGAAATAAGCACACGGATTTTGAAGACTATATGTAGCGCTGGCTCTTCACTCGCTTCAGTCATACTCTGCCCTTGCGACATGTGTGCCGTACGATACGACAATACAAACTTCTAATAGGTACATGTACATTTGTTGTTTTGTCATGCAGTAATTAGATTCGCTAACTCTATTTTCCGGCAAATGTAATATGCATACTTTTAGCTAGGTATCCTTGATTGTGTTGTCTTGTTAATTTTGATCGATTTGCAAGCGATGGGCCCGTCCATTCCATTATCACTGTCGCTGGGTATATGTTATGTATGTTTCTGGCTATATTTTATTGAGCGCAAATACTACTAACGTTGGCCATCGTCATAAGAAAATTTTTATTCGGCAGGCCAGAAGTAGGTAGTAGAATAAAACGTTTTTAAATGATTCGCTATAATTTATTTTACTCAGATCATCTCTGTCATCAGTCTGTAGTGGTAGGACTCTACCACAGAGTCCACCTGGGGAAGTACCACATCGTTGCCAGTTATTCAACCGCCAAGCAGTAGTGTGCAAGCATTACTGTTTTCCGGTTTGAAGGGCAATGTTACCAGATAAATTACTGGGTACGAAGAGATTTACTAATATCTCAGGGTGACGAGCGCAGTGCAGTGCGGCGCAGGATTATGTTCGCAAGTTTACAATTCTGGTGCTACTGTTAGTGCCAGGCGTGACGTTTACCACCAGGCGAACCTCTTGCTCGTCGCGTCACTTGATTGTATAAAAAAATTAATACATCCTACAAATTTTTTTCCTGCACAGATAGAAATCTACTGGACACTATTTAGCCCAGTTGTCAGCTGTATGTGCGCTTTTGGTACTTAATACTTATATACTAATGCGAGAAAAAGGGTTTTCTTTCTACTAACAGGTTGGAAAGGAATATAAGAGTCAGTCGTACCAAGGTCTCCAAGCACATTAGATACACAATACAAATATATGTCGCAATCGAGTCGTATCCGGGACGCCAGCGCCACCTGGTGGCACTCGATGGAGTCGGTGACGTGCGCGCCGTCAGTCGGTGACTTCACTTTCCCATTGGCGAGCGGCGCGTGCGGTGGACACTGAACCATCGCGCGTTCTGTGATACGTACCTACCTACAACTTATTTGTGCCTACCTGATTACTGTACTGTGCCTGTGAAGATTATAATTTGAAGATTGATTGTACGAGCTTGTTTTATTCTCATCCGACACTACCCACCGACGACGCCCACTGTTACAAGGATCAACGATGAGTGCTGATGATGATGGCGAAAGGACCCTCCTCCTCCGTCCGTCATCAGAAGTGGGATCAGTGTTGGATCAGAACAAGGAGACGGACATCTGGCAAGCCATGTTCGAACAACAAAATAAGAAATTGCGAGCATTGATCGAGGCGCTGCAATCACCAAAACCAGCCTACCGTGAAGAACTACCTACGTTCAATCCTGAAACGAGATACCGACGCAAGATCATTGTGCGCGACAGCAGATTTGTGTTTCGCAAAAATCCACCAAGTGGCATCGGTCTTGTTCTGGCGGTCATCAAGGCGCTAAAAGGTAAAGCATCCACGTGGCTATCACAAATTGCCTACGAAGGAATGACATGGCACGAGTCTATGATAATTTTCATGCCACGGTTTATTTCGACGGAGACATTGGCGGGTACCCTCATTAAAATGCACGATGAAAAACCGAGTGAAAACTAAACGCTACCCACGTTCGCGAGTTGTTTGATTAGTTCACTGACTGTTCATTGGAAAGATGTGAATAAGGAGGAAATTGCCGTAGCAACAGTACTCGCAGACATTTCACAGTTTGACCCGCGACTTCAAAGAATGGCGTTCACTACAAACGTTATATCGAGGGAGACAAACTGCAGCAGGAACTGAACGCATTTTCACACTTGAAGCGCTAGATCACCATCGGACAAAGCGAATTGAGTGCAGAAGCAATCCCATAGACTCGAGTGGCAGACCTGCACCACCTACATTATCGAGTCAAGCAGCGCAGCAGCCGATAGCGAAGCCCTTGGCGTGCTTTAAATGTGGCAAGCCGGGTCACATAGCCATCCGGTGCACGAGCGACGGCGGCGGCGGCGGTGGCAGTGGCAGAAGCGACAGCGGTGGCGGCGGCAGAAGCGGCGGCGGCAGAGGCAGCAGCGGCGGCGGCAGAGGTGGCAGCGGCGGAAGCGGCGGCGGCAGCAGCGGGCGGCTGACGTCGGCGGCACGCGCAACGAGCGACGCGTTGATGTCTGCGTCGTACAACCACCATCGGGCGTGTTACATCACAAAGGTGAACTGATATGCTTTGTTTATGATTCTGGCGCTGAATGCTCGTTGGTAAAAGAAAGTTTCGCTTCGAAATTTAGTGGTAAACGTGCTAGTAATGTTGTTGCTATGACTGGTAATTGGTCAAACACGAGTGTTCAGTACAGAACAGATTTTATTGTGTAGTGATTAACAATCACTCTCTCGAAATTTTGTAGCATGTTTTGCTCGACAACTATTTGCAAAGTGATGAGGTCGCGAGATTTTAAACCGGGGTTTTCTGTATACATAGAGGCAACGGAGCTTTCGATAACTAAAGTTCTTTGTGTAAATTCGATGAGTCATAATAATGATACCACGCTTCAATCCGATTTAACTGCTACTCGTATCGTGACTGCAGTAGGTAACAGGCAATGACAAGTCTAGGCTTTGATTTTTTTAATAACGGGTTACCTACGACGAGCTAAAGATGAGGCGGATGAACGTAGCGTTGATAGACGAACGGTAGTGAAGGTAGACTGCCATGAGATATTTTTGGGTTCGGGTCTTGACTTCAGAAAATGCCAGCAGGTCACGTATCAGTCGAAATCGATGTAGATGATGTTAACGATGAAGTTCAAATTTGATTTCTGATTGAAACTTGAGTAAGGGGACTCTAGGTGCTATAGTGAGTTGTGTTCGACCGTGCCAGTAGCTAATTCGTAGTCGTAACCCGGTAGAAATCTGTATCTCTTGTGAGGCAACTCAAGTAGTCCGTGGGAGCACGGTGTGCGTTTGGCTCTGGTCGAGGTCGGGGTCTGTAAAGACCATTACGTGTGGTCACGAGGGGGTGACACACGGGAGATCTTTGAGGGATCTGATCCATTCGCTGGATGTGTGAGAGCAATGCGATTGCTAGTCGGCTGGATAGCCGGGGCTCTAGATGTCTTACTCGAGAGTTTAGAGAGTTTGTAGAGTTTATGCGAGAGTTTAAGTTTTGTGAAAACTGTGTACAGTTGTACTGAGCAATTTGGTTCGAACGACTGTGATGCGTGGCTCTGTCTGTGTACGTGGCGTTAGAGGTTTTACTCAAAGGATTCTGTAAGCTTGGCGGTATCTGTTCTGCTGTAGAGTTTGAAAAGTTGATTCGAACGACTGTGGTACACGGCCCAGGCTACTGATGTTTGTATTTTCGGTTATTCTGTCACATTATTGATTAAGAAATAAAAATGTAGAGTTCGTTTTCGTTCGTAGAGTTCGTTCGTTATTCATCTGGTAAATGAATCTAGAGTTTGGTCAGGAGTGACCGAGTGGAACAAATTTCTGTCGTAGACTATTTGTTCGCAGGGTAACCATCACACGAGGACGTGTGCAAGCAGGATGACCGTGTCGCAATCGAGTCGTATCCGGGACGCCAGCGCCACCTGGTGGCACTCGATGGAGTCGGTGACGTGCGCGCCGTCAGTCGGTGACTTCACTTTCCCATTGGCGAGCGGCGCGTGCGGTGGACACTGAACCATCGCGCGTTCTGTGATACGTACCTACCTACAACTTATTTGTGCCTGCCTGATTACTGTACTGTGCCTGTGAAGATTATAATTTGAAGATTGATTGTACGAGCTTGTTTTATTCTCATCCGACACTACCCACCGACGACGCCCACTGTTACAAGGATCAACGATGAGTGCTGATGATGATGGCGAAAGGACCCTCCTCCTCCGTCCGTCATATAAATTACATCCTTGGAAACAATAAAATCTCGTTAAGAGTGCGACTAATGCCAGGAAAATATCAGATTTCACCCGCGCGTCTTGCATTAGTTTAGAGTCGAAAATCGCATGATACAATTGATGATGATCTCGGCTTTGAGCAATTTAGGTGGGATTTTATTTAATTATTCAAAAGGTAGGAATGAAATTAAAAAAATAAACGGCTACTGTGCTAAAACATTAGTTTGACTATGTTATTCGTAAAAAATAATGTGGGGTTGTCGCTGATAATTTAGCGCATTTGAATTAAAACAGTTTTTTTTTGTTGGTAATTTGTATATATTTTTTTAAATAAACCAGATAATTTTCTAAAATTCTGTTCGGTTATTCGGCTTCTTTAGGTTTTTCCCCTACCTGTAGTATTTTTTTCTTCTGAATATTTACGTTCTTTATCATTAAACTATGTGTTTAAAAATACACCTTTTACTTACTTTTGGCATTAGTCGCCCCCTTAATCAAATAATCTCGTCGGTTGTTTTAATATGCAATTAATCTAATATATATATATATATATATTGTAGACATGTAATAATCATTATTATTATGTAATTTTTAATATTATTTAATTCATAAGACGTGAGACACAGTTGTAATAATATAATATTATGTAATGACTGTATATATATAATATAATATATATTTAATTATGCATATATATTTTTTATGCATTTTTTTTTTAAATTATTTTTTCACGTATATTCCAAGGCTACTAACCTATGTATATAAGCTACAAATATTTTATAGTATTACGACGAACAACGGGCATATTCTAGGATATCATAGTAGATACAAAGCATAATTAACAACTTGACTATACAGGACCAATCTGAAATCGAAAAAAACTGCTGTTCTATACCTTTCAATATTGTTGAATGAACCTTTATGTTACACATTGTTTGAGTACACACTAGGACGTACTATGCTATAATGTCTTATAACATTATGCCTTTAAGGGGGCGACTAATGCCAAAAGTAAGTAAAAGGTGTATTTTTAAACACATAGTTTAATGATAAAGAACGTAAATATTCAAATTAAAAAAATACTACAGGTAGGGGAAAAACCTAAAGAAGCCGAGTAACCGAATAGAATTTTGCAAAATAATCCTGTTTACTTAAAAAAAAATTACAAATTACCAACAAAAAAAAAACTGTTTTAATTCAAATGCGCTAAATTATCAGCGACAGCACCACATAATTTTTTACGAACTACATAGCCAAACTAATGTTTTAGCACAGTAGCCGTTTATTTTTTTTATTTCATACCTAAATTTTGAATAATTAAATAAAACCCTACCTAAATTGCTCAAAGCCATCATCATCATCAATTGTATCATGCGATTTTCGACTCTAAACTAATGCAAGACGCGCGGGTGAAATCTGTTATTTTTCTGGCATTAGTCGCACTCTTAATTGCTAAGCCAACGGTCCGCATGTATTAAACGAATTTAATAAAATTAAAATTTCACGTCATCTTAGATTACTGTTATGCAATTATATTTACCTTAAATGAGTTTACACGGGTTGTAGTAAAGTAGGTATGTAGGATTGGTTGGATGCTACATTGTATCAGATCCAAACGGAAATAATGTATTACACTTCACTTGGAGACTTCCGGCAGTTATTTCCATTGCCGGAGGAACACTAAGGATCTTTCCTCGTCTTCAATATATCCACCGTTAGAAATATGAAAGAAAATAATATAGACAAAAGATGAATTTGTTATTCCGAGAAAGGTTTGTCTAGATTTTACTTATCTGTACCAATTATATTTTTTTAGTAGATTTTGATTGAGAATAAACGTTTAAACCTAATTGAATTGAGTTTTATTATATTTTGAGTAACCAATTTTGCGCTCGACTGTACCCACTGGTAGCTTAAAACAATAGATTTTTTAACATTTTGAATGTGGGTCCAGTTAACCAATTTAAACACAGAAAAAAATATGTGGTCAAGTGGACCCGCGGGTCCAGTTGACCAAAGACTCATACTACTAGAAAGACGACTTATTTGATTTAAAAAATACTTGTAATTATTTTTGTGATTTTTGAATTCTCGGCTCCGATATGGGCTAGAGAGATCAATTTCAGCTCACTATTGGTGGCTTTTTTAAATAACACTTATTTCATTAGTGGGCGCAAATTTTGGAAACGACGCAACTTTTACCCAAACCCCTTTATTACTAATGGGGTAGAAGTGTAACACAGACATTATATTTTAAAAACTACCCTAAAAGATAAATCTCTCTTGAATGATGTGCTTATCTCGATTTATTTCCCTCCACTAATACGATTTGCCCTCAAAGCTATTTTCTTCCCTCGTGACGAAATTTAGACATTCTCCGTATTTCCATTTCATGGTTCACAGCTTTCAGTGACGTGATAATGCGTTAGACACAGTACTTACCTACTTCACAGTTGTAATAGAACCGACATATTATATATATTTCCTGGAAATACTTTGCATATCAACAATCAGACGGATTCAAGAGCCAAAGAAATTCATATTCATCCATAGATTTACAAAGACGTGGATTTCGGGTAAGTGCTCTAAAATGACCCAATCAAATACCTAGATAGTACGTGTATTTAACCTTGAGTGTCCAATTTTGTAACGTAGAGGAAAACTGTTGCGATCTAAATGAGATATTTTGCAAGACCTTAATACCAGACCTTTTAAAGTATAATCAGACTTTTTAAAAGATTACTGCTGGACTCAGGCCTTCTCTCGAAGGGCGAGTGGGCTATATCCACCACGTTGGCCCAGTTTCTGGTTTGTGGACTCTAATATGTCATTGAATTTTACATTGCAGATTTCTTCACTATGTTTTCTTTCACAGAAAAACCAGTAGTCCGAAAATCCGCACAACAACTCCAGCCAAAGAGCTCATTGATACGGGCATGGGTTTGAACCCGCGGACTCACGATTACCAGTCAAGCGGTCTCCCGATTAGCTAACTAAATATATTTAATAAGCTACCAAATGAAATTAAAAGTGAAATAAATGACACAAAATTTGTAAATGGTTTAAAACGACTTCTCACTAGTAGGGCTTATTATTCAATTGACGAATTTTTTAAAGATTATAATACGAACTAATGATTATGTATATAATTTTTTTTTTTAATTTCAATTTGTTTTTTTATTTACAAAGCGTTATTAATTTATTATTACTATTATTATTGACACAATTTATTATTAATTTATGACGAACCTACTAAAATACCTCTATTTAATAGGCATCTTATTGTTAAATGAAGTCGTCCTCCTCTCTTCTACTATTGCTGCGCCCGACAGGGTCCATATGAAACTTCTTTTTGACAATATCTGTGTACACTATGGAAGCAATAAATATCTGAATCTGAATCTAACTCGGCTCCAGACCTTTTAAAAGGTAAGCATAAAATTATTTTAAATTCTGTGTGCTTTAGGGTTCCATCCCAGGAGCTAAAACGAGACGCTAAAAGGCTTCTAAAGTAAAGGTTGCTAAAATTCTAGTAAAAAAGCACAAGCTGAATATTATGTCATGTCAGTTCACGCCGGATGCCTAAAATTCTGGCATTAGGGTTGGACACTAACAGCCTTACCTAAAAAAACTTTTCAACCGTTAGTCACTGCTTAAGATGTTCTGCCATCTTCTCTCTGACGTGAAGTTGCACGTGCTAGAAAAGGACAGAGAAGTTTAAGCAGTGACTAAGAGAATCGAAATTATTTTAGGTAAGGCCGTTAGTCTACAGAATTTAAGTTTCTATTTACTTTTATGTATCATTATTATATGACGAGCCCGATTAAAAGAGGGAGAACTGGGGGTGGTAAGAAAACTAGGGTATGGCGTCGAGTCGAGGGCATACGACGCGGCTGTTGGCCCAGACCTTTACTAACGGTGCTATTGACTTGCCTGATTCGGCGTCTATGTTTCACAGTATCTAAACTTCAGATTGTATCATAATCGGCCCGCCCGGCTTCGTAAGGATACAATGTACTAATACGTCTTATGTGTTTTTATGTATCTCAAAAACAAGGTTTAGGAAGCGTTAATAATGTAAGCGCCTGAAACTATACTTTTTTACTTGATTGAAGCCCTGCTTCGGTATAAGAATCGTTTCAAAATGGCCGAGATCCGATATACATATTTTTATATATATCTTTTTGTAGTGGTAGGACTCTATTGCAGAGTCCGCCTGGGGAAGTACCGCCTTTGTCAGTTATTCTACCGCCAAGCAGTAGTGTGCAAGCATTACTGTGTTCCGGTTTGAAGGGCAATGTTACATAATACAAAAAATTATAAAAAAAATACATCCGATATGTTAAGTAGTTACAGTCAAATCAAACCATATATATTATAACTGTTGCGCAGTTTAGAGAACGAATGTGTTAGCGAGACTTATTATAATTTCAATGCGATTAGTAAGGTTCGAAAAATAGTTCAAAAGCAAACTCTGTTGGACGTTAGCCCTGCTATCTAGTGAATTATTAAGGGAAAAAACATAGAAAATGCAATTCGCTCTCAAAGAAACGTATGAATCAGCCGATGTCTTATCCCGATTTCAGGGTCTCTACTAAAAGTTGCTCAGGATGATAAGTATAATAACCTTCTTTTCGCTTTATAGTGCTACCATTATGGATATCCATAAAACCTATTGTACCTAGGGTACAGATGAATATTTGTATGGAGTTCGTTCACTGTCTTAGTTTATGTAAGCATAATCGAGTATGGACGTCTCGGTCGGTAGGCAGTAAGACTGAACTAACAGATTAGGTAACGAACGATCGACTGTCCTATTCCGCTCTAGGATAGGATATGACATTCTAAATATAGGATGTAGAATACACATTGGATACAATATTAGGTCTTACTTAAAATTATATAATTATAAAAAATAATTGTCATGGTGTTACGAGTAGTCTCCTATAAACTCTAAAATGGCTACATACTTAACCAGTAGGGATATGTGGAACAGGCGAAAATATCTATCTGAAATTAAACGGTGTTCATTATGCCCATATAATACAATTTATATACATGTGATACTTAACAATAAACATTAGAAATCGTAGCACAAGTAAGCAAAATATATCACTGTACAGGGATATCATTGCACTCATCATTATGAACAACTTTTACTACGGGGCCAACCCTGATATCACGAAAAAAATAACAGCTGTTCCATACATTTTGTCCAAGATCGATGAACCTTTTTGTATGGAACAGCTGTTATTTTTTCGTGATATCAGGGTTGGCCCCATAGTAAAAGTTGTTCATAATGATGAGTACAATGATATCCTAGAAGGATAACGGTGTTCAAACTAACACTCGTATAGTGCTGTCTAACTATTTAGTAGAACCACAGAAGAAATAACGTGGTAGAACTAGTGGGAACGAACTAGTGATACAATACAACAACACTTTTAATAATAGCACAAATAAAAAAGGACATTACGAAAGAATTACATTTAATTTAACAGATGGATGGATGTTCGAATGTATTAGTGACATAATAATAATACACTCTTTTTTAATAATAATAATAATATGACTCGACGATCATTGTCCCGATAGTCGTTTCGGCAAACGGTCTCATAGCGAAGAGCCTCGACCAATACCTCAAGAGGCTCTCGCTAGACGGTTGGGTCACGGGTCAGATACAAAAGGCAGTGGTACTTGACACGGCACGCATTGTCAGAAGGTTCCTCACTCTGCAGCCCTAACCACCGGCAGCTTGAGCCCTGCCCCGCTGCCGGCGGCACTCTAGGTTTAGGTTTTTTATAATATTTATGTTTTTAACTTTATATTGTAAAAAACTTAGATTTAAGAAAGTAAATAAATAATGTGAATAATAATATAATAATTTGTTGTTCACTTAAAATATTGACTTCTGTGTGAATTTTATGTTGATACGAGTATTGATTAATGTAACTGGCATTGTGCCGTTTTAATTGATTAAATAAATAAATGGCGCAAAACACTTATCGCTAAAAGCGATCACCTCCGGACCAGACAAACTCAAACTCTCGGATGATTAGAAACAATGTAAATTAGATGGTAGTAATAAAGAGAAAAGATATATAGGTAAATACGACTATTTTTATATCAATTAAAAATATAATACGCTTTAAAAAAAAAACAACTCACTTCAATTTCGACTACCTGCATGACATCTTCATATTTCCAGTTTTAGTTTGATTAAAAAACCAAACTATTCGATATAAATTATATGCTAAATTATAAGTCATTAGCATAACTAACATACAAAAAAAACGTAAAGTCGAATTGAGAACCTCCTTTTTTGAAGTCGGTAAGTAAGTAAGTTCGTATAGGCTGAGTGGGCAGCCCTAGTATCAGAGTTAATGTGCCGCCAAAAGGCCTCTGAAATGGCTGACGGTTGTTGTTATAGAAACTAACACAAACAACCGGGACCAACAATTTAACGTGTCATCCGATCCACGCTAGCGCTCCGAAATAAATGCCACTCACGATCACCCATCCGAAGACTGACCGGTGATCGTTTAGAATCACCTAGACAAGCTACGCCACGAGCGCTACTATGAAGTCGGTTGACAACTGGCTTTTGTTTTACTTACTTATTCGAAAATCTGTATTGATGTGGCCCGAGATAACGATAATGGTGCGAATTGGTAGCTCTCCTTCCGGCAGTGCGCACAAGGTCTGGGTTGGTCGGGTCGTCGGCCGGCACACCCCCGCGCCTCCTGGCTCCCCCTCACCCCCCCTCGCCAGCTGTCTCTGCCCAGTTATATTTAGACCGGATGGCGGAGCTCTCACTGAAACAGTTTCTCCCCTCTGTTTGCATAACGCACCAAATTGTTTGACGAAGTGAATCCTTTATTGCGGAACAATGAAACCGAGGCCCTGCTGGTAAACTCGATTTATTCATTAAGGCAAAGCCGCCGCTCGATGTGGCTTAAATGGACACTGATTGTCGGTTGAGCAACAGCAAAACCGTACAAACCATAAAAGATACCTATTAATGTGACGTAGATGGTCGTAGACACGTTACAAATATAGTTATGTTACACCAAAAGTACGAACGAGCATGCATTCGGACCTAAAAAGGGCGAAATGCCGTTAGACTCCACTCTGCCACTCTGCAGTGAGATGCAAACGACTCTCGACGCCGGGGCTGCGTTCAGAATGAACGTTCTGTATAACCCAGACTTCAATTTCAAATATTTTATTATTACTAAGTTAGCTAGTCCTAACTACATTACACCCAAAATTCACACTAACAATTATGCTTTGTGTTTTGTGGCTTTGGCTACACATATTATGATTAAACTATAAATAATATTTGTAAATACTTCATATTATTATTGTTCTTTGTTAGAACGTTACCTATTCATTGTTGCAGCGGTGGCGTTCGAAAATGTAGGCGCATAAAATGCTGCCAGAGACGAGGCGGAGTCCAGGCGGCGTGGCGTGGTAGAAGCGTCAAGGCGAAGGCGCGTGCGCCGCGCCGTTTATATAGACAGAAATGATAACGCATGCTCTTAAGTCTAGAGCAGTAGCTGGCCTGCATCGTTCGAGCCTTTAAAGGTACCTAAAACACAGTTACAATGCGGTTGCCACTAAACAACAAAAATCGAATATTAAAAATATTCTGTTTACCTGACTGTGATGTGTTTGTACAGAATGTTTGAATGTGGGTAAATGCTGTGTATAGAATGTTTGTATAAGCAATATAATAACGAACCTAAACTGTGTGGACATAATTATATATACGACATCCAACACCAATTCAATGTTAGGTCACAGCCTCTTCAGGCCGCCTGAGGCCACAATTAAAAGTCAATCAAAAATAAAAGCAACTGTCAATGATACAAACAGTTCTGAACGCTGCCCAGAGCTCGCGTCGATGCACAGTTAAGCACACAATACACCGTGACATATCGGCGGGCGACGTGGATCCGAAGAAACCGGGAACTGCATTAACTACGTAGGTATAGAAAGCAAACATGACTGGTAAATGATTATGTTAATTTGGAATTTTAAGACTTTGCTCTTCGACAATGACGCTCGAGAAAAACCACCGAATACAAAGATTATCGACTTTTAATGATAGTGTCAGGTAAAACTTTCTTTTTTAACGGGACAAGTACCCATACTTAACAAAGCAGGTACAGGTACACTTCATCATCAACAGCCTACCTTAGTCCACTGACAGACATGAACGCTCAGATCTTAATACCTCAATTACCTACCTAAATAGTATTATACATAAAAATCAGCTGTAGCTTAGCTTGAACAAAGCACTAGTAAGTACTGTTCGCATTCGCACGTCCATGGACTTAGGCAAGTCTTGGCTCTGCCAAGTACCAACAAGAGGCACTGGGAGTCAATTTAGAAACGCGCAAAAGAGTAATGAAAGTAACGAGGATGTGGATAATGCACAGGATTTCAAACTGTTAAAGTTCCGTTCAACCACTCATTCATCTTCGGCCGCAACATTGAGGCGTCACTTCCCATTAGGTGAATTGATGGTCAAACGCAGACCAATTCTACGGATCATGCGAAACTGTAAGCAAATAAAGCCGTCAAATCCGAGTACTCGGACAACGAGGGTTCCGTACCACTCACTACTAGTACTATTTAATCCGCGATAATTAAATGTATAGCGAATATTTTGTGAACATGTCAACCGGCTATCTATTACGATTCACGAGATTATAGGTCAGTAAAGACCGGAAAGACAGATGGACAGACAGACAGACACGGTAGGCGGCTTAATAATAGGGCACAATTGGATTCTCTTTGAGTACGGAACCCTAAAAGAATTTCTTCTTTCGTTCAATACGCTTACTCCAAATTTCCAAAAAATGTCTGAGGAAATCTTATTACGAAACGATTGCGAGTTTTAACACCCAGCGCTGGGTGTTTTAAGCAATTTTAGGGCATGACTTGGCCATGATCTTAAGACCTGATACTATCAGAAACTTGTAATATGCATATACTTGAAACTGGCAGAATACATATGGTGCGAAGCCAAAAATTATAAAATAAAAAAACGCAGACATCGATGTACTTACTTACATAAGAATGGAAGAAAGAAGGATTAAACTTTTATGCAGCTTTTATGTGATTACATTTTCTCTGTAGGTTTTAAGGTGCAAAGAATATGGCCTAAGAAAAGGTTTTAACTAGTTTGTAAAACTCTTCAAGAGGTAAAATTGAATTGTAGCTCTCCAACTTATTTGTGATGTTGTTCAAATGCAAGAACAAGAACTAAAAAACAATGCAGTTGTCAGTTTTCTTCAAAACCTACGTTCGTGACTCCCTCGTCTGTAGGGATAAGTTGGTCGTACATTTATTAGAAGCAGCTGCGATCAAACCAACGAACAAAACTATTGCGCGTTTTAATAGTGTAGAACGCCATCTAATATTTTTTTTGGTAACTAAAGAAACAAACAAAATAACCATTTCAGATTTGGCTTAAGAATTTACGATATAACTACAAATTATCAATTTTCAGATTTTCCCCGTAATTACTGTTATGTGACCTTGCTTCTTCCCAAATTTCATGAGTTTAGGTCATCGGGAAGTACCCTATGAATTTTGATTTAGTTCACTCTAAAAAACTCACCAAAATGGCCGTAATTTTTTATTGCGTTGACTTAGAAGCTTGAGTTTTTTACAGATTTAAGGGACTGTGGACTGACGTATTTGATATTAATTTCAACTTGATACCTTCCCACACGCATTCCAGAGAAAAAGGGTCTTGACAGACAGATAGACAGACAGACAGACGGACAACCGAGTGATCCTATAACGGTTCCTTTTTTCCTTTTGAGGTACGGAACCCTAAAAAGCTTATATTTTGGCTTAGATCGTGACCAGTGGAAGCTTACCCACGAGCCTCTTCCATCGATTAGATGCATACATATCCAGAAAAACAGATTCTAAATAAAATTGCTATTTTATCAACATGCAATCTTTGAATATAAAATAGTGACTCGAACAGATGATTTCATTGAAAACAACCGGTATTCTATAATAAAATTTATACTATAATTCAAGGCGGATGAGTCACCATGAGAACTGAACCGGCGGCGTTAGGTATGAGATCTGTTGACATCATTGCCTTTGGTACACGCCATAGAACAAGTGGCAAAAACAACTATGGAACTCTGTATTTATTTCTCGTAATTTTTGTAAAGTTTGCGATAACGCCTGGTGTCATGGGTTAACTGACAAGCGCCTAAAAAGACACCTCCGTACTGATATCACCAACAGCTACCAATAATAAACATCTGCAAAACCAAATACATTTCCAAAAAATGTGACCGCATGTATTACGGAAACGGGCTTAAGATAATGATAACAATTTATTTTGAAAGTGACTTTACATTTTATTTTTAAATTATGCCAATGACTGAACCCATCTTGGTGAATTTGACAAGGAAGTAGGCAGGGCAGGGCAAGGCAGGGGCTAAAAAAAATTTCGGGATGATTTAAAGTGGTGAATTTTGGGAGCGGGCCGAATTTCTTCCGTACGCGGACGAAGTCGCGGCGACCTCTATAATAAATATAAATGTGCAGAGCCGAAAAGTATTGTGAGGAAACCTGCATATATCCGGAGAAGTAGTTCTATGGTAGACAACCCGTACCGGGTAATTGCTTTTCTATATCTCTTCTTATATCCAAGCTAATATATACAGAACGATTTATTTCCTATTATGAAAACTGACGTGGTTCTGACAGATTTGGTTTTATTTATACGGGAATACTCACGTTATAGTCGGAGTATCCCATTTAAGTAAACGTGAATATTCCCCTATAAATAAAACAAAATACATGATTCCTGTCTACACTTTTTAGTTATATGGTTGATCTTGGCCGTTAGGTTGACAAAAGTTAATTTATTACAGAGCCAGGAATAATTTATGAAACACCTGCCCTTGAGAATATTGACGACACACGTGGGTATGTGGCACACAATGCATTATTTATTATTCGATTGTTTGTACGCCAGGGTAATCGAGTAGGTATACAAATTGTACAATGCTATTCGAATAATTAAAGGGGAAAGTCTTCTAAGTCTAAGATAAAGGACATTGTCCCGTACACAGCTTTTGCATCCAACTTTTGGCTCGAAACGTGTTAGTATTTTCTCTACTAGGCAATACTTAGCTATACTTATTTTATGGTAACTAGTAGTGAAACGAACAAGGCGCTCTCCTGATGGTAAGAGTTAACGCCTGCCCATTACCATTGCAGCTGTAGTAATAACAAAGTAGATGCAGGGTATCACTTATACTCTGTCCATTATGTTGATCGATTTTTGACAGCTCATGAAATGTAGATGACATAACATTGTAAAGCGTCTAGCAAATTATACCTCATAAATAAAAATTTCGGGATGATTTAAAGTGGTGAATTTTGGGAGCGGGCCGAATTTCTTTCGCACGCGGACGAAGTCGCGGGGGACCTCTAGTAAATATAAAGAAAGAAAGAAAGAAAGAAAGAAAGAAAGAAAGAAATGTAATTTATTTTGTAATATCATTAAAATATCATCATTATATAAATATATAATGCTTAGACACATACACAAATAACTATTATGGTCGAAGTAATTCCATTTATACCAAAAGAAATATCGTTTTTTAGACCTAGTAAGTTTCAATGTTACGTCTCACATATTAAAGTTAGCTAGTGAGCTACGATAAAGTTTGTGTTTTAATTACATCTCTAGCATGGTAAAATGGGAAAATATCCTCGTAGTCCCACTAGTGGGTCACACGTAATAGTGGATCCACGGGAAACACCCGAAGTTTTACCTATGCCATGGACCGACTACCGAGCAAGTTAAAGCTCCCAGAAACATACTATCAATCAAGACGTCATCGTTTAGATTATTTTGTTTTTAAAATTATGTTCCTGTCTGTATTTACTAGAAGTTCGTTGCCTTTCTTGCTTGTCTCTGTCAAGAACATAATGATAGAAAAAATAGAAGTACTTGCATTTCTTTAATTTCAGAAGTGATGTGAAAAACCTTGCTGAACTCAGTTAAATAAACGTTAGAGAATAAAGAAAGAAAGAAAGAAAAAAAATAATTTATTTTTATCACACAAGACACTACAACAACAAAAAACAATTACACAGAAATACAATATAACAAATGAGTAGGTATAAAAACATAATAATATGTAACAGTTGTCGCTGCAGTGTCCAGTGCGACAAAAAAAGGTTAGAGCTCAGCATGATGCTGCTAATTTCTTAGCAGCGCTGGTTTTCAGCACTAACCTTCTTAAGACGCACGGGACTACTAGAAAAAACATAGAGTGTAAGATAATAAGAGAGTAGTAAAAAAATATAATAAACATAGGTACGCGTATATAGTATTTGTAAAAGAATTATTATGTTAAAAATAGGCACAGAATTAAACATTTATGTAGATAAATAGGGAACAGACAAAGAAAAATGTTAGTAATAAAGCTGCGAAGGACAAGAATACTAGGGATTGGGCTTATTTTACATAATAAATATGAATAAAAATTATACTACAACAATTACTACTACTACTACAATTGCTCTAAATTATCAGCGACAGCACCACTTTTTTTTTACGAATTATATAGCCAAACTAATGTTTTAGCACAGTAGCCGTTTTTTTTTTTTTATTTCATACCTACATTATGAATAATTAAATAAAATCCCACCTAAATTGCTCAAAACCATCGTCATCATCAATTGTATCATGCGTTTTTCGACTCTAAACTAATGAAAGACGCGCGGGTGAAATCTGTTATTTTTCTGGCATTAGTCGCACTCTTAAGGAAGTAGAGTGGACGGTACGAAATATTGTTTGATAACATCCTCGGTAGCTGCCGCCTGCCGTGACGCTGACAACCCAGCAGGGCTAGCATGCGCACCGCGAGAAATTTTTCTCGATTCTTAAAAACAGGACAAGGTTACGAATCTGTATAAGTTTGTCTCGTTTTCGCACGACATAAAGACACGACATTTTTTTCTCGCGGTGCGCATGCTAGAGCCCTGCTGTACTTGGAAATAGAAGACAAATAAGACGAGTAGAAAATAGATGCAAGACTTTTATAATAGACCTAAAGCAAAATAAATAAACAACAACTAAAATCTTTATCTTAGCAAAAACCAATTCGAATCAATTACAGAATGGATCCCACACTAGGAGGAGTGTGTCGTGCGATCCAGTAAATCTATATCTTTATATATAGGTTTGTTGATGAACATAGATTTGATTGTTCTGTGATTGGTTGTGTGTGAGTGTTGTACAAATTATTATAATTGATATGTATTTACAAAAAAAGTGTAAAATGTTTACTTTTAAATAAATACTTATTCTATCAGTTATCTGGTTTCCATGGTACAATTAATTAATGTATTAAACAAAAAAAAACAATTATAGAGCATACGCTGATGTATATAGTTTTTTTTGTGCAATTTACTGACGAGACAAACAATACGTCCGCCTGGTGGTAAGCGTCACTCCTGCCCATAGCAGTAGCAGTGCTAGAATTGTGAACTTGCGAACAAAATCCTACATCGCACTGCACTGCGCTCATCATCGAGATGTGCAATCTCTCCATGCCATAGATCTAGTAAAAAAGGCTATGCCCAGTAATTTATCTGGTAACATTTCCGTTCAAACCGAAACGTTTAACTGGCAAAGGTATGTAAGGTACCCCCTTCCCCAGGCGGACTCTGATAGAGCCCAACCAAAACCGTGCACTACTAAAATTATAGAAGAAGCCTATGTACGTTTTGCACTAAACAATATTAAAAGATGATGATAATGATGATAAATGCTAAAGCGACCAAGACAAAAATACAAACGCCTTTCCATTTTTTTTCTTTTTCGTAATAGCCTTGAGACTATAATGGTGTGTGGGTATTCAGGTACTTATAGTAGCGAATATGGTGAACAATAACAGGGCGTTAGTGCACAAAAGAGCTTTCACGCGAATGGAGAGAACCGCCGGCCCTTTTTTCAGTAGGTACGTGGTTTTGCGAAACCACTTTAAACACCCTCCTGGGCCCTGTTTTATAAAGCTACAAGTACAAGCTTACAATTTATTGTACTAGGTTCTTGTACCAGTAACTACAAGTTAGCAGTTACAGGTAGATGGTTTGTCTTTAACTTATAAATACAAGTGCTTGTACTTGCAGTTTGTACACTGGTTGTCTTGTAGCTTTAGAAAACGCCGTACACAATATTTTTTGCGGTGTTGCTAGTTTTTCACTACAAGTACAAGACTTGTAGCATAAAACAGGGCCCAGGACACGTCCGCCGCTGCCATAATCCCCACGCTTGGCGGCTTGGGGATCGAGGTAATATAACTATAATAACTAAACAATCCTGGGGTGAGCAGAAAACAGATCGGTCCGCTCCACACTTAATTGCCATACCCTCATTTGGGTCATTATGTTTATGTTATTATTATTAATTTTACATAATCCATAATGTGCAATAAACGATTTGACTTTGACTTTGACTTTGACGTCACAAAAATGGCTTCAACTCAGCATAAGTACAAGACTTGTAGCTTTATAAAACAGGGCCCTGATGGTGATCTCTTATGCTTATATGTGGTATTTTATTTTAGGGTTTAATATTTATTTTTAAACACAATTATTTTTGTGAATATCTTATACTCTAAGAAGTTTAAGTTGTCACTGTACTCATCATTATGAACAACTTTTCCAATGGGAACAACACTGAAAATGCAAAAAAACAACCAGCTGTTCCACACGAAAAGTTAATTGACTTTCGACAAAAAGAAAAAAATATAACAGCAGTTTTTTTCGCGATTTGTGTTTTAGTCCCTAAAGAAAAGTTGTTCATAATGATAAGTATGTCGGAGCGCTGGACCATAGAGCGCTGGACGTCGAAGAGCGCCATAGATTATAAAATAGTCTTAGTCGGAAACGTCAAGTGGCATTTGCCACTTGGGTGAATCGTCACAGAGTATATAGTCTTTGGGCATACGCGGGAGTGAGTCGAATCGTTCGTTTCATTCGATTGTCGTCTGTGAGTCTGATTATATCCGCTAGTGGTCTGTGGTGGTGCAGGGTAGTCTATGGTGTAAAGATGACATATTTGGTTTGGAGCCGTAAAAGAAGACGGTTGTGCCCAAAGGCCACTGTGGCGAAATTACCGCGTTTCCTGCTTTTATTGTTTTAAGTGTGAGAATATTGATTTAATCCTACTACTAAACTTCATTATTGTCATCGATAATTGGAAATAAACCTGTGGACTGCAATCTCGGCTATTTATTTTGAAGAATGTGCACCCTGATGGCGGCTATCTTGACAACTCCCCGACAAGTACATACACTGACTTAAAGTATAAAAAAACATAGTAGTGTAGTGTATGTGTATATTTACACTATGATATTGTAAGATTAATTTTAATAATTCGTATTACTTGAACAATAAAACCTTGTGAGTGTAGTTTTAAGGCCCAGAATACGCCTCACGCCGCCGCACGCCTCTATTTTGTTCAACAATATCGATATTTTAAAATATATAAAATCACTGAATATTTAAAATTCTCAACGGGCGAATTTACACTAGAAATAACAATAAGATAGGTTCAGCAAAATATTCATTTTGATCCAAACAAATTTTCACAATGCCCAGTTCACGTTATTCCAGTCCAGTAATCCATTGTCAACCCAGCGCTGTATTGGACTTGATAATAAACGTCTACATTATTCCAGTCAGTAGAAACCGCTGAAGTGTAAATAATATTGTGATAATGATTTCAAAAAGAAAGCAGATAAGAAAATGCTACTCAATTACTAGTGTGAGTCTTCGGTCAGCTGGACCCACGGGTCCACTTGACCACATTAATTTTTTCTGTTCACAAGAAGTTTTTGGTGACGATGATAATATGTAGCAAATAAAATATCTATCGCCGTAGCTGATTTGTGTATAGCTTTGTTTTAATAATAATCTAATGTTATTTATATCCCATATATAAACACAAAATATAAACCCCAAAGTTTGATCTTTAATTAGATGTTTCACAATTTTTGCGAACATGACACAACCTGTCCGCAAAAACAACATCGCATGTTTACTGTATAACGTTTCTGCCAATACTGGAATGACACTGACTTGTTCGGTTACCCTAATCCAGATGAGCAGAATGGGCGCTGGATTGAAAAGTACACTGCCAACCCAATACTCAATACTCAATCATTTATTGCAATATATGTGGCTACATGCAGGTCTTAAGTAACATGTGTATATTACAGTAATACATATGACCCTTGTCAGGGTATGGCAACATTTGGTGCAGAACGCTCTATTTTACTAGTTGGTATTAGAATTTTGTCGTTGAAAAACTCGTCAAGGGTGTAATAGCATTTCGCTTCTAACATATTTTTTATTTGTTTATTGAAACAGTCGTCGTTTTCTATTTCTTTGAGAGAGTTAGTCAGTTGATTGAAGATTTTTACGGCCATTGAGTTGGGGCTAGAACTGTGTATTGCAAGATTTGACTTTGTCAATGAGGTCATATTTGTATTGGGATCTCGAGTTAGGCTGTCGATCAATAACTTTTTTTAAAAATTCGGGGTATTTTCTTACGAATTTGCACATTTCAAATATATATATAGACACTAATGATAACATTTTTAATTTAATAAAATAACTCCAGTTACCCCAGTTACTCCAGTGAATGATCCAGAATTCCAGACCATCACTGGATCCAGTGCATTCCAGTGTACTGGTTTGTATCGCTAGTCTGGAGAGAGCTACTGGAATAATGTGAACCATCTTCTCATATTATATTTTTATCCATGTTATGAATTGAAACTTTAGAATTGGTTGCAGTTTTATTGAGTAAAATATTTAAATATTACTGAAGGTTATTCCTTTTTATTATTATCTTTTGTTCTCTACCTTTGATTTGTACCTACGCAATACTTACGCAGAAGTTATTAATAATATTGTTCAAGGGTATTTTAATCTTATTATGTTGAAATGTGCTTTACTTTTACACATACAAAACCAATAACTGTATAGATAAGAGGCTACGCGGAAAGGTAGTTCTTATCCCAAGGGAGATATTTTTAATAATCATTGAGAGAAACTTATACTAAATTTTGTATGTAAAATAACAGCTGACCTGTAGAAAGAAAATCATTTACCTTCCACAAATGTATAGAAATAAAAAATGATAATTTTCTGAGTTTCGGGAAAAATAAAAGTTGTTTACCTACATGATGATATACCTTACACATAACCTTTTCAACGCAATAAGTATATCGTTATCCTGTTATATTTATCACCTCTAGCAGTGCCCCACTATCCTACGGGAACTGTATATTTATGCGGGGTAAAAAGCCTGTTGATCCAGGATTTAAGGTACCTCCATTCCAAATTACACTCAAAGCCGCTGAGCCGCTACAGCGTGGACCAAGCAAAGTAACAAACTATGCAATTTTTATCACTATATACCTACACACTAACAAACTTTCGCATTTAGTTTTAACTAAGTAGTTCGCAGTAAACTGAGACATCGCGACCCCCATATCTTCCAAGGCCCTTGAAAAATTTGGCGCATTATTCGAATTTGATAATTTTATTTGAACTACTTGCTTACAAAATTTACTAAAGATCGTCCAATAAATATACGAGCACATTATATCCAGTGCGACTTGCCGCCCCAAGGAACGAGCACTATATGTCGGGCCGCAGCGGGGCGGGTCGCATCGTAAAATCCTCACAGATCGCTTGTTATGAACTATCGCACACTATGCCTTACTTATTATCTTTAAATTGTAAAGAATGATGGCCAAAACGTACCTAACAAAATAGCGAGAGTGTATAAGCTCGGTTTACATACAGAAAAAAAGATACTACATATTTGCTTATTTAAATAAACCAAACAACATTATAAGACAAAGCCAGACAAAAAAAATATTTTTACTCAGCAATTTCTATTGACTTGGACTGGTGGATTTCTTTTCGTGGATATATTAAAAAAACGTGGCATCAAAGAAAAAGGCTAAATATTAAGGGACTTTCTACACATGAAAACTTAACTAATAAATCATATCTACGTCATTAACTATACCTACGTCTTTATCAGAGTCAGGTCTACGACTCTATGAAATTTGGCCATCATTTTTTATGTTCAATGTATTTTTATCGTACCTATTAAATATTGCGCACCACGTCTTCTTATGTTTTTCGTTTTTTTCCCCATCCTAATGTTGCCTGGAACAGATTGCTGTTAGCGATAAGGCCGCCAATTGTTACACTAGTTCTAAGTTCATTTTTCTGTTGTTATCATCATGACTGTAATAATTCCTTTTGGTGTGTACAATAAAGAGTTTATCTATCTATGCCGGGGCTCAGCGCGTCGGCATATTGCGCGACGGATATCGGCGAGTGCAATGGGGCACGATGCGCCCCGTTGCGGTCCGGCATAGTGTGCGACAGTTCTTATAAAATGTAAGTTAGAATACCGAACTTGAAAGTGAATGCGCTGCGGCCCGGCACGTCACTAATGTGCTAACTGCTAAGCCATCATTTGCGTTCCGATGCGGCCCGCTCCGCTTTGCTGCGGCCCGATATAATGTGCTCGTACTTTTAAACTTAGAGGTCTTCGCTTCGCTTCGGGCAACAACCATAATAATTATACAGGGTTAGTTCTAATCAGTTAGCATTCTTTTAAGGGCATATTATGTACATCATAACAAACAACTTTTACTATGGGGCCAACATTGAAATCGCGAAAAAAATATCAGCTGTTGCATACAAACAGTTTTTCGACCTTGGGCAAAATGTATGGAACAGCTGTTTCTACAGAATATGCCCTTAAAAGGATCCTATCCTAACTGATTAGAACTAGCCCTGTATACAAATGCCGACTTGTCCCCTTAGACTTAGAGACCTTCGCTTAGCTTCGGTCAATTATATTTATCTTTCTACACAAATATAGAACTAGCTTTTACACGCGACTTCACCCGCGTATCCTACAAGAACTGTATAAAAAAGAGGTTATGTAACTCTTCGACCCTTAATCTATATTCACCTTCCTGCTGCTTCCTGCCTTCTGGCTTATATTCACGTCGATTCGTTGTTCCGTAGCATATTAAAAAAAAGGCAAATAAACAACAATAATATTTTCGCACTTTAAGTAAGGATTATTATTAGAACATGAGTAAACCTTTAAAAAAGGAAAACCACTCACCCGCCGCTCTGTTTGATTTATCGTGACTGCATTTCAGACCGGAGCTGCAACAAACAATATAACAAATAACTATACAAGTTATACTCGGTAGTACGTCTACTTAGTATAATGATAGCAGTAGTAACGTTATGCACTGCCTGGAACCGTATATTTGACATATAATTACGCAAGAGCGTTATGATTTTAACAGTCTATCTAACTACGTATCATCATCAGCCCGGAGACATCCACTGCTGAACGAAGGCGTCCTCCTTAGACCGCCACACTGTACGACAACCTGCCATTTGCATCCTCCGGTTGCCCGCGACTTTTCCAATGTCGTCGGTCCACTTAGAGGGAGGCCTTCCTACGCTGCGTCTTCCGGTTCGCGGTCGCCACTCAAGAACCTTTCTTCCCCATCGGTTAACTACGTATATGTATTATTATTATGTATGTATGTTCATCTTTTCTCTCCTTACTCCTTCATCATCTTCTAAAGACACACACCAAGATTTTTTTCGTCAATCAAGTTTACTCAAAAGGCTTTCTTCATGTTTATGATTCGCACTAAAAAAAAACGCACGGCGCAAGGGATAAGTCGAGATAACATTGTTTAATCTATACCTTGTTCAGAATAAAATATTTATTGACACATAAGGAGTCTGCCCACTATGCCGTACCACAGCATGACCGTGCTATAGGAATTTTTTTCAAGGCTTACATAATATTACAATACATACAGGATTAGTGCGAAAAACAAGCAGTTGTTCCATACCATTTTATAGAGGACGAATGAACAATGAATGAATGAATGAATGGACCTGGGTATGTCCTTAAACTGCAACTAGACCCACCGGAGGACGGGTTGCAGCGTCCTTTTGGTTAACGGTGGTGAGCATTCTGCGATCCCCAAGCCGCCTGCCAAGCGTGGGGATAATGGCAACACCCCTCTATTAGCCTTCGTCCAGCAGTGGACGTCTTATGGGCGACGACGACGACGAATGAACAATTTTGCAATGATGAGTAGGTATAATAGCCTCCTTTCAATCTTACTCCTGTTTCTGTTACGGCTTACTAGTACTTCCAGTACCCCGTGGTGGTTAAGGCTGCAGTGAGGAACCACCTGATAAACGAGAAAGCGTGCCGTGAGAAGGGACACGGTATTTTGGATCTGACCCTTGACCCAACCGCCTGTTTGAATGATGCAGGCTAAGGAAAAAAATCAGGAGACTCCCGCCCCGGATCGTACCCGTACAAAGGCCAACATAATCCTACTAATAATATTATAAATGGGAAAGTTTGTATGTATGGATGTTTGTTACTCTTTCAAGCAAAAACTACTGAACGGTTTTAGATAAAATTTGGTATAGAGGTAGCTTATACCTTGGAATAAAACATAGACAAACTTTTATCCCAACAATCGCAGGTGTGCCGCGGGGCTCAGCTAGTTTATAATAATTTGTAAGTTGCATGAAACGATGGGGTATTTCTTGTTTGCGCATACATTTCTTGAGCACTCATGGAAATAGCAATAAGTGGACTGGTAATTAGATATTTGATGTTTCTTTCTTCGTATTTATCATATTGATATTATCAATGTGTTAAGCCAGACAGACATAGCTAGTTTCGTGTAAATTATGGGCGCAACGCATTGCGCAGGCGTCGCGCAGGTTGTGTAGGAAGGCTGGCATTTCCGTTATGCCGTCTACCTACGTTCCATGGTAACTTATGGATATTTAATGTGTGTCAACTCTGAATTATATAGTGCAACATAATTATCACAGACATCATTTTTGTGCATACGAGCTATGTGACAGTTTCAGTATAAAATAAAGTAAGTGTTTGTTTCCACTCAATTCCAAAATGCGTAAAAGGATTATTAAAATTAAAATGTAAAAAAATCCCACCCCCACACGTCAAGTATCATTTACCCCGATATCGCTTACGACCTCTAATAGCCGCCAATAGGCGCCATCTTTCTCTATCTTACGCCAGTGGACGCCAAGGATCGATTCTAATTTCACGGAGGTCCTCATCCTTCCATCTATTTTTGGGGTGGTCTGTCTTCGGCGGCCTTCCGCTAGTCCTTTCGACGGCGGCGGCCCTGTCATCTTCCCCCATCCTTTCGAGATGGAGATGTCCCGAGCAGAGTCTATGGAATTGAGTCTCACTGTGTGGCGTGTGTGGCGAATTAACTATGAGGCGAGTTTACAATGAGTCAATGATTTTAGGCTCCGTCGCCAGCTCTTCTACCTCTGTTTTTGTGGGTTCTTCAGGTGCCGTCATCCCGCCAATAGTTGGCCCCAGAATCTTCCATAGTTCCGTTCCGTTGTTTCTCCCCTTTTGTGTTACTTTGTCACATTTCATATAAATATAAATAATAAAGTACTTAAAATGGGTATACGAGTATATGGTTTGTTTACGCCAAAGCCGCGATAGAGTAGGTACTAACTGGCAGCGGATGCTCCTATCAGGACTGTGGTGACTAACGGAAGTCCTTTTTTTCTCTGTGACCTTCAACATAATCCGCCGAAGATAAATAAAAATAAACCAGGAGCGATGTCGAAGCGCTGTGAATACTCGATTAATACAACCGACTCAAACATTAGCAAAACTAGAGCACTACTCCCCGGTCCACGATTGCCCTCCGGAACTTGACTTGAATAAGGATAGCATTAGAACTGCCCTCTCGTAACTGGAGTAACGTGACGATAAACGTAAGACAGTGCCAGTGATTGGAAGCAAAAAACCGCGAAGATTGGACTGTACCGTGCCTTAAAAGAAGCCTATATCCAGGCTAGCAGCGGACTATGATAATAATGTTCATAATGGTGGTGATGAGGCTCTCTAAGCACGTACAGCTCATTGATTTGAGCCCTAGAATCGTGTTCCAGTACAGCTTATAATATTTCAACAGCCGGAAGAAGTCCACTGCTGGACGAAGACCTTTCTCTTAAAAAGGAGGGGTTGCCATAATCCCCACGCTTGGCTTGGTGGCTCGGGGATCGCAGAATGCTCACCACCGTTAACTAAGAGGACGCTGCTGCCCGTCCTCCGGCGGTTCTGGATGCAGTTTTAGGACATACCCAGGTCACAGAACAAATAATAGCCCAGGTCCACTTTGTGGTACAGCTAAGTTTTAATAACAAAATTCGAATGCAATTCGCGATGATATTGTTTCATGCGGATTTCACGTCTAGCACCAATCTGCTTCAAGTGGCATCAGGGCTCACATTTCGAGAGTAGGGCCAGTTAGGGCTCGTAGACAAGAGACTGGCGTAATGTGAATCTATCTCTAAATGTGTAAATATAGAGATCATTGTCAAATCCCATTGTATCTTGAAATGTAGTCATCACTTCGTAGCGTGTAAACATAAATTGAAATCGCATTGCACTATAAAGTGTAAAATTACATCAAGTACAAACATTATTTAGTTGTAGGTACGAGTTTCCTGGAGCGAAGTCCAAAGAACCAGTCGCTTTGGATGCTCGCGCCATGAATGGAAACTGCCTCTCGTCTTGCCATAACGCGACTCAAATGCATTTAGTTTATTTTCCCAGCGTAGTACGTTCTATACAGCGTGTTGTGTAAGCTCAAGGGGCATAGCGATGCTCCAGTACCTATACTTCAAAAGAAAATTACTATGCGGCTAAGGAAATTAGAAATGTGGAAACCTAGATATAATATTGCAAGGAAATAGGATTAAGTAAAATTCGGTTTTTTCCATAACTATATTAACTTGAATATCTGGTAACATAATATTTCTAGCGTTACAGTGAATGCACTTGATATAAATCTTAAATAAATTGCAAACGCGCTACAAATTGGATTTTGTTTTTTCTTACTGGAATCTTACGTAAATTATTATTTTGGTTTATCACATAAGCCTGGAGACGTCCACTGCTGAACGAAGGCCGGGAGGTCTTAAGGTGTGTACACTGTACGATAACCTGCCATTTGCATCCACCGATTGGCCGCAACTTTTACAATGTCGTCGGTAAGAAAGACCACGTTTCAGTTCCATATGTCATCACTGGCAACACACACTGGTCGTATACCCTTGTTTTCAGACACTGCGGGATTTTGGACGAAAAGATATTACGCAATTTTCCAAACGCTGCCCATCCGATTTTGGTTTATAAAGATGGCGTAAAGGGAGTCACTTTTCAACACTGAAAATAGCCCGTGCCCGAGGTTGGAGACGATTTATAAAACATTCTGTACATAAACTTTGAGTTTCGAAACGTAGGAAGAGATCAACTAAACTTACAGGTATCGTGCGTACTTAGGTATGCAGGGGCGTACTTTATTTAAGACTTCTGCTGTATAATGTTAAAAAAAATCGGGGTAATATGTGAGAAAATCGACACTAATACAATCTATACGATAATGCACCATGCACATGGACACCAATTATTTTTACTGTTTTATGAATGAAAAAATATTGGTGTCTATTTAGTGATAGTTTTTATAACATGGTGCATTAGTAGTTACATATTTTAGCATTCATTATAAGAAGTTTTTAGTATTAAATACTCTAAACAATTACTGAAATTAATTAATCTATAATAAGTATACTATTATTATTATGTAAATATAACTTGAGAACGTTTTTAATGTATAAGTATACGTTTTTACATCCAGACACATATGTAGATTTTACTAATAATATTCCAACAATAAAATTAAGAACTATATACAAAACAAAATAATAAAATCAAATACCTATCCTGAACTAACCAAAACTAAAATGTGTGAATAAAAATAAGTATTGTAAGTAGGTATTACGAGTAAAGCACAATTTACAAAATTAAAGTACACGTACGTTTCTGTGACATGCTCAATGTCTTGGTAAAGTTTCGTATCATCATCATCATCAGCTGGAAGACATTCACTGCCGGACGAAAGCCTCCCCTTAATAGGGAGGGGTTGCCATAATCGCCACGCTTAGCAGACGACTTGGGGATCGCAGAGTGCTCGCCACCGTTAACTACAAGGACGCTGCTGCCCGTCCTCCGGCGGTTCTAGATGCAGTTTTAGGACATACCCAGGTCCACATATATTATGTGGCTCATGACAAAAAATAAAAAAATTGACAGTGACAGCCACGTCTGGTCTGCGCAATGTCAGAGCCATCTACAATGAGCTTCTTTTTTTTAATTCTTTCAGAATATCCCTTGTGTATCTATCTCAAAAATAATACTCATTACGTATTTTTTTCATTAATATTTTTTATATAAATTGTAGAGGCATAAATTTGACTATGTGACCTAATATAGGAGAGGCCAATGGCTCTGAAATCCAGTAAATACAAGTTTTAGCCACTGTGTTCTAATCTAATTTTGTACCTACTTATTTATGTCAAATAAATCTATTTGTATCTAACAGCATCAATATAGTAATCGATGACTACAACAAACGGTGCGTGGACCGCGTAGTATAATATATATGGAACAGGCCGACTAGTCTTCGTTTGGTTGCTCCACGGCGTAGAAACTGATATGTATTCTGTTACCAGGGTGACATTCCCAAAGGATCGAGCTTCCAAAACGGGAGGAGTTGTTTGACGGGAACTTTAACTTGGCTGGATCTGTTGGTTTCGAATACGAAATGGAGAAACATGTAAGGTAGGTAAGTACATTATAAACACGAATCACATTATACTATACAATAACAGCCTTACCTAAAATAATCTCGATTCTCATAGAACTGCTTAAACTTCTCTGTCTTGTTCTTGCATGTTACACTTCACGTCAGAGAGAACATGGCAGAGCATCTTAAGCAGTGACTAACAGTTGAGAAGTTTTTTTTAAAGTAAGTAAGGCCGTAAATGCTAACACAGATACACACAGTGACACAGGCATTGTTTATCTGTTAATCAGATAGAGGTACCTATCATGGAACTCAAAAATATGGACACCCGGTTTTTGAATTCCAGCAGCACGAGTACCGTTCTATGTCGCTAAATTTGACTTGACGGTATAGCAGATTTACTTAGAAGAATTTGAGAATATACCGAATTTTATCGAATTATACTGATTTAAATGTCAAGTATACGATTTAAATCTCAAATATAACGATCGTCAAGAACGGTACTCGCGCTGCGATAGATACGTATACGTACGATAGACGACGAACTTGATTTTTTTAACAGCACCAACATTAAGTACATCTTAAGTACCGATTTTTGGAGATTAAACTTTATTATTATTATTATTATCTATTTGCTGTATTGCATTACACCTGTTGGATCCTACTGCTGCGAAAATGCCTCTTACAGGCTTTTCCAGTTTTGGAGATTTTATGCTATCGCCAGCCAGAAAACGTCCACTGCAGGACGAAGGCCTCCCTCCTAAGAGGGGCGTTGCCATAATCCCCACGCTTGGCAGGTGGCTTGGGGATCGCAGAATGCTCACCACAGTTAGCCAAGAGGACGCTAACTGCTCCGGTGGGTCTGGTTGCAGTATAAGGACACACCCAGGTCCATTTTAAGCTGTATAAAATCCCTTTTTTTTGTCGAATTATTTGATTATGGAGGAAGCTAAATAAATACCTGAATCATTATTAAAACTTTCAATATAACATTCGTTTCCTACTAATAAATGAGGTGTGCATCTATAGATAAGGGGTACTTCAACTTATCGGTGAATGACTCTGGTCTTTATCATACATTCAAGTAGGAACTTTCTTGACTAGCTCACACACACTTTACAACATTATAATTATTTATGTGCATGGTTATGGTTATATAGATAAATATACAAATCTCGTAACGAGCGCGTAGGCCATGCTCCTACCTGCAACCGCCCACTAAAGTTACAACATTATGTATTTACTTTTGGATATTGGAATACAATCAGGCACTTTTTTCGTCACCGTAGGGTTACTTTGTTATCTTTTTTTATGACTTTTGCTGATCGTTTTTATACAATCAATTGACGAGACGAGCAAGAAGTTCGCCTGGTGGTAAGCGTCATGCCTGCCACTAACAGTAGCAGTGCCTGAATAGGCGTGTGGCCTAATGTTTAATTTATGACAAATAAAAGGCTTAGTGATGAATATAACCAAATACATTACACATACTGAAAAAATAAATTGTATTGGCTGATAAATCTCTGAGATATGAGCGTTTAAAGTTTTAGGTGGGGATAGAGAGGAGATGCTCTATCCCTTTCTCGCAAAGCACGTGTTAGTATAGCATTTGTATGCCGCGCCTGAGGCTTGACGTCATAGCTCAGTATAGTGCGCTCTCTGTCTAGCTTGAAATTAAAATACTTAGAACTTATTTATTTTTGAATTCTTTTAAATTTTGTTTTCGTTGATAGGCTCTATTGATGATCAGCTTTTTAATGAGGTAATAAAAAATTAGTAGTCATCATGCCTATTGTAAACTTGCGAACACAATCCTGCGCCGCACTGCACTTCGCTCGTCACCCTGAGATATTAGATGTTAAATCTCTTCATACCCAGTAATTTCTCTGGTAACATTGCCCTTCAAACCGGAACACAGTAATGCTTGCACACTACTGCTTAGCGCTTGAATAACTGGCAAAGGTAAGGTACTTCCCCAGGCGGACTCTGCTGTAGAACCCTACCATTACTAATAATATATCTAGGTATATCTTGAATATCGTGAACAATCTGTGGGGTCAAGCTAGATATTAAATCATTTCCTACTATACAAATATGTGTACTTGTGCATTTGTGTTTTGTGCTTAAATTACTGGCAAAGGTGTGGTACTTTCCTAGGCGGACTCTGCAGTAAGAGTCCTACCATGCTGTTGGCCTCAGACGGCCTCTCACCGGACTGTAGGAGATGGCGCTAGACCTAGTTTAGTTAACATAATATACCTACAAATTTGCCTACTTTTTCAAGCCGTAGTAGATTAATGGGAAGATTCGGAGTCGTAAGGTTGTGGGTTCAATGCAAGTCTATGTCTATCTCTGTTGCCGTACCAATGAGTTTGTGTTTATTTCTATGCCACTGGCTTTTCGGTGAAGAAAACCATCGTAAGGAAACCGGCATATCTAAGAAATTCAATAGCATGTGAGAATCCACCAAGTACTGGACAACTGGGCCAGCATGGTGTATATGGCCCAATCGCCCTTCGAGGTATTCCTTAGTCCAGCAGTGGACTAATAATAAGCCTGATTATAATTATTTTGCTTTCTAGTATCACAATTTAATAACTTTAAATTGAGTCATTAGACTTGATGGACAAATTAACTAAACTAACTTGATTTAATTCAACTTTACTAGATTCATAATTATTTTTTTTACTTCTTCTGTCTGGGTAGAGTCCTTTCGTTTTTGTGTAGTAGGCCTTTAGGCTAAGTAGTATATGTATTTTGTTGTAGAAATATGTAATTAGTAAAAGTAATTGTAATAAACTATGTAGTTTGTTAATAAAACCTAATGAAAAATTAAAAAATACTTTACGTTTCATATAATATTTAAGGCTACATACCGTAAAATTTAATATAATAATAGGAAAAATTATTGGCTGGTTAGCTGGTTACGTCTTGAATTGAGATCTTCATGAAAACCGTTAATGAAGGAAACCCGAAATTTATATAGTCATCAACAAAATAAGGAAAAAACGAAACTGGTATTTTGCCAAAAAGTCCAAACTCCATCAGATAAGCGAGATAAGATATGAAAAAAGTTCTATCGAACATGTAATCCCTAAAGTAAGAATATTATGTACTTCAAGTATGTAATAATAAACACCTATCGCGCCCCTCACGCTGCTTATTTTTTTTAAATATTTTATTGCTAGTTACCAATAAACTAGCAATAAAAGATGAACAAACATGAGCACTATTTTATTCTAGTTGAATTTCCTTAACGAACGGTATTTGTTTCATATCAAGAAACATGTATATATTTATTTAAACTCCTTATAAAATACTAGATATTTAAAATTAAATCTTAGTGCGAAAACATTATTCGTCGAAGATATCGTCATATCAATAGAGTTTGTAGGTTTGTCTGCATGTTATTTTGAAAATGATGATTTAGCATCTACCTATTAAAACATTTATTATTATAGTTATATTATTATTAACGGGATATTTACCGTGATTATGTTGTGAAATGAGCTCCAGATATTTCGGCGCAGTTGCATGCACCATATTCACGATGTTCATGTGTACTCGTGAACATGGTGCATGCAACTGCGCCGAAATATCTGGAGCTCATTTCACAACATAATCACGGTAAATAACCCGTTAATAATAATATAACTTTAGAAAACAACCGTGATAGTTTAAAACATTGATTTATTAGTATTGCTGTAGAAACAAGAGGAAGGTATCGGTAGAGACTAGGGAGCGTCGGCAATAATCAAGTAAGCTTTTAGTATGCGGATCACGCCTTTATTTGCATTACCCGACAGAGCTAGATACCGCTACTGATAACAATAAAACATATTTGTTTTTCACTCGTATGGGACCACATATTTTTGTAGTGGTCTACAGTAGAGCTTTGACTCTACTGCAGAGTCCGCCTGGGGAAGTACCACACCTTTGCCAGTTATTCAACCACGAAGCAGTAGTGTGCAAGCATTACTGTGTTCCGGCTTGAAGGTAAATATTACCAGAGAAATTTCTGGGTTTGAAGAGATTTAACATTTCTCATTTAACATATCTCAGGGTGACGAGCGCAGTGCAGTGCGGCGCAGGATTGTGTTCGCAAGTTCATATTCTTGCACTGCTACTGTTAGTCGCAGGCGTAACGCTTACCACCAGGCGAACGTCTAGCTCGTCTCGTCACTAGAAAGTATTAAAAAAAAAACATTGTGGGACATTTTACACACAGCGCACACATTTACATTTTTGTAAAAAAAAATGATGCGGCAGTAGCTGCCTTACCATACCAACCTTATTTGTTCATCAGCATCAGCCAGAAGACGTCTACTCTTGGACGTAGGTCTCTTTCTTAATGGGTTGCCATAATCCCCACGCTTGAACCACACCACCGGAGGACGGGAAGCAGTGTGCTCTCGGTTAATGGTGGTGAGCATTCTGCGATCGCCAAGCTGCCTGCCAATTTTTTTGTTGGGATGGTCAAAATAAGTAATAAAAATTTAGATAAATGACTGTTCGTAAATTAAGTACGAGGCTTCATTGTCTCTAAGTTCTTGACGCATATATCTATGTAAGAATGCAATAGTCTCTCTGCCGTCTTCTTTGTTCCTGCGAAGCACGCATCTAAGAGGGATACTCGTATTAGAGCGATGGATGATTCGAGTACGTACATGACTAAACGTATCGCACCAAAACTACATAATCAACGTAAACAAAAAGTTATAAAGATTAAAAATTGATCAGATTTAGTCAGTTGATTTTTAAGTACATAACTTTAAAAAAAACAACTTCTAACTGTTGTGGGACCATCTCGAGCGTATGCCATTTCAAACAAAAAAATAATTTTCTAAAACGTACCCCAATTGACGAAGAAATCGGTGAACATACATTTGAAAACAACATACAATCGAGCATAGAACCTCGTTTTTTTTGAAGTCGGTTAAAATGCGATTGTGTCGGGACGGAAATTAACATAAGTGGGTAGCACACACAGTAGATAATGACATAGCTACCGCTTCAGATGTTATGGTCATGTCATATAGCAGATTATTTATTGTTAAATTAAAAATGTTGATTATAACGAGCGTAGCAGCTCAGTCTGCCGGCAATAAAGGAAGGTTATGTTTGTTTGCACATACCTACTGTATGTATCGTACATTGTAGCTAAACTCAATGTACTAAGGTACTTCAATGTACAGGTGATTTAGTTTCAGACTGTATATTTTCATAACATTAAACCAGCTCTATAATTTAAGTGATAACCTAGATCATCGAAAGTTTATGGTTTTAGAGTTATTCAAAATTGACTTTTCACTTCCGATTTTAAACCCCAAATTAACCAGATTTCGATTATTTTTACATTAAAACAGCCCTAATACAAACCTAATAAATTTGCTAACACAAACTCATATTTAAAATCCGTTTACAAATCGATGCTAGTGGTGTCTTCATCGGATAAGTGACAAAATGCTTTCATCTTTGTTCAAAGGTATGTTATTGATTTGGGTCAAACAGAGTTACTACAAATTGGAAACAACGAAAGGCATGGTTGATAAATTAAGTTGAACGGGAAATAATAGCAACAGAAGCCTAATATATTTTTAGCTAACAAAAGTCCCTGATTCTTTCGGAACTTAAAACGCGAATTGCAATGTATTGTAGACGAAGATTTTTAAAGATTTTATGGGACCGGGCAGCGACTTAACCAAGAGGACATTCTTGCCCGTCGCTCAGTGGTTCTGGATGCAGTTTTAGGACGTACCAAGGTCCATATTAGGTACTTGAGAACACGAACTGAGATTAGAATCTCTGTGCTGCATTACTTTTGCACTAAATTCAAAGTTATTACATAATAGCTATAAGTTATTACTGACTGACGCGTCACACGGCTTGTTTAATGTTGAATTATTCATCTCCGTTGTCCGTACCGAGATGTCCAAAATATTTGTTTTGTAAACACGGTTTAATATTATTGCTCCGTTATTGACTGATAACAATTATATGCATAAACAATGTGATATATATATAACATATTTTAGGTAGATTATACATTTATGAGAATATGAAGACTGTTGCAAGTACACTAACAAAAAAAAATGTGATATCTATATTTGTTAGGAATTGTTCAATTGAATTATTAGTATACAAGTAAGTATGTTAAACAATATTAATTCACACGGGAAAGGGTGAAAATATTCTAGTGCTTTCGAATATTATCTAATATTTATTTTGTTTGTACATTATTGTACGTAACTACTGTTCTCCAGTTTAATGCAAATGTTATTAATTTATTTAAGTAGACCGATAAGAGCTTGAAAATTCAAAAGCTTTCCCTTAGAAGATAATGTAGACCTAATTATCTTATATGGATTCTCTCGCACAATCCATAAATGTGTTGATTACAAAACTGCGCTATCACTTATATAGAGACAATATATAGTAACTTGACTCATAGATTACAGGTATCCTTGACTAAACTAATTCTAGTAAAGTATTGGTCATAACGTATTATTATTGAGAAACTCATAAGTGATACTATTTTTGTTGTTGTAGATACCAAAAAAGAAAGTGCCTCTAAAGATGATTTTGACGTTTTTTACGTACGATGGAGTGACGAGCGAGCTCAACGTTCGCCTGATGGTAAGCATCATGCCTGCCCAAAGCGAACCTCTTCGATTGGAACTTGGAACTTCTTTGGAACCCATTGCATTTTCCCAAAATAAACACAGTAACTGAATTGTGGTTTTTTTAACTGTCCTTATATAAATACCTATGTTAAGTAACTTGTTATAAATAAAGATTTGTGTCCTAAAGAGTTATGTCCTTCTCAATTTAATTTGATGGTAATTTAATTGCAAATCTATAAGTAGTTGTCATCGTCATTAGCCAGAAGACCTACGAAGGATTACAGCAACTTCTCCCTATTAATAGGAAGGGTATTTTTTTAATACACCGAGTGACGAGACTAGCGTGACGTTCGCCTGGTGGTAAGCGTCACACCTGCCCATAACAGTGGCAGCACTAGAAGTGCCAGAAATGTAAACTTGCGAACAAATTCTTGCGCCGCACTGCACTGCGCTCGTCACACTGAGATATTAGATATAAAATATCTTGTCTCATCTCTTGTGTGGAGCCTGCAATGAGTGTACAGGAATTTCCTAAGCAGCAATTCGTGGCGTCCTTGTAACAGATAACTCAGTAAATCAATTGAGCGCTGGCCGCGATTATTAACATAAAATAGGAGCAGATGGTAACTACTGCCTATTGTTTAATCTGTTGTGATGACGTCGGTCTGTTCATGCGATGCTCTGAGCTCTGAGAACGAGGCTATGTTTTGATTACTCCGCCATATGTTCCGACTAATAACAAAAAGTGCAGAACAATTTACAATTACCTAACCACATACCTACTTATACAGTCATATACTCATATGCATAAAGGTTTACACGGATCGTTCCGTGTAACCCTTTTTATTACTAAGCCAAACTTACTTAAAATTGATGGCAGTCCAACTCTATTCCTACCACCACAATGTTGTATTGACTAGCGTACATTTTACAGGTCAATAATTATTATTTTAACTATATATCAATAATTTATTTTCAAATATTTCAAAAATCTTTCACAATACTAATTAACAATCAATTTAGAATTTGTTTTCTTTAAATAATACTTTTATGAAAGGGTTATTCTGATAGGATAAATTATGTAAATAATTTTACCTTCATTATATTTCATAGAATTAAACTATATCTTAAATATCTACTCCTCATTGTGAACGAAGGTCAATAAACTTTTTGTAAGAAACAGCTGATAATATGTGATTCGCGATTCCAGTGCTGGTCCTATTGAAAAAAGGTTGTTCGTACTGATGAGTACAATGACCCCTTATTATCGCTAGCCAATAAGAAATAGTAATGTATATTTCGTTAGGCTACATCGAGCTTAAAAGTAAGTTAGGATGTTAGCTAACTTCCTTAATTAACCCGCCGTCGGTGACGTGAACTTTACTTAGAATTAGTGTCCCCGGTCTCACGCACCGGGATTTTCAACCAAGTGTAGTGTTTTGTAGTGGTAGGACTCTACTGCAGAGTCTGCCTGGGGTAGTACCACTCCTTTGCCAGTTATTCAAGCGCCAAGCAGTAGTGTGCAAGCATTACTGTGTTCCGTGAGTGTGTGTGTGTGTTGCGTAACTGTGTGTGTGAATGTGTGTGTTGCGTAAGTGTGTGTGTGTGTGTGCAGTAGTGTGCAAGCATTACTGTGTTCCGTAAGTGTGTGTTTGAAGGGCGATGTTATTAGATGTTAGTAGGCAGAGAAATTACTGGGTATGAAGAGATTTAACATCTAATATCTCAGGGTGACCAGCGCAGTGCAGTGCGGCGCAGGATCGTGTTCGCAAGTTCACAATTCTAGCATTGCTACTGTTAGTGGCAGGCGGGACGCTTACCACCAGGCGAATGTCTTGCTCGTCTCGTTACTTGACAGTATAAAAAAAAAGCTTTTTCACATTATTTCCAGGACATGCTAAATTTAATTAATTTGATACTAAAAATTTGTATTTTTAAATAACAAAACGTAGGTATTACATAATTTACAGGACGCTTATTAAGTACGTCTTAAACTAATAAACTTAAAAACTCTAAAATCACCTACATTTTTCAAACTATAAAAACTCTAAATTATCTTCTTTTTTTAACTATTTTTGCCTTGGCGGTTTTAGAGCACTACGAACTTTAATAAAGTTATTTATAATATAAAGTAATTCTATAACACTCTATAACAAAAACAAAAATTAGCATACAAATAATAGTATGACCATTTTACTAACGTAAACGATGACCCCGGTCTCACGCACTAGGTTGGTGCTAATACCGGTAAGTGCGCCTGCGTCGTCGCTGCAGTAGAGGCTATCGGTGGGGGAAGTAAAAAAGGCAGCTATTTGAAATCACAACTGCATTCGATGGCGGATTAAAAAGTTATTCGGGTTTTTCGATCCACCCGGTCTCTCAGACATGTATGTCACTAACCGCGGGTTAAACAATTAAAACTATGGTTAGGAGAGGAGCGTTCGTACGCACGTCACGAGGCGGTCGGCCTGTCACTGTCAGCTAGGCCGAAACTGCCGGAAGGACGTCCCGTGAAACGCGTGCGTGGCATCGAGATGCCATCCATAAACTACCTATAGCTATCCTTAAACTGTTACTGTATTATGCATAAACACTATAACAATAAATAAACCAATTTTAGCATAGCTCTAGTAAAATAGGGTAGGTATTTTTAACTAGATCTATATATTTTAGTAGAAAAGTGTTATGTATTATTTTTCCTAACTCTATTTGTAATTCGAAAGTAATTGACAAAACACTCCCGATTTAGCCATGATTTGGCTCATTGTTATTAATTATTAGTGTTTTATTAGTAATACGGTTATTACATATTTGCTAATCGGGGCTTTTGCACACATGAACACGAGTACCTAACTCTAATATACAGGGATACGGGCTAAGGGGCACTAAGCCTAAAGGGGGTCATTGACCTAGTGAGAGAAGCAAACGGACCTAGACTAGGTCTAGTAAGTAGTTTAATTTGCTTTCATTTGTCCGGATGTTTGGTTGTTGGTACTCTGGTACTACAGGTTGTATTTTACAACTAATCTTGACGAAACTTGGTATACACAGGTTCTACAATTTAATAGAGTTTTTGTCGTCGGCAATTTTTGATTTGAGGATCAATATTTTCCCCAAAAAGGGTTGCTGCAGGGCCGTCTACCGGCCAAATTATTTTAATATTTGGCTGAAACATTCGGCACTAAAATGAGCTAATACGGCCAATAATAATTATTAATTCAATTATTTAAATAATAATAAAATAAAAATAAAAATATTTTTATTTAATTATTTAAATTAATTATTATTTATTTCATTTTATAAATTTATTATTATTAAGTTTATTATTTAAATTAATTATCATTAATTAATTTTATTAATTTAATAATAATCAACTTAATAATTATTATTTTTAATATATTTTGATCTTGAGGTCTCAGTGCACGAGGTCTATTGCAGACCTACTAGTTGCACTAGTATTATGAACAACTTTTACTTAAACTTGCCCTAAAATTTCTAAAGCTGTAAGCAAATACGAGAAGCAAATTAGAAATAAAAAGAAAATTATAAAGGCTGATTGGCCAGCCCCAGTGTCATAATTAAAATAAATTAATATTGGTGGTAATTTTTCACACAGTGCCATCTAGCCCCAAACTAAGCAAAAGCTTGTAATACGGAAACTAGATAGCTGATAGAATACTTATACTTTTAGATTTTTAGAAATGCATACTTATATACATACTACACCCAGACACAGAACAAACATCTATGTTCGTCACGTAAATGTTTGCCCTGGGTGGGGATCGAACCCACACCCTACACGCAACCAACTGAGCTATAAGCCAGTCAAAATAACGAATTGTCCGTTGCCAAATGTTGTTGTTGATGTTCTTCTGGGTACTCTAGACGATATACGTAATGATCGCTAAATCAGAATTTTAATAACATTGAAGAAACATTCTTATCGGCCCGATGCGATGTAGCCTTGTTACAAATAATTACCAAGTAATCACTTCAGCCATCCAATCAAAATTGTTTTTACACTATCACGAAGTTGACACACATGTGACATAAGTGATAGATAATAATATATAACCAACGACCACACGCATGCCGCGTGTCCGTAGTTAGATTACCCACCCGAGTCAAAACGGACTGTCGATGTCGTCGTGTTGTGCGGTGACAAACATACATAATTATATGCACATTTATAATATCTGGTCAAGAGCGAATCTGACTCACAGACCGAGCAGGGTTCCGTATTACATAATGTATTGTGTTGTTTTCTTGAATTATGTTAGCACTGCGCGCTGCATTTGTAGGTGGCGTACAAGTGACGGAAACTTACTGCGGGAAAAACATTTATATTTAAACATTGTTATGGTAAAAAGTAAGAGAAAAGGAAAAACAACTCATACAACCAAAAATATACCTACATCTATATTAATAATTAATTATTTTAAAACAAATTATAATATATTTTTACCAAGAAACTAATTTAATAAACCTTGCCTCATATTTTAGAGTTTGCACATATTTTAACTACTTACCGTTTTTACGATAGAACAAAAACAAACAAAACACATCCCTCGAACAGACGGACGGACAGGCCTACTATTATAGTTCTGTTGGACACCCTTCGTCGCGGAACCCTACAATGTTAGACAACAAATACCATTACACTATTATGGACCTGTGTAATAAGGAGAATTCTGTGCAATGTTAGACATTCTGAGAAAAGTTTATTTATTTGTTTAGACATTATTATGTAAGTTATGGTTTTATCTGTTATAGTTTTATTTCTTTTTAAAAGTTTGAGCCTGACACGATTATCACAAAATAGTACATTCTGATACAAGTGTGCTATGTTGGTCATTACACTCGAGGTGGTATTATGCCACCTAGCCGAGGGCTGCCGAGAGCAACGGCGCCGAGAGCAACGCGTTCCATACGACGATTTTTATCTCAAACTCTTTTCGATAATAATGAACGACACAGCGAAAACGCAACAAAAATTTGCGAAAAATGGCGCGCAAACGAGCGATGCGCACGCAGGTGACATTTTGTTTAGCCGCATAAAAATCTCATATATTTGGTGGTATTATATAAAACCTGTAAAAAAGTAAAAATTACTCGGTTATATTAAGAATGCTTCTTAAACGTAAATTATAACTTGCAGTCAGGTACAAACTTAACTTAACCGGGTTATACATATTATAGCATTAAGCTAATGCACAAAGTTAGGTAATGCATAAGGTTAGGTAGGTGGTAGGTACTCCATAGAACTGGGGCCGTACCAGGAACTGTTAATGCGGGACCGAATAGGCTCAGCTACCGACGCTTCACGGCCGCGATCCGTATTGCCGAGCGATAAAGTTCACAGTCGCATAGCGTCGTCGGCAGTTGAGCCTATACTTACTAGCTCCCGCTATAAGAGTTCGTGGTACGGCCCCTGTACAACTTGAAAATTATAAAAATAGCACAATTTCGAAAAGTCCGCATATTTTTATTTCAAAAACCCTGTTATTGCATTCGAATTAAGGAATTAATGTGTTCGGATTATGCTTTTTTTTTCTACTTGCATTTTATCAAATTCTCATGCGGACATTACAGAGCCACCTAAAATGCTTAAATAGAAGACCTAATCTGGACAAATCCGGTTTAGGTAACCCTATTCGCATAAGTTCGCATTTATTTATAATATCGTTGTGCATTATATAAAGCAGTCTGACAACAGTGGCAGCACTCTAGACTTCGTACGTAGCTTTACAAAGTGACGATAAAGAGCTGACCTAAATGCCATCGATAAATTCAAAATGTATCACAATAATTTAAGTTACATATGAATTAATCATCCTAATGCAATAAATAATATATGAATTACACATATTTTGAATTATTATCTTCCAAAGTTTCTAATAAAACTAAAGTGGCTATAAACAGACGTACTTAATGACTCCTAATAAATTTAAACACAGGTACTGTGTTGTTGGCTCATAGACCTAAAGATAGTATTGTCTCACAGTTTAAATTTCGTCGCTTTGGTGGTGAAGAGAGCTAAGTGCAAAACAATGATTAACACTAACACCTGTAAAATTACATTGTATTTTATTTTAATCAAAAAAAAAAACTCTTATTTTGCTAATGCGACACCAATCTTATTAAAATATAACTTACGGTTTGATAAATTATTGTTTTATATAACCGTTCTACTTAATTGCTCTATAACTCGAAACTTGTAATAATAGAGTCAACCCACACCGGTTGACTCTCTTCACTACCAAAGCGACGATTTCAGCAGTCATTTTTAAAGTGCATTATAAGACTTTCTTCGGGGATGTATAACAAAGCACTTACTCGTCAGAAACGTGGACGAGCATAACTTTCTACTAGGTACTTACGAGTGTTTAGTCTGGCGTACATTATAAGTACTTATTGTGCTAGGATAAACTATATTTTATCCTGTCCGGGCTTTTGAAATAGCGCAGCGGTCATGGACTAATTTAAATTTTCACATTAGCGCGATATTTAAATTTTTGTGAATAATTGGGCAGTTTTGTTATGAATCAATTGATTTATTGCTGTTAGTCGATCGATACGAACCTAATTCTTCCCTGTATAATGCTTCTAGAGCACAAAAAGAGCGGTTTCTTTCAAGGTTTAGAGTTATTAGTAATGTCAGGAACTGATTTCTAAAAATGCACGTATTAACCTAATAAGTTTCTGTGATTAATGTACTGTGACTAACCAAAATGTTATTTTTAATTCTACTGGTTTGTTCCCTACGAGTAACACCTATCACACTGTCACAATTTTTTTTACAACTTCTCAACAGTCATACTGTTACTCGTTGAAACAACTTTTTATTTAAAAAATCCCAACCAGTCCACTATTACAGTCCACACTGTAATAAAGAAGAGCGTTCGTTTAGCCTACGCAAAGGTTGAATAATATTTTTATAATTATTCTAAAAGTAATAACATATTTAAATTATTAGCAGGCAAGAAAAGGACATCGGATGCAGGAAGGCAGGAACACGTGAAAATAAATTCATACATACAACAGTAAAAATCATAACCGCACTTTTATTCTGAATTGTAGAAATAATAATGGGTCGTCGGCGCATTGAATCCCTAGATTGAATAGGTGGATTAAGTAATGGTTGACCAAGAAGTGGAAAGTGTACGGCGCGGCGCCACCCTCGCAATGGGCTTGACTGGTCCTCCCACGCTGGAGCCGCTCTCGGCCCACTCTGACTGCACTACGCTGCATGCACCGCCGGCGCACTACCTATGCGACCGTCACATATAGTTATGTATACCGATATCTTATCTTACACAATCACTTTGGTAGAGCGACCATATTATATACGAATGACCGCTTGACTTAAAACCCTAAAGGTCGCGGGTTCAACCCCAGGCCTGTACAAATGAGCTCTTGGAGTCTATGTATGAATTTGTATACCACTGGCTTTTCGGTGAAGAAAAACAACATGCTGAAACCCGCATACGTCCGGAGAATAAATTCAATGGCATATGTGAATCGACCAACTACGAACTCTGGGTCAGCGTAGTGGATATGTCCAATCAATTCGAGGCTAAGGCTTAATCCATCGTTGGACTAATAAAAAGGCTGATTATGATACGTAAGACGAACGCCTAATGTCGCTCGAAGAGCTGGTAACCGATAGGGAAGAAAGGTTCTCGAGGGCCGACCACGTACCGGAACACGCAGCGTGAACCGATGACATTGTGAAGGCGCGGGCAACCGGTGGATACAAATGGCAGGTTGTCGTACAGCAAAGACTATACCTAAACCCGTTGACTAATCATCCGACTTCCCCTCATACGAAAATGTGTAGTTTAAATATCACCATCATCATCATCCCAGTGATTGGCCAATCGCAAACATAGAACTCTACCTCGCCCCCTGCCCGCAACGGTGAGTCGTTTGTAGGAGAAATTATGTTCACGAGCCATCAACAGGCTGTAATGATCTGTGTCGTACAGTGTGGCAGTCTAAACGAGGCCTTCATTCAGCAGTGGACGTCTCTGGGCTGATGATGATGATGCGTAATTCAGTGCCCACGTGCAACTGCCCAGTGGCTGGAAGCGAAAAGACGAAGATCGGCCACAGTGACATACAATGGAAGAGGCCGATGTCCAATTTTGGACTAAGGTAGACAAGATATCATCATCATTATCTGCCATAATGATGATGATATCTTGTCTACCAATCTCACTTAATATACATACCTGCTAAAGCAACCCTGTTCACTGTTTGTGAAGCCGGTAACACAAATGTTGACCCTGGCTCGCCGAGCCAAACTACGCGAGTGTACGCAAATCAATACTCGGCGGTTGTAACTGTCAATGTGTTGATCAAATCATGTCAGTCGAGCGCAGATTGACATCTACAAACATGTGGAATTGAACACTGTTCCCAATTCCCAGTGTTCACCCAGTGAAAACTGAGAATTGTGGACACTATCGGCCGAGCGCCTATTTGGTTTGGGCTGAAAACACAGGAGCAGTAGGAGCGTTAGCCTATACTGTCAGGCCCCAGATGTATACGCGCCGCAATCTAGCTCGCACATTTCACCATTTTTAACATACAAAATCACTGAATATGAAAATGGAAAATTGCATTTGGTGAAATTGCGGAGAATAACATTACTAATGAAGAATTTTTCTACTGCTGTAACTGGTTACGAACCTCTGGTTTCGTACGCGGCCGAAGGGGTTTTAGTTTTAGTACCTGAAAATGGGGTTATAGTTACGCCCAGCTTTATGAATAAAAACGTGCTTGGATAGAAGTTTTATTTATTTCTAAAGCTTTGTCATATTATTCTCAGTAATTTTACAAACTCTGATTTTTCATAACTATATTCCGATTGCTGATTTTATAACTTCAAAGGTTTTTAAAGGCGCGAGCGAGATAGCGGATCACAGCATTCTGAGCCTTAATTATAGACAATAAGCAAATAGTACCGAAACTGGGCGTGACTTTGTGCAGTCATAAACAGTCAAACTCATTTGGGCTGTCATTTTTTGTGACTGACAAGAATAAACAAGAATAGGAATGAGTATGTTAGAGGAACACTGAAAGTTAAGAAGTAGAAGGGTAGCTTGGTTTGGACATGTCATGAGGAGAGAGGATGCCTATGTAACCAAGAAGGCTTTAGGCGCCCTAAAAGGAATGGATAAACTGTGTAAAGATGATAATATGCGTGTAAGGGGTAAATGTAGAGATGACGATTGATTAAGTGGAGAATGGAAACGCGCTGTGCCAGCTCCACCTAGTGGGATAAGGATGAGTGATAAGGTCAAGGAATTAAGAAGGTACTAAGGGACATTACAAATGCACCCTGGCGCATCTGAAACAGCTATCTGCCTTGAAGTAGATAGCGTCGAGAGAGTTACTTAAATTTTTGAGAGAGTTAATTAAAAAGAACGCCGAAGCTTACAAAATCAGACTTCATCATCACGTGAATGTCGAGGCCGTCCAGCTCCTTGAACACATCATATGGTTAGAAGAACAAAACCATCGAGTTAGTGTAGTGAAATGAATTATAATAGTAATTTTAATACATTGCAAGTCCTGACCTTAAAGAACACGCGATCAAAGTGACTACCCCTTAATTATTAGAGTCAATAAGAAACGTGGTATTGGACACATTCTTATGAATAGTAGCTTAAGTTAGAACTAGATTAGTTATTAGCGGAATTAAAAATCAAGGAGACGCTTTTAAAGATATCCTTAAAAAATACAAGGTCAAACATTTTAATCGTCCCCGTTCATGCGTAGGTTCCGCGTACTGTATGATATTATTGTAATCGTGTTCCTTTATATTGGGAACATGACTTGAATGTGTAATATGCTGATTGGTGTTATATTTGCATTTTGCTGCGTAGAACGACCGCTCAAACTGTAGATTGGATTCTTGTTTAAAATAGTAATTAGATTCTTAAGGCCTGTGCTTCAATTTGCATTATATAATTCAGTTACACTTACTACTGAATTAGTTCCTTGTCAAAGTGGTTTAAACTTATGCAACAGATAACAATATTGCAGCCGCGGCTCTTTTATTAATAATAATAATCGAACGACAAACAATAGACACTTTATCGTTGTTACATCACCTATTGTTTCTCGATCAGTAATAAGCCTCAATGAGTACAGTTTGGCCGAAGGGATAAACAAGCTAAGCTGGGTTACGCGTTACGGTGTTACTAAGCTGAATGGAGGTCATTGCACTTATCATTGTGATTGTGACCATATTTCACTATGGTGTCAAACCTGAAATCGAAATAACTTTGGTGTTCCATTGAAAAATTACCGTCACGCTATTCCATACATATTTCGTCGACAAAATATGTATGGAATAGCAGATTTTTTGCACATACGCACACACTTTTTGAAGTACACAAACCACACACACTTTATTATGTGCACAAACCATTTGTTTTTATATCAAATTGTTTGCAGATTCGTTCATAACAGGTATCGCCAGGAATTCACGTAAACAATTATTATAGTCACCGACCAATTCAAAATGAAGCTACTAAAAACTGTCTAGCATGATATACCTAATAACGTGCTAGATAGTCTCGACCTATGTCCTGAAATAAGAAAAAGTATTCAGTCTGAACATCTGTTATCTATTCATGATTAAAATCAACTGAAACTTGATAGCTCAGAAGAAGTCATTAAAATAAAGATTACAAAAGTATCGGTCAGTGAAACTGCTGATATCTGCGAGACTACAACTATTTATATAGTCCTAAATCTACCAATAAATTAAATTAGACTTTTATCCTATCGGTCATAAACCGATAGCTGTTGAATACGACGGTTTAACTTGCTCTCAAGTCAGAACGCTTCTAAAAACCATTCCTTGGTTTTAGTTGCGACGATTGAGCTGTTTCTTATTGATTTGTCCTGTACCCACATCACTAGATATATACACAAAATGAAATTAAATCCATTCGAGGACTCGACAAATACTGAATAATTTATTGGCCTAACAATAACCGACTTTCTTCATCGATATCTGTCCAATAGCAAAGAAGGCAAACTCACATTTGAAAGTATAACTAGACGCTGAAATGGTTTCAATGCAAGAACTACGTTCAGGTTACCTACTCGGTGAGGAATGGAAATGGAATGGAAAGACATTTTATTTCCAGACAGCTTCTTATGCAAATGTAAGAAATTATTTATTTCCTAAATACTTATGTATGTATTTTGCACTCTTCTTGCTGGCCAGTGCGATTATTCTAAAAATTATGTTGGCGCACTGATACGAATTAAGTATTACTATGCATTTACAAAACACCAACCCAAGAAAAAAAACAGAGTTTTGAGTTAGTTCTCAGAGTCACACAACGGGCAATGGAGAGAGCTATGCTCGGAGTTACTTTGCGCGATAAAATCCGGAACGAGGATATTCGCCAAAGAACCAAAGTCACCGACATAGCTCGCAGCGTTTGCAAGTTGAAGTGGCAATGGGCAGGCCACATCGCTCGAAGAACTGATAACCGATGGTGAAGAATGGTTCTTGAGTGGCAACCGCGAACCGGAAGGCGCAGCGTAGGAAGGCCTCCCGAACGACGACATTGTCAAAGTCGCGGGCAACCGGTGCGGTGGATGCAAATGGCAGGTTGTCGTACAGTGTGTCGGTCTAAGGGGGAGGCCTTCGTTCAGCAGTTGACGTCTCCGGGCTGATGATGATGATGATGCATTTACAGTGGACTGGCGGTATCTTTGATTATATATATATATAGAGAGAGAGAGAAAGCTAGATCCTCCAAGGGCGGTATAGAAAATTATGGAACAGAAAGGTTCGAATTTTAAAAACTCTCCACGCTAGCGGATCAAATGCACTTTTGCCCTCTGTTTCGAATGATAAACAGAATCTTTCCAAGCTTTTGAGGTGAAAATAATATTTCGTGTTCGCCACCTAGTCCCGTTTTTTTAAATTATATTACACTTATTTAGGGGCCGTAGCTATAATATAGGAGCTAGCAACAGATATGCGTTACTGTAGATCAAATAGAACATATACTCGTAGTTTGATTTAATCAAGTTTTGCTAGTGTCGAAGAGATTTATTTTGTTTCTGGGACTAAGTTCAGCGACGCCGTGTCCGGCGGCCGGGCGGCCACACATAGCGAAATTTCCCGCTCTCTGCATCGGATCACATAAACGCCGACCCCTTTCGTCTCCCAACACATTGCTACGTGCTTTTTACTCAGTCAGTTTGCTGTTAAGTGGCTATTTAAGTGACCCCTCTTGGGCTTTGGTTCGTTTGCACTGATGGTGAAGTTGCAACGCTTTTTACTTGGCGTCTGTTTCTGTTTATTGTCAGCTGTCGGCTTGGAGGAGTCAGCTCTTACCTAATCAAAGGCTGTCATCTGTACTTCTGTTCGCTCTGTTAGCAGTTATTAAGTAACCTTGTAAAATGACAAAATGATGTGGGTTAGTTGTTACCAATACGTACACACCTTGGAGGATCTAGCTCTCTCTGTATATAATCAAAGGTACACAAGGTCAAGGTCAAAGGATTTAGACTTACCTACCTGTCTTGATCTATAACTGGCTGGTATACCTAGTAGGATGAAAAATAATTTTGATTGTTTAATATGTCTATTGTTTTCGATGGAGCAGTTTGGGAATAAAATAATAACAAATAAAAAAAACACTGGAGAACTTTGAAGAGTTGTGCAGATACCCGCGACCCCGCGGAGTAGGATGAAACAAATTTTCAAGATGTTTAATTTTATTCAAAAATCTTTGGAGTAGTTTGATAATGAATGTATGGGATTTTTATAATGTATGGGATTCTTAGAACAAAATAATGGAGTACTTTGGAAACAACCCGTCTGTAGCTATACGCACATAATAATAATAATGCCTACTCTATAATTTTAAAAACATAATTAATATATTGTACAGTCTACGTTAAGTGTGATTAAAATAATCTCGAAACTAATAATAATCAGGTAATAGATAATAATATGTGGACCTGGAGCTGGACCTACCCAAGGTATGACGTACTAATTAACTGCATCCAGAACCACCGGAGGACGGGCAGCAGCGTCCTCTCGGTTAAAGCCGTCACACACGATGAAGAGGCTATAATATTTAATGTTATCTTAGAACATATTTCAATATCGCTACTCATACAAAACAAATGACGAACAAGTGACGAAGATAATAAATATTTCAAAATTGCATCGCAAATTTTATCTTGACATGATATATAGCATCTTTATCGTCTGTGACGGCCTTTAACGGTGATGAGCTTACTGCGATCCCCCAGCCGCCTGCCAATCGTGGTAATTATGGCAACCAGGCCTTCGCCTAGCAGTGGACGTCTTCTAGCTGGGGAGTGAGTAAGTGAGTGAGATAGTATGTGTGAAAATATGTATGTATGACTGTCTAATTATGTAGCCAAACCTAAATTAAGTTTTATGATAACAGGTAGGTAATGTAATGTGTATTTTTATCTTAAAAAATCTTTCTTCGAATTTAAGTTTATGGTCAAGGCTGCTAGCTTATAATAATTATTAAATAATGAGCAAATGATTACTTTTTCTACCAAAATGTACTTTACTTTGTCAATTCAACGCGGGAATGTAGCCAGCGTTCTTGGGACTCTACCGCATCTCGTCTCCTATGACACTAATTCTTTTTTGATTAATAGTTTTTAAGTTTGTTTTTATATTTTAGTTTTAATGTACAGAGGTTGTTTCTTTCCACCGGAGCTGTTAAATCAAATTGAATGGGCGATTAATACAATATCTTCAGTCCATATTGTTCTTAAGGCATGTTAGAACAGCTTATAAAAATTGCATGACTCGTATTACGTGTGCATGTCTGTTCTAGACTGCGTTAACCTTTGAACAGCTAATAGTTTAGGCAAACTTCGAATATTATACCTTATCTCCACGAAGGATATATCTGGCGCAACCTCGTTCGTCGGTCGACGCCCTTGGCTATCGTGAGATGGCTTATCTACACGCATTATATAATTGATACGTATTACTTGATTCGTATCGCCTGAGCGCATTGTATGATACTCAAGAGCTTATTATGACTTGGAACCTACTTATTAAACCGATTGTATTTTCTTGAGATTTCTAATTCTACTATAGTCATATACGGTCATAAATTTACAGAACACATTCAATGTTGGTGATCCAAAATTATACATAAATGATTATTGACTAGCTGCGCCCCGCAGTTTCACCCACGATTCTTGGGATAAAAAGTAGCCTATGTTTTATTCCAAGGTATAAGCTACCTCTAGACCAAATTTCATCTAAATCCGTTCAGCCGTTTCAGCGTGAAAGAATAACAAACAAACAAAACTTCCATACATACAAAATTTCGCGTTTATAATATTAATATATAGTAGAATATCCGCTGAGCATAATTATAATACAATTGTATGTGTTCTTAGGATATATTTTATTGAAGCTTATGACTCGCATTTGATTCTGGTTTATGAGCCATGGTTAATTTCGGTACGGAGTTGTTCCCAGGCTTCATTTTATCGTATACAAAAAGTTAACTTTTTCTTTTATTGTAGGATAAAATGTACCTACACATTTGGCTTGCCTGCTCCACTCTGTCCTTCTGTAGGAGGCTTCAAATATTATGTCTCAACTTTTTCTTTTGTTGGCTAGAATTTTTGACTAAGTACCTATATTATAATTATTTACTACGTATGTTTTTCTTGCGCCTTGATATAACTCCATGGACAGTTTTGGTCTTGGTGTTGGAGGAGTTAACTATTTCTAAGTAAGTTTGTGCTTTTAATAGAGCCCATACATCAGAGCTATGTCAGGCTTTTATGGTGGTTATTACCGATTCGTGCCAGTACGCCATTCAGAAAATGTATTGTAAGTTTATTGTTTATGCAAAAATCGCCTAACCATTCTGTCACGTATGACTTTTAAAATGGATTTTTCGGATCGGGCACCTGTTATTATTTAATTGTGGTTAACTTTTGCGTCTGTTATTTCTGCTGACCACGGCAGATGCCGTTTGACCAACCAGTACCTATCAGTATATTTTGCTCTCTGATTACGAGTATCACGTTGGATCCTCGGGTAATTCTGAGGTGAAATATTATGGCCCTTTCTTTAAACGACGGTATTTTTTTTTATAGTATGAGGTCCTACCTACAACTTAGGTTCATCATTATCAGCCATCATCATCTTCCACTACTGGACGAAAGCCTCTCCCTTAATAGGGTGACAACATAGGTTAATTTTAAATTCATTTTCATTTATTGTATTATTTTTAAGGTTTTATGGGTTATGTGCCTAAAATAATAACATTTAATTTAATTTATTTATTAAAAGTTAAATTTAATGACGTTAGTTAGCATTGCGCATTTCATTTGTATTTGTATTGCGCGGACGTTGAATGTATACTTTGTTAGCTTAAGTATCGTTTTAAGTAAGGCCTTAAACAAGCTGTTGTTTTGCATACCCACCAAATTAATAAAAAATAGATTTTGCATACAAATAATTAATTGACCTGGGACAAATTGTTTCGAACAACCGATTTTTTTCGGGATTTCCGGATTTGTTTAAAAATTTAGTTGTTGATAACGATGAGTTTAGTATCTCTGTAAATTTGGCGGGAATGCAAAACAACAGTTCTTGTACATTCAAAAGTGAAACTTTGGTATATTGTAGTACTTCGTCGTCAGCCATTAAACGTCCACTGCTGGACGAAGCCTTAATACCTTAATAAAGGGGTGTTTCCATAATCCCCACGCTTGGCAGGCGGCTTGGGGATCGCAGAATGGTCACCACCGTTAACCAAGAGGACGCTGCTGCCCCTCCTCCGATGGGTCTTGTTGCAGTATAAGGACATACCCAGGTCGTACTCTAGGTTGTAGTACTTACTCGTATTATGAGGATTTGAGGATGCTGCTCTTTTTTGTTTAAGAAGCAACACCGTATCAAAGCAATGTTTACATACTAAACAGCTGAGTTTGGCAAGCCTGTTAGCAAGCAAGTTAGCCAGAAAAAAGGAATAGAGTTGGTACAAAATCGGAACGTTGGTTCACGTTTTGGTCACGACTATTCTCTTTCTGCATTAAAGGTACTCCGCATAGCATCTTCTTGCTTAATACTTACATACGTGGTTATGCTGTGCTAAATGAACACGAGCCAGACATTTCTCGTCGTTCTAAAAAGGACTAAGTTCAATTACGCTTAGTAATAAGACGAGCGAGCATTCCAGAGGGAGTCAGAGTCATTGCGAACGCGGCGAGAGCGCTAAAAATAGTTGCGTAAAAATAGAAGATTCGAACTTCCGTAGTTAGGGGCTTATAATCAAAGCCAAGCTTTTTGCATCTCATTATGGTTTGCCTCTGTATTTATTTTTGTTTTTGCTTTTATTTAGATTTCGAATTTAGAGTATTAGGTTTTTTTTAATTGTCCACTGCTGGACTTAGGCCCACCCTCGAAAGGCGAATTGGCCATATTCACCACGCTGGCCCAGTTGCGGGTTGGTTTCTTTTCCTGACGAGTTCGGGTTTTGTCACGATGTTTTCCTTCACCGAAAAGCCAGTGCTATGAGTATCCGTACATAAACTCCAAAGAACTCATTGGTACTTTTGATTTTTAGGGAAAGAATAGTAATTAGAATACGAATATTAAAAAAAAAACAATACCTATTATTGTATTAATGTTAAATTACATTAAATTGAATAGTGTGATTATTGACCTATATTTATATTTGACCGATATTTTGTTTTTGTAATTAGTTATGTTTTACATGACATTGATTATTTTAATTAACTTATAAGACTGGCTTCTTGAGACTTTGCAGAATGGGTGACGAGAAGACTCGACTTGGTTTTCCGAATGCTCGGGTAGCATGACTAGAGTGTATTCTTCTTTTGGCTTCTCTCTCAAATAATAAAGTAGCTAGTACTGCCTGTCTAAGTCTGGACTCTGGAACTAGGGCTGGCCATTTATTCTATAAGAACTTACCTACTAAGTATTTATTTACAACCTGGTTACAGGAAACTACGTTAGTGCTCCAATCGCCGTTAATGGCGCTAACGTCAAGGAAGTGCCTATCTGTCGGCAATCGTCCAAGAAAGTTTTTATTCGCGGGGCGTATGTCCACATGTCTACAACGTGAGTCATGACGGAAGTGGTTTCCGGCCGGGGACATGCGAGCGAGGACGTGCCACGAGGACCTATACTCTATTTCTTCGTTTCCCGACTACACAAAGAGGAGGATTGTGATTTCGACAGTATATAATGTATATTTTGTAGTGGTAAGACTCTACTGCAGAGTCCGCCTGGAGAAGTACCACACCTTTGCCAGTTATTCAAGCGCCAAGCAGTAGTGTGCAAGCATTACTGTGTTCCGGTTTGAAGGGCAATGTTACCAGAGAAAAGACTGGGTATGAAGAAATTTAATATCTCAGGGTGACGAGCGCAGTGCAGTGCGGCGCAGGATTGTGTTCGCAAGTTTACAATTCTGGCACTGCTACTGTTGTGGCAGGCGTGACGCTTACCACCAGGCGAACGTCTTGTTCGGCTCGTCACTTAATTGTATAAAAAAGTTTCTATCATCATCATCTACAGCCCAGAGACGTCCACTACTGAACGAAGGCCTCCCCTTATAAGGAGGGGTTGCCATAATCACGCTTGGCAGGCGGCATGGGGTCGCAGAATGCTCACCACCGTTAACAAAAAGGACGCTGCTGCCCGTCCTCCGGTGGTTCTGGATGAGTTTCAGGACATACCCATGCAGGTCTCATACCTGGACCAGGATATACCATAAGTATCTATGTAAAGTACTAATCAGTTACGAAAAAAAAAGAAAGTTTACTGCAATAACGACTTCTTTCCTTCCTATAGTATTATAATAAATATTAGCTTAAACTATTATCTATCCATACATACTAAATGTTTTGATGATCTAGATCTCATAAATTTTCAAAAATTCGTCAAAAATCAGGAAGTAGTGGAAATAATTGGACAAAAAGTCCAACTAGTTCTATCATTGGAACAACAACTATATTCGACAGGCTCGCCAACATTATTGTGTTTATCAGTAGTTACCGCTAGGGGCGGTAACTTATTTTTATTTTTAATTATACAGTCAAGTGACGTGACGAGCGACACGTTCGCCGGGTGGTAAGCGTCACGCCTGCCACTGACAGTAGCAGTGCCAGAATTTTGATCTTGCGAACACAGTCCTGCGCCGCACTGCACTGCGCTCGACACTCTGAGATATTAGATGTTAAATCTCTTTATACCCAGTAATTTCTCTTAATTCATATTATCGTCATATTTATGTCTGGATATCGTCGTCAGCCATAAAACGTCCAATGCTGTACGAAGGCCCTTTATAGAGGGGGGTCATTGGATATAATTAATTCTATGTCAAATAGTTATGACAGCATCAGCATTCATCATCAACTTAAGCAATAAAATTGTCCTAACAACCTGTAAGTATGTATTGGTCGAATACAACCAATGATTTCTATGACTTATATTTACTGCACTTTGAAATGTAATACCTACATCCCTTCACCACACAATTTGGCATTTTGCACTCAAGTAATCACGTCGGACGTGCGTCGCAGACTGTGCCGGCATCGGTGTCAATGCGTTTCTTTGACACCGACGAATGGGCGACATTTCAAAATGGCGTCCAACCCGTCCCTACTATGTATGTCTATCCTTACAACGCATTTATTTACTTATTTGCAGCGGCTATACTTACGACGGCAAAGGAAATAGCTTGTCGATATCATGTCGAAGTGGTCAGCCATCATGCTTTTACATATAATATAGTTATAGATTTGTGCTTAAATTATACAGGTTGTCAGAACATGAAGGATATCCCTGTAACTAGGGTTTTTTTTTTCACATGACAAGACGAGCAAGACGTTCACCGGGGGGTAAGCGTAACGACTACCACTAACAGTAGCAGTGCGAGAATTGTGAACTTGCGAACACAATCCTGACTGCACTGCGCTCGTCACCCTGAGATACTCTTCTTACCCAGTCATTTCTCTGGTAACATTGCTCTTCAAACCGGAACATAATAATGCTTGCACACTACTGCTTGGCGGTAGAATAACTGGCAAATAACTGGGATAGGTTATTAATGGAACAACCAATAGACAATGAACAATGAATGTTGGTGGGAACAGATCGCCTTTTTTATTAATACATATATGTCCCGGTATTTTCGAGATTTTAAAGTCAGCCGTTTGAATTAGTTTGTATCACAGATAAAACTATACTCTTTGTATAATTTCTGAAGTATATACACCGACTGTATGTTTTTCCATATATATCTGTTACTGCTAAGGTGTTTCTATTTAGTGCTTAAGTTTTTTATTAAATAAATTTATCTCATCTTATCTATACAAAAAAAAGTGTACAAAGTGCTTAATTACTTTCCTTACCTCTTTAGTTAGATGACTAACTAAAGAAAGGGAATAATTTGCATACAAGTCATCTTCTAAAGAAAATAACTGTAGCGCTCGTGGCGTAGCTTGACTAGATGGTACTTAGCGATCACCGATGACGATCCGGTGAGTTTTCGGATGGGTGACCGTGAGTGGCATTTACATCTGAGCGCTGCCGTGGGTTGGATGACACGTTAAATTGTTGGCCCCGGTTGTTTGTTCTATATTTCTATAACAACAACCGTCAAGCCATGTTAGAGGCCTTCGGACGGCACATTAACTCTGACACTAGGGCTGGCCACTCAGCCTATACGAACTTACTTACTTTGTTAGATGACTGAATGCATGAGTAAATTTTATATTAAACAGGGTTTTATCGTCATTTGTAGAAATGTTAGGGGAATTTTATCTGGCATGGTATGTATTTAGAATAAAATTATTTCATTTATCTACAGTTGCAGAGATATCCTTAATTTTCAGGACACTCTGTATATAGATGCTTCGACGCGCTTAATGGCACGCTTCCGGCGCTACAGACGCATTTGCGCGTTTGACGACTCGCAGGTCAAGAGTTGACCTTTTGTTGTTCGCCTATCGATAACCGAGGCGCCGCTGTCAGGCACTTCACTAGTGAGTGATAGGGATGCAGTAGGCACTGGAAATACCGCCCGTCTTCTCCTATCTTGCAAGACGAAACACTGTTCCATTTATAATTGTCATTGATTTGTGCGGGGCAATTAAATCATTAGATATTCTATACATTTGGGCATGATACCAAACAAATACTAGTGTTAGTCTGGGGATCTTGATATTTTTTTTGTATTTACCTAGGATAGCCATGGAAATATTTTGGATATACCACACCACACCTTTTACATGACTGTCCAGGATCCTTCCTAACCCACTTGTTCTGTCAAACTAAAACAGTGTTGGAAGCATAATTAGTCTTTTTTGAGAGAGCTAAATCCTCCGAGGTCTATACGTGTTATCCTTATCTCTTGGTCTTCACGACGTTTTAGTCATTCAAGAAACAAGTTTCCATAGCATAGTAAGAAGATTGAACCGAATTACGTGCTGAGCACTATCCAATCACAGCTATAGGCAAAAGCTGCGGAGTAAACGACGTCGGAAGTTCCCGCTGTGCCACCCTCGCCCTTCCCTTGCCCCTCACTCCTCCCATCTCCTGAGAGGTGAATGAACGCCTTGACAGCAGATTTCTATTATGTATTGGGTACGCTTATCAACCAACCTTGTTAAATCTCTATTAGCAAGCGTGCAATCATTTAGCTATTTGCTGCATGTTATCTACGTGTTGTAAAACCAGGTACTTTCTAATTCCTTCGTCAAAGTTTTGAAATGATTTATTCCAATAGTTGGCCTCCAGAGATATTGAGATTTATTTTCGAATAATATTAATTACGTTCTGATAATATTGGAGGCACCCTAGTGGACAAACCCCTATAGACCCTTAGATCAAATATTCTATAGATACACATGTCTCTATGAAAATCAAACCTCAAAAGTGTCCTCGCGCCAATGCAGTCATAATACTTCTCCAGCTAATATAAAAAAGTCCACAGGCGGATAATGTTTCATTTTAATAATTAATGAATGAATGAAAGCCGAAACACTAGCTATTTTATACAGCATTATAAGCGTAGGCTTATTTGCCAAAGAATTGGACTATAGTTTCTAGGGATTTGTACCCGAACGGTGTTCAATGTCTGTATGTCCCTCTGACCCTCAAGTCCGACCTATAATGATCCATATCCCTTAAACCATAACTGATAGCCGGTTGAACCAGACAGAACATGCGTTAGTGTTGCGGAATATAGGCATTACATAAATTATCATAATTCGCGCTTTGCCATATTTTCGATGATACGAAGTACTAAGAGTTACATCATTATTTTGCTTTTTATATTTTTGTTCGTTCTTTTACGTGCTTCCTTCGACACAAGTCGGAGACATTGTTTTATTTGCTTTGGTACGGTGTTTACTATATTTTAAGGGTGTATTCCGGTCCGATCCCATGAAGAGATACCACATTGGATCCCTTTTATTTAGAATATTTTTATGCCGGTCTGATCACACATTTTTTTAAAGTGAGATCCATACAAAAAATAATATTTAATTAATTTACTATCCCGATCTGATCCCACACATATTATGTTTTTAACAGATTTAGGTGTTTATTTCCTTTGGCCTTCGTTCTGCAGTGGACGTCTTCTGGCTGGTGTGCGAAGTACTTATTTGGGTACAGTTTGACTTTTCACATAATTTTCTATGATGTTACATTCATTTTCATAGTACCATAACGGCATAAATTCTAGGAGGTATGAATCGGCTACATTAAATTTTATCCTAGCAAAAAATTCAATTAATCTCCTTCATCGTGTTTAATTCCTATATTTTTCATATTTTTTTTAAAGTTAGAAATAGTGAGGGGGTGGGGAACGTATCATTGTTTCCCTCTGTTTGTTCAGACGGCGCTGTGCGGTGCGGCGATTGGGTCGTAAGATCTACTACTAGTTTTATGAATCACAGAACCTTTTTAAAGGCCCTAAAAACATGACTGGGATCCGACCGGAATCGACAATAATTTAAGAATCAGACCGAAAACTTAAATTAAAAATAATTCGCGTGGGATCAGGCCTTGGTATCCGAACGGAATACACCATTTTAATGAATTGTTTTCAGAAAACAAACACCTTTTTTGTAAATAAAGTAGGTTAACGGCATATTTATGAGTGTAAGTATATGTATAAGAATTTAGTTGTTTCCCTTGTACTATTGTATTTATTAAATTCATTTTTTTTTTCTTTTTTCTTTTTACCCAGCTTGTACATACTATTTACATATTATTTCACACACTACATTTAATCGAATAACTAGTTTGTTAAATAAGGTTTATGAAAAAATAATGAAGAAAAAATTAAGCGCTGAGGAGATTTATAAGCAAAGGACGACTTATAGGATGGTCAGACAGAAAAAATATCTTTTTTGGCAGCAAAAATAATCTTAATTTATATCAGGGGTGGGGCACTCCCTATATAAGCACGCTACCCCGCGGGCGGGGCACTGCGCCACAGACTTGGTGACTCATCCAAATGTCATTAGAATAAATATATTTACTTTTGACAAATCACTCCTGAGTCGTGGAAAACAGATTGATTGAGAGACATTTTTGGGATATCCTTGGGGTCAATATTTTAGTCGAAAGTATATATATTATGGAAGTGGGTAGATATGTCCTAAAACTGCATCCAAGGCCACAGGAGGATGGGCAGCAGCATCCTCTCGATTAAAGGTGGTGAGCATTCTGTGCTCCCCAAGCCGCCTGCCAAGCGTGGGGATTTTGGCAACCCCTCCCTATTAAGGGGCGCCTTCATCCAGCAGTGGACGTCTTCTGGCTGGTGCTGAAATATTTTATTTTGGTTAATAGAGAAAAAATAATATTATAATAGCCCACCCAACGTACGTTTTGTAGTGGTAGGACACCCATGCAGAGTCCGCCTGGGGAAGTACCACACCTTTCCCAGTTATCCAATCGCCAAGCAGCAAAAAAAAACAACTGTTCCATACATTTTGATCGATGAACTTATTGTATGGAATAACTGATATTTTTTTCGCGATTTCAATGTTGGCCCCATAGTAAAAGTTGTTTGTTTTGATGTACAGAATATGCCCTTAGAAAGATGCTAACTGATTAGAACTAACCCTGTATAATATAGGCAATAAGACAAATAGCGCGGTCTTGGTTATGGTAATCTTAGAATATCGAATTGCACATAATCTTGTAGTTTTCAGTCTTAGAAGCCTAGAATAGAAGCCTAGAAGTTAATCTTGGTTTCTAGTAATTTGTTACTTTTTTCATTAAAGCCGGGTTATTCCACGTTTCAAACACATTTTTTAATGAGATCAATCATTAGTCTAAAGCTATATCAGGTAGGGTCACATTTAGCGGAGCAAAAATATGGCGGTGACGCAGATTCGTGCGTGTCAAACTACGATTTTTAAAGATTTTCTCAGATTACTTGAAAAGTATAGATATTAATAACTTTTGAACCATAGCATGCTCTCCAAAATACTATTAACTTATAATACATATTTTTTTAATGTGACTATGTGCTGTAATTAGGACATAAAACTGAAAATGGTTTAAAAATAGACACTGTTTCGGTATTTTTTTCTATCGAGGAAAGTATAATCAATCGTGTTTTCATCCACAAAAGTTACTAAGACGGATGTTCTTCTGTAACATTATGTATTTTTGGGCTTTAAATATAGTAATTTGACTAAATCAATTTGATTTTGCGAGGGGCAAATTTGGGAAAAACAAGCCTTAAAAAGTAAGGCTTGTATTTCGTTCGTATAGGCCTAGTCTCAGAGTTAATGTCCCGCCTGAAGTTCTCTGATATTTTTCATTGGAACTGACAATTCTAAGGACGTAATTTATCTTCCAAAGTATAGATCATGTGACAAAAATTAAATAGATAAATACAGAAGTCAACTTGGCGAAACAATAAGGATTTCCATAGTTTGCTTCAGAAGCGTAGAAATGGCTGTGTAGTCGAAGATTGTAACGCCTAGTCTACATTCATTGGAAGTGACAATGCTAAGGACGTAATTTATCTTCCAAAGTATAGATTATGTGACAAAAATTAAATACATAAATACAGAAGTCAACTTAAGAATAAAGATTTCCATAGTTTATGTCCAATAAATGTATTTGTATAGTTTGCTTCGGAAGCAATAATTTCTTTCGGAAGCGTAAAAATGGCTGTGTGGTCGAAGATGGTAACGCCTAGTCTACAATGCTGGCTGGGTACTGGGCTCTCTCAAGTCAGGCTGCCGGAACACATCGTTACGTTCTTAGCAGTAGATTTTCAACTTGAGGGTGGAAGTTGATCCGATTATCTTACCCTTAACTTAACTTTGATAAGGATGACCCTTGAAGAGTGATTGGGCTAGGGCTAAAATAGACCAGGGGCCTTATTTTTGGATCGTTCGCATGGGTTGCGCATGCGAGCGGAGCTGACTTTCGAACGATATTGAACCTTATTTCAAACAATATCGGCTCTTCTCGCATGCGTAACTCTTGCGTACGATTCAAAAATAAAGCCCCTGGTCTAGTTTAGCCCTAGCCCAATCACTCTTCAAGGGTCATCCTTATCAAAGTTAAGTTTATATAGAGAATATTTTATTCCTACGCCAATGAATTATTTCTGTGACTCAAGAAGGTTTCCTCGTCATATTTTCTTTTACCGAAAATTGGTTAAACCTGAAAGTAAACCTATTACAGGCCCGGGATAGGACCCAAAACCACACGAATAAGACGTGTCGGCTATTGAGGGGTTTAATGGCAATTATCTCGGCATAGAGCCGGTATATGATGGAGCACGTTTGTCTAGAAGAAACCATTGTATATCAGAAAAAGATTCTTCTAATTCTGGCACAGTCTTAGATTACTCGGAGTGGTAGCTAGATAGGTACTCTGTGTGTGCCTACGCTGTTTGTGTACAGCCATTGCGACATCGAGGTTAAACAGCTGTTTCATCGGTCTGCGGTACAAACACATCTTTTACTTAGGTACCTACAACACTTATAAAATGTTTCAAGAATATAAGAAACAGATAAATAGGTAATAGCCGACCTGGCTCAATTTTCGGCTTCACTTTGTGTTTTCGGCCCGTCTCATTCGTATGGTTTTGAGTTCAATCCCGGGCCTGTAATAGGTTTACTTCCAGGTTTAACCAATTTTCGGTAAAAGAAAATATCGTGAGGAAACCTTGAGTCACAGAAATAATTCATTGGCGAAGGAAAAATAAAATAAAATATTAATTATAATTTTTATTATTTATTTTAATTATATTTTTTTTTTTTTAATAAATTGGAAATATTGTCTATTTTCTATTGAATAAAATATTCTCTATATAAACTTAACTTTGATAAGGATGACCCTTGAAGAGTATTACCCTTACTTAAAAAAAGCTTCTCAACCGTTAATCACTGCTTAAAATGCTCTGCCATCTTCTCTCTGACGTGAAGTGTAACATGCAAGAACAAGACAGAGAAGTTTAAGCAGTGACTAAGAGAATCGAGATTATTTTAGGTAAGGCCGTTCATGTCTCGCCATTGAAATATCGGCAAATTATCTACCCTTCCAGTTAGAAATCATTGCATCCAGTACATATGTAAACAATTACTTGATGCTAATATGAAATCATTTTCTTCCCTTTCATTTCTAATACAATTTCTATTTATTGTGGTAGGTAGAGCTAGATAGAGCAGGTACCTAACTCCTGTCAAATTATTGTATATTGTACCTAGGTTCCCATAATAGATAGATATTAGATATGCTTTTATCGCTTTGGTTATAGAGAGAGAGAGCTAGATCCTCCAAGTTTTACCGTCTATCGTCGTACATATATCTGTTCAATATTAGTAAACTTACATACTTATATGGGTATCTACGTAGGTACCTTCCTAAATTTTTTGGAAGGTTAGACCAAAAAAGGCCAAAAAAAATCCTCTAACATTATTCTATTTTTGTTTGGTGTTGCCATATACCTAGGTACCTATCATCGAGAGAGAGAGCTAGATCCTCCAAGCCTATCATCAACTGAATGTGACTTTCTTATAACCATGATTTGACGAATAGAAGAAGGCTAATCCTATAAAATTATTCTATTTTTGTTTTATCATAAGGGTTGCCATATTATTATATCATCAGTCAGCTGAATGCGACTCCAACTCTCTTTTAACCAAGAAGGCTAATCCTCTAAAATGATTTTTTTATTCCTTATGTTTCCTAGCTAAGTAGAATTAAACAAATTACTGAACCTATGAACAAATGATATCTATGTCAGTCTTACTAGGTATGTATGTCTATTGACCTATACGATACTTTTAAAATTTATATTCTTGGAAAACCAGGGCTTTAAAAGGGAGGGAAGGATACTATTAGTGGCAAATTATTCGCGCAGTGGTAGGTCCTACCTGTACCCTAGTAGGGTATACTCTACCACTGCGCTACCTACTAGTAGTAGGTATGTTTTAGGTACTCTTGAATTAATTAGGTAAGTATACATTAAGTAGGTAGGTAGAGAGACGAATAAATAGAAACAATAACGATTTATTGCCTGCCTCTATGAAAACATGATCTATTGTCATGTTTTCTTAGATCTGTGACGAAGGCGCTGCCGCTGTCATGAAGCAATATTCAGTGAAAACAGTCAATAAAACACTTACCTTAAAGATCGGCACAAACTATCAAGCTACTAAAATCACCAAATATTGTAAATCAGTTTCCACGATTTAAGTACACGAAAAAACAAACACTCGATCCAAAAATGTTCACTAGGTATGTCAACAATTCGGCGAAATCGTCTTATTGGAGTTGTGACAGCGGCGGCGAGTTCGATACGCGACGACCGTCCGTACGCCGGAGGATGCGTGAGTACGGTACGGGGTACGAGACCGCTCGCTCGCAGACCGCGGTGGTTCACCACTCGCCTCCTACGTGTAGGCGGAAGCGAAATAATGCATTTGGTTTACTATTTACATAGATAGACGCCGGTAAAACTTCCGAGCAGTGCCATCTCTCGAGAGTCGCCCTTCTCGATACCGGGAGGTGAGCCTGAATTTGCTTTTGAAATCCGCGCCATCTATCAGTTGTTAGGTGAACTGCCATGAATCAGTAACTAAATTGTACCAGTGAAGAACATTTTGCTGCTGGATGATAGACTCCATGCCCCGTTAATTTTAGTTGCTAAGGTACACAATAGATGGCGCAGTAGAAATGGTTGCATTATCAATAATTATCATAAATGCTGATGCTGGCCAGCAGCAGGAGATTATTAAAAGGCTGATTATGAAGATTCAAAAACGGTACAGCAAGCGTGACGTTTACCATACGGCGCGTGACTTGAGCGACAAAAAACTTACCGTAAGTGCTTTTACTATACTTACTTAGTTATGCTGATATGGAAAAGCAAAACCGTTGTGTGTTCATTGTTAGGAGTCATCGGCTTGCCGCACCCAATGACAATAGGTGCCCCTGTCTTCAAACAGTGGGTAGAATGGAGGTGTGATGTACCCACCTACAAGCTACAAATGTCTTCGGAGTTCAATGCACCTACGCCAATGATGAGTACTTATTAGGATACATTTGTTATTATGCAAAACTTTTGTAGGTACCTGGCTAATGGATATATTTATTGTTTTAAAGAAATACCTTTCCTCAATGAACCCAGCATACATATGCGTACGAGTAAGAATAGGTACAGATGACGTGTGTAAGTAGCGTTGTTGCTACATATATATCGTCGTTGGTAAGTAAGTAGAAACTCGTTCATTTTTCAAGTTTTTCTTTCGGGCAAGTACCTTTAAAAACTACCCTCCTACTTACAGCAAAACACATTAGTTCCTACCTCTATGATAATAAGTATCTTACTACTTATTTTACTACTCAAAAACAAAAAGACATTACATTAATTAATACGAGACGAAAGCTCCGATATAAACAAGCTACCATACTACCTAAACCAAATGCGCCCAAATAAACGCCAACGTTTTGATCACGTGTCGCGTCGACCAGGGGCTCGGATATATTTTTGAATAGATGTGCTCCCGGTCCCCACGGACACGATATCTCAACACCAAAGGAAAAAAAAGAAAAAGCTCCTAGGATCATAGATCTCCTTTTTTACTAGATCTATGCCTAGGATGTTTCGTTTTTAGGGTTCCGTACCTCAAAAGGAAAAAAGGAACCCTTATAGGATCACTGGGATGTCCGTCTGTCTGTCTGTCAAGACCCTTTTTCTCTGGAATGCGTAGAGTTATCAAGTTGAAATGAATATCAAATACGTCAGTCCACAGACCCTTAGATCTGTAAAAAAATCAAGCTTCCAAATCAACATAATAAAAAATTACGGCCATTTTAGTGAGTTTTTTAGAGTGAATTAATCAAAATTCATAGGGTACTTCCCGTTGACCTAGACTCTGAAATTTGGCAAGAAGTAAGGTCACAGGTATTTTCTTACTTAACAGTAATTACGGGAAAAATCTGAAAATGTATAATTTGTAGAAGATATATCGTCATTTCTCAAGCCAAAACTGAAATGGTTATTTAGTGTTTCTTTAGTTACCAAAAAAATTACTAGATGGCGTTCTACACCGTTAAAACGTGCAAACGTTTTGTTCGTTGGGTTTTATTTGTTTTATTTTATCCCCACAGATGGACGAGGGAGCCACAAGCGTAGGTTTTGAAGAAAACTGACAGCTGCATTGTTTTTTTTTCAGTTGAACTTGAACAGTTGAGTTGAACAACATTACAAATAAGTTGGAGGGCAACAATTCAAATTTACCTCTTGAAGATTGTAGAAAGGAGTTTTACAAACTAGGTAAAACCTTTTCTTAGGCCATATTCTTTGCACCTTAAAACCTACGGAGAAAAGTAATCACATAAAAGTTTAAACCTTTTCTTATGTAAGTAAGTACATCGGTGTCTGCGTTTCTTTCTTATTTTTTGGCTTCGCACCATATGTATTCTGCCAGTTTCAAGTATATGCGTATTACAAGTTTTTGATAGTATCAGGTCTTAAGTCATAAACTAAAATCATGGTCAAGTCCAAGTCATGCCCTAAAATTGCCTAAACAACCAGCAGCACTGGGTGTTAAAACTCGCAAACGTTTCGTAATAAGTTCTCACCAGACATTTTGAAATTTTGAAGTTAGCGTATTAAACGAAAGTAGAAATTCTTTTAGGGTTCCGTACCCAAAGAGAATCCAATTGTACCCTATTATTAAGCCGCCTACCGTGTCTGTCTGTCTGTCCATCTGTCTTTCCGGTCTTTACTGACTTATAATCTCATGAATCGTAATAGATAGCCGGTTGAAATGTTCAGAGAATATTCGCTATGTACACTTAACTATCGCGGATCATCTAGTACTTGTAGTGTAGTAAGGAACCCTCGTTGTCCGAGTTCTTGGATTTGACGGCTTTATTTACAACAACTAGGATATTTTTTTACTGAATATTTATTAAGTACAAATACCTACTTATACGAAGAGGCAGTTACCAACTGGGCGCAACTTTAGACGTTGTACTATTATTTAATCTGTGACTTTACGTACTTATATCATGTCTTACAGTTTTGTGAAAAAGGAAGAGCTTCTATGTTCGACTGTATGTATGTTTTTTTTCTTGCCATCAAGTGACAAGACGAGCACGACGTTTGCGTGGTGGTAACCGTCACGCCTGCCACTAACAGTAGCAGTGCCAGAATTGTGAACTTGCGAGTACAATCCTGTGCCGCACTGCAATGCGCTCGTCACCTTGAAATATTAGATGTTAAATCTCTTCATTCCCAGTAATTTATCTGGTCTCTATGTAAGGTGTCTGCTAAATATCTGGAAAATATCCCGTATTTAATCATAGGACTAATAAACAACCGTGATAATTTAAAACAGTGTCATTTAACTATTTTTGAGTAAGTTAGGTCGTAATGTTAAAAAAGGGAAAGTTTAAGTATGTTTGTCACCAGGCACCATCAATCTAGCATTTAGTTCCGGTAGTAGTGGGTGATCTACGGAGTAGGTACTTGCAAATTGCTAGGATGTGAACATTTCCTGAAGTGGTTAGTAGGGGAGACCTAGGAGAGTTGAAACAATTTTCACTTTTTACCCCATATCTCGCAATCAAAAAGGCAGATTTGCATGAAACGAATGTCTTTTTGTAGCATTTTTTATTGACTAATAGAAATCTTACTGGAAAAGTCTCTAAGCATTATATTATCTTTAAAAACTACATTAAATTACAACAAGCCATTTTGATTCAGGTAAGCGTTTCAACTCTCCTAGGTAGCTCTTTTAGATACCTAGGAGAGTTGAAACGCCTCAGAATGTGCACTAAATAGGGTAATCAATGATGTTAAATAAAGTTTTATTAAGAAATACTTTATTATATATTAGAAAAATCAATTTATATATTAATTAAGTAACGCAGAACATACATAAAAATAAATAAATTGGGTAGTCTATACTGACGAACAATTATGGCAAATATATAATGAAAGTTCTCCACCAGTGCATGCTTCGTGCACCCATGCTTTGCATTCCAGGCAGTGTACCCACTTTTCATGTGACTTGCGGTTGGAATAGGTACAGTTCCATACAGCATTCGCAAAAACAGTCTTCTTCATCTTCACTTTCTTCATACATAGGAGAGTTGAAACAAGCTAGGTTCCAAAAATTCGGTGTTGCTTGATTCGGAACTCTATAATGGTAAAATGCAATGCAAACCAAGAAAATTAATTTAACAAATAGAATGCTGACAAAGCTTACAAATAATTCATGTCATATACCATTAAACATGTAAACAAGGAAAGTATAGCTTGATAAAAAATACGGCAATAACTTACTTTTATTTGGCACGACTTTCGTTGTGTCACCGCCTCTTTCGTAAGAGCCTGACAGGGGTGTCAGTGGGCTCCGGTGCTCTCCCCTGCGTCCCCCCCACGCACGTTAATTGAAATCCAAAATGGCGGTGTTGCCAGCTCTCCAACGTACATAGACACCGAAAAATTTACGCTGTTTCAACTTACCTCTGTTTCAACTCTCCTAGGTCTCCCCTACTTTACTTACGCTGGCCGATACTCATCGGCATTCTGCGCGCGGCTTGGCTATCGACCTTGGAACACCTGTGAAGAACATTATTCCTTGCCAATTACCGTTTAAAGGGTTCCGTATCTTAAAAGGAATAAATATCCCCTTAAAGGACCACTTCGTTGTCCGTCTCTTTGTCTATCAAGACCCAGGAAACACTGGAATCAGGGTTCTCAGGAATGCGTGCGGATATCAAGTTAAAATTATGGTACGAGGTCTACGGTCTCATGAAAATGTAGGAAAATCAATCCTCTAAGTCAACGCAATAAAAAATACAGTCATAATGAGTCATTTTTTGCCAAATTCTTTATCATCATCATCATCAACAGACAGAAGACGTTCACTGCTGGACCAATCCCCCTTAACAGGGAGGGAGAAATTCCTTATGTGGACAACCAAAATTCTTAGTGTAGGTAGGTACTTCCCCTTGACTTAGAACTAGGTTTTACAGAACAAGTAAAGGGAAAAATTTGTAAATTGAATTTTTGGTTAGGTTAGGTTAGGTTATAACGGATTTAGACGAATCCTACTAATCCTACTAATAATATAAATCCGATAGTTTGTCGGTGTGTGAGTGTGTGTGTATGTTAGTTACTCCTGAAACGTCTATGTGAATTTAGGTGAAATTTGGTATAGAAGGTAGCTCATGCTCTAGATTAATATATAGACATTTTATCCCGAACAAGAGAAGTATTCCCGTGTGATGGCCAATGTGAGTCATAGAATGTTTGTTACTCTTTCACGCTGAAACGGCTGAACGGATTTAGATGAAATTTGCTGTGAAGATGGCTCATACCTTAGATTAAAACATAATTTACATATCATCCCGACAATCGCGGGTGAAACCGCGGGGCGCAGCTAGTATATTGATGTATGAGCAAACAATTTCAACCACAGTGTTAAGATTGTCTTTTAGCTTGTGACGATAAAGCTATTTTCTATGGTTTCGGTTTACGGAACCCTCGTGGTGCGAGTCTGAATCGCACTTGATGGCTTTATTTTTTTATAGAAAACTATCGACCCGTACCCGCTTAACAAGGGTGCAATGTAATCTAGTGGCGTCTTAATTAATAACTAGAAACGTATATCCGTAGCGTAGAACGCCTGAGTCTTGATAGACTGACGAAATGTTACATAGGCTGGGAGTGGTTGGAAGTGAAAAGCCGACTAGGTACTCTATCTGTGTTCGAAGAACAAGACTAGGTAACCCATCTTTGTTCTTTGTATTACCTGGTCTTAGATAAAAAAAAAAAAACTTATCCGATAGGAAGTAGGGCTTTCTGTGTTCTATGTTCTTGTTTGTCCCGGATTTCAAATTCGGGGCAGAAAGGAAAGTATTTTTTTTCCCTATTGTGGGAATAGGACGAATGTATAACATGTCCGATGCATTTATTAATAGCGCTTTGATACTGACCGTTCTCCGTTACAAACATTGCAAACCAGCTGCAAACGTAAAGGTTTTCATTGTGGTCAATTCTGAAGGTTTACGTTGACAGAACTAAACTAACTAAAGTATTGCTGTCCTAAGCTAACATGCCTAGTAAAAAAGTGACAGCAATATTTTAATTAGTTTAGAACTGTCAACTAAAACCGTCAGAATCGACCACACTATGGAGATTGGTTCTTACAAAACATCGACCTTTTTTCAGGCTAAAGCTTTGAATAACTACAACAAACTACATAAATAGGCTAACTACTTAAACTACATAACCTACTAGGTACACAATAATAAAATAATTGTATTCAGATCGATGAAACTCTAGAGACAATCCAATTGTTCAAAACCACTAAATACCAGACGACAGTGTACCCAGCATGCTGGCGGCTATATAGACGCCAGCTTTATTTACTTTCCATAATGAAATTGTAAGTAACATTCCGGAAGAAAACCTGCATTATAAATAGTCAATGATAATAGTGAAAACCGTAATAAAAGCCGTTGCACAACTAAGAAGAAATATTCACACAAACGAATGAAACCGACGCAAAATGCAAATTCATTTACTATTTGTTGATTAGTGGTAGGTGGAGTAATAGTGATTAGTAATAGGTGGAGTAATAGGGATTAGTGATAGGTAGAGTAATAGTGATTAGTGAAAGGTAGAGTAATCGTTATTATTGATAGGTAAAGTTATTAGTGATATGTGAAGTAATAGTGATTGGTGATAGGTGGAGTAATAGTGATTGGTGATAGGTGGAGTAATAGTGATTAGGTATAGTAAAGAAAGCGGTAGACAAGCTGACGTTCCGCCTGATACGCCCATACCGATGGAAGGACCCGCATATAAGTGGTATTGTCGAAGCGTTATAAAACCGGAAAGATGTTTACTTTATGGACGCCCTTTTCAACGCTCCAACTCTGCGGAAATACCTTCAAAGTAAGGACAGTTTATATATAAGTATACATATCTTAGGGTATTTTATGTTATGAAAACACAACCTTGTATCGGTTTTTGCATCTGAGAAGATCTTTATTTTAAGCACCTAATTTAGCTTCTCTTGTAACTTAATAAACGAAACACCTAGAATGTCTTAAAATACTTTTATTCTGCTTCTTATTTTTCGTATCGTTCTAATCCGTCCGTCCGTCATCGTCTCAAATACCTAGTACTGTGTAGTACTTCTTAGTATAGTATTATTTTAGCAGTAGATAAATAAATAAAATAAATAAATATTGGTTGGACATTGTACACATCCGCAGCTAGCCCCAGTGGTGAAATGTCGTATGTTTTTATAAGTTTGGATGTCTTTAAATTTGAATGTGTTAGGCAATCACACAAATATTTGGATGAAATTTGGACAGAGGCAGGTTTTATCATGCAATAACAAATGGGCTATGTTTTGTCCCAGCATTTATGAGTTCACCCCCAAGGCGCTGCAAGTATAATGAGGTCTAGCCCACCTAATGCGATCTTCGTTCGATGACACAGGATATCTTAGATGAAGCCGATTCATGTGGTTTGTCTCCACGGATCCCGTGATCAGACTGAATTAGCCACGGATCCCGGAGCGTTGTCTCCACTGATACCGTGATCCGTTTCCCTCAAAGAAACCAATTCATATTTTACCCACTGATCACGGTATACGGCTACAATACATTATAAAAAACAAAACTGATCACAGTGTATCGTGGCTAACTCAATCTGTTCACGGGATCTGTGGATACTTCAACAGCCGGACTACTGCTAGACGTAAGCCTAGGGGTTGCCGTAATCCCCACGCTTGGCAGGCGGCTTGGGGAACGCAGAATGCTCACCACCGTTAACGCGATTACTCAGCTAATTAAAATAGTTTTTTTAAGTAATTTATTTTAGTTAAGTGTTTAAAAAAATAAAATGTAAGAAATTGTAATTGTTGTAATCTGCCTGAAATAAACGATTAATATTAAAGAAAAAAAAACTAACAGGACGCTGCTGCCCGTCCTCCGGCGGTTCTGGATGCAGTTTTAGGACATACCCAGGTCCTAGGATACCTGTGGATAAAAATAGAGACAACTCTCCGTGACCCGTAGCTAATTCAGTCCGATCCCGGTATCCGTGGACACAAAACCAATTCATGAAGTGTTTTCAATATTTCTGTATTTGTTTTATTTGATCAAACAAAGCAAATACATAAATACAATTATTCACTCGTATATACCTACAGTAAGTAGGTAACTAAAAATAGATTTTAGGTAGGATTATTTTGTTTGTTAAGTTTGGACCCGCTACCCGCAACGGTTGAAAATGGAGGCCGGACACACGCTGCGCTCGTCGAGTTTTAGATGAATTATCACCAATATCTCACGAGAGGTCATTCACCTATTGAGAGCAAAAAATCTATTGCGACCAAATATTTCCGACGATCTGAGTGCTGTTTATTTGTCATTTAGGTAATGAATAGTGAATATTTCTGCTAAAATAGGTCCCACCGATCAGTCCGATACCCGATTCCGCGAATGTTACATTGGCGATTAAGTTTTTTCTAAGCTAAGGTGTTCAAAAATGTAAACAATCTTGTACATCTTTTAAATGTATTGGTCTTACTTATTATAAACATGTGCGACATGAGCATTGAGCAGCTGTTTTACGCTAGTTCATATTGAAATAAGTACTACACACAGAATATGTGATACACTCGCATGTTAAGGGTTGTGCATGTAAAATGTATAATAAAAGTATTTTTCATCACACTTGCTCGTAAAGTGGATCTTATTGCATCGGTTTTAGGCTCATAATCCAAGCTATTACACACGCGTGCTTTTTACTTTACATTACGGCACTTGTACTATAATAGGTATAACCCGGTAAAGTCAAGTTTGTACGTGACTGCAATTAGACGTAGACGAAGGACTCTTAATATAGCCGGGTAATACTTACAGTTTTTTTGTAATACCAACAAAGAGTTCTTATGCCAACCTGCGCGCGCTTTGCTGGTTTGGGCGCCATTTTCCGCAAATGGTTGTTGATGTTTTCGCTGTGTGGTTGATTATTATTAAAAAAAAATTGTTTTTTCCTCGCAAGTGTGACGAAAACAGTCGTATGGAACTCTTGTGCTATTAGTCATTAGTCATCTCGGCTTCCTTATCGCGCTCGCCTGCGGCTCGCGCGCATAATACCGCCTCTAGTGTAATGACCAACATAGCACACTCGTATCATAATGTACTATTTTATCTAGTACTAATAATTTAATAATAATTTATTCCATGAAAAAGTCACGAAGAGTACATAATTGGTAGCATATGATACAAAAAATACAAACGCATGTTACATTTTTGGTTACTTCTGCTGAACTAGGCTTAAAGCCTGTGTTTCAGCGTCAGCGCCGTCCCCATACTCGTATAGTTGCACATTATGTTATTACAAGTTAAATTAAACATTATGCACATTACAAACTAGGAACAACCATCAAATATTGGTTACAATTCAAAATTAATTACTAGCACAATTTTCTTCCTGTACCTTTCACTTTTTAATTTTCATGGGTTTGTATTAGGTACTAGCTGACCCGCCCCGGATTATCACGGAGGTATTTTTAACCGACGTTTTATCCGTATGTTATTCCGATTTTTCACTGCATAAAAAACCTTCCTCGAATTTCAAGGAATAATTTAAAAAGTCAAAAAATTGGTAAATTGGTCTAGTCGTTCTCGAGTTTTGCGTTTGTAGCAACACATTTAGCGATTCACTTTTACATAGGTAAAAAAAAAAAATACTTGGTATTACAATAAAATAAGTCTATAGCACTCAAGGATAATGTATAAGCTTTTTATTGGTCCCAAATTCGTGTAAGTACGATCAATAGTCTGGAGATTCTCTCGGATAACAAAACAAAACACAAGTTTTGCCGTTTTATACTATAAAAAAAGAACAAAATTTAAAAAAAAGTTGACATTTAGGTTTAATAAACACAGAAACCGGTGGAGAGGTCCTTCACTAATGATTACGTAGTTATGACTCTAGTTTACTAGTCTAAGAAGCCTAGCCCTAAGACAAACCTTACGAGGTTTAGTAGGCCCTAGTTATCAAAAACTATCCAACTTCCGACTATATTACGTAGTATTTATTTACTCTATGACTAATATTAATAAATGCGAAAGTTTGTCGGCGTGTGTGTGTGTGTGTGTGTGTGTGTGTATGTTTGTTACTCCTTCACGCTGAAACGGCTAAACAGATTTAGATGAAATTTGGTATAGAGGTAGGTTGTACCTTGTAATAAAACATAGGCTACTTTTATCCTAAGAATCGTGGGTGAAACCGCGGGGCGCAGCTAGTATTGTAAAAGATATTTTGTGAATAAATAAAAACATTAATAAGCAAATGCTTTTATGCTGTAGCTAAATATCTAAAGTTTTCTTAATTTCATAAAGAGCTGATCTTCCAAAATAGATTCATCTTAGAACCAAAGTTAAAACATCCTCTATTAACGGTCAAAATAAACGATAACATAATTTGATTCGAAAATGGGAAAATAAATAGAAAACAATCACATGTTTTGTGCATTCATCTCTTTAACAATAGGTGTAGTGTTTTGTACCTGTATCAAATTCAAAAACGATTTCAGGTAATATTAGACAACATTTCAAAAGAATTGGGAGGCTGATAAGCATTCTAAGATGATCTTGAATTGATATTTTGAAGTAGTGAGTGTATTACCCTAAAGTAAGTAAGTTCGTATAGGCTGAGTGGCCAGCCCTAGTGTCAGAGTTAATGTGCCGCCCAAAGACCTCTGACATGGCTGACGGTTGTTGTTATAGAAACTAGAACAAACAACCGGGACCAACAATTTAACGTGTCATCCGACCCACGGTAGCGCTCAGAAATAAATGCCACTCACGGTCACCCATCCGAAGACTGACCGGACCGTCCGTTGCTTAACATCGGTGATCGTTTAGAATCACATAGACAAGCTACGCCACGAGCGCTACAAAGTCCCTTAACACATATGTATATAAAGATTTTAGACTTCGGTAAACAGCAGTTTCTGTTGCTTCAGGGATCAACATTGGTGGGACTAAGTTCTGTGTGTTCGTGGTTAAAATTAACCATGTCCAGCAGGGCTAACATGCGCACCGCGAGAAAATTTAGTCGTGTCTTTATGTCGTGCGAAAACGAGACAAACTTATACAGATTCGTAGCCTTGTCCTGTTTTTAAGAATCGAGATTTTTTTCTCGCGGTGCGCATTTTAGCCCTGCTGGTAAGTTGTTTCATTCACCAAGATATAGACAAAAAGAAAAAAAAATTTTTTTTTTCAATTTTTTATACTTTTACTAGAGATAATAATGTATCTACTACTTACTATTATTATGATTGCAAGAGTGTGTATGTTGGTTTGTTGGTTATGAGAGAAGAAGAATATTTAGATTGAGAGATGAGAATAGATAATGAGAAGAATAGTAGAATAGTTTTGGAATGAAAAAGTATTTTTTACGTAAATAAAAAATTGGATGATTGCATTACACAGATTTTTCGAAATCCTTTTTAATACTTTTTATTTTGTAAACTACTGATATAGATAAGATAACACCATATTATAAACATTAAAAGTAAAAATTGTGTATTTGGTGACCAGCCTTTTTTCTCAATAGTGTATTTAAGACTCGGTACATACTCTCATCCATACTATTTTAATAATATAAATGCGCAAGTAACGGTGTCACTAGCTGTTATCCACGACTTTGTCCGTGCATGACCTGTGCATGAATTTCATGCACAGGTCATACTATAGGTAATATAAAATAAATACTCTCTAAGTAGGTAGGTAGGTAATTAAATCATGAATTACTGCATTGAGCTCTCGTTGAACTCTTTTGCCCCGTAAACTACAGATATCTATTAACTAATGATTTAGGAACATAAAATCGTAATTCTAGAAAGTACTTTGTCATCATCGACAGCCACTGGCATAAGCCTAATCTTTCGCCAATCTTGTCCCCGCAGAAAAGTTTACAGTTTTGAAAGTAACGTGTAGCTTATAACTTATGTTTTTTTAGGCATAAGCCTTTATTAACTACAACAAACTACAAAGACTAAGTACTTAGCCTACTACACAACAAAAAACAAAAGGATTGTATCCAGACCGATGAAAGTCTAGAGACAATCCAAATGCTCAAACCCGCTACCAGTCGGCAGCGGCGACATGCTGGCGGCATTGTCACGCTGGATGGCAATGCAATGCTTATGCGTTGGGCCAAATAAAAGCCAGCACGACTAAGATCAGTAAGATAGTAAGATCACAAGTCGCGTCGACCAGGCGCTCGGATATATTTTTGAAAAGATGATGGGACGGACGGACCCAATTTCTCAAAAATAAAAGGTTCAAATTTAGGTTAGCATTTTGCGCCGCTTGTGGTGCTCCGCCGAATTTGCCACCGCACCAGCCATATTTCCGCACCCCACGTCCCGCGCACAGCTGCAGCATTGAAATAAATATATGTATTGTATTACCATCTTAGTTAGAGTAATATAACACAGAAATTTTACAGAATAGTAAAGAAGTACAAAAATGTTGTTGATCTCGGACAAAATGTATGGAACAGCTGTTTTTTTCAGTGTAAAGGTTGGCCCCAATTTTTTTCAAAAGTTTTTCATATGATCATTACATACATGGGTATGTATTGTTCAATCTTTTTGTTACACGTTGTATATTGTACATTGTTCCTTTCCGTTGTTCGACTTGAACTCTTGGGCTTGAACCCTGGTGGGTTCAGGCCCGTATCATTGAGCTCTGGACTTTATGTACGGATTTAAATACCACTGTCTTCTGGTGAAAGAAAACGTAAGGAATTTCCATGGCGTATTCGAATGCACCAACCCACAATTAGGCCAGCGTGGCGGATATGGCTTATAGCCCTTTGAGAGCATGCCTCGGTCCAGCTGAAGACTATATGCTTGCAAGCTACAGTTTCTACGGTAAGAAAAATTTGTGTGTAACGACGCCCATAAGGAGGATTCGGCATTTTTTTTAACGCTTATAGTTTGCGTTAGACCACCAACTCGCCTGTTGGTAAGCAACGATGTGGTCGAGGATGAAGTACGCAGACTTAGACGATACCTATTCACTTTGACTTTGAAGAGGTCTAGATTATATCTCTCAGGAACGAGGAAGCCGGCAGCTTGTTCCATTCCTTGGCTGTACGAATTAGAAACGTGGAGTCAAAACGTTTGGTACGTATCCAAGGAAAATCCACAATATAAAGATGATAGTGGGCCGACTTTCTACTTGTCCTCTAGTAAAAAGGTATGGAAGGATAAGGTCGTACAGCTTATCGGCACATTCTCCGAAATTAATCCTGTAGAAAATTGACAGACTTGTTTATGTTTTTATATCTTCATAAGCTGATTACTATATAAATAATACTTATTAATAACACACTGCTTGTTTTCAAGGGAGGATAATGATTCCGTGTGAAATTTATGACAAAGGAGCAGCGGCAGGGGTACAGAACAGAGCTGAACTGAGGTATCTTTTGATTCCCATTATGTTTTGAATACGTTACGAAAATATTTATGTACTTTTGTAAGAACGGCTGTGTGTATTCCAAGTTTCTTTTGTCTCTTCATTTAAGCAATATGAAAACATTTTGGCCTTCCTCGTGATATATTTACAATCCTTTACGGCTATCTTTGAATGACTAATTTTGTAGCGCTGTTGGCTCAGTATGATAGCATCGCTGCCGACGTTTGTTGGGTTTAAATTCCAACTATGAACTTGAGCAGCCAGTAAAGGAAAATACATCGTGAGGAACTATAGCATGGAACGGAGTACTTACTAGTAATCAGCTGGCTAGCTATCAACCTCAAGTTGAAATTTGCCACCACAATTGCAATATGCATATAAATATGTATGAAAACAGTAACAACTCCCTCTGGGGTGCGAACGAAGTCATTCAAATGTGAGCCCTGTAATACTAGCACAGTAGTGAAACGTGCATCGCGGCCGATCACGGTCGATACTCGCGCTATGAAAATGTATGGCGCCGCTTCAGTAGGCCGCACGCGTCTGTCACAGACATCGGAAGCAGCGCCATACATTTTCAAAGTGCGAGTATCAATGCCGCATCGGCCGCGCTTGTCAGCCGCGTGCGCCGGCCGCGTTGCACGACAGTGTACCTTAACCGAAACACATACTTGTCACTCTCTGTAAACATTAACCGTCTTATGCACAAAACACTAAAAAGTAATTGAAACCTATTTTTGTTAAAAAAGTGTTTTGGCTTCTTTTTTCAAACATAAATCGTATTCGAAAGAAATTTGATAAAACACCTTTTAATAAAACAGTATTGAAGTACGTTTTAGCGTTGTATGTTTTATGACAGTAAGAATTTTTGAAATAAATTATTTTCTACATATTATTCTTGAAATATAGAGTAAATTAGGATAATCTAGTAAACAGGTTCTAGGCAAAGCTTCTAGGTAAGCGTGCACTATCTTATAAAATAGTCAATAACTGCAACTTAAATTATTGCAAGTTAAAGAAATGCAACCACCTTTAAAACCATTATGGATTTAAAATCGGTCGTATTCGAAATAAATGTATGCAAAAACTATTAATGTCTCACGAATATTATCATTCTATTTTTTTATACTTCATGATTTAAAAACGAGCCTCAGTGTTTTTCCACGACGTCGTTAATTCATTGAGATATCTGATACTTAAAGAATCCTGCTAATCGAGACCAGAGAGAAAGCTATTGAGACGTGCTATAGACACACAAATAACGTTTACCATTTCATATACTTGATGATACTAGTCTTGGACACGAAAGGTCAAGAAACTTAACCAAAGACAAAGTTGTTTTTCCAGTTTATGTCAAGCTTCTAATTATAAATTCGAGGATTGTTATTCCACAGCTAATAACAATAAAATAAATATTGTGTTGTAACGGAACCTATCTGATAGGTAGAGGTGTCTGGAAACAAATAGCAGAATCGCACTAATCATTTAGCAGAACAAAGAACATTTGAATAGGTTTTGTTGTAAGTCTCAGCTCATGGGTTCATACGACACGTATGAGTAATTTTCATGCAAAATGCTATCAATTTTCCGAAAAAAATGCCTAAAAATGGTTGGCGCTAAAATAAAGACCCCATATTGGCTCTTATAGTAATGAGCGCCAATGCAGTTACGTCATAAGCTTTGTTATGCTACTCAAATATCTGGTTATCTCTGCAATGGTCATCGGCAGGCCTTATCGTCAGGAGAACGTCTTGCTCGTCCCATCACTAGTTAGAATAAAAAAAACTTTATTCATAGTGTGATTTTCCAGTGAGGATATTGGTGTCGCGCATAGAGCAGTTACCGTTTTGTACTTGATAATACACAATATACAATAGAAAAAAAATTAAGTATATAAATACAATGCAACAAGTAATTTTTTTACTGTTCCACTAGTTTCATGATAGGAAAACAGCTGTGGTTACATCGTGCCAGTAGTCATATGGGTCAAAGGGCACCAATGTTTCAATTCCACTAGTCCCATTGCGATGTTGGCGTAAAACACAAACATAAAAATAAATAAAAATTTAACAATACAAATGACTGTCATATCATGAGAACCAAATAAAATGGTTACCTATTTAGAAAAAATCTTGGAAAGCAAATTATAGTTAAGAACACGAATGAAATTGAAATTGTAAATTGAAATTGATCTTTATTAGGAACTTAAAACAAATGTACATTTATAAATACTGGTAGAACGATGTTACCCGATGTTTTTGAATGAAAGATTTTAACCGGCTATATACGTATTATTATTATTTATTATTACGGTTCACGAGATGTAATTAGGTAAATTTAGATCGGAGGGACAGACAAACGACCGACCTTCGGGTACAAAACCCTCAAATAAAAAATCTGGTTGGAAAACTAAAACCAGACCACTTCCTCAATCCTCGTGGCAAGCCACATCTTAGCTTTTTTGCAACCATATTTAAACTCTAGACTTTAAATTAAAATTCTGACCACAAAAAAAACATAGGTACATATCTGGAACTAGTTAATCATTTTGTACTTTCTTTGGACACTAGACTAGAATGATGTTTGACTTATATTATTATTTCTTCGGTTATGCAAACTTAGGTTATAATGCCCGCCATATTTGATTCTTTGTGACGTCATCATAAAGTCTACTCTTAGATTCGCGGAGTGCTAAAACGCGTCAACCGACACCTTGTTTGTCAAAATATTATTAAGTAGTTTTAAAGGTACGAAAGAATACATGAAAATGCATACATACAGGGTCTCCAGAAAGGATATACTTACTAAAATATAATTTTGGCAACTTATTAAGTAAATAAATAAATATTGGGGGACATTTTACACACAGCGCCATCTAGCCCCATACTAAGCTTAGCTAGTATTATGGGAACCAGACAGCTGATAGAATACTTTTATTTAATTTTTTTATTAGGACATGATGTGGCTATCCCCGGTTACAGAGATCGTCTGCTCGTAAACCAAACGCGAGGTAGGCATATTGAGATCTAGGTCCATTGCGTTTTATATATCCCTAAATATTTTAATTACTAGATAACCTACATAACCAACCTTTATATAGATTGCTGAAACACACTAAAACAAAAATAAACCACGTTTTTGTGTATTCAACTAAAAATAAGAAAAAAAAACTGCCAACTAAAATATAGAAAGTTATTTGCATAATCGCAAAAGTAGCCTCAAAGGAAAGGACAGTGTGGCCTACAAATACACAACTGATTTCAGAAGACAATACTGGACTTGCGGAAAATGTCCATTCAATAGTTTGGAACACTTTACCTTTAGTTTTGCTTTTGGGTTTTTAGTTTTTGAGTCAATTCGTTCCACTTAGTCTACTTAGGACATTTTATTATTGTTCAAAATTAGGGTACCGACACGTTCGAACAGATGTCGTAGATAAATAAGATATATCTTCATAAAATAAATTGATGGATAACAGATACGGTATAATCTAAGATCCGAAGAACGTCCTTCACCAATCTGTTAGTCAAAGAAAATTGTTTGTTATTAAGTACGTTAGAAAATATATCGGGAGCGGGTTGGCAAAAAAAATCCTGGCAAGGCTATGATTGAAACAAATAATTTTCATCGACTAAACAGATGGGCGAAGGTCGTTGTTCATAGGATCCTCTAGTAAGAAATACTGGGTTTCTAATTAACGGATTTTGCTTACAGCGGTCTTGCGATCATATAACTTCACGTAAATTTAGGGGTTCGTATCCAAAACATGACTAATGAGTCCGTATAATCATAGTTAAATAAACTTCTTTTGTTTATTTAACGAATCTTAAAATCTATCAAACAATATTTTTTCTATTGTCTAAAAACCTACTTTAGGTTTGTCTAGACAATAAATTCTCGACAATCGTATAAAAGGCATTTAAACTTACGAAATAATAATAAAATCATGATACCTACCTACGAATGCGCGCGAGCACACAAAACAGCTACAGTAGGCAGGGTACACTATAACCGGCAGTACACATTTATTTGATACGTCTAAGTAGCCTAGAATAGTACTATACTTAATTATCTTTGATGTATTCACAAGCAATTCCATGTCCAGCAAGGGACTGGAGGCGAAATAAGTAGTTTTCAAGTTTGTTTTGGCCTGAATAACGATTATTCAAGCTGTTGACGTCTGTGACTTCACCCTACAAATTATACAGACGAATTAAAAATGCTTACGCCATGGTGTACTAAGTGTGTCTTTGGCGTGATAGAGGTAGAAGCGCGGGGCGTGAAGTTTATTAAAGACTCTATTCACTGAAGAGAGAAGTAAAGTAGGACCTTCGCTTTTCATGTGACTCTATTATTTCCTAAGCTTGTCGGAAGTCCGTCTGTTTGTCAAATGTTAAACGGCATGTATCTTTTGAATCAAAATAGATTAAGTATAATATAGTTGTTTACTCACAACTGTTTTAAAATTTTCGGTCTACCCGTATTTTAAGGCATATTATTATTTCTTAAAGGTAAAGGGGTCTTCAGTTACAAGAAACATTTTGACGAACGTTTTGACGTATTAAATTTTCCCTTCGTCGTTGAAATGGTAACGTCAACGTAATAGGAACGTCGAACTTGGTGTGATAAACTCTTACAACAACGGATACTTTGTCAAAACCTGCCAAGTGCAATTTGGACCGAACCTTAGTTAGGCTACGAACTAACCATCCTACACCACCAACCACTGCAGAATATCTACCACCACATCACACTAACATACACATATTGTGTGGTGGTAAGCAAACACCACAATAAAAAGGAACCTACATCCTACGTATTGTGTGGTATGGTAAGGAACCTTCAGTTCCGACTCTGATACGCACTCATTCAATTATTTTATATCTGTGCAAGTATTATTTTATTTTATTTAGTACTAGAGGTCCCCCGCGACTTCGTCCACGTACGGAAGAAATACGGCCCGCTCCCAAAATTCACCACTTTAAATCACCCCGAGCAATTTTTTTACAAACCCCTTGAATGAACTACCCAAATATCAATTTTCATCACTATAACTTCAAAAACAAAGAACTTTCCATACAACATTCTACCCCCCCTTAAATCATCCCTGAAATTTATTTTTATTGAAAACAGTTTTATTTTATTTTAAATGAACTATCCAAATCCAAATTTGCATGACTCAAAGTCCAAAAACAGAGGGATTTCATACAAAACTTTCCCCCCTTTTCCCCTCTTATCCCTAAAAAGGATTTTTTATTTTTTTTGGATTAGTACACCCCTACGCATCAAGACGAATACACCATCAAAATGTCAAGTCTGTACGACCAGCGGTTTGGGATGTGCGTTGCTGTCAGTCATTAAATCATCAATCAGCAGACAAAGATTCTTATATTTAGTATTAGATACAGTTTGTATGCGGCTTTATTCCTGCCGGTCAGCATTGATGACTTCTCCACAAAACTAGCCAGGTCCGTGTAAGTTTTAAATTACACAAACAGGCGAAACAGCCTATTCTCGAGGCTTTATAGATAGAAATCCTTACTAAAAAACACACTCGAATTGAGAATGTCGTTTTTAGAAGTCGGTTGAAAATACTAAAAAAAAAGCAACAACCGACTTTAATTTCGATTACCTGGATGACATCTTTTTCCAGTTATTATGATTTAAAAACCTATTTTTTTTTTGATATTACTATATCAAAAATATCGATTATAATAATAATAATGATAATAATTTCTCTGCAGCCCTAACCACCGGCAGCTTGAGCCCTGCCCCGCTGCCGGCGCTCTAGGTTTAGGTTTTTTATAATATTTATGTTTTTAAATTTATATTGTAAAAAACTTAGATTTAAGAAAGAAAAGAAATATGTGAATAATAATAATAAATATCGATATCGATAATTAGGTTAATTTAAAAGACATACATACCTACCTCACATAAGACTTAATTTTGAATGTCATTCTTAATTATTGTTCTCTAATAATAGAGACATAAATCTAGCATTAACGTTTTTAATTTTTGCAATATAGTTCTTTTTATCTTTATCTTATTTTTAGCATTCACAGTTCTACACAAATTACTATAGTAGGTTTCTGTTTTGCATAAACAACGTAAACACCGTTTTTATACTTGTTTAATACTTTTAGACTAATTATAGTGCTACAACATTCGGATCAAAAATGTTTTGAATGGTAGACAATTAAATTAGTGCTGTACAAAATAGCATGTAGAATAAACCTGGGAAACAAAGGGAATCGACTTTATAGTTTGTGTCACGACCACGAATATATCTTTGGCTAATAAATTTATTGCCACTGTAAACTTTGTATATATATTATACGTAATTATTAGGTAGGTAGTTGATTGGTGCTTACTTAATGCGGGCTAGTAACAATTGAAATGTGGCAAAATCCAAAATGCCCGATAAAGAAACAAAAAAAATATTTTATTAAAAATTATCATATAATTTAGTTATTTAATTTTTAGAAAACGTGATTTTGAATGTCTATCTATGGTCACATCCCATCCCATCACTGACGTATAGGTGCGCAAATGGGTTTTTTTTATTTTTTTTCCCATAATAGTAGCAAGCCAAACATTTGATTGGCGCTATGTTGAGAATATGCTATAGGTGCCATTTTCATGGGAGCTCAAACGGGAATATTTCTCATTTCCCCAAGCCCCCCATTTTTCCCATCGCTAAACTGTGCATGTGCATGTGTAACTATGAGCTTTAAACTGTGAACCAAACTAATCAAGTTATTTTTTGTAACTTTTAACAATGATGATAATGTTAGAAAATAACACATATTATAAACCTCTCTATTTATTATGAATAGAATTTGTATTAGCAACAAAAAATTATGTATTATAATTGCTTGCTTAAGTAAATAAATAATTAATGATCAAAACGGAATTTTCTAGTTCCCATCACCAATGCTAAAGTTAATTTATAAACTTCAATAGTTTTCAGTATGAGCTATGCTTTTCTCAGCACTTCTTTTTAGATAAAGTGTCAAGTATTACAAAATAGTGTTTACGGTTGACCAGCTCAATTTCCAGCGAACAATGTCCTAAGGGCCGGACGGAGCGCAGCCGTCACGGGTCACCAGTATCCTGGATTCGAGCCTCTCAAACAGAGAAGGAAAATGCCATACCCCCGAGAAGGGGAACCATATAAAAGAGAAGGTAGTTTGTCCGCGCGGTTCAGTCTTACCGCGGTCGAGCAGCGACCGCCCAGAGCCCAGACCGTCCGGCAGCGAGTTGCAATTTGGTGTTCGGTCAGCGGGCGCCTGCACGTCCTCTCGGTCTCCCTCTGTGCGCAGCGACCCCGAGAGCACCTCCACTTCAGCCACCGACAGCCGTCAGTCGCTCGCCACCCGCGCCCGCGCCCTGTCACACGCTCGCGCATGCCGTTAAACACTCCGACACTAACTTTATCGCAACATTTCACAAAACCCCCGGTTCAATGAGGTGAGTCCACGAACAATTCAAATGTACTATTGCTTGCGATCGTGTGTAAACTTTTCATTTGCGATTGTTTATGTCTTACATGAAATTGGTTTTCTAGAATTTTGTAACCAAAGTTAAACGAATAATTTGGTTTCAAAGAATGTTTGATTATTTACTTTCGATCAAAGTTTTACAATGAACGTAACTTTTGATTGGCGTAAATTAAGATTGGATAGGTTATCGGTATAACTATTGAATACGATGTACACGTATTGTTTCGTGATGCAACAAGTGTTCATATAATCTACCACACCAATGCACTCCGTAGTGCTTAATACACCCGTTGTGTATATAACATATCTAATTTATATCACGCGGTATTTTTTAAATGTTTTGAGCGCTTTTAAAGACGAAACATTACCCATTTCAATAGTTAATGTGCGTATTATTGTATTTTGTTAAAAATATTGAAATTGTTGCTGTTTTTATAACCACAATTTCCATTGGTCTTCGTAAGACATACTTTAAAGGATAGTGCGAAAATAAAATCTAAACTAAAATTCCAAAAATGTATAAACGATATAGCTAGTAATTGTACAATAAAAAATAACGTACTTAGCTAGATTTTAATAATAAAAATATATTAATTCAATTGGTTTTTTTGTATTATTTTATTAGACAAGCTTAGTCTTGGACGATATCTCGCTCTCAGCTTAGTGTAAGGTAAATAAATACGCGAACGTATTATTCGCTTACAATATATATATTTTTTATACCTAACTATGAGTAATAAAATTTGCACAGAACACCACTACACTCGTAAAAATAAATAGTTATTTTTTGTAACTGACCCTTTATGTAGATTTAGGTACATAAACAAGAAATATAAAAAAAACAACCAAATTTTCTAATTAAGTATGACTCTGAATATCATTTAATGACATCTACACCAATATTATAACAAATTGAAATAAATATATTATTATTTTTTAATACTTACCTGGTAAAAATATTTGAGATGATCAGATTACATATCTTTACGTTATAAGTAACTAAATCGTTTTATTTTCATTCACCAAATTTAAAATCACAATAAAGTCTTGCTTGTTTATTTATTGATTAGCAAGTATGTTTAAGTTTGTTGATATAGTACTCATGCTTGTGATATTTAACCGAATAACGAGTGAAGACATGAACTCGAAGATGTTGTTTACCGTCTATATAAATAGGTATTATAGTTATAGACGCTTGTATAAATTCGTTTATGATATTAGTATAGATAATAATAGATATACTTAGGAGGGTAGATGACTGATGTTTAAATCGTTGAAACCAATAGCTTTAATGAAGAACTTAAGTAAATATAGTATGTTTCTTGAAAAAATAATTTTAATCAGTTATTAATGTTCTGATATATAAGCGTTTAATGTTTTTAGTAGAGCCAACACTGTCCCTTTCCCACAAAACAAAAAATTATGTCACGCCTTACTTGTCAGAATATAATTTATATGGCGTACAGAGAAGTGACGTCACGATTTGCTGTTTCGCCTCTCTGTCTAGCATGCGATTTCAGCATTGGCCCCATGACGGCTGGGGTGGGCTTCGTTATAGTAACACCGTCACGCGGAAAAAAAAACTAAAAACAACCTATAGATGCCTATAGTAACTAAACTAAACTTAATTTGACAGGACTAAGACTGTTTGGTTGGTTTTTCTCACGTATTGGAATAAAATAAGATAACTTTACACGCAGCAAATAACGCATAATACTTTAGTCCTGTCACATGAGTGGTGCAACAGAATCGACACATAACCTACCTACCTAAAGACTAAAATGTATGTGTATTAGCCAGTACAAGAATTCTTTGAAACTAAACAATAAAACTCTCTGTTCCGGATGCTATATATTCTGCAGTAGATGCTAGTTAAGAATGTGGAAGAGCGAGTGTCTAAATACAGGCTGTTAGTTTGAACACCGTTATCCTTCTAGGATTTCATTGTACTCATTATTATGAACAACTTTTACTATGGGGCCAACCCTGAAATCGCGAAAAAAATATCTGCTGCATACATTTTGTCCAAGATCGATGAACCTTTTTGTATGGAACAGCTGTTTTTTTTCGTGATTTTTGGGTTGGCCCCAATAGTAAAAGTTGTTCATAATGATGAGTACAATGATATCCTAGAAGGATAACGGTGTTCAAACTAACAACCTGTATATACAATCTAATAACAACCAAATCTACCTAACATTTACTTACACAAAAACAAATGGATTGTTTATAGAATGATGAAAGTCTCGAGACAATCCAAACGTTCAAGCCTGCTACTAACATAAAAAAAGAAGAATCTGAAAATAAATATGTAGGTATATTATTATTATATAAGCGTTGCCTTACTTTATAACTTGGCAAAAAGTTGAAATTTATAGGGGCACTCCTATCGTCAATATTTATAAATAGTAGCAACCCTATACCTTGGAGTAAGATAATTCGATGAATTGACCCCAAAAACTTGTTTATGTTTGAAGACTAAAGGCAAAAAAGTCTAATAAAGTCCTTAATATGATGAACTTTACTTTCACAGTATAAAGTATCCTATAAGCCCTATTATTTATGAAGCATATTGAGTATTAAGGCCGGTTCACACATATCAGTGAAGTCACAATTCCGACATAGTTACTGGCACAGTCGGCAATATTCTTTCATACATTCTTTAAGAACGCATCCCCACTGACACTGATCACTGTCTTGTCACTGACACTGACGAGTCGATTCGTTCATAAAGAATGTATGAAATAATCATTCGCACTGTGCCGCCGGTACTGTGTCGGAACTATGACTTCACTGATATGTGTGAATGAACCTTTATAATGTTAACCCCTGCTAGCTCTGCTAGCTGTGTCGGCCTTCGTTCTTGCTTGGTTTGAATATTTACTCTAGTTTGTAGGAGCCTTTATTTTGAGAAATTGATAATCACTATCTCAATCTCCCTACTTACCTACTTACTTTTATTTGTATCTCTCTACAATATGTCTGATTGGTGAAGGCGTGCATTCTAATCATAGAGTCTTATGTAGGTATTAATCAAATCAAAAATCAAAATCAAAACACATTTATTTTCGGACACAGAGATCCATAATACTACAAATTACAAATTATTATTATTATTATGTTAGAAATTAATTCATTACATTATTAAAATAAAATAAAATTATTACTATTATATTTTGTCATCTTATTAAAATTTCAAATACCTATCTGTTTTATTTTATTAAGACCCTAATGTGATGGAGCAGATTAACTTTCGTTGTTTGTTAGTACCTAAGTATTTAACATAGACACTTCCTGACTAAAATCATTTGATCAACTACAGACCATCATATTATAGTACTTTAATATGTAAGTAGAAACCGGTCTAAACATCTGTGCACCACAAAAACACATTTATAAGTTAGCGCAATGATGGGAAAGCCCCACCTAGATACAGGTGTTGCTTACCTAGAATACAACATTGTAATTTTATGCGTTAATATTCCTTTAGCATACTTACTCTAACTGGTTATCGTAGAGTTAAAAGGTCATTAATAATCTTATGATCACAAATTTATAAATGAAATGTAACCACAGATATGACAATATTATGATAGTTATCGGGCCCCAAATTTAAATATTATTTGACTAGGTAATAACGACTACGCGATATAGCTACGTAATAGATAAATAAGAAAAATAAACTGTGTATAGATAACATAAAGTTACGTGTATACCTATCCGTCCAAGTGAGCCAATAGAAAGTTAAAATACTTAGTTCCTGGAAGGTCTCACGGCATAGGTACTGCTGGGCGATGTGAATTTCAGTGAAACTGCAAATGGGGATCCACACTGCGATTTTTTCCGCTAAGTGGCGGCGCATGGTCGATGCCATGTCGATGCGGTATAGTCATCTGTCAATCTCATACATTTTGTTGTTTTTTATCTACAATTTAATGTTATTACGCTTACTAGACTCTGATTAACAAGGAGAATCTGTATAATACTGGTTTGGGCAGCAATCCTTTGCCTTGCTAATGAAAGCTCTGTCCAACATAAAATGTAAAACCTACAAATCTATTTTCAGGCTGTCAACATCTGCATAGATTTTTAAAACAAGCCTCTGTACCCACAATTTTTTCCTTGGACTAGATTATCGACAGCGCCCTCATCAAGAACAGATCTTATATCAACGATTAACAAGAAAACTTTATTTTGCCACATCCGGAGTGGCGCTGGCGCCATTTGCGAAAAGATTGGCCTGTGGAACCTCATTAACAAATACACAGTTTGCAAGAAACACAAGTTCTTTCAGAAGTAGCGACTCGATGCCTTCGATCCAACAAATAGAGAATATCGCACGCCGTAGATGCAAAGCGAAACAGTGCCACCAATTTTAGCTGCACAAACTAATAGCAATTCTAAACTCGATACGTCTAATAATACAAAGCAAGTGTCGGTTTTAGTTTGTCACGTCTGCTGAACGTAGGTAGGCAAATTGCATTCAAAGTGTATGCTATTCGGCCAGTTTGGCTTTAGAAACTGTTGCACTAACACGTTTTGGCAGCGTTTGGGACACGGTCACTGAATGATGCGAAATTCTTTTGTCTTTTTGATCAATGGCCGATGCAAAACGAATAATTATAAATAAGAATAACCATATTTTATAAATGCTTGGTTGGTGCATTGACATATGGGATGATCTCCACAAGGCGATTTCCATTACAAGGCGATATCCATTTCAATCTTTATGCAAATGCGCCACATTTGCCTAAATAAGTATTTTTTGTAAATAAATGGCGAGACGAGAAAGTTGTTTGTCTAATGATATAAGCATCACGCTTACCCGTAACAAAAAATAACACCTGATTTCAGATTTAAACAGTTGCGTTTGTAAGACCTAATCTTGCTTAAATCAAAGAATTCCTCAACTAACATGACTGTGACTTAGGCTGCGAGATTGTCTGCTCCACAGAAAAGCGAAAGCCCTACTTCTTAGGTTAGAACGGCTGTCAAAACAATGTTCTAAAGCAATTGTATAACTCGAAATGCTATTTTGTAACTGATTAAATTTGATCTAATTACGATTGCTATGTGGTTTGGTTTCCTACGCGTCTATTTAAATCTTTTAGTCTTTTTGAGTATTCTCAGTTTAAAAACATGTATATTGGCAGAATTGTCATTAAGCGCATTTGCACCTAATGCCGGCTAGCGCGGCCCGTCACATTTCCCTTCTCTCTTCAGTGGTCTGCTCTGTGTGATTATGTCACTAAAACTTATTTGATTCGATGTCATCAAAACTTGAAGATGTCCTAATATTTGACACTAACTGGCAAAACGCACTAAGGAGCGATGCCAAAAACTAAGAAGAATAAAGCTTAATGCGGAATGTACCCTGACCGTGATTAGTTTGATAAAATAGGACTTTAGTAAATTCAGAACAGGTTATAATATAAGTGCACTTATGTATGATCAACGGCTATTCATCCAATTTACCTACATATTTTATAGAAGACCTCACGATACGTATTTAGGTACTAACAGGCGATAGACACGGAAAATGCATTGATGTTATTAAGATAATCCGCATGGATGTTATTATCAACCTGTTAGCATTCACATAAAATGTTATGGGGGTATCTATTTACGCCTTCCACTCGAGCAGGCAACAGAAGCGCTCTTGTGCGCCTTACTCAGCTTAGACAGCTTCTAAACCGTCTGCGTCATCACTAATACCTCTATTCGATCATAAAAATGTCTATATTTTATGAAAGTAATCCATCCCATCATCATAAAAATGATGTGCGGCAGTAAAAGCATCCGTGTCCTATAAGCATCTTAGCCATGCATTATCTGATACCTATCTGTTAAAGGTACGAGTTATCGCTACGGGCGAAGCTATGATTGATCTTCCCATAGGAGCCAAGTTGGTAAAAATATCACATCAAGTGGATACGCGAATTATAGTGATTTGGCTCGTTACATAAATCAGAAAAAAGATTATAGAGAAACAGGCTCCCAGAGTAATTGATTAACGCAATATTTTGATCATGCATTCTATTTAAAATCATCATCGTTCGCCTAACAACAACTAAAAGCGTTTGATCTTATCTAATATTATGGTTGTTCTTTACACGTTTTATATAATTTACATAGAAATAAATGTACTTACTTATTCACAAAGTATTATTTTTATAAATTATTACTAATATTTTTTAAATTAAAAATATTCTTTAGGTTAGACAAAACAGTTTTGAAACGTAAAATCTTTTTCTCCCCAGCCCATCTAGCACGCGAGTCGTGATAAAAATCTATCCACACTTTTTATCCCGCCAAAATGAGACGGATATATCCATATTCTAGCTTTGTCACGATTCCACGCGATGGAATGACAATTTATCCATGTGTGCTAGAGGGCCAGGAAATACTGCAGATGAACCCATCCAAACATCTTTTCCGGACTTAGGCACTACAGGCTTGGATTGCTTGAATTTATAATTATTTGCGATAGTGGCGTTTATTAGTTGAGATTTATAAATCTCAACTTTTTGCCAAGCAATAGTAAAAGAACTTAAAATAAAATGATTAGAACTTAGCTTAACGTGTATAGTATCTGTGGCTTATCTTACCTACTTAAGGTTTCCTTACTTACTTACATAACCATTAGGCACTGCAGGAAAATTCAAAACCTAGCAATAATAATAAAGTAAATATTATGTACCTGTCACCGGCAAAGCATATAATTTCGTCATTGCATAGAATACCTAGTCATTCTATGTCATGCCGGGTTTGCTTAGGCAATGTATGAAATAATTATTTATCGTTTACCATTACATACTTTGACTAGGTAGTATATGTAGTACCTAGCTTTTGTATAGAATGCCATGAAGAGCCCAGCTAAAGTAAAAAAATAAGTCAAATAAAATATGTTCTGTTAACTCAAAATCAATTATAAAGTTAGTATATCCCTCCAGTGACAGATATATGAGTAGCAGTACTAAAATTTTTTTATGCCCAGCCCAGGTCTTCTCGTGGCGGAACGGAGTGGGATTTCACACATTTCCTATTGCTACATACAACCGAGTCAGATACAAGTAGCAGTAGGTTAACTTTTTTATAACATCCCGGGTCTGCCGGTGGTGGAACCAAGTAGGATTTCACCCATTTCCTATTGCTGTGTGTACCTACTCATTTCATACATTGCCTATCGATTTTAGGCATTCTATATATTTCCTAGGAATTCTATATAATGACGGATTACATACATTGCCGGTAACATACCTACTTATAATTTATTCATAATATTGTTGTTATCTCTAATACGAGTGTAATAGGTCCATGTTTATATAAGCCACAAGCCTGATCTGCTTTTGATTAATGCATTCATAGGCACGGGACCCTATGGTATATCGTAGGATATTTGCGCAGTAGCACCAGATCAAGGTAAATAGATTGCAGCGTCGCACGTCTAAAGTAAACTTTACCGTCGCGTCCTGCTGAAATATTTCTCGACTTCAAGTTTACGTGGAATCTAGCAGACTCTGCCCGCGTCAAGGATAATCCTCTGTGCTCATCTAATATTTCGTGAAGGTAAATGGAAACTCTTTTTTTCATAAGCATTTTGAAATATTTAAGTGTTGTGGGATCCTCAAAAATGGCATGACTTAACATTTTAATATTTAATACTTTGCTTAACAGCATCCAAGGACATGATAAAGACAATGTTTACATTCATATTTTTATTAATATTAATAAAATCAGATAATATTGCAATAGCCAGAGAGATTACTGAGCATGGAGAGATTTGATAGTGGCGACGAGCGCAGTGCAGTGCGGCGCAGGATTTTGTTCGTAAGTTCACAATTCTGGTACGGCTAGCCCAATTCACGAAATGCGACCGTCCATTTATTTAATTGAGTGCAATGTAGTAAACTTTGTACACCAATACATGAATTTCTGATACGACCAAATGATTTTACTTTCTTCAAATAAGAATTTATAATAATTAATAATTTAAATATATTTATTTTAATTTTTTTTGTTTGTTGGTTTAAGAATGGAATGTAGTTCATTTAAAATCAATTATTAAAATTTGAGCTAAGGCGCTCCAGCATCGCAAGTACCGATCTATGTCACTAAATTGAACGTGTCGGTATAGCAGATTTACTTAGGAGTATACCAGTTTTTATATAATTTCACCGAATATGCCGATCGTCAAGAACGATCCTCGTGCTGCAGCAGCGCGAGTATTTCTTTGTCGCTAAATTTGACTTGTATAAGAATAAGAATAGAATAAGAATATGAGTATAAGAATAAGTATACCGAATTTTATCGAATTATACCTGGTCTTGACAAGTGTCATAAGATACCCAGTTTACACATTTACGGCCTTACTTTAAAAAACTTTTCAACCGTAGTCACTGCTTAAGATGCTCTGCCATCTTCTCTCTGACGTGAAGTTGCATGAGTCGAGATTATTTTAGGTAAGGCCGTTAATTTGTAGGTAAAAAAAAAAAATGTCTCATTATTAAAATAAAATACTTTTTGTAGGTTGAGGTTTTCGACCATGATCATTGATCGAGCCAAGAGCATGTAATGTATCGATTGTTTCAATGACGAATACGTTCGCCTTACATATCGGAGAATTGCTTGTCGGTAGTTATTCATTCAATCGAACTTGTACCGATTGATCTTCAGCGATATTGATCGCAAGGCTATTTATGTACCAATAGATAGTTTTGCATCGTAATAATGCTATGACGAGTTTTGGCGGGAACGCGGAAAAATCATGTCATTGCATTGTATTGTTTTCCAAAACTTGTGTTTTTTCGAGTGTAATGCATAAAAATTGTTGCGTTTTATTCATTAAATGCTGACTTACGTGCGTGAGTGTGGGCAATTGATATAATGTAGTGAAACGTCATGTCTTTTCGTGTTGTTTGCAAAACTCCGAGGAAGCTTGTAGTAAAGTTGCCACGACTTTACTAGGGCATGACTGGACTTGCCTGTACTTTGAATAAAGATAGCGTGTAACCTGGATTTACACATACAGGCAAATTGTATTCCGAAAAAAAATTTCTGAGTATTCGATTTGTATGAGAGAATTATAGAAACTTTTAAAATTTCGTGATATTATCACATAATTGGGTACCGTAATTAGCTACGAGGTACCTAAACGTCGAGGTAAATATAATTTTTTTTTTGTGCGCGATTAAGTCCCCTTGATAAACATAGTTATCCGATTTATTTAAACGCGAGTATTCCCGTATAAATAAAAATAAAACCGAGAGTGGCGAGTAAAACCATGGGACGCTACTATAGTAGGTACTTACCACAATACCACTACCACTATACCTACCTTAAAGCCGCGCACATCCATGTTTCAAGCAATTTTTTACTGCGATCAATCATTATTCTAAAGCTGAATGAGATAGGGCTACATTTAGCGGAGCATAAATATGGCAGTTACGCAGATACGATTTTTAAGGTTTCAGACTCATTTTTAATTTATTACAAGAATAATATAAATATTTTTTCATAACTAAGAGCGTCCGTGACAAAATATAATTATTTACAAGTTAGTAAATGTTCGTGCAAAATTTGAAAAATTGAATGATTAAAACTGTTGTAATGTGTAAAACTGTAGGTGTTTTATAATATATTTTTTTCATCATTTAATTTTTTTTTTGAAAGAAGTGAACTAAGGATTTTGTAAATCCTTAGTTCACTTCTCACATCTTATAGATACAAATATATTTTTGGGGAAGACACGAACTCATAAAAACTGTCAAAAAACTGCTATGACAGCACGGGATTTTTTAAAACAATGCCCTTTAAAAGTAATTATAAAATAAATGTGGCAGTCATGCTTGTTTAGTACTGTCGAGCGCTGGGGATGGAGTGTAAATAATCAAATTACCCAAACTCTGGCTTAAGGCTTGTATTTTCCAAATTTGCCCCTCGCAAAATCAAAATTATTTAGTCAAATGACTATATTTAAAGCCCAAAAATACAAAATGTTACAGAAGAACATCCGTCTTAGTGACTTTTGTGGTTGAAAACACGATTGATTATACTTTCCTCGATAGAAAAAAATACCAAAACAGTGTCTATTTTTAAACCATTTTCAGTTTTATGTCCTAATTACAGCACATAGTCACATTAAAAAAATATGTATTATAAGTTAATAGTATTATGGAGAGCATTCTGTGGTTCAAAAGTTATTAATTTCTATACTTTTCAAGTAATCTGAGAAAATCTTCAAAAATCGAAGTTTGACACGCACGAATCTGCGTAACCGCCATATTTTTGCTCCGCTAAATGTGACTCTACCTGATACAGCTTTAGACTAATGATTAATCTCATTAAAAAATGTGCTTGAAACGTGGAATATCCGGCCTTAATCTCCGCATTGTAAATAACTTACTTAGTTACCAAGTGTAGATTCGATGAACTGGCATGTACATTAGCGAATTCAACGTATGTTTTGCTCGGGATGAAACTTGAGCTAGTGTAGACTGTACCTGTAGACCTTAATCGTTGAGCTAGCTGTAGCTAGCTAAATAATTTATAATAATAATTTTCTTAGTTTTTGGCATCGCACTTTGTGCATTATGTATACCAGTGTCAAGTACCTACCTATTTGTGTATTTTCTAGTTTTGTATGATATTGACACGTTTTAATCACAAAGTTGAACACAAATAAATGTATGGACTACTTCAAGACATCCTGTACCAACGCATGTACCATCATAGATTTATTCTGTTCAGTTTTTTGAAAATTAATTGCATTTTTAACCGACTTAAAAAAAGGAGGAGGTTCTATGTTCGACTGTACTTATTCTTTATTAGTTTTTGGCATCGCACTTTGCGCAAATCTAAATCAACCAATGAGGTTATTCAATCTTATAACACCCCACTGTTTGCGTCGGAGGTTAAAAAGAAAAAGACTGGTACATAAATGTATAAACTCTACCTATGAGATGGGTGACCAATATACAGGCTAGTGTTTGACCACAGCTCATCAAGACACGTGAAGAACTTAAAACATGACATTTTCACACTTTAAACTCTTGTACTACATGTAAGTTTCATTTGAAGGAGATCGTATTAATAAATACAAAGCAAAACAAAAATAAACCTACTAAACAGGTTGTTGACCAAAAGTACATCAAAGTCAAAAAAAGCAATGCGCAATTTATTTACGGCCCTAGATCACCACGCGCCGCCCCGACGTACCGGTTGCACCATTGACTTGCACCAGCAGATGCAACTGCTTTGTATCGTTTGCACCATTAATGGTGCAAACAAAACTACAGTTACTATAATACTACTAAACTCTAGTTGCGTTTGCACCATTGATAGGGAAAACAAAAAACGGACAAACGGACCGCCGCTATCTCACTCGCGCATTTCACCATTTCTGAAGACCTAAAATCACTATTAAATATTTCAAAAAACACAGCTGAGCTTTTTCCTAATATACTATGCATGAGTTTCAATTATTAAAAATAAGGTAAGTGGAGAGTTCAACTGAATCTAATGTTTACATTAAAAAAAAATGGAATCGTCTGGTAAAGTACTGAAATATAAGCGTTCCAATTCAAAGTATTTGGGAGGGAGGGAGGATATATCTTTCCCTTTCACACGTGCTAGTATAGAATTTGTTTGAAATCGTGTCCTTTGACGTCTTATACTACTATAGTGCCGTACCACTATAGTACCGTCTAACGTGAAACTAATTATAACTTCGTTATTTGTGCACATAATAAAATTTTATTTTCGACGTTTTTCATCATTAATCTATATATATGCAAGAATGCAAACACAAGCTTTAAAATCTTTTAGAATCATATTTAAATTATGTTTTACGTATCTATGACGTAAATAAGCACTGTAGGTACAGTTTTTATACAAGTCTGGTTTGACCTCAAATAGCCATTACGATGTTGGATTTTCCATGTCCTTAATAATTGGATAAAGTATTGCAGAAATCACAGAAATGAGATTCCATGAAGTTGCCGAATGGCTCTTTGCTTGAGACAACTGTATGACCATTCCGGGTAAGCATCTGTAAAATCACAATAATGTTAAGCGGACAAGATTTATTTAAAAAAAAAAACAATGTCGACAAGTTTTTTTTTTTAATTTAGAGCATTTGTCTTGCTGCACTTCACATTTTTTTTTCTTATATTGAAAAGAGGCGTGCTCTACAGCTCTAAAAACTATCTAACCCCTAGCATAAAAACTACGTTAAAGTACTTAGTAATAAAATAAATAAATAATCGTCATATTTGGACTGCGGCTATGAGCCCAAAGCGGAAACTATTTACACACTATTTTATGACTTACGTATACTACTTTGATAGTTTTTTATACAGATACCTATCTATATACAACTACAGATTGTATCATAAATAACTTACTTTCACTAGGTATTAAAGTTAAGCGGTTTTAGAAACTTGATAATCAGAGAGAAACGCTACAAGATCTAGGCTTGTAGAAAGTCTAGGATTTTATTACTACACATATCTATATATTTATATATATATACAGGGTAACGTGGAACGGAAGTCCTATGTAATTATACTTGTAGCTCATCATTACCAACAACGTTTCCTATGACACCAAACGTTAAATAATCACCTGGCCAATAGAAAAATGCGTTTTCTATTGGAGTGAATCTGCCCAGGGGCTTTATTTTTTAACCGTACGCAAGAGTTGCATGCGAAAGGAGCCGACCTTCGAACGATATTGTTTGGAATAAGGTTCAATATCGTTTAAAAGTCGGCTCGGCTCGCATGCGCAACTTTGCGCTCGATTCAAAAATAAGGACCCTGGTTGTACATTATAGAAAACTGTATGAAATAAGTATTTCATTAAACGCTCTGTATCATGCAGTTTTCTAAAATTTATCGATCGTTTACATGGTAAGTAATTTTGTGAAAGTATGCTAGAGCCTCTGAATAGCCCTTGAGGGTCGAGCACGGTTTAAAATACCCTGTATACGAATAGTAAAGTACTAAACATGGTTTAATTTAAACCAGTTTAGTGCAACTAGCAATTTGTACTTCAAGTAATTCAACTGGGACTGTTACGATTACGACGTAAAGTAGGAAACTGGTCATTTGGAATTAAAGTCCATGTTCATATGAAATTATGGTGGTACATAATAAAATATGTACATATTCTTACCTGTATATATAGGTGAATACACTTTTAACATAAACAGGTAAAGAAGTAAAATTAATAAAAAAAGATATGCATAATAAGACAATAAAAAAAAGTTTTTTTTTTTGGTCTGGTTTAACTTTCTTGATTTTTTTCTTTGTTTTTAGTCCGTTCATTTCGTCCAAAGCGAGAAAGTAACTTCTATAGAACATAATAATATTATGCAAGAGTAAATATTTTTTTTGTATGACATAGCTATGTTTTTTCCCACTAAGTGTCCCTGGGTAATGTTTATTTATTTATTTACTCGTATACTCTTGTCCGTGATCCGTAATATGAATTAAAATACCTTAGGAAAAAACAGATTATATTAGCCTAATAACCCCGCTAAAGAAAGCCCAGTCAACTGGCCTATTTAAAAACAAGTAACTTAAAAAACCTGGACCTGGATATGTCCTAAAACTGCATCCAGAACCACCGGAGGACGGGCAGCAGCGTCCTCTCAGTTAACGGTGGTAACCATTCTGCGATCCCAAGCCGCCTGCCAAGCGTGGGGATTATGGCAACACCTCCCTTTAAGGGAGAGGCCTTCGTCCAGCAGTGGACGTCTTCCGGCTGTTGATGTGAACTTAAAAAAACTGACTTCGTATTAATCTGAGACCTTATAGCTCAATTAGGTAACATGTCTGCCTTTAGAGCTGTAGGGCGGGGGTTCGATTTCAAGTCGAGCGGTCTCCCCATTAGGCTACCAAAGTTTGCCAAAGACAGGATGAGCATAGCTACCTCCACACGTACCTACTTACCAAGTTTCACCAAACACATCAAATACATTCTGGGTAGGTGTCATTAGGAGCATATTAATATAATTGTTTCCGAAAATCGTCCAGCAGTGGACGTCTTCTGGTTGATAATGATGATGACTTATTCGTACTCTCATTTGAAGAATGTTTCCTAAATGCTCTTGATAAGAGTAAACTATACCTAATATGTCCAAAATCGCAGGGTATAAAAAGCTTTCAGTAGGTAGGTACTCTTCTATTTAGTCCCACACTACTGTCCTCTTTCTCGGTCCATCAATAATTGAGTTCAAGGACAAGAATCATCGATTGTCATCGCAGAAAATGTTTTAACAAATATCATTCCTAAAATTTTGTTTATTAAGGCAGTTATTTTTTCGTTCATACACTTTATATAACCCGAGATCCCCACAGAATGTATCTAGAACAGTTGATAATTGCATAGTCCATTTTCCACCTTAAAAATCGAACGGAATATCTTGGAAACGGAACCGGTAACTGGGTTAGTGCTACAACATTTAGGAATCGCATTTTTATGCTCTTTCGATTCACAAAGGTTTCATCTTCCTACTCAAGTAAAAATATGGTTTCGAACAAATAAGTGCATTTTCAATAGCCAATATCTCGGAAACGGAAAGTGTTACAGTGGTATATAGGGTAGTGTTAGAATATTTAGCCATCGCATAGTTATGCTCTGTCAATATACGGGGGTTTCGTCAATAGGCCACAGCATCATGGAAGATGTCCAAAGCCCTTATCGTAAAAAGCACGCGTGCTTAATAAATCTTGAATTATGAGCTAAAACCGATGTAATAAGACCCACGTTACGGTTACGAGCAAGTGTGATGTAAAATATGTGTATACTCGTATGAAAGAAAGTACCTACCTAGTACCTACTTAAATACGGAAAAAACTACACAAGTTATGGAACTAACTCGAGTTACGCTTTAATTTCAGTTCTATCTAATTACTACCAGAGATTACGAATGAATAATGCTAGCAATTAAAGGCTGCAACCTATCATGCGAGAACGATTTCGTAGAATACATTTGTGGTATAACTATACACAGGGTCAGGTAGAAAGGTATCACTAAGTTGGTAGGAGGTCATCGTACTCAATATTCAGAAAACTTTGCCGATGGGGCCAACCCCGAATTAGTGAAAAAATATCTGTTCCATATATTTAGACCACAACATTTTTTTATGGAACAGCTGATTTGTTCGCGAATTCAGGGTAGAAACAGTTTTTTATTTTATTAACTACAACGAACTACATAGACTACTTAACCTACTACACAAAACACAAAAGATGTATCCAGACCGATGAAAGTCTAGGGACAATCCAAATGCTCAAACCCACTACCAGTCGGCAGCGTACCCAGCATGCTGGCGGCATTGCCACGCTGAATAGCAATGCTTATGCGTTGGGTCAAATAAACGCTAGCATTTTGATCACGCGTCGCGTCGACCAGGCGCTCGGATATAATATTGAATAGAAATTGAGCTCCCGCGGTCCCAATGTCTCTTCAGTAATAAAAGTTGGTTCACAAAGGAAAAAAATAATAATAGTATTATGTGTATAATAGGCTAGATGACTGGTATTTTTTTTAGTCCTATTAAAATGTGGCCATAAATATAGCTGATTAATGAAAAGAAAATGAAAATCTGATCAATAATAAGCAACTTATAAGCATTTTAATATCATGCTTGACAGAGAGGCGAAACAGCAAATCGTGACGTCACTTCTCGGTACGACGTCATTTTTTGTTTTGTGTGAAAGGGACTGAGTTGTCTCTACCAAAAACTTTAAACGCTCATATATCAGAACATTATTAACTGATTTAAATTATTTTTTCAATAAACATACTATATTTACTTAAATTCTTCATCAAAGCTATTGTTTTTAACGATATAAACATCAGTCATCTACCCTGTAACTTCCTGTCTGCTTAGTAATACCGTTGCGCGCATCCCTGTGGTAGCGTAATCGGGAGACCGCTTGACTTGCAATCGTGATATGCGGGTTCATACCCAGGCCCGCACCAATGAGATCTTTGAAGTTAATATACGGATACTCATACCACTGGCTTTTCGATGAAGGAAAACATCGTGAGGAAACCTGCTTACATCCGGCGAAGTAACGCCTATGTGAAACAACCCGCAAATGGGCCAGCAGCGGGGCCATTCGCTCTTCAAGGGTAGTCCTAAGTCCAGCAGTGGACACCTAAAAAGACTAATTATGCTATGCTTTATGCTTATCCATCCCTGTATTATGTAATACTCACAAAATCGAAGTCTGTTCAATCAGTGTCACAAAAGCATTAAAAAAATTGCAGCCTTGTAAAATAGTTCAGGCAGGAATCCGCTGGCACTCGCTCTCCCTAAGTAGCCACTCGTACAGCCGGTGGAATTGACGACAGTCAATCGACAGCCGCGGTGGCGCGTGTCGTTGTGCCATTGTTTCCTATACTAAAATAATAAGTGGATATTGCATTCTAGTTAACGGACAAACGGATACCTATTTTCTATTAACGGACGCAATGGACGGCCGTGGCACAACGTTGAAGGCCGTTAAGTACGTGTCCCTTTTTAATCAAAACTGCGGGCCTGGGTTTCCGCATGTTTCACCAAAATGTGTTTAGTTTTTTAATGAAGACACGTGAAGAATTTTATTGTTTGCTTGTTACAGTGGCGACGCTGAGTACAGCCCAACGAATTATAACAACATGAGGAATAATGCCAAGTGAGTACATTTAACTATCATTTAAAACTAATATAAAACTAATAATGAATTATAATTGATGTGATGCAGGAATGTAAATTTAACATTAAAGAAATTCATTTAAAACTTGTTACAAGTTTAAATAATAATAATACGCGGGGTCGAAAATAGAACCTCCTCTTTTTATGAAATCGGTTAATAAATAATATGCATTCAGAAAAAACACAACCGATTTCAATTTCTACTACCCGGGTGACATCTTCTTATTTTCCAGTTATTATTCCAGTTATTTTGAATTTAAATACCAAACTACTAAACCGATTTCCATTAAATTTATATGGGACCACCTTTGACATATCACATACCAACGTTTTGGTAGATACGGCAAGTAGGTACCTACATCTGATCAAAAACCTGCTTAGCACTAGACGGGTTCGCTCGCTGAGTTTTCTCTACCATCACAATATTATATTTCCTGTTTTAGGTAGCTACATAACTACTATCCCTGAGTGCTATAGTATGTTATTGTGATACCAAATACAGGTTGTTCATTTGAACAACGGACATATTCTAGGATATAATAGTACTCATCATTATGAACAACTTTTACTATGGGATAACACCTCTGGAATCGTGAAAAAAAAACAGCTGATCATGGAAGTAGAGGCTTAGAGAGTTTCTCTACATTTTAAAAAAGCTAAGCCATCTCAGAGGCCTTTGGGTGGCACATAAACTCTGACACTTGGGCTGGCCACGCAGTCTACACGAACTTACTTATCATAAAATAGTCCTAAATCGGTGCACAAGTGCAGAATTAATTGGCGTACTTAAAACGTAAAAATCGATGAGACTATATAGGTTGTCCTGAAACTCAACACACCTGTATACGCTGCTTTAAAAAATACTCTAGGTGTTTTAGCATTTTGCAACAGGATAATCAATTCTTGGTTACAAAAAACGAAAATGAATCAAAGGCGCAGATATCCTTGAAAAATGAATATACTTCAGTTTATTTTATGCAAAGTCCTTGCCCGTTGTCTGTTCGTATTGAACGTTCAACCTTCACGCGTCAATTCGGAAACAATTAATGTTATACGTTAATTTATATATATAAAAGGCTCTGTCCTGACTAACTGACAGATAACGCACAGCCCAAACCGCTGGTCGTATAGACTTGAATTTTAGAGAGTGAATTCGTCTCGATGCGTAGGGGTGTAGATTTTTAGTCACGAAAATTTGAATTTGCAAAGTTAATTTAAAAAAAAGCTGTTTTTTTCTTTTTTTTAAACAGGGATGATTTAAGGGGGGGAATGGGGGGGGGTGGAATGTTGTATGGATAGTTCTTTGTTTTTGAAGTTATAGTGATAAAAAAATATATTTGGGTAGTTCTTTCAAGGGTTATGGGGGTAAAAAATTTGGGAGCGGGCCAAATTTCTTCCGTACGCGGACGAAGTTTCGGGCAACCTCTATTACTACATAAAACACAAAAAACACTGCCCTCCTCTGAAATACAAAGTTTATCCATTATTACGATTAAAAAAATATTTTATTTGAGTAGTAGTTTGAGTACATTTCTTGGAGTACTTTGGAAATAACCCCATGCCAGTACACAGTTTGGTCGGATATTTAGTTATCAGATACGTCATCCGATCATCTTAGTGGATTACCGGCTAGGTGTTTGACTACCTCACCTTAGTACCGCCAAATAAATGTGTAGTCAAGGATGGTAAAACACATCGAAACATTGCCTGCTGCCGAAACATATCGTTAGGTGCTTGGCGGAATATTTCAATTTGATTTAGTAGCTAGCCTGTCATTTACATGCTATGGTTTTCTCACGATATTTTCTCACAGCAACTTAAGTTCATTGTTGGGATTTGAACCCACGCCCTTCGGCATGCAATCCTAACGCGCTAACAACTAAGCTATCATCGCTACAGATACTTACCGCCAATAACATTTATTTACTTATTGCCGTAATAAATTATCATGAAAACGCTTAATTATTTATTTAGGTAAATAAGTGTCTATGTAGATACTAGTATCTATCTATATGCATCGAACACAGACCGATTCGCCAGCGTTGCTGATTGTAGATCTTATAATCAAAACAACAAGATGGCAAACGAGACGATGCAAACACCAGAGGAGCATGTTAACCAGTTTTATTAGAAAACTAAACATTACAATTACGTCACGCCACGTCTTCTGTCGTAGTGTTTTTCCTCGGATAAAAGTTATGTATGGGCCAATTTCCCCTCAAGGACAATTAATAAATATTTATCAGTATTTAAATGGCGCTCGTGAAACATGATTTTCTCGTTACGGGCCTCCGATTGGCGCTACTTGGGTAATAGAGCAAGTGCGTGACGCTCTTAGCGACGAAGTGAGCGTCAGATGATAATTGGAAATGAGGGTAGGCAACACGGAAGTGCCGTCAGAAGTTTGCGAAAATCACGATATTTTTTCATGGTTACTACCGCTCTCCTGACGTGAGATAACACATTTCCATGACCATTACAGCAGTTCTCAGTACTTTGAGCATCCACAAACTCCAGGGCATAAGTACAAGTTACGGTTGAAATACCATGTAGTTACCGGTTTCAGCAATTGTTTTTTATTGTATTAGGTACTAAAAAATGCATAAGTTCTTATTGTCTAACTTATAGATTTTATTAATAGAAGACATATAATTTAATCTAAAAATACTTAAAACCATAACAAGAGCTCAGACTTACAATTTCAAGTTGCCTGACTAAATTGGAAGGTACCTATACCAAATAATAAATAATAGTACTACGCTATACCTAAGTAGTAAGTATGTAGTTATCTGAAATATAAAGTTAAAGATTCAGAAAACTATCTATTAGGATTAGAGCTCACGCAGTCTTACAATTTCAAGTTGACCGACTAAATTACAAGGTACAGTAGGTTAAGCGACTAACGATAGCCCGCACATCTTGTGGCGTAGAAGCAACGGAAGGTCCGGTCAGTCTTCGGATGGGTGACCGTGAGTGTCATTTATATCTGAGCGCTACCGTGGGTCGGATGACACGTTAAATTGTTGGTCCCGGTTGTTTGTTCTAGTTTCTATAACAACAACCGTCAACCATGTCAGAGGCCTTCGGGCGGCACATTAACTCTGACACTAGGGCTAGCCACTCAGCCTATACGACTTACTTACTATCAAATGGTGATGTGATCGTAAGTCACTATACCTACAACAACACAACAACAATCTTACAATTCCAAGTTGACCGACTAAATTACAAGGTACATTAGTGGGAATAGTGACTTACGATAGCCCGTACATAATCATTTGTTCTTACGGTGAAATTGGACAAGATGTGCGGGCTATCGTTAGTCGCTAAACCTACTAATGTACCTTGTAATTTAGTCGGTCATCTTGAAATTGTAAGACTGCGGGACCTCTATTCCTAATAGATAGCTTTGTCTGAATCTTCAACTTTATATTTTAGATACGTACAAGTACATACTTAGGTATACCTTCCAATTAAGTCAGTCAACTTGAAATTGTAAGTCTGAGCTCTTGTTATGGTTTTAAGTATTTTTTGATTAAATTATAATTATGTTGTAGATAAGTATCTTCAATTTATAAAAATCTTAGGTAGTTTTGCCTGAATCTTCAAGTTTTGAATAATTTATTTGTTGTGCAGATGTCGATGCAATAGGTTACAAATGTTAAATTCAAACACGTATTAGGTACTTTCAGATTTATTTTCGATGAATGCAAGATGCTTAGATATTTAATATCGAAATTTATTGCGGGTGGCCATTTCTCAGAAAACCGCATAATGATTTTGATAAGTTTACCAGTTGTGTATAAAAATAAGGATTTTCGGCAATTGGATATTTTATATGCGCTAAAGCTTTTTTGTTTGTGTTTTTTGTTCAACGGTCGAAGTTTTTTTGCGCGACGCAGGTTCCATCTGTTAACCGCAGCCTGCGAACCTCTTTTGGAATCGTTTGAAATCAGTAAAAAATCCTGACCACAACCGTATTCAACAAGTTTGCTAAAATAGCTGAGTAGTATCTACGCCTGTATATTATTTTAGTAGGTCCGTAATTATTAACCACAAACGTGATCGGATGTAAATCTGCAAGAGTAAATTTTATACCTACGTGTTGATTTCGTAGAACATGAGATTCTTAGCGTGTATGTTTTTACTAATCAGTATTGAATTTTCCTTATACCTATAGTTACCAAGGCCGTAGGCAGCGGGGCTATCATGTAACTTTTCGGGATCGCGATTCGGATACCAGTTGTCAAAAATTGACACTTGTCACTGTCACTGTCAAAACTCATTTGACCCTGCAGGGCAAGATGTAACGCCAAAAGACCGACGGATTTGCTTAACTTAATTAAGGAAATCAATGCATTCGTTCGATAACGATAGCGAGAGAAATCCCTCTGTGATACTGTGAAGCTGTGACTGTGACAAGTGACATTTATGACAAATCCCGAAAAGTGACATGATAGCTCCGCTGCGGGGCTATCATGTAACTTTTTTACATGATAGCGCCCCGCAGGTTGTAGGTTGAGGGTTACATACATAGTTCCGAAACTATGCCTGTCTTTGTGTTCAAATCACTAGCTCTTACGCATTATGAGTAAGAACGTCTACGACAACTGACTTAACTGGGAAACGGATGCGCCGGATTCCTTATTAATTTGTTTTATTTATTCATTTGTTTAATGGTTAGTGCACAGCGTCACGCGAAGTTTTGGTACTACCTATAGTAATTGTTTATACTTATGGCTATACCTTGAATAATGGTCTATAATAGCGCTATCTACTTACCTATTTTCAAGCAAGAAAAAATATGTAACAAAACTATTCAAAAAAAAACTCGACCCAGGACCCTAAAGTAAAATAACTGAAGAAACTTTAAATATCACTCGATCTAGAGCTCTAATGCTTAGCACTAGAGCTTCCTCTAGATAATAAAAAAATAACCACGTTCGGTTTACAAATGTTAGTGTAATCCGTGTACGAATACATAGAAAAATATGGACAGAATTGAGAACCTCTTTTTAAAGTCGGTGCAAAACGTGTAGACGGGTCTCTGTGTTTCCTTTTTTTTCAGAAACTTATTGTTAAAGAAAATATAGCCCTCCAAAAGTTACTATGAAGATATTTAAAGCGTTATATTGTTTTTAGCTATATGTATTAGTTTCTGAAAAAAAAGGAAACCGAGACACGTCTACAGTAGACCTAGATTTTATTTAACATAAATTGCTCTAGAGGCATTATCCAGGAAAAAAATAGGGGAATACGTTTGTATGGAGAAGCGCTCACCCTATTCCACCTGAAAAATATACTAATAACTTACCGTTACCTTGACAGAGTCACAAAATGTTTACCTCGAGTTGCGTGCGCTTTGCATACTTCAACGCTTCGACGGCATATTTTAGCATAATCATGAAGTCAAGTTTATCATTGTGAGTGGATTGACTTAATGTCATAGTTTAATGAACTCGTGAACCCGTTGGGCAGCTTAGAGCTTATAACGGAGTGTCTATGCCTCTATGCGATCCTGGGTGACTAGGGTTACCGGCTACTAGTGCGCTGCCTCTCCAAATGCCACTCGGAGATATGTTACACTGTTTAAGAGTAATGATTGTCAGTTATTATCATGTTTTTTTTCTTCGTTATTGGCATCGCACTTCGTGCGTTCTGCCAGTGTCATGTATAAATATATGTTTAAAGTTTTTAAAGTGTCAATTCAAATAAGTCATAAAATCATAGTCAGTCACGCAAAATAAGGCACAAACTTGGACTTGACATCCAAGTGCCCTAACTAGTAAAGCTGTGGCGACTTTACTATCGCTTAGCTTTCACGGAGTATTGAAACCAATAAAATAAATATCGGAGAACATTTTTCACACAGCGCCATCTAGCCCCAAACTAAGCAAAGCTTTTAATATGGAAACTAGATAGCTGATATAGAATACTTACATATTTTTTTTTGTAAATACATACTTATAATACATGCTACACCCAGGCACAGAAAAATTCAGCAGTCTATGATGATGTTGATGTATAATTTGATTTAGTTAGAGATTACTTATTGCTATTGTTTTGGTAGTGATAGCCCTACGGAGAGCCGGTCCTGACTCCTGACTGCCGGGCCATGACTGCCGGACGCGAGCGACCGTTACCCACACGGCACGAAGTTTCTTTGTTATTTTGTTAGACAAGATTATCAATGGCGTTATAGTTTTGTAGGTTAGATAGTTGTTTACATTTTATGTTGGACAGAACTTTATTAGCAAGGCAAAGGATTGCTGAACAAACCAGTATATGCAGATTCTCCCTGGTAATTCGACTCTACCCATCAGCCAGAAAACGTACACTGCTGGACGAAAGCCTCTCCCTTAATAGGGAGCCATAATCCCCACGCTTGGGAGGCGGCTTGGGGATCGCAGAATGTTCACCGCCGTTAACGGAGAGGACGCTGCTGCCCATCCTCCGGTGGTTCTGGTTGCAGTTTTAGGACATACCCAGATAATTCGAGTCTAATAAACAACAAAATGTATAAGATTGACGGTTGACTACAGCTGCATGGACGATGCGCACCTAGCGAACAAAAACCAGTTTAAATCCCCATTACCATGTCCTTAATATAAAGTTGTTTACTATCGTGTATCACCACGAGAGAGAGCTAGATCCTCCAAGATCACCGCCGACCATTGTCCGTATCGCGAAAGAGCTTCATAGAAAGTGGCGATGAAGAGTCTAGTAGTTAAGTAGTAGCTAGTAGTTAAAAGTAAGAGTATTAACCCAAATTCAGCATGAAAGAAGCCTAGTTCAACCCATTACAGGCAGTGGAAATGGTTTGTTGACCTCGCTAGAGACAGTGAACTTGGATAAACGAAACCGGTATCCGAGTGACAGAAAAAAATATAGTAAGCTAAGAGATTGTCGTTACATAACTGCTCTGTGGTGGCGTACGATAACTGGTTGTTGGGACGCGTAATTATCCGGCACTTAGGACATTACGGGTAGCATCTGGCTAGGACACCTAATTGCTTTTAATTTCGGGAAAGCCTCATACTTCAAGGTTATTTAAAACAACTCTACAAGTAACTTTTTACGTGTTTTTTACGCCTCATCTTTGGATGTAAATATAAGTTAGTATATATATATATATATTTATATATCATCTTTTCAAAAACATATCCGACCGCCTGGTCGACGCGACGCGTGATCAAAATGCTGGCGTTTATTAGGCTCAACGCATAAGCATTGCCATCCAGCGTGGCAATGCCGCCAGCATGCTGGGTACGCTGCCGACTGGTAGTGGGTTTGAGCATTTGGATTGTCTCTAGACTTTCATCGGTCTGGATACAATCCTTTTGTTTTTTGTTGTGTAGTACTCTAGTCTAGTCTTTGTAGTTTGTTGTAGTTAATAAAGGCTTATGCCTAAAAAAAAAGTAAGTATACGCAGTGACGTTTTATATTTTAATATCCTTAAATAATACCTAGAAATCAACACTTACTAAACCACAGAAAGCAATGTAACATTATAATAAGTCGTGTAAGTCCAGTTCTCTTTTTCCAGGAGCTATTCCCAATGGCGTATATCTTTACAGTCTGTTTTAAATTGACACTCATGCAATTACGATTTGCATTACCTATTTAATCTCGTGACTAAGTGTTTCATTTCCCCAAGTAATTTCCTCGTAGTCAAGTGCCTTGGATCGCTCTCTTGAGAGTTTTTGATCTAATGTTTGGCAAAGAATGAGACAAGATGATTGATTGTACCATTTTAGTGCCTCATATAAAAGACGATCAAAGAAAAAAAAACAATATCTATATATATATATATAGAGTTTTCACACCACATGCTCGACAATGTCCAATTACATATCATGCAACCTCAACGTAAAGTAAAGCATTATCTCTTAAGGGATATAAAGTTGTATGAAACTCCCTAAGGAATAAAGTGATTTGAATTTGGAACGTCAAATTCGTATGGAAACTCGTGGAAAACTCTGAGTAAAAAAATGCCTATCATCATCAACAGTTGGAAGACGTCCACTCCTGGACGAAGGCCTCTCGCTTAAAAGGAGGTTTTCCATAATCCCCAGGCTTGGCAGGCGGCTTGGGGTTCGTAGAATGGTTACCACCATTAACCGAAAAGACGCTGCTGCCCGTCCTCTGGTGGTTCTGGATGCAGTTTTAGGACATACCATACCCAGGTCCAAAAAAAATATGCCCAAAGAGGTTTGTTCGAAAATCGACCTGGCCACCATAAGCAGAACTCAAAAAAGGTGCGTTTACAAAGAATGTGAAACAAAAGACGGTATTTGGTACTGTGATTGTCAGTGAATTTTAATTTATGGAGCCCTGGCTTTTCATTGTCTGGCAGAAGGTGTGAAAAGTAGAGTATGCTCCTCTGGAATAAAAGCCTGTCTTCGTCTTGGGCAGCTTATGAAGCCCTCGCTTCACCCTAGACTCTATATAACCCTGTCGCTACGCTCTAGACTCTTTCATTACGCTCAAGGTTCAATATGCCGCCCGCGACGTAAGACTCTGCTTTATTCCCTTAGTGCATAATCTACTATAAGTGCCAACTCAAACATGCTTAAAATCGAAGAGTTGGAAAAATATAGTCGGTCGTTTTTATATCTATGCTCTAATGATTATAAAGCACTGTTTTTGTGCATTCAGGAATGTACATCAAAAACTTATTAGTAATCAGTAATGTAGCAGGTACCTACGAGTACATATGCTGTGCTTAGCGAACGAGTCCAGTATGATTTTTAACCACATTTTTTACCTATCTAAAATAAAAACAAAACAGTGACCAGAGGTTCAGTGTAACTCAGTCTATTCACCATTGAATATCTCTACATGTTTATTATAATAGTTAATAGTACGGTCTAGTGTGACTTGACGCGCATCGAGGGTTTCGTATCATTCGGATTTACAAAAAAAACCGTGACTTCTTTCCATTTCGTTCTTTTCATTGCAAACCCGACTCACTTTTAGTCAGTTTATATCATGTGCTGAGTGATGTGATGTTTACTTACTGTTTATGCGGTAGAGGAAAATAAACAATAAACGTTAGCAAAAACAATTTCCTGTATGGAATCCCCCATCCAAAATACAGCCTCGGGCTTAAAACAGAAATAGCCCAGACGGGCAGACGGACATCATAGAGACCCACGCTGTTAGGCTTACCTAGGTATATTCGATTTAATTAAACGAAGCAAAATGACATTTCCGATGTTGCCACACTACGTGAAATGAAATAAGTAAGAAGTTATTGTTAAAAACAATTCAATCCGTTCATCTTTATCAGTGATCTTATTCGTGTTTTGGCTTAAGCTTGTTATTTTTCACTATCTAGCAGTTTACAAGATTTCAATGTAAATACCTTTAAAAATATATTATGAGAAATAGATCGATACGATTTATAATCAGAAAAAATCATGAATGTAAGCGTAAAGTAGAAATATCTATAGTAGCACTTGGTCCAAAGGCGTAAAGTACGTAGCACTATTATTTATTCTGTGGCGTAAGTAATTTCTGCCTGTTTAAAAAGAATACCGATATAAGTACCGACTTACCTAAATTTGAACTTGATCCATCACTTCACTACACAATTATTCATTACCTACTCGTATAAAGCTGAAAACATTATTTTAAATTGTGACTTTTAAAGGTACTAAGTACTTTATGAGTGCTTATCGACTCGTTGTTGGTACTATTTGGGTAGATATAGAGTCCAAAAAATCTAACTGGAAATCTAAGTGTGGCGTCCTATATACGCACATTTAATTTAATTAGCTATAAGATTTAGCAATATGTGGGTCGCGACCCCATCACTACGAATCTGACAGCCCGCCACAATAAGTTGGACAGTTTCTGACTTACTACAACCAAGAAAAGGATTGTATTCAATCAAGAGAAATAAACAAATCGTGAACTGTCACGGATCTCATTTTATTTCAACCACCGTCACCTCACTAACATACAATCGAGAGGGATACTGGGCCACTAGTCGGCATCCCAGTTCCTACATAAGTTTATTTTGTAACAATAGTTGGAAGATATTTAGAGAACTACTGTCAGGATGGACAGAAATGAAATCTATGTCTTAACTATTACCTACATACTTTTCGACCCTCACGAAAGTTGTGGTCCATATCTTGAAATATGCATCAGTTAAACTATTTGAACTTTAAGATGAGTAGTCATGGCCATGGAAGCCAAGTCGTCGTCGTATCATTAACCAATAGCGTTATTGGTTGACGCGCTTGTACGCTAAAGGTACTTTAAAGGGCCCGGTTACACAATGCGTCACAGTTGCGTGACAACGCACGGCAAACATTTCACGCGTTATTTCGATTTCATACCAGTAAGCCTAGAACAGAATTATTAATATTATTGGAGCTGGTTAAAACGACAATTCTAAAATTGGTGATATTCTTAACCACTGTTCTTCCTACCGTCCTTCGGTAATTCGGTTCGTAATTCGGTTTTCAAATGTCGGAATTAACGGCTTGCGCTTACTTGATACAGTATCTTTAATAAAATACAGATTGAATTAAAACACTTCATACTTTTGAAGTTGGATGAAAATTCATAATGAACTGCTTTTACGACTTGCACAATAGCAATTATTTTTGTCAGCAAATTTGGCGCATGCTGTGTCGGATCTACAACCCAGTCAAAATATCTAAGCACCTCTCGCTGGGATGCATTATCAGGTCTCCTGCTTCGTCCTTCAGTTTCCCACGCTCTCTATTTTATCACGAATTATTATAGAATATTATTCATAGATTATTCATAGATTCATCTAATTATTAAAGAATACAACAAAACACACATTTAATAAGAAAACTTTAATTCAATTTAAATATTATAAAAATCAATATTTTGATTAGATCCTAGGTGCCTAGATAGTTTTGATCGAGTCGAACGAGTCTCTAGTACGGAATATCAGCGAGCCGCGTGCCGCGCCCCTGTAGTACCATATGTGGCCGGACCTTTACCTACTGGGATGATTCTGTGAGTCAATCGTAAAAACATGACCTGTCATGTTTTTACGATTAAAACATGACTTCCAGGTCATGTTTTTACTTAATGGTAAAGTAGAGTTTTTTGTGTTCAATTATATCTATTGATTTCAATAAATAGGCAGACATTAACCCGGAAGCAATTTAAGCTTTTTCTTGCTAGCTTATCTTCTTAACGTCAGAATGGCCAAAGATGATAATAATAATGGTAAGTAAGGCTATAATTTTCTTACAATACTCAAAGGTACAGCATAATCACCCTTTTCAATAGTCTATGTACTCGTATTTAGTGAGTAACATTTTTTGTTAACTGAAATAAGAAACACCAGTTTTTCTTTGCGCAACACGAAAATGAAGCCTTCACATTCACTAGGAACAAAATAAATGTCACGCGACACCTTGTTGTTCGAAATATATGGCGAAGACGGACGACGTGTCGCGTGTTTTTAGGCAAGAACTTCCTTTATTATGAAGCTCTTATTATTATTGAATTATTGCGGAAGGATATAATAGGCAATCTACTATTTGATACAAAATTAATTGCCACGGGTCAAACGTGAGCAAGCAGTGATAGAAAGCGTAAGGTTGCTGCTTCAAATCTCGGGCACACACATTCGGAGAAGAAAGTTAAAAGCGTATGTAAATCCACGAACCCACAACTGCGCCATCTTGGTGGATATGGCCCAATGGCCCTTCGAGGATAGGCCTAAGGTCATAAGTGGAAGCCTTTAAACTAAACACGCGCTTAGATTCTATTAAGTAAGGCTTATAAAAAAAAAATTACATCATACTAACTTGGCATGCATTTGACCACAATCTCATTTGATGGAAAGTGATGACGTGACCAAAAATTGCCTAGCACATTTGCCTAGGAAGTACGTTTTTCTTAAACAACCCCAGGATGTACTTGGAAGGGATGACAGACACTGGTAAGGAGTTCTATACCACTGCTCTTCTTGTTAGAGAAGCCCGTCCATTCCATTATCACTGTAGCTGCCTGAATGTATGTAAGTAGGTAAGTACTCGTAGATGCATCAAACGTATACTTGTAGTAATATTTTATGTGTACGCCACTGACGTTTTAATACTATACGAGTACAAGAAGATACGATTGACGTCACTGATGTACTACAATTATTTGACATACGTATGTGAACCAATTGTGTGCATCATTTTAAATTATGTGGAAGGACCTTTTGAGGTGGTCGCATAAACATTAAGTTTTCAGATCCGACCACGACGGACCAACGAAAGAAAGGGAAGTTTATTTTATCTCTCCTCGTTGGTCAGCCGGCGGTTCATAACAGAATGCACGAACCTTTGATAATGTGTCCAGCTGACTTCTCCAAGGCGCGTTATGAGCCTAGCCAAAGGTAGCCTTTAATATATCTCCCCTTCCCTGTTAGCAAACAAACCGTCAATGTATTCTATGGCCTCTGGGCGTTAAGGCACGAGTTGGTACAATCAACGAAATCCTATAATTAAATCCAATGTCCATCGTCTAACTAAATGAATACTTGGTGGTGTTAGATAAATTCTTCGATGGAAATTGATTTTAAATGGTGACGTTTTAGTAGGGGCCCACGATGCTAAATGGGGATATACTCGAGCGTCATAGAGACCTATTGGGTTGCAAAGCTTAGATGATAAGAAGAAAACAAATGTTGTATAATGTAGACCTTTTCATCGGTGGGGGAGGTATTAGGAGATTATAATTATATATTATATTATATTAGGAAATTTATCAAGTAAATTGGCAATATTGTCAAAGATAGGTACCTACATTATGGTTGAATATGGAGGCCATCAAGTAAGAACAATGCAACATGATTGCTGCACTATTCTTGATTGCAGATAATTCTTCGCTGCATGCGGTCACACTGCACTATCGTTGTTAGTTATTAGGTACACCTACCTACATATATTAGGTATGGAAGACAAATGTTAATGATAAACAACCAAAGGCCGTAAGCAAGTATAATTGATTACAATATTTTTGCTGAACATGACGTTATCGCCATTGTAAATGTCGGGGAACTGTACCATATTTACTGATGATTTTTCGTCGACCATCCAAGCATTTCATACATAATAATACAAAATTTTACAGTTTGGTTAAGTATTGTTAATTTTGCTGAGACTGTCTTCCAAGTCTTATTGGCTAGGAGGTAGTACGGGGTTACGCGGATATGTGGTATCAACCCTAAAAGAGCTTTTTGAACATTAACATTGTGAAAAGCTTTTAATATGGGACCAATGCTTTTGAGAGAGCTCACCCAAAGTTCAGCTAAGTTTTTTTTGGAATGATAGCTGTATTAAGTAGTCGTCGTGTAGTCAAAAAAACCTGTCCAATTCTGTCACAGTCAAGTCTTTCTACTTCTACGACTCATACTTTTTTTTTCAAAACAGTTTTATTTTGCAGCTTCTTTTGCGTGTTTTTTGTTAAAAAGATTTTGTTTGAACAAGGTGACAGAGTAGATCGAAGTGTCTAATTTAAGATTCAGTTTTACTAATAAAACAATTAGTGGAGCATTTGGAAGTTATCCAAGAATAACAAATTGATACAATTAACTATTTAGCTGGCGGTTTTCACTGCCAGGGACACAAATGTAGGTCAGAATGAGGTCCACAGGCAAAAAAACGCAGATGGTGCCAGCGGCGGTCCGGAAGTAGCAAAATCAAGTTTTCTTGTTAACCGTTGCTTATAATCTTCTCTTGATGAGGGCTTTGTCGATAATCTAGTCCAAGAAAAAATACTGGGTACTGTACCTTGTTTTAAGAATCTATGTGCAGCTGTTGACGGCCTAAAAATAAATGTATAGGTTAGATAGTTGTTTACATTATATGTTAGACAGAGGTTGAATTAGCAAAGTAAAGGATTGCTGTACAATCCAGCAACGCGACTACCGTTCTATGTCGCTAAATTTGACGTGTCGGTATAGCAGATTTACTTAGACGAATTTGAGAATACACAATTTTATCGAATTATACCGAATTAAATGTCAAATATAACGATCGTCAAGAACGATACTCGCTATGCAGTACCTATATGCAGATTCTCCTTGGTAATCCGAGTGTAATAAGAGTAAAACCATTAAATTGTAGAAACAACAAAATGTTTGAGATTGACAGTTGACTATGGCCGCATCGACGATGCGCCACCTAGCGGAAAAAAAAATTGTGGATCCCCATTGTTATTGTGTTCCTACGAGTGCCATTATCTATTGTTCATGTATGCTGTTCCCAATGCAGTCTGGTAGTTTGACTCCTAAGATACTGCGCTCCATGGGTCCCTGGCATACCTCGAGGATGAACTGAAATTAAAGCCGGTTGCTTTTTTTTTAAAGCGTATTATTTGTACTTACATTGTACAAAAGATTGCTAGTTGGGAACCAGCAGTAAGTGACCATAGTTTGTTTTTGTAGTTTGTTTAAATGTTCACAAGCGATAGTAGGTATTGTTTACCCTTGCTACACGGCAGCTCTAGATCAAAATAGATAGATCAACATCGTACTGCCTTTGATAAATATTTTGTAACCTACGATACGATAATCCGTACAACAGTGGAGTTATGTGATACAGTTCACCACAGGTTTCTAAACATCGACTATACATATAAACCAACATACTTATTTGTATTAGCGAAAATCATCACACAGGAAATTAATTGATTCTCTGTCGCTATATCTATTTTTACTCGATATAATTATCAGGAAATCTCACACTTCATTCATTTCAAGACATAAAGCCGTCACACACGGCGATGCTATAATATTTCATGTTCAGATAAAATATCGCTCGCCATCAATTTTATAAGTATAATTTATAAGTAGCGATATTAAAATATGTTCTAAGATAACATTACATATTAGGTATAGCATCTTCATCGTATGTGACGGTCTGATACGATTTACTGATTTGTAGGATTCGATTTCTCATCAAAATAGCTCCCGCTGTGATATCAGATTAGGTATCTTTGTCTTCTTTTAGTTTAGGGCATAAGCCTTTATTAACTACAACAAACTACGTAATATATCTAAGGAATTAAACTACTTAACCTTCTACATAGAAACAAAATAATTGGTACAGACTGACGAAAGTCTAGAGACAATTCAAATGCTCAAACCCACTACTCATCATTATTTGCCTTATATTGAGTCTTGCATCTTTTCCATTGGTCTGTTCGATTATATATCTCTGTGTCATAGAGTGCACCCTAACTTAACGCTTCAGAAAAACTAAAGCTGGCTTTACACTATGGGATATAATATGTATTATAATTATTATAAGATTTTATACCTTAAGTCAGGAGGCGTGGAAGAGTTTAAAGTGGACTTTTAAGTTCGGCTTTGTGGTATAATTTAAGCGTACAGGGTTACGCAGGAAAAATCGGGTCAATATGTGTGCGATCGATTTTTCAACAGGACACTTGCTTTTTTTTGCAGGGTTGCATGGTAAAAGTTGTTCATAAGCACATTTCCATTGATGATTACAACGAGTACCTTCTTATCTCTACAGTTGCACGTATCCCAGTTAAAATTAATTATCAACCTTACTAATACAAAAAATCACGTCCATGAAACGAAGTTGGCTTTTAAGAATGTCGTAAACGAACGTCAGTATTGTGTGATTATGATTCCTCGACATAATGGTACTTTTACACTACACTCTTCGCTCTACAGTATTTGAACCTCTAACTTCTGTTCCAGCTGCATAATTAACCAGTTGTCCACCTAGCTTACCTCCCAAGGGTGTTTGGGCCCTATCCACCACTCTGGTCAAATTGTGGATTGGTATTAATATTGGTATTGGTATTGGATTCACATACGCCATTGAATTCCTTCTCCGGACATATGCAGGTTTCCTCACGATGTTTCCCTTAACCAAAAAGCCAGTGGTATAAAAATCCGAAAATTCTAAAAATCTCATACTTTAGGTACAGGCCTGAGTTTAAACCCGCGACCTCACGATTTCAAGTCAACACTTACAAAATCTGTACCAGCTGATACTGACAAAACTCCACTTAAATTATTATTTTGTAGTCATGAATAGTACCTACTTAGAAACGAATCTACGACGTAATGGGATTCATCTCTTACAAAATATACAGTAGGGTCCAGTTGGACACCATTGCGGTACGAAATCTCAATATACGGCTTATCTTTGAACATTGATCCCATTCCAACGATTAAAACTACTTATCTTATATCTCGATGACTATCGTCAAACCATGAGCATAATAATGCCAGCTAGGGAAGTGGATTTAGTTTACGTCATTAATAAATGTAATTTGTGTGAAAGAGAAATTGAAGTTATAGTACTGACGTTTCCCGTTCCATCAAGAGTTTATATCTTTCGTCAGAGGTGATAAAAGAATGATAAAATTAATGGAATTGCGGCACCTGTTGGCCGTTTCAGTTTATTTCAGGCCGATAGTAAGTATTTGTGAGAATTAAAAATAAGACATTGTCTCGAAATCACGAAGTATATATTAATGAGCTCTGTAAATAACTGTGCGAGTCAATGGTAGCATACTTGCACGTACGAGAGGCCTTGAACAGATGATCCCCATTTTTATAGCTTATTCAGCTATTTAAGGAAACTAGTATTTTTCGCGTGCGCCAGACCGACCGTAATACAGCGTACAATTAACAGGTGCGAGTGGGACAACCGTCCCGAGAAATATCTTACTTACAGGGTGCGGGACCTAGTACAAAATGTATGCACGGAGCGCCTTCAGGTGCGACCGTCCGGTTTTTCTATCAGGTTTTTCTCATAATGTGCGGCCGCTCTAATAGTCCATTGCTAGACAAAGGCTGGAAGGACTATCTATCTATTACTATAAAAGGCTCTGTCCTGACTGATTGACTGACAGACAACGCACAGCCCAAACCGCTGGTCGTACAGATTTGAAATTTAGAAGGTGTATTCGTCTTGATGCGTAGGGGTGTACTAAGAAAGGATTTTACGAAATTCGATCCCTAAGGGGTTAAGTGGTGAATTTTGGGAGTAGATGAAGTCGCGGGGGACCTCTAGTTAGGTCATATGCACCACGTTGACTCAGTTGCAGGTTGGTGAATTTACATACGCGATTAAATTACTTTTACCGGACGTATACGGGTTCGCGCACGTTTTCCTTTACCGAAAAGCCAGTATTAAAATCCGTACCAAAACCAAAGAGTAAACTCCAAAGAGCTCATTGATATGGGTCTAGGCTTGAACCCGCGACCTCACGAGTTCAATTCTAGCGGTCTTCTGGCTAGACTACCTGGCCCAGCCGATTTTTATAATACGAGCTCTTAATATTATTATGTCCCTTTATTGGTCCAAATATAATGATCAATTTTAATACCCTAGTTAGATTGAGGGATTGTCGGACTTTTACCATTCGCCTGACATTTAGGCATAACATCTAAAGCAATAGGTACTATTATTTATTCTGGGGCAATAGCCCTATTCCGCGGATTTGTCGTTCATATAATGATCTATATCGTCCTTTGATTATATAGAGAGAGAGAGAGCTAGTTCCTCCAAGATATCGTCGTAGCGCCCGTGACGAATACAGAGACAGTGATAATCTGGATTTATTTGGAATCAGTTTTGGTCAAATAATTAATTGACAGTATAATTTAAAGATAAAGATAATTATGTATGTTGTATGTTTTTTTTTTTAATTATTTGGTTTAAAAATTGTATTAAATAATTGAACTCGGCTTCAACAGTTCCATGTGTTTATGTAGGTACCAACGATATTTATAACATAACCTCAATGATCTAGCTCACAACGTTTATTATTATTTATTAATTTTTAAGTGTCTGAATTATGTAATAGTTGCAATCCGAATCCACTGTTTTAGCCATGTCGAGTGCTTGCTATTTTGGATCATGGGATGGATTTTCTATATTTTCAACATGTTACTGTGTTGTGCAATTTCTGTGATCTGGAGTGGCTAATAAATAAAAGAACACACAATATAAACCAAACAACCGCTACATCTAGCAGTCGGTCAAATGGCAATGGGCTGTCAAAATTATTCTTGGAAGTAGCTCTGCTCCGCTCTTTGGAGAGCCAAAGATAGTCAAAACATTAATTTAGAAATAATTTAAAAAAATATTTAAAAAAACTAGTTGAAATTCGTAGAATACTATATGCAAAAAAGATTACAGGAGAATAAACCAAAATAAAATGACTGAATTGGAATCCCTCGTGATTTCTCTTCGTTTGTAGAAGGAAAGATTACGTGTACAGAAAATTGGGTTACCAAAATAAATTGAAAATTTCCAGGCAATTTTCTACTTCAAAGCTTACAACTAAATTTCAAGTTTTTTTTTTTAAACCTTGGTTTATCTTGTAATTCCATCAAGTCTACTCCGTTACCTTTCATTACATTCTTTGGATAATGCTGAACAATAATTGTTAACTACATAGTCTACTCTATACTACTTAGCCTACTACACAAAAACAAAAGGATTGTATCCTAGAGACATTGTTTGTCTGTTGACATTGTATATTGTATACCCTATATGTAGGTATATAAACAGAGCTACGTGTATCGGTATTACTAAGCCCAAAGAATCTTTTGGGATTGTACTCGTCATGGTAAACAACTTTTACTACGGGCCAACACGGAATTCGAAAAATAAAACCAACTGTTCCATAGAAAAAATATATTAAAAATTCAGTCACCTTCGACAACATGTATGAGCAGCTCCCTGCCCGTGGTCCACCTACATTAGTTCACCTGGCTGTACCAGGGGCATTTTTCCTCTTGCTCCACCCCGAGATAACTGGGTGTACCAGGCTGCCTAGCACGCGAGCCGCGGTAAACATCTATCCACTCTTTTTTCCCCTCGAAAACGAGACAGACGTATCCATATTCTAGCTTTATCACGTTCCCACGAGGTGAAAGACCAATTAGTCCTCGGCGCGTGCTAGAGGGGCAGGGGTTTTTTTTTCTCCCCATGGGACACCTATGCAGTTATTGATTCCAGGTCTTTATAATAATGTTGCCTATAGTCCACCTAGCAAAGTATGATAAGTACCTAATGTTAACTTATTTTCCCGAATTACGTTGGCCTTATAGTAAAAGTTCTTCATAATGACAAATACCTACAATGACCTCCTTCGGCTTAATAATATCTTGTACCTATGCGGTTACGCATAGACTTGAATAGAACTAGAATAGACTTTTTCAAAGTTCTGGCTTCCACTCCAACGGTCCCGGACAGAAGTTATCTTTTAGTTTACTAACACACGCTACTCAAAAAACTTCCGCCTGGAGCTAGAAGCGGCTTTTGTGAAGCAGAAGCGCGTGAAAGCCACTTCTACTGTGTGCGGCGAGTTCATATAAAATTTATGAAACTGGAGTACGCTCGAGACGGAACTCTATGGAGACGTATAGAGGATGTAGCGCGTGTCCCATGTACGGATAGCCTCATTGTCAGGAGAAAGTCTTATTCGTTTTTTATTTCTTCTTTATATCACATCTTCAAAGCTACATAGTATAAATCGTTGTAATTTAAATAATCTATCTATATATACAAAAGGCTCTGTCCTGACTGATTGACTGACTGATGACAGACAACGCACAGCCCAAACCGCTGGTCGCACAGACTTGAGCTTTTGAGAGTGTATTCGTCTCGATGCGTAGGGGTGTACTAAGAAAGGATTTTTTGAAATGCAATCCCTAAGGGAGGAAAAAAGGGGGGAAACGTTTGTATGAAAGTCCTTTGTTTTTGGATTTTTAGTCACGAAAATTTGGATTTGGATAGTTAATTTAAAATAAAACATGTTGTTTTCAATTATTTTTTACAGGGACGATTTAAGGGGGGAAAGGGGGGGGGAATGTTGTATTGAAAGTTCTTTGTTTTTTAAGTAATAGTGATGAAAATTGATATTTGGGTAGTTCATTCAAGGAGGGGTTGAGGGGGGTTATGCCAACCTTGTAACCCAGGCATAATGGGCTTAATAAATTAAAATTGAAATTGTCTCTTTACAGGCCATCGTTTTGGAGTCGGAGGACGAAGATGGAGAAGAGGTTGCTTTTCGTGTCTGTGGTGGCGTCGATTCTAGCCGTTGCCTTCCTCGTGGCCTTCTGCGCCAGCTTGGTGATGAAAACCTCCGCCAATATCAATGGTATGATGCAACTTTCCACATAAGTAGGTACATGTGTAGTTAACGAAACGCTACAAACGGTTCTGCTGTGAGATTGACCTGAATCTGTGATTTTTGATGAAATAATGGTCTAGCGTTTAAGCACACTATCACCTGATATGACTTATAATAGGGTTGAAAGGGTTGCCAACCGCACTACAGCAAAAATAGCATTGAACTATCTTATGGATCTGTATAAGTACTATATACTGCTGAATATATATAAATCAATAGATATATCTAATAATGTTTATCGGAACAAATCCTCAATTTTGATAGGATGAAATAGTTTTTTCTGCAACATGCAACATTTATGTTTTTTTTTTTTTTTTTATTTATTTAATTAGAGGGCTTTGTCGCTTTGCGACCACACCGCCCTGTAAGACAAAACAATGACAAAAAATTGTAAAGACATTACACAAAACACATAGCAATATTATTTTTTTAAGCCTAGTTCAACCAACTTATACAACTTTTTGGCCTCATCGGACTCTGGGCAAGCTAGAATGGAGTTACAAAATCCGATCTCCATAATCCTGCCCCTATTAAACAATAGTCTTCTAAAAGCCTCGTTTCGCACACATTCCATCAAAATATGTGACGTGTCTTCAAAGACACCACATTCGTGGCAATTGGGGGATGATATACGAAGTAGCATAGAAGTTTTTTTTGTGTTTTAGAAGCGAAGTCAAAGCAAAAAGTATTGTATATTATGTTAATACTTATTTAGTAATTATTAACTTAACATTGTTTTACCACCCGCACAGAAAGCGCGTTCCTTATCATAGGTGCACTAAGATGTTGGTTTAAAAAAATACATAAGTACCTAAATAATAGTATAATTATCATAAGTACTTATTTCTTTACTATTCCCCTAAAGAACTATACTTATGGGAGTGTACTAAGTATAATATTTTGCAGCTTTTTTTGTTAGTACTATAATCAGCTTCAAGGTTGGCAACCCTTGTTGTGATGGACTAGGGCGTAATAATAAGTTATTCTAATATTAGATATATATTATTATATTCTTGGGATTTAGCTTTTGGGTGATTTTGACTTGTCGCATCACTAAGGCATCGAATAGAAATCACAGATATCTAAAACATGCATAACCATTTGTAGCTTGTTATAGATAATGAAAGAAACTTAATAGTCAAATAAAAAGTGTTAAGAGTTTCGTTTAGTCATCGACTGGTGGCGACACCGTCATTGGTACTTACAATATGCACATTATAATCACGCACAATTTAACAATGAAACCACGTTTTGCCAGTTTGTTTGTTTCACGAATCGTATTTTCTGTGACCTTGGCAAATTACCAATTTGCCGTGGTAACCCAAACAATCAATTGAATTGTTAGATAAATATTTTTTAAGACGATGAAGAGGTTTATTTGTAGGTATACTTTACATTGCTGTATATACAATCTGTATCAAAAACGTTTAACAATACGGAAGGGTATGTATGAACTCATAATTAAAAAAAACATCTGTTCCTTACAAAAAGTTCATTGACCTTGGACAAAATTGTATACCTAACTGTTGTTTTATGGATGTGGTGTTTAGGTATCTTTACAACTTTTCGAGCTGATCTATGATACATACGCTTTCTGTAAATTAATATAAGACCACATTACAGGGTTTAAAAAAACCTTTAAGGTTAGATAGATACGGTACGATAAGGTAAAGGTACCCTACTAATATTATAAATGGATTCTTTTTTATGTTTGGATGTTTAATGTTTCACGCAAAAACAGCTAAACAGATTTGGATAAAATTTGGGATATAGGTCGCTTATACTGATACTCCATTAAAGGGGTTAAACAGGTGGATATATAACAGAATAGTAGGTAGTAAAAGTACCTATCTTACTAACATTATAAATGTGAAAGTTTTTGTTTGGATGTTTAATGTTTCACGCAAAAACAGCTGAACGGATGAAATATAGATAGGTCGCTTATACGTTGGAATAAATCGGGCTATGCTTTTTATCCTAGAATAGCGGGTGAATCCGCCAGGCGCTACTAGTAAGAGTATGTAACACGACCAACAGTAGATATAGGTAGATATAGTATCAATGAAATTACTCATATCTTATTATAATATGAGATAATAAGTAACCTCAATAGAAGAAAAAGAAAGGCCAATAATGTAACCGAGGAATATGTCATGAATGCGGCTGCCATGAATTCTAAATAGATTTTGGATGCCAATAGAATGTATAATAAGAGAAAATTTCGCCATTGAACCACATTGCGTTGTTTGCCTGCCTTTGAGAATACTCGGCATCATCAGATAAATAAATAATAAATAAATATGGGCGGATAATACACACAGCGCCATCTAACCCCAAACTAAGCAAAGCTTGTAATATGGAAACCAGATAGCTGATAGAATACTTAGGTATATACTTTTATTTTTTCAGATAGGTATATATACTGAACCGATTTCGAAAAAATATATTTGGGTCACCTCTGAAGTGTCATCTACCAAACGTCAAAATCAATTCATAATTTGCAGAGTAATCCCATACATACAATACAAAAACAATCATACATACAAAAAAAAGCCATCAGTCGAATGAGAACCTCCTTTTTTAAAGTCGGTTGAAAAACAAGAAAGATGATAAAGAATTTCATTATTAAGTTGTGCAAATGTGTACACGTCATAGGAATGTTTACGCAAATTGTTACGCACCTACGGTTTTTTGGAATGTCCCTAAAGATCGAGTGCCGTTCTTCTATCAGCTTACTGCCTCTGATATATATCTCGATGGACACCCTGTAGACATACAAACACTGAATAGAATTAGCAGCCACACGCAAACTGATAATAACTTCATACCTATCTATTAGCATGTGATAGTAGCAATAACTCGTCATGTGCACGTAGTCGTACGGGTCGTACGAAATGTAAATGTTTATTGATTTGAAAAAACAGGGGCAGCTAAACTGACACACGCCACGTATTTCAGTTACTATTCAGTATTCATTACTAGCCCCCAGATGACTAACACAAAGATTTAGATTTTCACCCCCACCGGATGAGCTTCACAAGGTTTACGCCATTCCTGCTCCACAAGAATTAGGTACGCCATAATACAATACCCAGATCAATTCGGAGGTATCATCATATCGTTAGGTGTAGGGTTCATCGGGCCCCAATTCAGCTAACCAAAGCCGAACCACTTCTGATGAGTTTCCGCTACTCTTCCTCTCTGACAGCGGCCGACTAACGGTCGTGGTCCGGCCAAGCATACCCAAAGTTTTATAAACGTGCGATGTCTATGTTGATGAGCAGTTTGTCTATGGTTTCGATGAACTTTAGGCACGCTTGGCCGGACCACGATCGTTAGTCGGCCACTGTCAGACAGGAAAAGTAGCGGAAACGCATGGGAAGCGGTTCGGCTTTGGTTAGCTGAATTGGCCTGCAGTTCTTCTAGAAAGTGCTACATTATCTGCCACGGCGTAATTCACCATCATGCGAGTTGCAGTTCTTGGTAGCCCAAAAAGTGGATTTTCATTTAACTTTATATCCCTTGGGATATAGTGCCTTGCTTTACGTTCAGACTGCGTAAGATATAATTCGAAATCGTCGAGCCGGTGGTATAAAAACCTAATATAAATAAAATAAAATAAAATATATAAAACCTTAATTGCTGATCAACTTTTTTACATTTTTCGATGAAATATATGCCTAAAAAATAAATTAAGTATTTGATTAGGTATTATAGACACGTCGGCAAACGGGCGTTATTTTGTCACAGCTTGTCTCTCGACAAAGGCCTCCTCTAAAGATTTCCACATAGTTCAGTCCTTTGCTGTACGGGTCCATAGTGGACCAGCTATTTTCACTATTTCCCATCTCTTAGTCTGCTACCTCTGTTCCTTATACTGTCTCGTGGGTACCATTCTGTTATTATTCTAGTCCATTTCTCCTTCTTCTCTCTTATCATATGGCTTGTCCATCGCCATTTTAGTTGTTTATAGGTTGTGTATGCATTCTGAAACTTTGTTCTGCATTTTATGTCATTTTTTATTGTAATTTTACTCTGTCCTTTCTTTTAACACCTATCGTACTTCTCTCCATTCCATTCTGGCAATTATTTATTTTATTTCCTAATTGTTCTGTCAACGCCCAGAAACCTAATATACCATCTAAAAAAATGCCAATTAAGTACTTTATCTTTATTAACTAAAACAAAAATATAAAGTCTTATTTCCTGAACTATTTGTCTTAACCTACACAAAGTCAAAAGTATTGTGTCCAGATATATGAAGGTCTAGAGACGATCTACAAACCCACTAATAATCACAGCAAACTTATATCTTGTTTACCTGCTATACTTGCCATCGACCGTCATTCATGCGGAAGTCGTCCGGATGTACGCGGAAGCGCACTCGCCTAGCAGCGAGGCGTCGACGTGATTGAAATTCGCACCTCACTGCGCAAGATTGCTCAGAAAACCACTTACTGATGCGAAATCCAATTGTACAAAAAATGCTTATCGCAACCCGGACTGGGAAATGCACGTTACCTACCGAGTTACAAAACATTAGATCACGTTATGTTTTGCAACTTGCGAGCAACAGACACGGTCGGTCGAACTCTCGTATCAACTAGCCCAGTAAGTACATTATGAAGGATACAATACAATAATGCAAAGTTTATTCTTGATGACATTTCGTAATAAGAACGAGAGAATCAGTGGGTGCTATACAAATATTTAATTGAAAACGATTTGTTCTGTTCAATCGAGCGAAGCAATTGATTTCCTTCAGCGCCCGCTACTACAGTGAATGTCTGAGTGAGGGTAATTATTGAGTGACGTTGTAACTGTTACCCTGAACTGTTACAGTTGTTACCCAATCCATAACTGTAACGACTATGATGCATTAACTGTTAGTTTCCTATATTCCCTTTACGTACCTTGCATTGTCGTATCGTGAGAGAAGTAACAGCTGATAGCAATTTGAAGTTATTAAAGCAACAGTATGATCCACCCTACCGAGGACTTGCAAACTATTCCATGAAACGTTTATTTGTTGCCATTTTGGAATACGTATTTATTATCCAAGACAGGGTAAAAATAAAGATTATTAACTAATACTTTATATTGTTATAAATTGAAACCTACCTTATTATATATTGTACCTACTCGGCCACGCGTTTTTGTGACTTAAAATATTTTTATATTTGGCATCGCAATAAAATATAGCCAATAAGTAAGTTAGTTCGTATGGGCCAGCCCTAGTGTCAGAGTTAGTGTGCCGCTCGAAGGCGTCTGACATGGCTTCGTAATTTTTTTGGGAAGAAAAAGTGTTTTTTGTAACGTAGGTATCGATCTATTTAACTATTCCATACCAAAATAGCGTCGATATGTATTACAGTTGTTTCATAAAAGACATATAAACAAAACAATAAACAAACTAAAGCACTTTCGCATTTATTATGTTGGTAGGGATTCTGTGTTCATACGCATTCACATATATTATCATGAATGAAGATAAAGCAGAAGGTTTTTAATCCAATAAAAAATATGAGTAAGTATAAAACAGATTTTGGAAAAGAGGCCAAGTTCAATCCAGTATGTTAATCTTGGTCAATAACAACCACTTTTGAGTTTGGACGAGATAATATTCATGTTGTTAGTTGACATAATGACGGTTATTACCATATTTATTGAGGTTTTCACCGCATTTTCCTTAGCTGAGATGAGGCCAGCCGTTCGTGAAATAAATGCAAAGATATTAACTTTTGTAAATGTCGTGAAGTCGTTTACCTGATGATATCATATTGGGGAAGTACCTAAAGATGAAACATTAAAAAGATTTAAAAAAACAACCGACTTCAATTTCGACTACCTGATGACATCTTCATATTTTCCAGTTATTTTGATATATTCCAGTAATTATAATTTAAAAACCACACTACTGAACCGATTTCGACAAAATTTATATGGGACTACCTCTCTATCACCTACCAAACAAAAAAACATTAAAACCAATTCATAAATTGGCGAACTAATCGCGTAACATACAAAAATCTTACAGTCTCAGTTATCTTACGTCGGAACCTCTTTTAATGAAGTCGGTTGAAAACATAGGTGAGATTTCCTAATAAATCGCATCTCTATCGATTGCACCGCAAGTACCTTCATTTTGATTAATTGTAATGAACCAATAACCAAGTTTGACTTGATTTATATTTGATCACCAAATTTGATTTAATTTCCTATAGTTTCTCCTAGTGTAGGTTGTACGAGAACCTAAAAACGTATAAGTAATCTAAATCCAACTACACTGGTTGACACGTATAAAAAATAATATTTAGACTATTTCCATACATATTTCTATATCGTTTATTTAAATAAAACAATAATTTCTTTATTAATTCAATAATGCTAAACAATAAAATTAAATATTAAACATTTACACAGGGTCGGTAAATAATTGTCAAAATTACATGCAAAGCCTATTGCACGCTTTTTGTGAAACGTGCAAATTACACAGAAGACGGTAATACAATTCTTAGAGCTATCTAATTATTGGCCAGTCCATCATCACCCGAGGCTTTTTTGATTTGTTTTCCTTCAACATCAAAAAAATTATAAAATTTTCAAATAAGGTCTATCGGCTATCGTCTAGCTCATTGTGCAATGAATAAAGTCATACCAAAGTTACATTTCTCGTCACCTGAAACTTAAGAACCCTTTGGAAAAGATAAGAAATAATTTAAAAAAATGTGTAGGTATCCGTACAAGTACCTATAAACTTTAAATATTTTATATTACACAAGTACCTAAGTTTGGAAATTATACCAAAGCGTACAACTCTACAAACTGTCAAATCGTGGATTATCATTATTATCAACCCACTGCCTTTTCACAGCCGAACCGAGCTAAGGTTTTTGGGTCATTAATTTTTATTTTTCAAGCTCACTGATTTTCATTGCATGCTCCATTCATGCACTGAAAGTGCTATTTTTAACATAAATCACGAACAGAGCAGTGGGTCATGTTTTTTTATGTTTTGTTATTTTTTGTGGTGTCGCATATCATGCATTCAGCACGTGTTTGTATCTGCATTTTAGACATGCCACAGACTAGTGAACTGAGACTTTCTTCATCCATGCCTCCAGCCGTGGTCGGCAAAGGCTCCGAACCAACCATCTGCAATTACCCGGGATGTATTCATACAGGTATTTCGAAACAAGTATTACTCATTTATTTCTATTCATTAATTCATTTGTTTAAAAAGTATTGGAAGAATGAAATTAAGCGTTGTCTATCAAAAAAGAGTTTGATACTTTCTCTATGGTCTATCAAATAAATAATATACCATAGAGAAATATTTTTTCTTCTTCTTAATCCTCCGAAGAGGACTTGGCGTCGCACATCCTGTGCATTTGCCAGTGTCAAGTTATTATAGAGAAAGATTGACCATGATTTCTAAACATTTTTTTTTCTATTTTGTGAAGTATTTTTGACCAAGTATCAATGAAAAAGGAAAACTATAAGCGTAGTTTACCTCCTTGCTAAGTGTAGCCATTTTTTGTATTGTTTAAAGACAGCTGTTTATAATTTTATTATTGAATACTCTTTAAACTTCTTAGCCATGACAAAATGTTTATTGTGTTAAAGTTATTTGATGATTTACGGGATAATTACCGTGATGTTGTTGTGAGTCGTGCTCCCGATATTTCGGCGCCATTGCATGTACCATGTTCACGGGCAGACTTATTGACTATAATAAGTTCCGATTTTTTAATCCTCAGATCTGAATCACAGATGCTTCGGTTTTTTTTACAATTAAATAAGAGATAAATCTTCGCAGTCTCTCTATCATCCGCATCTTTACATAAGCTTATCTTGTTCTTACGAGATGGGTGCATGTGAAGGCAGGAACAAAAAATCACAGAAAACTATCTGATCGGTAACAAAGCATTAAAAAATCGCAAGTTTTTATTTCACGGCTAACTTGACGAATAAAATTATTATTTTTGACTGTTAAATTGACGATTGAAAAAACGGGCCTAAGTGAAATATCAGGAGGTTGTTTTACAACATAGTAGGTAGGTAAATATCCCGTACCTAATTAATTATGGACCTTACAGATAAACCTTGATAGTTTAAAACAGTATAGTGGCAATTCTGTCGGTTTTAGTTGACAGTTCTAAACTAATTAAAATATTGCTGTCACTTTTTTACTAGGCATGTTAGCTAAGGACAGCAATACCTTAGTAAGTTTAGAACTGTCATCTTAAAACCGTCAGAATCGACCACATAATACCCTATACCCTGCATCTATTTATTCATCGAAGATCAGAATTACATTAATTATCATCACTACATATTTTAAAATTGCATCATTCAAGAAAGTATGGTACCATTTCCATTAGTAATGAAGTATGAGAGATACCTACTAGGATTAAAATTAATTATAATAGATATTATAATACAATTTATTTTTCTTTTGCTCTGTAATATAATGCTTGATTGTGTTGTCTTGTTTTTGATCGATTTGCAAGCGTTGGCCCCGTCCATTCCATTATCACCGTCGCTGAGTACATAAAACGCGTTGATCTTAGTTTGAGCATATCAAACCTACTTAGAAGAGCCAGCTCTCTAAAACATAATCAAAGCAAATCTATTATCTTATATTATATTTTATATACAAGGTGCTATTAAATCGGCTAGGTAGCAGTTGTGAGCATGTTGTATACAAGATAACAAACAACTTTTGTTCTACAACTTTTGAAAATTCACGAAGAAAAATTCTGCTGTTCCATAAAAAATGATCTTGGTTCTTGTGAACTGCTGTGTTTTTTTTCATGAATTTTCATAAATCGTATAACATAAGTTATCGTTCATACAACATCCTCACTATCACTCCCTAGCCGTTTAAATAGCACCTTGTATACATTAAAACTTGTGAAAAACATTTTCATACAAAGACTTTAACCATTTTGATTTTGTTTAGCATCAAAACTGCTCCAAAACATGGATGACAAGGTGGACCCTTGCGATGACTTCTACGACTTCGCTTGCGGTTCCTTCGTGAAGAGCACCCGCATCCCAGACGACAAAACCTCCGTCAATACATTCTCCATCATTACGGACCAGCTGCAAGAGCAGATACGTGCTCTCCTTGACGAACCCATGAATCCAGAAGAGCCCAGACCCTTCAGATTAGCGAAGACGTTGTACCAGGCCTGCATGAATAGAAGTAAGTACCTTTTTAATAGTGATGGAGAAAGAAAGCAGATGCATTGGGTTGCAAAACTCTCTTTATTTCACCTGTTCCTTCCTGGAAACGAATGACCGTAAACATTTTTTATTCGTTCATCGAGGATGTGGAAGTCTTTGGTGGATTCTGAGTTCCCGTAACCTGTTACTTACAAATCTACAATAGTTTAAAATCTAGTGTATCTAAATAGTGTTAATTTATTTCCTTTAAACAATATTTGCTTATAATTAGTGGTTGGAGTCTTCTTTTAAGCACAAAAATGCCTGTGCCAGGAGACCCCGCTCTTTCATATATCTATTTAATATAACAAAGTTTTATTTTTTTAGGCTAGGTGAATATATATATATATATGTATATTTTACAACTATAGGTCATAACATATTCTTACTATCTTATTATCTTAAGAGTATATAGCTAATATTTTTAACATATATATATATATATATAGCCATAGAATAAATATCTTATACTTTTGTTTAGACGAGTAATGTTGTTAGATAGATATGTATATATGTAGTAATGTAATATACATATAAATCATACAAGAATAATAAATCTCCTATTTAGATGTCTTTGTATATATATATATTAGAGTTAAGTAATTCGTTAGTGAAGTAGTATTGATTAGGTACTTACCTGCAATTTTTTATTTCTATTTGTTTTGTTTTACTTCATCATCATCATCATCAGCCCGGAGACGTCCACTGCTGAACGAAGGCCTCCCCCTTAGACCGCCACACTTGTTTTACTTATTTAAATATATATCTGTATTTTTTCTTAGTTAAATAGGGTAGGGCCTAAAACACTTCCCTGTGGAACCCCACATGTAACATCAATATCGTCACTCATAATATGTTCTAGTCTAACTGTTTGTTTTCTATTTGTTAGGTAATCTTTGAATATATGAAATAGACTACTTCTAGGTAAGCATGCTCCATCCTAGACCGCATCATTATGTGGTCAAAAAGAAATCTATTCTGAGTAAAACAAAAAGGTAATTGGAGGTATATATATTTATACCTAATTTAGAACAACGTACCTAGTTACCTACCTCATAATTAAGAAAGTACTATCTCTCAAGGAAATACCTACTTGTAGAATTATTATACCTATTCCTCTTTTCTTTTCCATTAGCTGAGAAGCATTCCATCACACACAATCATATTTAACTTGCCACACAAACAAATCCATCACAATGTTTAACGAGTTGAAACAAAGTTATAATCCATGACATGAAACTAGTTTATTAACTTATAAATCCTTATTATTTCACACGTGGATAGTCAATGTTTTGCTACTTTGTTTTTATTATTATTGGGAAATCTGACTACTATATTATAATGTACGTACCTGTTTTTACCTACTCTCTACCTAGCAGCTGAAATGGTCTATTATCATTATAGTATTATAATATTGATCAAAGATTTTCAGAAAAAGCTTTTATTGGGATATGCGAGATCATAAAAGAGGGTATTTAATAGGTAGGTATCATATTGTGTTAGTTGTAATTTCAAAAGACGACTTTCAGAGCACAATCTGTACATTTCTATTTTATGCTTTGATAAATAATATGTCTAGATAGAGTCTCGTACTGTTTATGAACGAAAAATGACAGGCCAACATTATACTAGAGTGCGTGACAGCCATGTCTTACACTTGCACCATTGTCGTTGTTATAGTGTGCGTGCAGAAGAGGCTAACAGTTAACCGCTATTTTTTTCGACGCGTTTAGGACCCATCAGTCTATCTAGACATATAATTTATCAAAGATTCTATGTTATGGTAAAATATCTTTGGATATCTTCTTTCTTAAATATTCATTCCTAGAGCGTATAATTATTTTTAAATGTTATCATTCCTACCCTCCCCCGATTTACTTTCTGCCACAAGTACTTTTAGGTAGATAATTATTATGCATCAGCAAAGCTTCCGCTTAAACTTATCTTGTGATTATTCGGAATAACTTTTGGGAACTCAAGACAACAAAGTTTAGGCAGGGCAAGCCGCGGCGGGGCGCGGCGGCCGCACGCAAATTTGATAAATCTTGGATAAATAGTCAAACTTCAGTCATTCTCGGTAAACAGTTGCCTAAATAGTCGCCGGCTACATTATGTGCTTTAAATATTACCAAGTTTCACTGAATATATTAGAACTTTGAGGTTATTTTCATGAGTTTCAAGTTTTAAGTTGGGTAAGAAGGTACCTACTTGTTTTGTTATGAAAATTGCATATTTTTTGCAAGGTTTCATTTTCCTACCTAACCTAATAATAGGTTCATCAAGGGTTCAACTGACAAAATACTCAATACTCAAATCGTTTATTGCAATTATAAATATTACATACAGGTCTTAGATAACAATTTTTTTATGGTAAGTTCCTACTTACCTAATTTATAACGACCCTGCAGCGCGAGTACCGTTCTGTATGTCGCTAATTTGTCGTGTCGGTATAGCTGATTTCTTTGACGAATTTGAGAAAATACCGATTTTTATCGAATTCTGCCAATTTAAATGTCAAATGTAACGATCGTTAAGAACGATACTCGCGCTGCTGTACGGGTATAGTATCGTCATGCGGAGCGGGCTGATTTATTATATTTTAATAACCTATATTTAATTATGGTCATGTAGGAGAGAGAGAGAGCTAGATCCTCCAAGTCATGTAGGTGTATTCTAGTGAACAAAACTGTCTTAATCGTGAAAGAATGTGGCGACATTTAAAATAGATAAAGAGATTGTCCTACAATTAAGTAAGCACCTTGAGTAACTGTGATTTTCATCACGCAAAGCGTCTTAGGCAAGCGTCGAAGCAAAGTGGACAGAAAATTGGATTAATTACGTGACACTTACCGTCTCCATTGCTCTGTGGTGTTTAGTTTTTGTAGTGGTAGGACTCTACTGCAGAGTCCGCCTGGAGAAGTACCACACCTTTGCCAGGTATTCAAACGCCAAGCAGTAGTGTGCAAGCATTACTGTGTTCCGGTTTGAAGGGCAATGTTACCAGGGAAATTACTGGGTATGAAGAGATTTAACATCTGATATCTCAGGGTGACGAGCGCAGTGCAGTGCGGCGCAGGATTGTGTTCGCAAGTTCACAATTCTGGCACTACAGCTGTTAGTGTCAGGCGTGACGCTTACCACCAGGCCAACGTCTTGCTCGTCTCGTCATTTGATTGTATAAAAAAACAAAACAAAAAATGAATTAAAGACAAAAAATAATTTTAAACCTATTTTAGTTAAAAAGTGTTTAGTCTTCTTTTTCCAAAACTCAAATCGTAATTCGAAAGAAATTTGACAAAACACTTTTTAATTAGCAGGTTTGAAATATGTTTTAGCGTTTTATGCATATGACGGTTAGTGTTATATTTTACCGAGTATGCCGCTTGAGTGAAAGTGAACATAGAAGCACTTCCGCAATTTGCTCAGCCGTGACGTAAGGTGATGGATGGATAGTTTGAATAATCACTGAAGCCTTTAAAACTTAGTTAATTACTAATGACTAACAACGAGCTAGTCGGTGAGGAGTATACAAATAGGCTAACAGTATACTACCTATCGTTATTATTAAGGTACTTAAAGAAAAAGAAAACTACTATTTAATACTTATACGAGTAAATAAATACTTATGAAATAAAAAAAATACCTAAAAACTATCTATAAGTCATTTCCTACCTATAGATACTTTAAACGGTCTCTTATATCGATTAATATTTTTGTTTGTTTTAGTTTAGTTTTAATTAGGTAGTTTTACTGTTTTTAATATATATTTCGTCGTTAGTTCAATAAATACTTACCTTATGAAATAAGATGGCGGCGGTGTCATGGCCTACTAATAATACTGTTGCATAGATCCAGATCCCCTCCCTATTAAGGGAGAGCTCTGCGTCCAGTAGTGTCTTGTGGCTGTTAAGTGATAGATTCAGATCCAGATAATTTAAATACCATATAAAAATGGAACGTTAATGGAACGTAGGTATGTCAAATAGATACAATAATATAGAATTAAATATTACAGGTTGATATTAAAAATAAAGTCAAAATTTAAATGGGAATAAAAATGTCATTAAAATTATAAAATGACAAATTATTGATGGCTTTTCCTATACTTAAACTATTTCGTGACATTCCAACTTTTATGCAAATATAACTTGGAAGATCTAGCTAGAAGTATAACAATAATTGTTTCTAAATAAATCATATTTTGTTTTTGTATTTTTTCATTCTTATCGTAATTCATATCGTAATTTTTCTTCTTCGTTATTTATTATTAATGCTGATATTTTCCTTCACTTGCGCATCTCAAGCTCATAGTTGGGATTTAAAGCTTCGCCCTGCAACGTACAAACCTTTCACTAAGCTAACGTACTATAATATGCCTATATACATAATTTCGAGGCTACCTGTATTCCAAGAACGGTCAGAAAATACGAAGTGCTAACGTTTTTGAAAAAATAATTTTGAAAGATAACATTTCCTCCTATCTCGATAGTGCTAGGTCGGTGAACGCACGATCATCTGTGCCTTTTTTATTTGAATATTTAATAAATCGAATATACTAGCAATACAATAACACATCACAGCAAGGATATTACAAAAGGAACGCGTTACAGATTAGTTTTAGGTGCTTACTGTTCTTCTAGATTTACATTTATAATCCTTTTTTTTATTGATGTTTAGTGACGAGACCAGCGAGACGTTTGCCTGGTGGTAAGCGTCACGCCTGCCTGTATCAGTAGCAGTGCTAGAATTGTGAACTTGCGAATACAATCCTGCGCCGCACTATACTGCGCTCGTCACCCTGAGATATTAGATGTTAAATCTAATCATACCCATTAATTTATCTGGTAACATTGCCGTTCAAACCGAAACACAATAATGCTTGCACACTACTGTTTGGCAAAGGTGGTACTTCCCCAGGCGGACTCTGCATTAGAGTCTTACCCCTACAAAATTTATGACAGCTGCTTATTCATATAGCTGCTTACTTATTTATGCTTATTTATGGCAGCTGCGATTGAGGAGCGTGGCGTGAAGCCTCTTTTGGAGATGATGAAGCGGCTGGGAGGATGGCCTGTGCTGGACGGAGATCGCTGGGACGCCGCGAGCTTCAGCTGGGAGCAGTCGGTCTACAACTTCCGGCAGGCTGGGTACTCCGTAGACTACTTCTTGGACTTCTCCATAAGTGTCGATGTCAAGAACTCTACCAAGAGAGTCATTGATGTAAGTACTTTCGTTCTACACGCGATTTTGCTACATAATAATAATAACGGTGGACATTTTTCACACAGCGCCGTCTAGCCCCAATCTAAGCAAAACTTATATTTATGAAACCAGATGGTTGATAGAATAGATACTTAAATACTTTTTTTTTAAATACATACTTATAATACATACTACACCCAGACAGAACATACATCTATGTTCGTCATATACATGTTTCCCTGGGTGGGGATCACACCCGGCCCTACAGCCCTGAAGGCAGACATGATACCAACTGAGCTATAAGGCAGTCATATTTGTCGTATTTCCAATTATGATGATGATTTATTGATAGTTTCTGAGCTAGCCTGGGTACTTACTGTATTTGGTGTAAAGCTATTTGCTTGAGTTATTTTAAACTAAAGGCCACGCATCTTTGTGTACATATGGGTATAGTGTGAATTTCTTTAAAGCGATATGTAACTTTCTTTAAATGTTTAAAAAAAAATGCTTGCTCCTGAATTTGGCGGCTGTTACGCCTATAAAAACTATATTAAAAAAACTACGTCATCATTATTAAAAGATATCAAAGCAAAATTTACTTTGAAACATTTGTAATCTTATGTTAGCTAGATAGTCCATTTTTTTTATAAATTTATTCATTGCTATACCCGTACCATTCTAGCATGGCAAAGTGTTCCCAAATCGCTCTTCGACCGCAGGACTATTCCAGCTGTGGACTACTTGCAAATGGCTAAGCTATGGTATAATAATATACTCCGCCAGGTATGACACTCGCAAGCGACTAGGTCACGTGGGTGACACAAGCCTACGTCATCGACGTGAAATGACCAGTAGCGTGAAATCATATCTTTTCCCCGTTCGCCGTGTATTACCTGTAGGAATCCCATAAAACTATGTGATTTTGGTTGAAACTATGTTAATTCGGGATCAACTTAAATCATTCCGCTTGAGCAGACACGAAATGACAATTGAAATGATTTGTGTATTTTATAATTAATACATTATTAACAGATTTGATTCCCAATTTTGTTGCCATACAGTGGCAACTGGAGTGACGTAGGTAAGTGTCACTCCCAGAGTAGCAGACCATTTTTTATTGGATCATGGCTAATGCAAATAGTTGAACACTTTCACGGCGGGTTATTCCATTGCTTCCACTCGTGAAATCATTTTTATTTTAGTGCTACTTTGCCGAGCAAAATTGAACTTTTCTCAATAAAAAAATATCCGAATCCGAGGTGTTTTCAAAACCTTTACTTTATTTATATTCTAATTACAGGACTCAGTCACATAAGGACCTAGACTCCTAGAGATTTCTAGTTTAATTTAATAACCGTGGAAAATCTCAATAATTCTAAATTATAGCGTATGTCAATAGGTTATCAGGTCTGCGAAGCGAATGATTTATTGCTCTGCGAAATGTTAATTTTGCATTTTTTATTGCAAATACTTAAGTAACTAGGTAGGTACTACTAGAGAGAGAGAGAGCTAGATCCTCCAAGACTAGCGATCAATCAATCTTAACAGAGTTATGACGTCACAAACGACCGTCACGGTGATCGTGAACAATAAACGTTCTCCAATTATCAGCCCGAGATATCAATGCACTGGCTTATAGTTGTAACTCACCACAGACTTATAAAAAGTCTGTGTAACTCACCTGTCACTCACACACATCACTCGCACACACACATCTAGGTTACATAATAGTCTTTGCTCGCACATTTACATGAATGTGCCAGAGTGAATTTCCAAAAAGTGTTTATTTAATTATCATAGCATTGAAAGGTCTTAAATAAATTTTCGTCTGATATCTTTTAATTTGATCATCATCGGCCTTTTATGTACACGTCTTGCTACACTCATCACCTCTTGCTCGAAGCTAACCTCACCTGCCCGTACGCCCTGCTGAACAACGAATAAAGCTCTGGTTACCTTATAATCATTTCGATGAAACTTTGATTAAGTACAGCTAGATCCTCCAAGCGATGACAACAACGATTTAACACTAATTATAACACAAATCGGGAATGGGCAGCAGCATTGATGCGATGCGTTATAAGTCTATGTCCTTTTATCGCAAATACGAGTACGCCTACCCAAAGCCAACGTGGCAATTAGGGCATAACCTCCGATTAACAAAGGTTTTTGTGTTCTCTTTGAATTAAAAGATGTTTTTTTAAATGTTTTTTTTAATCTTTAATATGGATACAATGCTATATGATATGCAACATATATTTGTAGAACTTCATACTTAGTGATTTTTGACGCTGGAAGCGACTAGAGGTTCTTTGCACACTCGCTACAACTCGCTATAACAAAGCCTCATATTCTAGAACATGTGATATTGTTTCTGTTTAGATTGCTCATTATATTAATCTAAATGAGGCGATGGAAAGGGTAGACCCCACTAGTCCTATCGTGTTGTCCCGTGATGGGACAACTGCCACTATTTTGACCCAGTAGTCCCACGGGAAAAGTGACAAAATGGTAACGCTGGTTTACAAGCTGTAAGATTATACGCTGATCAAATAAGTATAAGCTACTTTTTACCGATTTTCATCATCACGCGGGTGAAACTACGGGGCGCAACTAGTAATAAGTATATAAATGAGTTTTAAATCGGAAGTGTCTTCTTTACAGCTGGACCAGGCGTCGCTGGGTCTGAGTCGAGAATATCTGAACCGTGGGCCCACAGACAAGCTGGTCCAGGCCTACTACGACTACATGGTGGACATCGCAACACTGTTGGGCGCAGACAGGGCCCGAGCGGAGGTCGAGCTCAAAGAATCACTGCAGTTCGAAATTGCACTTGCTAACGTGAGTATCTGCTTTTGGCATCAGATCTAAATTTGTATATGTACTAGGAAAACTTTATAAACATCTTTTACTATGGGTCCATCCCTGATAATCCCCTAATATCGACAAATCCAAGATGATATTATATAGAGATGCCCAAAAGCTCGGGACTAGTGAAGTTACTACATACACAAGTTAGGTTCGGCTTTATATGTATTTACTTTTGTTTCCAAACAATAAAGCAGGTAACTGTTTTATAATGTTCTTTATTTGGGATATTTATTTACAAATTACTATCGAAGAAAGGCAGTAATTTAATAAATATCGCCTCTTTTAAACACATTTAACGTAGACAAATATAACTGTAGCTGTGATGATTTTAAACAAATTTACATACAGTTGTTTCAATTGGTACTAATATCTTTAATATTTGGGTATCTTTATTAATACAATATCGTCTCTGTAGTATAAAACAACCATCCCAAGTGATTCTATCAGGAGATTGCAAGTAAATATTGAGGACGGCTTTAAGTGAGGGAGGAGGGCTATTTATAGTATTATGTAGGATATAATGAATAAATCCGTCAACCAGGATTTGAATTTCTCAATTAAAATACTAATAAGTATACCGCTGGGTTTATTTTTATGCATGAAAAATTATCACCCATGTCTATCTACCAGGAGATCAAAAATATTGAGGAGGTAAGGGCTATTTATAATAACATTATGTAGGATACATTACTATACTAAAATAATATAAATTATTATAGTGAATTTATATGTCTTCGTGGTGGGACCCCGTGTCTCAGGTATCAGTATCGTAGCCGGTACAAAGCCGTAGCCAGGAATTAATTTCGGGGTCGAGCTCATTTCGGGGGGAGTCGAGCTTTGGACCAGAGACAATAAGTAACAACTGTAGAACGACGACGATCTATACGTAAGTAGGTATGTATAAAACGGTGGGTTCGCGAAGGCATTTCGGGGGGGGGGGGGGGTGCCTACGGCCTTGAGCTGGTGCCCAGAACTTTAGAAACAAAACAGAAAGTGCTACTAGAATTGACGCTCTTCGCTTTAAGACATTCAATGATCAGGTAATACCAGGATAGAATGATGATGCCAGATCCCACAGAGATCTTAAATCACTCTAGCACCAAAACCATCTCTTAGAGATTTGTTTAAGATTGGTCAATTTCGGCACCTATGTACTCCTGCTACTTATTGTACCTACCTAGTTCGTTCTATAAGTTGAAGTGAAGTTACCCAACGTGCTTGATTTAGAATCGGCGCTTACCAACAGGCGAGTAGCTGGCCAAACTTCTCCGCGATTAAAAATAACTAGGTATAGTAGTCGCTCGTCCATACAAACATTCGGACCACGGACACCAGAAGACGTCTCTAACAATCGACCTGACCTCCGGAGCTGGTGATAGCTGATTTTCTGTTCCGTGGGTGAGACCATAATATTTTATCCACGGACACAAAATGGCTTGCGTATTGATCTACCGTTGGCGGCTAACTCCTCCTTTTATTAGCCTCCAATGGCGTTGCGTTGTTAGTTTGGCTAAGTAGATCTAACTCCTCCTTTTATTAGCCTCCAACGGCGTTGCGTTGTTAGTTTGGCTAAGTAGATCTAACTCCTCCTTTTATTAGATCTACTTAGCCAAACTAACAACGCAACGGATATAAATTTCCGCACAAATTTAGCTAGAATCTAAAAATATATCTAGAATTTATGTGAAACTACGACAATGCTGCGACCGAAACCAATGTCGACAGCCTTTCGACGGCCGACCTAGAACAATGGGGATTTTCATTTAGTATATAAAATAAAGTATTTATTTATTTAAGTATTTATTTTATTTTTTATTTTGTATATACAAATTAGACCCCTTGCTATTATGTATAATTTTACCTTGGAGCTTTTCTGATTGGTGTATCAGAAAAGCTCCAGACAGAGAAACTATTGGGATGGATATTAAACGAAAGAATAATAAGTAATCATATTCATAATATATAACGCTTTTTTTTACTACAATTTAGGTCAACTCCGTATACTGGAAGACTTGATATGTTATAGTAATTATGATTTAAAAACCAAACTACTAAACCGATATCAATAAAATATATAGGGGACTACCTCTGAAGTATTACCTACCAAATAAAAAAAATTATTAAATTCAGTTCATAAGTGGCGGAGTAATCGCGTAACATACATACAAAAAAAAATACATTCAGTCGAATTGAGATTCTCCTTTTTTGAAGTCAGTTGAAAAACCAATGCGGCTAAATAGAGAACACGTAACAATTTCAAAGCTAAAATCACCTCACTCGGGCCTCTTGTTACGACAACATCTTTATGAGCCCACAAAGAATTCCTTTTTACGACCATTCGTCGACATTGATGTTAAATAAATCACCCCGAAAGCAATGAACAGTTTTACAGTCACCATGCAGTTGACCATACCGTCTCCGTTCAAGGTTTAGGCAGAATAGTGGTGGAATAAATAATTTTATGGTAAATCTTCGTAGGTAACTGGGGTAGGCATAGCACGTTTTCTTTCCTCACTTTACTCACTTCGTGACTTGTCCGTTTATTTTGCAGATATCGTTGCCGTTAGAGAAACGTCGTAATGCGACCAGTCTCTACAATCCTATGACCATCACCCAGCTGCAACAAAAGTTCCCTAAGTATGTACTTATTTCTGAAAACTGGAACTAGCTAATATAATGTAATAAATAAAGTATCACACTCATAGGTTCGCGCTGAGATGAATTAGTTCTCATCCGTGACTTCGTGGTATAAGAAGAAAGAACTCTAAACGCCAGTAAAATCAATCTACTTTTAAGCACAGACTTAACGAAAGTTAAAGGTCCTTAGTCTGTGGGTGGGGTCAGGTCACAGGGCCCAACCTACATCGAGTCGTAAATAAGCCCAATCAGCCGCTAAAAAGCTTGGCGTGTGAAATGGTAACTGAACACGTGAAAAGTACTCCATTAACGATTTAACTTGCGTTTTGTTTGCAAACATGTGTTTTCTTACCTGTGGGACGGTACGTGTAGCGACTTGAGGCATTGGAGTTGATCGAGAGTAGAGCCAGGAAACTGATAGGAAACTACACTTTGGTCAAGAGTCTCAGCTGTAGAGCTGTCAGCATCAAACGACGTAAGGGTTGTGCCTCGAAATTGTATAACTTGATTATTCCACGTTTTTTATCACACCACATTTTGAACATGGAACTCGACAACTTTTCCGACAAGTACAATATGGGTTTTATTATGAAAACTGACGTAGTTTGACACATTTTTGTTTTATTTATACGGGAATACTCACGGACCTGGGTATGTCCTTAAACTGCAACCAGAACCACCGGAGGACAGGCAGCAACGTCCTCTTGGGTAACGGTGGTGAGCATTCTGCGATCCCCAAGCCGCCTGCCAAGCGTGGGGATTATGGCAACACCCCTATATTGGGAGGCCTTCGTCCTGCAGTGGACGTCTTATGGCTGACGACGACTCATGTTTAATTAAATCGGATACTCCGACTATAGTTTCGATCACATCCTGTGTCCTTTTTCAAAGAGTGAAAACAGAGCCCGACGCGCATGCTGCTGCGTTCTGCTTAGCTGCTTGAGTGCTAAGCAGGACGCTGAATTTCAGATTAAACAGTTTCCTTTTAGGGAAGCGTGCTCCATCCTAAACCGCATCGAGGATTAACCGCAATCGGTATTTGGTCAAAAGCAGTAATTTAATGTTTTTAATGTAATTTCTTGATACCTTGTAATTTTTAGATCATTCAGTTCAATAATTGAAACTTCACCTAATTTTGTACAGGATCCCATGGCTGAAGTACATTAACCGTCTCCTGGCACCGCACGTAGTAGTGGACCTCGATGAAGTCACCATTGTCAGCGTCCCCACCTACATCTCCGAACTTGAGGTAACACACTTAAGTATATAAAAGTCTTAAATTTTTAAGCAACATGACAAAAGTATATATAATGGTGGTACCACACATCGCCTATGTTTGCCGAATAAACAGGGACGCATCTATGTAGCCTGCATACGCGCGTTCCTTTCTTTTGCGCGATGTGTGGTGCCAGTATAAGAGTTTCGTTCAGCTGTTGTACCCATTCATGATTCCACACTAGCAACAAATTTTAATAAAAGCTTGCTAAATTAAAGAAAATATCGCATCCTCACTCATAGTAATATATAATGTAACGAGTAACGTGATACATATTACAACATATTACAATTAACAATTTTATTGTCGAATTTAGAAAACTTGTGCTCTATAAATGTATTTCTTCTAAAAATTCCTTTACGATGTGCCACCACATCCTAAATTCCCATTAAATCGAAGAGTAACACAGTCAAGAAGATCTACTTACGCTAACTTGTTGTTCAGGTCCTTCTGGAGAACACACCGAAGCGCGTCCAGGCTAACTACGTAATGTGGCGCGTGGCGGGCGCATCAGTCTCCTACTTGACGGAAGTGTTGCGTCGGAGACAGCTCGCCTACGTCACTACTCTGTCAGGGAAGACGGAGCGAGAGAGCAGATGGAAGGAATGCACTGACACTACTAGCGTTAGGTACGTAAGTGGATATGATAAGTAGATATGCGCCGTGCACCTCTCTTATTATCTCGTCCAGCTCTATGAGAGGATGTAGTGTGAGAACAAATTGAAGGAATGCACTGACTCTACTAGCGTCAGGTACGTAAGTAAGTAGATGCAGTGGCGTGACGTAACTTCAGCTTCTAATCTTAAGGAGGAGGTGCGACGTGCACCTCTTCTACGTCACCGTGCTCTTCGAGAAGACGGAGCCACCAGAGCAGATGGAAGTAATACTGAGGAAAAGACACTGATACCATAGTGTCATGTCATGTACGAATACAACAAGATTACGTGGCGCAGCACCAGTTTAGGGAGAGCTGCGACCAGTGGCGGATTATCCGTAAGGCAAAGTAGGCACGTGCCTAGGGGCGCGGGAATAGAAAGGGGTGTGCGTTTGCGCGTGTCATATAAATTACCAATATTTTAAACAATTAAACCACTTACATAAAGTCTCGTCTGTTTTCATTGTAACGTTTTTGCAAGACAATGTATGGGCGTCACATTTTAGAGAGGCGCCGATAAGGTGCGGGCCTAGAGCGCTGTCGACATTTTATCCGCCTCTGGCTGCGACAACGCGGCGGCGGCGGCACCTTGCCTACGACCCCACTTGCTTTATATTTAGTTACATATCGTTTTCCTAATTCCTTTCAGGCTGAATCTGCTATGGTCTAATTCATTTATCTTGATATTTGTTCACAGTATGTCGATTGCAGTGGGTGCCCTGTATATCCGGAAATACTTCAATGAGAACTCCAAATCCAATGCCCTTGAAATGGTTAACGATATCAGGTATAATATTATACAATGTATACACATAGCAAAAATCAAGTACAACCAGTAATTTGTGGCACCGGTTTTTATAACGAAATCTATCTTATAATTTATTATTATTTGGATTGTCTCTAGACTTTCATCGGTCTGGATACAATCCTTTTGTTTTTTATTGTGTAGTAAGCTAAGTAGTATTTGTAGTTTGTTGTAGTTAATAAAGGCTTGCCTATAAAATCTTAAATCTTAAATTTAATTTTAAAAAATTTTCTTTTATATAATTAAATCTTAGTACCAAATAGCAATAATATAACAGAGATAAAAGTAAATAATTATAGATAATCATACGGTAAATTTGACTCCCAGACAACAGTTCCGCAAGACCCTGAACGAAGTTGACTGGATGGACGACAAGACCCGTAACGCCGCGCTGGAGAAAGCTGACGCAATGGCTTCACACATCGCCTACCCCAATGAAATGCTTGATAATGACAAACTTACCAAGTTTTATGAAGGGGTAAGTCTAATTCTTATATGGAAATAGTTCTATCCGTTGCAGCTAATTTCATAACAATTTCTGGATTACTCTTTCTAATTCTAATATGGAAATAGTTCTAATCAATGCAGCTAATTTCATAACAATTTCTGGATTACTCTTTCTAATTCTAATATGGAAATAGTTCTATCCATTGCAGCTAATTTCATAACAATTTCTGGATTACTCTTTCTAAAAGTTATAAAATTATAATTATGAGCAATAAACATGAGCATAGAGCCTAAACTACTTACCTGTACAAATAAACTTAAATACTTTTAAAATATGACCGACTTATTATGCAATTTTTTCTTTCTAAATGAACACTTAACCCAAGCGAAAGAGCATTCGAACAAGTAATAAATTAATTGGCTCGATTCACTGTCACTAGGCTCGTTTTTTACCGAAAAAGGAATTGTTCGACGTCATATGTATGTTTTTTCTCCAATGATGTTATATGTTTCACGTTTTTTCATGTATGCGCCCGTAAATTGTAGACTGATTTAGAATATTAGATGGTAGTATTTAAAAGGATCTGCTCTCGAGGTGGTCCCATAATTGTTTGAAATCGTTATATTATTGTGTTCTTGTTAACAATCACTTTTTTTCATGTCCAGGAGTAATTAAAAAAGCTTACTCTAGTTTTCAAATTGCTTACTTCTAGTTGGAGATGTCATCAGACAAGCTAATGGAATCAGTCCTGAACCTGACATTATTCGGCACCGAGTACTTGTTCGGCAAACTCCGCGAGCCCGTCAACAAGACCGACTGGGTGTCTCACGGGCGGCCAGCTGTTGTCAATGCGTTCTATTCCTCAATTGAAAACAGTATACGTAAGTGTTCAGCCTCTTTTCCTCTTAAACTATCCGCTTGTATCTCATCATCTTTTTTCTTCAACTTAGTCAGTTATTCAACCATTCACCAAGCAGTAGTGTGCAAGCATTACTGTGTTTCAGTTTGAAGAGCAATGTTACCAGAGAAATTACTAGGCTTCATTGAAGTAGTATTACCTAGGCTAGGTATGAAAATATTTACATCTAATAGGTACCTCACGGTGACGTGCACAATGCGGCGCGGCGCAGGACTTGTTAGCAAGTTGTCAATTATAGCACTGCTACTGTTATGGGCAGACCTGATGCTTAACACCATATGAACATCTCGCTCGTCTCGTCTCTCCGTTGGATAAGACAACAATATTAGCAATTTTCTTGCTGAGAAAAGAAAGAAAGAATATAGTGAAAGACGTTTGTCAGATCAGTTAGTTACTTAGCTAGGAGGTACCTACCTAAAGAAAAAGTTAAATTTCTACTTGTAGCACATACCTTTTAGTAAACCTCATTTTCCTCATTTCATGTGACCGCTATGAGGCCCATGAGGATGTAGTATGATTACATGACATGACTAGTAATTTTAGTTCAAAATAGCCGAGTGCGCTTAAGTCTTTATGAGTAGGTAGGATATGGTACGATAGGAGTCTGGAGCAGTATTGAAGACAGAAAAATAGATGAAACTTGTAAACTTTCGCGATTTCAACACATAATCAGTCAGCTCGTGAGGTTAATAAAAATAAATTTGTTTTGTGCGCGATTAAGACCCGGTGATAAACATACCAGTCCGCCAAGCACGCGCGAGCCGTGATAAACGTCTATCCACTCTTTTTGCCCCGCGAAAACGAGACAGACGTATCCATATTCTAGCTTTATCACTTACTCGCGCGTAGATAGACCAATTAGTCCTCGGCGTGAGCTAGGGGGCCTGGGACCTGGGTATGTCCTAAAACTGCATCAAGCACCACCGAAGGACGGGCAGCAGCGTCTTCTCGGTTAACGGTGCTGAGCATTCTGCGATCCCAAGCCGCCTGACAAGCGTGGGGATTATGGCAACCCTTCCCTATAAAGGGGGAGGCCTTCGTCCTGCAGTGGACGTCTCCTGGCTGATAATGATGATAAACATAATTAAGTACGAGGTAAATAGGTGCTCACTACTTTGTTCTTAGTGGAGCATGCTCTAACATATTCGTTGCTGTTGCTTTTTCAGAATTCCCGGCGGGTATCCTCCAGGGTGCGTTCTTCTCTGCTAAACGCCCTGCTTACATGAACTACGGTGCCATCGGCTTTGTCATCGGACACGAGATCACGCACGGATTTGACGACCAGGTCCTTACTGAATTAGTTACTGCTTACCTCGAAGTCTTACGCGCTATTTTTCTTTTTTCTCAAACTTGCGTGTTTAAAGATATTAAAAGAGGTTCAAAAGAGAGAGTTTTTCGCATTCTCAGTCTGATTTTCACAGACAGTATGGAATTTAGGTACAATTACTTACGAGTACCTATTCTGCATGTTCGACCCCAAAATACGGGGCACAGTTATATCGCTGGCGCATTTCAACATTATTGAAGGAATAAAATCGCTGGATAGTTTTGTTATATCGCTATAGATTCGTTTGCTGAGACTTACAGAGAGACTTCGACTAAAATAAAATGTTTATACAAGTAAGTTTTCGATATTTTTGAATTGGGCTAAAATTTTAAAACGACCAATGATACATATTTTCGTAACTTGATCAAAAAGTTGTAGTTTTACGAATTATGGCGATTGCAGTTTTAGTTTATTTCTTCTCCGTATGTACGTATAACAATAACAATAACAATAATATTGTTTATTTTGTTTATGTTTTGTTTTGTTTTTGTATGGTTTTCCTTGAGCCAAAAAGTCAGCTGTATGAAAATCCGTACATTAATCTACCTTAATGAGAGATTCAATTACAGATATAGACGACAGAAAGTCGTCCTCATCAAAATAGTTGATTCTAATATTTGGGTTATTCACCAACTGGACACGAGGGGCTGGACACGCGTGTGTTCAGTTGGTGAAACTCAATATTGGTATCAGTTATTATTTCGTTATCTAGACACGCTAGAATTTTCACGTATGTTTATATCTGATATCAAAAATGAAATAGATGGATATCTGACCATTAAAATGTTCATTGTTCCAGGGTCGCCAATTCGACAAGAGCGGAAACCTGGTCGACTGGTGGCAAGAGTCGACGAAACAGAAGTACCTCGAGAAGGCCAAATGCATCATTGACCAGTATTCTAACTACACAGTCAAGGAAGTTGGCTTGAAGGTGCGTCCATCTCTCTTATATTATTAGTACTATAGTAGCGATGTGGAAGAATGGTTCTTGAGTGGCGACCACGTACCGGAAGACGCAGCGTCAGACCACCCAGAGAAAAGCCTACATGCGCTGCGCCGAATCGTGGTTCCCCATTGATCTGTATATTGTTATATTGATCAAAGTGGTTGCAACTAAAGAACCTTTCTACCACAAAGATTATCAGATCTTCGAGCGATGTGACTTGCCGTTTGCCACTTTAACTAGCAAACTCTGAGAGCTATGTCGGTGACTTTGGTTTTGTTTGCGAATATCCTCGTTCCAGATTTTATAGATTCTAAAATATGAACTAACCATTATTTTTTTCTTTTTATTAAGGTACCAGTATTTTACCTTTTTATATATTTTTTCAGCTGAATGGCGTAAACACTCAAGGCGAGAACATTGCCGACAACGGCGGCATTAAGGAAGCGTACTACGCCTACCAGGCCTGGATCCACCGCCACGGCGAGGAGGCCCGACTGCCGGGACTTGAGAAATACACTCCACGACAGGTAGAGCACCGTGCACTTAACTTTTTTTTTCTTAGTTATTGGCATCACACGTTGTGCATTCTGCCAGTGTCAAGTTTTTGAATTTTCAAGTATTTTTTATTAAAATCAAGTCAAATATGTCATGAAATCAGTCAGTCACACGAAAGTCGAAGTCATAGTCGAGTCGAAGTCATGCCCTAAAGTTATGGCGATTTTACTATGAGCTTCTACGGAGTTTTGAAAACAACACGAAAATACATTTTTCACCACATTATGTCACTTGCCCACACTCGTGCATGTAGTTGAACACTCAATGAATAAAACACCACCATTTTTAATCATTAATTCGCGTAAAACAGCGACATGATTTTTCCGTGTTCCCGCCAAAACTCCTCGCACTTTACTTTATGGCTCTAATGTGGTCGATTTTGAAGGTTTAAGTTGACAGAACTAAACTAACTAAAGTATAGCTGTTCTTAGCTAACATGCCTAGTAAAAGTGTGACAGCAATACTTTAATTAGCTTAGAACTGTCAACAAAAAAAAATTACCTCAACATCTAGGTATTATTATTATTATTCACACCGCATACGCCTCCCGTCGGCGATACATTCAATGAATTTAATGAATGAACACTAGCCCTAGGACCGTCATAGGCGACGAAGATGCTATAATATTTCATGTTTAAAAATATCGCTCGCCATACAATTTTGAAATATATAAGTATTATCTTCGTCACTTGTTCGTCTTTTGTTTTGTATGAGTAGCGATATTGAAATATGTACTAAGATAACATGAAATATTATAACATCTTCATCGCGTGTGACGGCTTTTACAAAGAAAAAGTTGCGTGATGTTCTATAGACATTTGCATTTTGTATTTTTCATTTATTGCACTGTTTAATTTCGTTTCTTCCCCGTGGTTCACCTAGGTGTAGGTACTATGGGTCATTAATATTTAATAAAATTTAATTTTACTCATTTTCTAGAGCTCAATGTGTAAGCCACTTTACGATTGTATTTTGTCAATACTGTAGAAAATTTTAGTTCCTTGAACTGTCCTACATTTAAGATCTAGCTAAGATTCGTGTTTCTATGTGCAGCTGTTCTGGCTGAGCGCAGCGAATACATGGTGCGCAGTGTACCGGAACGAGGCCATCAAGCTTCGCATCACGACCGGCTTCCACGCGCCCGGACGTTTCCGAGTCATCGGCCCTATGTCCAACATGGAGGAATTCGCCAATGATTTCCACTGCCCACTAGGATCACAAATGAACCCTCTTGCCAAGTGCAAAGTGTGGTAACTCTACAGCAAAATTACTTAAGACCCGAACAAGCCTCATTTGGAACGCTCTCCCTGGTTTCGCATTCTCACGCGCATGTTTTTTAATAACTCATAGCTTCCGATGATGTTCAAAGATATGGCTGCTTTTGTCACCTTGAATAATGTAACAATTATGTACATTGTAGAAAGCCCATTCGGGCGTCAAAAGTTATGGTAATCCTTAAGTAACTTTCCGTTTTGAATTGAATACGATGTTTTTAATATCGTTATTAAAAAAAAAAAACAAAATTATGTTTTAAAATTTAAATTTTAACAACGGGTTCTTACAGCCCTTCTTTTAGTATTTTTCTATAGTTTTTTTAATATACCGAACGTCGGCGTGGGTTTTCAACTTAATTTTTATTTGAGAAGTTAATTGATTAGAATATTTACGGTCTTACATAAAATCACCGCTCAATAAATTACTAGTTAGTAGGTACTGCGTATACTAAGCAACATTTTTAAGTGATGCCCTTAGTCTGCGTTATTTTTTTCGATTACGGTAGGTTTTATATGCAAATTGTGGAACTATATTGTTTATTAATTTTTAATACAAGTTAATATAAACTAGTTTAAAAAATGTTTCAATGTGCGTGTGAGATAGCGCGACCCGTACGAAATCTCTGAACTATTCACAAAGCGCCGCACCCACTTTTTCGACGGGTCATTTTAATCGGCATTTCAATATTGTATACAGCTAAATTATATGAACTCGATAGAGTCATCTGTCACGTCAGTAACCCAGCCCCTCTCGAAAACTTATCCGAAAACGTGACTACTTTTCAGTAGTTTTTTGCCCTAGGGATTAGGAATTCAAATTGCCACCATGTCCATGTCAATGTTATTAAGCTCGTTTAAAGAATAGCCGAATTGTATCTATAGTTAAGTTTTGTTCACATCACAGATAAAATTGTATTTCCTTTGGGTGAGATTTTAGACTGAGCACGAAACTAGGTATTCGACGGGTATAAAGTAGTACCTAAGTAAGCTTGTACACGGGAAGTACAAACATTTTAGTCTACTTTGGAAGTCGGGCGGTCTACCGTACTTTAAATTAGACTCGTAAGAATGGTGTGCGCTTTGGTATGCACATCTGAACCAGCTCTTACAATTTTTAGTCTTTCATGTACCTACCTATTTATTATGTAACCGCGGTCATGTACTTGAATTTAAAGTATTTATTTTGACATTCGCAGTTTATATATTTTATTATACGGGTGTTTGCACTGTTGCTGCGGTTTATAATGATGTATTAAATTTTATCTAATTATTGTATTCTGTGTCGAATGTCACATTAGGTGATTAAGAAACGAGCAGTGATAATTTAACTTTAGTGTTTAAGTATCTAGCTAAGGAACACTTTTGGATACGATTATATTGTTGTAAATCATTGGAAATCAATATTAAAATCGTTTTTATCGACCATAATATAATTTTTATTTCCTTAATGCTCTGACCTTACTTTAATTGAATGCCTTATTAAGGTTCCGTGCCCAAAGGATATCCAAAAGGACCCTATTACCTTAGCTTACATCGTTCGTTATGTATGTCCGTTCTATCTATTATGTATAGGTAGGACGGACTAAGATACCCATAAGTATTTGAATATCCAAAACTGAAATAGGTAACGGCGAAATAACCAACTTCATAAATAATCTCTAAAATCTGAATAGTCTGACGTATTTTATTTTTTTGGCGTGTTTTGTGATGTGTGATGCATTGTGGCACGGCCGCTTTAAAAGTAAGAAATTATTCCTAAACTGTACCTTTTAGTAGGTAACTCTAACCATAATATAAGAACGAGTAAGTACATACTTGTAGTAACGCGGAAGACGCAGCGTAGGTAAGCCTCCACTAGGTGGACCGACGACATTGTAAAAGTCGCGGCCAGCCGGTGGATGCTAAAGGCAGGTTGTCGCACAATGTGGCGGTCTAAGGGGGAGGCCTTGGTCCAGCAGTTGACGTCTCTGGCTGTTAATGATGATGATGTTATTAGTAGGGTGCAGATCGCAGTAGGCAACACGACACGACACAGTAGGGGCGTTGCCATAATCACCCCGCTTGGCAGGCGGCTTGGGGATCGCAAAATGCTCACCACCGTTAACCAACAGGACGCTGCTGCCCGTCTTCCGGTGGCTCTGGATGCAGTTGTAGGACATACCCAGTTCTATGTCCTGGTAGCAGGCGCGGATACAGGGGGGGGGCAATGGGTGCAATTGCCCCCCCCTGAACCCATCATCAAAATTCCTCATTGATACTTGTTTACAAGAATCGTTATTAACTCATTGCTAACTTATATTATGTAGATTACGTACATCGATCGATCAATATTTTTTACTTGAAATTGCTGTTAAAAAAACATCGCTAGTGTGTTATTTTCACCTTTTCACTTTTTGCACTTCGGCATTGCGTTCGCTTGTCAATCCGTGAGCGACTGAAATTCACCGAGTGCTTGGAATCTATATCATTATCAGCCCGGAAACGTCCACTGCCGAACGAAGGCCTCCCTCTTAGACCGCCACACTGTACGACCTGCTATTTACATCCACCGGTTGCCCGCGACTTTTACAATGTTTTCGGACCACCTAGTGGGAAGCCTTCCTACGCTGCGTCTTCTGGTTCGCGGTCGCCACTGAATAACCTTTAATCCCCATCGGTTATCAGTTCGTCGAGCAATGTGGCCTGCCCATTGCCACTTCCACTTGCAAACCCTACGAGCTATGTCGGTGACTTTGGTTCTTTGGCGAATATCCTCGTTCCGGATTTTATCGCGCAAAGTAACTCCGAGCATAGCTCTCTCCATTGCCCGTTGTGTGACTCTGAGTTTCTCCAAAAGGCCAGCAGTTTTTTGTCTTCAGACACTGCGGGATTTTGGACGAGAGAATATTACACAATTTCCCGAACGCTGCCCATCCGAGTTGGATTCTTCGGGCGACCTCTTTGTCGAAGTTGGACCTAACTGAACAGTCTGTCCAAGGTAGTAGTGGTCAACAAATTCGAGAGTATCGTTCCCAACAACAACCGGTACGGGTACAACATAGACGTTGGAATGATCTTTGTCTTGTCCATGTTCATTTTAAGACACACCTGTTGGGAAACGTTACTGAGGTCGCTGAGCATAGTATTAAGTACTCTTTAGTTTTCTGTCTTCTGTATAATCCGTCGAAGCGTGTGGATGTGGTCTATAGTGCCAAAGCCTTTCCGGAAACCAGCTTGTTTGGGAGGCTGGAAGTCATCAAACCTGCGTTCGAGACGGTTCGTAATTACTCTCGAGAACAGCTTGTACACATGGCTCAGAAGTGAGATGGGCCTGCAGTTCTTCAATAAGGTGTTATCTTTTTTTCTTGAAGAACAGCACCACCACACTCCTGTGCCATGCTTCAGGCGTAGGTACCTTCGTGAATGACGGAATTAAGTTGGTGGTTGGTTGGTTGGTTGGTTTTTTATTTTGTTTTATTAAAAATTTCTGGAGGACTAAAACTACCGTTTTCCCACACGCTCTCAGTAGTTATTCTGTCATCACCTGGCGCCTTGTTGTTCTTAAGCTGTCTGAGAGCCATTCTAATCTCGTACAGGCTGACGTCTGGGATGTCCTCAGTGTAGTGTCGGGTCAGTTTAGCTCTTGTGTCCCGAGCATTACTGACAATGGGTTGTTGTGTTGAGGTGTACAACTGTCCATAAAAACTCTCGAGCCTCTAGGAATCTATATAAGCACTGGTTATCTTTGCCATTCTTGGCACGACAATGCAATATCTTTCGTTTTCTGATAGTTTATTTTGCATTGTGTTTTTTTTTAAACAGACATGCTGAATAGTTGTATTTTCCAAACTCGAAAACTTACGCGAACCGGAAAGCTTTCTGATATAATTATTATTCTGTTTTCTGTTAATACTTTTTGTATTGAAAATTTGAGGCTCGCCATACATTCGCTTATTTTTTCTCCATACAAAAAAACAAGTATTGGAACGTTATCCAATTTCCAGTCAAATCGTTGTCAAGTTCTGAACAAAGCACTGGGATTGTTCAAAGCCAGTGCTGAATAAACTCGACGACGACTTGATGACGATTTGACTGGATATGGCACTGTTGGTATTCCAACATTGGTCTGAGGACATGGCAGTTTGCTAACCTGCAACCTGTGCCCAAAAAAGGTAGTTATGCCGACCATGCCAACTACAGGCCTATCCCGGTCACGTCCACACTCTGCAAGATTATGGAACGTGTATAGCCTCCTCAGAGATTGGCTGTATGGGTTTCGCCAAAACTGGTCTACTAGAGATCTTTTAGCGTATGGTATTCGCATCTGGAGTGAGGCCATCGAGAAACACGAGGATCGGTTGCCGTTTCCCTCGACGCCTCGAAGGCCTTCGAGAGAGGACGACATGGCAGCCTAATTAGCAAGCTCAATAGTATCAATAGCTCAATCATATGGCGTGTCCACTGGTTTCATTGCTTGGATTTCGTATTGCCTGTTCTTTTATATACCGTTCGATCTGCTTTCAATGCCAATTCTTTTTTTTTGTTTAACCTATGTTGTCCCACTGCTGCGCAAAGGTCTCCCCCAATTTCTTCCAGCTATCTCGATCTTGTGCCAGCGCCGTCCAATCTTTTTTAAACTTCCCGAGTTCGTCGCGCCATCGTGTCGGAGGGCGACCTCGGGGTCAACTGTTCAGGGGCACCCAATCCGTAGAGACCTTTGCCCATCTATCCGGGTGCATCCGGCTGACGTGGCCTGCCCACTCCCATTTGAGCCTGGTAGCTTTGTTTCCTACGTCTGTGACGCCTGTCCTGGAACGCAGCATGGTGTTACGGACGCGGTCTTGTTTTTTAATCCCGATTTAATGCCTATCCTAATTATTATTATTTCTTTTATTGCATTTGAAACTCGGGTCTAAGCCCGGGCCTTTAAGAGGCATTGGTGGGGCCGAAGCCAACACCAAGAGGCCCTTTTGAATAGGAAAATAACATTATAAAACTATTACATTGGTGTGAATAGAATATGATACATTATTTTAAACATTAAGGTATAAAATTGTAAAAAATTATCGGGCTATTTTGGTGAATTTTTATGAAATATTGGACTGGTCTATAGAATGAGAAACGGCACCTGCCTATTTTGTCTCATTACATCAAAATATTAAGGCAAGTGATGACTCGCCATCCACTAAATTGGCCCCCAATAAAGGCTACCGTATATTGGTGTCAGAGGAGCAACATTGACGTGGATGGTTTAGGGCGTCGAGAGGTGTGCTGCGCTTTCACTAAACGCTACTCGCGGCGTTATGCCCTTTAACACTTCCACCCTGGAGCTTAGATTCTTAGCTCTTGCGGTTTCTACCCCCGGACAGCCAGTTAAGGCAAGCCGGAGATCTGGGGGTCTCATTTAGCCCCAAGGTACTCATTTAGCCCCAAGGTACTCATTTAGTCCCAAGGTTATTATTATTATTATTATAATGCCGGTGTTCCTCAAGGGTCGTTGCTCTACGACTCTATTCCTGCTGCACATTAACAATCTGCTAAAGCACGGTAGGTACTCTTGGGTACGCACACGACAGCACTGCTGTAGAGAGCTACGTATCCGATGCACGAACCAGAGGGCTAGAAATCCAGTGCGCTTGAATTTGTCCCTTAAGGCAGTGTAGCTAAGACCCAGGCGTGTCTGTTCTCTGCCAAAAAGAGCCCATTCGATCTGGCTATTGCTTTCCGAAATGAGTATCCGTGCCGATATCAGAGGGCTTTAACCACTGGACATTAGTTGACTCCAACTCTCAACTTTGGATCCAATATTGAGTCAAAGGCTCGATTGCCTGCTAAAAAGCAAAAGGTCCAAAAAGAAAGGTCCTCTCTAAGGTGCGACGGCACTTCACGCCAGAACAGTTGCTCAAATTATATCAAGCACAAGTTCACGGTCGTACAAGGATTACTGCACGCACCTCTGGGATGGACCGGCCAAAGCGACCAGCTCGAGGCGTTAGAGTCCATTGAAAAACGCGCCAAGAAAATCATAGGTTCCTTCGTTCAGGCTAAGCTCCAAAGCCTTGAACATCGACGCAAAGTTGCTGTCTATCGGATACATTTCGGAGAGTATGTTTTGGTACTACATGATCTGATCCCACCCTGTCCGTTCTACTATCGGACGGCCAGGAGCTCTAAAAAGCGGCCCGTTTCATGGTTGATGAATTGGTAAACAGTAGAATGCGATTCATTATATTATAGTATTTTTATTTTATTCTACTTTGTTTAATTTTGTAATATTATTTTTATTACGAAAATAATAATTATTTTTAATCTTATTCAGCCTGTATTCAGCTATAAGTTTGACATGTAAATTGGCTTTACAAAATAAATGACTATGACTATGACTATGACCATTCTTAAAGTCTCGAGTGAATCGGTTTCTTCTATAGGCAAGCGTGCAAAACCGTAGACTGCATCTTCGCTTAATATCAGATGAGATAACGGTCATTGCCATTGCAAGCCAATATTAAAATAAAATATATTACTCACCTAGGGAGAGAAAGTAAAGAATGTCTCAGACCATAAACATGAGATCTGAGGCTTCTTTACTTCCTCCCGTGGTGTGTATACGATTTTACTTGCCGCTGCGGGGAGGAAGTGGTTCCTTTCGCTCCGCGTAATGGAGCTTAAGTAGCCAGTTTAGCCCTGCGGGCACGTAAAATACAAGAACAAAAGAATATTTTTTTAATTTAGAAAAAAAAAACTGGTTATCGCACAAAAATTGCCCCCCCCTCAACGAAATCCTGGATCCGCGCCTGCCTGGTAGTAATGACATGTCTAGCCCCAATGCAGTTTAGCTCGTGTGCCTCCTAATCTAGCTGCCATTATATTATTATAGTCATAGTTATAGTTATTTATTGGTAAATCCATTATTTACATGTCAGGTATTAACTTTAAGATAACATTCTATTAATTTAATATATTTATACTAAACAAGTATATCATTGACCTGGGTATGTCCTAAAACTGCATCTAGAACCACCGGAGGACGGGCAGCAGCGTCACTCAGTTAACGGTGGTAAACATTCTGCGATCCCCAAGCCGCCTGCCAAGCGTGGGGATTATGGCAACACCTCCCTTTAAGGGAGAGGCATCCAGCAGTGGACGGCTTCCGGCTGTTGATGTGATGTGATGAAGTATAACATTATGTAATTGGGTATCTAATATATATTAACAATTATTAATTAAATCATTTTTACAAATTATAGTTTTAGTTTATAGTTTCTAACCAGTCGTTGAAGCCAAATCAGAGTAGGTGAGTAAGCGACAAATATAAAATGTAAGTATGTCCACAATACTGTGATTGTTTCGTAATGAAACTGACTGATCCATTCAACGATATAAACAGTATTGAAGGAATCAGTTTGTACATCCATGGTGCCATTTCATTAGTTCTGTTTATAATGCATTATTACCTGTAGGAGAAACTTACCTACAGGATAAATACTAAAATAAACTTTTCATCACACTGGCTCGTAATATTAGATATATTAGATAGGCTCATAATCCAAGATATTACACACGCGTGCTTTTTACTTTACATTACGGCACTTGTGCTATAATAGGTATAAATAACCCGGTTAAATTAAGTTTGTACTTGACTCACTGACCTCTATAATACTTTTCATCACACTTGCTCGTAAAGTGGATCTTATTGCATCCGTTTTAGGCTCATAATCCAAGCTATTACGCACGCGTGCTTTTAACTTTACATTACGGCACTTGTGTTATAATAGGTATAACCCGGTAAAGTCAAGTTTGTACGTTGACTGCAATTAGACGTATGTACATGAAGCACTCTTAATATAGCCGGGTAATACTTACAGTTTTTTTGTAATACCAACAAAGAGTTCTTATGCCGCTGAAGTAAATGTCAACCTGCGCGCGCATTGCTGGTTTGGGCGCCATTTTCCGCAAATGTTTGTTGACGTTTTCTTTGTGTAGTTGATTATTATCAAAAAAGTTTTTTTTTCGTCGCAAGTGTGATGAAAACAGTCGTATAAAACTCTTGTGCTATGTTTCAATACACTCTCGGCTTCCTTATCGCGCTCGCCTGCGGCTCGCGCGCTTAATACCGCCTCTAGTGTAATTACCAACATAGCAGACTCGTATCATAATGTACTATTTACGGATTTAATATTTTTCTTACAACGACGAATGTCACCAAGTCTGGGACTTATCTGACTACGCAAGCGTAAAAATGACATCAAGGGCTTCTGTTTCATTTCGAAGCACCGAGATTACATGTAGGTATCTGTCTTTTTTTAACTCATTATCCAGAACTTTAGAAAGAAAAGAGACGCTAGTGCGCTAAAGTTCAAATAAATGTTACTCTTCCAGGCTTGATAACATTTCACTGGATAGCAGTGTGAGCATTCATGGAAAAGAAATTTATAGTAATATTTCGTAATACTATTAATGTAAATTTTTGTACCGGAGATATTCGAAAGGGCGCTTCAAATCGGCACAAAAAAATCTGTAATTTCCTAGACAATATTTAGTCCAGCGTACTTGTATTATAGAGGTCAGTGACCTCACTGCAAGTTTTATGTATGTCTAAAAACGTTGTTAATAATATAGCCGGGTAATACTTACAGTTTTTTTTGGTAATACTTAATACCTACTAAGAGTTTATACCTATTCGGCTAAAGAAAATGTCACATGGGCGCGCATCGCTGGCTTGCGCGCCATTTTCTGAAAATATTAGTTGACGTTTTCGCTGTGTGGTTGATTTTATTATAAAAAAGTTAATAACAATAAAAGTTTGTTTTTTCTTCGCAAATGTGATGAAAAACGTCGTATGGAATGCGTGTGCATTTGGTATCTATGCTCGCGGATCCCTTATCGCGCTCGCCTGCAGCTCGCACCCATGGTACCGCCTCGAGTGTAATGACCAATATAGCACACTTGTATCATAATGTACTAAGGGCGGGTGACATTTTGGCCTACAGCTCATACAAGGCAGTATGGTTTATGCCACTAGGCCGCCTGCGTATGGGAAATGTCCTAAGCCTTTACTATGATCCGCATTCAACGATAAAGACAGCGTCAGTCTTGGATGAGTCAGTTCGGTTACATCCGTGGTCGTCATTAGTTCCATTTATAGTGAATTATTACCTGTTGGATAAACTTACAGGATAAATACCTACTTAAATAAACGATTTACCTACTATGATTTTAGAAGGAAAATCAATTGCATTTATATGCAGCAGGAAGTACCAGGAATTGTAATAATTATAATAAAAGTAACATTGCAGCCTCTTAGAAAAAAATACTCCAGGCGCCAGTCTTATAGCTACCTATTATCTACTGTTGCGTAAGCATCGTGTAAGTAGGTATTTAATATCAACGGTATGTAGGTCAGACGCTTTACATAAAACAAGGAAAATTCTAATTGAGATCATCTCTATATAGAGATAGGTGCGATATATGCGATATTGTCGTGGTAACTTATTAGGTGTCTCTGCAGAAAAGCGAGGGAACGAAAATCGTCATTTTTTTACAAATCTGGCAGCCGATTTTTCGTTTTTCCGTTATACATGAGATACAAATAAGTTGGTAGCGGTTTATTGCATAAATGTTTTCATTATTAAAAGAAAAAACTGAAAAAGGCTCGATCCAGAAAATTTGCGAATCGTCTTTAGAGATAGTCCTGGATTTGTCAATAGGCCGTATATAGGCCACGGCCTAGGGGCGGCATATTTCAGAGGACGCTGCCGCCCCTATTATTTTAGAAAGGTACATGGGCGACGGAAATAAAGTGGCCTACACTCATAAAAAATATAAATCCGGCACTGTTTGGAGAAATTAAGAAATGAGCACTCGGACAGTTAAGATTCAAAGAATATACAGACTTTAACTCGCTTAAAAATTCTTTACACAGTTTGTTAGAAATATTCTAAATATTTTTTCATACCACCTGCTCGACAATGTCCAATTAGGTACGTGTTACAGAAATCTCAACGTAAAGCACTTCATTATATCCCAAGGGAGTTTCATACAACATTAATATCCCAAGGACTGTAATGTGATTTGAATTTGGAACGTTAAGAATTGGCATTGCAAAGAAAGTTAATTCGAAAAAGGAACTGGCCACTATACGCATTGCAAAATTGCATAGGTAAAATTGGATTGATTATAGTTGATACTATGGTGTAACATCCTCGAAATTTAGCACGGTTCCCGTGGGACAGGGGATGAAAGTTTAAATGTGTATTTAGTGACTATTCAATAGGTAACGTGTCATCCGATTTCAATTAGAAAAGAAGTAGGTACTCACTTTATGGATTGTCTCTTAAAAATTGCCAAGTAATAGGTATAAAAAAAACCTTCTTTTTTTCTTGACGCCTACATAAACTGTTATAGCCTGGTTATAGCAAGTACATTTCTGTCATGTTCCTTTGTTAAACAAATCGTTGCCCAAGTCGAGGCTATACTGAGTGCGAGCATACACTTTATTTTTCTTTTTTTCTTTCTTTACGTCATTTCATCGATTTTGTAGTCTGCCTAGTTAGGTAGTAGGCTATCTACATCTATACTTTAACTGTATACAATAAAGAAAATGGAAATTATTTTATTTATGAGTACCTATTTATAAGAGAGCAACAGAACCCAATAACACAGTTTTTCTGTCAGTCCGGGATAAGTTCATAAACTGCGGCACGAATTAAAATATTAAATATGATCTGTAGAGTCCGGCGCTTCAGACGCAGATGCTATGTTTTATCTAAATCGATTCAGGGATGTCAACGTTATATGACGCAATAAGTATAAGATAAATATTTTTGTTCACTCACTATAACTTGTACCCCGGAATATAACGAGCCGTTGGAGCAAAAAGCTCAGCTTAAACTGGTGGTCAGCTTATCTTGAGGCATATCCAGCACCACGCTGGCCAAGTTGCGGGTAGTGGATTCACATACACCATTGATATTTTTTCTTTGAATTTGATTTTGGACTTGGGTATGCCCTAAAACTGCATCCAGAACTACCGGAGGACGGGCAGCAGCGTCCTCTCGGGCGATTATTATGCGATCCCCAAGCCGCTTGCCAAGTGTGGGGATTATGGCATATCCTCCCCCTATTAAAGGCTCTCTCCTCCTTCATCTAAGTAAGCCATCAGATTAAATTTCTTCACCGGACGTATGTAGATGTTTCCTCGAGAAACTGAACTCTGAGATGCAAAATTGCCAATGAAGCCGAGTCAACGAGCAAATGGGCATCCCCCCGTCTATAACCACCTGTGGCCGTGACCACAACCTTTTTTGAAAGCTGGATCCGCACCTGGCTGAAAAAGCTCGACGGTTGTTGTTATAAAACAACCAGGACAAACAATTTAACGTGACAACCTTCCCAAGCGGTAACGCTGATGTCAATTCCACTCACGGTTGTTTAGTGTACCCATGCCAATATGACCGGATCAACCACAGGGATCAATCGACCTTTATAGTCAAACTTCGCCACGAGCGCTACTTTATTTACTACCGCTAATTTCTATATCATTCAATTCATTCATGAGATAAATCATAATTATAATTTTAACGAATTTAATGGTAGAATTTATGCCATGAATAGTATTGTGCTGACCTGACCTGGGTATGTCCTAAAACTGCATCCAGCACCACCGGAGGATGGGTAGCAGCGTCCTCTTAGTTTACAGTGGTAACACACTGCGATCCCCAAGCCGCCTGCCAAGCGTGGGGATTATGGCAACTCCTCCCTATTATGGGAGAGGCTTTCGTCCAATAGTGGACGTCTAATAGGCTGATGAAGAGTATTGTGCTTGTTGCCATTTTACTCCTAAAAAAACCGTCATGTTGAATTACATTAAAACGCAATATTCTTAAACTGGTATAAAACTGCATCCAGAACCATCGGAGAACGGGCAGCAGCGTCCTCTCGGTTAACGGTGATGAGCATTCTACGATTCCCAAGCCACCTGCCAAGCGTAGGGATTATGGAGACCCCTCCCTATTTAGGGGGAGGCCTTCGTCCAGCAGACACCATAGTAAAAGTTGTTCATAATGATGAGTATATACATACCCTTTCGTATTATTGAACCTTTTTGTTACACATTGTATATAGATTATACATATAAAAAATGTGAACGGATAAATCGTCACAAAACCCAGACAAAATACCTGATACATCAAGAGCCTGATACTTTCAACATTGCAACTCGTACGGCTATCATTGAGGTAAAGAAAAACCTTTACCCTAATGATATCCTTTAAGACAGTCCTATGAATTATTAAATAAGATTCTGGGCAGGTATATAACTTGAACATTTCCTCACATAATTTATTCCAATGAGCTTCCCCACCGCAGGAACACCTCAAGTATATACAGTGAACGTTCTTCATCCCCGAGACAACATGAAGTTTTCGATCAGTACAATGATAATTTTATTCTTGGTGCCATATTGCTCAACGAGAATATATTGCGGCTGGCAGCTCGCGGATGCTATGGCTAAGATCTGCGTCTATGGAGAACGAGCGAAGAGATCCGCGCCCTATTTTAGAGGGCATACAGACGGTATTCAATATATGCGTCATACTGAAAAAGATTTTGGAAACAATGAAGATTTCAAAAGGCCAGCTTCCAGATTTTCGGGCAAAGAAGTACGTTTCATGATGAATTCTGTGCAAAATCTTTTGGGGCTTCGCGGCTACAAGTCTTTAGGGACCCAAGAATACGGCAGGTCTTTTAGATATCAGAAAGCTTCAATCCTGAACAGCGTCAGGAGGAAGAGAGGCATCGTTGACGAGTGCTGCTATGAACCTTGCACCGTAGATACCCTTCTCACTTACTGTTGATTTCTTATTGACCTTTGTTCGTGTCGTGTATCTTTGTAAAGAATAATTAGAAGAGCAAGCTGTTTTAAACGAGCTTGCCCTTTTGTTGGTTTTTTGGGCCAAATTTAGTAACTGAAATTTTACCTCCTGTCGACAGATTGGTCGATAGATGTTAATTAAAAAATGTAGTATTTTATTTTATTAATTTCATTCTTTATAAATTTACTAAAGATAATCTGATTCCGATATTGTAATTTGTAGCGCCTAGGTGTTAAGAAGATTAACGATACATTGAACTAACGATCCAAAAACAGAATAAATATCAGCCCGATTAGGATTTTATTTCACTTTTGAGACACGATATTCCTCATGTCACAGCCTCATTCAACCCATCTCGTCACAGCCTCGTCATTTAACAGCCTTATAGCTCAATTGGTAGCATGTCTGCCTTCAGAGCTGTAGGGCGTGGGTTCGATCCCCACCCAGGGCAAACATTTATGTGACAAACACAGATGTTTGTTCTGTGTCTGGGTGTAGTATGTATTATAAGTATGAATGTACGAAAAAAAATATATATAAGTATTCTATCAGCTATCTGGTTTCCATAATACAAGCTTTGCTTAGTATGGGGCTAGATGGCGCTGTGTGTAAAATGTCCCCCAATATTTATTTATTAATGTATGTACACTATGTAACACACTACACTCACATTCGTTATGTAACTGGTCTCACACTTTTATAGACCATTTAAAATTGTTAATATCAGTGTGTGTAGTAGTGTTGTATAGTATAGTATGTATTATTATAGTATTATGTAAATTACCTCGTTACAGGTAAAATAGGTTGAAATTGTAATGGTAGAAATAAAACTTTTATCTATTTACTTTTATTTTATTACTATTATACTCAAAAGTTAGCAGTCTAATAGGGCATAGTACACTTTTATTTTATTACTATTATAATAGGTCTTTACCTATGAAATTGCCGTTCTTCAGTAGTGGTCATTTCAAATAGAAATAAAGTTTGGAATGGCTTTGTATTCTGAATGCAAATTAATTTTGTCTTAAAAACATGATATTCTTTTTACAAACTCAGTCTTTTGTTTATTGATTAGCGTTGTATTTTCATTACATTTGAAAATTTGGATCGAAATCGTCATAATGGATACTTTAAAAATTCGTGTAATTATGGAATATGAGTTCCGTCGTGGCACCAACGCAACACAAACGGCACGTAACATCAAAAACGTTTACGGAGAGAACTGTACAAACGAACGCACAACCCGTTATTGGTTTTCCCGGTTCCGTTCTGGAAATGTTGACTTGAAAAATGAATCTCGTGGTCGTCCGGAGACTTTGGTCAACAATGATGAATTAAAGGCGATTGTGGAAGCTAACGAAACTCAATCTACAGCCGAGCTAGCAGCAGCTTTTGATGTTAGCATCAAAACAATTTTGATCCATTTGCGACAAATAGGCAAGGTAAAAAAACTTGATAGATGGGTGCCCCACTAACTGGGGTACGTTGCCAGCGCAACGTACGCGTCGAGACCTGCCTCGCGCTGCTGCTACAGACAGTCTCCAAGCTGCAAGAGCTGGGGTTGGAAGCTCTCCCTCATCCGCCATACTCACCAGACCTTGCACCTACCCACTATTACTTTTTCCAAAATTTAGACAACTTTTTAGTGGGTAAAAAATTCAATTCCCGAGAGGCAGTACAAAACGCCTTTGAAGAGTTTGTTGCCTCCCGTCCAGCTGATTTTTACAAGAAGGGCATCAATAAACTGCCAATTCGTTGGCAAAGATGCGTCGATTGCATGGGTGATTACTTTGAATAACAGAAGTAAAAGAGTTAAAAAAAATAAGTACTTTCACTTATTCCATACAAAACGGCAATTTCATAGGTAAAGACTTACGGCCTTACCTAAAATAATCTCGATTCTCTTAGTCACTGCTTAAACTTCTCTGTCCTTTTCTAGCACGTGCAACTTCACGTCAGAGAGAAGATGGCAGAGCATCTTAAGCAGTGACTAACAGTTGAAAAGTTTTTTTTAAGTAAGGCCGCTAATATACAAAAGTTAGCAATCTAATAGGGCATGGTAAACTTTTATTTTATTACTATTATACTCAAAAGTTAGCAGTCTAATAGGAAATGGTACACTTTTATTTTATTACTATTATATACAAAAGTCAGCAATCTAATAGGGCATGGTACACTTTTATTTTATTACTATTATATACAATAGTTAGCAATCTAATAGGGCATGATAAACTTTTATTTTATTACTATTATATACAAAAGTTAGCAATCTAATAGGGCATGGTACACTTTTATTTTATTACTATTATATACAAAAGTCAGCAATCTAATAGGGCATGGTACACTTTTATTTTATTACTATTATATACAAAAGTTAGCAATCTAATAGGGCATGGTACACTTTTATTTTTTAACTATTATATTCAAAGTTAGCAGTCTAATAGGGCATGGTACACTTTTATTTTATTACTATTATATTCAAACGTTAGCAGTCTGTAAAAAAGAAAGCTGTTGCGTTTACAAATGTGAAACAAAAGACTGTTTGATACTGTGATTGTCAGTGAATTTAAATTTATGGAGCCCTGGCTTTTTATTGTCTCGCAGAAGGTGTGAAAAGTAGAGTATGCTCCTCTGGAATAAAGCCCGTCTTCGTCTTGGCAGCTTGAACCCCTCGCTTCACTCAGGACTCTATATAACTCCGTCGCTACGCTCAGGGTTCTATGCCAAACGCGACGTAAGACACTGCTTTATTCCCTTAGTGCATAATCTACTATTTAAAGAATGAAAAAATATGTGAAGTGTTATTTTTTATGTAAAGAGGAAATAACAAGATGAAAGGTGATCTCGTTTTTTATAAATAAGAATATACTTTTTTATCAATAATATATTATTATTATTTTAAAAAGTTTATTCTTATCCTTTTTTAACTTAGGACTTTGTACTTATTCTTATTACAGTCTATTTCTCTTCTCTACCAATGTGACGTAATATCTTTAAAAAACAGTCAAAAACAGCATTTAGAAAGGGCTTCCAGTTTTTGGTCGGTCGTATATCGGACTATAACAATCACTCGACTAATACAAAAATTACAAAAAAGAAAAAATATAGTTATCAGTATTACCTAAATATGAACAAAAAAGTAAAATATATAGTTATTAGTATTACCTAAGTGTCTATATAGAAATAAATTACATCGAATAGTACTAGATACTAGTACATACGTATATTCGAATCAAAATCAATCAAAAACAGCATTTAGAAAGGGCTTCCAGTTTTTGGTCGGTCGTATATCGGACTATAACAATCACTCGACTAATACAAACATTACCTACACAAAATAAAAAATATAGTTATTAGTATTACTTAAATATGAACAAAAAAGTAAAATATATAGTTATTAGTATTACCTAAGTGTCTATATAGAAATAAATTACATCGAATAGTACTAGATACTAGTACATACGTATATTCGAATCAAAATCAATCAAAAACAGCATTTAGAAAGGGCTTCCAGTTTTTGGTTGGTCGTATATCGGACTATAACAATCACTCGACTAATAAAAACATTACAAAACAGAAAAAATATAGTTATTAGTATTACCTAAGTGTCTATATAGAAATAAATTACATCGAATAGTACTAGATACTAGTACATACGTATATTCGACTCAAAATCTGTCAAAAACAGCATTTAGAAAGGGCTTGCAGTTTTTGGTCAATCGTATATCGGACTATAACAATCACTCGACTAATACAAAAATTACAAAAAACTAAAATTATAGTTATTAGTATTACCTCAATATTAACAAAAAAGTAAAATATATAGTTATTAGTATTACCTAAATGTATATATAGAAATAAATTACATCGAATAGTACTAGATACTCGTACATACGTATATTCGAACCAAAATCAGTCAAAAACAGCATTTAGAAAGGGCTTCCAGTTTTTGGTCGGTCGTATATCGAACTATAACAATAACTCGACTAATACAAAAATTAATAAAGAAAAAAAAATATAGTTATTAGCATTACCTAAGTGTCTATATAGAAATAAATTACATCGAATAGTACTAGATACTAGTGCATACGTATATTCGAATCAAAATCAGTCAATAACAGCATTTAGAAAGGGCTTGCAGTTTTTAGTCGCTCGTATATCGGACTATAACAATCACTCGACTAATACAAAAATTACAACAAAAAATAAAGTTATTATTATTACCTAAATATGAACAAAAAAGAAATGAATACGGTTACGTATTACCTCAATATTAACAAAAAAGTAAACTAATTGTCTATATAGAAATAAATTACATTGAATAGTACTAGATACTAGTACATACGTATATTCGAATCAAAATCAGTCAAAAACAGCATTTAGAAAGGGCTTCCAGTTTTTGGTCGGTCGTATATCGGACTATGACAATCACTCGACTAAGACAAAAATTACAAAAAGAATAAAATATAGTTATTAGTATTACCTAAGTGTCTATATAGAAATAAATTACATCGAATAGTACTAGATACTAGTACATACGTCTATACGAATCAAAATCAGTCAAAGACAGCATTTAGAAAGGGCTTCCAGTTTTTGGTCGGTCGTATATCGGACTATAACAATCACTCGACTAATACAAAAGTTACAAAAAATAAAAAATATAGTTGGTATTACCTAAATATGAACAAACAAGAAATAAATACGGTTACGTATTACCTCAATACTAACAAAAAAGTAAACTAAGTGTCTATAAAGAAATAAATTACATTGAATAGTACTAGATACTAGTACATACGTATATTCGACTCGAAATCAGTGTATATACAATGTGTCACAAAAAGGTTCAACAATACTGAAGGGTATGTATGTACCCACCATTATGAACAACTTTCACTATGGGACTAATCTTAAAATCATGAAAAAAAACAGCTGTTCCATACATTTTGTCCAAGGTGTAATGATATTTTTGTATGGAACTGCATGTAATTTTACATACATACCCTTCCGTATTGTTGAACCTTTTTGTTACACATTGTATACTAACATTACTTATTCTTATTTTTATACAATGGTTATGTTATTTTTAAACTTAGTTATACTTATTCTTATTATAATTATAAAGCAGTCTCTTATTCTTAAAAAAAGTTATGTGAAATAAGTTTTTATACTAAACTAACAGTATTCTTTTATTTACTTTTAAAAGTTAATATTCCGCCAAACTTACAAAGAAAGACTTAAGTCTTACATGCCCCTCCGGTTGTTGTTACAGTAGATACAAATAACCGGACCGACAATTTACCGACATATTAAGCTGGTTTATTAACCGAGCGCAACATGCGGTCTGCGAGCGAGCTTATGATGTCGTAGATTTCAGCGTTACTGATCAAAGCGATGCAATAAACGTTTGCGATCTGCTCTCCCCGCTTTTTTGCACTGTCAAACACATGGAGACCGTGCACTGCGCACAGCCCCGTTTGCCCCGGGGTAATTCCCACCACCTGCAAAATAAGTTGGAAAAGTTAATATTATAGTTTAAAAGACCGATAACCGTTAAAGAACCGGAAGACGCAGCGTAGGCGCTGCCTCCCACTAGGTGGACCGACGACATTGTAAAACTCGCGGGCAACCGGTGGATGGAAATTGTAGGTAGTCGTACATTGTGGCGGTCTAAGGGAGAGGCACCCGTCCAGCAGTTCGTCCGGGCTGCTGATGATGATGATAGTTTAAAATAAAAACAAATTGTATCAATCAAATTTATGAGACATTGTCTCTAGAAAACTGAAAGCTAGCCATTGAGGAATTCCACTATCTTCCACGGCTCCATCATCAATTCCACTAGTGAAAAAGTGTATCGCGAAAGTTAAAAAAAATATATAGTTTTAGACATATGTAGTACATAGCGCATAGCGTAGTACATAGCGCACATTTATTATTATAAATGGTCTTTTGGTTTAAGCTGTTATGTTACTTATTTCGTAAGTAAAACAATTTGAATTTGAATATCATTGCTTTCAAAGTGGCAGAATGCCCGATGCGTCAGGAATCATTTTGCTCTGCTATATTCGAACTTTGGTAGATGCAATGGTAGAAAGTGATCTAAGGAAACAAAACGAATAATTGAAAGACTGCCTTATGGCTCAGTTGGTAGCATGTTTGCCTTCAGAGCTGTAGGGCGTGGGTTCGATCCCCACCCAGGGCAAACATTTATGTGACGAACATAAATGTTTGTTCTGTGTCTGGATTTAGTATACAGGGTTAGTTCTAATTAGGTAGCATCCTTTTAAGGGCATTTTCTGTACATCAAAACAAACAACTTTTACTATGAGGCCAACATTGCAGTCGGAAAAAAATATCCGTTGTTCCATACAAAAAGTTCTTTGACCTTGGGCAAAAATGTATGGAACAGCTGTTATATTTTTTTCTTGAATCTTGAGTATCTCTTCCTTTTTGGAGTTGGCAAAAAAAGAACATACGCTTTTAAAAAAAATACAACCGACTTCAACTTCGAATACCTGGATGACATCTTCATATTTTCTAGTAACTTTGATTTAAAAACCAAACTACTGAACCGACTTCGATAAAATTTATGTGGGACCCCCACTAAAGTATTACCTACCAAACAAAAAAATCATATCATAATCATAATAATCAGTTCATAATTGGCGGAGTAGTCGCGTAAAATAAATTCATAAAATAAAAATACAGTCGAATTGAGAACCTCCTTTTTTGAAGTCGGTTGAAAAGATAAATCATAATAATATTAACATTACATTAACTCTGACACTAGGGCTGGCCACTCAGCGTATACTAACTTACTTACTTACTTATAATAATATTAGTCAACTCGGATGTTAGAAAGCTTACCCTGGACATATACAAGTGGCATCTACAGTAATAGCACTCTCCCGTGCGTTGGATTTGCCACGATGTCTTCGTGGCTCGCTGGTTTTGCTCCAAGAACGCCTGTTGGTGTCGTTTAGAATTCTGTTTAGTCACACACAACACAGTCGTGTTACTACCACGGAATATCGTCACTATACAGCGTGTGGCGTGATGAGCGGACAACCTTATATATACAGATAGGTGACACGTGTGATCGTGTTGATTCAGAAAATAGCAAAATTAATTTTAAAAAGGACACTTAATTTTCGATTTTAAACGAGGCAATCAATTTCATTTTAATAATTCATTGTCGCGCATGTATAATTTTTGTTTGACAAACAAAAATGGCAGTGTATTTCCGATAGCACGTATGACCAAGAATACTAACCAAAAATGTTATGTCAATCGGAAACTATTCCTTCGTATCATTTTCTCTTTAGTATTATAGTGAGACAAACGTATTGAGCAAAAGCGCTTCCAAGGAGGTTTGATCATTTAGCTTATTTATTCCAGTAATGTGAAACTCCTTAGTGGAATTCATATATATTTTTATAGAAATAAAAAAAATACCGTAAAGTTTACGCACGGCGCTATACAACTGAGCGTGCGTTAAAATAGAAACTTAGTTGAGAGCACTTTACCGCACGCTCCGTTGTATGGTGCGTAATGTTTAAGTTTCCGTCGATGTATACAGGCTTAGTAAATGCACTTTTAGAGAAAATGTGTTGTAATAGCAGATTTAAGCACCTTGCTAAAGTGAGTAATTAACGCACTCGTGTTAATTTATCACCAACATAACACTCGTGCATTAATAACTCACTTTGCGCTCGATGCAGCAATCGACTATTACTGACTATTTTATTTATTCTACATTGTTTGAGAAAAAAAAACTGTCTCGAATCGAAATGATGTTGCTTGAGTATTTTTAATTCCTGATCATTATTTACTGCTACAGTTTATCTGCCACCAAAATGATTATGTAACAGCCCAATAAATAAGTTATCTTATTAAATATGGGGAAACCTCGGAATAAATCGTTTTAAAAAAAAACATATTTTGCGTTTTCCTTCTATCATTTTTGTAACTTGGCGGATAGTAATAGAGTTTTAGTTATTACTTTTGTATGTATAAAGGAGCATAAAAGACACGGTGATGACATCTCTTTTTTTTAATAGGCTAGATGACTGGTTTTTTTGATTGTCCTATTAAAATGTGGCCCATAAATATAGCTGACTAATAAAAACAAAATGAAAATCTGATCAAAAATAAGCAATTTATAAGCATTTTAATATCATGCTAGACAGAGAGGCGAAGCAGCAAATCGTGACGTCACTTCTCAGTACGCCATATAAATTCTATTCTGACAAGGCGTTACGTAATTTTTTATTTTGTGGGAAAGAGACAGAGTTGTCTCTAACAAAAACTTTAAACGCTCATATATCAGAACATTATTAACCGATTTAAATTATTTTTTCAATAAACATACTATATTTACTAAAACTCTTCATCAAAGCTATTGGTTTCAACGATATAAACATCAGTCATCTACCCTATTCTATATTATTGGCATCGCATTTAGTGCATTCTGCCAGTGTAAACTTTATGAATATAATATTATTATCATCAAGTCAAATATGTCATGTAATCACCGTTAGTCACGCGAAATTAGTCATAGTCGAGTCCAAGTCATGACCTAATTAAAGTTGTGGCGACTTTACTAAGAGCTTTAACGGAGTATTGAAAACCACACGAAAATACACGTCTCACCACATTATACCACTTGCCCACATTCGTGCATGTAATTGAACACTCAATGAATAAAACACCACCATTATTAATCATTCATTCGCGAAAAAACACTAGCATAAGAAAATAATAGATTGCAGCGACATGATGTTTCCGTGTTCCCAAAACTTCATGCCGTCTCTTTTATGTCACAGCTGTCAATATTCTGACACTATATACAAACGCAAACTCACTGTATTAAAAGAATACAATGTAGTCGATTCTGGCGGTTTTAGTTGACAGTTCTAAACTAACTAAAGTATTGCTGTCACTTTTTTACTGGGCATGTTAGCTAAGGACAGCAATACTTTAGTTAGTATAATGCATGGCATGAATAATCGCTAGCTCTGGGGACTATAGAAAAAGTTATATAATGCGGGACGCGAAAATCACATTTGCACATAACGAAGTAGAATGTACTAAAAGGAAAATATTTTGACTTTTTCCGGGCAGCTATTACTATCAGGTTATACTTGTAACACGTAGCATTTGTTTAAATGTACAAGTACTTGACTTGACATAAGCATTAAAAAAACAAATACATTCGCTTTATAATAAAGGAGTTCGTAATAATACTCTGTCCGTTTTTTTCTTTTTTAGTTATTGTCATCGCACGTTGTGCATTCTGCCAGTGTCAAGTTTATGAATTTTCAAGTTTCTTTTATTAAAATCATGTCAAATATGTCAATTAAATCACAGTCAGCCACACGAAACCAGTCATAGTCGAGTCCAAGTCATGCCCTAGTAAAGTTGAGGTGACTTCACTATGAGCTTCTACGGAGTTTTGAAAACAACATGAAAAGACATGTTTCACCACATTATATCACTTGCCCACACTCGTGCATGTAATTCAACACTCAATGAATAAAACACCACCATTTTTAATCATTAATTCGCGAAAAAACACATGTATAAGAAAATAATAGAATGCAACGACATGATTTTTCCGTGTTCCCGCCAAAACTCCACTCTGTCCGTTATGTTAATCACCTTTTGACAGCTCATAAGAAGTTGACGACATAACATTGTAACGCGTCTAGCATATTATATCCAAAGTTGATGAGTGATGGACATCACTCATCAACTTTGCATGAGCAGTCAAAAAGCGAGTAACAAAATTTCCATATATAATAAACTATAAAAAAAAATACAACAGCTGTCTTCAACTTAGAATACCTGGATGACATTTTCATATTTTCTAGGAAATTTGATTTAAAAACTAAAATACTGAACCGATTTTGATAAAACTTACTACCTATCTACGAAGTAATGCCTACCAAAAAAAAACCATTAAAATCAGTTCATAATTGGCGGAGTAAACGCGTAACATACATACAAAAAAAACATACAGTCGAATTGAGAACCTTTTGAAGTCGGTTTAAATAATGATGGTTGTATTGTATAGTCGTGACAGTAAATAGATAATTATAATGGCGCATGACTTACCTCAGGAGAGATAAGTTCCAGGTTCCGTTCGACCATCCCATTGCGGTAGGCGAGCTCCGCGTACAGTGCCAGGTTGAGCATGGTGTGGACATGGTGCAGCATGTTGGATGGCAGACTTGGGCTTCTAGCCATCCCGATCAGCAGCTGCTCCATTGAGAACAAGCTTGGCTCGCAATTCTCGCGAAGGCTCTGTACACAAAATGTATGTATTAATTATACATACCATCATTATCAGCCAGGGGACGTCCGCTGCAGGACGAAAGCCTTCCCTTTACTAGGGAGGGGTTGCCATAATCCCCACGCTTGTCAGGCGGCTTGGGGATCGCAGAATGCTCAGCACCGTTAACCGAGAGGACGCTGCTGCCCGTCCTCCCGTTGTAATGGATGCAGTTTCAGGACATACCCAGGTCCAATTTATTACTTTTTTCATACCATAATAACTGTATTTATTACACATACCATAATGTATAATAAATACAGTTAGTATTAATAATTACCGGTAGGTATTAATCGACGTAGCAGTGTAGAGAGGTAATGCTAGATCAAACGTATTTATTTGTATGGGTAATACTTTTCTAGACGCTTTGCAAAGTTATGTCGTCAAATTTACATGAGCTGATGAAACTTTTAATTATACCAGCATCAAATGGTTAAAGTGATGAATACCGAAGAAATTATAATTTAACAGTTTATTATTATTTAATGATTACGGTTTTGGTTAATAAATTAGGAGTTTTATATTTATTGCTTTTTTTAAATTAAAATACTGTAGGTAAATTCATATGCATTCTCAATACTGCAAAATTAAATTGAAAAAATTTGGGTAAAGTAATTAAATACCCTCCCGCACGCCTCACAAGGACCAATTTATAACATTTGCCGCGGTTAAGAGGGAATTATAAATATAAGCGAATAAAGTGATGAATTAATAACTTAAACTTTATTTCTAGTTTTTAATTGATGAAAACCGTTAATTATTATTAATAATAATAATAATAAAATTATAATCGTTTATTTCAGGCAAACAGGAGTGACTTAAAAACACGGGCCCATATAATAGTTCACAATTCATTACACTAACCGTAACACTTTTTAGAGTTCCGTTCTCGAAGGATGTCCAACGGTATTATGAGCCTTACCATGTCTGTCTATTCGAACTATTATGGAACTTGGAAAAGACGGTTGAAATTTGCACAGAATATGCGTTTTAAGGCAGACGGTTTAAAACGACTTCTCACTAGTAGGACTTATTAATCAATTGACGAATTTTTGAAAGATACGAACTAATGATTATGTATTTTTTTATTTATTTTTTACAATTTCAATTTGTTTTATTATTTACGAAGCGTTATTAATTTATTATTACTAGTATTATTGACACAATTTATTATTAATTTATGACGAACCTCCTAAAATACCTCTATTTAATAGCCATCTTATTGTTAAATGAAGTCGTCCTCCTCTCTTCTACTATTGCTGCGCCCGACAGGGTCCATATGATACTTCTTTATGACAATATCTGTGTACACTATGGAAGCAATAAATATCTGAATCTGAATCCAAAACCAATAATAAAACAAAATTAATCAAAGTAACACAAGAAACGTTTTGGTTTTGCGCTAATGTTACAGCGGCAGTACATAGACGCGTCAAACTTGATATTATTATAGAACAAACTGAACCTGCATGCCACCAATCTAACGGGTTGTCCCAACTTTTAAAAAACTGCTTTGCCAATTAAGCTACAGAAGTTTGCCATACCTTTCATAATTCTCAAACTGTATAATTAATAACGCTATACTAAAATAGTAGCTAGTATTAAATTGTAAATATCAACTTACCATAAAAACCTTTTCTACGTCTACAATCCAGGGGAGGGGAGCGAAATACACGCCCTCCGTTATTGTGAGACCAGTGTCAATGCAAGCGGTGTAGTTGTTGGGGTATACTACCACAAACTCTCCGGCACGCTGAACGTGCCTTTGCACCGTGATCCCATACTGCAGCAGCAACAGTGGCGGGATCATGAAAATGTCACACGGCAGCCAGATGTTTTTATTTTGGACAGTGCTTGGACATTGTCCTTCGGCAGCCGCGCGGAACTTGTGACCCTGGTCGCCCGATATTGAGTACCTGTAATTTCATCACGGTATGTTACATTTCACGGTATATTACGTTGTTGTGATATGAGCAGTCTATATAAAGTGTATTTTCCCCAGTATAAAGTTTATTTTGTCAAAATATGTAGGCAATACTTTCGTGAGTTTTGATGTATTGGTCTTATTATTATACTACACCCGCGATAAATAAATAAGATATTCCCCCTGCTTCCAAATGTATACGTTCCATACCGCTGGGCAATTCGCTTATTTTTTTTCCTCTCTTTAGGTCAACCCTATTGTTTTTGTTTTAAAAAGTTATTCCAAATACCAATCTTCAGCATAATTATATAATTTGAATAACAAAAACTTTCTACACAAAGTTTCATCCGCCGTTTACCCCCTAAGTTGTCCTTGTCAAAAAATATAGAAATGTTTTTTTGTATTTATTAACTAACTTTGACCCATTTTTATCCCCTTAGGGATTGAATTTCCAAAAATCCTTTCTTAGTAGGTAAGTTTCTACGACCTGCGGTTTATGCAGTGCGTTGTCAGACTGTCAGTCAGGCCTTTGATTCTTATACTATTAGATGTAAGACATAAATACCTAATTATAATTACTGCTTATTTTTTTATTTAGATAACACTTTAATTTTTTTTTAAACCCATGTAATCTATGTCGCCTGTCTTTCTTATAGTTATTTTTCATAAATTATTTATTAAATTTAACATGGGCCTCTAAAAATGTTAAAGAATTACCAGTTTTATCGCCGTGTTGATGCACCTACCAAAAAAATATTTAAGAGTTAATTAAACAAAATAAAATAATAGGAACATAGCTATACGATTTCTGAATAATGTATACAAGAAACCGCCCATTTTGGAGGAGGAAATAGAAATGCGAAATTTCGGTTTAGTCTTTTCTTGCAGGCATACTCGGTCCGAGCTGCAGTTGTCCCTATCGAAGTCTACGGCTTGACGTATAAGCTTAAACAGTGGCGCTTCATACCAGATTCTTGGTGGCCCCGAGTGATGGTATTCGATCCAAGGTACCGATGTTGGATCAAGGTGCCAGCAACTAGTTGAAAACATCATCCCGTAGTGCAGGCTTGTGTTTGGTACGCCCACAGCTGTATCCAGGTAGCTCAGCACGTTGTTCGGGGACGAGCGCAGCCGCTGTCAAACAATGAGTAAAACTATGTTGTAATAATATATAAGATTCACTTTCATAATAGAATATAATTACATTCGCTGTATAACATGTCGCAATAAAGTCAATTATAGCACGCACAGCGACGTCTTACTGAAATAAACAGACGCTTGAAGCTCGCGCGCTGTCTAAAGGCATAGGCCATTTTGCCTAGTACGTCCAAGTAGGTATGTATAAAAGTTTTACCACCAGGGCGCAGGCGTATAGGAAATGTTCTAAGCCTGTACACTTACCGCATTGCTTCACGCGAGAGCTTTGCTCTAGCCATTGCAGGATCGTTTGGTCATTTTCACTCTTGTTCTGTTACATATAAAAGTGTTTGGGCCAAAATCAAATGATCGTATTTGTTATTACGCCTACATGGAACCTTGTACACTTTACAGCTCCAAGGGACCATAGAACTAAGTATTTGATACCTCTATGCATTCCTATGAAATGGGGTCTTGCCAAACAGACAGACAAACACATAGACAACGTTCGTTTGAACAAAGTGATCTTTTAAGGACAACTTGGATGATGTCCATTTGTCCACACTCTGGACCTTAAAGTTTATGACGAGGCTTTGCTCTGTCCCACCCGCAAACTGAGGCACATAGAAGTGACTTCACGTCTGGGCTAAAGCACGCTATATAGAGCTCTTTGTCTATCATGAAATTAAATTTAACTTTTTCATTTAATTCATTTATTTAATTAAAGTTTTGTGACAGAACTTATGACCCGACTCATAACCACCTTATCATAGCCACTTTACCTGTTGGACACAACAATGGATGAGACTAACAAAAAAATTCATAAAAACGAACCTTTAGGTTCCAGGGGTGGTCGTAGTAACAGTTGCCGGGGTCGACAGTGAACCCGCACTTAAGCTCTCTGGCGTCTACGGCGGCGGAATGCACGCACACATGCGAGTCTGCGTCCATCACAATCTTGAAGTACTTTTCCTCCACATCTTCCAGTTTCGGCGTCGGATTATCCGGGAAGTATGTTTTCTGTACTTGATCGGCCAGCTGTAATATAATAGATGACTGATGTTTAAATTGTTGGAACCAATAGCTTCGATGAAGAATTTAAGTAAATATAGATTGTTTATTGAAAAAAATATTTTAAATCGGTTATTTATGTTCTGATATATAGCGATGATACGCGTACGCTGATGTTTGTCTACCAACCATGGCTTGCCGCTGTCCCCGCAATAGGGACAGCATCAATGGGGACAACGGGAATACACCACCATTTCTCTTAGATAAGTATTTCAAATAGGGTAGATGACTGATGTTTATATCGTTGAAACCAATAGCTTTGATGAAGAATTTAAGTAAATATAGAATGTTTATTGAAAAAATAATTTAAATCGGTTAATAATGTTCTGATATATGAGCGTTTAAAGTTTTTGGTAGAGAAAACTCTGTCCCTTTCCCTCAAAACAAAAAATGACGTCACGCCTTACTTGTCAGAATATAACTTATATGGCGTACAGAGAAGTGACGTCACGATTTGCTGTTTCGCCTCTCTGTCTAGCATTATATTAAAATGCTTATAATTTGCTTATTTTTGATCAGTTTTTTATTTTCTTTTCATTAATCAGTTATATTTATGGCCCACATTTTAATAGGATATTATCATCTATCATCTAGCCTACCGGTGAGTATGTTGTAGTATTTTAATTAATAACATTACTTTGAGATTTTTGGGTGAAGCAATGTCTTAAGGAAACCTGCATACAGTTGCGAGTTAGTGAATTCACGTACGCTTTGCATTTCTTCTTCGGACGTATGCAGATTTCCTCACGAAGTTCCTTCATCGAAAAGCCAGCGGTATAAAAATCCATCATCAACAGCCAGATCACGTCACTACTGGACGAAAGCCTCCCTTAAAAAGCCTTAAAAGGGAGAGGTTGCCATAATCCCCACGTTTGGCAGGCGGCTTGGGGATCACAGAGTGTTACCACCGTTAACCGAGAGGACGCTGCTGCCCGTCCTCCGGTGGTTCTGGGTGCAGTTTTAAGACATATCCAGGTCCATAGGGACATAAAAATCCATACATAGACTCTAAAGAGCTCATTGGGACGGGCCCGGCCGGGGCCGAAGCCGCGACTTCACAATTTCAATTACTGAGGTCTCCCGATTATGCTAGATATTATACAATGTGTAACAAAAAGGTTAATCAATACGAAGGGTATGTATCTACTCATCATTATAAACAACTATTACTATGGGGCCAACCTTGAAATCCAAAAATAAATCAGCTGTTCCATACAAAAAGTTAATTGACCTTGGACAAAATGTATGGAATAGCTGTTTTTTTCCCGCGGGGTTGGCCCCATAGTAAAAGTTGTTCATAATGATGAGTACATACATATTCTTGTGTATTGTTGAACCTTTTTGTTACACATTGTACGTTTTATTGTACGCAGCACGTTCCACTACAAGGGACGAATGAAACAGGGGCGCGGGTTAAATTTGTTTTGAATCAAAAACCAATCAAGTTATTGCCTGGGGAATGACGATATATCTACAAATTATTCATTTTCTGACTTTCCCCATAACGTGTTATTTTTAGTTCCCTAGAGGGCTCGCTTCTTGCCAAATTTCATGATTTTCGGTCAACAGGAATTACTCTATGAAGTTCCGACTTGCTAGTAAATCACTAGCAAGTCGGAAACTACCAAAATAAGGCAAAATAAGACCTGCAATAATGCCCGTGAATCGACTTAGATTTAACTTAATTTTTTACAGCTTTAAGAACCTTGGACTTACATATGTGATATAAATTTCAACTTGTGCCTCCATGCGTTCCAGAGAAACACACACACATACACACACACACACACAGCCCAAAGCCTAATGGTTCATTTTTTTCCATTTGCGGTACGGAACCCTAGAAAAAACAATGTAGCAAAGAATGTTACCTTCTGGAAGCCTTTATAAATCAGGCTTCTTCCGGGAATGACACATTCGTCAGCCTCAGAACAAACTTTTTCCATATCTGTAGAGACATGTTCGTTGCCGTCTATTGGCTTGCCGTCACGCAGGCAGTCTTGCCTCCACAGCGGATTTTGGGCACGATCCACGGAATTTATATCACGGCGCCTCCAACATTCCACCACTTCCTCTTCAGTCTTCTTTCGCTCTTCTGTAGCACACGAATACCAAAACATTAATCATACCTAGTTATTCTCAACTACTGGAGCGGGCTAATTTCTGACATTTTAATCGAGCTTTGAGGAGTCATGGTCCAGGATATGGCCGCCATTAACACACATTTAGAACCATGCTATTAACAGAAACCAGGCATTGGTTTTAGCTAGTATTTTTGTTTATGTAGCAACAACAGCTGGAACCTCTTGCTATAGTAAATAAAATCGAACTGTCACCCGCAAAAAGTATGACTTCTTAATTTTTCTGAACGTATCATATAAACAATAAATTCACAGACAAAGGAGATGCTGATACAGGGTTACTGGTAACTCGACGTATTCCCGGTGCGGGATCAGATACGGGGGCTAACAAACAATGTACATAACATACAGGGTTAGTTCTAATCAGTTGTATATACCTAAAAAAGTAATAAAATATTCAAAAGTACTTAGAATGTGATAACAATGACTATATAATTTGTTTTTTGTATTTTTTTACGATTAGTGCCAATATATATATTTTTAACCAAAACAAGAACAGTTTAAATTAAAATATCTTGAAAACTATTAACATTCGGCCATACATTGGGGGCTTAAATTTGATGCATGTTAGCCCGGTATCTGGTCCCGCCGAGAATACGTCAAGTTATCAGTAACCCTGTACAATGGGCAAAAAACGTAAAAAAAGAGTGTAGACATGAAAATTCAGATGCCATAAAATAATTACTATGCTGTGAGTGGTGTGCCATGTGTGGTGTTTTCGTAACACATGGCCGGCAGAACAGTACTTTTAGACGCTCATGAATAGTTGCTAACCTAGTAATGCACAGCACGACTTTGTTATTTAGAAGACAAAACTGCTATTTGAAAGAAGGCGTGTTAATTACCAACCTTTACAAAATATAATAATATTAATATATATAATTCTATTTTTTGTTTTATTTATACGGGAATACTCACGTTTAATTAAATCGGATACTCCGACTATAGTTTCGATCACATCCGGTGACCTTTATCAAAGAGTGAAAACAGAGCCCGACGCGCGTGCAGCTGCGTCCTGTGCGTGAGTATTCCCGTATAAATAAAACAAAAAATGTGTCAAAACCACGTCAGTTTTCATTATATAATTATAGGGCGACGTCAATTTGAACTTCCCCAATAATGCTGGAAGGTTCTAGTTGAAAGAGATCTGCGTAATTATCAGCGACCCTGTTTACGATCACAATGCTAAAAACTTACCGCTCGTGAGAGTAGTGTAGCTTAGTAAATATTTGAGATATATATTCTCCAATTTCGCATAGGACTTCGTACGGGAATAGAGATTCATTTTATCTGCTACAACCTGCCATTTCGCCTTGTTGTTTTGGCAGGCCTCGAGTCCTTGTTCACTTTGAACAGTTTCAAAAAGTTTCACGAGGTCTACCTCCAAACCCTCAAACTGAAAAAAAAATCTCTTTTAACAGAATTTTGTTTATTGGTCAGCCATAAAACAGCGACCAAAGCATCGCCCGTATATTTCAGAATCATCTAATACGCATTAAGGGCCTTATTGCACTTGCGATCCGTGTGCGTGTTACTAACGAGGCTTTCGGGAACGCGAATTTTATCAAAATCATCACACGTAATAGATTCCGAGCAGGAAACATTGGTTGATTTTCTCCTCGAAATATATTCGTCAATTTGAATCTGTTACAACAACTGGTAAAATGCAGAACTTGTTATTTGCAAGTAGGAACAAAATATTTCGGATTATTGTCGACTTGCAAACAGCTCAAGGTATGTGACAAAACAAGGTATCAATGTTTTATTTATTTATCTGGGAGGATGCAGTTTAAGCTGATCGGCTGGCCTCGAGTTTTTTGCAAGTCAAAAATAATCCGGAATATTTCGTCCCTACTTCTTCAGCATTTTACCATTTTGTAACTGATCAAAATTAACAAAACTCATAAAGAAAACATCTAAGATTATCCATGTTACATTTCTATTTTTTAAATTAAATATTGGGGGGACATTTATTACACACAGCCCCATCTGGCCCCATACTAAGCAAAGCTTGTATTATAGAAGCCAGATAGCTGATAGAATACTTATATACAAATATAATTTTTCGTAAATATATACTTATAATACATACTACACCCAGACACAGAACAAACATCGATGTACGTCACATACATTTTTGTCCTGGGTGGGGATCGAACCCAATTCCTACAGCTCTAAAGGCAGACATGCTACCAACTGAGCTGTCAGGTATTATTTGCTATACGCGATTTTAAAACATGGCGTCAGAGATGCGGTGTTGAGGCATCGGCAAGCATTCTCTACACATCCACTGCGACCACGCCACGAGAACGCCGCTAGTCCGCCGCAAGTCTACCGCGAGCACGTTCTCCGATCAGCCTACCTTACGCTACACGCTCGCAAATCGCCAGTGTGATAAGGGCCACCAATTTGCTAAGCTCTTCTATTTCATATTTTTGTACGCACATCAATGATATGGGAACTGAACGAAATCTGTTCCAAACTTTATCAGACTCTTTAAGTGATTTCTATTGAAAAGTATGAGTTGAACAATCAAATTAGTTTATTAATAGTCATAAGTAATTACTAATAACAAAGTTCAAATACTACTGTGAGATAGTGTCATGACTATGTACATAAACTTACCAGAGGGGAGTGTTGAATTTTAAAGGTTTGAATGTATCTAATAGCAGCCAATCGACTGGTCGATGGTCCCAAGCGATGTAACATCCGATTGATATACTGATTAGACACTTTAAAATGTATCTCGGGCTCGTGCATTGTGCATGTTGGACTGAAATCTCCTGGGGGTTTTATTCCGCAAATACTGATATTAGGATGCCTCTGTTGTATGCTGCATGCGTACGTTAATGGGCCCTGCAATTAAAGATATAAAATACCATTGGTGTCCTGTACTTAAAGGGTAAGAATCAATAAGACTCAGTCAAAGTGTATCAAAGTTTTATAATGCATTGTTTTTGGCGAGAAAACCGTTTACACGATCTACACTTCACAATGATATTTCAAATGGCAAAGTGACTATTGCATTTTTACAAGTAAGCAGCTGACTGTTCGAATGAGAATCGTAATAACTATAGTAAAATAAATAGTTATAGTATAAATAGTAGTGAACATAATGATGAGGGACATAGGCTACCTTTTTCGAGTATTTGCATTCATATGTCTAAATACTTAATAACAATCATCATCAGCCCGAAGACGTCCACTGCTGAACGAAGGCCTCCCCCTTAGACCGCCACACTGTACGACAACCTGTCATATGCATCCACCGGTTGCCCGCGACTTTTACAATGTCGTCGGTCCACCTATATATAGTGGGAGGCCGCGCCTACGCTGCGTCTTCCGGTTCGCGGTCGCCACTCAAGAACCTTTCTTCCCCATCGGTTGTCAGTTCTTCGAGCGATGTGGTATGCCCATCGCCACTTCAACTTGCAAACCTTGCGAGCTATGTCAGTGACTTTGGTTCTTAATAACAATGCGTCATGTGAAAGCGATGATACGCGTACGCTGGTGTTTGTCTACCAACCATGACTTGCCGCTGTCCCCGTAATAGGGACAGCATCAATGGGGACAACGGGAATACACCACCATTTCTCTTAGATAAGTACTTCAAATAGGGTAGATGACTGATGTTTATATCGTTGAAACCAATAGCTTTGATGAAGAATTTAAGTAAATATAGAATGTTTATTGGAAAAGTAATTTAAATCGGTTAATAATGTTCTGATATATGAGCGTTTAAAGTTTTTGTTAGAGACAACTCTGTCCCTTTCCTACAAAACAAAAAATGACGTCACGCCTTACTTGTCAAAATAGAATCTATATGGCGTACCGAGAAGTGCCGTCACGATTTGTTGTGTCGCCTCTCCGTCTAGCATGATATTAAAATGCTTATAAGTAGCTTATTTTTGATCAGATTTTCATTTTCGTTTCATTAATCAGCTATATTTATGGGCCACATTTTAATACGACAATAAAAAATAACCAGTCATCTAGCCTATTGTATGTTATTTTATAAATTTCACAATGTAATCTTATTAATACTAATTCGTGTTTCACTCACTTCTTTGAACTCCGCTAGGGATGGGCTGAATATTTGCGCAGATTCCAAAGACGTCGGGACTGGAGGCAGAGAAGCAGGAGGACGGTGGGTTAACTCGCTGGTGTTGGTTTGCCGCAGACGTTTACTAGATGTCGGGAACACAGCATCATTGCTATTAAGGCGCCGACGTGATGGCATTGTATAATGCGTCAATCTCACCACGGGCTGAAGTGGGGCCTTCTTATTTGCATTGCATTCATTCAGAATGCCTATAACTTCGGCCAAAATAGTTTGCTCTTTAAGTAACAGCTGGTCATTCGCTTCTATTTTGTTGCTGATTATCATGGCAGCTTTAAATATTTTTTTACCTTTTTCTGTCATTATCTGTCTGAGTTTCAGTACGTGATTTGTGTTCTTGGAAATTTTGTGGAATATGGTGTTCTTTGGTTCGTCGTTTTCAGATGATGAAGAGGGATCGTCATCTTCGTCCGTTGTAGAATCGTTGACATTGAATGTGACCGAGGTACGTAGGACTCGCCTTGTTGGCCTGGTGGAGGTGATAGTTTTCCTTATGTACTCGGATTTAAACATTATTCGGCACCGTGAGCAATCACCGCAAAACAGCTTGACTAATTTTTTGTCGGTGACAACTTCACTCAAAGTTTTGTGGTTCCAAGTGATGCATTTGGGCCTCGTAATGCTTTTCTCAGACCCTTGCGCTACAGCATTGCTGACTTCTGGCTGAACTATAATTTCAGGCTCGTGACGAGCCTCTCCGTTGTTATTGACTAACCACTCCTCGACGCGTGATAGTGAATTATACGTTTCGGTTATTCGACCTGAAATGGATATTTTATATGCATTGAGCTATTATCTAAAGTCACCTACTCGACGCGTGATAGAGAATTATATGTTTTGGTTATTTGACATGAAATGGATATTTTATATGCATTGAGCTAATATCTAAAGTCACCTCCTCGACGCGTGATAGAGAATTATATGTTTTGGTTATTTGACATGAAATGGATATTTTATATGCATTGAGCTAATATCTAAAGAGTCACCTCCTCGACGCGTGATATAGAATTATATGTTTCTGTTATTTGACCTGAAATGGATATTTTATATGCATTGAGCTAATATCTAAAGAGTCACAATTTCTAAGTGAAAACAGTGGAATAAATTACCGAGTGCCGTTGTACATACCTAAACGTGCATTACCTATATAGTTTACAATTGTTCTAATTTAGACGTTATATCGCTTGTATAGTGTTCAATGTATGCTTGGGCGCTGGTGTGTTATCGTAGTTAAAGTCGTTCAAAAAGTCGGCGCAATGCGTAGCGTACGCCGAGTTTAAGCGTGGACATTTTTTATGCACGTTTGTGACTATAGATATTAGCTCAATGTTTATATGTGATTGATTCAGGCGTTACTTTGCGGAAGATCATTTTGACTAAAATTGCTACGACTGTTTATTTCTAGTGTATTTCCACTCTAATATCTATTAGATCTATCTATCTATTAGAATTATATGTTTCGGTTATTTGACATGAAATGAATATTTTATATGCATTGAGCTAATATCTAAAGAGTCACCTCCTCGACGCGTGATAGAGAATTATATGTTTCTGTTATTTGACCTGAAATGGATATTTTATATGCATTGAGCTAATATCTAAAGAGTCACAATTTCTAAGTGAAAACAGTGGAATAAATTACCGAGTGCCGTTGTACATACCTATACGTGCATTACCTATATAGTTCACAATTGTTCGAATTTAGACGTTATATCGCTTGTATAGTGTTCAATGTATGCTTGGGCGCTGCTGTGTTATCGTAGTTAAAGTCGTTCAAAAAGTCGGCGCAATGCGTAGCGTACGCCGAGTTTAAGCGCGGACATTTTTTATGCACGTTTGTGACTCTATAGATATTAGCTCAATGTTTATATGTGATTGATTCAGGCGTTACTTTGCGGAAGATCATTTTGACTAAAATTGCTACGACTGTTTATTTCTAGTGTATTTCCACTCTAATATCGATTCGAGTACTAATAGGATGAAAGGGCAAACCACCGTTTTTTTACTGTAATTATCAACGAAAATTGAAAATCATCCTAACCTGAAACAAAAGAGTCAATTAAACCTGAAACTAATTATTATTATTATTTTCGAACGATATAAGAGCGGAAATACAGTAGAAATAAACAGTCATAGCAATTTTAAACAAAATGGATATTTTATTATACTTAATTATGAATGTGGTGACTCCCGCTCCGGGTCGTTCCTAGTGCGAAGGACAGCCATTGCTGTTTCGCACGGTAATGCTGTCAGCATTATTGCAAACCTAAAAGCCGTGGTATCCTAATCGGGAGACCGCTCGACTTAAAAGCGTGTGGTCTCGGGTTCAAACCCAAGCCCGTACCAACGAGCACTTTGTAGTTTATGCACGGATTTTCTTATCACTGGCTTTTCGGTGTAGGAAAACATCGTAGGAAACCTTCATACGCCCGGAGAAGAAATTCACTGACGTATGTGGATCCCCAACCCGCAACTAGGCCAGCGTGGTGTATATGTCCCAATCGCCCTTCGAGGTTAGGCTAAGTCCAACAGTGGACTATTAAGAAGGCTGATTCTGATTATGCAAGTAACGCATATGTTCCATGACAATTTTAACTGTCTACGTATCGCGATTCGGTAGATAGTGTTGTGATAGGTATCACCATAAAACTTGTTTAATAAAATATATAAAGTTTGTTTAAAATTTGTTTTATAGCTGTAAGAACATAAATCTATCGTATAAAACGAACAGAAAAAAATAAAAAAATACTGCTTATTACTTTAATTAAATCTAAATGGAAGGCACTGAGCCTCACGACACAGGACTCCCCTAGTGTGAGACTCAGGGTTCATTATGTATAACGAAGTTATTTTATCTACCCACTAACATTAGTTTAAACTGTAAATCCTACCTACTAACTTCAAATATCTATGTTTGTTTTGCTCAAATAAAGTTTATTATTATTATTAAAACTTTTTTTTCCATGTCGAATAATTTACTGTCGCACAACAAAAACAACAAAGTTTTTCGTAGAGTACTTACCGCCACGGCTTTCTTTTTTGTCATTGTTAAATATTCGTGTAGCGAAGTCTGTAAAAAATAAAGAGAGATTTACTAAATCAAAGAGTCATCAGACAAAGGGCACAGTGCATGGCTGTATTATTAGTACGCGGTGCCATTCTCTGAATTGCTATTCCTGGATTTTAACAAATATTACCAACAAACATAGAAAACAAAATTGTCTCATGAAAGAGTAATAAACAGAAGGACAGGCTTGCCACACGCCTAATAATTAGGCCTTATTTATATCGCCATGCAATAGGCTAGATGACTGTTTTTTTTATTGTACTATTAAAATGTGGCCCATAAATATACCTAGCTGATAAATGAAAACAAAATGAAAATCTGATCATAAATAAGCAACTTATAAGCATTTTAATATCATGCTAGACAGAGAAGAGATAATGACGTCACTTCTCCGTACGCCATATAAATTAACATTCTGACAAGTATGGCGCACAGAGACGTGACGTAATGTTTTGTTTTGTGGGAAAAGGACAGAGTTTTCTCTACCAAAACTTTAAACGCTTATATATCAGAACATTAAAAACCGATATAAATATTTTTTTCAATAAACATACCTATTTTATTTACTTAAATTCTTCATGTAAGCTATTGGTTTCTACGATATAACCATCAGTCATCTACCCTACTGCCAAGTTGTCAATATTTAGATTAAGTATATCACAAATGGTGCAGCAAGCCAACAAGGGAACTGTCGTGGAATTTCGTGATGTGTTAAATTGACTTTTTGTCTGGGTAGCAAAACACCGAGGTATATCTGCGCCAATATCCGCAAGTCTTAAGCTCTTGGGCTTTCTTTGATTGGCTCCTTGTTGAGTTAAAGTATGTAAGTTCGTATAGGCTGAGTGGCCAGCCCTAGTGTCAGAGTTAATGTGCCTTGTTGAGTTAAAGGCTCAACTGGCTGCCAAAAGGCTGGGTATCCTTCGATTTATTTCGATTAGTTGATGAGGTCGAACGAAAATCGGGGTTATCTCCACGGATCCCGGGATCGGACTGAATTAGCCACGGATCACGGAGAGTTGTATCCACCAATCGACCCATTTAAATAAATCTCGTAGTTTACTTCTAGAGGTTTAAGCTGTATGTCGTCTGTCAAACAGTCACGCAATACAAGGTTTTCTATAGATAGGATAGATGGCATTTGTATATAGACTTGAAGGTCTCTCGATGATAATCGATTAGGCTTATTAACGGCGGCGTTAGTAAAAACCCTCGACTTATGAGATTGAGAAGTTTATCAGATGGCACTAACGGGATATTAATTATATGGGTGTCTATAATGTACAACAGGATATTTGCCGACACGATAATGTACGGCATAATAATGCACAGCATGATAATTGGTGTACATGTCCATAGAATATCATGCTGTACAATACTGGCCGTCCATTATCGGCTCGTGTCTATAAAGTACGGCCCTATATTGTACAGCCGATAATCCGAGTACAATTTCTCAAATTGACATTAAAAAAAATAACCTGAACTGCTATACAAATAAGGAATTCGTGTACTTGTACATCAAATATAGTTTGTACAAAATTGGAGTGTGCATTATTGAGCCTAGCCGATAATGTACGGCATGATATTGCACGGCACAATATTGTACACCATGATATTCGATGTACATGTACACCAATTATCATGCTGTGCATTATTATGCCGTACAATATCATGCCGTACATCTGTGTCGTACATTATTGCCTCCCAATTATATAGTTTGTGTCACAAAAAGTCAAAATTACATAAAGCTTACCAGCAAATGGGTTTATTATCCTTTTCTGATCTCGACTATGTGTACCTAGAACTGAAAGAAATAAAAGCATTTAAGATGCGGTTAACATAAAAATAAATATTTTTGTCAAGGGGCAGCTGAAAGTCTATGTAATTTAAATTACTTAGTGAAGGAACTTGAAGTCGGAAAATATTTTTTTGTACATTCCAATATGGAGCATGTTCGTTTGACCTCCGCTTTTTCGGGCTTCTCAGAACGGCATCTCCAAGTCTGTGCTTAACTTAGAAAAAATTGCATAATATTGACTTTACATTTTTGTCTCCTTAGGCAGGTAGTTAGTCCCTCAATTAGTCAATAATGCTTAATTTTTCATAGTATTGAATCTTTTTATTATATATAGATTCGTCACTCCTATAAACACTACAGACAAAGTTGTTATTTATCATCGCCACGGTATCGTAACAGTAGCGTGAGTACCGTTCTTGACGATCGTTATATTTGACATTTAATTCGGTATAATTCAATAAAAAATCGGTTTATTCTCAAATTCGTCTAAGTAAATCTGCTATACCGACACGTCAAATTTAGCGACATAGAACGGTACTAGCGCTGCTGGGATCGTAACTTAGTCGAGTACTTTATCAGCCGCCCTACGTACTTAACTATTTCGTAAATACGCCAAACGAAGAGCTAAGTACTTACATAGTGTTTCTTCCGATGGCCTCTCAAATAGGACCGTATCATGTTCCCACGTATCGGTTTCACGATCGAGTGGATCACTATATTGATGATAACGACTCTGATTTAATCGTGAAGTAGAAGGTCCAGCACTGTAAAAAATATTTGCAATATTACTGTAAACAGTAACAAAGTTTTTGTAGTGGTAGGACTCTACTGCAAAGTCCGCCTGGGGAAGTACCACCATTGCCAGTTATTCAATCGCCAAGCAGTGCAAGCATTACTGTGTTCCGGTTTGAGGGCAATGTTACTAGAGAAATTACTAGGTATGAAGAGATTTAACATCTAATATCACAGGGTGACGAGCGCAATGCAGTGCGGCGCAGGATTGTGTTCGCAAGTTCACAATTCTGGCACTGCTACTGTTAGTGGCAGGCGTGACGCTTACCACCAGGCAAACGTCTTGCTCGTCTCGTCACTTGATTGTATAAAAAAAGGCAGTCGGAACTTACTCCATGTAAGAAGTCGACGGCTGGGGATCTTTGGCTTCAGAGATCGGTCTTCTTATCCTGTAAATAAAAAACAAGATTACAGTAAATACAATTAATGATAAGTACAGTATAATGTATATTACAGACGCCACCAACGCTTATATTGGTGTACAAAAAGGTTGTTCAGAATCTTACTGCATGTAGGAAGTTGACGACAGTCGTCAACTGTGTTGCCAGAGATACCAGTGTGCGGTGTGATCATTCTGGAGCATTGAGCCGGTGCAGGTCAGTTTTTATTTTTATTTTATGAACAGCATTTAGTACACTAAAGTATCATAAATACTAAAGTCTATTAACCTTTCAGTGGTATATATATCATATCAACAGCCGGAAGACGTCCACTGCTGGACGAAGGCCTCTCCCTTAAAGGGAGGTGTTGCCATAATCCCCACGCTTGGCAGACGGCTTGGGAATCGCAGAATGGTTACCACCGTTAACTGAGAGGACGCTGCTGCCCGTCCTCCGTTGGTTCTGGATGCAGTTAGGACATACCCAGGTCCCAATATTGTAATAAATGTACTGTGTATACTTTATTTATTAAAAAATTACACTTTCATGCACATACTTATCGTGTAATAATTAATTAATTAATTAAGAAAATCAACTCAAATAATAACAGAATAGGGGCTTGCTTTTTGAATCATACACAGGAGTATGCATATCGAATATGATCGAATTGCAAACAATATCGTTTCTAAAGTTGGCCTTATTCGTACAAGGAAACCGTATGGTAAAAAAATGAAGCCCCAGGAATGAGCGTCGCACACAGGCGCACCATGCTTCGAGTCTGTAAAGTGGGTCCCGCTTACCTCTTTCTTTACATTATTGTTTCAAAAAACTTGTAAGGCACTTCTTCACACTATCTAGGTTTTGAATTGTCGATGCGACTTACTAGGTTTTAAAATGGTTCTAGTATATTATTATTTACGGAATAGTTACTATGAATTGGACAAACTGGTATCTCTGGTTGAAAATAAAATGTATTTTTTTTTTTTTTTTTTACATTATCATCATCAATGGCCAGAAGACGTTCAGTGCTGGACGAAGGCCTCCCCCTTCATGGGTAGTTCTTTTCACATACTACCATATTATTAGGGAAAAAGTGAAGACACGGTGGGCCTCTTAACTTACCACAAATCATCTATTTCAATTTTTGGAGAGTGCTGGGTATTTTGCGCATCTCCATCCATATCATCACAGATATTTTGCTGTTCGTTTATAAAACTCCAGCTGTTTGTCCACGGCAAAGTTCGGCTTTTCTTTTCCTTGGTGAAGTTCTGGGCGCCTGATGGCATCGTTTCTCCGCCTGGTTCTCCATAAATAAGGCACCAAGCGTTTGACGGCATCGCGTTTACATCTGTTGCATTTCCAGTGGGGCGATTTGTGGTTACGCTGGTTGCGGAAACCTTTTGGAGCGGAACCGGGCAAGACTGAGTGTTGGTTGACACGATCTTGGTCTCTTTATTTCTTGGCGACTTTCTAATAATCTTTGGTATTGAAGAGGCGGATCGGAGGATTGCATGTGTACCCTTCCTCTTAGCCGGTGTTGCTGGTTTTTTTTTAATTTTGGCAAAGTGTGTTAGAGGCCTGTTATCTTCATTGCTTGTTTCGCTTGTTGTGCGACAAGACCGAGATGCATCCTTAGTAGTTTTTATTGGTTGTTTCACCTTGGCTTCTGTTGGCCATACCCTGGGTACTTGGCGCTTCCTTAATTCCAACAGCTTCAACGTTGTAATTGTTCTTGTCGCCGAGCTTAATTTTCTTTTCCTAAGCCGTGACTTTCTTGGTCTTTTTTTATTATGTTTTTTTATTGGTATAGCTACCATAAGTGGTGACCTAGATTCTTCTCGAAATATTCGAACAGGTGCAACAGCAGCCTGTTCTTCAATTTGACGAGAAATTTTATTTCCAGCACATTCAGCATTCTGAGCAGGTACAGGTTCTGGAGGGTTTTGCACGTCTAGAGGTGAAATCCGCTCTAGGACTACTCGGGCACTTAACATCCTTTCTCTTTCGGCATGGTAATGGATATCTGTAAACAGTCATTAAAATTTTAATAACTTCAAAGAATGCAGATAAAATCATTTATTTAGAGTTTATAGTACTATTTTTTATTGTACATAAATAATAATAATATATATATATATATATATATATATATATATATATATATATATATATATATATATATATATATATATATTTATAATCGTTTTAAAATTAATAATATAGGAAAATATTAACAAACAATCAAAGAAATCCACTGCAAATAAAAAAAATACCTTAATATTAAATAAATAAATATTGGGGGAAATTTATACACCATCTAGCCCCATACTAAGATAAAGATAAAGATAAAGATAAAGATTCATTTATTTGCATTGAACACGAGTAAAAACATGCGTTTGTTGACATTAAATTATATGAGCTTCATGTTATGCCTGAAGAGGCGTGCAAATGAGAGATGAGCAAAGCTTGTATTGTGAAAACCAGAAGCAGAATACTTATATATATTTTTTTCTCGTAAATACATACTTATAGTACATACTACGCCCAGCCACAGAACAAACATTTATGTTCGTCACATATTTTTTTTCCTGGGTGGGGATCGAACCTACGCCCAACAGCTCTGAAGGCTGACATGCTACCAACTGAGCTATTCGGCAATGAAGCCGCTATTCTCAAATTGTGGTCCGCGATGTGGCCTGCCCATTTCCACTTCAACATGCAAACCCTGAGAGCTAAGTCGGTGACTAATGGTGGTAATGTTGGCTTGCACATTATTAATGTATCGTTTATATTTCTTTGTTCGCTTGTATAATATTAATTTATAATCGTTTTGTCGTATCCCGTCCATAATGTTTTATTTTATGGTTAAGGTACAGATTATTTGGTGACCTTGCGAAAGATAATGATATGCATAATATGAATAAATAAGCCATGAGGGTAGCGAGCACTAAATCACAATATTTTTGGTGCATGAGGCGCATAGTGCAAAGTCCTGTCACAAAATACTCCGACACCAAATAATTCGTATTTCTAGACAAGACTATGTACAAACAATACGCATTAAAAAGGTGCATGCAAAGCGAGCGGGTTTAAATACTTGTTTTCGTAAATTTAAGACAGGTTCCAAGTGCAGGTTTATTATGTAAAGCTCCAAAAGACATGTAGCAGACGCGAATATTGCGAGTTTAGTTTTTTTTAAGACTGAGGCCTTTTTTATGGTCATTCGTGTAGTGAGACACTGATCAAGTTTATACACATAAATGGATTTCTTGATTATACAGTATATGAATACTGATGTACCCACTCAAAGAAATGGGATAAATAAAAATTAAGCCCAATATGTACGACTGCTCAAAAAAATAATGTAATGTTTTCAGGGTTCGTGTATGTATATATATATGTTGATGCGAGTTTCTTTATTCCAGCAAAACTTGAACAGATTTGGATGATTGTTGTAGCGTTAGAATCCTCATATTATTCGGAGTTACATATGCTATTTTTTTTTGAAATTATTAAATTCTTAATAATATTGTGGCTGTATTGCCCCAATTTCAAAATAGAAAAAGAACCTTCAATTAGTACAATTTGAGTATCAAATTAAATGCTTTGAATAAATTTTACATAGGTAGGATGTAGCAAAACAAACATTTCATCTTTGTAAAATGATTCAGGCTCTACAAAATGTTTAAATATACAGTGTTTTTACGAACTACAATAAAATACATAATATAAAACTAGGAAAAATATACCTATTTTAGCATGGACTGTTTTAAAATAAAACTTGTCACTAAAATGTATAAAATAATAATACGCTTTTTAAAACAAATACAACCGACTTCAACTTGGAATACCTGGATGACATCTGCATATTTTCTAGTAATTTTGATTTAAAACCCAAACTACTGAACCGATTTCGATAAAATTTATATGGGACCACCGCTGAAGTATGACCTACCAAACAAAAAAGAATCATCAAAATCACTTCATAGTTCGCGGAGTAATCGCGTAACATACATACAAAAAAATAGATACAGTCGAATTGAGAACCACTTTTTTTGAAGTCGGTTGAAAATAAATAATCTCAGACGTAAATGGCAGCCAAACAAACCCAAGCTAAACCCAAGCAAGCAAAAAAAAAAACGACGGCCGAAAGTGAAAAATGTCGTAAGCGATACAAAACGACAAGAGCCGTTAAAAATAAAAATAAAACAAAAAAAAATAATAAAATGTTTAACTTATTGGCATGATTTACACTTTAAATAGCTGTAAACCTTCTATGACCTAGTGTTTATAACAAAATTCCAGAACGAAATATCTCGTATACTATTGGACCTCTGTGGTAGCGCCTAACTTTTTATCTTTCTGCCGTCGATACCAGACCAATAAGAATTTTGCGAAAAAAGTTTGTATGTATGGAACACTTTGCCGGTTATACTTTTATTTTAAAAATAAAATCATTCAAGAGAAAAAACAAAAAAGATTTGTTTGCGAATTTATGCTCATCGGTCGGATGAAGAAAGATGTGGTCGCCCTTTGACGGCTGTTACCGAAGAAATATTGTCAACAGTTAAAAATGTGATCGAAGAGAGTAGGCGAATTTCGTATGAAGAGATCCAGCATATATTAAAGATTGTATCAGTAAGCGTTCACAAAACTTTACATGAGCACCTGAGAAGGATAGTTCAACAACAAGTACAACCTCGCCTATGCTAAAAAGCAGATTCGCGTGGAATGGTGCCTTCATATGATAGCTAAATTTGACGCGTGTTTGTCTCGGCGCTTTTACCACATTGTGGCAGAAGACAAATCTTGGATTACAAAGCACCATACGACAGTTTCGAAATGAACCAACGACTTGACCCGCAACTACCAAAGTGAAGCGACCGATAAGAAGAAGAAGAAGATTTTGATCGCTAGTTTTTTCACTATGACATCTATTCTGGTGTCAATACCTTTACGGGATCAAAGCCAGTGCCAGAAGTGTTCACTGCTATGAGCAGCAAGCGACCAAACACGGGACTCCGCGGGCTGTGGCTTCACCACGACAACGCACCCGCGCGCTCTGCGCTTAAAACGAGGAATTTCCTGGACAACAGGCCGGTAAAACTTCTGGGTCATCCTCCTTACAGACCTGATTTGTCACTGTGTCAAGTCAGGGCGTTTCTATTTCATCCCTAAGATAAAAAATCTACTCAGAAATACAATTTTCATCGCCGGAAGATACGCTAGCTGCATTTGAGCTGGCTATGAAAGAGGTATCTGAGGCGATATTGGAAAAAGAGTAATAAAAATCGATTCAAATGCATAAAACTTTGCGTAAATAGTGACGCTGTGCTTTAAAAAAGATTTTTGTTTTTTATTTTGCTCTGTAGAACATATTTTTGTTTCGCAAAACTTATTTATAGTGTCCCAGGTAACTATAAAAGTAAATAATTACGTTTATCGTTTTGATTCCATAATTTGTTTCTTATTCTGGAACTGCGTCGGTTGTTTTCGTCAGTGCCTTTTTCACTTATTCTGGAACTGCGTCGGTTGTTTTCGCCAGTGCCTTTTTCACTTATTCTGGAACTGCGTCGGTTGTTTTCGTCAGTGCCTTTTTCACTTATTCTGGAACCGAGTCGGTTGTCTTCGTCAGTGTCTTTTTCACTTATTCTGGAACTACGTCGGTTGTCTTCGTCAGTGCCTTTTTCACTTATTCTGGAACTGCGTCGGTTGTCTTCGTCAGTGCCTTTTTCACTTATTCTGGAACCGAGTCGGTTGTCTTCGTCAGTGCCTTTTTCACTTATTCTGGAACTACGTCGGTTGTCTTCGTCAGTGCCTTTTTCACTTATTCTGGAACTGCGTCGGTTGTTATCGTCAGTGCCTTTTTCACTTATTCTGGAACTGCGTTGGTTGTCTTCGTGAGTGCCCTTTTCATTTATTCTGCGACAAGAGCGAGATGCATCCGTGGTAGATTTTATGTATTTTTTTCTTTTTTTGGCGTTTTTGGCTCTAGCCTTCTTTAAAATGTTCTCAAGTATAGTCGTTGGTGCAATACGGCTTCTTGGACGTAACTGAATCAAACCACTCATGCTTCGTAACGTTGCTCTTAGTTTTCTTATTCCAACGCGCGCTTTTCTTTTTCTTTGCTTTATTTTAGAACAACTTTTTTCAAAGAAGTCTTTTTGAAGTTGTGCAGCGGGTTCCCCATTCTGATTCCCGAGCGCATCAGCGTTTTGCTCTTCTAGTGTTAAAATCTGGTCGAAAACAACACGAGTATTCTTTTTTTTTTTTCGTTTTCGACGTTGATGGTTATCTGTATATTTTATAAAAATCAAAAATATTGAAATACGCGAAAGATAAATAGCAGTGCGCGGTGATCAGGACCTTTAAGAGGGAGAATTTTGAATATTTATGCCCATTTTCTATGTATTTCAGATACAGTGTTGAAATTTAAATGGGTGACACTCGAGAACATAAGCAACAACACCGCGCCCGAAACACGAATTGATTCAAAACTCTTGATCAAAAACTACTCCAAATGTATCTCTCATCAAATTTTCCCAGACTTCGCCCTCACTCGCATTCCGCGGTTATCCGCGTTGTTATAATTTCATGTCAATTCCGAAAATAAAATACACACAAATTGATAAAATATATAATATTAAAATGGTGTGCACTACGGGCTGGTATGTAACGCACGGTGGATAATGCAAAGTATTATTTATTTATTTGTTTTCATTGAACAACAATAAAAATCATTTCATTGTTTCTCACTACATAATAAGTTTTTATAATGGCTAGGTACTGCTTTTCGTTAGGAGTTCAATATTGAAGTATTTGTCATCCAGGGTATCGTACCGCAAAATAATCTTATTTTTAACGCAAGCGTCATATCCTATCTAGCATAGGTATTAGGGACTGGCGATACTCCCGTGGCACGGCACGGGAGTATACGTTGGTTCAAATTCTACATTAAGTTTCGTAAATGTTATTTTATTTTTGTGATGCAATAAATATTGTTGATTCAAATCTCTTATTGAGTTTTCGTAAAAGAAATTTTATTTTTGTAGTAATTTATACGGTGTTTTTTTTAAAAAAGAAATGCGTCATAGTATACAGAGTTAATTCTAATCAGTTAGAATCATTTCAAGAGCATATTCTGTAAAACAAAACAAACAACTTTTACAATGGGGCCAACACTGAAATCGCGGAAAAAAACAGCTTTTCCATACATTTTGTCCAAGGTCTATGAACTTTTTGTATGGAAGAGCTGATATTTTTTTCGCGATTTCAATGTTGGCCCCATAGTAAACGTTGTTTGTTTTTATGTATTTTTTTTAAATGTAGGATAAGATTTAAGTACATAGGATTATTTATAATTACTTTATACCTACATATAAAACTTAATATATATACTTAAACTAACTATAAATTATTTATCCTACTATACAACTAATATTATAAATACGACAGTTTGACAGTGTTACCCCTTCACGCTAAAACGACTGAACGGATTTAGATGAAATTAGGTATACAAGTAGCTTATACCTTGGATTCAAACATAGACTACATTGTATCCCAACAGGATATTAAAGGTAATGTTTTTAAACAGGGTGGTAAAGTTTCTTTATAATTTATTTATTCCTTGGTTCGATTAGGTAATTCTAAAATGTGTATGTATTTTTTTAAATTCTGGTTCCATTCACCCAAAACTCAGTAAAAATTATCTTTAGAGTAAATAATAATGAAAACACATATTTTTTATTTATCCAAACAGTCTCCTAGGGGTGTGCAAAATTAAATTGTATGGAAAACTCACTCACAACATGGTGAAATTAAACTTAAAGTAAACACAGATAGATGTCAGAGCGAACGTCCGCTCCCCGCGCCGGCCTAAAATGCAAAAAAAAACCCGTATTTGACGCAATCCACAACACCTCCGGGATCTCGAGTGAAAAATACCGGAGCCCATGGGATAAACAAGACTTACACTAGACAAATCTCAAAATCCGCTTTCGCGTTCGGAAAGGGTGCTTTTGGAAAATTGGATGACGTCTTTAAGTTCAGGATCCCACAAATAGGCTAGATGGCGGGTTTTTTTTTATTGTATTGCTGATTAACGAAAAGAAAATCTGATCAAAAATAAGCAACTTATAAGCATTTTAATACCATGCTAGACAGAGAGGCGAAACAGCAAATCGTGACGTCACTTCTCTGTACGCCATATAAATTCTATTCTGACAAGTAAGGCGTCACGTATTTTTTTGTTTTGTAGGAAAGGAAAGGCTCTACCAACAACTTTAAACGCTTATAACAGAACATTATAACCTATTTAAATTATTTTTTCAATAATCATACTATATTTACTTTAATTTCTCATCAAAGCTATTTGTTTCAACGATTTAAACATCAGTCATCTACCCTATTCTGAAGGCCAAGATGTATTAACCAATGACTTTTGCCTAATGGATGATGGACGAAGGTTGTGAAGGTGGACGATTAACCAAAGCAGTCACAGTACGGTCGCCGCGAAACGAAAAGTGACTACCCGCAGATAACTAGCTGGCTGGTTGGACATTGTCAGATTGCAGGAAATTAGTGGACGAGACCGGCACAGGAGCGAAAAAGATGCAGCACTGAAGAGATCTATACTCAGCAATGGGTTCAAAATAGTTGACGATAAATATGAAAATGTAAGCCCTTATAAGTACAAGAAACGCATTTCTTGACGATTTTTATTTTTCTCGTAGCATATGAAAGTGCATGGTTAATTATTGTCTTAAGCACGGTCGCACGTGAGGAACTGGAGGGTGCGACTAGCCACACTATTTTGCGTTTCCAGTTGCTTCTAATGTTAAAAACAATTAACCCCCCAGGCTACACAAACATATATAAATAACTACATGCAAAACTAGCAAAGCGGATGCATTATGTTGGTGTGTAGAGAATAGTATATACTCAGGGTTCATGTTGGCTGGTGATAGTGGGACTGGAGCGGGTTAGGAGCGAGACCTAAGCGGAATGGAAACGGGATGGGTCGCGACGGTCACAGGATAAAGACATGAGATCGGTACGTGTACAGGATGTGCGAGACGTGGGTGGATAAGAGATGTGAGGTACAGCTAGAGTGTGAGTGTGAGCGTGTCGCCATGACGTATGAGAAATGAGCAACAACTGCCATCTACAGGGAGATAGACGAGAGCAAATCATTAGAATAAAGATATGAATTTATGTGAATACACTTAATTAATGTGGTAATCGTATCCAGATACTACTAGTGTGAGTTCGGTGTGTTTTTCGCGAGCATAAGCTAGTGCCATTATAAAAACCATAGATGTAGGGGAAGCGAGTGAAATTAAAGTAAAGCTTTTGCCATTATAAAAACCATAGATGTAGCGGAAGCGAGTGAAATTGAAGTAAAGCTAGTGCCATTATAAAAACGCTAGATGTAGCGGAAGCGAGTGAAATTGAAGTAAACCATTAAAAGAGTTTTTATGAAGTGAAGTTATTACATACTGTTTAGGAGGTTACACACTACCCTAACACGCAGCTCGAGCCATGCTTCACTGCAAGCGACACTATAGTTTTTCATTTATTATATATCATCTTAGGTACTTATTAAACACAAAAAGTTAAAAACTTACTCCCGAAGGCCACTTCGTCAAGTAAACTATTTATTGGCTTGCGAACTTTTGTCACCAAGGGTTGGGCAGGCATTGTCTGGTCCGTTTCAGGGGGCTCCACATCGCTCTTGTATGGCATGTATGCTTTGTGAGCATACTTCCGTTGAGCATGAACGGTATTTCTGCTGGAACAAAAATTTTTTTTCAATTGCCCTGTATGTAGATGGTCCGACTTATTTATTGTTTTTCTCGCTATATATTTTAATAACGAGTACTTTATCATAAGTTTGAACAGATAGGACTATATTTATTCTAGATTTTTTTTTACCGATAGGAATTGTTTTTTTAAATTAGGAATTGAGCATAGGACTGTTTTTTTTTATATTTTGCAATGGAGTAACTAGACGAGCGAACGCCTGGTGTTAAGAATCACGCCTGCCCATGACTGTAGCAGTGCCAGAATTGTGAACTTGCGATCAAAATCCTCCGCCGCACTGCACTGCGCTCGTCACACTGAGATATTAGATGTCAAATCCCCTCATTAGACATGAGGTAATGTAACGTGTGTGTTATTTAGTAAAAAAATGTTTTGTCAAATTTCTTTCGAATTACGATTTGAGTTTGAAAAAAGATGACAATACACTTAAAATAGATTTGAAATACTTTTTAGTGTTTTATGCATAAGACGGTATAACTATATTATATTTAGAGTGTAGTGGCAGGTCTCTACTGCAGAGTCCGCCTACATTTTTGCCATTTAGTCAACAGCCAAGCAGGAGTGTGCAAGTATCATTGTTTTTCGGTTTGAAGGGCAATTACCAAAAAATTACTGGTTACGATGAGATTTAACATCTAATATCTCAGGATGACGAGCGCAGTGCAGTGCGGCGCAGGATTGTAGTCGCAAGTTCATAATTCTAGCACTACTACTGTTAGTGGCAGGCGTGATGCTTATCACCAGGCGAACGTCTTGTTCGTCTCGTCACATGAATGTATAAAAATATATATATATAAAAAAAAGCTATTATTTTTAACTAATTTTACCGGATAGGTAGGACATTCACCTCCGATACCGAACATACGCCTCCGACTTTTGACCTGGTACCGACAAACACTTAAGTACTTTTTTTTTAACTTCTTCAATCTATTATGCAACTACCTCTGCAAACACCACTGAATAGTCACAGGAAAGCAAAATACGCTAATCTTCAGTGACATTTTTTTTTCAGTTTCAGACAAAAACAATAACAAAGTTAAAAGCTTTTGAAAGTACATATTTAAGAGGTTAAAGTATAGAATAAAACATTTCTGATAAATGCAAGACTCGGTAGTGAAACACGTCATAATATAATGTAAGTATGTATATCTAATATTACTTCACAGGTTCGGTTAGGTTCAGCCGGCGATGCTGCGCGACTGTAAATTTTAACGCGCCGCGTTACGGTTCGCGGTCGCACAGCATTGACGGCGGAGCCTTAAGTGAATGGCACTGTACGGAACCATGTAGTATCCTAAAACATTAACTTCATCGCTCACCCCAGTTTCGTTGAGCCAAAAAATGGGTTCATTGCGTGGAAAATTACTACTAACGCAAAACCGACAGACGCGGCGGCAGGCCTTGGAAATGTCCGCCGTTTCGCTGCGCACTGGCGCGACTCCGTTTTATCGATCTAAGGGCATACAATTCTGTCGCACTCGCACAGATCATTTGACTCATCACTGTTATGTACTTACATTATAAGATTTAACACAAGAATGGAATATACAATAACACCTAAGTTAAATTCATTAAAAAAAACACCAGATAATACAGACACGCAATAATTAATTATAATTATTTCATTACCATAAAGCCCTACACAATAAATATGATTTATATTATTAAAATACCACTGAACATTATGTAGGCCAAGTTGATGGACATAACATAGTAAATAAATATATAGAAAAATGCTAATGAATCTAGGAAAACGGTCAAACAGCCAACAATTTGGGTGAAAATCTAAACATGGCCGTATTTTTGGGTTGCGTTGAATAAGAAGCTTGATTTATTTAGAAGCTCCAAAGGATCTTGGACTTACGTATTTGCTACTATAGGTCGCCAGCGACTTCGTCCGCGTACGGAAGAAATTCGGTCCGTTCACAAAATTCAACACTTTAAACCATCCCAAGCAATTATTGTAACCCCCCAAATCCCCCAACCCAACCCCCCCCCCAATTTCCCCCCTTTGAATGAACTACCCAAATATACATTTTCAAAAACAAAGAACTTACCATACAACATTCAACCCCCCCCCTCTTCCCCCCCCCCCTTAAATTATCCTTGTATTTTTTTTGATTATTATTATTTTTTATTTTAAATGAACTTTCTTAGTACACCCCTACGCATCGAGACAAATACACCCTCCAAATTTCAAGTCTGTACGACCTGCGGTTTGGGCAGCGCGTTGTCTGTCAGTCAGTCACCAATCAGCCAGGACACAGCCTTTTATATGTGTATATAGATAGATTGATTAAAACACTGTTTTAAACTATCACGATTGTTTACTAAAGTTCTGTTATTATTAACGGCATATTCACCGTGATTATGTTGTGAAATATTTATAATTGTGTTTCACAACATAATCACGGTAAATATCCCATTAATAATATTAGAACTTTAGATAGATTAAAGGGATTAAAAACTTAACTTAGAAACTTAAGTAAAGAAACTTGTCGCTTCAACTGTACTGAAATAATCATAATTTACCTATAGAAAAAAACTCAGGCCGAATTTGAAGCTGAAAAGTAGGACGTAATGAGAAATATTATGAATTATTATTATTATTAAGTTAAAATACATTTTGGGCCGAATACGATATATAATGCGGACGAAAGCAGATTTTATATATGTCGGACAACTTTCTCATGATGAATATGGCATACATTTTTCACTTTGTTATGCAGAATTGCATTCTATTGGTTCATATCACAGAAAAGCGAAAGCCCTACTTCTATCATTATATTATTTAAGATTTTAGTTGTTATGAACAATAAAACTGAACTGTACCCATCACATTGATTTTTTAAACACCATGTTTTAAAACAACACATGCAGTCATAGCAGTTTTTTGACGGTTTTTATGAGTTTGTTATCCTCTTTGTGTTTGTTAAGATATGAGAAGTGAACTCACGCTTTTGTAAACTTTACATAAATTTTAGAATTGAGAAAAAAAAAACTCTATTTTTACACATTACAACAGTTTTAATCATTCAATGTTTACAATTTTATTTCGAAAATTTACTCAAATGTAAATAATATACATCACATCAACAGCCGGAAGACGTCCACTGCTGGACGAAGGCCTCTCCCTTAAAGGGAGGTGTTGCCATAATCCCCACGCTTGGCAGGCAGATTGGGGATCGCAGAATGCTCACCACCGTTAACTGAGAGGATGCTGCTGCCTGTCCTCCGGTGGTTCTGGATGCAGTTTTAGGACATACCCAGGTCCGGTCAGGTAAATAATATAGTTTGTCACAAACTAACGCTCTTAGTTTTGTAAATATATTTATATGATGCTCGTAATAAAATAAAAATGGGTAAAAAAATCGAAAATCGAATCTTGACACGCTCAAATCTGTGTAACTGCCATATTTTGGCTCCGCTAAATGTGGCCCTAACGCATTCAGCTTTAGAATTGCTAGATCACAGTAAAATGAGCTTGAAACATGGATGTGCGCGGCCTTAACCGGCAGCTTTATTTTGGAAATTGATTCTGCCACCTATCAGATTAGTACAATTAAAAACGCTACAATGTAAAGTAGGTGGCATAGTAGGTATGTAGGTACATAATAAAAGTTAATAAAAAGATTAAGTTAACAAACTTAAGGCATTCACATATTATGATGGAGATGCTATAATATTTAAGGCCGTCACACACAACGAAGATGCCATAATATTTCAAGTTTAAGATAAAATATCACTCGGAGTTTTTGTGGGAACATGGAAAAATAATGTCGCTGCATTCTTTTATTTTCTTATCCTCATTTTATCACAAATTAATGATTAAAATTGGTGGTGTTTTTTTCGTTGATTGTTGAACTACATGCAAGTGTGTGCATGTAATATATTGTGGTAAAACATGTCTTTGTTTGTGTTTATTTCAAAACTCCGTAAAAGCTTATAGTAAAGTCGCCACAACTTTACTACGGCACGACTTGGACTCAACTGTGACTAACTGTGATTTCACAACATGATAAATATAAATTTGACTTGATAGGGTCATTTCGCCTGTTTGCAACCACTTAACTGAATTCTCTGATTGAATTATCAATAAATCCTAATTTATTGATGCTTTTGCATTGCAGGATATTTTTACGACAACATGTCATGACACTTTTTTGTGCCTTAATTATTCAAAAAAATAGGGCAAAATTACCGGTTTCTAACCATTTTGCCTAAAGAACCACTTTGAAACCAATTTACGGCTGTCTTATGTACTATTGAATTATGAACCTTACTGTGTGATGGATAAACTACATTTACATAAAAAAAGTAAGTGAAACAAGTTATGACACAAAATATTCATTCAATTTTTATATACATACCTACTTACAAAAAATATAATTAAAAAAAAGCAGAAACTTAAGAACTAATTATTTATGTAATGTTTTCTTATATTATTTTCTTCCTGGTCTTTTTAGCAGTCGCTATTCAGATAAATAAAATGCATCTGCGGCCACCTAAATTGACACTGGCCTTTAATTGGCTTTGAAAAACCTAGTTTCCGGCTGGCCAAAACACATAGTTATAATTTTGTATATTTTGACACACTAGCTGATGATGATGATGATGATGATTTTGACACATCCACACTGCAAAGTTTCAAAGCACGACTGATGCTAATCTAGATATGACAATAGATAATAGCTTCCATGATACGTTCATGGAAGTTCATAAAATCAAATGGCGCTTTTGATTAAAATTAGGAAGCCCTACTAATGCTGTTATTTTGATCAATTAAAAAAATGGTCACAAACTGTGAGTGGTCGGCGAACTGGCGAAACTACCCTACCTACAAAAAAACTTAAAAATTGCAAGTGGTTAGCGAACCTACCTTACCAACTATAAAATACTTAACACTGGCAGAACGATGCCAATAACTAAACAAAAAAATTATAATATCGCTCGTCATACAATTTTACATATTTTTATCTTCTTCATTCGTTTTTTGACGGCTTGTATTAGTAGATGTTAAAATATATCCTAAGATAAGATTAAATATTAAAGCATCTGACATAACAAAATGATGAAGATAATACCTATATAATATAAAAATTGTGTGGCGAGATATATTTTATCTTAACATAAAATATTACAGCATCTTCGTCGTGGTGTGACAGCTTTATCTTTTTATCACAGCACTATATTGCCAATAGTTAATAATGTCATTTCATTCCGACCATGTTACTAAAAATGTATGTCGGTAAATTTACTTGCATAGAATTTAGATGCACTCGTCGCCATTTTGTACGAAAGGTAATGCTCGCGACCTGTGATGAACATGCATCATTAAACTTCGTGATAACACTGCAAATCTTACTGCTTTATCAATTACGCAAAAGATTATATAGAGCTTATGATATTTTAACCTAGAGGTACAAGTAGTAAGGTGAAAATATACCACCAGGCCCAAACTAGGCCACTATATTCCACGCTTGGTCGTACTTACAGGCACCCTCTTCGCATTGCTTTTTTAAGTGGGTTTGTGAAAATCTTCATATAGAGTATTTGAGTAATCTTTATAGGACTCAAAATCAAAAGATTTATGAACTCATTTATTTAAAAAACTACTCCCTAATCCACAATGCACCTTTAACACTACACATACACCATAGAGCATTTAACTAGAAGAGACGGGACTTCCATACATCGAGTCAATTTAATCGAGTCAATATTTCATTTTTTTTTAAGAGTTTGTGTCGCATCTTGTAGCCAATATAACAAGTAAGTACTTCATTCGCACCACATGAGTACCAACCAAACAAACGAATAGGGTTGTAACAGTCCAGCTTTTATCGATAAAATGTACCGGCTAATGCACAGACTAAAAAACCCTTTTTTATATTTTACCGGATAATCCATATTACTGTAACGTTGGAATTAGATGTAAGCAAAATGAAACACAATTTTATATTCAAACTAAAAAAACTATTTATCTAGGTAACATTAAAATACAAAATATAGCCAGTCGCGCGTGTGAAATCCGAAGGCACGCACCCGCGCCATTTTGCGCCGCTTATACAATTTTTCAATACCAACACGCGACCATGCTAGCGCGCTATCTTCAGCGTACGCCCTGAAAGAAACAAAAACAATACATATTATGGGGTGGTGATTGTTCTTTTTATACGATTGTGTTATGGACGTGACGGCAGCCTCTCTAAAAAATCCAAAAAAGACTAAAATAATGTTTATTTTAAGCAGTATATATGTTGGCGTCTTCATCAGTCTTCGTTGAATTCGTTGCACAGTATTTCACTTGTGCTGGAGACGTTGATGTGAGGTGCAGGATTTTTCAATATAAATGTGTATTTTCTTTAGGTCAAATTGGGGCTAGATTTGGGGCTAGGGAATAAATTATTTTTTTCGTGGCTCAACAAGTCGAAAAAGGGCTAGATCTAGCCCGGAAGGGGCTGACTTGGCAACACTGTTTACGCACCCGAGTGTGGGCAAGTGATTAACTGTTAATGTGGTGTTACATGTAATTTCAATTTGTTTTAAAAAATCTGAAGAAGCTTGTAATAAATAATCCTCAAGCTTATGCTAACGAAAAATATGCTTAGGTAGAAATCTAGCTATAGTTATTATTATTGTTTGTTAATTATGTATGTTGTTGCTGTTGTCCCTATTTAATGATCATTTTTGGTGAACATTTAATCGAATGCCTACAATATAATTTAAATCTCTAAGCAAAAAAATAATGTTTGGGCAATAGTAAAAATTCAGAACTTCTTTACTCTAATATCCGAGATATACATCTTTGCTGCTGGGCGCTGCCACTGGATACGATTCGGGCCATGTCTATTGACCGAATTGTTCATGGGGTTTTAACAGTTCACTTTCATGAAATGCAATGAGAAAAAAACACTATTTAGCACTATTACATTATTATTATTACTTTGAAAACGTGAGTAAGCCCATATAAATAAAACAAAAATCCTTTTCTATAAAAAGTATGCTTGCGTTTAACCATATATAATAATCACTAAATTATCGGTTTCTAAGTTATCGATAATTTTGGTACATCACTATCTTTGTTTATTTAATGTAAGCAATCTTTTTAGTTCTAATTTATATGTACGTTTACTGCCGTATGCGGCTACAAAATGTAATTTGAAGCTTACCGGGCCTCATCCAAAGGAAACTTGGCCATAAAAATCCATTTTTTGTTTCCAATGCGGCAAATTCTAAACCCGCAAATTTCGCACGTAACACTCCGCGTTTTTGGCGGCATTTCACTCCAAGCTCACCTACACTCTTAGTTCACAATATCAAGTTATTAGATAGTTCGGGTAACTATTAAAAATGTAATTAAATTCACAAGCAAAAAATAAAATAAACAAACGGACAAAGAACGGCGAATGACTGGGAATGAGCGAATGAACTGATGACCGACGACGGGCGGATGGATCTTCCCCCGTCCCACCCCGCCTGCAGGCCGCCATTATTTGCGACACAAACTCCATACAAAAATTCAATTTGTTCGTAGTGTCGTCAGCCTGACATACACTACCATAGAATACTATATACCCGTACACTACACAGTACACACCGTAGAGCATAGAGTAAGTAGAGGTGGTCGTTGCAAACCGTAAACAGTTTCAATACCCAGTTATCAATGCAATACCCAATACCGGGTACACGGAGTTTCGATAACTGGGTATTGTGAGAAACTAGGTATTGGCGAAAACGCGAACCGTCTCAACGTCATCGTAACGAGCGGGAACCAATACCTGCGCGTGCCGAGCACCGACGGGTGACGGATAATACCGATCGTCGCTTCGCAGCCGACGTGATGCGCCCGAGTTTATCCGTAATATTCCGAACGTAATCGTACTCTCCAAGGCCGAGAGGCGACTAGAGCGCCAAAAGTAAAACTAAAAATGACAATTATTATAACACTTATTACTGAAACATTAAATGCGTTTTTTGTAACAAGTCTAGGGTTTGAATTTGAATATCATTCAAAAGTACAAGATTATATCACACTTTATTCACTGAATCAGTGCACTTTCCAACAAATTTAATCAGTAATCTTTTTAATTCATAAGCATTTTTATACTCAAAAAAGGCGACTCCAACCATTAACTAGTAGGTAGTAAGCAAAGATTATTTAGAGCAAATAAATTATTATTATAAAAAGTTTAAACAGAATCATCAAAAAGACATCAACAAAAAATTTACCAAAACCAATCGATATTTGTACCTTCTTGTGCAACACAGTTATTTTTGTAAAGCGTTTTAGAATAACAACTGAAACCAAATACCTCTGCAGAAACTCAAAAACTACGTTATTAAAGAAACGGCCAATACCTAGTTATTAAAATAAACAGTTTCAGAACACGGTATTGCCATTCAATACCAATACCCGTTTCGGTACTGCAATATACCATACCGACCCACCGCTAAGAGTAAGTAAATCCATAGAGTAAGTAAATACTACTACGCACCTACGCACCTAGCTCAAGCAAAGCAAAGCACAACCACAAGACCATAGAGAAGAGAAGACACATTACGTGACAGAGGGAGTTTTTGCGGGAACGCGAAAAAACATGTCGCCGCATTGTATTATTTTTCAAAACTTGAGTTTTTCCGGGTGTTAATGCATAAAATAGTGGCGTTTTATTCATTAAGTGCCGACTGACTTGCATGAGTGTGGGCAAGTGATTAACGGCCTTACCTAAAATAATCTCGATTCTCTTAGTCACTGCTTAAACTTCCCTGTCCCTTTCTAGCACGTGCGTTTTCACGTCAGAGAGAAGATGGCAGAGCATCTTAAGCAGTGACTAACGATTGAAAAGTTTTTTTAAGTAAGGCCGATAATGTGGTGAAACGTGTCTTTTCGTGAAATATGTATTCGGCTGAAGGACTAATATCCATGGCCAGGAAATATCAAAAACAACAGACACTGCAGCCTAATCATGTAAGTTCTAGATCGAGATTTGTCATAAATGTCACTTGTCACTGTCCCGCCAAAAGACCGACGGATTTGCTTAACTTAATTAGGAAATCAATGCATTCGTTCGTTAACGATAGCTAGTGAAATCCCTCCTTTATACAGGGTCACCAGATTGGGGTTTTTTTTCCCCATTTTGGGGAAAAATAAAAAGATTGGGGAAGTAATGGGGAAATTAAAATCGTGGGGAAAGTTTTGGGGAACATATTTTTTTTTTAGGGAAAGTTTGGGGTAAACAAGTAAATCAGCTGTTCCATACATTTTGTCCACTTTCGTCCAAGGTCAATTAACTTTTTGAATGGAACAGCTGTTTTTTTTCACGATTTCAAGGCTGGCCACATAGTAAAAGTTGTTCATAATGATGAGTACATTCATACCATTCAGTATTAATTACCCTTTTTGTTACACATAGTGTATTATGTTATTCCGAGATATAAAGAAAAAAATATATCTACATAAAGTAAGGTAAATACGAACCAAAAATATTTGGGGAAAATTCTTGGAAATATTATCTTTTTAGGGAAAATTTTAATGTGACCTGGACCCTTATCATGGACGTTCGTGATTCTGATTGCGAGCGTGCGCGAGCGGGAGGGCGCATGGCACGAGTAAGTTCGTACGAGCGGGATGGCATGCTATCGCAATCAGAATCGCGAACGTCCATGATAAGGATGCAGGGCAAATTTCACATACGGAGACCCTGCAGCATAAAGCAGAGTAATTAATATACTGGGAATAGAGGGCCCTCTCATCAATTATTAATGCCACCCAAAATCTAAACGTTAGCAATAGCAGATGTTGGTGAACTTCTATAAGATGGTGCTCGGATCGCCAGATATCACAGAATAAATAATAGTACAGAGCGGCTTGACGCAGTGCATTGCTTAGATTATGGTGAAATTAAGTTAGATGGCGCGCAAAAAAAAACGCGAAAGGTAACTTTCCAGCCGATGCCCTGCAGGCCGTGAAGCTGTGACAGTGACAGTTATGACAAATCGCGATCCCGAACAGTTACACATAGAGTAAGTAATACTAATACATGATTAGCTGCCGGACAGAGTATCTTTTTACCTAGTAAATGTCTCTGCTCTTTACCACAATGTAAATAACGGCCTTACCTAAAATAATCTCGATTCTTTTAGTCACTGCTAAAACTTCTCTGTCCTTTTCTAGCACGTGCAACTTCACGTCAAAGAGAAGATGGCAGAGCATCTTAAGCAGTGACTAACGGTTGAAAAGTTTTTTTAAGTAAGGCCGTTAAAGTTAAAGTTTATATGTGTGCGTTTACCTATTTGTTCCCTTTTCACGCTGAAATGGATAGACATGCTTTGATGAAATATGGAATGAAGATGATTACTTAGGCCATGAATGAACAAATAAGTAGGTTACCTTTTTACCCCTGAAAAGTTTTAATTTTGATTTTGAATGAAAGATTTATTGAAGTGAAACATGTCTTTTTGTATTGTTTCCAAAACTCCGAAGAATCCTACATTCAAGTTGCCACTGAACTAGGGCATGAATGGACTTGACTGTGACTTACTATGTGTGACCTGGACTATATCTAAAACTCTCAAAAAATAATAATTATAAATACCTGATTGACACTGGCAAATGCACAAAGTGCGAAGCCATAATCCTCCAAGAGGAAAATAAAAAAAAAGTCACATTTGAAAGTCAAATCCTTCAATTAAATTACTAAATTTTTCGGTTGGGTTTATTTTCCAGTCTAAATTCTAATAATTCTTTACAATTACGTCGAGTACAGTAATAATAATTATTTTTTCACTAGTAATTGCTTGTTCGCCTCCCCGTGAAATGAACAGTTATTCGTCTACAGTTTCGTCGAGTTGTACTTTGACTTTAGTGCAGTGTGTATATTATGTGCTCATGAACTAATAATTATATTTTAATGTTTTTTTTTTTTTTGTTTCACCGGCCTGGATTCTGGTCCTTTTGGCCGTATCATATGTTTATATTTTAATGTTATCAGTAGTGTTGTAATTATCGAGCTGAATAAAATATATTGAAGTGACCAAAGATTTAATTATGTGGTTTTAGTTTGCCCATCTAATATGTATCTACCTATAGCGCCTATATCTATATAAGCTTAGTATAGGTAGGTAGGTATGTAGGTATAGTATAGGTAGGTATAAACAGATAAACATATTTATTAATAATTATTAAATTACAAGTCAATATTAATAAAAGTCATTCCAATATTTATTAATTAGTAGTTCATAGTAATAAAAAATTCACTAATTTTTCTATGATAAAAATAAACAATTCATCAATAAAATTTATATAAATAAGTACCTACAATTTTGTGCTCATAAAAAACTCGTCAAGTGAATAAAAAGTCCTTTGAACGAGCCAGTTCTTTAGTTTTATTTTAAATACATTATCGCTGGTAGAACTAGTGATATCCTTCGGCAACCAGTTATATATTTTTGGCCCTATCACGTGAGTCAATTTCTCCGAGCGGACGAGCTTCGTGCGTACTGTGGCGAGACAGTTCACGTAGCGGAGGTTGAGCTTAAAGGCGTGGCTGTCCCCTCGCTTCTCAAACGAGTCCAGGTTCATCCTCACATAGACAGCTACCTGCATTATTACAAGCGAGGGTAGTGTCGGTATTCCGAGCGACTTAAAGAATGGTTTCGCTGATGTTCGGCGCGATACCTGCACTATTGCTCTTATTGCTCGTTTCTGCATACGGAAAGCGCGCAGCCTGTCGGCTGCGTGCCCCCACAGTTCGGCCCCATACTGCAGAACCGAGTGCACGGTCGCGAAATAACACGTTCGCACCACATCAGCAGAAACCACTCGAGACATACGGCTCAAGGCGTAACAGGCACTACCCAGGTTAGCGCACAGCTTGTCTATGTGTGATGCCCAAGTCAGACCCCGGTCGATTTCGAAGCCAAGAAACGCAGTTGAGTCGTCCTGGCTTATCGGTTCTCCATTTATTAGCACTCGGAGCCTATCCAACTGCCTGGCCGATATGGAGAATTGGATAAAGTGCGTTTTTTTAAGGTTCAACACAAGGCCGTTCATTGTGAACCATTGCGCCAACTCACTCGCGGTGTCATTCAGACGTTTTTGTAACTCGCCTGACGTTTCCGCTGTAATGATTGCGGCGACATCGTCCGCGTACATGAAAATTTCACCGGATGCGATGGAACTGGGCAAATCATTAAGTAGCAATGAGAAGAGAATATTGGACACCGATGATCCTTGGGCTACACCCATTGAAGTAGTCAGTGGGTCCGACCTCGTCGAACCGGCATCCCCGACGACCACCTGGGAGCGATTTTGCAGCAGGTCGGTCAATAATGCAAGAGCGGGTCCGCATATACCGTAGTGGACGAGCTTAGCAGCGAGCACGCCGTGGTCTGCGACATCGAAAGCTTTCGATAAATCGCAGCATATAACGGCGACTTGCTGCCTCCTCTCGCTGGCTTCCAACACGCGCCTGACCACCTGTCGTGTCAGCGCTGTGGTAGATCGGCCCGCTCTGTACGCATACTGCCGCTCGGACAGCGCCCCGGTGGAGGTCAGGTAGTCTGCGAGCCGCGAGCTAAGTCCGTTCTCCAATATTTTGGATATCGCTGGGATAATGGACACGGGTCTAGCTAGGGTATAGCAATAGCAGATGTACTATTATTTATTCTGTGATATCTGGCGATCCGAGCACCATCTTATAGAAGTTCACCAACATCTGCTATTGCTAACGTTTAGATTTTGGGTGGCATTAATAATTGATGAGAGGGCCCTCTATTCCCAGTATATTAATTACTCTGCTTTATGCTGCAGGGTCTCCGTATGTGAAATTTGCCCTGCATCCTTATCATGGACGTTCGCGATTCTGATTGCGATAGCATGCCATCCCGCTCGTACGAACTTACTCGTGCCATGCGCCCTCCCGCTCGCGCACGCTCGCAATCAGAATCACGAACGTCCATGATAAGGATGCAGGGCAAATTTCACATACGGAGACCCTGCAGCATAAAGCAGAGTAATTAATATACTGGGAATAGAGGGCCCTCTCATCAATTATTAATGCCACCCAAAATCTAAACGTTAGCAATAGCAGATGTTGGTGAACTTCTATAAGATGGTGCTCGGATCGCCAGATATCACAGAATAAATAATAGTACATCTGCTATTGCTATACCCTAGCTAGACCCGTGTCCATTATCCCAGCGATATCCAAAATATTGGAGAACGGACTTAGCTCGCGGCTCGCAGACTACCTGACCTCCACCGGGGCGCTGTCCGAGCGGCAGTATGCGTACAGAGCGGGCCGATCTACCACAGCGCTGACACGACAGGTGGTCAGGCGCGTGTTGGAAGCCAGCGAGAGGAGGCAGCAAGTCGCCGTTATATGCTGCGATTTATCGAAAGCTTTCGATGTCGCAGACCACGGCGTGCTCGCTGCTAAGCTCGTCCACTACGGTATATGCGGACCCGCTCTTGCATTATTGACCGACCTGCTGCAAAATCGCTCCCAGGTGGTCGTCGGGGATGCCGGTTCGACGAGGTCGGACCCACTGACTACTTCAATGGGTGTAGCCCAAGGATCATCGGTGTCCAATATTCTCTTCTCATTGCTACTTAATGATTTGCCCAGTTCCATCGCATCCGGTGAAATTTTCATGTACGCGGACGATGTCGCCGCAATCATTACAGCGGAAACGTCAGGCGAGTTACAAAAACGTCTGAATGACACCGCGAGTGAGTTGGCGCAATGGTTCACAATGAACGGCCTTGTGTTGAACCTTAAAAAAACGCACTTTATCCAATTCTCCATATCGGCCAGGCAGTTGGATAGGCTCCGAGTGCTAATAAATGGAGAACCGATAAGCCAGGACGACTCAACTGCGTTTCTTGGCTTCGAAATCGACCGGGGTCTGACTTGGGCATCACACATAGACAAGCTGTGCGCTAACCTGGGTAGTGCCTGTTACGCCTTGAGCCGTATGTCTCGAGTGGTTTCTGCTGATGTGGTGCGAACGTGTTATTTCGCGACCGTGCACTCGGTTCTGCAGTATGGGGCCGAACTGTGGGGGCACGCAGCCGACAGGCTGCGCGCTTTCCGTATGCAGAAACGAGCAATAAGAGCAATAGTGCAGGTATCGCGCCGAACATCAGCGAAACCATTCTTTAAGTCGCTCGGAATACCGACACTACCCTCGCTTGTAATAATGCAGGTAGCTGTCTATGTGAGGATGAACCTGGACTCGTTTGAGAAGCGAGGGGACAGCCACGCCTTTAAGCTCAACCTCCGCTACGTGAACTGTCTCGCCACAGTACGCACGAAGCTCGTCCGCTCGGAGAAATTGACTCACGTGATAGGGCCAAAAATATATAACTGGTTGCCGAAGGATATCACTAGTTCTACCAGCGATAATGTATTTAAAATAAAACTAAAGAACTGGCTCGTTCAAAGGACTTTTTATTCACTTGACGAGTTTTTTATGAGCACAAAATTGTAGGTACTTATTTATATAAATTTTATTGATGAATTGTTTATTTTTATCATAGAAAAATTAGTGAATTTTTTATTACTATGAACTACTAATTAATAAATATTGGAATGACTTTTATTAATATTGACTTGTAATTTAATAATTATTAATAAATATGTTTATCTGTTTATACCTACCTATACTATACCTACATACCTACCTACCTATACTAAGCTTATATAGATATAGGCGCTATAGGTAGATACATATTAGATGGGCAAACTAAAACCACATAATTAAATCTTTGGTCACTTCAATATATTTTATTCAGCTCGATAATTACAACACTACTGATAACATTAAAATATAAACATATGATACGGCCAAAAGGACCAGAATCCAGGCCGGTGAAACAAAAAAAAAAAAAAACATTAAAATATAATTATTAGTTCATGAGCACATAATATACACACTGCACTAAAGTCAAAGTACAACTCGACGAAACTGTAGACGAATAACTGTTCATTTCACGGGGAGGCGAACAAGCAATTACTAGTGAAAAAATAATTATTATTACTGTACTCGACGTAATTGTAAAGAATTATTAGAATTTAGACTGGAAAATAAACCCAACCGAAAAATTTAGTAATTTAATTGAAGGATTTGACTTTCAAATGTGACTTTTTTTTTATTTTCCTCTTGGAGGATTATGGCTTCGCACTTTGTGCATTTGCCAGTGTCAATCAGGTATTTATAATTATTATTTTTTGAGAGTTTTAGATATAGTCCAGGTCACACATAGTAAGTCACAGTCAAGTCCATTCATGCCCTAGTTCAGTGGCAACTTGAATGTAGGATTCTTCGGAGTTTTGGAAACAATACAAAAAGACATGTTTCACTTCAATAAATCTTTCATTCAAAATCAAAATTAAAACTTTTCAGGGGTAAAAAGGTAACCTACTTATTTGTTCATTCATGGCCTAAGTAATCATCTTCATTCCATATTTCATCAAAGCATGTCTATCCATTTCAGCGTGAAAAGGGAACAAATAGGTAAACGCACACATATAAACTTTAACTTTAACGGCCTTACTTAAAAAAACTTTTCAACCGTTAGTCACTGCTTAAGATGCTCTGCCATTTTCTCTCTGACGTGAAGTTGCACGTGCTAGAAAAGGACAGAGAAGTTTTAGCAGTGACTAAAAGAATCGAGATTATTTTAGGTAAGGCCGTAACTTTTACGGCCTTACTTAAAAACGCCGCTCAAAACTTACTCACTGCTTAAACTTCTCTGTCTTGTTCTTGCATGTTACACTTCACGTCAGAGAGAAGATGGCAGAGCATCTTAAGCAGTGATTAACGGATGAGAAGTTTTTTTAAGTAAGATTGTAATTCTTACTTATTATTTATTATACTGGTTTGATTAGCAGTGTGAAATACCTATCTATCTTAGAGCTATTCTGGCTGATTTTTGGGCTGTGCAGAAAATATGGGAATGATCTAAATTATTACTTGGTTGCTCTTCATCACTTTCTTGATATTCAACGATTTCTGAAATTTTTCGCATATTATTATGTTCTTCTTTAAAATGTTTGCTAAAAGGAAGATCTGCATTAAAAAATACCAACATTAAGAAAATTCTGATATACTGTGCAATAATAAGCAAAATAGTTATTTTAATAGAAGTATAACAGCTATCTAAGTGTAAGATGGATGCAGTCTTATACCGATGTAAAAGTGTATAAGGTGTCACATACAGTTTTAAGTAATAAAACATTTCCAACGTACAAACATGTAAGTGCCTAGATACACAAATTATTGATTAATGAAATCCCGACGTATAAATATACATTTGCGAAGTTACTTACTTTTTTACGCTGGTACCTCAAAAACTACAATCACATAGCACAACAGTTAATAAAGAAAGCTATTTACCTTTTCTTTGGTCTTGATATTTGTACATGGCACCTTTTTTTTTACTCCGAAATCGCTTGCTTGATATTTTTGTCGAAAATAATGACTATGCGCGGTCTGCAACTTCAGCGCGCGAACCGCTCAACGTCCGCCGAATAAATGCGTATCGCAGTTACCCCGGCCCGCGCCGCAAAATATACCGCATAATTGTAGGTAAGTGGCAGATTCATAATTATTCAGCGGGGAATGATACAGAAAAAAATAGTTACTCACTTATACATCTAGCTTACTTTTTTAGCAACTTCAATATTATAGACTAGCGCATACGTACCTACAGTTCAAAAAAGATGTATAAGTGTGTATCTATCAGATACACCGGTATACTATATTATGTCAGTCTGATTTAATTAATGTAATTGGCGTTGCCGTGTTAATTAAATTTAAATAAATAAATAAATGTATACTAAACAGAGTTACACGGCCGAGTACTCGGTTTCCTAAACTTAAAGCCGAGTAATACTCGTTACTCGGTAAAACTAGAATTCGGCGCACCTCTAGAAATAATCATGTCACTCCATTTGATTATTTTCCAAAACTTGTGTTTTTTCGAGTGTTGATGCAAGAAAACGGTGGCGTTTTATTCATTAAGTAGTAATTTACGCGAAAGAGCGTGAGAAAATGATATTACAATGTAGTAAAAAGTCGAAAGTGTCTTTTCGTGTTGTTTCCATATCTCTGAAGAAGCTTGTACTAAAGTTGACTTTCCTAAGACATGACTGGACTTACTAAGTGTGACTTTGACTGTGACTAACTTGTCTTGAAATACATCAAAACCTTGATTAACATTTAGATAATTGATACTAGCAAATAAACAAAGTGCAACGCCATAATCCTCTTAGGAGGAAAAAAGAATAGACACTGACAGCGCTAAGTAGCGTCAGTAGCGACATCTATGAGCGGCTTGACGCAGTGCATTGCTTAGATTATGGTGAAATTAAGTTAGATGGCGCGCAAAAAAAAACGCGAAAGGTAACTTTCCAGCCGATGCCCTGCAGGCCGTGAAGCTGTGACAGTGACAGTTATGACAAATCGCGATCCCGAACAGTTACACATAGAGTAAGTAATACTAATACATGATTAGCTGCCGGACAGAGTATCTTTTTACCTAGTAAATGTCTCTGCTCTTTACCACAATGTAAATAACGGCCTTACCTAAAATAATCTCGATTCTCTTAGTCACTGCTTAAACTTCTCTGTCCTTTTCTAGCACGTGCAACTTCACGTCAAAGAGAAGATGGCAGAGCATCTTAAGCAGTGACTAACGGTTGAAAAGTTTTTTTAGGTAAGACCGTATGTCTCTAGCTAGTCTTTTAACTTTACTACAAACTACTATTATTTATTCTGTGACTTTACTGTCAGAAATTCAAAATGAGAATATTTGCTTAACCCAGTGAGTTGAAATAAAAAGGTAAAAACATCTTAGGCTTAACCGACGACGCTGGCACACAGCGGCGGGCGGTTTAAGTCGTAGAGGTAGGAACTAGGTGTAGTATTCGTGATTCTTCGTGTCGTGGGTAGGTATTACTAGTAGGTACCTACTTACTTAAATTAAAATTAATAGCACACTTGATAGTTTTTCTTTATTTTATAGATGACACTACTACAATTAATAACTCTTCACAAAAGAAAAGCTAGGTAGGTACATATTACCTAGGTAGGTATACTTCGGAATAACAAAATTAAAAAAATGTGCAACAGTTAAAATGCATTCATTTAAAATACCTAGATACGTACACAATCGAATCGGATCGAATCGAATAGCTGCTAACATCGAATTTAAGCATGATATAAAGTGACATAGGTACTAAGTAGGTAGGTAATTACTACTGAAATATTTATTTATATTATTATCTGAAGGCGCGACCCTAAATAAATTAATACCTACTTACAAATAATATTCTCATTAAAAAAAACTAGTATATTCAGCCAAAAAAATTAAGACTAACCCACGCCAACATCGTCAATCACCAGCAGGCTGCTAAAGCCTATAATCTCGATTCTCTTAGTCACTGCTTAAACTACTCTGTCTTGTACTTGCATGTTACACTTCACGTCAGAGAGAAGATGGCAGAGCATCTTAAGCAGTGATTAACGGTTGGTAATTTTTTAAGTAAGACTGTAGCAACCTTACTTAAAATAATCCCGATTCTCGTAGTCACTGCTTAAACTTCTCTGTCCTTTTCTAGCACGTGCAACTTCACGTCAGAGAGAAGATGGCAGAGCATCTCAAGCAGTGACTAACGGTTGCGAAGCTTTTTAAGTAAGGCCGTAGATGCTTTACAAAGTAATGTCATCAACTTGTTATGAGCAGTCAAAAGCGACTTATTGGACAGAGTAGGTATAGTTTTGTTACTCTTGTTCAGAGCGCACCCTAAATAAATATAGATAGGTAAGTATGTAGAATTGCAGATAATTTTTGGGTAAGTTGACTGCATTTTTTTAATTTTTATTACAGTTGTTCAACAATAAAAAAATATACTCCTTGCTACAGACTGATTGAAACTTAATGGCGGCTGTGAAGTGCGCTGCAAGCGAGACTGCGATTGTACGCACACATCACACGCTTAACTTTTGCTACTACGCAGCGTCCATTAAGTTTGAATCGGCCTGTTCTAGCGTACTTTTGCAAAATATGCCGTTATACCCTACGTTTATGATTCAAGTTTCCCGTCCCCGTCTGCATCAAAAATGTTTAGCGCAGAATATCTCAAAACTTTAGAATCCGATTTTATTTCTTCAATATATTCCACAGATATATTTACTAGACCTGTCTTTTTTAGTAAATCAAACACCAGTCAACTATCTACCATATATAATATAAACAATACACATTCGGAAATATTTTAAAATACCCAACTACACAACATGTATCTCGACTTTTTATTATTTGTATACTTATAAAACATTATGATTACCTTACCTATACCTATATACATAAAAAATATCTTGGCAAAATTAGCAAATAGTTCTACATCTTAGCAACCCTGTAGTACCTACGTCTAAGGTAGTGATTGGATGAAATTCCCAAACCGACTTGTTTTCCACATTGTCCAGTGATATAGGTATTTTCAGGAGAGAAAAATGTTTTGGATTCAAGACTTTTTTGCTAAGCTACAATTATACACAAACAAAATATATAAATCACATCGTCAACATAATCATGGTAATAATAAATAGTAAATATCCATGGTAAGTTTAAAACAGTGTTTAAAGTATAAAACATACTGTCCGTTTGACTGTTTTTTGTTTTCCCTATCAATGGTGCAAACGCAACAAGCGTGTAGTATTATAGTAAGTGTAGTTTTGTTTGCACCATTAATGGTGCAAGTATAATGTATAAAGTACCTAGCCTAAGAAATGTCAAATGCCAATACTCCATAGAAGCCTCATGTATGGTTGCCATCACTTTTCTTGAGCATGACTTGACTTGAGGAAACCAAAGGTTTAGCCGCGACTGCTTGACTGTGACTTGAAGGAAGGCTTTTTTTATCGATTGTCTATTTTATCTATTTATAAATAATTAATAATAATTTATCTTATTATTAATAATTGAAAAATAATACTTGTAAATAATTTAATACCTAATTATTATTGATGATTAATACCCTATTGATGCTTTTTGTATTTTTTTTTCTAAATTTTTCATAAATGTAAATTTGTTTTTATGACAATAAATAAATACATTTACGTACCTGCGGGGCTAAAGTTGCTTCATTAGCCTAGCTACGCGGAGTGAAATTGAAATTGTATTTTGAATTTTTGAATTTTATTGAATTTATATAGGAACCACTTTTTCCCCGCAGTGGATCGTAAAATCGTATTCACACCACGGGAGCAATTAAAAGAAGCCTCAGATCTCACATTTGTCAATATACATGAGATCTGAGACATTATTTATTTTTGCTCCCTAGGTGAGCAACCTACTGTTAGATAACTTCATATTTTTAACATACTTAAAAATATAAAGAAACAACGTTGAAACAACTCATTATCATGATGCTGGCAAAGTGGCTTGCGAAGCCATACAACTCAGGATGGACACAGTAGTAGATACTATGAGTGGTAACGCACACTGACATTATTTTACATATTTTTTTTAACTTAATTTATTCAATGCTAAATATGGCTCAATCCAATTCTTACAATTACAAGACCTAAAAAATAAAATTTAATAATTACTTAATTGCTACAAAATAATAGAGATCATGAGAGTTAAAGCTTTGAAAATATAGTCATACAATACAAAGTTAAATAATAAAATCACATGAACATCTAGCAACTAGAAAGATGTATACCTACAGCGACAGTGATAATGGAATAGACGGGCCCAGCGCTTGCAAATCGTTCAAAATTAACAAGACAACACAATCAAGCATACCTAGACATACATATGTATGTATACATATTACATTTGCCGGAAAATAGAGATAGCGAATCTAATTACTGCATGACAAAAAGAGAACACATATACTTGTACATGTATTAGAAGTTTGTATTGTCGTATCGTACGGCTCGCATGTCGCAAAGGCAGAGTATGAGAGAAGCGAGTGGAGAGCCAGCGCTCAATATACTTATTCTTCAAAATCCGTGCGCTTATTTCCCGTTCATTCATCTTATTATTGTCGCTGTATACTTATGCCAAATTTTCATTCAATCGACATAACATCAAGCATTTTTTCCGAACCGGCGACTAATACTGAAATGGTCGCTGGATGGGTTTGAAGAACCTGTTTACAGTATTTATGACGTCTAGTTTTATGGTAGTTTAGCGTTGCTATCCAAATGGATCTAAGACTAGGCTTTGTCTTACTCACCGCTTAGTAAAAGCAAACCTTTCAACAGACAAAATAGTATTTAAATGACAGCTGTCCTGTCACACTGGGGAACAGCACAGCATTTATTTATCGACGCCAGCTCTAAAACAACCATCATCCAAAAGCGCATTCACTCACTTGCAGATCTCATCAGTCAAACCTTGTTTTGTAGTGGTCTCTACTGCAGAGTCCGCCTGGGGAAGTACTCCACCTTTGCCAGTTATTCAATCGCCAAGCAGTAGTGTGCAAGCATTATTGTGTTTCGGTTTGAAGGGCAATGTTACCAGAGAAATTACTGAGTATGACGTGATTTACCACCTACGGCCTTACTTAAAAAAACTTTTCAACCGTTAGTCACTGCTTAAGATGCTCTGCCATCTTCTCTCTGACGTGAAGTTGCACGTGCTAGAAAAGGACAGAGAAGTTTAAGCAGTGACTAAGAGAATCGAGATTATTTTAGGTAAGGCTGCTAATATCTCAGGGTGACGAGCGCAGTGTAGTGCGGCGCAGGATTGCATTCGCAAGTTCACAACACTGGCACTGGTACTGTTAGAGGCAGGCGTGACGCTTACCACCAGGCGAAAGTCTCGCTCGTCTCGTCACTCGACAGCAATAAAAAAACCTTGTGATACCCGTAACCGTGGAAGTTTAACGTGGCGATACCAGTCTAAAGTTTTTGCAACATCCAGACTGACAGCTAGAGTCTCGCCCCAACTCTGTAAAAGGATTTTGTCCAGCGGTGAGTAAGAAACTGTAGTAAATAGGGTAGATGAATGGTGTTAATATCGTTGAAACCAATAGCTTTGATGAAGAATTTAAATAAATGTAATATGTTTATTGAAAAAATAATTTAAATCGGTTATTAATGTTCTGATATATAAGCGTTTAAAGTTTTTGGTAGAGAAAACTCTGTCCCTTTCCCACAAAACAAAAAATGACGTCACGTCTCTGTGCGCCATACTTGTCCGTACTGAGCAGCAACGTCATAATCTCCTCTCTGTCTAGCATGATATTGAAATGCTTATAAGTTGCTTATTTTTGATCAGATTTTCATTTTGTTTTCATTAATCAGCTATATTTATGGGCCACATTTTAATAAGACATTAAAAAAAACCAGTCATCTAGCCTATAACCAGCTGACATGACGGAACCAGCTGACGTGACGGAACGCCACGCCGACTCCGAGCCTCGCCTCGCAGACGTGACGCCGTATTCGCGGTCACTGATCAGCTTAGTAATCGTATCCATTGGTAACAGTTTGGTTACAGGTAACCATAATAATAATAATCATTTATAAAATTGCAAATATTTACGGTGAGACATAATTATGTACTAATATTTAGAGATTTAGATGCCTCACAAAAACAAAATAAAAATTTGAAAAATCATGCTACATTACATAATAATTATACAATTAGTTACAGTTTTAATAAAGGAATACATTTTTTATTAAAATTGCTAAATGTCAAGTAACAAGATATTATTATTATGAAAACTGAGGTGGTTTTGACACATTTTATTTTATTTATACGGGAATACTCTCTTTGGAAAAAGTCACCGGATGTGATCGAAACTATAATCGGAGTATCCGATTTAATTAAACGTGAGTATTCCCGTATAAATAAAACAAAAAGATATTATTACATCAAGGTAGTTAATAAATAACATTATTTAATGAAATGGTATTCTAGGTACCTCAGGAGTATGACAATTGGTTACTCAGTTCACTAACATGTACAGTAAAAGTCATTGCTATCGGCCTGTGATTAGTTGGCTCTGTGCGATCTTATTTTTAGGGACAGGGAAAACATGCTTCTCTAAAGGCAATTAGGTTTGTCCAATTTTGTTTACTGGATTTGTGATTATCGTATAATAAATTAAGGGTTTTTAGGATACAACTAATAATATTCTATACACATCTAGTATATTGCAGGGTTCATCATCATTCATATCTCATCTCTTTTGTGTTTTAAATTAAATAAAACTCTTCAAACGAAAGGCCATTCGAGAGTATTAAATGCATTAATAAATGTCCAATTCAAAGGAGATGGGATACGAATGAGGACTCGGAGGAAGGATTTCCCTCTTGGACTAACATTTCGCTGAATGGGGATGAGCACAACATTAAATAAACACACAAGCACTCACTACAAACTCATGGCTTGCATTCCCTGTGTCGTCAGCATAACAACATTTAGTTATTATGCTGACGACCCAACATAACAACATTATTTCATTATACCTTTTTAGAATACTATAAAATTAATAAATAATTCATTTATATACAATTGTAATAATAATAATAAATTAATTAATTAATTAAAGGAATATTATGTTAAAATAAAATATATTAGTCAAAACTAATAGATAGAATATAGTATTGTAATAATATATATAAATAAGATATACAGACACCAATGTTTTTTCGAGGTTCTTATCACTGCACACTCTTCCTAATTTTAAGATTATATTTGTGTAATAATACAAAGGTATTTATACCTTTTACAATAATTCGATGAATAAGTCATATAGCTATGTATCATAATGATAACTATATAAATAAAATACTATATCTCTACAGTCTTCTTACAATTTTCCAGTTTTTCAGTAGTTTTTTTTTACAATTGGCTGACGACGTAGTACTATTATTTATTCTGTGCTGACGAGACGAACAATACGTCCCCCTGGGCCTTATTTTTGAATCGTGCGCAAAGTAGCGTTCGAAGGTCAGCTCCTTTCGCATGCGCTACGCTTGCGTACGATTCAAAAATAAGGCCTCTGGTGTTACGTCTGCGCCTGCCTATAGCAGTAGCAATGCCAGAATTGTGAACTTGCGAACAAAATCCTGCGCCGCACTGCACTGCGCTCGTCACTCTGAGATGTGAAATCTTTCTAAGCCCAGTAATTTATCTAGTAACATTTCCTTTCAAACCGGAACGCATAACAGACAAAGGTATGGTACCTACTTCCCCAGGCAGACTCTGGAATAGAGCCCAACCAAAACCGTGCACTACTAAAATTATAGAAGAAGCATAATGTAGGTACATTTCGCAGTGAACAATTGAAGTTTTTTTTGTAGTAAGACTGCAGTCAGGCGGCAGTACACCCTTGCCAGTTATTCAACCGCCAAGCAGTAGTGTGCAAGCATTACTGTGTTCCGGTTTGAAGATAACTTACTGGCCGCGCCTCCAGGGTAACTTTGAAAGCGTATATCTTGGAAACGTGACGGTGGAGGAGATTTAATCTCACACAAACACCGTTCGTATTAGTGTCAGCTATCGATTCATATAGGTTTTATGAGTGGCCGCTATTTTGGAGAAACAATCAAGAAGGTGGACACTATGCCATAATCTTCACATTAGTAATTTGATCTTAAAACCATAGATAATACACTTTAATTTGGTAATTTAATAATACATTTTAATAAATATTTTATTATATTACGATAATTTGGATTTAAACGTTTTAGCATCACCAGCCATGCCAAATGTTTAAGTTTAAACAAGGTAATAAAGATTTTCATCTCATACATTATAGTATTCGTCATTATTTACTTATAGTCTGTAATCATACCCATAGTTTTGTTTTGGCATAGCTATCTAATGTATAACTATACAGGAGAAGCCACTGGTTCCCGACACACAGTCTTTGACTAGTTTGGGAGCCTATGGGTCATAAATTTGTGAAATGATTTGTGTCAAAATAAATAATTTTGTATTTGTATTTTGTATTTGTAGTATTGGAAGATATCTAGGTACTCCCATTGGGATGCACCATGCTCCCATGCCTAAATATACATCAGTTCAGAGATGTAGATAGGTCTGCCTTATGTAAAGCTAAAAAACATTGCAATGTTCCAATGTTTGAATAGTTTATTCAAACATCTTCGCTCTGGGGGTCTGTGTTTTCTTCGTTGAACGTCATGTGAGAGCGCAGATATATCATGTAAGCCAACAAACGGTCGATGGTGGGGTCAGTAGCTGGCCTGAAATATACGATCGTACTCATTTAGATCCATACACAGCTGGCGGAAGTGTCACTTATATTTATAAAGCAACCTGCGACTCGAAATTTTACTAGCTTATTTGAATAGACGAGATGACTGATTCGTCGTCAGCCATAAGACGTACACTGCTGGACGAAGGTCTCCCCCTTAATAAAGGGGTGTTGCTATAATCCCCACGCTACGCAGGCGGCTTGGGGATCGCAGAATGCTCACCACCGTTAACCCAGAGGACGCTGCTGCCCGTCCTCCGGTGGGTCTGGTTGCAGTTTAAGGACATACCCAGGTCCCCAGGTCCATGACTGATTACCTAATTTTGATTGTTTCTTATAATAAAGTGGATCATAACTAGAAACGAATACCCAAAAAATATTAAAATCACAAACAACAAAAAAAAACTGCTCTGGTTATAATTCGATAGACGCATTCTGCGATCCTCAAGTTGCCTGCCAAGCGTGGGGATTATTCGTCTCCCTATTAAGGGGGAGGCCTTCATCCAGCATTGGACGTCTTCTGACTGTTGATGTGATTTTATGTGATGTTTACAATGTTATGTCGTAAACTTTCTATGAGATGTCAAAAATAATTAACATAATAGACTGATTAATAATAAAATAAGTATACCTAAAACATATATTCGATGATATTCTTCTCTATATAAAGGCCTGTTAATTTTAATAAAACAATAATCATTCATCTGTCTTGTTTTTTATATATAAAATTAATCAAAGATCTCATTTAATAGAATTGATAAAGGCAGTTTCTCACCGGCAGCTTCTATTTTATTTTGATTGTTACAATACTGCTTCACCGACTGCGAGCACTCTCCTCTAATTTAACAATTAAACATTTGATTTTGAGCGCGTTACATACTGAATTACACTACAATACTGCATTACTGACTGACAAGGATTCTAAACACTGATGGTTAGGTACAAATTGTATCACGGGTCACGGCGATACAGTCACAATTGGGATGTTACAAATCCCAATTGTTAGTTCCCAGTCACAACTGTAATGTTGCAAACTATCATTACAGTTTGCGCACTGTAATGTTCTGTTCACTTACTGATGTAACGCTTGAATCTGAACTGTTTTATAACGAACTCCCGGTTAGGAAGCACCCTAAGAATAATTACAAAGGAAAATAGGATTACATGTTTTGCCTAGATTTGTAAAAAACTTGATTTGATCTGAACAAAATGTTTACTTACCCAAAGTCAATATCCAAAGCAAGCACTGTGTGGTGAGGTTTACCTTCCTCATCAAACCAACTGAAAAATATAAAATATTCAGTTACAAAGCTTGACAACAAAGAGTAGAAATTAATAGGGGCAAATCGCATATTCCAAATAGTTTTAAATACTAGCAACACTGTAGTATGTCCGAGGAAGATCATTGGACGTAATTCTCACACTGACCTGTTTTTCACAGTATAGTCAGGAGCGAAAAAAAAGTGTCCGTGTATCTTCTGGAGTAAAGAAGTTCCTTCTTGGTAAGCGTCCGTCATCATATACCACAAACACTGCATGATGTACAAAGTGTGGAGATCAATAGCAAACCCAATTAGAATAATATTAATAACGAGTGTTAATTAAAATATTTCTATTTCAACCATCGATTTAAGAAACAGAGGATATCGCACGTCGTAGTTGAAATGCGATAATACTTAAAAAAAAACCGACTTCAATTACTATTACCTAGATGACAATCTTCTTTCCAGTTATTTTGATTTAATAACCAAACTACTGAACCGATTTCGATAAAATGTATATGGGACCTCTGAAGTATGACCTACGAAACAAAAAAAGAATTATTAAAATATATTCTTAATGGGCGATTTTCTGACAGCCATTTAAATAAAAAATATATAGTTCATAAAAATCCGTTCGATGGCAATGAAGCGACATGGCCCTCAACAGTTTCACTATCTTGTCTGTGGTTCTGAAGATTTTGAACGAATGAAACAAAGTAAAAAGGTCAAAAAATAAAGAGTAACCTTATTTCATATATACCAAATCTGTCATGCGTTTTTGTGGTTATTTTTTTGTATAACAAAGTACTTGCCCATAGTATATCTTAAGCTTTCGTTATTCCACGCAAATTAATATGTGTGCCTTGCCAATTAATTAATTAAATACTATGAAAAAATATAACAATACCAAACAACAAACGCGCGTAACAATAACAATTTATCAGAATTTCAACAAAATGATACAAGAAAACTTGTAATAGCACTTCACCTCCTTGTCTCACCAAACTGCACGGACACGTAAACATGAAGACTTCGCCAATAACGATTGAGTGAGTGAGAGAAGAGAGTTAATGAGAAAGAAATTGAGTGACACGAGAGAGATAGAGAGAGAGCTCACATATCTGCGGCCGATGAGTTAACAGCGGGCGTAGGCGCGAGGGCGGCGGGGCGGCGCGCGGCGCCCATCTCGCCGGGGAGCGCGGCCGCCGCCACGAGCGTTGACCGCATGACGTGCCAGAACGCGTGCTCGCCGCGAAGACCCTCGGACACCCCGCGCTCGATTCTCACCCACCCTGTACACATAACACAATATTTTGTTGTTCTTGTGTTGTTGTTTGTTTTATTTTTTAGGAATTTTAGACTATCCGTCTATGTCAGCCCCATCGTATCCTAATATACAATAACGAATCACTTAAATATTACATTATATACATTAATACTTCAGTATACATATTTGTATTATCATGGGATAATTAACCAACTAGGTAGCCATGTGGAACAAGATTGACTGCTATCGATATATCTATCTGCTCTTGATGAGGGCGTTGTCGATAAATAATCTACTCCAAAGAAAAATACAAGATACTGTGCAAGGTGATACAAGATACCTTGTTTTAAGAATCTATGCGGCTGATGACAGCTTGAAAATAGATTAGTAGGTTAGATAGCTGTTTACATTTTATGTAGGACTGAGGTTTTATTAGCAAAGGATTGCTGAAAAAAACAGTATATTATGCGGATTCCCCCTGATAACCCGAGTCTAATAAGAGAACATCCATTAAAATGCAGGAAAAAAAAAACAACAAAATGTATGAGATTTACAGTTGACAATGGCCGCATCAACGATGCGCCTAGTGGAAAAAAAAGCACTGTGGATCCCCATTGCGTAATGATCGGACGATATTTCATCGCGCGATAACGCGCGTACTTCAACTAGGACATTAAAGCGATTTGTACGTTTGATTGTGAGTTTGTGCATCGTACGACGAAATCGCACCTTTTGCTTGTATGATCGTAACCGACTTAAAGACGACGCCTCACGCGGGTCTTGTATAATAAGCATAGATAGAAGTTTAAGTTGTATATTATACTGCGTTTCACACAAGAAGGCACTTATGAAGTTATTCAAAATATCGGTTATCAAATTTGAAATGGCAGTTATAGTTATTGGAACCCCCATTATTGGTGAGGTAATTACCGAATAGCGATTGCTTTTATAGTGGGATCGCTTAAATGGGACATCGCCCAGGCGGTACATGGTCCGGCGGGGGTAGATATCAGAGGGGATCGTATACACAAACCGCCTGCCGGCCGCTCCTCGCTTAAACGGTCCCACTGTAGGTACCAACCGATTCGATTATACAAATAATGTATACTTTGATTATTTTGTTTTAAGTTTACGATTAAACAACACATTCTTTTGTAATTGAAAAACGAAAAGTGAATAAATAATTTTGATAGTATCTATAGTGTCTTGATGTAAATTTTAGTGGTTTTCTCAATAGGTATGTTATAATTTTTCTTGTAAAATACAATTGTTTATTTTATCATGTGATGTCTCATTGTACATTTCCGTTCATGAAGGTGTCATAAGTGCCATGTTATTTGAAACGCAGTATAGTGTGTACGGTACCAGCGATAGTCGGGGCGGCATCGGGCTGGCAGTTCTCGCAGTAGCAGCGCACCTGTCCGCTCGCCACCACCTCGCGCATGTCCGGGTAAGGGAGCACTAAGTAATTCCAGTACTTCAAGGCCAAATGCATGTGCTCACAGTTGCCGTTCGTCTCCGCATAGAACACCCACTCGCGGTCTGCGAACCGCGCACCAGACTCATCGGGGCTGTATCTGATTATGTTGTTGAGATACCTCAGGGTCTCAATGTGTAAGATCCCGTCGGACCAGAGCTCGTCGCGGCGAGTCGACTCGTCGAGTGACGACGACTCTTCCTCTGACAAGTCGGGCAGGTTGCCCGCGTCGAGGGTCAGTGCGTCCATGATCTCATTATCGAGCAGATCGACGTCGCTCGCTTCCGGGTAGCGGTCATTGTGTCGGATGTTGGTGTCGCAGATTTCGGGCACGTCGAGCGTGTCGTCATCGTCTCCGATACGCGAGCCCAGACTCAAGGCGTTCACCAATGAGTTTCTGGAATCTTCGTCGTCGTCGTCAGAGTCGGTCTCCGATGGCTGTTGGAAGCACTGCTCCGTGGAGAGGCTCCGTCGCACGCCGAATATTTGCCTTGCAGCCTCGTCGTTGTCCGTCCCGTAGCAATTGAAGTCCTTGGGCAGGATCAAGCTGTGATAGAGCGCACTTTTGACTAAATTGGCATAGCTGTATTTTATTTTGTTGTTCTGAGCGTCGTTGGCGTTGAGGGTGCCGGTCTGGGGGTCGGGGCGGTTGCTAGGGCCCGGGGCGGTGTCAGCGGGCTCTTCAGGCTTGTCCTGCCCTGAGGATTGTTCGTTCCAGTAGTCTTCGAACACGTTGCGGTAACCGCGGCGCCCGAGGCGGCCATTGCCATCCGCCTCTTCGTCATCGTCGTCGCCGACGTAATCATAGTCATCTGGCGGCTCTTGGCTGTCCTCGTGTTTATTTTCCTCAATCGAGGGCAAGTCCAGGGAATTTCCCCCGAGGAACACGTGTGGATGCAATAAAATCGAAACCTGAAACCAAGAGGCGAAAATGACTACTATTTTTTTTTTGTATTTTTTTAGTTTTATGGTCTCGTAGGTCTCATACCGTGTATCTTCTTTGATATCATAGGTTTAGACTTAGATTAGATATAAACCTAGTTATCCTTCTTAAAATGAGCTAGGTATATAACTTACTTTAAGTTATATTACTATTTTTAATTTTTAAATGTTTCGCTGAATGGAAGAGCCTGGAGCCACCGTAGTGTGGGATCCAGGGTACGACGAATGTTATTTAGGTTTGTTTTTTTCTGTTGTCTTTTTTGTTGTTGTTGCGTTTCGGTATGTTTTAAATGTAAATCTTATGAACAATAAACTATTATTATTATTATAATTGTCAGTAGTAAAAATAAGTAATGTAAGTTCGTATAAGCTGAGTGGCGAGCCGTGTCAGAGTTAATTGTCAGTACTGAAATTTGATTGATATAACACCGGGTCCTTATTGACACTGACGGGCTTTGAATAAAAGGGGAAGCCTTTTACTGTGTAAGCACAGTCGGGGCACGGAATAGGGAATATGCATGTGTTTTTTTTTATTGATCCGCAGAAAAGCTGACTGGCAAATAACAAAGTTACAAACATTTTAGTTTCATGTTAGACAGGGAGAGCACTATGCTAGGTTTATGACGTCAAAGATTCCAAACAAATTCTATACTAGCACGTGTTTTGCTAGAAAGGGTCAGATGTCTCCCTCACAAATACTTTGAACACTTATATTTCAGAACTTTACCAGCCGATTTCAATTATTTTTAGACGTAAACATCAGATTCAGTTAAACTCTCCATTTATAAAATAGCTAAACATTCGATCTAGCTAATTTTTTTAATAGTGGTAGGACTCTACTGCAGAGTCCGCCTGGGAAAGTACCACACCTTTGCCAGTTATGCAATCGCCAAGCAGTAGTGTGCAAGCATTACTGTGTTCTGATTTGTTTAAATTAATGGGTATGAAGAGATTTAACATCTAATATCTCAGGATGACGAGCACAGTGCAGTGCGGCGCAGGATAGTGTTCGCAAGTTCACAATTCTGGCAGGTACTACTGTTAGTGGCAGGCGTGACGCTTACCACAAGGCGAACGTCATGCTCGTCTCGTCAATTGACTGCATTAAAAAAATACTTGTACGCATGTGATAATTACCTGTACAACTCTCCCGTAGAGGTCGATAGTTGGATAAATGTTATTGTACATTCTAGGTACTATCCCAATAACACCACGCGGTATACCGTCAATCTCAAGAACCAATTCATGGTTGAATCTGAAGTGTAGAGTTAGCACAGAGTTTTCAGTGATGTTTTCGAGCGGTCGTCCTTGATCTGTAATAAGCTGAAGCAAAAGAAAATATTTTATTTCTAATGTATTTAGTACTAAATACGTGCTAAGAGCAATAGTCAAAGATCCGACGAACAACGACCTTCACCCATCGGTTTAGCGATGAATATTGTTTGTTATCAAATTAAGTATGTTAGAAAATACATCGGGAGTGAGTTGGCTAAAAAAACCCTGGCAAGGCTATAAATAATTTAAAAAAATATATATATTTAATATTACACACATGAGTTAAACGAAAAAATTTAATAGCAATAGAAAGTATTAAGCCTATAAGAATATGCAAAATCTGTTTTTTTTCCTGTCGTAACTACTGGGTTTGTAGGTATAAACAGGGATGTTGATACTATACTATTTTGATACTGATTTATTTAATAAACAAATAAGTGAAAATAGACCCCAGGCTAAAGAAGTTTTTAAAAAAGAAAGCCCAGGTTTGGCCAGGCCCAGCCCTGGTTATTTTATCCTGGTCTTGGCCCACGTGCACGTATGACAACGCTCATATGAAAGATGAAGAAGTGACAATAAGCCTACCTTAACGAGGAGATTTTATTTTTATATTTATTTATTGAACAAAATCCACAGCCTTTGTTTATATGTTAACAGTATATTAAAATCTAGCTTACAATAGCATGATTATATGTATTACGTGTGTTACCGGCAATGTATGTTATCCGCTTTTTTATACTATATTTCGCTATCGAAATATATTAATTGCCAATTATATAAGAGCACAGCCAATATGTTACCCGATTGTTATACATACAATATCTCGCTATCGGCATATCATTTCAAATGTCACTTACATAAATAAAAGCATAGTTATGTTATCCGGATTTTTAAATATATATCGCCATATAATATATCATATAAATTGTCACAAACATAAAAGCATAGCTATGGTTTGTCTAATTTAGGTTGATAATGTTGACACCTCACAGTACGGATGAGGTAATGTATAATCGGTAATGAAACTAATCGATTATTATTCTCATAATAGTACATTATGATACGAGTGTGCTATGTTGGTCATTACACTAGAGGCGGTATTATGCGCGCGAGCCGCAGGCGAGCGGGATAAGGAAGCCGAGAGTGTATTGAAACATAGCACAGAGTTTCATACGACTGTTTTAATCACACTTGCGAGGAAAAAATTATGTTTTTTGATAATAATCGACTACACAGCGAAAACGTCATCAAACATTTGCGGAAAATGGCGCCCAAATCAGCAATGCGCACGCAGGTTGACATTTACTTCAGCGGCATAAGAACTCTTTGTTGGTATTACAAAAAAAGTGTAAGTACTTATTATCCGGCTATATTAAGAGTGCTTCGTATACATACGTCTAATTGCAGTCACGTACAAACTTGACATTACCGGGTTATACCTATTATAGCACTATGTACCGTAATGTAAAGTAAAAAGCACGTGTGCGTAATAGCTTGGATTATGAGCCTAAAACCGATGCAATAAGATCCACTTTACGAGCAAGTGTGATGAAAAACTTGTTATGCGATTTAGAAAATTCGAAAACAATCTTTTTTTAAATTAAATTATTCCTTTGTTGTTGTCGACTATAAAAAACCCTCCCATAATGACTCATAGGCCAGAGTGACGGTGATGTGATAACTAATAGTAATAAATTAGACAAAGCATAGTATGTTATCCGGTTTTTTTACGATATCTCGCTATAGGAATATCATCATCAGCCCGGAGACGTCCACTGCTGAACGAAGGCCTCCCCCTTAGACCGCCACACTGTACGACAACATATATAGGAATATATTTATCGTCAATTACATAAGAGCACAGACAGTATTTTACCCGATATTATACATACAATATATCGCTATTGGCATTGAATTGTCACTGATATAAAAGCATAGCCAGTATGTTATACGGTTTTTTGAACAATATCTTATTTTCAGAATACATTGATTGTCAAGTACATAAGAGCACAGCCAGAAAAGGGTAGATGACTGATGTTTAAATCGTTGAAACCAATAGCTTTGATGAGGAATTTAAGTAAATATAGTATGTTTATTGAAAAAATAAGTTAAATCGGTTAATAATGTTCTGATATATAAGCGTTTAAAGTTTTTGTTAGAGACAACTCTGTCCCTTTCCCACAAAACAAAAAATGACGTCACGATTTGCTGCTTCCTCTCTCTGTCTAGCATGATATTAAAATGCTTATAAGTTGCTTATTTTTGATCAGTTTTTTTTTCTTTCATTAATCAGCTATATTTATGGGACACATTTTAATAGGACAATAAAAAAAAACAGTCATCTAGCCTATTGATACAATATCTCGCTATCAGCATATCATTACAATTGTCACTTACATAAAAGCGTAGCTAGTATGTTATCCGGTTATTTAACAATATCTCGCTATCGAAACATATTCATTGTCAATTACATTAGAGCACAGCCAGTTTGCTATCCGATTTTAATACATACAATATCTCGCTATCTGCATATCATTTCAATTGTCACTTACATAAAAACAAAGCTAGTATGTTATCCGGTTTTTAACAGTATTTTATTTTACATTTTTAGGTAATCTAACAGCCTAAATAAATGAATATTAACACTTGGTTCTATGACTGGGCTAATTATAAGTTTCCGCCAATAGAAGGCCAAAGTATCTCGCCATCGGCATATCATTTCAATTGTCACTTATATAACATAAGAGCACAGCTGCACAGCCATTAATTATGTACGTATAGGGCTTTGAAAAGAGTTGGATGACATGACCGTAGGTTAATGACAACTGAAAACCAAAAAACGAGCGGAGAGCCATGTACACGAATTATTGGCTGTGCTTTATTGTTTAGTTATTTTGTCTTTAAATAATAATTATTTATTAAATTGCGAACATACATATTTGGCATTTTTATACGGTGACCTGTATTATACTGAGTTATTCTATATAGTGCGTGAACTACACAAAGCCGGCAACATACGTAAGTATATATTTGATAATTATCTTATAGTTACCCGTTAAGATAGGGAATAGTACGCATCACTGTCTCGCTTGCGCTTTTATTTATTTTTAAAGAAATAAAAATATACTATTTTTAGGTAAGGATACCTTTTTTCAATCAATTGCTGGACCTCCGTAATGCTTTTCTTAGCAATTGTACCGATTTTTTCATAAGGAAATTTAGGAATTTAGTATCATCAAAAATGTTTAAATGCGCGAGCGAGATAGCTGCGGTGTTCTGGATAAGAAATAAAACCCATGTCCATCCGAGAAGACTTTTTTTGTCTTGTTTCGGTGTGTTTGTGGTTGTTTGAATAAAGGATTAAAATAATGTTCTATTGTTTATGCGTGGACAGTATGAAAAATTAAGACGTCTGCCAGGACCAAGCTATCTACCGTTTCCGTTCCGACTGCTTTGCCAATTAAACTACAGACCCAGTCAAACCCGCCAAAAAAAACATAAATAATAATGTATAATCCTCAAACTGTATATTGTTAATCAGCTAAACTAAACCATTGATTTAAACAATTTCCTTTATTTCATAATATTAAGTTTAATGATATTTCACCTGGATACTTACATATCGTCCCCTGTTCATAACTATATCGTTAGCTAGCAGCCAGGCAGGGATTTCTAGGTGCAGTGCTGACCTTGGCGGGATGCCGCTGGGGAGGGTTGCCACTGCGCCTATGCAAATAGTCCCTTCCCATGCATGGGATATCCGGTCCACTCGGAACTGTAGACAACATCATAAGCTATATGTGTTTATCTCTTTATAAGTGCGTCGCAATTATCTTTGCCCCGCACTTTTTAAATTTGTAACATCTTAGTGTTCAGCGCCAAAGAAATCGAACGCAAATATTGTTTGAATAAAGACTGGCTAGTAAGACGGCCCATAGTCGAGCCACCATCTGAATTAAAAAAAAAAAACTAATTAAATACGCGCGAACTTTTACGCTTTAAACGCCCGCGTTTTCGTAAATTTTCACGGATTGTTAGAAATAGATGTTTTTTTAAAGAAATGTGTACTTCAAGTGACAGTGAATAAAATATGAGGCGCCTTTTATTTTCTCATGGTGGGTGATGAAAAATAGAGTGGTGTATCACTCGGGCGCAAAATATATTTTTATCTCGGGCGACGTACTTTGAATCCCTCGCTCTATTCAGGATCCTACTAAAGAATCCCTCACTTCGCTCTGGATTCAAAAAAGCGCCCTCGCCGTAAAAATATTATTTTGCTCCCTTATGATACAACTACTATTATATACACGAGGCTTTTGCCGTACTTAAGTTGGATGGGCCAGTAAAGAGTTGCCAAGACTAGTTTTTGGTACCTTTAGAGTATGGTAATTCAATTTAAAGATATTAAATGGCGATCCAATACCAGTACAGGGATTTTAAATCACTCATAATTTTTATTGTAAAACGAATATATTCGCCATACTCGTTCCTTTCAATACACATATAAATATATAATAATGTAAACCATAATTATCTACCTACCTAAATTGTAATATCCTAAGGTTTTTGTTTATGTTCATGTAATATTAGCTGTAGTTTCTTCATTTGGAAATAAAGAAATTATTAATTATTATATACATAACTATTAGTACCGAAACTGCCCGTGACCTCGTGCACAAATCACTCGCGAAATAATAAAACTTACACGAAATAATGTAAATAAATAAGGAAATAAATATATTTATTAATTAAAAACACGACTGCCCTGTCAAAAAACGAACTAAAATGTAAAGGAACGTGTAACCTAAGGTAATGTAACCTAAGTCAGTCAGGATGATGTAAGCATTCTAGCCCATTCTAGATACCCCATACATCTAAATGTGTTCAGAGTTCTGTTAGAAGTTATGGTGGAAAAAATAAACTCGCATACATACATGAACCCTGAAAACATTAAACTCCTTTTAGGGCAATCGTGTAATAAGACTAAATGGGGAAATTCGGTGCATTCGCTCCATATTACCGTAGCCGTACTTTCGCAGACGAGTGATCTGTGTGTGGGGTCTAACGCCATTTCGGTACTAACTAATTATTGTCTATACTTACGGTAATGTTCTAGTGCATGTTTTTAAAACTTACCCTAAAATAGTTGCCCCGTCGTATAGGTTGGCTTGCGACTGCTATTCCCTCTGCGTACCCACGATAACGCATCGCCACCGTGTCTGCAACAGGAAATATATTTATAAATATTGGAGGACATTTCCCACATAATCATCTAACACAAACTAAGCGAAACTTGTACTATGAACACCAGACAGCTAATAGAATACTTACATACTTGTTTTTTTGCCAACCTTCAATTTAGTTCTAAATCTATTTACCGTCGGCGTACAGCGTACTGAGAAGTGACGTCACGATTTGCTGTTTCGCCTCTCTGTCTAGCATGATATTAAAATGCTTATAAGTTTCTTATTTTTGATCAGCTTTTCGTTTCCTTTTCATTAATCAGCTATATTTATGGGCCACATTTTAATAGGACCATAAAAAAAACCAGTCATCTAGCCTATTATATATTATTACAGTTCCATAGTAAGTAACAATATAATTACCAGAGCTGCAAAGGCGCACGTTTCTGCCGTGTATGTGGTGAAACGTGTAAGGCAAAGGGCGGTTTCGTCTGCGTGTCGTGACATGACCAGGGACATCATTCGACGGACCAGTTTCTTGTATATCTACATCGGGAACGACGGCGTCCTCAGAGTCTGCTGCGGCGTCTTTCTTTCCGGCACCCGGCGGGTCCACCGCGTGTGGTTCCGGCGAGGTTGGCGTCTGAACTGCCGTCATGGTGGGAGCACTGGGCAGATACACCTCCTTACTGACCAGCGGCCTGAGAAACAAAACCCCATGAAGACAACATATCCGATTTATTAACAACACTTATGCCGACACAGTATCAATAGTGTAGGGTTTTATAACATTTTTTTTATAGTGTTGGTTTAAAATTTTGAAATCTTTTGTCACAATTCTGGCACTGCTGCTGTTATGGGCAGCCGTGATGCTTACCACCAGGCGAACGTCACGCTCGTCACGCCACTCCAGGCGTAAAAAATATGCACACTCCTTAAATACACAGGGTTACGCGCGGTAAGGAGCTGACCTGGGTATGTCCTAACACTGCATCCAGAACCACCGGAGGACGGGCTGCAGCGGTTGACCCTCTCGGTTGACGGTGGTGAGCAATCTGCGATCCCCAGCCGCCTGACAAGTGTGGGGATTATGGCAATCCCTCCCTGTGTGTGTGTGTGTGTGTGTGTGTGTGTGTGTGTGTGTGTGTGTGTGTGTCCAGCAGTGGACATCGTCTGGCTGATGAGTAAGCGGAGCAGTAGTTCTAAGCCGAAGGTTTTTTTTTTGTTTTTCAGGTTTATAAATATTCAAGTTTTAATAGTATAATCAAGTCAAATATGTCATAAAACCACAGTTAGTCACACGAATTTAGTCATAGTCAAGTCCAAGTCATGCCCTAGTAAAGTTGTGGCGACTTTACTATGAGCTTCTACGGAGTTTTGAAAACAACACGAAATAACATGTTTCACCACATTATATCACTTGCCCACACTCGTGTATGTAATTCAACACTCAATGAATAAAACACCAACATCTTCAAACATTAATTCGCGAAAAAACACAAGTTTAAGTAAATAATAGAATGCAACGCCATGATTCTTCCGTGTTCCCGCCAAAACTCCGAACGGAGGTTGTATACCATTCACATTGTACTCATCATTCTATACAACTTATACTAACCATAAAATAAAATCAGCTGTTCCCATTTGACGACTACTGTATGCTAGCAGCTGTATTTCCGAATTGAGTTTTTTTTTTGAGAAGAGGCTGTTGAATTTTTCGCGTTTTGGTCCTATAGTTAAACTTGTTCATAATTATGGGTATATTGAGCTCTTTTTTTTTAAGTCAATTATAAATACAATAACACTTTATTGACACCATAGAATGGTCATAATACACTACAGATAAGCACAAAAGGCGGTCTTATCGCTAAAAGCGGTCTCTTCCAGACAACCCTCGGATGAAAAGAAATAGTTAAAATGTGAAATAGGGACGGAAATAGGTAATAGTAACTTTAAAAAAACTACTTATGTCCTTGTTAATGATAGATGCTTTGTATTACCATACCACGTAAATACGAATAAACCGTACCCAGGCTCGAAGTTGGCGGGGCCGCGGCGCCGACCACTAGGCCCCGGCTCCAGAACTATATTTGCATTTTCTGCTGGTGCCGGTGCAGGCTCATCGGCCACAAGCACAGCGCTCGCAGCGGCGTCCGACGTGGTCACAGCCCCCGCGTTGGCGGCTGCATTCGCATCTGTCATACTCTGACCGGTTGCGTTGTCCGTCGCGTTTGCGTCTGAAGATCCGGTACTAAACGGCATCACGCCGCTGTCGTTTTTAACTGCGCGATAAATAAGACATCTAATCAAGGGCGGATCCAGGGGGGTTATGGGGGTCATGACCTGGGCTAGGTGCAGGTACCAATATTTTTTTCTAGTTGTAATCGAATTGAAGCATGTCCTAACTGGGTGTAGTATGTATTATAAGTATGTATTTACGAAAAAAAATGTATATAAGTATTCTATCAGCTATCTGGTTTCCATAATACAAGCTTTGCTTAGTATGGGGCTAGGTGGCGCTGTGTGTAATAAATGTCCCCCCAATATTTATTTATTTATTTAACTAGACCACAACTCAACTATATAACCCCCCTGACTTAAAATCTGGATCCGCCCTTGCATCTAGTAAATAATATAAAACACGTCGCGCTGCCAAAAAAAATTATATCTGGTGTCACTCGGGATGATGTAAGGATTCTAACGATACCCCGTACATACAAATCTGTTCAGGCGTTTAGAAGTTATGGTGGAATAAAGAATCTAATATACATACACTTCTACATAATATATACATACATACATGAAAAAGAAAAACACATGTGATCGAAACTATAGTCAGAGTATCACAGTCGGAGATTTAATAAAGCATGAGGGCATGCGGGTATGCCACATAAAAAAAAACATCTCTATAACATCAAAAACAAAGAAGTTTCATCCCTCATTTTACCCCCTTAATTCGGCCCTGTGCAAAATCCGTTTCTAGCTGACGTCTCCTACCTGCCGAATTACAGCTTCGGAGATCAAGTAGTATCATGTTTGAATGTCAATGAATGAATGAATGACCATCCGCTTTTAATATAAAATATTTTTGCCGTTTTCAATATATTGAATGTTCACGTATCTGAGATCCACCATCTATGTAGTATATCACAAATAAATGATTTGATTATAAGTGCTAAAGGTATAAGTATTATAAGAGGTAAATCTGTGTTAATAATTATAATAATGTTAACGCAGTTTTTTTTAATTATATTTTATGCACGTTTGCTTACTTGTTTGCTGATTCGGCTTAACAACGGGGGTGCCGCGCGTTACAGACTTGATTATGGTAACATGACCACCCAACTCGCAAACCACGTACACTTTCTGAAAAAAAAAACCTTTTAGTGACTTACACAAATAAAACAATAGACTACGAATATGGTTTTGACTTTTCGTACTTTTTTGTAATCATAAACCAGTTTTTATTTACCTTCAATAATATGATAATGTGTAAGCGAGAGAACTGCCGACGGGACTAGAACCCTTAAGTGTCCATTTTATTATTGCAGGTGGATTATAGAAAGGGGCAGCTAAGCATTTTGGCTCCCTGCCTATCGATTACAAATGAGTAGGTATGTAATGACATTTTCATCACACTTGCTCGTAAAGTGGATCTTATTGCATCGGTTATAGGCTCATAATCCAAGCTATTACGCACGCGTCTTTTTACTTTACATTACGGCACTTGTGCTATAATAGGTATAACCCGGTAAAGTCAAGTTTGTACGTGACTGCAATTAGACGTATGTATACGAAGCACTTTTAATATAGCCGGGTAATATTTACAGTTTTTTTGTAATACCAACAAAGAATTCTTATGCCGCTGATGTAGATGTCAACCTGCGCGCGCATTGCTGGTTTGGGCACCATTTTCCGCAAATATTTGTTGACGTTTTCTCTGTGTGGTTGATTATTATCAAAAAAAGATTGTTTTTTAATCGCAAGAGTGATGAAAACAGTCGTATGAAACTCTTGTGCTATGTTTCAATGCACTCTCGGCTTCCTTATCGCCTCTAGTGTAATGACCAACACTTGTATCATAATGTACTAATGTGGATAGCTTTTAATAAAAAAAAAAAAAGAAATTATACCACTGATGTAGCATGAATAAAATGGGGATCCACAACGCGTTTTTTCCGCTTTATCGTCGATGCGCCGATAGTCAACTTTTAATCTCATATATTATGGTTTTTTTCTACAAGTTTAAGGTTTACTATAATCAACAACGTGAGAAAACATAATACTTAGCCACTATTCGCCAACACTAAGACTTCTCCTAATAATAAAAGATTACAGTTGTATACTCGAACAACTTTCACAAAAAACTTCGTACACTGAGGTCAAAATCGTCCAGCTAGTAACACAAACAAGACCTAGATCCTCCAAGCACAAACACTTCCAAAACATCAAAATAAAAACGTTTCGCTCGGTCTAATCTATTTGCCTATAAACAATTGGAGTAATCTCGCTGCGCCGACGTCCTCTCTAAATCACAACAAACACAAACTAAAAATAGCTTTTGATCGCCTGCTTCCAGTCCAACGCATCTACAATAATTTCGCAACTGACTCACTGCACCTCACTGCATAGGCGTATTATTATTGCAATCTATAATTATAGTCAACTGGCACACATAAATATTTTATTTTTCATCACACTTGCTCGTAACGAAGATCTTATTACGTCGGTTTTAGGCTCAAAATCCAAGATAATAGGCACGAGTGCTTTTTTATTTTATATGAAACACAAGTGCTGGTAATTATATTTGATTATATCCCTGTTAAGTTTGTATCACGTTACAAGTTTAATGTATGTATACGAAGCATTATTGTAATACGAACAAATACCCATATTCAATATCAACAAAGAGTTTTCATGCGCGCCATTTCCCGCAAATACTTGTTAATGTTTTAGCTGTGTGGTTGATTATTATATTATTAAAAATTGAATAACAGGACAAGTCTGTTTTTTCCCTCGCAAGTGTGATGAAAAACGTCGTATGAAACGCGTGTGCATTAATCATAACGCTCTCGGCTCCCTTTTTGCGCTCGCCTGCGGCTGGCGCGCACAACACCACATCGAATGTAATGACGAACATAGCACACATGCATGGGCCTTATTCACCACGCTGGCCCAGTTTCAGGTTGGTGAATTCACATACGCCATTGTATTTCTTCTCCGGGCTTATGCAGGTTTCCTCACAATGTTTTCCTTCACCAAAAAGCCAGTGGTATGAGTAACCGTACATAAACTCGAAAGAGATCATTGGTACGGGGCTGGGTTTGAACCTGCGACTCACGATTACAAGTCAAGCGGTCTCCGATAAGGCTACCACGGCTTTACCGAGCTTTATAATAATATAAATAATGGAGAAAACTAACATCAGGAACTTTCTCGAACGCCGAGTCGAGCAGCTCCGAGTTGTAGTAGATGAGTACGCGCGCGTCCGAAGTTCTCTTGAAGCCGACCCGGTCGCCAGGCCGCAACCACTCGAAGGAAGGCACGAACGAATGGATCTCCTTCTCGCGAGTCCCCGGCTTGGAGTACTTTAGGTATCTGCCTGTCGAAATATCGAGTATATTATGAAGCGTGATTCGTATTACACCGGGCCCAGGCAGGCCCAAAAATCCATAATAGAAATCTATCTATATAAAAAAAACATGAATCGTCAAATGTGTTGCTAAACTCAAAACTCGAGAACGGCAGACCAATTTAGCAAATATTTTTTTTTAATATTCCTTGATGTTCGAGTAAGGTTTTTATGAATAGGAAAACCGGAAAAATAGTCCTGAAAAAGTCGGTTAAAAATACCCCCGTGCAAAGCCGGTAAAATAGTAATTAATATCGGCTTTGCACGGAAACGGATTAAAGAATAGCACCAAAATCTGAATTTGTTAAACGAGGTGAACAATTATTCATAAAACCAATTTACATGGCCAGGTAAACAGCCGGAAAAATAATTATGAAGTTTTGACAATCTAGTAATAATTATTGTCTATTACAACATGCTTATATGCTAGCTTTAATTAAATTTATTTTTACATCAGTTTCAAAAACTAATTCTTACTTTGCCTTGTATACCTAATCCTCTAGTGTATATTATGTTAAATACTTTTATTATTAATGCAGTAAGGCATACATAGTTTTAGAATGTAGTACAGATCTATAAAATGTAACTTGAGATAGCCTTAAGTTATTGCATTCTGTTTTGTATGTTTATTAATTAAATAAATAAATAATAAATAATCATTTCATCATCAGCCAGAAGACGTCCACTGCTAGACTAAGGGCCGAAGGAGGAGTTCTACAATCCCGACGCTTGGCAGGCGGCTTGGTGTCCGTAGAATGGTCACCTTAGTTATTAACCGACTTCATAAAAGGAGGTTCTATGTAGTTGTACGTGTTTATTTTTTTCTGTAAAATTCTGTCTGTAAATTTGTGAACCGATTTGGAAAATAAGATTAGATAAGTGATACATACGTCAGAGGTGGACCCATATAAGTTTTATCCCAAATCGGTTTAGTAGTTTTTAAATCAAAATTACTGGAATAATAACTGGAAAATATTAAGATGTCATTCAGGTAGTAGAAATTGAAGTCGGTTGTTTTCTTTTTTAAAAGCGTATTCTAAAATAAGTACTTCAGTTTAGTAGGAAACATGACGCAACCATAAGAAAAGCAATGTAATAAGGAAGGCATAGAGGCGATATTATGTCACTTACCATCAATGTAAGCGGTGAAGTGAGGCAGCCACGAGACAGTCAAGGGAAGATGTCTATTAACGTTAGCGTTTAATATGTTGACGTCAGTAACGCCCATGCGAAAACTGCCCGCGTAATTGTATTTGCACTCATATATTTGAATCTGTGGACAAAATTTAAAAACTCATTAAAAGCTCATAAATCTATTCATGCCATCTATTGTAACATTGTATGAATAAAGTTAATGGCTGTTGAGTGCGGCGGGCGGCGCAAGATGCGCCGATAATGCCTGAATAAAATATAATTAAAGAGTGGCTTCGTATTTAATTTTCTCATAGACGGATATGAAATTAGAGTGTACTCAGGCGCAAAAATTTTTTCCTCGACCAAAGTATTTTTAATCCCTTGCTGCGCTCAGGATTCTACTTAAAAAAGGTTTTTGAAATAGCAACAATTAAATAAAGTCTTTGCGAGCTTCTAGCCACTCAATAGCATAATGATCAGGTGGGATTAGCCGTACCACGTCTACTCTACCTATATTTTCTCGACGTGTACTGGCGGTTATCTCTTCAGGCCTTAACTGATGGCTTAACGGATTTGGATGAAACTATATTTTAGCGGTTTTCAGTTCTTCTCGATTTCTCGGAATAACATAATAGGCTAGATGACTGATTTTTTATTGTCCTATTACAACGTGGCCCATAAATATAATAGATTAATGAAAAGAAAACTAAAATCTGATGAAAAATAAGCAACTTAGCATTTTAAAATCATGCTAGACACAGAGGCGAAACAGTAAATCGTGACGTCACTTCTCTGTACGCCATATAAATTATATTCTGACAAGGCGTGACGTTATTTTATGTTTTGTGGGAAAGGAACAGAGTTGACTCAAACAAAAACTTTAAACGCTCATATATATGAGCGAAACAGAACATTATTAACCGATTTAAATATTTTTTCAATAAACATACTATATTTATTTAAATTCTTCATCAAAGCTATTGGTTTCAACGATATAAACATCAGTCATCTACCCTATTATGGGCTATTTTTCGTCGTCACGCAGGTGAAACCGCGGGGCTCAGCTAGACGATCTATATGTTAGATTGAAGGTTTATAAACGCAATGAAAATCAGTCTATGCGAGTAGGTATTTTAGTTCAAGGTCCGTTCGGTCAATCGAATATTAGCTTTCACTCGCTCTCTTGCTATGTGTCCGTCCATGCAAACACACGTATGTAATACATTGCTGTAATACAGCAAATATATCTGCTACAATCCGATACCCACTGGGTGTTTTAGTTATGTCTCCAATACTATAAAGCTGCTTATTACCTCGTATATCTCATCGACCATCAGGTGGTGAGAGCTAAAGATGATCGCTCCGTGCGGGTCGGGGTTCATTCTCTGAGCGACATTGTAATCATTCCGCAGAACTATGTTTTCGCCACAGTACTCGGAGAAAGTCCTGTACAGAGAAAAAAATGCTGGTTGGTGTTCAAATCATATTCTCATTTTGAGCCTAACACGTTGAAATTAAAACTTTTTTCATTATTTAGTAAAATGAAGATATTTTTAGATCAGAAATTAAAGTACTGATTGTCATTTCACAGCTCAGCAAATACTGAGCTGTAAACTGATTATCGTGGGAGTATAATATATAAAAATAAAAAGACGACTTATACGATAAAGGTAAGTTGAAATTTATTTCTTATTCGCATTATTGAGAATGAAATGGAAAAAAATATATTTAACACATTCACATTTTTTTCAAAAAACTTGTTTTTTAAGCTTTTTTCTTAAAATTTAAGAATTATATAAGTAGTTGTTTTCTGTTTATTTATTTATTTTACTTTTCAAGCTTGCCTGGTAAGGGCTTTAATTTGTGTAAACAAATATTCATGTTTGAATTTCTTATTTCTTTGTACTCAAATGCCAGGCAATGCTTACAGGATGGTAATACCGCACGAGCGATGTCAAAAAGTCAAGAGCCATAGAAGGCAAGACGAGCCAAGCAGTAGTGCAAGCATTACTGTGTTCCGGTTTGAAGGGCAATGTTACCAGAGAAATTACTGGGTATGAACAGATTTAACATCTAATATCTCAGGGTGACGAGCGCAGTGCAATGCGGCGCAGGATGGTGTTTGAAAGTTCACAATGTTGGCACTGCTACTGTTAGTGGCAGGCGTAACTCTTACCACCTGGCGAACGTCTTGCTCGTCTCGTTACTTGATTGCATAAAAAAAAAAGTCAAGACCGTTGTGGGTAAAATCTACGAACGTAGCTCTTTTGGTAAAAAGCAACGTCGCTGTCAAGTCGCCACATTTTTAAATTAATAATTTGTGCCCTCTTTCTCTTACCAGTAAGGGGGCGGGGGCGTCACGTATCCTCGTCGCCTCTGCAGATACAGTTCTCCTCCACACCCGTTGTAGTTGTAATTTCTATCGCCGTTTTGCACTATCGACACCTAAGAACACAAAGACATTGACATAAACACATGTAAATTGGGAATAAGTTACAGTATTCATTACATTGCACTAAGACTTTAAAACGCGTTTTCTCACAAACCACTGCACGACACGCAAGGGCGGATCCAGCTTTTAAGTCAGGGGGGGGGGGGGGGGGGGTCATATAGTCGAGTCGAGGTCTAGTTAGCAGTCAGGCTCCAATTCCATTACAACTAGAAAAGCTATCAATAGTCAACCTACACCCATCCCAGGAGGAGGGGGGGGGGGGGGGGTCATGACCTCCATGCCCCCCCTGGATCAGCTCTTCACGACACGTTTTACGGTCACGACACACAACAGACGACATGCTGCTGCCTGGTTCTAGTTAATGCCAATGTCTGGCCGCGGCATCAGTGGCGTAATGGCACAAAATGAGATTCTATTTTATCCCGACATACGACGCTCACCATAATTATCACTTTCGGCTAGACAGTAAGTACTGCGGTTTCTGCATTAAGGATTTAAAATAATCAATATCGTATGTCGGTTCATACCTGGGTATATTCTAAACTACATCTAGAACCATCAGAGGACGGGAAGCTGTGTCGTTTCGGTTAGTGTTGGTGAGCAATCTGCGAGCAAGCTGGCTGAAAAGCGTGGGGATTATGGCACTCAAGGGGGAGGATTATTAGGAAGGACTATTAAGGCGGACGTCTACTGGCTGACGATGACGCCTTTGTGTTATATTGTACACATTATCTATAAACACTCTCGTACTCTACCGACTCTACCAACTCGACATCGAGACGAATACACCCTCCACATTTCAAGTCTGTACGACCAGCAGTATGGGCTGTGCGTTGTCTGTCAGTCAGGACAGAGCCTTTAATATATATTGATTGATTGATGATAGTATAATAATGCGTATTAGTATGTACCATTTACAGATTGTATTAGTATGTACCATTTACGTAATATGGTATGATGAACAAAGAACAACTCTTATTTTAGACTATTGTAAATCTACTATAAAACTATCTATCTAGTAACTGCCCTGTCTCCGTTAATGTGCAATGACGTACATCAAGTTGGTGTTCTTAATAAATAAAAATATAATTAAAATATGTAAGAAAGGAGGGATCGTGTGGCTGCTTGGCGGCGGTGTGTCCAGTCCGGGATATAAATAAGACACTCGTAGTCAACTGTAGGTATAGTATAATAATGAGGAGATGGCAATTTATATAAAACAGTACTTCGGACGGTAAAACAATCTAAATAGAAGCGCGCGCGCGCCGGTGTCGCAGGAGAGAGTCCTTGCTCGCGGCCCGGCGCGGGGCGAGGTGCGCGGAGGGAGGTGACGGGCGGTAACTACTGGGCGGGATGAAGCGCGCGGGGAGGACGCGGGGCGCGGGCGGCGATGGATGCGTCTAGCGCTGTGCTACGTACCTACCAGTGACGATGGGTCCATATAACCCGATTCCTATCGGCTTCCCTTTTTAAAATGTGTCTGTAAGTATCTACAACCGACATACTATATAGTACCTACCACCTCTCAATAATCTCCGAGGTGCCTTATTATCTTAGCAATGTCACAGAATAAATTACTACGCTCTATTACTTACTTGCGCGGGTTACAGCGTAGAGTTACGCATTCGCCACAGAATAAGTAATAATTACTATGCGCGCAATCCAATGCGAGCCACAGAATACATTACAGTAAGTACCACAGCAATTTCACAGAATAAGTATTACTTACTATCCGCGGGAACCCGGTGGGCACCGGGTTGCCTTGCGATCTGTCCTAGTCTCACAAGTCTTGCATGTCAAACACAGCGTCTCGCGCGGGAGCGCTAGCTATCTCTATCACACTCGTGATTTTTTGTATCGTTCGTGCTCGCTCACACACGCGCGATAACTCGGTGATTTTCGGCTTATGATACCTATTCATTGTATTGTTTACGTTGATAGAAGTGAGTTCAGAGATATCTATAAACTATAAATCGAGTATATTTCTCTGCTATAAATTTTGATACGGTTTTCAGGTACAATTATAGTTATGGTCGTGTTTTTATCGTTACTTGTAAACTTTTTTTTGTCTGTTTGTTTCGTGTTGTTGTTGTTTTAACGTGAATGTGACAATGTGATAGCGCGCCAAAATCGCCGACACTGAGCCGCCGATTTTTACGCGATGGTGCTTTTAAGTACCTATGGAGAAGGTGGTTTCGGTTGTTTCTACTGCTTTGGGTACGATGATAGGTACCTAAGTTTTTTTTGCTTCGGCTTCCCTTTACTGAATTTTCACCCTTTGCCACTGGTACCTACCTATACCTATAGCTAACCCATCGCGTGAATGTATATGCGCACTGTTACAAATATTATTTACCTGAGCGCACTGGCCGTATAGATCGACGACTGCGTAGATGTTGAGATGCGGCACGTACCACGCCTTGCCCATGTCCATGCCGTCCAGATAGTAGTGAAGGCTTCGGTCCGCATGCCACATTATACCTGATAAAGACATAGTTATCACATATATTGTTCATTAATACCTTCCTTGTGGGGGAGGCCCCTGTACAGCTGTGGATGTCTTCTAGCTGATAATGAAAAATGATGAATGATAGAATTATGACATCGTACAATGTGCATTTGCAGTATATATATTATATATTATTTAACCAACAAAATAAAATATCACATTTAGTCTTGTATGTATGGGTATTATCATGTTGCAGGCGGGTAATATAGCAAAATAAGACCCTTTTTAGTAAATTTGACTAATTCGAAAAAAAACTCTAAAATTGTCTGGTCGAAATTAGATTAACTATAGAATAAAAAAAATATATATGGGACCACAACGAGAGCACAATTTAAAACGAAAAAAAAACTTTTCTAAAATTGGTCCACAAGTAACCAAAAAACACATTGGATTGGATACAGTCGAATTTATAACCTCCTCCTTTCTCGAAGTCAGTTAAAGAGAGAAGCTAAGATAATAACTAATAAGGGTGTGAGTACTGACCGATTCGAGTGCCTTCTGTGAGCGTGTCCAAATCGAGCGGGTACCCGCTGCGCACGCACTCCCCGTCTTTCATCATGGCGGCGCCGCTCAGGATGTATGTGTCCCAGCTGAGGTCCGTCGCGGTGCCGGCGATGGCGCCCACACCGCCGCTGGCTTCCAGGTCGTCCGGACGGATCGCCGTCACGCCTTCAACAAGTCAGAGTAAATATTTTACTATGGAAACTGCGTGGTTATGACAATTTGATTTTATTTACACAGGACTTGCTGAAAAATAGCGATGAAGATAACGATAATCTGTTTTGGTCCGTTTTGGTAATTGATTTTCGTATTTAGCTACGAAAGAAGAATTATAATATGCAACTTTTGGGCTTCTATGCACCATATAGGCGTTTGCCATACGAGTCTACCTCATCACGCAACCTTCGGCTGGTAAATCCAGGGGTCATTAATTTACTTTTAAAAAAACTCCGCTACAATAAATGGAAAGAGCATAGCAGGCCTTTGCCCGGGAATGGGACGACCTTGGCTAAAATAATAAATCCTACTAATAATATAAACATCAAATGTTGTATTTTTAGATGTTTTGATATTTGTTACTCAATCACGTAAAAACGGATAACGGATTTAGATAAAGTTTGGTTTAGAAGTATCTTACACCTAGGAATAACACATAGGGTACTTTTATCTCAAGTATCACGAGTGAAACCAAAGGGCTCTGCTAGTAAACACTATCATCATCAGCCAGAAGACGGTTCTGGTGTTCGGTGGTTCGGTGCTGGTCGGAGGCCTCCCCCTAATAGGGCGAGGTTGCCATAATCCCCACGCTTGGCAGGCGGCTTGAGGATCGCAGAATGCTTGCCACCGTTAACCGAGAGGACGCTGCTGCCCGTCCTCCGGTGGTTCTGGATGCAATCTTAGGACATACCCAGGTTCGAAGTAAACACTATATAAACCGACCTATTTCCAAACTGCCGATCCAACAGTCGACCATCTTCTCTATCCTGATCTCGAACATGTCGCACTCCCGCAGTGGTCTAGAGCTGAAGAGCACGGCGTCGTTGAACTCCGAGTAGACGGTGGCCCGCGACGCTGTCAGTCGGTTGCGGCTGAGGCGCGCGTTGCGCCCGTGCACGCGGTGGAAGCACATCTCTCTAAAACAGACAATAAAGACATGATATTTTGTCCTGTTGATACAGGCAGGTATGGAGCACCTACCGCTAGCGACTAGGGAAATACAAGACAACAGGACTAGACAATAGGTAGGATATTTCCTACCTATTGTCTAGTATCAGGAAATATCCTACCTATTGTCTCTCATTGTGAAAAAAACTATTTTTGTATGCCAGCAGGCCATTAAGTATAAAAATGTTACTAGATAATAATAATATCTATACATGTAAAATTATGTAAAACTATGTCATTGTTATCTATTTAGATGTAAAATTTGATGTATTTGGTCCTGCCGGGAATACGTCAAGTTACAAGCTTAAAAATAACCCTGTACAAAACTTAAGCTTACACAGGTCGGTCCAATGTGGACAGTGGTTGAACTGGTAAATCTGACATGACTGATTGGCGGGTATACGCTTCCGACAACGATCACTGTCCAAACCAGAACCCTTTATTGAAGCATACAAATTAAAACAAATTCTGCTGTACAACACAAGGCATACGGTTCATATTCCAAAGCTTTTCCTATTCTTAAGCATAATTGGTATCAAACTCACGGGAAGACAGTAGCGTTCGACTCGGAAGATATTGGCGATTCAGGCGAGATAGACGTCGGTGGCATATACATATCTACTATTGTCGCCTGCGCCACTCGGCCGTACAAATCTGGACACGAGAAAAATACAATCAACACAGAAAACTATTGTAAGAACATTTTGTATTTTGATGACGTAATCTAACAAGTGTATCAGAAATCTATAAACACCTCGTTTACAAAATCTGTGTAGGCGCAGATAATGTAGGCGGTAACGGTTACATAATCCAATCAGATAAAAAAAATACCTAAACACTGTAAACCATCTTCGGACAATAGGCGGTTTTCTGAAAGGCAACTTGCTACGATCCAGACACGAAGATGGAACGAAGTAACTGGACGAAGGAAGGGGGGGGGGGGGGGGGGGGGTTGCCATAATCCCTACTTGGCAACAGGGACCGCGGAAGTACTCCATGACGGCATCAAACAGAGAAACCTTCTCTATTGAGAAGCTATTAAAATTAAAAATTAAAACAGGGGGGGGCTGTGCCGATCTGGCTGTGTTTGATTTTAGGGGTGCCCCCCCTGCACCCCACTTCCGCGGCCGCTGCTTGTCAATACCATTCAATAAATATTACGCACAAAGGTAGAGTAAAAAGAACATCTCACCAATAATACCGAAGATATGTTCGGGTATATTAAAAGCTGCTGGTCCCTGGTCTATCCCGTTAACATAGAAATGTAAGATCCCTAAATCTTTGCGCATCACTCCGACAGTGTCTCCTTCCTGGAAATTAGACAAACAAACACTTTAGGAAACAATAGACGCGGTTGCACCAGGCTTGGTGTACTGTCCATGAGGGATTTGCAATGCGAAGTCAAGTAATGGCGCTAGATGGCGCCGTGTAAAATGTCTACCCAATATGCCTACGCACCTATGCCATACACAGTTTTTACGAATAATTGGGACCAAGAAAATTTAAAGCTTATTAATACTACAAAAGCCAAAGATCTGTGACTGAATAAAAGAGAGAGAGAGAGAGAGAGAGAGAATGGTTTACTACGAGTAGTTGCCTTGCCACTGTCATGTTGCAAGTACTGTTTCTAATAATTTTACAATCCAGTACGAGTAGCCGAGGTCTTGTTAAAATACTTACCACTAGTTTATTAAGATTCCTCACATACTGTGGTATAATTATCGTCCCGTCTCTTATCACATCTTCTCCTGTTATCGCCCAAGTACCAGACCTATAATACGAACGTATCAAAATTACAAAGGAAATTCTGATGTGACCTAACATTTTGGGGGACACGAAAGCACACAGGCAGCGGTGGCTCAGCTCTATTGTACAGATGGAAAATAGAGCCGTAAAGAGAGCGTGCTTGGAAGGGCCGGTAATTGAACAATACAATACAACACAAGAACAACATGAATTAAAAAAATACAAAGTAAAACAAACTAGTGCGTTTTATTTTGTAATATTGCCTATTCAGGTGAAGTAGTTAGATTGTATATACTTTGTTTTAGTTAATACGAAATTGAACGGGTAATATATTTATTTATTTATTTAATCACAACTTACAACTATCTTTTCATCACACTTGCTCGTAAAGTGGATCTTATTGCATCTGTTTTAGGCTCATAGTCCAAGCTATTACGCACGCGTGCTTTGTACTTTACATTACGGCACACGGAATAATACATAATAGGTATAACTCGGTAAAGTCAAGTTTGTACGTGACTGCAATTAGACGTACGTATACGAAGCACTCTTAATATAGCCGGGTAATACTTACAGTTTTTTTGTAATACCAACAAAGAGTTCTTATGCCGCTGAAGTAAATGTCAACCTGCGCGCGCATTACTGATTTGGGCGCCATTTTCCGCAAATGTTTGTTGACGTTTTCGCTGTGTGGTTGATTATTATCAAAAAAAGTTTGTTTTTTCCTCGCAAGTGTGATGAAAACAGTCGTATGGAACCCTTGTGCTATTACTCATTACGCTCTCGGCTTCCTTATCGCGCTCGCCTACGGCTCGCGCGCATAATACCGCCTCTAGTGTAATGACCAACATAGCACACTCGTATCATAATGTACTATTACAGGCGTGCCTAATGCGATAGTGAAGTCCTAATATTGGACACACACATTAGTTGACGTTTCTGAAGCACAGTGTATATAGTGCTGCTTTTGTGAACTCACTCAGAGTACAATAAAATATGCCCGTGTCAGACGCGACAACGTTAAGAGTGCGTAGTGCGCGCGTCATAGGCGCCTGGCTGAGCAGGTTGGTCCGAGCACGCGGCTCCGCCACGATCCGCGGCCGGCGCCGGCGCCGGACGTAGCCGTCTGGACCAGCGACGTGATAATGAAATAGACGGGCCCAGCGCTAACAAATCGTTCAAAATTAACAAGACAACATAATCAAGCATACCTAGCTAAAAGTATGAAGCCGGAAAATAGAAATAGCTAATCTAATTACTGCATGACAAACAGAGAACACATGTACATGCATTAGAAGTTTGTATTGTCGTATCGTACGGCTCGCCAATCGCAAAGACAGAGTATGACTGACGCGAGAGGAGAGCCGGCGCTCAACATATAGTCTTCAAAATCGCGCTTATTTCCCGTCCATTCATTTTATCATTGTCGCTGGTCCGGACATTAAAATATATTTGCCCAATATGTTGCCCTTATTTGAGAAGCACTAAAAAATGTGTTTTACATTAAGGCTTACTTTTCATTGCTCATTCTAAATGGAAACTTTATATCTTTTGAGGAAAGCTGCGTGACTCCAATTTCTATGCTTCCTGCCCATTTGGGAATAACAAGGTCCAAACGCACTTGAAACAGCTCATTCGTTTTTAACGTGCGATTCGTCATTACGATCCCGTTATTGAAGTATTCAAAAGCGCTGAAAAAAAAAGTACTTGTAGATTTTAAAAACATTTTAACGGGAGGCAGAGTGTGAGCAACGAAACTTACAAAAGAAAACGTGATGACTGATTGCCTCTTTTTTTTACATCTCCGTGTGCCGTGTGACGAGCGTAGTTTAGTGCGGCGCAGGATTGTGTTCGCAAGTTCACAATTCTGTCACTGTACTGTTAGCGGCAAGCGTGACGCTTACGCGCTTACGAACGTCACACTCATTTTGTCACTTGGTTGAATTTAAAAAACCGTTACAAAAGATTATATAATGTAACGACATCAGTGTTAAAATGGATTGTAAAAATCATTTAAAAACATATTATGAGCGCACGGCGATATACAATCACTATTTCGGTACATGTTCACAATTTGAGATCTGTTTTAAATTAAATTATACTTTCTAGTAGTGGTCGGACTGTACTGCAGAGTCCGCCTGCGGAAGTACCACACCTTTGCCAGTTATTCAACTGCCAAGCAGTAGTGTGCGAGCATTACTGTGTTTCGGTTTGAAGGGCAATATTGCCAGAGAAAATACTCGGTATAAAGAGATTTAATATCTAACATCTCAGCGTGACGAGCGCAGTGCGGTGCGGCGTAGGATTGTATTCGCAAGTGCACAATTCTGGCACTCTACTGTTATGGGCAGGCGTGAAGCTTACCACCCGACAAACGTCCCGCTCGTCTCGTCATTCAATTGCATAAAATAAAATGTACGACGCGACGTAAAATATATTTGCAATCACAACTTTTCTAGCGCCATCTTCTCTTGCCAATAGAGCCTCAATATTAAGTAAGCTTCGTTGCCACACTCGAAGGAATAATACATAATAATAGGTAGGAGTTTTGACAGGAACACGGAAAAATCATGTCGCTGCATTCTATTATTTTCTTAAACTAGTGTTTTTTCGCGAATTAATGATTAAAAATGGTGGTGTTTTATTCATCGAGTGTTGAATTACATGCACGAGTGTGGGCAAGTGATATAATGTGGTGAAACATGTATTATTGTATTGTTTTTAAAACTCCGTAAAAGCTCATAGTAAAGTCGCCACCACTTTACTAGGGCATGACTTGGACTCAACTTTGACTAATTCCGTGTGACTGACTGTGATTTCATGTCATATTTGACTTGATAATATTACATAAACTTGAACATTAATATAACTTGACTCTGGCAGAATGCACAAAGTGCGATGCCAATAAAAAATTAAGAAGAATAATATGTATCCGATACTCACTTAGGCCTATGAGCAGTCTGACCATCATTAATAATAATAACATTCGAATCACGCAGCGTATGAAACAATAGGGTCTCCTCGTCTATAGCCGGTCTGTACGTACCTGGTGAAGTTAACGATTCGTTAATATAGGCATTTCTCGAGGGTTTAGTCTATTTTAGAACAAACAGTAGTAGACCTAAACTTACTAAAAACAAAGCTGGCTTTTCATTTCAGTCTATTAGATAAGGACTGCAACATTTTACTAAGTTTAGATCTTACCCCGACCAGGGGGCTGTCACTCCGCAGTTTAGGTACGTTCGGCCGGCGCTCCGTCCGGGTGGACAATGCAAGGCAGAAGTCAGTCGCCGCCCGCACGCTAGCCTCGTCGCACTTAACTAAGCATACGATATAGAAAGACAACGGTTTATCGAGGTGAATATAGCGAGCGGTATCCAGCGCTGTGCGAGTTGAATTGCTACTTTATTGCCTAGTTGATAGAGTCGTCATTTATTTCAATTCCTTTGCGGAGTTAACTTTCTGTACGTAGTACTATTATTTTTATTTTATTTTATTCTTTTAGGATAACTAACAGCTAGCACTTAAATAACACAATTATATTTAACTTAAAGGCTAATTATAAGTTACCACAAATAGGAAAAACCTCTGAAACCATTTATTCTGTCATCCGACTATACAGCGTGGCGTTACTGTGCCGACATTAAATTAACACACGTGTAGGGTTAACGATCAGTAACCATAAAGATGTCGGCACAGTAGCGCCACGCTGTATATGCACTCAATATTTGTATTAATACACAGATACAATAACATGACTGCAAACATTACGAAACATGAATGTCAACATATTTTTGACTTTTGACTGTACATTCTTTTTCTGATTATAGTATTTTTAACTAAGTAACGATCCGACAAAATATCATTATACGAATGAAAAAATTGCTTCAGACAGAATTCTAAAGAACGCTATTATGCTTTTAACATCGCACTGCTGGGCATAGGCTTAGGTACCCTCGAAGGGCGGATGGTTGATATTCCACCACACTGACCCAGTGTGGATTCGAGGTCATGTAGAACTGCCATTTTTTTTTGTCAACTCATAATAAAAAAAGGAAAAATAATCTTCTTACTTGTTACGGGCAATTGAGGAGCCCTTAAAACTCTGATTGGTAAATGGTTTATGTTGCTATCTAAATCTTCACAAGGGTCCACGATTGTAACCTGAAATAAATAAACTCACTATAAAAGACATATTATCCCTTTAAAGGTAGGATAGACGGATGGACGCAGTAGGCTAGTAATAGGGTCCCGTTAACCTTTTGGATATTCTGAGAAACAAGTTACATATACAACAAAAAGTTTAACAAGGTGAAACAATACTGAAAGGTATGTATGTACAATTGTACACATCATTACGAACAATTTTTACATTTTGTCCAAGATCGATGAACAGTTCCAATCAACTCGTTAAAAATCGGGTTTTTTTCTTTCTTAGTTATTGGCATCGCACGTTGTGCATTCTGCTAGTGTCAAGTTTATGAATTTTCAAGTTTCTTTAATTAAAATAAAGTCAAATGTATCATGAAACCACAGTCAGTCACACGACACCAGTCATAGTCGAGTCCAAGTCATGCCCTAGTAAAGTTGTGGCGACTTTACTATGAGTTTCTACGGAGTTTTGAAAACAACACGAAACACGACAAGACATGTTTCACCACATTATATCACTTGCCCACACTCGTGCATGTAATTCAACACTCAATGAATAAAACACCACCATTTTGAATCATTAATTCGCGAAGAAACACAAGTTTAAGAAAATAATAGAATGCAACGACATGATTTTTCCGTGTTTGTTTTCCGTTTGTTGATTGTTCCCGCCAAAACGCTCCGAAAAAAATAAAGGGTTATTTATAACACATTTATATTGAGGTTATGGCGGGAACACGGAAAAATCATATCGTTGCATTCTATTATTTTCTTAAACTTGTGTTTTTTCGCGAATTAATGATTTAAAATGGTGGTGTTTTATTCGTTGAGTGTTGAATTACATGCACGAGTGTGGGCAAGTGATATAATGTGGTGAAACGTGTCTTTTCGTGTTGTTTTCAAAACTCCGTAGAAGCTCATAGTAAAGTCGCCACAACTTTACTAGGGTATGACTTGGACTCGACTATGACTGTTTTCGTGTGACTGACTGTGATGTAATGACATATTTGACTTGATTTTAATAAAAGATACCTGAAAATTCATAAACTTGACACTGGCAGAATGCACAACGTGCGATGCCAATAACAAAGAAAAAAAAACCACATTTATAAGAACTTACTTTGACAGTCATGCCGTAGAGATCTATAACACCCCACACTTGTGAGGCTACCTTGTCAGTCGCGACACCTTGGTCTATACCGTTGATGAAGTAATGCAATTTGCCGTTGCTCTTCCTCATCATGCCCACTGTATCGCCTTCCTGTCAATAAGATAGAAACAGATTTGAACTGTTTGTTCAATACAGTTCCGTCGGCCCGTGAACACGGTGCATGCAACTTCCTCGCAATATCCAGAGCTCGATTTACGACATAATCACGGTAAATATCCCGTAAATAACCAAATTACTGTAATAGGGTTGATGGCTGATGTTTATATCGTTGAAACCAATAGCTTTGATGAAGAATTGAAGTAAATATAGTATGTTTAATGAAAAAAAAAATTCAAATCGGTTATTAATGTTTTGATATATAAGCGTTTAAAGTTTTTGTTAGAGACAACTCTGTCCCTTTCCCACAAAACAAAAAATGACGTCACGCCTTATTTGTCAGAATATAATTTATATGGCGTACTGAGAAGTGACGTCACGATTTGCTGTTTCGCCTCTCTGTCTAGCATGATATTAAAATGCTTATAACTTGCTAATTTTTGATCAGATTTTCATATTTTTTTCATTAATCAGCTATATTTATATGCCAAATTATAAAAAGTACAATAAAAAAAAAAACCATCAAGTCAAGTCATCTAGCCTATTATTACTTTAATTTAGATAGGTTTGCGTCACTGCATAGGCGTTTATAACTTTTTTTTTACACCCGTTTTTTTTAAATCAACGGGAGATCAGCGCTGTTTGATAAACAGCACTATGCTGAGTTGAAGCCATTTTTGTGATATCATCCCAGGACTGTAATTATATTAAAGTTATACTACTTACAATGATGTTACAAAATAAATTACATTTCTTTCTTTCTTTCTTTCTTCTTTCTGAAATCCGGAAAGAGGATATTCGTCATATTTGTGGTTTATATTCCCACATTAACGGCATTTTGTATTTTTGTAGTCCTCATCACGTGTATTGTATTATACCGGGTGGTATTAAAATGAAGCTAGTAGCATCATCTAGGGGTTTTTTTTTTTTTTAATTCTTTGTTTGGGACTTTTGCCAACACTGGCATGTCAGTCCCATCGTGACTTAATTAAGTATATACACAAAAAATAGCAATATTATGAACAACAACCTTGCCTTGGGTTCAGGCATTGGTCAACTTCATCTTAGGTTGAGGTCGACCAATGCCTAAACATGTCTTAGACCCGCATTGCTGCCTCCGACCGCCAGGATATGTGTGAACACACCCATATCATAGCGATTCAGGCCCAGATCAAGCATCAATGAGTCTCTTTGATTTTTGTTTCGAACACATTCCATCAGCACGTGATAGGTGTCTTCTACTGATCCACAAATTTCGCAATCGGGTGACTCTTCTTTTTTCATTAAAAAGCCAAAACTCCTGGATGGAATGTGCCCGGACCGTATTCTATGCGCTAGTACAATCATTTGCCTGCTCATCTTACTTGATCTAGGGTTTAATACCACCCGGTATAATGCAATATACGTAACAGTTTTTTAACACATTGAATTTATTTATCGGTGTCCATTGCGTGCACGTGACGAAATTTTTGTAAATAAATACAAATACAACCGGCACGCTAAGTCATCAAGTCATCTAATACAACTGTTTCGCTCACGCCTCGTTTCGCTTTCTCGCGTGAGATTCGTCATGACTTGATGTTCGCCGTGGAACCGATTCGGTGTCGCATTTCGCTTTCACTTCCGCTTTTCATGTGTGACTAGTTTCATGCTACACAATACATTTAAAAAAAAAATTGGTTCGCCACGAATTCGGTTCGCTGTGTGTTTGACATTTAAAGACCTTCTTTAAATGTTTAATTAATTTTATGTTTTAATGTGTTTTAATGTTTATCATCATCAGCCCGGAGACGTTCACTGCTGTACGAAGGCTTCCCCCTTAGACCACCACACTGTACGACAACCTGCCATTTGCATCCACCGGTTGCCCGCGACTTTTACATTGTCGTCGGTCCATCTAGGTGGTGGTGGGGATTATGATATGTACCTATATTTTTTGGTAATAAAGAAAAGATTGAAATGTGTTTCGTATTATGTAATTTTTTTTTATTATTTTACGCGTCAGATAGTTTGTAAAAAGGAAAGAAAGGTCGCACCGCACTTACGTGTAATGTTATAAGATTTTTCATTTTTATAATTTGTTTGAACTTACTCTCAGCTCATCCAAGTTGAAGTTGCCATACTCCATACACGTCCCGTGACCGTTCAAAAGCACCTTGCAACCAGACATCATAATGGTGCCAGAATCCATGTTGGTCATCGTCGACGGAAATCTCATGGTGGCAGGGTTGTGAGTGGTAACACCCACCTGGAAATAAATATTACATTTAAATGCTTCCAGTTGATAACTCATGTTTGATTTATTGAAAATAATAGGCTCAGTGACGAATATGATTATATCACACTTCTCATCACACCCATATAAAAATCCGAAAGTGTGCATGAGTTCGTATGTGTGTGACTATGTTTGTTACTTCTTCGCGCAGTTACGGTCTGCCTGGCGATTGAAGAACTGGCAACGGCGTGGTACTTTCCCAGGAGAACTCTGCAAACCTCTACAAATGCACTACGAACTGCATCCAGAACCACCGGAGGACGGGCAGCAGCAGCATCTTCTTGGTTAACGATGGTAGCATTCTGCGACCCCCAAGCCTGCCAAGCGTGGGGATTATGGCAACCCCTCCCTATAAAGAAGACCTTCACAGTGTTCTCGAACGAGAAAATATCAAATCGATAGATTTGCCCACTAAAATCGGTAGATTTGTACGTTTCCAACAAAAAATCGGTATTTCTTAAAAAAAAAAATAAGAAAATCGGTCCATTTCGGAATATCAAAACAGGCCAAAAAAGCGGTAGAAATCCCGAAACATCGGTAGGTTCGAGATCACTGGACCTTCATCCAGCTTTGGACAAATTCTGGCTGACGACATCGTCAGTGCGTGTCCAGTGCTGGACGAAGGCCTCCCAATAACAAGGGCGGTGTTGCCATAATCCCCACAATTGGCAGGCGGCTTGGGGATCGAATGCTACAAATAAAATAAATAAATAAGTGGCTGATGTTGGCTACAAATAAATAAAAAACTTACTTCAATACTCCCGCTCCATTTGTCGACTAGTCTGTCGATGCGTATCTCGAATAGTTCGTTGTCGTACAAGGGGCGATGCGTCATCACGACTCCATTATTATAATCGTCCAGAGGCCTGGCTCTCTCTGCAGTCCTGGAATTCAATCCAAAGTTTATTATAGGTATACAAGGGAAAAATTGTGTAGGTATACAGACAGTCGCTAAAATCGAAACCCTCCTTTTTGCGTATCGGAGTCGGATAAAAACAAGAAATTCGTTTAAGGCTCATTTACTCCATTTTTGTGACATCACTCAAGAATCCTCCGGTGGGTCTGGTTGCAGTTTAAGGACATACCCAGGTCCGGGCAGCGGCGTCCTGTTGGTTAAAGGTGGTGAGCATTCTGCGATCGCCAAGCCGCCTGCCAAGCGTTGGGATTATGGCAACACCCCTCTATCGGGAGGCCTTCGTCCAGCAGTGGACGTCTTATGGCTGACGACGACTCAAGAATCTGTTATTACTCATAGTTGTATTATTATTTTGCACTGATATTGCACGATGTTGATGGACCTGGGTACGTCCTAAAACTGCATCCAGAACCACCGGAGGACGGGCAGCAGCGTCCTCTCGTTTAACGGTGGTGAACATTCTACGATCCCCAAGCCGCCTGCCAAGACTGAGGATTATGGCAAACCCTCCTTATTAAGGGGAAGGCCATCGTCCAGCAGGCATCTTCTGGCTGATATACCTGTTACAGAATAAATTATTTTGTTTCTATTCTTCTCTCTTTCATTTAAAAGTATTTCTAAATTAACTATCCTTCCATACATTACGTCACATGTTAAGGGGAGTGGGAGGTCATAAGTTTCTTGACATCACATTACTTGCCCATAAGGTATTAGTAAGTCGTTCTGTTGGCGATAATTAACAATGGTTATAAAATTAGAAAATGTGACTTCACACCAAAAGGGAGTTCCAAAAGTGACACAAACACAACGTCACAAATATGGCTTTCTGTGATGTCGTCATAAAACATGAGATTCGTGTAACTTACTGACTTCGCAAGCGTTAGGTTGCGGGTTCGATTTTAAACCCAGACCAATAACCAGTAAGCTCTTCAGAATTTAAGCACATATTTTAAAACTCAAACCACTGGGTTTTCGATGAAGACAACATCATGAGGAAACCTGCAAATTACCGAAGTAATTCGTGCGTAAGTGGACAGCCAATCTACACTGCGTCAGTGGTGTAATATGGCCCATTAACCCATCGAAAGCTGGCCATGATCAGCAGCTATTTACTTAGACTTACATGTACTTACTTATTATTGGAAGAAAGCTTAACCAGTATTCCACAACGCGGGTGGAAGCGTAAATGATCTTGCGATACTGAAAAAAATAAAAGTATAGTCATACTATTGAACACTTGCCCTATAAATTTAAATTAAAACCTGATAAATTATTTATACAGGGCGGCGAAGAACGGTAGTGGTAAGTCGAAAGGTCATTGTACTCGTCATCAGCTTCTTCTATCTATATTCTTTAGAAATCGTCATCAGCCATAAAACGTCCACTGCTGAACGAAGGCCTCCCCCTTAATAGAGGGGTGTTGCCGTAATCGCCACGCTTGGCAGGCGGCTTGGGGATCGCAGAATGTTCACCACTGTTAACAGAGCGGACGCTGCCGCCCGTCCTTCGGTGGGTCTGGTTGTAGTTTAAGGACATACCCATGTCCAAGCTTTAGAAATAAATAAATAAAAATGAATCGCTAAATGTGTTGCTAAGCGCAAAACTTGAGAACGGCTGGACCAATTCAGCATACTTTTTTTTATATTCGTTCACGTTCGAGGAAGGTTATAATAAAGAGAAAAACCCCCGGGTCAGATAGTTTTAAATAAAAATAAGCTCTTCTATGAAACGGATGATTATTTTTTCGCTATTTGGAATCTTCCTTTGGAATCTTCCCCATGTAAAAGTTGTTAACAATGATGAGTAAAATGGCCTCCTTTCCGCTTAGCAGTACCGTTCTGTGTAAGCCTTTATAATACCCACGCAAGCAAAGATCGGACCTGGACTGAAACCTGGGCATGTCCTAAAACTGCAACCAAAACCACCGGAGGATGGGCAGCAGCGCCCTCTCTGTTAACGGTGATGAACATTCTGCGATCCCCAAGCCGCCTGCCAAGCGTGGGGATTATGGCAACACCTCCCTATTAAGGGGGAGGCCTTCGTCCAGCAGTGGACGTTTTCTGGCTGATGGGAAGCAAAGATCGCTCATTCTTTAATCACAAATGCGCGCGGTTAGATTGAATGTTCAGCCCTTATGAGTTTAGGTCACCGTTTGCTTCTCTTAAAAGGCAAACAAACTAAATTATATTATTCTTATTATTACACATAAATATTTCCACAATAGTACATTGTTATTCTAGGGGTGAAAGTAACTTATTTAGTCCCGAGACGGGGTTTGGCTAATAAATAGTTCGAGGGTTCTTTAACCCCAAGGTAAACACTGTGCTTTTCATTACGAATACAAGGAAACTAAAAATAAAAACATGAACTGACACTGGGAAATGCACGAGAAGTGCGGGACCATAATCCTCTGAGAAAAAAAAGTAGAACATGGTTCAATACAAATTTATGTGAAAATAGAACTAGTTTTTTTTATAATTTGAGTGTCTGCCATTTCTCAACTGTCACTGTCAGTTGAAAGTGATTCTCTCTAGGGCTGAAATGTATTACTTTCAACCCGCTCCTCAAGCAACTTCAGTTTTACTTTCCGAGTATGAGTAATGAAAAAATATACCTATAAAAATAAGATAAAATATATATGGTATAATGACCCAAAGACTCTTCCAAACCAGTCAAGGACTGTTTTGGAGTTTGGAGTTGTTATGTTCCAAACTCCTTCGATGAATCTAGTATGAGTGTAAAAGCACCATGCTTCATAGCCTTTTTCAGCCGATTTCAAAAAAGAATATTCGCAATTCAGGAAAGAGGTTCGACAGTTTTTTTAAAGTGAGGTGATCCCATATACATTTTATCAAATTCGATTCAGTAGCTTGGTTCTTAAAACAAAATAACTGGTTAAAATGACATCCATTTAATCTAAATTGAAGTCGGGTTTTTAAGTACTTCTTAATCTTATCGAGCTAGGTGGTTAACAAGTAATTTGGTGTTAAGTGACAATTTGGTTGGAGATGGTAAGCGGACCTAGCCTGGAATGTGGACTGGCCCAAAACAGAAATCAGCCAGGAGACCGTCCAATTAGATGAGGGAGAGGTTACCATAATCCCCACGCTTCGTTAGCTCCTTACTTACCAAGGGGGCATACTATAGGCATTTCAATGTGTGTGTCGCGGACGTTCTTGGGGTCCGACCATGCAGCCGCTTCACTTTGTCCACGATCATCTTCTGCTTCTATGTACTCCTCAATCTAGAAGAAAGAAAAAATATGATTTGTATCAAAGCTTCTCTGAAGAATTATTTGTATACTATATTATTATTTGTATTATTTTTCTTCTTTTTAAATTATTTTATTTGTGTGCTACATTTTTTGTCGTGTATTGACTAAGAGTATGGCAAAATAAGAGCTATGGTTCTATTATTATTTACGGGACGGACGAAGGCCTCTCCTTGTATTTTTTTTGTAAAACCCACGCTTGGCAGGTTGCTTTGGGAATCGCTGAATGCTCACCATCGTTAACTGATAGGACGCTGCTGCCCGTCCGCTGGTGGTTCTGGATTACCCAAGCCCATGATCATATGGTCCATTTACGGGATATTTACAATGAATTGTTCTGAAGTGAGCTCCCTATATTTCGGCGCAGTGTCATGCACCATGTTGGGCAGACTGAAGAATGGGACTGGGTGGTTGTCAAAAATATCGAAAACATTAACAACCGTGATAGTTAAAAAAAAAATAAGTGTTTTACAATAACTATGGTCAATAGCTGGTATCAGTGAAATCCCAACATCTAGCTGGACATGGCCTCAAATGATTTTCGGGCCATATTTCACAACGCTCGGCCGTTGGCCGGTTGTCGGATTCACTCACACCAATGTTTTTATCTCCAGCGTATACCTACATGGTTCCTTACAATAGAGAGAGATAATAGAGAGAGAGAGAGAGAGAGAGAGAGAGAGAGAGAGAGAGAGACCATCGAATGTCTCCAAGTTATGAGCGTCAATGCCTATAGCACAAACACTTTAAAAAAAATACGCTAAAAATTACTCGATAAGAAATGAAACAGCGCAACTATCGGACTTAAGCAGAAGCTATATTTTTTATGCACCTCCTATCGAATTTATGTACACATGTGTTTTTGATAGTTTTTGTGACTAAGTGTATTAACCTCATTCATGGACTCAATGGCAGGTCTCGCCGGCACCATAGAGTAGTTATTCTGGATTATGGAAACTTGCACGCACTGTCCGTACAAGTCTATCACGGCAAACACTCGCTGGGGAATATCTTTGGCAGCTACACCGAGGCACCGACCGTTTATAAAAAACATTAACTCCCCCTGTAAAGAACAGAACAGTAGAAGTGTATAATGGTAATTATTTATAAAACGCATCTATTTCAAAGTAAACAAATCTCTGAAGTTGACTTGAGTAGCAAACTTTTTACCTTACTGGTTCTAGTGACTCCCACACAGTCTCCTTCTCGAAGTGAGTCCAATTCTGGTCCATAATCATTAACTAGAGTTACACAGTCTTTGACAATTGAATTCCCTGATAAAATCTGAAAAAATAAAGATAAATAATTGTATGTAATCAAAGAACCAAAGTCACCGACATAGCTCGCAGGGTTTGCAAGTTGAAGTGGCGCAGGGCAGGCCACATCGCTCGAAGAACTGATAACCGATGGGGAAGAAAGGTTCTTGAGTGGCGACCGCGAACCGGAAGACGCAGCGAAGGAAGGCCTCCCACTTGGTGGACCGACGACATTGTAAAAGTCGCGGGAAACCGGTGGATGCAAACGACAGGTTGTCGTACAGTGTGGCGGTCTAACGTCGTCGGTCCATCTCACAGATCATATAGCCTGTTGATGGCTCGTGAACATAATTACTTCTATACACACGACTCACCCCTTCTATTAAGGGGAGGCCTTCGTTCAGCAGTGCACGTCTTATAGCTGACGACGACGCAACGACTCACCGTTGCGGGCAGGGGGCGAAGTAACGTTCTATGCTTGCGATTGGCCAATCACTGGGATGACGCAATCTGAGATATGAAATACAATGAGATTCTGATGTACTCGCAGTGGCTTTTAAACTACAAATTTTCGTGTTAGGGGATTCGGACGATCAGTCAACAGGATTTATAGCCGTTGGTCCGCCTAGTGGGAGGCTTTCTTACGCTGCGTCTTCCGGTTCGTGGTCGCTACTCAAGAACCTTTCTTCCCCATCGGTTATCAGTTCTTCGAGCGATTTGACCTGCCCATTGTCACTACATGGTGGTTGTGTACTAATGTGGTGACATGGTTAGAGATAAAGCTACCTCATGAAATCCAGAGGCTTTATAATGCTCCGGCACTTGCACTACAGTTTCTTTGTCCTGCATGCACAGCATAGCAGAACATCCATGGCTCCCAGTTTAATACATTATTAAGTAAAAACTGTTCTAGTTGCAATGACCGGGTATGAGACCTACTAAGACGAACCTCATATCGTTGTAACTTCAAAAGATCACAAACGAATTGCATAATGAAAACGCTTAAACTTGTCTATCTTTTTTTTTAATTAAGATATACGAGTAAAAGCACTAAGTACGCACAGTTTTCCTACAAGCTACAAGAACCAAGTTTTATCCAGAATAAATTGTGAATTTTCGTACCGACTAAGAATAACAACTGGATATATTAATTTGTCAAGACTAACCCAGGCTGTATTACGCAATTTTGTAGCTGTGGCTGGAAGTTCCATGAACTCCGGATCCAATGTGGTAACACCAATCTCAAGGCTGCCATTCCAAACATTTACCTGAAAAATTTATAATATTTTAAAATTAATATCTGATATAACTATAAATAAAACAAGTCAACATAAAAATTAAATCATTCAAACAATCTCTATGGGTCAAAAGCTCTATGAGGCCTATCACTACCACCCACCCAAGGAGAGATAGATAGATAGATTAACTCTTTATTGTACACACCAAAAGAAATGATACAGTCATGATGATCACAACACAAAAAAGGAACTTAAAACTAGTGTTACAATTGGCGGCCTTATCGCTAAAAGCGATCTCTTCCAGGCAACATTAGAATGGAAAGGATCTTCGGAAGGGAGGTGGAAGTTCTCTCAGTTCATCTGAAGTTTCTGGCAACATGCCCTAAATGCTGGTAGTATTGTCCTGCGGGATTATGAGACTAAATTTCTGCCCGAAATAAAAGCTAGCATTTTGGTCACATGTAGAGTCTCGAATTGATATAATTTGTGTTATGATATTAAGATTTGTGATATAAAAAAGAAGTCCAGGCTAGGAGTGTGTGCGTGTGTTACTACTACTTTACTGGCGCAACTGCCCAAAGTTTGTCTTGGCCTCCTATATATAATAGTTTGGGCTAAATGTTTGATCACATTTCACCTGGTATTAAGTGACTGTGTAGTCGAAGATGGTAAATGTACCTACTTTAATATAATATCGGTGGACATTTTTCACACAACGCCATCTAGCCCCACACTAAGCAAAGCTTGTAATATGGACACCAGATAGCTGATAGAATATTTAAATGTTTTTTTTTGTAAATACCTGCATATTATTTATAATATATAACTACACCTAGACACAGAACAAATATCTATGTTCATCACATAAATGTTTACCCTGGGTGAGGATCGAACCCACGCCCTACAGATCTCAAGGCAAACATACTACCAACTGAGCTATAAGGCAGCAAATTTTTTACTTTATGATGTCAGCAAACCAGCCGGTATTAGAAAGTACCATACCACCATTTTGTGGTTTCCTCACAATGTTTCCCTTCAGCTCAGATACAGACAATTCAAACTCTCTATTAGGATTTCAACTCTATGACATGAAACCTATCACACTATAATAACTGCTATAATCTCTACAAAATATAATTATTAGAATAGCAATTTTTACATTACATTATACATTATATTTACATTATACTAGTCGCGCTCGAATGTGGATTTGTGTATAATACTGGACTTCATAATCATCTGTTTGTTAAACGTAGTATAAATTATGAATATACGAAAAAATATTATTTTTTTCTTTCCATAGGCTTTCTATGATTGTGAAACACAAAATGATATTGTGATGAGAGCCTTACAAACATAATCACATACAAGCGAAACTAATACAAAGCGTGTAAAAGCAAAAACGCAGACTAAGAATTCAAACTCGCACTACAAAAGTACTTACTTCTGATTTACTTTTTTCTTTCTCATTTAAAACTATTCAGCACCATACCAATGGTTATTCAGAATTGGAAGTGGTTTTTTGTAGGAACACATAATGTCCAGAAAATAACTAACAGTATATTTAAATAGGGAGAAGACTAGAAACCTTTCAACAACAGGTTTAATAGGTATTGCAGTTGCTTAAAATTAATCAAATTATGAACTAGAGGCACCTGGCCCACTACCATGGAAATGATTAGCTATTGATTAATTTATCTCTCCAGAAGCATACAAATAGATATAGGTCTGCAGAGAAATTACTGGGTATGATGAGATTTAACATCTAATATCTCAGTGTGCAGTGCAGTGCGGTGCAGGATTGTGTTCGCAAGTTTACAATTCTAGCACTGCTACTGTTAGTGGCAGGCATGACGCTTACCACCAGGTGAACGTCTTGCTTGTCACGTCACTTGACTTTATATTTAAAAAAAGTCCCATGTTATTTAAAGAGGTACTTAGTAATATCTTGTTTTATTTATACGGGAATACTCACGTTTAATTAAATCTCCGAAGATACTCCGACTATAGTTTCGATCACATCCGGTGACCTATAGTCGGAGTATCCGATTTAATTAAACGTGAGTATTCCCGTATAAATAAAACAAAAATGTGTTAAAACCACGTCAGTTTTCATAATAATACTTAGTAATAGTTGATCGCTGTCTGTTCACACTGCCAGCAAGGACTAGTTAGACTCAGTGACTAGCTAACAAACAAGAAAACTCGCACAGCAACACTCGCTTTGCAGGCAGAACACTTGCTGACTCATTTGGTACATATTATGCATACCATGGTATAATAATATACTCCGACAGGTATGCCATTCTGAGCGACAAAGGTCATGTGGGTGACACCAGCCTACATAATGGACGTGAAATGACCAGTAGCATGAAATCGTAACCCCCCTTCTCCGTATTTTACCTGGGATTCCAATAAAACTATGTGATTTTGGTTGCAACAATAATTTTAATATGTTAATGCATGTTTAACTTGAAACATTTCACTTGAGCGGACACGAAATTACTATTGAAATGATTTGTGTTATTAATTAATAAGTTATTAGCAGATTAATACCCAATTTTCCAATTTTGTGACGTAAGCAAATGTCACTCCGGGAATGGCAGACCTTGTTTTATTGGATCATGATGCATACCAGGAAGGGAGTAGAAGGAGTAATCGCCCGTCGCGTTTGCTCATAGCCCAGCAAGAAAACTATTAAAACTACACACTCGCTGCTTATCAACTTGTTTCTTGTTGCTAGCTCTACTTAATTAATACTAATCGCCTGCGGTGGTCGGACAGGTGCCTGTATCCACATTATGTGACCTGTCTAAGGGAAAGCAGAAAGAAAATGAGTCTATAAAAATAACTTTTTAATCCAACATCGAATCGAGTTGTGATTTTGAATAGCTACTTTATTTTACTCCCCCCACCAAGAGCGTTTTCTTCAGGGGTGGTGCAGGCACACTTTCAGGAGTTTCAACCAGGTGCGTGAGAAGGTATATAGAATAGACAGGTCACAGAATATGTAAGGCAAATTTGATGTCACAAATTGCGGGTTAAGGATTCTTTTTCCTATGATTAAATAAAAACAAACGCTTTTTGACAGATATGTGAAAGCAATCTACCTGGATTAACTTTGCTACTGGATTAGCTAACATTATTCCTGGCCACTCAACCTACCTGTACGAACTAACTTACCTAGTAAAGAAAACTCTTAATAATATGCACTTATTGAATAGCAATTACTACTACTATGGTGTGGATTAAGTAAGTACCTACCTTTCTATCTATTCTCACTTCAAACACAACATCATCGACCAGAGGTTCTCCGCCCAGGATAAGCCCATGGTTAAACTCCACAAAGTTTCTAATTGCAGTTAAATTATGATTCAGTAAAGTCACTCGGTCGCCACACCTTCTGTGGAACTTGATCATGATGTCTTTGAAGCCACTGCTCACACCTTTTACAAAGAACAACGAACGCCGTAATACTGTGATAATCTGATTCGCATTTCACATCATTGCTTAAATTTCTTTGAATTGATTTGATATGAGATCCTGGAACCACCAGGATCTAGAGAGGTATCAGGAGGTATCATGGTGTCCATCGAAGAGCATGTTTTAATTATTTTAGATATACAGTTGTATTGTGTATTCCTATCCCAAAAGGATTCAATCAATGCTTTGTATTTTGTTTGGAAACCGGAGTGTCGTAAAGGCTTATTACTCTTCAAATTCAAACAAAAATCTTTAGTGATAGCGGTCAAATGCGAATCGGAGTCGCGCACCGGGCACCGAGGGATCCGTATATTTACAATTTATAACTACCAATCAATACCTATACCTTAAATATATATTTTTTTTCATTTTTGGCATTGCATTTTGTGTGTTCTGCCAGTTAAAAGCTATTAAATTTATCAAAGAATCTGTTATATCTATACAATCTGTAACAAAAAGGTTCTAAAGCTAATGTATTTATCAAAGGATCGAGTTATATCTATACAACCTGTAACAAAAAGTTCAACAATACTGAAGGGAACTCAATACTCTATGTATGAACTCATCAATAAGAACAACTTTTTCTATGGGGCCAACCTTGAAAACACGAAAAAAAATAATACATTTCATATCCATGTTCATACATTTTGTCCAATGTCAATGATCTTTTTGTACGGAACAGCTGTTTCCCCTATTTCAAGGTTAGCTCCATAGTAAAAGTTGTTCATAATGATGAGTACATACATACCCTTCAGTATTGTTGAACCCATTTGTTACATTGTATATTATGTTGCTGTTCTAAAGAAGACGAGTTATTTGATTTAAGTTCATTTAGATGGTTTCTCATTTTCCTGTTGCTAGCAAAATAAGACACTGGACTATTTGGATTATCAAATATCGGTCGTAAGAAAATAATTCCAAGTTCATAAACTATGAGAGCACCGAGCATTGCTCTAACGGATGACGGGTCGGAAATAAGTCCAACGCGTCTTGGGTTGGACTGAAGGACAAAATAAACTAAGTTGTAAAAAAAACTACTATAGGTACCTACTTAAACATTGTGAAATGGGGCGACACAACATCTAGTAGTTACAGACTAGAATGTGACGTTCGCCAGGGTGGGGTCACCCCTCCGGACCTCTTTAACCTGTACATGAATGGCTTGATCGAGAAACTAAGGAGCTCCAATGTTGGCTGTCATATAGGAAACGTATGTGTGAATAATTTCAGTTATGCTGATGACATGGTGCTCCTTAGTCCCTCGATCAAGGGGTTGAGGAAGCTGCTGTCGGTCTGTGAACATTATGTTAATGAACACGGACTGAAGTACAACGTTTCCAAAACCGAAATGATGGTGTTCAGATCGGGAAGGGGTCCGGATAAGGTACTCGAAGTATACTTGAATGGCACGGCAGTTAATGTTGTTAAGCGGTTTAAATAATTAGGGCATTTGTTGACCGAACGCCTGCTGGACGATGAAGACATAGAGCGAGAGCGGAGGGCCCTCGCCGTCAGGAGCAACATGCTCACTCGCCGTTTCGCTAAATGCAGCAAAGACGTAAAGACCACTCTCTTTAAGGCGTATTGTTTATGTATGTATACGTGCCAGTTGTGGATAACGTTCACGCGGAGAGCAATAAACACCATAAGAGTCCAGTATAATGACGCATTCCGGGCTCTTATGAGGCTACCGCGTTACTGTAGTGCGTCGAGCATGTTCGCTGAGACGGGGGTCCCCGACTTCTTTGGGATTATAAGATCTCGTGTGGCTTCGTTTTGGCATCGCTTGCGTCGTTCCGTCAACAAAATACTTGTAGCTGTCTCTGACGATTTGAGGAGTCCGATCTTCAGGCATTGGGTTTCTGTTCATGTGGACAAGAACAAAAAATAAAAAAAACGACTATGCACCATTGTGCTGCATTTTTTTTAAATTATTAATATTTTTGACATACCCCTATACAGGTGTGATGCTTTATATACTACTATACTATGTTTTAATCTATGGGTGGTCATGCCTGCAATAAATCCTTTTTATTTATTTTTATTTATAAAGTATCTGTATACCAAATGTCTTAATCGGTTCAGTCGATTTTTTGCTTGATAGAGTACAAAAATCGAAGCTTTGACATTAATAATATTAGTAGAATTAATAATTTCAACCAGCAGGGGTATTCACAACTCGATTAGAAAAGTCGGATCCACATTATCCATCTCTGTCATCCTGAATGTATAATCATGTATAGTAATCTACTTAGTATAGTTCTACATTTGTATTTACATTATTTACTTTGTATATGTGCATTTAAATAAATAAATAAATGTAGATGACTGGGACTGATAATGTGGATCCAAACGGAAACTTATCTAATTGAGTTGTGAATACCCCTGCTGATCCCTCCAAGAATTTCTGAGAAAACAGTCTTGACAGATGGACAATCAGCAGGATGGATTATCATTTTTATAGGGGTTCCTTTGAACGGAACCCTGAAAAGTTATGGAGAATTTAGTTCTAGTATTCTTAACTAGATGGCTCTTTACGGATTGACAGTGGCAAATGCACAAAAATCTATGAAAGGCATTGACCAAGCCATAGACAAATTATAGTATCCTGTCGCTATGGAGTCTATGGACCAAGCATTGACCGTATCATTGTGATTTTTCGTTTCCCAATGTGGTCGATTTTGAAGGACTGAACTAACTAACTAAAGTATTGCTGTCCTTAGATAACAAGGCTAGTAAAAAAGTGACAGCAATATTTTAATTAGTTTAGAACTGTCAACGAAAGCTTTCAAAATTAACTACAGTACCAGTGAAATCTAGTAAATTTCTCTGTACAGTACCTATTTATAGTAGGTACCCAAGGGCGGATCCGAGTTTTGGCGGGAACACGTAAAAATCATGTCGTTGCATTCTAATATTTTCTTTAAATTCTGCTTTTTTGGTGAATTAATGATTAAAAATGGTGGTGTTTTATTCATTGAGTGTTGAATTACATGCACGGGTGTGGGCAACTGATATAATGTGGTGAAACATGTATTTTCGTGTTGTTTTCAAAACTCCGTAGAAGCTCATAGTAAAGTCACCAAAACTTTACTAGGATAATATTATGCTACTATATGCAATGTAAGTGCTTCCAACGCCCTATAGTAATGAAACAGAACAAATATTTCACACATCGTACTTACCGACCTGCATCTCAGGAAATCTAGAAATAAAAACCCATTTTTCTCATTGAGATTTTATGTTTTGCCTGTCTTTTCTTCCCGTCTTTAGTCCACATAAATCTCAGTTTCTGTTAAACATTGTTTTCGATTGTCCTTATTTATCGCACACGACATGCTAAACTGTTTATTTTTACTGAACTAAACTTGTTTTTACCAGTATTTCACATAGCAAAATAAAATATTTGTTTTTATTAAACAGTCTTTTGTTGGCGGCAAAACATAAATGGCGATTTATCATTATGCCGGCAGTACATTATCGCCGAGTCACCCCGTAACTAAAGGGGATGTAATTAAACTAACCGAAACCTTATAACCCGGCCAATGTATAGGTGTGCGTACTTGAGACGTAGACTTGAGTAAAGTTACTGGGAGCACGCACCTTCGTGATTGGCCGGGTTATAGGGTCTCCAGGCATCAACCTTGGCGAGAATGTTCGGCGACATTAAAATTTTGCCCCGCCCTGCCTATCCATACAAAATGTACTGAAGCTGCGACAGACTGGCGGGAACGCGAAAAAATCATATCATTGCATTGTTTTATTTTCCAAAACTTGTGTTTTTTCTAGTGTTAATGCTTAAAAATGGTGACGTTTTATTCATTAAATGCTGATTTACGCGCATAAGTGTTGGCAAGTGATATAAATGTGGTAAAACATGTCTTGTCGTGTTGTTTCCAAAACTCTGAAGAAGCTTGTAGTAAAGGTGTCGACTTTACTAAGGCATGGCTGGACTCGATTGTGACTAACTAAGTGTGACTTTGACTGTGATTCATTCTTGACTTGAAATTTATCTTAAACTTAATATATTAAAAATACTCGACACTGGCAAATGCACAGAGTGCGACGCCATAATCATCTTAGGAGGAAATAAGAAAAAAAAAACGCCAATGGGAAGTTTACTGACAGCTATCAAAACGCAGTTCTACAGCTAAAGGATAGATGGCGCTTGACGAGACATGTTATGAAGAATTTAAGTAAGTATAGTATGTTTATTTAAAAAAACATTTAAATCGGTTAATAATGTTCTGATATATGAGCGTTTAAAGTTATTGTTAGAGACAACTCTGTCCCTTTCCCACAAAACAATAAATTACGTCACGCCTTACTTGTCAGAATATAATTTATATGGCGTACTAAGAAGTGACGTCACGATTTGCTGTTTCGTCTCTCTGTCTAGCATGATATTAAATGCTTATAAGTTGCTTATTTTTGAACAGATTTACATTTTCTTTTCATTAATCAGCTATATTTATGGGCCACATTTTAATAGCACAATAAAAATAAACAGACATCTAGCCTATTAAGCCTGTTAGCTGCATTTTGTGTAAAATAATAAATAACGAACAACAAGTTAAAAAGTTGGCCAAGTGTGGTTCGGACTCGCGCTATGAGTTTAAAACATTTTGGTTATTTATGTAAACAATATAATTAAATTAAAATACTTAAGTACATAAAACAAGCCGTGGGAGTCTAGTGCAAGACCGTTAGGCTCAGAACCGTAAGGTCGTAGGTTCAAATCCTGGGCCCGTACCAAAGTGCTCTATTGAGCCTATGAACAGATTGCCATACCACTGGCTTTTCGTCGAGGTTAATGAGAGTGACGGGAGCGTTAGACGACGACTTCGCACAGTATCCGAACTTCCTGTTTATTATTTTTTACCGACTTCAAAAAGGAGAAGGTTTTCAATTCGGTTGTATTTTTTATGTTTGTTACCACGGAACTCCGTCGTTTATAAACCAAATGAAAAAATACATATTAATTTGTTTTTTTTTTTCATGTTGGTCAAATTTTATCAAAATCGGTTCAGTAGTTTGAAATATGACATCCAAGTAAACAAAATCGCGTATCTTGCTTTCTTGTGACTTTTCAGTGCTGTTTACGGGAACCGGCCCCGTATTTTTTTTAATTTGTCTATTTTTAATAGGATTTTAGTCCACTTAGGTCTATTAACCTACGAAGGCCGATTGGGCCATATCCATCACGTGATGGATATGGCTCCTTATTCTGTGATCACGCTGGCCCAGTTGCGGGTTTCACACATGCCTTTGAATTTCTTCACTGTACATATTCGGCCTTACCTAAAATAATCTCGATTCTCTTAGTCACTACTTAAACTTCTCTGTCCTTTTCTAGCACGTGCAACTTCACGTCAGAGAGAAGATGGAATCTTAAGCAGTGACTAACGGTTGAAAAGTTTTTTTAAGTAAGGCCCATTATATACAGGTTTCCACACGATGTTTTCCTTCACCGAAAAGCCGGAGGTAGGTATTCAAATTCGTACATAAATTCTAAAGTGTTCATTGGTAGTACCATTAAACCATTAAACTCTTTTGACCCTGAGCCTGCTGGGGCCGTACCATGAACTCTTATTGAGGGACCGAATAGGCTGAGCCAAACCATAGGCTCGGAATCAAGCATTAGGTCGTTTCCCACCATATCGATAAGGACACTGCGCTCTCTTGTCTAACCAGCAAGCTAATCATGTAACTGCGGGGCTATCATGTAACTTTTCGGGATCGCGATTCGGATACAAGTTGTCAAAAATAGACACTTGTCACTGTCACTGCCAAAACTCATTTGACCCTGCAGGGCAGGATGAAACGCCAAAAGACCGACGGATTTGCTTAACTTAATTAAGGAAATCAATGCATTCGTTCGATAACGATAGCGAGAGAAATCCCTCCGTAATACTGTGAAGCTGTGACAGTGACAAGTGACATTAATGACAAATCGCGATCCGAATCGCGATCCCGAACCGCGGGGCTATCATGTAACTTTTCGGGATCGCGATTCGGATACGAGTTGTCAAAAATAGACACTTGTCACTGTCACTGCCAAAACTCATTTGAACCTGCAGGGCAGGATGAAACGCCAAAAGACCGACGGATTTGCTTAACTTAATTAAGGAAATCAATGCATTCGTTCCATAACGATAGCGAGAGAAATCCCTCCGTGATACTGTGAAGCTGTGACAGTGACAAGTGACATTTATGACAAATCGCAATCCGAATCGCGATCCCGAAAAGTTACATGATAAGGCTGCAGTTACATGATTAGCCTGCTGTTCGGGATCGCGATTCGGATCGCGATTTGTCATAAATGTCACTTGTCACTGTCACAGCTTCACGGTATCACGGTGGGATTTCTCTCGCTATCGTAATCGAACGAATGCATTGATTTCCTTAATTAAGTTAAGCAAATCCGTCGGTCTACTCCTAAATCGTATGCTGGGTGTTGGTTCCCGGCGAATATTCCCTAAACCTAGCTTACCAGCCGGAAAGCGTCCACTGCTGGACGAAGGCCTCCCCCTTATTAGGGAGGGGTTGCCATAATCCCCACGCTTGGCAGGCGCGGCTTGGGGATCGCAGAATGTTTACCACCATTACCGAGAGGACGCTGCTGCCCGTCCTCCGGTGGTTCTGTATGCAGTTTCAGGACATACCCAAGTCCCTTACCTAGCTTAGCTACTAGTGAATTGTTTCTCACTTCAAATAAAATTAAAAGGCATGGTTTGAATGCAATTTTCTAATTTCTGAAGGAAATGAGAAAAAATATATTACTCGCGTTTTCGAGGTATCTAGAAAAGAGTGGACACTTCTGTATAATAATTTGTCTAATAATTTGATTTGGAAATTTAGAGTATCCGTAACCATTATTGCTCTGAGGTTGAAAGGCATTGGTCTAAGCTAAGCCAATGCATTTTCCAAATGGTTTAGAAAAAGTGTAAACGCACTCAGGTTACATTTCATGGTATATCTTCTCATATTATTACCACGTATTACTCAGGTAATGCTTTGAGTTAACCCATGAGAAATGTAGGTGAGAAAGAAAAATTATAGTTTTACTTTTTATTAGTGTGTGTGTCACGGTCAAGTAGGTATCCTCAATAACAGGTTATACTTATTCAAGTATTAGGATAATTAATATCTTAATAATATTTTATTACAATAAATATATAAATATGATAATACGCATTAAAAAAACAACCGATTTCAATTTCGACTACCTGGATGACATCTTCATAATATTTTCCAGTTATTTAATTTATTCCAGTAATTTTGTTTTTTAAACCAAACTAATGAACCGATTGCTATAAAATTTATATGGGACCACCTCTGAAGTATCCACCTACCAAACAAATTTTCTACAGAAATATGATATATTTTTGATATTTCTGAATATAATAGAATAGATTTTGAAAATCAGTCATCATGCCTATTGGTGGAGTAATCGCGTAACATACATACAAAACATACAGTCGAATAGAGAACCTCCTTTATTAAAGTAGAAATGGTGAGGTGTTTGAGGTTGAATCGGTTGAAAATACCAATTATGTATAACTTAATTAACAACTAGAGTGCCACCGGCAGTGCAGTAGGTCAAGCTGTCGGTAGTTAGCGTTGCAGAGTCATTAACAGTTAACATTCGTTATTATTATCTAACATCAGGGACCGCGGAAGTACACCATGACTTTTGGGCAAACAGAGAAACCTTTGCCAGGCAGCGACAATGATAAGATGAATGGACGGGAAATAAGAGTACGGATTTTGAAGACTATATGTTGAGCGCCGGCTCTCCACTTGCTTCAGTCATACTCTGCCTTTGCGACATGCGAGCCGTACGATACGACAATACAAACTTCTAATACATGTACATGTGTTCTCTTTTTGTCATGCAGTAATTAGATTCGCTATCTCTATTTTCCGGCAATTATAATATACATACTTTTAGCTAAGTAAGTATGCTTGATTGTGTTGTCATGTTAATTTTGATCGATTTGCAAGCGCTGGGCCCGTCCATTCCATTATCACCGTCGCTATTGCCAGGTATTAAAAGGAGGAGGCGCAGCACCCCCTAAAATCAAACGGGGCCCTTTCACGGCCTCTCGTCATTAGACAAGAAGTAAGGTGCCCCCTTACTTCCGCAGCCGCTGTTTAATAACGTTTTAGTGTACGCATGCGATAAGTTGTTATGTACATAATCACATCATCAGCCAGGAGACGTCCACTGCTGGACGAAAGGGAGAAATAAAGGCTTAATAGGGAGGAGTTGACATAATCCTTACGCTTGGCAGGCGGCGTGGGGATCGCAGAATGCCCACCACCGTTAACCGAGAGGACGCTGTGCTGCAGCCCGCCTAGCACGCGAGCTGTGATAAAAGTCCACTCTTTTTTCCCTGCGAAAACGAGACAGGCGTGTCCATATTCTAGTTTTATCACGTTCCCGCCCGGGGAAATACCAATTAGTCCTCGGCGCGTGCTAAGGGGGCTGGTTGGTACGTAAATATACTTATTTACCCGGTCTCGGGATCTCAGTGAACTTGTTCCTTCGTTTGTTTAAATTTGGACAGGCAAAAATTGGGTCTGCATAGTAAAAAAAATACATTACCTAAGTACACCTACCTACACGCATTAAAACTTTAATAAAAACTTTTCAAAAATATAATACTTTATTCTGAAAGATATAAAATTTCACAAGTAGAGTGGGTGGGTGTAGCTTCTACGTGAGTGTGTACCTGTAAGTATTACCGCCGCGCACCGCGCGGATTTGTAGAGTTCCAGTGAGAAGTGAAGTTAAGAATGTAGAGATAAAGCATTTGGGACTCGCGGTTCGGAAGTTTAGAAGTGGGCGGGCAAAGTATCGATCGCGCGTGGTTGCGTGCGCTCCACGTGCGCTCAGACAGCGGCAGCGGGGAGTGGGTTGCGCTCTTGTCACCGTGAGCGCTCTCGTCGCCACTAGTCGTCTGCAGACTGCTCGCTTGCGCGACATTCGAGCGGCAAAACTGGCGGCATGCATACTTTTTTCGCACTGGTGTTGACCGTCGCAGCGTCTCTCGTCATTGCACGCCCACCTGGTAACTCATTTTCAATATTCCAAACTTTATTCACTCATTTCGACTCATGCATGCTCATTCATATTATCTAGTGATAAGAACTTCCCGCGACTACTTGTAACTAAACAAGCGTTGCGAGTGCGACCGTTGTTAGTTGTTACAGTTCGGCGGACGAGTGAAATGTTTTTTTTTTAATCATCTAATTATTTTAGTAAGTAAGGTTTTTGTGCGTGACCGTGGACTTTTTATTTTTGTTGTCATTGCTTAGTGATGCCACCTGTTACACTTACCTGTTCTTTTTACCCGATTGCTCAAGAAAGGGGCAATGTATTTTAGGTTCCGACTTCAAAAAAGGGGATGGTTCTATGTTGGACTGTATGTATGTATTTTTATATTTTTTTATGTATTTTCATCGATTTCTTTATCAATTGTGGACCGATATAAAAACATCAAAATTTTTTTGGTAGGTGTTACTTCAGAGGTAGTCCTATATACATTTTAACGAAATCGGTTTTATTAGTTTAGTAGTTTGGTTTTTAAATCAAAATTACTGGAATAATAACTGGAAAATATGAAAAAGTCATCCAGGTCGACGAAATTGAAGTCGGTTGTTATTTTTTTTTAAAGCGTATTATGAATTTTACCTGATATATGGCTCTCATCTCTATAATAAAAAATAAATAAATAATAATAATCTGTGATAAAAAAATTGGAGCTTTTAGAAATTTTAAATATGTGATGTTCAAACAGAATTCTAATACTACGAATTTATGAATGAATGATAGTGTAAGTCAGGACTTACCGAATGAATGACTGACGACTGACAGACAACGCACAGCCAAAATCGGTGGCAAGTAATTTAAAGAGCGTAAGCGGATCTTACCTCTTTGGGGTGTACTATACAGGATTTTTCAATATTTAACCCTTAAGAGGGAATCTAGAGCAATTCTGTTTTATAAATTCTGGGTCTACTGAGACTTTAGACATGTCTCTATCATTTCCTTTTTCAACCGACTTCAAAAAAAGAGGTTCTCTATTCGACTGGGGAAGTACCACACCTTTGCCAGTTATTCAACCGCCAAGCAGTAGTGTGCAAGCATTACTGTGTTCCACGGTGTTACGGTTTGAAGGGCAATGTTACCAGATAAATTACTGGGTATGAAGAGATTTAACATCTAATATCTCAGGGTGACGAGCGCAGTGCAGTGCAGCGCAGGATTGTGTTCGCAATTCTGGCACTGCTACTGTTAGTGGCAGGCTGTGCCGCTTACCCCAGGTGAACGTCTTGCTCGTCTCGCCACTACATTGTATAAAAAAAGGGATGAAAATAGGAAGATATAAATAAATGAATAACCCGGCGTTACGGAAGATAATAAATATATTTGGGAGCTGGGCGAATTTCTTCCATACGCGGACAAAGTCCCTTGATCCACATTCGTAACAAAAAATTCATAACAAAAAAATAATTTTCTTTTATAATATAGCGTAGCGCTCGTGGCGTAGCTTGTCTAGGTGATTCTAAACGATCACCGATGCTAAGCAACGGACGGTCCGGTCAGTCTTCGGATGGGTGACCGTGAGTGGCATTTATTTCTGAGCGCTACCGTGGGTCGGAAGACACGTTAAATTGCCGTTCGCGGTTGTTTGTTCTAGTTTCTATAACAACAACCGTCAGCCATGTCAGAGGCCTTCGGGCGGCACATTACCTCTGACACTAGGGCTGGCCACTCAGCCTATACGAACTTACTTAGTTTTTTTTAAATAATATATACGACCAAAAAAAAAATGCAATTAACATTATGACAAATTCTATAGAGCTACCTAATTCTAGCCAAACACCCATGGACAATTAGAAAAAAAAGCTCAGAAAAAGCTCTTTAAAAATCCGAAATTTATTTATAAAATATGGTATGGAACAGCTGATTTTTTACGCTATTTCAAGGTTGGCCCCATAGTAAAAGTTGTTCATAAGGATGAGTACCTACGGCAGTGTACCTGCCTTTAAGTAATTGTATATTGGGACGAATCAGTGTAAGGACAATGTGGTCGGTTATGAAGGTTTAAGTTGACAGAACTAAACTAACTAAAGTATAACTCTAATGTAACTGTTCTTATCTAACATGCCTAGTAAAAAAGTGATAGCAATATTTTAATCAGTTTAACTGTCAAGTCTTTTAAATTGTCCACACTATGTGTTTTAAAATCTTAGGTATCATTTCAAGGTCCATGCGCTACTTTATATGTGTCTGACTACCTATGTTCTGAAAAATAAATTAACCTTGACACTTGAATCTCATGAAGCCTAAGCTGCTAGACCATAGTTTTTTTTTAGATGGCTCGATCGCGTGGCCGCGCATGAGACATACATTAATACTCGAAATAAGTCCTTTACGCAACACCTCACCATCGTCAACATTAGATAAACGTATGCTATAAACTGCACTGCACTGCCCTGCACTTTTAAAATCATTTTCATACTATGTAAATAATTATTTTCTTTTTTATTTATACGTTTAACGTTTCTCACGTTTAATAAAATCGGAAATTCCGACTATAGTTTCGAAAAAAATAATAAAAAAAATGTGAAAGAAAAGAAAAATGTGTCAAAACCACGTCAGTTTTCATAATTATTTTCTTGTCAAGTAACTTTAAAAAATAATATCAAACGACTTTAAATTAATATGGGACCACTTCAAGAGAATAACCCTTTGCAAAATAAATTAAGTATTAACATAATCGGTCCACAATTGACAGAGAAATCGGGGAACATACATTAAAAAAAACATACATACAGTCGAACATAACCTCCTCCCTTTTTGAAGTCGGTTAAACATGGTCCTATCGCGTTGTAACAAATGCTGTCAAATCTTGGAGGATCTAGCTCTCTCCTGTCAAACGGCCTACAAATGAAACGTGGTATCTATCGGCCTTACTTAAAAAAACTTTTCAACCGTTAGTCACTGCTTAAGATGCTCTGCCATCTTCTCTCTGACGCGAAGTTGCACGTGCTAGAAAAGGACAGAGAAGTTTAAGCAGTGACTAAGAGAATCGAGATTATTTTAGGTAAGGCCGCTAATATAAAGGGCTAGACCGATTTGTAAATTTTAAATATATCTACAACGCCTAATTTAAAGAAGCACATTGCTACGTTTTTCAGGCGCAACGTGTTTCAATATTTTACTCAAAAGATGCACTTTATTCATTCAACAAGTAACAACAACAACTACAACTACTACTTTATTCGTTAACAAGTAGGTTCTTAGATAATATTATAATAGATGTAAAAAGATCTCTAGTTTCGACTGTGAGAGTGATAAAGAAAATAGACAAGAGATAGACAATCTGTACTTATATAAATAATAAAATATGACCACAACAAAGTATGTACCTACCTATATACTTACCAAAAACATAGTCTAGATCAGCGACGATGATAATGAAATAGACGGGCCTAGCGCTTGCAAACCGTTCAAAATTAACAAGTCAACACCATCAAGCATACCTAGCTAAAAGTCTGCATATTACATTTGCCGGAAAATAGAGATAGCTAATCTAATTACTGCATGACAAAAAGAGAACACATGTGTTTATCTATTGCTCTCGAATCTCGAACAATCACGAGCATTGACGAAGGATTTCTGAAGTCTCTCTGTCTCGTAACATTAAGATCGCCTCAAAATGGCGATTAACCTTACATATTTATTGAAATTAATTGCAGTTGTGACAAAATACAGTGATTAATGTGTATTTACTTGTGGAATGTGATCTGCAAAAATTTATTGCGTATATTAGTAGTTTTCTTACACGAAGGCATAATTTGGATTTATTTGTATTGTTGTATCGTACGGTTTGCATGTCGCAAAGACAAATTATGACTGACGCGAGTGGAGAGTTGGCGCTCAACATAATAGTCTTCAAAATCCGTGCGCTATATCCCGTCCATTCATTTTATCATTGTCGCAGGTCTAGATCGCAATCCGCACTAAAAAAAATGTTAGAAAATGACTTTGCCTTTGACTAACGAAAATAAAATAATAACACTTAAGTATATTATTTTTATTTATCGTTTTATCATTAGAACTAAAGATGTGTACAAAATCGGTACCAGATCAATCTGTCAACAGGAAGGGGTAAATTTTAAATTACTAAATTTGTCCCAAAAAACAATAAGAAACATGGCAAACTAAATAAAATCGTTAAAAAAATTATTTACATAAATATTTTTGTATAAAAAGACAATACAGCAGTTAAATCTAATTGCACAAATAATAATAAAGTTTTATACAGGTAAATTTCATAGAAGTAAATATTTTATGAATAAATTAAAAAAAAAATATATAGGTAGTTGTTTACTTCAAATAGGTACCTGATAAAATAATATGAGTAACATCAACAACTTGGAGATAAGTAATTAAGTGTGACGTGGAGCTATCGATCGCAAGTTTTGTTGTTCACGTGTTTTAAGTTTCGGCTGCGTGGAAAAAGACGCAGGAGATCAGGTAACTTAAGCCCACTATAGGTTTAGGTACAAAATGTACTCTAAATAACATTTTTGTTACGTCATTCATCTATTTATTAGGCTTTTGTTGTGATCAATTTGTCACACTCGATGATTTTCGTATACATAAGCGCTTAATGATTTTAAATGAATTTCGAAGAAGTATAGGTACGTTACGTTATATACACCATCGTGTCATAACAAATAAAATAAAATACTTTTTCATCACACTTGCTCGTAAAGTAGATCTTATTACATCGCTTTTAGGCTCATAATCCAAGCTATTACACACGCGTGCTTTTTACTTCACATTACGGCACTTGTACTATAATAGGTATAACCCGGTAAAGTCAAGTTTGTACGTGACTGCAATTAGACGTACGTATACGAAGCACTCTTAAAATAGCCGGGTAATACTTACAGTTTTTTTGTAATACCAACAAAGAGTTCTTATGCCGATGAAGTAAATGTCAACCTGCGCGCGCATTACTGATTTGGGCGCCATTTTCCGCAAATGTTTGTTGACGTTTTCGCTGTGTGGTTGATTATTATTACAAAAAAATTGCTTTTTCCTCGCAAGTGTGACGAAAACAGTCGTATGGAACTCTTGTGCTATTAGTCATTACGCTCTCGGCTTCCTTATCGCGCTCGCCTGCGACTCGCGCGCTTAATACCGCCTCTAGTGTAATGACCAACATAGCACACTCGTATCATAATGTACTACTATTTCATCGAAGATTGAATAAAAATTTTTTTTACTTAACAACCACGGAGATACACTTTATTTCTTCAATCTAACAACGACAGAGTCTTCTCCGTCATCGCGAAACCTTATTTTTCAATCTAAAAAAATGGCGGCGGGTGGATATTCCGAAGAAAATGTTCGAAACTCTATATTTTCCCGTTGTAATATCGACGAAAAAGTACGAGTAAACTTTATAACTCCGGTCCTACATCGCCAAAAAAAAACGAGTCATTTTTTCTTTCTGATCTAACAACGAGGAAATAGTACTACTAAACTTTCAATTGAAAGATGAAAAGTGCGTTAATGTGTCGACACATGTAGCGTCCTACACTAATGGCCGCCCCATCTTACATGGCATTTTAAGAGTCTTTTCATCACACTTGCTCGTAAAGTGGATCTTATTGCATCGGTTTTAGGCTCATAATCCAAGCTATTACGCACGCGTGCTTTTTACTTTACATTACGGCACTTGTGCTATAATAGGTATAACCCGGTAAAGTCAAGTTTGTACGTGACTGCAATTAGACGTACGTATACGAAGCACTCTTAATATAGCCGGGTAATACTTACAGTTTTTTTGTAATACCAACAAAGAGTTCTTATGCCGCTGAAGTAAATGTCAACCTGCGCGCGCATTACTGGTTTGGGCGCCATTTTCCGCAAATGTTTGTTGACGTTTTCGCTGTGTGGTTGATTATTATCAAAAAATAATAGTTTTTTCCTCGCAAGTGTGACGAAAATAGTCGTATGGAACTCTTGTGCTATTAGTCATTACGCTCTCGGCTTCCTTATCGCCTAATACCGCCTCTAGTGTAATGACCAACATAGCACACTCGTATCATAATGTACTATTCCGTCGGGTCTCAGCGTCACTCCGCATTAGACCGTGAGGTTCTAAAACCTATGTACTAAATGATGTTATAAAATATCACTTATAAGCGTATTTCGTGTCAGTAGGCATCCAAATAAAGTTAAGTCTTTTATTGGAATTGGGCAACTACTGAGTTTTTTGATTTAGTCCTGTCAACTTTTTAAAATGCACATTCAAGGCCTTACCTAAAATAATCTCGCTAAATAATACTCAGGTAATACCTCTCAGTTGAGTTGCTCGTAAGTTCTTAATCGATGCTTTAGTTGCTAAAAGCACAGAGCAACGACATTTTAACGGATTTCTATACTTACCTAGGTAGTCTGGATCTGTTGGGTGGGACTTGTTAATGTAACCTTAAATAGTGCCTGGAATCCACTTTTCTACCTATAAAGCAACTAGAAATATAGGGACACACAATAAACTATAACACGTGTTTACTAAGGACATAAGATGCGCTTAAGGTTCTTTGATATTTATCTAAGAAATGTTCAAGATCTTTATCTATGAATATCATTGCGGGCCTTGCTTAACAAGGACCTGTCCTTGTCCCGTCCTGACGGGGACAAATCTTTATAAAATCCTTTAAAGTAAACAAATTTACCAAGTTATATCAATGTCTTTCCGATGCGGGCGTTTGCGTCAGGACGAAAACTAATCACGCAAAACTAAGCCAAGCTGGCTACGCTGCCCGTTGGCAGTGGGCTTCAATTTCATCATTTAGATTGGCTCTGGACTTTCAACAGTCTACAGTTATAAGACAAGTTATATACAGGTTTCAGCTGATTAGATTATACAATGTGTAATAAAAAGGTTCAACAATACGAAAGAGTATGTATGTACTCATCATTATGAACAAGTTTTACTATGGGGCCAACTCCGAAAACGTGAAAAAAGAATCAGCTATTCCATACGTTTTGTCCAACGTCAAGGAACATTTTGTATGGAACAGCTGTTTTTTTTTCGCGATTTCAGGGTTTGTCCCATAGTAAAAGTTGTTAAGTTCATAATGATGAATATATACATACCCTTCCGTATTGTTGAACCTTTTTGTTACACGTTGTATAAGGCTTAAAGATAAAGCAAATGCCATTTTTTTTAAGTACCCAGTATTCAAAAGTAAATAAAGTAAATTATGTAGTTACATGATCTTACCTACACTTAAATTACGCTTAACTCCAAGACGCATGCTAGTAATGTGGTGGTCAACACATGTTTGGCTCAAAATTATATTGAGATGCGAATTTAGGATGTAAAAATCCGTCATATAAGATTTACTGTGAAGCCTTTTACCCTGGCACGTGGAGTGACGTCATTGGATGCTTCATATGTTAAAATATGATAAATTGTTAACACCTCCCTCCCGGAGAGGGGAAGGGAAGAAGGGAGAGGCCTTCGTTCAGCAGTGGACGTCTTCCGGCTGTTGATGTGATGTGAGGGGGCTTGGGGTGTTGGGGGAGTTGGTAGAGTCGGTAGAGTTGGTAGAGATGGGAGAGTTTGGGGGCTAAAAAAATTGCTTGGGATGATTTAAAGTGGTGAATTTTAGGAGCGGACCGAATTTCTTCCGTACGCGCATAGAGTCGGTTAGAATCGGTAGAGTCGGTAGAGTTGAGGGAGTTGGGGGAGTTAGGGGAGTTAGGGGCGGGGGCTAAATTCATAAAACTGGGCATAACTATAATCCCATTTTTATTACTAAAACTGTTTTAGATCAAAACATTTTTTTTCGTTGAACTTTTTTAATGTTATTTTCAGCAATTACACCGACTGCGATTTTTAATTGTCGTTGTTATATTCTAAATTCTTGTTAAAAGGTCCCATGTCCACGACGACATCGCAACAGGATGCAGAATCAACCCCCACTCGCAAGTACCTGGAGGAGTACTTGCTGCCTCGGCTCATGTGGCCCCACTACCTCGCTCTCGATGAAACCCCACAAGAGATCCAAGAGCCTCGTCTTCCGGTGCCGTCGGCCACGGAATGGTTGAACAAGGTAAGGCTTCGAACATTTATACTACGGGAGGTGGCAAGCCAAGGTCACGTGGTCATCGACCACGTATACCTTTTGGCAGTTTGTTAAGTAATTTTTTGAGCGCGTGTACAATCAGGAATTTGTAGTAATTAGTATTTTAAGAAAGTTTACTTAAAATGTGTGGCATGCATAGATTACACGGGCTTCGTACTTCTCATTAGTACTAATCGGTTAATATTAATATGACACTTGTCGCTTATTACCTAAATAAGATCGGGTTCTATTCACTTACACTGCCACTTACTAATACTAAGCACTGATTGGTACGTTTACATGTAAGTATTAGTACTAAGTATTACTACGAAGCCCCGTGTAATCCAGTCATCATACGTATTTCGCTTTCGTCCACGAGTACGTGAACTACGGACTGCTACGAGCCTCTACGAGGCCTACGTCTGATTACTGTAGAATACGTCTGATAGACGCTACGTATATATGTCCTACACCCTAATAATATTAGACCTCAGATCGCCCGTAAATTATTTTTCCTTTCATTTTTATAATGTTCTCCTCCTTTTCCAATGGGTTTCATCCTACTATTATTTTTTCACTTTTTATTATTTTTAAAGGCTTCTACCCTGGTCCATAATTTATAATAGGGAAAATAAATGTATTTTTTTATAGACTAGCAAAAACGCTGACTCGCAAAAAAAAACCATGAAAATAAACCTTAAATGTTTAAAATTTAAGTATGTGCACAATAATAATGAGCTATAAACATTTTAGTTTCATGTTAGATAGGAGGGCTAGGGCTAATCAAAGGGGGGCTAGTAAGGAGGCTAATCACGTCAAAGTTTACGATTTTAAAGCAAATCCATATTCATATTTATTTATTTACAACTAAATGTACAGAGGTCTTAAATTAAATATATTATGCACTTTGAGACAAAGTTGCCCTTGTCGGGCATTGCACACATAGATGCGAGGATAGATTAGATAAACATAGACAAACATAGATTCTATACTAGCACGTGTTTTGCTAGAAAGGGACAGATGACTCCCTCACAAATACTTTGAAAGTTTATATTTCAGAACTTTACCAGCCGATTTCAGTTAAACTCTCCACTTATTCTATTTTTTTTAATCAAAACATATGCGTATATAATGCTAATACGAAAAAAATATGTTTTCTATCAGCTATCTGGTTTCCATAATACAAGATTTGCTTAGTATGGGGCTAGATGGCGCTGTGTGAAATGTCCACCGATATTTATACATTTATCACCATCGTGTGAATCTAAAATAGAATAAAATATTTTTATAGTAATATAAAAATGTTATCGGCGCAAACAACTTGCCTCTCACATTGGCACACCCTTTGCGGTAAAAACATGTTGATCGTTACCAATGTTTTTAAGATGTTCACCTGTAGGTACACATGTTTTGACAAATAAACGTATCTTTAAGTGGAAAAGTTCAATTCTATTGCTATTCTTGTTCTTTGGCCAATGTAGAGCGGGGACGACATAATACCTACGCATAAAACTTAAGGAATGAAGAAAGTATACAGGGCTAGTTCTAATCAGTTAGCATCCTTTTAAGCGCTTGTTCTGTAATCAAAACAAACAACTTTTACTATGAGGCCAACAATAAAATCGCAAAAAAAAACACCTGTTTCATACATTTTGCCCAAGGTCCATGAACTTTTTGTATGGAACAGCTGATAATTTTTTCGCGATTTTAATGTTGGCCACATTGTAAAAGTTGTTTGTTTTGATGTACAGAATATGCCCTTAAAAGGATGCTAACTGATTGGAACTAACCCAGTATAAGTCTTAGCTGGAACATACAGGCTTGACAGGTGTACTCGGTTGTGGTTATCGGTTATCGCGATTGAAGAAAAAAATTACGTGGTAGCGTGATTAAGTTAAATAGCCTTTTGTTGTTGATCTCGATGACGTTGCATCTCTATATTATCTTTGAAAACCAATTTTTTTGGATTTCACTTCGAACTTAACCTAGGGTCTAGTATGGTAAGACTCTACTACAGAGTCCGCCTGGGAAAGTACCACACCTATGCCAGTTATTCAAAACAGTAGTGTGCAAACATTACTGTGTTGTTTGAAGGGCAATGGTACCAGAGAAATTACTGGGTATGAAGAGATTTAACATCCAATATCTCAGGGTGACGAGCGCCGTACAGCGTAGGATTGCATTCGCAAGTTCACAATTCTGGCACTGCTACTGTTATGGGTACGCGTGACGAGTATTCTGTCTAAGCCGTAGGGACCTTGGAGGATCTAGCTCTCGGGTCTATAATCAAAGGTAGGGACGCATATAAAACAAAAACGCGAAAAGTCATACACTAACGTATTGGTTCAATTTCATTCTGTGATCTTTTTTTAAATTTATTTTATTTATAAGCACACAATACACATTAAAATCATGAATACATATCATAACAGCATAAAGAGTTATGACCTGGATCGCAATTCAAAATATGTGTATATAACAAATACCGTATTTAGCTTCTTAAGTAAAAGGCTAGCCAAATTAAAGAGCTTTAAACTAAGTTAAAGTAAACAGTAACTAAATTAAATGATATAGATATTAATAATTATAAATATCTTATATATATAAGACAGCAGTTAATCAAATGGCAACGCGAACCTGCAGAGTACGCATAACCACGAGCAGCCATGCGGGAGGTGGCGCACTCCGCGTGGTCACACTACACGCATGCATCTGATTTGACGGGCTTGGTAAACAGGATATCTTTCAATGATTTTACATAAAATGATAATTTAGGGCTAAAAATGTAAATTTCAAATTTGTTGTTAATAAAGTCATTATACTGACTGGCCATTCTTACTAGTGGGTTGAAAAAGGAAATAGATTTATAGATTTGAAGTGCAAAAACATTAATTTGGTTAGACCTCCGTGCGCTAAGTATGATTGATATTAAAATTCATTTATGACAGCAACTCCGGAGTGTATATGGAGTGGACTATTTCCAATTTTTGTACATTGAATCTAGATAGTCTTATCTCATAATTCATTTTACAACGTCCTATCTGCTGACGGTAGCATATCATTCTTAGACACTTTTTTTGGACTCTTTCTATTTCATGAACATGCACTTTATAGTGCGGAGACCAAACAGGGCTAGCATACTCTAAGATGCCTCTGACCAGAGTAAAAAACAAGTAAAGGAGAGACCAAGGATTTTAAAAATCTTTTGTGGATCTAGATGAACCCAAGGAGCTGATTCGCTTTTGTTGTGATGTGTTGCATGTGTGCTCGAAATAACACTTTGTCGTCAAATAGGATGCCCAAATCCTTAGCATTTAGGGATCTTATAAGCACACGGCCATCAACTGAGTAATTATGCACAATTTTATGATGCTTGTTAGAAAACGTAATAACAAAGTATTTGCTGGTATTGAGCAGCATGCGTGATTTGATTCACACCAATCAGAAACAGTATTAAAATCCCTTTGCAAATGACTGCAATCAAGAGAGGAGGAAATAGTCTTAAATATTTTCAAGTCATCAACGTATAGTAAAAATTCACAAACCAACTGCTCAATGAGATCGTTGATGAAGACAATAAATAGGAGAGGACCCAAATGAGATCCTTGTGGCACTCCAGAGGTCAATCGGTCAGGTCTGATCTTCACTTTTCTCAGTCAGTGAAATGTGGTATACCTGGAATATCACATGTTTGCAGCTGGTAACAATGTAACATATTTGTTATACTTATTAGAATTTTCATTGTTCTGCACCAGATAACAGCGGTTATATTCACACGTTTATGTTTGTATGTGATTTCCCCTGAGACCCAACTGTGGTCTCCTGAATTATTCATACACTTTCGAAACTTTTGACTATCGGTTGCAAGTGGTTGTGCATTTTATGTCATGTAAATAGTAGATTATGCACCAAGGGGATAAAGCAGTGTCTTACGTCACGGGCGGTTTATTGGACCATGAACGTAACGATGACTCTAGAGCGATCCTAACTCCTCCTAGAGGGGCTCTAACTCCCGAGCGTAGCAAGCGATTCGCTTGGGAGTTATGTAGAGTCCTGGGTGAAGCGAGGAGTTCAAGCCGCACAAAACGAAGACAAACTTTATCCTAGAACTGAATACTCTACTTTTCATACCCTATGCGAGACAATAAAAAACCAGGAGCCCGCAATCGCGCCTATTTTTATTTATTTGTGTTACGCTTATAGTGGGCAGTTCAATTTTCGTATAAACTTACTTCGCAATGCTAAGAGTTTTTGTACGAATTATATCGTTCCAAATTCAAATCACATTATAGCCCTAGATATAATATAATGAAAAACATTTTCTGTCTATCACAAAATTATTTTTCGTAATGATTTTTCGTAATGACAGAATGTATCATCTCTATGGTCTGTACTTAAAGAAAAGTTGATTACTTTACGCGACGATAAACGTTACGCTTGTGCCACAATATAAATAATTCTTGTTAGATATCTGGGAGTTTCTTGCTTTTTACCATATTCACAAGGAAAGCAACGAGGAATGTTCCCATCTTTGTTGAACTCTCACTTGTAGTGCGTTAAAACTATTTCATGTTAAGCACGTGGTCGGCCGACACTAAAAAAAATTGTAAAGATTTGGCCAAGAGATTGGTCCTTGCCTCGGGGGACCTCAGAGCTGGCGCATACTTTGCCCAGAGGCTAAGTATTGCTATTCAACGGGGTAATGCAGCCAGCATCCTGGGAACCCTACCGCATGGTGGCGATCTAGACGGCGTTTTTGTTTTATAGGTACAAGGGTTTTAAAAAAAATATATTTATATATATATGCTATTGTAAATAAGTAGTTTTTAGTACATAGTTTAAATATTTATTTTAAGTTTGTACATATGTAAATATCATAGATGTTTATTTTTTTAATGATATTATAGAAGTGATTTGACTTTGGTTTAGAATGATTTATATTCCACGCTATATGTTCATCAACAACCGGAAGACGTTCACGCTGGACGAAGGCCTCTCCCTTAAAGGGAGGTGTTGCCATAATCCCCACGCTTGGCAGGCGGCTTGGGGATCGCAGAATGGTTACCACCGTAAACTGAGAGCTGCTGCCCGTCCTCCGGTGGTTCTGGATGCAGTTTTAGGACATACCCAGGTCCACCTATATGTTCACCTGGGTTAAATCACCTAGGTGAACAGAGTGGAAATTACAGTATCTTCATTTCACCTCGGAATAATTGCATCTAGGTGTTTTTTTCGACACAATTGGTGTCAGTTGTGCACATTGGAATTAACGTAGGTACCCGGGTGAACAGGGGCAACTTTGTATATTATTCTTGTGCATTTTAATCACGCACATACAACTTGTTTAAAATGTTCAAACCAAATCCAACTTTGGAGCATTTGCAGCAGATAGATTCTTTTAAGCATGTAACTTGCGTTTGCGGACGAAGACGTGTAAGAAAAATTTTCAATTCATAATAATGGGTTTTTTTGAAAAGCATTTTTGTCTAACGCTCTATTTTATGTGTGCCTAGGAAATCGAACGCTTGGCCCGTATGCAGATGACTTTTAAGCCGCGCAATCCGTCCCACTCCCATCGCTGGCCCGAACCTTACAACATGCGCGGCCAACCTCGCTACGATAACCAGCTGTCACCGGTTTCGAATCTGATGTCTGAAGAGGCTTTGCTACCACGAAACCGCGAATTCAACAAAATAAAGCAGTATACCCCTGTCATAAGACCAATGAGTGCAGAAGACAAAAAAATACAGTTCGCTCTTACTCCGCGTGACGAGGGCTACTTCGAACAGACTGAAAAAGAGAACCCACCAGGTAGGTTTATTCGTTAATAATGTTTGTTCGAACAATGGCTTGCGCAGGTAGTGAGTTATAAACGATTTGCTTTTACGTAGATATTTACAATAATACACAAATAATAAGTATTCATTATTAGTTTTTATTGTTATACACACTCCAAAAACTAATTTAGAATAGTTGTTCTAAGTTAAGGTTCTGTTCTGTTCCACCATTTTGAAAGCAAGCAGTAGGCCGGATTGCCACCGGCTGTGTTGATCGTATTATCTGGCTCGGATCAGCCTTAATTTCTGCTGCAATAATGCGGATGAGCCTAACAGCTCTTCCCTAGTCCAACCCCAAAGATAATAGTCCAACGGCGTTGGCGAACCTCCACGATTAATACTGAGGTTGATTTGGTCTAGATGAGACCTTACTGATCGGGCGAAGTGTGCTTGAGCTCCGTCTAACTGTAGCGACAAACGTTGGCGATATGACAATGGCAATTCTAACTACGCTTCCCAAAATTCATTAGTCGGAAATTCTAGATATCTTGGGCCATTTCAGTGACTTAGGAGTTCGATAGATATTATAGATATTAATTGATCGTAAACCGTAGCTGCCCACACGTTTAGTAGAAATTCATGTTGAACGTTGACGGTCTAACAGCACGCTGATTTTCAGCCACCCACAAGACAAGTGTTGAGAGTTCATACCTCATGCAAGGAAGGAATATATCTTAAACCAAACCGACTAAGAGCGGCCGCACACTGTTCTATTGCCTTACAGGCGCCGGACTGACCGTAACACACTGCGCACAATTAACAGGTGCGAGCGAGACAACCACCTCGAGAAATTTCCTACTGTGTGCGGGACCTAGTACAAAATGTATGCGCCTTCGGGCGCGACCGTATTTTTTTTCTATCGGGTTTTTCTTATAGTATGCGGCCGCACTAAACCGATTGTGTCACTAAACCGAGTTTTTGGTTTATTTATTTATGTAAACAATACAATACAATACTTTATTGATAACTCCATAGTTACATGTCATTTAATATTGGGTAAAAATATTGAGATCTTATATTGAATTATTTAATTTTATATAATTTTTGCTTTTTCAAAATTTTTAATTATTAATAAATTAATTTCTAATTACCTAAGATAACCTCTTTCAGACGAGTATAAACAATTTTCAACTATTACAACTTTTTTTTACGATAATTTGTCTTTAAATTTCAAAGTTGTACTTTTAGGTAGCACGCTTTATGAAGTAGGGCAAAACACAAACATAGCTGCCATTCAGAGGGGGTTGGTTTTGATCCCTTATGCCGAACAATTTTATTATCACACTGTATATAGGTTCTTATATACAGTGTAGTTCTTAGGTTCTTATGGTAGTATACAAATAATCATAATCATAATAATCAATTTATTGGCAACATCTGTTACAGGTCAAATTATTGTGGCTCAACTGCTAAGCTTGCGAGAGAAAAGATTAAAAATATATAAGTAATTTTTTTACGGTGGTTGTTTATTTACTCGATTATATACCCGATTTACTTGCGACTTGGAGGCACCCGGATAGTATCTATTAATAGGTAAAACGCACTCGGGAAGTGCATTCCACTGTTTAGTGACTCGCATAATAAAAGTGAAATCAAACCGATTCGTTCGTAGTCCAGCGGAAAAATAATATAATAATGTATAGGTGCCTTTAGAATGGAGGAAGTGTTTTATTAGATGTTTTCTTTGTAGTTAATGTGACTTCAGAAGAAGTGCACGTGGGCGAAAGTGAGCGTATCCCGAAGGAGGACCAACCCCGTCCAGAAATGGTGCCTGAGTCCCCTCGCCAGACGCGACAGAACCCTAACCTCAGGCACCACAGTCAGAAGTCTCTGGTCGCTGAAAATCTAGACGAACTACGGAGAGGATTGTGAGTATACAATGAGCAAATTTAAAACGCTATAAACGTATGGACATTGTACACACAACTAATAATAAACTTAACAGCCCATAGGGCAATTTCCATTTCAGTTTACTGTTTTCAGCAAGTGCATTTAAAAGTATAAAATAAAACTTAATAAGCGCAGGCTACACTATGATCTAACTTAGCGGAGCACTCGTTTCTGTGGTGACCATTCATACTCAATTTATAAATTACCAAGAATTATCTATGTAACAGATCCCAAGACAAGTCATTATGAGAGTGACTAGCGTGTTACCATATTTGTTTATTTTTGATGCGGTTAGTTTACTTACAAAAACAATAGCAGATAGATACAGTTGGAAAAAAATGTTAAAGAAGGCAAGCATCTTTTTAACAAAAAAATAACCGACTTCAAATTAATATGGGTCCACATCGAGAGTATACCATTTCAAATAAAAAATGAATTTTCATAATCGGTTCACATTTGACGGAGAAATCGGTGCACATACAAAAAAAACATACATACACTCGATCATAGAACCTCCGCCTTTTTTTTAAGTCGATACTAATTTTATAATTTGGTTTGTTTGGTAAGTATTCACTATGGTGTATATTCTTCGAGCGTGTACTATTGGAGGCAGCAAGCCTTGACGAACCCTTTTGCCAAAATGTATACAGTCAGTAACCCTTTGTGTGTACTGTGTAGTTTGTTTTAGTGTGCGTTCAAACAAATTGCGTTTTATTTGTTGAAACATTTATTTGAAAATGTGACTATGCGGGTTTTCGTTCCCCGCAAAAAGTGGCAAGTTATGATAGATAGATAGATAGTTTTATTCATAGGTAGATTTACAATAGGTAGTCTAAAAATAAGAGATGTTCATCATACCATATTTCGTCAATGATACAAACGATTACAATCATTATTAGGAACATACTATCTTGGATAAATAGGTATTTTATTATGCTGTAAAGGGGTATCATTATCATTTATAAAAGGTATGTAAAAGAACCTCCTAGGTGTACTTATTTTCAAGATATTCTTTTATATTATAAATTGTCTTGTCCAGTAAAAGTGTCTAACTTTATTGTTAAATGCTGTGTCATTAGCTGTAGCTTGTATCCTCGCTGGAAGTTTGTTATACAGTTTTTGGCCCATGATCATCGTTTTTTTAGATAATCACTGTCTGGCTTTAAGCTTTTACAGTTACTTTAATTTTACAGTTACTTTAATTTTACAGTTACTTTAATTCTACAGTTACTTTAATTTTACAGTTACTTATTTGCGTTACTTTTAAATAGGCAGATTATTATCGACGTTGGCTTCTTCAATGGTATATGCTCGAATGGTATTTTATTATAGTTGCGCGGATCGCACACGAGTTACACAACACACTGAATTTATTAATAATCACATCCATACCAGTTATTTATATTATCTAGACCGTTTGAAAAGTCAGCATTTTTTTGTATACTTTTACTTTTACTACAGGGCTAAGCCAACCCTGAAAACACGAAAAAAAACAGCTGTTCCATACAAAAAGGTTCATCGATCTTGGACATAATGTATGGAACAGCTGTTTTTTTTTCGTGATTTCAGGGTTGGCCCCGTAGTAAAAGTTATTCATAATGATGAGTACAATGATATCCTAGACGGATAACGGTGTTCAAACTAACACCCTGTATATAATATAAACGATACAAAAAAAAATGCTTACTTTGCAAACGGTCTAGATAACATAAATAACTGGTATGGATACAAATGGAGTACAATGATATCCTAGAAGGATAACGGTGTTCAAACGAACACCCGGTCTATATATTTATTTTACATAACTAAATACTACTTATTGGTTATTTAAAACTAAAATAACTACTACATTTACAATGTCAAATATAGCCTTTGAAAATAACCTTAAAATAACTAACCAAATAACCCCTGACCGTTCCTGGTGCAAAGGGGCCCATCACACTCGTCGCGTCCATCCTCTGCACCAGGAACGAACTGGAGCGGGAGCCACCCGTCTCATGAGCCTTTGCCCTTTTCTCTGATAAGCGACTTAGTATAAGCTAATCTAATATATTAAATTATAATTTATTGTATTTTTATATTAACCGTATTATGCATAAAACTCTAAAACGTATTTTAAACTTATTTTAGTTAAAAAGTGTTTAGTCTTCTTTTTTAAAACTCAATACGTAATTCGAAAGAAATGGACAAAACACTGTTTAGCTAACATAGGCTTACAAAAGTTTTTGTGTGTTTTTGCATAAGATGGTTATGCATTATACGTAAAACAATTAACATACCTATTTTAGTTATAAAGTGTTACGTCTTCTTTTATAAAACTCAATTCGAAAAACGTTTGCGTAATATTCGAAGAAAATTGGCTCAACACCCCTTAAACTAAAAACAGGTTTAATATTTATTTTAGTGTTTTATACACAACACGGTAAATAGGTAAACAATCGAGTCAGATAAATTGCCTTTTTATTAATATTATATACTTTATGTGGACAAATTATAAAACAGGCTGTGACACTTCATAAAAAATAAAAATTTGGTAAGTACGATATAGTGATACTTTTACAACTATGAGGCCAACCTTTGATAAATAATATGTCTAGATAGAGTCTCGTACTGTTTATGAACGAAAAATGACAGGCCAACATTATTATACTAGTGTGCGTGACAGCCATGTCTTACACTCGCGTTGCACCATTGTCGTTGTTATAGTGTGCGTGCATAAGAGGCTAACAGTTAACCGCAATTTTTTTCGAAGCGTTTAGGATCCATCAGTCTATCTAGACATTTAATTTATCAAAGGGGCCAACCATGAAATCACGAAAAAATTGTTGAAAAAAAACCTGTTTCATATACAGCTGTTTTTTTCGCGATTTCAATGTTGGCCCCTTAATAAAAGTTGTTCATAATGATGAGTACATACATACCGTTCAGTATTTACTACACCTTTTTGTACCACGTTTTATAGGCTTAGGTATATAAGTACCTACCTATTCCTACTGTAGCAGATAAATGATGTTACCCAATGTATCTAGCGTACCTTATTATTTAACTAAATACATTTCTAATTTCTTTATACTCTTAGCTCACACCTAAGAGTCTTAAGATCTTATGTCTTAGTAATCTTAGTGAGAATTCCCATGGAACACACAACAAAGACAAAAACACTCAGACTCAAAGCATATTTTTAAATACACCATTAAAAAAGAGCTGGGTCCCGGGAATCAAACCCGGGACCCAGCTCATAAAATCGCGCTATCGCTGAGCCATTTTTCACTCTCTCATCAAATCTATATATTTATATATACTTACTTATTATGCATCTCAGTACGTTGTTAGTACGGTTTTAGTGCATAATAGGCTGACTATAGGTTATCCTCCGCGCCTCAGCGGTCTCTGTCGAATTATACAGATAAAAAACACGTTTAAAAAAAACAATCGACATCAATTTTGATTTCCCGTTTTTCCAGTTATTTTGATTTTAAAACCAAACCACTGAACCGATTGTGATAAAATGTATATGGTACTACTTCTGAAGTATGATGACCTGCCAAGTAAAAAAATAATCATCAAAACCAATCCATAATTGCCGGTGTAATCGCGCAACAAACAGAAAAAAAACATACCGTCAAATAAAGAATCTCCTTGTTTAAAGCACAAAAGAGATAGGTACAGAAGGCAATCTACATAGAAAGTGCGCTCGAGCAACGCACACATAGACACCGCTCATGGACACGATGTCTCGCACTGGTTCGAACGAGTGCGAGCGCTGAGTGCCATCCGCTTGAGACACGCGTCTGTGAACTTTATTGTGCAAAAATGGAGCAACAAAATATAAGTTATTATAACAGCTTAGTGGACGGTTGTTTAAATTCAACATATAATTGTGAATTGTCGTTTTTTAAGCTACCAGTTGTAGGTACAATTTATATTAGGTATTTATTGGACTATAAGCTGTGTAAGCCTTGTGTCAATAATCTAACGAGGAAGATGTAAATTAATCACATCTTATGTCTTAAAAAAAACTATCCAATTATACTAAGAAATAATTGTTACTAACAAATATATATTCTATCTGAAATAAATAATAATAATAATAATATTAATAACTGTGAAAAAATTATGATTATGTTGATATCTTAATACAAAGTAATTTTTTACCCGACTAACGATCAGGCTAAAAGGAAGGGTTATGGTTTTAGCAGTCTATGTATCTATGATTGTATTTACGTATGGATGATAAAAAATAGGCTCATTTTCCTCATTATAAACAAAACTGCTCGGCGAGCCAGCCGCCCGCGCAGCCGCCGCCGCCGCGCCGCCGCGTATGAAAAGGTATGAAAAGTGAAGTACATACATGTGATTGACTTCTGTACTTATCTGTTTTGTGTTTAAAGTCTGTTGAAAAGAGGAGTGAGAAGTCGTCGACCCGCTCGCGCCACGTTTCGTACAGTGAATTTTTTGGAAAATAATAAATAGCTTTAAAAATTTTACATTAGAAAAAAACTAATTCAAGAAGCAAAAAGTATTACGCTTAACCTTTACTTATTTTATACATAAAAAAATACAAAATGGATATTAATTTTCAGAGGTTACATTCCTTTTTTATAAATCGAGTTTTTTTTTCGAGAATGTGTTTTTAAAATCTGACCAAATAAGAAACATGATCGAAATTCTAAATTAACATTTTTTTTTTCAGTGCTACCGACTTTGTGTATTTGGCAAAAAGTTCACCGGAGTGAAGCCAGTTTGGATGTGCTCGTCGTCTTTCGAAAGTTCTAGACTTTGTAGATTTAATTAAACATAGTCGACCGATTGATATTAATTGCAGGTCTTATCAGGAATATCGAATACCTGTATCTCTCCTGCCCAGCAACCTGCGCTGGTTGAAAATATCCCGACCTAATGACGTTGAACTGAGGTGATAACATTCTCCTTATTTATACGTATAAAGCAATAGTAGATGACCTAATTTTCCGGTGAACGGCCTACTGAATCACCTCGAATGACGAAACTATTATAAAAGGCGATTGGTTCGTAATGACTTCTATTTTAATAGTTAGTGTACCGAAGTACAGGATAAGGATCGAACTTAAGGATCTTATTTGTTTATAATATATCTCTGGCACCCGCCCCGGGCTTACACCCGCGATATCTGGCAGTAAAGTAGCGTATCAACAGTTCCATAAAATTTGCCCAGATATCACAAAATACAGTATTCGTATAAATGCCCATATATTATTTTTCTATTCTATTTATTTATTTTTCCTACTCTACGTATATAGTAGTAAATAAAACAGACCGGAAAAGCCGAAAAATTAAGACCGGCTTGTATTTTTGTGTTTTAAAAACAAAGAAAATATTTGTGCAGAATCTAGAGAACATGGACGAAAGTGTAAGCTGGCACATAGCAAACAAATGCCACTGCTTGTTTGAAAAATAGTGTTGCGTCTTTGTTCATGAGCGATTTCCCAAACATGATTTAAAAAAAAGTAGTTTCCTTCATTTCGACAGATAGCGCAGCTATTTTTGATACGTGGCACATGAAATATAATAAAAACTTGACAATGACAGCCACTTTTGGTCTGCGCAAAGTCAGAGCCATCTACAAAGAGCTTCTTTTTTATTTATTGAAAATCTCCCATTGAAAACTATAAGCACCAGCGTCTTTTTAGATTCAAGTGAATCAAGAAGTCATGAAAGGTGATCCTTAGGCCATCCATTGCGAATAATACCGAAACCACACTACCCCCTTTTCTACTGTCATGCCCCTTAGACGCGCATGGAATCCAAACTTGTTTTGTCCTTGCAATCGATATCATTCCCATATTTATAAGACATCTACATTTTTTCACTTCACAATTTACTGGTGAAACGTCTTGGATACATTTGGACCGTAGAAAATTCTCCAACTCATTATAAATGCGTGCTCGAGTTAATGGCAAGTCTGGGATGTTGCTGCACATGCACAGAACCTGCAACCAATAGGGTATTCTCAGCGTTAAATAAATACAGGAAATTGGGTCAATGTTAACGTTTCTCTGTTAAAATAATTAGGTCGGAAATGCACACAATTCATCACGTCACATCGGCATCGTTCTCTTTTTTGTTCTGGAATGAGCGATTTTCTAACCACGATCAAAAAAAGTAGTTTTCTTCAAATCGATAGACACATACTTGCTAGTCAAAAACCACATAATATTTTCTGATACATGACACATGAAATAAAACAAAAAACTTGACAATGACAGCCTCTGGTCTGCGCAAAGCCAGAGCCATCTACAATGAGCTTCTTTTTTTAAATTGCCTGTCAGGAAATCTCCCATTGCCTTACGGCTATTCCAGAACCTACGATACTAAGTGCGATACTATTTCTATCACACATCACTGTCATTTAGATTGACATAAGAGCGACGGGGTCAGAATATCGAATGCTCTATAATAAAGGGCCGTACCGTAGCGTTGACGTCACAACGGCTAAATTAAAAATAAGTGCTTATGCAGTAAAACAGGCTCAATTTTTTAATTATTTAGCGTATTTCTTTTCAGGAAATAAAATATAGCTGTGATTAAGCAAGTCACTACGAAGTAAACACTTTGAATTGCTTTTTTATAAAGAAGAGAATACCCTATTAAGGTAAATGTACACACATCGTGGTTAAGACATGTTTCCGCACTTATTAGCCCACAATTGAACAAACAAGTTAGTATCCTTACGCATAATATGAGTTATTGCACCGTTACTGTGTGCTGTTGTTTTGATCCATATATGACGTCGATTTTAATGCACGACTATCGCTTCCGTAACAAGTGAAAAAATTAGAATAACAATATCTGCAAAAGCAATTGTATTGTTGTTATGCAACATAGTTAAATGTTTGGGTAGTAGTACATAATGCTCCCAGGGGATAAAGCATTGTCTTACGTCACGAGCGGCGTATTGGACCCTGAGCATGACGAGGGACTCCAGAGTTAACCCCCGAACATAGCTCGCTCCCTCGGGAGCTTAAACTTATTAAAAACTTAACTTCGTCATCAGCCGAAAAACGTCCACTGCTGGACGAAGGCCTTGTTTGCATAATCCCCACGCTTGGCAGGCGGCTTGGGGATCGCAGAAAAATTATATTTACTTACTAAAACTAAATTTATGTAGAGTCCTGTGTGAAGCGAAGGGTTCAAGCCGCCCTTCCAAGACGAAAGCAGACTTTATCCTATAGGTGTAATACTGCCTTTGCACCTTGTGCCTTTGTGCCTTTTTTCTGTCTGTGGTGGCCAGTTCGATTTTCGAATAAACTCTCTTTACAAATCCCGTATCTATGCTAAGAGTATTCATATGAATTTTAACGTTCCATATTCATACCACATTATAAATCCCTTGGGATGCAATGCCTTGCGTTACGTTGATATTGTTTAATATGTATAATTGGACAATCTGGTCGATTTTGAAGGTTTAAGTTGACAGAACCAAACTAACTAAAGTATTGCTGTCCTTAGCTGACATGCCTAGTAAAAATGTGACAGCAATATTTTAATTATTTTAGAACTGTCTTCAAAATTGACCATATAGTCGAGTGTGAAAAAACAACATATTAAAAGTAAGGAAGTTACGGAGCGGTTCTTAACCTGTAAACTTGGCGGCGATGTTCGTATGATTAGTATTATCAGTAATTAGTAATTGACGCCGTTATGGGCTCACCACACTAAAATAGGTTCTCGTTTTGTAGTTGCAACATTAGCTTGTACAATAGTGGTTATGTTTATAGTATAGCGCAAGTGAAGATTACCATTAAGTATTATTTTCAATGTTTTAAATGTTAGTGAGGAATGCAGTTTACTTCCACAGTTACTTAGATTTCCGTCCTCCGCGGCATCGAACAAAAAAACAAGGAAGTAAATTAATTAATAATACTTTAAAACTACAACAAAAACTATAACATTATGCATAAAACGCATCTTAAACCTATTTTAGTTAAAAAGTATTTCAACCTCAATTTCTGTCGATTTACGAATTGAGTTTGAAAAAAAAAGACAAAACACTTTTTAAAATACGTTTTAGTGTTTTATGCATAAGACGGTATAAATATAGAAGCCGATGATTAAGTTTGGACGAGAGGGTACAGTTTTTGTGTAATCCCGTATTTACACGGAATTACACAAAAAATATGTATCAAAACCACATTCGTTTTCAAAATAAAGGGTACTTACAGATAATTCAACGTTCAACATCTTTTTAGATCCAAGTTATCTGTTTTGTCGTTATTAATTAATTAACTTTATTAAATCTTGACGATCATTTGATCGTCATAATATAAATATAAGAAAAAAAATATGGATGTTATAATATAATAGTTTTAAATATTGGCAAGTTGCAGTGAATCTTCTTCAATAAGGCACATAAATAAAATAGCTTTTTTTAACAATACGTAATTTCCTTTGTACACATTATTTCATAATTAGAAGGTGAACCTGATATAATGCCACCCATACAGACTGATTCAAACTTAATGGCGCCTGTGAAGTGCACTGCAAGCGAGACTTTGCGATTGTACGCACACCGCACGTCTAACTTTTGCTACTGTGCAGCGCCTCGCGCCTAAGTTCACAGCCGCCATTAAGTTTGTATCGGCCTGTACCTATTTGTATAAGTAAATAGTATAAGAGAAAACCAAGAAGAATGAAATTATGTAGAATTTACTGGTGGTGTAAAAAACTTTTGTATATATGTATACAATTTCCAACAGGTCCCGCAACTTCACGAATTAGTTTTTATATTATAGTTTATTTATTTTTTATGTGACATTAATGATGTATTTTTTTTATATTATTACCAATTTTTTTAAAATATTATTTAATGATTATTACTATTTACTACCCAGGACCTGGGTATGTCCTAAAACTGCATCCAGAACTGCCGGAGGACGGGCAGCAGCGTCCAGCTTAGGTAACGGTGGTAAGGCATTTAAGACATTGTGATTGCCAAGCCACCTGCCAAGCGTAGGGATTATGGCAACCCCTCCCTAATAAGGGAGAGGCCTTCGTCCAGCAGTGGACGTCTTCCGGCTGTTGAAGACTTTTACTATTTACTATTAAATTGTTTAGTTATATTATTATAGTAATTATAATATAGTTCAGTTATATTTGTTTATTCGTAATTGCAAGCATTATTAAATTTAACCTTCGCTTGGAGTTCGTAGGCATACATGACAAGTATAGCTTCAGCGATCTGCGGTATATTAAATTCAGGTACTTGTCACATTTTAGCGTTTGCTTCAATGCTGGATCGCGTTTTGACAACCTGTTGCTATCAAACATGACCAACAAGTATTCCAGTGACGCAAATGAGACGTGTAAAGGCAGGAGAGAGAGCGTGGGGGGTTCAATACATTGCTACGACTAGATTCCGAATGTAGACACAACCCTACATTGGAAACCTTGTAGCGGAGCTCGGTTGTCAGTATCAGGCGGCCCGGTCTGTTTTTGAATGGGAATCTGTGATTCGCACTTACGAATACAAAAGCGCTACTAAGTACCAACCCAATCACTCCTTCCCAAATATGTTTTATTGTAATTGAATCTTGGAACCGGATCTATGTACCGGACACACTACGATCGGCTTACAATGTATTTATTCGTCAATATTTACATAGAAGGTATGCGGGGGCGGGTAATAATATTGAGAGGTATTCAGTATCGGCACTAAGTATTTGAGTATTACCTACTACCCCAAATATTGTTAACTCAAATATTACTGACTATTATTTCATGAAATTTAATTTGTAATTGTGCCCTTATCATCCAGCGACTTGATAGCCCAACATAGATCTATGGACCTAATTATATCGACCAAGTTATGAAACCTGTAGGTCTAATTACGGCTATTAGCTAAACCAATAATAGATGGTAAATTTTCTCTCTGGTTTGTACTTAATTACAAAACATTTTGAGGAATATTCTCCTTACATGATTACGTACATTTATCGATATCAACAATTTGTAACCGGCACGAGGTTAAACTCAACGTCAGCACTACAAATTTAATGCAGTTCAAGCTAGAAATTATACACTAGTGAATAACAAGACCTGTAATATTAGAATCTTTGGAAATGTTATAGTGACTAGCAAATTAAACACAAGACTTACAATTTACAAGGAGTTTGCTCTATATTTCTGCAACAACAATCATTAAGCCATGTCAGAGGTCTTCTAGCGGCACATTAACTATGACACTAGGGCTGGCCACAGACTTGCTATACGAACTTGCTTTACTTTAATACACGTTTTATTGATTTATGGATAGAGATAGATAGAAATATTTATTTTCATGTTTTTTTTAATACACAAGACAAACTGAAGACAATATTATACTGTTGACAAAATGGTACTTTCTTTAGCTTTTTGCATCTTACATATAGGCCTCTCGAAGGCTGAGCCATATTCGACGCTGGCTGGTGGGTTTGCTGATTTACATACCATTAAATTTCTTCTCCAAACATTGTTTTCAGTTTGTCCTTCAACTCTCAAATAACTCGTTTGATAGAGAAAAAAAGGCAGGGACATATTATGACAACTTTTAAATCCCTACGTACCTACATACCTACATTACAAATAACTCATTGGTATAAATGCCATTGGTACATCCTAAAGAACTAAATGGCTAACTTAATATTAAGTAGATTATTTGTTAGATGCATTATATCTAGTCTAATAGCTAATGTATGTCCAGTCCAGTGTTTACCTCTGAAACATTGCAGTGCCCTAACAGGGTCTTGTACCGTCGTCTAGTTTTAAAACATGATGTTATGTGTGCATTGGCAATAAATGAATATGCCATGGTAGGATTGCATTGACGGTACACAGGCCGTTCAATGCGAATACTAATGGATCGATCACACTATGCCGGTGCAGCAGGTGACGGACTTCCGTGAGTGCGATGCCGCCCGCCCCACTGCGGCCTGGCGTAGTGATCGATAGGTCATATGCCATGTAAATAAAGGACCAAGCACATTAGGATGGGCCCCAACGGGACCAAGCGCATCGCAAAAATCTGGTCTTTCACAAAGTGGGCGATTACGCATCCTTGTGGGAGCAGGATGCCTAGAGGATGGCGGAAAGAGATAAGTACTCTTAATATTATAAAGTGGAGTTTTAATTGCTCTCACTGATAAAAAAGTTTCTATTAGAATAAAAGTTTAAACTCCAGACCAGACTAATATAGCGCACTATAATTAAATTAACTAAAGTAATGGATGTCTTTGAGTTTTTTAACATGTGGTAAAGTAAAAAAAATTGTGCAGTAAAATAATTGATTTATAAAATGGGCGGTAGACTAAATAAGTTTGAGAACCTCTGTTTTAAATGAACTATCGCAAACTATGCCGGGCCGCAGCGGGGCGGATAATTGCGAGACGGAATCCGCGAGTGCGATGGGGCCCGCCCTCGTTCGGCAGTATACTGTACTCAAAATCCACCATTGCGCTGCGGCCCGGCACGTCAATTGAAGCATTTTTCGTTGCAATGCGGCCCGCTCCACCCCGCTGCGGCCCGTCATAATGTGCTCGATCCTTAAGTAAACTAAACTTGAAATCCGTCAATGCGCTGCGGCCCGTCACGTCAGTAATGTGCTAAGCAGGCATTTTGCCTTGCGATGCGGCCCGCTCCGCCCCGCTGCGGTCCGGCAAAATGTGCTTGAACCTTAAAACCTAGGTATTTGTTACTTCGAGGTAGCTTCCTTTAGAATTTCGTAGGTACCTACCTGATAAGTGTTCAACTGGAATCTATTGTTCCACCAACATATCTATTTGTCCGTCTGCCCGCCCAATCGACTTGTTTATTGATCTCTACCTTCCCAACAGCATTGAGAAGCTGGTTGAAATTGGTACAGAATACGTGTTATATTGGCGGATTTCCTAACAGAATAAGAATTAAGGAACATACAAAGAACGTGTTATTGAATGTTTTTTTTGTTTTTGTCCTTGTCCTTTCGGCTTGGTATTATGGTACGGTACCGCCAAGCATAACTGGAAAATTTCTTCGGATGTGTTTGTGAATGAAGTGTTTATGTCTATAGTGGGCATACGCACGAAGATCTCCGGTCCAGAGACGGCTCGAACCAAATTAGCGTGCTAGACAACGACACAGATGACTCTGGCGGCACCTTCTACAGTGTGGCTCTCATCTCCGCCATCGGCGCCGCCGCGGTGCTGGCTGCCTTGGGCTTCGGTATTGGATGGTACACGTAAGTACTAAGTATCACAATCGGGGCACGTTAAGAGTTTTATTGTGACTCAGCTGACTCGTAGACCTCTCACTTACTTTTGTAGGTACTTTTTTGTAGATAGTGTGAATTTCCAAAAAAAAATGTGTTTGTATACATACTCGTACATACACGCTTAGCAATGAATTGTTTTTTATTTTTCTTTGTATTTCTTAGGCCCGAAAGAAACTGTTGTACTGTTTAAATTGCAAAGAAGTACTTTAAAAATCAACCGTCTCACACGCACACATAATTTGCATTTATAAGTGAATTCTTTGTCTCTTTTGTCGTGCTCGAAGTGTCGAAAACACTTTTCCACATTCCATGCATTAACCAGCAATAACGTAAGAGCCCCCACTAAAACACTTCTTCAATAACGTATGTAGGGGGTAGTTGGAAATGTAAATACATAAATTCTGTCAAGTGTGTGTCGCCCTCATGGTAGGGTTCCGTAACGTGCGAGAAATAAATAAGCATAAGCAACCACGTTGATCTCGTAAATAACAAGAGCTCAGGACGTCCTACGTTTCACGTAAAACATCCTAAAATGCTATGATTTTAATTAGCAATATTATATTCATCTGTTCGTGTCTTCTAAACTGCTAATCATGTCTTTACAAATAAGATAGCTATCGAAGCGTCTAAGCATTCCGCGTATCATAGGGTTTGTGACGTCACAGTAAATCTGATATGGCGTATTTAAAAACCTAACATGTTTCGATTTAAAAAAAAACATTCATTGAGCATATTCAAGGAAATTTGTGCAAATATAAAAAATAACTGTCCCGAATGTATCAAAAAATATAAATATTTGTTACAATATAAATGGCGCGAAGAATTATTTGTTGTATCTTAAAACTATAAATAAAAATACCGTGATATACCGATGGACACGGCGAAACTAGAAGGGTTCCATATTTTGATGCGAAACCCTACAAATGGGATGGAGTTTGCCGCGAGGCGACGTGAAAAGCTTTAAAATAGATTTCTACGAAAAATACGTTTCAATTTATTGAAACGTATTCGCAACGTATAACGCTCGGGTGCATATTCCCTCCCTATTAAGGCGAGGTCTTCTGGCTGATGATGTGTGTATTGCATTTTTATTTTATTTAGGTCATCATCATCAGCCCGGAGTCGTCCACTGCTGAACGAAGGCCCTTAGACCGCCACACTGTACGACAACCTGCCATTTGTATCCTCCGGTTGCCCCGCGACTTTTACTATGTCGTCGGTCCACCTAGTGGGAGGCCGCGCCTACGCAGCGTCTTCCGGTTCACGGTCGCCACTCAAAATCCTTTCTTCCCCATCGGTTATCAGTTCTTCGAGCGATGTGGCCTACCCATAGCCACTTCAACTTGCAAAGCCTGCGAGCTATATCGCTGTGACTTTGGTTCTTTGGCGAATATCCTCGTTCCGGATTTTATCGCGCAAAGTAACTCCGAGCATAGCTCTCTCCATTGCCCGTTATGTGACTCTGAGCTTGTCCAAAAGGTTAGTTAGAGACCACGTTTATTTAGGTACTTATAAATAAATCTATTAGGATAAATCAGGGATACAATTGCTAAAATAGAAATTTGATTACTCTACTGACATAGAATTAATGTGTTAATGTGTGCCTCGCGCACTGGACCAAAACGTACGAAAATATCTTCTACAAAATGCAGTTTTAACAATTGCTTTTTTCATAAACCTATAAATAGAGATCCACGATGTGGATCTAAAGGTTGATTTCAATAATTTACTAACACTTTGCTTCTTTTGTTGCACTCTTATATTATTATTTGGCAACCCCTCCCTACTGAAAGGGAGGCCTTCGTCCAGTACACGTCTTCTGGCTGATGATGATGATGATGAATAATATTATGTGAACAACAGGCTCTCGAAACGAGCAAAGGCAGCGGCTGAAGTGGACTATCCAGCGTATGGCGTCACTGGACCGACAGTCGACGCTTCGGGTGATAGAAAACTAGCTCATTCCGCTCAAATGTACCACTACCAACACCAGAAGCAGCAGATTATTGCAATGGAAAGGTGAGTCTGAAAATAATTAAATATTTCCCGCCACTACTATAAGTGTTAGTGTTAGGTACCGGTACCGAACTCTTAGTCGATTTTTGTATATATAAACATGGTTGCCTAGAAGGGATCGCTGTTAGCGATAAGGCGGCCACTTGTGGCACTAGTTCTTAAGGTTATAAATAAATTAATAATAATAATTTATTTAACACAAAAGCTTAATATTTAGACACAAATAAAGAAAAATCTAAAATCTAAACATAAGTTGTTAAAAGTATTTAATTTTTTTTGTTGGGAACGCGGGATAATCATTTTGTTGCTTACTATAATTTTTTTAAACTTGCACGAGTGCGGGCAAGTGATATAATGTGGTGAAACATGTATTTTCGTGTTGTTTTCAAAACTCCGTAGAAGCTCATAGTAAAATCGCCACAATTTTACTAGGGCATGACTTGGACTCGACTATAACTAATTTCGAGTGACTGACTGTGATTTTATGACATATATGACTTGATTTTAATTAAAAAAACTTGCAAATTCATAAACTTGACACTGGCAGAATGCACGATCGCACGTTGTGCGATGCCAAAAACCCACAAAAAAAAAGTTGTTAATAAACGCGAAATATCATCCGGATCGGATGCGAAGAATCATTGAATCCGTCTCTTGTCAATAAGCAACAAGTTACAAATTTGAAAGAAAGGAAACGACAACAGACAGATTAGCCTATCTGTGGATTAGCCGCACCGAGGACAATCCACGTTCAAACAAGGGGGTAAGTTATTACCTAAGTGATGTTAGGTTACATTATAGTCTAGTTAAGTATTGTAAGAGTTAACGTTGTTATTATTTAATTTATTTTGTACTAGAGTTTAGTTTGGCTACCAATAATTGATGAAGATTATTTTTGTGATCTACTATTTGTATAACTAATATTATTTTTTGGATTATTGGTTGTTCATTATTTTGCTTAGATTCCACATATTTTCATAAAATACTGTTTAATAACCTATACGAATGAAAGATAATTAATTTCATGCTTATTTTATATCATTTAGTAAGTTTTTTTATAATGAGTAAAACGTATTCCCGCCGTCCCGGCACTTAAAAAAAATGCGAGCAATGGAGATCGGCGCTACGAGCGCATTCGCTCTAGAGCAAACAAAGTAGGAACAAGGGAAGATTAAAGTGTCCGCGTTGGAACAGGATTACTGCAGCTAATTGCGATTATTTGTATCGGATCTGTGCTAAAATTGTAGAGTGATAGATGGCAGCGCTGGTTTTAGAAATAAATGTGTCTAAACCTGAAACCGTGGTCTGAATTTCTGGCGTAGCCAAAAGTGAGCATTTACATTTTAAAACAGATTAAAACTTACTACAAAATAAAGATAAACAATTGAAAAGAAGTTTGCCTATTGGTTTCCTTACTAGGCAAGCCTGTATTGAGGAAACCGGGTTAAACGGAAACAGTAATATTTAATATAGCCTCATTGACAAAACAGTAAACAAAAAGAGATAAATTATTCTAATGAAAGAACATTGATTCGGTTAGCATAAACCTTAAAGTAAATAATTACACAAATAATCAAAAAGGTAATATTTTAACTAATCGTGTTTTGATATAAGATATATTTTTTAAGATATTCTCTGCTTTTCATGTTTTTTTATTTTTTTATTTCGCCCTTCAGGTAGGCTAAAGCTCAAGGCATACTGTCTCGTCATACGTTAAATAATACAATTTCTTCGTGAAGAGATTATAAAAACAATGTCCTAAGTTAAATTTCACCTACAGTATCAATAATAAAAGTATATAATATGAACGTTTTAAGCCATTTCCGAACGATGTATTTTATTTCATTAAACCTTTTCTTTCGCTTTGACACTGCGTTTTTTTTTTTTTTTTTTTTTTTTTTATTCATTTATTTCAGACACATTTAGTCCATAATTATACACACTTACATTAACATTCAATCAAAAACAATACAAAATGTCAAAAAATAAAAACAAATTATCTTAACCTATATTTTGGATTAGATCCGGAATGCTCAACATGCAACCTTGTCCAATGTTGCATTATTGGGCAGTCCAGATCCATCCGCCCGGCGAACAGCTGCAGGTAGCTGTTGGAGCTACCTCGCACACGACGCATGAGGGACGCGACTCGCTTGCGCATGATAGCCGGGAAGCTATCTATCCGCGCATCCGCAAACATCCCCGATGCGCTACACCAGCGTGGCAGCTTCATCAGCAACCTGAAGGCGTTGTTGTATAGGACACGCAGGGCGTTGTATGACATTTTGGTGTGCTTGACCCATAGGCTGCAGGTATAAAAAGACTGACAATATGCTCTAAAGAGTGTAGCCTTGACTTGTGCAGTGCACCGTGCAAACCTACGAGCCAGCATATTGGCCCGAACTGATAACGCCCTGCGCTCCCTCTCAATGTCCATGTCGTCTTCGAGCGTCTCGGTGACCCAATGGCCCAGATATTTAAAGCTAGAAACTTTGGATAACAAACTACCATTTAAAGTGACCGGTGGAACTGTATCGTAAGTTTTTGAGCCCGCTTTAAACACCATAAGTTCACTCTTCATAGCATTATACCTGAGTCCATGGGCCACCGCGTAACGCTCGCAGATTCCTATTAGCTTTCTAAGGGCCCTGATCGATGGGCACAGCAACACCATATCATCCGCATAGCTAATGTTGTTGACTATAACACCTTCAATGGAGCAGCCGACACGGCTATTGCTGAGCTCACGGATGAGCCGGTCAGTGTACAGATTGAAAAGGCTCGGTGAAGACGAGCCACCCTGTCTCACACCACATTCCAGCCTGTACACGTCCGATTGTGACCCTGCCCATCTCACGCAATTACTCTGGTGGCCATACCAATACTTAAGGAGAGATACAAACTCGGGGGGCAACTCTGTATCACCAGACAACTTTCGCCACAGCCTGTCGTAAGCCACACGATCAAAGGCTTTTGACAGATCTAAAAAACAAGCATAGACAGGCGTGTTCCTACTCGTGTAGTACTGAACGGTCTGCTTGAGACTCAGTATCGCTGTTTCAGTCGACAGCCCGGGTCTAAAGCCGAACTGAGCGTCATGGAGCTTCAGGTGTCATCGTAACTGAGTATCAATCAAACCGTCCAGTACCTTGGCAATGACTGTCGCGAGTGATATGGGCCTATAATTACTTAGACTAGACACGTCCCCTGTTTTATTCTTCACGATCGGGACAACCACTGTCTTCATCATGGCCTCAGGAAGGTATGAATGTCCAACACAGAAAGTGAAAAACATAGCGAGCACCCTGGGCAAATGAAACCCTGCATGTTGCAGATGTTCAATGCTTAGTGAATCATGGCCCGGGGATTTCCCTCGCTTCATGTCCTTCACTACCTGCGTGACCTGTTTTGCCGTAATACGAAAAATCGATTGCCCCGCCAGAATTACACTCGTTTCTGTCTCCATATTCGCAGGTTCAGAGGAGTGCACCGTGAAGTGGTCCTTAAATAGGTTGGCAATCTGGCCAGGTTCACTAATTCCTTCCACACTCACTGGGACACTCGGCTTTGGATTCAGTTTGTTTGTCTCTTTCCAAAATTGACTAAAATTTTTAGCAGAATGCTGTGCTGCAAGTATGTCCATTTTTATTTGTGCTTCGTTGTTCCGACACCACTTGAGTTTACTCTTAAAATTTCTTCGCGAATCCCGCATTTGTTCGTAGATGAGACCAGTTGTAAGTTTTCCGTGTGCAACCCAATCATGAAAACGAAGCCGAGCCTCCTCATGCGCCTCTTTACAATGTCTGTTCCAGCCTGTTATATACCGTTTTCGCTTAAAGCTATGTAAACTGTTTTTAGTACACTCAGGACCTGAAGCAGCGTCTCTAAGAATTTTAACTATTTTGTCATACATTTTATCGATTACAATTACAATTTGTTATATGCAAATGTTCTAACGAAATCTCCAAAAACACGAGCAAAAGAAGTGTTAACTGCACATAATGGTGTTTTATATACCCGGCGGTTAGTTAGGGATTCGTATTCTGGAGAGGCTAACAGAAACGTATGGGCATTCAGTGTGGTACTTAAAATGAATTGTTGGCGTACACTGAGAACATCTGCTTCTACATAGGTACTATTTAGAAGTTGGGTTTCCGAAGCATCACTTTTAAAACGGACCGTTGTGCTTCTTCAACTTGTATCAAGTGTGTTTTAGCGGCACTGCCCCAACATGTGATGCAATATGTTGTTAAGGAATGGCATAATGCATAGTAAACCTCGGTTAGGGTTTCCTTGCAGGCAACCATACGCAAATTTCGCATTATGTTTATAATTTTTATACGTTCCGATAGGATGCTAATATGTGATTTAAATCTAAGATTCCTAAGGGGAGGCCTCTCCCCTTGGGGTAGCTGTAGCAGACTACTGGTCTGGCACAGTTTAATTTGTATAATTTAGTATAAAACCATCGACACGACGAAGAAGAAGATCTAAGATTTTCATTAATGTGAACTCCAAGATATTAAAAACTTTAGTACGAGCTAACGGATCACAGGGACATGACGGATTCATCTTGCACATGCTGTCGTGAATTGTAATACTAGTAGCTAACTTTGGGGCTAAGGCAGCAGTCTTACGAAAACATATGTATATTGTTTTTTTAGTATTCAATGTAAGAAGATGATCTGCTACAGCCATCGAGAGATCAGGGCCATATCCTGTTCAGCAGAGGAACATACTTTGGTTCTTATTGTTTATTTTATTTTTGATGTGCACAATAAAGTGTTTCTGTCTATCTATCTATAAACTATATACTTATTCAAAGATTTAAAAAAACGAATTTGACAAGTACCAAACTTATTGTTGACATTGTATGTAAATTTAAAACGTAGTGTTATTCTCTCTTTGGGTAGATCTTCACGAATTTGATTTAAATACTTACCGTCATATGCATAAAACGCTAAAACGTATTTCAATTCAAACCTATTTTAGTTAAAAAGTGTTTCAAATTTCTTTCGCATTACGATTTGAGTTTGAATAAAAAAGACAAAACATTTTTACAACTTACACTTTCTTTTTTTTACCTTTTTACATTGAATTATTTTACAGACATTAAATTTTCTCTATTCACTCGATGACCACTTTTTACGCCCATGAATAGTTGTCATATTCGTCAAATTTGGACTATAACCTGACTATAACCGACTAGGTCGAGAAATATGCCAGTATTGTTGATTTGATTGATGTCAACATTGAATGCTGTTTCAAGTGGGCAGATAGAAAACATTCTCTATTTACTCCCAGGTAACGGACAATTGGGCAAACTGGATAAAGTTAATACTTGCTACCAAGTCTTACGAACACATAAATTTACATTAAATATCAAGAGTGATTGCAGTTGTTTAATAGTACATTGTTATCCTGGGGGTGAAAGTAACTTATTTAGTTCCGAGACGGGGTTTTGCGCCCTACTACTGCTGACTAAATAAGTCTTTAACCCCGAGGTAAACACTGTGCTTTTCATTACGAATACAAGGAAACTAAAAGTAAACTGACACTGGGAAATGCACGAGAAGTGCGGGACCATAATCCTCTGAGGAGAAAAACCAAAGTTGGAACATGGTTCAATACAAATTTATGTGAAAATAGAACTACCTTTTTTAAATAATTTGAGTGTCTGGCATTGGCAACTGTCACTGTCAGTTGAAAGTGATTCTCCCTAGGGCTGAAATTTATTACTTTCAACCCGCTCCTCAAGCAAATTCAGACCTACTTTCCGAGTATGAGTAATGAAAATGTGTTTTATACTTACTTCAATGATATTAATTTAGGAGCGGGATGGAACAGCGGAGCGAGTCGTTCTCCGAGCCCGAATCTGACGACGAGAACGAAGAGGGAGACTACACTGTGTACGAATGCCCTGGATTTGCAACGGTAATGCTTAAGTTAATGGGTTTGTTTGACGGCGCTTTACTGAGGCATGACTTGGATTTAACTAACTTTGTTTGACTTTGACTTCGACGTGCCTTGTATGAAAATTTAATCTTTCACTTAAGCTTGTTTCATTTAAGTTATTAAAACCTTACATTGCCGTAATACTCGAAGAGTGGTGCTAAAACTAAAACGTCAGTAAAACGGAGTTTTGTTCCAGTTTTGAACTTATGAAAATTCTAGGTAAAAATGTAAGGTGCACAAAAATATGAAAAACAAAATAAGAACAATATTTACTTCACACATTTTTGAGAAAGAAGCCAACCATGGGCCATACCGTGAACCACTTATAGCGGGACCGAATAGGTTCAGCTGCCGACGCTGCGCGGCTGTGAATTTTATCGCCTCGCAATAAGGTTCGCGGTCGCGCAGTGTCGGCAGCTGAACCTATTCGGTCACGCTATAAGTGGTTCACGGTAGGGCCCCAGATAATATTCACACTTACGGCTTTAAGCCGTCACTAACGATGAAGATCCTATAAAAATAAATAAATAAATATTAATCAGTTAGCATCCTTTTAATGGCATATTATGTACAACAAAACAAATAACTTTTACTATAGGCCAACATTACAATCGCGAATAAAATATCAGCTGTTGCATAAAAAAACTTCATCGACATTGGGCAAAATATATGGAACAGCTCAGTTTCGTTTTTGCAATTTCAATGTTGGCTCCATAGTAAAAGTTGTTTGTTTTGATGTACAGAATATGCACATAAAAGGATGCTAACTGTCTAGAGCTAACCCTGTATACTCCTTATGCATAAAATAGAATCGGCATTAATCGATGTTGTTGACCATCAGCCTTCGTGTTTGTATGGTTTGTGCAAACTCAAAGGAAAGCGAAGCCTAAGCGCGTGATAAAGTATTATCCACGTTTTGTATAAGTACTTACTGGCAATAGTTCTCGCTTTTATGGTATCACGCGTTCTCTGATCGCCTATGATTGGATAAAGAATTGCATTTCATCATTTCAAAGCTATAAAATTGAAAAGGCAATGCTACGTCGGGTAAAACTTCCATATCTAGAGATAGGTCCGACTATACAACGCTTTTATGATCGGTCTGGCCGTGGCTACCAATCACGCAACTGTCAACATTTGCAACGTTTTGCCATAAAGGCCGTCACAGAAGACGGAAGATCAAATATCGTTCGCCATACAGTTTTGAAATATATATATTATCTTCGTCACTTGTTCTTAATTTGTTGTGTATGAGTAGAGATATTGAAATATAAAAAACAACTTACTTACTTTGTTTACTTTAGTAAACAACCGTAATAGTTTAAAACATACATGATAACATGAAGTATGATAACATCTTCATCGTGTGTGACGGCTTTTAACCTCTATCTATCAATGTATTCTATCTATCTCTCTATCAATGTAATGTATTCAATGTATCTATGTCTATATGTATTCTATATCTATGTATCCACCACCACCAAAACAAAACAAAACGAAAACAACCACCATAACAAAACATAACAAAATAAAACAAACAAAATTGGCTTAACTTGCATTTATTATTTTAAAACTAAAAATTCAATTAACTTCATGAAAGCATTTGAATAATTTATGCTTGCTTTCTTGTTTAGGTACAAGTTGTACAGTTATTGGATTTATTAGGTTTAAAATAGATTTGGGTAACATTTACAGATAGATTTATGTGATTAACAATTAAAATCAATGTGTACTGAAACACTGTTTTATTGAAACTATCACGGTTGTCCATCACAGATCTATGATAAAATAAATAAATAAAACTCGTAAATAAACAAAGAACTGATTTAAGTACACAAATTAAAATATATTCTGATGAAGGATAAACTAATTTTAAGGATACCAAGAAAGCTCTTGTAGTTGATTCTTTGCTGGGATATTTATCGAATTTTTATAGTGAAATGAGTTCCTTTGATATTATAAAACAGTGTTTTGAAGTTAAGTTTATATACACTAAGATGTATATAAGTAATCCAGAACATTAAAAACTTTACCGTTTTCCCATTTTGACGGCATTGTTACACAAAAACAACATCGATAGAAGCATTGTGTCGATATCACTCTCTCTCTTAATAAATTCGTTAGAAGAGATTCGTATATTTGAATCTCTTTTCTCTGCCAGGCTTTAAAGCAAATTATTGATTTATTACGAAATTTTATTAAGTACACTACTCTTATTTAGGGTGGGCGTGGTAATTTGCCATAGTATCTGCTCTCATTCCCTTAAACACCCTTGATTCAATTAGTAGTATAATTGCCTTCGATAAATCCTGGAGTATCGAACAAAATGCTTTTGTCGCCAAAGAGTGTTTGTAATCAATTCTTTAGTCTAGAGTTTAGTTCTTTAGCTTGTAATAACAAGCGAATGCTCTGAGAAGAATTAACACGTCTAGTAAATCTCATCTAATAGAAAATAAGAAGCGTCGACTACACAACCACTAATGATTGCGTGCGGTCCACAGACGGGCGACATGGAGGTGAAGAACCCGCTGTTCGAAGAGCCGACCCCAGCCACGCCTGGCAAATGCGAGGTCGTGAAACCGCAGCCAAAGGATTAATTTTCAGTCAGACCGCACATTATAGAACTCCGCATCATTTGCCGCGGTTTTAGTTAAACGTCAGATGCACTTCAGTATTAGCTTTCGTTATTATATTTTGTGTACTTCTCACACCATCAATTCGACACTGAACCGTAGGTATACCATTTATAAGGTTGCGTTTTACCATTTAATTTTATAAACATTGTACTGTTTATAAAAGGCTTTGCAAGGTGGGTGGACCTTGCAAAGCCTGCTTCCTAATACACGAATAGTTTTTATCGGTAATAGTTTGACTTGTGTTTCTAAATAGAAAAGTCGATGCGATGTAATTGCTTGAATGAGAAATACCTATTGGAAAGAAAAACCAAGTGCTAAACCAAGAGCGTTGATATTATTCTTATTTGGCGCAATTATAATTAATGGTCAACTCAAGCTAGGGCAAGCAAAAGCAAAAATTGAAAATAAATGTAGAAGGGAAGCAATGTATCTTTTACCAGTATTTTTTTAATGTTTCGTGTATTTTTAATGTTTCATGTAGGATGTAGGTTCATGATGAAACAAAGTGTTTTGGGCAGGAATGCAGAAAATCATGTCGCTACGGTATATTATTTTTCACGAGAGTTTTTTCTAATATTAAATGTTTTATAATAGTGGCGCAAATTTTATGAGGATTCAAAAGAGCAATATGACATAATCATATTTTTTTATAGTTTTGCCGATATAGAATTTAAAGTTATCGATGGAAAAGTGCCTTGATTTGGATTGCGGTAGTGAATCCTAAGTGGTCCAGGGTCGAGTTGATGCAGTGAGCTACACACTTAACAAAATCAAGTTTGAGTTAATGCTCTTTTCTTAAAGATATACATTGCGTGCTAGCGACAGACTCAAAATACTAAGGCCTACATGCATAATCTGATCAACTTGTTTGGAAATGTCATTCTATTTTTATTACACCCAGTTTCAATGGTATTGGTTTTTAGAGCCGATAGTTCTAGCCACTAGTCCAATCTATTAGCATTGTTAAGTGTCTATACGTATATTCCGTTTTCAATTAAAATTATGGGGTGGTGGATAATATTGGATTATTATCAAGTCACAACAAGTAAATTAAACCACGCCCCGGAAACTCATTATGAACAACTTTTACTATAGGGCCAACATTCGCAACGTGAAAAATATATCAGCTGTTCCATACATTTTGTCCAAGGGCGATGAACTTTTTATATGGAACAGCAGATATATTTTTTCGCGCTTTCTGGTTGGCCCCATAGTAATAGTACTTCAAAATGCGTTGCCGGATACGTGATTTAATTTATTTTCACTATTGAGAAGGGACACGTTGTAGGTATACAGGGTTAGTTCTATTCAGTTAGCATCCTTTTAAGGGCATATTCTGTACATCAAAACAAACAACTTTTACTATGGGGACAACATTGAAATCGCAAAATAAAAAACAGCTGTTCCAAACATTTTGCCCAAATTCGATGAATTTTTGTATGATAATATCTGATAATTTTTTCGCGATTTCAATGTTGGCCCCAAATTCAAATTCAATTTCAATTTATTAAGCCCGTGGGCCTGGGTTACAAGGTTAGTAGGTATAACAAAAATTATAGTTCTCCAGGTCCCGCCTTATCGGCCCATAGTAAAAGTTGTTTGTTTTGATGTACAGAATATGCCCTTAAAAGGATGCTACTCACTATGACCTACTCATCCTGCCGTTGTTTGGAAAGATTCCCTTCGACCCACTGACAAAAAGGCAGCCGTCACGCTATACAATAGAGGGAATCTGAAAGCTCTTCTTATACCTAGGTAAACATAATAAATATCTCATACTTAGGTACACATATTATCGTATCTACTTATTTCAGTCACAAAACTTGTACTTAAGTATTACTTATAAGTGCTTTAATGTTTGCGGTCATGATAAATAAGGCGAGGTATATAAGCATTGGTTGAAATGGACTCAACGAACGTAAACGAAGCATTACTTGACTTAACTTTGTTTAGTTTCCAACTTATATCTCGTTGTGTGAGAGGGTATACAAATATGTAAATCAAATCTTTCTTTAATTGCATTTCACTTTATTTCAATTCATGTCGCTGGTATTTAAATTTCTACTGAAATTTGCAGTTAAATAAATTTACCTTTCAGTTAAATCTAAAATAACACCACAAAGAGGTAAAGTCGTTTAAAATACGCGGTGGCTCTAGAGCTTCTGGAGCGATTCTAGAATTTGCACCTTGAACAAAAGAAAAGCGCTATTGTGACGTAGCTTAGGGTTCCGTGGTTGCTTCCGTGCTTGAAACTATGCTTTTATACGTATCGCGGATAGAGCTGTATGCAAAGACTAGTAATATTCTTGATAGTTTGTTACACAATTTCTGTCCAACATTTGCAAGGGATCTCTTTAACATGGATAAAATTTACTTAATTTATTTATTTAACTAAAACGGCACAATACGCCAACTACATTAAAATAACATTATGGTTGGTTTTTCTAATCTATTCGTAATTATGCACAAACATAGTTAAAGCATTCTCTTAAAGATAAATTTAACAAAAAAAAAACTAGGTTCCTAATAACATTGTCGGCCTACCGTTTAAATATTTTTTTATTCCGTTGGTCATTTTAAGAGTTCATAAGTAAACTCCAGACCAACAAACATGTATTTAAATACTATAAGTACAGAATACATTTAAAGGTATAGTTTTTTAGTTGTATTTCAGGGAAATTGTCAAAAATCGTCCCTAATTCTTGTTTACGAGAAACTTAATTTTAAGCACAAAATTTTAAACATACCAATTTATATAATTATATAAAATTTACTAGAGATGTCTCTAGAATATATTTTGTGCGCCTGAAACCTATTATAGTTACCTTACTTGAATGAAAATTATTCGTAAATCGTAAACGTTACTATTACATATCTTACGTGTATTTGTTTAAAATAACCCGAATTATATCCCTAATCAGTAAGTATGAGACATATGAGGGTAACTTTTTACCATATTTAGGTTCATGTTCATCAAAACTTAATACTAATAAATAAAATGTTTTAGTTAACACTGTCCTCAAATATAGCGAAACGTAAAAATGTTTACTAATTTCGCTATTTATTTACATAATAATATTTTTTTTAAAGTTTTGATGAATACGAATCTTTATTAGAAAAATGCCAAATTATATACTAAACTATACACTAAAGTACCATATCTATTCTATAAATGTTTTAAAATATCGTCAACAGTAGGTAGAAGTTGTTAAAGTTCACTTTCTTAAATAAAATGTGTTAAAATAGTTCACTGTCGTAGAATTTATTGTGACTATGATAATTAATTTAAAATTATATTTGATAAATAAATTTATTAAAATGGATTATTATTAGGGTTCCATAGTACATCATAACCTTGAAAAAATAGTCGGGACGGTCCATTTGTTCGTCTTATTGTTTTCCAGCATCATAACTGCAACTTATTATGTTAGTTTTATAAATCACCATAGTTAAGAAAATAAGATTTTAGCAAGACTAAACTTAAGCTAAATTACCTTTTTAGGCAGCAATACAATGACAAAGCAAATCAAAGGCGGGTTGATATAAAAAAAAATCACATGTCATCATCATCAGAATCCTGATAATTTCCTACGGAACCCTACCGTATGCGTGACTCCACAATTTATATTTAACCACGTTAAACTGTGTCTTGTCACATTTTATTATTGATATAGTGATATTAAATTAATACAATTTGACAGTTCAGGTGAGACCTGGCTCCAAATTCATTTATTTTTGTATTTGATCGTGTACTTAGCTAAAAGAATATCTACTTATTACTTTTACTTATAACTTATAATATATATAAATAATGTCATATATACTTGTCAATTGATACGTACTGAACATCTCGTCGTGGCATGGTCCTCATACCTATGTATGCCTTAAATTGGTATTTTACTTTGTATGAAATTCTATTTATATTTTCTTATAGTATTAAAATATTTAACGTAATTATATAATCATATATGTTAGACATTTGATGTAAGTATTTGTATGTATAAGTATACATATATAAATGTCACACGCCATATGCCTAAATACAACCGAGAAATATTAAATAAATGTTACATGCATACAAACCATGTTGTTTTAATACTTACTTCCTTATTAAACTGTGGGGACAGTTTCACCCACTATCATACACTAAGTAAACATTAATTTTTAGGCTTCAAGGAACACTTTGTTGTCCATCACCTGTCTGTTTTGTTTGCTTTTGACCACATCCTGCCTAATATTAAGCAATGGTTTAAGAAATGGTTAGATATGGTCTGGTAAAGTAATGAGAATAAATTGTTTTTTTTATACGCTTTAAGTAAGTATAGACGAATCCAATACCAGACCAAACCAATATTTTACCAGATACAATTAAATTTGATCTTTATTTTCTTGTCATAAAAATTGCAATTGATTATGCCTAGCGACATACCGTACCAGCAAACCGTAGCGACGTACCTACATACCGTAGCTGCCTAGCAGCCCATCATGGCGGCTTACCGTAGCTGTCTAGCACCACGCCTTAGCGGCGTAGCGGCATAACGTAGCTGTCTATTAGCACACCGTAGCGGCAGGGCGTAGCTGCCTAACAGCAGACCGTAGCGGCGCCGGCGTGGCGGCGTACCGTAGCTGCCTCGCTGCACACCGTAGCGGTGTAGAGGCATACCGTAGCGGTGTAGAGGCATACCGTAGCTGCTTAACAGCACACCATAGTGGCGTAGCGGTATACCGTAGCTGCCTAGCAGCACACCTTAAGGTGGGCATTCACGATGCTGCCAAATGGACGACTTCCAAGTGAATAATTCCATATGGATGCCTTCCATTTTTGTAGCCCACTGACGATCGATCCATGGAAGTCGTGCACGGTTACGAAGTAATTATTATTGAATATATGTCTGTAAGAATAACCGACTTCAAAAAAAGAGGAGGATCAGTATTTAATGTAGCTATGTTTGTGTACCTGCGATTTTTCCACCACGAGACAACGAACAATGAGAACACCTATACTCATTTGAACTTCCACAACAACAACACAGTTTCAATAAACTGTAAAAAAAACAGGCACACTGACTTCGGATTTGTTATGTTAACGCAGTCAGGCAGCGGCTGAACAGGAACTATTTTAAAAGTGGAATCAGAACCACTACTACAATACTATTTGATCATACATCTCTTTTTAGGTAGGTACTTAAGTATTACTAGTAACTATACATTTATACCTCCCTTTAAGGGAGAGGCCTTCGTCCAGCAGTGGACGTCTTCCGGCTGTTGCTGTCTGCTGTTGTCCGAATGTATCACATCAATATATATATATATATATATATATTAAGGGATAAGCCTTTATTAACTACAACAAACTACAAAGACTACTTAGCCTACTACACAAAAAAATGGATTGTATCCAGACCGATGTAAGTCTAGAGACAATCCAAATGCTCAAACCCACTACCAGTCGGCAGCGTACCCAGCATGCTGGCGGCATTGCCACGCTGAATAGCAATGCTTATGCGTTGGGTCAAATAAACGCCAGCATTTTGATCACGCGTCGCGTCCACCACCGGCTCGGATATATTATTGAAAAGATGATGAGCTCTCGGTCCCCTATTATATATATATATATATATTAAGTAATTATGTTCTATATTTTGTTTATTTAATTATTGGAAAACCAACAGCTATTGTAACTTATACATAGACTTATTAAAGAAAGAAAGCTAATTATAGGTTTTCACGAACACAGAGAGAAAAATAAAGTAGTAAAGATAAACTTAAGACATGCTCAACTAACACCTTGACTAACACAGTATTAAAGAGAAAAATATGTAGGAATATATATATTTATGTGCCTGAATCAATCGCATACACTGCTACGTTCATCCAAAAGTAACATTTTTCACGAGAAAAAATCTCTTTCTACATTATCAAGAGAAATAATAAGAAAAATCTTTCCACACGACTGGTTTGTAGCTGCGAACACAAATCCGCTACGTTGGTGCATGAACGTGACTGATAAAGAACTTTAATCTTTTTGTCTGACTTCTACACTTACACTATAACATTGTTATAAGAGATAAGAAGTTTTTGTTTTATTTATACGGGAATACTCACGTTTAATAAAATCGGATACTCCGACTATAGTTTCGATCACATCCGGTGACCTTTTGGTGACCTTCCGGTGCTAAGCAGGACGCAGCTGCACGCGCGTCGGGCTCTGTTTTCACTCTTTGAAAAAGGTCACCGGATGTGATCGAAACTATAGTCGGAGTATCCGATTTAATTAAACGTGAGCATCCCCGTATAAATAAAACAAAAATGTGTCAAAACCACGTCAGTTTTCATAATAAGATAAGAAGTTATTAGTTAGTTGTTATAAGTTTGCGTTTCTTTGTTCGAGGTTTGGCCGTGCTATGTAAATTTTACACAAGGCGCCTACGTCCATGCTTCTGTAGGTACATTATATGTTTCAGGTTAGTGTGGGAATACTGAAAAACGTTGATTAACCTACGTAGGACCTGTCATTTTTCAAAAGAAGGTTATTGCTGAAAATCACTGCTAAGTAATTTGCAGCATCATGTTGAACAGAACACTAACATTTTTTGTCGCACTGGACACTGCAGCGATAGTTGTTTTCTGTTCTAATCTTTTATTATTGTATTATTGAGAAATTGTCGTATGTTGTTGTAGAGTCTCACGTGATAAACTGAACCCACTCCTGAGGGTTTGGTTCATTTAAAAGAGAAATAAGGAAAGAAAATACTTTATTTTACCTGTGCAAAGGTGTTCATAACACTTCACGGGACCATGGCCAACCTTTCCACCAGACATGAGCCGGAGCGGGAGTCACCATTCCTTTCTCCTCATCTCATTTATATTTTATTCTTGGCTATCAGTCCATGGTCACAACAGCGACATCAGGTACAAACACAGAGGTGATGTTTAATAGATATGCCCAAAAACACAGCGCTCGCAGCAATAAAATAGACACATTACAGTACAATTAGGCATGAACTGTAAAATCACCACAGTTGCAAATTATTAGTCTGCTGTAAGCGTGTAAAGGACGTATATTTAAGTATAAGATCGATTATCTTCGATAGATGTGTGTAAAATATATGGCTCGTTTGGCTGTATATATGCACTGAAATATAAATGTGAAAGTTTGTCGGTATGGGTGTATGTTTGTTACCACTTCAGGACAAAACAGCTTAACAGATGTAGATGAAATCCGCATGGCATGGAGATAACTTATTTCCCGGGATAAAATATAGTTTTTTACTTTTTATCATAATCATAAACACCGTTTTTCATCATCGCGCGGGTGAACCGCGGGTGCAGCTAGTGTAAAACTAAACTAAGTTTGTGCAGGGCTTCGCTAGGACAGAAACCTTCGAGAGTCCTCGGGGATCCTTTTCTCTATAGCACTATATAATATACGGCCACACTTAAAAACGCCGCTTATAGTTATTACGTTAGTTAATATTGCGCCCTTCATTTTTCTATTGCGCAGAAGTTAAATTACATTTGTTAACTGAAACAGGGTTTTTAAGTAAGGCCCATAATTTCTGTAGATACAAAATAATTCCGTGGCTGCATCGCCGCGTATTTTTCCACCTCATTCTGCTCCCACAGCTGCTACCGGTGAGAGCTTAACATCAGGATTTCAGGAGGATGTGGTCAAACGCTATATTTATATATATATTTAGAATATTTAAAAAAAGAGGGACTATCTAATAGTATTGAATAATGAAACAACAAAAACGTTTTGTATAATTTTAATATCGAAGAACATTAACAGGAAATCTGATTTAGAATTTTTATACTGTATATTAAGAAAACATTACTTGTGAGCAAACTGGAAATCACACAAATATGATATATTATACATGCGAAAGTTTCTCGGTGTGTATGTATGTTTGTTACTCCTTCAAGTTGAAATAGCTGAACGGATTTAGAGACAATTCGTTAGAGGTAGCTTATAGCTTGGAATAAAATATAAAATATAGGCTCCTTTTTATTCCGAGAATCGCGGATGAAAACGCAGGCGCAGCTGATTACATATATCCTTACAATGCACCGTATTGAGAAGATCAATGCTTAAAATTATATAGTAACCGTCATATGCATAAAATGCTAAAACGTATTTCAAACCTATTTTAGTTAAAAGCTGTTTTGTCGAATTACGTTTGAGTTTGAAAAAAGAAGACTAAACATTTTTTTTTTAACAAAAATAGGTTTGGAATACTTACAGTGTTTTATGCATAAGACGGTAGGTATATTAAAAGCAGAATAAAATGTTAAGACAAGTTACATTATCTTCAACTAAAAGTGCTGTATAGTTTGATATTACATAAGTACAAAGTCCAATAGTTTTACCCGGAATGATAAACAAATAGGTTCTTAAATATCATATTTAATGATTTAAAAAAAACAAATTACCCAACTGCAAAATGAGATCCATGTAACTTCAAACGTTGCAATAAATCTAACGTTACCTTACTCTATAAAAGCGCCATTTTAGTATTTAGATATCTTATTTCTGTCGTTACCGTGCGATAGAGCAAGTTTACATTATTAGCCGGATTGTGGGAGCCAAATATCGTTCCCTAAACATTACAAGCTCTTCTGTTTTAGATATTTCTTCGGAAGATTATAATCTACGCTGAAATGTTTCTTTTTGTTACCTACAAAAAGCCCAAAAGGAGTTAAGCAAAGGGTTATAATAACATTTTAAAGTTTTAAGTCCACAATATTTCGAAAGCTATAACGAAATTTGGAAAAAACAAAACTTATAAGTAGTGCATATTAATAACATTTAGTCGAATTAATTAGTCTTCACTCTAAACCTTTTGTACTGTCTCGTTTCAGAATCGGTTCCGGCATAGGGTTCTAATAGCAAAATGCCCACATGCGTTTCCTTTTCAAGATTCATCATCATCAGCCCGGAGACGTCCACTGCTGAACGAAGGCGTCCCCCTTAGACCACCACACTGTACGACAACCTGACATTTGCATCCACCGGTTGCCCGCGACTTTTACAGTGTCGTTCGACCGACGAGTGCGAGGCATTTCAAGATTTAATATAAGAATATTGATGCTCGTAGAGAACGTTCAGTTTTAAAATGCACGCACCTCTACTTGTTTACTCCTACTATCATTCTTTCATACATTTATTTAGGGGAGCAGCATTTAGACTGAAAGATCGCTACATAATTTTTAATCGGTCTGGAGCAAAATTAATACTCAATCTTCAAACCATTCGTACGTTTTACCATCTTTGGTTCAAGACCAAAAACAAAGGTTAACAGTACCTTTGCTGTTGCCAAAGACGTCTAAAAATTTCATTTTGCGTAAATATATACTTATATTCAACCGACTTCAAAAAATGAGGTTCTCAATTCAAATGAGTATTTTTTGTATGCATGTTACGCGATTTCTCCGCCAATTAACAACTGATTTTGATGTTGTTTTTTTGGTTGGTAATACTTCAGAGGTGGTCCCATATAAATTTTATCGAATTCGGTTCAGTAGTTTGGTTTTTAAATCATAATTACTAGAAAATATGAAGATGTCATCCAGGTATTAGAAGTAGAAGTTGCGTACCTATTATATTATGCTCGTAACATTTCTGAAAAATTAGGTTCGAGTCTTTTTTGATTCTATAATTGTGCCAAGCACCGCAAATGTGGGTGTTGTATTTGGCGACATCTCAGCTCACATTTTCACTCTTATAAATACTATAATATAATGCAGAAAACATTAAAATCTACATCTATATTAACAAAACATTATATGTCACTCAAAAGTAAAATGTGGTCAATTTTGAAGGCTTTAGTTGACAAATCTGAACTAATTAAAATATCGCTGTCCCTTTTTTATCAGACATGTTAGCAGCCAGAATGCACAACGTGCGATGCCAATAATTAAGAAATGCAAAACAGACCCTATGAAAGTAAACATAAGGATTGGCGGTTGATGTTAGTGATTGTTTCCAGTAAATGTTGGGCGATTCAATAAGCATTGCACTTATTTAGTTAATTATTTATGATACCTAACATTTTTAAGGGGCGCGTTATACCATTACTAATGAAAAAAAAAGAAAGAACTTTTAAATTCGAACCTTTCTATTCAAAAATGTTCTACCGCCAGTCCACTTAAAATGAATAAGTAATACTTATTTCACGCCAGTGCGATAACATAATTTTTTTAATAAAAGCAAAGGCCAGCACGAAGACTGCAAAAAAACTAATTTTCTTTTTTCTCAAAAATCAGCATTTTTATCGGTTTAGTGAGGTGAAAAGTTGTGTGTTTCCCTCGGCAGCAAAGTTATTCTGCGTCTCATACCTTTGAAACCCTCGCTACGCTCAGGCTTCTATATTTGAAACCCTAGAATCCTTCATTTGCTCAGGTTTTAATACAAGTACTCGCGCCAAAAAACAACTTTGCATACCTGCATAACAAATAACTATTCGCTTTAAGTTTCATCATTCATCCAACCATTGTATATTTTTTTACAGCTGGTAACTTTACAAGCGAAACAAACCTCTATTCTAATCTAGTTTGGCTCCTGCTCGAGCTCGTTCATCGAACGATGCCGTTCGTCCTATATCGGACTATAACAGGACGTAAGTCCATTAGTATCGGGTGATTTGTTAGAACCAACCACTGTATAATAAAGTGTATAGGATAATAAAGGGACACTATTGCGACTTCGCAAAAATGGACAAATCTGGTCTATTTGGTAATGAAAAACTTTTGCGAAACGAATCTCCAACATTAATATATCTCTATGATCTTCAACAGATAAGTTAGTCATTTAATAAATCTTATAATTAATACTCGCGAAGTTAAATCGCAATGTGGAAAACACTTTAAAACAAAAAAGGGAATTACATAAGGCATTCTTAATGCTACTGAACCATCTACTTAAGTAAAGAATGTTGATTGCAACAACAATAGTTTCAAACCTTAAAGCTAGGTAACAATGCAATAGGCAATTTCCTGAGAGGCAATAAAAAAAAAGTAGTTCTCTTCATCTCGATAGAAGGTGCAGACTATATATAGCAGCACATTTTGATCTGTGCCACTAAAATAAAATAAAAAACGTGACAATGTCAGCCCTCTAAAAGCCAGACGGGCTGTGCCATTGAAGAGAGAAGTGAATAGAACGGAAATGTGACGGGCCGCGCTAGCCGGCAAAATGCAAATGCGCTTAATGACAAATCTATCAATATACATGTTTTTAAACTGAGAATACTCAAAAAGACAATTTAAATAGACGCGTAGGAAACCAAACCAAATTGGACCGTAATTAGATCAATCTTAATCGGTTGCAAAATGGCATTTCGAGCGTTTTACTTCAAAATCTTCACATGCGCGATTGGCATTCTTTCGTCGTAGTTTCTATACAAATAAGTGTGAAACTGGTGACAGCGGTTTTCCATACAATTGCTTCACAAAACTGTTTTGACAGCCGCTCTACCTAAGAAGTCGGGCTTTCGCTTTTCTGTGGGTCAGCCCCATCTACAATGAGCCTCTTTTTTTTTAATTGCCTGTCAAGAAACCACCCATTGTGATAGATAATTTACATTTATTTACGGCCTAACGAACTAGCTATTTAAAATTACATCACCACAGCCACTTGTGCTAAAAGTATTAAAAATGCAAAGACAAACTGAACGGTTCGATCCCCTTGACACCTTGGGGTGTAATGGTGGGAACTATTACGCCCTTGTGGGATTAAGATTAAGGTCTTCTTATTATTAAACGTGGAATGGTTTCGGAATGGTTAATCAGTCTTTTGTTTTTATCCACCGAATAACAAATTTGTAAGAAAGAAAAAGACAAAAGACGGATTAGGTGTATAATATTATATCATCATCAGCCCAGAGACATCCACTGCTGAACGAAGGCCTCAGACTCTTAGACCGCCACACTGTACGACAACCTGCCATTTGCATCCACCGGTGGCCCGCAACTTTTACATTACAATAATATAATAAATTAATATTAATAATATATTATATTAGTATACCTTTTTAATAAGTAATAATATAATTATATTATTATATATGCTTTTTTTAATTATATTACCTAATATTAAGTATATCTTTTCCAGGAAGTTTTTCGAAAATACGAGATACAATTATGTTGATCATTCTTATATATTTAACTTGGCAAGCCATTAATAGAGAGCGGAGGTGTCATGGTGCATAGCGATTCCCGGTGACACACCTGGAGGCCTGGAGGTGTTAAGGAGAACTAACGCACTGAATGTGTTAAAAGTGCGAAACTATGTAGATATTGTAGACTTATTATTGTTAAGATCCGGTAAATAGCACGCTGTTTTCTTGCTTGCACATTTGAACATTGTTGAAAATATAAAGTTACTGTAAAATTATGTAGGTATAGTTATGAAAAATCACAGTCGGTAGGGCTGCTGATAATTATATTTTTAACGATCAGTAATTAAATCCTTTTAATCCAAACAAGGAATCATACAAAAAAAACAAGAACATTATATCCCGACTGTTAGGGTATTTTTTAAATTACTAAAAAAAACTATATTCTTTAAAACTGGGCTGGCATGCTTTGATTAAGTGCCCAGGAGCTAGATCCTCCAAGCTGGCATGCTTTGATTAAGGAGAGAGAGAGCTAGTTCCTCCAAGCTGGCATGAAATGTTTAATTTTTTCCAAAGAAGTTGTTTGTTTCGTATGAAGTATAGTATGTAAATAAAACAAATTACTCTTTATACAAAAAAATTGCATTGTAATATTTACAATGCACACAATAATGGGTAGTTGATGTAAAACTAAGTCGATTTTGGTGTACATTTTGTGCAGCATTCTCTTACTTATTATTACCAAACAATATTATAGTATAGTATTATTTTGTCATAGACAAAGAATCGTGGACCTTGGATGAAATAGTCATGGTCCACAATGAGGAATGAACGGAAGCGTAACGCTGACGAGACTGCATACATTTCAAGTTTTCGCCAGATCATATAAATTTTGTGTAGCTTATGTTTACCGATTTGTTCCAGCATTAATAGGACGGCGACCGTCTATAAACGCCTACAACACTAGATGATAGACAGATAGATGCTTTCAATTTTTTTTTGACCTGACTAATGCGTAGGCAAAAGTCTAGCTCTTACGCGATATAAAAAAGATAAATAAGGAAATAATAGGACATACGGCGCTTGTGAGCTGCTGTGGTCGATTCTGGCGGTTTTAGTTGACAGTTCTAAACTAACTAAAGTATTGCTGTCACTTTTTTACTAGGCATGTTAGCTAAGGACAGCAATACTTTAGTTAGTTTAGAACTGGCAACTAAAACCGCCAGAATCGACCACATTGTGCGGACATTTACCCTAACTGATTTTACACAGCTAACGCGTAAGAGCAAACGATTTGTGCACAAACTCACGCGCAATGTTTGTTGTCTATACTTTTTTTAAGTGTTATTGGCTTGCGTTTGACTTCTATTTCGCCTAATCTTAAGTGAAGATGCAGTCTACTATGGAGCACGCTTGTCTAGAAAAAACCTACTTACTCGTGACTTGAAGCCACCCAGATTGTAACTATAGGGAAACCCGATACTTAGGCGACGCATTCCACTGTTTAGCAGTTCGTACAACCGTTTCTTACGAGTTTACGCTGTATCAGTCATGAAATGGTGTCGCTTTGGGTAATGCCACCGAAGTGTGAAAATTAGGCATTTTGCTTTCTGTAGTTAAACGCTTCATGTTGTAGAGCGGTGAAAAATACTGCGGAAAGAGACATTCTACATTTTGCAGGTCATTGGTAGAAAGGAATGAGAAAAAACAAACAGTTTGGTAACTACTTTCCCCAAAATAGCATTTTGCCTGTGTTTGCACAATACAATACAATTTTATTGTATAAAAAACGCTTCGTCTTAATATTTAAAGTACTTGTGAATTATAATGCTTGACAAAAGTTTTTACCCATTTTTAGAGCGGCCGCACATCATAAGAAAAGCCGATAGAAAAACCGGACGGTCGCGCCTGAACTGCTCCATACATACATTTTGTACTAGGTTTCTTACACCGTAAGAAATTTCTTGAATTGGCCGTCTCGATTGCATCTGTTAATTGTGCGCAGTGTGTTATGGGCGGTCCGACGCCTGTGAGGCGCCGCGGAACAGTGTGCGGCCGCTCTTAGTCATCAAGAAAATACACCTTCCAAATTTCAAGTCTGCATGACCAGCGGTTCAGGCTGTGAGTTGTCGTTCAGTCAGTCACTCTTGATTCTCACAGTGATTCTTACAGAATTAGATTACAACAAAACGGCACACTTAATTTCTTGGAAGCTAATTTAATTTTGACCTCTAACTGACTTCAAGATGTGAAGATGTGAGATGTCAATGTGTTGGTGTTGATGTGTGGCTTTTTCATAAGTTATGTTACTACAAATTTTGCCACAGTACCATGTCATCATTAAAACGCTCTACTATGTTTATTTATAGGTACCTATAGTACAATATTTATAATAAATAATTTATACTTACTACAAAATAACAGAGCTGAAAACATTTACACTCTACCAATTCAATAAATACACAACCAAGCGAAATGTTCAAGGTATTCGTAACGAAACGCAATTTATTAAAAACCTGTGTATGCAATATCTATGTTCTCTCATACGGGAATATTTTTTCAAAAACTACAAAGCAATAGTTCTACAAAATAAAAATGGACTTAATTTTGTAGAATGCTGTAGAAAACGGACACTACAGGAACGTTTTCTGAATATTTCACAACCATTAAGGATGGCAGCTGTATTTTTCAGTCCTCTTACGACACGATACAATTAATAATGATATATGACTGCCGGTTGAACAATTTAATAGAGTTTTTACAGAAACTCAGATATATTTTGCTACTGAAATGTAATGGCACATTTAACTGATATAAAAGAAATTGAATGCTATAGGCATATGATTTTTACAGCAAATGTAAGGCCCAGAATACAGGGCGCTGTAATTTCGCATGCACATTGCAACATTTTCAAAGGTATATAGAATATAGGTTATATATATATATATAACAAATATATATATAAATATAGGCTACAGAATATAGGTTATCGAAAATCACAATCGATAAAATTGCCGATAATAATATTGCAAAGATTAGCATTTGAATTGTTTGTACGAAAACTTAAGTTGTATTAAAACACAGTTTTCGTACATAACAATACAATTTTAACTAGGTTTTACTTATTTTTGTGTATAAAACTCTGTTTGGATCAAAATGATTAAATACTTTTGTTCAACCTAATAAACATTATTTGCAGCAATTGTATCGATTGCGGATTTTTCAATGATTTTATATCAATAGAATGTCAAAATGTTCGAGCGAGAAATTAGCGTGCCGTGTTCCGGGCCTTAAGTATATATCAATCTAACTAAATCTAAATTCCTAATGTTCCTACCAACTCGTTTTAATGTAGAAATATCTTTCTTTTTCCTTATTTTTTCTTATATAAAATATTTTTAACTTGTTGTGCCTGCCTATTGGGTACTAGGTATAATGTATAATTATGTAGTTTATTATAAAACAAATAAGTGCTAAAACTTTTTCACAACTTTTTGTATATTTACCTACCAGCACAAACATGTTTTTGTAGTATATGTACTGCAATAAAGAACTCTTCCTATTTCTGCTTGTAATAATATCATATTATCGAGAAATGCTTTTTACGTTACTGGAGTTACAAATTTGTTTTTTATAAATCAATATCTTTATTAATATAATTATACATTTCGAACGGTTATAACCATTTTTATATCTTATATGAAATAATATGAATAGCTTTGTGTTTTTTTTAATCTGCTAGTTTATAAAATTTCAACAATTTTAGATACTGACGAGTTCATTATTAATTATGTTTATTATCAATATACGTTATTGGTAAATTAATTTCAACATTTAACACACGATATTTCACATAAAACTTAGCATATGAGGGCCGTTAGCACACTGTGGTGGTTAGCGAGTGTTTTTTGTTTCATGATCAGGTATTTAGCCCAGAATACGTTGCACCACCATCTTGCTCGAACATTTCTACATTTTTTAATATTTAAAAATAGTATACTGCTGCTACTCCAGTTGTCTAAAGCCGTAATCATAATCTGAGAACAATAAAATGGGTTTAGGAAAATATAATTTGAATCCACGTGTTCGTGAAAATATAATTATATTTTACCTAGTTTTACTAGCGTTTATAAGAACACGCGTTTGGATCCAAATAATATTTTTACTAAATCTTTGTAATGTCATTCGCCGATTATGATTTTTAAAACTACATTCAGTGGTTATTTAACTAAAAAAAATATTGCATGTGCGATCGAGATAGCGAAACATTGTAATCTGGGCCTTAACACGCTTTATTAATGTAGTGAGTAAAGAAATAACATAAGTTATCGTATTCCGTTTAAATCACCAAGCTCTTTCAATTATACTGGAGCAATAAGGCTGCTATCACACTAGCGGTTTGCGAACGTTTTCAAAGCGGAATGCACCCAGTGTACATTCTTCCTAAATTTCCTTTTATTTAGAGCTTCTTTTTACACGAGCTTTTACAATAAGTCTGTAAAACACAATGTGTTAGTTATCAGAAGAATAGTCTAGACATTGCACGTGTTTGTTATCAACCACATTATACAGGGTCATTGGTAGCTAAGAAACTACCTCGAAAGATCAACTTCTGTGCAATAACAAACAACTTTTTATACATGAATAAAAAATGCAAAAGTAACAGATTTATGTAATTTTTTTGAGAATAGAGTAGATTAAAAATGAATAGTTATTATGGCACAGTTGATTTTGTTTATCGCAAAAGTTTTTCTTTATAGAAATTGGTCTTGGTCTTATTGGTTTGGTTTTTAGCAGTAACCCTGTATCAAATGTTTATATAAACACTACAGCATAAATGCTGGATGTTAAGTTTTCTGTAAACTCATAAAACCACAAAACAACAGTGTGATAAGGCTCTCAGTGAGTCTTGATTATAAAATGAATGATATAGACTAAAAACATGTTTGAAACTTTCAAATGTATAGTTTTATATATTTTTTTATCATTTACGAGTACAATGTATAGTAACAGATACATATTATTTGGAAAAAGAGTTAAGTATTACGCAACAATATGTAACTGTCAGTAGTGGTTTGTTTGGTTATCGTTGCCACAATTTTTGTACATTTACAATAAATTTACAAAATTGTGGCAATGTACATGTACATTTTTTTATATTGGTAACTCTAGTTTTAATTTATTTTTGATGGCTAGTTAAGAACATTTATTAGATTTTTTGGATATGTGTGATTGTGAATTTATTAATAATGCACAACATGTAACAAAAAGGTTCAACAATACTGAAGGGTATGTATGTATTCATCATTATGAACAACTTTTACTATGGGGCCAACCCTGAAATCGCGAAATAAAAACAGATGTTCCATACAAAAAGTTTGACATTGACATTGGACAAAATATATGGAACATCTGTTTTTATTTCGCGATTTCAGGGTTGGCCCCATAGTAAAAGTTATTCATAGTGATGAGTGCATACATACCCTTCAGAATAGTTGAAGCTTTTTTGTTACACATTGTATACTTATAATATGACCTTATAGCAAAAACGGCCTATTCTGCTATAGAAAAATCAACTAGATCTGACCTTCGGCATATCTAATACTATAATCTAGTCATCAGCGAGTTTCGGTGAACGACGGACAATTCTAGGATATAATACCATATCACTCATCATTATGATCAACTCTTGCTATGGGATCAACTCTGACCTGCAGGCCTAACATGCGCACCGCGAGAAAATTTTCTCGATTCTACAAAACAGGACAAGGCTACGAATCTGTATAAGTTTGTCTCGTTTTCGCACGACAAAATTTTCTCGCGGTGCGCATGTTAGCCCTGCTGGTGAAAAAAAATACAGCTTTTTCATACATTTCGTCGAGAGTGAATGACGTTTTCCTATGGAACAGAAGATTTATCATTCGCGATTTCGAGTAAGTGAAAGTTGTTCACAATGGTAAGTACTATGATATCCTAGAACCAAACCTCGTTCACCAAAACATCCAGTATAAAACAAAGTCCAGTTAGCGAGTTAGTTGCACCATTATAACTCAAGAACGGCTAGACCGATTTTCATTATCTTTGATTTGTTAGATTTGTCTCTGCCCCGAATAGCTGAATACCTGAAAACATTATAGTCGGTACGAAGTTCGCCGGATCAGCTAGTTCCGCCGGTTTTGAATGACATTGGTGTAGATTCTGTTGCACCACTCACTAAACTAAACTTCATTTGATAGGACGAAACTTGTTGACATCCTTTTCTAACATATTGAAATGAAATGAGACCCGTATAATTTTAGTCCTGTCAGATTAGTTTAGTTTAGTGAGCAGTGCAACAGAATCGACACCATTGATCGTCATTATAACAAGTTTAATAACTACATGAGAATTACATCTACACCAGACCTAATATTGAAGTAAAGCTTGTAAGTTTGAATGTCGGATGCTGGAATGTTTGATGAATGTTTGAACTTCGGAACTACATAAAGAGTTTTAATCAGGATTATTTTATTTAATGCATGCATCTATCTAAAATAGATACCTACTCTTTCCATTATATTAATCGCATTTTCATGCAAAATTGACGATGTAGCTTTGTAAAATGTCTAGCAAATTATATCCCATATAAATAAATACGTTTGTTCTACCATTACCTGTTTACAAGGTTATGACAACTACGACGTAAACTTGTGAAGAGCTAATGCTAGATTAAACTTATTTATTTGTATGAGATAATATTTGCTAGACGCTTTACAAATTTATGTCGTCAAATTTTGCATTAGCATTCAAAAAGCGATTGACATAAGGACAGAGTTTATAAAAGGGGACAAGGAAATCAGCTTTTAAATCCTAGGATTTCCTTACAACTACAAAATATAAAAGACGATGCAGAAGTCCTTAAAATGTATCCTAGCTTCGTAGATTCATTGATTTTTAATGATATCTTAAGTTAACATTAAAAAATCAATAACACCGTAACAAACAAAAATATTGCTAGCGTACTATATCTAACACAGCCATTTTATATAGAGTTTAGCTCTTGCGCTTAAAACAAAGAAAGTAAAAAGTGATATCTAAAAAACAAATATATTATGTAACTCACAAGAATATAAAAACGACGCCGCTCCGGCTGTGTGCGCTTAACACAAATTAATTTAACGATCGATTATAATGCACAAAACAATAAACACCTACACAAATAATCTTTTTTATTTATAATAATCCTATTTTAATTATTTGTCAATTCTACAAAAATATAATATTATTTGTTTAAATTCAAGTTGAGGTATACAACTTTTTACATAGCACAACTTGACAATATCTATAATTACACTTATAAAAGACTATTAAATTATATTAAATCAAAAAACTATCGCTACAATATTATGTAACTTATAGCGAATTGCTTAGAAAGTTATAACTTTAATATTGAAATAATTTACGCTACCGATACATAATATTTTTGGAAAAATGATATGATTTTTATTGCACATGGATGTCTAATCTTTACTAAACAAGTAACAAGCGCAAACAACAATTATAATATTGACGAGCTAGTATTATTTAAAAAAGCTACGTATTGTGAAAAATTAACAATACCTACTTATTAAGTACAATGTGACTGTAAATATTGTTTCAACTAGCATATTATTTTAACTAGCATTTTTTATATTGCCGTTCAAAGAATTTTAAGGTTATTGTTATTTAGTTATTGTTTTTTTCAAGTCACTTTTAACGCTCACTTAAGTTTAATATCAAAATTAACCTTCACAAGTTGATTAAACAAAAGCTTCGCGGACGCTTCTGTTACACAAGTTGTTCTCAATAAAGAACTGTTTATTGGTGTCGCTCTCATAAGTTTCATTAAGAGCATTTTCATACTCCTATAAATATTTGAAGCGCATTCGAGTCCACAGATCTCAGTCGTCGTTGTCCATGCCGATGAGCTCAGCTTGCAGGCGCCCCTTGGAGCGGCAACACGCTGTCAGGCACAGAATGCGCAACGCAAGACGGAACTGAGGACTCAGCGAGATGAGAATCACGATCTTCCAGAAAGAGTTCATGATGCCGATCCAAACGACGCCGAAATGCAGCATCGGGACTTTGACCTCCTGGTCGTTGATATACTCGTAGAAGCGTACGCCCGCGTACGGCGCCCAGCTGAGCCAGAAGACGGTCACCAGCACGAAGCTCATCCAGTGGCTGGGGTTGGCGAGGTTCTCCGCCAGTGCCGTTGCGTACTCCTTGTCGTGGATCGGCACGCCACTGCTCAGTTTCCGCTTCATCGAGAATATGTACCAGTAGTTGTATACGATGGATATTACGCTGGGCCCGAGCACTAGGATAGCGAGAGTTGCCGTGTACGCGTACGTCGTGCCCCAGTCGAGCATACAGATGAACGTCTCCTTATCGAAGTTCGCTTCTTTCTTGTAGCCGAGCAGAGGCGGGCAGCACAACATCGCGGACGATATCCAAGTGAACACCATCCAACATTGACTACGAGTGCGGGTTTGTACCTGCCCAAGAACATCCCACACAAAAAAACACGCATTAATTCCTAAATTAACGACGGTAATGCCTAGCGTACGTACAATAAACAATTAAGTAGAGGACTATTTGTAAAAGATCAAAATCGACTAGTCTCATACTAGACTACATGTTAACAAGAAACTAACATGCCATATATTAAAAAAGACATGAGCGGATATTCAATCCGGTTATTGTAAAAATCAAAGAAGTATGTTTCATCTAAGCAGTAAATAGAAGTAGGTGTCTAGGCTACGTGTTAAGTATGCCATTAATATACTGAGAATCTAGAGAGTCGGTGGCTCTCTATAAATGGTTAAAGTATGTTGGACGTACGTACACTCATGAGAGAAATAAAGATATAAAAAAGATAGCTACCGTTGCACTAACCGTCTCATAACGGAGAGGTTTTCTGACGGCTAGGTATCTGTCGACGGAGATCCACATGAAGGTGTAGACGGAGACGGCCCAGAGCGTGACCTCGACGTAGCCCGCCAGCCGGCACATGAGGTCCCCGAACATCCAGCGCCCGGTGATGGCGGGGTACACGGACAGCGGCACCACGAACAGACCACACAGCAGGTCCGCCACCGCCAGCGACAGCAGGTAGTAATTGATCACTTCATTCGACAGCCCTGCAAACCGCAATAATCTTTTAGCACCGACAACGAACTTATGGCGAGTGCTGCGCTCTCAGATACTAAATACTGGACACCTGGCGACGCACCCCTGTGCATAGCTTACTGAATACTTAGTGCAAATTGTTTTTAGTTATTCGGTTACAGGGCCCGTATTCAGATATTCCGTTACACGCTCCGTATTAAGTTTCGTGCAGCGCCTCGTGTTTTCACTATTTAATCTACAGATTCCGTTCATTTTTGAGACCATAAAAGACGCCCATCTATGTGTTTATCCAAAAAAATATCCTTTAAAGGTCAAAAGGTCATTCCAAACTCCAAACCAAAGATTTTTGGTTAAGATGTGTGGATGCGCTATTTTATTTAACTCGTTTCACTCGAAAATTATGTGACTTTTAACAATACAATAACACTTTATTGAAACCATAGAAAGGACAGAACACAGCAGCACAGACAGCTTGTAGATTTCATATTTATTTTCTGAACCAGCATGATGTCAACTTGCAAAAGCAAAAGTGGAACGTCATCAGCAATAAAACGTCTACTACTGGACGAAGGCCTCCCCCCTTAAAAGGATGGGTGTTACCACAATCCCCACGCTTGGCAGGCGGCTTGGAGATCGCTGAATGCTCACCACTGTTAATCAAAAGGACGCTGCTGCCCGTCTTCCGGTGGGTCTGGTTCCATTTTAAAGACATACCCAGGTCCAAAGAAGGTCTAAAGAACTGGAACGATGCCACGATAATTATTAGCTATACCATTTAGAAATATAAATTCGTGGGCTCAATATCTGGTATGAACAACCGTTGCCATGAACCCCAAACACGACCGACGTGAAAAACTCGTGGTCGTAAAAATACTCGTGACGTATCGCTCGAACGATAATCCTCAGAATCCGGCTAAGTTGAAGAGATTTAAACCATTGTAATTAGCTTATCCACTTACAGTAATCCACTTTTATGCTGGCCTTAAATAATAAATAAATAAATATTGGGGGACATTTATTACACACAGCGCCATCTAGCCCCATACTAAGCAAAGCTTGTTTATGGAAACCAGATAGCTGATAGAATATTTATATATAAACGTTTTTTTCGTAAATACATACTCATAATTAATACTACACCCAGACAAAGAACTAACATCGATTGTACGTTACAAAAATTTTTGTCCTGGGTGGGAACACGAACATCGAACCCACGCCCTACAGCTCTGAAGGCAGACATGCTACCAACTGAGCTATCAGGCTATCCAAACAGGCTGGCAAATATAATGTAGATATAAAATAAGCCATCCGTTTCGCGTATGCGATAATATACATAATACAGATAATACTCAAAATGATAGCAACATTTCAAAATGTAAAAAGGCTGGACGTAACCATCATGCAGCGTTTAAAGTAGTTAGTTTGAAATAATTATGACCAAAATGTTTTCATTAAATATATGTGTTTATTAGGATGAAGCATGTTTAACTCGTTTTTATGAAGTGATTGTAAACGCGCGTTAAACGCTTTTCATGTGACCTGGCCCTAGTCGGGCGGACACGCTTATCTGAACAATTGTTTCACCATATTGTGATACCTCGACGGTAATAAGGTTCACAATTGCCGAGATCGCCTTATTGTTAACTTCCACCACCGGTACCTTTATAACTTGGTCATGTATCTCGTTGCTTCCGTCGTGTTACAAACGCCGTATACATAAAAGACAACCTAGACGCTTTCAATCTCTCTTGTCTCTTTTCTATGAGACCGTCAGGAGACTAATTGCTTGGCCTCTCGGGGTTCTTGAATTTAATAATTGTTACACAGGTCTGACAATTTAACTTGTATCAAAAAACATCGAAACCTTACGATTCTTGCACAAGAAGTCAGCCACGTTAGCGTCTGCTCCGAAAGTGCTCGCCAGTAATACGAGTACGAGTACGTATAAGACTGAATTACCTTCTTCTTCTTAACGTAATTTGTCAATCTCACACTCTACGCAAGCACGTTATGAACATAGGGACCTACGTCAAATTATCTACATCTACATCTACACTTATATATAGATAAAATATAATAATTATATTATATTCATATTATTTTATTTTATTATATATATATAATATATATTATAAATTAAACATTACATTTAAGTATTAGGTAATATAATGTTAGTTTAAATAATTTAAATATAATCCACTCCATGTCCAATAAAGGTAACCAAAGCATCGCCTTCATAAGTAATATATATTATATATATATATTAATATATTTATATATAATATTATAAAAATAATATTATAAAAAGGAAACGTTGTAAGTTTGTTTGTTTGGCGTAATCTCTGAAACTAACAAACCGATTCAAAAATTATTTCACTAATAGAAAGCTACATCATCCCTAAGAGCTATAGTGTATATTTTATTCATATAAATAGAAGTCCACAGCACAAAATAACAGTTTTAGCAAGACAAGATGGAAAATAAATGGTGTAATGGCTGCTTTAGGGGCTTACGCTGTCTAATTTATTATAAACAACAAATGTGAAAGTATTTATTCGGCGTCAAGTTTACTCCTACACAGTATGGATGCATCGTTCTCAGGTAGGTATAACTGGATCAACTGGCTTCATAATAACATTCTCTATCAGTAGAAATACTTCGGATTTTCTGCATTTCCCGTCGCTTCACGCGAGACGGCGCGGCTGAGGCTCACTTAGTGCAAACTTCGCGCTTTATATAATATCCGCGATTAAAGGCATTCATATTTCTGCAATAAATATGTTAAACTTACGGCAGGTCCCAATATTGAATCCTCGATCGGGATGTTGGATCTATTTAAGATAAAATTAGATCTCCCGATCAGAGCTCCCGATTGACCTCTGTCATGGATTTGTCAAAATCAAAACATCGAATATTGATGAAAGTTTTCGAGCTGCTTGCTATCCACGGTTTGGATATTGAAACACGTTTTGGTGAAATCAGATAGAAATTTTGATCTGAGTGCGGTAAAAATTGTTAGTATTAAAGGATTTTTATTGCACTGGTAACACTAGGGTAACATCGCTGGGAGGCCGTTAGTGCTATTTTTTAAAATTTGAAGGGCATGCTGCAAAAGTGGGTCGTTGCTAACAGTCGCCTTTTATAAAGGTGTGATTACGAGTGCGTGTCGGATTCAGATATTTAAGGTACTGTACAACGTTCAAAACCTATTTTGTTGAGAGACTTTATGTTATATATATTGTGTTTTGTATGTTATATATTTGAGTTAATAAGCCATTACTTTGATGTACTGTGTTTGATGTTGTAAGCAGTGAGAGATTATTTCGAAATATAATACTGGAAACTGATCATAGACGTTTTTTCCTCTAGATTAATAAAATGGATTGAGATCGCATATTGGGATACTACCGCTGTTACAAAGCTGTTATCCGTATATTATGGGTACATATATTTGTTTAAACCTTCCGGAAGAAATTATCTAAATAATAATGAAAACCTTAACAAAATCCAATGCATATTTGAGAAGAACGAAGCGCAAAAACAGACGCGAAATGCGGTTTCATTTACAGTTTTTTTCAGTGTATTCACGCTATTTTTAGAACATTGGTACTCGTTTGTTGCCTTTGGTACTACCAGTATTACTAGCTACACAGTTAATACGTCACTTGGAGGATTTAGCTCTCTTTCACAAAGCTACGACGTGTTCTTTACGGCTCGCTACGCCACTCCGCCGCCGCTACGTAGTAGATATCGATAAAAGAGATCCCATTTTTAGACGACTGCCCTAAAAAGTTAATATTGTACACTATAAATTCACACTTATATAGTGATCTTAAAACCTTCAATATTATTTGCGACAATTTGCGAGCGAGACGGCTGTGGCACGACAAGACAAGTGAACTAAAGAGAGAAAATATATTATAGGTAGGTATATACTACTTCTTTTCTTTCTCTTTTCTTTTCTTTATAACGTTGCCCGTTTCGACGCTTTTAAAAATATCTATCACAACAAAGTGTTCACATATCTATCGCACAAAGTGTTCTCCTCGTGCCGACTCTCGTTTTTTCTATCCTCCAAAAAATTGTTGCCAGTATATAAATAATAATCATCTCATTTCATAATCAAACAGCATTTAAAGAATAGCTATTATTTAGATAAACATTAGTTATATATTAAGCATATAAAAATATAATTAAGTATTATAGAGAACTCGAATCATAGTTAGCCGACTATCAGAATACTAGATCAATCTAGGCAATTACTAATTAGTATTGCCATGAACGTGAAGCGGAAGTGGTAACATACGGTCGCCTGCACTTACCTTGATTTTCGCGAGTCTCCATACACGTTTAAATAATTGTTACCTTTGAAATTGAGGAACGAGGCGATGATGAGTAGGTTGGAGACGACGATAGCGATGCCCATGCAGGCGATCACAGCGGCCTGCGTGAGCGTCTCGAAGGTGGCCAGCGGACTGTCTGCTACGGCCACCTCGGCGCCGCCGCCGCCGCGCGCCCCCAACATCCGAGCGGGCATAACTACAACCAACAACAACCCTTTAAAGCTTGGCTTTCCTTGACAACACAACTTGACTGTCTCTCGACCGCACGTCCCATGTTTTTAAAGAAAAAATATTTTTACATGTTTTGAAAAGTGTGCTTTTACAATTTTTTATTTGTTGCCGAGCACTGCGGACTCTGGGGTCCGTGACTTTTGTCAAAACTTAAACAATTTTTACTAACGACTCGAAGTATTTAGAACCAGTTTTTATTATTTTACTGTATTCTTTATCTTGGCCAAAGTTTATCGGTTGACAACGCAGGTTTATTGCGGACAACTCAAAGAAATTTATATTTTTTTAATCTTAGTTATACCTGGAATAGTTGGACCTGGGTATGTCCTTAAACTGCAACCAGACCCACCGGAAGACGGGCAGTAGCGTCCTCTTGGTTAACGGTGGTGACCATTCTGCGATCCCCAAGCCGCCTGCCAAGCGTGGGGTTTATCGCAACACCCCTCTATAAAGGTCCAGCAGTGGACGTTTTATGGCTGACGACGAATCTTAGTAATATTAATACTGAAGCGAATTTTTCAAAAATATATTCTATAATATTTTATTATCTTAAAAACATGGCATGTTCTATAAGAGCTGTCAAGTAAACCCAGCCTGGTTTAAGGTACCTTACCACCGAAAAGGAGAAAGGAGGAGCGGAAGGAAGAAGTACATGGATCGACCAATCACAGTTGGTTATTGAAATAAAGTTTAAATGATTGTGATTGGTTGATTCCTCTACGTCTCCGCTTCGCTACGTCCCTTTACGCTTCAATGGAAATGCACGTAGGAAAACCAGCTGACAATAAATGGGTTCTTCCTCGTGGTTAAACTAGACAGTCTAACTGATTTGTCCAACAGGAAAAAAACCTCATGGTCAAACTGTCTTTTTTGACACATATGCAGTTATTACTTGACAATAAATAGAACAAAATAGTCAAACCTATAAAAAAACATTACCTGATTCCGTGGTCCGGTCATGAAAATCTCTTCCGTAGTCCGGTAGCCGTACTAAGGAAAATATTTTTCCCGTAGTCTTGGCCCGAATCATACAAGGAGGTATATGGGAAATTTGTATTACTAGGCCACCTGCGTATGGGGAATGTCCTAAGGCTTTAGTAAATCCGGGCAATCTTTAATCCTATCCAGTTCAAAGATCTTAATATTAATAAATAAATCCTAATGGAAATCATATCAGAGTAATGTGAGCTAACATACAGAGAGTCTCGCTAATAACAAAGTTTATCTTGACGTGGGAACGACTTGCAAATAATCTGTGATCTCGACTGACCTGAGTTTGACCCCGTTTCAAGCCAAAAGCGCAGTATATCCGGCTATACAGTATACAAGCGTACGGATCACAGACGTAACCATTTTAAGGAAGTTAAAACGCAATCATATTGAAAAGGGGTTGAAAATAAAATTTTGTATGTTCTTTTTATTGAATCACAAAAAAGCTAACTCGCTACAAAACCAATCATCTTAAACAAAATTTAAATATGAGCTTAAAAAAAAGAAAAAAAGAAAAAAGAAAAATAAATAAATAAAGAAGTATAAAGAAGTTATAAATATTTTAGTTTCATGTTAGACCTAGACTAGGTACCTAGACGATTCCAAACAAATTCTACATTGCACGTGTTTAGCTAGAAAGGAACAGATCATTTCCTTCCAAAACTTTTAACGATATATTTCAGAACTTTACCATTCGATTTCACTTATTTCTTCGATGTATTTATCTGATTCAGTAAAACTCTCCACTTATTATATTATTTTTAATAAATGACACATGCATTTACCCTATTCGAAATCCTTAATGCGACATTCGAAGAGAGTTTAGGCAGTTTAGACTTTAATACATTGAGCGTTGGTTTAAATTATTTTTGTGGTAAGACTAAATGACAGACACCTATAACTCGATAAAGACATTTTCTAGCTGCCTCCTATGAATGTAAAAGTTCCAGTTTGTGCTTGCCTTTTTGGTCTAAGAGTGTGTATAAGTATTATATATGTATAAGTAGCATAATCATCTTGATAACAGTTCACATCTGGACATAGGCCAAACCTCGAAGGAAGATAAGCCATATCTACTTCTTCTTAGTCGAGTCGATGATCCAATAAGTCGATGGTCTAATTTATTTTGTTTGTGTGCTGTTTTTTGTCGCAAATAAACGATTGTCTATTGTCTATTGTCAATAATTATTATACGTAGGGTGAAAAAAAATTGTTATTTCCCCCCGTATTTGGCTACTGCCATCCCGCAAGGATTGGCCTCATTTAGGTCTTCTAAGATACAGGAACTCGGGCACCGAGGACACGTCAATGCGACAGTCTGCGCTGGGGCTCCGCAGTCGCACTGTGCTCTCTCGGCGTCCAAGTATCCCTACTTGACCAAGTTACTCCTGCAACGGCCCACGTGGGTCCGGACTCCATTTAACACCTTCCACGTGGGCCACGTGAGGTTGCCCCCTACTACAACTACTATATCTATTACCGTGAGGGCCTGGGTATACACGTATATTCATATACTTTTAACAGTTGCAGTTTCGTGGAATTACATACGCCATTGAATTTCTTCTCTGGATGGTTGGAGGTTTCCTCACAATGTTTTCCTTTACCGAAAAACTACTTATTAGTATAAAAATCCGTACATAGAGCTCAATGGTACGAGACGAGCCCAGGATATGAAGCCGCGACTTCACGATTCCGAATCTAGCATCTTCTCATTAGGCTACCACAGTCTCACATTCTAGATGAGTAATATATACCTCTACAATAATGAAATCCTATGCGAGTTTTATCTTACCGCAATACTATTACAGTTTCTTGATCTAAATTATAAAGGCTTCGTATCTACAAGGAACCCATACAGTCTCGCCGTGTCGCGTCGTCGGTCTTATTGATACGGTGAGAGTTGTATCGGATTTCCTTTTTCTAAGAACATTTTATGAAATGTCTGTCGTGGGGATGTCTGACGTTGCGTCTCGGAATGTAGGTAACCTTTGACTGATGTTAGTAAACATCGTACTACGCTTTTTATTTTAGTATTTAAACGCACTGCGCCCAGTTTCACCCGCGATTGCTAGGACAGAAAGTTGCCCATTTATTCCAAGGTATAAGCTACGTTAAAGTAAGTAAGTTCGTATAGGCTGCTTGGCCAGCCTGTCAGAGTTAATGTGCCGCCCGAAGGCGGTTTTTTTGTTTTTTTAGTCAATCAAGTGACGTGACGAGCAAGGCGTTCGTCTGGTGGTAAGCGTGACCTGCCGCTAACAGCAGCAGTGCCAGAATTGTGAGCTTGCAAACACAATCCTGCGCCGCACTGCACTGTGAACGTCATCACCCTGAGATATTAGATGTTAAATCTTTTCATACCCAGTAATTTATCTGGTAACATTGCCCTTCAAATCGGAACACAGTAATGCTTGCACACTACTGTTTGGCAGTTGAATAACTTGGCAATGGTGTGGTACTTCCCCAGGCGGATTCTGCAGTAGAGTCCTAAAATTGACTCTTCAGTAGAATCCTACCTCGGACATGGCTGACGGTAGTTGTTATAGAAACTAGAACAAACAACCGGGACCAACAATTTAACATGTCATCCGATCCACGGTAGCGCTCAGAAATAAATGCCACTCACGGTCACCCATCCGAAAACTGACCGGACCGTCCGTTGCTTAACATCGGTGATCATTTAGAATCACCTAGATAAGCTACGCCACGAGCGCTACACTAGCTACGTTTAAAATACTGTTTTAAACTATCACGGTTGTTTACTAAAGTTCTATTATTAATTACGGAATATTTACCGTGATTATGTTGTAAAATGAGCGATATTTCGACGCAGTTGCATGCACTATGTTCACGGGCAGACTGAAGAATGGGTGGTTGTTAAAAGAGTTCGAAAAACATTAAGGGCATTCATAACGAACTACCCACTAAGCCCTCACTTAGTCTTTTACTACGATTATCACTGGACCTCGAACTCGAACCCAAGTCTCGACAAAACACACTCACTATATCACTGCATATGTTATTTTGGACACATTTAGGACGTTACTTAGCATTTTAAGGGCAACCCAACACTAGACTCCACGAACAGTGGGGCTAAAATGGTCGCGTTTAGCAATTCTGCATATGTTTCTATGAGGAATAATTTCACAAATCGTAAACCAACCGTAACTTAAGCGCCAATTCATACCATGATTCTATTATGGAATTCATTATATAGTTTGCCAGTTTTCTATAGAAAGTCGTAAAATGGTCGATGAAAGACGAATTGCATAAAGCCTACTAGCAGATTTACAATTAATTCTGCTAAGAATTCATAAGATGAACTGCTTTTAGGGGAATTGCTTAATGCGGCCATTTTAGACCCCCTGGAGAGTTGAAAACCATCACCTCGATTAAATTTCCGGCATTTCGAGATCTCAATGGCTTCCTTCACTAGCCTAGGTATGCAGTGGCGCTCGGTGGACAGGATCTTTCGGATTGTGAATTCAATCCAGTGGTTAGGGCCCGAGTCCAGCAGATGCTACGCTAAGGCAGATTTGTGTCTCTCGTTACTTTTCACTGCCTTTATGTGTTCCTTAAGACTTAAGAGGGTAGTTCGTTTTGAATGCCCTTAATGTTTTTCACTCTTTTGACAACTACCTACCCGCATTCTTCAGTCTGCCCGTGAACATGGTGCATGCAACTGCACCGAAATATCGGGAGCTCATTTCACAACATAATCACGGTAAATATCCCATAAATAATAATAGAACTGCATAATTATTTGTTTATTCATAATAATGTATTTAATTAGCACCTTTGACATAAATAAAAACTAAAAAAATAAATAGAACTTGTATTTTATTTGTTTTACATTTACCTAGAATTAGGTCAGGATAGTTTTTATAAATACCTTTTGCTAAAAAAAAAGGATAATGTGAGGGCTTTTCCCTGGGGTTACGAGGGTGAGCCGTGGATAAATATTTTTCCCACTGGTTACCTAAAAATAAACATTATACTTTCACTGTAACTAGTTACGAAATAAAAAGTCAGTGAGTAGCGTGTAAAGAAAAAAACGTATTTCCCAGTAACGTATAACTAAGATTTTTTCTTCTGCGGTAACTGGTTCCGAGCCTTCGGTTTCGTACGCAGCCGAAGGGGGTGACGAGATCGTCACTGACACAAGCAATCTTGAACTATCACAGATTAAGAGCGGCCGCATACAATAAGAAAAACCCGATAGAAAAGTGTAATATATAATTATTGCATAGACAGATCATAATCAAGCTGATAGTCCACTCTTACTTCGGCTTTCCGCTTTTCATTCACTTTAAGGGCGGCCGCATACTATAAGAAAACCCGGACGGTCGCTCCTGAAGGCGCTCCGTGCATACATTTTGTACTACGTCCCGCACACCGTAAGAAACTTCTCGAGGCGGCCGTCTCCCTCGCACCTGTTAATTGTGCGCAGCGTGTTACGGTCGGTCCGGACCACAGAAAATCGAAGGCCCTACTGTCTGGCCGTAACACACGACGGCGCGACCTTGTAGAAAAAAACAAATAAATGCAACAACACGAAATTAGTCGCAAAATAGAAACTTACTCATAAAAGAAAAAACATAATATGAAAGTATAAACTAAAGTAACAAGGCCACAAGTGGCCTTGGTGTCTTACAGTCAACAATATTCGCAAACTGCTATTCTCGATTGTACTTTTAAATAATCTGTGCTTAAACAAAGACGATGAGCGAACTTGGAGGATCTAGCTGTCTCTCTCCGAGCGAAGTTTTCGCATTTGGATATTTTGTAGCAAGCGCTACAAATTGGCTACGAGAGTGCTACGTCATCCGTGCTACTATGTTATAAGCTACGCGTTAGTGAAAGTCCAGAATCTGGTGGAAATATAAGCTTTTAAAAAAAATACAACCGACTTCAACTTCGAATACCTGGATGACATCTTTTTATTTTTAAGTAATATTGATTTAAAAACCAAACTACTGAACCGATTTCGATAAAATTATATGGAACCACCTCTGAAGTATTACATACCAAACAAAAAAGACATCAAAATCAGTGCATAATTGGCGGAGTAATCGCGTAACATATACAGGTATATTAAAAAAAACAGTCGAATTGAGGACCTCCTTTTTTGAAGTTGATTGAAAATAGTTCATTTTGTTGAGGTGGCGAAAAATTCGATCACTGACGGCTTCTTCTAAAAACGCTTTGTTATTGATTAATCTGCAAGTGGTATGGCATTTAAGCTGGTACAAATGTTTCAAAAGACAAAAAACCCTAGATTAAAAGTACATACCTACTTTTCGTTTTATCAATCATAAAATAATACTATACTAGTCGTTTTTATACAACGTGTAACAAAAAGGTTCAACAATACGAAAGGGTATGTATATACTCATCATTATGAACAACTTTTACTATGGGGCCAACACTGAAATCACGAAAAAAAAAAACAGCTGTTCCATACAAAAAGTTCCTTGACCTTGGACAAAATGTATGGAACAGCTGATATTTTTACTGTACCCCTCATTTTTTCCTGAAGGTAAAAAGTTCACCCAGTATAGCAAATAGTCACTTAGATACACCGGCTTTACTATCGATCCTCAGATTCAATGTCATAAGTGCAAACAATGATATTATATGTTTGCAAATGTCACACAAAAATTTTTTTACCCGGCTTCCATCACACTCAATATGCCAGAAACTCGCCAATCCCTCGAATGAGAATACAATAATACATTTTCAAACAATAATACATTTTCAGAACTAAATATTCTAAAGTTATTTATAAAAAAAAGTTATTAAGTAAGTAATGTCCCCCAATATTTAATATTTATTTAATTTATAAGTGTTATCTATTTATCTATCATTCCTCAAAACAATATATTTAGAAGCAAGGTAATTGAGATTCTCACGCAAGAACAAAATAAGCATTTCCCTCCAGTGTCCTGATATGTACCGTATTATAAACACATAAGAAGTTTTATCCCATATTTATTTATGAATGGCCCATGAATAAAGTTGTTCACAATAATGAGCACTTATGGCCTTTTTTCTGCTTAGTTAAGCAGAGTAACCCTGCGGACAAAAAGTATTTCATTATTTTCACTTTAAATCCAAATAAAAAAATATAAGAAATATAATATATAAAATATATATATATAATCAATATAAGGGCCTGTGCCTTTCTGCATATAATCGTCCCACGATACCGTTTACACTCCCATCTACTGCACACTTGCTTGATAAAAACACACACACGTTAAGCACTGATAGAATATGAGTAAAAAAAAATGTTTACCTTAATTTTTTATTACTTTTAAGTAGTTTAATAACGGCTACTTTCTAACTAGACCTTTAATAGGGAATATGGATGTTTCAATTATTAAAAATAATAGGATAAATGGAGAGTTTGAAGTTTTGGAAAAATAATTGAAATCGACTGGTAAACTTCTGAAATATTAGTAGTTGGGTAGTATTTGTGAGGGAGTCATCTGTCCCTTTCCAGCAAAACACGTGCATAGTATAGAATTGTTTCGAATCATGAACTTTGACGTCATAAACCTAGTATAATGCCCCCGTGTCAAAGCTAACACTAAAATTTTTATAACTTCGTTATTTGTGCACATATAAAAAAAATACTTTCGATAAAAAAAAATTGCCAGTCCGCTTTTTAGTGAGTCAATAAAAAAGCACAAGCATATTCCCTATTGGCTAAACTATTCAACGATTACTTATAGTAGTAGTATATGGGTCTGAATGTAGCGAAACGCGTTGGTTTTGTTCCCTTATCAGATTAAACTCCTGCATACATATTTATATCTCATTTTAATATCAAAGGATGCAGCAAAACGCACCGCGCAGCTGCGAGCAGCGAGATCCGTCCAAGGTCATGGACATTTCGAATCGATAAGCTTTGACATTGAAACATTGCATTGTAACACATTTTTTTGCTTTTACTACAACCGAACAAAACCCATGCCCTACATAATTACACCAATTTAAATCGTATGTGTGCCTCGTTATGTAACACGCGATTTTTTTAAGTGTTAAAAAACGCAGATTTATAATTTCAAAATAAGTGTTTCTTACTCGCTTGTATTACATTCTTTGGGGTTCCCCGACTTCGTAACAACGTAAGCCGCGCAGCATTTGACACAGCTCTCAGAAGTTGGGATACGCGCAAAATAGAGAACGTTTTTGGGACAGCGATCGCGGAATACTAACGCAGGCAGGAATTTGCCCGGTGGGGACGAGACGCACCCGGTGGGTGTCAGGGTGAAGTTCCATACACATAATAGTATAGAATCGCTTTCTAGAAACGATAAGGACTTTATTCTCGTAGCATACGATATTTTATTCAATGTGATGCGATAGTAGCTCAAGGTTTGGCGTTTTACTTCCACGAGGTCACGTGGCCTTTCAAACTTGAAGTGAGTTCGTATAGACTAACCATCTTATGCATAAAACACTTTAACGTATTACAAACTAAGATGCTTTTTTTTATTCCACTCACTGATTACAAACCTATTTCAGTTAAAAAGTGTTTTGTCTTCTTTTTTCAATCTCAATTCGTAATTCAAAAGTTAAAAGTTTTTAAATATGTTTTAGTATTTTTATGTAAATAACTGTAAGTTGCCAGATCTGGTGTTAGAATTCATTTTTAAATATTTATGAGATCACTCACACGTTTACCCAAATCATCTCAAAAAATCAACATAAGATTTAAAAAAAACAAATATCATCTTTAAATCTATCTCAGCCCAAATTGTGTTAGTTAAGATTATTTGTATAGTTCCTACCTCTATGATTTTTATAATACTTATTTTAAGGTATCTATTATAAATATGGGCCCGTGTTTTTTAAGTAACTACTGTTGCCTGAAATAAACGATTATTATTATTATTTACACCTCTACTAATAAAGATCATAAGATTATTATTGACTAAAGTGTGAGAGAGAGCTAGATCCTCCGGAGACAGTCATTAGGACGGAAGTACATAGCGAGACATCTGGGCGCTCTATTTGATGATAAACTAACATTCCGAGATCATTACGATAGTATGATTAAGAGATGCAATCAAATGTTAGGTTTCTTTTCGAGGAGACAACCAGGAATTTTAACCCTCAAATAAATAAATAAAAATAAATATTGGGGGACATTTTACACAGCGCCATCTAGCCCCATACTAAGCAAAGCTTGTATTATGGAAACCTGATAGCTGATAGAATACTTATATAATTTTTTTTTCGTAAATGCATACATATAATACATACTACACCCAGACACAGAACAAACATCTATGTTCGTCACATAAATGTTTGCCCCGGGTGGGGATCGAACCCACGCCCTACAGCTCAAAGTCAAAGTCTCCTGTATTTATATTCTCTTGTCTGCAGTATATTGTATATATAATACAATTCCTCTATCTGGTCTCCTTTTTAGAAGGTTCACGCACGTAAACATAAATCATAAGATGATCGGCTTATAAAATTTAAACTCTTACCCTTAGATACCAGGCGGAAATATTTTGATTTAACAAACCTTTTTAATATTCTACATTAATTAGGCAACATTTGTTGATAAACACTATGTTTATAAAAACAGTAAACACACAGTACAGTAGTAAACAGTTTCGTTTGGACGTGTGCCGCGGGAGTTTAAAACCATGGAGTGTGGTCCGATGACCAGGTTTCGATGCTCACAGAGCTTTATTAACAGCATATTATAGGTATATTAGAATGCTACAAAAAAAAGTATTATAAAGTTTTTTTTTAGTATCTTCGCACTCAGGACAAAAATGTATGAGACGAACATAGATGTTTGTTATGAGTAAGTAAGTAAGTAAGTCTGATAATACTTACAAGAAAAAATAAGTACTTATCTAAGTATTCTTATCTGGTTTCACAAGCTTTGCTTATTTTAGGGCTAGATGGCGCTGATTGAAATGATTACCAACATTTATTTATTTATTATCATGAAAGTAAAATTTCTTAGTAATATAAATTTACTAGAAGTCCGACTCCGTCTGCGGCGTAGGGATGAAATTCGCCCCGCTCCACAATATCTTCCATACTGCTGTGTTAATTACTAATTTTTTCCTCCCCACATTCACTACTTTAGTTAGATCAACCCTAGTAAAAAATATTATTGTTTTTGTTTTAAAAAGTTTATGCAAATAGCAATAACATCACTGACTGACTACAACTTCAATACAAAGAACTTTCCAAACAAAGTATCACCCCCTTAATACACATCATCCCTGTCAAAAAATATTGCAAATACCATATTTTATTTTTAAATTAACTATATAAATCCCCAAAGTTCATCATTATAACTTCAAAAACAAATAACTTTCCATACAAAATTCCATCCCCCATTTTACCGTCTTAAGTCATCCTTATTAATAAATATTGGTAACACCATATGCAATCCATATACCAATATTCATCACTATAACTTCAAAACCAAAGAACTTTCCATGCAAAATTCCATCCCCCATTTTACCCCCTTAAATCATCCCTGTCGCCAAAAATATAAAACAGATTATTTTTTTCAAATGTACTACCCAAATACAAACTATCAAGACTAAAAGTTCAAAAACAAAGGATTTTCATTCAAAAGTTTGTATCCATTTTACCCCCTTAGGGGTTGAATTTACAAAATATTTTCTTAGATCCCCTACTCATGAAGACAAATACACCCTCAAAATTTCAAGTCCGTACGACCAGCTGTTAGGCTGTGCGTTGTCTTTCAGTCAGTCAATCGTTAAGTCAAGACAGATATTCTTAAAGGATTAGATTATATTAAATTTAGATAGATAGTTGTAGAATAGTAGCGTTCAAAAGGTTATTTTAGGTAATAATTAGTAGCCATGCACCTCGTGTTTGTGCGCGGTTAAGTCCCGGTGATCCTGTACATAATTAAATGCTGAACTTCTGAACCTGGTTAGTCTGTGTCGTTTGTGTGTGGCGCTAGTGTGCGTGGGTATGTGGGACGACACGTGTAATGTTTGTTGTGCTTGCGAAGGGCGCGAGCAGACCTTGTGATACCCGGGCCTTGTACACTAACTGTTGTATATACTGTGCCCATACCCTTGTGCGCGGATCGATACCTACTGATATTAAGGACGATCTTTTGGTGGCCTTTCAAATTGTTATTTAATGCCCGTTTTTTTTTATCCTAATGCAAAGGAATCAACTAGTAAGCGGTTTCACAAGTAGAATTTAAACTTGATTGGATTAAAATGAAATGAAATGGTGGAGTGGGGAGAGTTGGTAGAGTTGGTAAAGTTGGTAGAGTCGGTAGAGTCGGTAGAGTTGGTGGCAAAAAATTGCTCGGGATGATTTATAGTGGTGAATTATGGGAGCGGGCCGAATTTCTTCCGTACGCGGACGAAGTCGCGGGCGACCTTTAGTTTATGATTTAAAAAAAGTTATGAATAACATTATATACTGAGAATAACATTCGTAATGTTATTCTCAGTAAATTCACCTACTATGTTTCATAACTATAATCAGCGATTTCATACATTCAAAAATGTTGCAATGCGAGTGCGAGATAGCGGCGCGTAGCATCCTGGGCCTTAAGAGTGTATTCTTATAAAGTGCAGGGATCAGCTAATAAAGGGTTATATTGAAAACCAACTGCTAAGGGGCAAAATGGGGTATTAACTTTTGTATGAAACCTTTTATTTTGGGAGTGAATTATAGAGGGTTAGTTATAATCAGTTCGCGAAAAAAAAATCAGTTGTTCCATACAAAAAGTTCTTTAAAAAAGCCTTGCTTTCAAAAAGCCTTGGGCAAAATGTATGGAACAGCTGTTTTATTGCGATTTCGATGTTGGCCCCATAGTAAAAGTTATTTGTTTTGATGTAAGTACAGAATATGCCCTTAAAAGGATGCTAACTGAATAGAACTAACCCTGTATAGTTTGAAAATCTGTAGTCTCTAGGTAAAATAAAAATGTTTTAGAGCCGCAAACTTTATTATTATTATATATATCTATATTATTTGTTTAAAACTTCGTGTGTATACATACACTCGTAATTATACACGTGTGACGGCTGTGCGTGCGGCCTCTGGACTTTTATTATACGTGAAATAGCTTAAGACTCGTGTGTACTACAATTCCAGTTAAAATATAGATGTACCTACTTGTGAATGTCAGATTTTTGTTATTACCTAACAATGATATTATTGTATTTATCTCAATGTCACCTAAACTAACCCAACATCCAGCCTGACCCGCTGGTTTTAGAGACATAAAAGGAGGGTGTATTATTTTGTACAGTGTAGGAATCTAAAAATACACCCTTCAGCCTTCACCTTTCTTCTCTAAGTGTCAACTAGGGCTTGTAATTCGAATATTCGAACATACGAGTATTGCGAATATTCTGTAATTTTTTTCTATTCGCGTATTGCGGGAGGTTAATTTCATTCGAATGTTCGAAAGATTATTTCGTCTACCAAATATATAATAGGAAAAAACAAGTGAGTTTGTTAAATGACGCAAAGGAACAACTCCCTTCTCTCTATCCCTAGTACCTAGTTTAGCAATATCCTTCTAATATTTTCTTTAACGATGACCTCTCTTTTTTATATATATACTTTAGATTCCTCACTTTTAATGCATTGTAATTTATCACAGCTTGGGTTTCGAGTTCATGGATTAAACTTAATGACTTTTGATTATAGTGGAAACACCAAAGTAAGCAACTAACAATAAAAACCGATCACGTTGAGTGGGGCTTGCAGTCAGGATGCTGCGAGCTGAATAAATATTGTTTAAACAGTAAGAGCTATGCTCGGAGTTGCTCTGCGCGATAGAATACGGAACGAGGATATTTGCCAAAGAACCAAAGTTACCGACATAGCTCGCAAGGTTTGCAAGTTGAAGTGGCAATGGGCAGGCCACATCGCTCGAAGAACTGACAACCGATGGGGAAGAAAGGTTCTTGAGTGGCGACCGCAAACCGGAAGACGCAGCGTAGGAAGGCCTCCCACTAGGTGGACCGACGACATTGTAAAAGTCGCGCGCAACCGGTGGATGCAAATGGCAGGTTGTCGTACAGTCTGGCGGTCTAAGAGGGAGGCCTTCGTTCAGCAGTGGACGTTTCCGGGCTGATGATGATGAAACAGTAAGAAAAATTTTGACCGCTGACAGGACTTGAACCAGCACACGAGCAACCTCTGGGTGTTTGTTCCAACTGCTTTGCCAAATAAGCTATAGAAGTCTCTCCCCGATCTGTCATAATTCTCAAACCGTTTAAAGTATTAACTAAACGGCAGTTGGGACGGAAACCCAGAGATTCCTCGTATGCAGGTTCAAGTCCTGCCAGAGGTCATAATTTTTCATACAGTTTTAAGGTTTAAAATCATAAATTAAAATTTAATTTAATTATTTATTGACATAAAAACGTATGGGTACACATTTTGTGACCTTTATGTCACAAAATTAAACAGAAATTTAATTAAGTACATAAAAAAATATACCACTTATTAAAAATTGAGACCAATTTTTGAGTAATTATTAAATTAAGAATAAACATAATAAACAATCAATAAAAATAGTATTAGTAATGTCACAAATCAGTAAAATATTTCGTCAAGGCTGAATAAGGTGTCATGCTTTTGTAGAAATACCCAAAAGTGTGGAAACACTACATAATTATAAAAATATAGAATAAATAATTGTCTCATGGCACCAAAGACTATGAAACCTGTGATCTGGGGTGGCACGAGCAGTGCCGTAACTAGCCTTTCATGCGCCCAGTGCGAGCGTAATATTATGAAACCTGTGATCTGGGGTGGCACGAGCAGTGCCGTAACTAGCCTTTCATGCGCCCAGTGCGAGCGTAATATTATGAAACCTGTGATCTGGGGTGGCACGAGCAGTGCCGTAACTAGCCTTTCATGCGCCCAGTGCGAGCGTAATATTATGAAACCTGTGATCTGGGGTGGCACGAGCAGTGCCGTAACTAGCCTTTCATGCGCCCAGTGCGAGCGTAATATTATGAAACCTGTGATCTGGGGTGGCACGAGCAGTGCCGTAACTAGCCTTTCATGCGCCCAGTGCGAGCGTAATATTATGAAACCTGTGATCTGGGGTGGCACGAGCAGTGCAGTAACTAGCCTTTCATGCGCCCAGTGCGAGCGTAATATTTAAACAGCGTGGCGCTATGTTGCCGACATTAAATTAACACATGTGTACGGTTAATGATCAGTAACCATAAAAAATATATTTTAAACATTGCGAAAAAATCAGATGTTCCATACATTTTGTCCCACGTCGATGAACTTTTTGTATGGAACATCTGTTTTTATTTCTGGTTTTATTTGCATATTTTTTTATGGTTACTGATCATCAACCCAATACGTGTGTTAATTTAATGTCGGCACCGTAGCACCACGCTATATAACTGCGCCCATGCACTCAAAACTTGGTCCTGATCTGGTCATTTCTGCACCCTGTGCCTGAGCACCGCTGGCGGGTGCCGGCACCGCCCTAGTTACGTCACTGGGCACGAGTACACGAATGCAACGTGCACAACAACTACTTGCTTGCAAATCTTGTAGATTTTTTCATTTGCAATTGTTATTTTTGTCTACAAACTTAGCATGGTAATTGAAAAAAAAAATGCCCTTGCAGTAGTAGGCCGCACGATCGATTCTCCATACAATTATAAGTTTGTAATCGACAACTTATTTTTATGTCATTTAAAAATAAGCAGTTCAACATTTTTTTCCCCTTTACTTGTGATATGAAACCTTGCTTCTTGCAAAATTTCTTGATTCTAGGTCAACGGGAAGGTCAGAATAATAGCTACAATAGTTACCTATTGTGGCAATGTGCCTAAAATTTAACAGAACACAAATACTTTCTCTATACTATACATGTCTAGACAACTAGTAGGCAAACCTTACGCAACAGCACACATCTGCATTTATAGTAACTACCTACATGGTACGAGTACATGCTAGATTCTTGGAGAAGTTAGCTCTTTCTAACTAGACTAGATGGATAAGAATTAAACATTACTCAAAAAAAAAACAGTCATCTAGTCTAGACCATTACATGTTTACATATACTTTCCAAATAGAACGACGAAAAAGTTTTGATAAAGTGGTAATTATAAGCAAAAAAACAACAACAGGCAGCACAGCGCGGTGGCGAATAAAAACAACGTAATTACTTAAGTATATACCCTATTGCCTAAACAAATAACACCGTAAATCAAACTACGTTATTTAAGTTCACTATATCCATAATAAAAACAACAACTAAGTTTTTAATATTATCGTAACATTCGTTTGCTATGCTCGCATTAGTATAGATTCATTTACCGACCGCGCGTAAATAAAGTTGCTGAACTAACTTATTCTTGTGTGCAGCAAGCGTGTATAAAAGTGTGTGTGTAAAGACATACCTTTCTGACGTGTGGTGGAGTAAAGAGGGCGCGGCGAGGACGGGGGCAGTGGCAGGGATGGTCGGGGGCCACCTAGTGATGTCAGCGCGCCGCGTCGAACCGGCTACCCGGCAATGCCCGCATACCTCGATTTACTGACTAACCGCGACTGCGACAGAGACCACGCTCGCGTTCGTCTCGCGCAAGCGCCAAGCTCTTTTCGTTTCGATTCAATGCTAGCCGCTTTTTATGAACGAAACTAAGCGTAGCCCAAACGCGTGCTACTATAGCGGCGAGCGGTAACCATGATCTCGCAGTGGCAATCAATAGATATTTTGTTACGAAGTAGGTTTAGATGGTGAAATGAAACAAGCAAATAATCTCAGGATAATGGCCGATTTTCTGACAGCCAATAAAAACAAATATGGTTCATAAAAATCCTTAGACGGCGATGAAGAGACATGGCTCATTTTTAGGGCCTCAAAAATAAGGCCCATAACCCTGAACAGTTTCACTATCTATGCTTTGTCTAAAATAAGTTGATAATTTTGACAACTCACAGTACGGATGAGGTAGTATATAATCGGTAATGAACATATTCTATGAATTTTCGTAAACTTGGATTCCATTTCGAATATTCGAAATCATTTTTTTTTCTACTTTATTAATAATTTATTAATTCATATGCCTATAAAACCCGCCCTTAACGACTCATGACTCCGCAGATCAGAATACGGTGATGAGAAAACTAATAGTTTACTGAAAATGTATTTCGTTTCCCTCCCTATCCCTATCCACCCTATCCACTACTGGACGAAGGCCTCTCTATTAGAGACGGTGAGATAGGAGGAGATAGGGGAATAGGAGATAGGGTGGACGTCTTCTAGATGATGATGATGAATTTCGTATGGCAAAACAATATATTTTACCCAAAAGCTTTGTAAAAAGAGCAAAAAAAAACGTATATAACGATTTATCACCAAAGGTTTAAAAAAGTGGTGAATTTTGGGAGCGGTCCGTATTTCTTCCGTACGCGGACGAAGTCGCGGGCGACCTTTAGTAATATATAATAGTATAATATAATACGAGGGAACACATGAACATATTTAATTACAAACATATATAGACTGCTAAAATCATACCCTTTTTGCGTAGTCGGGTAGAAAGTATGTAAAACTTTTCACCACGGACGGCGTGCTAGGGGCGTGCCAGGGGCGTATAGGCGGCTTGTTGTGATGTTTTTCACACCAGTTCCGCTCAGCTCAGAGTGAATTGAGTCGGGTAATTTGCAATTGTAAACGGCAGGCAGTAGGCGCGGCGGGGATGACACTCGAATAGCCCACCGACCAGGGGCCTTATTTTTGAATCGTACGCAAGCGTAGCGCATGCGAAAGGAGCTGACCTTCGAACGATACTGTTGGGAATAAGGTTCAATATCGTTTGAAAGCCAGCTCCTTTAGCATGCGCTACTTTGCGCACGATTCAAAAATAAGGCCCCTGGGTTGTCAGCTCGATTAATAAATAAAATAAAACATTTATTACTTTAATTCGATGCCAAAAAGTCTTTATGCAAATTTCTAACTACACTTAGTTATAAGGAGACAGAAGATTTATTAAAAATTGTATATTAAACATATAATTCCTGAGTGTGTCCTCGTTTTTAAGATAACTAAATAATATGATATTGATAATGTGATACTATATGAATACTAATTACTCATATTAATAAACACTTTAGCATGGAAGAATAATAGATAATATTGTATAACATAATAATAATAAATAAGATAAAAGATACGCACACACACAAATTTATTATATTATGTATATATACGTAATATATATTAGATTATTTTTATTTTACTTATGTTAATTTAAGCATTTTATAATTATGTCCTTGTTTTATGTACTTGTAAAATATAATTTTATGTATAATAATAAGCACCTTTTCAAGGCATAAAATATATGTACAAGTTACCAGAGGCGCAATACACGTACTTAAGGAAATCGTTCCTGGTTCCCGCGATACAGGCGTAGCCTAGTGCGGGAATCGCCATAAAGCCGCATACTATTTTCTGTCATATACATAAGCCTACTACTACTTACCGAATATCTAATTATTAATTTTATTTGTTATATAGGTTTATGTTTATGTAAATAAAATTATTTTCATAATTATTTATTTTCAATTATATTGTTTTGGTACTTTTCTTATTAGGTGATATTATGCAATAGATGAATAGAATCACATGAACCGCAAGACAAGATACTATTTAAACACTATTAAAAAAACATATTTGAGGCCGCATTCAATAAAAAAAACTAAAGACTAATTTATAAACAAGGACATTTACCATACGCAGGTGGCCTAGTGGTACATTTTTCCATACCTCCTTGTATGAACTAGTCCAAAATGTCACATGCCTTTAAGGCTACGATATTCCAGGTTACAAGCAAATTTTTTTATGCGATCGATCATTCGTTTAAAGTTGTATCAGGCAGGGTCACATTTAGCGGAGCAAAATTCTGGCGATTACGCAGATTCATGCGAGTTAAACTTCGATTTTAGAAAAAAATACCCAGATTACACGAACACTTTCAAAATTAATATTTAAACCAAAGAAATATCTCCAAAACAATATTATTTTTCAATTTTTTTAATGTGATTATGTGCTGTACTTACTTGGAGGATCTAGATGTATCTCTGTAATTAGGAACTGTTTTTTTTTTAAATAGACACTGTTTCGGTATTTTTTTCTATCGAGGAAAGTATAAGTAATCGTGTTTTTGACCAAAGAAGTAACTAAGACGAATGTTCATCTGTAGCATATATATTTTTGGCATTTAATATAAGTAATTAGACTAAATAACATTTATTTTTCGTGGGACAACTTTGGAATATAGAACCCTGTAACCCGGTAACTATACCGAAAAAGCAATTCTTTACTGCCAATTCTGTAGTGGTAGGCCTCTACTGCGGAGTCCGCCTTGGGAAGTACCACACCTTTGCCAGTTATTCAACCGCCAATCAGTAGTGTGCAAGCATTGCTGTGTTCCGGTTTGAAGGGCAAAGTTACCAGATAAATTACTGGGTATGATGAAATTTCACATCTAATATCTCAGGGTGACGAGCGCAGTGCAGTGCGGCGCAGGATTGTGTTCGCAAGTTCACAATTCTAGCACTGCTACTGTTAGTGGCAGGCGTGACGCTTACCACCAGGCGAAAGTCTTGCTCGTCTCATCACATGACAGTAAAAAAAGAAACTTTAAAATATGTCTAGAAATTGTAGCTATACAGTATTGTTGCTAAGTACTATTTAGTGTCCGTTTTGGTGCTAGGTGCTGTATATTAAAATTCAGAGCTCAAAATATTAAAATAGTGAAAGAGCAACTGATCTGAGCTAGTAACACTGGTGCCGATGCGGCCTCGCTTCTCAGGCTCGGTAACGTAACGTAATAGTATTATGCCTCGGGCTTGTTTACTACCTATTAGACTCCTGTTTGAGTCTATAACTGGCAGATAGCTGTGTTTTGCACGTTAGGGAGGACTTTTAATGAATGAGACCACCGTGCAGTAATGACATTTTAGTTATAAATAAATAAAATAACTAAGCAAAGCTTGTATTATGGAAAGCAGATAGCTGATAGAATACTTATTTACAACTTTTTTTTTCGTAATTACATACTTATAATACATACATAGTAGTATATAGTTAGAGAGCTGACTCTTCCTAGCATTTTAGTATGGGATCTTTGCATTAGAGAGTTAATTGAATTTGATTTGACGGAATCTGGGTATGTTCTAAACCTGCACCCGCATAACCACCGGAGGCAGTACCGTCTTTACCATCAGGGCACACGGGTCCGTGCTCAGGGGCCCCGAAGGACCGAAAATTTCTCTCACCTTTATTCTCAAAACATTTTTATCGGGCACAGTAACAGTGAGCACCCGGGTCTATATTAAGACGTAATTTTTTCTCAAAATTTTAGTCAAAATTATGTCGATTTTATTTAACCAATTTAAGACAAAACCAGTAAAAAAATTCATTTTTTCCGTAAGAAATATGAAATTTCCATAACATTTGACTTCATTTTGACTTACTTGGCTTAGTTAGGATCGATTTAAGACAAAAAACCAGTAGAAAAATGTTAGTATACATTAGCTTCTTTACTTTCCAAAAGGGCCCCAAATTCTTGTGTGCCCAAGGGCCCCGGCATAGTTTAAGACGGCCTTGACCAGAGGACGGGCAGCAGCGTCCTCTAAGTATTCTGCGATCTCCAAGCCACCTGTCAAGCTTGGGGATTATAGCAAACCCTCCATATTAAGGAGGAGAGGAGGCCTTCGTCCAGCAATGGTCACCTTCCGGTTGATGGTAATCACATTGAGAGTAATATTACGCTATATTCCAAATCCAATTGTTTAAGCTCGCGGCTCATTTTAAAGTAATTAATAAACATTATGAGTATGTTACCAGAAATTTTAATTTGAGAGCGTTATATTTATATGATACAGTTTAAAAGATCCGAGTACACACACCCACACAATAACAACAACAAACACAACAACAACAAAACATCCAACAATTCCATGTTATGAACATCCTTTTTAGTACTCGGGCTATAAATAAACGTCCATGGAAGCCTCTGAATAATTAATCCGTCTTTTATCATTTTTCTATTTTTGTAAATTGGTAGAAAACAAAAAGCGGATTAATTAGGCCAAAGCTACTCCTCATAAATGAATAAGGGTGAAAATGACTAGTGCCAAGGAACGTATTAACAAGACAAATACCTGTACTTACCCAAGATAATCCGTAAGTACTTGGATGGATAGTCCCAGCAGGCAATGGACCACCGAGATAAGTGAAAGGCAATGGGGACCTTTACCTAGCAGTGGAATCTCAAAGGTTAAAAAATATACCTATTAAGTATAGAATATTTCCTATAATAGGTATTTTTTTAGTAGAGGAGATATTGGTGTCGATTTTGTTGCACCGCTCACTAAACTAAACTTAATTTGACAGGACGAAATCTGTTGATATCCTTTTCTAACATATTGAAATGAAATGAGACGCGTATAATTTTAGTCCTGTCAGGATTAGTTTAGTTTAGTGAGCGGTGCAACAGAATCGACATTATTGTGGTTGATTCTGACTGTTTTAGTTGACAGTTCTAAACTAATTAAAATATTGCTGTGACTTTTTTATTAGGCATGTTAGCTAAGGACAGCAATGCTTTAGTTAGTTTAGTTCTGTCAACTTAACCCTTCAGAATTGACCACATTATCAACTTATAGAAGAGTTTAAGTTAGAGTTAGAGTAGAGTTCGTTGCCTAAGAGTTTCTGGGATGTTATTAGAAACATACCCTAAACTAAACCTAATGTTGTCAAAAGGTCTGGCACGAAAACTAGCCAAGGCAGAATCACTCATAAGCGTAGATATACATAATTTTACGCTATAACTACAACGTCATATTCAGTGTAAGACAGTGTGTCGATTTTCCACTTAGCGCTTGGCTCGTTAACGCGGCTCACGCGGCTCTAGCTGGATGTGCGCGCGCTTCAGGTAATATCGAAACTGTTCTATACAAAATAAAGGGAGAGGCTTTCGTGCAGCAGTGGACGTCTTCTCATCTTCTAACTGATGATGAATATGGACTACTGTGATTCGATTTGTCATCCAAAAAGACGTACTTATCTGCAATTTTCACATCTCGTGACATCCCAATTAATCATTGCCGGTGAAGAGTTAGGCATTATTTACATTTAAGTAGATAATATTTGCGAAGTAAAATGAACTTTTCTTGCCAAGTTAGTTTGGACGTACAGAATGCATGCGCCTGCAGATGTGCAGATATGGATAAATAAGAGTGTTTAGGTTGTCGTAGACGCAGCGTAGGCGCGGCCTCCCACTAGGTGGACCGACGTTGTAAAAGTCGCGGCCAACCGGTGGATACAAATGGCAGGTTGTCGTACAGTGTGGCGGTCTAAGGTTGAGGCCTTCGTTCAGCAGTGGACGTCTCCGGGCTGATGATGAGGTTGTCGTACAAGGCCCGCTCATTGTTGACATTAGCGGACAAAATGTTAACCTTTTGGCATAGATCTAGTAAAAATGGCCCTTTACTAGCCTATCAATGCCTTTTGAGCAAATCTTGAAAAGCGCTTGGCGCTATTAGCAATCCCGCCAATGTCTTCTATAGTTGTCAAGTAGTATGGGCCTATAATTGGTTTTTTTTACAGATTTATGTCCATTATAAATATTTAATTTGATTGTGACTGACTTTTCACCATTATTAATTTATATAATAATATACTGATTTATGTTAATTAATATTAATAGTTTAATAATGATTTGAAATTTGTAAAACTAATAAATGCCCGATATTTTCAACCGACTTCAAAAAAGGAGGTTCTCAATTCAACTGCATGTTTTTTTTTGCATGTATTTCGCGATTACTCCGCCTACTATGAATTGATGTTGATGGTTATTTTTTTGTTTGGTAGGTGAGAGAGGTGGTCCCATATAAATTTTATCGAAATCGGTTCAGTAGTTTTAAAATCAAAATTACTAGAAAATATGAAGATGTCTTCCAGGAACACGAAGTTGCAGTCAAAAAAAAGTTAAAAAAAAAGCGTATTATATAAGATAATATTATAAGCTTCAATACAATAAATTAATCTTTCAACGGCAAAACAAAAATATATAAATATACTAAGAAATCTACCCACCCCTATTACAAACCGACTATGTACGCATAACTGATATTGTATTTACCCATTCACCTAACAGCCTAACAGTTACCTAAATGGTATTAGAAAATTGAAAAGAAACAGACTAAGCGAGGTCAGTCGCTTAGACAACGGTTAATCACCTCAAGTACTAACTTATCGTTACGTAGGCATAGTATACATACTTACTAGTTAAGAGGATTAACCTATAGGTATCTATTACTATAAGTAGAATATCACACATAGCACATAGGTTCATACAGCATTACTAGCTACACCAGGTATTCTAATAAAGCTTGATAAGAACTTAGCTTTACAAGTTTATGTAATCATGGATTTTATGGTTCTGTGCGGAATCAACAACAATCCCGACTCGCTCTTGGCTGGTTTTTATTATTTGTTGGATCCTTGGAACATGCACTACAATCATGCCACGTTGGATGATTCTTTTAAGTGTCTATAACCGTTTTTGCGATGCGATAGGGCAAAAACAAAACGAGTCTAAAATGTACTCTTCCTGATAAGAAATTAGGGGGTTCCTTAACTTTTTAATTCATGTAACGTATTCATGTCTGTTAAAAAACCTATTACGGTTCAAGAATTACAGGCTTTTGTTGCCAATGGCAGGTTGTCGTGCAGTGTTGTGGTCTAAGGGGGAGGCCTTCGTTCAGCAGTGGACGTCTCCGGGCTGATGATGATGATGATGATACTGGCAATTATAGGTCGGACAGGCAAATAAATTATGGAAAATAAATAGATAGGCAAGACATAAGAAGGTCCTTATGGACACGCTTCGGATACAAAACCCTACTCACACACCTAGAACGAATTCCAAAATCTTTCAATTAAATTTTTCAACGTAATTAAACTTACAAATTATGGCAACTGTGACCTCATTCCGTGAGTTTAATAACTCACCGTGTGCCAGGGAAACTTATTAAACTTTACCACTGGCTTGTTAGTAAAGTTCACCATTTATTACGTAGGTAAAACTCTACAGCAGAAGTCAACGAATAAAGTAAACCAATTTTTTACACGACAGTTTTCTACCTTTCATTTCGAGGCAGGTCGAAAGCCGGTAAGTAGGCTATGATATTGTTTGCAAAAATAATCAGTGTTGAAACCTATTATAGTACGAGTATTATATTATCTTTGGTTGAAACTAAATACAATCTTTCGTGTACGGGACTCGAAAAACAAATCAATTAACCCAAGCTCGAGGGTTGCTAATCCATCGAGAATATACGCCTTGGTATGCTATTTGGGTTGGGCTCAACTTGAAATCGTGAACTCGTGGTTTCAAATCTCGGGCCCGTACCAATTTTTGGAGTTTAAGTATGTACCACTGTTCATACCACTAGGTTTTCAATGAAAGAAAACACCGTGTGGATCCTGTATACATTCGGAGAAGAAATTCAATGGTACATAATATTATGAATCCACTAACCCGCGACTGGGCCAGCGTGATAGATGTAGCCCGATCGCCCTTTGAGAGTATATAAGTAAGGCCTATGTCCAGCAGTGACTATGTATGAATTAAAAAAGGCTGATTATGCTATGCTTAATGCTTATGCATCACAGAAAAGCGAAAGCCATACTTCTTTGTAATGCATCGAGAATAGCCATTCCGTTGTCTATGCCCCGGCTCATCATCAGGAACTGTTCATCAATGCAATGTACAGAATTCACACACATCAGCCGAAGACATCCTAGTGCTAGTCGGAAGCTCCCGTTAAAGGGGGGTTTGCCATAATCTCCACGCATGGCAGGCGGCTTGGTGATCGCAGAATGCTCACCACCGTTAATCGAAAGGACGCTACTACATGTACTGCTGTACAGAACACATCAAGAACAAATTATATCAGCCCAGCTCGTATGGGTTTACTGGCAGCCATTGATGGGTTCCACTATCCACCTTCTGCCTCCATGATCAGATCAGCAAATTGATGCAGTTTCAAATCAATACTTGGAGGTTTTGGCCCCTCTCTCTCGATACGACAGTTAAAATAGGTGAAATCTATCACGAAGATTTTAATTGAAACAAGTGAAGCATATAATAATATTTATGCACGTTTTTTTTAGTACGTCCTTACTTACTAGATGCTTGTTTATTTTATTGGGTAAACAAGTTCATGAAATTGAAAATAATACGAAGCCTGAAGGGGGTTATTCACCAACTGGACACGAGAGGCTGGACACGCGTGTTTTCAGTTCAACTCATAATTGTATGGTGATATAATTATGATATCTAAAGTATCTAAAGGGTCATGCATCGTTACTTATGTGATCGAAGACTTATATAGTTATAACACAACAATTGTAAATGGAAAATTTTAGGCAACTTTGCGCAAGTTTCTATATTCCCAGATGCCACAAAAAATCTTCTTTCATAGCTAGTTATGAAAAATACTTATGAATAATAACATAATTTTCCTTTGGTCCATTTACATAAATGAACCAAAGGAAAATATATGTTACTATTCCGAACTAGAACGACCCATCCCGACAGATAGGTACATCAGTAATTGATCAAATCTTGGAAGCATGAGTGTATGTAGCTCTTTGAATCTAGGTCACCTTTGAATTAATTTCTACGAGTATGTTCTAACTTTCCTATTAAAGGAACGGTTTAGTTCGAATTTCTGCACGGGTTTTGATGACTTTTATCCGACTACACCAGTGGTTCTTAACCTTTTAGTGATGTCCCTCATTATATTTTTTTTGACTTACCATGTGCCACTTACAGCTTGGAGGTAAATACAGTAAATGATGTTGTAATAAAAGATTGTTCTATTTATAAATAAAACATGCAAACAACTGTTGAATGCGGCGACGGCTGCGGCCGCTGCTTCACTCGTAGCGCAACTCGCACCACGCGTCGTTGTGTCGACTCATTGTTACTTATACAGGGTTAGTTCTAATCAGTTAGCAAGGCAATCTTTTTAAGGGCATATTCTGTAAATCAAAACAAACAACTATTACATACATTTTGCCCAAGGTCTATGAACTTTTTGTATGGAACAGCTGATATTTTTTTCGCGATTTCAATGGTGCCCATAGTAAAAGTTGTTTGTTTTGATTTACAGAATATGCCCTTAAAAGGATGCTAACTGATTAGAACTAACCCTGTTTAGTATTTTACCGATGACTTCACGGACCACTTCGGGTGCTTCCAGGGTCCGCGGACCACTGGTTAAAAACCACTGGACTACACAAAAAAGGGAGTATTGGTTTTTGTATATATCTATGTAGGTACTTACGTTAACGCCAACCCTGCATTTGCGCTGCTCTGCTGTTTGTCAGTCACCGTTTTTGGTCTGCGTCTACGCACACCTGACATCCAAAGCGTACTTGGCTTACCGCTTAATCCTGTAGTTGCAGTAGAACGCTTTAGAGCTGGCCCTGCTGACGTCGTCGCCCGCGAAACTAAATGGCTTCGATTTCGTCTGTACCGACCACCGGTCTCATCCTCCACTATATACGAGCGCGGCTCTGGCGCACGAGCGACTATAGCGACCGGTTTTCTTGAGCCGTTACATATTAGAGTTGCCTTATCGCCCGGGATAACTGCTCGAGCGATCTAGCCGACTTGTCATAATGACGCTTCACGTTTTCCCTGTTAGCCATCAATGCTCGATAATTCCGTTCGTTATCCACCCCTTCACTCAGTAGTTTTCCGTGTATAGGCAGTGCTGTATTCAAACGTCTACCCATCAAAATTTGAGCTGGGGAATCTAGCCCGTTTCGTGGCGTAGCCCTGAAATTCAACAATCCCTTTGAAAAATCCTGTTCCGAGTCCACGCATTTTTTAAATAGATTTTTTACTGTCTGGGCGGTCCTCTCTCTTTTTCTATTGGATTGCGCATAATGTGGGGATGACGTGTCGTGCCATACTTCACATTCACGCAAAAATGCATGAAATTCTTGCGAGCTATAGGCGGGTCCGTTATCAGTCACGAGTTCCGACGGAATGCCATGTCGCGCAAACTGTTCTCGCATGAAATTAATCTCCTGCTTGGCGCTCATATTGGATAGTTCTCCCACCTCGACGTAATTAGAGAAGTAGTCCACCAAGATAACGTATCTTCTCTTCCTGTACTCGAATATATCGGAGGCGAACTTGCCCCAGGGCAGCGCGGGCACGTCGTGTTGCAGCAGCGGCTGGCGACGCCTAGGTGGCCCTCGTGCACCCGAGCTATCATACTAACCCTGAGTGTGCGCGGTATGAATACACATTCAGCTTTAAAAATTATCCCGTCTACGAAATGCGAACTCCTCGCGATAAGGCCAAAACACGTTGACCTCAGTTTGAACATCCCGTCTGTTTTTAGGCCAGCCCTCGGTTATGTATCTGGTCAACAGCCTGCAGTTTTCATCGATCTTCGTTTCCTTTCTGATCGCCTCCATTTTGTGGTCGCTGAACGGCACGTTTTACAACGTGCCGTTTACACGTTTGCACGTCCACCTCGTCCGTTACACGATCATGCATTAATTCCTTTAGCGGTGCCCGCGATAAGGTGTCGGCTATGTACATATACTTGCCTGGCGTGTATACCACCTTTAGTTGGAAACCTTGTATCCTCATCATCATTCGCTGCAGCCGCGCCGGTACGGAAACTAGCGGTTTATTGAACAGCGCTTCCAGCGGCATGTGGTCCGTCTGCACGGTGACGTCAGACCTGCCGTAAATATACTGCCTGAGCCGTTCGCACACCGTTTGCCTGAACGCGAACACGATAGCCAGCTCCTTCTCGATCTGGGCGTACCTGGTCTGCGTGTCAGTGAGCGTGAGCGAGGCGAACTCCACTGGGCAGCCGGCCTGCAGCAGCGCAGCGCTCAGCGCCACGCCGGGCGCGTCCGCGGTGAGCACGAGCGGCGTGCGCTCGCAGTACAGCGCCAGCACCGGCGCGCTCGCCAGCTTGTGCTTCAGCTCGTCCACCGCCGCGGAGTGCTGCCGGTCCCACAACCACTCCGACTCCTTCTTTAGCAACGAACGCAACACGTTCACACACTCGGAGTAGTTTTGAATGAACTTAGATAAATAATTAACCATACCCAAAAACCTCTCGAGTGATTTTCTATCATCTGGGTATGGCATCTCCATGATAGCCCTCACCTTGGAGTCGTCTGCTCGCATCCCGGACGCATCAACCTAGGTAGGTAATTTCTGGCACACTGAACTTACATTTTTCACGATTAAATTTAATGCCTATCTCCTGCGCCCGCTGCAATAAGAGGGCCAATCTCTTATCATGTTCTACCTTATCGCGGCCCCAAACGACGACGTCATCGATGAAGGATTTCACTTCCAAGTCCTCGAGGTATTGCCCGAGCCTCGCATGAAAAACTTCTGGCGCGCAGTTTATTCCGTAAGGTAAACGCAAAAACTGGTATCGGCCAAACGGTGTGCTGAAAGTGCAGAGGTCTGCGCTCGCATCATCGATTTTCACCATCCAGAAGCCGTAGCGCGCGTCGAACACACTGAAGAGCACGGCGCCGCGCAAGCGAACCGCGAGCTCCGGCACGGTCGGCAGCGAGTGGTGTGCGCGACGCACCGCGCGGTTCCGAGGTCACGGGTCTAGACATACACGAATGCTACCGTCCCTCTTCGGGACTAACACGATTGCGTTTACCCAGTCAGTCGGATGCGTGACCTTCCTCACAACACCTATCGCTTCCATTCTACATAATTCTTTGAATAGTTTGTCTTTAATACCGAAAGCAATTTTTCTGGTAGGGCACACAACCGACTGTACGCTTTTATCCACGGAAATACTATATTCCCCAGGCAAATTACCTAAACCTTTAAACAGATCATCGTACTGATCAATATTTATTGTATTAATACAAGAAATCAACCCTAACAAAAGACTGCCCTCCAAACCGAGTACATTCTGGCAATCTAATTCCGCGACAACGAATGGTAAAAGGTATTGTTTGTTTTTATAAACGAATGATATGTTATCAGTGCCTATTAAAGGCAACTGGTTTCCAGTAAAAGAAAGTACTCGTTTTGTAAACGGCTTAAGGTCATTAATTGTATAACCCAAGTTTAAATATTCGGTCTTAGAAATTACGTTAAGCATATAGATCCGGTATCAATTTTTAGTGTAATGATCTTGCCGTAACACTGAATTTTTTCAGTCCATTCCTTACATAACAACTTACTGGATGATTTGTCCGCACTGATAATGTCGACGTAAAACATTTCCTCTGAATCTTCATCGCATTCACTAGCCGCATATTCTACGCTCAAATTTAACACTTTGCTGGTCGCTTTCTTCTGCTCACACACTCGCGAGAAATGCCCTTTTCGATCACAAACAAAACACATCGCGTTACGTGCCGGACACCGGTCGCCGCCGGCGCCGCAGCGGCTGTTCCCACACGACCGGCAGGGCGCACGCCCGGGCCGGCGCTGTCTGCCGGCCGGAACAGGCAGCGCGGCGCTCCGCGCCCGGCGGCGCCGCCGCCGCGTCGTCGTCCGCCTGCCCGGCGAGGACCTCGCACGCCGCCTCCGGATTGCATTGCGTTCACTTGTACATTCTCCGATGTACCGCAAATGCCCTGGCTCTCCTCTCTAGACATTTCTGCCGCCTGGCATATTTGCATCGCTTTCGATAGCGTCAAATCGTCCGTACGAAGTAATCGATCTCTCACGGTGTTGTTATTGATGCCACAAATTATTCTATCGCGAAGTAAGGTTTCGTTCAATGCGCCAAACTCGCATTGTTGACTCAACACCCGCAGCGCGGTCATGTACTGGTCAATGTTTTCTCCTTCTTCCTGGCTGCGTGTGAAGAACTTATACCGTCGCACTGTGATATTCAGTTTCGCACCAAAATACGAGTCGAACTTATTCAAAACACAGTTGACGTCATCTTCACTGTCGCCCGACTCGAACGTGAAAGTCGTAAAAACCTCGTATCCCGCGGATCCGATGAGGTTCACCAACAGACTAGCCTGTACCTCTTTAGGCTCTTTGCTCACTCCAGACGCCTTTAAAAACACCTCAACCTGCGGGGCCGCCCTCGAGTGATAACTCGGCTGGAGGACGCGCGTGTTCCAGACGTTATAGATATTGACGACACACATAATACTATTAACCTGTTTTGAACAATATCTTATCGGTTTGATTGTTTTTTATAGCGAAAACAAATCCCACCGCTGCCACCATGAAGTGAAACACACGCTAGTTGGTTGAACACTGACATTTATTCATAACTATAAGGTGAGGGTAGGCTGACTACCCTCATAATATGATTACAATATACTACAATAGGAACTCTGCACCTGTATTTTAGGCCTCTTAAATAAAATCTTATAGTAATTATGAAAAAAAGCTGCATTTTCTGATGGAAGCAAGCCGCTTTGCACAGTGATAGTAAACTTAACAAAACAGGCCAAAATAAGCAATTTGATTCGAGGATACACAAAATTCATCCCTTAGGAACAGAGATGGCGCCACTTGTTCAAAAAATCTTTAAAAAAAAAACCTGAACGGATGCTCCGCTTTTGATGATTGAGGTGTCAACCGACAGCAAATTGTTTAATTTATTATAAAAAATATATTTAAATGACAGCTAATAATTATAAATACCAAAAAAACCCAAATAATTGAAAAGAAAATATATTTTTTTGGTTTCTATATAATTATATAAATAAAATGTATGAATATGGTACTAATTTGTTTATTTATATTGTTGTGCAATTAATTGCACGTTTAATTTAAAAAAGCCGTATATCTAAACGTTTCAAAGTTATTCAAGAATACACTATATGGTGCCGGTGCGATGCTGCCGCAACATGTGCAATTATTTTGGTGGCTGATATGTCAATAGAAAACAAATTCATTTATTTCTCATAAAACAATTAATAAATATTTCCATGAAACAAAATGCGAAATAAAATTTATTTTGTTTGTTTGTGACTAACCTAATCACGTTAAAGAATACATATCTATCACGTTGAAAATGTATTTACCTATTTATATCCTTATGTATATTGAGATATCTATTCTACCGTTTCAAAGGTGTTGGTTACCATGAAACTAAAATCGCCATGAAAAATTCCATAATAATAATCACATTAGATGGTAAATAGCATTTCTGAATATGTATTATACTAACGTTTTATTTTCACATTGGCCTTTGCAATGTTGCACTGGACCGTGCAACGTACTTAGGCCGTCCCGTCGGCAGCCACAACGTATTGTGTCACAGCCCGATTTGCATCCACAATGGTCAAGGGGGCTTAATTGTGGCCAAATTGAAGTATCCTTCGAACATTGTAGTCCATCTGCCTTCGACGTCGTTCCATCCCCAAAAAGATGGACTTGCGATTGATTAACTTGGTATTGGCGCACGCCTGCCCGCTTAGCAGTAGGTAGCAATGCCAGAATTGTAAACATGCGAACAAAATCCTGCGCCGCAATGCACTGCGCTCGTCACCCTGGGACCTGACATACCTATTAGATGTCAAATCTCTTCATGCCCAGTTGTTTATCTGGTAAAGTTGCCCTACAAACCGAAACAATAATGCTTGCACCCTACAGCTTGGTGGTTAAATAATTGGAAAGGTGTGGTACTTCCCCAGGCGGACTACTTTTCTGTAGCCACCTTCCACCAAACGTCTCTTAAAATCAATTAGCTGTTCCACACCCCGAGCTGCCAATGTTAAGTTGAAATAAAAAACATTTAAAAAATCAAGAAAATCTTTGCCACATTGAAAGCAGGTCAAAAGCGAAGCGGGCGTAATAGTCCGAGAGGCGAGCGACCAAAACCGGCAAGCATCTTCTAAGGGCTTTTTTTTATATTACGTCATATTGGTGGAGTAGAGAAATAGCCTGCCGTCAGTCATCTGGTTTCGTTAGCGTTTGGCGCGGGGGCGGCTGTAAAATTTAATATGTACCTACCTCGCAACTACCTACTTTCTAAGACCTAAAAATTAATTTGCGATCAGTATATTAATTAAAAAATAAGTTTTACGATTTTCAGTCATGGAAATCTTATAAACGGGCGCGCCAGTTACGCTATTGTAAAACATCGGTAGGTACTTCGTGAAAGTACTTTATAAAATCTGAAATTTAGTATACATACATACAGATAAATAATGTCATTATAATCACAAAAAATATAGTCAATTTGGTAATAGGTATATTTCTGTAACAGATGCCGTCAGTCGCCGATATAAGATTTCGTGCCGAACGCTAACGGATCCGTATGACTGATGTCAGGGTAATTATCTACACCAATGTGACGTTATAGTACCTATATGTAAAAAGCAGCCTTTAGTAAATGCTTGCTGTTTTTGGTCGCTCGCCTCTCGGACTATAAGAACCGCGTGATGTTAAAATACTAGAACGGAAACTGCATCGCCAGAGTTTCTTAATAAATTGTTTACCAGGGCAAAGTGGGGCAAAGAGTGGTTAAGTGCCTCTTACAACTTCCCTCTTACTAACAAGTTAAAGTATCACAAGTTAGAGTGATACTTGTTTACCAACGAAGGTTCAATTAATATTACGAGTTCGACGAACTTCTAAACAAATACCTCAGATTATTGGTATTTGTGAAATGTAATTTGTAGGTGTTTATCGTAGCAGAATTACTTTAGTTATTAAGACTACCTTATAGCAGCGACGGTGATAATGGAATGGACGGGCCCAGCGCTAGCAAATCGTTCAAAATTAACAAAACAACACAATCAAGCATACCTAGCTAAAAGTATGCATATTACATTTGCCGGAAAGTATAGGTAGCGAATCTAATTAATGCATGACAAAAAGAGAACACATATACATGTATTAGAAGTTTGTATTGTCGTATCGTACGGCTCGCATGTCGCAAAGGCAGAGTATGACTGAAGCGAATGGAGAGCCGGCTATCAATATATAATCTACAAAATCCGTGCGCTTATTTCCCGTCCATTCATCTTATCATTGTCGCTGCCTTATAGCGAAACACAACTTTTCCCCTCACTACAGCGAGGAAAATGCAAGTTTTTTCATGCTGGCCAATGCGATTATTATGAGGTTGGCGCACATAGAGTAAGTAAATACTTACTACGTAATATTGGCGCACTGACATGAAATAAGTATTATGCATTTTCTGTGAACTAGCTGTATAGAAAATTATTGAATAGAAAGGTACGAATGTTAAAAACTCCACGCTAGCGGACAAAATGCACTTTTGCACTCAAATTTCGAATGATAAACAGAATCTTTCGGAGCTTGTGAGGTGAAAAAAATATTTCTGTCTGCTTTACGGAAGTTATTTGTATTTTTACGTGCCTGCGGGGCTAAAGTGACTGCTTTAGCCCCGCAGGCACGTAAAAATACGCGGAGCGAAAGGAACCACTTCCCCCGCAGCGGCACGTAGAATCGTATACTAACCACGGGAGCAAGTAAAGAAGCCTGTGATCTCATGTATATGACAATCACTTTTTACTTTTGCTCCCTAGGTGAGTAATCTACTATTATTGTCCAGAGACAGATACGACAGAAACGAAGGTAGTACCAAGTAAAAGTCTGAATAATTCCTTATGCTTTTTATTGAACACAAGAGCACGGCGTGCTGTAAATATACTTATTGAGTAGACGTCATACAAAGCTATAATGTTAGTACTAGCTGATATACAAAACGGTGGAATAAAATAACTATTAAGGCCATTTGTCGCGTCAACATTTCGTTTCACTCGCTCATTTTCGCATTTTTGAGATACTAAATCAATCACTTGAGTGTGAATTTCTAAACGTGTATATTCAGGAGACGGTCTCGTGTCTCCCCTGATGTCCCCCCTTGGGGGAGACAACAGGTCTTTTCAGTCCTGGTGTCTCCCCCAGGCCGGGGAGATATAAGAACATACATTTAAAATAAATTCATACCAAAACTGCGCGGGTATCTTGTACAGGGGCTGCGTAAGTACTCCATTTGGGCAACTTCTTTGTACACCCTTCCTTTCTCCGGCCCCAGTTTCCCTTAGAAAATAAGCTAGATGACTGTTTTTTTTATTGTAACACAAAATTAAAATCTGAACAAAAATAAGCAACTTATAAGCATTTTAATATCATGCTAGACAGAGAGAGATTATGACGTCACTTCTCTGTATGCTATATTAATTCTATTTTGAAAAGTATGGCGCACAGAGGCGTGCGCCATTATTTGCGATTTTTTGATTTGTGGGAAAGAGACAGAGTTTTCTCTACCAAAAACTTTAAACAGAACATTAATAACCGATTTAAATTATTTTTTCAATAAACATATTATATTTACTTAAATTTCATCAAAGCTATTGGTTTCAACGATATAAACATCAGTCATCTACCCTATTTACTGCAGTTATTAGACAAAACAGACTAAGTCTAGCAAATTATCAATCAAATCTCTCCGACAATCGGGAACGTCTGCCCTGAACACGGTTGCAATGTTTATAAAGAGTTGATTTTAAAATATATACAGGGTTACTGGTAACTCGACGTATTCACGGCGGAAAAAAAAACAAAAACAAAAACAAACAAATTATAATGGAAAAATAACTTTTCAATTTAATAATTTTATTTGGGCCAGAAAATTAATTAGCCTCGCAATCGAGCGGGGCAACGTGGCCAGCATTTTGGGCACATTAGAGACTGTTTAAACTATCTATAGGTTTGCTACTTATAGATACTTTAAACGGTCTCTTATATCAATTAATTTTTTTTTTAATTTTAGTTTAGTTTTAATTAGGTAGATAAACTGTTTTTAATATATTTTTCGTTATTAGTAGTAAGATTAATTAAACTACTAAACCTATTTTTTTGGAAATGTTTACGTTTAGTGCCAAAATGGCTTTTTTTCTGTTAAAATCCTAAAACAAAAATAGTTTATTTTTTTATATCTTGTACACTATTTACTTTCGACCATACATTGGGGGGGCTTACAATTGATGCATGTTATGTTCTGGTCCCGACGGGAATACGTCGAGTTACCAGTAATCCTGTATTTATCATTAAGTAATAATTATTTTCGTTTCTTTTCAAAGACATTTCCGTTTTTACTTTGACGTAGAAGAACTAACTTTTAAAGTATTTTTATTGTTTCGATGTCCTCCGCAATATTATAAAAGATTTCAAAACGCAATTGTCTTCAAACTATTTGTTAAGGCAAGTGCAACATTATGATATTCCTGGTAATTCACGATTTGTCTAAAAAATCGGTTGCTGAGCGAGCGACACACCTGAGGCACGGTAACGCCCTTAATATCTAGTAAAATTACAACAGTGTATCCATTATTATAAAGAAATACGAGCTGTGTACCTAAGAATATGTTTAATAAACACAATAAACAATAATAAACATTTGTTACGTATGTTTTTTTTTTACATTCATGTCCTTACACAATTTTGAAAAGAATGAAGTCAATAAGTAAAATTCCCTCTAGAATAGGTCTAAAGTAAATGCAGACAAGTCGTAGCATACGAGGTTACCCATAACGGTAGTAGGTCATCCGATAGGTCAATGGACTCATTATAAACAGGTACTAAAGTGCCACCACTAAAACAAAAAATATCAGCAATCCATTAAAAAAATACACACACTCAAAACACTCAAACGGGATTTCGGTGTCGGCTCAATAGTAATATTTGTTTATAACGATGAGTATAATAATCTCCTTTCGGCTTAGTGATACCGTTCTGCGTGAACCTATATACATGGAGAACTGAACTCTGGCCTGGATCTAGAACCTAGGCTTTGGAATCAATCCAAACCTTTACTTTGCTATAACTTTGCACTGGGACCATTAGGGAGTCTGCCTGGTATGCCGTACGTACCACACCATAATATGCTAGGACCGTGTCAGGCAAAAAAAATATTTGCCTTGAAAAGTATTCAACTATTCTCACTAACATATATATATTTAACTATTCCCATTAAACCGTTCCATCACCGACCAACACCGTCGCCTACCATGGACAGAGCGTCAACAAATTGTAGACGAGAATATTTTACCGGTGCTACAGCGCGAGTGCTGTTCCTAATGGTCAAGAAATTTGACATTTCAATCGGTAAATATCGATAAACATCGGTATTTTCTCAAATTCGACAAATAAATCAGCTATACCGTCACGTTAGCGACATATAGAACAAACAGTATTCGCGCTGCTGAGATGCTCCGTGCATGGCGCTGGCAGCGCGGCCTATCGCTTCTTATGGGAATCGCCCATCGGTTTTGGTGGATGTTGCATACAGGTATAAAGGAAGCATACGGGCACAGAACGTCGATCCATTTCAGTGGGTATAGTAGAGCGTATCGTGTTGCTTTCGGTGCCAGATACGTTCCTAGCACGGTCATGTTATGGTAAGGCATAGTGGGCAGACTCCTTAAATAGGTACGGATACAAAATGATCCAAATTAGGATCGAATTATTGATTCAAACAACTTTTAATTCCTTTTGAGCCAGGACGAGTAGCACAGAATCTGATTTGTGGAAGTCACGCTTCTCAAAAGGCAAGCATTTTCATAATTAACATTCCCGTTCTTACTATTAGCACGCAATTTTAGAGGCCGCATTCTTTTCGTATAACCTTATAAACTAAAACGTGCGATAAACATACTTCAGTTAAAATGTATTTTGTGACCGCTATAAAGATATCACATTACCGTCATACTTATATTTTAAATGCAAATGTATCTCTATCTATTTCAAAGGCTAGACTAGTCGTGAAGAAATACATATGACAAGGACTTACATACAATATTCTTGACTCGGAAAATTAGGGATGAGAAAACTAGAATGGCGAGAAGCAGCTAGTTTTAAACAAAATACGTTTATCGGACGCGTATAAACAAAGGTATAAAACTATAACTAATATTGACTTGAATAAAATGTACAATGTAACAACAATTACTGCACTTTTAAGATACCAACAATATTAATTAATATCAGTCGAATATCATAGCCTCACTATAACTATACAAACTAAAATTCATACTTAGTTACAAAAAATACAGTTTTACATAGCTTTGGTAGTTTTAACTGTTCACATTTTTTTTTTTGTAAATAATTTTGTTCGATCTATAAAGGGATAGCGAAAAAAATCTATAGAGCTAGTAAAAGGCCTACGATCGTAAGCCCGGCATAGTCAAAATCTTGAATAAAGTCATAGTCAAATCTTTTATTGCAAATTATAAATTACGTAAAACTAATATTAATAACATAATGACCCAAATGAGGGCATGGCAATTAAGTGTAATAATAATTGAGACTGGCTTTTTCACTACACAAGTTGCATGGTTGCCTGGAAGAGATCGCTGTTAGCGATAAGGCCGCCACTTGTGCCACTAGTTCTTAAGGTTCTTGTTTCTATTGTTGTTTTATTTTTGGTGTGCACTATAAAGTGTTTCTATCTATCTATCTAACTATACAATGTGTAACAAAAAGGTTCAACAATACGGAAGGGCATGTATGTACTCGTCGTTATGAACAACTTTTACTATGGAGTCAACCCTGAAATCGCTAAAAAAAATATCAGCTGTCCCATACTATTTGTCCAAGGTCAATGAACTTTTTGTATGAAACAGCTGATTTTATCTTCGCGATTTCAGGGTTGGCTCCATAGTAGAAGTTGTTTATAATGATAAGTACACACATGCCCTTTCGTATTGTTGAACCATTTTGTTACACATTGTATATCTATCCACCTTATTAATTTTATCGTTACAAGTAATGAGATAAGCAAGACAATAAGTTCATGTTGATTGCATCGGAGCCCAGAGCAAAACAAAAATTGAGAACCTAGACAAACAAAGTCCAGCGCGTTACTTCATTGGCGCTCCTTACTCTGAGCTTTCGCTGGTGCGTCTTAATGGCCTTGTGATTTTGCTATCTATCCACGTTAATAGCTTTCGAATTGGAACACAGCTCTTACGCATTATTTCTTGGCTGCGGAATATCTGTCTACTATTGCAGTATCAAATAATCTGCAGCCTTCGTTAGGTCTTCGTAGTCGTACATGCAAACCTTTCCCACGACCTCAATTAGGTGATGTTTAATAGCTAGCGTAAAGACGTAAAAGACAAAGTTCTGAAAAAGCTACCTTTGCGACTGTATGTTTTTTTTAAATGTCTATGTTATGCGATTACTCAGCCAATTATGAATAGATTTTAATGACTTCTGAGGTAGTCCCATATAAATGTTATCGAAATCAGTTCAGTAGTATGGTCTTTAAATCAAAAATACTGGAATAAATCAAAATAACAGGAAAATATGAACATGTCATCCAGGTAGTTAAAATTGAAGTCGGATGTTTTTTTTTTAAAGCGTATTATTAATCAAAAGCGTCCGTATTTTATATCACAGCGGCAGGCAACTTGCATATATGGGCGAACAAAAAAGTAGGTTCAGCCAAAGCTATGCCTAGCCCAAATTCTGTGTTGTGAAAATTCAATATGTTAAAGGTAGAATTGAAACGGATTTTTTTGTTACTTTCGATAGTGTCGATCAGTTTTTGATTGGGGCCGCAGTGGAAAAAGGCTATTTGTTTTGGCAGCCCACTACGCTACGGCCTCGGAGGCAGCCGGGGTTGCTAGAACCTCAATGTATTTTCACCGGAAACTATTTACACTTTTGCAACGAGATTGCATTTCAACCATTGTGAATTAATGCTTCAATATAGTAGTGAAAAAAAACTTTCCTACAAATATAACAGTAAGGTAAATACTGAATGAAAATCGTTTACATTACTGGTACTTACTATAAGTTCGTATGTAGAAACTAAATTTTAATAAGTTGTTTTCGATATTATCTTCTCCCTCGAATTAAACGATCTTGCAAACATTTGTTATATTACGATAGACAGATACAACCATCACTTTTCAGAAATACATACTGAGATATGGTATAGACTTTCGAAAATGTGCGAACGAGACAAATGTGAACAAAGGGCCTTTAAGGACATCGAGGCTCATCATATTCGCAACACGATACATTGTCGACTAATGTTAGCTTGCCCTGCAAACAGGACACGTGTAATATCTATCACGTGATTGTACTAACCAAGGCTACGCACGACCTTAACCTCTACTAGCTCTATAAAAATCTAAACACAAATACCTAGCTGCATAAAAAGCAGTTTGCTAATTTCTTTAACACCTATAGCATGTGAATAAAAGTAAGTTCGTATAGGCTGAGTGGCCAGCCCAAGTGTCAGAGTTAATATACCACCCGAAGGCCTCTGACATGGCTATCGGATGTTGTTATACAGATATAGAACAAACAACTGGGACCGACAATTTATCGTGTCATCCGACCCATGGTAGCGCTCAGATGTAAATGTCACAATGTGAATAAAATGGCGGTTTAGCTAACCTAATTTTCGTGATTGTAGAGCAGGAAGCTACATCTGCAAATAGCGTTTCCGCGGCAGACAACAAATTTACATGGGGTCTGTCAGCTATGTAACGCGTTTCATTTTACACGTTGTGGCGTCTACATTTTACAAGTTATTTCGCGTATTTATTAGAATGTTTTTGTTTTTGCCATAATTGTGAACGTTACGTTATATAATGGTACCTATATAGGCAAAATAATAACATCTACGTTACCAGGCAGCACTGTACTTGTAAGCAAAAGAATGCTGGTAAAATAATTGATTAATTTACTTAAGACGGTTTTTTTTACTATAATCAAGATATTGAGTCAATTCGTTTTATTTATACGGAAATACAAACGTTTAATTAAATTGGAAAATACAAACAAAATATGTTTAAACAACGTCAGTATTTTTATATCAGTAGGAAAGCTATATAAAAATACTTGTTTGCGAAGAATTCGTTAGTATTATTCACCAATTAGAATATGCACACGCTTTATCAAAATCAGGCAAGTTAAACAGTTCGATTTTGATAAAAGTTCAAAAAATAACAGACCATAACATTTGTTGGAAACGACTGAACAAACAGTATGCGCTCAACCTATAAGAGAGAAAAAACTTTAAAAAAAAACTTAAATGTTTTAAGATAACTTTTAGATATGAGATTGCCTTTGTATTCGAGATGTTACCATCTTCAGATTTTCATCTAATATAACTTATAATATATTAACATATTTAGGCAGATATTTACGTCGTACTTACGTAATTGCACTAAGCTATGTATGTATAAAAAAGGAATGTATATAAAAAAAAACATTATGTAATGGTATAGTTCAAAACATGTTTGACGCAGAACTGTTTCGCAGATTAGTACCATAATGCAATTTTATAGATCAGATAAGTATAGGTACTTATGTCAATTACATTTATATGTCAAAAATTATAAAATCCTACATACTAAGAATATAACCCACCCCTAACTGTACCCGGTGCACAGGTGCCCCATAACGTTGGCTGCATTGGCAATTTGCCACGTTCAATAGCAATGGCTAACCTTTGCATCAGGCACGAGCGACCGGAGCGAGAGTCAAAAAACTAAATATTATAAATATAAGTTTTTTTTATGACTGTACTTTTAATTAGCTTGAACATTTGCGTTAAAAATAATTTTCGTTATCAACAGTAAAGAGGATAACTTTGAGGGCATTTTCAGGCTGTTTTATTGCTTTTCGAGTTTATATATTATCATTCATTTGTAATACTATACAATTATACATTATTAGCAATTAAGTAAATTGTCTATGATTTTACAGTGGAATAGGTACTATAAAATTAATATCTTTTGCTTTGATAAAATACCTACTCTCATCTCTTCAAAATTCCGTGTTTTCATATGGATATATTTTCACTGGTATCTACTATGAATATAATAGGTATGCTGTGGAATAGAATAGAGATACTTACTTACTATAAAATACTTTGAACAGATTCTGAGAATTTGATAAAGAACCCGGTTTATAATCTAAATACGACTATATATATTGGGTTTCTTTCAAATAGTCAAACGTTGTTCCATAATCTGCAGTGTCGTTTATGCGAGTCACGAATGGATATATATATATATATATATATATATATAATATTACGTTTTTCGTTATGTACAGTCAATATAAATAATAATTTGTCTCAAAATGTTTGTTTAGACTAATATTGTACGAGATAGAGAGAATCCGCAGGCTAATCACGAAACTGTTCGGGATCGCGATTTGTCATAAATGTCACTTGTCACTGTCCCGCCAAAACTCATTTGACCCTGCAGGGCAGGCCGAAACGCCAAAAGTCCGACGGATTTGCTTAACTTAATTAGGAAATCAATGCATTCGTTCGTTAACGATAGCGAGAGAAATCCCTCCGTGATACCGTGAAGCTGTGACAGTGACAAGTGTCAATTATGACAAATCGCGATCCCGAACAGTTACGTGATTAGCCAGCTGTACTTTCTTGCGATGATTACTAACGGGGAGCTTACAAACCCAAGCTTTGACTTATTAGAATGACTGAATTGGTGTAATGGTGTATACTGTATACGAGTAGATATTACCTATAGTATTTAAAAGAGAATATCGTTTTGATAAAAAATAAAGAATAAAATTATTTATTGCCAATAAAACCTGGAAACAATCATTTTTTACCTTTACATGTAGTCTATAATTTTGTTCAAGTCTGGTGACCTTTTTCAAGAAGTTAAAAGCATGGCACGCATCTTGGTTCAAGCTGACTGAAAAACCACCTCAAAGGTCACCGCGTGTGATTGAAACTATAGTCGGAGAGTCTCAATAATGTTCTGACAAATGAACGCTTACGTTAAATAAAGTACCTAATGTACTTATGGTACCTAAGGCCCATTAGATTGATTGTACATAGAATTAACGCACCCCTCATTCAAATACATAGGTAGCAATAAATAAATAATTATTATAAGGCCTTGAACATCGACCGTTTTTCTCTACACATGCCTATCTACCTACTAGCTATATTCATTGAAAAGTACTCTACCTGATTCTGTTTTATTGATATTAAAAGTTAGCAACGTGACTATCTATGTTTTTTGTGACCAGAGAAATTGAAACAAGTGTCAATTAAAAGGAGTTTGTAACCAAATCAAAATAGAAATTATCTTTACCAATTTGAATGGGTATATTCTTCTTTGTTTGGTGCCGGTTGTGGTACATTCTCGTCAAGACAACCCGAAACCCTATAATCCAGCCAATTTACGAAAACGCGAACGTAATTAAATGTAGGTACGGGAGCACGCACCTTCATATTGGCAAGAATGTGCAGTCAGCATAAGAATATGGTTAAAAGTAAGTTCGTATAGGCTGAGTGGACAGCCCTAGTGTCAGAGTTAACGTGCCGCCCGAAGGCCTCTGACATGGCTGACGGTTGTTATTATAGAAACTAGAACAACAAAATTTTTATGAAAATGGTACGAATAGTTTCAAAAATCTTTACCAACAACAAAAAAGGAGGAGGTTCTATGTTCGACGGTGTGTATGTTTTTTTTAATGCATGTTCACCGATTTCTCTATCAATTGTAGACCGATTTTGAAAATTCTTTTTTTATTTGAAAGGATACACTACTCCCGAGGTGGTCCTATATTAATTTGAAGACGGTTGTTTCTTTTTTTAAAGTTACTTGTTATTTGTAATACGCACGTTTTTATAGAAAATAATAATCAATGTCCCAGCGCAAACAATGGAACCGTAATTGTTATTCATTCAAACCATCTATTTACACATGTAATCGACTGTATACAGACAACGGAGTCTTGGTAAACAAGGTTGTGATTGGCACACTTGCCTGGAAAAGCATTATAAATTCATATTGACTGCACGTAAACCACTCATCAAGTAGTTAACAAACATGTTTATACTTAACTGTATAGTTAGGTACAACTATGCGCCTGAAAGCACACATTATTCACCGTCGCACATATAAGAAATGAGTTCTACCTGCATGGCAATATGGTTGGGTTTTTGTGAATACAAGCTTGATTATTTGAAAATCGTTTCCCACATACAGTTTTAATAGTCGTGTTGTAGGTAAAGTTTTTAAATACTTTGATCGCTACGCAATGTTTGTTACTCAATATAAGTAGTATATCTAGGTTAATCTGTGATATCTATCCACTCCTCATCAAATAGCACCAGGCTAAAACCTACCGTTGTATTAAGCCTAATCAAAAACATTATTTTGTTCTAGTCTTTTGTACTACTATACGAGAACTGATAAATATTTAAATACATAATGTATTCACGGATGCGAAAAAAGTACGGCTCCCCTCTTTTCTAATCATGGCTGAAGCCTACAATTGGCCGCCCGCAATTTTGTGCGCTTTTTTTAGGTATTGCTAAGGTAAAATATTATTTTCCATTTTTGTATAAGTACCAATTTTCAACAGTAAAAATATGACGAAATTTTCTTTTAATCACTAACTTATTTTATGGTACGTAATTTCTTGTTTTTTTTTAAACCCAGTTCTTTTTGCATGGTTTTCCACCACATAAGACGATATATATGAAAACCGTGTGTCAGTACTAGATCCATCGTGGATGATGGCCTCTGGATCTACTGAGATTGAACCAGTATTACAGGGAGGGAGGTTATGTAGTTCCTACTTAAGTTTCTAGAAGCATTATTCGAGACACGGAAACAGATTGACTTTACGATTGCGTGCCCTGTCAAAGTTCAATCGCAATCAATTATTGAAGGACAGACACACAACTCCAAACCCATTACTTCAATGATTAAAGATGGATAGTCAATGAATAACGAAGTTCAATTTGACGAGTATGTATTTCAAAAACGTGTTTTATAACGGTGTAAACTATAGGAGTTACCCAACTAAGTGAACAAGTTTAAAACACAATAATAATACGGTAAATTAGAAAAAGTCAAAGTATTATTACGCGATGGGTCATTTTGTATGTGGCTAATATTATAATTACGAAAGATTGAATAACAGGGTGTTCTTACTCCTTCTCTTCTTTCTGTAACGTCAATGTAAAAAAATACCCAGAAAAATACGGAGATTCGTGGATAGCAATGTTTCAATTTGTTTTTAAAATAGATTTAAATTTACCAACGCTTCGATGACCAGTTGAACACGATATATTCATATTCTAACTGTATTATTTTTCTAATGGGGAAGTAGATTTGATATCCCGTTTTTTTGCTTTGTTTCTTTTCAGTTTGAGGGAAATTAAAAAAAAAAATTTTTTTTTGTTTGTTTTATGGTTTTTCCGTTGATAGGCATACAATGTACTTGAGATCGCCTTGACTTTGTGTATTCTGCAATTTTGACGGAACCCAATGTACACAGTCATAGCTTGGCAAAAAAAGGCATTAACATGGGTCGGCACTACAGCAAATACTTCTAAATACTACCCTGCTGTATGTCTGATAAATATGTTTGGATGAATTCACACACATGATTATCTAAAATTACCAGAAGATAAAAAAGTTTCCGTATGAGATGTTTTTGCCAAGCTTTTTTACGTAATAATATTACTACTGAAACCACTAGTATAATATGTATAGTACCTAGTAGTTTTAATGGTTAGTAGTGATTTTAATGAGATTATTTAGATCAAATTTGGAATGTGAATGTTTTTAATGCTATGATATTTAATTACCAATTGAAATAAAAAATTGGTTAGTATTAGAGTTGTACTAGATCTCAAAATTACTTCATCTCACTTAGGCCATATCTCAAAATATCCGAGTCGCAATTTGACTTAGTCTCATCTGTTCCACATTTCAAAATGTCCAATTCGCACAATGACCAAATCGCTGCTAGTAAACATCACAAAAAGTACAAGTATCAATTGGACCCGACGCGACGTGGCGCTACGTTCGAATATTAGGATTTTTTTATTTTATTATTATGATGTTTTTTTTTATTTCGTTGTTTCATTTTAGATTTTTCGCATAATTATGTTTCAAGGTTTTTTACGGAAACAAGATGTTGATGTGCACAGACACAGTAAATACAGTGTATATAGTACTTAAATGCAATAAATATTTAATAATAATATGTTTAAATAATAATGTTTGTAGCTGTCCACACTTTTTAGGCGTAAGTAGTCATTTTACGAGTTTTTTTTTTGTATTCTGATACGTATACTTTATGTGATGTTGACTAGCAGCGATGTGGTAATTTTGCAAATTGGGTATTTTGACTTGTAGAATAGATGAGAATGAGATGAACTCATTTTGCGATCTAGTCATTCTAATACTAACCCGAAAACTGTGAATAGTAAGACCGGCCGCCATATTATGTAAAGCACGATTTTTCTTTTAACTGACGCAGCAAACAGAGCAAGCTAACAAAACAAGACACATCGACTATTTAACCTGAAAGTTTTGAAAGAAATAACTTAAAATAACAAGTACATGCACGTCATGTAAAAATATACGAGTAGCATAGTACCATTATTTTTGTTTATTTGTATTAGTCTGGCAAAATTAGAATTTCGCCCCCGTTCATTTTGTACACTTAGATATATTCTTAGGGCTATTACAGTAATGAGATACTTACAAGTTAATTTATATTAAAATTTAGTTATAATATTGCTTTATGTTGAATATTGTATCAATCTCTGCATAAAAAAATAATCTACCTAATTTTTAATTGTAGGTACTTTAAGGTTATACGAGGTATGATTTTAAAATGTGTTGCTTATGTTTTCTAAATAATGTATTAAAATTTCATAGTGATATTCTTATAGATTGTCTATTAAGCTAAATGGAACATTGCTTGGATATGTGAGGTACTATAACGAGATGTCTAGTTCTACAAAAATTATTCATGTACCATTTTCCGGAGTTTCATTCCTGTTAGTTACATACGACGAAGATGCTATAATATTTAATGTATCGAACGCCATACTATTTTAAAAGGTTTATAATCTTCGTTATTTGTTTCTTAACGGTTTGTATGAGTAGCGATATTGAATTATGTTCTAAGATAAAATTAAATATTATAGCATTTTCATCGTGTGTGACGGCTTTAAAAGCTGCTTTAGAATACGTTATAATAAATAGAAATAGCGTTTTAAGACGGGACAAAGCAGCATTTTGCAGCAGATTTTCATGATGTGTTTATACACACGTATCCAATGATGTCAACGTCATTCCGATTCCTGCTGTGAGCCCATTTACTGGCGCAAGTGTTTGTGACAGTTTTCAACAGGCGAGGCGGAATCGAGCGTTCAGTTTAATTAATAGCGAAACGGGTAGGTAAACACGTAAGCACGATTTTGCGAGAAATATGATAAATTATTTTGCATAATTGTTGACGAATACGTCAGTAAATTTTAAATTTTCGTTGCAATTTATACACAACAATCGATCCTAAATTGTACTATACAAGAGTAATAATCGAGATTAACGTATGTTACCTAAGGGTACGTTGTTACGGGTATTGCGAGATTTCACACTACCACGCGGTCAGGACCACGGTGGTAATAGCAAAAGAGCTTTAACACGTTAAATTTAAATTAATTATTATTATAAATCGAATGGCAAGTATTATATTTTCATCAGTTCGTTTCAGTTGCCGCGCGGCAATGGATGCATTTCACGGAATCGATAAAAAAGATGTAATCCAAAACTAGTCCCAGCAGTGCAATACAAGTATTAGTATTTTACCAACCGACAAATTTGATATTTTTAGTAGATAAAATAATAATTTTTAACGAAATATGTCAATCGAGACATTTAGAAACGATAAAACTGAGGTTGCCCATGCCACATTCAAATACGTCGATTGACAAAAACCGCACCCCAGACAAATAATTATGCAATGTTGATTGAAACGTCGTGGCTGGCTAACCAGTGAAATAATTTGCTGTGTTCCATAATGTGCTAAAGTGATAATATCGCGAATCCGACCAAATTGAATAGTCACAAAATATAAGGGCTTTGATTGATCGAATAATAATTGTGACTTTGGTCGGATTCGCGATATTATCACTTTTAGCGCATTACGGAAAGCAGCAAATATATTGACTTCTAGACAACATTTTGAACGCCTCGCGCCATCTAGTGAAGCTTGTTGGAAACCGACCGAAAACAACCATTCGTTATTATCTCGCGGTATCAAACTGCTCATTTATAACCAACGGCGACGCACAGCAACTATAGCTTGGCAAAAAGGAGTAGAAAATAATAGGGGCGCTACTATCGCAAATACTATCAACCTTGTACCATGTCAGGGGAAGACGATTGGATAAATGAATCCACTGACTTGATTATAGGGAGAGAAAAAGTTTTCGATGCAAGAGTTTTTGCTAAGCTATAATTACTATATGAAAGTAAATCCGTCAATAAGAACTTATTCTAACTAATCCGAACATTGCAGGCATTATAACAAGTACATAAATGCCATAGCACGTCATTTCTTATCGTCAAAATAATATAAACTAAACTAAACCTAAATATGTCAGTAGATTATAAAATGAGTTTTTTAACAAAAAATTCGAGCCGTAGTGAGATAGCTGTCATCTCTCTCTCTATCTTTATCTCTCTCTCTCTCTCTCTCTCTCTCTCTCTCTCTCTCTCTCGCTCTATCTCTCGTTGTCTCTTTGAAAGATAAGAACTTACATAGCGTGTCACTCAAGTGCCGTGCGTAAGTTAAAATGCAGCTTCCGTAAAAGTAAGTTTTCTCTACGATGTCAAAATAACAATCTTTTATTATTTTGATGAATTGTGAGACGTAACTGTTTTACGTTTTTTTAATTAAAACAAATGTAACCCAGTAAAGTAACTACATTCTAGAAACGGATATTCAAAAATGTTAGACTTTAATAAAGAGACCTACCAAGATTCATTTTCTTTAGACGATAATATGAAACAGGTATTATCGACGATTGGAACTGCTTTGTGACTTACGCACGGCAACATCGTAATTTACGTAACCATAGAAAAATGTCAAAGCAAAATTAAAACTGTTTTATAGGATAAGTATAGGATAAAGTAAGTGTATAGTAAATTTGTTCGAGATGTAATAAGCTACGTACGTAGCGCAGCGAGTTACTCGAAGGACATGAGGTTGGCCGGCAGCGGTGTCATTACCTTCGTTGATAAGTCTTCGATCCGTGTCACCCACTGTTTCGCCATGGACTCTGATGCGGCCCTGGAACAAAGCAAACGCGTTATACAAAAAAGACTACTCCCGAATTTTTGGCGGGAACCCGGAAAAATCGTGTCCCTACAATGTGCTTGGGTGCCGAGAAATTCCAGTTCATAATTTCCAGGCTTCGAGCTTTTACCAACAGAGATGACAGTTATCAAAACGAAATTAAGTATGCGATAATCTGCATACTTAATTTCGTGACACTTTTTGCAGGGGACGATGTACACACACATATTTTTTTATACAATGCTGGTGGTTATACGTCACCAGTAGCAGTGCCAGCATTGTGAACTTGCAAACAAAATCCTGCGTCGCTCTGCACTTCGCTCGTTGCCCTGAGATATTGGATGTCAAATCTCTACATGCCCAGTAATGTATCTGGTCCATTCCCGAAACACAGTAATGCGGAGAGCATTACTGTGTTTCGGCTAGCGGTTGGCGTTTGAATAACTATTGTGGGTGTGATACTTCCCCAGGCGGAAAGCAATTGAGCCCCACCCAAAGATTACGAATGATGCGCCATCGCGTAATAAAACAACGAACAAGAGTGCGAAATAAGATAGCACTTTTATGAGAGCAAAAGGGATAGCGCGCGTCTCGCTTAGTGAGCGAGATAGTCCCTAGGGCAGTTTTCACGGGGCCATTTGAGGGCGCGATATGATATATCTCCCTCCTTATATATATAATATCATTGGTCCCATCACTACAGACTTACTTGAACTTGTATAGCGTGCCGAGATGGTGGTTGAGTAGTTGGAACGCGTCGGGCGAGTCGGCGTCCCATTTGGCGCCCCACCCGTCGAGAGGAAGCACCTTGCACCGCTCCGTGCGGAAGTCGGACCGCGATGAACTGAATCAACATCAGCATTGGTAAGTAGGTATGGGATAATGGCGCGCCAATATATAGCACACATACAGTGCCGTAAATAGCCTTTTTTGTGCTCGGTTCGAGCTTCTATAGTTGCGCTCTTAAAAAGAAAAATATTCAAAACTTGCTCCTGGTCTGGCCATTTTTACGCCCCTCCAAGACCAGCGCCCGGTGCCCGGGCACCGCTGGCTCCGCTGGCACCGCCGGCACCGCCCTATTTACGGCACTGCACACATACATATCAGCCAGAAGACGTCCACTGAAGAAGAAGGCCTCCTCTTTTTAAAAGGGGTTGCCATAATCCCCACGCTTGGCAGGTAGCTTGGGGATAGCATAATGCTCACCACCGTTAACCAAGTGGACGCTGCAGCCCATCCTCCGGTGGTTTTGGATGCAGTGTTAGGATAAACCCAGGTCCAACCTTAAATATATTCTACCAACCAAGCTACAAAGCCTCGATCATCGTCGAAAAGTAGCTAGCCTATAGGTATTATATCGGATACATTTCGGAGTGTGCTTCGGATTGCATGATCTTATTCCCCCCAGCCCATTCTTCTATCGGACGGCCAGGACCTCGAAAAAGCGACACCGTTTTATGATTGATATACCAAAAACTCATACGAAACGGTTTGATTCCAGTTTCTTTATTCGAACTGCTAAACAGTGGGTAGCGCTGCCCGAGTGGGTGTTTCCCGATAATTATAATCTGGGTGTCTTCAAGTCGCGAGTGAATCGGTTTCTTCTAGGCAAGCGTGCTCCATCGTAGACTGTGTCTTCGTTTATCATCAGACGAGATGGCAGTCAAACGCAAGACAATAAACATATTGAAAAAATATATGAAAAAAAGGGTCATTTTTTATTTACTTACGGATTTAATCATTTCAAAACTCATATCACATTTCGGTAAAAGAGTCGGTGCAAATTTCCATGTGGAATACCACCCAAACACCCTTCGATGGTGCGATATACCCTTTAGTGGTATGTTAGTTGGTTCGGCAGTATTTATTGAACCGGCCCGAAGCAATTTACTACATATATTCAGGTTTCATTCGGCAGATTTGGTTCATTTTTCGAAAGTATATCTAAATATTTACATATACAATGTGTAACAAAAAGGTTCAACAATACTGAAGGGTTATGTACTCATCATTATGAACAACTTTCACTATGGGAAAACTAGGCTTCAAACCCGATAGCACGTTTCATTTTAAATATACACTAGTTACCCCGCACACCGCCTCACCTCCCCACATGGCGACCCTGCCTTGCGCAAGCGCCGGGTTGAGACAAACTAAGGCGTTTGCGGATAACAATAAAAACAAAAATGAAGATGTGAAGTTCAAGCATGGACAAAGAAGAAGTTTTTTTAGTCCTCCTTCAGTATTGTTGAACCTTTTTGATACACATTGTATATTCGACTTTACCACCCAGCTTGGCCGATTAATGCCAACCCGCTTAAGTGTAAGGCACGCCTTATAGGCTTATTAGTACTGATACTTTTATAGGGCCCTATATCCTTACCCTTTGAAAGATTTCGAAGCGTAAAATATGAGAATATTAGCGGACATTTGCATCCAGTATCTCTGCCACGACGACAGCGATATTTTCCTTCCCTCTTTCAGTATGGTCTTCCGTCTGACGAACCCTTGGAAATCGCATGGAAGCTCCTCCGATTTTGATAGCACGCTGTAACAAAATATAACTTCTTATTTACACAAGCATGCGTATTCGAGGGTGGCCGTGGTAGCCTCATGAATATATATATTTTTTTTTTATACTGTCAAGTGACGAGACGAGCAAGACTTTCGCCTAGTGGTAAGCGTCACGCCAGCCACTAACAGTAGCAGTGCCAGAATTGTGAACTTGCGAACACAATCCTGCGCCGCACTGCACTGCGCTCGTCACCCTGAGATATTAGATGTTAAATCTCTTCATACCCAGTAATTTCTCTGGTAACATTGCCCTTCAAACCGTAACACAGTAATGCTTGCACACTACTGCTTGGCGGTTGAATAACTGGCAAAGGTGTGGTACTTCCCCAGGCGGACTCCGCAGTAGAGTCCTACCACTACAAAACTGCTGTGGCCTTGGTAGCCTAACCGGCAGGCCGTACGACTTGAAATCATGAGGTCGGGTTCAAGCCCAAGCCCGTGCCAATGAGCTCTTTGGAATTTATGTACGGATTTTAATACCACTGCATTTTCGGTGAAGGAAAACATCGTGAGGAAACCTACCGGAAAAGAAATTCAACGGCGTAAGTGAGTCCACTAGTCTGCAACTAGGCCATCGTGGTGGATAGGGCCCAATCTAGGTTATGCCAAGTCCAGTAGTGGACTAATATAAAGGTTGATTATATGATTTATTACTTGGCCATAAATCCCAAGTTCCAACGCAGTTTTATCCGTTTGTTAATTGAAGGCCCAAAGAGCCAATATTTTATATACAGATATACTTCCGGAGCCGTACTGTGATGTGAAAACCATTCATTTAAGGTTCGGCCGCCAACGCTGCTGGATGTGGTACTCCCTAGCAGGACCACTTTTATTGTACTACGTAAAAATTACATAATAAAAATGTATAAAAATATATATTTTTGTAGTCTTATTTTTTTTTAAACCAGGTTCTCAGAAAACACCGATTCAAAATGGTCCTGCTGGGGAGCATACTTTCTGGCAGGACCATATTGTTCGGGGCTGATCTTTATTTTTACAAGATAAAAAAACCCATTAAAATGTAGAGAAAATGTATATTAATGAAGTCTGATTTAAAAAAAAACCATTTTCCTAGAAAACATAAATTTAATATGGTCCTGCTGGGGAGCATGCTCTTTGGCAGGATCACTTTGTACCGGGCAGAACCACGTTTATTTTATTGGAAATTTTGGGTCTAAAGTCTAGACCCACGGACACATAATAAATAATAGTACTGCGTACAGAAAGTTAACTCCGCAAAGGAATTGAAATAAATAAGGTCTCTATCTACTAGGCAATAAAGTAGCAATTTAAATCGCACTGGGCTCGCTATATTCACCTAGTAATACCTCTCTCGTTCTATCACATGCTTAGTTACGTGCGACGAGGCTAGCGTGCGGGCGGCGACTGATTTCTGCCTTGCATTGTCCACCCGAACGGTGCGCCGGCCGAACATACCTAAACTGCGGAGTGACACCCCCCTGCCACGGGTCAGTCTGCCCGTGAACATGGTGCATGCAACTGCGCCGAAATATCGGGAGCTCATTTCACAACATAATCACGGTAAATATCCCGTAAATAATAATAGAACTTTAGTAAACAACCGTGATAGTTTAAAACAGTGTATTACACTTTTGTTTGTATATCAAAACCATAATATAAGTTACCTGTGTGGCAAGGTTTGCGACAGCTTATCCCCCGGAACTGAGCTCGGCGACTCCAGCAGGGTGTCGTCTAGTAGGTTCACAGAGCCCGCGGGGGTTTTCTCGTTTTTGTCGTCCGCGTGGCACTTCCCAAATATGCTACAACACCACAAACTAGTTAATAATATACATAGAAAAAGGAAGGGCCGAAGAATACTTGTCTTGGCATCTACTTGATTCAAAACCAACATTTAATATTGTAACTGACTGGTGGTGTGTTTATTCTATAATGAGGTTTAAATAAATGAGCATTATGAACAGCAAATGTTTATTTTCCAATACGAAAAAAGCTGGCCAACATTTTTCCCACTGCTTTAAGAGCACTTATTTCTAAATATAATATTTTGTTAGCATTCGTAAATCAGAGCGTTAATACAAAAATGAGCACCAAAATAATTAAAGATTTAGTGTAGAAATATTTAATTAACTTAAGTGAAATCGGATTTCAGGATAATATAAAGACACCAATTACGAGTATCGATATAGTAGCTAGAGATCACTAAAGAGCGAGAGACATTTACAAAAGAGCGCTACCGTGGGTGGGATGACACGTAAAATATTCGATACCGGTTGTTTGACCTGTAACGGCAACGGCTGTTAACCCGCATTGCTGCATTTACTGAAAGTGTCGAATAACAGTTGAGACCTAATACAGAAGGAGCGAATCTGCCGCGAATCTTCTCGCGTCCATATGCGCGTCGGGGTAATTCTGGGCGCTATCCAAAAAGTCCGGAAGCAATGCGCAAATTTAAAATTCTTGCTTAAATCGCTTGTAGTATATGCTTGAGTTGATGCCACAAACTCCTTGGTCCAGTTTATGCGCGAACTTCAGAAGCGAGAGTGTGCACGCGTCTACGTGTGCGACTCCGTTCTCAAATGCTCGCGCGTTACACGCCTCCATCGAAACGCATTCACGACAAGGTTTGAGAAGCAAATTGAAATGACAAGACAAGACATGCATCGTGTCGAATACAGGAGAACTTCAAATAACACACGACTACGCGTTGTGCTATAATAATGAACGCGTTGTGCTACCATAATTTTGTAGTGCTGACGACATTTAGTGCAGATTATCAATGCTTTCTTTAAATTAATACGGTAAGATCATGATCGAGAAAAAGTATAAGTAAGTTTTTATACAACATAATACAATTGTAGTTCAATGCTTCATATCAAGCATGTCTGCAATGCCCTTGCGAACAAAGTGTAGTGCGACAGTTTATAATAGACTTAAACACTGCTATGTCTGTCTCTTTTCTAAACGAATATGAAAATAAGTCGACAGTTACAGTCGACTTTTGACCACGTTCATTCATTATTATAAGCCATGGTGCAATGCAATAAGAGATCATTTTGTATGGTTTCAAGAAAGAGCTAAGACAAAAATTGTGTGAAAGCTTAGATGGGAAACAATTCGAATGTGATGTGTGAAAGCAGCGACATGCAAGCATTAATTTAAAAAGCCCACTAATTCATAATTAGTCAAATAGAGACGGGAAAAAGCATTCTGACCCTTATCAGCAGTCAGTACATTCTTCCAGGGTCACGTATTTCGAAACTTTTTAGTTTTTAAGAATATCAAGTCAATTAAATCGTGGTCACACAACGTTATTCACCGTCAAGTCTAAGTCGTGCCCTAATAATGTAATGGCAAGTTTTCTTAAAAGCTTCTACGGAGTTTTGAAAACAACACCTAAATAAATGTGTCAGTACATTGTGTGTGTCACTTGACTCATGCCCATGATACGGCACTCAATGAGTAAACCGTCACAATTTTTAAACATGAACACACAAACACAAGTTTTAGAAAATAATATATTGCGACGCCTTGATTTATTTGTCTTGCCAAAACCTCTTTCTCATGTTATCTATAGCAGAATTTCACGTGACAGTTTTGAGCGGCGGCGCTTTTCCATTTTTATACATATTATGGAAACAATATAATTAAATTCTGCGTTAGGTATATTAAATACAGGGTTCAATTTTCAATGCTTTTTTCCGCCTCTGGCACCCCTTTTTGCCAATTAACGCTCGCGCACATTAGTGCAGGCCACACCTCAACGGTTGCAAACGGTTCTACACGCACGCAAGCGGATCGCAACGCAGTTTTTCCTTTAGCTATGCGATGCGCTGGGGTCCGCCGCGGCTGTAGCGTGCGCGAGTCTTTAGCGAGCTCAGTCTTCACATGAATCCGGCAGACATAATCATCTTTAATATATATTTTTATTTATTTAACAAAATATGAAAATAATAATATTATAATGTCATTGAATTATATATTATATGTAACTTACATTAACTATTAGGAACAAACATCAGCCTCCTTTTGAAGTGTCATGGTGGCCGAATAATACAAATGATTTTTAATTTAGAGGTTTGGTTTGGGATAATCCCATTTTCATGAAATATGTACGCTATACCTGTCTGTGACTTATGGAACATTTTAATTTCTACAGTCACATCTTAACCTTTTTCCACGGAGGCAGGACTTTTTCACTCGCGCCCTTTACCAACAATATTTTTTTACGTATTGGTTCTACCAATTCCCGAAATATAAGAGAACATTTGGAAACTATGGGATATAATATAATCTAGTGTTGTAATAATAATTATATATAATGTATAATAAGCTACAGCTATATTATTTAAGCTAAACCTAAATACTATTAAGTACCTACATATTCTACGCGAAGCAGGAAATTTTAAAAAATAGCCAGATTTATTAAACACCTTCCTCTTACCTGCCTGGTTTACCTAATTTAGTAATACTCTTTATATGCGAAAGTGGATCTCTTGGACTATCCCTCAGATTCGTTTTTTTATCGTTTGACAACTAATACGTTAAACACATCTAGATGTTTCGCAAGGAAGTACGTGTTAATGTTTATGCACACAGTTACTTGGAGAGCTGTAGACGTATTCATAATCCGACGGATTAACTGAAATATCGAGTGTTGCTACTTTTTGGCAAAATTTAAATAGTGTTTGGATAATAATATAATGTTTGTTAACTTATGTTAATAAACTTAATCTTTTTATTAACTTTATGTACTTGTGTTAATAAACTTAATAACTTCACACCAGTGAATTACTTCGATGTTTTAATAGGTTATTAATCTTTGTAAAAGGTGTAGTTCCTGACTTATGTACGATTTCAATCTTTTTATGGTTATAAAACATGAAAATAATGTTACATTTCCCTGTAGCATTTTACAGAACTTTTTAACACAGTATGTTTTCTATTTTCTGCCTGCACTTCCATTCGCAGCACTTTAAATGTTTATCGGCACTTAATAATTATTCGATTATTATTTTGAACGATAAGAACTGAACTATATCCATCACTACGGTTTTAGCAGGCAGCATTATTTAGAAAAGTAACTTTTAAATAAAAATAGTGGAGTTGTCCCATTACGGGACAACTCGACGGGACTAGTGGGATAGACCCACTATAAATTATGAATCCGAATATAGAAATGCTGACATAGAATACTTTTAATCTCGAAAAATGCACGGCACCTGAAGGATTATCGCCGCAACCGTAGGGCGCAGCTACGAATAAGAACCTTTTTTTAATAATTATTACTTTGACACCTGCTACTTACGACTACAATTTTACCCAGGATTATAGACATAAAAATAAGGTTAGACTACAGCCCGCCTAGCACGCGAGCCATGATGAAAGTATATCCACTCTTTTTCCCCGCGAACACGAGACTTATCCATATTCTAGCTCTATCACGTTCCCGTGCGGGGAAAGACCAATTAGTCCTAGGCGCGTGCTAGGAGGGCAGGTGCAGATAAAAAATAAAGAAGCACCAACGCCTAACTAACCGACGCGACGTAATCTGTCTCTTCTCATATTTCCATTACGATCGCTTTATTTACAGCAAGCATTTAACGAAACTTACTTTAAAAAGACAATTTTTATCTACCTGCTTACTTGTAATCCAGCAAAGAAGGCAAGTTGAAATCATAAGTGTACGTTTATATTTAAATGTTATTCACAATACATGCTCTTTGTTATGGGTTAAAATGTAGTTATAATTGCATCAATGATACGAAATATTTTTATGTTGTTTATTTGAAAGATAGTCCAATGTGCCTTCTCATATAACTCAGTGATCGCTTCATAACATAAAGCATGCTCTTTACTGTCCCTTGTTTTCTAAATATTCATACATAATTATTATAGAACAAGGCAAGACAGAACTATTATGCTAAGCAAAAAGGGGTACATAAAACTCGTCAACATACAAAACTTCTAAATAGAAATCAGCAATTTTATAAAAAAAAAAGTGTCGACAGTGTCGAAGTGTTTATGTCAATCTCCGAATGTTAATTTTGTAGTAGTTTCATAAGGATGAGTTAAATGCCAACCTTTTGGTTTAGAAAAACAGCTCTGTCGTACTCTATTTATCAATCTACATAACACAGTACAAGCCGTTCGTTTCCATCAACCAAAAATAGACTCACCCAACACCGAAATTGACCTTGTGAAAATTTCTTGGCAAGCTGGCGCTACGAAACCTATGCACCAATTCCAAACACACAATGAATAGTTAAAAAAAACATGATTATGTCTAAAGGATCAGGATTGACATTCAACTGCAATTATGTCTTCAAATTAAGCCAAATGATGTCCTAGAATATAGTCAGTGATACGAGCATAGAAAGTAATCAAAAATTTGCGCTTTGTGAAAGTTAATTCAGTTTTAGATTTTTTATGTTTGTTACTTAATTTACTTTCCCTTCTGCTCAAAGGCACAGCAAGGATTATGTGTACACAGACAATTTTGTTAACTGGCTTTTTTTTTACGATTTTTATGAACCAAAACTAAACAAGAATACTAGGTTTGTGGTACGACTATGTCAACTTTGTCGATGTTGCAGTCAAAATTCTTAACCAGTCAAAAGTAGTTTTGTCTGAAATTATTGGTTAATATAGTGCTCTTGACTACGAATTTGCATTTGTTTTGTTGGATGGTCACTGTCAACCTAACAAACCTACTGAGTACTACGTAGTAGTCAGGCTTGAAATAGTAGTTTGCAATCTCTATGCACTACTTTTGATTGTTATTTCAGTCAAATGTACTTATGGCCAACTTTTTCAGTCAAAATAACATTTGACTGATTCTGCTAGTCAAGACTACTTTTGACTGGTTAAGAGTTTTGACTGCAACATCGATACAATTATTATAGGCCGCGAGTTAGAATTGTAGTTTCTCAGTGATTAAGACTATCGCGACCAGCGGAGTGACTGGACATTTAAATACATTTCATTTATTTCAATATACCGTAATCACATATAAATATGACACACAACAACATGCGCTGTCAAAAGCGGTAACAAGGAGAATTTCTTCTTTCTATTCTTTTGATCTTTTTCTTCTTTTAAGAGTAGACAAGTTGGTCACTTCTCCATAGAAACGCGGTAGTATTACTACTCCACTATGTAATTTTGTAGGTCCAAGACTAAGTATTATATCGATTAATCTCTTCATTATCTCGGATTGTAAATTATTACGAAAGTAAAAAGTTAATAAACATGTAAGTTATGAGCCAGGAAACATCTAGTATTTTAGCTCAATTTTAACGCCACATTGGACGTAAATAAATAACATAAGGAATACGAAAACTCTAAAATAATTTATCAAGCGGCATAGTTTAGTCCATAAACATTTCAAATAACTTAAGTTGGAATAAATTAACTCAGAGTTTATTCAACCACATTACTGCAGCCAAAGGTCGACAAAAAAATATTTTTCGCGCTCATTTATCTTTCTTTCTCCCTTTCCCACAGTTTGTTTGATGAAGGGAGCATGCTTTTTAGCCGCGCCCACCGATGAGTTCGAGCCGTCAACTTGTCGATCCTTAAGTAAAGCTTATCAGAACCCTTAAAATTTTCGTTCTCGTCAAAAACCATCTCGTTTTATGATTCCTTGCTCGGTGTCTCTGACTTTATTGTGCTAACAGACTTGCGGATTTGGTTCGTGCTAATCACGGGAGAAAAGAGGAGGGAAATATATTATCTCTTTCCCATTCGTTGGCCAGGAGATCCCGCCGTACCACACCCGCACGTCCATTAACATTGTAAGAACACTACTCAAGAATAGCGTTGTGTTATTAGGGTCTTATTATTAGCATAGATTAGTTCGAATGTTTACGTATAATGAAGTTAGTAATGTTAGTAAACAACTGTAGCTATTATAGACAGATGGGACAGCAAAACAGTACTCACTTGGATCCTAAGGATCTACATTTCCTGTGTGTGGGTATGAACCTGCCCTGGTGACTGGTCCCTTGTAGCCTCAACGAGCCTGAGCCTATCTTGGAGGGTGATATGTGAACGTGGCCAGCTACTATGGAGGGTGCCACCTCTTTCACAGACTCTTTGGACCCTGTGCAGCTGCCGATTGGTGACGGTGGTTCCAGCTTCTCAGATAACCTGAAAACGGTAATTATTATTTAGAAAATCTTTTTTAATCAACTTTAAAAAATGAGGCGGTTCTCATGTTTGTTACCTCAGAAATCTACAAAACCGATTTGGAAAGTTTTATTTGAAAGCAATTACTTTATTTCTTTCAGATTAGTCCCACAGAATTTTCATCAAAATCTCAAATACACCAAGATGGTATAAGTTACACAAACATGCAACCGGATTGTATGCGCATTTTCAACCGTCTTCAAAAAAAGAGGTTCTCAATTTGAATGTAGGTATGTTGTTGTTTTTTATGTTTGTTACGCGATTACTCCGCCAATAATGGATTAAATTTAATGTTTTGTTATTTTTTTGTTTTGTAGGTGGTCACATAAACATTTTATCGAAATAGGTTAAGTAGTTTGATTTTTAAGTATTATATATATTATTATGTTTATGAAACAATAAACAATTTTGTATGTTATCTTCGCTTGTTGCCCGTGGTCCGGTTCATTTGTGCGGTAATCTGGACTACAGAAAAAAAAACCGTAGTACAGTAACCGGACTACGGAAGAGTTTTTTCTTCCGCAGTCCGGTTGACCAGACCACGGAATCTAGTTAAATTTGTTTCGCTCTATTTATTGTCAAGTAACTTGTTGTAAGCTGGTTTTCCTGGTACAATCTTACTAATGTCGCTTTATGCCATTTTCGTCCCGAGAAACTTCGTCCCACATGATAAAATCTGCTTTCGTCTCGCTTTGTATGCCATGTTAGGCCCAAAACATCATCTTCATCCACTGCTGAACGAAGGCCTCCCCCTTAGACCGCCAAACTGTACGACAACTAGCCATTTGCATCCACCGGTTGCCCAAAATAACTTTTAATTAAAAAAATCTCATATCGTCCCACTTTTCAGCTCCACATTCGGCCCATGTTTTTTTCTATATGTAAATTATTCTTATTTCAGTACAGTTGACGCGACAAGTTTTTCCATTTGACGTTCTGTTTTTTTTTTAAATTGAGATAATCTACACCTATTCTGTTGGTTTATAGACTTTTTTTAGTTGGTTTTTTTTCATATATTTTTTACATTCTTTCGATTTGAAAAGCACATAGCTTAGATTGAGAAACGATATCACACCGTGTCAACATAATAACATACTTACTTGAACTGATCGTCTTCCAGAAACTTTTGGAGCTCCTCTATGTAACGGACGCTGTTGAGGTATGTCGCTACGTGAGGCAGCGGGGCGATATCGTACTCAGAGATCTGGTACCGCTCGATGGTCCGAAGCACCACCGCCATCTTGGCAGGCCGGTGCGGCGACCCCGCCGGGTGCGCTATGTCTATGTACGTCAGGTCCGTTAGGAATATACCTAAAACAATAGTAAAGTAGTACTTAAGCTAATATAAGATCAAATTAAATCTTAATGCGAAAACATTATTCGTCGAAAATTCCCCCCCGTAATGCACCCTGCCCAAACGTGCCCATTATAGCAGCGGCGTTACCGCGCTGGATGGACAGAGAAATTTGCTGCGTCAAAAACCTCCCAGCGCAACTGGTTTTTTTTTATTGTCCTATTAAAATGTGGCCCATAAATATAGCAGACTAATGGCATTTTAATATCATGCTAGACAGATAGAAGAAACAGTAAATCGTGACGTCACTTCTCTGTACGCCATATAAATTATATTCTGACAACTAAGGCGTGACGTCATTTTTTGTTTTGTGGGAAAGAGACAGAGTGGTCTCTAACAAAAACTTTAAACGCTCATATATCAGAACATTATTAACCGATTTAAATTACTTTATCAATAAACATACTATATTTACTTAAACTCTTCATCAAAGCTATTGGTTTCAACGATTTAAACATCAGTCATCTACCCTATTTTACGTAGCAACTAATGTATTTAGGGTGTGGGTTGGTTTTAAGTGGATGTAATAACTGAATATTTGTCAACTTACCTAGAAACGGTATGCAGGGCAAAGATATTGACCTCATGTACTCTCTTAGAGCAGTCCAGTTGTCTGTTTCTCTAAACAGCTCGGCGAGTTTGTCAAATTGCTGTTTATCTTTTTTCGATACTCCACCCCATGTTTTTGTCAATCTAGAAAGAAGGATCGGATTATTAATTATTATTTTTTAACCTATTTTTACAAGCTGCGCGGTTTCACCCGCGCGATGATGAAAATCCGTGATGATGATGATGATGATAAAAAGTAGCCTATATGTTATTTCGGGAAAATAGCTATGATCTCCATTCCGAGTTTCATCCAAATCCGTCCAGACAACTTAGCGTGAAGAGGCACACTCTGTGTGTGTGCACACTTTCGCATTTACAATATTAGTGTGACTGTTTCTTATGTTTTCCTCCACCGAAAAGCCAGTGTTATGGGATCCTAGGTGTGTTACTACGTTTCACATGTAACTGGTTGAACATAATAATTATATTGCTTAGAGAACCAAAGAGGCAAATGTATTATTTTTCCCTTTCGTTACCGGCTTTTCAGCCTGATTTAATCCTCGAGAATCAAGGACCTGGGTATGTCATAAAACTCAATCCAGAACCGGAGGATGGACAACAGCATCCTCTCGGTTACAGGTGGTGAGCATGAGCATTCTACGATCCCTAAGCCGTCTGCCAAGCATGGGGATTATGGCAGCCCCTCCCTATTAAGGGCCATCGTCGAGTTTTTGGCGGGAACGCGAGAAAATCATGTCGCTGCATTGTATTATTTTCCAAACACAAAACTTGTGTTTTTTCGAGTGTTAATGCATAAAAATGGTGGCGTTTTATTCATAAAGTGCTGATTTACGAGCAAGAGTGTGGGCAAGTGATATAATGTAGTGAAACGTGTCTTTTCGTGTTGTTTCCAAAACTCCGAAGAAGCTTGTAGTAAAGTTGCCACGAGTTTACAAGAGCATGATTGGACTTGACTGTGACTTACTGTGTGTGAATTGGACTGTGACTACGACTCATTTAACTGCAGAAAGAAGGATCGATGAAGAAATATGTATTCGGCTGAAGGACTAGTATCCATGGCCAGGAACTATTAAAAACAACAAGGGCCTTCGTCCAGCAGTGGATGACTTCTGACTGATAACTATCCTCGAGTAGCCGATTAGTCATAGGAAAATTTTGTAAGAAGGGAAGAGAAGTTTTATGAGAACGTTTTTGAGCACTTCTGATGTAAAATCTTACCTGTATATGCTAGCACTTTGTAGTGCCGAAATAACTGCGAACAATGAGTTCAAGTTGTTCAATTCATGTAGCTTTTTGGCTACCTTTATGAAATGTGTCAGTATTTCTGCTCTGCCTTTGGCAGATTGTCCATTTAATATTTCTTGTACGGTCCAGAAGCTTACCTAAAAAGGAAGAGTATAACAAGTTTTAGGTAAGAGTTTGACGGACTATGTACGGATTTTTGTAGTGGTACGACTCTACTGCAGAGTCAGCCTGGGGAAGTACCACAAATTTGCCAGTTATTCAACCGCCAAACAGTAGTGTGCAAGCATTACTGTGTTCCGGTATGAAGGGCAATGTTACCAGCGAAATTACTGGGTATGAAGAGATTTAACATCTAATATCTCAGGGTGACGAGCGCAGTGTAGTGCGGCGTAGGATTGTGTTTGCAGGTTCACAATTCTGGCACTGCTACTGTTAATGGCAGACGTGACGCTTACCATCAGGCGAACGTCTTGCTCGTCTCGTCACTTGAATGTATATCAAAAAGTAATTGAATAATGAGACGTTTGTTTTAAAAAAAATTGTTCGTGATGTTTTACTAGATGGCGTAAGAAGAACAGAAATTGTTCTGTCAAACCCCGTTCAATCTTTTTTAATTATTCCTGGTCATGGATACAAGTCCTTCAGCCGAAAGCACGGTCAAACCGATTACGTATGGTGGTGGGTTCGTAACGAGTCACAGTTTTACTCGTTGGGACTTTTCTTCCCATCGAGACTTGTTGGGAAAACCTATAGAAAAAAAGTTTCATCAGTAACAGGGACTCGATGGGAAGAATGAAATCCCATCGAGCCAGATGCTCCAAAAAAGCTTCTAGCAAAGTTGCCATGGCTTTACTAGGGTATGATTAGACTTGACCGTGACTTGGACTGTGACTAAGACTCATTTAACTAGAGAAAGAAGGATTGATGAAGAAATATGTTTTCGCCTCAAGGATTGGTCCACAATCCAATCAAACCATCCATGAACATGAACAACCATGATCTTTGATCCAGTCATAATGGCTTGTTAATAGATCAATGGCCATGGACAATTTTAAAACAACAAACAGTCAGGAAAATTTGTTTGTTATTTTAAATTTTTCGGTTTGGAATATACTTTGTAGGTTCTGATAATTTCACCCAAATCAGTTTTGAGATGCGTTAGTAAACAGTATTCCGTCCAAGGTAAAGAAAACATATAATAAATGTTTTCTTTACCTTAGCTCAGTAGGAGACGGGCCGCTTCGCATTCGTGAGTTGGCCGGTTCACATCCCGATGACTAGTACCAATGGGTTCTTTGGAATTTATGTACGAATTTAAATACCACTGGATGACCACTGGCTTTTCGGTGATGGGAAACATAGTGAGGAAACCGGCCTTATGCCTGGAGAAGAAACTCAGTAACGTTTTTAATCTACATATCCTCACTTAGTCTTATCCAGTTTGCTGGACTATGGCCTTATCACCCTGAGGCATGATCTTTACCCAAAAACTTAAAGTGAACGCTCCTAAAACGAAAGCAAATTGAAGCCGAATTGAACGCAGAAATGCAGGGGTCATGTTCGATGGGTCCAGAAAACAAAGCAGAGGCGTTGGAAAGCGCAAAAAACAATAACAATAATATTCCACACTCGTGTAAAATATAGTGTTTAATCTCTGTAAACTGCAATGAGTAAAGAGTTTTTTGTTTATAAATGAAATGAACTGTTTTACAATCAATGTCAAATTGACAAGTTTGACAGAACAATTACAAACGACTTCACGCCATCTATTATAATTTTTGGAACTAGCACTAGATTTTTTAAGAAAACTCCTCATTAAAAATTATTGGAACCAAGTCACTTACCCTATTAAATCTTTTAGTGAACGCCACAACGTTTGGCGCTACAGTCAGTTTATTTAACTTATTCCACCCGCATGTTGTAAGTTCTTCTGGCCTGATATTTTTGAAGCACGGTAAGTCGAGCAATGTCAGTTGGTTGGCAATATCCTCTGGGGTCAGTCTCAGTGCAGAGCAAACGATTTTATCCCAGGACTGGTTCATTGAAGATGCGACTGGCAAGCTGTTGGTCTTGTACTGGTAAATGGGATCATTTTGGCGGTTTGCAGTCTCGCCATGTCTGAAACATTTTGAAAACTGTTTAGCAATGTTAGCCAATAGATGGCCACTTCACATTGTAATCATCAACAACCAGAATACGTGCACTACTGGACGAAGGCCTCCCCCTTTAAAGGGGGAGTTGCCATAATCCTCGCGCTCGGCAGGCGGCATGGGGATCACAGAATTTCGCACATCATTAACCGATAGGATGCTACCCGTCCTCCGGTGGTTCTGGATGCAGTTTTAGGACATACCCACTTCACATTGTAATAGCTAGATTGAACTAGATAGTAATTATAATAGTGGCAATTTAGAAGGCAAATCATATTTGCAGTATTCATTTATTATATTAGCCCAAAAATGGCCATGTTAGGTGAGGAGCATACAGGGTCATAATTTTGGCCAGTACTTAACCGGGCTACCAGTTATAAATATTCAAACATTGAAAGAAACAGTAATAATTATAATTATACAAGACAAATAGAAAAATTAGGAAAAAAGCAATGAATCGTTACAATCAATAATTCCAAATTTATGTTAATTATCAAATCATTTCAAATTTAATTATTCTAATATTTTGTCCATGTCATTTTTTACACTAAGTACATTAATAATGAGTTGGAACCGGTTTGTGGTGAAAAACAACTTTGTACCTAGATTTAAAGCCGTCATACACGATGATGATCCTATAATATTTCATGTTATCTTAGAACATATTTCAATATCGCCTCATACAAACGACAAATGACGAACAAGTGACGAAGATAATATTATATACTTCAAAATTTTATGGCGAATATATAATTATTATAGCATCTTCACCGACTGTGATGGCTTTCATCGTATAAATTATGCAATTCCTTTGTTAATTGTCTTGTTTACATTTATTTGTTTCCATAAATCAAATTATGAGTAAATATATCAGCAGTAGTGTATTTGTAGAAAGATGTTAAAGGGCTTTTTAAAGGTGTATTCCCGTTGTCCCCGTTGACGCTGTCCCCATTATGGGGACAATGAGATATCATAAAAATTCCTTCCCGTTATCCTCATTGATGTAAGCAAAGTACAAAAACGACATACAAATGAAACAAATTGTTTATAACGAAGTTATGCAAGCAGGTGTACTCAACCCTGAAAATAATAATGAGTACTCACGCATAATTGTAGTAACAGGCACAATCATCTTTTGTGTATGATTGTTGGCTATTCAGAGGAATACTGGACTGCTTTTTATTATTCTGCTTGCAAGGAGGCTTGTCATCTAAAGGCCAGTTTTCTTCATCTTCATGCTGTGAATAATATAATACACTATAATTATTAATATACATTTGTGGCGTAGTTTGACTAGGTGGTTCTAAAAGATCACTCATGTCAAGAAACAGAAGATCCGGTTAGTCTCTGTGACCGTGATTGGCATTTATATCTAAGCGCTACTGTGGGATCGAAGACACATTAAATTGTTGGTCCAAGTTGTTTGTTTATTTTTTGAAACAACAACCATCAAGCCATTTAAGAGGCCTTCGGGCGGCACGTTATTTTTGACACTAGGGCTGGCCATTCAGTCTGTAGGAACTCAATAATATACATTTTATCTCAAAACTAACATGTTTGTAAACAACTCTTTGTTAACTGTAAAATAATGGGTTGCGACATCCAATTAAAGAACAGATGATATTGCACCCCATAGATGCAATGTGAAAGTAGTCGCACAACTTTTGTGGCTACTCAAACAAACAGCAACTCTAAGCGGACTATACTTACCGTCTTATGCATAAAACACTAAAAAGTATTTCAAAATTATTTTTGTTAAAAAGTGTCTTCTCTTTTCAAACTATAATCGTAATTCGAAAGACATTTGACAAAACACTTTTTTACTAAAATAGGTTTGAAGTACGTTTTAGCGTTTTATGCATATGATGGTAAAAAAAAAACAGTAAGCAACTGCTGCCACAACCTAAACGAAAGCTGAATGATGCCAATTGCATGAAAACTGTTGCACCGGAGTTTTAGATAAGCCATGGTCGAGAAGCCCATGAATTCTTGTTTTTTAATTGCAGTCTGAAATTGGCCGAGAGCAACTCACTTTTAGATTGATAAGTAAAGAAAAGCTAGGGAAAAAAAAATTAAACAACATAAGAGTACATCATGAGTTACTTTTTACCCTAAAAAATTTTGGGGCCACTAGGAGATAGTAAAAAAGAAGGGCACAACAACATTAAAAAAGACATTTAGATTAAATAAAGTTCAGCAAATATATTTAAATGTTCCCACCTCAACAATGCGCAGCACAGCCAAACTGTCACTCAATATATCTCTTGGCATGTTGTTTCTCACTACAGCACATACTTCAATCAGATAGGATGTAGCTCTGTAAACACATGAAATACTAATGAGAGCATGTGATGCCACTACTTATACTACTATATAGCTACTTTAGTAATTGTTTTGTATAAACAGCACTACAAATAATAGAGCACTCAGCATGATTAAACAACAAAGTACATACCTACTTACTTTACAAGTTATTTATAGTAGGTACCTATCGCAGATGATAGATAGCCCTAAAGGAAACAGGATGCATCCCACTGCATTAGGTACCTAAGTACCTCATCGATTTTTTGACCAAGATTTTCTAGAGTCACTTAATCAATTGCAAGCAATTGCATATTATTGGATAGAGGAAAGCAATGAATTCTGACTAATATTGTGCTTCATTCAATAAATTATGATGGGACAGCAAAATTAAGCACACAAATTGAGGATTGTTTTCCGGACAAGCAATCTAATTTCTGAGCATTGATAATACTATTGATTAGTTCTATTGAGTCTACTTTTTAATATTCATGATCAACTTACGCTTTAATAATAAACTTGTGTAAACTTCAGAATAAATGGGATTAATTGTAATAAAAATGGTAGGTTTGAAACGAAATGGAAACAAAATCAGAGAAAGTGTGACCATCATCAAATCACAAGAATTTCCATATAAAGAATGTTTTTTTTGTTGTGCCTCCAGTGTCATAAACATTTTGTTTGAATCAGCTGCCGGATTTTTCTGAAAGGGGTGTAGATAGCTGATAGCTCTCTACTCAGCTATAAAAAGTCTATAAATTATTTCATTACGATTATTGTAACCAAATTTTCGAAATAGTCAGTCCAGCCAACCGTATATACATTTTAGCTCTATGGTCCAGCCATAATAAACAAAGACGTGGGTCCACCCTTGGAGGATTTAACTCCTGGTTAATCACTGCATCGACCTTATTATTAGACCTACAGTCCGATGCTTACACTATGTCTGTTGTTCTATAAACTCAGTTAAAGAAATATCTTAAATGCTTTTTAACCAGTCATCTTCACCAGCCATATTCGTGCAGTAAAACTTTAGATTATAGCATAAAAGAACTCGTAACCGGAGCTAACATGGTTTGTCGTTGACGGACACTTTTAAAGTGACTGCTCCATTTAAATGCTTCATATTTTTTCTTCTTTTCTGCTGCTGCTGCTGCTGCTACAGACAACGTTTATGTTAAGAGAAAAATTAGGAGAACACCCATTTCTGGCGAAAACTGATGGCAATTTAATCAAATGAAATACGTGCGCTCTTAATAACTTGTTTGATTAAGTCTAGCGTGCTGGACACGCGCACTATTATAGTGTGTACATGCTACGTCCAGCGCCTTGAGCGGACGTACAACAGGATATATCGTGAATATGGCGCTCAAGCGGACTGGTCAAGCAAGGAAGGAGGACAATATATTCGATATACTCCATAGATTTTCGTTCTGTTATGTTTCGTCATTTAAAAAAAAACTTATTCGATCGATATTAGAGAACCCTGTTCTACTCGGCTCGATCATATTTACGATAGCTTCTCTCCGCGTCACTAAAAAAAAAACTACTTCCTATTTATGTACTACTGCGATCGTTTCATAATTAATAAAGATAATGTGCTACGCTATGAGTATTATAAAGATAATATAAATACCTTTTAATACTTTAATTTAATAATGTATATTGAATATGCATTTGGCTTGTCAGATTGTTTCGACATAAAATAATATTATTTAAAAGTGGTTCAATAACGACTTGTGTAAACTGTTAGGGCGTTTGTGTCTCGAGATGGTACACAACGCATATTGATATAATCATCTCACCAAAACAAGAAAATCATTCGTTAATTTCTGAAATCTTTACGAAAAACACAAAAAATATTTATTTCAAAGTCCTTTGCTGACAGTGGGACAGTAATCGTTTAGTGTTTAGTATTTTAAGGTTATGTTTCCATCTTCAAATGGTATCTCAAGTGGATTTCAGTGAATCCGGACAAAAATTTGTAGTTTTTCTCCAGAACTGTACAGTTCTATGTGATGTCTGAATGAATTTCTCACGGTTTCGTTATGGTGATATCCAGTCATGGTGGGAAGTGCCGGGCATCGCATACTTTTGTTCTCTATTCAGGACAGCATTCAACCTTCTGGATTTTGATATAGAAGTAAGTGGAAGTGACAAATTCGTTTCTTGTACGTTTCTAAGTATAATCTGTGCACAAGGACACTAATTATATCAAAAACATTGCAGGAACTTGAGGAAGCTCTGCTAACAGATGGTACTGAAGAATCTGCCAGTTCTCTGCTTACTGAATTAATTGTACGTCTCTTAAATGGTTGTTTGGGCAACAATGACATTTCGGCGTTTAATTATCAGGTACTATACCGTAATTTCTAGAAGATTGACTATAATATTTATACTAAGTATTGCACCATAAAGTAACCATATTGACTCATTGCAGATGTATTTGAGGCGACTGTTTCGACAAAAATGTCAAGAAACAGGTCGATGCAATCCATTCAACTCGGACATAGACTTCCAATTTCTTCCACTGCGCACCAAAGTAGAAATTTTGTATGCTTTGTGCGATTTTCGATTGGACGCTGAAGATGTCTTTGATTTGTTTAAAAATCTTGAAGCAGAGAGTTTGAGGGTTGAGCCGCTTGGGTAAGCTTCTCATATATTCTTAAAAGTTAAGAATAGCTGCTAGCAGGCAGCATTATAAAATTCCCCCAAGAATTTGAGTCCAGTGCATGACTATCGCTATAAAACCTAATAAAATCTACACATTCCACTAGACATTAACCATGCTTCATCATGTACCCTTTTCAGCTGGGATGACAATTATTCAGCATACTGGTACTTTTATGGCACAAGATTATACAGGGAGGATATTATAAGAAAGCCTAAAGGCAAAAACAAAAAGAAAAAGCTGAAAGAGAGAGAGAGACGTAGTTGTTTTTTTGGTGATGTTTGGCGTGAGGAAGATGAAGCAGATCGTGTGTGGCAGGTGGTATGCTTTACTGAGGAAGACTGGACACATCTGACAGAGAAATTCAGCAAAGCTACCAGCAAAGTTGAGAAAGAGCTGTACCGTTCATTATCACAGAACTTCTTGCCGGAGATACCGAGACTTTTTCAAGAAAAAGAAAGGTTGCAACGGAAAAGGTATGTCTTTACACCTGTTGACTTTTGTTCTCATCCTGTCGAATTCCACTGCTGGGCACATGTCTATACCTCCAAAACATACTTCTCACTTATACTGTTAGTTGTCTATGGTCCCTCAGCAGAAGTTTTTTATCTTTACACAAAATAAAACAGAACCAAACTTAAAAAAAAAACTGTAGAAGTGTGCATCATTTGTGTGAGACATTCCATGCCAGATATGTGCCAAAAACGGATACTCATGGAGATATTCTCAGCGGACAGAGTATAGTGCTGTTTATTTATATCCTTATTTGTTCTGTTGCTAGCCTACCTAGCAACAGTACAAATAAGGATATAAATAAACATCACTTATAAAGAAAAAGCTAAAAGGATATGTTGAAACCAAACAGCATTCTCAAATAAGTATCTAGAATAATTGAGTACCACCATAGATTGTGTCACAAAATGGAACAGTAGTAAACATAACAATAACTTCCTCATTCCATATTACAAAGGTCTAAGTTCTGGGATCTCCTCCTAACATAACTTTACAGAATATTTTTATATGAAGTGCTTCCACACTTTGATATTGCTCGTATGCAGGTTCAAGTTTAACAACATAGATAAACTTTACATTACTATAGCTCTAACTAAGCGGTCCCTCTCCCCCCATCGTCTGAGGGACATCCTAGAAGTCTTATGCCAGTTCTAGTATGGAAGAAACAAACACCATAAAGAATGCCTTCATTCAGATTCAATAGGTACATCAAATCTTTCTAATTGCTGAGGACCACATGGCTAGTTATTTTTGCAACATTATTTTAACTGTATTAATATTACAGGTATAGAGAAAACATTGTTGTTTACTTAACCATCATCATGGTGAGATATGGTTGGTTCTATAAATTAGTTTAATTATAGTACTATGAGTACCATAAGCCCCTTTTGTATGATTACATATTTTCGAAATAAACACGTCTCAATTAAAGGGGGGCCTGAAATGGGTATAATGCTAAGCGATATGTCTAATTCTATCACAACAGTTTTCTGTGTGTTATTGCCGGCGTGAGCAATTAAATCTACATTTAATTTATGTGTTGTTGTTTTATGCATTTGCAAATTTTTTGAACATGCTATTGCAATATTAGTGTGTCGCGCTCATCTGCAACGCAATCAAGCTGCAGCTGCTTTGCTCATTAATGTAATATGCTATTTAAAGTAACAAATTAAGTTTAGACTTCATTGATGGTGTATTGTCATGAAGTTACTATATGATTATAGCCAATATATGCAGCGACCTTAGGCGACAAAGGCCATAGGGTCTACCTTAAGTGGCCCTGGCCACGTCATGGACGCCTACACTATTTTTTGTCAAATGGAGGACTATGATATCTATGTATATACAGTTATACATCTCATTTGTCAACATATAATAGGTAGCCCAGAGTATGTTAACAATCCTTGATATTTTGTCACATTAGGTGTCCACTGTGGTCGATTCTGACGGTTTTAGTTGACAGTTCTAAACTAATTAAAATATTGCTGTCACTTTTTTGCTAGGCATGTTAGCTAAGGACAGCAATACTTTAGTTAGTTTAGAACTGTCAACTAAAACCGTCAGTATCGACCACATTGTCGCAGTAAATCTAATACGGCGGATTTTACCAACTAAATTCGCATCGCGTCACGTCATTAGCCATAAAATGTCCACTGCTGGACGAAGGCCTCCCCCTTAATAGAGGGGTGTTGCCATAATCCCCACGCTTAGCAGGCGGCTTGGGGATCGCAGAATGCTCACCACCGTTAACCAAAAAGACGCTGCTGCCGTCGTGCTGCGGTGGATTTGGTTGCAGTTTAAGGCATACCCAGGACCACACTAAATTCGCATGAAAAAGCACAATAGGCACATCCATATGTGTAACTTGCTGCGCCCACCGGTTTCACCCGCAATTATTGGGATTTGGGATTAAAAGCTTGTTTTATTCCAAAAGCTACCTCAATACCGAACTTCATCCAAATCCGTTCAGCTTGAAGGAGTAACAAACATACACACATAGCACCGACAAACTTTCGCGTTTATAATATTAGTAGGTTTAGAAATGATGCAAAAATTGGAAATAAAAATGTGGCGTAGTGTAAAAGTAAGTATTTGTTTGGTACGTAATACTTAAGAGGTGGTCCCATATACATTTTATCGAAATCGGTTAATTAGATTAGTTTTTAAATCAAAATTACTAGAAAATATGAAGATGTCATCCAGGTATTCGAAGTTGAAGTCGATTGTATTTTTTTTAAAAAGCGTATCATTATTTACCTCTTATTTGTTTTGCTATTCACTCAAACAAGCACCCCGTCATAACTGCCGAGTCTAGGCCATAAATACCACAGTTACTTCAAGAATTCCTTTTTCAACCGATTTCAAAAAAGGCGGTTCTTGATTCGACTTTTTTTTTTTGTGTATGCGAACTCCGCCAATTGGCTAGATGACTGATGTTTAAATCGTTGAAACCAATAGCTATTATGAAGAATTTGAGTAAATATAGTATGGTAATTGAAAACATTATTTAAATCGGTTAATAATGTTCTGATATGAGCGTTTAAAGTTTTTGTTAGAGACTACTCTGTCACTTTCCCACAAAACAAAAAATGACGTCACGCCTTCCTTGTCAGAATAGAATTTATATGGCGTCCTGACAAGTGACGTCACGATTTGTTGTTTCTTCTCTCTGTCTAGCATGATATTAAAATGCTTATAAGTTGCTTATTTTTGATCAGATTTTAATTTTATTTTCATTAATCAGCTATATTTATGGGCCACATTTGAATAGGATAATTTAAAAAAACCAGTCTATTATGAGTTGGTTTTGATAATTTTTTGTTTGTTTGGTTGGTCATACTTAGAGGTCCCATATAATTTTTATCGAAATAGGTTCACTAGTTTGGTTAAAATATAAAAATAACTGGAAAAAAAATAACACCCAGGTAATGGAAATTGAAGCCGGTTTTTTTTAAATTACCTATGTTATCATTCAAAATATTATATCACCCGGCTGATAAGCAACGATGCGGGTTGGAATGGAGCACGATTAGGTAAGCGTGCACTATGTTTACGTTACCTAGAAAAGACGTTTTATTCTGAATTGGGATGTATTTATGATATGACGCCATTCATGAATTCTGAACTTGTTTGTTATTACTCTGTATATTATGCTATAGCATAATACTTCGATCAAAGAAACAGAATTTCGCATTGCCCGACCTGGCCGAGTGAATCCCACCTAATACTCTGCCATAACGCGCTGGTGCAGCAGTTTGCATGAAATTCGGCCACGTTCGGCTGTCTTTCGGGTAGGCCCAACGACTTACATTTCATTTTAACCCTTATTCTCTTACCGTAAAGTTGCTATTTGTATGAGCAGCTCGAATGTGCCTTCAGTTATCTGGTTCCCATAAAGCTTTACTTAGTTTAGGGCTAGATGGCGCTGTGTGTGAAATGTCCACCAATATTTATTTATTTGTTTACATCTGCGGCGTACTTTGTTTCTTTGATCTATGTGTAAAGAAACCTTTAATGTGTGAAGCTGCTGTGCGTAAGCTTGTATGTGTAGATCGTAGTCTATTATCTCTTATTATTTCGAAATTTAAACTGCAAAGGCGATTTCAAATTGTAACGTATATAGTTAGTTCCGCAAGAAAATGGAGCTCCAAACTTATTTTTTAAGCTTCTATGCTCCATGTGATTTTTACCCATACATTTTCCTTCCATATCTCTCTCTATCTATCTTCTACTAAATCAGTCCTTATACATAATGTCTTTGCCAAGTTTTATCGATATCGGTTGAGGCGTGTCTTATAAAAGTAAAAAACAAGATATGTAGGGTGGTGCAAAAAAAATACTTTTTCGGTAATTAATACTGTTTATATGTGTAGTTGGCGAATCCAATGGTGTATTAATGTAGAAGCAGTGAGTAGGTAAAAACTCGTATATATCGGTAAAAAAAAAGAAAGCGAATGAGTAAATGTGTTTTGGAATTAAATTGCTTATCTCCTTTGATAAATAGGCTAGATGACTGGTTTTTTTTTATTGTCCTATTCAAATGTGGCCCATAAATATAGCTGATTAATGAAAAGAAAATTAAAATCTGATCAAAAACAAGCAACTTATAAGCATTTTAATATCATGCTAGACAGAGAGAGGAAACAGCAAATCGTGACGTCACTTGTCAGGACGCCATATAAATTATATTCTGACAAGTAAGGTGTGACGTCATTTTTTGTTTTGTGGGAAAGGGACAGAGTTGTCTCTAACAAAAACTTTAAACGCTCATATATCAGAGCATTATTAACCGATTTAAATAATGTTTTCAATTACCATACTATATTTACTTAAATTCTTCATCAAAGCTATTGGTTTCAATGATTTAAACATCAGTCATCTAGCCTATTATATGTCTAGATAGACTGATGGATCCTAAAAGCGTCGAAAAAATAGCGGTTAACTGTTAGCCTCTTATGCACGCACACTATAACAACGACAATGGTGCAACGCGAGTGTAAGACATGGCTGTCACGCACACTAGTATAATAATGTAGGCCTGTTATTTTTCGTTCATAAACAGTACGAGACTCTATCTAGACATATTATTTATCAAAGGTTATCCCCTTAAACTTAATAATTAAGTGTGATATCTTGATTTTTTTTGTACATTCCTTGATGTATAATACATCTCATGTTCTGGAATCTTGCCCATTTTCTGCTACAATGTAAGCTTTAGCAATGTCTATGCACGCCATCATGATCTGCGGGCTCTGTGGCTCTGCGTCGCAAACGTTGACCTCAATTAAAAACTGACTGTCTTGAGATCCGTGCAGTCTGCTTAATTTACGTCACCCGGAAAACTAAAATGTTGCAGGCAACATTTTTGTATACCGTACGTTAATTGCGTGAACCATATACAACGTGTAACAAAAAGATTCAACAATACTGAAGGGTATGTATGTACTCATGATTATGAACAAATTTTACTATGGGGCCAACCCTGAAATCGCGAAAAAAATAAACAGCTGTTCCATACAAAAAGTTCAATGACCTTGGACAAAATGCGATTTCAGGGTTGGCCCCATAGTAAAAGTTGCATTGTAGTAGTAACCTTTTTGTTACATGTTGTATAATGGCCACCAAACTGTCAGCCAGGTTGTAATTAAAGCTACGCAGACAAGACGCAGACGCTAAGACATCTTTTGAAATCATTTTCATCTTCAGGTTGTTATTTTGATTGTCAGGTTGCTGGAACTAGCGCCACGCCGCACATCTAACAGAGTGCTGCAGAAGATAAAAAAAGAAGAAGACAGTAAACAGAGTACAGATGAAGTTAAAGAAGATGTCAAAGGCAAGGACATGCCGCACCTTGCCCGAGACAACAGGGCTAAGAGGAGAAATTTACTGAGGTAAGGAATGGAATAATTTTATGCATAGATCTAACAAAGATAAGACTTTAAGGTCAGAAATGATTAAACCAAAGATAAACTAATCTGTAGTGGCGTAGCTTACGTTTCAGGCCGCAGAAAGGCAAGCTAATCGCCGCCATCTTACGTAGGTACTTATTAAAACCAATAAATTTTAAACTAATATGGTTGAATGGATAAGCGTATCCAGCTATTAGCCCGGGGAGCGGGGTAGGTATGTTATGGTAGGCACGGGCGTAAGTCGAGATTTATGCGTGAGCACGCTAGCGTAGCGAGCGCTGATATTTGGTGCTTGATTTGATCAATGGACATTAAACTTTTATGCAGCGGCAATCTAACACACAGAAATTATCTATAGAGCAAGAGCGTAGCGAGCGCGAATATTTTGAGATATTTGCTTAATCTAGAGCAAACTACTTATTTTTTGAACGCTCATTCATAAAGGAAATTACAATACCTACCAATGAGTGAGCGTAGCGAACGTTCGAATTTCACGGCCAATGACATATATATTTTCGAAGCAACAAACAAAATCGAAGAAAGTTAAATAAAATATGCGCGAGCGCAGCTAACCCGAAGATTTATAGTTATTTCTGGTAAATTTTGGCTTATTGTATAATTTATAACTTTTACGCAATTAACAATATATAAAATAACATGTTTAAATCACTTATTATTTGACCTATACACGTGCATAAACATGCATTCACAATAAAAAGTCAACGATGTGACTTGTAAATAAATTCCCTTGGAAGTAAAAATATTTTTTCTATTTGGTTCGCAACCCTTTGTGCGCGAGATGACACGCTCTTGGCTGGTGTTATTTTTATTGGGCCCGAGCACTGCGTGGCTAGTTAAACAGAGGGGAGAGTCATGTAAGCTTATTATCGGAGGTGCATTATTATTTGCTCTGATTTTGCACGAGCACGCGTTTTTAGATGTCGTTAGAAAGAATACTAAAGTTCTATACTGATGGAATTTGAATACGCGCCAGTTTTTATATCGCCAATATTTTACTAACCACAGGAACGCGTAGCTATCTACCATAGTGGGTATATAAGCTAAAGCAGTAGTTGGCTTCAAACAAACGCCCGAATAGAGTGACGTATCAAACGAGCGGCTATTCCCGAGCCCGCTACGATAGTTCATCATAACACAGAATAAATAATAGTACTACGTACAGAAAGTTAACTGCGCAAAGGAATTGAAATAAATAAGGACTACGAGGCAATAAAGTAGCCATTCAACTCGCACACCGCTGCATACCGCTTGCTATATTAACCTGGATATACCGCTCTCTTTCTATCACGTAGCTCTATCCCTCCTGACGCGGCACGTGTAACGTTACGGTTGTCTTCTTGATATTTACAACATAATCGTCATCATCATCATCAGCCCGGAGACGTCCACTGCTGAACGAAGGCCTCCCACTTAGACCGCCGCACTGTACGACAACCTGCCATATGCATCCAGTTGCACGCGACTAGGTGGACTGACGACATTGTGAATATACACAGAATACTTATTAGTGTTAGTTACCAGTTATGTAGTCTTTATAGTATGTAGTACCTACTACTACGTAGTACTATTATTTATTCTGTGCTACTACCTACCTATTACTATTGGAATGACATATAACCTGAACAAAAAAAATACTAACGCTTATTCTGAATTTGTTTCAAATAACAATCATGCAAAAGTAAAAGTTTACGAGGCTTTTTACAAAAAATACGGGAAGATGCAGTTTCCTTGTTGAAATTGACGCGACACGACGCGGCTAGCGTGCGGGCGGCCACTGCAATGTCCACCCCGCGCGGTGCGCCGGCCGAACATACCTAAACAGCGGAGTGACACCCCTCTGACCATACGCTCAAAGCGACAGTCGCGCGCGCCGCGTCATTGAGACTCTTAAGGCGAGTAAACGATAGGTACTAAACGGTAGGCGCGAGTAAGAGAGAGGACCTAAATTCTCCAGGCGCGAGCGGTTTTATTGCTAAATTTAGTAGGTTATCTTTGTTTTGAAAAATATAACAAACAATCATAAAAATTAAAAAACTAAATGATACTATATTCTATCTTATTAATTTAAATTTCACGTGGTTTCATAATTTACTTTCTTACTTCTAGTTAATCGAAATACCGATTTAGTGTCTACTTTGTTATTTTTCTATCGAGTCAAACATTCAAATTCACGTTTTCTAAAAAAGCAGAAAGCTATAATACGAGGGCGGCACTGAAAATTTCGGGAATCAAGGAAGTGACACAACATTACTATTTAAAAATATATTTATTGCTTTTCGAAGTATTCTCCGCGAAATTTGACACATTTTTCCATACGATGGAACCAATCATTGAAGCAACCATTCCATTCGGAAGTTGGGGTCTCCAAAATGGCCGTTTTGTAGGCGTCCACAGCTTCTTCAGGTGATGAAAATCTCTGTCCACGCAATTTATTCTTTATTTTAAGGAAAGTATAGAAATCATTAGGGCTTAGGTCGGGGCTGTACGGCGGATGGTCCAATAATTCTATGTTTTCTTGCTCTAAAAACTCTTTTGTTCTGTGCGCGGTGTGAGAACTCGCATTGTCGTGATGGAGGATGATGCGGCGGTTGCAGTTCTCTTTACGGAGTTCAGAAACGACCTGTGGCAAACAAATGCTAGCATACCATTCTGCATTAACCGTTCTTTGTCCCTCAAGAGGAATAGTCGTAACATGGCCGGTTTTGGAGACAAACGTGGCCACCATTTTTTTTGCAACACTCCGTGAACGAACAATTTTTGTTGGCTTTAACTCATTTTCGAACACCCAAACTCGTGACTGGTTTTTTGTTTCGGGTTCGTACGCGTATATCCAGGATTCGTCACCTGATACGATGTTGTATACAGCATTTGAGGATCCTGCGTGGAATCTTTTGAGAGTTCTGACGCACCAAGTAACGCGAGCCGCTTTTTGCTCTTCACAGAGCGAATGCGGTATCCATCGGGAAAACAACTTTGTTACACCTAATTTTTCATGCAAGATTATTTGTATTTGACTCATGCCAATGTCTAAAGTTGCCTGAATTTCGCGGTATGTCACATGTCGATCTTCCTCAATCAGCTTACGCACAGCATCAACGTTTTCTTGGGTGACTGCAGTTTTTGGACGACCTTGACGGGGATCATCACTGAGCTTGACACGTCCACGTTGAAATTCAGCAAACCAGCGATAAATTGTGGTTTTGGATGGGGCTTTATCACCAAATGCAGAAATCATCCGGTCAACACACTGTTTTTGTGTTAAACCACTTCGAAAGTCATAATAAATCATCGCTCTTGAATTTTCTCGAGTCAATTCCATTTTCTCAACGACTAAACAAGTTTGACAAAACCTTGTGACAAGACCGAGAATATTTTTTTAAATAAATAAATGGTATTCGATTTTTAAAACCAAGGAGTTTTCAATTAAAAAGATTTTAATATGACAGAAACAGTGGAAATATTCCATTCCCGATACTTTTAGTGTAGCCCTCGTATTTGATCAAATCGTTTAGTTCGCTCAATAAGCGGTCGGTTTGTTGTTTTAAAATGTTTAGTGTTGTGTAAAAATCCTCTTTTGAGGCAATCTGGTAATAAAAAGAAACGTCTCAATATGCTAATAGCCGTTTAGACTACAGCTCAAGAAAGAGACATAAACACGTATATGCACTTGAAAAACATTTCTCCCCTCTGGCGCAGTCGGGTAAAAATAATATTGTTTTCTTTAAAACACTAACCGACAGCAGGCATTAAATTCAAGGACACGGTTTTAAGTTTTTTTTTATTTTGTTTATTCTTAGTAATGCAAGTGTTGTAAGGGTAAATAAAACCCAAACACGTTAGGAAGTCTTGTAAAGAGACATTGTAAATATAAAATGTTGAAAAATGTAAATATGTTTTAGATGTTCTTGCTTTTCTACAGTTTTGTAACGGTCATTTAATTTTGAATAACTATTTCATAAGCACCAAAGTTGAGTAATTTTTAATGCTAAATAAAACGAATTTTCTGTCTACTTGTTGGCCGAGCGAGTGAAGCGTTTCCAACAAATGACATGAGTTCATACTGATGTTGGTACTCGTACACACAACTTAACAAAACTTGGTATACAGGTTCTACAATTTAATTTTTTCTTTCTTCGATTTTTGATTGAAGGGGTAATTCTCGTAAATTAGGGATAAGTTTTCTGAGGCGCTATTTACAGGCTGATTTTGGTAATATTTGGCAAAAACATTCGGTAACCAATTCTAAACAAGAATTTGAATTTTTGAATATGAGCATAATCGGTCAATCGCGAGGTTGACTATTCCGACGATCTACTAGTATTTACAATGTAGCTATGCTTTGCGGTTCCTCCCGAAGGACATTACGAACCTTTTTTAAAGTGTAACAAGTGTCCCAAATCGCTTTCGGACCATCTGACTAAATGCAAATTACGTCCTTCTGGTGATTGTGATTCTATCTAAAATAGAAACAAGAATACCAACAAAACATTTTTGCATTTTATGCTATTTGTCAGAATTGTTGTTGCTTGCGGCCTAATACGCGTCCGAAAATGCCCTGCCCCGTTATTTTTTCGCGCTTTGCAACGCGTCTTTCTTGCACCCATCCCATTGTCTTCTTTCATTCCGCTTCCATCTCGCTTCTGTCCAATACCAAAGTCCCTTGTATGTCTCAAACTAAAAAACAGGATCATGAGCGTCTTTCGAAATACCTTTTTCGAGTATAGTTCTATTAAAAGTAGACTCAATGCTCTATGGCGTAGCAATGTCCATTTCTCTAACCGGCGTTAAACATTCTGTCCCAGATCAAATTCGACATCATCAGACTCGTCATCAAGCTCTGAAGAAGCGAAGAAGGAGATGCCTCAGAAGGTGTCCAGTCAGTCGAACGGTTCAGACAAGCGTTCAAAAAATTCTTCTACTACGAATAAAGGCGAGCCGCCACCGGAGCCGCCGGTCAAGCCCGGCAGGAAAACAAATAACTCCCTCGCCTCTGTTACTGGACAAATACTCATACCGGATAACGATGAGCCGGTCAACAGCACTAGAAAGAAGCTTAAGACTTCGCAAATGTAATTATATTTACAGTACCTGGCTTTTCATTTGACGTCGAGGATAAGACAAATATTCGGTTAATTTCGATTTTGTACGTTGTTTTTTTTCTTTTATTTTGGCATAGCTCATTGAGCATTCTGCCAGTGTCGAGAATTAATATTTTTAGAGCTTTAGTTGCATCTAGTAAAGTTTAATGTCTGTTACTCTCAATTTATAATGCATCGTATTCAGTCAAAAATATAAATTACAAGGTGGTGGAAACCACCACAATAAATAAAATAATAAGTGTTGGAGCGTCTGACCAATTGAAATGGTTTTACCGGTCTTGAAGAGACATAAAAACTGACAGCATAAATACTACGTTAATGCTAACGTACAACAAAATCAAACCTGCTATTCCAGAAAGTGCGATACTATTTCTTTCACCTGTCACTCTGTTTAGATTGAGATAATTGTAAGAGTGACGGGGTCAGAAAGAATTTCGTATGCTCGTAGAGTATGGGACATAGGCAATCGCGGAGTGTGAAATCACACGCTTAAATATTGAGCTTGAGTATTGATAAATATTCTACATAATACGAATTATGTTATTCGATTTTTGTATTCTGAGTAAGAGTTTAATGTTATTGGTGGGAATCGAGAGAGAATGCGTTGGCCTGTTCCCGCAAAACAAGTGTTAGTATAGAAAAAGTATGGCGCACGTAATGCTTGACGTCACATCTTACTGTAGTGCGCTCCCTGTCTAGCACGGAATAAAAATGTTTACTTCTTTATTTTAAACCAGAATTTAATTTTGTTTTCGTTAATCGGTTACCAATGGTCAGCTTTTTTATGGGGTATTAAATTAGCTGTTAAATTGCCTATCGTAAGTCGCATAATCTTTTCCGGCATGCTATATGAAAAGCCGGGTACTACACATTTCATATTAGCTTGTATATTCTGAAATTTCTAATACTATATATACTATATAAGCCTTACAAAACTAATACTACACGATTATTTTACGCATTATCCTAACTGACCAATTAATTCAGCATTAAGTCGAGACCCTGGGTATGTCCTTAAACTGCAACCAGACCCACCGGATAGGCAGCAGCGTCCTTTCGGTTAACGGTGGTGAGCATTCTGCGATCCCCAAGCCGCCTGCCAAGCGTGGGGATTATGGCAACACCCCTCTATTATGGGGGCCTTCGTCCAGCAGTGCACGTTTTATGACTGATGACGATGTCGCGAACGATGCGTAAATGATTTGTCAGTAAAAAAAACCTATTATTCAATGTCATGATTTTAGCAGTTGTATGTACAATGTCCAGATCAAACCCGATGAAGGTTTGATTCCACTCCCATTGTTCGAACTGCGACACAGTGGAACACGCTGCCCGAGTATGTGTTGCCCGACATCTACAATCTGGGTGTCTTGCAAGTCCCGAGTGCATCGGTAGTCTTCTAGGCAAGCGTGCTTCATCGTAAGCTGCATCTTCGCTTAACACCAGGCGAGACAGCAGCCAAAAGCAAGCCTAAAATCTATAAAAAGGTGTCGTGACGAGCTGGGCTCGCGTGACCAACCCTGGGCTACCAAAGACGTAGAACAGGCAGTCTGGGGCACAGAGAGGCCTTTGCTCAGCAGAGACATCTTAATGGATATTTATGTATGTTCATCTGCTCGTATCTTTTGAGATACTCAACGCAATCGACAAATATGATACCAATCGACGCGTCATCGAGTCACAGTGAGTTCAAAGATTATATCTCGAAAACAATATTCTGAGTCACGCGTTGCGATTTCTATAAAAAAGGAGTTAGTGAGCATATTCCGAATATGTGTTTATGTAATTTTTACCCCGGAGTCCCTGGAGCTAGTAACCAACAAATAAAGTATAATTTATAATAAAAAATGCGGCGTGGCGTGGCTTAAGGAACTAGTCGGCTTTTCGTTTTTCAACATATACTATTTTATGTTTTTCAGTTTTAGCCAAACCGAGGAAGATATCCAAACTGATATGTACAAAGTGTTGGAACAAATTACCGCCCACGAAGATGCGTGGCCGTTTATGGACCCGGTTGAAGAGGAGTATGCGCCAAATTACTACGCGGTGATCAGGCGGCCTATGGACTTGCACAAGATGGAAGAACGACTCGACAGTGGCCATTATACCGACTTCTCGATGTTCAAAGGAGACTTCAAGCTGATCGTCAACAATTGCCGACTATACAATGGTCAGGATAATGGTGAGTTTGCGAAGATTTCTAGGTTTGTGTGGTCAAAGTAACCCTAGTCTACAGGGTTGGGCGAAACGGTCGTACTAAGTTGAAAGGAACTAATTAGATTTATAATTATGAACAACTTTTACCATTAAACCAACTCACACTTCACTGGAAAGCCTGAAAATCCCGGTACATTAACTCTAAAGAGCTCATTGGTACAGGCCCGAGATTTAAACCCACTACTTCATTCCGAGTCTGGTGGTGTCCCATTAGGCTTTTAAAATTAGACCTTCACATAACGTGCTGATTATGTTCGCTTATTTTCAAATCCAAAATAGGGTACTGCAGTCACATGAAGATACAAATATTCAGTGAAGAATTCAACTGGCTATCTAGTCCAGCGACAATGATAAGATGAATGGACGGGAAATAAGCGCACGGATTTTGAAGATTATATGTTGAGCCCCGGCTCTCCATTCGCTTCAGTCATACTCTGTCTTTGCGACATGCGAGCTGTACGATACGACAATACAAACTTCTAATACATGCACATGTGTTCTCTTTTTGTCATGCAGTAATTAGATTCGCTATTTCTATTTTCCGGCAAATGTAATATGCATACTTTTAGCTAGGTATGCTTGATTGTGTTGTCTTGTTAATTTTAATCCAATTGCAAGCGCTGGGCCCGTCCATTCCATTATCACCGTCGCTGATCTAGTCCAGTTGTTAGGTCGGACGGTCGGACATACATGTAAACAAACGTCGTAGTACTAATAATAGCTCTCATTTGGGCACGAAACCCTAAAAAAAACTAAAATTAATAAATAAATAATATATTGCATCAGTCTAAAAATTTGCTGAAGCTCTTAATCTTAGTCTTAAGATTTAATGCTATTATATTTAATCATAATCAATACAATACTTTTCCAGAGTACACTACAATGGTTGACAACTTGCAAGTAGCATTTGATAAATTGACCGAAAAGTACATGCATCGGCTATCCTCATCTGACGAAGAAATAGCGGTGGAATACCAACTTCCGACGCCTTCCAGGAAACACAAACTAAGACCCGACGAATCTCCAGATCAACATAAACGAAAGAAACGGAAATCTCACTCTCAAGGTATTTACGGGTTTTTATTGAAACCTTGAAGATGTCCATAAACTCATCGCGTGAGTGAACTGTACAGTACATTTTAGTAAGCAGCCCTATAAATTGCTGTTTCACACACATAAAGTTCCAGTTACACAGTTGCATTTTGTCAGCACTAGGAGTGTAATCGGACGAATATTAATTTATTGACTTCTTTCTTCCGTAGTATATAAATAAATGGCTAAAATAAAATAAATACACACGTTGCCGTTTGGTTATATACATGTAAAACTAAACTTAGTTGTACAAATGTAGTAGTCACTAGGACTGAATTCCTAGTAGAATCCCGAGTCTATGGTCTCTGTATAACTTCATTTCTACTATTGAAAAAGCGATTTGTTAACTTTTGACTTTAGTTTTTCAACATATCATGCCGAGAAAAGGTCCCTCCAGAAATCCATTGCCCATTCCGAACAGGTTGGCAAGATATATCGAAGAACAAATGAAAATGAAAATGAAAATGTTCTGTAACCAAGATTAGTATGTATAAATAAATATTAGTATACATATAAGTATAAAATACTTGTAACAGAAAGTCCCGCTCTTCCATAACTATTCCGTACATTTTATTATTGCAGACATTAAACAAGTAAATAGTTAGTATACCTGCCGAAATTATAATATATTTATTATAATTTATTTAAGTTTTCTTATATATTAAAGTATTTTTTACAAATAATTATTTATTAGTGTCTATATTTTTTGCAGATGAACCTAAGTCTAGCACTTCAGACTTAGTGCCAGAAGAGAAAATACAAAAAGAAAAGGTAAATGAAGAGGAAAAACCCAGCACTGAGACGAAAAAACCTAAAGAATCTCATAAAAATAAAGAAAAGCGAGTTAAGAAGAAGCGCAAAGGACACCGCCATGGGAAACATTCCAAAAATCATAAGAAAACGTCACACAAGACGGGACACGGTGAATCTAAAGGCAAACACGGTAAGAAACAGAAAAATAAAGACGGCAAGAGTAAGGAGGGGAAAAAAACGAAACAGAAGAAAAAAAGAAGTAAGCACGTCATCGCAGAAGTAGAGGAAGTGCCGGTGAAAGTAGAGCCGCCATCGTCGCCGGAGAGCTCGCATCGCAGCCGCAGCGCTAGCCCGCTGCCATCCATCCACACGCCTTCCCCCTCCCCGACTGAGCTCGAGCCGCCTTCATCCCCGCCGCCCCAAGAAAGCAACGATCAGCTCACCGATCCCGACTTCTTCAAAGACAAATACGACAAGATCAAAGAAAGAAGACGGCACGCCGCCAAAGACGCCTTCGAATCGCTCCTCGATCTCAAACAAAAAGTAGTCGAAAAGCAAAAACAAAATCTTGTCGTGCCTGAGAAAGACAAACACCAAAAACTCCGTGAGACTATTGAGAAATTAAAAGCTAAGAACGAAAAGTACAAAGACAGCTCAGCTTTCAAAGATATATATTCGCCGGGCAGTAGTGGCGTAAACAAACCGACGAATGTTAAAAAGCCAAAAGCCAAAAATAGAGATTTACATTCTGATCATGAAGAAATTGATGAAATGAAGGAGAAAGAAAAGACAGTCAAAACAAAACCTCCAAAGAAAGGTCATAAGAAGAGTTCTGCTAAAAATGAATCTGCTTCAGAGGCTTTGGAACAGGCGGTCAAAGATATAAGTAAGTGGCTGGAAGAGCCTCCGAAAAGTTCTACGTTGAGCTCGCCGTGCGACAGCCCGGCGCAAACTACCATATCGACCGAAGAACAAGACAGCCGGCATGATGACGAACTTTCGCAAGGAGAAAAATCTGTTTTCAAGAAAGAAATGCGCAAAAGGCCTTCTTCACGCGAGCCCAAGGTGGTGAAACGGAGAGAAATCCAGAGGACTATAGAGAGGCTACAACCGGGTAAAAGTAAAGGTAATCTGCTCACAAACATTAGCAACAAAAATATCGAAAAAACTGAAGAAACCGCCAGTCTCGGAGTTGTAAATAAAGTGCGAGAGGCTGTGAAAACTGAAGAATCCAGTCCAAAACTAAGCCTCGGATCTGTATTGCCAACAGTTGAATTCACACTTGGCAAAGATCACAATTTTGACAACCAGCAAGAAACTAAGGAAGAGGCTCAAAAAGAAGAGATAAAGGAGCCAGAAGTTGAAGTGAAAGCGGCCCAAGCTGAAATTAATACTCAAACAGAAAACAAATTAGAAGAGTCGTCTGTAATAGTTATGAAAAAAGATGCAGAAGTCGAAACAGAACCTCAAGTCCCACCAAAACCTAATCAAGAGAAAGCTACTCCAAATCTTAGCGCATGGTTCAAAGCTTTCGGCGCTCCGAAAAACCCTATACCGACAACCGTTATTAAGAAAAAAACCGACGAAGCTGAGGGTGAAGAAAAACAGGCAGAAACAGTGACCAGTGAACAAAAACCAACGAGCCCGAAAAACCCGCCCAAATACGATTCTCCTACTGATCCTGGGACTCCAAACCCAGACGGCGGAGACAGTCCAGTGCCAGTGAACGCCACCCCGAGGCAAAGGAGGACCAGCACCGGGAGCTCCGTCTCCGAGCGCTCGTCATTCAGCCAAGACTTGGACTCCCCTCGCCACCAAATGTCTCACAACTCTCCGTTATTGCGCTCGCCTGCTTCCCCAAGGAATGAGGACTTCCAAAAGATTACATACCCAATAATCAACGGATCGGTTAGAGCAGGGTTTTATCAAGACACGACATCTATGAAGAGCAGCCCCGAGAAGAGTTGCAGCCCGCGCGAAGGCCCGCAGTCGCCTTACTCTGCTTATCCTCAGCATGTTTACGTGAGCAATAACCCAGCTGGCGCTTCCACTCCGAATTATTTCGTCGACCAAAACAAAAGCCCTCTGCCTACATATGCTCACAATCCACCTTCTTATTACGACTCTACTAAAGCAGCAGTCGTTAACAAGCCGCCTCGCGCTCACGAAGATTACGCCAATATAGCTCCAGAGGCATTTAATCAGAATCAGTATGCCCGGCCGTACTCCCCAGTGTACTCTCCATATACTCAACCGCCGTCCACAAATTACTCGCAAGTGCAGCAGTCGCCTCAGCCGCCTCCAGCTAATACACCTCCTATTGTGCCACAGATGACGCCTGAATCGAAAACTGCTCACTTCCCCGTCAAAAAACGAATGTACAATGAGCCCGAGCAATCCGTCCTAACCCAGTCCAAACCCATCGAATCTAAAGAGCCCGTAACAGCACAAGTTAAAAACGATTACGCAAAAATGGCACAGCCACTGCACTCTATTCCGCCTATGAATACTCAGTCAGTAGATGATATAGCACTAGCTCTTAGTGAAAAATCAGAAATGGCAAAATTGCGAGAGAACAACGCTATCGCTTATGCTACGAACGAACGCCTCGTTGATGACAGAAATACTCAAAAAGAACACGTTGACACTGTGCACGATCTTAAAAAAGACATAAACAGCCAAGATGTAAATAAATCGATGAGTGCTTTAAAGAAAGATAATATCGACATGGTCAACATGGGCTACATGAATCCTGAGGAACGCAGGAGCAGCGGTGAAGTTCACGAGGGCGACTTTTCTGTCCCAAGAGACGTTAAATCGATTACAAATACTCCACAAAAAGTTTATGATGTGGATGCTATAGCCCTGAACCTCGGAATAAGCCATGCCTTGCAGAAAACTTTGACGAAATCGAACCTTATCCAAAGTAACATGCCGCCTGCGGCGCATTCGCAAGAAAGGAGTCACGCGGAGAGGAGTCACATCGACATGAGCATCAACCACAACGTGGCGCACGCCCACCACCCGACACAGTACGAACACATGTCTAGTGGACAAGCTATCGGCAATTTCTCAATAAGCGATATCGAATTAGCGAATAAGAAGTTGTATGCTTGCAACGCCCCTACGACGACGGCCATCGACTATGGCAACTGGAAAATGACGAACCAATTGCGCGACCCGGAAATGATGCCCTCCGACTATTCTACGACTTACAACTCCAATACAGCAGAAAAACTGAAAAACGAAATCAATGCAGCTAATACTATTAATTATAACAAAAATATACAACAACAGTACAACATGTACTCGCGCTCGAATACTCAAAGAACGCAAGATTTGCAACAAAGTCTTCCCTCCGAATTACGAATACCGAACCCGCGCGGACACCTGAAAAATGAACACATGAACGTACCATCAATCAGCGACACAGAATCCGTAGTGAAAAATATGGAATACGTGAACAAAGCTCAGAAAACCGAGAAACTCGTACAAAATCATCCACTAGTATCCTCGAATCCATACAAAGCACCATATACGAATTCTGGTCTTTCACGCGACACTTTACGAAACATTCCACAAATGTTGGGACGTTACGCAAACGACGACAGGTTTTTGCCATCCTTCGCAACCAGCAGCTCATCATTATACCACGAAAAGCAGTATCAAATGGCTCAGATGTTCAACAAGAGCCTGGCTTCGGACATACCGTCATCAAGTACGGCCGCCAGCATAATATACTCTCAACCGCCCGCCGGGCTGAGCAGAGACAACGGCATTTATAAGATGACTAACGCGCCCACACACGACTCCAAGCCGAAAACAAAACGAAAGAGGACAGAGAGCAAGCCGGCGCAGGTCGTGAGCAGTCATAGCAGAGAGGGGTATCACACCTCCCCTTGCACAAAAGACGTGCTGTCCTCCGTTAAACCGAGCATGATGCCGGCCAGCGCTTTCAATTTCGGCACCTCTCCTAACATGGCGCTGAGTAGTGGACTCTACGGCGACAATGCAAGTTTCTCTGCGGACCGGCTGATGGCTGCTAATTACATGGTGGCGGCGGCGGCGGTGCACCAGCAGCGGACCACGGAAGCGAGCAGCGAGAAAATGGCCAAACAGACACACGCGGCGCCGACGACGCACGCGGCCGGGTCTTTCCCTTTCATCGGACACGGGCAAGTCCGCGGCGGGTATCCTTTTGTCGGTGGAGACACTAGTTCTCCCCTATATCAGCAGTACATCCAGCACCAGGAAGAGCTGCTCCGGCAGACGGGCGCGCAGATAATGTCTCTCTACCCCACAGGGTACGCGCCCCCACTCCACGGCGTCAGGCAACCTTACGACGCCATAAACAGGCATTGGCTGACACCTCCCTGAGATTCGACACTTGTTACTCAATGTTTTATAAATTATCGTTAATGTGACTATTGTTAAAGGAAATTGTAATTTATGTTGTTTGTAGTTTAAATATTATACAGTAGCATGTGAACATAATGACATTTCTTATTTACATGACAAGATAACTGTTGAGGAGCTATTGATAGTTATTCATTTTCTAATTGTATTAATTTCTTCTTAGCCTGTGATCCTTGTAGACCGACTGCTTCTTTATACATGTTGCTGTTTTTTTTTTATGAACATGGTAGATCACTGCACCTCCGTCGCGTTTATATTGATATGATATAGCTAAGTATATGATTGTTTAGTTTACATGTGATAGAATATTTGTTGATCGTACATATTTTATCTTACACTAGCTAATTTTAAAGAATTGTATGAAATTATTGCTTAAATCACTTTTTAATTTCAAGTTATATTCGTAGACGCAGTCTGCGATATCACTAGCTATTTGTTTATACATAGATTATAATACTATTAATACAAAAGCTTGACTCGCATCACATTATACTGGCGTGGCCCCCTCAGGGCCGGGTACGAGTTCGGACTTCATTAAGATGTTACAGTGGTATAGATGTAGCAATACTGCGTGTACTGAAAAAAATCCAGTGACATACGCATGCACTTGTAACTAAGACGATATAAGTAATATTAAATCATTTGTGTATAACTGATAATGCAATACCCAAGTTTGGCCAAATTTTGCCAGTCAGAACTTAATATATACCTAAGTATATTTTTTGGGATCCCTTTGTTTCGCATATTGTTTCAATTCCTAATTTACTTTGACATAATTTACATATTTGGCATAATAGTTAATGTCATAATAGTACTTTTCCATATTAATTCTTGACATACTAAATATCATGGCATAGTTATATTTTCGGCTATTTTCTTTCGGAATATTTTTGAGTCGCATAAAACTTATTAGTCATATTTTTAGTTTGTCTGTTAGTTACTTAACTTTTGTGATCTCACTAATATCAACAACTTGACTTCAACTTCTGCATTATCAACTTGGATATTATTACACAGTACACTGTACACTGCTGCACACAGTACTGTAACAGTATGTTATGGTAACATGAAAATTATTACACGTAAATACTACATTCTCAAAACTTACCTTTTCTCGAAGTGCATCTGGCTCATTATAACAAGCTTAGTGATGAATATAACTAAATACATTACACATACTGAAAAAATACATTGTATTGGCTGACAAATCTCCGAGATATGAGCGTTTAAAGCTTAAGGTGGGGACAGAGAGGGGATGCTCTATCCCTTTCTCGCAAAGCACGTATAGCATTTGTATGCCGCGCCTGAGGCTTGACGTCATAGCTCAGTATAGCGCGCTCTCTGTCTAGCTTGAAATTAAAATACTTAGAACTTATTTCTTTTTGAATTATTTTAAATTTGTTTTTCGTTGATAGGCTCTATTGATGATCAGCTTTTAAATAAAAATAATTCAAGGTAATAAAAAATTAGTAGTCATCATGCCTATTATATTCGGCATGCTTGGCATACTTGCTTGGCTTGGCCTGCTTGGCACCTCTCTATTAAGGGGGAGGCCTTCGTCCAGCAGTGGATGTTTTTATGACTGACGACGATACTTTGCATGCCGATAAACAATGACTTTATGTCGTTATGCGTTTTTTAATCTATATAATAATATGCCTGGTTATTATTTTGGTGACTGTTCAAAAATTCGGCTAAACATTTATGTGTAATTAATATTATACTTCATTACATCATTACAATATAATATGGAATTGAATTTTATGCGAACCAATAGTTATCCATTTTCTTGTTATTTTATTGCTGGTAGGTATAACATAATCAAAAACAGGCCGTAAGTTATGTTTATCACAAGACTAGCGCACAAATTTGTCGTAAACATTTTCGGGACTATGTTAAATAACTTCATAATTATTTGACACTGGTAAAAAAGTTCTGCTTGGACAAATTTTGGGGTTGGGTTGCGTTACCTCTTCATAACCTATACATATTGGACAATGATGTAAGTAGACATAATTTGATGTCTGGACCCCCTTCCCCCTAGCCTACGCAGAAACGCAATTTTTTGCATCGCTTTTTGTACTCGTGTTTAAAAATGTACAGGCACGTGTCCCAGGGCTTTTGGAGTATAATTGAGGTATAATAATAATTGGTATTTGTAATCATCATTGTAAACAACGTTTACTATAGGACCAAACCTGTAATAGCGAAAAATGTCGGCCGTAATAGCGAAAAATGTACCGTAGAAAAATGTACCTCGCCTTCGGATAATTTATGGAAATGGTTTTTTCGAGAATTCTGGTTTGGCCACGTAGTAAAAATTGTTTCAAATTATTATTACAATGAGCTCCTCTCGGATTAGTAATACCGTTACGGGTGACCCTGTATAAATAAATATTATTATGAATTATGTACAGTATAATTATCTCCCTGTTTTCAGCTATGAATTGAGTGAAATTGGTCATAAATCGTCGCGCACGATACGTTTGAAAAAAATTCACGTATTCTATGTAAACGGCTGTTTTGTTATATCTAATTCGCTATAAATTTACTATTCTCTTCACGGTCACACTAGTGCAGTTGATGTGTTTGTTCTTTGTAAACAGCCCGCCTTGTGATACATAATTGGATCTAAATCGACTAAAACATATCAAAATATTCGCGCTCGCTACTCTCACGCATTATTTTTAATCTTTGTACACGTTTCGTCGCGGCTGTGCCCCCAAGGCCCCCTTGTTTTTATTTTTGTGCCCCCACCCAAATCCAAAGTCTGGTTACGTGCCCGATACAGTATAAACAAAAAATATATTGATTCTATCAGATTTATATTAGTACCTACATAATAAATCTATGGAATCGATTGTCGCTCGCTGATAACCTGATAACACTCATTGCATAAAGTAACAGGCGGGCGAGTTCAAAACTTTATGATATGAGATAACATTATGTAGAGATTGCCCAAAGAACGTCGTTTTTTATTTTAATAGAATTCGTCTGTTTTAATGAATAAGCATTGGACCTCTAGAGCGAAACTAGGTGCCGGCCACCATTTTGAAAAATTTGTCGGCCCATGATACATGTGTCAATGGAAAGCTTATGTGACAACAGACAAGAAGTATTATGTGACAAAATGTCGGTTGTCATTATACTTTCCGAAATATTTGAGTTCAAAACAGTTGACTCAAGCGCATCTTTGGGTTTTTGTACAATAACGTGTCTGTGCCCCGCCCCTCCCCCATGCAAGCCGCAGCTATGTTCGTTTTATTAAGCTTAAGGTATGCTACATATTAATTTGTAAAACCTTTAATTTTAAGTACGCTTCCAAGCTTATTAGCTTAGAATTCAATAATTATAATTATATACTTTGTTTTTAAAGGTCACATGAAATAATAAATAATTATTTGTTATTTAATCAGTTTTAAAGTTTACGTAATCTACTCATTTGTATTTGTTGTGTAAATATTATTAGTATTTTATTTAAGATCAGTGTTTAGCATTTTATAAGATAAGATTTACATTCATGAATGTAGTATTAAGAGATTATATAAGAGACATTGAACAGTAATTCTTCTTGTGTAAAAATTAAAATAAAGAATTTCCAAATAAATGTAACTAAGTTTTTTACTAGAAAGGTCCTGGGGCGGTTCATACCGCGGTATTATGAGCCTAGCTTTTCATTCTCGCTACCCTCGCGTGTGATTTATGTAATTTTTCACACCCGTTCCATACGACGTTTTTCGTCACACTTGCGAGGAAAAAAACAAACTATTTTTGATAATAATCAGCCACATAGCGAAAACGTCAACGAATAGTCGGAAAAGGGGAGATTTTCTGACAGGCAATTAGAAAAAAAAAGAAGCTCTTTGTAGATGGCTCTGAAATTCCGCAGACCAGACGTGACTGTAATTTTTTATTTTATTTATTTTGGCACACAAAACAGAATATAATCAATACATTTCAAAGCAAAAATGAGAATAGGTGCAGAGCTAGACTATATTCCTAAGCATGTGTACACAACATGATCAAGATAAAAGCAGCATGTAAACAATGGTTAATGTTAAGTAATCAAATACGTTGAAAGTTACTAAAAATCAAAGAAAGCTACAAAAAGTTGAGAATAATTGTTGTAAAGTGTTGTAGTTTTTGTAAAATTGCCAATACAACATGTTTAAATTTAGGTAACTTGAAGTCAAATATATACATCAATGCAATTGTGATGGTCTACTAAGATATCATTATATTGGCGACATCCTGACCACAGGATTTTGTAGTAGGAAGTATTGTTTGTATAAACCTTTAATGAGAAAACATTCAACTGCCGCTTGCGAGAATTACGCGCGGCTCTGAAGTTTATAAAGGAGAGAAGAATAGAGTAAGTAAATACTACGTAGAATAGGGCTGTCAATCAAGGAATGAATAATTTTCAGACATCTGCGGCCTTACCTAAAATAATCTCGATTCTCTTAGTCATTGCTTAAACTTCTCTGTCCTTTTGTAGCACGTGCAACTTCACGTCAGAGAGAAGATGGCAGAGCATCTTAAGCAGTGACTACATAACGGTTGAAAAGTTTTTTTTAAGTAAGGCTGATAAAGTCCAAATATTTGCGACGTGTCTCAAGCGATGACATTTTAAATTCACTGAACTTTTTTGAGTATGAACGGAGTTTACGGTTGAGGCCTAGCCTGTAACACAGTATATTTAAGCATTTAGACTGTATATGCTCAATTCGTTTGCTGTGTATATTGTAATGTGGAGACCATATAACAGAATTGTATTTAACTATACTGCGGATAAGTGTGAAATATAGATTTAACAAACATTGAGGGTTCTTGAAGCCCTTAGTAATACGAGAGATAAAGCCTAACAATTGGTTGCCTCTTTTAATCACATACTCAAAATGATCACGAAATGTAAATTATTCATCAAAGAGAATTCCAAGGTCCTTGACCACTGCTTTTATGTCTAAGTTATGATTTTAAAGTTGGTATTTGTACACGATTTTATTAAATTTACTAGTAAAAGAAATAATATAACACTTTTTGACGTTTAGTAACATAAGGTTCTCATGACACCAATCATCGATGGTGAGATTGTATAATTTCACATTCTTTTGTATTGCGTACTGTGGAGAAAATTTTAAGATTGTCAGCATATAGTAAGCATGGGCTCTGTAGTTTGTCAATTAAATCATGAATGAAGGCAATAAAAAGCAGTGGTCCCAAGTGAGAACCCTGGGAAACTCCGGAGGTTATATGGGCAGGAAACGACAAAAAACCTTTGATTGCAACTAGCTGATTACGCCTAGCTAAATAAGATTCAATCCATCTTAGTAAATTACCGTGAATACCATATTGCGTTGTTGATTTAGAGAAGTATATTATGGCTAACTTTATCAAAAGATTTAGCAAAGTCTGTGTAAACACCAACCAACTTGAGTTCTGTTAGCGAAGGCGCTACACATATATTTTTAAATTCTAATAAATTGGATGTAGTAGACCTGTTTCGGATAAAGCCAGCATTCTAAGCGAAAATGATGGATAAATGTGATGGAAAAGAACATCATAAACTAAAGACTCAAATAATTTTGCCAAAGAAGATAGTATACTGATGGGACGGTCATTGGCAAGTTATTTTATTTCATGTGCCACATATCAAAAATATAAAGCTGTTTGACTGGCACGTATAGTCTGTCGAATTGAAGAAAACTAATTTTATTAACAGTCTTACTTAAAAAAACTTTTCAACCTTAATCACTGCTAAGATGCTTTGTCAACTTCTCACTGATGTGAAGTTGCTCGTGCAAGAAATGGACAGAGAAGTTTAAGCAGTGACTAAGGCTGAAAAGTTTTTTAAAGTAAGACTGTTAATCGTCCCATAGAGTAAGTAAATACTACGCAGAGTAGTAAATTTCTCTGATACTACGTAATTAATCGTCCTTGGAAAATACTCTTTGCACGCAAGCTAGCGATGCGCGCGCCGGTGACATTTCCTTTAGCTACATAAAAACTCTTTATTGGTATTATAAATAAAAACCGTATTAGGTACCCGGCTATAATAAAAGTGCTTCGTATACATACACGATTATAACTTGCAGCAGCTTAAATCACCGAAAGAAAAAAATTAAGTAAAGTTTTACTAGGGCATGACTCGACTGTGACTGTGACTAATTTTGTGTGACTGACTGTTATTTGATGACACTTATATATATATAAATTCATACTATATAATACTATATACTTGAAAATGCTTAATACTTGACACTGGCTGAAAGAACAACGTGCGAAGCCAAAAAATAAGAAAAAAAAGGACATCGAAATCGACTATGTTTTGAAATATAATATTTTAAAACTTGTTGGTTGAAAGTAGTAGGGTATGGGGTGGTTATTTCGCAGAGAAATATACTATTATTTCGTGATACGTTTGACATTGTTAGTGAATCCTAGAGTCTAGTACAGGACATGTTCAGAAGCGGTTTAGGGCTTCTTACAGAAATAGTGCGTATATCAATAGAAAGATTATTTATTCATATTTTTAAATATATTTTATACATATTTTTTATTATAGCCATTAAATTTATAGAATGCAATTTAAAAAAAATCAATAAATTAATTATGCTACGCCAAAAATTAGTTCAACGGTTTTTAGTTGACAGTGAAATTGTCATCTGTCAAATATAAGACCTGCCTGAGTAGCACCACCTATTCGTTTATTTTGGAGCACCCTCGGAAAGTTCATCCAGCCAGTTCATTCATCTCAGAAATCCATTATGATAATATTTTAAGACATTTAAAAATTATGTTAACCAATTTAGTTTAAAGGTAAGATATCAATATCGTTTTTGGAATTAATCAATTAACAATAACAGAATCCCATTGTAATTAAATCGATGCTTCGAATAATTAATTCTGATATCGCCCATCTCTGTGTTGCTCGATCGGGGCTGCCAAGCATCACTTAGTGTTATCAGTGTTATTTTGACTATCCTCTACTAAGGCTTACAATTTTTTTTAAATTAAAAACTGGCTATGAGAAAAAAATATTCTATGTGCTTAATATTATCTACAAATATATCACTGTACAATAACATAAGCCATGTTGCTGTAATTTTCCCTATCCCACCTACACTGTAAAATGATGCTATGTCCTTTCTCTGCCTAGAGTTTTTTCCTTGTTATTGGCATCGCACGTTGTACATTCTGCCAGAGTCAAGTATGTATGAATGTTCAAGTTTATGTAGTATTAGCAAGTCAAATATGTTATGAAATCACAGTCAGTCACACGAAATTAGTCAAAGTCGAGTCCAAGTCATGACCTAGTAAAGTAATGGCGACTTTACTATGAGCTTTTACGGAGCTTTCACAAGTTTGTGAAAATAATAGAATGCAACAACATGATTCTTCCGTGTTTCCGCAAAAAAAAACTCACCTGTATATTGACAGCCTTACCTAAAATAATCTCGATTCTCTTAGTCACTGCTTAAACTTCTCTGTCCTTTTCTAGCTCGTGCAACTTCACGTTAGAGAGAAGATGGCAGAGCATCTTAAGCAGTGACTAACGGTTGAAACGTTTTTTTAAGTAAGGCCGTGTGTATTTGTTCTATCCCAGTGAGATGGCTGCTGCGTTCCGTAATGCGCTAAAAGTGTTAATATCGCGAATCCGACCAAATTGAATAGTCTCAAAATATAAGGGCTTTCATTTGATCGAGTAATACTTGTCACTTTGGTCGGATTCACGATATTATACTAGACACTTTTAGCGCATTACGGAACGCAGCAGTCATCATCTTTGATTATATACCCAGCCAGCTAGTTCCTCCGAGGTCTTCATGGCTTGCTAACATTTCTTAGTTTTTGGTTTTAACCAAGGGGGTTTGAAGATACGCTTATGCTTTGTTTTAACTGAGAAGTCACATCTCTATTTTAAACCATAGAGAATATTACTAGTTTTATTTTAGTAGTCACAATGGATTTTTATAATGTAGTTTGTTTAAAATATTACAATCATGCAAACATTTTATGTAAATTTTATTTATTATTATCTATGTGGATTTTTAATAATTTTACTCTTAATTATTCAAAACTTTAAAATTAAATAAAGTTTAGTATGTATTTATTTAGAACTTTATCGCTCCATAGACATTTTTTTTTCTTTTTCGCTTCTCTTGAATTGACTTGACCATCTCTTTCATGAATCTTTGAGTGTTCGTGTTCGAATGTGACATGGCGTCCATCAAGATAAATCACGGCCTTCTGTAAAATTGCTTTAGATGACAGTGGTCTGATATAGCAATTTATTAGTGAGGCCGTCACAAATCGTATATTTGCATTGATGGTAATGCATGCAAGGAAACCTCTTAAGCGAATAAGCGATGGGTATGATATGGCTTCAGATGCTTCGGCTTACAATCTGCGCCTATATGGCGGTCGCCGATTCGGTTCTTCTGTAATCTAGTTTATTTAATCATTAATGTCTCATTTCAGGTACTTTGAGAAGCATCAAGCCCATCCGTATCAGGTAAGAACTAATACAATTACGATACGAGGCATGGTTGAATCCATGGAATTCTCATTGACAGCAATAGCTGTGGTTTAAAATTATGTACTTCTCTACGTAATAACCATTTCCGACAACAGTTTTCCTGTTTTGTCTACTTAACATGGTTTATAACTCCCATAAGTAGTTAAAATAACAAAATAAACATGGGTAACATAAAGCAAACTCAATCATAATCCAATAACATTAATTTTATAGCGTAATTTTACTCTCTAGGGCGCACTATTTGTTTGTACATAAGTAATTCCACACCCACCAAAAAAATTTGACAACAGTTCTTATTGTTATGACCCTTCTCACATAGGGTAACACATATTTAATCTTGTTTTTTGTACCCTCTAATTAAGTATACAACCAATATTCCTAGAAGCAATAATCCTAATAGTTATTGTTTAGGCAAAGCTGATGATGGATAGATCTGCTCATGGTCACTATTGTCATACCTACTTATCAGTAAGTTGTATTGTGAACATGTGTTCAAATATATAGTTGGCCATTAGCACTTACTAACTTACTTCCCAACTAGCCCATTTTAGAAACCCCTAAATTGGGTCAACTTTAGCTACACTCTATAGGTTTTGTTCATATATGATGGGGCCTAGATTGACATATCAAATGTTAGTATCTATCATAATTATAAATAAACAGAAAGTGTTGACAATTTAAATTGTTTTCTGAACAGAAGTATTCCAAGAGTGATAGAAGGGCGCCTGCAGATTATGGATCTTCTGACAGTCGGTACACCCCGCTGCGGTCTCCCAACGGCAATGTCTCGCACGGGCACAACATACATCCAAGTCAGTCCAGCCACAGCCACCACCATTACAGCCATGTGGTGGAAGACCGAGGATATACTTCATCCAGAAATTCCTATCTGCCAAAAGGATCAGAAAAGGAGAGAGATAGAGACTACAAATCCTCTAGAAATAAGTACACAGGTAAGATTCAATTTTTCATTCAGAACCAGAATTACCCAGAATACAGTGTGGTCTTACATGCTTAATTTTTTTAAACCATTTGACTGCCACGGCATAATTGCATCGCCATGCCCTGTACACTAAGGCAATAAGGTGTTATTAAACCTATTAAAAAAAAATTGAGATTTCTTAGATATCGATAACTAAGCATGTTCAAATATAGGCCATGTTTTTTGTCAACTATAAACATTGCTGGCATGCAGGGCATTGTATTGAAAGTATTGTTGACATTGGCATTCAGAAGGTTAAAGATATAAAATCTCTACTGTTGTTATGAAAAATTGCAATCAGTAAAATTGCCAAGAATAACATGACATGGTTCATCAAAATATAATTAAGATCCAAACAAGATTTATTATTTGAAACTGGAAAAGTAATTATATTCTCATAGTTATGAAAACGTATATGAATCGAAATGTAATTTTTACTTGGTAATGCTATTCTTTGCGGTTTTACTTATTGCGATCCTTCATAACTATATTATGTGAATTAAAAAAAGATGAAATGTGCAAGAAAGATAGCAGCGTGTGGTATTTTTATCTTAACTGTAATGCTTTTCTCACATCATTAATTAGCATACAATAATTACATTATTCTCCATTTTGAAATTATTCCCAAAGCCTGCTTAGCTGCGTGTGTGTTGGGGTGTATGTATGTAGCTCATTCAATTAGGTGAGCCCGCCTGAACATGGATTAGATTTAGAAGTTGGTGACATTAGTGTTGAATGAACGTCTCATTGTAGTTGACAGTTTTATTGCACTTAGATAATACAATTTATGTGAGATTCGAACAAATATTATTACTAACCAATATTATCATTCCTGTTGTGAAATTACCTTTCTTTACAGACTAGGTCTATCTTGACTGTAATGTATTTTTGGATGCTGTCAAGTGACAAGACGTTCATGACTTTCACCTGGTGGTAAGCGTCACGCCTGCCACTAACAGTAGCAGTGCCAGAACTGTGAATCTGCAAACACAATCCTGCACCGCACTGCACTGCGCTCGTCACCCTGAGATATCAGATGTTAAATCTCTTCATACCCAGTAATTTCTCTGGTCATATTGCCCTTCTAACCGGAACACAGTAATGTTTGCACACTACTGCTTGGTGGTTGAATAACTGGCAAATGTGTGGTACTTTCCCAGGCTGACTCTGCAGTATAGTCCTACCAGTACAAATGTACTGTAATGACATAAAAGACTAATCTATTGCTAATTGATGATGTAGTCAAACTATAATGTTACTCAAATTAAGATGAGATGAGATGTAGTCAAATACCAATTGCCAGTGTAGGGCAAGCACATAGAGCTGATACATAGGAAAAATCTATAAAATCTGCCGGCTAGTGTAATATATTTATAGAAATACACATGCCTACTCATAATACATAGGATAATGCTAAAACTGAAAACCCACTGTACAAGCCTGCGCCAGTTAGTTGCAGCTCATACTTTCCTATAATTCAGACATTGCATGATTTTTTGCATACATAATAGTTACAAAAACATAAATTATTAAATTATCTATTTATATAGATTTATTCATAAAAATCTATTAAAACATTTTTTCACAAATTTCAATTTTGTCTATACCAAACGCTTAAAAAGAACCTAAAACTAATTAAATAACCCGCCACTGACATTTCCTGGCGCAAAGGTGCCCATCACACTTGCCGTGTTCCCACTTTGAATGACAATGGCCATCCTTTGCACCAGGAACAAACCGGAGCGGGAGTCACCTGTCATAACTATGATCGTTTGTGCTATTTCCCTGATAAGCTCCTTAGCTTCAATGCCCCAACATACATTGCAATACATTACAATACATTTACTTACACAAAAACATAGAATGCGTTATCAAAACAAGCACTCTCTCCACCACAGAGCCGATACATAGCACATCCAAAGCAGATGGTCTTCCACATTAAGTCAAGTTTTTCTGCGAATTTATATAGAGCCTCGAAGATAAAATGCCACTATAGAATGAGAGGCTTCTGTTTTTTTACTATACATTAAGGCATGTTTATCGAACGTTCATTTGCAATAAATTACTGCAATTTATTGCATTTGCATCGAAAGACAAAAGTCAAAGTTGTTGGAAACCTTATCATGGAACTCGAGTGGGACTGGGCTGGACACCTACCTGGGCCTAGTGGCTAACAAGTCGTGTTGATCTTTCTCACTTGAGATTAATCCGAGACTGAGACAATGACACTAACGAAAGGCCTCTAAATACCCAACAGTGCGCCAATACAGACAGGCTAAAGTAACTTTAAAATTGGCACTGTAAGAATTAACCTGACTGTGTATTATTGCTGCAAAGTTAGCTTTGGGAGCATAACATCATCAGCCAGAAAACGTCCACTGTTGGACAAAGGCTTCCTCCTTAATAGGAAGGGGTTGCCATTATCCCCACACTTGGCAGGCGTCTTGGTGATCGCAGAATGCTCACCACCGATAACTGAGAGAATGCTGCTGCCAATCGTCAGGATGCAGTTTTAGAACTTGCCCAGGTCCAGTCAGCTTTGGGTATGGTAACAAGTAATGTGTTGAGCATGAGATGCTCCTGATGGTAAGAATTAACTCCTGCCTGCAATGTTTGCAATAGTACTCCGTACTTTGATTGACAAAGTTCAGGACATCACTGTTCTGCTGCGCCTTACTCTAACACTTTCAATGGTGAGGCCTTAAGAAGATTCTGCATCAAACACTATTTTAGCGTTGTAGGTATTAAGCAAAGATGTTGCTATCTCTGTGTTACCCGCAGCCCTGTGCGGCAGATAGAGAGAGCTACACTCGTGAGATTTATAGGTACATATTTTGATAGAATGTACGTTCTGAGGCAAACCTCTTTTCACCCCCTAAAATGTAATAAAATGTTAAGTTATCAGTGTCAATCGCTCGAATAGGATGTATTTTTAGGCTTACACATTTTATTATTTCCCATGGAACACCCAGGTGTACTATAGGTAATAGGCTAGATGACTGATGTTTAAATCGTTGAAACCAATAGCTTTGATGAAAAATTTAAGTGAATATAGTATGGTAATTGAAAACATTATTTAAATCGGTTAATAATGTTCTGATATATGAGCGTTTAAAGTTTTTGTTAGAGACAACTCTGTCCCTTTCCCACAAAACAAAAAATGACGTCACGCCTTAGTTGTCAGAATATAATTTATATGGCGTACAGAGAAGTGACGTCATGATTTGCTGGTTCGCCTCTCTGTCTAGCATGATATTAAAATGCATATAAGTTGCTTATTTTTGATCAGATTTTAATTTTCTTTTCATTAATCAGCTATATTTATGTGCCACATTTGAATAGGATAATAAAAAAAAACCAGTCATCTAGCCTATTCTATGTACCCTTGGATCACCCAGGTTTACTATGCATAATTTAATGTACCCGTATAACACCCATTGTACACCCAAGTACGAAGTCCTTACTTTTTAACCGAGTTATAAAAAGAATGAGGTTTTCAATTCTGTTGATTTAATTTATGCTTGTTACCTCAGCACTCTGGCATATTTTATAAATCGGTAGTTTTTTTAATACCGTGTTCGTAGCGTTTCTTTCCGTGGTTCACCTATTGGGTAGACTAAGGGCACACAAAGGTATCTGTGGAACACCTAAGTTAACCACATAGATGAACCATGGGTAAGAAACGCTTTAGACAAGGTATTTAAAAAAATCGTACTAGTCGTACTTGGTAACAATGGGTGTTGTACGGGTACATTGAATTATGCATAGTACACCTGGGTGATCCAAGGGTACATAGAATTACCTATAGTACACCTGGGTGTTCCATGGGAATATTTAATGACCCATAGTACACCTGGTGTACCACGGGGAATAAACGTTCAATGTTTCTACTCATGCATTTCATTGACAGCACAAATAACAGATAATATTATATTTCAAAGTTGTATGGCGAGCGATATTTTATTATACCTGACATTATTATAGCATCTTCGTCATGTGTGACGGCTTTTAACAGACTATGCTCGGTGGCAGAAGTTCTGATACTGCGTTGGTATAACTACTGGGTGACCTCCTAAAAATATACTTACCTACCAAGTTTCCTACCTTAACTTTTTTGAATCTATCATGTGATTGAATAGTAAATAAAAAACAAAACATTATAATATTTCGAAATACATTACGGTTTATAAAAACCATTGGACCTTTTGAAATTTGATATGATAATATTTGTTGTTCATTCAAATCAGTCACTGAATAAATAATATTATCCCAACGTCCCATGTTGCACGTGTGTTACAGTTATCCTGGTATTAATATTACAGATTGACTTGACTTCTTGGGTTTGAGGCTTCTGTGACTATTGGTGCAATTCTGCCTAAGTCCTTTTCTTGATAGTTTCGTAAACTGTAAATATTATTATGGTCGCGAATTCTAACTTAATGGCGGCTGTGAAGTGCGCTGCAAGCGAGACTTTGCGATTGTACGCACACCGCACGCCTAAATTTAGCTACTACGCAGCGTCTCGCTCCTAACTTCACAGCCGCCATTCTGTTTGAATCAGTCTGTATCCCATTGTATTTTTTTACATATTTGTTATTGGAATTAGAATAAATCTCACCTCTCCCTACCTGAGATAGACATATGAATTTACTAGCGGCAACCCGCGAGTATCCAGGATTTTGTATATTTCCAGCGGAAATGAACCTTATACCAGTCTTCGTAAGGTCTTGTATCTTGCTAAATTCATCATATTCATAACAATACAATATTTAGTGCGATGCTTGGCCTCTAGAAATATGTCTCCTCTATTTCATACTTGCATGATATAATTTATCGTGTCACAAAGAATTTGTGAGTAAAATTAGGAATTTTGCTTCTAGAACTATCTGTTTAGGCTCTGCGTTATCAATCAGAATTTTACTAAGGACCTAGATTCTGTATTTAACAGCATTATGTGTAAATGCAGAACGGGTTTAAATATTAAGTAATTTAGGCTCTATGCCAAAATTACTTTTTCGTTCTGTCTTTCCAAATGTAAACCAGCACGCGCCGAGGACTATTTGGTCTATCCCCGCGCGGGAACTCGATAATGAAAATATTGATACGTCTGTCTCGTTTTAAAGGGGATAAAAGAGTGGATAGACGTTTATCACGGCTCATGTGATAGACGGGCAGGTCGATTTATTTTACTAAAAGAGAGCGTGCAAAACTGTATTCCCTTTCGAATAGGACAATCGATAGAACTACACAAAACAGCGGTCAGATGTTCCTGATCTTCGTACACTGGCTACTATCGCAACTGGTAGCTTGTATGATTAAATAGTAGTAAAGGCGTCAAGCGGCCGCGTCTCAATCACTGAAGAGAGAAGTGAATAGAACGGAAATGTGACGGGCCGCGCTAGCCGACATTAAGTGTAAATGCGCTTAATGACAATTCTACCAATATACAACTTTTTAAAATGAGAATACTCTTAAAGACAATATATATAGACGCGTAGGAAACCAAACCACAATGCATTGTAATTAGATAAATTTTAATCTGTTGCAAAGTGGCATTTCGAGCATATTACTTCTAACGCGCGACTGGCATTTTTTCGTCGTAGTGACTATACAATTTTGTGTGAAACTGGTGAGAGTGGTTTTTCGTACAATTGCTTTACAATTACAACATGTTTTGACAGCCCTTCTACCTAAGAAATAGGGCTTTCGCTTTTCTGTGGTCTCAGTGGTTGCTCCGCGTATACACAGCGGCCCGCGCGCCTATACCTACGCTAGAGCGGTTGAGCGTGCGCTTCAGCTACTTAAAAAGAAACAGTGCTGTACAAAACACCAACCAAGAGAGGCATACGTTCTCGCTCGCTCACTCTGGCAACAGGATAGACGCTTATGCGATCGCTCGGTAGCTCGCCGTCAGAAAGCGTCCAAGCGGCCAAACAGCAGCTTAAGCAACCGTTTGGTAGTTCATGCGACAAAACAGTAGCTTAAACAACTGGTATTTCCTCCCATTTTCAGAGTAAAACGTACCCACCTTTACAAGTTAAAAAAGCATAAATCTATTAAGTAACACTTGAATGAGTGGTTTTACTGTTTCAGTAAACTGCTAACTTTCAAAGTAGGACACACAAATATCGCCAAAACCCGGATAACCGGGCAGAGTAGGCCACTTTTTTTTCTATACAAATAGGCACAGGCACAACGTTCTGATCCCGTCTATATATATACAGTATAAACGGTCGGAAGAGGCAATAAATTATTGACCCCAATTTCTTCTTATTTCAGAAAGTGTTCGGTCACCAAAAGAACGTAGCAAAGACGTTGAAAGAGAAAGGAGCAATCATGAACGAAATGATAACCAAGTGGACAAAAGAAGTAGGCCTAGTGGCATGAGCGTGAACGTTAGTAGAAGTAGTAAATACGACAAGAAGAATACGGCTGCAGTGAACATGCCGCCCGGCAGCGAGTGGTCGGAGCACATTAGTTCGCTGGGCAAGAGGTATTACTACAACTGCATCACGGAAGTCTCGCAGTGGGAGAAACCGAGGGACTTCGAGCTGAGGAGGACTTCATCCAAAGATACTACATATTCATCCAGAAGCAGTAAGTTTAGTCATCGTTTTCGATTCCAGCAAGCAAAGCGTGATTGGACGGAGTTCCCAATAAGTTTTCTTTTTTTAGAAAATACTTTATATTAGAAAACACTTTGTACACACTAATAACTTATTACACATTAACACTATAGTCAACCACTGCAAATTGTAATTCCAATAAAAAAACCAGTAGTTGGTGCTGTGTAAAATATCCACCAATATTTATTTATTATAAAATATGAATATTTTTGACGTGTAATCTTGTCTGTCACACACCCACAGACATAAATGATATTTGTACAAGCTAGGGGAAAACTACTTGTCAAAATATGATTAGGAGGATTAAATGAGGGAACATGAACATACAATAATGAATTTGAATTTATTTAATAATCTAATAATAATAATTAATGTATCACATAATAAAAAATACAATATTAAAAATATATACAAATAGACTTCTAAAATCGCTCTTCTTTTTTGCCAAGTCATGTAAAAATAAGCAGTTTTTCTTACTGAACTGTTTGATTGGTTGGAGGGAACAGACAGGATCATGCAACGGCAAAATGCACCCAAAGCCCTATAGTCGGATTTATAATTAGACGGGCTAAACTGACAGATTGAAATGTCACTTTTCAAAATAATGCTTCCAGCTTAAGAACCATAGTGATAGATATAGTTCAGTTTGCATCGAAAAGAATTATCGAATAATTATTAACTGCCGTTAATACCGTGACATAATAACATCATGGTAAGTCACATCAACAGCCGAAAGACGTCCACTGCTGGACGAAGGCCTCTCCCTTAAAGGGAGGTGTTGCCATAATCCCCACGCTTGGCTGGCGGCTTGGGGATCGCAGAATGGTTACCATCGTTAACTGAGAGGACGCTGCTGCCCGTCCTCCGGTGGTTCTGGATGCAGTTTTAGGACATACCCAGGTCCTGTGTAATGCTACAGGGAAATGTAACTTTATTTTCATGATTTATAACTTTGAAACGATTGAATCGTACATGAGTCAGGAACAACACAAGTTGCAAAGATTAATATGTAAATATCGAAGTAGTTCACTAGTGTAAAATTATTAAGTTTGTTAACATAACTTCATAAGTTAATAAAAAGATTAAGTTTCATAACACATTGTCGTCGATTCTGGCGGTTTTAGTTGACAGTTCTAAACTAACTAAAGTATTGCTGTCACTTTTTTACTAGGCATGTTAGCTAATGACAGGAATACTTTAGTTTAGAACTGAAACTGAAACTGAAACTAAAACCGCCAGAATCGACCACATTATGTCATTAAACTTAATCTTTTTATCCCAGAACTATTTAAAATTTACCAAAACTTTCGAAATGTCAGTTTAGTCCGTCTAATTATGAATTCAGCTATAGTCAAGCGCGTTATCATCCTACCTAATTATAAGTAAGTTGGTACATTTTGTTGTTGTTAACCTGGTTAATCGTTGATACCTCGTGGTTTACATGTTTAATGTTAAACAGAGTGCTGCTTTTATCGGCCTGTTTTCTATTTCTAAAAATAACGCCTTCCAACAACATGTTCGGTAGAAAATTCGATAATGCTTATTAAGGGATGGGCTAAGTTAGCGTAGCTACTAATTTTCTTACAATATCGGTCGATCGGAACTCAATCATTAGGTATAGGTTTTTTTGTTTTATTTTGTTATCTGCGTAATAGGCTAGATGCCTGGTTTTTTTTAATTGTCCTATTAAAATGTGGCCCATAAATATATCTGATTAATGAAAAGAAAATGAAAATCTGATCAAAAAGAAGCAACTTATAAGCATTTTAATATCATGCTAGACAGAGAGACGAAACAACAAATCTTGACGTCACTTCTCTGTACGCCATATAAATTCTATTCTGACATAAGGCGTGACGTTATTTTTTGTTTTGTGGGAAAGGGACAGAGTTGTCTCTAACAAAAACTTTAAACGCTCATATATCAGAACATTATTAACCGATTTAATTATTTTATTAATAAACATACTATATTTACTCAAATTCTTCATCAAAGCTATTGGTTTCAACGATATAAACATCAGTCATCTACCCTATTGTCATTGGATGTGCGAACTGCTAGACGGTAGAATGTTTTTCCTGAATGGGTTCTCGCTATAGATACAGCGCATAAGTGAGTGTCTTCAAATTGGGAGTGAATCGGTTTATTTTAGGCAAGCGTGCTGCATCATTGACCGCGTCATTGCTTTTCACCAAGCGAGATGGAGATCGAACCCAAGCTCTTTTTGTAATAAAAGTATTTTTTTAACTTTATTTTGTATTAACGGACAATTTTTAGGTTGTAGGTAGACTAAAACATTTAATCCGCCAAAATCCGAAGCCTCCGCATTCACGCGACTTGTGAATTCGTCATCGGTCGTTGAATGTACATAAATGTAGGCTTTGCTTATCAGAGTTGGGGAAGAATAGTTACTATTACAGATAAGAGTTTCTTATAAAATTTATTAAAATAAACAGGGTTGGTATGTCACGTCCACAGTATAAATGCTCCGGGTCCCCATCGTGTCTAGTGTTATTTTTTTGGAAACCCTTATTGAGGATACCGAACTTTCAGGATATGGTCAAAATGAATAAAACTTCTTTGACACTCTGACTTCTTTAACATTACAAGAATCATCATATGTTTTTCTTTATTCCAGCCCGTGAGAAAAGATCAAGGTCTCGATCAGGTCGGAGAGAGGCCGATAAAACCAGCAAAAGACCCGGCAACACCTCGGATCGGTACTGGAACAACAGAGACAATAGGGACGAAGAGGCCCATGAGAGAACAAGACCAAAACACTCTGCAGGTCCACATGATGGGAAAGGTACATAAATACATAATTATACTATAACTACTTTTTTTTTTGTTAAATGACAACAGTCGCTAACCTTTATAATAGAACGAAATGGGCTTTAAGAGAGATATGTAATAGGGTAGATGACTGATGTTTATATCGTTGAAACCAATAGTTTTCATGAAGAATTTAAATAAATATAATATGTATATTGAAAAAATCATTTAAATCGGTTATTAATGTTCTAATATATATTAATGTGCTTATAGTTTTTGGTAGAGACAACTTTGTCCCTTTCCCACAAAACAAAAAATGACGTCACGCCTTACTCGTCAGAATATAATTTATATGGCGTACAGAGAAGTGACGTCACGATTTGCTGTTTCGCCTCTCTGTCTAGCATGATATTAAAATGCTTATAAGTTGCTTATTTTTGATCAGATTTTCATTTTGTAATCATTAATATTTATGGGCCACATTTTAATAGGACTATAAAAAAACCAGTCATCTAGCCTATTAAATTTATCTTTAAAACAGCAAACCGAATTCTTACAGCTTCCTCTGACTTTCGCCAATCTTCCCTATTTAAAGCAAATCTTGTCAAAATATGTAAGTTCTTGTAAGCTGGCTGGCCAGCCTTAGTGCCATTGTTAAAATGCCGGCTGACGGTTTCGATCTGGAACGGGATATCTCGATTTTGGTGTCGTGCCGTCGTCGGTGTATGTAATACCAAATACCCCGTTCCCATAGCGCTAAATGAGACCCCTGACCTTCTGCTTGCCTAAACCGACCTCCCGGTAATGGGGGGTTTTAAAACGAAGCCCCTGGGTGGAATTGTTAAATTGCATAATGTAGAGTAGCGTTTAGCGTAAGCGCAGAACACCTCTCGACACCCTAAGGGCCTTATGACACTAACAGTTTGCGAGCGTCTTCAAAGCGGAGCGGGCACGCAGCGAATACGTCGCGGCTGCACATCGAAGACGTCGCGGAGACGTGGCGATTACGCAACGTTTTCGTCGTCAGTTCGCGGCGAGTTCATGACGTACAATACACTCAGTAACATAATGGATTCCGACGAGGAAACACTTCTGTTGGCTTTGTCACTTCGAAGACGCAGAAAACGAAAGCATTCAAGCACGAAAGGGTTCTGTACGAGAATGTACAAAATAACGTTCGCGGCGAACTCGTTGCGCGTCTTCCACGTTTTCGCGGTGCGCCCGCTCGGCATTTAAAACGCTCGCAAACCGCTAGTGTGATAGCAGTCTAAGCTAAGCCATGCATGCCAATGTTGCCCGTCCGGCATCGATAATACGGTAAGCTTTATGAGGAGCCATTTAGTAAGTGGCAAGTCACCTGCCTAGACATTTTTTTGATTTAATGCAACAAAATTGGCATTAGCTGTTTATTCATTCATCGTTTCATAGAATCTGTTCACATATCCATCGTAAGTTTGTCATAACAAACCAAAAATTTTCATTTGTATACTCTAAAAATGGTTTCATATTCCTTTCACACTCATTATCATTAGGTATTTAAACTTGTATATTTTAAAAGGCCTCTTGGTATCGCTTCGGCTTCACCAACAACTTTCAAATGCCCGAGCTGGCCTGAGAGTGAAACAGCGAATAAAGGAAACCATTTATGTATGAATAATTCCCTACTATTGCTTGCTTTTATTTTCAAAACCGCTTGACCAAGAGAGCGAAAAAATATATTTGGTGCACTGTTTAAAAACTGTGCTAATTTTATGATTGAATTTATGTGCCAATCGAATCAAGGATTCTGTTATAAAAAAAAAACAATCATTTATTTCAAGTATCATAGACTCATATTATAAATCATCAATTTAGCAGTCACATTAATAAGTACCATACACACAATTGAAATTGAAATGATTGAGATTGTTATGTAGTATCAAGAACTGTTTCAGAGACAGCTGTATTTTCAGAAATCAGCTGTTAATGGTTCATGACGGGTAAATTAAACATTTTTCATAAGGTTTTAAATATCTGGAAAACCATAAATTTCACTGAAGTTTACCACTTAAAAGATAATCCAAGTCCTGCTTAAGCAAGCCCTGAAAAGATACGGTCTAGAACACCATCACCCTTTATAATATAATATCATTTATCTGGTTCACATATAACATAGGTAGGTATGATAATCGATTTGCTTAGTTTGGAGGTTAGATGGCGTTGTGTAAAATATTCATCAATATTTATTTATTACTAGCTGCGCCCGGCGGTTTCACCCGCGATTCCTGGAATAAAAAGTAGCCTAATTTTTATTCCAAGGTATAAGCTACCTCTGTACCGAGTTTTATCCAAATCCGTCCAGCCGTTTCAGCGTGTAGGAGTAACAAACAAACACACAGACACGCACACACACCGACAAACTTTCGCATTTATAATATTAGTGTGTAATTTGAAACTACTGAATGTTGTCGACGTGTAATCGTGTCTGTCACACACACAGACACAGATGCTATTTGTACAATCTGGGGATATAGATTAGGTTAGGTCCCTAAATTCACGCAGATCAGGACGAAAGATACGACGAGTAGAACTCGTATTAAACACTGCGCCATCAAAGTTTAAAACTGGGCAGTCTGGAAGTAGAGAAGGAAGCATTTACCTAGCAGTGGGACATGTCGAGCTGAAGACAATAATAATATAACTGTGTCTGTGTGCAGACGGCCAGTCATTACAAGACATGGACATATCGCCAGACCGGAGTACGCCGCTCTCCGAGAACTCGTACAGCGCGCGCGAGGCGAACGCGGCGGCGGCGCGCGCGCACGCAGACTCCAACGCCGTGCCACCAGTCGTCGTGCTCGACAACTCGCACCAGACTGTAAGTTACTTTCTTATGGAGCCAGAACAGATTCACTTCCATAGAAAACGATGATTCGTCTAGCAGTGGACTAAGGTCCTCCCTTACTAGGGAGGGTTGCCGTAATCCTCACGCTTGGCAGGCGGCTTGAAGATCGCAGAATGCTCACCACTGTAAACCGAGAGGACGCTGCTGCCCGTCCTCCGGTGATTCTGGGTGCAGTTTTAGGACATACCCAGGACCTTAGTCTCAGGTCCCTAAACGTAGATGCCTATATAATAAAACAATATCATATTCAGTGCAAGCTAATTTGTACTTTATATGTATAATACAGTGAATCGAATTCCACTGTAGTCCTTGGCTCGATGACGTTACACGACTCACGCCGGCTACGCGCGCGCCTCAGCACTTCAGTGGACGACAATGTTCCTTGCAAATTGCGAACAAATTAGTTTGCACTGAACATGACATGATTGTAAAACTAGTAAAATCGCCACTACTTTTCTGGGGCATAACTTGGACTTGACAGCGATTAAGACTTATTTGACTTGATACCATCAAAAATGATTAAATATTTATATACTTGAGACTGGCAAATGCAGAATGTGCTTTGCCATAATCGTCTTAGAAAAGAAGAAACAATAGTAAATTTTTGCAGACGGGTTCGCTGCTAGCGGCGGCTTTGCCCCGCATCGCGACGCCTGCTGCTGGGCCCAGCAACAACGGCGGTGCGACGCCGGCGCGCGTGGACGGTGGAGACACCCCCACGCGCGACGCCGGCCCGCCCACGCCCACGCACTCTGAGAACACAGACCCGCACGCGCCGCCGCTGCATCTCGAACAACAGCTTCCTAGGAAGAGTAAGTACCGACAGCGTTTCGACGGCTACGGTCCTAATAGCAACGACGGTGAGGCCTCGCTGCGTCTCTTATATCGCTTGCCTAGGAAGAGTACATACTAATATCGTGTCAATAGCTACGATCCAAACCGATCCTAAAGACATCGAAAGTGCGGCCTCGCTGCGTCTCTTACAACACTTGCCTAGGAAGAGTAAATACTGACATCGTGTCAACGGCTACAGTCCTAACGATGGGTTCGGTACTGTGCTGCGTCTCTTGCGACATTTGCCTATACTCCAGTCGGGTTAGCATTTAACCCTGAAAAAGCTCTAGGCTAAAATGTTATTTCACCAGCCTATAAGGGAAGGTCACCGGGAGTGTAAATTCAAAATCGCGACCAAATTATAGCCATGCGTTTGCCGCCATCTTAATTTTAAGGGGAACTGCAATATTTCGGCCATCTTCAACTTTTCGAGAAAAATCATGAGGACTAAAGTTGTTCATTACTCAATTTTATACATATTTTCTCTTGAATTTCTTTTGTGCGATCGATTTTTTCCGAGTTAAGGGGGAAAAATGGGGAAATGTAATTATTGAATTATCTAATTTATTTAAGAATATGCTTGTATTCTTCATCACCGCGAATAATACTCTTGTAAATGTTGAGAAAGAGTGACACGGGTAAAAAAAAACTTCCCGTGGTACTACTAGATCGCTTAGTAGTTCTACGGTTTTTTTACCCGTGGTACTACTGGTAGTAATACTGGTAGTACCACGGGCAACAATCGCTTTTTTTTCGACAACCCGACTGGGCTACTAAGCCAGGGACAGCCAGCTAGCTATTAATAGTGCAACGCCATAAAATTTTGTAAGTATAAAAAGTACCTCGATCTTACGCCTTTTTAACCGAATTCGATAAACGAAGAGTTTCTATGTTCGACGATACGTATGTTTTTCCATTTTTATTTTTATGTCTGTTCACTGATTTTTCCGTCAGTTGTTGACCGATTGTAATAAATCTTTTTTTTATTTGAAAGGGTATACTCTCGAGGTGGTCCCATATTAATTTGAAGTTGGTTGTTTTTTTTTCCAAGTTCATAATAAGTTTCATATTTTATTTAACCATATTATAATTATGAGTAAAGTATTTTTTTATGTAGAATAGCGGATGGAACCACGGATCGCAGCTCTTAACATACTGTTTTGTTTGTCAGTGGAGTGCTTGGGCAGCTACTCGTCGGTGGTGGGCGGGAACCTGCATCACGCGGTTCCGATGCTGACGCCCTCGCTGCAGAACTACGTGCGCGGAGACCTCTCGGCGCACGTGACCGGCTGGCCTGCAGACATTCTGGAGAAGCAGGTACTTGATACACAAACATGGGTAGATAGATTCGACAACCTCTGTGGCTCGGTGATACTTCAGATAGAGTCATAATGCTACTAACATATCAAATAGCCAAGTAGTATGTAACCTGTGTATTAAGTTTTTCTAACTACCCTCAATTTTATGTTGATGAGTTTTTGTTCGATATTCTAACAACTTGTTTAAATTTAAAAAGCTCTAGCCTACCTAGCCTACAAAACGACTTATTAGTAAGATAACTTATGCTAAATAACAACAACAAAAAAAATATTTTTCACACAATCAATAAAATCACCGATTTATTTACCCTCAGACATTATTATAACCTAATACCACCTAACCAACCAACCAAAAAATAAAAACTAGGAATTACAAATCCTCGTAGTTCGAACGATCGAACCGTAAGGACCAAAGATCCTCATGGTTCGCTTGATTGAACTACGCGATCGAACCGTGCGCCCGGAAGGCTATTTTCATCTAAAACAGGGCTGTCCAAACTATACACCTTCGCGGGCTAATTAAATTTCACACAAAAGCTGGAGAGCCAGAAAAATATTTTCAGTTGTCAAGTAAATAAAATACAGGGTAATTTTGTCTTTCTATGTTTATTGATTTTTCGAATTTATCTTTAACAATAGTATCGATATCCACGTCAACATTCGTTGTTGCCAGGCGCATTGCATGAAGAAGCGATTTATCTGACAGTGAAGATCTATACTTGGATTTTATAAAATTCATTGTTGAATATGCACTTTCACATAAATAAGTGCTGCCCATCATCGATCCCATTTTCAAGCCAAAATTTTTTAGCTTGGGGAAACGGTCGCCAAAGATCTTAAAAAAATCCATTCCTGTCTCTTTTCTACCCTTGAAAAAGGGATCTGACTGAACGTCACATAATTCTAACTGGTATTCAGTCTTTACGCTTGTTATTTCAACTGTTAATGGATTCGTAAAAAGAGATAAATCGCTCTCTAATCCTTTGAAATCAGCAAAACGCCGCTCAAATTCAAATATTACCTCGTCGATATACTGGGGGTGGTCCGAAAAATTGCATCCTTCTATTTCGCTATAAAGTTCTTTGCAACATGGAAAAAAAGAAAAACCAGTGATGTTTTGAATAATCCCAGTTTATTTTTGAACCCATTCACATATCCATACAAGTTGGCTATATTGTGTTCTTTGCCTTGTAATTTTAAATTTAATTCGTTCAAATGTTGTGTCATATCAGTTAAAAATGCAAGATCAGCAAGAAATGCAGGATCTTGCATTTTAGTTTCCATATCAGTTGTATCAGATTTTATTTCATTTTTAAGAAATATGGGAATTTCTTTCCGTAAAGCGAAAAAGCGCTGCAAGCACTGACCAGCACTTAACCATCGGATTTCTGAGTGCAATAGCAGATCTCCGTATGTTGCGTCAATTTCAGTTAAAAAGTTACGAAATTTACGATGACTCAAAGCTTTGTTTCCGCCTCTAATAAGATTTGTTATTTTAACAGCTATTTTCATGGCATTCATTTGGCGCAAAGATTTTCTACATAAGGCTTCTTGATGTATGATGCAATGGATTAATGGGCAGTCAATGCCATTTTGTTTTAAAAGTCCCGTAAGTCCTGTAACGTTTCCAGTCATTGCTTTTGCTCCATCGGTCACAATACAAGAACATTTTTGAAACCCTCCGTATTCCATAACAGTTTTATTAACAGCTTCAAAGATATCACTGCCTTTAGTTGAGCCATGTAGTGGCACTAAATTTAACATTTCCTCCGTGATTGAAAAATCTTTCGAAATGTTGCGAATAAAAATTATTAATTGACCGATATCTGTCTGGTCGGTACTTTCATCCAAACATAATGAATAATATTCACATTGTTCAATGTAATCACATAATTTTTTCGAAACATATTCGCCCATATCATCTATTCGTCGCGCAACTGTTTGGTGAGATAACGCTACAGATTCAAATTTTTGCGCCAATTTCGGCTGCATGAAGCGATGAGCCATGGCAATTGCGCATTGTTTTATAAAAACTCCATCGCTGAATGGTTTTTTAGCTTTGGCTAATTGCAAACAAACTTCATAAGAAGCAGCCAAACTTTGTTCATTGTCTGTATTTACTTTTGAAAAAAAACTTGTCTGTTGCATTAGTTTTTTCTTATGCTCAGCCACAACAATTTTCATTGCTTCACCGACATGTCCTTTATATTTTTCTTCGTGTAAAGTAGTATAATGACGTTTAACATTACAATGTGATGTGATGTGTGTCAATTATGTGATTACATTGAACAATGTGAATATTATTCATTATGTTTGGATGAAAGTACCGACCAGACAGATATCGGTCAATTAATAATTTTTATTCGCAACATTTCGAAAGATTTTTCAATCACGGTAGAATACATTCTTTACTCACAGATAAAACTTGCATACAAATCATACACTGAATTTTATTATTGTTGTTGCATATAAAATAGTCAAGTTCCCACCTCTCATTAAATACTCGATGTTCATCACTTAATTTTCGCTTCTTCGTAGACATAATGCAGTTAGTTTAGGTTTTTTTTTAAAACTGCTGCTAATTACTTATTATAATGTGTAAAATTCAAAGCGGTGTAAGTAAGAAGTTCCGATACGAACTAAGTGGAAGCACAAACTTAACTAATACGGTCAACACCAAATCCTCACTCGACAAAAACAAAATAGTTTCCGGGAATTCCCCCAATAATAGTAAAAGTAGCTTCACTTTTAAGTGATCATGCGAATGGAATGTTGCAAGACTGAAGATAAATAATTATACCAAGTATTGAGTACATGTTTTGACAACGAATAATATTATCCAAACTATTTGTGTCCAAAACTATTTTTAGATTAAAATGTGTGTCGCGGGCCTTTGTTTGGACAGCCCTGATCTAAAAGTTAAAGTTCCATTGAACGCTAGACAACATATCTTATCCTAAATGCGACATCAACGCAAGACTTGACCCCAATCGAAACAGAATATTTAACAGTCGGCTATGAAACGCGGGTTACGAAAAAAATTGATTTTTATGCTAACGCATTTAAAGTCCATTTTTGTACAGCCTGTCAAACGACTATGTAAAATTTCCCAAAAAAAATATATAGTAAATCGTTGTTATTTTTATGTTATAACACGTCTAATAAATTTCTAATCTCATCTATTTCGCTGTAAAACGTTTTTTTTTCCAAGTGTAAACTTAACTTTTTTGAGATAGTTGGTTATTGGTTTTTGGTATGGACCTGGGTATGTCCTAAAACTGCAACCAGAACCACCGGAGGACGAGCAGTCCTCTCAGTTAACTGTGGTGAACAATCTCTCAATCTCTGCGATCCCCAAGCCGCCTGCCAGGCATGGGGATTATGGCAACACCTCCCTATAAGGAGGCCTTTGTAGAGCAGTGGACGTTTTCTGGATGATGAGTGGTGGTTATTGGTTCTTAACCCGCGAAATAATGTTTTCAGGCTAACAAATTCACCGAGGAGGCGTATCAGCTGGGTTGCCTGCAATGCACGCGGGTGTCGGCCGAGCTCAAGTGCTCGCGCTCGGTGGTCCGCCACACGGAGATACAGGCCACCTTACAAGAACAAAAGTGAGTCATCTCCCTTTCAGGCTGAGCTAACGACCTCAGCGGGCGGATTACAGCGACAATCGACAGTAAACTATCAAGGCTATCATAAAAGTTATTATGTTTATTTTGCGGGATATAAAATGTGTAACAAAAAGGTTCAATAATACTGAAGGGTATGTAATTTATTTATGATTATGAACAACTTTTACTATGGGGCGAAACAAGATATCCCGAAAAGAAACCTGCTATTCCATCCATACAAAAAGTGAATTGGGCTTGGACAAAATGTATGGAACAGCAATAATTTATCGCGATTTCAGGGCGAGATAGCGGCGCACAGTACTCTGTACCTTAAACAAAAACGGCATGCATACCAGTGCCCTCAAATTCCAAGACAGTTCTCTTTTTACACAAACTCTAGGCCTGTTTATTGCTCGCGTCCCCATAGTTTTTAAACCCAGGCTGATCTATATGACGTACTGCCATTCTTGGTTTTGAATCTAGATCATTTCAATGTGGAAATTGTTTAAAATGTTGATCGAGTGCTTGTTCCCAGTATTATGGATGCAAAACGACACCAGTGTCTACGCAATTTTAAGTTTTCAAAATGATATTTTTAGAGTAATATTTTATCCTCTGCAAACTGATTTAAACTTATCTGTGTTGTGACGAAAATGTTTGCGAAAGTATCATTATATGTAATTAGGGAAATATTTTTTGTTTAGTTGATCTGTGTTATTTAAGATTGTATTGCTCGCTTTTCACAGAATCTTAAGTATTATCATGAACGAATACCAAATACTTATAATATAGGGCTTTACTTATACCTTTCACACTAACATACATCATCGGAGGTGAAACTTTTACGTGACTCGTTTGTGTGTCAGGATAGTTATCCCGTTTATGTATCAGGCTAATGTACCTACGACTAGCGTGTGCCGTTTGTGTGTCAGGATAATGACCTGTGACGTTAACGTGTCCCGTTTGCGTGTTAGGATAATGTACCTGCGACTTTAACGTGTCCCGTTTGTGTTAGGATAATGTACCTACGACGTTAACGTGTTCCGTTTGTGTTAGGATAATGTACCTGCGACGTTAACGTGCCCCGTTAGTGTGTTAGGATAATGTACATGCGATTTTAACGTTTTCCGTTTGTGTTAGGATAATGTACCTGCGACGTTAACGTGCCCCGTTAGTGTGTTAGGATAATGTACATGCGATTTTAACGTTTTCCGTTTGTGTTAGGATAATGTACCTGCGACGTTAACGTGCCCCGTTAGTGTGTTAGGATAATGGACCTGCGATTTTAACGTGTTCCGTTTGTGTTAGGATAATGTACCTGCGCCGTTAACGTGTCGCGTTTGTGTGTCAGGATACTGTACCTGCGACGTTAACGTGTCCTGTTTGTGTGTTAGGATAATGTACCTGCGACGTTAACGTGTTCCGTTTGTGTGTCAGGATAATGTACCTGCGGCAGCAGATCTCTCGGCTGGAGGAGCTGAAGTCGCAGAACTCGTTCATGTCCGACGACTAGGAGTAGTGGCGGGGAGCGGGCGGGCCCCCGCCGCCGCCCGCACCCGCCTCGCCCCCCGACCCGCGCGACGTGTACCCCTCGCTCCCCGTCCCCGTGGAGCGCTCACACCCCAAACCCAAATATTGTTCATTCCGTTCTTTTTCTATGTAATCTAGATCGAATGATAACTGTAATGTGTTGTGTGATTTGATGTTAAATTATAAGGGTCGATTGAAACTGAATTCGGTGAGATTGGTCGTTTTGAATTTCATGCAGTCTCTTTGATAACGGAGTTATTGTCTATAATTTTGTTTATTAATCATTTTAGTGGTTCTCGTTAGAAGACGCGCATGCTTGTTTCTTTTTAAATTCACTCAGTTGTATGTAATTAGAGTTAAGTAGCACCGCAATGGGTGAGCCCTAACAGCTGCTAAAACATTAACCGTAAACATTAGCCCGTCGAGTGTTGTACGTTCACATTTTCCTCTATAACTCCTGTGTAAAATAACTTGAATTTAACAGAACTTTGTAATTGCATTAACCAAGAGTCAACTATGTTAATTTGTCAGTGTAAAGCTACGGTCTTGTAATGTGTTTATTGTAAAATAAAAGTAATAGTTTTAAGGCAACTTGGAACCTCTAAGATTTCCGCAAACTACTTGCTGGTGTATGTTTTTGTTCGTTTATAAAGGTTTACCAAAATAGATCCGTAATGTTTTATTAAACGACCAATATGTCGGCGTCGGCGTGAAATGGTAGAGGTTTCATGCAGACCTTGATTATTTCCTAGCAAATTTATTTGTATAGTTATTTAAGTGATTCTGTTAATGATAGTGTATGTCGGTGTATGGCCCCCGCGTGCCGCAGCGTACCGCAGCAAGTCGCGGCGTGCCGCGCGTGCCCGCATCACGCCTTTAGATGTTGCGTACGCGTTTTTATTCATTTGTGACCAATCATTGTATAAACTTTGTAAAGAAGCAGGTGTTTTATAAAATAATTATAGTAGTAACCTCAAATTCATGTAGCATATTAGTTGATTTTATTCAGAAATCATATAAGCTTAAATAATATAATGATTACTTGAATACTTTCATGCTTTGTGATTTCGAGATACACTGTACATTTCACGAAAGCTCAGACGTTCACTTCATTTTGTAACAGTTAAACGATAGGCGAGTCGTTAGTTAGGAAATCAAACTCCGGTTGTAGGTTTTTAATAAATTAAGTATTGCTGAAGACACAGGGTCGCGACGCCTGCGCGCGGCGCATGTGCTTCGTTTCATCACGCTTAGAATTAGTATTTTTTGTTTTAATATCGTCAGGCTGTTAAATTTTGATTTGCCTATTGTACGTAATGATAATGTTGGGCTTTCAAGCATTTAATACCTGCCAGTGAGCTCGGACCGATGAAAAGTGTTATTAGAAGCATGATGCAGACTAGCAGATTATATAGTAATATTTTTTCAAAAACCTTTGTGTATTCATTAGCAATAACTATTTATAATTCAGGGTGGATTTATGATTAAATACGGGCCCGAAGGCTATAATGTTGTCTTGATCGCCAATGAATGTAAAGCAGATGTATGATTATGCAGAATTACTGTGATATTCATTCATATTTCACGTGACATTAGCGCAATCAGCTCTGCGTGGGGATTGGGACAATCACTTATGCAATATAGTTTGTAAATCACATTTTAGATGTGTCTTGTTGTGTTATTCTTTATGTTGGCCATCAGTACATTCAGGCTCAAAAATAATTCTTTCTAGCAAACAAACGGTCACCAAATAATGTTGTTTACATCCGCTCTAAAGTTAATCATAAAACTGCTAATTGATATTAAAGAAAAGTTTGAACCCGAGCAACATTTTATTCAGTACTGGTTTGTCGTATATTTTTTTTATCAGATGGTTTTGTTAGCTTTTGGCTAACAATGATCGCTTACGTAAGCGCTATTTCCAGTTGACTGCTAACTACTGTCATCCCACTGTCATTCTGTCACTGGAGAGTAACCTTAAAAAAACCTGAATTTACTGCCAGAGAAAGAGAGTAAGGCTGCTCAAACTCTTCCAGGCACAACACGACATAATTTGTAGCCATTTAACGCCAGGATATTCCAATGTTGCCCCTTGCATGAATTTTATTTAGTAGTATTACTTTATTTTAAGCCAGAAAATAGTACATTATGATACAAGTGTGCTATGTTGGTCATTACACTAGAGGCGGTATTATGCCCGCGAGCCGCAGGCGAGCGCGATAAGGAAGCCGAGAGTGTATTGAAACATAGCACAAGAGTTTCATACGACTGTTTTCGTCACACTTGCGAGGAAAAAACATTTTTTTTTATTATAATCAACCACACAGCGAAAACGTCAACAAACATTTGCGGAAAATGGCGCCCAAATCAGTAATGCGCGCGCAGGTTGACATTTACTTCAGCGGCATAAGAACTCTTTGTTGGTATTACAAAAAAACTGTAAGTATTACCCGGCTATATTAAGAGTGCTTCGTATACGTACGTCTAATTGCAGTCACGTACAAACTTGACTTTACCGGGTTATACCTATTATGGCACCATGTGCCGTAATGTAAAGTAAAGTAATGTACAGTTTTTAAATGATGATCGAGCTCAGTGAAACACTTGCTTGATACGTGGAATATCCTAGCCTTAATGTTATTAGTGTCTACAAACGAAGATATTAAAAACTATGGATCGGGGTCAGCAGTGACAAACTGTGAACATTAATGGTTATTTTGTTGCAGACAAAAGTTTGTAAAACTTGAGTTTCACTATTAAAACATATTTTAACTAAAATCAATCTAATAAGAACTGAGTTATAAAATAGCCCATTTTATTGCATTAAAGAATGTTTGAATCTTTATTAATAGTAGATTATGCACCAAGGGGATATAGCAGTGTCTTACGTCACGGGCGGCATATTGGACCCTGAGCGTAATTAAATTTAAACTTGGTTATGTAGAGTCCTGAGTGAAGCGAGGGGTTCAAGCCGCCCTAGACAAGACAGGCTTTATCACAGAGGTGAATTCTCTACTTTTCATACCCTCTGCGACAATAAAAAGCCATTCGCGCATATATTTTTTCATTTTATGCCTATGGTGACCTATTCGATTGTCGAATACAATTTCTTGACAATGCCCGTATCTATGCTAAGGGCTTGGGAACCCAAGAGATTTTCATACAACATTATATCTCAAGGGCTATAATGTGCTTTGCATTGGAACGTTAAAATTCTTATGAAAACTCTTACCATAGATAAGGGCACTGTGAAGAAAGTTTATTCTAAAATCGAGCTGGCCAGAATAGGCACAACCCAAAAAAAAAGCGCTCGCAAATCTCATGTTCTCGCAAAAGGTATGAAAAGTAGAGTATTCAGCTCTAGGGTAAAGCCTGTGGTCGTCTCGGGCGGTTTGAACCCCTCGCTTCACTCAGGACTCCACAGAACTCTCGGATCGCTTGTTACGCTCGAAGAGTTAACTCTAGAATAACGTCCAATATTCTGCCCCTGACGTAAGACACTGCATTATCCCCTTGGTACATAATCTACTATTAGTGCCCCTTGATGATCGGACACTATAAATAAATTTTGTCCTAGACCAAATATCCGTATTTTAAATATCTTTTACTATAAATGTAATTATCGCCCGGCGCCATAACGTTTTATGAGATCACTATTACTGAAATAAAGTATTCATGAACTCTTTCTACTAAGGCCCTTCTTTGATGCGGCTATTGACAAGCGAGCTGCGTTTTGTATGCACATTGTATTTGTTGCTCGTCAGTAGCCGCCGTACAATACATGCGCGGAAAACGAATTGATAAATCATTGAAAATCAGTTCCGCAACTATGCAATAAAGAAGATAATGCATGAAAGAAGGACCAACCCGTTCATTGCGACCTCACCTTTATAATTTTAACGTTTTAACATAGTCACCAAAGACTTGATTTTACATTTTCATCGTCATTTTAGTTCTATCATCACAGGTTTGTAAATCGAGTGATATTAATGAAAGTGCTCTTACACGAGCAATTTGTTTATTGTAGGCAATACGTACGATGTCACATAACATCAAGCAATTAACTGTGATGCCAATGTATGGCATTATTTCTAGAGATACCGCCGCCACATACTGAGCGTTATGGAGGAAATTAGGCATTAGCTACATTCAATTATTTAGTGATATAATAGGCTAGCTATTGAACACTAAAGCTCATTATGGTGTGTGGCGATTTGGTCTAATGCTATGTACAGACCAAGCCAACGAACGCTCGTTTCATTACAATGTAATTAAACGGCACTATCCCATTCACAGAAAAGCGAAAGCCCTACTTCTTAGGTAGAACGGCTGTCAAAACAATGTAAAGCAATTGTATGAAAAACCGCTGTAGCCAGTTTCACACTTATTTGTTTAGAAACTACGACGAAAAAATGCCAATCATTGGTCGCGCATTTGAAGTGAAACGCTCGAAATGCCATTTTGCATCAGATTAAAATTGATCTAATTACGATGTAATGTAGTTTGGTTTCCTACGCGTCTATTTAAATTGTCCTTTTGAGTATTCTCAGCGTAATAACATGTATATTGGTAGAATTGTCATTAAGCTCATTTACACTTAATGCCGGCTAGCGCGGCCCGTTACATTTCCGTTCTATTCACTTCTTCTTCAGTGATCCCATTCGTTGGCCTTGTTTGGTTTGGTCTGTACATAGCATATGATAGAGTTTGCTGCCCATGTTGGGACACAGCAAATGTGGAGCAATTAAAAATGTGCTTTCTGTTTTACCAGCAATTTCCAAGTTGTCGTGTATATTGCTGAAAGAAAACATCCTATGTACTTCGTCGTGGTGCACATTCACCATGCCAAATAAGATCGGTCCTGCAGGCTAATAATGTAACTGTTTGGGATCGTGATTTGTCATAATTGTCACTTGTCACTGTCACAGCTTCACGGTATCACGGAGGGATTTCTCTCGCTATCGTTAACGAACGAATGCATTGATATCCTAATTAAGTTAAGCAAATCCGTCGATCTTTTGGCGTTTCGTCCTGCCCTGCAGGGTCAAATGAGTTTTGGCGGGATAGTGACAAGTGACATTTATGACAAATCGCGATCCCGAACAGTTACATGATTAGCCTGCTGAAATGTATTTGTTACAAATAGACAATATTTTCTTTAGTTAAATGATGTGTGATTTTAGAACATTGTGGAGAATTGTACCTGATTGTTTAACTGATTGCTGTGTCTGTTGACTAGCCGGGCAATGTATCCTAAGCCAATTGCTCGTGTAAGAGCACTTACACTTTAGCAATAGTAAGTGATCTCGTGTTATGTGTGCCTCAACAACACTGTTTCCGATAGCAGTTTTTAAACGTGGCGACCTCTTGAAGCCGCTATTGACGGCGACGCGTCGCCTCCACTCAGAGCTCGATTGTAAAATATTCCCATTTCATGATTCTTTTTTCTGATGTTCGAGATATTAAATCATTTTAAATAAATCTGTTTTTGATATTTTATTATGAAAACTGACGTTGTTCTGACATATTGTATTATTTATACGGGAATACTAACGTTAATTAAATCGGATTAAAAATGAAGCAAAAGCCTACCTTTGCCTAATCTAAGCTTGCTAAGCCTAGTCTTGGTGCGAAGCAGGTCGCGGCCGCACGCGCGTCGGTATCTGTTTTGATCGTGTCTCGTTCGATGTGATCGAAACTATAGTCGGAGTATACGACTTATTTAAACAAGAGTATTCCCGTATATATAAAACAAAATGTTTGAGATATATTATTAAGAATATCCTTTTCCAGTCCGCCTGTTTATACTTCCTGCTCTAGGAATAGTAATATGGCCCTAAATAGACGTGTGCTAAAATAAGAATGGCTAAAATAGAGAACAGTGGATCTGCTGTATATGAACCAGACCTTTATGAACCTTTTTATATTACCAGATACATTACTGGGTATGAAGAGATTTAATATCTAATATCTCAGGGTGACGAGCGCAGTACGGTGCGGTGCAGGATTGTGTTCGCTAGTTCACAAGAAATGTGACTGCCAATATATTTTTATAAGATATTTTTCCCGTCGTTGTAGATAGTCAATTCAATTAGAATCAGATCTTAAATGGCGGAACAGTTGTCAAAACAATTATAAATGTTCTTCTTGCGTTGCGCTCAGTATCATCATCCCATTGATAAAGTTACGAATATATTGATAATATTGTTTGTATGTTTGCACATGACCCTAATCCCACATGAAATTGAATTGCAATCTACGATGCAAAAATGATTCTAAGGCCATCTCTTGGCGCAATTCATTGGAGCATTCTGTATCCACTAGTCGGTACTATTGTAATTCTATGTTGAAAATCAACAACACTATCACTCTGCTCCTCCAAATTCGGTGGTTCCCCTTCAGTCTTGTCCTTACTGCACAGACACACACTTTTTAAGCTCAAACAAACCTATTCAGTCGGCATACATGGGTGTAAATCGAAACCACGATGTATAAAGCTTTCAAGGCAGACGTTAGATTGTACAACGCAGCTACAATTGAGCTACAACACAGTAGAGACGAATGTATTTGAAAAATAACTTACTATTAACTAACTACTAAACTTACTACTTATTTACTATATTATCAATCTCTTCTAATCCAGTTTGACCACGAGGAGGAACCCTCTAATTTACAACTTATAAAGATTGCTTTAAAACATTTGTGATGATCTGATGTGATACATAGAAACAAAAAAGCCCATACATATTTTTTTTATTCATACTAGAAAAACGTGCACATGCGCGGGCGAGACAGGCTAGTCACTTTTCGAAATTAATGTTCCGTGAACGCGCGATCAGTCTGTAATCTGCGTGAGCAGCGCCGTGCCCCTAATGATCCAGTGTTCCGATGCGAGATCCGCGGGGAGCAGCACGGGCAGCACGAAGTTGGTGCTGTGACCGGTGGTGGACAGCGTACCGGCGCGTTCGGACGTCTTATAGAGCGGGGCCTCGTACCGCGGGTCAGGCTTCGGTAGCTCCAGGACTGGCTTGAACCATACCACAGGCAGCGGAGGGTTCATCTGACCTATGAACCAACAATTACATCCATCCATAAAAATTTAGAAGACTACAAAACCATTACAAATTCTATGAATACCCAGCGTGACAAATTCGCGACATACCGGTAGCACAACGGCGAGCGCTTCTTCCACAAGTGTTTTAGGGGACTGCTTCCCTTAATACTACCTGTTGTGCCAAAGGGAAGTTTAGCCTCCCAAGGACACAACTACCTAACCTCATTAGTGATGCATAAGCATATTCAGCTTTTTTCACCGATTGCCCACGACTTTTACAATACTGTCGTGTCGGGCCACCTACATACAGGAAGGCTGACCTATGCTGCGTCTTCCGATTCGTGGTCACCACTCAAGAACCTTTCTTCCAGTTCTTCGAGTGATGTGGCGTGCCCATTGCCAATTTAACTTGGAAACCCTGAGGGCTAGGTCGGTGACTTTGCATATTCAAATAGACAGCGCTACGCTCGGCTTTTCTTTCTGCTACAAAATCCGAATTGAGTATATTCGCCAAAGAACCAAAGTCACCGACAAAGTAATTAATTTAAGTACAATGCTCGAATAAATGTCGTCGAATATGTGTGTGTGTCGAATGTGTCGTATGTGTCGAATGTGTCGTTTTTGAACACTTAGTATGAGTAGCTGGCATAGTTGCCGATACCTGAGATTGCGTCTACGAGGCAGTTTCGGTTCGAGTCCCAGCGGCCCGCGTCTATAAACAGCCCGTGGATATTGACACCATCCTCTGGCTTCTTCAGCGACCCGTATACATCCGGCGTTGTATCTTTCGGCTCGCCTTCCGCTGGCTAATGTATAATACACATTATTAAGTGCCTCGTAGTCATGCTGTTTTGGTCGTACTTATTCAGATTATTTATCATTCGCCTGCCCATAAGAGTAGCAGTGCCAGAAATGTGAACTTGCGAATACAATCCTGCGTCGCACTGTACTGTTATATTAGATGTTACATCTCTTCACACTAGTAGAGTCCTACCACTACCAAAATCAATGCTCACCTTTTTCTTTTTATTCTGCTTGTAAACGTCCTCTTGTGAGAGGAAGAAGGGTATTGGCTCGAAGTCGAACATAAGAGCATCTATAGGTACGCGATAGCGGCGCGAGTATGACTGCAGAGAGCCGGTGAGCAGCCCTTGAGGGAAGAACAACCCTGACACCCAGCTGCTCGGCTGGAGACCATCCGCCAGCCATTTCTAAGCAAAACAAAAGGTTAGTGCGTTCTTTAGGAACGAGGTCTTGCGCATGGAAATAATAAGCTGCAGTGTAATTTAAAACAAGTTGGAACGTCTATAGGTTTAGTAGGCAATGGTTCGTTTCCAACTTCCAGTTGTAGTTCAGTTTCGGTTCAAGCTGAGTAGAATTCCGTATCGCGCTAAAGTTCAAACGCTAACCAGTGTTGGAACGTAGTGTTGGATATACGTGGTTGAATAAAAAAAATTAGATCTGCTAAATCTAAGTGTACCTAAACATGATCAATGTGGCTGAGACAGGCATGGGAGCAGAAGAGATGGTGCGTTGAAAAGGAGGCCAATTCAGCAATGAGCGGGGAATGGGAGTAAATCGAGTCAGTAGCCAACCTCAATGAAGTCGATCCTCAGCACCAAGTCGTGAACCCAACTGCCAAGTGATTTGAGCGAATTGTATCCTTTCTTGTGCCACATCGCAGGCACGCGGTTGTTTATAAATGCAACATACACTTCTTCGTATGCTTCCGACATCAGCACTATACCCTAAAACAAGAAAATATTGTGCGGAAGCTTATTAATCCAATGTTGTTGAGTAACATCAATTGTAACGTTTTTTATTTCGATTGCTTGATTGGATGTGCTAAGGAAGAGTTTCGTTTTGTCTTCAAAAGGTTGTGAGACAAACGTCTCTAGAGAGTTAAAATTTCGTAAAAATTGATTAGTTCTTTTGTATGTTCGAGTTGCATCGATTCAACTTGTAGAGTTTGCCTAGGCGGTGGTGGAGTCAGTAATTCTTTATACTATAAAGTTCCGCTTAACTTATGAAGAAACCCAGATTCTGTAGCTCATCAAACATGTTATCTGATGCACGGGTTCCTGATTTCTTTGATCTCGAATTGCATCCTTTTGGGACTGAATACGATGATTGAATAGTTGCTTACCGCGGTGTCTATCCGCCGATCTATAAAGCCCTATATACAGATTCTGGATCCGCCAGAACAAAAATCGCAAATAGTATTAGACTTAAAATATAAATACCTATGGACCAACCTACAACTAAGGTCAATACATTTTGTGACCGGTATTTAAATTAATTTAGATTTATTTTTTAGCCAATAAGGTTTTAAGGTTATGTGCCTGCATTAAAGAAATTTTATTTATTTATATAATTTGAGGTTGGATTACCTTGATAGCTTTTTGCAATTCGGTCAGAGTAGAGTGTATGAGAGCGAGGAGTGTGTTGAAACGTTCCGATTCGTGGAGCAACACGGTGGTGAGGGAGTGTAGCTGGCCCATGTCGTCGGGGATCATGAGGTCGGGGTTGATCTGCGAGCGATCTATCTTTTGTATAAGAGTGACGCGGGTTTGGTCACATGTTCGCCAGACAATCTGGTCAGGCGTGTCCCCGCCGCCACCGCCGCCCGCTCGCGGCTGCACGTCTACTATCGTCTGGATAAGCGTGTTCGTTTCTTTGTTCTGTTGAATGAAGAAAAATTTGACTACACGATAGTCATTTCTAAGAATTCTTTTTTGCTTTAAATATTAGGTCTACGTTTAAGCAAGCTCGCCTAGAAGAAATCAGCCCACTTGTAACTTGATAAGGTGGGTTTCCAACCAGTTCCACCGAAATCAGTCACAGTGTGACTCGTCAGGATTTGTCTTCCTATCGAGTAACACTGTTAATCGATGAAACTTTTGACCCTGCTGGGTGTTATCAAGTCACTCATAAAGCATGCTTGTGTCTATCGATCGATCGCTCCAGATGGCATGCATACGATTATATCATTGTAAATAAATCTGTATAAGTCAAAAAGCAGGTAAGTAATTTGAATTATGCATACATTTCGTGGTTTCTATTTTTTATTACAATTTACTTAATGGATCTTACCTCAAAAGCAATGTTGGCATTCTCGTGCATACCAAAAACTTCAGGGTTCTCAATAGTCGGTAGGGTGTCTATGTAATCTCTCACTTGTTCGAGTTTGTCTACTACGGGACAGTAGTACAGTCCTGAACTCGAGTAGACGTACCCTTTTTCGAGAGTCGGCGGAGAGAAAAATCTCTTCAGTATGGTAGTGAGACACCGCTGGTCCCACATGTCTGTGACTCGACCGCCGTACGTGATGGAGCCTGTTGGAAGTAAACAGTTAGGTGCATATCTAAATGGCAATAGCTTGTAGTACCTACTACGTGTTCTCTAATGAAAAATAACGCATTGTCCGGACAAAGTTTAAGAGTACTCACAAAATTCCTAAAATACTAGAATTGTTTGACATTTTGGCGTCGTTCATAAATAAATAAATAAAATGTTTTTATTTCAGGTATACACATAGGAAACCCATGGAAAAAAATGATGTTAGATAACAATTAAAATTAAACAGTACGATAAAATATATCTCAGTCATTTTCGGTTCGCACTCTGGTGCACTGTCAGCCACGATTTAAAAATCGGGTAACCCAGGTAGTCTCCTAGATAAGTTAGTATGCCATTTCTCGAACGTCTCAACCCAGGCCAGAAAGAAGCAACTCTGGATCTGATCTCTTCATATAAGGAGGTATTGGAAATGTGTACGGTTAGACCCCTTCTCTATGAAAAATGTCCTAAGATTATAATTTTTAAAACTCCAATACAGTTTTGTATTAAGTTATGGAGGAAAAGTAGATTATGCTGATATAAGAAATCGTTTGAGACTGTTAAGTGATTGTATCTCAGTGGATAAGTAAAATTGTTAGCTCAGGGCTAGCTCTGGATAGGTAAGGATTAAGTTAGTGACGGGCGAGCAAGGATCGCGCTCGAGACGGGATTTTTTTATTTCTTCAATGGGGATCTATACTGTGATTTTTCGGTAGGTGGTGCATCGTCGATGCGGCCATAGTCAACTGTCAATCTCATACATTTTGTTGTATTTTTTTATTTCTAGGAAACATTTTAAAGACTCTGATTACCAGGGAGAACTTGCATATACCTACTAATTTGTACAGCAATTCTATGCCTTGCTAATATGAAAGCTCTGTCTAACTTAAAATGTAAACAACTATCTAATCAATAAATCTATTTTCAGGCCGTCAAAGCTTCATAGATTCTTAAAACAAGGCACAGTAACCAGAATTTTTCCTTGGACTAGATTATCAACAAAATTAACCCACACCAAGAGCAGATAGATATTTTATTAGCAACGATTAACAAGAAAACTTGATTTCGCCACATCCGGACCGCAGCTGGCGCCATCTGCGAAGAGTTTTGCCTGTGGAAACGTATTGTGTTGAAACAATGAACCAGTGACAGGTACCCGTAGACTCGGGACTGATTCAGTCTAATTGAGGCTGCTACAACCACAAACTAAGTTTACCTTTACGATTTTATATGTACCTATGTAACCAAAGGATGTGTAGGGATGTGTAACGTATTTTATTTGAGTCGTGTACACACAATTACCGAAGAAAGAAGACATTGCATCATTGTAGATGACGAGTAAAATGACGGGTTATACTTAAATACCTACCGGTTACACACCTACGGCAAGCAAATTGCATCTGTAGTGAATTTACGAAAGTTTATGAAATGGGAAATTTAAGTGATGTGCTTTGGGCCTCTATTAAATATAATTTCAGGGGTGTATTCCCAATCAGGTTTCCGTATAAGTGTGTGTACTAACTGGTAATGTACTCGAGCGCGTCCCAGGGTATGAACCCGCTCTCGCAGAACATCTTAAGGTTGAGCATCGCGCACTCTCTGTCGCTGTTGTTAAACTCGTACGTGATGTTCCAGCCGAGAGGACCAAACTTTTTGCGCTCTTGGATGTTCGCGTGGAACATTATTATACCAACTATCATCATGCGCCAGTCCTGACCCAGTACTGTGGAATTTCAAAACCAGAACAAGTTTTCTTATGATTTAGAAGTTTGTGCTATCTACCAAAACTGATAGGAATCCAAATATATTATTCCGAATAGATTTCTTCTACGGGCATTGTATTTCAGCATGCGGCTGGTTTCCCCTGGCAATGTTTTGCTTCACCGAAAAGCCAGTGGTATGAACATCAAAGACACAAACACAAACACACACACAAACACAAACTCACAGACACAAACTTCCAAGACCTTATTGGTACGAGCCCAGGGTCTGAACCCACGACCTCACGATTGCCAGTGGAGCGGTCTCCCACAATGCTGCCACGGTTCGACTAACATGTCAGCCCGACGACGTCCACTGCTGGACTAAGGAATTCCTCTTTTTAGAGAGGGTTGCCATAATTCCCACGCGTAGCAGGTGGATGGGGATCGCAGGTCACTCACCACCGTTAACCAAAAGGACACTGCTGCCCGGCCTTAGGTGGTTCTGTATGCAATGCAATTTGGACATACCCAGGTTCAACACGCAACCAACTTCAATCAAGTAAAAATTAAGTGTAACGTACCATGATTCTCAAAAAAGTCCTCTTCCATTTCGATGAAGGCTCTTTTAACATTTGCTTTCAATCCCTTCGGCGGCTCGTTGGTTACTTTCACTGAATTTTGTAACACTGACACGGGAAACTTTGCAGTTGGCATAGAACTTAAGTAGAGTCTGAAGTCTTTGTCTAAATTTTCGCTGGAGCTCAAGTTTGCCACTATCAGTTCCAGGTTAAGCATCCATGATGCCGCTAAATGACAATTCTGTAGAAAATGATAGAGAATCCCTATTAAAATATACGGATTTACCTACTAATTTCACATCACATCTGTATAATATTTGACAACATTTAGTTAGCAGCCTAAGAGATTAGTACATAGGTACGAGAAAACAGATGGACATGCTTATAAAAATATACTATTTTCATATCTGTCTTTTTGGTGTAGTCGAGTAATTACTGAATACTGAATAAAAACAAACAAAAAAAACAATTAGTTCAGGCAACAGGAATTACTTAAAAAACACGAGTTAAAACGAACAACAATAACGAAAACAAAATGAACAAAAACGAATAAAACGAAACCACAATATTATCGATGGTATTAATAAGTAGAGTCAAATATTATATTTTACGCCATTTATTATATCTATATTTGTATCCCATAGCATAGCACCAACTGTATATACATTATACATAGCGTAAACAACTACATAAGTACGTATGTATATGTTCATCTCGTAATACATATCTAATGATAATTATCTACCTAAAGGAAGTTGTCAACATTTCCCCATAAAAAGTTAAGCAACAAATGCACCGTCACCAAGCATCAGGTGAACTGATCGAACAAAACACATATTCAGTCTATCATCAGCTATAGAAAACCCTTATTAGAGAGGGGTTGCCATAATCCCTTTTGCATTTAAGTAATTGCAGACAAGTGGCAAATTAGTCTCAATATGTGGAAACTCTTAAATGGCGCATAGTTTCTAAATGTTTAGTAATTATGTTTTTTTATCGCTGTTAGTTTCCCGAATAAAATAAAATAAATGCTTGGCAGGCGGTTTGTGGACCGCATAATACTCACCACCGTTAACCGAGATGACGCTGCTGCCCATCGCTGCCCATGCTCCGGTGGTTCTGGGTGCAGTTTTAGGACATACCCAGCGCCAGCGACAGTGATAATGGAATGGACGGGCCCAGCGCTTGCAAATCGTTCAAAATTAACAAGACAACACAATCAAGCATACCTAGCTAAAAGTATGCATATTACATTTGCCGGAAAATAGAGATAGCGAATTTAATTACTGCATGACAAAACGATAAGACATGTATTAGAAGTTTGTATTGTCGTATAGTATAGCTCGCATGTCGCAAAGGCATGACTGAAGCGAGTGGAATATATGTTGAAAGCCGGCGCTCAACATATAGTCTTCAAAATCCATGCGCTTATTTCCCGTCCATTCATCTTATCACTGTCGCTGCAGTACCCCATTAAAAAAAGAGATAAACTAACTTGTAAGAAGATCCAATCTCCCTTAGGTTTGGCGTTGTTGATCAACTTCTGCGCAACCGGTCCCTGGCCCTGACCGAGGGAGATGGAGCGGACTTTGTGGAGCACGCCCATCTCGTTGGCGAACTTCTGGAACGCACCGAACGGATCCGACCCCGTGCTCAGCACGAACACCAGCGGAATGATGGATGTAGTGTCCGCGTATCTGCCACAATCTTCAATCGTTTCAACCGACTTCAAAAAAGGAGGTTCTCAATTCGTCTATATGTAATTTATTTTTTATTTTACGCGATTACTCCGCCAATTATGAAATGATTATGATGATTATTTTTTTAGTTTGGTAGGTAATACTTCAGAGGTGGAACCATATACATTTTATCGAAATCGCTTCAGTAGTTTGGTTTTTAAATCAAAATTACTAGAAAATATGAAGATGTCATCCGAAGAGTTCGCCTGGGGAAGTAACACAAATTTGCCAGTTATTGCAAGCATTACTGAATTGCCCAGTAGTGTGCAAGCATTACCGAGTTTCGGTTAGAAAGGCAATGTTCCCAGAGAAATTACAGGGCGTGAAGAGATTCTTACTTCTAATATATCAGGGCGAATAGCGCAGTGCAGTGCGGCGCAGGAGTTTGTTCACAAGTTCACACACACACACACACACACACACACACACACGTTGCACTCACTGTTCGCACTGCTACAGTTATGGGACGCTTACCACCAGGTGAAAGTCTCTTTCGTCTCGTTATTCAATTAGATAAAAATAATGAGGTTTTGAGGCTTCTATACTTGCTCCCCTGCAGGGCTAACATGCGCACCGCGAGAAAATTTTGTCGTGTCTTTATGTCGTGCGAAAATGAGACAAACATATACAGATTCGTAGCTTTGTCCTGTTTTGTAGAATCGAGAAAATTTTCTCGCGGTGCGCATGTTAGGCCTGCTGGTGTGTATACGATTTTACGTGCCGCTGTGGGGAGGAAGTGGTTCCTTTCGCTCCGCGTAGCGTAGCTAAAGTAGCCTTGTCTGCTTGTTAGTCACGTATGTCGTATAAATAACTTACAACGTATTTAGTTGCACCGTGGGACTTTCAATGAACACAGGTCCGAGGCTCGTGCTCACGTACTGAGCTATGGCGAACACAAGTTTCTCTTCCCGCAGACACTTTATGATCATGAGCTTCTCAAACGGCGACAGTTTAGAATTCCAATCTGTCTTCGCTGGTGTTCTATTTGTTTTGTCTACGTGAATTTCCTGCCAACATGAATGATTTATCCTTTAGTCACATATTCATAGATACAGAGATAGCAAAACTACACCACTCACAAAAGATTAACTACTTGCACGAACTTTTTTGTTTTACTTTTTTATTCCTGTAGATTCTGTTGTGCCAGTCTCTAAAATAATCTGATAGGAATAAAATTATCTGTGTCACATAATTTAATTAAAATAATTAATTCCAAATATTATTATGCAAGAAAAAGATACCACGAGTTTTAGTTTGTCATAATAAGTTTAGTTTAATGAGTGGTACAACTGAATTGACATCATTATAATACTAATTTTCACTAAGCTTATTTTAAAATAAGAGATTAATAATAATAATAATAATAATTTATTTTAAAACAAAAGCTTAATATTTAGACACTAATAACGAAAAATCTAAACATAAGTTGTTAATAAACGCGGAATATCATCCGGATCGGATGCGAAGAAACAGATTATTCAGTTATTATCATATGTTTTGACATAGTGTAGTTTGACCTGTAACTTAGGCTTTTAACAATAAATGATTTGTATTTGTGGGTATAAACGTACCACGCTGAAGGCTCCGAGAGTGATGTTTATCTTCCTCATGCAGTCTATTGTGAGAGCATGGAACGTGGGGTCCACATCCTCTAGGTGGTGAACAGACAGCCACATTGCATCCGTCATATTTTCTATCAGAGGCTTCTTAGGAGGAACCTACACAACGACTGAGATAATATCTCTACAATACGTAAACATACACTTACAAAACAAGTTGTAGGTACAGGTTTAATGTTGCGTAGAAAATGGATGAAACCTCTTTGGTGCTATAATGTCCCTTGTCATACCAAGACATCATCACGAGTTTTGGCGGGAACACGGAAAAATATTTTCACAGAAAAATAATAATCTTAAACTAGTGTTTTTCGCGAATAAATGATTAAAAATGGTGGTGTTTTATTCATTAAGTGTTTAATTACATGCACGAGTGTGGGCAAGTGATATAATGTGGTGAAACATGTCTTTTCGTGTTGCTTTCAAAACTCCGTAGAAGCTCACAGTAAAGTCGGCACAACTTTACTAGGGCAAGACTTGGACTCGACTTTGACTAATTTCATGTGACTAACTGTAACTTCATGACATATTTGACTTGCTAATACTTCATAAACTTGAACATTCATATACTTGACTCTGGCAGAACGCACAACGTGCGAAACCAATAAAAAAGAAAAAAAAGTCCTGTTATGTTACAACACTACATAAAGGTATCTGTGTGCGTATAGTTCACGTATAACAATCGAAATTGTAGCACCAAGGAGGCTTCACTAATTTTCTGCAAATTTTCGGAAAATTTCAACATCAAGGTACCTACATCGTTCTATGTTCCCGTATCATGATCTTTCTTCTTCTTTTTTAACCAACTTTAAAAAAGGAGGAGGTTTTGAATTCGACTGTCTCAATTTTTTTTTGTTTGTGTTTACGCGATTTCTCCGTCAATTATGAATCGATTTTGATGATTCTTTTTTTGTTTGGTAGGTCGTACTTCAGAGGTGGTCTCATTAACATTTTATTGAAATCGGTTTAGTAGTTTAGGTTCTAAACTAAAATTACTGGAATAAATAAAAAGCTCTTTCACTATAAGCATTTACAGTATTATTTTGGGCACAGTGGCCTTGTGACACACGCAGAGCTACCGATTCGAGTCCTAGATCTTACATACCACTTTGGTGCCAGCCGCGCCACGTAGGATAAAGTTCCACTGATCAGGGGCTACCAGCCCGGCGTTCAGGTATATCGCCATATTCAACAGGAAGCTAAACACCAGTTTGTGACGCTCGAATAAACCTCGGGACACATTCTGGTACACAGAGAGAGTGATCGCTCGGTGAAGTATTTCCAGTCTAGTTTCCAGCACATCACACTTCTCACTCTTCTCAATCACTTGGTTGAACACCTGGGACATAGAAGAGATATACGTACCTAAGTTTGTATAGGCTGAGTGGCAAGCCCTAGTGTCAGAGTTGTTGCGCCGCCCGAAGGTCTCTGACATGGTCAGACGCTTATTGTTACAAGAATGTAGAACAAACAACCGTGACCAACAATTTAGCGTGCAATCCAACCCACGGTAGCGCTCAGAAATGAACCACCCACCCATCCGAAGGCTGGCCAGTCCATTGCTTATCATCGGTGAACTTCCACCTAGTCAACCTACGCCACGAGCTATATACTAACGCTATAAATACGCTTTAGTAGACGCTTTCAAGTGTGCTCGAAATAGTGCGTTGGTATTATAGGTGTCTACAACGTAGCAACATACTTTATTCGTATTTGGGATGACAATCTCAACTGAGCGTTTCCGTTGGTATCACGTTGAATTGTTTGTCCTTTACTCTATTGCAGAGTCCACCTGGGGAAGGACCACACCTTTGCTAGCTATTTAAACGCCAAGCAGTAGTGTGCACGCATGACTGTGTTTCGGTATGAAGGGCAATGTTACCAGAGAAATTACTGGGCTTACGCCATTGGCATTGGACATCTTATATCTCAGGGTAACGAGCGCAGTGCAGTGTGGCGCAGTTTTGTTCGCAAGTTCACAATTATGGCACTGTTACTGTTATGGGCAGGTGTGACGCTTACCACCAGGCGAACTTCTCGCTTGTCACGTCACTCACATAAAACCATAAATAACATAATACATAATAATACTATAGATTTACCTAGTCATAAAATATTTTAGTGACTTATTTGTCTCATCAAGTGTGCTCGAAATAGTGCGTTGGTATTATAGGTGTCTACAACGTAGCAAAATACTTTATTCGTATTTAGGATGACAATCTCAACTGAGCGTTTCCGTTGGTATCACGTTGAATTGTTTGTCCTTGTTTGGTTTGGCGTCTAATAAATAATAATAATAATAAATATCGTTGGGCACTTTTCACACAGTGCCATCTAGCCCCAAACTAAGCAAAGCTTGTATTATGGAAACCAGTTAGCTGAAAGAATACTTATAATACTTTTTTTTTGTAAATACGTACTACACCCAGACACAACAAACATTTATGTTCGTCACATAAATGTTTGCCCTGGGTGGGGATCGAACCCACGCACTACAGCTCTGAAGGCAGACATGCTAGCAACTGAGCTTTATGGCAGTGTGTGAATCCGCTAACCCGCACCGCGGGTCAGCGTGGTAGATATGGATCAATTGCCTCTCGAGGTTAGGCCTCTGTCCGGCTGTAGGATGTTAAAGGCTGATGCAGTTTAAACTTTTGTGTATTTTGTTCAGAGACCTTGTGAGCATATAATTCAGTGGAACAGAAAACAATTGTGACTGTACATACCTGATTGAAATATTTCAAAGAGAATTGATACATAGGGTCTATGTCTGCTAGCTGCGCTACAGCGAAGTATAACACTGCGCCTCTGGTTGCTACGGTGCGATATTTCTCTCGAGCAGCTGATATGCTTATTTCTGTTGCCTCAGTTTCTTCTAGGCGAGCATTTATGATTTCTGACGTTTCCTGGACAAATAAAAATTTGATTTAATAGATTGTAGTACACTACAACTATGATTGTACTACTATCTTTATCGTAGCTAAAAAAACTATATCAGAAACACACATACACATATATATACCTACTACATATGAAATTCATGTTTTTATATTATTTCTTCTAAAGCTATGAATTTCTAGTCATGAATGTGGATAAAAGGAATGTTTGTAACTTTTCTGTCAAGCAATCTCAGTTCTTAATAACTTCGGGCCATTAAAAGCTCTTCTTTTCTTTTAACCTTTTTTTTATTTTTGGCCCCATAGTAACAGTTGTTTGTTTTGATGTACAGAATATGCCCTTAAAAGGATGCTAACCGATTCGAACTAACCCTGTATATCCCTTTAGCAACGCAAATTATAGAACCCCTTATACGTAGTACTATTATTATTATTTAATTCTTTATTTCACACATAAATACATTAATGTACAAAAGGAGGACTTAATGCTAAAGCATTTTCTACCAGTCATCCCCGCGGTTAAAGAGATGGGGATGTAGGCGCACAAAATAAATTATTGTTAAGAGCAAATACAGTAATTACATTTCAATTAACTAATAACTAAAAATATCTATACTTATAAATTTAAATGACCAATAAATATAATTAAATACAAATAATTAATTATTCTGTGCTTACGGTTTGACCGCTTACCATCTTTTTTCTCTAAGCTATTTTATTTATTTGCATTATCTACTTTGATATAAGAAGTCACTATACTTATCGTAATTAACAACTTTTACTATGGGACCAACAAAAGTTCAGCTGTTCCATACATTTTATCGAAAGTCAATGAACGTTTTTTGTTTTTTAATTGGAATTGAAGTATTTGGTGCTGTAGTTTTTTTTAATATTTTCTAGTGACGAGACTAGCGGGACATTCGTCTGGGGGTCGTAAGTGTCACGCCTGCCCATAACAGTAGTGGTGCCAGAATTGTGAACTTGCGAACACCATCCTGCGCCGCACCGCACTGCGCTCATCACCCTGAGATATTAGATGTTAAATCTATTCATACCCAGTAATTACTCTGTATTGTTTCTTGATAATAAAAAATATAGTGATTTTTATCTCTAATCTATGAAAGTGCTTTTGCAACATCTTCGCCAAGTGAAGTTCTGACCCTTGAAAACGCGGGGCAACTGGATGAGCAAAGAAATTGATCGTACGATCTTTTAAGTATTTGCGAAATATTACCCAGCACTGACCAAATATTAATCAGATGATTGTTCTAATCGACTAAATGGATTATTACTCACCTTGCTCTCGTTCAAAGTCTCGATAAGCTCTTCATCATCGAGGATGTTCCCTGACGAGGCATACAGCAATCTAAGAATTTTGTCTTCGATCTCTAGCAGCGTAGCTTTATCGGTGTTGATACGAATAATGAGTTCTGTTCGTAACACTTCTAAATCTGGCCTTTCTAGGCGAACAACGTCTCTGCGGAACACGTGCATAATCTTAGTAGGTTATTTTTACAACCGACAAAAGGCATTTTAACAGACTTTTAAAAAGAGGAGGTTCTCTATTCGGTACCATTACCTCAGAACTTCGTCATTTATACACAAATTTAGATAATTCTTATTGATTTGTAAGGATATACTTTCAAATTAGTTCCATAATTCAACTAAATCGGTTCACTCCCCGCTAGCTACGCCTATGATCGTCACTTAAGCTTTGGTTTCCTCCAACAGCGGTGTCGTCATAAGCTTACTTAAAAATTGAGCGATAAATAATAACGCGGAACCTGTGTATGCCAAACTACGCAGTACTGACTAACATCATACAACTTCTGCGCGGCATACATGTGATACTCACGCCAGCAACTGATCCTCCAAGCCAGAGAGCGTAACAGTGAAGTTGACTAGCGTCACTTGGATGCAGATTTCGGGCAAGTAGTGAGGGTTGGCGAGCTTCGTCGTGAGATACAGCCGGAAGTTGGTGTCGTACTCGATGTCGCTGTCTCCAAGGTGGATGAGCAGGCGGCCCGCCTAAATCAGCAATCATAAATCAGCCTTTTTTTGGAACCAGCCTTTTTTTCTGCTTGGACCTCGAAAAAGCGACTCCGTTTCATGGTTGATATACCAAAAACACCGAAACGGTTTGACCCCTCTTTCTTTATTCGAACTGCTAAACTAATGCGCTGAGTGGGTGTTTCCCGATAATTATAATCTGGGTGTCTTCAAGTCGCGAGTGAATCGGTTTCTTCTAAGCAAGCGTGCTCTATCGTAGACTGCATCTTCGTTTAACATCAGACGAGTTGGCAGTCAAACGCAAGCCTATTAATAATAATAAAAACCTGCATATGTACTAAAACTGCATCCAGAGCCAACCGGAGGACGGGCAGCAGTTTCCTCTTGGTTAACAGTGGTAAGCATTTTTCGATCTCCAAGCCGCGAGCCAACCGTGGGGATTATGGCAACAATCAGATCAACCAACTACGGTCCCAGTTTTTTAACGGGGTTTGAATGTTTAGTCGAGGTAATCTTCGGAACGAATTATCTGGTATACACTTCGAGCACTATTAGAGACGCCAATAATAATATTCTGCCTACACAATTTTCGACCGTTATTTGCGAGTGTGCACGCATGACATACTTTCATGTACACTATCACGCTAAGCCTTGCCACTGCTTGACCTGTAAGCCGTTTTTTGCCACCTCCAATGGTATTTCTCAAAGGTTTTACATAAATCTTGCACCGGTAGAAAGCTACACTCCCGAGTCTGTTATATTTTAATGTAATTACAAAAGTAATAAAGAGACACAAGCTACGAGTTGCCGGGTACAGTTAGTAATAAAAAAAAACAAGACAGTACCTGCACGAAAATTTGCTTCAACAGTACCGGTGCTAGAGTAGCATCTAGCGTTTCTCCAAGGTCCTCAATAAGCATAGGCCATCCTAAGCGAATGCAGTTCTCCAAAATTCTGATGTAAGAAGCGTCGTTAAGTTTTGTAATTTGGAGACCGTGATCTTTCTCCATGTTCTTTATCCATCGGTTGGCCTAAAATTGAAGAAATATGGAGTGCAAGTTCGTCGTTTATTGTGACCTTCGACCAATAGGGAACATGCATGTTTTATTCATTGACGCACAAAAAAACTGACTCGCAACTTGTGTTTTGCTAGAAAGAGTCAGATGACTCCCTCCCAAACATTTCAGAAAACTGTACCAGCCGATTTCAACTATTTTTTTATGTTAACAACAGATTCTGTTAAACTCTCCACTTATTCTATTATTTTTCATAATTGAAAGACAAGCATTTGCATATTTCTCATTGTGTCACTATGGCAGAATTTGCTTTGGCAAAAATCGTTAAATTTATTTGGCGGTAGCTAGCAGCTAGCTCTGGCACCTAGCTAGGCAGCATCTCTCAATTCCTTATTGCTTTTTTTGTGATGATGATTGCTTGATGATGGCTGGACGTTGTTATAGAAATATAGAACAAACAACGTGACTAACTATTTAACATGTCTCCGACCCACGGTATCTTTCAGAGATATATAATAAATGCCACTCACGGTCACCCATTCGAAGACTACCGTCCTTTGCTTAACATCAGTGGTCTTTCAGAACCACCTAGTCATGCTACGCCACGAGCGCTACGTTATATCAGTAAAGTAAAGAAAGTGAACTAGTGAACTTTTTACGGAAATAACTAAGGATGCTATTGCTAACCTGCTCCTGCGGGTCGATGGTGAGAGGCCACCGGCCAGCCCTGGTCACCAGGATGCCATTTTCCGTGGAGATCGCATCACGAGGAAGCCCTTGAGAGTTCCACGTGCGAACAGTGAACGAGTCCGCCATTATGGTTATTAGACTAAAACAATTCTAGTAATGTTAGAAATCTCTACTATTGTGAATACTAAATGGTGTTTACGAAAGCATGTGTGGTGGTAGGCAGCTAAAACATCGCCCGTCTGTCAAGAGTCCATTCGAGCTACTTCAAGATTCGCTTTCACAACTGTCCATCTCAATACCAATACTACTCTCGGCATCCGCAGATCAACAATCACAGAACAGTACTTACTCGAAGCTGTCAGAGGAAGGTATCTCAAGTCCGGAGCACTGCGTGAGCCACTTGACTTCCAGTTCTCGCCGGTAATGCGACGGGAAAGCACCGAAGTACGCGATACAGCCCGACGCGACTACTATGTCGCCAGTGGTGCAATACAATTGTTTCGTGGCAGTCTGTTACCAAAAATGAATCATTGTTAATAGATCATAGCGAACCGTGCTGTGGTTGTACCTGAGGACAGACCTGACGTATATTTATTAACCAGCAGTCTTTAACACAGCCAAACAGCCTTTGACTTTCTGAATTAAAAAATAAATATTGGAAGAATCTCTCCCACCGTTATCCACAGAAACATCAGGAAGAAAAAAGTTATCGTTTCATGACTTTTTGCCAAGCTTTACTCGGTTGCATCTCTTCCTGTAATTACACCTACTTGATTTAGTTAAAACATTCTCCAAATATCACTGGCCTTTGTGTTGAAGCTATCAATCTTAAGATATAGAAACAAAAACCTCATAAAAATTTGTGAACATTCGACCTGCTGCATACTAGTACGGTTCAGACTAGTAAATTTCTCTAGGTTCAGAAGATAAAGTCATAATATTATATCAGACAGACAAATGACAGCGTAGTCCCTAATAAGATCCCGTTGGACACCCTTCGGGTACGGACTACTACGAGTTAAAACATACAGGTCGAACATAGAACCTCCTCCTTTTTCGAAGTCGGATAATAAATACAGATAGGTAGGACGAGTACATTTAAATTCAACCAGCATTCGTAAAAACTACGTTGTGCCGGGAGTCATGAATACCAGTTGTTATGAAAGCTATAAAAGCAATCAAGCCAGCCACACGCTACACTAAAAACCTCATGAATGTGTTCGCACTATCCTTGATTTGAAATGCAGACCTCGCAGCCGCTACATTTCGCCGGTGGTGTCGCTATAAAGCAATTAAAGCATCAGAGTGTTTCATTCTGCGGGTTTCACCGACACAAATAATGGCGTTTGTTCATTAGTAGCTTTGTTCTATCGGCGGAGAGTGTGAAAGCAGCTTGTGTGTGGCCTAATTACTCGAGAAAAAAACTTAAACCGTATAGAGGGTCTAGCATGAAAAGCTAGAAATACGTACTACGTAAAGTAAACTACGAGTATAGTATCATACTAAAACTAGTATCATACTGTGTGTGCTAAGCAGGACGCAGCTGCACGCGCGTCGGGCTCTGTTTTCACTCTTAGAAAAAGGTCACCGGATGTGATCGAAACTATAGTCGGAGTATCCGATTTAATTAAACGTGAGTATTCCCGTATAAATAAAACAAAAATGAGTATAGTATCATTTCTGAAAAAGGCGCAGTTTACATTTCCGCCACTGTTTTCGCTCTTCTAGTTTTATCGGTCTATTTACCCCCAGCACATCCAAAGTGAATTTTAGTGTTACAGGTTTTATAAGTAAGTACTATCTGTTACAAAATTACTCGATGGAATACAAATAGACTTTCGATTTTTAGATAGGGTTTGGTAACTTGCTGCGGTGGATGATAAAGTGGCTACCGATTGATCATTGCTGACTTGGGCCCTGTTTAATAAAGCTACAAGTCTTAAACTTGTAGTGAAAAATTGGCAAAAAATATTGAGTACGGCGTTTTCTAAAGCTACAAAACAATCAGTGTACAAACTACAAGTCCAAGCATTTGTATATAGGTTAAAGACAAACCATCTGTAACTGGTAACTTGTAGTTAGTGGTACAAGAAGCTAGTATAATTGTAAGCTTGTACTTGTAGCTTTATAAAACAGGACCCAGGTGGTAAGAGGCGATGTGGTTTAAGATGGAGCACGCTCGCCTATGAGGTGCCATTCACTCTAGTTGTGAAGAGACTCAGGTAATTAATTGAGAACTCCGAACCAGGGAGAGTATATGGCAGTTCGTTGAAATTGTTGCTACCGTCTCGATTCATAAAAAAAACAACAAGAGTACAAGCGTTACAAGAGCGGCGTATGTTGGCATCCATAGCATTTTTTTGATTAACAAAAACGTGCTAAACTAACCTTGACGGTATCTTCCCAGCGCCCCTGCTCGTCCGCTAGCGCCTGCGTGAGCTTGCCCGCGCGGTATAGACGCGCAGCCGCCAGGTCTACATCAGCCTGCAACTTGAGGCGTTCGTCTTCTACAACCTGGGGACGTGAAACATTAATGTCGACCCTCAGTAGATATTATTTTCCAACACTTATGTTCTTTCTTCTACTAACGTGCTAATAATGAACCACCATTATTAGCCAGGAGACCTCCACTGCTGGACGAAGGCCTCCCCCTTAATAAGGAGGGGTTGCCGAAATCCCCACGCTTGGCAGGCGAATTGGAGATCGCAGAATGCTCGCCACTGCTAACCGAAAGGACGCTGATGCCCGTCCTCCAGTGGTTCTGGATGCAGTTTTAGGACACATACCCAGGACGTAATAGAGGATGCATTTTGCTAATTAACGATTTATGTGTGTTAATTACCTGGGTAACTGAGGACCTGGGTAGGTATGTCATAAAACTGCATCCAGAACCACCGGAGCTCGAGAAACAGCGTCCTCTAAGTGAACGGTGGTTAGCATTCTGCGATCTCCAAGCCGCAAGCCAAGTGTGGGTATTATGTTAATCCCTCCCTATTAACAGGGAGACCTTCGTTCTGCAGTGGACGTCGTCTGGCTGATGACGTGAATGAAAGAGTGATATAACGCGGTGTAGCGGCTTTCTGTGCTGCCTCCACAATCTCGTAGAAGGTTCCAGTAAAGTCAACCCCACTTTACTGAAGCATGTATTGGACTTGATTGTGACTAATTTTGGTTGACGTCGAGTGCTATTGTGACTTTTCCCTTGATACATAACCAAAACTTGACACTGGTAGAATGTTCAAAGAACTATGCCACTTAGTAAATAGCAATATTGATCAGAGTTTGAAAAATATAACAGTAAATTATAAGAACTATTAAAGTTCTTGCCTGTAATTCATTCAGCATTTTCGCTAGCATTGCTTCTATGTTTTCTACTTCCTTCTGTTTCTGGCGGAGCACGTGCATCACTTGTTTTAAGACGACAGCGGCTTCTTTGTGCCTATAGCAAAGTTTTCAGTTAGTAGTAAACAGGACTCGCCTTGTATAGCGACCACCGACAGGTTAATGGTTCGCCAGTTTGATTTCGCCGACCCAAAGTAAATCACAACAATGAGCTGAAACTACATTACATTTTTTTCCGGCTAAATAGCTGCTATTTAACCCTATTTAAATTTTCTTGTTGATAATTGCGTTTGTTGCCCTTGGTACTACCAGTATTACTACCAGTAGTTCCACAGGTAAAAAAATACCCCGTAGAACTACCAAGCGATCCAGTAGTACCACGGGAAGTTTTTCTTTACCCGTGTTACTCTCAGTTGCCATTTCATAGTTTGAAACCTGTCACTTTGACACCTGTCCGTGTGACACTTGTCACTTTGAATTTTGCTATTTAGAAATTTTCCTACATTAACACTGGTGCCACAACGAGATATTCCGACTACAGGCTGAAACTCTCACTCATGTTTAAATAATGATGTTTGACCACATTCTTACTTATAGTCAAACTCCCACCAAATAAGAAAATCTAGCTTGTTGATAATGAATATTTCTTAGTACTTACGCGAGAATCTTCGGTTCGACAACTCTGAATACTTTTGCGTACATGTCGATAGCTTGTACCCACAGGACCATGGATTTGCAAACCTGGAAAGGAGCTTCATTATTTCAGGTGCTTGTATTTAAAACACTGGCATGAATATTTAAATGTTAATACATAATACTGAACATAATAACATTCGAATAGTTATAATTACATACCTATTTAATAACAAACAGAATTTCTTGCAGTTCAGGTCTAAGAAATTTAGACTTATAGAACAATATTTCGTACGTATATTTGTTTTTCTTTATCATATTTCTTCCACGATAACTTACGAGCCGTACGTACGTCTGAACTTCATGAAACTTTGTGAGCGAATGGTGAAAATACTATTATCTGCTGGGGGCACGGAAGTGCCTCCGGAAAAGTCACCAAAAGCTACACGTGTACGGCCTTACCTTTTCTCGAAGCAATTCGCGGCATTTTCAAGCCCATCTATATATATAAAATTCACAGTCCTGACTGACTCACTGACTGATATATCAACACACAGCCTAAACCGCTGGACCTAGAGACATGAAATTTGGAGGGTGTATTTTTTGGAAAGTGTAGGTATCCACTAAGAAAGAATTTTAGGAAATTCCACCCCTAAGGGGGTAAAATAGGGGATCAAAGTTAGTATGAAAGTCCTTTGTTTTTGTACATTTAGTCACGAAAATTTGGATTTGGATAGTTCATTTAAAATAAAAAACGCTGTATTCAATATTTCGTTGACAGGGACGATTTAAGGGGGGGAAAGGGGGGGGGGAATGTTGTATGGAACGTTCTTTGTTTTTGAAGTTATAGTGATGAAAATTGATATTTGGGTAGTTCATTCAAGGGGTTTGGGGGATTTGCTCGGGATGATTTAAAGTGGTGAATTTTGGGAGCGGGCCGAATTTCTTCCGTACGCGTAAGTAATTTGTATTACGATATATTTCAAGTCAAAGTCACTACCTATATTTATTTTAGAAATAAAGATGTCTAATATTGATGTATAGCCATTCAATGTTGTTAGGTAACTAATTAAGAAACAATTTATGACGAAAGCTATTGAAAAGGTGCTTCCACACTAACTAAAATGAATAATATAATATATAATAATGAGTAATTCCATAATAACCAAAATTAACTAGGCTTTACGATACCTGAGATCTCGCAACTTTTTAAAGTCGAAATAATGCGTTGTAAGACTTTTCAACCGACTTCAAAAAGGAGGTTCTCAATTCGACAATTTTTTTTTGTATGTTTGTTACGCGATCGCTCCGTCAATTATGAATTGATTTTGATGATTATTTTTTTGTTTCGTAGGTAATACTTTAGAGGTGATCCCATATACATTTTATCGAAATAAGTTTAGTAGTTTGGTTTTTAAATCAAAATTACTAGAAAATATTAAGATGTCATCCAAGTATTCGAAGTTGAAGTCGATTGTATATTTTTTTTTAAAACGTATGTTTAAATATCATGTTTCTGAAATTTTTATAAAATCGACTGGTTATATAAAAATTTACAGGTACCAAAATGGGCTAAATACTGCTTAACCAATCGATTTTGACAATCATGATAAAATCTTACTTTTGACACTTTGACGACGGTGTCTGGGTTAAAATCTTTGTGTGTTAGGTAAACTTTTATCTTCTTTAGCGTGGCATCTGGGATGTGGTCCTTGTCGTAATCTTCTAGTTTACCAATGAAGTTCACGTCGGCTAGCAGCTTTTTTGTAGAATCCCAGTCAGGTCTGCAAAGTAGCAATAAAATTGAAGGGGAGTTTCTGAACGGCGAAAAGGCGAAAACTTTCCAGAATCCTGACATCATGCAATTTTCATACGATCGCGTCACGTTCACGCGTTATCTTTAATCCCGGTCGTTGACTAAGTATATATACATGAACCAGACCCGCGTCTAATTATTATGGTAATATTTGTCAGTACGAAAGCTTATTCCGTAACCGTACGAAGCGTTCAATAGTAAAATCACACGTACTTAGCCCCAAAAAGTATGCAGATTGGTTCCATGACAAATCGCACGAGGGCCGGTGGTTTTAGGAAAGCCTTCAGCTCGTTGATGTCAGCCTTGTTCAGAGCTTTGAGTGCGTTTTGTGCTGCGTCCATAGCAGGCATAGCGAGAGCTAAGTCAGCCTTTGCTTCGTCTGCAATCTGCCTCACTTCTTCCGCTTTGATCTGTTCGTAACATGCCGGTTAAAAAACTGTTTCAACAACGCACAACTCATAACTTTGTGAAGCGTCTAGCAAATTAAAGGCTCCGTATCAGAAGGACTATCTGGGTAAATGTCGATGTTTGCAGAACGTCGGCATCATAAAACGTCTACATGGAGACAATGTCTTGAGCGGAAAACTACTTACTAGTAAAACGTCCAAAATTGGAAAGTTTGTTCATTCATTAATTCAAAGTTTGTTCTAGCATTACTTCTTTTTAATGTTACGTCGACATTTTGCTGAATCAAAAGAATGTAAAGGTATAGGATATAATTTGCTAGACGCTTTACAATGCTATATCGTCATCGTTTCATGAGTTATCAAAAAGCGATAACTGAATGGACAGAGACTAGAGAGACTGCAGTTTATGTTGTTGAGTCCGGATTGCGTCGAAGCGTTTATCGGGAAGCGTATGTCGGGCAAGACCCAAGGATGGTCAGGGCTTCAGAATGAGGAACCATCTGACAGTGCGTGCCGTGTCAAGGACCACTACCTCTTTATTTTTTATGATTAAGTATATTATTATTCCGCGAACCGGAAGACGCAGCGTAGGAAGGCCTCTCACTAGGTAGACCGACTGACGATGACATTGTAAAAATCACGGACAACCGTTGGATGCAAATGGCAGGTTGTCGTACAGTGTGGCGGTCTAAAGAGGAGGCCTTCGTTCAGCAGTGGACGTCTCCGGGTTGATGACGATGATGATAATATTATTATTATCACCCTGTTCCGTCCAATAGGACGGAACCGGACGGGGGACGGTCCGTTAATAGACGGATAGAGACCTTTCCTTCCGCTTATTATGGTTTAAATTTAAAGTTTTATCGGTCTGTGGAAGCAATTGTTATTAACCTAAAAAGTAAAACATTTGCTTACCTTAGCCGCCGCCTCGTCCTTCATGACCGCTTGCTTGACCTCGTCAGCGGCTTTCTGCTCGACCTTCAGTCTTAGCACGAGCGCGTGGCCCTCCTCCGCTTTCCGCGCCAGGACCGGCTCCATCTCACGCACTTGTTGTTCCATCAGACCCACTACTTCGTATGTCTCGTATAGTTTCTATTATATAGTATAAAAAATATTATTTAGGTAAAAATGTTTTTTAATAATTTAGGTAAGTATAATTATTATTTTAATTTAAAAAAAAACATGAAAAAGTTTTTTTTCGTTGAACATGTATTGTATTTGACCTCCATCACGCCTGACGCAGACTGTGAGAAGAGAGTGAATGCAGAAATGACGCCAAATAGATTATAATTCTCAGATTGCTTTGGGAAAAACTTATTTATATCAAAATACATTATTATACAGGGTTACTAGTAACTCGTAATATTCTTGGCGGGACCAGGTAGGGGGTTATCCATATCATCTATTCTCACCTCGTTGTCAGCCATAAGACGTCCACTGCTGAACAAAAGCCTCCTCATTAATAGAGGGGTGTTGCCATAATCCCCACGCCTGGCAGACGGCTTGGGTATCGCAGAATGCTCACCACCGTTAACTGAGAGGACGCTGCTGCCCATCCTCCGGTGGGTCTGGTTGCAGTTTAAGGACATACCCAGGTCCAGGTATTCGCACCTATTTTTATTCTATTCGACAGTTTTGAGCCCTAATAAAAAAATAAAAAAAAACAAATGATATAAAAAAAGCAAGGCAAAGTACATTCAGTATCGAAGGTGATAGGTGAAGGTTGTTTACATTTCAATAGTTTTCACCTGCAAGCCGCACGAGATTCTGTCCCTGGCGCGTATGATCTGCTGTTGTTTTTTATCCAGTAGTATCAGGTATAACTTCAACAAGTCTAGGTAGCTGCTCGGCGTCGTGTAGAAGTACCTTCGCATCTCGTTGAATAGACGATCTGTCATTTTGTCCACATCCTGTACATTAAGGTGATACTCATACTACCAGCAAGGCCGTCTTAAACTATGCTGGGGCCCTTGGGCACACAAGAATTTTGGGCCCTTTTGGAAAGCGAATTATACTAACTTGTTCTACTGTTTTTTTGTTTTAAATAATAATAATATTTATTTATCTAATAATATTAATAAATTAATCCGAACTAAGCCAAATAAGTCAAAATCAAGTAAAATGTTATGGATTTTTTATACTTCTATACGAAAAATGACAAAGTTTGACTGGATTATGTCTTAATTTGGTTAAAAATATAAAAAAAGTAGACTTTAATTTTAAAACAAAAGTAAGTTTTATGTTCGACCCGGGTCACTCACTCACTGTTACTGTGCCCGACAAAAATGTTTTGAGAATGAAAATGTGAGAGAAATCGTCGGTCCCTCGGGGCCCCCAGAGTATAGGGGCCCCAGGCACGGGCTTCGTGTGCCCTTAGGGTACAGACGTTACTGAGAGACTACCACCAGAACAGACTACCAGAGAAATACTGGACAGAGAGATTTGACAGCGCAGCGCAATGCAGCGCAGCACAGTGCAGTGCGGCGCAGGATTTTTTCGTTGTTCACAATTCTGGCACTGCTATTGTTATGGGCAGGCGTGATGCTTACTACCAGGCAAACGTCTCGTACGTCTCATCGCTCCAAAATAAAAAAATACTAATATATTTATGAAGTTTGAATTTACCAATCTCATGTTTTCATATGCCCATGTAGGCAGATAAAACATAGTATACTCGTATAATGTACAGAAGCATTTCACCCGTAGAAAAAGCGTCTACATTATACCTAAACTATATATTAACAATACCACTTCTATAAAAATAGATTATAAGTAAGCTTGCGCTGAATAGAACATGATTGGGTTTTAGGTTTATTGTGGTTCAATTTGGACGCATTTTCTGTAGTGAACTTCAGTAAGCTGTGCTATTATGTTTTTGTGCGGCAGGTTTTCATAAATGTAGCCATGATTTAAACTAACGTAAAATTATGCCTTGGCCAGAAAGTCTTGAAACGGAACCTTTTTCCCCCCTTCAGTAAGTGGGTAAAGAAAAATTCGTCCAATCTGCTGTCCAATCTACGTCCAATTCGTTCGTACTGCAGGGTTCCTAAGTAAGTAGAAGGACTACTTGGGATAGTAGCACCTCTATTAATTTCTAGTCTTTTTGCCTAATCTTAAATGTGGTTGAAAACACAGCAAACTATGAGTAAAAATCGTTCACAGTTTATTACATAGTTAGTACGGGTAGTTAGTACCTCATGCATAGTGACGCAGAGAGTGGCAATTTTCTCGATCATATTAGTGTCGCCGAGCGGGTGCAAGCATTGTTCTGCTACCGACAACAGCGCCTCAGGCGGCCACTTGGTGAACCAATCTATCGTGCAACAGTTCACTAGCGAAGGGAACATGCGGCAGCGACGCCTGTGATCAATAAAAATAAAGAAAGTAGGGGCAATGCGACCAGCCATTGTTTTCATAGGAATGTATAGTCTAGATAAAAAAACCATTACGCCTTTGTTATAAACATTATGAAGTCCTCTTGAAGTATACGCGCTACAACATCGGAGCTCATTCGTAACTTAGGTACTCTTTAGCAGGGTTCAGTTTTAGAATAGTTCGAATGAGTTTTCATTTGATACAAAACAATAGATTTAATATAACACACTGGGTTTTCAGACACGCTTGGTATTCATTTCAAAATAGTTTTCAAGCTAGTTCAAAAAAGGAGGTTCGCAATTCGAAAGTACGTTTTTTTAAATGATGTTATTCACTGACCTCTATTATACAACTTGTATAATAGAATGATGTTATGCGATTACTCCGCCAATTTTACTAAGAATTGATTTTAATGCTTCTTTTTTTGTTTGGTAGGTGATACTTCGGAGATGCATCCTTATATGTATATCCTTTGTATGTATGTTTATTTGGTGTGAGCAATAAAGAGTTAATCTATCTATCTTTCTATCTACACATTTTATCGAAATCGGTTAAGTAATTTGGTACTTAAAGCTAAATTACTGGAACAAATCAAATTAACTGGAAAATGTGAAGATTTCATCCGGGTATACATGTGATGTGTGATGATAGGGTCGGAATAGAGTTCAGATTTACAAAAAATAGTATTATATAGTCTATTACCTCTGAGATATCTCAATACAGGTCTGTGACAATGATAAGTGAGTGAATCAAAATCACCTGAATGCCTCTCCAACGGGACTCATACAGATGCAGAGGTGCAGCTTGCCGCGTACTCTGTTGATGAAGAAGTAGTATACGGCGTCGCGGTCGGCGGGGTTCAGGCCCGCCTTGCCGGCGTCGGGGCGGCACCCCGTCTGCACCGCCTCGTACGTGTCGCCTTCGAATAAGTTGGGCACCTCGCCTGGGCACCACAGAAATAATAGATTGTTTACCAAGGAAGCAAGCAATTATTTTTAAGGCGAAACTGTTTCTTTAAATCCCGAGCGTAGCGAGGGATTCTGCATTTTTCCTCTTCTTCCAATTTTGATGGACCTGTAAAGGCTGTAGTATTCCTTTACTCAGTTCATTGATTAGTCAAATATAAGTGAAAGTGAAAGCAATTTTGAACAGTAAGAAGTGAAGGCGATTTGAACAGTAAGAAGTGTAAGCATTTAGAACAGTAAGAAGGATAGCATTTTGAACTGTAAGAAGTGAAAGCATTTGAAAAGTAAGAAGTGAAAGCATTTTGAATAGTAAGAAGTGAAAGCATTATGAACAGTAAGTAGTGAAAGCATTTTGAAAAGTAAGAAGTGAAAGCATTTTGAAAAGTAAGAAGTGAAAGCATTTTGTACAGTAAGTAGTGAAAGCATTTTGAAAAGTAAGAAGTGAAAGCATTTTAGAAAGAAAAAGACTGCTCATTAGCAGAATAGAACCATTTAGTAAGTAAAACTTGTTTACTTCTCTAATTTTTCTGTGATGAGAATTATGCAATTTTACCAGAGTTGAGCATGTTGTTGATATCTTCCAAGAACTCTTCCTTCGTGATCTGTGTGTCAGTGAAGAGAAAGACCGTGTCTTCGTAACTGACACCGGCCCTCATGTACATTTTTCGTAGATCATCGTGAAACTCGGGAGTGTCGTAGTTACGTTTCAACTCCATTCCCATGCACCTGTTAATTATGATCGATATAGTGAAAGACAATCAATGAAATTATGAAATGGTTCGATGAAAGTCGATGAAATGGTTCGATTAAAGTATTTGACCTGGCAGATAAAACTGCAACAGTTTTTAAACTTTCCATTGCTGGGCCATCTACCCTCGAAGAGCTTCATTATCAGCCAGGAAAGGTCCATTGCTGGACGAAGGCCTCCCTCTTTATAGGAAGGGGTTGCCATATTCCCCACGCGTGGGAGGCGGCTTGGGGATCGCAAAATGCACCCACTGTTGACCGAGAGGACGCTGCTGCCCATCCTCCGGTGGGGCTGGATGCAGTTTTAGGAAATACCCAGATCCCTACAAAGTCTAAGAGCAATTGTGCGATACTCCACCACGTTGGCCCCGTCCGGGTTGGTGATTTCATGTAATAACTTTCATTCATTCACATATATTGCCATTGAATATGGATTGATTCCAAATTCAACCGAGCCATCGTGATGGACTATCGCCTTTCGAGGGTGAAAAAAAAAACTAAAACGACGCAGTGCCCCATAGTAGGTCTTGGCCTCCGACATTAAGAGATACCACTCCATTCTGTCCTGAGCCGTCTCTCACCACTGGGTAGCCTGAGGGTAGACCTATTGTAATTTGGACAGACGTCCAATTTCAATGGCGTTCAATGGGGTTCTCCAATATTTAAAAACTAATAATTCGCAGTGAACTGAGAACTCGCGACCCCCATATAAAAAATAGATCTATCGGAAACAAAAAAAATCTCATTAGATACATTTTCTGTCATATCTTCGAAAAGAGATCTAATGAGAAAATTACATTTCACTAGATCCATCGTGGATCTGGCCCCTGTATCTACTCAGATTGATCCATATCTTCCAAGCCCCTTGTCCAATTTGGTTCATATTAGAACTTGACAGTATTCTATTTGTAAGTAAGCAGTTTTATAATTAATTCATGATTATATAATTAATTCATTTTATTAGTTGATTATTTATTGTGTCATACTTAATGAAATTTGACGTAGAGCTTTGGTGTTATCAATGAAATATTGTATTTTATTGTAATGCACTACTTGCTTACGAAATTTCATAAAGATCGTATCAACGGTTCGCAAGTTGTCGTTGAACAAATAAACGTACAAACAAACGTCGGCATATTCCCTTACACTCAGAGACCTTCGCTTCACGTGGTCAAAAAGATAGATCCTTTGGACTCACTTGCACTCGTTGACGTGTCCGGCGAGTGTGGCGACGCTGCGCCGGCCGGAGCCCCCGGGACCCACCATAAGACAGTGCCCGCGCTCCGCTCGCAGCACGCGCGCCACACGCACCACATGCTCCACGCAGTCTTTGAACAGCACCAGGTGCATCTCCGCACGCGCCGTCGAGTTGTATTCTTCCAGATATTCCTGTCATATCAAAACCTATTGTAACCTGGGTGTGTTCTAAAACTGCATCCAAAACCACCGAAGGACGGGCAGCAGCTTCATCTCGGGTAACAGTTATGTAAGTAGTATACGACTAAACCTTTTTAAGATTTTAAGACATTGGAGCATTTTAGTTGAAGCACGCTGCTGGGAAAGTTCAATTAAAATAAAAGTGTGTCAGAGAGGGGTCTAATATCTCAGGGTGTCGAGCGCAGTGCAGTGCGGCGCAGGACTGTGTTCACACGTTCACAATTCTGGCACTGCTACTGTTAGTAACAGGCGTGACGCTTACCATCAGGTGATAGTCTTGCTCGTCTCATCACTTGACTGTATTTATTTTTTACTGATACTGAATATATATATATATATATGAAAAGTTGCAGTAATAAATTAACTGACAAATAACATTACGTTCAGCAACAATATCGATCTTATTCAAAGACGTTTACGAAAAACCTTATTTAACTTTTAATTTAATTTTTCTATTTGATAAAATACTTTTTTTTAGTTGGTTTTTAACGGATCTACCCCCGTGCGAGGCCGGGACGGGTCAGCTAGTAGTAAATAAATTCCGAAAAGAGTGATGGCTAAAGCAAACAGCCGGACCGAAAAGCACAAGCTACAGGCTCGGACTCGTTTGGGGGCCACAGATAAACCTGACTACGATCACATAAACAATGTATTTTTTTTCCAAGAATCGTTACATTGTAAATGAAAAATGTAATACGCTCAAGGTTCAATAAATTATTATTATTATTACCTTCAATACCACCATCAGCTTGTGCATATCAGGTATTTCCGCGTACACTCTGTTTTCTTTAGGGATGGCCGAGTTTAGAAAGTCCCCATAGAGCAGCATCGGCGGGTGCTCTATGATGGGTTCGTCAGGGACGTCTAAGATCGGGATCTGGAAGTTCTTGGTGCAGACGCTGCTCATTAGGCGTAAGAAGTAACTCTTGTCTTGAATGTTAATGAGGCGATCATGAAACACGCGCAGACATTCGTGGTAGAACAATCTGGAAAGTGCGGGAATAAATCAGTACCTATTAAAGTAAGTAAGTAAGTTCGTATAGGCTGAGTGGCCAGCCCTAGTGTCAGAGTTAATGTGCCGCCCGAAGGCCTCTGACATGGCTGACGGTTGTTGTTATAGAAACTAGAACAAACAACCGGGACCAACAATTTAACGTGTCATCCGACCCACGGTAGCGCTCAGAAATAAATGCCACTAACGGTCACCCATCCAAAAGACTGACCGGACCGTCCGTTGCTTAACATCTATTAGTATTAAGTACCTATTAGGCTATAGGTATTTCGTAGGTAGTTTATTATACAATGTGTAACAAAAAGAAGCTTAAAGCTTAACATCTATTAGTATTAAGTACCTATTAGGCTATAGGTATTTCGTAGGTAGTTTATTATACAATGTGTAACAAAAAGATTCAAAAATACTGAAGGGTATGTACTCATCTTTATGAACAACTTTTACTATGGGGCCAACTCTAAAATCACGAAAATAATATCAGCTGTTTCATACATTTTATCCAAGGTCAATGGAGTTTTTATATGGAACAGCTGATTTTTTTCGCGATTTCAATGATTTCAATGATGAGTACATACCCTTCAGTCTTGTTGAACCTTTTTGTAACAAGTTGTACAACCAGCCTTTTTAATATTTTACTACTGGAATTAGTACTTAAGAGTAAACAAGCCGGTCACTTCTAAATAGAAATGGTGAAGTAATATTACTCCACTGTGTAATGCTGTAGGTCCAAGACTAAATATTATATCAACTTGTCTCTTCATTATCTAGGATTGTAAATTGAGAAAGTACAAATTTAATAAACATAAAAGTTATAAGCCAGGAAACATCTTGTATTTTAGCTCAATTTTGACGCCACTTAGGACGTAAATAAATAACATAAGGAGTAAGAAAACTCGAAAATAAAGTATCAAGCGGCATAGTTTAGTCCATCAAAATTTCAAATAACTTTAATTGTAATAAATTAGTTCAGTGGTTTATTCATCACAATCCTGCAGCCAAACGTCGCCATGAATAAATTTACGCGCTCATTTCTCTTTTATTCTTCCTTTCCCACATTTTGTTTGATGAAGTGATGAATTGGTTTTAGCCACGCCCATCGATGAGTTCGAGCCGTCGGGCGGTGCACCCTTAAAGGGCCTACTTAAAGGGCGATTGGGCCAAGCCAACCCCAGTTTGGGGTTGAAGGAGTCACGTACGCCATTAATTTCTTCTCTGGACTGCGCATGCAGGAATGCAGGTTTCCCCACGATATTTTCCGTTACCGAAAATGAGTATCGACTAGTATGAAAATCACTACATAAACTCCAAGGAGCTCATTGGACGGATCTGGGGCTTGTCCTTTGTGTGCTACACGTACAAAATAACGAACAACGAATGTATAACGTATAACCGAACTACACGCTAACAAATACTTATAGATTTTGGCGGGAACGCTAAAAAATCATGTGCCTGCATTGTATTAGGTATTTTCTGAAACTTATGTGTTTTTGATAATGTATACAAATTGTATCGTTTTACCTATCTTGATAGGTAAATAGCACAAATTAGGTTTTTCTGCGCAACATTACATCAGTAGGTACAAATTTTTATTATCATACGGCGCTTACACCGTACACATATTTTAGAGAATTTAAATGTAATCACACTAAAGCTATAATTTAAGCTTTACATTGAAACGGTCGATCCAGCAAGGCGGATCAACGGCTGGCAATGCGTCTAGCTATTTTATTATGTGCCGTTCTTTAGCAGTCTTACCTCTTGCATTTCAAAGCTGAGATAATTGCAATAAGTTAGACAGCAAGAAGTTTGAGAGTTTCTTTAATACAAAAGAAAATATTCTATGGGTTCCCGGTGTCGTCTTATTTGTATCAAACGAACTACTAAGCATAAGCTAGCAACTTCTCCTTTAATTATATCAAAAAATTCGCCCAGTTTTGATTGAAACTGGCCGGGCGTACTCTTAAACTTATAAACTTTTTTAAATCTCATGGTTTGATTTCATTTATTAATTAGTCCAGACAAAACAAAAGTATTTTTGTTTCGTAGATATACAGGATGTTAGTTTGAACACCGTTACCCTTCTAGGATATCATTGTACTCATCATTATGAACAACTTTTACTATGGGGCCAACCTTGAAATCACGAAAAAAACCAGTAGTTCCATACAAAAAGGTTCATAGATCTTGGACAAAATGTATGGAACAACTGGTTTTTTTTCGTGATTTCTGGGTTGGCCCCTTAGTAAAAGTTGATCATAATGAAGAGTACAATGATATCCTAGAAGGATAACGGTGTTCAAACTAACACCCGGTACGAAATAGTTAGTTATAGTTAATGGTTAGTTTAACCTTTATTCAAAGTAGGTACTTTTATTAGGGTCACATTTTTTACCGAAATGTATTATGTACTATGGACCTGGCTGGGTATGTCCTAAAACTGCATCCAGAACCACCGGAGGACGGGCAGCGTCCTCTCAGTTAACGGTGGTGAGCATTCTGCGATTCCCAACCGCCTTCACAGCGTGAGGATTATGGCAACCCCTCCCTATTAAGGGAGAGGCCTTCGTCCAACAATAGACATATTCTGGCTGATCATAATGATTTTTATTATGTAGGTAAGTAAACTTGAAATTCAAACGAATTTTGGATGATTCCTTTAAAAGGTTTTCCGCAGGTTTACAACAAGAAGCGTTCTAAAAAGAGCTTTGGTTGTGGGTTGGCAACGCAGCAATATAAAATCACTAAACTTGCAAGTCGGTTGCTTACAAGCTTGCTGCATCAGGCAGTCTTTCTACTTGTTTGCCGCTCTTTTTTCATAACTACCCATAACCTTTGCATTAGTAGACCCAGCCAGAAGGTAAACGACGCGGTGTTCATCATACATAGTACCTACCTTTACATAATGGGACTTTTCATGCAGTCCTACTACTGCTCTTTGTCTATTAAAGTCTTTAGTTGCACTACTTTAATGCATGACGTAAATTAGTATAAAGTTTAAAGAATTTTTTGCCCGTACTCTGGTACAATCTAATAAGTCTGTTGTTATTTATCTGTTGTCTTTGTAGTGGTAGGACTCTACTGCAGAGTCCGCCTGGGGACGTACCACACCTTTGCCTGTTATACAACTGCCAAGCAGTAGTGTGCAAGCATTACTGTGTTCCATTTTGAAAGGCAATGTTACCAGATAAATTTCTGGGTATGAAAAGATTTGACATCTAATAACTCAGGGTGACGAGCGTATTGCAGTGCGGCCTGTGTTCGCAAGTTCATAATTCTCGCACTGCTACTGTTAGTGGCAGGCGTGACGCTTACCACCACGCGAATGTCTTGCTCGTATCGTCACTTGATTGTATAATAAAGAAATAATAAAAAAAAGTATTCATCATCAGCCCGGAAACGTCCAATTCTGAACTATTGCCTTCCCCTTTGACCGCCACAAAGAACGACAATCTGCAACGATACAACCTGCCATTTGCATCCACTGCCCGCGCCGCCTGCCAAGTGTGGGGATTATGGTAACCCCTCCATATTAAGGGGCACGCTTTAGTCCAGCAGTGGACGTCTTCCGGCTGTTGGCTGCCCGCGACTTTCACAATTTCGTCGGTACACCTCGTTACCTTACTACACAGGCTTCCTTAAAGAAGGTCCGTTAAGCATGGCAAGTGTTATTCAAAATATTATCCATGAAAAATTAAAAGGCTCTTTTATAAATACAGCTCTTACAGCAAATAACAAACTTTCAAAGAGTGCCTACTTCATACTTAATACCAAAATAATGCTGGTAATTGGTAGACAGGCGGCACAGGTTCTCAGTCTAATCGGATTACCTGGTAGCCATGGTTACAAAGTAAGGAGAAATAGGATACCGGCGCTCTATTCAATAGGCGATTTCCTAAGAGTATATTTTTAACCTGCCAGGGCTTTAATCTGTACATTGCTTCGATACGGAATATTCCATACCATTGGAATATGAAATATTCCAAGTTCTAACAAAATAAGAGATAGGAGTCCTTTTAGATATATTTGGACTAGTAAAATGGATACTATAAGTTTGAAAACTAAATTAAATATTAACTAAAAACAAAATAAGTATTGTAAATCTGTTCATAAAACTTTGAATACTTAACCGATTTTAATAAAAAAATTAACTTAAACAAAATAAACTCTTAACCTAATAGCTTATAATCAAATTACAATTATCTTCCTCGTTCCAAGATAGGCATTAACCACATTAATAGAATGGTTGTTCTTGTTAGAATACTTTGTAGTATTGATCTATCTATCTCTTTAAGAAATCTTTCGCCACGCACCTAACGGTGTGTTCCGGCAGCTCCGCTTGAGAGCCAGTTTCCATTCCAGGCTTTTGTTTACCATAGGGTTTACTATTTTAAACCACATCGTCACTAAATATCAGGTCCGCTGTGGACATAGATCTGGCTTGACAAGAAAAAAAATTAAAAAAAATTAATGAATCTAGAATAATATTTAATTAGCTATGGGAATATTCTTTTATGTTTTAGTTCCGTCAGTACTTACACAAGTATTTGCCAAAAAATATTTTAATAAATAATTTTAGGCAATCATCTCTTTAAACAATCTTTTTTTAAATCATGTAATTTTTTCATTGCAATGTATATGACAACATATCATGTAATTGGATGGAAATGATGCACAAAGAAAAGGAGAAATGCTGGCTGGATCATTTCTTCTACACGACCACCATAAGACTACAACAAAACTGCTCATAGTCTGAAGAATGATCGCAGCTAAACTAAAAAAAAGCTAAAATGTATTTGTATGGGTATACTCACCTAAGCATGCCTTGCGGGGAGCGCATGTACCCGGCGTCAGACTGTAGTACGCCTTGCATGGATTTGGACAAGTCTCGCAGGTTGAACACGTAGTGCGACTTGGCCGGAGTCGGCAAGAGCTCAGCACATATCTTGTTGTAGACGTCGACTGCAGCGTTCACTATAGCATCGCCGAGACACGACACTTCGGTCACAAAGTCTTCCATGTGGCCCTTCAGAATTGCCTGTTGATAAAAAAAGGAAATGTTTATTTGACACGATACACGATACGCAAAGATAGGATCAACTCGATGATACTAAATTATTGTATCGTCATCGGAAATATAATATACCTTCTTGTCTATGTCTATAATATTTCGATTCGATACGATTTTAGATGCTAAAATAGACTTCTAAAATTTAATTAATTAGAATAAATAGAAGCTATATGAAGTGTGTTAAAATAATGGCGTTCATGGCCACTCGACTAAAATATACCAAAATATCACTAGATGATGGATGCAAGATGCAACTACAGGCACCCTAAATGATTAAAATGTATGTATTACACAGACCTTGAGTCTAATGCGAAGACCGGACTCGGTACTCGGTCGTGAGTTTGTGGTTTCAAATAATGAGCTCTTTGGAGCTTATGTACGGATTTTCATACGATGCTTTTCGATGAAGGTAAATATCGTGACAAAATCTGCATTCGTCCGCAGGAGAAAATGAAACCATCAACCTGCAATTTTCAGCTTTTTCTTTGCGTTGGGCCAGCAGCGTGGTACGAATGGACCAATTGTTCTTCAAGGTTAGATTTAAGTCTAGCAGTAGACTATAAACAGGCTGAATATTGTATCATCAACAGCCAGGAAAAGTCCACTGCTGGATGAAGACCACCACCTTAATAGGCTGAGTTGCCATAATCTCACCGCTCGTGTTCCGATGGTTCTGGATGCAGTTTTAGGACATATCCAGGTCCAATTAGATTACAGATGCTATACAAACCTTGAATATGGTTTTCATCGCGTCAGAGTTGGGTGCGGAGATATAGAACATGGCGAAGTGCCGCACGAAGCGCGCCGTTAGCGGGTTGCGGCCTCCACCGGGCGGAGCGCACGCGCACGACAGCACCACGTCCAAAACGTCTTTCCAGTACAGCTTATCTCTGTCGTACAACCCACCAAAGTCCAGAAATTGCCTGTTCGATCATAAGGAGCTCGTGTAAATATGATTGGATTTACTTGGTGGTATATCTTCTCTGTAGAAGGTCGTCACGGTGGGTACCACCACATTGTATCATATTTTCTGCCGCCAAGCAGTAGTGTGCAAACATTACTGTGTTCCTTAAATTACTTTATTACAACTTAATTCCTTTATAGAAAGTGGCATGGAATCGTAAGTTTGACTCCAAAATCAACATCATGATAGGTCGAACTTAAAATACTGTTTAGTATATTCCTACTATTTAGTATAATGGAAAAGGGAAGCTGTGACTAATGATAATTTCTTGGTGCGGTTATATCACAAAAAACTAAATGAAAGAGAGAAAAAAACTACAAATGTAAAGGAATTAAGTAAGCACCTAAAGAATAATTTAAAATTTTACCTGAGTAATTCAATAGTCGGTTGCGCGCCATATACATCAAGTTTTGGCATATTGACGTCATCTATGAAAATTATTACTTTTTTGCCGAGAGGGGCTCCTATAGCCTTGCGGGGTCTCTTGTCCAGTCTCAATTCCATTACCTCCTGAAAAACAAAACAAGTTAATCAGACCACAGATAATATGATACTAAACTATACTAATCAGACACAGATAATGAAAATTGCAATTTATATAAATTATTTGGTGATAAAGAACCTACCGGTAAAATAAAAATAATTGTTAACCAAAATTTAAAAAGGCTACTAAACAAAAAAGAGCTAAATCTGCTTATCATCGATATGATTTTTTCCTATAAATTTAATCTGAGTCGCGGAAAAATACTAGCTGTACCTACTGCACATTTCGTCGAATCTGATTGATATCACAGTATTTGTCTATAATAATAATCATTTATTTCAGGCAACAGGAATTATTTAAAAAACTCGGGCCCATATAATAGATACCTTACAGACTAACATACATGTAAAATTAATCTTAACTAACACAATTTGGGCTGGAGTCTATATGGACTAGATGTTTTGCGGTTTCGGAATAAGTTAAAATATTCCACAGTAAACTATAGTAGGTACCTGCGTACGAGTGCTACTTGTCTGAGCGGAAAAATTCAGTATAACTGGTATGTAGTACCCAGTCGCAGACATACGTCCCAATATTTCAGCAGCGATGCAAGTTTTACCCACACCTGGAACAACAATCTTGCATTGTAAGCTCTCGGCGATATAAGGTTAATTCAATGTAACAATTTAAAAAAGTATACTAATAATTCTCTATGAGGCGCTATGGTGGGCCAGTCCTTTTTATGCATCGAGCTCGTCTTTCCACCTGATTTTAGGCAGGTTTTGCGGCCGTTTTACATCCGGGACCTATGTAAGTGGTGGTTTTCACCCACAGTTCTTCTGTCATTTGTTAGACGGGTCCAGCTCAGTTCCACATTAGCATGGCAGCTTTTAGAGCCATGTCAGTGATCTGAGTTTTAGGGTCTTTCTGTCAGATCTGATGCATAGAGGGAAGAGATACGCCCAGCAATGGGACAAGATGGGATAGCATAAAATGCAATGACAATATGCAGAATAAAAGTTGCTCAAGTTGTACCTATATATTACGTGTATAGCACCGTCTAAATAACTTTAACGAAAGAGTCCTTTAACGACTCATAAAAAACATTCACAAGCATACTACCCAAAAATGGAACTCACTGATGTATAATTTTTTTTAGACTAATCTACGCTTTTAAGGCTAAAGATGAATAGTCTTCGACCATCGTGATTAATCGCCCTCACGTGAGTTGACGGCCAGAAAGAGATCTATTTTTCATTTCAATTATTAAAACTAAGTCGCGTTAAAACCACTAACCTGTGCCACCGGTGAACATGACCGGCTTCCCATGGCCCAGAAGCTTTTCAAATAGGTATCCGTACCTAACAGTATCGATCGTGGGCACTAGAGTTTCGAAGAAAGGTTTGTTACAGTCGTAAACAAAGTCTGGTATTATTTCCGCCCACACTTTCAACTTGCGGTGCTTTGTGTCCATGAACATGTCGAAGAAATTGAAACCTTGAGGGAAACTGAAAAAAGTATTCTTATCATCAAAAGATAAACCGCGTGCATCTCTTTCAAATGGGTGTGAAGATGTAGCTTGTTCCACAAGCATTTTTAGACCTGGGTATGTAGGACACTACTGGGACATACCCAGGTCTAAAAATCCTACTAATATTATAAACGCGAAAGTTTGTCGGTGATGGGTGTATGTTTGTTACTTCTTCACGCTTAAACGGCTGAACGGATTTGAATGAAATTTGGTATAGATGTAGCATGTATTTTAATAAATCATAGGCTACTTTTTATCCCAGCAATCGCGAGTAAAACCTCGGGGCTCAGCTAGTGGTAAATAAACATAGAACTGTGGAAAACATACTACTCCGCCTCCTCGTAGTCCTCGAACTGTCGTTTAACGACCTCCTCGAAGCCCTTCCTCCCGGCTTCCAGTATGTTGCCGCCGATGCACCACACGTAGCAGAAGATGAAACAGTGCGCGATGTAAGTGCGGATCGCTTGCTTGTCGGAGAACCGTTCACCGGGCTCCGAGAGTAGAGCGCTTAGCAAGAAGCATAGAGCCGACACTTTGCTGATTTCCACCTACAAAAGCCAACATTACTAAACGTTCTATGAAATTTATTATTATTAAATTAATTTTATTAGAAATCAACAAACGCTACTTAACCAAATTTAAAAAAAAAATACGGTGGACATTTTTCACACAGCGCCATCTAGCCCCAAACTAAGTAAAGCTTGTGCAATGGAAACCAGATAGCTGATAGAATACTAATAAACAATTTTTTAATAAAAAAAAATGCAGTAGTTTGTTTCATAAGAGACAGTCCATGAGGAGACCCCGTGATAAGAAATTTTCGTGACTAAAAGTCCAAAAACAAAGGACTTTCATACAAAAGTTTCCTAATTTTCCCCCATATAGTATCACTTTCCCCATATATATTTCCCCCATATTTCCCACATATCCCCCCCCCCCCCCTTAGGGGTCGAATTTCGAAAAATCCTTTCTAAGTACACCCCTACGCATCAAGACCAATACACTCTCCAAATTTCAAGTCTGTACGACCAGCGGTTTGGGCTGTGCGTTATTTGTCACTCAGTCTGTCAGTCAGTCAGTCAGTCAGTCAATCAATGAGTCAGGACAGAGCCTTTTATATATATATAGATTTGCACTAGAATTATTGGGAATATATCATATAATAACACATACCTAATTTGGGGAATATTTCAGCCGACTGCATACCTACTTACAAATGTTCGAAAAACAATTTTTTTTAGACATAGTAATAAAATGCAGTAAAACAAACAAGAGTAAAGAACCCAAAAAAATACCTGTCGGATCCCCACCGAACATTTCGTGTTTACGTGGTTGATGCCTCGATCCAGCATATCAAAGAGCTCATGGAGAAACACTGAGTTCTCTTGGCTGAAGAGATTCTTTTCGACACTTTCTTCTAACCACGTACGGACGTAGGGCATGTAACCCATTTCGTTAGGGTCTATGTACACCATGCCGCAGCGAGATACGGTGGCCGGTGACGCTTGGGCTAAGTCTGCCACCTTTGAACAAACAAACCACAGCTTTTTCATTCCATCTATTCGAAAAACAAGGTTTTAAAGAAAGAAATAAATAAAAGGCATGTAGCATTTTGCCCTAGTTCATAAAAGGAGGATAAAAAATATATAGAAAAAAATGGAAATGGAATGGGAAATTTGTACCACTAGGCCACTTGTGTATGAGAAATGTCCAAAGCCTTTAGTAACATCAGTAAGGCAACCAATCAAATTTTAAATCGCTATTTGTCAATCATAAGTGCGTTTAAAATAGCTCTTAGACACGACTTATTTTAGACACAATAAACGCGGTTCACCTTGTTGTTCAAAAGGAGACACCTTTTTTCTTTTTTTTTTGTTTACCCTGTGTTGTCCCACTGCTGGGCAAAGGTCTCCCCCAATTTCTTCCAGCTGTCTCGATCTTGTGCCAGCGCCGTCCAATCTTTTTTAAAGACAACTTTGAAATCGCGAAATAAATATCTGCTGTTCCATACAAAAATTTCATCGACCTTGGGCAAAATGTATGAAACAGCAGTTTTTTTTTTGCGATTTCAATATTGGCCCCATAGTAAAAGTTGTTTGCTTTGATGTGCATAATATGCCCTTAAAAGGATGCTAACTGATTAGAACTAACCCTGTATATTAATATAACACATGAATAATATGTCACTTACTAGAAAGGAAAGGCTTATAGGTACCAGAGAAATTACTGGGTATGAAGAGATTTAATATCTAATATCTCAGAGTCACGGGCGCAGTGCAGTGCGGCGCAGGATTGTCAGATTCAGATTCAGAGTCAGATTCAGATATTTATTGATATTTATTTATTTGTGTTTGCAATTTCACAATTCTGGCACTGTCACTGTTAGTGATAGGCGTGACACTTACCATCAGGTGATAGTCTAGCTAGTCTCGTCACTTAACAGTATAAAAAAAAAACCTACTCAATGATTGTTTGTAACTAATAACTTTATAGTTAGTAAAGGTAAGTGTACTGAGTTAAGTGAAATTTTTAAAGTAGGTACCTACTTAGTACCTACCTCAAAGACCATGTGCACGTAAGGCGTAAGTTTGATCCGCTCGGAGTTGGACAGGCACAGCATCTTGTTGTCATCTAACACGGTGTTCATATTCTCAATCCACACTGCGTCCACGGGGCCGTCGCATATCAACCACTGGTGATCCGGTTGCTCACACTAAAACGTAATAAGACCAACACCTTACACCTTAAGAGGCTCTCACTAGACGGTTGGGTCAAGGGTCAAATCCAAAACGCAGTGATCCTTGACACGGCACGCATTGTCAGGAGGATCCTTTCTCATAATAAAATAATATTATAATAAAAATGTGTAAGGAAATTTCATGAAAACACCATACAGGATGACATTGAATACATAGAAATTATTGCATTGAATTCATTGGCATTACCTTAGGGGGTTATTAAACTCGCCTATCGAACAAGTTGCCCCATGAAACCAACTTTGAAAACGCGAAACTAGGACTAGAACTAAATTACGGAATTACACATGTTTAATTAAATAGGATACTCTGAGTAGTTTCGATCACACCCGGTAGCCCTTTTCAAGGATTAAAAATAGAGCCGTAGGCATTCGGCGGTTTTTTAAATTTTTATTATTGCTTTCGATTGACGATCCGAGCGAGACATATTTGCCTGGTGGTAAGCGTCACGCCTGCCTCTGACAGTTTACATGTAAAATCTCATCATACCAAGTAATTTATCTGGTAACATTGCCCATCAAACCGAAACACAATAATGCTTGCACACTACTGCTTGGCGTTTGAATAACTGGCAAATTGTGGCACTTCCCCAGGCGGACTCTACAGTACCTACCACTCCAAAAACTTTTCTTCAATCAATAAAATAGGAGAGCATGCATGGAGCATCATAAATAACTAGTGAACGACTGATTGGGTATTTTCAACTAACTCCAGTGAACTAGCGAATTGAATCTTGGATTTATTATTGTCTACGATTTTCCTTTGGCATCAAAATAATATTAGTAAGTACTTACCTACTTTTAGGAGAGCTTCTATGTTTTAGTAGTTTTATCAATCTAAAGCTATTGAAGAAAGTCGATCGGTTTTGCTCTATTGCGAGGATATGATGCAATAAAGCATGATGTTGAAGCTTTTCAGCTTACGGGACCAGATTTCAAAATTTAAAATCACACTTAAGAAATCATGTAAAACATTACGGACCTAGTACCAAAAACAAAAATCATACTTAGTATCATTGATGGTTAGCTAAACTTTCCGTAGTTATTCTGAAGATAACAAGGCGCTATCGTGATGGTAATTGGTAAGAGATAACCCTGTCCAAGGGCGTAGCGAGGTACGGGCAGGGGTACCCTAGAAATTTAAGACCATTTCAAATTAAATATTTCTGGAGAAGGGAATGCTACGCCAAAGCTTATCAATAACATAATTGCTTATAAAATAAAGCTGGTTCTTGGTGTATATTTGTTTTCCATTTTTTAAGTACCCTAGAGGTATGGGCTTTTGAGTGAGCTTGGGCTTGTCAGTATGTACCTATTCTACATATATATTCTTGCTTTTTCTTCGCATGCTCCGGACCCCTTAATAGAATCCTGGCTACGGATAAATGTTTGCCCTGGGTGGGGATCAAAACCACGCCCTACAGCTCTGAAGGCAGACATGCTACCAACTGAGCAATAAAGCAGTCTATTATACATAATATTATATTAGTTAATCTAATAAAACAGTCGCATTTGTTTCACCACGAAACTTTACAATGGAACTACTGCGAGCTTAATTGTTCTGATACTCACTTGTACAGCGGTTCTCAAACTAAGGGGCAGGATGCCGTCGTGCCACTCCAGTGTCTGCAGATTGACTTCCCCGTAGAGCTCACCAATCGTTAAACTCTTCGGATTCATTATGTACTTATGTACTAACTGGTTCTCAGGCCCGGGCACTTCGTTGTCATGCAGCCGTGTGTAAGTATCAGCCAGCACCTACATACATTGATATGATAATTGGTCATCATCATTAGCCTGGAGACGTCCACTGCTGGACAAAGACCTCAGTCTCTAAGAGTGAGGTCTTTCACTTCAAGATGTTCGTTCAAGATGAACGAAGGCCTCCCCCTTAGACCGCCACACTATACGACAACTTGGCATTTGCATCCACCGGTTGCCCGCGACTTTCACAATGTCGTCGGTCCACCTAGTGGGAGGCCTTCCTACGCTACGCCTTTCGGTTCGCGGTCGCCACTCAAGAATCTTTCATCCCCATCGGTTATCAGTTTTTCGAGATATGTAACCTACCCATTGTCATAATATCCACGCTTGGCAGGTGGCTTGGGCTCACCACCGTTTACTGAACGGACGCTGCTGCCTGTTCTTTAATAGGTAGGTACATAAAAATGTGCAAAGAAGGATATTTAGCTATGTATGGCTGCATACCGTTTAGTCCGTTTGTTGCCCATTGTCGACAAATAACTTACGTGAAGAACGACCGTTTTCCCTCCACCAGTGGGTCCGACAAGCATCACCCCCCATCGCACGATCATCGTCTCATGAAGCTGTATCACCTTACGGATTTGACACGCCTCGATTTGCAGCTTCCTTTCCGTGAGAATCAACGCTGTTTAAAAGTATACACTATGAGCAGCACTATAAATAAACGGTTTCCAAGATATGAATAATGATGAAACTATAATGCCTTTGCCTTTGCCTGGTTAAGATATGGTATTATTATATGGGGTAATAGTTTAGACGCCAAGGACCTCTTTATCATGCAAAAAAAATGTATTCGTATACTGGTTAATATTCGGCAACGCGATAGCTATAAATCTCACTTTATAAAACAAAAAAAATCTGTCTTTACAATGTATATTTATCCTAGAAGCAGCTCTGTTCGTAAAAAAACACCCAAGCCTATTTACTTTCAATAAAAATCCCCGAAGACAAAACCAACTCGCAGCACCGGAACCGAAATTAGAAATAGTCAGGAAGGGACCAGAGTATATGCTAATCAAAATATATAATGCACTCCCAAATAACATAAAAAATGAAACTAATGAAAAAAAAACCATAGCAAACAAAAAAAAATACTTATAAATAAATGTTACTACAGTATAGAAGAGTTTTTAGAGGATAACAAATATGTTTCAATTTCACGACACTAATCTTCGTCCTGTGCTAAACCATGTGTAATTAAGACACTAACATAAATGTTGTATATTATAAGTACATTATAAAAAAGTGTAATATAAAAAAAAGTAAATAAGTTCGTATAGGCTGAGTGGCCAGCCCTAGTGTCAGAGTTAATGTGCCGCCCGAAGGCCTCTGACATGGCTGACGGTTGTTGTTATAGAAACTACAACAAACAACCGGGACCAACAATTTAACGTGTCATCCGATCCAAACGTGTAATATTAATGCGACGCCCTTACAGGGTATGTACTTAGTATAGTCCTACTTTTGTTTTTACATTATTTAGATTCTAATGCTTTGTACATGTGCGTTTAAATAAATAAATAAATAAAATATATGAATGAATATTCTTATCTTTATACTTAGGTACTTTAAGAAGAAAATGAAAACAAAACGATTACAAGGATAATATGCATTTTAAGGTTAGGTAAGAAGAAAAATTATATCTAACTAGAGGTCGCCCTGCCATCCGTCCCCGTATCCATGGAAGAAATTTGCCCCACCCCCTAATATCTTCCCCATACTGCTGGGTTACCTATTGACTCATATTTTTTCCTGCACAATTGGATCAACCCTAACATTATTTTTTGTGTTTGTTTTAAAAAGTTTATCTTCTAAATAGTCTATTAGTTCTATTATTATTAACGGGATATTAACAGTGACCTATTTTCATCACAATACTTTCAAAAACAAATAAAATTTCTAATGAAATGTTAATAATAAATAAATTAATGAACGTAAGCAGGCTTCCTCACGATGTTCTTCATTACCAAAAACGCAGTAGTATGCAAATACGTACATAAACTCCAAAGAGCTTATATGTACGGGTCCGGGATTAAAGCTACATATATTAATCGTTTTTTTTTTATAACCAAGCTTTTATCTGCAGGTTGCCCTTGCAGCAGCATCAGATCTAGTTCACCGTCATCATTATCAGCCAGAAGACGTCCACTATTGGACGAAGGCCTATCCCTTAATAGGGAGGGGTTGCCATAATCCCCACGCTTGGCAGGCGGCTTGGGGATCGCATAGTCTAGTTCACCGTAATATTGCATTATCATCAGGTTTATGCATGAATACATTACTTCAGTCTATTTGGGCTACAAAGCTGGTTTTAAACCAGTTCGTTCAGTTGCAAATGAATATACAAACATTGCAAATTAAATGAGTAAAAGCTTGTAATAAAAGTACCTAAGTGTTGGGACACACTTACTTATGACATCTTCCATGATACCATAATCTCTAAAGGGCAGGCTGACACCGGGGAACAGGTCGGAGAGGATGCCAGCGAACAGGATGGCGTCTGCGGCGAGGAACTTCGGCAGGTTGCTGTCGTTCAAGGCGCAGAGCAAGGTCATCTCTTCGTGCTGGTCAGGGCTCGCGCGCTTCAGGGACCCCGCCATGACCTGGAAATAAGTAATACAGTCAACGTGCCACCCGAGGGTATCAAAGGCCTTCCCCTAGTAGGGGTGGAAGGAGTGGGTGGTGATCAGGTGGCAATGATCCCCAAGCTTGACAGGCCGTCTCAGCTTGACTAAGCCGAAAGGTTATTGTAGGCAAACGTTCTACACATTTTTGTAACACGTTGTATATTGGTGTACAATTCACACAGAGTCATCTAGCCCCAAACTATAGAATAAATAATAGTTCGTACTACGCCGCCCAAACTTAGCAAAACTTGTACTATGGGAACCAAATAGATCATCATCAGCCCGGAGACGTCCACTGCTGAACGAAGACCTCCCCCTTAGACCGCCACACTGTACGAAATCCTGCCATTTGCATCCACCGCTTGCCCGCGACTTTTACAATGTCGTCGGTCGACCTAGTGGGAGGCTTTCCTACGCTGCGTCTTCCGGTTCGCGGTCGCCACAAATAGATAAAACTGATAGAATACTATACTATAAAGATATAAATACATTTTTGTTGTAGGTAAATACATACCTACTTTATAATACATACAACATCCGGGCACAGAACAAACATACGTTCGTCACATAGATGTTTGTCCTGGATGGGAACCTAATCCACGCCCTACATCTCTGAAGGCAGAGCAAATAACAACAGAGCTATAAGGCAGACAAAACTCGTCCTTATGCACGTAGACACACGCTTACTCCAACTGCAGACTAATTGCGACCGTGGTAATTTTACGGCTGCATACACAAATGTGCATACGGTTCAAGACTCAAACGCTGAGTTGGCGAGTCTCTCTATAACACAACTTTGTGTTTGTGACGCTACACACACATAGCATCCTTATAATGAACCCTGTAATATACATACATGGCCTTTACGTCTATTACAGACGATTTAAACAGTGTGTGAAGAGAGACACATTTTTTTGTGACTGAATAAACGAATCCGAGAGTGGTATGGTCGACAACACCGTGAGCAGGTGTGTGTTGCTGCGGTCAGCGGTCTGGTGTCTGGAAATGCTTCCAACTCAGCACTTTCGGGCGCAAGATCTAGCACTAATTTCCTGTGCACCAGTGCAATCTAACACTAAGTTCACGACACTTAATTTACAACACCTATCACTCATCATCATCTGTTTTGACACAGTATTGGATATAACATTAGCATTGCCATCGCGACCTTAATTATGGTGGACATGCCTGCCGTGCAGATTACGGTGGCTCCGCGCCTGTATGCGCAGCCCTGTACAACTATAGAATAACTACAAAACCTTAAAGAAAACTAACCGCCCTAATGGCCTTACCAATACGCTCTTGACCGCTCGCATGCCGAAGTCATAATGATCTTGCTTAGAAAGCTGTTCACTAGATAGCTTGTACATTTGTACCATCTTCTTCGCTAATCCCCTTGACGATTCGAACCCTTCAGAATAAAGGATCACCTCCGCAATTAGAGCTGAAAATACACAGTTGGTTAAAGAAAAATATAGGTAAAGTTAAAGATATTATTTTTAAACATTAAAAACACGTTTTTTGTAAGTATCTATTGGTTTTTTAACATTTTTTTAATATTAAGTTTATAATTTTGATCGTTTCCTATAATTATATTAATATATAATATTATTACTTTACAAGGTTACGTTGACAGTTTACATTTTAAAGAGTTTAGATCAAACGATTTTGATTTTATTTGTATGGGATATAAATTTAATTTGCTAAACGCTTTTACAAAGATATGTCCTCAACTTTCTATCTGCTGTCAAAATAACTGACAGAGTATAAAGAAGCACCTGCCTGATCAAATGAAAACAAAGCAATGTATCCAGAAACCAGATCTCTCTTGATGACTGTACTCTCATTTTGGACGTTTAACTAGTAAGTCGTTTTGTCACTGAAGACATTGTCACCATGTAGACATTTCACGTGCAGACGTTCTGTAAACATCGTCATTTACCCTGATAGTCCTTTCGATACGGAGCCGATAAAAGTCTAGAGACATGCCTTCTGGTATGTGTTGGGCGAAATAAAAGCCAGCGTTATGATCACGTGTCGTGTTGAACAGGCTCTCAGTTTTTTTAAAAATAAGATTAACAACTCCCTTGTGAACCCAATGTCTCAACACGAAAACGGCTCAAATGTGGAACCACAGCAGCGATTAGCTTTTGTTATGGTATTGGTTGAAACATTAAACTAAATTTTGAAGTTTGATTTTACCGTAATCTGGTACCATCATAGAGATGGGACGGAATAAAGCTTTCAAGTTGTCCGGAAGTTCCGTCCGCCCCGCGTAGCCCGGATTCATAGTGATGAAAGCTGCGCAAGTACGGACCAGTTTGATTTCACGTCCTTCGAACATAAACCTGCGAAATACATCGATCACTGATTATTTTCTTTTCCAAAAAACATAAACCGCGGTCGCGAGGTCTCGGTTCGACCCACCCCCATATCTTCCAAGCCTCTATATCAATTTAGCTCATATTCGAACTTTATAATTGTATGTTTTTTTTAATGAATAGACAGTAAGAAAAATTATGACTTCTGGCAGGATTTGACATACGAGTAAAGTGTTTTTATTACTGTTTACGCAATAAAAAACATAGAAATACCCAAAGTGTGGAACACTTTATATAAATAAGTATTTGAATTGTATTTGCAGAACTACTCGCTTACAAAATTTCATAAAGATCGGTTCAAATAGTGTGCAAGTTATCGTCGAACAAATATATATACAATACAAACAAACGCCAATCTGCCCCTGTAGACTCAAAGACCTTTGCATCGTATTGGTCTAAAACAGAAATCTATATCGTATCTCCTAGTAGTATCTAGGAGTCCGCTTTTACTCCTAGCCTTTACCATTGTAATCGTGGATCTAGTCTAGATAACGTATTTGCGTTAGGTGATGCGGAGTTCCTTTAAGTTTCAATAGAGTTCACTGTGCTTATCGCACTCATCAATGTGGACAACTTTTATTATGGGACCTATTATGGGATATTATTATTATAATACCTGGTGATATTACAGGGATTATGGGATACTGAATTGGCGAAAATTTAATTATTCCATAGGGTCAGAAATCAGAATTGCTCCCATAGAAAATGATTACGAAAGTAACCAAACATTTTATATGATAGAGACTTTTTTGTTTTATTTATAAGGGTTCTCTCACGTGAGTATTCCCGTATAAATAAAACAAAAATGTGTCAAAACCACGTCAGTTTTCATAATAAAAATGATAGAGACTGTTTTTCCAAATCAAACATCAACGACCCCTTATTAAATGTAAGGTATTTTCCAATCCAAAAAATAAATATTCTAACACAATCATTTTTAATAAAGAAAATAATAATTTAATGGCATCTTAGAAAAATCGACCTTCGCGCTTAAGTAGTAGGGCGTACCTGGAAGCTTTAGCGACTTTCGCGTTCCTGATAGTGATGAGCTGTTGAGCTATCACAGACAGCACTTCGATGTCGATTCGATTGAACTCATCGAAACAACACCACGCGCCCGAAGTCGCGAGCCCGGAGAAAAATCTACCCATCATCTTGTAGTCCAGTCCTGCGATAAAATGCGACCAGGATTAGCATGTGTGGGCGAAAGCAGAACTATTGCCGGGGAACAATGAATCGCTTTACCTTTGTGCGTCACAAAAATATATCCGACAATCCTAGAGCTTTTCACAATACTTACAGATCTTTTGAATAATAATCGGATTAGCGAGTTTCCTTTGTATATATTTTTTTGTATCAACAATATTATAGATGCTATCTAAGTTATATTACAGTACGTGACGGTGTTAAAAGTAGTTTTTCTTTTTTGCTAAAGCTTAGGATATTTCCCATAAGCATGACGTATCTAGTGGTTCATAATTTCCCATAACTCGTTCTATGAAGGAGGCCAAAATGTTACATTCCTTACTTAAAAACGGTGCTTTAGTTCACAAGCGTCATTTAACTTCTACGTAATACAAAGATAAAGTGCGCAATATTAACTAACATCATTTAACTTTAAGCGACGTTATTAAATAATATAATAATAAGCCTCTAATGAGTATTAAGTTTCGTGGCTAAAAAGAAGTCCGTCTTTATTATGTCCTTACGAAATTTTGATAATATCACCTTCATGGTCGATAAGCTAGGCTTGACCACAAACTGTGTTTAACTCCCACGGATTATGAAACTTTTAAACTTTCGCGATTTGAACACATAATTATGTTTATCACCGGGACTTAATCGCGCACACTTAATCACGCGGACTTAATCCCACGGATTAGTTGTGAAAAAGTAACAAACATGCAAATAAAGTATTTATGTTTCTAATGTAGGTACTTGTTTATTAAAGTGAAATCTGACTTGTGTAATCATATTTCTGATATCTTAAAAGTTATAGCTTGTATGTTTCAAGCCAGTTCTTAGAACGTATCTATCTAGGCGAAAATAAGACGTGAGAAATGTTTCTAAAGGAAATTGTATAGAAATGGAATTATACTTGTAAAAAGAATAATTACTTAGTTTTAGATTCAACGAAAGCTTTTTGGTATTTTCCTTGACACGTAGTAAGTGTTGTTACATAATTTCGATGATTATAAATTCATCTTTTACATTAACCTATATATTTTAACATGAATAGGGTAGATGACTGATGTTTATATCGTTAAAACCAATAGCTTTGATGAAGAATATAAGTAAATATAATGTTTATTGAAAAAAAAACGGTTATTAATGTTCTGATATATAAGCGTTTAAAGATTTTTAAAGGGATAGATTATAATGAAATGTGTACCTTCCGAGCAGTTGAACACAACGCACTGAATGGCGAGTGACTTGGCCAAGTCTTTGGTTGTTTCAGTCTTGCCGGTGCCTGCGGGACCTGCGGGCGCACCGCCCAGGTCCAGCTGCAGAGCTCCCATCAGGCACAGGTAGCAACGATCCGTCAGCGGAGTTATCACGAGAACACCTAGTAATTGAAGAGATTTGACATCTAATACGAGGGTGACGAGCATAAACGCATATTCACAATTATGGCACTGCTACTGTTATGGGTAGGCGTGATGCTTACCACCAGGCGAACGTCTCGCTTGTCTCGTTATTCCATTCATAAAAAAGGAAGTTGGTAATAAGTAAGTAAACTCATATAATCCCATAGCCTATTCGGTGGTCTCAGCGTGGTGAGTATATGTACTGCCCGAAGGCCTCCGATACGACTTGACGAGGACACCCAGAAAATTACTATGGATAGTGTCACTATCTCACTTTCCAGAGCTACTGAAGATCTCCCAGCAGACAGTAAACTTGTCGTGGTCAATGTGGAAGTCGTTAAATTGACCCCAGACCATAGAGCCCCAGCATGAGCAATTTGGCCAAACGAAGATTCTTGGACGCCGAGAAAACAAATAGACCATGCTACACTACTAGCGTTTTTCGGGGCTCCAGTCCCTACACTATCCAATACCTGAACAAAGCCTTTTTTTGGGATATTGCTGGCCAAGTTATGAGAAAAAATATATACCGTATAATTATATCCAGTATCATTCTGAAATAATATAGGTACGGGAATTTCATAATAATGTCATCATCATCATCAGCCTGGAGACGTCCTAGACTGCCACACTGTATGACAACCATTTTTCTTCCATCATATACTTACATCAAATAAATAGGTCTTAACCTATGAAATTGCCGTTCTTCAGTACTGGCCATTTCAAATAGAAAAAAATTTTTGGAATGGCTTTGTATTCTGAAGTCAAATTAATTTTGTCTTAAAAACATGACATTCTTTTTACAAACTCAGTCTTTTGTTTATTGATTACCGTTGTATTTTCATTACATTTGAACATTTTTCGTCATAATGGATACTTAAAAAATTCGTGTAATTATGGAATATATGTACCGTCGTGGCACCAACGCGATACAAACGGCACGTAACATCAAAAACGTTTACGGAGAGAACTGTACAAACGAACGCACAACCCGTTATTGGTTTTCCCAGTTTCGTTCTGGAAATTTTGACTTGTATAATGAAGCTCGTGGTCGTCCGGAGACTTTTGGTCAACAATGATGAATTAAAGGCGATAGTGGAAGCTGACGACACTCAATCTACAGCTGAGCTAGCAGCAGCTTTTGATGTTAGCATCAAAACAATTTTGATCCATTTGCGACAAATAGGCAAGGTAAAAAAACTTGATAGATGGGTGCCCCACGAACTTAACGATCGCCAGCGCAACGTACGCGTCGAGACCTGCCTCGCGCTGCTGCTACAGACAGTCTCCAAGCTGCAAGAGCTGGGATTGGAAGCTCTCCCTCATCTGCCATACTCACCAGACCTTGCACCTACCGACTATTACTTTTTCCAAAATTTAGACAACGTTTTAGTGGGTAAAAAATTCAATTCCCGAGAGGCAGTACAAAATGTCTTTGAAGAGTTTGTTGCCCTGTCCAGCTGATTTTTACAAGAAGGGCCAAACTAAACTGCCAATTCGTTGGCAAAGATGCGTCGATTGCATGGGTGATTACTTTGAATAACAGAAATAAAAAAGTTTAAAAAAATAAGTATTTTCACTTATTCCATACAAAACGGCAATTTCATAGGTCAATATTTACTTCACTCGATTGAAAAAAAGGATCTAATTCGCATTTAAGTTAAACCACCTTCCTTGTTCACTAGAGAGGTACTTTAAATAATTCAAGGTCAGAGTGAATTTTGAGTGGGCGTCCTCTATGACTGCGTGCTCTATATCTACGTCTTCAACGTTAGTCGCTTACCAACAAGGAAGTGGATAGTGAAACGCCCAATTAATAACATGTTTGTGTTTTTGTCGTGGTAGGACTCTACTGCAGAGTCCGCCTGGGGAAGTACCCACAGCTTTGCTAGTTATTCAACCGTCAAGCAGTAGCGTGCAAGCGTTACTGTGTTCCCGTTTGAAGGGCAATGTTACCAGAAAAATTACTGGCTATGAAGAGATTTAACATCTAATATCTCAGGGCGACGAGCGCAGTGCAGTGCGGCGCAGGATTGTGTCCGCAAGTTTACAATTCTGGCACTGCTACTATTAGTGGCAGTCGTGATGCTTACCTTTAGGCGAAAGTATTGCATGTCTCGTCACTTGATTGTACAAAAAAAAATTTAACATTTTGTAAAACAGACAGTCTACCTCCAGCGCCCAAATACTCGTGTCCATAGATATACATAGCGCTCGACATACGCGCCACACAGTTATCGATATCTTCTTCCCAGTAGTATCGAATCATTTTCAACCATTCAAAGTCCGTCCTGAAACATTCAATTGTTGAGTGTGCCAAATAATGTATAAAGAAAATTTGTTTACTTCCTTATACCAAATTACGTCCCACACGCTGGCAGAAAAAATAAGCTCGTTGAAGTCTTCTTTAGAAAAATAAATCCCTAGAATATATTTTATCAAGGTTAGTGATGAACCAAAATGTCGCTTCCTCGAAAGTACATTTCAATGCCATTTAGAATATTGTATAGCATTAATTAGGGGAGGAATTTAAGCTGTATACTTAGAAGCTTTTAATTAATTTAATTTAATTTAAAAAAAACTACTGAAAAAAGAAAAGAAGAGAAGAATAATTAAGAAGCTAATATAATTAGAAGTTTTTAGTCCTCCCTTGTCATGTTATGAAACCAATAGCTTTGATGAAGAATTTAAGTAAATACAGGGTTACTGGTTACTCGACGTATTCCCGGCAGGACCAGATAGGGGGGGCTAACATACATCAAATTTAAGCCCACCAATGTATGGGCGAAAGTTAATAGTTTTAGGGATAGGTGGAAAAAAACCACTTAGATCAACCGGTATCGATAAGTGGAAAGCTTAAACCACTTCTCCAAATAAAAAATAAATAAATGACTAAATGAATGAGCAGTGGGACAGCTGGACAAAGGTCTAATGGTGGTGTTTTACTAAAATTTTTTGGTTGGTTTAGGTATAATTTATTTATTCAATACAAATGTTGCATAAACTAGGTATGTTTGGCAAATATGTAAATAATAAATAGATTTTTATTTAACCTGTGTTGTGTTGTCCCACTGTTGGGCAAAGGTCTAATGGTGGTGTTTTATTCATTTAATTTATTTTAATTTAGTACGTAATTTAGTATTTTTTGGACAAACCTTTCCACTTATCACTACCGGTAGATCTAAGTGGAATTTTTGTCCACCTAGTAAGTGGTAGCTTGGTCATTAGGGATATGTGTACCAGGCTGTTTTTTTTCATTGATCGTAAAAAAATACAAAAAACTAAAAAAAAATATAGTCACGCTTATCACGTTCTAAGTATTTTTGAATATTTTATTGAATCATTTTATATTAATTTCCCATATTTTTTTTACTGTTTTGTTTTCCTCCTATCTGATCCCGCCGGGAATACGTTGAGTTACAAGTAACCCTGTATAATATGTTTCTTGAAAAAAATATTTTGATCGTTCTGATATATATATAAGCGTTTAAAGTTTTTTGTAGAGAAAACTCTGTCCCTTTCCCACAAAACAAAAAATGACGTCACGCCTCTGTGCGCCATACTTGTCCGAATAGAATTTATATGGCGTGCAGAGAAGACAAGTGACGTCAAAATCTCCTATCTGTCTAGCATGATATTAAAATGCTTATAAGTTGCTTACTTTTGATCAGATTTTCATTTTGTGTTCAATAAACAGCGATTTTTATGGGCCATATTTTAATAGAACAATAAAAAAAAACAGTCATCTAGCCTATTCCCCATTCGTATTTCGCAATAGTCCTACCACCTTACCAAGGCGCCTAACTATAAACTAGTATATTGGTTTATTCAAAGTTTTCGCAGAATTTTCTCCCGCCTGCATAGTCTAAATAAATTTTCAATGACATTCCGCTTGCGACGTGCACGGGATTTAATATTGTAAATTGAAGGAAAGATTTTGTAATGTATCTACCGCAACAACGCTGTAAGTATGCTTTACTCTCTAACATTGTTTCCAGCATAATAAATAGTGTAGTTTTCTAAAAATACTTTTATCAAGTAAGCGACGTAAACTTTTGCTTATGATTGATTAACGTTTTATGTTTCTAAACTAAGTTTATGTTCACCGGGTTCTTAATCGCAAATTAAAATATTTTTAAGCACGCGATTATGTTCCGTATTTCGTGTATTTTATGTTACGGTTCAAACATGATCAGGTCCTAATCACAAAAGCTTGCATAAATCTTTCTATTTAAAAATAATAATTAAGAATAATAAGATACAAATATTAGTTAAAAGTATATTCGAAAAATTAAGTCTTGTATCTAAGTCAGTATATAACTTCTCATAAATAAAATGGCTGAATCGTGTTCAATAAAATAAAAAATAAGCCTTGAAAAGAGTGAATTAACTGATAAAACTGCATACATCACAGGATGCAACTAACACCTGAATAAAATCCTTTATTAGCAATAGAATCCGTATATACGGTGTTTGTTATAAGAGCGCAGGGCAGCCATGGGGAGGTTTGAGCTTACCTAGGGAGAGGGAAGGTAGGCTTTAAAGCGGGAACATTGGCTCTATTCTAGCGGCTCAGTAGGAGGCAGATACTAACGGTCGCTGGACGTGTTTCTCCACCATATGAGCAATAGTGTCGCGCGCGTGAACGTCTATTGTGATCAGAGCACAGAGAACTTTCCGAAACAGAGAGGAGATATCCATCCGCGTCAAGGCGGCCAAGTCGTTCAGGTCAGCTATGCATTTTTTTTCATACTCCAGCAGGCCGGTGTCTATTCGGAGAGGTATTCCCAGGTCCAGAACTTGGTGAACTCCTTCTGCCCACATCATTTGGGATACCGTGAGGACGACCTATGTAACAAAAATAATTGTAAAGCAGTGGGATATTACAGGTTAAAACTTAAGAAATAATTAATTCCTACTTCCTTGTTTTAATGTTATTTGCGTGTTGGTTTGTTTGGTCTTTTTTTATGTAGCAACGGAACAACGGAGCACCGCAATTTTTGTTTGGATGTAGAGAGGATATGATTACTTTGATTGATATGTTATATGCTCGCTAGTAAAATCTTGGGGTACAGCTACAATATTTCCAAAAAAATATGTACATTAAATTTTGATAATATTGATATTGCACATATTTTTTGTTAGAATAAATCTTAGCATTTTAATGAAAGCGAATTGAATACTCACCTAACTATAAAGAATAATACAATGTGTGCTTTCAATAGAAACAAACAACGATAGTCTGTTTTCATCTAGTCTGATTGCATCGGGTGACTAACTTTTGTTGAGTTATTTGCTTTGTAGTATTGTTGGGAAAAATGTAAAGAAAATTGTAGCGTAAATAGGAATATACAATGAGTGCCGAGCAACAAGTGGCAGGCGTTCTACAAAACCGGCCAGCATGCCCGTCGTAATCTGTATTACTATGATCCGATGTATAAAATGTCGCACCTCACTTGAGAACATCATATGCATGTGTTTCAATTATTATAAACTAGCTGACCCGTTCCGGCTTCGCACGGGGGTAAATACCCATTTTAAATCGACTTCAAAAAAAGGAAGTTATCAATTTAACACGTACGTATGTAATATTAGCTGTGCCCCGCGGTTCCACCCGCGTGATGAAGAAAAACGGCGAAGATGATACAAAAAAAAAATGCCTATAATGTTGTTATCATTATATGTAGTTAGATAATAAGCTAAGTGGAGAGTTTTACTGAATCTGATTCTTACAGCGAAACAATAATTGAAATAAGCCGGTAAAAGTCTGAAATACTTACTTATAAGCCTTCAATTTATTTGGCAGGGAGTCATCTGTCCCTTTCTAACAAAACTAGAATATGTTTGAAATCATGTACTTTGACGTCATTAGCCACTATAGTGCCCTCCATGTCTAACATGAAACTAGAATGTTTATAACTTCGTTATTTGTGCACATGTTAAAATTTTATTTATGGTGATTTGTTTTGTTGTAAGTCATTAAAAATAAAACAAGCATAATATTCCCCTATTTGCCATATTACATGACGGTTAGTTGCGCTATAAGGGTTATGTATCACCTCACGATATAGGTATTGCGTTTACCCTACAATTGTGTTTCCTTTTGTTCTGTTCGGAACCCGTAGTGAGGTTCCGACTCGCACTTAGCCGGTTTTTATTAATCTTTGAGTACTACTTTAGAGTTTTCTCTAGTTTGATGATTATTATGTAAGTACTATTATTTACTCCGTAAGAATTTATTTTCTTTCTTAAAACTAAGTTTTTAAATATAAATATACAAACACAAGTATTATAAAAAACCGAAACCTAGAGTGCTGCTGGCAGCGGGGCAGGGCCCAAGCCACCGTTGGTTACGGCTGCAGAGTGAGGAACCTCCTGGCCTTCAGGCGGCACATTAAGAGTGCGACTAATGCCAAAATAACAGAATTGGGTGAATTCTGTTATTTTGTCCCCCTTAGACCGCCACGCTGTACGACACCCTGCCATTTGCATCCACCGGTTGCCCGTTGCGTTGAAAGAAAGAAAGAAAGAAAAATCATTTATTTTGTAACATCATTAACGTAGGTACTAATATAACTAAGTATAGTTAATTACCAATAAAATAAAATTAAAAGTGATGCGTTGCAATTGCGGTTGGTTCGTTCAGCAGTGGACGTCTCCGGGCTGATGATGATGATGATGATGATGATTCGACTCGATGCGGAGGGGTTTACTAAGAAAGGATTTTTCGAAATTTGACCCCTAAGGGGGGAATGAATAATAAAATGAAATGAATGAATGGAATGTTATATGGAAAGTTCTTTGTTTTTGAAGTTAGAAATTCAGAATGATGAGTACTTTAACGGGTTTTCGGCTTAGCATACCCTTTCCTTATAACCCTGTAGTGATGAAAATTGATATTTGGGTAGTTCATTCAAAGGGGGGAAGTTGGGGGAGGGGAGAGTTGGTAGAGTTGGTAGAGTTGGTAGAGTCGGTAGAGTTTGGGGAGTTTGGTTAAAAAAATTGCTCGGGATGATTTAAAGTGGAGAATTTTGGGAGCGGGCTGAATTTCTTCCGTACCTCCCGACCCGACCTCTAGTCTATACATATAATAAAACTGTAACGAGGCGATTACTGTACATTGAAGATATATTTTTTTAGGAGTGTATGAGAGCAACAGAACCTAAAACTACAGTTTTTAAAATTTTCGTCTGTCTGTCTGTCTGTTTGTCCGGGATAAACTCAGAAACTACGGCACAAATTTAAATGCAATTTCTTAAAATGTGATCTATGAAGTCCGGCGCTTCACATAGGCTATGTTTTATCAAAATCAGCCCAGGAATATAGAAGTTATGATACAATTTATGAAAAAATATAATGGTCCAATATAACTTCAACCCCGGAACATACTGAGCCCGTAAGATCTGAAGATCAGCTAATACTGGTTAATTTTTATCTTGAGAGTTGGAGTAAGGAAGATAAATGGATTGAAATGCGATTTTCTAAAAATGTTATGTGGTGTCTTAAGCTACTTAACACCGCACAGCACAGTAGGTAGGCCTCCTCCTAGGTGGACCGACGACATGGTAAAAGTCGCGGGCAACCGGTGGATGCAAATGGCAGGGTGTGGTACAGTTTGGCGTTCTAAGGGGGAGGCCTTCGTTCGGCAGTAACGTCTCCGGGCTGATGATGATGGTAGTAGCGGGCAACCGGTGGATGCAAATTGCAGGTTGTCGTACAGTGTGGCCGTCAAAGGGGGAGGCCTTCGTTCACCAGTGGATGTCTACGGGCTGATTATGATGATGGTAGTCGCGGGTAACCGGTGGATGCAAGTGGCAGGTTGTCATACAGAGTGGCGGTCTAAGGAGGAGGCCTTCGTTCATCAGTAGATGTCTACGGGGTGATGATGATGGTAGTCGCGGGTAACCGGTGGATGCAAATGGCAGGTTGTCATACAGAGTGGCGGTCTAAGGGGGAGGCCTTCGTTCACCAGTGGATGTCTACGGGCTGATGATGTTATATCTATATAATTATAATATAAAAAAGCGAAAGCCTTATCGACAATCAGTGGACATTTCTTGGCTGATGATGATGATTTATAATTGTTACTCCAATTAAAAACATTATGACCAATTTTATCATCTCTATTTACAGAGACTGTATGATATCTTTAGTTCAAACATTAAATAAATCTCATGTTCGGTTAACATAGCCAGCGGGATAGCGGTCAAACGAAAGCACATTTTGAAAATCAAATTTCTAGGTAAGTACCGACAGTACCTACTGCGAATAATATCCGGACCTTCCGGAGACGTACTTACCTCGCTCCAACCGGGCCTGTTATAGAAGCTGCACTTACTTGATTGGGATGCCACCGGACCCACTCGACTCGTGGGCGCAACAGGAAATCTTTCAGGGCATGTTTCATGCATCGCTTCACTGAAGCGAACATAGCTTCTTCCACTTTGCCTAGCCAGTCTTCCACGTTGCCTCGCGCTTTGAGACCCTGATAATCAAAACTTGAATAATGTGATAGAAATCTAATACTTATCAAAGTCAAAGTCCTGACTTACTGACTGAATGAGAGACAACGGACAGCCTAAGCCGAAGTGGATTGGATTATCTTGATGCGTAGGTGTACTAAGAAAGGATTTTTTGAAATTGTGCCCCTAAGAGGGTAAAAATGGGTGAAAACTTTTTAAAGTTACTCGTCAAATTATGTAATTACCTATCCAGCAGCGCGAGTATTGTTCTGGATGTCGCTAAATTTGACGTGTCGGTATAGCTGATTAATTTGACGAATCGGTGTAGCTTTTGAAAGTACGGAGATGGCATTGATAAAGTTAAAAATATCAATTGTCAAATTGAAACACAATAAAGAAAGAAAAAACGGTACTCCCGCCGGTACTCGCGCTACAAGTTCGTTACGTGAATTTGTAAATTGTTATGAAAAACAAATTAAATGCAGTACCTTGCCAAGATTAATCCGCTCTGTTTCAGGCGATAGCATTGCAATGATGTCAGTTGTAAGATCGTCAGGTTTGGCCGTCTTCGCAAGTTTGGCTTGTAGCATGTCTCTGGTATGGAAGGACATCTCCCTTTCCACCAACGTACCTACCACAGAGATAGTATTTTACACTAGGGAATCACACAGCTTAGTAAAGTAACTAAGTACTTTAGATTTATATCCAAACCACGTGAAACAAAAAGGTGTGATAATAGTAAAGGTTAAGTACGTACTCGTCATTATGAACAAATTTTACTTTGGAGCCAACGCTGAAATCGATAAAAAAACAGCTGTTCCATACATTTTGTCAATGAACTGTGTTTAAGAGTATAGGTGGGACCAGCGACGGTGATAATGGAATGGACGGGCCCAGCGCATGCAAATAAATCAAAATTAACAAGACAACACAATCAAGCATACCTAGCTGAAAGTATGCATATTACATTTGCCGGAAAATAGAGATCGCAATTCTAATTACTGCTTGACAAAAAGAGAACACGTGTACAATTGTACATTTATTAGAAGTTTGTATTGTCGTATCGTACGGCTCGCATGTCGCAAAGGCAGAGTATGACTGGAGAGCCGGCGCTCAACATATAGTCTTCAAAATCCATGCGCTTATTTCCCGTAGATTCATTCTATCATTGTCGCTGGGTGGGACATGTAAATACAACTTATATCATGATGTAATTGTACAAAGGTTTAACTGGTATTAACTAGTACCACCTGTACCATTACAGGTATTAATGGGTCAACTTGGTACCATTTGTACCATAACGGTAATATTAATATTGTATTCAATGGTATAAACAACAGGTCCAAAGCAGAATAGCGTCGTGTACACAAGACAGAAACATAAAAAAATGCTACAAAATTCTAATAAATATGGGACACCACGAGATAGCTGTACCTACTCTTTCAAATACAAAAATAATATTCAAAATCGGTCCACAATTGACGGAGAAAACGGTGAACATACTCGTAAATAAAAAAAACTAACTCTTTTATTAAGTCTGTTAAAAAAAATACCGTCTTCAGTGATTTCCATCTCGCTCTCTGGTAGTTTGACGCCGAACTCGAGTTTCGCGATGGCGTCGAAGCACTTTCGGAGATGGGGCTGTACTGCATGGGGATTGCGTGTCTAGACAATTAATAAGTCAATTAGTCCTAAATGTACACGAACACTATAAAAGTTGCTGTGTCCCGCGGTTTCACAGCTTCTACAAAATTGTGTTAAAAATATTAATGGTGATGACGAATTAATTTTAATGTAGGCTGTGTACTTTTCCATAGTTTTAGCCAAAGATAATAATTATAATACTATACCTAAAAGTAGTTTTAGCTATATTTTAGCTATATAGGTATATGAATAATACTAATCCCGCTTTAAAAAAAAACTACCGACTTCAACATCGAATACCTGAATGACATCTTCCTATTTTCTAGTAATTTTGATTTAAAAACCAAACTACTGAACCGATTTCGATAAAATTTATATGGGACCACCTCTGAAGTATATCCTACCAAACAAAAAAAAAACTAAATCAATTCATAATTGGCGGAGTAATCGCGTAGCATACAAATTTTGCATAAAAGATCAGCTGTTTGATCGTGAAACGGTAAAAATAAAGGACAGAGAGAGACAGCGAGTTACTTAATCTATCCGTATTACTTATGCTTAAAACACTAAAACAATTAAGTAATAAACTTATTTTCAATATTTTTTGTCAGGGGTGACTTCAGGAGGTGAAAGAAAAGGAGGCTTACAAAGTATCTCTATAAGTACACTTTTATCGCCCTTCCTATTTGCGTAATATGTTATGAGTGTATTTATTTTATGTTTAGTTTGGTAGGAAAACACTATTCTTAAGTGATTTTCTTTCAGCTGTTTTAAAGAAGTCACTAACAAACACACAGATACATCCCCACACACACATACGCACACATAAACAATTATATTTGAGTGATTACCTGAGCCAATATTTCAAGTAGTTCGTCATTAGACAAGAAGAAGAATCTCGGAAAAGCCACTCGTTTCGTTTCGAGGTATGCTTCCAGGCACTTCATGATTTGATCCAGCATTTCATTGTTTCTTACAAATTCTTCATAAAGCTTAGGTTGGGTGGCCGCGGGCATAGCTAAAGGAACCTAAAATACGAGTACCTGTATAGTACATAATCATATTTTAACACCACCTGCTCGACAATGTCCAATTACATTACATATCATGCAACATCAACGTAAAGTAAAGCATTATCTCGTAAGGCCGCGCACATCCATGTTTCAAGCACATTTTTTACTGCGATCAATCATTATTCTAAAGCTGAATGAGATAGGGCTACTTTTAGCAGAGCAAAAATATGGCAGTTACGCAGATTCGTGCGTGTCAATATTCGATTTTATTCGATTTGATTTTTTATTACACACATATATTTTTTTTCAATACTAAGTGCGTTAGTTCGTGACAAACTATATTATTTACAAGTGAGTAAATTTTCGTGCTAAATTTGTAAAAATTGAATGATAAAACCTGGACCTGGACCTGGGTATGTCCTAAAACTGCATCCAGAACCACCGGAGGACGGGCAGCAGCGTCCTTTTGGTTAACGGTGGTAAAACTCTGCGATCCCCAAGCCGCCTGCCATGCGTGGGGATTATGGCAACCCCTCCCTATTAAGGGGGAGGCCTTCGTCCAGTAGTGGACGTCTTATGGCTGTCAATGATGAATGATAATAACTGTTTTTTTAGAAAGATTACAAAAGCGTTAGTTCATTTCTCACATCTAATAGATACAAATATATTTTTTTGGGAAAACACAAACTCATAAAAACTGTCAAAAAACTGCTATGACTACACGTGACTTTTTAAAACAGGTCCCTTAAGGGATATAAAGTTGTATGAAACTCCCTAAGGAATAAAGTGATTTGAATTTGGAACATCAAATTTGTGTGGAAACTCGTGAAAAATCTATTAAAAAAATGCCCATATGGCATTGTAAAGAGGTTTGTTCTAAAATCGAACTGGCCACCATAAGCAGAACACAAAAAAAAGGTGCGTTTAATGTGAAACAAAAGACGGTGTTTGGTACTGTGATTGTCAGTGAATTTTAATTTATGGAGCCCTGGCTTTTTATTGTCTCGCAGAAGGTGTGAAAAGTAGATTATGCTGCTCTGGAATAAAGCCTGTCTTCGTCTTGGGCAGCTAGAACTCACTCAGGTTATCAGGATTCTATATAGCTATAACAAGGCTGATTATGCTATAATAATGCTACCTTCGAATAAAAATCCAAAACACGACCTTCAAATAGAAGAATTGAATATTCCGTAATTTATTTCTTCAAAAATGTTAAAATATGTGAGTGATACAACGATCTTATATGTTACACTAGATATGAAACGTCTACACACAGCCCTCAAATCATTTCAAAAATACGTTTCCACTTCCGGGTTTCAAGACGTAGCTTTGAAACCAATATAGCCAAATCAAACCAAACCAAAATAAACTGTATACGTCCCGTTTATTCTGCCATCAAACTAATTACGTCAAAAAGAGATAAGACATTCTTGTCAAAGAAATGGCCAGATGATAGTTGTCAGAAATTATTTCCCGAAAATGAATGCATAAAGGTTCTGTAAAACTGCTTCCAGTACCACCGGAGGACGGGCAGCAGCGTCCTATCAGGTAGGTAACGGTGGTGAGCTCTGCGATCCCCAAGCCGCCTGCCATGCTTGGGGATCATGCCCCCGCCCCCTTTAAGGGGAAGGCCTTCGTCCAGTAGTGGACGTCTTCTGGGTGTTGATGTGATAGCAGATCATTATTTTCAGGATATTAGAACTTATCATCATCACTCATCATCGTCATAATCAGCCTTGAGAGATAGGTATAATCGCATTTTCCTCGGGCTTGCGGCTCTATTTCAAACGTTATTCAAGTTTAATCAAGAAGACTTGTGCTCCATTAGAACTCCTATGCAACTAAGAATTAAGTACAAATTCGAATAATAACCAATACAGTTATTCCATATGAACACCTTCGTGAACACGTAACGTTCAAACGTGCTTCAAATTGGGAGCGAATATGATGCAGTCGTAATTATGATAGGCGTGACATAGCGATGCATTACGTGAACAAGCTTCTAGTCTAGTACGTGTAGTTCGTTATTAACCTACTTCAAAAAAGAAGGGAGGTTCTCATTTCAGTTGTATTTTTAAATGTTTGTTACCGATTTTATTTGTTTATTTTATTTTAATGTATATGTTACCGGCCAAACCCGATTTCAGGATAAACTAGTTTTGCCTAGGCTAAACTAATTCTTCCTACATGCAATAGGATAGTAGTAGTAGTAGTTTAGTTTATCCTGAAATCGGGTTTGGCCGGTAACATATATTCAGATATACATTCAAATATTTGGTCCCATAGAAATTTCAATAAAAAATTAGCCCTTCGGTTTTTAAATCAAAATAACGTCAAAAACGTCATACCGCCTTATGTAATCCAAGAAAAATAAATTTCTTATTTTGCTTTAAATAGGTACTTGCTTTCTTGCTTTGCTTTGCTTTTACGTATTTGTTTTTTTTATCATGTTTTTAATTGGCTTTGCATTTGAAGTCTTCTTGCCGGACGTTGAACGAAAAATGTCTACTGAAACACGCAGTCGCGTCTAGGAAACGCGGCCACTCGCGCGGGTTGCGCATTTTTTTAACGTTTAAAGTGAAACAACCAAAGTAAAACTACAATCAAAGTGAAATCAAAGTATTTCGTTCGGGTTTTTGAAATTCAACGATGTTATGATGTCGCTTTAGTTGGGAGCTGGGCTTGAAATACAGGTAAAAATGGTAACGTTACCAGAGGCTTGATGCAGATAACGTTAATTAAAAGTATCGTTATCAAATAAAACATAATTTTTTTAAAATTTTATCGTTAAATATACTTAACGTTAACACCGCTGTTACCGATACTTTTACCGTTATGAATACATTTTGTTACCATCCCACTCGCTCGTTCAATCGCAAAGATTGACAGACTGCATTGATGCTGAGAGAGCGTGCGCCTCGGCATGGGCCGTGAGCGCGCTCCGTAGCCAAGCCGCAGCGCAGTCCGCTTCACCGTAAAACGGCAACGTCGCATGACATTATCGTTATTGTGAATTACAAATACAAATAGTTTATTGATAACACCAAAGTTACAAGTCAAATTTCATAAAGTATGTCACAAAAAAAATCACTTACTAAAATGAAATAATAATTACAAAAATACGTTAATAATCTCTTATTTTAAAATAAGCTTCAATGTCATAAAAAAACATCTCTTGTAACCACACTCTGAGCTTGGTTTTGAAGCACCCGGTGGAAGGATTAGTAACGTTATGAAGCCCTGGTTGGAAACTCTTAAACAACCGGTAATATACAAACAAGGCAAATCAGACCATGTAGATCTGAAACACTAAAATCTATTTTAGCTTGAATCATGTAAGGTTGTCAAAGATTCGTCCTTTATCAATCCGGTATAAACTATTCACTTTATTTATGAATAAATTTTGACAGTATTTGCAATCGATCCACTCTCATCTCATACAGACCTGAAAATGATTCTTAAAAACTGCTTTTAACGTCTCCAATTCTCCATATTATTTAAATGTGTTTTGGCTGATTGAGCAGCTCTAGTGACAGAGACTTGACCCCTTGACGGTTGTTGTTATAGAAATATAGAACAAATAATCGAGACCAACAATTTAAAGTGTCATCCGACCCACGGTAGCGCTCAGGCGCTAAAGCTATATTACCTTTGCCACTTTCCTCATGTTATCCTTCCACGACTTGTCTACCATACTAAAAAGCCTCGTCTCGTTGGGCAGTTGCCTCTGAATATCAGGCGCAGAGAAGATCACTTCCAAGTAAATCCAAGTTTGTTGACAGGCAGACCATTCTTCCTACACAAAATTATTTATTAATTATTATTCTGAAATAAACTTTACAGAAAAACTTGAACACAGCTACGTTATACAGGGTTAAAGGCTTAGGGTGTCCTAAGCCGAAAGGGGATAATTGTACTCATCATTATGAACAACATTTATTACAAGGCCAACAAATGAAACGCAAACAAATTACTTTTCCAAATGGGGTATTCCCGTTTGAGCACCAATTTCTTGGGCACCCATGAACATAGCACCAAGAATATTCCCAAAACAGCATTAATCAAAATTTTGGCTTGGTGCTATTAAGGGAACAAAAAAAGAAATTATAAGTGTCAAAGTGTAGCACAATGACCTCTTTTCGCGTTAGTTGATATCTTTACGTATTAACCTGTATGATAACATTTTATTCATTAGATGCGCCCACGGGCGTGTCCGGGCCTCGCGTCGCATGTTTTAATAACGTGATGCTGCAACTTAAAATTTGTTACGCCTCATTCCTAAGCACAGATCGTAAAGCCTGCGATGATGGCTCGTGAGCATAATTTCTCCTACAAACACGACTCACCGTTGCGGGCAGGGGGCGAGGTAACGTTCTATGCTTGCGATTGGTCAATCACTGGGATGGCGAAATGTGAGTTATAAAATTCAATGAACGTCTCGCAGTGGCTAGCAGTGGTTTTTAAACTACAAATTTTCGTATGAGGGGTAGTCAGACGATCAGTCAACAGGGTTTATAGTCAGTGTTGCTAAGCCTGGTATAAGTACTGTTACTGGGTAGGTACTTGCTGGAGTAGTATCGTCACATCAAGGTTCTCTATTCGACTGTATGTTTTTTTTTGTATTTATGTTACGCGATTACTCCGCCAATTATGAATTTTGACACCCAGTCCACCTCGTGGCTATGCTGCTAGTATTGTGGGCACTTTCACGCCAGAAACAGTGAGGGGTGGGTTATTCAATTAAATGTGACGATATTTTCAACCGACTTCAAAAAACGAGGTACTCAATTCGACTGTATGTTTTTTTTGTATGTATCTGACGCGATTATTCCGCCAATTATGAATTGATTTTGATGATTTTTTTTTTGTTTGGTAGGTAATACTTTAAAAGTGGTCCCACATAAATATTATCGAAATCGGTTCAGTAGTTTGTTTTTTAAATCATAATTACTTGAAAATATGAAGATGTCATCCAGGTGTTCGTGGTTGAAGTCGGTTGTATCTTTTTTTTAAAGTGTAGTATTAAAGTGTTAGGTACTTACAAGTGTTCTAGAGAACAAGTCCAAATTTTTCGCCCACTCTTCGACCCTGCCCTTAATAGGCCCGCAGTTCCTTGAGCTCAATATTGTGCTGATATGTATATTACTCTCGTCGACTGCTGCTTGGATTTCATCCAGCCCTCCCAAAACGTACACATCTTTAGCGTCCTTATGGAGAATAACGGGTAGCTCAAGAGACGCCCACATTTCTTCAACCTTTCGAAAATAAGAATAGTTTGTATTGAATATACTTACCTAACGCTTATACAACGGTTTTGCAACGTTAATTTTTACAATATATGTGTATGGTATCCCAAAGAGAGTATAAAAGACGTAATACCTACTATTATTTTTTCTGTAATAAAAGAAAAGTATGCATTTTGCTAACGGAATAATAGATAAGACATCTCACAGGCGGTCTATACCCACTAGTTATATTGGTTTTTCCATTGATATATAACTAGTTGGTTATTTTTGTCCAAGTAGTTCCATTATTTTTTGTTTTTCTGAAGAATGGAACTAACATGGCCATTTCGTCCAATTAGTTCTATTGCTAGATACCTATGTGCATAATAAGTTGTATGTTCCATTACTACCTAGCATTCTTGATTTCCAAATAATACTATAACTTTTAAGTTAAAGAATTGACACAAAAATTAAAAATTAAACCACTATAAAATGTACAGCCACATAGTACATAGTAGCCGCTTTTAATTGACTTTTATTCCTAACAAAACAAAATACCACACTAATAATTTATTAAGTCATAAATTAATTATTAGGCGGATCTACAACAATGCAGAGGCTACTCCACATTTGATGAGAAGAGGGGTCTTTATTAAAAGTTTATAACAATGGCATACATACCTTTTTGAGCAGTATTTCAAGTCCTGCCTCCGAGCTGGCCTGGCCTGCGACTTCCATCAGTTCTTCGGCGTGCTGGAACGCGTGAAGCTCCTCTAGCATATGCATCGTCACCACCATGTCCGGTGTAAACCTCGTCTTCAATATATCCTCGATCTTAACCCAGTGGCGCGGCTTCAGCGCCGGGTTGCGTAGATATGACATCACTGGAAGCTGAAAACGTTGCTGGTTGGTTGGTGAGGTCCAGAATATATCGCACTACTATCTCACTAGCACATTAAAATTTATTTGAAGAAATACATTCCCGGGCTGAGTCTGTGAAACCCCCAATAGGTATAATTACTTTTCACAGTAAAAGTTCAGCAAACATAAATACAATTTTGATTAATACAAGTTTCCGTGGAAAAGAAAAACATGGTTTATGTTTTTCTGCTTATCATTGAACAGATTTCCTTAGGGTTGCTATACACTTTAGCGAGTCAGCATTAATCGGCACAGCTGGGCGTTTTATTCGAATATTATGTAGATAAACGTTTGAGAAATCAAGTCGAAGCAAAAGAAAGTTGAATGTACCTATGTAGTAATTGCTTTGAGTCAACTTTTTTGTTAAACAAATACTGCCAAACCGATTGTGCCGTGCCTTAAGTGTAAAGGCCAGGCGTGCTATACAATTAAGCGGTTGGCATTGATCAGCTGATCAGCAGATGAATACGACCGAGAGGTAAAATCGAATATATGTCAGCTCGTTTTCCCGTACGTGTATCTACGTACGGGAAAACAAGATGAATCTGCCTAATGAAGTGAAGGCCGAATGAAAGCCGAATACAGGCTTCGAGTCGGCTTTGTTGTTAAACAATCCTGCCGAACCGATTGTGCCGATCCGCATAGCATAAGTGTATAGCACGCCTTACTAGCCATATGGAAGAATTATTATTCAGGGATTTATGGAATAAAAAAAATACCTTTTCTTTGATGACATCTATGGTCGCTTTACATTTAGGCACGATTTTGTTATGAGGCAGCCCCTTGTCGAGCTGATTGAAAATCTTGCCATAGTTGATCGTGGTGGTTTGAATGTCGTCGATGTCTAGCGAGTGGAAGGGATTCTCGTACCTGCACCAATCAAACAGAATACCATAAATTAAGATAAAAGATCGTGTCCTTCTCTCAGAAATGTAAACGTGATTCTAGATTTTTTCAGCGTTTTAACATAAATAACCGAATTCTCACTAACGCGTGGGTGGTTAAATACTTCGGATTGAAGTCTCGACAATTCTTTTTACGTTTACCTTCTAATGTTCTGGTGCGATGTTGCGTGAACATTTACGTGACGAACATGTATGTTTTTTCTGTAACTGGGTGCTATATGTATTATATTTACTTATGTATGACTTGATTAATTATTTTTACGAGCCTGTAGTAGCCACTTTAGCCCCGCTACGCGGAGCGAAAGGAACAACTTCCTTCCCGCAGCGGCACGTAAAATCGTATGCACACCATGGGAGCAAGTAAAGAAGCCTCAGATCTCAAGTTTACTTTTGCTTCCTAGGAGTAATCTACTATTGTAGTATTGTGTATTATTTATATTGTGTGTATTGAGTAATCTACTACTAGTATAGTAGAAGCGTATTTTATTTTTATTTTATTATACCTACTATATTTTAAAAAAACGAGTTACTATTGGTTGATATTCAGTCATTATAGCTTAAAATAAATTCAAGATGAAACACATACCATGACTGGTACAGCTCCAACCATTCTTTAGAATTCTTCCACAGCATTTGTCTAAGTTTCACATCGTTGATTGCTTCGTCTAGCGCTTCCAACCTGGCTGGAGGTATCTGCGCAAATGAATTAAATTCCGTACAGAAGTTCAATACAGCAAATACAGGGCGTATTTGCTGTATAAAACTTCTCTACCTACGATTTACTCGATTTATTTAAAAGCTCTTTTAAAATGTTTTTCACAAAAATGTTACATAGCATTCGCATTCCCAATACAAACACAGTCTCGTCATTTCGTTTCATGTCAAAATACACAAGTAATTTCAGAAATTAATTAAAGAAAAATTGTAGTGAAGAAAGAACCAGACCTTTGCCAGTTATTCAATCGCCAAGCAGATAGAGTGCAAGCATTAGCTATTGTTTCTTTATTTTTCTGTTTTAAAAGTATGGGTGTAATTTGCCTAATTAAATAAATGAATTATTATTATATTGAATGAATTAATTTATTACTGTATTTCCGTTTGAAGGGCAATGTTTCCAGAGAAATTACAGGGCATGAAGAGATTTGACGTGAGGCTTACCACCAGGCGAACGTCTCGCTCGTCTCGTCCCTCCATTCCAAAAAAAATATTAAATAAAATGTTTATATGAAAATTACCATGATTCAGAGAGTTAAGCGCGTACCTTAAAAATCTTCTGCCATTCTCGAATCTGCTTGTCTCTCCCAAAGCACACCATCAGCCTCTCCATCAAATCATCCAGTGTCTCCATGACTTTCTCTATATCAGAATGCTCGTGGTATAACCAAGGTTGCTGCAAAAAATATCACACATCATCATCAACAGCCGGAAGACGTAGACGAAGGCCTCCCCCTTAATAAGGAGGTGTTGCCATAATGCCCCACGCTTAGCAGGCGGCTTGGGGATCGCAGAATGCTCACCACCGTTAATTAACACATTGCTGCTCGTCCTCCGGGGGTTCTGGGTGCAGTTTTAGGACATACCCAGCTCCAAAAAATATTTAAAATACTTAAAATATCCAGCGATTACTCCTAGTGAATATAGTAGTATCATAAAAAAAGCAGAATGGCGAGCCTTTATTAAAAGTTATTTGCCGCCCGAAATCCTTTGACGAGGCTAAAGAGACGAACAACGGGATACTTAAATTGTCATGTAAACAACGTCCGCAGTTACGCTCAAATATATTTGCCAGCCGCAGTCAGCTTCGAGTACCGTACAGCTTCTATTGACACCAATAATAACCGAATAGATACCGCATTGCGTGATCTTTAATCCTACGCAAAGACCCAAAAGTATAAGGAAGGTATATGATAGAAGATACTGGACCTGGGTATGTCCTAAAACTGCATCCAGATCCAACGGAGGACGGGCAGCAGCATCCTCTCTGTTAACGGTGGTAATTATCTGCGATCCTCAAGCCACCTGCCAAGCGTGGGAAATATGGCAGCCCCTCCCTAGTAAGGGGGAGGCCTTCGTCCAGCAGTGGACGTCTTACGGCTGGCGATGATGATATGACTTTTTCAGTCTCTGTCATATCATTTAGCATGCACGTTTAGCATGGGCGTTGCCACGGGGGTGCAGGGAGAGGCAGCTGCCCCCTCCTAGAGATAAAAAAATTGGCTGGCGACGCTCTTGACGTTTAGTGATACTGTAATAGTACATTATGATACAAGTGTGCTATGTTGGTCATTACACTAGAGGCGGTATTATGCGCGCGAGCCGCAGGCGAGCGCGATAAGGAAGCCGAGAGCGTAATGACTAATAGCACAAGAGTTCCATACGACTGTTTTCGTCACACTTGCGAGGAAAAAACAATATTTTTTTGATAATAATCAACCACACAGCGAAAACATCAACAAACATTTGCGGAAAATGGCGCCCAAACCAGCAATGCGCGCGCAGGTTGGCATTTACTTCAGCGGCATAAGAACTCTTTGTTGGTATTACAAAAAAACTGTAAGTATTACCCGGCTATATTAAGAGTCCTTCGTATACATACGTCTAATTGCAGTCACGTACAAACTTGACTTTACCGGGTTATACCTATGATAGTACAAGTGCCGTAATGTAAAGTAAAAAGCACGTGTGTGTAATAGCTTGGATTATGAGCCTAAAACGGATGCAATAAGATCCACTTTACGAGCAAGTGTGATGAAAATGTTAATTGACTCACAGCAACTTCGTCTCTAAGTTTGTTGACGTCCAACATGAGTTCCATGATGTCCTTGCCGATCTGACTGGCGAACAGACCGGCGAGTTTACTACGAGTCTCGAGTCGTGCGTCCACGTTTGTACGTAAAGTTCCCAGCGCCACGCTTAGACCTGCATCGTGGAAGAATTACCATTTTAAAAGGGAATATGCATGCATTTTGTTCAAAACTGTTCAAAAAAGTGCAACTGAATCTGATGTTTACATCGAAAAAATAATTGAAATCAGCTGGTGAAGTTCTGAAATATAAGCATTCAATGTATTTGGCAGGGAGTCATGTCATTAGTCCCTTTCTAGCAAAACATGCTAGTATAGAATTTGTTTGGAATCATGTACTTTGACGTATAACATGAAACAAAAATGTTTATAACTTAATTATTTGTGCACATATACATTTTTTATTTTCGATGATTTGTTTTGTTGCGAGGCAACATTTTTGGGAGCCAATAAAAAAAACCTTACATATTTCCTATTAGCCGTAGATTTATTGACACACACTTATATAGCTGGACAAAAATAGTAGTTAATAGCTGCGCCACTATCGAGAACAGTTGTTTAAATTGTTATAGCAACCACAGGATTGCTACGTTTAGGAAGATGATTAGATAAATTCATCTATTCACTTAATTATCCATTATAAACCAGAACTGTGCGTATATTACCCAAGTAATCCGTGATGTCATCAGGGGGTATCGGTATGTTGTACTCTCCCATGAGATCATACAGTTCTCTCAAGTACTCGAGTCTCTCTTCTAAGTAAGCAACCCTCGCTTCTAAACCGTCCAGCAAGGAGTTGAAAGCGACTAGTTCAGCCGCAGTTTCAGGCTCCTTCGTGATATCATCGGTTATGACTTCAATACCTTCCAATATCTCATCGATGCAATCGCGACCAATTCTGAAAATGAATACAGAAATCGATCAATTTTTTTTCTCTAATGAATGCTCGATAATCTGATTATCTCAAAAGCCACATCATGTTTTGGCCTTTCTGATATTAGCATTACTCACTCGGGCGTAATGTTGAGGATTACATCAAACAATCGTCGGGGCTGGGGTCTGAACAACTCCTGGAAAGGACACACGCTGACGAAAAGCAGTCCCAGCGGCTGATACGACACTACCTCCTCAATCGTCTCCATCTGCGTTATGAACTTCTCGCAGAGTTTTTTGAACTCGTTTACATCTCGCTCGTTCTTTATTGTTTCAATATCCCAGTCATGAGCCTCCTTGAAATTATCCATGAAGACATGCATTCGGTTGAGAAATATCCATACACACTCATAGGCATGTACAATAGAGTTAGGTATGAACGCGATGTCATCCATCATAGTTTGATCCTGGTTCATGAGGAAGTACAGATTGGGAGAAACTCCCGCAGACCAATCCACTTGTTTGCCCATTATGTGCGGCTGAACAAATATCTGCAGTGTTTCTTCGTTGAGGTAGTTGTGGAATTTGCGCACGTATTCGTCCCAATAATCGGCAATTTTTGCCATGTAATCTGATATTATTTTCTGGCTTGGGCTTAACTCCACTTCACCATCAGGAAGTACAAACACGTCGACTTGGAACAACGGCCACTGTACAAATAAATAGAGCTACGTCACTAAACAGTCACAAGAAGATACATTAAAAATAAAGCCGTCAAGTACGATACAGAAAGTCACAAGATAGTCCGCGATAATATCTAACGAATATTCTGTAACAATGTCAACCGGCTACCTATTAAGATTCGCAAGATATAGGTCAGTAAACATCGGATAGACGGATTGAGATGGTAGGCGGATCAATAATAGGGTACAGTTAAATTGTCTTTGGGTTTGCAACACTAAAAAGGATTGAAAATTTTAATGCGTATAATGTGGACCTGGGTATCTACATCCACTCATCCAGAATCACTGAAGAGACGACGGGCAGCAGTGTCCTTTCGGTTAACGATGGTGAGCATTGTGCGATCCTCAAGCCTTCTGCCAAGTGTGGGAGTTACGGCAACTAGCAGATTAACCGAAAGGACACTGCTGCCCGGTTAGGGTTATTAAGGGGATGCCTTCGTCCAGCAGTGGACGCTACTTCTGATGATGAATCGCATTAATCGTTCTGCGTAAGGTAGGCGTGACGGAAGGTGTTATTTTCTGACTCTTCTTCTTGCTGCTGACTTCCGTTCGGTTTTTCGTTGTAAGCATCCTATTCAAGGACGATTGTAAAAGATAAGATTTCGTAGTATTACCTTACAGCAGGTGTCAATACGTCTCGGTATCTCCTCTAAGACCTCATCGACTAACGGACTCATAAGCTGTTCCTCTGTCGGCGTGAAGTTGTGGTGGGTCCGAAGAAGGTGCGCCATCTGTGTGTTCGACTTCTTCGTCAAGCGATACAGCATGTAGTTTGTCATGTAATCATTTAGCTTTACGTAACTGAAAACGACAATTGACAAGTCATACATACCTTTAAGCACTTGTTAACTGTTTTTTTTGTTTTTTTTAATTATTATTTTCATTTGGAAATTGGCTTAGGTTTGACCACCATCTGGCCAGAGGTTACACGATGATACCCGTACCGTACGTATGGTATTCAATGAAGCACGGTTCTGATACATTCGCAACTTGAAAACTTTATATTGTTCAAAAATTCCGATTGTATCTGTAATGTATGGTAAAATAGGGTTGTTAAGAAAATTACAATATGTAACTACCTACAGCTATGTTAGAAATAAATCAGTCTTGTGTTGTATGTAACTTGACAATATGTAACTATATTGTCACTTTCATAACTACCTTATTTTACCATACATTACAGTATCTATCTATATCTGCAAGTTTTGCAACGAATGTACTTGTAGTCATAGAGTTTCTTTGCTCACCAGGCTAGTCTCTCGCAGTATTTCCTTTTATTCGCCTTTTCCGTGTACGACATGCCGCCTGTGGGCTTGCCTCGAATGATCTGGAAGGGCGGCACATTCCGGTCGTCGAACAGAAACCCTTGGTTGTAGAGTGCAGTGTGACATGCCTGCGAGATTATCTCGAGGACCACCTCTCGAAACTCCACCAGCTTATCCCTTATGATCTCTATTCGTTTCATCTGTAACAATAACAGCTCTACTTCACACTATTCACACTAATATTATAAATGCAAAAGTTTGTTGTTGTGTGTGTTGTGATGTTTGTTACTCGTTCACGCTGAAAATGGCTCAACGGATTTGGATGCAATTTGGTATAGCTTATACCTTGAAATAAAATATAGGCTACCTTTTATCCCAACAATTGCGGGTAACACCCGCAATTGTTGGCACACTTGGCATGTGGCTTGGGGATCTCAGAATGTTCACCACTGTTAACCGCGAGGACGCTCGAGAAGGACCTGGGTATGTCCTAATACCGCATTCAGAACCACCGGAGGAGGGGCAGCAGCGTCGCCTCGTTATGCGTACCTAATACCTATGCATCTCATATTCATTCGTTATAATCCACACTGACGGGTTTAGATCTCTATTTTGCTATGCCATCTGCATCAGTGGCCTGCTAACCAATCAAGTACAGATTCGACGTGTACACGAACTCAATTCATAAAAATAATTAAGGGCTAAAGACCATAACATGGGTTTTCTACAACAAGTTCGGTGGTACTCAATGCTGACTTTTTGGAGTGTAGAATAATTTTAATTTATCAGTCCTATCTCTTCTTAGCTACACGAGTAATAAGATACTTGGACTCTACCCTCAGACTACATGTTTGACCACAAGTCACCTAATGCTAAATCACGGTGTACTCGTAGTCCATGATATGGTGTTGCATAACCTGCAGACATTCAGTGAAAAATAGTAGGCTTACTCTACAGTCTACATTTATTCACAACCTTGTTTTCAGGGCTTATTCTTTATTTATAGAAACACCCAGTATATACACAGTCATATAAAATATTTTCTTTACTCGTAGCAACACTTTCTGTTAAATAAAACAGTTCTCATAGGTAAACCCTTTTGTTAGCGTGGGCACTTTATACAGTATCGCCTCTCTTTGATGTATTAGCAGCTCCATAAAACCCTATTCAAGGAAAAGGTCCATAAATACCGTGGAAGGTCTAAATCTTTTAATAAGAAACACTGAGATGTGTGACCAACTCTAGCCCATCTTCTCTATTAGATGAAACACGGATGAAACAAAGTCACTAGATACACTATTTATAACTGAAGAACGGCTGGACCGGTTATGATTTGTTAGATTTTTCTCCGGCCCGAATAGCGAAATAACTATTAAAACATCAAAAAAAATTCAAGAAAAAATATATATATACGAAGTACGCCGTGTCAGCTAGTTTTATGATAAAGATAACTAACATAGTGTATCGGTTCAGAGCTGAGGACGGTAGCAAATACACATGCACTATCACGTACCTGGGACTGCTCCGGTCCTCCGATGACGCCTTCACTTTAACCACGGTTATTTTGATTGTCTTAAGTTGAATTTCGATCGTTTTGCACTATTAATGTAGGTTTTCTTGGTGTTGCGCGCGCGCCGGTAAGATGGCGGTTTTTTGTCTCGTATCCAGAGCTCCCATTCGACGAGTGCGTGGTGCATGACAGTTGCTGTCAACTGCGTTTCGCTACTTCCGTACAAGCTCTGATTTTCGTATGATGGATGCGTTAAGAAATAGAAAAAAAGAATACAAAATGCGTTTCGTATTATACCGCCGGTAACGGTACACATAGTATTATTTAAAAAACACAGTGGTTTCAACAGAAAGACAAACGACCTCCCGGACATCCCAGACGGATATGGAGGGACGAACTTGACTCTTACCTAAAAGGTTGAGCCCAAGTCCTCTCTGTTTTAGACACAAAACGGAGAGGAATGGAAGGGAGGAATTTGTCTTGCAGTAGGACGGTATAGGCTAATATATAATAATATAATTATGTTAAAATCATGTACCTGAACTTCATAGAAGTAGAAGAATGCCGTGTCCATGTCTCTACTCAAGTCAGCCCAACTCTTCATGTACATCTCACAACACATATACTGCATGTTCAGTAGAGCCTTGCCCAGGACCGGAGTTAGGATGAACAAGTTTTTGGCAAGTCTCACCCTAATTTTACTGTATTTCCTGTAAAGTATCGACTTCCGCCACACGTAAAACGCTTTCCAATATCTGTACACCTTGAAAAACTTGATCTGAAAATTTAATGATTTCAGTACCCGCAGTGTATCGTTCTGATTGTTTTCGCTTAACAATTCGTTTCAAGGGCGTCGTTAGCCAAAGGCCCAGCCCGCCTCGAGCATGATGATATATAAAACAACATTGTCGTATTCATTCTGGATTTGCATGTTCCATTCTCCGCCACATCGTCACTTACCATCAGGCGAGTTAGAGGCCAAAAAATATCAATTACCTATTATAAAAAAATATATAAATTTTGTGAGTATACGTTACTTCAGTCAGTTTGACAAAAATTGTGTATTCTTGTTCCCACGCCGCAAGCTTAGTGTATACCATCTCGTTGGTATAGTGAGTGACACCACATGGACTGATAGTCAAATAATTTTTCTTATCAATTTCCTCGTATGGAACGACCCTGAAAATAAAACTAAAAGCTCAATATCAAAAGAAATAACCTAATATAAATAACTACCTAGCATCTACGGTAGCGTAGCCTATTAAAGTAGCAGTGCTACACAATTTCGTAGCGCTGCTACGTCATAATATTCCACCTAATTCACTATCTAGTACCTAGGTACCCAACAATCTACGGTAGTGTAGCTATTTAAGTACCACTGCAGTGCTACGCGATTTCGTAGCACAAACGAAAAACGAAAACGAAAAGCGAAACCGCATAGCACTGCTGCGTCATATTCGAAAATTGCATACTCAGATTTTTTCACTTTAGACGTTTTTATATAGCGTAGGATGGTTATTAGGGCAAAACTATAAAGAAATACAGTCCCTATTTGCACCGGTTCGAATCTAAACGTTTGATCTTGAGCAGGTCTCATAAGGTCTAAGGTCTGTTTGGTGATAAGACACGCGCTGGAGCCAAAAGTGCTAGCCGCTGATTCTCTTCAACCGACGCTGTCATACTTCACAGCATATTTACTATTACTTAAAATACAGTAGAGCGCAAAAAAACAACATTTAGCTTTCTAGCGCCGACGTGTAAAAATCCTGTTGCTTAAATATGCTAAGTAGTTTTTGGGCGACTGTACGTATGCGCTACAACCTTAATTACTTTCGCTCACAACTCGAAATTGGTGCCAGTACCTGTACCAGTGGGACAATCACAAAGAAGAGACAGACATGCCAAAATGGCCAATCTAATGGCAAAAGCGAAATTTACTAGTATCCGTAATCGCCAACAAAATGTTATAAAAGTTACCTAAATTGGAAGCACCTACAAAATTTCGGAGCACTGAGTAATTTTTCGCATGCTTTAATAGACAAGCCCGGCACCCTTACAAAAACTGCATACAAATCTCTCCTTCGTCATTTCAGTGCCAGCGCAATACAACATTGAAACGGTACTAAATAATAACCACTTTATACTTACTTGAGATAGTAAGGCGTGAAGTAGACATTTTGCGGGTTAACAGCATACACCATGTACAAGAACCCAGCTTTTGGGTTCTTTCTGACATAGTCAATGACTTCTTTTTGCGACGCTACCACTGGCTTAACTTTCAGAGGGTCGGTAGTAGCCTCCGCAATTGGTAGTACAGAGCTACTGCGCACACGGATTTTAATCGTTTTCTTCTTTTTTACAGTTGCTAAAATTACACACATCAATAAGCCTAGCCATGGGACACACGGCACAACGCCACTGAGCTGCGGGTTCCAGTTTTGTACATGAATTTGCCACACATAGTAGAATATACTCGTACTATTATTTATTCTGTGATAGAAGTGACTATCGTGCTTCCGCTTCTCAGAAGCTGCTTCTAGCTTCAGGCGGCGTTTTGTGTCTGCGACGCGTGTCCTTTGTGCTCAAAGACTATACATCCTGTTAACTTCTAATCCAACTTCCCCTCATACGAAAATTAGTAGTTTAAAAACCACTGCTAGCCACTGAGAGTACGTCAGAATCACATTGTATTTCATACCTCAGATTGCGTCATCCCAGTGATTGGCCAATCGCAAGCATAGGACCTCGCCCCCTGCTCGCAACGGTGAGTCGTGTTTGTAGGAGAAATTATGTTCACGAGCCATCAACAGGCTATATGTTCTGTGTTTGTGCTAGTGCCGTGATTCCAGTTTCTGATAAACTAAACTAATTAAATACTATTGGTTTCTATGTTGCAAGCTAGAGTAAATAACCTAGTTTTACTCTAACTCTATGTTGTCTGAAACTGATTGTGTGGGCTTATCTGAATTATTTGATTAACCGGTTAGGTGCCTATAATTTAAAGAGACATTTTAAACTAAACCGAATTATTGCTTGAACGTATATTCAAGACTCGCGTTAAGCGAGTACAATTTGATCTATTTACCGCCGAAATAAAGACTAGCTGCAGGTCAACTGCATTGCATAACAACGGGTTTTTTTTAATTATTTTTAGAAGTATTTTTCAATTAGCCAACAATCAACTATTAATTTTATTATCAGGAATTCTACTGGCTTGCTTGAGCTAGTCTAGTATAGTCCCTATAATTATGTACTATATTCGCAATATCTTTACCTATCGTCATGTTTTCTGCAAAATTTAAATAGACTAAAAATTTTGATATTATATATTGTTAGGATAACATACCCTTTTTTTTAAACACGCTTCCTTATTTATTTATTCAGATATCGCTTTTATCATCATCAACATAATTATCAATAGGGAGGGGTTGCTAATCCCCAAGCTTGGCAGGCGGCTTGGGGATCGCAGGATGCTCACCACAGCTAACTGCGAGGACGCTGCTGCCCGTCCTCCGGTGGTTCTAGATGCAGTTTTAGGACATGCGCAGGTCCATCATAATTATAATATCGTGCAAATAAATGCGACTGGTTGAACGCGGCCAGTGCCTATTAATGGAGTAGGTGAGTAATATTTACTTTGTTGGTCTTCTTCTTCCAGCTGCAAAGGTTCTAATTTCCGTTGCTTTTTCTCTCTTAGAACTCTCTCCTCTTGAGCGTTTGCAAACCCTGTCTGAAAAACACCATTAGCAGTAAAGTTAATGTTGAGTTGAGTTTGATGTTAATGTAACAGGCAAAAAAAAAACATCCACCTAGCTTAAGCTACACCTTCCCTTCCCCTATGATTACTATAGTTTGAAAAGTCCTGAAAATAATATGGAAGTTTTAGAAAAACCGTATATTTAAAAAAAATACATTTTTTTCAAAGTACGGGACCGGACTTTGCGTCCGCCAATCGCCTACTTGTCCCTATACAATGTATAATATAAAACTTTATTTTTACATTTCTTTGAGTAAATACAATGCGAACTATAAACCTAATCCAGGCTTTGTTCGAATAAATCCGGTTGCTATTCCTTAGTGCGCCTTTGACGGTTGTATGTAGGGCTTAGTCACAAAACGTCTTAAGTTTGCCAAACGTTCCATTCTCAAAACATTCGCAAAGGATTAACATTATCAAAACGTCACAAACAAAAAATACTTATCACATTCACAAAACGTTCTTTTCGCAAAATATCCCGTGGAAACGACTCTTTTATGAAAAAAAAAAACAATACCGTATTTAAATCAGATCAGGCGTTCAACCCTTTTAGTTTAACATTTTACTATTAGAACCTAGTAAATAACAGAGGTATTAATAAGTGGTTGGAACGCGGTTGGAATGAATTAGAATAGTCAGATTGGATGAAAATAAAAATAGAAAATCAGTCGTGCACATTGAAAGAACGAGAAAAATAAAGCATAACGTAGAATAATAAAATAAAGCTCCCAGGCACATACCAAAGGCTCCGGTTCCCTTTTCACATATTCAATTTTTTCCAGCAATTTCTTATGAGGTAAGTGAAAAGGGATGTCTCGTGGTTTCCTGAAAATAAAAATATTTGAATATGCATAAGCATAAGGCCTTTTTTAATTGTCCACTACTGTCTGCTGGACTTGGCCCACCCTCGAAGGGCGAATGGGTCATATTCACGACGCTGGCCCAGTTGCGAGTTGGTGAATTCACATACGCCATTGAATTTCTTCTCCGGACGTATGCAAGTTTCTTTACCATGTTTCCTACACCAAAAAGCCAGTGGTACGAGATCCGTATAATTAAAAAATACAGAAAATTCAAACTATCCCGACTGTTAAAAAAACCTCATAGAAAAAATCATTATGCAAAAATATGATTTCACGTAAAATCGTACACACCACGGGAGCAAGTAAAGAAGCCTCAGCTCATATCATGTTTGTCACCCTCGGTTTCGCCTCGGGATACAATTTACATGAGATCTGAGACATTATTTTGCTCTCTAAGATGAGTAATCTACTATTTCAATTCAAATTTGGAACTCGAGAATTATCGAGACTGGTAATTTTTTTCTCGTCTCGAATGAAGCCAAATTTCCAGTAGTAAACTCCTTCAACATCCCAGTTGGTCAAGTGAGACGAAATAAAATTAAATATTGGTGACACTTTTCCCATTGAACCCTTGTGTTCAAATCAAGGGCGGATCCAGCTTTTAGGTCAGGCACCCCCTGTTTGGTCATATAGTCGAGTCGAGGTCTAATTACGACTGGCTCCAATTCGATTACAACTAGAAACATATAGTTGACCTACACCCAGCCCAGGGGGGACCCCAATACTAATTGGACCAAGGGCGAACCCAGGGCTGGGTCCGCCCTTGGTCCAATTAGTGTAATGGGACAACACGATGGGACTAGTGGGTTCAAAATGTTGATGACACTTGTACCATAGGACTACTGGGTCAAAATAGTGGCAGTTGTCCCATCACGGGACAACTTGATGGTAGTAGTGGGATAGACTCAGTTTCTCGAGCTTTCTCGAGTTCGTGAAAGATCGAGCAGAAACCCTGCATACGTCCGGAAAAGAAATTCAAGGGCGTACATGAATTCGCCTACCCGCAACTGGGCCAGCATTGTGAATATGGCTCGTTTGCCCTTCAAGGGTATGCCTAAGTCCAGCAGTGGACAATTGAAAAGGCTGATTATGCTTTATACGCAATGATGATTACAGGAGATACTGGGACCAAATAATTAGCAAGTAATTGGGAGGGATCTTAGTAACTTCATAGGAGATATTTGTGTAGGAGAGAAGTAGCACCAAGTAAATTCGTTAAGGCTTATAATAAAAGACTCGTTTACTATGTCATATCTCTTACCTACGTTTAAGTATTTGGTACCTACGATCTGCCTATGATTTGTAATGCCATGGTGTGGTCCGTCCACGCCTTGCCCTTTCGTCCCATTCCAATGTGTGCCCGGGACCAACATTTACGTGTACTATTTACCTGTTGTATGCGGTAGGTACCTCTCGTACATTTCTTTGTAGCGTCTCAATTGCCGGTAGGTTCGAAAATATATTATTTTTCTTTAGGGTCCCTCTTTCCATGATTACATTAACGAAATTAATACACGTCTCGAAATGTAAATAATAAACAAATATTTTGATGACAGTTGCCAAGGAGACCTAAAAATGTGTAAAAAAATCTATAGAACCAGTATCAAGGTGGTTGGAAGATCCGCTTACGAATAGACCTTTTTTTTTTAAAAAAAACAATCAAGTGATGAGACGAGCAAGACGTTCGCCTAGTGGTAAGCGTCACGCCTGCCACTAACAGCAGCAGTGCCAGAATTTTGAACTTGCGGACACAATCCTGCGACGCACTGCTCGTCACTTTGAGATACTTACTACACGCACGATCGTGCGAGCGTGGAACCGTCGTCATAGCGCTTTTAGAAAAATTCATAAAAAATCACTAATTGACACTCACAAATGTGAGGGTCTGGCCTGAAAGGGATATCCAGTAATTTATTTCCAGAAACTGTATGTGTGTGTAGGCGTAAGTGTGTAGGCGATGAGCTTAGAAAATCTACCTGTGCCCTTACCACGAGATCGCACAATACCAAAACGAAAAAAGATTTCGTGTAAACGCCAAACGAGAAGGCGAGACGAAAGGAAGAAAGGAAAACTTCAAAGAAGAAGTAAAAATCTTCTTAGAAGTAAACTTTAGCTGGTAGCTTTCGCTTTTCAACCAACTTCAAAAAGGAGGTCCTCAATTCAACAGTATGTATTTTTTTGTTTTGTATTTATGTTACGCGATTACTCCGCCAATTATGAATTGATTATGGTGATAATTTTTTTGTTTGTTAGATTAGGTCGAAATCGGTTCAGTCGTTAGGTTTTAAAATCAAAATTACTAGAAAATATGAAGATGTCATCCAGGTATTCGAAGTTGAAGTAGGTTGTATTTTTAGCTTTATTTATTTTTAGATTTAGCTCCTCTCTCTCAATATCAATGGGATATCCTTATCTTTACTAATAATGCGAAACAGTATTTTTTTGGTTTATGGGTGTTAATCCTTGGTTTATCCTTTTTTCGCGTTGGAACGGAAACGGAACAACGTATTGACGTGATTTTTGGCATGGAAATAGATCAAGGAATAAAACGTAGTTCTCTATGGGGTCGGAGAGTGCTATATAGGCTACTTTTGGCCTCGGATTAACATTAAGTCCCAGTGGGGTACGCGGTCGAAATCCTACAAGGTTTCAGTGGTGTAGAGGCGTGGAGACAATAGGTACAGGTAGGCATATCAGCCCGGAGACGTCAACTGCTGAACGAATACCTCCCCCTTAGACCGCCACACTATAGGACAACCTGCCATCTGGTAGGTATATCATTAGTAGGTATACATGGATACTAATCAGCCTCCGATCGCAGGCAACTTCATGGCGTCATTAAGAATCATCGTGACTGGATAGTAGGTATAAAAATCCGTTCATTAACTCCAAAGAACTCATTGGTACGGGCCCAATCCCGTTGGGCCGTTGGGTTTGAACCTCGGATGAACTAGCTCTCGGCTGGGTATATAATCAAAGGTTTGAACCCACGACTTCAAGATTTCAAGTTGAGCAAAGCAATCTAGCAAACACTGCCTTTTTAAAGTTTAAGCTCTGTAATGATAAATAACTCATCGTCATCATCAGCCCGGAGACGTCCACTGCTGAACGAAGGCCTCCTCCTTAGACCGCCACACTGTACGACAACCTGCCATTTGCATCCACCGGTTGCCCGCGACTTTTACAGTGTCGTCGGTCCACCTAGTGGGAGGCCTTCCTACGCTGCGTCTTCCGGTTCGCGGTCGCCACTCAAGAACCTTTCTTCCCCATCGGTTGTCAGTTCTTGGAGCGATGTGGCCTGCCCATTGCCACTTCAACTTGTAAACCTTGCGAGCTACGTCGGTAACTTTGGTTCTTTGGCGAATATCCTCGTTCCGGATTCTATCGCGCAAAGTAACTCCGAGCTTAGCTCTCTCCATTGCCCGTTGCGTGTAAGTTTCTCCAAAAGGCCAGCAGTTAAAGACCACGTTTCAGTTCCATATGTCATCACTGGCAACACACACTGGTCCCACCCTGGTATACCCTTGTCTTTAGACACTGCGGGATAAATAACTATTAAGAGGGAATCCGGTGAGCGATTTTCCATACAAACGTATTATCCCCTATTTTATTTCTGGATAATGCCTTTAGAGCATTTTTTTATAAATTCTAGGATTCCTATAGACATGTCTACGTCTATAGGAGTCCTAGAATTTATAAAAAAATAATTATTGCTCTAGAGACATTATCCAGGAAGAAAATAGGGAAATAAGTTTGTTTCGAGAATCGCTGACCAGATTCCCTCATAAGTAGGTACCTAGATGATATCATATGGCAATCTCGAAGCAGTGGTCGGTTAATGAAAATAAACCCTGTTATTTTGTTTTAAGAGGGATAAATTTAAGTTTAAGGTACGAGTATAAGGGCCTTCGTTCAGCAGTGGACGTCTCCGGGCTGATGATGATGATACTTTGGTTGCATAGATTGCGTTTATAGTATTATCATGATATCCTGGGGCCTGGTTTATTTTATTATTAGGTATTACGGATATGTGATTGAATCAGGCGTTACTTTGCGGATCAATTCAATTTACTCGAACAGTATTGTATCTCTAGTGCATTTCCGCTGTAAATGCTGCTTGTGTGCTGTTTGTATGTGCGCTGCAGCGGAAATACACTTTATAGGTACCTACAATAAAGTATGTTACGGTTGTGATTGGCGATATTGACCGATCTGTAGGGGTATTCACAACTCAATCGGAAACGTTTCCGTTCGAATGCACACCGTCCCAGTCACCTACATTCAGGGCGACAGAGACGGAGAATGTGGATCCGAACGGAAGCATTTCCGATTAAGTTGTGAATACCCCTGCAGATCACTTAAAAAAAAGGTAGCAGCGCTCGTGGCGTAGCTTGTGTAGATATTCCTAAAGGTTAAGGTTGTCCTGCTAAACGATTCGGTCAGTCTTGGATGGGTGAACTTGAGTGGCATTTACAACTGAGCACTACCGCGGTTAGGATGAAACGTAAAATGTTCGGCTCCAGTTGTTTTTTTTTTGTTTTATATACCTGTAACGGCAACCGTCAAGCCATGTCTGAGACCTTCGGGTGATACATTAACTCTGACACTAAGGCTGCCCGACCACTCAGCCAATACGAGCTTACCAGGGATCCTACATATTATGCATCATTTGTTAGTTCGTTTATTTATTCGTAAAGTAGGTATATTTTGTTCGGTTCTGGTATTATTCTCTGAAAATATACGGCCTTACCTAAAATAATCTCGATTTTCTTAGTCACTGCTTAAACTTCTCTGTCCTTTTCTAGCACGTGCAACTTCACGTCAGAGAGAAGATGGCAGAGCATCTTAAGCAGTGACTAACGGTTGAAAAGTTTTTTTAAGTAAGGCCGTTAGCATCCTTTTAATGGCATATTCTGTACATCAAAACAAACAACTTTTACTATGGGGCCAACATTGAAATCGCGAAAAAATTATCAGATGCACCTTACCAAAAAGTTCATCGACCTTGGGTAAAATGTATGGAACAGCTGCTAATTTTATTGCGATTTCAGTGTTGGCTCCATAGTAAAAGTTGTTTGATGTACAGAATATGTCCTTAAAATGATGCTAACTGATTAGAACTAACCCTGTATATGTATGTATATTGTATACGGCAGTAACTGTAGACGGATAGGCTGTGCCATGAACCTAGGAAATAGGTTATGGGTTCATGGGTTTCGTTGTCTGTCAGTCGTTGAGTCAGGACTGAACTAGAAAAACAATGAATATAGTTTTTCTCAAAAACAACATTGGTGCAAAAAACCGAAATATTTAATTACGTTATATTAAAGTTAGAGGACATCGATATTTACCTGTATGCAATATTTTGCGAAAATACCCAGGTACGCTTTTGTCTATGCCACCTCTAACCGCCTTACCTAAAATAATCTCGATTCTCTTAGTCACTGCTTAAACTTCTCTGTCTTGTTCTTGCATGTTACACTTCACGTCAGAGAGACCATCTTAAGCAGTGACTAACGGTTGAAAAGATTTTTAAGTAAGGCCCTAATTGTATATATTTTGCTCGTAGCTTGACACTAGTAAATGCACAAAGTGCGACGCCATAATCCTCAGGAGGAAATAAGAATAAAAAACGGGACCTTTCCTGTACTGTCAAATTTGTTTTTTTTTTGACAGCAGCAGCTCCCTCCACTGTTGTCAAGTTAGCTATTTTATAGCTAGATCTAGATATTTTTGTTTCCCCGTCAGCAACAATACTAAAAAAGGTGTGGGGTGCCTAATGTAATTCAATGTAGACTATTCAGTGCAATATGTTTAATAATATTTACAAGAGTAAAATAAAGAGAAAACTAAAATTATTTCATGCAAACTTTCGAATCGATAATCATGTCAAAAAACCTTTCTTCCTTCTGGTCAGCCCGCGAACTAAAGAAGGCGGCGCTGCGCCAACAAGGAGGCCGCACGCCGCAAAGGTATAGCTAAAGAATTTAGCTGCTTTTTCTAGCAACTTTTCAACATAGTGGCCTTATTTGAACATACACACATCTTAACTTAAAGTCATAGAAAACCTAAATTATGGGTGCACATGTGTCTGACTTACAGTTTTTTGTTTTAATTGAAGCAATCCATTTGGCCAATCTTAGTGTGCGATGGTGCGGAGGCGACATTTTTTACAGAATCGTGGAGGACAATAGCAATAATACAGAGTTAATGGCATGGGACATGCTCGTAATCATTAAAATACATTATAATTTTAATGCAGGGAAAGATTTTAACTAGCAATGTTTAGTTTTTAACCATGGCTAATTCTAGCTACTTCTTGGGGCTATCATAATGTGATAATCTGGCTACGTAGACAGAAGAAATATTATAACATGGTTTCTTATCTAGCTATAAAGATTAGGGTACAGTTGGCAACACTGGCTCGTTCGCTGTCGCTGTCGCTCTCGGTTCGCTCATTGTGGCGTTTGAGTCGTCGTTTATTCATACAAATACGGTTGGCTTGGCGCTGTTTTGCGTTTTAATTATTTATACTAGACTAAATGCATTAAATGTAAATGATAATATTTATGTACGTGATTATGTGCAGGAATACATTTCTAAATTTATAAAAGCGCGCCGCTATGGTTGGAGTGATCTTATAAGGTAAGGCACCTACATTATCTTTTCTAAGGAAAGCAACTTTCACATTTCTTTTGGCAATAATATGTATAAATATAGTTTTTTAGGGACAATTTACAGGAGGCGTTCAATAAAAAATGAATTCCATTCATCACGACTGCCTTTTCATACAAATTTGTCTAAAAAGATGTGTGAAATGCTTTCGGCTAGTGATTTTATTCTCGTTCCCATTTTCGTGTTATGTTTGCATATTGTGTTTATTAGTGCTATCACAAGCATCAAAGTAGTAAATTATAGCGTTCATCATACTTATAGTAGTATTTGAAGGAATGCTAACCACCTAGAAGACTTGAGGTATTGGTGGTAAACATTACTCAGTCAGTACGTATAGAGTAGGTACTATCTAAGATGAACACCAACTGTATGCACATACACATCATATTACATTATCCCTGTATCCACAAGAATGATATTACTTGATGACTGTTTAACATACTACTACAAAATTATCTATACAAATTAAACTCAAACATTATTTATCTCTATGAAACAAAGGCTATTGTTGAGTGCTTTGTAAATTGTTCACAGGTGGTCTAATGGGATCATCCACCTGGATCTAGCAAGATAGCTTCAGTGGAATTAGCAAGTGGTAGCCGGTTCTTGAAGTGAATGGCCATGTATTACTATGCAAGTAAACTGAACGAGGCATCATGTAGTAGCAGCCGTTGCACTATGCGGGTGCCGCCTGCGCCAAACGAGCCGGCCCCTGTGCCGCCACCGGCACCCGAGCAAGCCCCCATAGTAGCAGATCCGGCCCTTCTGCGTGCTGGAAATGGATTATCATATTATGATGTAAGTCTTATACTGCTATACTAAATAACTAAATCATTCTTTATGTTAATGAAGCAGACGATTATTAATGCAAAGAAACGGTGAGTAATAAGAATGGATGCCGACTAGGAGCCTAGGAGCACAATTTTTGTAGTCGTAGTACTCTTCTGCAGAGTCCGCCTGCGGAAGTACCACACCTTTGCCGGTTACTCGACCGCCACGCAGTGTTGTGTTTTGGTTTGAAGGGCATTGTTACCAGAGAAATTCCTGGGTTTGATGAGATTTAACATCTAATATCTCAGGGTGACGAGCACAGTACAGTGTGGTGCAGGATTGTATTTGAAAGTTTACATTTCTGGCACTGTTAGAGGCAGGCATGAAGCTTACCACCAGGTAAACTACTTTTGTGCTCCTAGCTATCCATTAGTAGAAAGTGTATAGGTAATCAAACCATACAGATCTGATGCACACTCTCATAACTGTATGTCTAATATTTCTTAGAGATTACTAGCTATTTCTTAGTTTCTCAAGAAACGTATAATAACTATTGTATTTTTATTTCAGAATGATGACTACTATTCCATGGTAAGAGGGAACAAATTCATGTCAGAAAGCGCATGCCAACACATCGTTATGAATGGTGGCATCAACTTTGTGACCACTCAGAAAGTTGATGCACCACAGGTATTGCGGGATACTTTATAATTGGCTTAATTTATAAATAAAAAAGAAAGCTACATTAACACTGAGCTAATATCTAAAGTGTCACAATCTCTAAATGAAAACAGTCAAAAAATGTCCGAGTGCCGTTGTACACATGCATTAAATAGTTCACAATTGTTTGAATTTAGAAGTTATGTCGCTTGTATAGTGTTCGATGTATGCTTGAGGGCTTATGTCTTATCTTAGTTCAAGTCATTCAAAAAGTCGGCGCACTGCATAGCGTACGCCGAGTTTTGGCGCGGACATTTTTTTTACACGTTTGTGACTAGATATTAGCTCAATGTACATTAATAATAAAAAAGTTGCAATAGCCTGTTATAGTGTGTATTATTTTGTTGCTTCTTGTATATGTAATTAAAAACAATATATCTAACAAGAATTGCTTCTGTATTGATTAAGTTTGAGAGGTACTTTCACTCAGATGAAATCAAATAATTTCAGATACAAGCAGTTATAGCCCCTAGGGCTTTAGCTGCTCTGCCCTATGTGAGTTGTGGGGCAGAAAGGCCAGACATTGAGTACAGAGATGGTCAAATAATAACCGGTACATTGGAGGCATTGATCGACATGTTGCGCCCTGGAGCTAACAAGTCATTCAAGTTCACATTTCTGCTCTGCTGCCGTCTCATCGTAAGGCCACATGAGTTGCTCGCAAAGCTGTGCAAGAAATACTTCAAGAATTACGACAGACTTGTAAGTTTAAAGATAAGGTTGGATATATTGAGGCGATTGGAGATACATTTTATGTAAAATAAGGGCATAAGGAAGCAGATATACTGACGGAATGAGGTTTTTTTCCGTCAGTGCCATAAATAGGGCGGCGGCAGCGGTGCCCAAGCAACGGGCGCTGGTCCTGCAGGGGCGCAAAAATTACCAGACCGAGACCAAGTTCTGAATATTTTTCTTTTCAAGGGCGCAATAGGGTAGATGACTGATGTTTACATCATTGAAACCAATAGCTTTGAAGAAGAATTGAAGTAAATATAGTATGTTTTATGAAAAGAAAAAAAATTAAAACGGTTAATAATGTGCTGATATGAGCGTTTAAAGTTTTTGTTAGAGACAATTCTGTCCCTTTCCCACAAAACAAAAAATGACGTCACGCCTTACTTGTCAGAATAGAATTTATATGGCGTACAAAGAAGTGACGTCACGATTTGCTGTTTCGCCTCTCTGTCTAGCATGATATTAAAATGCTTATAAGTTGCTTATTTTTGATCAGATTTTCATTATATTTTCATTAATCATCTATATTTATGGGCGACATTTTAATAGGACAATAAAAATTTATTTTTTCATTTTCATCCTGTCAACCGCGATTGGGCATCTGTTATTATAAAATAATCTCTTACATTTATTATAAAATCATAGCATTATGAAAGTAGGGTTTACTGGAACTTTTCAGTATTTCTGTTGATGATCACTTATTTGTATTCAACACCGGTTTATGTTATTAGCATAATAATAAGTTTTTATAACGTTTTGTTTGTGTTTTTAGTGTAATGCTCTTTTAGCCAAAGACCCTAAGAGATTAAGAGAGATTAAGAGTTACAAAAGTAGTTTATAAATCAAATAACTGATAGAATACTGTTTTTTTTTATTTAGCTGTCTATTGCTCTATGAATTGCAGAAAGAAAGGGGAAATGTGGATGTCGACTTGCTTCACTGTGAGAGGGAGGATATGGTGTCACTGGCAGCAATTATAACTGAATGGACCACAATGTTCCCATATGATTTCCGCGATGACAGGGTGATGGCTATTGTACGAATTATTTCTGAAAGGTAATTTTTTTATATACATTTCTAAAATCTGCTTGATGGGAAATAGTTAACGCTATACAACACTTATTACAATAGCCAGCATGTGCACCATTGTTAGTTATTCTGATGTTAATAGCCTAGACAAGCAGGTTGGGTATTTCTACTATACAAACAAATAATTAACAAAGCAAAAAATCATTTAAACCATTTGTTTACTCCTACTTGTCCCAATACTTTATTCTGTTAACAAAACTATGGGTAACATAATGATATTTTGGTACTTTATCCTCTCCCACACTAGCTTCAAATGTGACTTTTTTAATGATAATCAAGTTGATTAGGTTTATTTGAACACCATTTTGACTCATGTTACGACGATAGTCTACGATGGAGCATGCTCCGTGATGTTGTCGATGTTTGAAACATTTTTTTCTGTCAAGGACATCTTACATAGCATTAGAAACTGTGATGATAAGATATATTGACCACATCAAGTGCTTACAACAATAAACAAACATAGTATTGAGTTTATGCCTGTTAGTTTTTTTTAGCCATCGGTAATGTTAATGCTATTTGACACTGGCTGTACATTGTAACAGGAGCCATTCGTAATGTTAATGCTATTTGACACTGGCTGTACATTGTAACAGGATCCATTCGTAATGTTAATGCTATTTGACACTGGCTGTACATTGTATCAGGTGCTCGGCTGAACACATGGCCGAGGTACGTGTTGAGATGTCGACGACACTGGAGAAACTCTTAGACAAGCTAACTGCATTGGAACAATATGAGGAAACACTCACAGAAGTACCGCATATGTCGTCCGTGGACCATCTACCGCAAGTAAGGATTGGGTTATATTAATACAGTTAAATATGAGTTCAACATGTTTTAGTAGTCTTAGGACTAGTGGTGGACGAATTCAGGTTCCCTCACGTTGTTTTTTGTGAATAAGACCGTCGCAATTTCCATCTTCCCTTACCATCAGATAAAATATGGATCAAACGCAAGCCTATTTCAGAATAAATAATGAAAAGAACCTTCTAATTAGCATTTTTATAACCTACATTTATAAGCTTAACTCGATAGGTAATCCTTTTCAACCGACTTCAAAAACGGAGGTTCTCAATTCGACTACATAATTATAATATTTTTTTTGTGTGTATGTTACGCGATTACTCCGAACTTATTACGATTATGAACTGATTTTAATGATATTTTTTTTGTTTGATAGGTAATATTTCAGAGGTGGTCCCATATAAATTTTATCGAAATCGGTTAAGTAGTTTGGTTTTTAAATCAAAATTACTAGAAAATATGAAGATGTCATCCAGGTATTCGAAGTTGAAGTCAGTTACAGTGACCATAATTATCGAGCCATCTTGAGATCAGATCGATATTATTGTAATTTATCGATTTGAGTAAAAATATTGATAATATCATGGTTTATAAGTAAAGTGTGTGTTACAGGGAGATATACTGACGCTGGGCTTGACGCCGATCGCGCTCGCGGCGCAGCTGACGATGGTCGAGCAGCACCGGCTCTCATTCGTGGGACCAGAGGAGTTCGTGCAAACATTCGCGCCGCAGTACGCCACGCCGGCAGCGCCCAACACACCCACAACTTCTATTAAGGTGATCATCATCATCAACTTAAAACAACTGCTGGCGTAGACCTCTCCTAGATTTTCCTATTCTGTCTAATCCAATCTCTCAGATTTATCCACACTGATAAAGTTGACCATCGGTATCAATCTTAAACAACTGCTGGCGTAGACCGATGTTAGTTTTTGCCATTCTTTATAATCCCGTATCTAAGGTTTAACCAGACTTATAAAACCAACCATTAACCCTACATAACTGCTGGCGTAGACAACTGCTGTTAGTTTTTGCTCTTCTATCCCACCCCACCACTCAGCTATACCCACACTTATAAAGTTGGCCATCGAAATCAACCCTAAACAAAAGCTGGTGTAGATCGTTGCTGTTACTTTTTGCCATTCTGTCCAATTCCGCTTATCAGCTGTAAAAAAATAAAGTTGACCTTCGTTGTCAACGCTAAACAACTGCTGGCGTAGGCTGTTATTAATTTTTACTATTCTGCCTAACCCAGTCTGTCAAACTAAACAACTGCTGGCGTAGACTGTTATTATTTTTTACTATTCTGTCCAACCCAGTCTGACAAACTCTAAACAACTGCTGGCGTAGGCTGTTATAAGTTTTTACTATTCTGGCCAACCCAGTATGACAAACTCTAAACAACTGCTGGCGTAGGCTGTTATAAGTTTTTACTATTCTGGCCAACCCAGTATGACAAACTCTAAACAACTGCTGGCGTAGGCTGTTATAAGTTTTTACTATTCTGCTCAACCCAGTCTGTCAGCTACATCCATACTTATAAAAGAGGTCATCGTAGTCACTCCTGAACAACAGCTTGCGTAGAATACTGTTAGTTTTTGCCATTCTGTCCAATCCCGTTTCACAGCTGTACCCACTCTTATAAAGTTGACATCGTTGTCAACCCTAAACAACTGCTGGCGTAGACAGCTACTATTAGTTTTTACTATTCTGTCCTTACCATTTTCTCAGCTGTACCAACGCTTGTAAAGTTGGCCATCGTCGTCAACCTTAAAACAACTGTTGGCGTAGACTGCTGTTAGTTTTTGCCATTCTGTCCAATCCCGTTTCACAGCTGTACCCACTCTTATAAAGTTGACATCGTTGTCAACCCTAAACAACTGCTGGCGTAGACAGCTACTATTAGTTTTTACTATTCTATCCTTACCATTTTCTCAGCTGTACCAACGCTTGTAAAGTTGGCCATCGTCGTCAACCTTAAAACAACTGTTGGCGTAGACTGCTGTTAGTTTTTGCCATTCTGTCCAATCCCGTTTCACAGCTGTACCCACTCTTATAAAGTTGACATCGTTGTCAACCCTAAACAACTGCTGGCGTAGACAGCTTAGTTTTTGCTATTCTGTCCTTACCCTTTTCACAGCTGTACCCACTCTTATAAAGTTGGCCATCGTATTCAACCCTGATCAACTATTGGCATAAACCTGCTATAGTTTCTGCGATTCTATCAGTTCTGTCTCACAACTGAATACAACTTATAAAGTTGACAATAGTCAACTGATCACCTTCTAGAGTACCAAAACATGGTCGCGTGTGGTCGGTGCTAGTTCTGGTTTAAGCTTTCTTAATAATTGTAAAAAAAAAAAAAAAAAAAAATATTGGATTGACATTTTATACACACAGTGCCATCTAGCCCCATACTAAGCAATGCTTGTATTATGGAAACCAGATAGCTGATAGAATACTTATATACATTTTTTTATAAATAATCTTACATATTCATATACTGAGACTGACGTACGGAAGTATTTTTGAGTTTCTATTGGAACTCGGTATTGCCTCGTCCGGGATACTTCGCCTATATAATCGACGGAAACTTACAAAACGGTGATAAAATTCCTCGCGGATGAAACTATTTCTACTTACTTATCTTTCTTCGTTTTTGTTTGTATGTAATTTAGGGCCAAGTCGACTACTACGGCTTTAACGAATATTATCCTACTAATATTATAAATGCAAAATTTTGTCGGCGTGTGTGTATGTTTGTTACTCCTTTACGCTGAAGCGGCTGAATGGATTTGGATGAAATTTGATGTAGAGGTAGCTTAAACCTAGGAACTAAACACAGGCTACTCGTTACCCAACAATCGCGGGTAAAGCCGCAGGGCCAAGCTAGTAAACTAATAAGTAATGATGTCTGTCTGTTTGTCCTCGCGAACAAACGGCTCAGGAAATCTTTATAAAATTTAGACTTTAAGGAAATGATCATTTATCGTCAATAACTGCTGTCACAGAGCGGGCGAAATCGCGGGGCACAGCTAGCATATTAATGAGTATTTAATCCAAAATCCCAAAAAAAGTACGCTTGCGGCTTGCTCTATTTCTCAGCCGAAGCGGTAAACACTAACTAACGGTTACTGTTAAAACACTAAAGAAGGATGGAAGTATTCGCCTGGGTCAAGAAAAAAATAACAACACATCATTCATGTTGCCTATATATGTGGAAATTCATGTTATATTATTGTGGTTTTCTTAAAATATTAAGCATAAATTATAAAGCTGGGAATTAAAACTATCTTTGTTGCATTTATTTTAGATATGACTTGTATATTACCCAAACACAACATGGTTATCGTATAAATTGTTTTCGTTCGGATACACGTTGCATCATATAACCTAGTTCTAACTGACATCTGGTAATGTCATCGTTATATATATATATTTCCTTAGTTGTTGGCATTGTACGTTGTGCATTCTGCCAGTGTCAAGTTTTTGTATTAAAATCAAGTTAACTCACGAAATCAGTCATATTCGAGTCCAAGTCGTGCCCTAGTAAAGTTGTGGCGACTTTACTATGAGCTTCTACGGAGAATTGAAAACAACACGAAAAGACACACATGCCACAATATATCACTTGCCCACACTCGTGCGTGTAATTCAACACTCAATTAATTAATCAATCACCACCATGTTTAAACAATAAATTGCAAAAAAAATAAGTTTAAGAAAATAATAGAATGCAACGACATAATTTTTCCGTGTTCCCGTCAAAACTCCGTCATCGTTATATCGCTGCGTTCCGAAATGCGTTCAGAACTATATGGTCCAGAAGCTATAAACCAAGAAGTCAAGTCAAGTCCGAAATGCGTCTAAACCGCTGTTGGCGCTGTGAGCGCAATAAAAACCCATTCAAATCTGTAGCCTAACCTAACAGAAATGTTTTTCCGAATTATATTTTACCTCATACTTCGAAAAAAATGTCCAATTTACAATTTAAATATATTTAATTTGTTCTATCAGTTCGTACAAGTTTCATTCTTGCACGTGGCTTCTTTCTACTAGGCTGAAACTGTATAGGAGTCTGCCATCCTTCTTTATTATTCTATTCTCTCACATTGAAATGGAAAGAGGCAGAATTCGTCAGACTGTAAAACAGAAGCGGCAATAACATTAAAGTGCTTTTCTTTGTCTGAAGCTGCATCACATGGAAACGAAGTGTACTCGGAACCTGGAGGCGTACGCTGATTGGTTCAACAGGCTTAGCTACTTAGTTGCCAGTGATATTGTGAAGGTTAGTTGAAATGAAATGAAATAATCTTTATTGACATAATGTTGGAAATTATATACTTTTAGCCTCTATAGCCTATATATATTAAATGATTACATTTTTAAGTTGATGGATCCATGTCTCCCACACTAGGATGACCTGCATTGCGGCTAAATTACAGTTTCCACTCCGGCTTTGTGATATATATTTATATATATATACATTATTGTGGTATATCACGCTGGTGCTAGCTTCATAGTACATCAGTACTATGAAGCTAGCACTAGCACATACAGTATCTATAAAGGGCCACGCGTTACCGGTTTTCAAACAGAAATTCGCTCATTGTACTAATTACTGTTAAGGCCGGGTATTCCACGTTTCAAGCACATTTTTTAATGAGATCAATCATCATTAGTCTAAAGCTGTATCAGGTAGGGTCACATTTAGCGGACCAAAAATATGGCGGTTACGCAGATTCGTGCGTGTCAAACTTCGATTTTTGAAGATTTTCTCAGATTACTTGAAAAGTATAGAAATTAATAACTTTTGAACCACAGAATGCTCTCCAAAATATTAACTTATAATACATATTTTTTTAATGTGACTATGTGCTGTAATTAGGACATAAAACTGAAAATGGTTTAAAAATAGACACTGTTTCGGTATTTTTTTCTATCGAGGAAAGTATAATCAATCGTGTTTTCAACCACAAAAGTTACTAAGACGGATGTTCTTCTGTAACATTTTGTATTTTAGGTCTTTAAATATAGTAATTTGACAAAATAATTTTGATTTTGCAAAATCCAAATTTGGGAAAAACAAGCCTTAACAACTTTTACTATGGGACCGACTCTGGAATAGCGGGATTAAATCAACTGTTCCATACATTTCTTTAAGAATGGTTCACGTTTTATTTCAGTCTGACCATAAGGTCTGGGTAAAACACCTAGTCGAAAGCCTAAGTCATGTGACGCGAAAATTTAAATGTCAAGTTGTCTAGAACAGGCGAAAAAAGATATGGGGACACCATGCCAAAACTCATTAATTGTGACACTCACTCGTCATACAACTCACAGTCACAGTATATGCAGCGAGCCCTGACAGCCAATCACAGCGTAGGGCGCCAAACGTCCACCAATCCGTGACTTCGCTCATTATGTCGCCGTCATGTTGATGCCTCAGTTTGTATAAGTTCAACATTGTATTATTCAAATTTTGAATGTATCGTGTAATGTTACAGTCTGTGAAGAGCAAGTACCGAGCGCGCGTGATCGAACAGTGGGTCATGACAGCACGGGAATGCTTCAACCTCGGCAATTTCAACTCGTTGATGGCTATCATCAGTGCTCTCAACATGGCTCCCATCTCCAGGCTCAAGAAAACGGTAACTACATATAAAGGCTTTGGGCATTTCCCATATGCGTGTGGGTTATTGTTTTACAAATTTTCCATCCCTCCTTGTAACGACCAAAACGAAAGTACATACGAGAAAACCTAGAAGTAAGAATCTTGAACAAGATTCATCGCTTGATATTTTCATATATTATAGGGACTATGATAAACCAAATTTTATGTTGTTTTTTTAAATAAACTATTAAATATATAAATAACAAACTCAGTTTTGATTACTATTACAGTTTTTCCACAGAAAACAACTACATATAGAAGACAGAAAACGCGTCTAAATCCAATCCAGAATATATCTTTAACTACAATCATGTCATATTTAGTGCAAGCTAATTTGTAATCTATTTGTATCAAACAGTGACGATAGTTCAAATAGGCGCGCGCGCGGTCGGCTGAAGCCGCGTGACGTCAACGAGCCAAGCGCTGCAGTGGAAATTCAATTCACTGTCTTATACAAATAAGCAACATATTAGCTTGCACTAATTATGGCGTTGCGTTGTAGTTATAGGTATACGTTTAGACGCGTTTTCTGTGGGTGTTAATCTATCCTGGGGCCTTATATTTGAATCGTACGCAAGATTGCGCATGCGAGCGGAGAACGATATTGTTTGAAATAAGGTTCAATATCGTTCGAAAGTCGGCTCCGCTCGCATGCACAACTCTAACGTACGATTAAAAAAATTACAAAATTAATGTGTCTTATGTGTGTGTGTGTGTGTTTCAGTGGACTCGCACGTCAGCTGTGTGCGGGCAGCAACTGAGGCAGCTCGAGCTGTGCGTCGAACCGAGCGGAAACCATGCCAGGTATAATTAAATCTTTTCTTTTTTTTAAATTTATTTATTGTTTGGAAAACAAACAGCTATCACAAAATTTATTTGTTTTTCCCGGGAGTAACTGGAATTTGCCAGCCATCATACTCACATGATAGAAATGTTGTTTGCTATGTAATTTTCTCTTTGTGTTGTAAGAGTTTTGCATGTATACCCGGAGCATTCACGCTCACTAAAAAGTTTCCTGCGGCGGCGTCGTGTGTCGGGTCGCCCTCTTCCCTCCAATATGGTTGAGGAGAGCGATGGCTGGCACATGCGTCAATTCGGGGACGGGTGCTGCTTGCGGGAGCTGGACTGCTCATGCTGCTGTTGAGAATTTTAATTTTAATTATTGCTATTATCCTTTTGTATATTTCTTTTATAAAGTCGTTATTTATTTATGTTAAAACCTATTAGTTATAAAAATTGTTAAATTTGATAAAAGGCACGGACCCAGCAGTCCGTGGAGCAAATAAACAAATATTTACATTGGTTGCTTGTTTGTTGTTTTTGGGAAGGAAAACATCGTGAGCAAACCTGCATACGCCCGGAGAAGGAATTCAATGTCGAATCCACAAACCCGCAGCTGGCCGCGCCCTTAGAGGGTTGGCCTAAGTCCAGTAGAGGTCTATTTACAGGCAGATTATACTTATGCTGCTGTACCTATAAAAGGCGTGAATGATAAACTGACAGAAAACGTCTGAACATAGAAACATTTTTTTTTTTGAGTATATTCTTTGTCACGTGTACATCCACTAAGAACATTTCAATATTTTGTCGTGGTTTTTGCACCTTTGCCAGTTATTCAACCGCCAAGCAGTAGTGTGCAAGCATTGCTGAGTTTCGGTATGAAGTCAATGTTACCAGCGAAATTACTCAACATGGAGAGATTTGACATCTAATATATCAGGGTGACGAGCGCAGTGTGCGGCGCAGTATTTTGTTCGCAAGTTCACCAATTCTAGCACTGCTACTGTTATGGGTAGGCGTGATTCTTACCATCACGAGAACGTCTCGCACGTCTCATCACTACTGTGCATTAAAAAAAAGTAGTTTTATATTAGTCAGGAATGTGTAGGGTTGCTACTTAAAATTCGTAATGTTCTTTCACTTTTGGCCATGGCTATTCTCTTTCTGTAGAAATTGTAACAGTTGTCTTGCGACAGGTACAGGGCAGCCCTGGCGGCTGCGCCCACCGAGACGGCCGTGCCTCTGCTCTCTGTCACCTGCCGGGACCTGCACTTCGCCAACCAAGGCGCGCCTTCACTGTAAGCTTAATAATCGATATTTTTTACCACCTGTATTCTGTCTATTATTTTAATCGCTTATTGACAGCTCATAGAAAGTTGACGACATAACATTGTAAAGGTTTAGCAAATTATATTATCCCATACAATTTATTACTTTTGATCTGACATTACCTCTTCACAAGGCTACGTTGACAGTTGACATAACCTTGTAAAGGGGCAATGCGAATGAGATTTGATTTGTATGGGATATCATTTTCTAGACGCTTTTACAAAGTTATATCTTAAACCTTTAAAGAGCTGTCAAAAGCTATTAACTTAATGGACAGAGTATAATAAAATTCCTTCCGGTGAACTTGGCCCATCTCTTGACGTCCATTTCCATGGTTGTCCACTCTCTAGTTAGTCCACTTCTACAACGTTTTCCTAAATCCACTTCCTTCAAATCCTAATTCGTTCACATCCTTAGGTTTGAAACAGTGAACGTAAATCTCACTATAGTCATGCAAATAGATTCATTTTTATATGACTTCCCAAAAAAGGCGTGTTTTGTTTATCAATTTCATGTATTTATAGTATGTATTCATAAGTGGCTCTCTTAATTCCACCGTAACATCTGAACGCCCAGTGTTATAGGTAATGAGCGATTTACTGACAGGAAATAAAAATAATAAAGAAGCTCATTGTAGATGGCTCTGACTTTGCGCAGACCAGATGTAGCTGTCATTGTCAAGTATTTTTATTTTATTTCATGTGACACATATCAAAAATAGTATGCTGTTTTTGACTGGCACGTTTAGTCTGCGCTATCTATCGAATTGAAGGAAACTACTTCTTTTTTTAAAATCATGTTTGGAAAATCGCTCATTGGAACTGGATTGGAATTTAAATTGAAAAATGTACTGTTTGCAGTTTGGGCGGTAACCGCGTGAACTTCGAGAAGTGGTCGCTACTGGCGCGCTATGTAGACGGACAGCTCGCGGGGCGACGGCTGACGGGCGCGGGGCCTGCGCCCGCGCGGGACGGTGCGCCTCGCCACCACGCCGTCTGGCGGTTCCTCAACGATAGACCCACTCTCACTGAGATCGGTAATTATCTATAATAATAATAAATCATTTATTTCATATAACTAAAATCCATAATGAGAAATAGGTACACTTGTTCAAAATAATAATAATAATAAAACAATAAATACAGTTAAAAATTAAAGATTAAAATGTAATTTTTTTAAATTAAATGTCAGATATATGAGGGACCGCTGGCGTGCAGCTATCTCCATCGTGATCTTGTAAGCTCGATAATCGATAGTTTCTATACTACCCTGCGATGAAATATAGGGTAGATCCCCGATCGCCGCTCGAAAACGGCACCGTCAAAACAAGTCATAAATAGCGTAATATAATAACAGGGCTGTTTAGCTCTCAACTTTACTAAAAGCTTCTTCGGAGTTTTGGAAACAACGCGAAAAGACACGTTTCACTACATTATATCAGTTGCCCACACTCTTGCGCGTAAATCAGCACTTAATTAATAAAACACCACCTTTTTTATTTATGTTCTCCGATTTCTCCTTCAATTATGAATCGATTTTGAATTTTTTATTTTTATTTAGATGGATAGATAGAAAAACTCATTATAGTACACACCAAAAAAAAAACAGTCATGATAATCACAACAGAAAAATGAACTTAGCCTAGTGTATCAATTGGCGGCCTTATCGCTAAAAGCGATCTCTTCCAGGCAACCTTGTTTAAACCTTATTTAAAAGGTTATACTCCCAAAGAGGTCCCATATAAATTTGAAGTCTTTTTTTTTTTAAGTTACTTGTTATGCATTAACACTCGAAAAAACACAAGTTTTAGAAAATAATACAATGCAGCGACATGTTTTTTTCGCGTTCCCGCCAATGCTCTAGGGATTGGTTTTTCACGATTGCCAAAAAAGAAGTGTTTTGTTTTTCAAGTTCAGGTATGTAATGTATTTCTTAATTCCACATTATCCTAAACGTCTTGACTGTTTTGATTTGAGTTGTATCGATAGAACCCTTGTGGTATCCCTAATCCTTCAGTGTCATTGGCCTGTCTTTGGGTAGAGTCTTAGTAAAAAGGTGCATGGTGTTCGTCTTTAAAAAAAATTGACAGGCTAGTTTAATGACCCTGACTCATCTTAAGTGGTAGTGTGAGTGAAGATGGCAAACCTACCCTTTCTAATTATAACGTTTCGAATACTTTTAGGAGAGTGGCCAACAGATCGAAGTGATTTTAAGGAAGCTATGGATTAAGAGGTTTTTTTCAACCGACTTCAAAAAAGGAGGTTCTTAATTCGACTGTATATATTTTATTTTTTATATTTTGTTATGCGATTAGTCCGCCAATTAAGAAATGATTTAAATCACTCTTTTTTTGTTTGGTAGGCGATACTTCAGTAATGGTCCCATATAATTTTTTATCGAAATAAGATCTATAGTTTTGATTTATAAATTAAAATAACTGAAAAATATGAAGATGTCATCAAGGTACAGGCTGATTCAAACTTGGACTTAGCCGTGAGACGCTGCGCAGTAGCAAAAATGAGGCGTGCGTACAATCGCAAAGTCTCGTTTGCAGCGCACTTAGACATTAACAGTCTTACTTAAAAAAACTTCTCAACCGTTAATCACTGCTTAAGATGCTCTGCCATCTTCTCTCTGACGTGAAGTGTATCATGCAAGGACAAGACAGAGAAGTTTAAGCAGTGACTAAGAGAATCGAGATTATTTTTGGTAAGGCTGTAAGTTTGAATCAGTCTGTAGTAGAAATTTAAGTCGGTTGTGTTTTTTTAAAGCGTATTATATAATTATTGCGTATACAGGTCATAATCTGACATACTCTTACTTCGGATTACCGCTTTTTTCACTTTAATCCGTTCGTTTGCCCCACCTTACAATGCGATGCGCTCATTGCAGGCCTGGAACTGACATCGTTCGAGCGCGAGCCGCCCGTGGACAACCTCGAGAAGGAACGCCTGAAGCGACTCCGCGGAGCCAGCTAAGGTTACGTTAGCGCAATCGCGAGCGCGCTCACGCCGCGTACCTTTCACCCACGCAGAAAGGACAATTGGCTGAAGCATGTGTTTCAGTTTTAAACCACCAACCATCCCACCAATCAGGTAAACGCCCCGCACATCGCCACGCAACCAGAAATAGTGTAGTGACCCTATTGGACTAGACGCGCGACGTGCTCCGTTTATAATTGTGTTAGGTTGTCTGTCGTATACGTAAGATAAAACGTATCTTGGGAATGCCTGGTCTTAGTTGTGAGTGTATAAGTACATTATTTTGTGTACGTAAACGCGAGAGCGTTCAAAGTTGGACGCGTTTGTGTGCTTCTCTATATTTGAAAGTTTTTGTAGCTATCATGGAATTATATCTATTCTGAATTTTAATTGAGACAGTTTGCTATCGATTTGAATATGGTGTGCGGAGGCTTTCAAAACAAGCGTTGTTTTGGACTTACAAATTATTTGAAGAAGACTTGCATGAACTGACAAAATTGAATGTGTGATGTGAGATGTTGAAATTGTTAATAAATTTATTAATATCTCTATGTAGCGACACACAATATTATGTGTATTGTACAGATCCGATGCATTATTTGTCGATAGATTCGATTCTGTATTAATTAGCAGTACTGTTAATTTTCTAAAACTAAACTAGTCTGTCGGCACTTGACTTATTTGCGTCTCTTTTTATTATGCTATATAAGGAGGGGACGGCATTCATTTTAGACAAGTTAGCATTTAGATTTGTGAAAATTTGCACTACCAGAAATATTATGTTTAAATTACTTTGAGAATTAGAAAGATTCTCTCCGTATAAACTGCCGAGTGTTAAAGTGTGACAAAAAAATAATACTAAACAGTTTTCCAGAAGTAAACACTTATTTTTTTACTTTTGGACAAGTTCGACGTTTGTGCCACTTTGTAACATTTGGTAATCTATCCCAGTTAGAGCATCTTACTCAGCGTGAAAATTTGAACTACCGAACGTCATATTGATGACGATTGGTAGTTCAAATTTTGCACGCTAAAGCCAAAAACCGTCATCTGTTAGACTCTGTTATGTTATCTGAACTATTTTGATATTCACCGCCGTTATCGCTAAAACACGTTTCACTGGGCAGAACCACTCTATAAAGTACCCAAATATTAAGTAACTGAATTAGTGTTGCCCAAAGTTAGTCTTGGTTTTGTGATACACGAGAACAAGACAACCTGCAAGAATATCGCAGTTACATCACATCTTTAATTAATATTCCTCCGCCTAAATTAATATTATCTTAATCTGAGTATTTCTTTTTTGTTTTCGTGACATTTTTGCAAGTCCAAGACAACACTAAAACCAGAACCAAGTTACATTATAATAATATACTAACCAGGTTTAATAATGCAAAACCGAGACCAGTAGGCGTACTGTGCGCACTCTATCTACTCTTTTTGCCGTGCGAAAACGACTAGGCTATATGAATGTATATACATCTGTCTCATTTTCGCACGTCAAAAGAGTAGACAATACTCTAACGGACGCGCGTACTATACCTGCTGGTATACTGAAACAAGACCAAGACTTTTTTAGTTTTTACTTTTGGGAAACACTTCACTCGATAACGTAATTGTAGATAAAAAAAATCTAAATTGAAATAAGTTTAAGCATTTTTTGTGTTATTTTTCACATAGTAACTTCATGTATTTAAAATAGTTCGAATGAGGCCATTGTAAAATACAAGTTCCTTACGTATCAGTATTCACATATTAATGTATCGCCATTCTATTGAATCTCATAATGTAGGGTAATTGATTTATTAAATATAATATTCATATTTACTGTACACGGAAAATTGATCTCATTTAGAGTTGCTAAATATGTGTGTGTGTGTGTGTGTGTGTGTGTGTGCATCCGCAACAAATTGCGGATGCGTGTTTTACGAGAATTCTAACATGAACACTTGAATCGAAACGCAGTCCGACTTTGAATATTCAATACTCTTTTCAGTCTCAGTTCTCGTTATGAAGTTAGAGAATACCGTGGACCAAAGTTATTGTACGGATTCTTCGAAATATTCACAAAGTTTGTCAGCCGCTTCTGTGCGAATTTTGCCAGATTACATTAAAAAATATCTAGTCTTTAGAGATCATGGTGATTGACAAGATCTATAAAGAATAGACTAACATTTGACAGACTTGTTTACGGCTATGCTCGTAGTGTTTCAACTATCCACAGACAACGGTGACATTTTACGATCATAGGTTGAATTGTGCGAGCTATATACCGTATGTTTTTAAAGCATAAACAGGAAGAAAAATTATGACCTCTGGCAGGACTCGAACCCGCATACGAGCAGTCAAACCCAACTGCTTTGCCAATTAAGCTACAGAAGTCTGCTTTAGATGCCAAATTTCCCAACCTGTTATAAGCTACCAACTAAAGCGTTGGTGGCGCCATCTGTAAATTTATGTAACACAAACGATATAACCTATTTTCTGGGCGTTAATAAGTTTGGGGATATCGCGATAGAGCTGAAAATCGGACCGCGTTTCTACACAACGTTAGTAAATGTCTGACCGCTGTCATGGTTTGGAGAATGTACGTTTATGTGTGAGAGTGTAAGTGAAACTACTCCTCCTAATTAACTGATTTTGCTGGTCTTCTTGCGGTCGTTATGAGATAGCTCATTTTATTTATTTACGTCTAAATTAAGTGCTTTTTTAATCCATTGTTTATTCAGAATGTTACGGATATACTAGTACTTTAAGGCTATATGTTATACTTTTTTAAGTATATCCTTTTTTTGTAAACCGTCTGCATTGAATTGCAATTAATGTTAAATGAACTTAATATTGTCACGTAGGTACGCTAATATAAATTTAACCGAATAAATTGTACCTCTATCACCAATTATAGTAAGTTATACAATATTTTATACATGTATAAAATATTAGACAAAATTAAATAGCTCACCCATTATAATACCGCCTGGTATTTTAAATAAACAATTACTAAACATTATTGAGGGCTCGCACTTTTTGATAGATTTGAACGGTAAATATCTCGTGAAACTCAGTTTTATCTAAAACAAGTAAGTATCGTAAATGATTTGTGATATTGGTGGATCTTATCCCTATTCAATAACCTCAAAAGGCCTTTTAAAGGCCAGTAGCTACGTTCAATGAGAAGCTGGTAGTGGTATTCCGCCTTGTGTGCTAAATATTGATTTCTTACAGCATGTTAAGTATTAATCTGGTCCTAATTGAGGCCTTCTTTTTTGTTGCGTCCGCAGTTGGTCTGGCTCTTGCATTTAAACATTATTATTGTAGTGAAATCATCAAAAGCGAATACTTAAAAACAATGGTAGATATTTAAATACATTTATGTTGCCACCTGTAATTGATAGAGAAAATAAAACAATATTTCTTATAAATAGAACATTTCAAGTCTAAAGTAAGAATCTTACTAAGAATAATACTCACTATCGAATGTCTTAAAATAACGAGCGCCAAAGCAGTTATGTACTCCACTTTGTTTTGCTAAACGTTTTGGGAACCGTTACTGCGTTTTTTCACGAGACGACAATCGACACCGTAAATTACGGTGACGATACCGAGCGCAATACAATAGGCTAGGATGACTGGTTTTATTTAATTGTCCTTATTAAAATGTGGCCCATAAATATAGCTGATTAATGAAAATCTGATCAAAAATAAGCAACTAATAAGCATTTTAATATCATGCTAGACAGAGAGGAGATTATGACGTCACTTCTCTGTACGCCATATAAATTATATTCTGACAAGTATGGCGCACAGAGGCGTGACGTCTTTTTTTGTTTTGTGGGTAAGGGACAGAGTTTACCAAAAACTTTAAGCGCTTATATATCAGAACATTAATAACCGATTTAAATTATTTTTTCAATAGACATATTATATTAACTTAAATTCTTCATCAAAGCTATTGGTTTCAACGATATAAAGATCAGTCATCTACCCTATTCTATAGACAGTTTTCTCACACAAGGATACGACACTGCACGACAAACGTGTCGTTGTGTGAGAAAACGGTCTATAGAAATGTATGGCGCTCGATATCGTTACCGTAATTTACGGTGTCGTGTGTCGTCTCGTGAGAAAAGGCACTTAGAGCGTCTTGTTCGATACTTATCTATAAAATATCTCCGCCCGATTAAACAATATCTAAACGAATTTCTAACTAATTCTAATACTATGACATACATACAGAAACATTTATGATATTCACACTCTATCTACTATAATGTATAAATGTGCGAACGAGACAGCTGTGTTACGAATGCTCTTATGTGACATTTCAACCCAAAGTGACTTCAGCTTTTTGCGGGACCGATTTTAGTGAACGTCGTCTTAAATAACGTCTATAATGCGACTTAAGTTTTAATAGCAGTAACACGCCGCGCGTCGAAATTGCTTTCAAAATATGATTAGTAAGGGCGTAGGACATTTCCCTTGAGCACGTAGCCCAGTGGTAAAACATATACAACATGTAACAAAAAGGTTCAACAATACTGAAGGGTACGTATGTACTCATCATTATGAACAAATTTTACTATGTGGCCAACTCTGAATTCGAAATGCGAAAAAACAGCTATTCCGTACATTTTGTCCAAGGCCAATGAACTTTTTGTCATACATATCCTTCAGTATTTTTGAACCTTTTTGTTACACGTTGTATATGCAAACTTGTAAGTACGTACTAAGCCTAAATATCATGTGTTTTTAGTGGGAAGAATCTACTGCAGAGTCCGCCTGGGGAAGTACCACACCTTTGCCAGTTATTCAACCGCCAAGCAGTAGTGTGCATTACTATGTTCCAGTTTGAAGGGCAATGTTACCAGATAAATTACTGGGTATGAAGAGATTTAACATCTAATATCTCAGGGTGACGAGCGCAGTGCAGTGCGGCGCAGGATTGTGTTCTCAAGTTCACAATTCTGGCACTGCTACGGTTAGTGGCAGGCGTGACGCTTACCATCAGGTGAAAGTCTTGCTCGTCTCGTTAATGACTATATAAAAAACAAAAATAAAAAACAAACATGCCTTTGAAGATAGCATGAACTCTAAACAGCCGCGTCTACGGCGCATTCATCAATGTATACACATCGTCACAATATACATTGTTGTCGACAACAAATAAAAATAACTACGTTGTATTTGTCTAAGTGACAAAAATCTTCTAAACCACGGACTTTATTTAAAATAAAAATAAATACTGGGGGGACATTTATTACACACAGCGCCATCTAGCCCCATACTAAGCAAAGCTTGTATTATGGAAACCAGATAGCTGATAGAATACTTATATACATATTTTTTTGTAAATACATACTTATAATACATACTACACCCAGACACAGAACAAACATCGATGTACGTCACAAAAATGTTTGTCCTGGGTGGGGATCGAACCCACGCCCTACAGCTCTGAAGGCAGACATGCTACCAACTGAGCTATCAGGCTGTCATTTAAACGTTATTTAAGTTAAAATAAGGGTTTAAACTTCTGCTCAAGAGTGCGTTGTACTAACGTCATTTAACTTTAAACGACATTTATTTTTTTATTATAATATTTATTATTACGACGGATTTCTCGCAGTCACTGCGTTAAAATGTCACTAATCTCTACTTAGCTTTGTAAATGGAGCTGGTAACTTTATTTTTCTCACAAGTAATAAGCCTATTTTTGTTCGAAATAGGTTTAAGGCATAAGTGAATTATGGGAAATAAAATAAATGTAACTAAAAAAGAAATTATGAATGTTTTAGCAGATCGTGTACTTAATTAGGTATGTAACCTATCTTAATGTGTTTTATCACGTTATCATAAGTATTTATTTTGTGTTTTAGACATAATTATGCTGTATTGGGCATATGAAGATTGCCATGATAATTTTAGTTTGTTTTAATGTATTTCAATGTTTTATGTTAGTTTTAAGTACGTACAGATATATTTTACTGAAGACCAACAGACAAAACTCAAAATGCATTCTAAGTTCATTGATATTACTTTTTCAACAACTACTACTATAATTATGCGCTTCTATTTATTCGAAAAATATCCGAATGACGTTGCAATAAGAGTCGCTTTGCAAAACACAGTAATCGTAAACAGTATCGTTTCACCGAAAAAAAATTGAGCTATAAAACTCAGCAGCAACAGTTTGGTAAATTGGTATTATACGACCGATACATTGTTAGCTAGCAACGACTTTTTACCCCATAGACACTCATGAGTGACCAATCAAGTGCCAGTATCCCAACGCAGCTAGTTGATTGGATATTTTGATATGCGAAAAGTTTGATATAATGTCTATAGGTTATCTAGCCGTTTGTTTTTAAACTGAATGAAAGTTGAAGTCTTGCAAATTATGTAGAGACTTGTCTGTTATTCTATGGACGGAGGGTTTTAAAGGAAACTACGATGGCGTGGCTAGAGTCGTTGAAATGTTCTGTCCCTATGTTTTGTTGCCTACAGCTGAAAATTATCCAACATCGACGATTACCGATTATTATAGTCCGATTTACAATCGCGTTGTACGATTATTCCAAGGATCATCTGAACTTCTGCATTACGTAATACGAGTGCGATATGGGATACACATTTTAATATATTCTATCGGTGCGTCGCCGTAATACTCTTAACTGACGTTCTCTATAATTTATGAGTCAATTGCGACAGTATTGTAAATGTACACTTGTGTACTTTTTAGCTAATAATTATTCGAAGTCAGTGTCTATTCTCATTACTCGATTTATATTTAATACATTGTGTATGTTAGATTTTACGATTCTACTCCTGTGTTGCCACTGGAAGTTCATAGTGATCTAGAGCCACTAGAGTGTGACATCCAAGCGCCACTTGTGAACATGGTTACACGAAAACTATTAACAAAGTCGAGATGAGCTCATTTTTCTAATCGTAATAAACAGCTTTTAGTAAAGTATCAGCCCTGAGAGTGGAAAAGCAGCATCTCTAAAAAAAATACGTTCGCGCGTTTTGCGCGCTAAGTTAACAGTTTCCGTGTGACCATTTAGTACGATCCAACAAGACGCGGCTCATTCGTTCTGCTAATCGATAACTGTTAGTGTGCAATGTTCTCTTAGTGTGCTAGTATTATCTTTACACTTGAGACGAAATGAAAAATCGGTTATTATACTAGCTTAAAAATCTGCCGAACCGAGCATACATCAAAGTTGTATGAATGGCTAACTCAGTCCGATCCCGGGATCCGTGGAGACAAACCCGTAAATTCACTGTAACCTTCCCGATTGGGAAAAGTATGAGTGCGTGTCTTCATGGATTAAACTATAGTTATAAACACTTCCTACTTAAATACATTCCACGTACTACTTGACCGTAGTACTAGTACGGTAATACTTACCTCTACCAATAAGTATTTACATTAGTATCTAGTACAAAACCCAGTGGTATTCAAATTTTATGTACCTAACACTGAAACAGTATTGATTCCTGCTTTAATTATGTCCATTTCAATTTAAGTAATTCTATTGTTAACTTAAGTAAATAAACGTAACGAACTAGTTTAGATTGATGAACGCTCGGTAATCTAAACGGGGCCGTACCGTGAACCGTTTATTGCGGGACCGAATAGGTTCAGCTGCCGACACTGCGCGACTGTGAATATTATCGCCCCGCAATACGGTTCGCGGTTGCGGAGCGTCGGCAGCTGAGGTTATTAAGTCGCGCAATAAGAGTCCATGGTACGGTCCCAGGTAAAAAAATATGGTCTTACTTTCACGAGTGACTTAACTTTTACGGGTGATTATTGGCGGCAGAAGTTGGGAGATCGTTTTAACGCATTAATTAGCTTTACGGGAGTTCTCAATAAGTTATTCATCAACGTAATTTAAGCACGAAATTCCGAAGAAAATAAATAACATACGACTAATTTTAAATGACGCTAATGCAAAACGAGTAAGCTAACTTATATTACAAGTATATTGTGGTCGATTGACTTTAATGATTTGAAGGTTTAAGTTGACAGAACTAAACTAACTAAAGTAATGCTGTCCTTAGCTAACATGCCTAGTAAAAAAGTGACGGCAATATTTTAATTAGTTTAGAAATGTCAAGTAAAGCCTTCAAAATTGACCATATTATTATATTATATTGACTATTGACAAAACAAAAGCACTTGAAGAATTATGACGTCATCAAGATGGGCTTTTGAAAAACTTATGGAATAACCCCATTTTAATTCTGATTTTCTTTTCCGTTTTATATGACCTCGGGCCGTGCACCCATCACAATAAGCTAGATGACTGGTTTTTTTTTATTGTCCTATTAAAATGTGGCCCATAAATATAGCTGAATAATGAAAAGAAAATGAAAATCTGATCAAAATTAAGCAACTTATAAGCATTTTAATATCACGCTAGACAGAGAGGCGAAACAGCAAATCGTGACGTCACTTCTCAGTCCGCCATATAAATTTTATTCTGACAAGTAAGGCGTGACGTAATTTTTTGTTTTGTGGGAAAGGGACAGAGTTGTCTCTAACAAAAACTTTAAACGCTCATATATCAGAATATTATTAACCGATTTAAATAATTTTTTCAATAAACATACTATATTTACTTAAATTCTTCATCAAAGCTTTTGGTTTCAACGATATAAACATCTGTCATCTACCCTATTATTTGTCATTTTCACATTAAACTTCTCAACTCTCTTTCAAAAAAGCTAAGGGAGCGGGAACCGCAAGATAATACCAGTTTTTTTCATTAAACTTGCGGTAGAAAGTAAAAGATAGCCAAGAGTGATGTAAGATATTATAGTTTCCCCGATTTAGTGGACAGCGGAGCTATCATGTAACTTTTCGGGATCGCGATTCGGATACGAGTTGTCAAAAGTAGACACTTGTCACTGTCACTGCCAAAACTCATTTGACTCTGCAGGGCAGGATGAAACGCCTAAAGACCGACGGATTTGCTTAACTTAATTAAGGAAATCAATACATTCGTTCGATAACGATAGCGGGAGAAATCCCTCCGTGATACTGTGAAGCTGTGACAGTGACAAGTGACATTTATGACAAATCGCGATCCCGAACAGTTACATGATTAGCCTGCTGCAGAGAATCATTTACTATTACGAATCTCGTTTCGGGTCTTATTTAGTGTACTTTAATATTTTTATGAACCTCGTTATTTTTCTGTGGACTGAAATTTACCCTGTGATATGTTCGAATCCTTACTTTTGACATTCCTTAATTATCTAAATATGTCTATTGTCTAAATTCAACTTAGTTTATACAAACTATGTGTAGATATAGTATCGGGACACGCCAGATGTCAAAAATCTATAAAATGTAATGAAAAAAAACTATAAACACCGGTGCACGGAAATACGACCTTACGGTCTTATACAGGGTGACATTGCATTCATTGGCATCTTAGGGGATCATTCAACTTATCATAATGGATAACATGTTTCATGGAACCAACACTAACAACGCGGAAAAATTACCTGCACCGTACATTTTGTCGTGCGTAATTGCATTTTTTTTGTGACAGGCATTTTTTTTTTCGTTTTGTCAGTGTTGTTTTCATGATACAATTTGTTCATTATGATGTGTCGAAAGACCCCCTTAGTATAATGCCAATGAATTCAATGTCATTATGTATAGAATATTTTAACAGACTCCAGAGCCAATAGTGCTTTTTCTAGGTTTAGAATAAAAGCCGTCACACACGATGAAGATGCTATAATATTTCATGTTATCTTAGAACATATTTCAATATCGCTACTCATACAAGACAAATGACGAACAAGTGACGAAGATCACATATAATTCAACATTTTAACGGGGTTTTTTTTAAAATTTTAGCGATATTTTATCTTAAATTGAAATATTATAGCATTTTCGTCGTCTGTGACGGCCTTAAGGCACTATTCGTCAGCATGACATTGCGCGACATTTTACATCCTATGTTAGGTAATCAAACATCTGGAAGATTATAGTCTTATTAATTGATATTGTTAAGTCTTATCTTTTGAATTACCTGATGTAAAAAAAAAAATTTTTTATAATCGCCAATTTAATATTAACATGAAATCCAGAACTAAAATATATTTTATATTATTGACGTATTGTACCGGTGTATGTAGTGAACTGAATATTTACTTGTTATTGTCATAAAATATTTAAATATTCTAATTGTCACAAATTCTAAAATTGTATAATGATAATATTCGAAATAACTATGCCAGATTATAATAAACTGTCATTAAACTAAATGTGCATTTTTATGATTTTTATTTCATTTATTAATAAATGTTTGCTAAACTTACAGCCAAAAACTTACGCCAACGAGTATGACAAGCCAGCCAGCACAATACATAATTAAAATTAATTAAATCAAAAATATTCGATACTAATCATGCATTTCAAGTCAAGTAATAATAATTCTAGTATATTTCGTATAATAAAGTGATACTCCACTCCATGCTATTTGTTGTAAACAAAAACAAATACATTTTAAAACTACTAATCTAAAATTGCTAAAGCAGATTTAAATGTTCCGGTAAAGCGTCATAGACTGTACCTACGGAAAATTTGTGCCGAGTATAATAATTATTATATTATATAAGGTTGGGCTTGTCTTTACGTGTCCAACATTGGGCCAACCATCTACACTCGCGTGCAGCTAAATCGACTCACCTCGACAAAATGTATTTTTTTCAAAAAGGTTAAGTAATGTACATAATGTCGAATATTTTTTGAAAAACAATGGCTTCATTTTAAAGCTTAAAAATTACTTTTTAAATAATATATAATTTTATGTACATTACATCAGTCATTATTTTACCCTTTGGGCATTTAGCTACGCGAGTGTAGTTATAAACATTCACGAAGCTACTACGTTTATTAATAAGGGGACTAGTGTAGAAGATAGCAGAATGGTACATTATGATACAAGTGTGCTATGTTGGTCATTACACTCGAGGCGGTATTATGCCGAGCCGAGAGTGTAATTACCAACAGCACACTCGGTCCATACGACGATTTTCATCACACTTGCGAGGGAAAATAACTATTTTTGATAATAAATCAACCACAACGTGAAAACGTCAACAAATTTGAGGAAAATAGCGCACGAACCAGCGATGCGCGCGCAGGTAACTATTTTTAGCCACATTAAAACTCTTTGTTGGTATTATAAAAAAATACTTTAAGATCCAGCTATATTTAAGAGTGCTTCTTAAATATACATTATAATTTGCAGTCAGATACAAACTTAACCGGGTTACACCTATTATAGCACTAGTGCTGTAATGTAAAGTAAAACGCACGCATGTGTAATATCATGGATTATGAGCCTAAAACAAATGTAATAAGATCCACTTAACGAGCAAGTGTGATGAAATAAGTTATGCGTAATACTACAGACTAATTGAATAATATTGTTTCTAGCTACTGAATCTGAACAAAGTGACATGAGATAAATGGTAACCAGAATCACAGTGAAGAAATAAAATTCCGAAAAATGTTTATAATTTATTTATTGTAAGTACAATAGAATGAAATCACAATATTGGTGAAGTAATATTTCTGACATCTGTACCCTACAGTTAAATGTGATTATCTAACAATGATTAAGGATATATTATTAATTAACTTACGAATTCAGATCTTATCATGTTACTTAATACTAGTATTTTTCTAAATAATTGTTGTCAACTAACATACATTTAAATCTAATTACAGATCCGGGTTCACTTCTACGAAGAAACAGTATTCCTAACGGCAGTAAACTATGTAATTGGTGAGTGGTATAATAGTTTTAATTCTAGTCTTTATTATTTCTTATATACAGCGTCGCCAATCCCAATCAACCCCATTGCAACCCCCATTGCGTTACAAACCTATTTATCACTCTTTATATAATTACCCATTTTCAGTTCTTTAGGTTTTCTTATTTTTTGTGATTTTCAAAGTACTACAAGGATAACGTCACAACTAGTGACTACTGAGTTATGAGTTAGTACTGTAGATTGAAATTGACTGAATGCAAATAGCGAGTGCGATATAGATTTTTGTCATTCTATTACCTTAAACTACTTAGCACCTCATAGGAGTTCCGTCTGGGTTTGTAGGCATCTTTGGCTTGCAGACTTTCTTTCTTCCTTCTGCGCTGCTAACCATTGTGCAGGTGAAAGTGAAGTACCCACACGACGAAGACTTGGTGTAATAAGTGTGGGAATACTGTTTCCTTATGTTGTTTTCGTCATCTAAGGATCGTGTCACTGACTTGGACACAGACAAGTATCTGTTATCCTCAGGTTTGGAGCTGTACAACGATCTCAAGTCTTTCGGATGCACACTTCTGCCGTACGTGTTGGGATACGAGTATTTAATTTTGCCCGCTCCAGGAGTCAAGGTTACGGTTTGCGCTTGTGATGGAGAGCTCTTTGATCCCACCACGTAGGTTTTGTCTTTTGATGCCACAGATTTTACACTGCCGGTGAATCCGACCGGTATCTTGTAGCCGCCGGTGCCAGGAATGTTCTCACCCGGTAGATAGACTCTGCTCTCATCTGGATGCACCGATGTTTTTTGTGTAATTTCGGCGTTTTGATTGGTCAGAGATCCTAAAACTATGTGTTGAGTGTTGCCTCCTGTTGTCTGTCTCACCTCCACTCCATTTCTCCTTGGACTGTGTAAAGATTGATGTGTCGCTCCCGAGTCGTGAGTGAGCTCATTATAATTGAATTCTCCCTGTTCTACTTCGGGGTCGACATTGTTTTCTGGCCCAAAGCCATCATCGACATCACCGTAATCTTCGGTTTCATCTTTATCGGTGGTATATTCATAGTCAGCATTGTTCGTACTGTAAGTCGGTTGGAACGATCGCCTTCCCTCCACAGGCGGAGTCCGAGTCGGAGCCGTTTGCTCGCTCTCTGATTTGTGATGATCAGAATGCAAGTGAGGACTGTACTCTGTATTAGAATTTTTCTCGTTTACTTCTTCAGTCTTAGCTGTGCTAAAAGTATCGTCGAAAGGTACATCCGTCGAAGGGATCACTTCTGTCGACGGGTTCTCATTGTCAAGATTAGCTTCTGGTGGAGATACAGTGCTTAAAAGATCCACGTTTATATTTTTATTATTTTCGTCATTTACGTCTATTTTATCGAAGGGCAGTCTATTAGGAAATACAGCATCTTTATCCAAACTGGAGCCTGATTGTGCTGCTCCGTTATATGTGATTCCGTACTTGAACGTGCCTCGAAGTTGGGATTGTGACATACCAGTTCTTCCACTAGATTGAGCGGAAGCAGTTCCACCACCTACGAACGGCGTCTTTTGTAAATCGTGGGATTTTTTATCTCCATCTTTGTAAGGTGTGAATCCGATTTGAGCTTGAGATGAAGTGCTGCCGGGACCTCTCGCTTGTGCGTCTGCCATGCCTCCCTTAACGCTGCCCTGGACTTGCGAGTTTGATGAGTGCATAGTACCCTCACTTTGTGATCCTGTTACTATGGAGCCGGTTTCAGAGCCTAATTGCACGTTGGCCTGAGATTTATTGTTTCGACCACTTCCTTGAGCATTACTTGATGCCCCTTTCTTATCTCCACTTACTTCGCTTAATGCAGCCTTGTTATCCCCGGATATTTCAGCTTGAGCCGAAAATGATCCACCTCCGGTGTATGCACCGTGTACATTTGTTTGAGCACGGCCTTTGTCGTTTCCTCCTTTTGATGCCGCTGTGGCTATAGTGCCGTTAACTCCTTGAGAGACGCTCGCTTCGGCTTCAGAATCATCACCGCCGGCTATAGTGTTCGGATCTATTACATTTTGTGGCACGCCTAAAACAAGAAACGTCAGGGTTTACTACTGTTCAACTTTTACTAATAAAGCTAATAATAGGGTAGATGACTGATGTTTATATCGTTGAAACCGATAGCTTTGATGAAGATTTTAATTAAATATTGTATGTTTATTGAAAAAAAATTTTAAATCGGTTAATAATGTTCTGATATATGAACGTTTAAAGTTTTTGTTAGAGACAACTCTGTCCCTTTCCCACAAAACAAAAAAAAAAACTTCACGCCTTACTTGTCAGAATATAATTTATATGGCGTACAGAGAAGTGACGTCACGCTTTGCTGTTTCGCCTCTCTGTCTAGGATGATATTAAAATGCTTATAATTTGCTTATTTTTGATCAGATTTCATTCTTTTTTCTTTAATCAGCTATACTGAAAGGCCACATTTTAATAGGACAATAAAAAAACCAGTCATCTAGCCTATTATCTGACTTGTTTTATACAATTTACAATGTGAGTGTATTGTACTATAAACAATGTTAATAAACTGCTTACCTGAATTATCGATATTGAGTCCGGTACCCTGTAACAAAGTAAACAACTGTTAGATTAACACTCCAGGATTCATATGACACCAATAATTTTGCAATAATAACTATCCTTCTCTTTGCAATACGTTAAAAGGGTAAAAAGATAAGACGTGAAAATTAAACGATACTATCTCATGAGCTTCATCGTCCAGTCTTTTTCTCGTAGCTGCGTCTCGTACTAGAAATATAATATAACTCTTTCAACGTAGTAAGTTAGTATCATACAACGTTACTCCAAGTGACAATAATAGCAATAGTTAGTCTTACCCCTTGATTGTCGTAGCCGTTAGATCCTCCGCTACCACCATTTGGTCCGTAAGAGGCGTTTGGGCCGCCACCAGCAGCAGTCCCTCCGTATGGGCCGCTTATTCCTCCACCCGGTGCACCGTCTGGCCCGCCACTGGCTGCCCCATAAGGACCGTTTGGTCTGCCACTAGCTCCACCATAAGGACCGTTTACTCCGCCAACATTTGGTCCGCCACCTGATCCTCCATAAGGACCGTTTACACCACCCGCACCACCGCTTGGTCCGCCAGCGGTTCTTCCGTTGGGACCGTTTGCTCCACCGTTAGGACCGCCTCCGGCTCCTCCGAAAGAACCGTTTGCTCCACCATTAGGTTCGCCTCCGGCTCCTCCATAAGGACCGTTTACTCCACTCGCACCACCGTTTGGTCCGCCACCGGCTCCTCCGTAAGGGCCGTTTGCTCCACTGCTAGGCCCGGCACCGGCTCCCCCATAAGGATAGCCTATTCCACCCGCACCTCTGTTAGGACCGCCAGTGGCTCCTCCATAAGGACCGTTTACTCCACCCGCACCGCCGTTAGGTCCGCCACCGGCTCCTCCATAAGGACCGTCTACACCTGCACCACCACTAGGTCCGCCACTAGCTCCTCCGTAAGGACCGTTTACTCCTGCTGCTGCACCACCGTTACGTCCGCCATCGGCTCCTCCATAAGAACCGCTTACTCCCGCACCCGCACCACCGTTAGGTCCGCCTGTGGCTCCACCGTAAGGACCGTTTATTCCTCCCGCACCAACATTTGGTCCGCCACCGGCTCCTCCGTAAGGAACGTTTACTCCTGCATCAGCACCACCGTTAGGTGCGCCTGTGGCTCCACCGTAAGGACCGTTTATTCCTCCCGCACCAACGTTTGGTCCGCCACCGGCTCCTCCGTAAGGACCGTTTACTCCTGCATCAGCACCACCGCTTGGTCCGCCTGTGGCTCCTCCGTAAGGACCGTTTACTCCACCCGCACCACCATTAGGTCCGCTAGCGGCTCCTCCATAAGGACCGTTTAATCCACCCGCACCACCGTTAGGTCCACCACCGACGCCTCCATAAGGACCGGTTACACCTGCACCAGCACCACCGTTAGGTCCGCCACCAGCTCCTCCATAAGGACCGTTCACTCCTCCATCCGCACCACCAACAGGTCCGCCACCGGCTCCTCCATAAGGACGGTTCACTCCTGCACCAGCACCAACGGTAGGTCCGCCACCGGCTCCTCCATAAGGACCGTTTACTCCTGCACCTGCACCACCGTTAGGTCCGCCAGTGGCTCCTCCGTAAGGACCGTTTACTCCACCCGCACCAACGTTTGGTCCGCCACCGACTCCTCCGTAAGGACCGTTTACCCCTGCACCAGCGCCACCGTCTGGTCCTCCACCGATTCCTCCATAAGGACCGTTTACTCCTCCACCTACACTGCCGACCGGTCCACCACCAACTCCGTTTCCTCCGTATGATCCGTTTGGGCCTCCTCCACCAGTGGCTCCTCCGTATGGTCCATTTTGTCCACCACCAACACCAGTTCCTCCGTATGGAACGTTGGCTCCGCCACCTCCGTATGGACCGTTTGGCCCACTTCCACCTCCATATAATCCATTTGGCACGCCTACTCCTCCAGCTCCTCCATATGGGCTGTTAGGTCGGCCGCCAATACCGATTCCGTAAGGACCATTCGGCCCTCCGAATAAGCCGTTTGTTCCGCCACCGCTAGGTCCAGCTCCGCCATATGGCCCATTTGGACCACTGCCTCCTATCCCTGTTCCACTATTAATACCAGTTACACCAAATGGGCCATTAGCACTTCCACTAGTGCTAGGTGCACCAATGCCACCAATGCTAGGCTGTGAGCTTCCTGTTCCTCCAAGTCTGAAATATTGTGGATTATTATTCGGGTCTACAACGCAACAAATATAATTCAGACCTCCAGGTCCTTGGAAAGGTCCATGGACACCAGGAGGTAAACCGGCACTAGGAATACCTGGAAAATTACTAAGTAAATTACCGGGGCTTGGTCCTACAGTGCCCAATCCATTGTTATATCCAGGGCTACCTGGTGTCCCCTGACCGGGCGTCAAGCCACCAGCAATTCCAGGTGCTCCTATCTGAGTTGGCGAATAAAGACTTTGTCCAGGGCCATATGCACCATTATTTCCAACACCGCCTTGCCCAGGGCTCGTTTGGGCTCCGGTTCCATCTATACTGGGCCTGTATCCACCGTTCGCTCCTGGGCCTGGGATTCCGGGTGCATTTCCGCCATTCGCACCAGGTCCACTTCCTCCTTGTCCAGGACCATATCCACCGTTAGCCCCAGGTCCACTGCCGCCTTGTCCAGGTCCGTAACCACCGATAACCCCAGGGCCACTACCGCCTTGTCCAGGTCCGTAACCACTGTTTGCCCCAGGTCCACTTCCGCCTTGTCCAGGCCCGTAACCACTGTTAGCTCCAGGTCCTCTTCCAACTTGACCCGATCCGTAACCACTGCTTGGCCCAGTTCCACTGCCTCCTTGTCCACGCCCGTAACCATTGTTTGTCCCAGGTACACTTCCGCCTTGTCCAGGCCCGTAACCACTGTTAGCCCCAGGTGCACTGCCGCCTTGTCCAGGTCCATAACCACTGTTAGCCCCAGGTGCACTGCCGCCTTGTCCAGGTCCGTAACCACTGTTAGCCCCAGGTCCTCCACCTTGGCCCGGTCCGTAACCACTATTAGCCCCAGGTCCTCCACCGTGACCCGGTCCGTAACCACCGTTTGCCCCAGTTCCACTGCCGCCTTGTCCAGGTCCATAACCACCGATAGCCCCAGGTCCACTGCCTCCTTGACCCGGTCCGTAACCACCGTTTGCTCCAGGTCCACTGCCGGTTTGTCCAGGTCCGAAACCACCGCTATTCCCAGGTCCACTGCCGCCTTGTCCAGGTCCGTAACCACCGCTAGCCCCAGGTCCTCTGCCGTCTTTTCCAGACCCATAAACTCCATCAACTCCGGGGCCGCTTCCACCTTGCCCAGGCCCATAACCGCTATTACCGCCTTGTCCAGGCCCGTAACCACTGTTAACCCCAGGTGCACCGCCGCCTTGTCCAGGTCCGTAAAGACCGTGAGCCCCAGGTCCCCCTCCATCTTGACCCGGTCCGTAATCACCATTTGCCCCAGTTCCAATGCCGCCTTGTCCAGGTCCATAACCACCGTTAGCCCCAGGACCACTGCCTCCTTGACCCGGTCCGTAACCACCGTTTGCCCCAGGTCCACTGCCACCTTGTCCAGGTCCGTACCCACCATTTGCTCCATGTCCAATACCATCTTGCCTAGGACCATGAACTCCCATACTTCCAGCACCATTTCCTCCTTGACCAGGGCCGTAGCCGCCACTAGTTCCAGGTACATATTCACCATTTTTTCCACGTCCACCACTACCTTGGCCAGGGCCATATCCGCCGTGTCCGTGGCCATATCCGCCGTGTCCGGGGCCATACCCGTCGTATGACCCGGAACCTCCTTGACCTTTACCACCAGAGGAATAAGAGCCACGCTTTAAACTCTCCGCTTCTAAATCACTTCTCCCTACGCATTCTTCGCAACTCGGGTCATACATTGTCTGACTTTGAGCTTGTCCCATTCCACTGTTGCCACCTGAAAAGTAGATTATGTTGTTGTATGGGTGTTTTTATTTTTAATGTAGAGCGTCCAGCCATTCTGGAGATGCCAGTGTAATACACTAAACAAGGTAATTTATTATTAGAAAGCCACAGTCCGCAGTTTTGTCATGGCTTCATACATAACAAGTTTTTGTTTTTTTTTGTCTCTACCAGTGACGAAAATGTTTGATCAAGATTCTTAACTCTCGAAAAGGAACCCGTATAAAACTTAGAAACTGGCGTTTGCAAATATCAAATTAAAAAAAAAACATACAATCTTAAATTTTATGGGGAATGTATTGATAGCTGTCAAAATCTGGGAATAAAAGTTGTCGCATGTGATGTCAAGAAGCAGTGCGTGTGGTGGTCGACTAATTAAAAATTACCTGGTATGTTAGCTTTTATAGTAATTTAATGTTACGTACTGACGCTAGCGCGAGAAGAGTCAACATCCGAATGCGCCTCCGCTTTCCCTTCATCTTTTCCATTCCCTTGGTCGATTGCGAGGTACTGCGACTGAGTCTGGCCCCGATAGCGGCCTCGATGCGCTTGCGGCGCTTGACGACGCACCCGGACCACACCCTGGACACCTTGTATCGCCTCCTCAGGGATTCCGTTGTAATCATCCTTTAGTACAACATCGACAGTCTTGCAAAATGTAATCTTCTTCGAATCACTATCATCGAACGGTCTCACCTGATGTAAATAAAGAAAAGTATTAGAACAAAATAAAAAATCTAACGCAATACCTCTAGTGGTCATAGTAAGATTGCCTTGACACATAAAGATCCGATTGTCCCATTTATGATAATGTCCGAAAAATTGTGAAACATAGGCCAAGGAACCAAGCCCACAACCTTGACAAATAGTTGTTATCTTTCACATACATAATGAGGGAGCGATAAAAAAGTTTTGTAAATAATACTTAGTTTCTAATACTCGTACAAAGGCGGCGACTGACTTGTAACATTTTTTTATTTTTTTTATTTATTGGCATCGCACGTTGTGCATTCTGCCAGTGTCAAGTTTACGAATTTTCAAGTTTATTAAAACCAAGTTAAATATGTCTTGAAATCACAGTCAGTCACACGAAATTAGTCATAGTCGAGTCCAAGTCATGCCCTAGTAAAGTTGTGGCGACTTTACTATGAGCTTCTACGGAGTTTTGGAAACAACACGAAAAGACATGCTCCACCACATTATATCACTTGCCCACACTCGTGCACGTAATTCAACACTCAATGAATAAAACACCACCATTTTTAACCATTAATTCGCGAAAAAACACAAGTTTAAAAAAATAATAGAAAGCAACGACATTATTTTTCCGTGTTCCCGCCAAAACTCTTGTAACATTTGCTTATAATGGATCTTTTGAGATGATCTTGTCAAATTATGCGGAACTCGCTCCGAGCGTTTTGCTCAAGTATCCCAGCCGTCAGACGACGCTTTTACCTGTTCTGACTTGTAACACTCACGCAGTCACTCATTTGAAGTAACTATTAATGTTAAAAACAAGTACAAGTGAACGCGTTGTCAAATAGACGCGTAGTCAGGACAAAGGAGATTGAGCACGCGGTTCTCAAAGATAGCTGGCCTCGCTCTGCTTTAAGTAACTGCTGTAATGCTCCGGCTGTATTAACTTTCTTGGTACACTTGGTGGTGATTACACTTGGTAACGCTTGTTGTATATCTTAATTTATGAAAATTGTGATCATCGTACCTAAGGGAATATTTAAGATTCATAAGCTATCTATATATTTTTTGAATATTTTTGTATGAAGTGTTTCCACACCTATGGTATTTCTATGTTTTTAAAGCTTAAACAGGAAGAAAAATAATGACCTCCGACAGGACTCGAATCTGCATATGAGCAGTCTCTATGGGTTTCCGTCCCAACTGCTTTGCCAATTAAGCTACAGAAGTCTCTGCCTTAGATGAAATTTCCCAACCTGTTTCAAGCTACCAACTAAAGCGTTGGTGGCGACATCTGTAAATTTTTGTAACTCAAATATATATAAAAGACTCTGTCCTGACTGATTTACTGACAGACTGACAAAAAACGTACAGCCCAAACCGCTGGTCGTACAGACTTGAAAATTGGAGGGTGTATTCGTCTCAATGCGTAGGGGTGTACTAAGAAAGGATTTTCCGAAATTCGACTCCTAAGCCCCCTTAGGGTTTTTATAAAGAGCAAGCCACACGTTTGTATCCGCAATAGGCTAGAAAACTGGTTTTTTTAAATTGTACTATCAAAATGTGGCCCCCCTTAAATAAGATAGCTGATTAATAAAAAGAAAATGAAAATCTGATCAAAAATAAGCAACTTATAAGCATTTTAATATCATGCTAGACAGAGAAGAGAAACAGCAAATCGTGACGTCACTTCTCATTACGCCATATAAATTTTATTCCGACAAGTAAGGCATGACGTAATTTTTTATTTTGTGGGTAAGGGACAGAGTTGTCTCTAACAAAAACTTTAAACGCTTATATATCAGAACATTAATAACCGATTAAAATTATTTTTTCAATAAACATACTATATTTACTTAAACTCTTCATATTTACTTAATTGGTTTCAACGATATAAACATCAGTCATCTACCCTATTTTCCAGTGCTCCTGCATTTTTCCGAAGGAAAAAGTTTTATAACATTATTGCGTTTGTTCAAATGTTCCTTCGTAACTCCTAAACTAGTAATTATTAATATTTAGACACAAAAACAGTACAAAGTACAATCGACACGTCCTAGCATTCCGCGTGGCCTAGCAATTATTATATTCTGTGGTTTAAAAACCGCCAAATCATATAATACGGCCGATTTTATAACATAGATAGGGACCTACACACCCCAAGAAAACCTTCGAATAATGCATATCGTGTTTGTTTAAAATGACATGACTCTAAAAGTAGGCACATTCTAAGTAATTTAAATTTGTAAGTAAAAAAATCTTATGATGAAGCGCAAAGAAATCGTTTTAATTTATCATTCTATAGCACAGGCAGGCACGCTTACCACCGGGAGAACGTCTTGCTCGTCACGTCTCACATGTTTACCTTAAGTTTTTAACCGACTCCAAAAAAGAGGAGGTTCACAATTCCGCTGTTTTTTTTACCTCAGTATTCATTAATTTATAAACTAATTTGGCAAATTATTTTTCTAAATGATAATTCACTTTGAGATTGGTCCCATAGAAATGTCATTAAAATCGGTTTCAATAGTTTGGTTTTTAAATCAAAATAACTGGAAAAAAATATGTCATCCAAGCAAAGATTACGAAAGATGCGCCATCGCATAATAACCAAACAAAAATGACGAACAATGAAAATGACTCCCGTGCCGTCATGTTTACTAGTTGCATCGGATTGCGAAAGAAGATAGCACTTTTATGAGAGCAAAAGGGATAGCGCGCGTCTCGCTTAGTGAGCGCAGACAGACGAGGCGAGACAGTCCCTGGGGCCGTTTTCACGGGGCCATTTTAGGGCGCGATATGACATAATATCTCCCTCCTTATATATATATCATTGCATCCAAGTAAACGAAATTGAAGTCAGTTGAATTTTTTATAAGTAACTTTTTTTTATCAAAGGGATTACGTAGTAGAATTCGTTTTTGTAACTAATGGCAGGAACGTTTTACCTATTAGTTTCTATAAACTAATAAGTATAATATATTTTTCTTGAATAATATTGGATAAAATTTCGCAGTTTGACTGAAATTTTTAAACTGTTTCTATATACTTACCCCTAGTACGTAGAAGTAACACAGCCACGTAGCATTATTATTACAGAGAAATCATATCTAACGGATAACAAACTTACGGTTCCAAATAATTCTCATACGATGAATATAAAGCATGAATTAAAAAAATGGATGGACATGTCATTCAAAGCTAAGTATTCTAATTGATGCCTTAATCTAGCTAGTGTCCATTTTAACCACAAGTAAAGTAGCTTATAGAAAATTACGAAAGAAAAAACTATTTTCATAATGTAGGTACAGCATAATTATTTACCTAATAATAATTTAAGGCAATACTACAACTGGAACAAACTATATTTTGTCTGTCAACTAGCATTATGGCTATCCTGGTATAATAATTTATTAATAGTAAAACTTATTGTACCTATTATTTTCGTCACTTGTCATAATGAGTCTCTATATTCGCTTTGTTGTTCCGCATTCCGTTACCGTCTTTATCGAATATTCCGGTATCTAGACAGTGTTCAGTATTTCGGTAACTTACACAAAATAGCTATCTATCGTAAGCTTCGCACAGCATAATTCAATAGCGCAGAATACATATTACAAAAAAAAGGGTACGGAAAAACCTATGCTTCAGCGTATTTTATAAAGTTTTATCAAGAACGGAACAAGGAGGAACTTGCCATGACAAATATTCCCTAAAGTTTTATATATTTTATTATCAAGAAAGTAATAAGGAGAAACTTGTCATGACAAACTTATTCCTCAACGACTTTATATATAACATTTTATCAAGAAAGGAACAAAGAAGAACTTGCCATGACAAACTTATGCCTCAATCTTTTAAACAAAAAGATTTACCAAAAAAGGTACAAGGAGGAACTTGCCATGACAAACATTCCTCAATGCTTTATATAAAAATATAATCAAGAAAGGAATAAGGGGGATCTTGACATGGCAAACTTATTCCTCAACGCTTTGTATAACATTTATCAAGAAAGGAACAAAGAGGAACTTGCCATGACAAATGTGTGCGTCGGCGGGACCGGGATGAGGTCGCTAAGTCCGCATATTTCGCTGAGGTCGGAGCCAGGCAGCAGGCGCTCTGCCAGCCCCGCGGCCTCATCGCTGCCCACGGGCCATGCCACGCACCACCTGGAGTCGGGCATCTTGCACGTTATGTACACCTGAAATTAATACCGCACTTGTAGATCCAAAGCAACAGTGGACGCCGCAAGTAGGTCGCTATGCACAACCGGGTGCAGTGCGACCTACTTAATCCACGGGCGGCTCTTGTATGCGATATTAAATATAAATGTATTGAAATATAAAAAATAATAAATTCATAAAAAAGTTTATTGTATTTTTTCGATGTAAAACGAAGTATTTTTTTTGTTTATTTAATTAAAAAAAACTTTGAATCAAAAAAATATTATAAACATAAATAATGTAACTTACTAAACTGGTTGGCGTTGCCGCGGTGGCGAGCGCGAGTAGCAGGGTAGCTAGGAAGGGTCGCAGGCCGGTGCCGAGGCTCGGCGAGCGTGGAGGGAGCGCGACGCGACCCATGCCGATCCGGTAACGCGCGGCGACGCTCTGCCGCCGGCCACCGCTCCAGCCGAAGCCGACCCGGCCCCGCCACGACCCAAGATGAACCCGCACATGATATAAGTTCACCCACCTAATTTCGGTGATAGCGACCAGATTTGCCACATTCTGACTCCAATATGAGGAAGTATCTTGCTCAAAGATAGCAGCACAAGTTCCTATAAATTATCTCTTATCTAGGCGTGCCCCGCGAGTGTTCCCGCGTCTTACACTAACCGAATATTTTTCGTGATAAAATCTACCCCTCTAATCTAGGATAAAACACACTAAATGTCGAGTACTTAGCAACTGCTACGTAATTGAGCTGAAACGAATAATTAAATACACGCGAACATCCGCATTCGCATTTATCGTATTAATGTGACAAGTACTTATAACCCATATACCTACTCGTAATCGGTACTCCATTGTCATAGTATGTATAAGTACTAGCTAGCTTATCTACTTCTATCATAAGTAAGTAGGCACTAGTTGTGTGTCTTAGCATTATCTTTTATGTGTAGATTTGCTAGATCACGTCACCTAGGTGGGTTTCGGGCCTATATCTGCAGATGCACATATCTGCAGTTAAATCCGCGGTCTTAAATAACATAATGAAAACTAAGACTTGGGAATCATAATATCATATCAATAAAATATAAAAAATTACAGTACAGATGCTCATGCAGACTGCAGACACGTCAAATACTTAAAAACTAAACAAAAACGAACGACCCCGCTGCCAAAAGTGCCCATCAATCCGGCGGCATTTTCGAGCTGGATCGCAAGCGAGATACGTTGGGCTAAATACTGCCCCGACCTGCTACCTCAGCCGACGTCCTAACTCGGCCGTAAATTTTATGGCATCGGGTCCCCACGAACCCGCAGTTTCGACGGCAAACGGTATGACCTCGTACGCCGATTCCTAGCAAGCGTATTTGAGACGTTTTGGCTTTGCTGCCGCCTCAGCTCCCGCACCGGCTACTTGCTGAGAAGCGGACAGATGGCAAGCAGCGAAGGTACTCACGCAAGTAGCGTCCCACACCAAGCAAAGGTGTCAAAGACTTGGGTATACGCTAAATGACGCAACTCTGTTTCAGTAAATTTTTATTAAAAGTATACGTCAACAACAATAATTCAAGCAGACAGGGCGTAACCTAAATCAAATTCGGCGACTACAAAAAGTACAAATCTCAATTTTTTGAAAATAGATTATAACCTTTAGGCCTAAGCTTTTACAACTGCTTTTGAGCGAGGAATTTTGCTATAGGTGTCAGAATTACAGTATGCCTATAGTCAGGCATTACAGCCTCGTTATCTCTGAGCTGACATTAGAGTCTTTCTTCTTGTACGTGTGAGTCGAGTAGACGAAGTGGTGTGTGTAGTACGTGTTGGAATGCGGGTCGGCGGGCCCGGGGCTCTTGGAGTGCGCGTGGTGCGGCGCGCGGCGATAATAGTCGGGCTCGACGGCGCACTCGCACGCCAGCCGGCTTTCCGAACCGCTGTTCTCCAGCTGGTACTTGGACACCATCACCAGACTCTCCGTGGACTTGGTCGGCGGGCAGTGGCTGTGGCTCCGCGTGTACGCGCCGTACTGGTGCGGCACGCTGCCGCTCGCGCGGTGCGCGTGCTTCTCGGCCGGCGGCGGCCCGTACTCGTGCTGGTTCTGCAGGCTGCGCCCGCTATGACTCCGCCCGTGACTCTTCGAACGGCTCGGATGCTTCGTATTAGCACCGGTATCTAGGTACCCGTATCCGAACCCGTATCCTCCAATCGCTTTCGTCGTCAAATTATCCCAGGATTTTGGCTTCACATGCTGATGTGAACTCTGGTATTGTATCTTCGGTGACGATTTTGCTTCGGAGCGATCGTTGTCCCAGAATAGAGTATCGCTGCTGAGTGAGGTACTGTAACTCGACGCTGAATTCTCACAATGAACGGTGGCGTTGCTCGTCGCGTAAGACTGCAAGCTGCATTGGCTCGTCTGAGTAGACTCTGTCGTCAAGTAGCGGTAGCGGCCGGAACATTGTCCCGAGGAGCACGTCTTCTTGCTGCGAGTGTGGGAAACGCTGTCCGGTTTTTGTGTTGACTTATCCACTTGTTGGCATTTATCTTTGCGTTTGTGTTCTTTTGAACATTCTTTTTTCCTTCTCGTCTTCTTCCTGCTATTTGGAACACAATGCGGATCGCAACATGGACTCGCTAGATCGTAAGCTTCGAGACTGTTAGCGTCTTGGTTATTGTACGCTGGCATACATGGTGCGCAACTGTGGCTGTGGCTGCTCCTGTGGCCTTTGCTGTGCTTTCCGCTTCTGGTTTTAACATAAGTCTCCGACGCTCGGTGGCATTCACCCTGAGCCTTCACTACATAGTGGTGGCATTCGCGCCGATTCCGCGGTGAACCGACGGTAATCACGAAGCTACCTGTGCGTATGTTGGGCTGTATAAGGCACGTGCCGTAGCGAGGATCTAGATATTGGTACATGAATACGTTAGGTTGCGGTGGTTTGGCGGCGGTTACATTTTCGCTGGACAACGTCGGCCTACAGTAGGCGTTGTTCATATTTTCGGCGGCAGTGTTGTCTTCCGAGTCTGAAATCACATCGGACGGCGAGGTTTTCTTTTTCTGGGATGGGAGGCTGTGAGTTTTCCAATTTGAGTCGAAGAGCTGTCTTTCGCGGACTGTTAGTTGCTCTAATTCCCGCATCTTAGATTGTAGGGCTCTTTGTATGTTGATGTACTTTAGGTGGAGTTCGACTTTTCTGACGCAGTCCTCGAATATGACGACCATTCGCATCCGCGCGTCGCAGCTGTTGATGGCGTCGACGATGGCAGCGTGGTCGGCTCGCTCCACGTCGGCGCCATTGATGGACAGGATAACATCGCCCTCGCGCATGCCGGCCGCTGCTGCCGCTCCCTCGCTCTCCACGTGGTCCACATACGTTATCACTTCTATCTCTTGTTCCTGTAACATGCAACACTCCTCATCACTTACCTTACTATACATTCTTACTATTGAATATAAGCCACAGCCAACCGCTGGACGTAGGCCTATCTATAAGGCACGCCACTCAGTAATTTACGCAATTCTAGAGGAGCCGTACATAAAAGTCCAGCGTATCTAGTTCTTATACAACATTTCATCCGTTTAACTTTTGCAGAGTTCAATGCGACCAAACGTATACGTACACTGACACTCACATCACATCACACATCAACAGCCGGAACACGTCCACTGCTGGCCGAAGGCCTCTCCCTTAAAGGGAGGTGTCATGTGTCAGGTGCCATTATCCCCACGACCGGCAGGTGGTTTGGGGATCGCAGAATGGTTACCACCGTTAACCGAGAAGACACTGCGGCCCGTCCTCCGGTGGTTCTGGATGCAGTTTTAGGACATACCCAGGTCCCACACTGACACTCGCAAACATTTAAATAATAAAGTGTGAAAGAGGGCTTTATTTTAGGTTCATACATAGAAGTTTCAATCTGTTTGTACCAGCAGCTGGCACGGCATGTTATTCCAGCTTGACCTATAAATTTTGCGTGGATATCCAGTGGGTGTCGCTGGAATTAGTAATATCAGCTTATACAAGAAATAAGCTTAGCGGCGAGAGCTTAATACTCACCTTTTTATAGTGAATGCCGTAACTCTGAAGTGTAAACCCGTAGCTACCGTTCTTCTTTTCGACGATGATAGTCCTTCTCCGCCAGTCTTCTTCGTTCTTACCAGGTCTTTCGGATTTTATCGATTCTCTGATCTGAAATTATCACACGCTTACTTACGAGATAATTACATGTAAATCGATCAAAAACAAAACCCGGTCATGTATTGTGAAGGTAAGATTTATTTGGCGATTGGTACAACATTGTTTTGACTGCCGTTCTACCTAAGAAGTAAGGCTTTCGCTTTTCTGTGGGGCTAACCCTGTATTCGTGAAAAAGTTTGCAACTTACTGAGTTGTCCAGCGAGTCCTCCTTCAAGTCACAGGAGAGTTTCTTGCCGTTGCTCATGGTGCTGCCACATCTTTCGCTCAGTTTGGGAGAACTCATGTTGTAATTGGAATTTATTAACCTATTCGTTGATTTGTTTTCTGTAACTTACGTAGTAGAAAGTGGTGAAAATTGCCATTTTACAGATGTTGTTACATGATTTAAAAAGTGAGGTTGAGTGGCAACAACTAGCGTACGCACTGGGGAGAAATCATTAATCCGCGCATGCGTGGCGGGGTGCGCTCCTGGTTAGCGCGGACGGTCAAATAGACATACTATGGGAGCGTATATAGAGCGTATGTAAAACAAGGGGAGTTAAATGTTTAATAACAGATTAAGGGTCAGTAAATAAAAGTGTTTGTTCGTAGCCGGTCATGGTTATGAACATGGAAGGATTAGTAAATGTAAAAACGGAAATAAGAGTCCTGTTTTAATGACTGGTTATGAAACAGCGACGAGAATGATTGTTTCGTAACTAGTTATGAACTTCTAGTTAAGAATGCGGATAAAGGGAAACAATCTGCTAAGTATATACGGATACGTTTACAATCCGATCGCGCATGTCATGGTGTACTAGGTAAATTAAAGTGGATTGAACTAGCGTCTCGCGATTATACTCGCTTTCATGCAGAATAAGTAATATGTATTTCAAAACAAAAAATAACGTCAGTCAATCCAGTCATCTCTATTAGAAATTTCACTCAAATCTGTTTAGCCATTACTAAAAAGGTACCTACATACTCACAGACGCACTAACAATATTTTTCTTCTACAGTATTATCATTCATCAACCAGAGGACGTCCAATGCTGAACGATAAAGCCTGCCATTTTGCATCCACCGGATATTGTCCGTATTGTCGTTAGCGAAGATTACATATGTACTAACTGTAGGTATTTCTCTAGATCTTCGATCTAGCTTCTCCAAGGTATCATCATCAGCCCGGAGACGTCCATTGCTGAACGAAGGCCTCCCCCTTAGACCGCCACACTGTACGACAACCTGCCATTTGCATCCACCGGTTTCCTGCGACTTTACAATGTCGTCGGTCGGTCGAGCCTTTCCTATGCTATGTCTTCCGGTATATGTACATACAATTAAATTATGTAAACGTAGGTAAAGAAAAATTGGCCTGGTACACCTATCCCTACCGGTAGGGATAGGTGGAAAAAAAACCACTTAGATCTACCGGTAGAGATACTTAGGTGCGGAAAGCTTAGTCCACTTAACCCCACTAAATAAAAATAAATTAAATTAATAAAACACCACCATTACACCTTTGCCCAGCAGTGGGACAACAAGACACAGGTCAGGTTAAAATAAAACAATTTATTTTTTTACATTTTTGCCTATTGTATATATCATACCTTGTTTTTGCAACATTTGTTTTGAATAACCTAATGCATGTGCCATAAAAAACAATAGAATGTCGAAAAAGAGTGCATTAACGGTTACAAGTCGAAAAAATAGGTTTACACGATTATCGACCTTATTGACATTTTTATTATAATCTGAGCTGCGATTCTCCATAAAAACGTATTTTTTCCTTCCCTATTTCCTTACTTTGTTTTATAAAAAAGTTGATAAATTCTAGGTTCACGACGACGTTGATGTTGTGTTGTTCTGTGTATTATTAATTGTACTTTGAGATTCGAAAATATCTTTAGCTATATATTATTACGAAGTAAGTATTATGTACTTACACACATCTAGGAATACTTAAATAAAATATATTTTTACAAAGGCAACATCTAAGACGTAGATCTTAGAAGTATATTGTTCTTATTCCTTAAATAAATAATACGGTTTAAAAAAAAAAACATCCTACTTCAATTTCGACTACCTGGATGAAATCTCCATATTTTCCAATTGTTTTAATTTATTCCAGTCATTTTGATTTAAAAATCAAACTACTGAACCGATTTCGATAAAATGTATATGGGGCCACCTCTGAAGTATCTCTGTTAGTGCCTACCAAACAAAAAAGAATCATCAAAATCAATTCGTAATCGCGTAACATACCTACATACAAATATTATTATTATTTATTATTATTATTCACATATTTATTTTCTTTCTTAAATCTAAGTTTTTTACAATATAGGGGGCGTCCATAAAATACGTGAGATGTTTAAGGGGGGGAGGGGGTCGAGTCAAATCTCATCTAATCTTACGTTGGAGAGAGGAGGGGTCTCGGCAAATATCAAGCAATTTTTTTTCTGATTGAAAAAAAAAAATATTTTGGTATTTTTTTTTTCTTTTTACAATAACAATCCAACGCGTTTACGTAAGAAACCCACATTTTGAAAAATCTCACGTGAGATTGGGGGATGGGGGAGGGGGTTGAATAAAATCTCACGACATCTCACCAGGGGGGGAGGGAGGGACAGAAAATTAAAAAAACACCTCACGTAATTTATGGACGCCCCCATACATTTAAAAACATAAATATTATAAAAAGCTTAACCTGTAAAAAACCTAAAGTGCCGCCGGCAGCGGGGCAGGGCTCTAGCTACCGGTGGTTAGGGCTGCAGTGTGAGGAACCTCCTGACAATGCGTGCCGTGTCAAGTACCACTGCCTTTTGTATCTGACCCTTGACCCAATCGTCTAGCAAGAGCCTCTTGAGGTATTGGTCGAGGCTCTTCGCTATGAGACCGTTTGCCGGAACGACTATCGGGACAATGATCGTCGAATCAACATTCTACATGGCGGTTATCTCGAAGGCCAAGTCAAGGTACTTGCTGAGTTTGTCCTTCTCGGTCTACGAGATTCGCGTCATGTGTGATGGTGACGTCCATTTTCGTGACATTATTATTATTATTATCAGCCTGATGTGTCCCAGTGCTGGACAAAGGCCTCCCGTCTCTCCTTCGAGACTGCTCGATCTTCAGCTTTGGTGGCCCAAATGGCCGACCACGGGGTCGACCCAGACGAAGATGGCGCGACGAACTGGACTCGCACATACAAAAAAAACAACACTGTCGAATTGAGAACCTCCTTTTTTGAAGTCGGTTGATAAAGACATAATAATGTTCAATATTTTAATTTAAGCATTTTTTATTTATACCTATGTGCTATAACACTATCGTCAACAGCAAAAACAACTCACTATTCAAAAAACTTTGCGTGTAAACAACTTCAGGGTTTTTGAATCAATGCGTTGACTTTAGCATAATGCACCACAGAGGTGTTTGGTATTGGTACTGGGATCTCTGTGAGATTGTTGTTAAGAGACAGCAGGGGGGGCAGGCTGATCGACTGGATCCCGGCTTCAGGAGGGATCAGAGCAGCTCCATTCACGACTCTCACGGGGGTGCTGGAGGTTCGGACTGTTGTATCTCTTTTAAAGAGGCGTAGTATATCGATATAGCTGTCCACTGACTTCTTTCTCCTCTCTCTTGTCTTGTCTGTAACCAGTGAAAATAGGTATTGTTTTCTATTTGAATACACTATACTCACTCTATGGAACAGCTGATATTTTTCTGATTCATGATTTCTGATTGTAACTGATTCGCGATTTCAGTGTCCGTCCCATAATAAAAGTTGTTCATATTACGAGTACAAGACCCCTTAAAGATATGTACACTGGCCACGTATTGCTGTGGCGTTACCTACATGCTTTCTTAGCCTAATTACATGTTTTTTTTAATGAACATGATAAAAGCCGGTGTCCAAAAAGTTTAGTTTAGTCCCAAATATTAATGTAATGTTTCTTTATAAAAATAGAATACAACCTACATTCACCCAAAATCAGTAGAGCCGATGTAGAAAACTTACATGCTCACGAACTTTACGTATATACAAAATTATACAGGGTTATTCTGAACAGTGGTACTAAACCAAAAGGAGGTCACTGTGAACAACTTTAACTATGGGACCACACCTGAAATTGCGAAAAAAAAACGGCTGTTCCGTACATTATTCTAAAGAACAACAGTTTTAGTGATTTCAGTGTTGACCCCATACTAAAAGTTGTTCACAACAACCTCCTTTCGGCTAAATACCTACTATCGTTCCGCGTAACCCCGAAGAGTGTGATACCATTCAAAATTACTTTCATTATCGTCATCAGCCCGGAGACGTCCACTGGAGAACGAAGGCCTCCCCCCTAGACCGCCACACTGTACGACAACCTGCCATTTGCATCCACCGGTTGCCCGCGACTTTTAAAATGTTGTCGGTCCACCTAGAGGGAGGCCGCGCCTACGCTGCGTCTAAAACAAAAAAAACTTCGTAAACTGCGTAAAATTACTTTAAATAGCCCAAATAACAAACCTGCCGACAACTTAGGATGACTCATCTGACTAAAGGCACCCCAAGCATCCAAGCTGTTTCCGCTATGATTATCTGGGATCGGGGCAACTCCAACGAGCGTTTGTGCCGTTACGTTTGTTAAAAAAGGTTCCGGGATCGTACTCAGATCGACATTCGTGCCGTTTGTGTGGTATAACGTCACAGACTCTTGGTTTCCAGTGCTAAGGAAAGAACAGAACAATATATTTTGCTATTTATTAAACTATTCATATAATAGATGTATTGTATGGTTGTTAATCCTGTTGAGCGTCATAGTGTAAGGCGGGTACTGATCACGAACTCTTGAAGTGGTAGGACTCTACTGCAGAGGCCGCCTGGGGAAGTACCACACCTTTGCCAGTTATTTAAGCGCCAAGCAGTAGTGTGCAAGCATTACTGTGATCCGGTTTGAAGGGCAATGTTACCAGAGAAGTTACTGGGTATGAAGAGATTCAACATCTGATATCTCAGGGTGACGAGCGCAGTGCAGTGCGTCGCAGGACTGTTCACAATTCACAATTCAGCACACCTAGTAGTTAGTGGCAGGCGTGACGCTTACCACCAGGTGAAAGTATTGCTCGTCTCGTCACTAAACAGAATAAAAAATAAAAAACTAACTATTAATAAAAACCTTCTACTAATAGGGTCGGTTAGTAATGTAAATCATATTCATTTTAGAAACCCCCTACTCTCTTGAATTTTAGTTAACACTCTAGATCACGACAGTTTACAATAATTAAAAAAACAGTATCGGTCAATCCGTTTGAGACTAGGAAGATGTACGTAGTATAAGGTATACAATATCCTTGGTTTGAGAGCTAAAATGCCATAGACAGATAAACACGTTAAAATTATGACACCCCTCTGTTTGCGTGGGGGATTAAAAAGTTTATAAAACCAAATTCTATTACTTACGTGGAATTGAAATCATCTGTCGCATTTTCGGTTCTGTTAGTTAAAATACCGATTTGATAAACTGTAGCACGTATGACATACCTGGAAGTAGAGAATCCTATTTCAAGCACTGCAGTCTGGATAGATCTGCGTCAACACGTAGGACACACAAGAGGAGTACAAAGATAATACAGTGACGCTTATTCTACCTGTTATTCTAACTTAATGGCAACTTTTTATAAGAAGTCTGAGAGGCAAAATTTTGGAGGTAGGTATGCTCTAGGAAACGTCGAGTTTGTAGCAAGCCGCAGTACATTGAACGGCTAGATTTATGGCGACAGCTATAATAAGAGCAAGAGAGAGAGGGAGAGTAGAGAGGGATTAGTAGACCTGCCGACTGTTGGCAGGCAGAGACTAGGTACGTAGGTACTTACATATCTTTAGCAGGACCAGTCAGGTTGGTGGACGAGTCAGTCAAGTTGATTGTAGGATCAGTCAGGTTGGCCGGAGCATCAGTCAAGTCTCCAAAATGAGTGCATTCTCCGCATGTAAGGCAGGACGTCACGCTCATAAGCAGAACCTGCTAATAATGACGAAATTGATTAATATTCAACTAGCATGTAGGCATATCATCATCAACAATTTCCACTCGCTGCTTTTTTTGTACGGTCAAGTGACGAGACGAGCAAGACTTTCACCTGGTGGTAAGCGTCACGCCTGCCACTAACAGTAGCAGTGCTAGAATTGTGAACTTGCGAATACAATCCTGCGCCGCACTGCACAGCACTCGTTACCCTGAGATATCGGATGTTAAATCTCTTCATACCCAGTAATTTCTCTGGTAACAGTGCCCTTCAAACCGGAACACAGTAATGCTTGCACACTACTGCTTGGCGGTTGAATAACTGGCAAAGGTGTGATACTTCCCCAGGCGGACTCTGCAGTACTAGGCGGAGTCTGCAGTCCTACCACTACAAAAAATAGGAACGCTATACTAGTTAATACTATCTTATTTTGTATGCTGAATACGTTCAAAATAAATAAATTACATTATTTAGAAGCAAAACCACAGAAAAACATTTTTTTTTAAATTCAAAAGTTGAAAATCGCCGAGCGCTGTTTGCATTTGGGGTATTTAAAAACAATGCGATCTCACCAGATGCTTCATTGTCGAGAATCGGAGTAACTGCACTAATGGAATTTTCTTGCAGGCTTCCTATTATATATATGCCTGATTCGATTAACATCGCCATAAGATGTTGTTAATAATGAAGTTGTTAGCTTTATTCACTGAGTAATGTTACTCTGGCTGGTTATGCATCTATCTACAAAATAGATACCTACGCCATCTTGTACCTACCTATACAGTGTTAGTTCTAATCAGTTAGCATCCTTTTAAAGGCATACTCTGTAAGTACATCAAAACAAACAACTTGGAGCCAACATTGAAATTGCGAAAAAAATATCAGCTGTTCCATACAAAAAGTTCATCGTCGTCATCGTCATCAGCCATAAAACGCCCAGTGATGGGCGAAGACCTCCCCCTTAATAGAGGGTAGTTGCCATAAACCCCACGGTTAGCAGGAGGCTTGGGGATCGTCAAAAGTTCATCGACCATGGGCAAAATGTATGGAACAGCTGTATTTTTTTTGCGATTTTAATGTTGGTCCCATGGTAAAAGTTGTTAGTTTTGATGTACAGAATATGACCTTAAAAGGATGCTAACTGATTAAAACTAACCCTGTATAAGTAATTATCAAACATAGGGTACACCATAGGTAAGTTGTGGATTGTATGTGTATCTATCCATGTAATCGGTCTAATGGCACGGTATCACATGTTCCTCGTGGACATTTAAAAAATTCGTACTCAGAGGTTAACCTACACTTTCTATGCATAGGCACACTGCCCAAAAATAGATATCACTGTCATCTTCCTTGTTTATTGAGAACTGAAATCTAGAGTGAATAGATTTCTTCTAGATCGACGTGCTCTATCTTCGGCCGTATATCGTCGCTTACCACCCAGTTCTTTCAACTGAATTCAACAGGTTTGTTCAACCGATCTTCGTTTGGCCAATCGAAGATCTGTGTGTCATAAAAAAATTTTGTAGACTAAGATAGTCTAGTAGTGTCCGGATTCTTAGTAGTATATGTATTTTAGGTAAATAAAGAAAAAACAGTACATTTCAGTGCATATCTTCGCGTGTAAAGGGATATCGTACTCGCGCCCAACTCTCACTATCAAATTCATCTAAACAAAATGTCAAGTGGCGACGGAACCGGCCGAATATCTCAACAGGTATCAGTTCTGTTATCTCTCTAAAGGTGCAGTACTAGCCAGTGTGATGCTGCCCTGTGAAAGAGTAGGTCTTCTACAACTGTAGTGATAGAGCAGAGTGGCGTCTAGCGCGGAGCTCTACGCTCACACTGGCTTCCCAAGATGGCGATCAATAAGCCTATGGTGATCGCTGGCATCTTTACTTTGGTAAGACCTTAACAATAATAAATTCAACAAAGTTTCAGTTAGTTTTTAAGGTTTTTTATTTCCATAACTTTGTGCCAAGAGCGGTACCGGATTAACCATAAAATAAAGCTGCCACGCTGAAAGGTAGACGATAACTAACTGTAAGAAAACTTGCGATTACCTTTGTGAAGCGATGTGCGGCTCAAAGTCATGTTAGGATAATTACAAATTCGGATGTGCATTATAATTTCAGCATGAATGCTGTGCGATTAATTTCCGGCTTACAAAGCGAATTTAGAAACTTGATTTATGTTAAGAAATATTATTAAGTATTGGCATTTTTTTTATAAGCGTCTACTGTATTTGTCTATATACCTGCGCACTGTATGGGGTGGTAGGTATAAACTTAGATTATGTTAGAGGATTTAGTACTTAGATTACGTTATGGGATTTAGACTTAAATTACTTAGAAAGATTTGAGAGTTTTATTAGAAAAATAAACTGCTACGATAAATTTATCACTTCGTACTCAGTACATTTGCGAAGCAATGATTAAAATATATATCATACACTGGATAACTTTACGCGAATTTTCATAATAACTAACGCATCTTCATCTTAGGTTTCTAGCAAACAACAATAAATTTTATTTCTATAGGAACTAGTATAGTATTATATTATCTTTGGTATAGGTATGTCTTACCAAAGTAAGACAAAATAGGTCAAATTCTTTTCAAAACTATCTCCAAGCATCTTGGAAGTGGAACATAGCTTAGCAATAATTTCGTCAATAGTACAGATGATAGTAAGGAATTATCTCAGGCGCTATCAGTCGAGAGGTTCATGTCACTGATAACGATACAGTCTTTCGCGTGGACGGGGATGACGCTGGGAACTAATACTTCAGCAGCCACTTGGTGACCGCTTTCTCGACATAACATCGGCCTTTTCTGACCCATGTTGGGTCATGCCTGTGCTATTGAATTTCACAGAGATAGAATATGCGATGTGATTCGACGAGTAATGAATTTCACTACAGTTGATTAAAAATAAAAATAAAATGTTTTTTTTATAATTAGATACGGTAATATAACAATAAATAACTAATCAACAATCCTTGAGTTATGTCACAAAAATAGCATCATCATCAGTCCGGAGACATCCACTGCTGAACGAAGGCTACCCTGTGACCGCCACACTGTACGACAATTTGCCATTTAAATCCACCGGTTTCCCATGACTTTAACAATGTCGTCGTTCCACCTAGTACGAGGCTTACCTACGCCGCGTCTTCCGGTTCGCGGTCGCCACTCAAGAACCTTTCTTCCCCATCAGTTGTCAGTTCTTCGAGCGATGTGGCCTGCCCATTGCCACTTCAACTTGCAAACCCTGCGAGCTATGTCGGTGACTTTGGTTCTTTGACGAATATCCTCGATCCGGATTTTATCGCGCAAAGTAACTCCGAGCATAGCTCTCTCCATTGCCCGTTGCGTGACTCTGAGTTTCTCCAAAAGGCCAGCAGATGCATCATCTCAGCATTATGCTGTTTTTTTTTAATCCGAAGGAGTTACGAGACGAGCGAGACGTTTGCCTGGTGGTAAGCATCACGCCTGCCTATAACAGTAGCAGTGCTAGAATTGTGAACTAGCGAACACAATCCTGCACCGCACTGAACTGCGCTCGTCATCCTGAGATATTGGATGACAAATCTCCTCATGCCCACTAGTTTCTCTGGTAACATTGCCCTTCAAACCGAACACACAGTAATGCTTGTACACTACTGCTTAGCGGTTGATTAACTGGAAAAGATAATTTCTTATGTCTGAGACTTGGATTCGAAAATTTAATTTGTCAAAGCCATGGACGCAATTTAAGTCCTTGATTACATTTTAAACAAGACTGTAATTAAATACTGTAACTGTGTCTTTGGGCATCCAGCCATAAAGCTGTCAATTATGTAAATATTTGTACAGGTACAGGTTGCATGAAGTAGGTATATTAGTACTGCTAACTCTTATCTTGTATTTTGTTATACTGTAGTAGGTACTTATAGTAAGTTCTTATCTCATAATCTTATAGGAAGTAGTACCTACCTTGTTGGACTGTTCGACTAACTCCAAACCAATCAAAACAAATCAATTAATCACAAATTTGTTTGAATCCCATTGTTATTCAATATTCATACAGAGCTGATACTTATTATAAATATTGGGGGTCATTTTACACCCAGTAAATATTAATAATAAATACTAAGCATAAATATTAATATATAAATACTAAGCAAAGCTTGTATTGTTGAAACCAAATAGCTGATAGAATACTTATATACTAATTAGTTTTTCCTAAATACATACTTTTAATACATACTACACCCAGACACAGAACAGACATCTATGTTCGTCACATAATTTTTTTTCCTGGGTGCGAATTGAACCCAGGCCCTACAGCTCTGAAGGCAGACATGATACCAACCGAGCTATAAGGCTGTCTGATGAGCTTATTTGTTCCGGCTTGTTATGGAGTATTAGCCTGTCCGCACACGCATTCGGCACGGCTTCCGTCAGACACCGGCCCGGCGCCGTACGACCGTAACACACTGCGCACAATTAACTGGTGCGAGCGAAACGGGCGTCTCGAGAAATTTCTTACGGTGTGCGGGACCTAGTACAAAATGTATGCACGGAGCGCCTTCGGGCGAAACCGGACGGTTTTTGTTACGGTTTTTCTCGTCGTTTCCCGGCCTTATCATTATCAGTGTCTACTGTCTACTCACAAACTGGCTAGGCATAGCCACTTGTATGTATTTTTCCGCAAGCTCTTGGATTTTTGTTTCCGCAATTTACATTTTACGGTCGACACCGCAGGGTGCCCCAGTTGGTTTAACTAGTGAAATGCGGTACCAGTTTATGCATTTCTCAGAAAATGCAATCTGCAGGTTTTCAAATCGCAAGTGAATCAATCCCCTACATAAGCTTCTCGATCGTTGGCCGAATCATCGATGAAACACACGTTTATTTTAAACAAGAAATCATCATCACCCAGAAGACGGCCACTGCTGAACGAAGGCTTCCCTTCTGGACCGCCACACTGCATGACAATCAGCCATTTTCATCCACCGGTAGGCCGCAACTTTCACGATATCGTCGGTCCACCTAATGCGGCCTACCTACGCTGCGTCAGTCAAAGTTGCCCAGTGTAAAACCATGTTCGTCTCTTGTTCCATCTAACCAATTTTCGGTAATAATTAGGTATTATATCTATCTACTATACACTAAAAAGGAAACCATAGTTTAATGTATTAAACATTCTATCGATAATCTTATCTTTATCTCGCGTCACTAAATAATTTCACAGTGGGAAACGATTCTATACCTAGTCTCCAAAATTCCTTATAGATAAAATATATATATCACTATAAGTACCTATTGGTGTATACGTATACAACAAGAAATGTGAATGTTATCTAATAACTATATAGGAATAGATTTAGTTAAACGGTACCTTCGCTGTAGTAGTCACCGCAGGCAAAAATGGTAGTTGATGGTTAAAATGAAGATGCGACGAAGCTGAGGTCAAGAATGTGATTGCTGTCAAGGCATCTACTTAGGAATAATTTTCTAGCAAAAATGCTAATGAACCACCTGTTAACCCTGACTCTAGCTACGCGTATAGGTATTAATAAGCTCATTATACGAAAGAGATCATTTTTGTACTCATCATTGTAAAAAACTCACATCAAGCAAGGCTAAAATCGAGAAATAAAAACAGCTGTTCCATAGAAAAATGCCACTCACCCTAGACATTATTATATACCTGATACAACTGATTTTTATCTCGAATTCATGGTTGGCCTCGTGAAAATTTTAAACAACTTTCAACTATAATATAAGCTGTTGATTATGTGTCGTATTTATCACTTTATATTTGTCTAGCTTCAAGCAACTGGCCAGATGATCTTCACCACGCTTGGAATAACGCAGCATTTCTGTGTCATCGACTTCCTGAAAGAACTGCCGCTTCTACTGTATATTAGGATTTTGTATTATCATAGTAAGTAAGTTATTATATTTACAAATTCTTTGCAATGTAAGGGAATATTAGTTATTTAGAGTTCCTAACATTTTATTGTCTGATAATGAGCTTGCTAAGGTATTCCACGAATAGCTTCGTCGACAACTCTGGTCCTTATTATTGTACCTACACGTCACGAAAACGTATATAATTCGATTGCACTATTACTTTATGTGACTATAAATCAATACGTATAAAATCATTAAAAACTGACTTCAAATTAATAGTTACTCCAAAATTGTTCTATAAAAAAACAGTTAAAAAAGATTACTAACACAATTAAGTTTACCGCAAGAGTTCTTTAGATGGTAAAAAGAGAAACACGGTAATAAATTCATAAATGGCATACAAACAAAACAGCCACACATACAAATCTGGGTCGAATTGAGTACTTCCTTTCTTTAGAATTATATTTAACACTAAAGGTCCCCCGCGACTTCGTCCGCGTGCGGTATAAATACGGACCGCTCCCAAAATTCTCCACTTTAAATCATTCCGAGCAAACTCTACCAACTCTAACGACTCTACCGACACGACCGACTCTACCAACTCCCCCCCCCCCCCTTACCCCCCCTTAAGTCGTCCCTGTCGAATATTTTTTGAAAACAGCATTTTTTATTTTGAATGAACTATTTCCAAATTTTCGTGACTCCAAATTCCAAAACAAATGACTTTCATACAAACTTCCCCCCTTTTTCCTTTTTTTTTCCCTTTTTCCCTTGGTGGTCGAATTTCGAAAAATCCTTTATTAGTACACCCCTCAGCATCGAGACGAATACACCCTCCAAATTTCAAGTCTGTACGACCAGCGGTTTGGGCTGTGCGTTGTCTGTCAGTCAGTCAGTCAGGACAGAGCCTTTTATTGTATTAGATATTGTTTAATTAACTTGCACGTTTTGTCTCTTAGACCCAAGCAGCTGTGGTTCCCGCATCAACATAGGCCAATCAATCGACGGCATCGCTGACCAAGCTTTTGTGCTCCTCACGCAAGAACCCTTCACCGCCTTCCGGACCTTCGTCATCAACTGCACAGCACTCGGCCTGAGCGTGCTGTGGATCGTCACCAGTGTTGTTCTCATGAGTGAGTATCTGTAGCTACAGAAGTTTTCACGTAGACGTGGTTACTGCATCAACATAGACCAAATCAAATCATTTATTTGCCTGTTAGTGGGTACAAAAGATCTTACAAATAGAATTAAGAAGCCATGCCATTAACACCCATAACACCCTTACATTCTAACGTTGATCGTAGTGTAAACCAGAAAATATATCACGACGATTGTTATAAATCATCATCAGCTGGAAGACGTCCACAGCTGCACGAAGACCCTTTCTTATTGAGGTAAGTAAGTCCGTATAGGCTGAATGGCCAACCCTAGTGTCAGAGTTAATGTGCCGCCCGAAGGCCTCTGACATGGCTGACGGTTGTTGTTATAGAAACTAGAATAAACAATCGGGACCAACAATTTAACGTGTCATCCGACCCACGGTAGCGCTCAAAAAGAAATGCCATTCACGGTCACCCATCCGAAGACTGACCGGACTGCTTAACATCGGTGATCGTTTGGAATCACCTAGACAAGCTACGCCATGAGCGCTACTGAGGTAATCCCCACGCTTGGCAAGCGGATTGGAGATCGCAGAATGCTCACCACCGTTAACCGAGAGGGCGCTGTTGCCGGCCATCCGGTGGTTCTAGGTGCAGTTTTATGATATACCCAGGTCAAGATTGTTATAATACCGCCCGCATATATCTTTTATTCAGTTGCTAGGGAATTTATATCAGTGTGATGATTTTTCTACTACTAACTATTCGCAGTGGGTGGCGCAAAAGACAAGCAGTCGAAACACGTAAGATGGCCGTGGATCATCGTGACTGTAAGCCAGTGCGGAGTCGACTTGGTGGCTACTGTCACGTACGCAAACGATTCTTTTCATACTAGGGTAAGAAAATCATGGAAACTATTCGCGCGTAGCTTCATTCGAATAGCGGTCCTTACTTTAAGTCATTCGAGCTTTTTATATATCATCACCTTATCACCTTAGAGTTTGATTCTTTCTTTGACTCGTTAGTTTACCTGCAGTAGATTCTGATGGACAGCTGCTTTTGTACCAGTCAGAAAGTTCTGAATAGTACAAAAGCAGTCTTCTGTTGCTGAGTGTTTCCAGAATTACATAAATTATTATGTATACAATAAGTATGTGTACTTTTTTGTGTTATCTAAATCAAGACGTTACAGTTCAAAACAATTTACTTGATTAATGTTTCAGGTCTTTCTTATTTTTGACCTCTGAACAACTTCTATCGCATATACATTCCTATAACACGGGCCTAGAGCCAAGTGGGCCCGCCGGGATCCACCGTAGCGGGCACGGTGGGCGTGCCTACAACCCTAATTAAAATAAATATGTTAATTGTTACATCCAAAACCTTAGAATTAAAAAAAAAAAAAAACCTGCAAAATTTGGGACAAACACAAAAACACATACTTAGTGAGCTCGAAAAACTTCCATCGGTATAGGCTGAACCCTGAGAAGCAAAATTAACCAAGAGGACGTTGCTGCCCGTCCTCCGGAGTTCTGGATGTAGTTTAACTAATTATTAATCATAAACACGTACATTTAATTTTGTATCCAAAGTCATTTTGTTTTTACTGCAAATAGATTATACCAGACTGATCTATCTTCCAGACACTGTCTGATGTGATGGATTTCATCGGCGGTACAGTGAGCGGCATCGGGAATATGGAACTGAACACAGCCTGGGCCGCGTGGACCATGGTGCTGCTCTATTCGCGGTTCCTAATCTTCTTCGTCATTAACGTCATCCTGGTGATCACACTCGTTGTCGAATGCAACGTGAAAAGGGACACAAAGACGACCACCGCTGTGGTAAGTCTGATATATATATTAATAACCACCTATAAAAGGCTAGATGAATGGTTTTTTTTAATTGTCCTATTAAAATGTGGCCCATAAATATAGCTGATTAATGAAAAGAAAATGAAAATCTGATCAAAAATAAGCAACTTATAAGCATTTTAATATCATTCTAGACAGAGAGGCGAAACAGCAAATCGTGACGTCACTTCTCTGTACGCCATATAAATTCTATTCTGACAAGCAAGGCGTGACGTCATTTTTTGTTTTGTGGGAAAGGGACAGAGTTGTCTCTAACAAAAACTTTAAACGCTCATATATCAGAACATTATTAACCGATTTAAATATTTTTTTCTATAAACATACTATATTTACTTAAATTCTTCATCAAAGCTATTGGTTTCAACGATATAAACATCAGTCATCTACCCTATTGTGGTGACGTTTAGCTAGTAACTACCATACCATGTATCAGATGTGGGAAATGACGTACATCATGTTGGTGTTCTTAATAAATAAATAAATTAATATATTTCATACATTAGTAGATAGACCCTCCAACTATACAGGGTGGTATTGAATTCATTAGCAATATCGTAGGGGTAATTTAACTCATCATAATGAACAACTTTTACTATGAGATCAAAGCGGAAATCATGGAAAAAAACAGCTGCTTCATACATTAAGCCTTGCGTTATTGTATTTTTTGTGTGGGACAGGCGATATTTATTTTTTCTCGTTTTCTGTATTGGTTTCATAGAACAAGTTGTCCATTGTGATGAGTTTAATGACCCCCTAAGATATTACTCATGAGTTCAATAAACCCTGTATTAGGCTCAATCAAGGCAAAATTGCAAGTATGCCAATAAATTGGTCTCTCGTTAATCTCATCGTTACAACTCTTAGAGTTTGGTCCTGACCGTGGTTTGACTTCAACAACTTTTGCAGCAAGTGGAAGCCCCGACGCCTGAACCTGAACCTGTCCCTCCAGCCCCTATAGCAGTACCTGTGGTTCAACTTCCGGTACAGACTCAAACTCAAGTACAAACCCAAACTGAGTCGCAGGCGCAAACACAAACCGACGCTATGACACTAGTTCCTGAGGAAAGTGATAACGCAGATGTCGAATCTAGCACGCCGAGTGCATATCGCGCTGCGGGAAGAATCCCCCGCGCAGGGTTCAGTCACTCCTTTAGAAGAATGAAAGCTTTCCTCTTCAGGAGATCGCCCACGCCTGACCAACGGAGTAGGTCGCACCCTGACTCGCTGGATGCTTCTCCAGAAAGGTGAGATTAATTGACAAATTTTATAAATTAATATTATCAATATATTAGCGCTACATATTTTTTCAAGAATCTTTCTGTTATTTCGCAAGAAAAGATACATAGTGTCTATGCTTGTAATCCAGCGCTACTTTGAAGGTCTTGACAAATCAATACCTGTTCTATTTTAGTCGTAAAAAGAAAACTTAAGCTGGTTCTATCCAAAGCAGGTCACCGCGTCCTCAGCACGTGGAGATGGTGGACAAGAAACGCACGGTGAACTTTCCTCAGAGCCTCCTGTCGCTTCCCCAACGGCTGGAGAACATGATAGCAGAGCAGCAGCGTCGGCTGGACCACGCCGTCATCGACACGGCAGGCCGCCAGAGTCCACCGCGAGCCTCGCAATCGCTACCGCAGCTCGACTCCGCCAACCTCACCGACGCACGAGGGTATAACGTGGTTTTCGGTATAGTTTTGGCACAACGTGATTTTTGACATAGATATCTAAAGGGACATAAAGGGTCGGAAAAGATAAATTAATTTAGGTAGGTAGGTATACATACAAAAATTTCATCGACCTTGGACAAAATGTATGGAACAGCTGTTTTTTTCGCGATTTCAATGTTGGCTCCATAGTAAACGTTGTTTGTTTTGATGAACAGAATATGCCCTTAAAAAAATGCTATCTGATAACCAGTAACCCTGTATAATATCGACCAAGCCACCTGCCAAGAGTGGGGATTATGTCAACGAACCCCTCTGGAGGTCTTAGTTTTGTTCGGCAGTGGACGTCTTCTCGCTGTTGAGTAAGGTATATAATATAACCCGAAAAAATCAACGGCTGCTTTAGGGTAGCGGGTGAAAGCAAGGACAGGCTTGCGTGTGGCCTCCATTCCGCCTGATGTTATGTGAAGGTGCAATCTACGGTGGAGCACGCTTGTTTAGAAGAAATCGATTCACTCGCGACTCAAGACACCTTATAAAACAAATTTCTTGTATTGCCCCTGTATTTTTCAAATGTTTTTTCCGTGAAGACGTCGTGGCACGAACGCCGAGCTACAAGGCCAGCTGCCCTGGGCGTACATCCCTGCGTCCGCGCACCGCATGCGCGACCAGCTCCCACCGGACGAAGATCTACCCCCCGTCCCATTGCCTGACTATTCCGCCATTCCCTCCTTCAGAAAAGCTTGTGAGTTAACCCTTGTTATTTGTCTTCTATTTGAACCCATTCTGAAACTATTGATTCGAAGTACTTTCACCTTCTTCGTGTCCTGCGTCTTTACAAGCTTACGTCACCTGTAGCGTAACTTTGTAAAGAGGTGATAGATAGATAAAACGTTTATATTTGTACGGAATATTATTTGCTAGGCGCTTCACAAAGTTATGTCGGCAACTTTCTATGAGATCTCAAAAAGCGATTCACATAATAGACAGTATCTTTTATGGGTGGTGGTTATATTATTACTTCTGAAAAGCATTTTTTATGCAATGGAACGACAAGATGTGCGAGACGTTACCCTGGTGGTGAGCATCACGCCTGTCCATAACAGTTGCAGTGCCAGACTTGTAAGCTTGCGAATAAAATACGCGCACTGCACTGCGCTCGTCAAATCGCTCAAATCTCTTCATACCCAGCAATTTCTCTTATAACATTGCCCTTACTACTGCTTGGCGATTGAATAACTGGCAAAGGATTCCTCATGCGGACTCTGCAATAGAGTCCTACCACTACAAAAGTGGTGTAATAGATTGATCATTCATCATCATCATCATCAGCCCGGAAACGTACGCTGCTGAACGAAGGCGTTCCCCTTAGACCGCCACACTGTATGACAACCTGACATTTGCATCCGCCGGTTGCCCGCGACTTTTACAATGTCGTCGGTCCACCTAGAGGGAGGCCGCGCCTACGCTGCGTCTTCCAGTTCGCAGTCGCCATTGTTGTTGCAGTTCGATGTGGCCTGCCCATTGCCACTTCAACTTGTCGGTGACTTTGGTTCATTAGCGAATATCCTCGTTCCGGATTTTATCTCGCAAAGACTCCGAGCATAGCTCTCTCCATTGCCTGTTGTGTGACTCTGAGTTTCTCCAAAAAGCCAGCAGTTAAAGACCATGTTCCATATGTCATCACTGGCAACACACACTGGTTGAAGACCCTTGTCTTCAGACACTGCGGGATTTTGGACGAGAAGATATTACGCAATTTCCCAAACGCTGCCCATCCGAGTTGAAATCTTCGGGCGACCTCTTTGTCGAAGTTAGACCTACCTAACTGAACAACCTGTCCAAGATAGTTGTAGTGGTCAACAACTTCGAGAGTATCGTTCTCAACAACAACCGGTACGGGCACAACATGGACATTGGACATGATCTTTGTCTTGTCCATGTTCATTTTAAGACCCTGTTGGGAAACGTTACTGAGGTCGCTGAGCATAGTATTGAGGTATTTCAGCGACTCTGCCATTATGACTATATCATCGGCAAAGCGAAGGTGAGTGATGTATTCGCCATTAATGTTGATGCCGAATCCGTTCCAGTCCAAGAGCTTGAACACGTCCTCCAATGCGTTCGTGAACAGTTTCGAAGAAATAACGTCTCCTTGTCTCACTCCTTTCTGCAATTGGATAGGTTTCGTGCTCTCGTCCTGCAACCGGATTGACATGGTGGCGTTTCTATACAAATACTTCAGCGCTTCGGTATACCTACAGTCCACATATGACATCGCTGGAGAGACTGCAACACCGCCCAGGTCTCGATTGAATCGAAGGCTTTTTCATAGTCCACAAACGCTAGACATAACGGCCGATTATACTCCTCAGTCTACTGTATAATCTGGCGGAGCGTGTGGATGTGGTCTATGGTGCCAAAGCCTTTCCGTAAACCGGCTTGTTCGGGAGGCTGGAAGTCTTCAAACCTGTGTTCGAGACGGTTCGTAATGACTCTCGAGAACAGCTTGTACTCATGGCTCAGAAGTGAGATGGGCCTGTAGTTCTTCAATAAGTTGTTATCTCCTTTCTTGAAGAACAGCACCACCACACTCCTGTGGCATGCTTCAGACATAGTACCTTCATGAATGACGGAATTAAATAACTTCAAGGGGACTAAAAGATTGATCATTAGCTGCTGTTATTTCGATTTTAATATCACAGGATGCTGCGTATTGATATGACAAAAAAACCAGGATTCAATGTTTTTTTTCAGCCGTCCATCGCGCCGCTTCGAGCCTGAGCTCGCTGACACAAAAGAAAGATTACGCTTCAAACTCTACACGACGTAAGTGTTCTAGATAATAACTTTATAATAATACCTAAGTGCGATTTGAAACTGTGTCGTGTCAATAGGTCATTCGTGCCAAACACTAGTATCTAACTTGCACGCAAATTAATCACTATCTCAACGGAATTAGGCTTGTTTCAAATTCAAGCACTCGTTATCGGGCTCATAGTCGTTTTCCTCACACTGCGAAGCAGTGGCTATCTTATAATGCCAGTTATTCGGCAAAATCATAACTCGTTTTACTTTATTACTTGAATGAACCATGTTGTAGATACCTCTTTGATATCTATTCACGCATTTGACTATACCAACGATTACCGGAAAAGTTTATACCTACTATAACATAAAAATCTCTAATTATTTATATCTTGGGAACTGTTATCGTTTGGTAGGTAGGTATCATTTATTTTAGTCTTCTGGGGCAGTAGCCTAAAAATCAGGACTAAAATTCCGTATGGTCGAGATTCCATGGCGGAAAGGTTCATAAGAGACTAACTGCTTTACGGTAAACCCTTACATAAAAAGAATGTTTAAATAATTGCAGCGCATAAACTCTAGATTCATTTAAATAAATAAAATGTATTGGTTTACATTTCACACATCACCATCTATAACCCCAAAGCAAAGCTTGTACTATGCACACTGGATAACGATAGAATACTTATATTATTTTTTTTTGTAAATAGGTACGTACTTATAATAATTCAACAGCCAGACACAGATCAAACATCTGTTGGTCACATAAATGTTTGTCCTCGGTGGGAATCGAACCCTCGCCCTCGGCTCTCAAGGCAGAGAAATTACCAAGTGAGCCATAAGGCAGTCGAAAGCTAAATACTTTATTCACCAATTTTCTTATAAATCTTACCTCGGACTTATTTAGTTGCTATATCCGAGTTGTTTGTCAATATACCGTGACTATTAAGTAGAGTTAATTTATATTTTGCAGTGTTCAAGAGATCGCGGTATACTGCTACTGGTTGGCACCAACTAATTTATCATAGGGAGGAGTAGGGTAGGAATCTCGCCACAAACTATTGTTAAGGTCTTTGCAAATGGTATCGTACACCGGACCAACTGAAATTAAGTTTGTTGTAAAATCGCGTGCTTGTCGCTGGCCACCGGTGGCTGTGACCAGTGACATGTTTGCGCGTAGCTATAAGGTATCTGCATACGTAACGTGTTTTTTCTCGTGCCGGACGGAACGGGACGATTTCTTGTTTTCTTGACATCTTTGCATATAAAAATATAGAAACGATATACCAACACGTGACGAGAAAACGGACGGGACGGCACGTGAAAAATGAAATTATCACGACGCACGCCACGTCCCCCTCCCGTCCGGGGTATTAATTATCCCGTTACGTATGTAGAGGCCTTTAGTCTCCATGTAAGTCTGTCCCGTGTCGAGATCCACTGCTAAGGCCATTACTGTTACTTTGCAATATCTAGAATCAGATTATACATTTCTACTTTCCAGCGGCATTAACTCCGTCTGATGTGTTGTACTAGAGACGGACGGCGCGACACCTTCGGAGCCCTGACTCCCATCACACAGCACCAATCTGGCCACTGACAGCAATATTTATTAAGTCTCAACGACTGATCAGATCAGACGTCAGAATTAAGGTCGTACAAATACTCGTATGAATCTTACAAATGGTTGTAAGTTGGTAGTGTATTTGCACTTCGATACTTTTTACCCCTACTTAATTCTTCTTTTTATTATTGTCTATAGATTCTTGACTCTATTCATGGTCCATTTTGTTAAGGCAATAAAAATTATATGATTTCATATAATTTTAACATGTTTTTCTTGGGCTCTAGTCTAGACAACAACAAACTATTGGTCAAACTTCAGGCTTATCTTTCTATTCCTAAGTGTCTAGGTAATGTTCCCAAAGTTAGTCTGAAAGGCGAATGTACTAGGTAAGGTATTTTATAGGTAACCCATTGTCAAAGCAATTCAGAATGTACATGATGAGCTGTTTCGAAAAATTATATTATGTACTTGTAGACACTGTAAATATAATTTTAAGTATGATATGAATAATTAGTGTACCACAAAGTTTTATAAAGACGAGTACTCATACGAGTGCACATCATTGCACAAAGACCTACAGACTAAAGTATAGTAGGTAGATTTAAGTAGGTAAAGGTAGCTTACTTGCTTATATCCGTTTGGAGTAAGTATAGTTAAGTTCATATGTTATGCCTAACAATATGTACTAGATACATGATAACGGATCCTGTTTTATCGCGTTCAATCAGTGTTTCCAAAATGTAACATAATAAACAAAGTACTTAAATAAAATAAGTTTTATTGAAACACTGGGAGGTACGCGTTATGCGCGTCAAAACTGGTTCTATTATCATTTAGCTTTAAGATCTCTAGTAAGAGATTTTTTAAGCTTAGCAAAAGGGCATTATTCTATACATTACTCTGTTGGATTTTGTAAATATTAATAAACATTTCAAAATTTTAACCGTGTTTTAATTCTTCCAAATTATTGATGCACATTCACGTAACTGTTACGGACAATGCTTTATTCTAACAATAAAGTTTACAAGAACAGGTCAAGTCAGTCTATTCTATTCCAATCAGTGTGCATGAGATACATAGTTTCTATGATGGACAATAGCGTTACGAGCCAACAGAACACTGTGATGCGCGTACTGTTGATTGCCGGAGCAAGGTATTCATGCAAGAAGTAAATAGTATTAAACTGTGACGGGATGTTCAGGATCCTGTTTGCGAGGCTTAGCCGGGGGAACTCTGACATAGGGAGGAAGGTAAGAAGGCAAGCGCTGGTCATCAGGGAAAAGGTGACAAGAAACTTTCCACCGCAGCCCGTAGAGCGCGGCAGCAGTGTCTCGGAGACCCAGTAGCTCGTGTACAAGTAGCTTCCGATACGCCATGTTAACAACACATAAAACAAGCAATTTAGGAATCCGTCAAACGATAAATTACTATATGTCATTACATTGTATGAAACTTTAAGGCTGCTGCTGTGATTTTTGGGGAGTTTTATTTCGTCGTATTACCACAGGTTTAGTTACTCGTAACATGTGAAAACGTTGCTCTAGGCTTCAGTGTCGTTGCGTTACAGTCAGCTTTATAAAAACATCGTTTGTCTTACTTGATTTGATTTTCGTCCATATTTATTCCAGCTATTTTAATAGTTATGTAATGGAAGAAGTATGCATATTTTCAAGCGAAATATATTCCTTGAATATAAATAGGAACTATTCTCTGTAAGAATTTTCTTGAATTCATTGATTGGTATTTAAAAATTAAGCCAATTTTAAATTGATTTTATCCAAATTTTATCGTTCTATGTTCTATGCTGTGATATGATGTCATCAGGACAGGTGAAAATCATAGAGTAAGTAAATACTAGTGAAAATTGTAGACATCTGTCTTATTAACTTATTTTAACTTGGAGGATTTATGTATACCTGTACCAGAAAGAGTAGAAAAAAAATGGGGGCTCTACTTTTTATGCAAACTCTTCAAAATGACGTATAACTTGTTAACACTGAATAATATTTTGTATTGTAAACTTTTAGTTCCATTTTATAATTTTATTTAATTTCTACTCTTTCTGGTACAGATGTAGCTCCTCTCTCAAGATAGGTGAGAGGAGCTATATCCTCCAAGAGGTAGGTAGAGAAAGGTAACAGATTGTCGGACCTTGTTTATGGTACTCTGGGTACAAACAACGTAACAAGGTAATGGAGAGAGAGGAGCAAAATCCTCCACGAGGTAATGAGATAATCGGGCCGGTCTTCTATACCTACGACCAAAGAGGATTTGATCGTAGGTATAGAAGAGAGATGGACACTACGTTTTAACCTTAGAACGTAAGCGCATCTTAACTCTTTAGTTTTAAGTTTTAATTTTAACCTACGATGACGCAGAAGAAACAAAAATTGGGGTATGAACACTGACCTCTATTATACAAGTACGCTGGACCTCATATTGTCGATAGCAAATTGAAGCCATTTGATTTCGGCGCGGATAGCCAACGAATAGCAGTGTGAGCGCCCATGGAACTGATATTTCGTAATACACATATGTCAATTTTAGTACCGGAAACGCTCGAAGGGACGCTTCAAGTCGGCACACAAAAACACTGTAATTTCCTAGACAATATTTAGTCCAACCAAAATCCAACGTAGGGTATGAAGTGGGGGAAAGTCTTCAACCAAGGAGGTTAGAAACTACGCTTGTTCAGTTTCCTTTTTGAGCGTCTTCGTCTGATGTTCTTCTTCTATTAATTTTAATTTATTTATTATTATTTATTAATGTCAAGGTTTGAAGATACGCTTAATTTATGTGTACAAGAGGGAAATCCTTCCTCCGAGATTAATGTGGTCAATTTTGAAGGCTTTAGTTGGCTGGTCTCATGGAGGATATACTCTGTGGCTGGTCTATACTCAGACATGTTAGATAAGGACAGCAATACTTTAGTTAGTTTAGTTCTGCCTACTTAAAACCTTCAATGTGGTCGATTGTGACGGTTTTAGTTGACAGTTCTAAACTAATTAAAATATTGCTGTCACTTTTTTACTAGACATGTTAGCTAAGGACAGCAATACTTTAGTTAGTTTAGTTCTGTCAACTTAAACCTTCAGAATTGACCATAGTGTGGTCAATTCAATTCTTCAATTTAATTCAATTTATTTACTTTATTTTATAATTTTAGGACAACTAACAGCTATAAAACACTATTATATTTAACTTGAAAGCTATATATAATATATTATGTATACAGGGTATAGTTTCTAATCAGTTAGCATCCTTTTAAGGGCATATTCTGTACATCAAAACAAACAACTTTTACTATAGAGCCAACATTGAAATCGCAAAAAAACAGCTGTTCAATACATTTTGTCCGTAGTCAATTAACTTTTTGTATGGAACAGCTGTTTTTTTCTCGATTTCATGGTTGGCCCCGTAGTAAAAGTTGTTCATAATGGTGAGTACATACATACCCTTTAGTATTGTTGAACCTTTTTGTTACACATTGTATATAAATAAATATCGGAAGACTTTTTTCACACAGAGCAAGCAAAGCTTGTACTATGGAAACTAGATATCTGATAGAATACATATATACTTTCTTTTGTAAATGCATACTACACCCAGACACAGAACAAACATTTATGTTCATTTATGTTATGCGGTCGAAGTAGCATTAAAGAACATCCATTATATATATATATATATAGTGGGAGGCTTTCCTACGCCGCGTCTTCCGGTTCGCGGAAGCCACTCGTTCGCCACTCAAGAACCTTTCTTCGTCGATCCACCTATATATATATATATATATATATATATATAGGTGGATCGACGACATTGTGAAAGTCGCGGGCAACCGGTGGATGCAAATGGCAGGTTGTCGTACAGTGTGGCGGTCTAAGGGGGAGGCCTTCGTTCAGCAGTGGACGTCTCCGGGCTGATGATGATTGCTAGGCCCTCCCTCGAAGGGCAGTTGGGAGGGTTTGGGATTAACATACGCCATTTTGTTCTCTGGACGTATGCAGTGTCCTCGCCATGTTTTCCTTCACCGAAAAGCCAGTGGTATTAAAATCTGTAAGTACATAAACTTATAATACCTCATAAGTAAAGGGCCTAGGTTTTGAGCTCGCGACCACAGAAAATAGTGCTACGTACCGCGACCGCGACCTCACGATTTCAAGTCGAGCAGACTCCCAATTAGGCTACCACGGCTGTCAAACGTAGACAAATTTTTAATTTAAAAGAAAACATGATTTTTGCTATAGTATATTTTATATTTGTACTACACTTTATTTGTTAAACATTTAACAAGCTTAATTATTAATACTTAGCTAAATTTTTAATTAGTTCCCCATTTCTGAAGTGTTTGAGGCTTTATACTGGAATATTAATTATTATGAACCCCATCAGTTCTATATATAACTTTCAGGACAATTAAATAAAGGGATACAATTTTATAATTACCACCAAAACTTTCAGACCTCAAATTGTTTTTGCAGAATAAATAATTGTAACTGCCCACAAAAATCATAAATCCTACTCACATAAAGACGTCAGACGACATTAGGTTCAAGTTATTTGTTTTTTAACAACTGGAAATCGTTTTGCACAACGATCTTATATGTTACACTATAAGATAGTTGCTTCTACTATAACTTAGCAAATTCGTGCGTGAACCTTCTGAGGTGGCCACGAGGTGTCGCGGGTAAGGGCAACCCGCACACAGCGCGCCAAAACCATAGATTAAGGGGGCGACTAATGCCAAAAGCAAGTAAAAGGTGTATTTATAAACACATAGTTTAATGACAAAGAACGTAAATACTCAGATTAAAAAAATACTATAGGTAGGGGAAAAACCTAAAAAAGCCGAGTAACCGAATATAATTTTGGAAAACAATCCAGTTTATTTTTAAAAATATATACAAATTACCAACAAATAAAAACTGTTTTAATTCAAAAGCTCTAAATTATCAGCGACAGCACCACATTATTTTTTACGAAATACATAGCCAAACTAATGCTTTAGCACAGTAGCCGTTTATTTTTTTTATTTCATGCCTACATTTTGAATAATTAAATAAAATCCCACCTAAATTACTCAAAGCCATCATCATCGTTAATGTATCATGCGATTTTCGACTCTAAACTAATGCAAGACGCGCGGGTGAAATCTGTTATTTTTCTGGCATTAGTCGCACTCTTAAGTAAATACTACGTAATAGCCGCGCTCTCGAAGCGGTTAGACGAGTCGTAAACTCCGTTCAAATCTTAAGGATACACACGAGATTTCCTATCTGACAGTCTATCTAAAGATCTTCTCAAAGAGCCTCTTAGCCAATCATTTTATAGAAATCTTTGGACAAGTTCGTAAAATTTGTTTTTTTACGATTTCTCTGAATGATAGTGACACGACAACAGTGATTAAGTACCCAACCAAAGATGGAGAAAATGAAACCGAGCAAGAATATGAACGCGACATAGCAATGTTTATAATTTTTCTTCATTTTAATTTTAAATCAGTAAATGCCTTCTCTAAATAGGGATTATACTGAAAATATTGTGAAAACAGATTTTTTTTTATTATTTGTCTATTTATTTATCCTTAATGGCCTGAAATTAAAATAACAGTAACTTGAATATGTTCGCCCAAATGTTGAATTGCATAAATTTGATGTCACCGTTATGATACGTCACAGTCACAACTTATCTCGAGATATAACCTTAATATTGTCTCTACGCGTATAGCCGTGTTTTACATAACACTATTATCTATTCTATGACGACGTGCTACCTTGCTTCCCCCAACGTCTGTCGCCCCGCAGGCGGGTCACGCACGAACCTACACCAGAATTAATAGACTAAGATTGAGTAGAAAATGATTTATTTATAGTGCTTTATTTCAATGGGATGAGGAGATATTGAATGTTTGACTATCTTTTCTAATTACAACACAATGGTGTGTATATTTTGGTGGTCGTTTACTTTTTTTGCAATATATTTTTTTTTTTCACTGGAACTATACACATTCATTTGCATGATGGATATATTCTATGATATAATAGTACTAATCATTATAAACAAAACTCTGAAATTGTGAAAAAATCTGCTGTTCCATAAATTTCATCGAGAGTGAATGCCATTTTTCTGTTACAGCTGTTTTTTTTTATTGCTAATGGTCCCATAGTAAAAGTTGTTCATAATGATTACTTTAATATCCTAGAATATGTCCGTCGTTCAAATGAACGGCCTGAAAAGAACGAATGACCCAATTTTCTGACTTAAAGTAAGAATCCCAATAGCTAGAACAAATCACGGGCAACTACTGGGATGCCGCTGCTGGGATACACCCTAAATGTATTAGTATTTTTCACTGTCACCCGCATCGGAGTCTGTTTTTATATCAAATAACCCTCGAAGACTAAGGTCATAGACAACCTCCTCTATTTTTTTCACGTCATATTTAAGGCCGTCAAACCGCTTGCGTAGATTGTCGTTCTTGAGATTTAATAACCTGTGAAAAGAATGAACTGATGAATGAATGCTGGTTTTATTTACTCTGTGGCTTTCATAGAAGCATGATGTTTTCTACCAGAGTAAGTAAATACTACGTAATATTTTCTACAGCTAGTCAAAAAAAATATGAATAAGAGCGCCGAATAAATTGTTCAAAATTTTAGAAACACTAAGTAAGTCGGTGACCACAATCTGTTCGACACACTCCATTGAAATTCTTCTTTATTGCAGTCCGCCTGGGCTAGTACCACGCCTTTGCCAGTTATTCAACCGCCAAGTAGTAGTATGCAAGCATGACTGGGTCAAACCCGAAACAAAAACCAAAGTTCGAAGGGTAATGTTACCATAGAAATTACTGGGCATGAAGAGATTTGATATCTAATATCAAAGGTGACGAGCGCAGTGCAGCGCGGCGCAGTACAAAAAGCTAGTTCATATTAAAGTCTAATTGACCAACTTCATCCTGATGCAATTATAATACGCTTTAAAAAAAATACAACCGACTTCGAATACCTGGATGACATTTTCATATTTTCTAGTAATTTTGATTTAAAAACCAAGCTAAAATCAGTTCATAATTGGCGGAGTAATCGCGTAATAAACAAACAAAAAATTAAAAAATACATAAAGTCGAATTCCATTTTTGAAGTCGGTTGTAAAAAGGAAAAAAAGCCTAGTAAAAAAGGAATCTGACGTAGAAGGAATTCCGTTTTCGTCAGAAAAATAACAGCCTTATAGTTATTTATTTATTCTGACGAAAGCGGAATCTGACCAAAGTGAATCAAATCTTGTGGATTTGATTGACTGGCACTGCTTCTGTTATGGACAGGCGTGATGCTTACCACCAGGCAAACGTCAAGCTCGTCTCGCCACTCCATTGCATTAAAAAAACGTACCTGAATCCCGCATTGACTTCCATCACGAACTTGGAAATCTGCATGGTGCGGGCATACTCCCTGCGAGACGCCGAGTTCACCGCGAACCGGGACTGCAACGCAAGCAATACAGCTTTTGTTATAATTTTGCCATAGTCATCATCAGCCCGGCGACGTCCACTGCTGAACGAAGGCCTCCCCCTTAGACCGCCACACTGTACGACAACCTGCCATTTACATCCACCGGTTGCCCGCGACTTTCACAATGTCGTCGATCCACCTAGTGGGAGACTTTCCTACGCTGCGTCTTCCAGTTCGCGGTCGCCACTCAAGAACCTTTCTTCCCCATCGGTTGTCAGTTCTTCGAGCGATGTGTCCTGCCCACGGCCACTTCAACTTGCAAACCTTGCGAGCTATGTCGGAGACTTTGGTTCTTTGGCGAATATCCTCGTTCCGGATTTTATCGCGCAAAGCAACTCCGAGCTTAGCTCTCTCCATTGCCCGTTGCGTGACTCTGAGTTTCTCCAAAAGGCCAGCAGTTAAAGACCACGTTTCAGTTCCATATGTCATCACTGGCAACACACACTGGTTGAAGGCAAGTCTTCAGACACTGCGGGATTTTGGACGAGAAGATATTACGCCATTTCCCGAACGGGAATTTCCTGAACATTCAATACTATGCTACCCTATAGTATAAGGTATACTATACTCTCGAGGTGATCCCGTAAGTGTTTTTTAAGTCGGTTATTTTCTTAATACAATTTTTGACTCACCAGTTCCGAACAGAGCATCAGGATCCCAATAAGGTAGTCCTCTATATCCACATGGAATCCTTCTTTATCATCTGCAGCTTTCACTGGAAACAATACAGATAAATGTCAATCACTCTAATATTTAGTAAATTGCGGAGGGTATTGTTACGCCATAACACAGGTTATTTCCTAGCGTGGGTAACAATGGTTCTCCTCGTGAACTGTCTCTTATGAAACAAACTATACTGTTTAACATATCTGATTATGTAACGTTTGTTGATGTCTAATAAATTTCATTTCATTTCATTAATTCGCGAAAAAACACAAGTTTAAGAAAATAATAGAATGCAACGACATGATTTTTCCTTGTACCCGCCAAAACTCCCAGCTGTCCACCTTACAACTATAATAGGCTAGATGACTGATGTTTATATCGTTGAAACCAAAAGCTTTGATGAAGAATTTAAGTAAATATAATATGTTTACTGAAAAAATAATTTTAATCGGTTAATAATGTTCTGATATATGAGCGTTTAAAGTTATTGTTAGAGACAACTCTGTCCTTTTCCCACAAACCAAAAAATTACGTCACGCCTTACTTGTCAGAATATAATTTATATGGCGTACAGAGAAGTGACGTCACGATTTGCTGTTTCTTCTCTCTGTCTAGCATGACATTAAAATGCTTATAACTTGCTTATTTTTGACAGATTTTCATTTTTTTTTATATATTTTTTATATGCCACATTTTAATAGCATTAAAATAAAACCAGTCTCTAGTCTATTATGTTTTGGACCTGACACATTCAACTTTTGTAACTGGCTTCTAATCCACGTCATTGCATTTCAATTCGCAATGACGTACCATTTTCATCAATTTACATTTCTCTTGTCTGTGTTTACATCGCATAATTTTGAATTATTCTTGAATGAAATGCATGGCAGCTTGAGTGAACCAATTTCTTCAGCTATAATTTGAAATTGGCATGTCTGGTAGCTGTTTCGTTTTAGTCCTTTTTCGCAGGGCATTATTTTTTAATTTTTTTAAATTTGGGTGAAAGGTTAGAATCTAAGATAGTGAGTTAGTATTAGAAAGGCTAGATCGCAAAATGACTTCGTCTCACTTAGGCCATATCTCAAAATATCCGAGTTGCAATTTGACTTAATCTCATCTATTCCACATATCAAAATGTTCAAGTCGCAAAATGACCACATCGCTGCTAGTCAACATCACAAAATAATTCTTATCAGGATAATTTTATTTTATTTTATGACGAGATGTTTAATTTGGTTGTTTTTTTTAGATTATTAGCATATATATTTTTTATTTTATCTATGTGTGAGGCTTTTTTACGTAAAAAAGATGTTGAAGGGCACAAAAAATTAATAGAGTATTATAGTACATGCAATGCAATAAATAACAGATATTTAAATAATATTTCATGTTTGTAACTGTCCAAACTTTTTATGGTGTAGTCATTTTACGACTTAAGACTTTTGATACTTGTACTTTTTTGTGATTTTGACTAGTAGCGATGTGGTCATTTTGCGAATTGGACATCTTAAGATGTGGCTTAAGTGAGATGAAGTCATTTTGCGATCTAGCCATTGTAATACTAACCCGTTTTTCTTTGCATAGTTTAGTGTCTAGACTACAATGAACCTACCTAATAAAAGTTTTTATGTTTTATTATTGTCGGTATATGTGTGTATATTTGTTTCCTCTTCACGCCAAAACGACTGAACGGATTTGGATGAAACGATATGCACATAGCTTATGCTCCTGGAATACTGACCTCTATTATAAAAGCACGCTGTATAAAAGAGGTCAGTGTCCTGGAATAACATTATAGTGCAATTCCATAATAAAACAAACAACTTTAAAAAAAATAATAATATGAGATCACCTCGGGAGATGTAAAATAAAAAATAAAAAAATAAAATTAAAATTTCAAGTAAAAAAAGAATTTTCAAAATCGGTCCTAAATTGTCGGAGAAATCGGTGAAAATACATTTTTAAAAAAGCCATACATACAGTCGAACATAGAACCTCCTCCTTTTTTGAAGTCGGTTTAAAGTATAAAAAATAAGATGTCTTCATCAACATTTTTCACCATCACGTGTGTAAGGCGCAACAGTACAACTAATAAAAATATTGTGCTTGTGTAGTTGTAGAATCCATAATACCGGCCCATTAGGTAACTGTATTGACTAGTTACAAGACAGGAAATATAATTTCCACTTTTTATGAAGCAGGGATTGTCTTTCATTTCAAGAGTATAACTCTGGGCATAGTTTTGTAATTTTGAATGTATTATTTAGTTTTAAGTTTTGGGAGGCCTTCGTCCAGCAGTGGCCGTTTTATGGCTGATGACGACGACGAAGTTTTATAATTATGATAAGTCAGTGATAAGTTAATGATAGACAGTAACTGGTTCTATGATGTAATACCTCTTCTGAAGTTTACTATTTTCGGCTAGAATGTAAATGAAATAATAATTACATAAATCAAAAGGCTTAGGATATTTCCCATACGCAGCTGGCCTAGTGGTACACATTTCCTATACCTAACTCCTTGCATGAACTAGGCCAGAATATCATCCAACCAGAAGACGTCCACTGCTAGATGAATGATTAAAGCATGTGAGGCGATGCAGTTTCTTTTTGTGAGTAGGTGTATAGGCTTGCGTATACTTGCGTTAAACTGCTGTCTAGCCTCATGTTAAGCAAAGAAGCAGAGTACAATAGAGCACGCTTACTTAGAAGAAACGAATAGGGAATAAGCATGTGTTTTGATAATTAAAAACAAGTGGAGAGTTTAACCGAATCTGAAGGTTACATCGAAAAAAATATTGAAGTCGACTGGTAAAGTCGTGTTTCCCTTTCTAGCAAAACACGTGCTAGTATAGAATTTGTTTGGAATCCTGGACTTTGACGTCATTTGCTAGTATAGAAACATGAATGCATGAAACTAAACTGTTTATAGCTTCGTTATTTGTGCACATATTTAAATTTTATTTTCGATGTGTTGTTTTGTTGCGAGTCAGCTATTTTGGGAGTCAATAAAAAAAAACATGCATATTCTCTATTCACTCGCGACTTGAAGACTCAGACTGTACTCGGGCTCTGTACTCACTCTCAGATTGTACTCGGGCAACGCATTCCACTGTTCAGCAGTACGCACAACGAAAGTGGAATCAATCTGCTACATAAGAGTTTTTTTTGGTATGTTAATTAAGAAACGTTGTAGCAATCTCGAGGTCCTGGCCGTCCGATAGATTATGGGCAGGGTGAATAAGATCATGCAAATCCGAAGCACACTCAGAAATCACTCAGCAGATGTAGTAAGAAGCTTACTAACCTCCAAGTACGTCAGCTATGGTGTCAGGCGTGGCCAGGATGCCGGCCTCCAGCCAGATGGTGAGTGATATCACGAAGCAGTACCTCTGCGTCATTGTGCGCCAGTGATCGTGAAATCTGTACACAACATAAAGCTCATGGAAACATTACTATGGTCAGAAGATTCCCACAGAAAACGCTTCTGAACATATTCGAACCACAATATATGTATAACTGTGTAACTTGTTGAAGTGGCAATGGGCAGGCCACTCGCGACCGCGAACCTGAAGACGCAGCGTAGGAAGGCCTCCCACTAGGTGGACCGACGACATTCTAAAAGTCGTGGGTAACCAGTGGATGCAAATGGCAGGCCTTCGTTTAGCAGTGGACGTCTCCAGGCTGATGATGATGATATATGTATAACTACAACAACAGCAAGAAAACTGCTAGACGAAGGCCTCTCCCATAATAAAGGTTGCCTTATAATCCATCCCCATGCTTGGCGATCACAGAATGCTCACCACCGTTAACCGAAAGGATGCTGCTGACCGTCCTTTGTTGGTTATGGATGCAGTTTTAGGACATATCTTACCCAGGTCATGAAATTCTATTAGAGATAATGAACTATTTGAAAAGTTGCCCAGAAGGTCAACCGAATGTGCCTTTTTCCGCAAGTCTATTGAAATTTGGGCAAGATGTCGATTGGCTCATTAGCGTGATCCAAAAAAAAGGGCATAATGAACATATTAGTTTCTTACTTGAAATATTCTGCCTTAGGGACTGCATACTTGAGTTGCTGGTAACCATCTCGAGCTTTTTCAATCATCTCTCTAGCTTTCAGGCATGCAGGGGCAACTGATAAACAGACCACAGGTTATTTTAATAGTACATTATGATGCAAGTGTATGTCTGTGTGTGTCTCTCGGCTTCCTTATCTCTCCTGCGGCTCTCGTGCATAATACCGCCTCTGATGTAATAACCAATAAGCACACGCGTTTAATACGACTGTTTTCATCACACTTGCAAGGAAAAAGCAAACTCTTTTTGAAAATAATCAACCACACAGCAAAAACATACATATATTCGCTGAACATGGCACGCAAGCCAGCTATGCGCATGCAAGTGTATTTTTCTTCATCTGCATAAAACTTTTTGCTGGTATTACAAAAAAAACTGTAAGTATTACCCGTCTTTAATAAGAATGCTTTGTATACAAATACATCTAACTTGCAGTGAGGTACAAACTTAACTGGGTTATACCTATTATAATGCTAGTGCTGTAATGTAAAGAAGTAAAAAGCACGCTTGTGTAGTAAATAAGATTATGAGCCTAAAACTGATGTAATAATATAATCCACTTTACGAGCAAGTATGATGAAAAATAAATTATAACACAGAAAACATACAGAAGATACACTCCCATATAAAACTTTTCATTTGCGCTAGTTCCTTTGAAAAGTTCCATGGTGGAACAAATGGGAACATTTTATTCGCGATATTTCCATTTATAGGGTGGAACAATTTCGAAAATGATACACTCGCAGTAGTTAACACGTTTAAACATAGTTGAACCACAAAACATACCTAACCTATCTCATGTCATATTTAGTGCAAGCAACATTTTACTCTATTTGCATAAAATAGTGTCGATATTTCAATGTAATGCTGAAACGAGGGCGCAGCCGGCGGGGGCGCATGCTGCCAACTAACCAAGTGGCAACTGCGCCTCTCATTCCCAGTGGGTGATTGTCATTCACCTACTTGGCGAACATTCTGTTTAATGTAACTTAAAATTGTAAATTAAAATCTGGGCACTTACTGGATTCTTCGACGTAGTGGATAACTTGCAATGAGGTAATTATTTCACGTGATAGACGATCGGTTTTTTTGCAAATTATTTTAAGAACCTGAAATGTTAGTGTTTTGTTTATACTTCGATTTAGACACATGTTTGTTTTATTTGTATGGGAACACTCACATTTAATTAATCAGATACTCTGACTATAGAAACTCGGACTCTCTCTTTTACTCTGATTTGATTAAACATGAGTATTCCCGTATAAATAAAACAAACAAAAACGGTGAGTATTGGTGTCAGCAGCAAAGAAACTAAATATTTGGAGAAGTTTAAAGCGCATCGCACGCAGAATGAGGATTCGAGGCGACGTCGGGGCGGATATACGCCTCTTCGAGTTTTTGTATACAATCGAATTGGTCAGCGTCCACTGCTAGAGTTGAAGCGGCGTCAGGGCAAGGTTGAGGCGGTGGCGCGGCTCAGACACCTTCGTCTTGAGTCTTCTACCCACGCCGCCGCCCCGATTCCCGCCGCCGCCACCCCGATTCCGCATCTACGCTGTGTTTTAAGCCTAAGTTCTTTCCAATTGTGCATTATTTGGGAAATACGATGAATTAAGAAGTACTCCATTTTAGATCTACTTTACCTCACGAATATCTTGCTCGGAATCCAGGTGGTTTTGGAATTCATTAAACATTTCATTTATTACAATATTTTCAGACATTTTATTGAGTTCAATGTGATTTTCTTATGAATTTGTTAAAATAAAATGCAAGTCGATACTGTAATAATAATTTGTGCAACTGCAAACTCTGCAAAAGACTATGGACTTCCATCCAAGTCAAAGCATTCAAAACAAAGCAAAGCAACAAGAATTCAATTCAAGAATCATTCGAGGGAGGCAATAATGTACAACACAGATAATGTACGGCATAATAATGCACAGCATGATATTTGGTGTACATGTACATCGAATATCGTGCCATGCAATATCATGACGTACATTGCTCAATAAAGCACACCCCAATTTTGTACAGACTGATATTTGATGTACAAGTACACGAATTCCTTATTTATATAGCAGTTAAGTTCAGGTTTTTTTGTTTTTGGCAATTTGAGAAATGTACTCGGATTATTGGCTGTACAATATAGGGCCGTACTTTATAGACACGAGCCGATAATGGACGGCCAGTATTGTATGACATGGATTGTACAGCATGATATTCGATGTACATGAACACCAATTATCATGCTGTGCATTATTATGCCGTACATTATCGTGTTGGCAAATATCATGTTGTACATTATAGACACCCTATAGTCGGCGTTGGTTTTGTTTTTAATAGTTCCTGACCTATGGATGCTAGTCCTTCAGCCGAATACATTTTTCTTCATCGATCCTTCTTTCTCCCGTTAAATGAGTCGTAATCACAGTCCAAGTCACACACAGTAAGTCACAGTCAAGTCCAATCATACCCTAGCAACGTCGTGGCAACTTTACAACAAGCTACTTCGGAGTTTGGAAACAACACGAAAAGACACGTTTCACTACATTATATCACTTACCCACACTCTTGCTCGTAAATCAGCACTTAATGAATAAAACGCCACCATTCTTATGCATTAATACTCGTTAAAACACAGCAGCAACATGATTTTCTCCCGCCAAAACTCTCGGCAGTCGGGTATTTTTTTTTTTTAATGTATGCTTGGCCAAGGATACATGTTCGGCAGTCGGCATTCCATCAGTGTTTCCACTTTCAATTTTGGTTTTTCCCTAGTTTGTTGTCGAATTGTCCCTAAAATTCCCTAAAGTAAATTTAGGATTAAGGAAGCATGACCATAATAAAGAAAAATACCTAATTTGAAGCCGAAGCACTACTTTTACAGTTTTTCGCTGCACTTAACATTGGATAGGCACTCTCACTCAGACCATTGAGCATTTAACTAGAACTCAGACGATTAATATAATATTTTGTCACTATTGTTCTGCAATGCAGAATGAAAAACATACTAACTGTTGGTTTAATACGACTTAGTTCCTATGTCGTCTGTAACTACGGTCATAGTACAATTAATAGGTCAACTAAAACTAGACGGGTTACATTCATTACGAGTTTGAGACCATAAACAAAAGGATTACCACAGTAAGTTTTCGATTTTTTCCCAAAACTCCCTATATTCCTTTTGAAATAAAATGTCCCTAAACGTTACATAATACAAGTCATTTTTCCCTAAAACAGGGAGAAATCCCTAAAAGTGGAAACCTGCTGTTTCCACTTCATTTAACTATTAGGGATCGCGATTCGGATACGAGCAGGATACGTGTTGTCAAAAACAACCATTTGTCACTATCACTGCTTCACGGTATCACAGAGGGATTTCTCTCGCTATCGTTATCGAACGAATGCATTGATTTCCTTAATTAAGTTAAGCAAATCCGTTGGTCTTTTGGCGTTTCATCCTGCACTGCAGGGTCAAATGAGTTTTGGCGGGAGATTGACAAGTGACAACTTTTGACAACTCGTATCCGAATCGCGATCCCGAACAGTTACATGATTAGCCTGCTGCTGGACGTTTCAGCGACGTCGTCTTGTTACAGTCGTGTTATTTTATATATTGTTCTTAGTTATTGGCATCGCACGTTGTGCATTCTGCCAGTGTCAGGTTTATTAATTACCGTTTGATACCATGTTAAGATATAAAAAAAAAAAAATAAAAAAAAAAAAAAAAAAATTAAATATTGTCTATTGTCTATTTAAGATTAAGCTAAAACGTGTTTTAGGAAATGGATAAAATTATAATAGGTACTTTCCAACATATAAAGAAAAATCAGAATGGCAAATGTCACAGAACTTGCAAGGCACCAAAAAGAATACTCCAAATAAATCAACATGTATTTATTTTAAAATGACTTTACGTATGTTAAGATGGTATCTTAAGATCATATTTACCCATATTAGTGTAGGCATTTTAACATTAATGTAGTATAATCGTTCATTATTTTGAGTTGGGGGCATTGCAAATATATATTATCTTCGTCGTTTGTGCACTTCAATGAAATGTATGAGTAGCGATATTGAAATATCTATGTTCTAAGATAACATGAAATATTATAGCATCTTCGTCGTCTGTGACGGCTTTTATAGACACGAACAAAATTCTCTTTTTAGCCCTGCAGGGCCTGCAGGGCTAGCCTGCGCACCGCGAGAAAAGTGCAGGTAACTTATAGGATACTGATTTAAGCAAGACCATGGCGGCGCGGCGCGACGGCGGCGCTTTGGGGGCACTTGTTATTGCCTTTGGTTTTTTCAGTTGGAGGATTTAGGTCCTTTGCATTTCATCTACGATGTGCAAAATGATATTTCTTTATTTTATGCTTGGTAAATACCCGTAGCATTATCAGCCTTTTTAATAGTCCACTGCTGGACTTAAGGCCAGGATATTCCACGTTTCAAGCACATTTTTTATGAGATCGATCATTAGTCTAACGCTGTATCAGGTAGTAAGGCCGTAGGCCGTTTATGTGCTGTAATTAGGACATATACCTACTTATATAAAAAAGTTTTTAATTGGGCACTGTTTTGGTATTTTTTCTATCTAGGAAGGAAAGTGTAAGTAATCGTGTTTTCAACCGTAGAAGTTACTAAGACGGTTATTCGACTGTAACATATATTTTTTCGCTTTAAATATAGTAATTTGGACTAAATAACATTGATTTTGCGAGGGGCAACCTTGGAATATAGTGCCCTTTTAAGGCCTACCCTCGAAGGGCGAAGTACCCTACGCGAATATAAATACGTAGTACTAATATTATTTCTTCTGTGCTATAAGTAAATAAACACATATAGCATGAACCTAGAAAAAAAGAACGAAACGAAAGAACCTTTTTTTATAGGTTCATGCATATAGCATGATAGTTGTTTGATTACAGTTACAGATGGATATGATACTGGATACCTATGTGAAATAAAACAGTTTGTAGAAACGTGAGATCAATCGTTTTGTTTGTTTATCGCGGCATGTTTGCATACTTACAGAATAATTAGTAAGTCATTGAATCAGATCTTCCAGTAGTCCGTTTATTTAATTTGGAGTTGAGGTGGTTCGCTTTATGGCAATATGTATTAAGAACTAGTCCAACTATCGAGATAATAAAATAATTTAGGTAGGTAAATAAAATTCTAAATGACTAAGTACATGCTACTTCCATTCCGTACTGTGTGCGAACATGTATAATATAAAATCGAACTCACTACGAAACAATGTTAAAGATAACACTTTATTGATACGAAGGTACGAAGCGCTTCCGAGACGTAGGTAGAATGTTGTTGATTAAATAAATTCCGATGTGATAATCTCCACAAACATCTAATTTTAAAACTTACAAAGATATTACCTACGTTATCATTCACACGAGTTCATTAATTTATGATTTATATAAGGAGGGACAAAGAAGTTAGAAGCGTAGGTATCAGAAAATCTAATATTAGCAAGGATTTTAGTACCTAAATATTATTTCAATAAGTAGTTTAGATTAATTAATTACTGCAAAATCAATTAATTTCGCTAGACTCATGTAACCTATAAGACCTGCTAGACAAAATAAAAGAACACACAACACTATAATGTTTTTTTATAATAATTCTTAGACGATAAACTTGCTTTTGGTCAAGATGCGGTTTACGATGGTGTTCCACATATTGCCTAGAAGAAACCGATTCTTTTGCCGTTTCGCGATTTGAGGACACCCAAATTGTACGCATCGGGTACTATAATATAACACCTGCTCGGGCAGAACATTCCACTGTTTGGCGGTCTTGGAGGATCTAGCTCTCTTGGCGGTACACACAATGACAATCAAAACAAACCGTTTCATTCGGGGTTTTGGGAAATCAACCAGGAAGCAATGTAATATTTTTGAGTAAGTATCTGGCTTTCATCTGGCAGATAATATAATAATCGAAGACATCCAAATGAAACTCTCCGAAATCTACCATAACTGATAAAAATATGCTAGCCGATAGACTAGCTATTTTATCTAGGTATACATCGATATCTAAATCCTTTAGTGTTGGATCTGTATTATTCCCCAGTGGGTATAATAGGAAATAATAGAATTCTACTAAATCTCTCATACTCGAATACAGCTTAGTAGATCTGCATGGCTTAATGAGGTACTACTGTAGGTAAGTATCAGATATTCTGAAAATTACTGAGGTTCTCATTATCGCCATCAAAGATTGCAGCAATGATGCTTTTTGGATTTAAAAAAGCGCCAATGCTTTTTTGTTATATACTTACCCACTCCAAAGTTTTGGGTATCTCTGCTACAATGATACCTAACCATTCTAACCATAACGCGAGCACCTTGATCGTCTCACATCATCATAAAATGCCCCCATTATATCTGATTCTGTTTTATCAAGAATATCGAAGGTAGCCTTGATTCATACCGAATGCGACGCCATAGTTGCATGAAGCCGTCCTGGTAGCCTACCCTCTAGCTATCCAGATAGCATGGACATTATTACCGATAACAATTATCGCGGCGATTAACACCCATCCATATCTTGTTTAGTTCTTTCGTAAGTGTACACTAGCGTGGCCTAACGCGCTCTCCGTCAATAATTAAATATTTTGAGAGATCAAATGTAAATAAATAACACAATATGGATGTAAAAGTGCCATCGAATCTGGTGCTGGCTGCTCGGCTGTCCGGCTCCATCTCTAGTGTAAGTAGGTGGATAAAAATTAAACTCTGGTTTACATTCTAGATAATTATACTATATATTATACTAGATAGTACCTATATGGCTTGCGTATCTGTTAAAATAAGTATAATGTCGTCTACAGTTACCTAATAAAAATACCTAAGCATTTTGTATGCCATAATATCTCAGGGGTAAGGGCGTGAGTTCACACGCAGTATGGCGTGGGTTCAAATCCCAACAATGAGCATGACCTGCCGCTGATAGAAAAGTTTGACTGCCTTGTAGCTCAATTGGTAGCATGTCTGCCTTCAGAGCTGTAGGGCGTGGGTACGATCCCCACCCAGGACAAACATTTATCTGACGAACATAGATTTGTGATCTGTATCTGGCTATGGCTATGTAATTACTCTGTGGTATTCTATCAGCTATCTGGTTTCCATTGTACAATATTTGCTTAGTTTGGAGATAGATGGCGCTGTGTGAAAAATAATTCCGATATTTATTTTTTCATAAAATAAACTACGTGTACATGTATAGCATGGAAGTAGCGAGCTTTAAATAGTACCTAATCGGCTGCGCTGGCTAGTCTAAATGATCCCGCGGGCTGAGATGAATTATTATAATATAAGTATTTATTATAATTATTTTGTCGAACGATATAATTATAGCGGGGGGGGGGGGGGTTTTGCAGTTATTTCTTGAGTCCGATTTTTGAAATACTGCTATGGATATTTTAATTAAAATTAAAACTTAGAATACAAACTTATTATACAAACATTATTTGCGTTTCCTTGGAATTCTTGACACATCATAGTTGGGTGATAGTGAAATGAAACCAAAACCGTGTGAACCGAAACAATGGAGAAATGTGAGGCGTTGTTTGTGTACTTACCTATTTATTTGATTAGGTCACCTGATGCGATGTGCTATATTTATAGTCTGTCTTGGTCCTAATTAGTACCTAGTAGATAAAAGTACCTACGTACTACGCAACGGAATGAAGAGTGGTGTGTCATTGTAACAGTTACCATGACTCATTTAAGATACCAGTAGATATTAAGCGAAGTATGTAAATTCTGGCAAATTTCCGATTGAATGTAGCTGTACTTATAGTATAGTAGTAGATATCAAAGAAATACGTAGCACCAGTGCTGGATTTATATTTTTTATGAGTGTAGACCACTTTATTTCCGCCGCCCCATGTACCTTTCTAAAATAATTGGGGCGGCAGCATCCTCTGAAATCTGCCTCTAGGACGCTGCCGCCCCTAGGCCGCGGCCTATACGGTCTGTTGACAAATCCAGCAGGACTAACATGCGCACCGCGAGAAAATTTTCTCGATGCTACAAAACAGGACAAGGCTACGAATCTGTATACGTTTGTCTCGTTTTCGCACGACATAAAGACACGACAAAATTTTCTCGCGGTGCGCATGTTAGGCCTGCTGGACTGCGTAGCACCTACCGATAGTATATGTCTTTTTCTGTGGTAGCATTATCATCATAGACGGGTAAACCACGGATCTTGCCAAATAATAGTAGGTAGGTACTCTATTCTTTTCTTTGCTATGCTTACTATTACTTTACAAAATATCGAATCAGTGGCGTAACGTAGATATTCATTATTTGAAGCCAAGCCATACGCAATAAAAAATTAAAATAGATAACTAGATATCTGTGGGACAAACGGATGGAATGTTAGATTTGTGTAGAAGCATTTTAGGCTTTAGTTGCTAATAATTAAGGTCAAATTGTATAGAAAAGTATTTATTTAAAAAAGGGCAAGCGAAGCAACTGCGATTTTTGTTTAATTTCACGCGAAAAGTTAAATACTTAAGTGGTTGAAATGTACGAGTGGATTTAGCATAATTTTTTTTGGTTTTTTTTTGCTGTATCATACTTGATTCATGTGGCACTGGCTGGGATAAAAGGGGCAGTTGATTCTATTGTTAGTCACCGCGCCGGGCTATGAAACGTGCCGCTCGGAGCATTAGCCCCTCTCCTTCTCCCTGCTACTTTGTCGTTGTCGCCTCCTGTAGGCGCCGTAGAAACAGTGTCGTAAATATGGCGGTGCCAGCGTTGCCCAGGCACCGGTTCTGGTGGGGCGCAAGAATGGCCTGACCAGAGCGCCTAACATGCGCACCGCGAGAAAATTTTCTCGAATCTACAAAACAGGACAAGGCTACGAATCTATATAAGTTTGTCTCGTTTTCGCACGACATAAAGACACGACAAAATTTTCTCGCGGTGCGCATGTTAGCCCTGCAGGACCAAATTTAGAATATTTTTCTTTATAAGGGCGCAGTTATAGAAGCTCGCACCGGGCGCTTTCTTTTCAAGGGCGCAATTACAGTAGTTCGCAAAGGACGCATAGTAAGCTATTTGTGGCATTGCGTAGATAGCTGCTGCCTCCTAGTACTACTCTATACAATGTGTAACAAAAAGGTTCAACAATACTGAAGGGTATGTTTGTACTCATCGTTATGAACAACTTTTACTATAGGGCAAACCTTGTAAATAATCGCGACAAAATTATCAGCTGTTCCATACAAAAAGTTCACTGACCTTGGACAAAACGTATGGGACATCCATTGAGCTAATATCTAAAGAGTCACAATCTCTAAGTGAACACAGTCAAAAAACGTCCGTGTGCCGTTGTACATACCTATACGTGCATTATATAGTTCACAATCGTTCTGATTTCGACGTTATGTCGCTTGTATAATGTTCAATGAATGCTTGCGGCGAGTTTTGGCGCAAGTTTGGTCCCATAGTAAAAGTTGTTCATTATGATGAATAGATACATACCCTTTAATTATTTATTTATACGTTCAAGTGACGAGACAAGCAAGACGTTCGCCTGGTGGTAAGCGTTACGCCTGCCACTAACAGTAGTAGCAGTGCCTGAATTGTGAACTTACGAACACAATCCTGCGCCGCACTGCACTTGCGCTCGTCACCCTGAGATGCTAGATGTTAAATCTCTTCATACCCAGTAATTCATCTGGTAACATTGCCGTTCAAACCGGAACACAGTAATGCTTGCACACTACTGCTTGGCGGTTGAATAACTGGCAAAGGTGTGGTACTTCCCCAGGCAGACTCAACATTTCGATCGACATTTTCTACACGGTGTATTGAATCGATCTTATTCACTTATATCTAGCAGTTATATTATCTTTCCTTTATTTCAGGTGGTGTCTTTGGTCTATATGATGTTGACAGCGTTGTGCTTAATTTACTACTTCAACTGCGAAACAGTCGACATGCAGACCACTCCCCATACTGACTATTTTTGGAGTACTGTTTATAGAGTATACTTACAAAGTAATTATTCAAAGTATTATTATTTTTCGTAATTTAATTATTTGTTTGCCTGTTACCAAATTCGGTCAAGATCAATTCATCTGTTTTATGGAAGAAGAACTTCTTTTTGGACCTGGGAATGTCCGTAAACTGCAACCAGACCTACCGGAGGACGGGCAGCAGCGTCCTCTTGGTTAACGGTGGTGAGCATTCTGCGATCTCCAAGCCGCCTGCCAAGCGTGGGGATTATGGCAACACCTCTTTATTGGGAGGCCTTTGTCCAGCAATTGACGTTTTGTGGCTGACGACGATGGAAAAAGAACAATATCCCCATAACTGGGAATATCATTTTGATACTGTCCTTTCTATGTGATTGATTCAGGCGTTACTTTGCGGAAGTCCATTGTTACCAAAATTTGTTTTAATTTCTAGTGTTTTTTCGCTGTAATATCGTTTCGAGTACTTATAGGATGAAGGGACACACTAAAATCTACTGTAACTATCAACCTTAATTGAAATTGAACCTAACCTGAAACAAAAATTTAATTAAACCAGAAACAAAATGTCAATTAAACCTGAAAACAATTTATTAATAAATTCTGTAAACAAATAATGACTTTAAGCTGTTTCAATGTAATATTTTCCTGAAACAAAATAATGATGATCAACCTGTAAATTGATAATAATTATTAACATACAAAAATAATATGATCAATAAGTAATAAAACAAAAATAATTATATCCTACTGTCCTTTCTCTAGCTTTTTTTTTTGTCCTGGTGGTGATGCTTATTTGGTGAGAGATGGGCAGGTTGGTCTCAACGACAAACATAATGATGAACAGGACGAAACTATGCGCATCCTGACGATACATGTCCTTACTTAATTTTATTAAATTTGTTTTTGAGTGATGCTTTTGACGGTCTCTTGTCTATAACTATAAGAAATAATTTTGTTACGGAACCCTTATAAAAATGATTACGTCTCATTGAATGATGGCCAGTGCGGATCATACCGTCGTCTCGTCAAGATCACAGTGCAGAGGAATCTTCTAAATTTGCCTGCAGCATCTTTTAACCATATAAGCAACGATATGGTTTTGTTTTAGCAGTTTGGCGAGTTGGTGGTCGAACGCGGACATATCTACGCGGACTTATCTGCGCAAAAACATGTCTTCTGAAGAGAACATGAATTGCTGCTTTACGCCTAGCTAGCGGCTTCGTGTCCCATGCCATAATTCCACCTGGCCGCATTGCGGTGTACGCCACGTCTCCACCTTTTTATATTCAGAACACTGATTAACCTTTCAGATGAAGAGTGCGAACAGAAACTAACTGTTCCCAATCTGACGCAGTCTTATACAGTGCTCGTCCTCGTGGCTATCACCCTGAGCTTCTCAGTAGTAACCTTCTTCACATCCATCGCAATAACTTTTAGTAAGTAGTCTAGCAGTTGTCTTGTAGGTACACCGACCTTTATTTGTTATATTATACACGTTGCCACCCCATAGCCCCATGACTCAGCAATGTGAAGAACTTTTACGTCAAAAGTTTATTACATTCGTGAGGAATAAATTGAGTCCCGGATGTCCCCGTCACATCATTATAGCCAGAAGACGTCCACTGATGGACGTGGGCTCCCGCTTAATAGGGAGTGGTTTTGAGAGCAATATAGGTAGCCAAGTGGTACTCACGTGCCGTCGCATTTTTAAAACACAACTATCAACTATTGTTAAAAAAAACTTAGTTTCGTTGTTAGGACACTTACCTACCTAAAGAATATTAAAGGCCGTCACAGACGACGAAGATGCTATATTATTTCATGTTGAGATAAAATATCGCTCGCCATACAATTTTGAAATTTATATTATCTTCGTCCTTTGCTCGTCATTTGTTTTGTATGAGTAGCGATATCGAAATATGTTCTGTTATAGTATCTTCATCGTGTGTGACGGCTTTTAGAATATATTAGATATCTACTATATTATACTTTTGACTCGATTTTCTAGACGACGGGCACTTCCTAATGTGATGTAGGCATAACGCATAGATGGTGTAGGTATACGCAAAGATGGTGTAGGTATAACGCATAGATGGTGTAGGTATACGTGGTGTAACGGGTTCACGCAAAATCATAATACTAAACCAAAGGTAGATATTTTTAGCGAACAACTTTTACTACGGGGCCAACACCGAAATCGCGATGCAAAATCAGCTGTTGTTTGAAATTTAAAAGGTAAAAAATAAAATAAATGTGCCTAAAAGAAGTACAGCTTTACTCGGAAATAGCGTAATGTGTTTGGCTCCAATGATTTATAATCACTTTCCCAAACAAATCTATAGCCAGCATTGAACTAGCACCTATCTTTAAACATAATTAACTTAAAATGTTTCCTGCAGGAGAGAGCTTATTACACCATTAACGAGTATGATAAATTGAAAAAAAATATGATAACTTATGAATAAATTGATAAAATGAATGATAAATTTTAAATTGAATTGAATAGATTATAGTATTTTTGTCCCTTGCTTAGTTAATTACCTAAGTACTAAATACTTTTTGTCAAAGTTGCGTTAGGATTTTGAGTCTTGATGTCTGGCTACATTTTACAATCAATTGTTTTTGTTTCGTTTTCCTTTTAATAATTAGTTGATTAACTTGTTTCCAGTGATCAGCTTCGAGGAAGCAAAGGAATTTGTAAATGTGTACGTGTACGCTTACGTCGGTTCCTGGTTAGCGAACCTGGTGGTGGATATCACCTTAGGAACCCATCTTGGCATGGATATCACGCACTTGGCTAACGAACTGGTAAGAATCCCAATAAAGCATTTAAATTTCATTTCAATCTCCAAGGCGCAGAGGTATTTGTTTACGTTGACGTATTCAGTGTGCACCCAACCTCAACCAAGTGAAGATAATTATGTATAATTATTTGTGTATTTATGAAGAAAATGGTGATCACCGGAAGTCTGGAGTTTTATTGCATCCATCATCCAGTCAGGAAAACTGGGGGGGGGGGGGTGTCGAACTCTGGACCCCCAGCCCCCTTGCCTAATTCCTTGGTGTATTTGTCTTGATGCGTAGAGGGGGTGTACTAAGAAAGGATTTTTTAAATTCGATCTGGTAAAATGGGTGACTTTTTTTAGGCGTAAAATAATTTAAAATAAAAAATGCTGTTCACATAATAATGGTAAACATAATGGTGAGGAGCATGTCCAAACACAGATATGAAAAAAATAAACTGACGAAAAAATATATTTCTTTGTCCCTTATATACATGGATTAGCCTCTGAATAGCAAGGTCCATTAAGTCCTATAAACCGGCGAAGTCGGATAAGCTAAAAGAGAGACGAAATATATTAAGACTGGTTGCAAAATAAAATGTTCTTCTTTCGCGCAGGACGATGCAAATATTTACAATCCAGCATTGGATCTGCTGAGGCAAGGTGCATTCTACCTCATGGCTATCTCCCTGAAAGGATTCGCGATACATGCCATCCAGCTGGTGCTGGTCTGTCTGATCATCGTTTACCTTTATGACTATCAGGATATGTTGAAGAAAAGCGACGTATGTATATTTTTCTTTTTAATTATATAATATTGTTTTTTTTTTCTATTTGTTTTTTTTAGGCATAAGCTTTTATTTACTACAACAAACTACAAAGACTACTTAGCCTACTACACAACAAAAAACACAAGGATTATATCCAGACCGATGAAAGTCTAGAGACAAATCAAATGCTCAAACCCACTACCAGTCGGCAGCGTACCCAGCATGCTGGCGGCATTGCCACGCTGGATGGCAATGCTTATGCGTTTCTATTTGATTATCTGTGCACTTCTTCTTCAAGTTAGTGATACATTATTAGGTACTACGATCAAAATTACGCTCAGGCGATTTTGGTCTCTAAAGATAATTAGATAAAGATAAATATAATTACCGAAGTATCTTTAACCGTAGTAACCTACTGCAGTTATATAAATATGAAAAATAAAAACTACATTTTTATCGCATTTTATTTTTTATTTTATTTTATTTTTGGGCTATACACTGCGATCTCGTAACGAGTAGCTTTATTGTAAACAACATTTATATTGGTACTAACAAATAAATCACGAAAAACAACAGCTGTTTCATAGAATTAGGTCATTGAATTTTTTATAACAGCAGAAATAATTATTTCGATTCTTTGACCGTGGTCCTACTGCATAGTTCTACTACTGGTAGTACCAAGGGCACTTATTTTTGTCCGTCGTTAGTTGTCGGCGTTTTGGGGAGGTAATAATGTATGGCATGATATTGTACGGCATAATAATGCACAGCATGATAATTGGTGTACATGTACATCGAATTGGTGTGTTGTGCCGTGCAATGTCATGACTTACATTATCGGCTCGGCTCAATAATGCACACCCCGAACAGACACACACACAGACAGACAGACACAGACAGACAGACAGACAGACAGACAGACAGACTGATACAGACTGATATTTGATGTACAAGTACACGAATTCCTTAAATGTATAGCAGTTAGGTTCATGTTATTTTTTTTAATGTCAATTTGAGAAATGTACTCGGATTATTGGCTGTACAATATAGGGCCGTACTTTATAGACACGAGCCGATAATGGACGGCCAGTATTGTACGACATGGATTGTACAGCATGATATTCGATGTACATTGTACATGTACACCTATTATCATGCTGTACATTATTATGCCGTACATTATAATAATAATAATAATAATTCTTTATTTCGGACACATGATCCATATAAAAACACATAATAAAATAAAGAAAGTCATATACTTAATTTTTAATTTAAAAAATAACTATTTAGGTGGCTATAGCCACCCAACGTTGGTAAGTTGCAGTCAGGGTCAATCTGTCAGCAAAGCTTTTTATTATCGTGTTCTTACACGTGTCAACTCTGGACATAAACGATGCAATTCGTTTGCGCTGTATTGCGTTAAACGAGTCCACTCGCGACTCCGTGTACATCTCGGAGGCACTACAATTATCGTGTCGGCAAATATCATGTTGTACATTATAGACATCCGGCGTTTTGGACGGGCAATGCTACATGAGCTCTTTTCCTATTTCCTTTTTTCCGTTTGTTCTTTATAAATTGAAAATAAATTATGTCTCTCTTTCAGCACCCGATCCATAAGATGGAATCAATCAATGCATTCGAGTAAGTCACGTTTTCTAAGATGAAGATTCATTTTAAATTAACTTTAATGCGCCATAAGATGCGCTCCTTTTAAAAATATTCGTAATTCTGTATTGCGTGGTATATTAATGGGAATTTAAAATAGGATAGTAATTGGACATGTTCTGTTACTAAGCTGGACGGTGGGGTCGGGCATGAATATCAATGGGGACCTATATAATATTACACTTACATAGTAGGTATTAAATCCCCTTTGCAGACGTCATCGTCAGAATGGTTGAATTGCAGTGAGAGAGAGAGAGAGAGAGAGAGAGAGAGAGAGAGAGAGAGAGAGAGAGAGAGAGAGAGAGAGAGAGAGAGAGCTAGATCCTCCAAGATTGCAGGACAACTTAAAATGGACCCTGGACTGTGGACAGTCTAGGTCGACTTGATTCTTCATGACTCGCTTCAATCTCGGGATGAACTTGGTAAAACCAAGGTCATGTTCGACAGGCACGTTGATCCGTGATCGGTTGCCATTAATAGACTGACTTTAATAATTGGTCAAATGTAGGTAGATCTACCTCGGGCAGACGCTCAAACTACAACAAGCATTTTGAAAGTAGGTATAGAGAAGAATACACTGGGCTGGATAGCATTCGGAAAATTCTGACTAAGTGCATTAGGAGAGGCCTGTGATATTGTTATTGTGGGTTCTTTAGAAACTCCCTATTTTCAATTGCTTCTTAATTAACCGTAATTTGAAATTATACCGTTGTTTCGTAATTTACTTCTACGAGTACGACGCTATTATCAACGAATGCACCCGAATCCGATCAGTTCTGCAAGGCACAGTAAAGCGTATTCCTGAATTTCTAGCTATTCAGCTATGTAGTGTTACTCCAAATAAGCGAAATTTTCGCTTTTGAGCCGTGTAACCCAATGAACACAGAAAATAAATAAATAAATATTATAATCGGCTGCAGTAACAAAACGCCAAGTTTTTTCTTTGCATTCGTTCATAAAATAGTTCTTATCACAGCCTAACTTACGGTTAATTTTTACTTCTGTCCTTTCAGACAGCCACGCAGACTAGATGAAAACTGGCCAGCTCCGGATATGTATGCCATGGAGTCTTTTCCTCGCGGGTAAGTTGAAAATTTGAGATGGTTTGCGACAATTCCGCAACTAACCTATGCATGCAATTCACTAACTTGGACACGTCTGAACGATTGTACTACGTGATTCTTTTGCCTTTTTGTCTATCAGAGAAGCGGTGACGACCTACTTTTATTATTTTGTTCTCAGGCACTTGAACAACAACTTCGTAGACGATAATGCACGACCGCATCCAAACGCCTTGTATAATAATCCGTACGTACCTATTAATATTAATCTCTAGCTCTACTATTACACTTACACCGTTACACCATTTACACAAATTATGTTTATCTTCTATAGAGTGATTTTCATAGACAAAGTTGCGCCCTGCGACGTTATTGCGCTCCGCAGTAGGTATATTGTTTATGGTGGGTAAGAGTGAGAAACCATGACTAGCCTCGCAGTTTAAAGGACCAGCAAGGTACAGTAAATTTTAGCATGCAGCCGTAAAAACACCACCGTCGCAATTTGTCAGCGGTAAACGTACGAGTAACGTAAACGAATGCATTTTATTAGGTACATTACCTCAGTCGCAGGCCGCACAATTTCGGACACACCGAGCGACGTTCATCGGGCGTGCATCGGGCGCGGATTCGCCCAATGAACGTCATTCGATGTATGCCTTATTTCAATGAGTTTAGTATGAAATTTGAATGGAATAGCAACCCGGTTGCCATGTCCGCGCCCGACGCCATTTCTGTGTGGCCGCGCCTCAGATAAGATAAACAGGGTTAGACACTTATACGTTTCCGTTCGGTGCACTATCGTTTGCATGTAAATGTAATGCTAAATTAGTTTGTACATGTAGTGGCTTCACTAGGACTAAATCAGTCCCGAGAGTAAGGGCATCTGTAGAATATCGTATCTGTGATTTATTTGTTGCACCATCTAATAGTACAACTTAATATTTTATTGTGATAGCCGCGCGCCGACAAGTTTCCGCCGGTCGGACTCGTGGAACCACCAGGGCCCATCTAGCATGCAGCAGCCGCCGTCGAGCTCCTCGGCGCGCCCGTTCTCGTACCTGGAAGAGATCCGGCGGCCGGCGGCGCCGGTCCCGCGCTCGCCCCAGGCGCCCTGGACCGCGCCCGCGCCGCGCGTCCCGGCACCTGACTACAGCCCGCACTCGCCCCGCCGACTCAAGTCCGCTCTCAAACCTAACATGTACTAAGGGCAGATGTGCACGTTATAGCGTGTGATTTTCTTACAAACGTATGTCTACGTTGCATTTATATGTCTAATATAACATCCCGAATGCACTAACGAATTCTTCAGAGGAGATGAACTACAATAAAGATATTTTGAACGTCTAAATCGGTCTTAATTTACTGTGTCATTTGCCTCGGCCCCGTAACTTAGGGGCCGTACTACAATTTCAAAATGAATTTTGTCTTTCCCCACTACCTTGAGAAAATAATTATACAATGTGTAACAAAAATATTCAACAATACGAAAAGGCATGTATGAACTTATTAGTAATAAACAACTTTTACTGTGGGCCAACCCTGAAATCGCGAATATTAAATCAGCTGTTCCATACATAAAATTAATTGACCTTGGAAAAAAAGTATGGAGCAGCTGTATTTTTTTCGCGATTTATGTTTGGCCCCATAGTAAAAGTTGTTCATAATGATGAGTACATACATGCCCGTCTTGCCCTTCTGTATTGTTTAACCTTTTTGTAACACATTGTATAGGTAATGGGATGTCTAAAGTAAGATCATAAAAGTTTTTGAGACTGCCAGACCACCAGGATTGCCCTGGGCATTAATTTGGTCGTTATTTTAAGACTTTCTACAGGTGCTAGCTATAATGTACTATTATAGTGGTGGTGTAGTGGATAGATAGAAGCATTAGGACATTGCCTGTGCTGTTTTTTTTTTCATAACCGTATTAAAATTATTATATTTGACGAATAAAAACCTGACTCCTCCAAGTATTCAGTCAATTAATATTTTATATTGCCTTTTTAAATAAATTATGATACAAAAAAAAATTGCTTGTAATAATTATGACCGTAAGTTAACCCATGGTGTGTCTATGTCTATGTTTTCCTACTCTGACAATAGGGCTGGCCACTCAGCCTATACGAACTTACTTACTTATGCGCTAATGTTCTAATCTAAAGCAACATATTATATATTTTTTAAACCAAGTAGTATAGAGTTTTGTTTTTTGTACCTTATGTTTTTTTTTACTTCTAAGTATTTATTTTTGCTACTATGTTTGTACTTTATGTTCTTTTAACTTCTATTTTTATACCTTTTTAATTTTAGATGTTTAATTATTTTGTTTATAAATAGGCAAATTCAACTTGAAAGTGGTCATAACTAGATTTTAAACATTTAATCCAGGTTTTTTATCTTTAAGAGTCCGCTACTTATACTTGTCGCACTGTCATTGCTCAGAAGAATAATAAAGTTTACCTCTACCTGTGAATTAATGAGATGCATTTTCTTTTTTAATAGACCAAAATAACTCAGCAGGGTTACTAGTGAATGTTCGTCAAAGTAACATATATACACTTCCAATAAGTAACGGTTTCTATAAATCACTATACTAAAACACTAATCACTCATCAGCCAGAAGAAGTCCACTGCTGGACGAAGACCTCCCCCTTAAGACGCTGACAATAGCTGATCCTCCGCGCGTCTGTGGTCTCTGTCTAATTACATAGGTAAAAAAGAGAAGGCGCGCTTGCGCCCGTTTTGTATAGTAATTTTGTTGGAAAAATAATTTATTGCAATAAAGTTATTGCTTAAGAAAAAAACTAGTTCAATGGTAAGATAGATTAAAGTATTACTCGTAACCTTTGCTAATTTTGGTTGTGTCTTTATACAAAAATACAAAGAAAAATTTAATGACATATTAGTTTTTAGAGGTTAATTTACGATTTTTTTCTCTCGAGAAAATTATTCGCTAACGTGTTTTCGAAACAATAGCCAACTAGGAAATATGATCTAGATTAACATAAAAATTAGTTCAGTGCTGTCGAATTTGTACATTTGGCAAAACATTAACCCGAATGAAGCCAATTTGGGTGTACTCATCCTATTAATAGGGAGGGGTTGCCATAATCCCCACGCTTGGCAGGCGGCTTGGGGATCGCAGAGTGTTACCACCGTTTACCAAGAGGACGCTGCTGGCCATCCCGCGGTGGTTCTGGATGCAGTTTTAGGACAACAACTAAAACACCACGGATGGAAAGAAATATTCACGGACAGTACCATTTAACGCGTTAGGGTGTTTACACATACATACACTACGAGTGTCATGTCACCATCAGTCATAGTTTTTACCGGGGCATTAGTAACTTGGAAAAAGGCTTGAAACGGTGTTTTTTCTCTTTTCTGGCAATATTGAAATGTAGGTGAATTCATCCATGATATAATTTGTTCCCCGATTCAACAAATCAGCTTTCTCTGACTGCCCCTATAAATGTATATATTTTTTCCAATCTATAATTATTTATGCAATACAAATGTCTACCAGAAAATATCAAAAAGTTCTACGTGGGCTTAATAAAGTAAGGATAAGGTACAAATTACTTACCTACCAAAAAAAGTAGTCACAAAAGTTTACATATTTACAGTCTATAGCCGGCCTGGCCTTATTACGTGTAATAATTAGGTTTCAATCGCGATATTGTATCAAGATATTTTTCATAACAATCAGATAACTTTTCTTCTAATCATTTACATATATCATTTATTTACAGTGCATAAATTTGCACTTTAATCTGTAGAAATCTTGACAGCCTTATAGCTCAGTTGGTAGTAATATATGTTTTGAGCGGTACAACAGCGCTAAAATGTCCTACCAACTTACCACACCAACCACTTCACCTAACTATTTCAACTCTATCGAATCCAGGGCCCAGGACCAACATAGTTGTATGTCCTGTTTCTGCGTGTTGTATGCAGTGCCGTAAATAGGGCGGTGCCAGGGGTGCCCAGGCACCGAGCGCTGGTCCTAGAGGGGCGCAAAAATTACCAGACCAACTTTTGAATATTTTTCTTCTCAAGGTCGCATTTATAGATGCTCGCACCTGGCGCATAATAGTACATTGTTATCCTAGGGGTGAAAGTAACTTATTTAGTCCCCAGACGGGGTTTGGCGCCCGAGCGTAGCGAGTACGCTAATAATTCGAGGGACTAAATAAGTCTTTAACCCCGAGGTAAACACTGTGCTTTTCATTACGAATACAAGGAAACTAAAAATAAAAACTTGAACTGACACTGGGAAATGCACGAGAAGTGTGGGGCCATAATCCTCTGAGGAGAAAAATAAAGTTGGAACATGGTTCAATACAAATTTATGTGAAAATATAACTAGTTTTTTTTAAATTATTTTAGTGTCTGTCATTTGTCAACTGTCACTGTCAATTGAAAGTGATTCTCCCTAGGGCTGAAATGTATTTCAACCCGCTCCTCAAGCAACTTCAGACCTACTTTCCGAGTATGAGTAATGAAAAATTGTTTGTTATCAAGTTAGTATGTTAGAAAATACATCGGGAGTGAATTGGTTAAAAAAAACCTGACAACTATTTCAAACTATTTTGACTTAAATATATTCGTTTAACTCATGTGTACGATATTAAATAAAAAGTTTTTTTTATTAACATAGCCTTGCTAGGATTTTTTTAGCTAACCCGCTCCCGATATATTTTCTAACATATTTAATTGATAACAAACAATTTTTTACGGCACTGGTTGTATGTATTATGCAAAAACGTAAACAAGTATTATCCGGATAACTGTAGTTAACTAGGTAAGTAGTTAAGGTAACTTAGTTTGAGGCTAGATAGCGCCGTGAAATGTCCACGGATGTGTTATATTTTTAACTCTTAAGTAGAAATATACAATGTGTAACAAAAAGGTTCAACAATACTGAAGTTGTATGTATGTACTCATCATTATGAACAACTTTTACTGTAGGCCAATCTCAATATCGCGAAAAAAAACAGCTGTTCCATACAAAAAATTTCAGTGCCTTGGACAAAATGTATGGAACAGCATCAATGGCATTGTTGAACCTTTTTGTTACACTTTGTATAGTACCTATATATCTACGTAGAAATTATTTAAAATTAAATCCAGCAGCGCGAGTACCGTTCTTGACGATCGCTGTATTTGACATTTAAATCGTTTTTTTTTATAAAATTCAATATATAATAATCTCAAATTCGTTTAAGTAAATCTGCTATACCGACACGTCAAATTTAGCGACATAGAACGGTACTCGCGCTGCCGGTTCGATTAAATAATAGACGCAAAATTTTCTCAAAACCTTATATTTTCATCAAACATTTACAACATTTTATAAAAAAGAAAACTTATATAAGCATTGACTTAACTAGGCATAATCTCTTATTCTCTAGCTTTCTGTGATTCTCTTCGACTTTACACGTTCATTTACGCTGCTATCTAAACGAAAAATACCGTGGTAGGCAAAGATTACAAAAGATGCGACATCGCGTAATAAAACAGCGTTTGAAAATGACTCCCGTACCGTCATATTTACGAGTTGCGCCGGAGTGCGAAAGAAGATAGCACTTTTATAAGAGCAAAAGGGATAGCGCGCGTCTCGTTTAGTGAGCGCAGACAGGCGAGACAGTCCCTGGGGCCGTTTACGCGGGGTCATTTTAGGGCGCGATATGACATATCTCCCTCCTTATATATTTATAAATATAAAATATCATTGGTGGTAGGTGATATTTTACTTAAACCACAATATATCTACATAATTATAACTACAATCGTGGTAGGAGTCTATTGCCAGTTATTCAACCGGCAAGCAGTAGTGTACAAGCATTACTGTTTCGGTTTGAAGGGCAATGTTACCAGAAAACTTACTGAGTATGAAGAGATTTAACATCAATAACTCATAACGAGCGCGGTGCAGTATTCTATTCGCAAGTTCACAATTCTGGAACTGCTACTGTTATGGGCAGGCGTGATGCTTACTACCAATACCAGACCACCGTCTCGCAAGCTAATTTGTACACTATTTGCATGATATACAGTGTCGAAATTCCAATGTAGTGCGCGTGCTTCAGCGCATAGCCGGCGGGAGCGGATTGTCTTCAATAAGCCAAGCGTTACAGTGGAAAATTTACACAATCTTATACACAAAAGAAGATTAAAATAAAAAAAAAATTATAATAATAATATAATATTATATTTATTTTATAATATAATTTAATTATGATTATTATGAATTATTTTTAATGTGTAAATTTTCTAAATTTATTATTGACTGTATTCTGTTTTGTGTACCAATAAACTAAATAAACATAAAGAACAAAATAGCTTATTTTTTTAAATACATTCAAGTGACGAGACGAACAAAACGTTCGCCTGGTGGTAAGCGTCACGCCTGCCACTAACAGTAGCAGTGCCAGAATTGTGAACTTGCGAACACAATCCTGCGCCGCACCGCACTGCGCTCGTCACCCTTAGATATTAGATGTTAAATCTCATCATACCCAGTAATTTCTCTGGCTAGCTTGCAATGAATATGATATTGTGTTAGTTATACAACATATAACAAAAAAGTTCAACAATACTGAAGGGTATGTATGTATTCATCATAATTAACAACTTTTAACACGGAGCCAAACTTCAGCGAAAAAAAAACAGCTGCTCTATATAAAAAAAAAACACTGACCTTGGCCAAATGTATGGAACAGCTGTTTTTTTTCGCGTTTTCAAGGTTGGCCCCATAGTAAAATGTGGTAATAAGATGAATACATACATACCCTTCAGTATTGTTGAACCTTTTTGTTATACATTGTAGATATATCTACGTTTGACGCGTTTTCTATCGGAGTGAACCAGCCCTTACTTTTACGGTATGTACCTTGATACTACTTCTTTGATCCAACATTTTGCTTAATGTTATTAAAGATTGATTTTCGGAAAAGCATGTTAATAAAACCTTTTTCATCACACTTGCTCGTAAAGTGGATCTTATTGCATCGGTTTTAGGCTCATAATCCAAGCTATTACACACGCGTGCTCTTTACTTTACATTACGGCACTTGTACTATAATAGTTATAACCCGGTAAAGTCAAGTTTGTACGTGACTGCAATTAGACGTACGTATACGAAGGACTCTTAATATAGCCGGGTAATACTTACAGTTTTTTTGTAATACCAACAAAGAGTTCTTATGCCGCTGAAGTAAATGTCAACCTGCGCGCGCATTGCTGGTTTGGGCGCCATTTTCCGCAAATGTTTGTTGATGTTTTCGCTGTGTGGTTGATTATTATAAAAAAAAAAATAGTTTTTTCCTCGCAAGTGTGACGAAAACCGTCGTATGGAACTCTTGTGCTATTAGTCATTACGCTCTCGGCTTCCTTATCGCGCTCGCCTGCGGCTCGCGCGCATAATACCGCCTCTAGTGTAATGACCAACATAGCACACTCGTATCATAATGTACTATTATAACCTATGGCAGATAGATCATAAAACTTTGATTATATAAAGAGAGAGCTAGATCCTTCAAGTCATAAAAGTACGACAAAAACTGTTCAATTTCAAGGTTTTTAAATCTGTTTTGTGATTTTTAAAAGCTTATTTTACTCACGGTCTTTTACCTTTTGACAGCGTTATAAATACAATCAATATGTACATAATTATATATACAATTATATACATCACTATTGTGGTCGATTCTTATGGTTTTAGTTGACAGTTCTAAACTAATTAAAATATTGCTGTCACTTTTTTACTAGGCATGTTAGCTAAGGACAGCATAACTTAAGTTAGATTAGTTCTGTCAACATAAACCTACAGAATAGACCACATTAACATCTTAAGAAGGAACTACATTTAAAAACAAATAGATAATCTTAGATAAATGAGTCAATGCTTACAATTATTATATTAAAATCATTTGGTTGAATGAAGAAAAACTTTTTTTGAATGTTTGAACCAAAATAATAGAACAGTTGCATGAAAAAAATATTAATTTTAAATTTTAAATATAAGGACAATGTTTCTAAATATTTCTAGCGGGTAAAAATAAAAATAAAAATTGGTAGAAAAAAAAACATCCTGTTGCAAAAAAAAAACATTGAAACCAGGGTTCGTCAAAAATCCGATTCTTATAAATATCGGATTTATCTGATACATTGATCTGATATAAATCATGGCTAACAGGTCGCAAAATATGCCATTGTACTAGGTTACGCATACCGGTATGACTAAGCCGGAAGGAGATCATAGAGCGTATCTTTGTGAATCTGTTCCGCACGTTTCTTCGAGGGCGAGTTTTGTTTTTCTATAGAACATATGAATTTTTATTCCCGATTTCAGGGTTTGCCTCATAGTCAAACTTGTTCACAGTAATGCGTGGGTACAACGTTTTTATTAAAATTAACAACAGGCACACGGTAGAACGGTCGCTTGTCTATTCGCTGACGTATGTACATATTTAAATAGATCAAAACGACGTTCACTTATAAAGTCGAGTGCAAAATGCGAGGTTCAAGGCGAAAAACATTCGCTTAGCATCTGCAGGGATTCCCATAAAATAAAAAACATACATTAGAGGAAAACTTGTTTAAGTAATCTTAAATAACTTTTATGAACAAAGGATTTTAACTTTAATGGAACCTACAATTAATAAATAATTGATATATCAGTGAAGCCTGACACATTTCATTGACAATCAACACATTTCAATAACAGATTTTACAGTTTAAATAGCATTGAAACAATGTAACCGAAAAAAAGTTATTATAAAATGATTCATATAACAAGCTTTTGAAAAATAAATATTAGAATAAAAAAGAAACTAATAAAATATTAAAGTAAGAACACATTGTTCAAAAAAAACTAAATTATGGACTTATAAAGTCATTTACCTACGGGAAACTAAAAAAAAAAAAAGATCCAAAAAATACCAAGGAGTCACTAGCATGCTGTAGCCTATTTTGTTTTAATTTTAAACGGAGGTTCGTAGGTTTTGATCTGATTTATGTTGGGACTCTAGTGACTTCTTGGTGATTTATATCAGGAATATGTTTTTTAGTTTCCCCTTATGAATCTATGATTATTGATCTACAAAAAAAAATGCGTTTAGACAGCATTGGTATCAATTCAGTTCAAATGTACTAAACCGTGATTACTAAAATTACGACTAAAAATATAGACACCACGGTATCAACGTGGATTAAGCTTTTTAGATGACAACACTAAACTAAAGAATACTTTAAGAGGGAATCCGGTCTGCGATTCTCCATACAAACGTATTCCCCTATTTTCTTCCTCTATAATGCCTCTAAAACATTTTTTTTACTAAGTATAGGTCTACTAATAGGCATGATGACTACTATTTTTTTATTACCTCATAAAAAAGCTGATCATCAACAGAGCCTATCAACGAAAACAAAATTTTAAATAATTCAAAAATAAATAAGTTCTAAGTATTTTAATTTCAAGCTAGACAGAGAGCGCGCTATACTGAGCTATGACGTCAAGCCTCAGGTGCGGAATACAAATGCTATACTAACACGTGCTTTGCGAGAAAGGGATAGAGCATCCCCTCTCTATCCCCACCTAAAACTTTCAACGCTCATATCTCAGTGATTTATCAGCCAATACAATTTATTTTTTCAGTATGTATAATGTATTTAGTTATATTCATCACTAAGCCTATTAATTGTCATATATTAAACATTAGGCCACACGCCTATTGCTTAAAAATTAACCTTTCATATATTTTCAGTAATATATGGAGTTATATTTTCTTTAGCATTTAGTTGCTGAAAAAAAGGAAAAGACAGACATGTCTACATTAGACCTAGAATAAAAAAAAATGCTCTAGAGGCATTATCCAGGAAGAAAATAGGGGAACACATTTGTATGGAAAATCGCAGACCGGATTCCCTCTTAATTAGTGTGTCCCGACCGAATGAACATGTTGGTACGTATGTATGTCACTCACACATTTCCACAACACTGAAGAAACAAAACCACCGAGCGTGAATTTCTAAAAACTGTCTATTGCATCTAATTAATATAACCGAAAATATTTTAAAGAAGATACGTATTGAAGAATGTTTGTCTAAGGGCCGGTTTTTTGATCCGTAGTTAAGCCAACTAATAGTTAAAAACGGTAACAAATTGTTAAAATCCCAATAATTCTTATGATTCATAGTTAGCATGACCAGTGGTCAAAAATGTGACTAATGGTTAGCTAGTTAACTATAGTCAGTTTAACAAATGGTTATGTCGATTTTGACCACTGATCAAAAAACCGGCCCTTAGAAGGAAAACAACATGTTTTAATTTTTCTATCGTTTCGACCGGATTAAAGGATAACAAAACGAAAAATACTTTGAGATAGTTGTTACGTTTATGATAGGCAACATAGACTTTGAAAGATCACACACTATTTGTAAAAATTCAAATGTGCGACCGAGATAGCGGCTGCACGGCTTTAAGCAGCCAAAACGAGCTATAGTCCGATTCATAATTATAATTAGACGGACTAAACTGATAGATTAAAATGTCACATCTCAAAATAATGCTGCCGTAGTGATGGATAAAGTTCAAATAGATATAGAATAGTGGAATTTATCGTTGAAAAGTATTATCGACTAATTATTGATGTATGCCATATTCGTCCCGGGAAAGTTCGTCCCACATAAAAAAATCTGCTTTCGTCCCGTTGTATGCCGTATTCGGCCCAATTACGAAGTGCTGCCAGTGGAAGTGCAGGTAGAAAAGGGAAAACACATTGTGTTAAAAAGTTGTTATGCAAAATGCTACAGGGAAATGTAACATTATTTTCATATTTACATCCTTGAAAAGCTTGAAATCGTACATATGGGGCAGGAACTATACATTTTACAAAGACTATTATGAAAATATCGAAGTAGTTCACTGGTGTGAAATTATTAAGTTTATTACATAACTTTATAAAGTTCCTTAATATATGTTAATAAACTTAAACTTTATATCCCAGCACTATTAAATTTTTTCCAAAAAAAGCAACCCTCGAAATGACAGTTTGTCCGAATAATTATGAATTCGACTATAGAAACGTGGCCGCGAGCATGCACTGAGTCTGTCTAGGCCTCGCGAGACTTGTGGAGATATCCAATGAATTTCAAAAATCAGCAGCATTGGTTAGTTTAGTTTTATGAACGAAAACCTCTCATAATTGTATTTCTAAATGTAATCGATAATACCCTTTAGGTGGAGTATCGGACTCATTGATCTTACAAGGAGTCACAGCCGTTTTATGTGCACATTTACTCGACACAACCCAAGATAGGTTGGAAAGCTAAGATCAGTTATATTTTTAAACCATACTTACAGGCTCTTAATTATATAGATAGATGTGAAAATTATACATTACTGGAATGTGTCTGAAGAGTTTTGAGTATAAAGCCTTTTTCGACACAAACTTGTTTGGTAATTTTTTACCACCACATTGGATTTCTGTCGGGTCTAAGAACCTTAGCCCTGACACATTTTTAACATTCCAATGAGGCCAAAAAAAACCATGAATGACGTCACTGTTGTCTGCTGTCTCTTTTAAGACAGTGACTATGTTAACATTGTCAATTTTAACAATGTTAAATGACAATAACACATTGATAATGACGACATTGAGCGGGAGCGGAGGTCTCTGTCAGTTAGAGCAAATATGATAGCCCGCAGGTTTGCACGTTGTTCAGCAGAGGTCAAAGTTACGCTCTTTAGAGCGTACTGTACATCCCTCTACACGAGTAGCCTGTGGGCTGACTATACTAAAAGAAGGTACAGTGACCTCCGCGTCCTGTATAACAATGCATTTAGGAAGTTGTTGGGGCTGCCCCGTTTCTGCAGCGCCTCAGGAATGTTCGCGGATGCACACACCGCCTGTTTTCACGCAACCATGCGGGCGCGCGCGTCATCCTTGGTGCGCAGGGTTCGGGACAGCTCCAATACTGTCCTGGAAATGATTGCGGCCAGATTTGACTGTACTTACCTCCGGCATTGCTGCGAGTACCATGTACCAGTACCAGTGCCGGAGAGAAAATACTAGATTGTACTTGACATTTCATTTTAAATTTCAACTTACTGTGACATTTACTAAAATTTAAATAACTATATTAATTTTGATCAATTTTATCTTAAAAATTTTGACATTATTGAATTTTTATGGATATGACTAATGACTTGTATAAAAACTTTGATTTGATGATTTTATTTGGCCAATTTCTTGTATTTTTATAATAATGTGTATTTTAACTTTTTAATCATGTGCATAATTATGGGTACCTTAACCTGAAATAAATAAATTTTGAATTTTGAATTTTGATTTTGAATGTTGACAGTGACAGTTTGAACCTATGCAACTTCAGTTAAAAAGTGAGTGAGACAGTCTCCGTGACCGTATCTTCAAACCTCCTTGGAGAGAGTAGACAACAGTGACGTCATTCAAGTGAACGCAAACTCCATTATGTGGGTATAAGCCTCTTGGTCCGGTCAAATATCCTATGACAAGCAGAATAGGTGTCAATGGACATCTTATTAAAATACGACAATAGTCTAAGATCCGATGAATAACGACCTTCAACCATGTGCTTAGTCGATGAAAATTGTTTGTTTTCAATTAAGTATGTTAGAAAATATATCGGGAGTAGGTTGGCTAAAAAAATCCTAGCAAGGCTATGTTAATAAAAAAACTTTTTATTTAATATTGCACACATGAGTTAAACGAATATATTTAATAGCAATCGAAAGTGTTTTTTTTCCTGGCGTAACTACTGTTGATACTGATTTATTTAATAAACAAATAAGTAAAAATAGTTTAAATTAGTTGTCAGGAATTTTTTAACCAATTCACTCCCGATGTATTTTCTAACATACTAACTTGATAACAAACAATTTTTCATTACTCATACTCGGAAAGTAGGTCTGAAGTTGCCTGAGCAGCGGGTTGAAAGTAATACATTTCAGCCCTAGGGAGAATCACTATCAACTGACAGTGACTGACAAATGACAGACACTCAAATTACTAAAAAAAACTAGTTCTATTTACACATAAATTTGTATTGAACCATGTTCCAACTTTATTTTTCTCCTCAGAGGATTATGGTCCCGCACTTCTCGTGCTTCCCAGTGTCAGTTCATGTTTTTATTTTTAGTTTCCTTGTATTCGTAATGAAAAGCAGTGTTTACCTCGGGGTTAGACTTATTTAGTCCTTCGAACTATTAGCGCCTGTCTCGGGACTAAATAAGTTACTTTCACCCCTAGGATAACAATGTACTATTCATCGACTAAACAGTTAGATGAAGGTCGTTGTTCATCGTATCCTCTACCATGAGTAGTTTAGAAGGAACGAGAGAACAGGTAGTCTCCTGTTCCTTCATAAATGTACACAAAGCAAAATTTTCGTTCTTTTGAAATGTCTTAGTCTCCAAAAAATATATTTTTCGAATAGCTTGATTTGCTCTTAATTTTAGCTTTTCGAGTTTTTTAATGTCGCCAACTTTTTGTCACAGCTACGCGTGGTATAACTAAAACATTATAAATAAAACTGACTATCAAACTCAAGCTTCCTTTTAGTCGGGTAATGAAAGCGTAAGTAGGGTGCAGTGCAATCTCGGGGCAACCATCCCACACAAATTCTATTCGCTTACTAGTTTTCAAATGTACTTTTTAATCACTTTTTTTAGTTAATTTTTTCATTTCGTGACTGCTATAATACACTCGATGTTTCATAAAGACCACAGTTTATGTTTAGACAACCCCTTAAAACATAAGTTGGCAAAAGATTAGAAATATGGGCGACACTGTCGCATAGTTCTATATTTTCTTCGCTTATACTGTGGCTAACGTTGACGTCAGTGGCCACAATTTTACTTAAATAAAAAGAAATGGAAAGACTTTTTGCCAAGTTGTAAGTAAATAATCCTTATTTCTAAAACTCATATACAGGGTGTGGCGTAATGATTGGATAACTTTCTACCAACAGATGGGAAACGTCATTGTGGTTAAGAAAATCAAAAAAAGTTCCGTAAAAGTCGCATAGTTTTAGAGTTATTTGACATTTCCAGTTATTCGAGTAAGGTTCCAAATCTGATTTTTTGGTTAGTAGTCTTGGTCAGATGTGCTATCGAATTTACAATGCCTTTTTTGTGACGCGCTTATAAGTTTTGTTTAAAAATATATTTATCTCGGCTCAACTCGAAAATGACGTGACTTTTACAGAATTAATATTGTTATTTTCAGTATCAGTACGATTTCACCTATCTGTAGGTATAAGGTTATCCATTCATTACGACACACCCTGTATATTCGGCATGTGGTTTCAAATAATATCCAATTCATAATTACATCCCATAACAATAGAAAGGCACAATCCACAGTGTACTTAGGACTAAATATGTACAATTGTATTATACACATTGGACTTATAGTAACGTTGTAATGAAAGTCTGCGTCGAACCTGTTGTACTATGTCCTTAACTAAATTGGAAAGCTCCAAAATTATTGCCATCTATATATTATAAATAATGGTATGAAAACAGAGATAACCTTAGCACAATGAGATGGTGTGGTTTACTTAGGAAATGATAACTTCGCCTTCAAAACAACGAATAAACGCGTAGTAGTCTAGGAACATCTATTCCGTGTTTTATCTTTTTCCCTCTGTCTGGCCACAACTGCGTGAAATTGCGAACTTTCGCCAAACCTTGCTAAACTGCCTCCAGCCGACCCCAAAAAGTACTGCCGAATATTTAGTAATATGGCGAAATTTTTGGCCACATTTGCACGATTTGGCGAACCTTCGCCGAATCCTGCAGGTGTAGCAGCGCTATAAAAATGTAGAGCTCGAAAGACAAAATACGGAGTATATAATTTTAAACTTTTTCGCGTTTAATAAAAGGATCTAAGCACTGAAGCCGGCTAAGGCCTGATATTCTTGTTTGTAGCCAGCTTTAGTGAAGCCGGATATAAGTTAGTTTAGCATAGTACAAAAGAACCGACCTTTATTGTGCATAGTATCGGTGCTCGAAATACTTAAGAGGCGCCGTGCTATCGTTCAGCACGAAGCCTGCCCTTAAGATCAAGCATCCATATACTATCTCCACACATTTGTCAAACTTCATCTTTACTGCTTTCAACGTATATCGTTGTTTCTGGCTCGGGTTGCGCCTGCTCACTTATCCGCTGGACGGGACAGACTTCGGACGTGTCTTCTATTCGGTCGGTCGGCGCGATGTGTTCGGACCACGCGCCCACGCCGTCTCCTTGCGACAGCTCAAACTGCGCTACTAGCTGACCAAGAACTTTCTTCAAATGATCTATGGAGTCTTTTTCAACGGGCGCGAGCTCCGGTTCCGCGTTGGTGTCGGTGTTGTCTGGGAGAAGTTCGCGTCGCATGGAGGTGAGTTCGCCGACGGTGATGCGTAGGTCGGGGTCGAGCTTCGTGCGGTCGGTTAGCGCGGCGCCTTCCTTGCCGAAGAGGAAGATCGCGGGAATGACGATGTCGTCCTTCCCGTCGCCCGACATGGCGAACATGGCTGTGTTCTCGTGCGAGGAGTCGGCCACGTGGTCTATGACGATGGCAAGGCGCGCGCCTGCCGCTTGAATGTTCCGCACTTTTTGAGCGAAGGTGCATTGGCCGCGCGTGGCTATGCCGAATTCACCATCGATTTCTTTAAAAAAAAACAGTCATGGTAGTCACTTAAATAGGTTTTTTTTTGCCCAAACACGAAATTCGAAAGAAACTATGTTTGTTTGTCTTTCATGATCAAAAGGCCGATCTTGATGTTCGTCATCAGCCATAAAACGGCCAGGACGAAGGCCTCCCCTTTAATAGAGGGGTATTGCCATAATCCCCACGCTTGGCAGGCGGCTTTGGGGATCGCAGAATGCTCACCACCGTTAACCAAGAGGACGCTGCTGCCCGTCCTCCGGTGGTTCTGGTTGCAGTTTAAGGACATACCCTGGTTCCAAATCTTGATGTTAATTTAGCATAAATATAGCTGTTGTGGCCTATTCGCCTTTATAGAGTAAGCCTAAGTCCAGCAATGGACTATTAAAAACTCTGATTATGCTAAGCTGAAACTTTGGAAATAGAGATACGCCTACGCCGTCACCAGTAATCAAATTTTTATTGCGGGTGAAACCGGGGGTACAGGTATATTCTACTAAAATGGTAACTCTCTTTTTTGCGTAGTCGGGTAGCTTACAGAACACTCACTTTCACAGAAAACTCTTAAAATACCAAATGAAATATATGCAATTATAAATCACATCTAGTGCAAGACATGTGTACGCATCGAAGCAGGCGATATCCTACTGAACTGCTTTGCACAAAAAAAACTGTTTTAAAACAGTTTTTTTTGCTTTTGCCAAGCTATACGGTCGCACTTACTATAGTCACCGCGTTACCAACTGAGTCGTGCGGCCATAAATCATGGCCAAAAATCATGGCTGCACGACCCACAAGTGCAAGCAAGACCCACAAGTGCGAGCGAGATAGACATAGTGAATGATTTATGGCCGCACGACTCAGTTGGTAACGCGGTGACTATAGGAATAAAACCTTACCTGCTTTATTAGTGATGGTGGTGCAAGCGTCTTCGGGTATGACCCGTGCCACGCCTCCCGTGAAGCGAGTGTCTGCGACCAGCTCGGCGCCAAAGTGCGCGGGTCCGGCCGGGAACAAGCGGTCGTCAAACTGCACGCCGCAAGCTACCACGCCGTTCTCCAAATCACTCATAGAGTTCCATTTGGACATCTCACGCATGAATGTCAAGCCTTCTGCGGCGTCTTTGGCCGTCTTTGCCTGTAACACGAAATATTTTCAACCGACTTCAGAAAAGATTCTCAATTCGACTGTATGTTTTTTTTTTGTATGTATGTTTGCGATTACTCCGCCAATTATGAACTGATTTTGATGATTCTTTTTTTGTTTGGTAGGTAATACTTTAGAGGTCGTCCCATATAATTTTATCAAAATCGGTTCAGAATATGAAGATGTCATTCATGTATTTGAAGTTGAAGTCGGTTGTATTTTTTGTAGGCGATTTATGTTTTATTTTGAACACACCGCCATAATCTTGTTTGACAAGTGATAGCGGGTTCATGTAAACTATGGTTTATAAATAAAATAAGATGATGATGATGAGTGTAGGTGACGATTATGAGTGCTGAGTATTTGAAGGGCTGATGTTTATGTGCGCTGATGGTTATGAGTGCTGATGATGATTATGAATGATGATGATTAAGTAGTGACAATGATTACGAGTGGTGAAAATAGAACAACGAAGTATTTTTAGTATATTTTTAGCCGTTGCATTATTTTTCATCATCATCAATAGCCACAAGACGCCCACTGCTGGACGAAAGCCTCTCCCTTAATATGGAGGACATTATTGTTATCTGTTTATTTATTATCTCCACAAATAAATGATTGTCTATTGTGATGATAAAGAGTGGTGATGCTTATGAGCGATGGTGATTATGGGTGATGATGATTATGAGTGATGGTGATTATGCGTGATGATGGTAATGAATGGTGATGCTGCCTCACCGTGGTGGTGGTATATAGCAGCTGCACCCTGCCGTCGGGCAGCGTGAGCACTGATATGCCGATGTCGGAGAGCGCGTGTATCTGTCGAGGGTCGGAGAGCGGCCGGAGCCGCGCCGGCGGCCGCGCTGCTGACGCGACCAGCAGCTTTCGCATCGGCTGGCGGACTTTCGCCGCAACCAACGACGCCGTGTTCGGACACGTCCTACGTAAACACATACTATTTACGTAGATGTTATGTAAATGTATATGGGAAATATTTATTAACACAGAAGTAGGTACGTATTAATTTGAGTTAAGCACCCTAAAATAACCAGCCCACCGGAAGACGGGCAGCAGTGTCCTCTTAGTTAACGGCGGTGACCATTCTACGATCCCCAAGCCGCCTGTCAAGCGTGGGGATTATGCCAACACCCCTCTATTAAGAGGCCTTCGTCCAGCAGTGGACGTTTTATCGCTGACGACGACCCTAAAATAAAATAAACTAAAAAAGCTTTCTAGCAGTTTTACTTGAAGAGGTAAAAACATATACACAAAAGACATAAACTAAATCTTAGACGTAACAATCTTGAATTTTACGAAGCGAAACTAAGGTCTGTGACTCAGAATCTAAGGGGACAAGTCGTCGTTTGTATGTTTTGTGGTGGACCTAGGTATGTCCTAAATCTGCAACCAGACCCACCGGAGGACGGGCAGCAGCGTTCTTGCGGTTAACGGTGGTGAGCTTTCGGCGATTCCGAAGCCGCCTGCCAGAGCGTGGGGATTACACGGTCTTTGGGCATCTCTATAGAATATCATCTTTGTGGAGCTAAATGTCATTTTCACACAGGACGTAAATGACATTTTAAATTTAAGTGCGATTTAAAGCAGGGCTGTTAGTTTTTATATTGTACTTGCTGACTAATAAATAAAAGAAATCTATCGTGTAAATCGTAGGTCTAAAGTTAATATAAAAATGCTATAGAAAATGGACGTCTAGTATTCCACGAAATAAAAAAATTAAAAATCTATCTTTCAATAATAACCTAATACGGTTAATAGACCGAGCAAATTAAAACAAAAAATATCCAAATCGGGTCAGCCGTTCTCAAGTGATGCGCTTAGCAACTTCATTTCATGTTTTGTTTACATAGATATACAATGTGTAACAAAATAGTTCAACAATACTGAAGTATGTGTAAGTACTCATCATTATGAACAACTTTTATGATAAGACCAACCATGAAATCGCGAAAAAAAAATCTGCTGTTCCATACATTTTTTCCAAGGTCAATGAACATTTTGTATGGAACAGCTGTTTTTTTTCGAGATTTCAATGTTGGCCCAAGATTAAAAGTTATTTATAATGATGAGTACCTACATATCCTTCAGTATCGTTGAAGGTTTTTGTTTTCACATTGTATGTAGATTTTACTCACTTCCTTAGCTTATCCTCGTCTTCATCATCAATCTTCATCGTGAAATAGGTTGTATTTTTGCCTGCGGTGGCGAGGGAGAGTGGCAAGAAATGGGCTTCAGTCGTGAGCACATAGTTCTCAAGTTTCAACGGTAACTCGCTGTCTTCGCTAAACAACATGTACAGATACTTCAACGTTTCAGAGAGAACGAACGAATCCATCCTGTCCTCGTGCTGTCTCGTCCTGACGTCGTTGACGGCCGCGTACCCGCATGGAACGCGCGCGTATTGCTGTAGAGCTCTGAGTACTGTTTTTCCGACTTGCAAGTAATGGTCGTCTTCAGTCGCTCGGTGAAGGAAGTACGTAGATTCTAGAAACTCAGGCCGTAGAGGGTGGTGACCCCAGTGCACCTGGAAAAGAGGGCATATAAATCCTCTTTAACCTATTGACCGCCACGGCGTAATAGGGAATATGCATGTTTCAATTATTAAAAACAATAATATTAAATAATAATATAATATTATCTATAATTTTACTTACTACTACTAAAATATTATCATAGGTTTAAAACATTACTACTAACTTTTTTTTTTTTTTTTTTATAGTATAAATGGAAAATAATTGTTATCGGCTGGTAAAGTTCTGAAGTATAACCGTTCAAAGTATTTGGGAGGTAGTCATCTGGCCCTTTCTAGCAAAATACGTGCATAGTATAGAATTTGTTTGGAATCATTAACTTTGACGTCATAAACCTAGTACTAGTATAGTGCCCGGGAGGGCATACATATAAACATTTTAGTTTCATGTTAGACAGGGATGTCTAACATGAAACTAAAATGTGTATAACTTCGTTTTTTGTGCACGTATAAAAAAAATACTTTCGATGATTTGTTTTGTTGCCAGTCAGCTTTTTCGTGAGTCAATAAAAAAAACACATGCATATTTCCTATTGCATCGCCGTGCCCTGGACGCCTGGACGTAAATAGGGCGGGGCCAGTAGTGCCCAGGCACAGGTCGCAGAAATTACTAGTTCAGGGGCCTTAGTTTTGAATCGTACGCAAGCGTAGCGCATGCGAAAGGAGCTGATCTTCGAACGATACTGTTTGGATGTTTTCGCATGCGCAACTTTGCGCACGATTCAAAAATAAGGCCCCAGGACCACGTTTTGGGTCATGCATGGGCGCAGTTATATAAATATGTAAGCTCGCACCGGGCGCATGAAAGGCTAGTTACAACACTGTGGTACGGACTCGTAACTGAAACAACGACCTCACGACTTCTAGTCCAGCGGTCTCCTACTAGAAAACTACTATCGCTTTTACGTGACGTAAGATTATTTTCATTGAATCATACAGTGACTTCCAAGTCAGTAGTAGAATATAGGCCATAAGATTAAAAGTAGCTATCTCTAATGTAAGTGTTAATATACGCCCAAAAGCCTAACATGGGTTGACGGTTACCCTTCTAGGGCAAACAACTTTATTGTAGGTATAGGACTCTATTGCAGAGTCCGCATGGGGAAGTATCACACCTTTGCCAGTTATTCAACGGCCAAGAAGTAGTGTGCAAGCATTACTGTGTTCCGGTTTTACCACCAGTTTCTGTTACCAGAAAAATTACTGGGTATGAAGAGATTTAAAATCTAATATCTAAGGTTGACAAGCGCAGTGCGGTGCGGCGCAGGATTGTATTCGAAAGTTCACAATTCTAGCACTGCTACTGTTATGGGCAGGCGTGACGCTTACCACCAGGCGAAAGTCCCGCTAGTCTCGTCATTTGAATGAATATTTAAAAAAAAACAATTGGGATCGACATATAAATTGTAGAATGTGGTTAGAGCGTGGTGTAGATTTCAAAACAAATGAAACAACCATATCGAACCAATTAACCTTCACCGATAAGATTGTGCTAGCCAAGTGATTAAATATTTATAGAAATTCTTTTGAATTTGGCTTAGGTTAAGTTTTTCACGGGTGAACTAAAAAACTAGTTCCTACAGATGGCGCTGCATAAAAATGTCCACCAATATAATACAATATATTTCCAAAAATTAAACATCTATCATGGGCATAGCTACACACCACGTTTGCAACAAAAAAAAACATTTTCATTTAACACAGTTTCGCCCAAAGATAAACTAGTTCTTGCACATGGCTTTACATAGAAGAAAGAACTGTAGGCGCCAATAGAACTAATAAAACAAAATTAAAGCTGCTAGCAAACCTGGTGTACGTCTGAGAAAGATAATAGGGTAGGTGACTGACTGATGTTTATATCGTTGAAACCAATAGCTTTGATGAAGAATTTAAGTCAATATAATATGTCATTGAAAAAATAATTTAAATCGGTTATTAATATTCTGATATATAAACGCTTAAAGTTTTTAGTAAAATCTGTTCCTTTCCTACAAAACAAAAAATTACGTCACGCCTCTGTGCGCCATACTTGTCAGAATAGAATTTATATGGCGTACAGAGAAGTGACGCCATGATTTGCTCTTTCTTTCTGTCTAACATGATATTAAAATGCTTATAAGTTGCTTATTTTTGATATGATTTTCATTTTGTTTTCATTAATCAGCTATATTTATGGGCCACATTTTAATAAGACAATAAAAAAAACAGTCATCTAGCCTTTTGGAGGAATTTCCCCAATGACGTGGCTATCCACAGAAATGCCAGGAAAGAAAAAGTTTCCGTTACAATACTATTTTACCAAGCTGTACATTTACCTATTTGATCGCCTCAAATCAAAAATAAGAGTAGCACCATCCCTAGATGGCGTTAATCTTATTTCATACAACTCCTAGTTAAAGTTACGGATGCTCGTTCAAGAGATGGCGCTATGCTAGAATCATTGTCATTAGAAAAATATGTATATTTTTACATCTTAAACTCACACTCACACGTAAGGCAGATCGACTTAAAGGCGTGTAATCTAAAGGGTATGTGCCCTCATTGTTCTATTTTTGCTCTGGAGAGTACAAACCTGGAAGTCCGAAGTGAACGCCTCCGGGAGGAATGTATGACGCTGCATGACTTGGTACAGCATCTCGTGGGTCTCCACCGCAGGCCGCACGTCGCCCAGAAGAACCTGCAGTCCTGGCCAGAATGCAAGCAGGGCGTCCATGAAGTTACGCGACTGCAAGTGCGGTCTGGAAAATAACATAGGTATATAAAATAAAGGTACATTTTAAATATTACAACATAAGTCAAAGTCAAAGTCATTTATTGATAAATAAATTATTTACACGTCAAAAACAAAACCATGGTATATATAATAGTATACAATTAAAATTAAAATGGATGTCATATTATATATTAAATTAATGTCAACCAGACAAAAAAATAATTAACTAAAAACTAATTATTTATTCTCCGCTTGCGAATAGTTTTATATGTTTATGATTAATGTCCAGATGACCGTGCGCAACAAAGTCAAAGTTAATTATTGGTAAATATATAGAATTACAAGTCACATAATAAGATCGATACATAATTCAATAAATTGAAAATAAAACAATAAATTAGTATTACAATATTGGTACACAAAATCTACAACATTGCAAAAACAAAAATTCAACATAAAATTCAAAGTGTCAAGTTTTTTGTAATAAAAAACGTTTTTTTTTTAATTGGTGGGTACATACAATCTCTTCTATTTCGCTTGTGCATCTCGACCCTTTCCAAAAATGAAATCACAAAAAAAACAAACCTTTCTCTAAAACTTAAATATATCCATTCATTTAAAGGACTTAAATAACATTGACTTTCATACTTGTTTTTTTTAACCCCATATTATAACAGTTGTAGCAATAATTAAGGGTGTTTATGTCCCCATCAAAGTGATCAACTTTATACTAGTTGACTAAATTCCAGAGAGAAAAAGGTGTCCCATACAAAATGGGCATTCACATGATCCATTTTCCATGAGGTTACACTTTTTTAATGCCAATTGACGGTGCGACCTTTATTATGTGAAACGAATAGCATAATTCTATCAGTGTGAATTTTGCAAGCGGCATAAGTGAGGTGATAAGCTAAGTGAAACTACGCTTTACATGTCGATTACTGTAGAAAAACATCTAAATATCCAGCAAAAACATTTCACTCTAGAAATATATTCAGGCACAGTCTTACTTAAAAACTTACGTAAACATAGATTAGCAATGGTTTTAAAATTGTATTTTTATTCTGTCTCAATAATAACTAAAACCCCTCGACTTGGTTATGTTATTTCGTGATGGTAATTAGGTTTAGGCGAAGCGTGGGGATTATGGCCACACTTCGCTATCAAGTGGAAGGCCTTCGTCCAGCAGTAGACGTCTTCTGGCTGATGATGATGAATTAGATTTATTAAGTAAGTTCGTATAGGCTGAGTGGCCAGCCCTAGTGTCAGAGTTAATGTGCCGCCCGAAGACCTCTGACATGGCTGACGGCTGTTGTTATATAAACTAGACCAAACAACCGGGACCAACACTTTAACGTGTCATCCGACCCACGGTAGCGCTCAGAAATAAATGCCACTCACGGTCACCCATCCGCAGACTGAACGGACCGTCCGTTGCTTAACATCGGTGATCGTTTAGAATCACTTAGACAAGCTACGCCACGAGCGCTAGATTTATTTAATAGACGAAAGTATTTTGCGACTGTTATTATTCTTTCATTAATTCTCTCTCCTAGGTCAATATTTTTCATAAGAATGCCGCCAGCAGCGGGTTAGGACCAAGCTACAGTTGTTAAGGATTGCAGAGTGATAATGCGTGCCGTGTCCAGGACCACTGCATTTTGAATGAGGCTCTCGTATTTGTTTTTAGTTGATTATTATTTATACTTATTTAATCACGCGGCACTTAGTGGTATCTCGTTTGATCACACCTTGCCTGATTGGAAAAAGAAACAGAAGCGAGCATCTATTAACAACGTTAATACTCCTTACTGCCATCCCAGTAGCCAAGATACTGGGAGAAAATAGTATAGTTTTTTAGTATAGTTATATTTTTTATGTACTATCCCTAAATATTGGATCATCAACTTGACGAAGAAGAAGTAGAAATTCGATAGACAACTCGCTTGAAGGACATCATCAGCAATTATTCATCCTATTAAGATCATATCTCGCCTGTCATAATCTGCAGGCGACAATTCTGACCAGTTACAGGTTCTGACATATCCACATCTCGCTTGGCAGAAGTTAGTTGGACATTTCGCTTGATGTATCGACAATTTCATTTCATATCGCATTTCATGACTTTATTTACAAAATAACTTATACAGAACGTTCAAGAGCACATGCTGTTTACATATACACAATGTATATATATATATATTTATCTGTGAAGGAGACAGGGGAGGGGGGGCTTTCACAGTTGTGTTTGTGTGGTTGCCGTTCATTTGAATGGAATCGAGGTTGGAGGCCATTAAAATTAATTCAAAAAAAGGCTGTTTTATCCCGGAAAATATTTATTATTATCCTTCCGCGACTACACCCGTCATCCTACTGGAATAATAATAACTATTTTCCGGGATAAAACAGCCTGTTTTTGAATTAATTATATTGACATCCAACCTCGATTCCATTCAAATGAACGGCAACCACACAAACACAACTGTGAAAGGATCCCCCCTCTGTCTCCTTCACAGAGAAACAAACACATTAACCCTCTCACACACATGAGCACACACACGCTGTCCGACAGAGAACCCCTCCCTATCTCACACACATAAACTTCCGCATTTATAATATTAGTATGGTATTTTAACCTGCAAATGAAAGATAACACAATACAAAAATATAGACGTTCGCATTAAGGACGCAATAAAATATAATTTAGCACGCACAGCGGAATGTACCTAAACCTATGAACCTAACCAGTATTAAAGAACTATTATATAATATCCGTTTAAACGCATGCAGTATAATTATGCACTGTTTGTGTCCCTCGCGGTACAAACATGCGCGAGCGTGGGGACTATGGCAACACCCATCTATTAAAGGGGAGGTCTTCGTCCAGCATTGGACGTTTTATGGCTGATGACGTGATGTGACGTGACGTGTGTCCCTCGCTAGAGTTTCCTTTGCTTTTAATATTTCAGAATCTTTCTGTCTTTGTCCCCTTGATATAGATGATGGGATACAACAAGAGCATCCATCCTGACATTAAATCGACGGTATCTTTATCGACGAAGCCAAACAACATTCATAAGTTTTGCTACACCCGCCCGAAACACCTTGTACAAAGGATAAGCTTAATACTACAGAGATAATATTATAGAGAGATGCCCAAGCTCGGGACTGATTCACAGTCCTGAATTTTAGGGATCCTAGTGTAGCCAGTACATCTACACACGAGCTAAGTTAAGCTTTAAACGTACTTAAGCAAACTATGTGTGTTTGTATACCTAGACAAAAAATAATAGAAATTAAGAGAGGCGCCACTATCGCAAATAGTTCTAAATACTAGAAGATTAGATGAATTACAGTGATGATTTACAGTATTGCAAGATGAGAGAAAAATTCAAGGTTTTTTTGCCAATCTCCAATGTGTTATGGCGTCTGTGAAGTGCGCTGTGCGCACACCGCACGCATAATTTTTGCTACTGCGCAGCGCCTCGCGCCTAGGTTCACAGCAGCCATTAAGTTTGAATCAGCCTGTACTGCATATAATCGTCATTCTAATACAGTTCTTCCGTTTACGCACTTGCCGCAGACAAATTGCGGCTGTTCTACTGCGGCATCATACAAAATGTACATACAGTTGACTCACGCGCCGTCTTTGGGCATCACTTTATAATATCATATCGCTGCCTAATACCGTACCTGTGCATATGAACAGCCAGCATAAGAGGACCCCTGCTAATGTACTTCATGACCGCATTGTAGTGTCTGTTGAATCTGGCTAGGTACTTTTCATCGCCGAGCAATATGTACGCCTTGAGGCAATATTCATAGTAGGAATCTATTCCAGCGCCAACACCGGCGTCCTTGCGCACCCAGTCGCCGTTGTGGATATTAATGACTGTTCCCATCAGATCTGACGTTCTAGAAATTCAAAAAATAACCATAATTAGAAACAATGTACAGCTTTAGGGCAAGTTTACATTACAGAGTATCCGTGCAAGACTAGACCAATCACGGAAGTGATTGGTCTATTAATTGGACTAAAATATATTTTTTTTGTGATTGATCGATTTACCACCGTTCCTTCCTTCTCCGCTTCAGTGGAAAATAACTCATAGGCGCTGCTTGTCAATATTCTTCTTAATTAAGTTCAGGAGTTTCATATCTTTACGTGCCTGCTACTTTAGTCCCGCTACGCGGAGCGAAAGGAACCACTTCCTCCCCGCAGCGCTACGTAAAATCGTATACATACCACGGGAGCAAGTAAAGAAGCCTCAGATCTCATGTTTGTCATCCTCTGCTTCGCCTCGGGAGACATTCTCTGAGACATTCTTTATTTTTGCTCCCTAGGTGAGTAATCTATTATTTACGTTTAAGTGTTTTTCTAATATTCTTGCATGCATTTTTAATTCGTATTTGTTTTATTTCTGTTTACAATCTACAGCCTATCTACAGATAGTTACAATGTCAATCAATATATTTATTTTACAAGTTAGGTGTATCTTATAGAATTCCTATACACTGACAAAAATAAAACCTGTTAGAAATCTCTTTGGCAGAAATATTAATTTTACTAGGGATCCCTAATTAAATTAAAACATCGAACCACGGGCAAAAACCACGAGTCTTGGAGGACAAACAGTCGCAAGGCCGGCCCAGGAGATGAAATGACAAACTCGATGCTCATTAAAAGGATTGACCCACCGTAGCACCTAAAAGCGAAATATGGGAGGAGAGAAGAGAGGCCTCTGCCTAGCAACGGGACATGAAACATGAAACTGCTGAGCATGAAAAGATCTGACATCTGATATCTCAGGGTTACGAGCGCAATGCGACGCAGGATTTTGTTCGCAAGTTCACAATGCTGGCCCTGCTTCTGTTATGGGCAGGCGTGATGTTTAACACCAGGCAATCGTCACGCATGCCTCATCACTAGATTGCATTTTAAAAAAGATAGTAAACGGGAACCACACTGCGATTTTTTCCCGCTAGGTGTCGCTTCGTCGATGCAGCCATACTTAACTGTCAATCTCATACATTATGTTGTTATTTTTCTTCAATTTTATGATTTTAATCTTATTAGACTCGGATTACCAGAGAGAATCTGCATATACTGGTTTGTACAGCAATCTATTTCCTTGCAAATTGTCCAACATAAAACGTAAACAACAATCTAACCTACAAATCTATTTTCAGGCTGCATAGATTCGTAAAACAAGGCACAGTACTCAGTATTTTTCTTTGGCCTAGATAATCGACAACGCCCTCATCAAGAGCAGATAGATATAAGTAACGGTTAACAAGAAAACCTGATTTAGCCACATCCGAACCACCGCTGGTGCCATCTGCGATAAGGTTTGTCTGTGGAACCTGATCATGATAATTTAATTATACCTATGCCTGTTCTTCCAGAGTCGATCCATGGCCTTGTGTGCCTTCTGCTCGTAGACAGGATTGCCAGTGAGCCGCGACAGTGCTGCCATCTCGAGGATCATAGTGCCCGCGCACGCGGTACAAGTCTCGCGCGATTCTATAAGCACTTTGGTCCCGTGACGCAGGTTTATCTGTAAAAATATTATTCATGTTACAAAATAATATATTTTAGTTTTATTTATACGGGAATATTCACGTTTAATTAAATCGGATACTCATACTATATTTTCGATCACATCCGGTGACCTTTTTCAAAGAGTGAAAATAGAGCCCGACGCGCGTGCGGATGCGTCCTGCTTCACACTGAGTATTCCCGTATAAAACAAGAAATGTGTCAAAACCACGTCAGTTTTCTTAATAAAAAGATAAACATCGAATGAGAAATGACGTGACTTTTTTCAAAAAGTTCAAGAGTGCCAACGTCAGGGCTCCCTTCAACTCCTTGAAAAAAGTCACCGGATGTGATCAAAACTATGGTCGGAGTATCTAACTTAACTATACGTAAGAAACCCATATAAATAAAATAAAAATAGCATAAATATATCGGGTTAAAGCTAAAGGTGACTAACAGCACCGGTGATTACTAATACACTCACTCACTCATCAGCGTGAAGACGTCGACTGCTGGACGAAGGCCTCCCCCTTAATAAAGAGGGGTTGCCATTATCCCCGCGCTTGGCAGGCGGCTTGCGGATCGCAGAATGTCACCACCGTTAACCGAGAGGACGCAGCTGCCCGTCCTCCGGCGGTCCTGGAAGCAGTTTTAGGACATACCCAGGTCCACTAATCCAGGATCACTAATACGAAACAGTTTAATAAAATGCGTTTTTAAAAATATCAGCTGGTTAAATTAACCTCTAGCAACAGCAATATATATATGAACGACCTATGTTCATTGACCTAAAGAGTCGTCTGAAACTCAGGATTGAGATATAGCTAAAAAAAGTAATAGCTATAAATCATCGCTATTTATTAATTTTAATAGCTTTTTTACCGGAATAAAGTATAGGATATTTTTTATCACCATCATCATCATCCCGTCATCATCATAATAAAAGGAAATACATGTAACACAGGGTTGATATTCTGTAGAGATGCCCGTAGACCTAGACTCGAGACTGATACCTCGGAATAAAACAATAAATTTATCCCAAGAGTCGCGAGTGAAACCGCGGGCCGTATCTAACGATGAATAAATGATTTTGTATCTTTATTTCTAAATATGCATACAGTTGTCTCTAACATTGAGTATATCAACATTTCTGTAGAATATCGCAAGTCCGTGGTCAGTACCCTTCCATGTGGTATTCCAGTAGAGGTGTTGAAGGCAGGCAACAGCCGGTCGCCCAAGTCCACGGCCATGGCGAGAAGCTCTCCTTTGTACCACTGCAGAACCGGCACGTCAGCCATCAGGGTCGTCGCCAACACGTGCGCGGACAGTAGACCTCTGCGCAAAGCAAAGACTATGAAATCCTGTTGACTGATCGTCCAACTTCCCCTCTCACGAAAATTTGTAGTTTAAAAACCATTGCTAGCCAATGCGAGTACATCAGAATCTCATTGTATTTCATATCTCAGATTGCGTCATCCCAGTGATTGTCCAATCGCAAGCATAGAACGTTACCTCGCCCCCTGCCCGTGCCCGCAATGGTGAGTCGTGTTTGTAGGAGAAATTATGTTCACGAGCCATCAACAGGCTGCATGATCTGTGGCGCAAACCAATCAAATCGTGCACAAACCATTGCAAACCAACTATCCACCTAAACTATTTTGAACGCAGTTTGAAAGAGCTGTTATGGGAATGACAGTATGGCTTCAAACAAGGTAACATTGACGAGTTTCATGACGCTTACTCGTCAGCCAGAAGACGTCCACTGCTGGACGAAGGCCTCCCCCTTAATAGGGAGGGGTTGCCAAGATCTCCATGCTTGGCAGGCGGCTTGGGGATCTCAGAATGCGCAGAACGTTGCTGCCCGTCCTCCGGTGGTTCTGGATGCAGTTTTAGGATATACCCAGCGGGGCTATCATGTAACTTTTCGGGATCGCGATTCGGATACGAGTTGTCAAAAATAGACACTTGTCACTGTCACTGCCAAAACTCATTTGACCCTGCAGGGCAGGATGAAACGCCAAAAGACCGACGGATTTGCTTAACTTAATTAAGGAAATCAATGCATTCGTTCGATAACGATAGCGAGAGAAATCCCTCCGTGATACTGTGAAGCTGTGGCAGTGACAAGTGACATTTATGACAAATCGCGATCCCGAAAAGTTACATGATAGCCCCGCAGGTCTTGACGCTTAGACAGTGGTAAATAGTAGAATCACAAACAAAACTTATGGTCCTTTGTTGCCATAATATCCACGCTTGGCAGGTGGCTTGGGGATCGCAGAATGCTCACCACCAATAACCGTGAGGGCGCTGCAGCGCGTCCTCCGGTACCCAGGTCCACATAGGCCGCTCGTTTCCAAAAAGGTTTACGATGATAGCAACTTACCCCAACATTCGTATGTTGGTCTCAAAGACGGACACGATGATGTCTTGATCGAAGCTCACATCGTTGATGACCAGCTTCATCGCTCGGCTGAACTCGGAGAAGTCTCCCAACACCACCAGTGTGTCCAAACTGTCCACCAGCGTTAAAGAGAAACTGCAAGAGAACATTCAAGCGTTTACGTTATTTCTTATACCGCGGCTTAAGCGTATATTGTATGTAAGTATAGTATGTAAGTAGCACTATGCAATTCCCAAGCCGCCTGCCAAGCGTGGGGATTATGGCAACCCCTCCCTATTAGGGGGAGGCCTTCGTCCAGCAGTGGACGTCTTCCGGCTGTTGATGTGTATGTAAGTATAGACAATAACAGTTTTTTAAAATTAAATGTAATGATGAGGCGAGTGCGACGTTTGCCTGGTGGTACGTATCATGTATAACAGAGTTTGTCAGAATTGTAGTCACATTAGTAACAGTAGTAGTACCGAAACTGCGCCTGACCTTAAACACAAATCAGTCGTTCTTACGCCCTTTATGAATAGAACGTTACTGCAATATGGCCGCGAAGTAGCTGGGAAGCGGACATGCCGGATTACCTATTCATCTATTTGTTTCGTATACAAGCGAGTGGTTTGTCGCAAAGCAAATCGGAGATATGGTACTTCTTAGTTACTATGTATACTTATGGTATTGTGGTACTGAGAGATTTCTCATTTCGTACACCAATGCGAGAACCGACCAATGAGCTATAGCTCGCCGAGCCTCGATCAACGCACAATAAAGAATGAATAATATCATCACCATCATTAACAGCTTATTCAGCCCAGAGCCCGCGAGCTGTCATAAAAGTCTATCCACTCTTAGTACCCCGCGATAACGAGATATATGTATCCATAGGCGTATTATGTATCCATAGGAGTTATCCATAGGCGCGTTCCCGCGTAGTGAAAGCCTGCCTTATAGCTGTTGGTAGTATATCTGCCTTACAGAGCTGAAGGGCGTGGATTCGATACCCACCCAGGACAAGCATTTTCTTGACGAACATAGATGTTTGTTCTGTGTTTGGGTGTTGTATGTATTGTAAGAATATAACTATTAAAAAAAAGTATTTTAATATCTATCCGGTTACCATAGCACAAGCTTTGCTTAGTTTGGGGCTAGATGGTGTAGAGTAAAAAAAAACAATTAGTCCTCAGCATCCTCGGTTAAAGGCGGTGAGCATTCTACGATCCCCAAGCCGTTTGCCAAGCGCGGGGGTTTTGTCAACTCCCATTTAAATAAAAGGATTCCATACCTTTATGTTTATGGTTGACAAAGTATATTTTGACTCGCCTGGTGTAATTATCTTGAAATACTCCTATTAGATTAATGTTATTAAGTAGTCTGCTTAGTGACTAATGACACTTTTCCGTAAATATGTGTCGTACTATTATGAAAACATAGCATTATGTAGCTCTGAATTATAAAATTCTTTATTGCATTCTTTCTAAGTAACATCTCACAAAAGACATTAACCGAGAGTTTATGTTGAAAATATAATCTCGCTGTAAACAAACTGACAACAAGAAAATAAAAAGAAAAAAAGAAAACAAGCTGTTGGTTTTTAATTATTCAGGCTCCTTAACATATTAACACCTATGTAAAATGTACACGTATATTGAATCAATTACTCTTATCAGTACCTTTCATTCAACTAATGAATGGTTTTGATAAGAATAAATTAGTTCAAAAATGCTTGTGCGTACCCATTTTTTTATCGCTTTTATGTTCTAGACTAAGCTGCTGAGATTAAGCTAAAATTTGTTTAGAGCATCAGCATTGATAATTCAATAATAAAGAAATTCATTGTGATGTAACTAAAGTCGTGCCCAGCCCATTCAGACAAGACGCGTCTGGGAATCGTAAATTCGTGTTTTCAATTCTGTAGCTATGGCTTTAAATTTAAATACTTATAAAACTATTTAAACAGCACTAGCAGACACCGCTATTAATTTCTTGTAAAATACCACTTCAAAGTTATGAAGCAATTATACCTGAAACTTTATTAAAACTTTAAAGAAAATAATAATATCTTTATCAGCCAGAGCACATCCACTTTTGGACACAGGCCTCCCCCTTAATGGGGGGAGGGGTTGCCATAAACCGTTCGCTTGATATGCTAGAATGCTTACCACTGTTACCGAGAGGCATGCTGCCCATTCTAATCCCGTGGTTCTGGATTTTAGAACATACCCAGGTCTTTAGTTATGTAACAAAATAAACACGAACTAGAAAACTAGTTCTAATACAGAGTTATACGTACTTTCCAAGAACATCATCCATTTCACCACGGCTCGTTGTTATGCCTCGCCACCGACCCTTGCAAGTAAGAGGTAACAACTCATCGGCAGGATATGCATTATCCATGTAGGCATTATAAGCATGGTAAAACATCTTCCTTGCTTCCTCTCTGTGTAAAAAAAAGGTGTTAAAGTAGACAATTATTTTGTTATACATATATACATGTGTACATATGCATAGAGGAAAGTACTAGGCCTAATATGATATATTAGGCCAACATTAGATACTTTCCCCTATGCATATGGCCTAATAATGAAATTTCCTTGTCCATATCTATGTCATAGTATTTAGCACAGTAGTTCTTATTTCTAATTAGATTCAGATATAAGTTAAAAACTCCTATACCTGGTCCATCCTATACCTGTGTTCCTCCTGGACCTGGGTATGTCCTTAAACTGCAACCAGACCCACCGGAGGACGGGCAGCAGCATCCTCTTGGTTAACGGTGGTGAGCATTCTGCGATCCCCAAGCCGCCTGCCAAGCGTGGGGATTATGGCAACACCCCTCTATTAAGGGCCTCCTTCGTCCAGCAGCGGACGTTTTATGGCTGACCACGATAAGTTAAAAATTCTATTTTCTAGGATTTTTATTACTTAAATTGCAGTCCCTGTCACTTTTACGTATATCTTAATGTCTGACAGGTAACAGAAAGTTCTCTAATAAACCCTGTTAAGTTACAACCTTGTGGATTGTATTTTAATTAACATAATATACAGAAATCTTCAACATTTTTTGTTATGAGGTCAGCTGCATGTGGATCTAACAGTACTGAACAGAAACAAAAATATTTTTGTGAGCAAAACCTAAGTATACAATGTGTGATATACGCTGCATTCCATAATGCGCTAAAAGTGATAATCGCTAATCTGACCAAATTCACAATTATTACTCATCAAATCAAAGCTCTTATATTTTGTGACTATTCAATTTTGTCGGATTCCCCATATTATCACTTTTAGCCAGACAATGATAAAATGAATGGACGGGAAATAAGCGCACGGATTTTGAAGAATATATATTGAGCACCAGCTCTCCACTCGTGTCAGTCCATACTGTGTCTTTGTGACACGAGCTGTACGATATGACAATACAAACTTCTAATACATGTACATGTGTTCTCTTTTTGTCATGCAGTAATTAGATTCGCTATCTCTATTTTCCGGCAAATGTAATATGCATACTTTTAGCTAGGTATGCTTGATTGTGTTGACTTGTTAATTTTGAACATTTGCAAGCGCTGGGCCCGTCCATTCCATTATCACCGTCGCTGCTTTTAGTGCATTACGGAACGCAGCAATAGGAACATGAGCATTTCAAGTGTTTCCATTTAATTCTTTCAACATCACTAAGTGCATTTAAGAACAGTCTGGATAAATGGATAAAAAGGGAGACGATAGACTTAACAGACAAATACTGAATTTCAACACTGTTTGATATAGGCACATCAACATAATGCTGCTCGCCTATCATTAAATAAATAAATAAATATTGTAGGAAGCCACAGGTTGGTACCATGATTAATCTTACTATTATTATAAACACGAAAGTTTGTATGTATGGATGTTTGTTATTCTTTCACGCTGAAACCTCTGAACGGATTTAGTTGAAATTTGGTATAGAGGTAGCTTATACCTTGGAATAGTTTTTTATCCCAAGAATCGCAGGTGAGACCGCAGGGCACAGCTAGTAATGTATATAAACGTCTTCCTAAACTTTACAAAGAATATTCAACCCCCTGCAACTAAATTAAGTTGTGGGACCTTTCTTTATACTAAGCAACAAGTTACTACATTTTATCTACTTACTAATTACTATAATCCAACCTTTCTGTAGAGTTGAGTAAGAGTGCTCCCATTATTAGTATATGCACAAAACTTAGAGTCTTGAGGAAAATTCTAGTTTTATCTTTTAGTTCACTCTACAGATAAGTTGGTATAGGGCTTATATGATATTAAGGTCTAACCTGAGACTAACTCTTTCCAAGCTTGTCATATGGGATGTACCATCTTCTTCAGTCATAGCAGATATGATTAAAAATAAAACTATTATCACCACTCTGTAAATCATTTTAACAGTCTTGCTACATTGGCTTACACATCAATATTTAATTATTTTCTGTTTTATTACTATGTAGGGTAGGTTCAAATTCTTAAACGAGTGTAATATTAATTCAGATTTCTTTAGTTCAGAGCACACTCAAAAACCTTCAGCAATACAAGACTGTAACATAATTTTTGTTAAAAGGCAGGAATGTCACGTAGATGGTACTTGTTGTTATCACAAAATATCGAGGCTACCTACTAATATTTATACAAGAATACTTTTTATGCCACATCACAGAATAAAATCACCAAAAACACAGCGGATTAATTACTGCCGTTCTACTTAAACTGTCCACAAATTCACATCGATAATTCTACTATACTGAATTAAACTTTTCGATTGATAAATATTGGATAGTCAGACAGATGTGAATGTCATGACATTGACAGCGTTGCCAATGCCCGTTTTCCAAATTCCCCGACTTTTTACGAAATTTCCCAATTTGGGGAGGAAAAAATCAAATTCCCCACAAATTCCTCACATACAAAAAAAAAATTTTTTTTGTATGTCATTTGTCAATCGAGCAATTAGAGTTTCAATTAAAAAATAAGCATAAACATTTTGCTTGGAGATAGTTGTATTTACGGTTTTTTTTACAACATTTTAAATAACTCGAAACAATTACATTTCGCTGAACTAATATATAGCTTTAAAGATAGCCCAGTACCTTATTATGCCCTGAAAGGATATGGTCTATAACCCCAACAAATCGAAATAGGTCATGGTACAGGACCATAACCTATTTCTCCTTAAATAATGTAGTAATTTTGTAAAAAAGTTGGAACAAATGTGAACATATCTTAAAAACCATAAGTCAACAGACTTCCTAAGACTTTATTGTAGACAATTTCATGGAAAACATATTGGCCTTAGACAGTTTTATCGTAGCTTTTACCGTCTCATTTATAAATTTAAAAAAACACGATTAGGGACACAAAAGGGGAAGGGGTGGAAATCATCAGTTCTCGACTTGTTTCTCCTTCTAAATTAATGCACATAATATAAAAGCTACAAGCATGCCAAGTTTCATGTTTACTGCCGGATGGGACCAAAATTCTACTTTTTTCGAGATAAGGAGCCGTACTAATATATTATAGAATTTTAAAAAATTGGTGCAATCGGGCCATTTATGCATATCGGTAGGACATGACCAAAATAGGTAGGTTCGAGACCACTGGCAAAAGTAGTAACCGGATCGCAAGTTTTAGATTTTGAAAACAAATCTTGTCTAGCGGCATCTCAAACAACTAAAAACTTTTAGCCAGTAGCATTCAGCATCACCACTGGTATCAACTCCGTATTGAGGGAAATCCAGCATTGAGACTAATATTGTTTTTGCGAAATAGATGTACCAAATCGCCTGATGGTAAGCGACGATGGTGAGGTCGAGTACGTTAATCTAGAAGATATCTATTTTAATTTTCCTTAGTGATGCTTAGGTTACAGTTCTAAGAAAACATCAAAGATGGTAAAAGTCCAGATTCTTGCAATACACATAACAAAATATATAGAACTAAAACGATGTGTACGTATTTTAGGGATGTCTACAATATACGGGTAGTACTGTGCTGATTTCCTACTTCAGGCCGCTAGAGTTGCAGATTTTTTAAACAAGATATGTAAAATCATAAATTCCCCACAGTTCCCCGCACAGAACCATTCCCCAATCGAGTCACGATTCCCCGCAATTTGGGCAATTCCCCACAAAATGGCAACGCTTTCATGCATGCAGTGCTACCAGCCAGATGAAATTTTCAAACTACCGTGTCAGCATCAGCAAATTAATTTTTAAATTACAGTCTATATAACCGTGCAATCTAAAATAAAATACAAAGTTTTTTTTGTGTACTTGGGTGAAGTTTTGGCAAAAAAATATTTTTATTAGAAACTAGCTGTGTCCCGCGGTTTCACCTGCGATTATTGGGATTAAAATTATTACAGTTTTATTACAAGGTATAAGCTACCTCTGTACCAAATGTCATCTAAATCCGTTCAGCCGTTTCAGCGTGAAAGAGTAATAAAGATACAAACTTTCGCGTTTATAATATTAGTACGATATAGTTAATTATGATACTAGTGCGCTAAGTTAGTAACTCGTGACTATGGTAAGCCCTCGACTTCATCTCGGGCTTACATTCGTCTACTCGTTTGTAAAAACCAATCCGCACGAGTGTCATAAAACATTTTATAACACTTTTGCGAGAAAACAGTAATAATTAACCAAAATGTATTATTTTGTTTATAAATATCAGTCAGAAAGTCGCAACTAAATTGTAAAAGTCGCGGGCAACCGGTGGATGCAAATGGCAGCTTGTCGTACAGTGTGGCGGCCTAAGGGGGAGGCCTTCGTTCAGCAGTGGACGTCTCCGGGCTGATGATGATTGACTTCCTCAACGGCAGTGGCCGGTGTTGCTGGTTAAGTCCACCTAATTGGAATATGTGTTTCGTTTTAGGATTATAATTTTGGATTCAAAATAGACTATTATTTATACGACATGGTAATATCAATACTGTAGACCGTGTTTTGGTCAAAAATACCGTGCATCTACAGTAATTACCGTGTATCTGGTAACACTCTATGTCACAGACGTCACAGAGAAATGAAAAAAAAATATATATGAGGCAAGAGGCCCGAAATAAGCCAACCGTGATAGCGACACCACTTGACCGAGCTTTTATGGAAAAGTGCATCCAGTGCTGGTTTCCGAAAGGTTTGAAATATAACAAATTATACAAATCAGGGCCGGACCGTCCAATCCCTATGGACGGTCCAGCCTTGATTTGCTCCAGGCGTCAGGTGGCTTGACGGGCGAATGCCAAAACGGAAAAAGCCTTGACGGCGAATACGCCCGAATACGGCGAATACGCCCTTAGCGTATTAACTGTACCTAAAAGGCATTTCAGCCCTTTTGATATTTCAATTTGTTTTTCTTTACCACTGTGTTGCTTTACCTATTACCTAAGTCATTAAGAGTAATGACGGCACCGATCTGGGACGCCTAGGCGCCCTCGAAAACATTATCATTCTGTTTCTTTATGACGAGCTTTGAACATGTTACTTGGCGCCGTGGCCTAGTAGTAAAATCGATAGAACATAAAATTAAATATGCGATGACAAAATATTCTAGCACTAACCCTGTAACCTTTTCTGTTTCCTAGATATTGGTGAATGAAAATGCTCTTATTTGTTCAAGGCAGTATTTTTAGGCGTGGTGGAAGCTGAACTTTTATAAATGGATAGAGCATAACAATGCAACGACTAAAAATGTTCTAGCTCTAACCCGGCTAATGTTACCGTTTCCGAGATATAGGCAAATGAAAATGCACTTTCGTTAGACCATAACAATGCAAAGAATAAATGTTCGAGCGCTAGCTCCGTTACCGTTTCCGTTTACGAGATATTGACGAATGAAAATGCTCTAATTTGTTTAATATCATAGTTTTACTGAAAATAAATCTTTTAGTAATCGATAGAGCATAGCAATGCGATGACAAAATTTTCGAGCTCTAACCCTGTTACCGTTTCCGTTTCCAAGACAATTGGCGAAATTCAATCACAGTGCAAAAACTCATTTGTTCTAGATCATATTATTTCTCGCGGCGGAAAATGATACTGGTACAAATCGATAGAGCTGAAAATGTGATACCTAAATGTCCGAGTTCAAAAACCCAGTTATCTCCCCCAAGTTCCCAATATATAGGCGAATAAAAATGCTCTTATATGTTCAAGATCGTACTATTTCTCGCGGCGGAAAATAAGACCTTTACCAACCTATGAATAAAAACAGTGTGGTGACTAAATATTCTAGCACTTACCTTTTTACCATTCCTTTTTCTAAGATATTGGCAAATAAAAATGCGCTTATTTTTTCAATAAAATAAATTCTTTACAAATCGGTAAACAAAAAAATGCAAGGAATAAATGCTGTATGCATTTTTATTTGCCAATATCTCGAAAACGGAAACGGTGACAGGATTCGAGCTAGGACAATTAGTCAGCGCATTATTATGCTCTATCGATTTAAAAGTGTTATCTTCCACCGAGCCAAAAAATAAAAACAACGTACAAAAATCCACTAGGCTTATACAGGGAGGAGTGCAGTAGGTGTTTTTTTGGTGACGGTACACACCAAACCACACCCCTCCCCCTGTAGGGGTACAGGGGGCGCCATAATTTGATCTTGCTCCAACCTAAATCTGGCCTCGGTCCGGCACTGATACAAATAATGCCTGAAGAGGCTGAAGGCCAAGCCTCAGACAGGCCATCAGGCCGATTTTGGAAGCCCAACGTAAAGTACGAGCTATAATAGCAATACATTTTTCATCATTACCATCATCATCAGCCATATCATTTCAGATATCAGATTTTATCAGGATTTTAGCCGTATGACGACTTAAGCTTATTTTGGAATTCGACCACATACTGAATCACGAAGTTTCAAAATGTACCATTAGAGATGCCAAGGGCAATAATCTGCTCTAAGCTGCTTACCCACATAAGCGCTTGATAAGATGAATTAATCAAATCGTGAGTCTCGTTTGGAAGAATAATCTTTTTGAAGTTATACATGCCACGAAAGTGACGCGGTGATCCATGAAAGTGACTCAGTATTTTTACACCCATTATTTTCTTACAATTTACTACTGTTTGCGAGATCAAATTTTAATGAAACTTATTTTCATAATTAAACAGGCAAACACATTATTTCATACCAAAACACAAAAGATACTATTATCAGTACGGTTCTAAGATCAAACATCTTATGAATTATGAAATAGGTATACTGATATGTCATAAACATTACTAATTGTATTAATAAACAGTATTAATGTAATAATAAAATATGTGAAAAATCACTTACGTGGATTTAACGAGAGTCACGAAAATGACGAAAATACCATTTTTTTTATAAATTACCTACTGCAAAGTTTAGGTGTAACGTTTTAAAACAAATACTACATAAATATCTCGCACGTTTTGGGGTTTCGATGAGCTGACTTACTTACTTACTTACTTAAAATACAATACATAAAAGTTTTGTCCACGCAAGTAATCGGTACACCTATCTTCTAATACTCTCTCTCTTTTCTAATTGGCCCCCAACGACGACTGACAGACAACGCACAGCCTAAAAAACAGCTGCTGACGAAATTTGGAGGGTGTATTTGTCTTGACGCGTACGGGTGTACAAAAAAAATTAAAAATATGAGTTTTAATTAAAAGGGGGTAAAAAAGTGTCAAAACTTTTGTATAAAACTCCTTTGAATAAACTATTGTATATTGTCTTTGTTTATGAACTTTTACGGCCTTACTTATAAAAACTTTTCAACCGTTAGTCACTGCTTAAGATGCTCTGCCATCTTCTCTCTGACGTGAAGTTGCACGTGCTAGAAAAAGACAGAGAAGTTTAAGCACTGACTAAGAGAATCGAGATTATTTTAGGTAAGGCCGTTATTAGTCGTGAAATTTTGTATTCGGATGGTTCATTTAAAATATAATAAAATATTTTCATATTTTTTTTGACAGGAATAATTTAAGCGAGTGAAATCGGGGTATGAAATTTTGTATGGAAATTTATTTGTTTTGGAAGTTATAGCGATGAAAATTTGTATATGAATAGTTAATTAAAAATTAAAAATGGGGTTTTTACAATATTTTATTGACATGGATGAATTTCATATCTACCAATAAAGTGCATTTTCATTTTCATGTAAAAATGTGGTTCCGAACAACCAAGTACATTTTCATTGGCCAATATCTCAGAAACGGAAACTTTTACTGGGTTAGTGCTAGAACATTTTAGGAATCGCATTCTTATGTTATATCGATTTGCATATGTTTTATATTCCACCGAGACTAAAAATATGATTTTGACCAAATAGGTGCACTTTTCTTGGCCAATATCGTGGAAACGGATACATTTCCAGGGTTAGTGCTCGAACATTTAGAGATCGAATTTTTATTCTCTATCGTTTTGCAGAGATTTCATCTTGCGCAGCGAGTAAAAAATTGATTACAAACAAATAAATGTATAATCAATAGCCAATATCTCGGAAACGGAAACGGTTACAGAGTTAGTGTTAGAATATTAAGTCATCGCATGGTTATACTCTGTCGATATGCGGGGTTGCATCATGGAACATGTCCGAAGCCCCAAATCCACTGACCTCTAAATATACATACAGTGCCCAAATCTTAATGTTAGTTCACTTTTTGGCCACGTCCCCTGGTATTTCTGAACAAACTCTAGTGAACAAAAGTTATAAGTAGTTTTTATTTAATGATTTTTGGCAATACTGTCTGTAGTAGTATTCACAACTCAATCGGAAAGGTTTCCGTTCGGATTCACATTCTCCGTCTCTGTCATCCTGAATGACACTGAATGACTGGGACGGATAACGTAAATCCGAACGGAACCTTTCCGATTGAGTTATGTATATACATATATATTAACTTTTAATTATTGTACGTCTGTAAGGATAATAACTGTTGATACCCAAATTAACTTTAAGACCTTGTAAGCACAGTTATGAACAATAAAATTTTATTCTATTCTATTCTATGAATACCCCTGCTGGTAAGACCAATACTGTGGTCTGTAAAGTATTATTGAGAAAGTGTTTTTTCGTTTTTTTCTGCAAATACGATATATTATATTTTAAATAATTATGAAAATACACATATTTATTTGGAATAATAACAAAGGTTTATTAACATCGCTGGGAGGTTTGACGAAAAAAAAAAAATGACAGACTAGCGAGAACATCAGAAGTTGTCAAAAACGACTGACGCCATGTTATTTTTTGAAAGCTTTCCAATGTCTGACTTGTAATCTTGCTCAGCTTGGATGTTGGTTGAAGTCTTTGAGATTCGTAAAATTTTAATGCAACTACGTGAAAAAAAATAAAACAAAATTTTGCATTAAGATTCTATAGAAGTCGTTTGTTAAATAACTTCTAGTGTTGGAATTTGCATGAAATGGTATTGTAGTACTTAGCAAATGCTGGCTTCTCCATCGAAGCCAAGCGGGCCTGAACACGGTGTCTGTCTGCTTCGGAGGCCGTCCCAGATTGGGATTTTAGAGTACGCGTATTTCATTTGGCGAGTTTAAATTTATGTGACTTGAAAGTTTATAAAGCTAATGGTGAGTAACATAGTCTAATAAATAGGTATCTAATGTTTACAAACTAAGCTGATTGAAGTGTGGAAAGAACTGAATGAATAATTCTGATGATTGGTCTTAGTACTTCCTGTGCTTTAAGATTTCTGTATGATTTACGTTGTTATTAAGCCGAAAATCGGCACTGCTCTGCTTTGCAGACATTTGCTATGTCTTTTCGATCACGAGTGTAGAATAGGTGAAGTAGGGTAGAGTATCTACGTAATTATTCTTTTAAAACTGCTTCAAGTAAAATTAACGCTAATAAAAATTAGTAACTACCAATTTTTTGTGCAGAAATATGTCCTTTCTATTTGATTTTTCTTTATAAAATTTAGGTCGGATATAATACACGTAGTTAGGTATATACATAGTACAAAGCCGCCATTTTGATTCTTAGCGCCTTAGGAGGGCGAGGAGAGGGGGAGGCAAGGTTGTTGTTTACTAAATATAATTTTGTTGTTCTGGCCTTTTTGTCCCAATCCTTAGGAGTAAACAAACTGAAACATAACCTTTTGAATCATTCAGTTTTACATTCTAGGTGATCACTTAGATTGGAGTTGTTCATCAACATGAATGGTGATTGTGGGGCAATGGATGAACCAACAAATGAACTAGATGAACAGTGCGACCCAACCAAGTTATCTGATTTGAAGAGCCCAGAATGTATCACAAACGGCAAAAGTGAACAAAATAGCTGTAAACCTCTTAACCAAGACGTTGAAGAACCAAAAAACGAAAAGCGAGACGAGGATACCGATGCTGACCCGGAGAATTATAAAACCCTCGACACAGATAAAACTGAAGTATTACAAAATAAAATCAGTAATGGTAATAGTATGGCAGACATAGACAACAGTGATTCTCTAACAGGAAATGAGTCAATGGGTAATATTAGTGATAAACATCCTGAAAATACAGAGTCATTAGTAAATAATACTAAAGAAGTAGTAGTTGACTCTCAAGAAGTAGTGCCACATGAAAACAATGATGGTGTATATATTTCCAAAGAAATGGATACTTTAAACGGCTTAGAATCCAATCACGATTCTGAGGATGACCTGTCAAAGTATGTAGAAGATGCTGAAGATCCAATATCCAGTGGAGAGCCCAAACAAGATGACCTTGAAAAATTAGACAGCAAACAATCAGATGAAACAGGAGAGGAAACGGGAACTTTCAAAATAGTAACCATCAATAGATATGTAAGTTAGTGACTGATATATAATAGGCTAAATGAGTGATGTTTATATAGGAGAAACCAATACTTTGATGAAGAATTTAAGATAATATAAAAAGTTTATAGAAAAATAATAATTGCTATTTATGGTTAATAGGTATATAATAGGTTATTAATGTTCTGATATATAAGCGTTTAAAGTTTTTGGTAGAGAAAACTCCCTTCCCACAAAACAAAAAAATACGTCACGCCTCTGTGCGCCATAATAGCACAGAATTGATTGATTGAATTGATTGTCAGAATATAATTTATATGGCGTACAGAGAAGTGACGTCATAATCTCCTCTCTGTCTAGCAAGATATTAAAATTCTTCTAAGTTGCTTATTTATGATCATATTTGCATTTTGATTTCATTAATCAGCTATGTTTATGGGCCACATTTTAATAGGACAATAAAAAAAACCAGTCATCTAGCCTATTTCATTGGTAATGATAGATCGATTAATGTTAACCCTTAGCCACCTAATGTGTTTTTGACGGTGACCGATAACATTATAAAAATTTTTTACATGTAAAAATTATAATAATGACATAAATGAAAGACAGATTGTAATCTTTATTATTATTTCATTATAATGACGTTATGTAACTTTGAAAAAGACTTATACATATTAATAAAATCAATGCTTATAATTAACTTGACTTATGTTCTAACATCACTATATTTTCACAGCATTCTGAAGATGATGACTCCTCAGACATTTCTGATTCTGATGAAGAGCCCAAAGTAGAAGACACTGTCAGCATTACTTCTGGTGGTGACGACTCTAGAGAGAATGTTGGAATAAAGAACAATGAAGTTATCATACTTGAAAATGATAATATGGACAGTTTGAACGGGACTAAAAGTCCTGAAATCCATGAAATATGTAGCGATAACTCTGATAAAGATGATTGTATTGTAACTGCAGTTAAAAAAGCACCTAAGACCCCTAAAAATAAAAAAAGTTTCAAGACTATAACTCCAAGTACGGAGCTGCGCCGCAGCAGCCGAGCGATCAAACGAAAAAGGTATGACGACGACATAGAAGAACTTGATGATGAATCTGATTTAGAAGAGGTAACCATTGAAGATCCTCTGCAAAGTAAATCACGCACTATCATCAATAACTCTAAATCCAATAACAGTGTCACTTCAAAAGCAAAGCGTAAAGCAAATCAGAATAAAGAGGACATGGTTGTCATTATTGGTTCATCTATAGTATCGAAAAACAATTCAACCGAAACAATAAAATCTAGTTTGCCTCGTAAAATTTTTCAAAAGATCACTGCGCAAGGCACCAGTGTGACTCCGATTAGCGTTAAAAATGTTGAGAAAAGGAACATGGCTATTCAAGTCACTCCTGATCCTATATTACCCACTTTAACTGATGATATGTTTGTGGTAGAAGCTCCTTCATTCATAGTTCCTTATGTTTATGAGAAACCTGCTGTTGTTCCATTCAAAGAGTTTGTGGAAAAGTTGGGCAAGGAAATGGAAGAGCAAAAGGCAAAAGCAGAACAAGAGCTATTAGAAAAGAAAAAAGCTGAAAAAGCAAAACGAGAGCAAGAAAGACAGGAAAAAAGAGACAGAGGGGAAGAAGTTCAGGAATCAGAAGAGGAAGATTCTGATGAAGTAAAAAAAAAGAAGGCTGAAAAAGCTGAAAGAAAAGGTAAATAATTACTCGATTCATGACATTTTCGTCCTGAGAAAGTCCCACATAAAAATCTGCTTTCGTCCCACTTTGTATGCCGTGTTCAGCTCAAAATATATTTTTATTTAAAATTCTCATTTCGTCCCACTTTTCAGTTCTTCATACGGCACAAGTTTTTTTTTACAGGTAAATTAAGATTATTTCAGTACAGTTGTCGCGACAAGTTTCTTCACTTGACTTTCTATTACTTTTCACTTGTCATGCTCTTAAAGGTCTTGTTTGTGCCTGATATATAAGTAGAATAAAACTATAGTTCTATTATTATTTACGGGATATTTACCGTGATTATGTTGTGAAATGAACCCCGATATTTCGACGCAGTTGCATGCACCATGTTCACGGGTAGACTGAAGATTGCGGGTGGTCGTTAAAAAGTTCAAAATATCAAGGGCATTCATAACGAACTACCCTCTTTCTTAGTCTTTTACTACGATTACCACTAGAACTCGAACTCGTACCTAAGTCTCGACAAAACAACTCACTATATCACTGCATAATAGTGTTATTTTTTTGTTTTTTTGTTTTGGACGCAATACACAATGCCATAGAATTTAAAACAATTCACTATCGCTGTGATCGGTTAGGGAGCTGCTCTATTCTCTAAAAGCGTAAGGGCGCATACATAAGGTTGGATCATATTGCTCATCTTACCTTAAAGTAAACTAACTTTTTTGAAGATGTTATTTGTATATTAATTTCAAGTATTATACTAACTAAAAGTAAATTTTAAATTAAAGCAATTATTCTACTTACGTTTCCGTTAAATGTTATCTTATAAGTGAATCACTGAAAAAACGCTAGTTTCGAGGTAAATAGAATGTAGTCCAATGAGTAAGCTACGTCAATGTAAAATTGATAACAATATAATTCTATATGTGCGCCAAATGTCATGACGTCCGCGCCGCGAGGGAAACAGTTAGATTTACGTAGCCGCAATGTGAATGTGCCCTATGCCCATTACCTATGATATTTCCCAATTAGCAGGGCCCCGCGTTTTCACCCGCAATTCCTGTGATAAAAAGTAGCCTATTTGTTATTTCGAGATATAAGCTGCCTATACATATACCAAAATTGTAGGCTCCGTATCTGAAGGACTATCAGGGTAAATGACGATGTTTGCAAAACGTCGGCTTGTTAAAACGTCTACATGGTGACAACGTCCTTAGTGGAAAACGACTTACTAGTAAAACGTCCATTATACAAAACGTCAGGGACAGCTGTGCCCCACGGCTTAAACCGCGTGATTATGAAAATCGGCGATGATGACGATGATAATACAAATTTGCATTGCGAGTTTCATTCAAATCCATTCAGCCGTTTTGGGGTGAAAAGGTACCAAACATACACACATGCCCACACATATACTGTCAAATATATAATATTAGTGTTATTGGGATTAGCTCGTATCTATGAAAATAGCATAATTATAATCGTTTTCCAGAGAGACGACGTAGAAAGAAAGAGGATGATGACGTGTCTTGGGATGGCAGCTCTGAAGAGTCCGATGACGAGTCCATTAGCGAAGACGACAGTCAAACTAAAGAAAACATCATCAATGATATCAAGGATGTGGTAGTCCCTAAGCCGAAAACCGACAGCTACTTCGATCTCAGTCTAGGAAAGTTCTTCATAGACATCGGCTCAAATCTCGTCCAGCAATATGTGCAAACTGACCTACTACATCAACAAAATAAAAAACTACAAAGAGAGAAGAAGACCGGGCATAGCACTAAAAACAGACAAGTTTCTATAGCACTTTTAACAAAAAATCTAGAAATGAGTCAGAAAACGAACGCCTTGTTCACATTCAAGCAGAAGAAATGTAAATTTTGCACTTTTAAAACAGAGTCTGAGATAGCTCTACAGCATCACCTGGAGACACCTCATATGAAGAATAATATGTATATTTGTAACTATTGCTTGTTGGAGTTACAAAGTCCACACAATATGTTATTTCATATGGAGAAAAGTCATGGCGTGAAGGGTAGGCTAGAGCGTGCTCCAGTGGTGCATCAGTGTCCTAACTGTCCATTTGAAGACCTTGGGAGAGGAAAACTGGGACGTCATTTAATAGGTTGTACAAAGAGATTCAAACCCGACACCAATTTAGCTCCGCCTGTTGAATGGGAACACCCAGCGAAAATACCTAAGGTTAGTACTTGGTTAGTTGTGCAAAGGATTTTTTTTTATTCGTCACAGTCAAGTCCAATTTATGCCCTAGTAAAGTTGTGGTAATTCAACACTTACCGTCTTATATGCATAAAACACTAAACCTATTTTAAACCATTTTTAGTTAAAAAGTGTTTTTTCCATTTCTTTCGGATTACGAATTGGTTTAGAAAAAAGAAGTCACAACACTTTAACTAAAACAGGTTTAAAATATGTTTTAGAGTTTTATGCATAAGACGGTTAATGAATAAAATACCACTATTTTAAATCATTAATTGGCGAAAAAACACAAGTTAATGAAAATACTACAATACAGCGACATGATTTTTTCGAAAGAAGATTTCGAAGATTTTTGCCAAAACTCGAAAAAAAGGTTAGTTATAAGACCACGAGCGTAATTTTTCATTTAGCTATTCTAAAAAAATAAAGATAAATTAAACATTAATTAATTCACACACAAAGTATCAAATAGAGGCTTGGTAAACAGAAATCCCCTTAGTCCCTTATCACACTAGTGCGACTCAAAGCGGAGCGGACACGCAGCGAAAACGTCGCGAACACGCCGCGGCTGCACAGCGAACACGTTGCGGAGACGTGGCAATTACGCAACGTTTTCGTCGCCTGTTCGCGGCGAGCTCACGACGTACAATACACTCGGTAACAGAATGGATTCCGACGAGGAAACACTTCTTTTGGCTTTGTTACTTCGAAGACGCAGAAAACAAAAGCATTCAAGCACGAAAGAGTTCTGTACGAGAATGTACAAAATGCCGTTCGCGGAGAGCTCGTTGCGCGACCGCGACGTATTCGTTGCGCATGCGCAGCGTGTTCGTTGCGCGTCCGCCACGTATTCGCGGCGCGCCCGCTCCGCTTTGAAAACGCTTGCCAACCTCTAGTGTGATCCCCTGCGAATATTCAAGAAAGAAGAATACTTAGTATATTCGAGATACAATTATTCTTAGTAAGACTCGAGGTACGAGGCTTTTGTCTTGGAGCTCTATGTCCTTCTAATGCCCACTAGCTATTTTTCAATTCTGCATCCCGCCAACCGTGTTTACCTTTAGGAAGTCCTGGTGCAGGTAAGCACCTGTTGTATAACAAGTTATATGGAAAAGCAACTACCATTATAAATTTTTCTTGATTCAGATTTACTTGGGTTCATCATCTTGCTGTCCTTATTCCGCAAAGCAATAGACAATAGACATTACTTTATTTGACAAAAAAAACTTGTACACTTATCACTAGCTTTTTTCCTCAAAACGGCCCCAGCTCAGCATGATGCTGGCTGTAGCTAACCAGCGCTGTTCTTCTGCTGGGACCGTTCAGCAAAAAAGGAGGTTCTCAATTCGACTGTATGTTTTTTTTATTACTCCGTCTATAAATTCAAAATATCGAAATCGGTTGAATGGTTTGGTTTTTAAATCAAATAATTGAACAAAAATACATCCAGGTGATGAAATCGAAGTCGGTTGTTTATTTAAAAAAATGGTATTATTAGTAAATTAATGTTTTAGCTGACTCGAGCTCGCGCGCCTATGACGTACCAAGCGGCTCATTTTGCGCGGCAACCCACGGACGGCGGTAGCCTCACAAATGTGCGTATTCCCATTGGCAACGCGCTCACGTCTCCCACGTTCCGACCTCGGTTGATAACCGGTCCCGTGCGCCCCACCGGGATACTCATCAGGCAGACCACGCCGCCACAACCCAGTACCAACGTCGCGGTAAGAACACATTTTTTTTCTACTTGGGATGTTTGGAAAATAAAACAATGCGCCGACAGTATTTGTCGCATTCCCGCAAAAACTCCGGTAAGAACCTATTTTTAGGGTTCCGTACCTCAAAATCACTTCGTTGTCCGTCTGTCTCTCTGTCATAGTAACTAACCATTTTTAAATGCAATAGTGGACCTGGGTATGTACTAAAACGCATCCAGGACCACCGGAGGACGGGCTGCAGCGTCCTCTCAGTTAACGGTGGTAACCATTCTGCGATCCCCAAGCCGCCTGCCAAGCGTGGGGATTATGGCAACACCTCCCTTTAAGGGAGAGCCTTCGTCCAGCAGTGGACGTCTTCCGGCTGTTGATGTGAAATGCAATAGTGATGTGACGAGCAAGACGTTTGCCTGGTGGCAACGCCGGTGGTCACGCCTGCTCAAGACAGTAGCAGTGCCAGAATTGTAACTTGCGAATACAATCCTGCGCCTCACTGTACTGCGCTCGTCACCCTGTGATATTAGATGTTAAATCTCTTCATACCTGTTTTACGACAATAATGCATATTTAAAGTTGTCCTAAGTATGTGACCCTATAAAGATAGACTGAATGTAACAGTAGAAATTATTTTATTGATAATTTATATTTTTGATAATGTCAATTTAATAATTAATTCAATATAATATCCCAATATTTTTACCCAATTTTAAATGACATGTAACTATGAAGTTATCAATAAAGTATTGTATTGTACCCAGTAATTTCTCTGGTAACATTGCCTTTCAAACCGAAACACATTAATGCTTGCACACTACTGCTTGGCGGTTGAATAACCGGCAAAGGTGTGGTACTTCCCCAGGCGGACTCAGCAGTAGAGTCCTACCACTACAAAAGCTGCCCGGCTTTCGGTGGTTCTGGATGCAGGTTTAGAACATACCTAGGTCCAAGTATATGTACGAGTATGTAAGTGTCTTAAAATCTTTGTAACCATTTTCAGAATGCCAAGAAGTCAAATCACGCGATAGTAATAAGTCCGTCCCCGCGTGCGGCGAGCCCTATACAGCCGCTTAACGCCTCCGGCGCGAAGGGTGTCGTCATGTGTGAGATATGCGACGGATATATCAAAGATCTGGAACAACTGCGCAATCACATGCAATGGATACACAAAGTGCGAATACATCCCAAGATGATATACAACAGACCGCCACTCAACTGCCAGAAGTGTCATTTCAGGTGAGCACGTCTGAAATTATTTTATATTAATTGTTAATTCGAAATAAGGCAAAATAGGCTAGATGACTGATGTTTAAATCGAAGAAGAATTTAAGTAAATATAGTATGGTAATTAACATTATTTAAATCGGTTCATAATGTTCTGATATATGAGCGTTTAAAGTTTTTGTTAGAGACAACTCTGTCCCTTTCTCACAAAACAAAAAATGACGTCACGCCTTACTTGTCAGAATATAATTTATATGGCGTCCTGACAAGTGACGTCACGAGGTTAAAACGTATAAAAAATACTACTTTGGTTACTTTAGATTTCGTAATCCGCAATGGCAGACTTACAACAAATGTACTGACATTAGTGAGAAAACTGAAATCAGTCACTGGCTCGAATCCGCCATTGTTGTTTACAAAATAGGACAACTAAGGAAAAAACTGAGGATTTTGCTAAAATTCTAGCAAGTATTTTCGAAAATATTTTAAACAATTAAACTTATAAGAATTTACTTATTTCAGGTTTTTTACCGACCAAGGATTGGAACGACATCTTTTGGGTTCCCATGGTCTCATTACTAACGCCATTCAAGAGGCAGCGAATAAAGGGAAAGATGCCGGCCGCTGTCCCGTTTGCGGCAGGGTATGCTCACATCCTTGTTTTAATTATGACAGTATTTAAAAAAAAAACTTCCTAAAAAGCATATGATGATACTATTGACATACCGTCATTTGCATAAAACACTAAAAAGTATTTCAAACCTATTTTAGACTAAAAGTGCTTTGTCAAATTTCATTCGAATGGGCGATTTTCTGACAGCCAATTAAATAATATATATTTCATAAAAATCCTTTCGATGGCAATGCAGAGACATGGCCCTCAACAGTTTCACTATCTTGTTTGAGGTTCTGAAGATTTTGAACGAATGAAGCAAAGGCAAGAGCTCAAAAATAAAAAAGTAACCTTATTTAATTTTATATCAGATCTGTCATGCATTTTTCGGGTTATTTATTTATTATTAATTGCTTAGTTTGTTTGTTGTTTGGATAACAAAGTACTTGCCCATAGTATTTCTTAAGCTTTCGTTATTCCACACAAATTAGTAAGCGCATTGACAATTAATTTATTAATTACTATCAATAAAAATAACAATAGGTTAGATGACTGATATTTATATCGTTGAAACAATAGCTTTGATGAAGAATTTAAGTAAATATAGTATTTTAATTTTTATTGAAATAATAATTTAAATCTGTTAATAATGTTCTGATTTATATGAGCGTTTAAAGTTTTTGTTAGAGACAACTCTGTCCCTTTCCCACAAAACAAAAAATGACGTCACGCCTTACTTATCAGAATAGAATTTATATGACGTACAGAGAAGTGACGTCACGATTTGCTGTTTCGCCTCCCTGTCTAGCATGATATTAAAATACTTATAAGTTGCTTATTTTTGATCAGATTTTCATTTTCTTTTCATTAATCAGCTATATTTATGGGCCACATTTTAATAGAACAATAAAAAAAAACTCAGTCATCTAGCCTATTACTATCAACAAAAAATAATAACAATAACGTAACGTAACAATAACAATTTATTAGAATTTCAACAAAATGATACTTGAAAACATGGAAAAGCACCAACCAACGAACGCGAACTGTGAAGTGAACTGGTGAGAGAAACAGCTTTTTACAAGAAAAAATGCGAAAATAATTGGCCTTATCTCGCCAGCGTCGTCTATCGTTTGGCTGTAGAACTACGTTTTGACAGCTGTCAGAAAACTTCCCATTACGATTTGAGTTTGAAAAAAGAAGACAAAACACTTTATAACAAAAATAGGTTTGAACTGGGTTTGGAATACTATTTAGTTTTTTATGCATAAGACGAGTCTATCAATAGTATCATGAGTATAGTGTATATGATATCCGTATGCATATTGTTTGTGCATTGCACAAACTTTCATACAGTGTACAGACATTACTATCCTTGCTTTTATTCACAGTGTACAGACATTACTATCCTTGCTTGGAGGGCAGTGGTTCCAGGAAAATACTGGACATAAAAATATTTATATACACATTAGGATTGACGGTTTGCGTGCTTATGTACAATAAAAGTGTGATTATTTTTCTAGCCATTATCCTTAAACTATAGTTACCTATTTTTTAAACGTCTGGAGCGTCTCTAAGCGCTCGCCAACGCCCACCTATAATCGTCTGGATTTCATGCTGTGTCGAGGACGTGATCACTCGTCACCCCAAAGATGAATAATTAATTGAACGTGGGGAACGTGCAATTTTATTTGATCGGTGACACGTAGCAGTATTTCCAATATAATTAAGGGTTAAGGCAGCAGTACACCTTAAAGCGCTATCGTATCAAAAAGAGGGTTATGATTTTAGCAATTTTAGTGCCTTATTAATCAACGTGGAGTAGCTTCATAATTGTTAATCCGTCTTTTGGCCTTATCTATAGAGCAAAAAATTTGAAAGAAAGAAAATTACAAAACTCCTATTAACTAATCCGAGGCTAATCCATGTTTATTACCAAGTGACAAGCCGCTTGTTTTATCATGTTTCGCCAAGATTTGCTACCGCTGCAATGGTCGCTGGAAAGGTGGTATCTATTACCATCAGGAGAGTGTTTTGTTCGTCTTATTAATTGTTACCAATAATATCTGTTGCAGGCGTACCAAAGGAAGCTACTTGCCCACGTGTCTCGCGATCACAGCTTGTGCCTCAAGCCGGCGCACCTCTCGTACAAATGTACTGTATGCACGGCCACCTTCGGCATGTATCGTCAATTCGAGAACCACGTCTACTCCGCGCACAGTGTCGTCGCCAAGAAGGTCATGGACAAGAAGGTGGCCGGACCCGCTAAAGCGGCCGCAAATGATAATGCCACGAAGCAACTGAAAGCCAACGATAATATCACCAATGCAATACCGCAACCAGTGAAAATTGCAGCAACTAAGGAGAAGTGAGGTAATTTTCACAAATTTCTATTAATACGACGACTTTTTTTTTATGCAATGACGAGACGATGCACGATGTTATTTATTCATTGCTTGGATTGGATCTGATATGCTGTGGAAAAAGTCTAGAAATGTTTTTTTCATCCTGGTTAAACTGTAATAATGTCAGATGAATTTGCCTAATCACCTTCTTATGCTGTACTACAAAGTGGCTAGTGTTAAGAACTATTTGCGATAGTGGCGCCTTATACGTATGTATGATTGCGATGACCAATTTATGATTTGGTCCGTGTGGACCAGGGGCTCATCTTAATTTCATATATATATTTTAGCGCCTGGTCGATGCGATGCGTTCTATTTTATTTTATATTATTTATATTCAACGTGGCAGCTGCCAGCATACTGGTTACTATGTTGACTAGTGTGCTTAAGCATTTGGATTGTCTCTATACTCTCATTAGTGTATACAGGGTTACGGTAAAGGTAAAGTATACAGAGTTACGGTAAAGGTAAAGCCCTCGTTAAAATGTATGGAACTGCATTTTTTTTCCGCGTTTTCACGATGGGCCCTAAATGGTCTTTGGTATGTCCTAAAACTGCATCCAGAACCACCGGAGGACGGGTTGCACTGTAGCGTCTTCTCGGTTAATAGTGGCGAGCAATCTGCGATCGCCAAGTCGTTTGCCGAGCGTTTCTTTACAATTTTTTTTTCATTTTTAGATTTAGACGTATACTCGCTAATGCGATGTGCCCAACTGCTCATTCTGTGCCGGTCAAAGCGAAAATTTATTTATAAGTCACTTTTTATGTATAACACGCTAGGTGTTTTGCTTCAGCTTATCTGTTGTTAAGTGGCGGTGTAGTCGAAGATGGTGAACACCCTGTCTGGAATGGGAACTGGCTGACATGTCACATGACTCATGTGTGGTTGCTGGAACACATTGTTAGGTGCTTGGCGACACATTTCATATATTAATATTCTATAACTAGCTGCGCCCTGTTCACCCGCGTGATGATGAAAAATTGCGATGACGATGATGATAAAAAGTAGCGTATATGTTATTCCTGGATGTAAGCTATCTCCATTCCGAATTTCACCCAAATCCGTTCAGGCGTTTTGACGTGAAAAAATAACACCTACTCATACTGACAAACTTTCGCGTTTATAAACGCACTAGCTGAGCCCCGCGGTTTTCCCCGCGGTTGTTGGGATAAAAAGTAGCCTATGTTTTATTCCAAGGTATAAGCTACCTCTACCAAATTTCATCCAAATCTGTTCAGTAGTTTTTGCGTGAAAGAGTAACAAACATCCATACATACAAACATTCGCGTTTATAATATTATTTTATAATATTAGTAGGATATTACATTTTAGCAAAAATGAGGAATTTGTACCATCTGTGTATGGGAAATGTTCTAAGCCTATATTTAATTCGATGTGGCTGAGGTAGGCCGCCCCACTTTGTTATTGCTGGCGTAAATAGATACATACTCACATTTAAATTATAAATTAGAAAACATGGGTGTCAATGTGTTTTATGTGTTACCATTTAAATGTATGTCACGTGTAAGTTACATACACTTCGCCCTCAACCTCTTATGCATTTAAAAATATTAGCATGAGAATGTAATGATAATAATTTGGACCGCATTCAAAGCGAATTGTAGCTGTGCAGAATAACGCTACTTTTATGCTATGCTATTGCAAGTGTTTGTTAACATTGAAATTGAACTGTATTATGAATACTGAGCGTTTACAATGTTTGGGGAACGAAATTCATGCCAGGCTTTTGAGGTGGATGGTCCAATAAAACGCTGCCAAGAGATGGCAGTAGAATATTTTTTATTGAAATTATAGTTTTACGTCGCAGATAGCTATATAATTTTCGGTCTACTTCAAATTGAAATGCTTTCTAATTTATATTATATTTATTTATATTTAAGCCTTTCAACAGCGACACCTCTTGGCTACGCTTAATCGGACCATACACCTTAAAAGGCTTCACCAGAATTATTATAGTTTTGTTTGTTTGTCTAGCTAGGGCCGTACCATAAACTCTTTTGCGAGACCGAATAGCTCAGCTGCTGACGCTGCGCGACTGTGAATTTTACTACCCCGCAAAACGTTTCGCGGTCGTGTAGCGTCGGCAGCTGAGTATATTCGGTCCCGGAATAAGAGTTCATGGTACATCCCCTGGTCTAGCTCTAAAACATCCGCTGTTCTGCATTATACAAAGTGTAACAAAAAGGTTCAACAATACTGAAGTGTATGTATGTACTCATCACTATGAACAGCTGGGGCCAACACTAAAATCGCGAAAGAAAATCAGCTGTTCCATACATTTTGTCCAAAGAGAATGAACTTTTTTTAGGGAACAGCTTATTTATTTATTTTGCTATATCGGGGTTTACCTCATATTAAAAGTTGTTCATAATGATGAGTACATACTCACCCTTCAGTATTGTTGAACCTTTTTGTTACACATTGTATAATTCGACCGCAGTTTGCTTGCGCACTCCCTCGCACACTTGCAAATATAGAGAAAACGCATAAATGAGTCCTCGCCCGCACGGTACTGGGGCGTGGGGGTGGAAGTCAGAGGGGATCGTACCGCCTGCCGCCAGCTCCTCCGTCGATCCCCTTTAACATCGTACTGCTTGCCGCCCCTCCATCGGTCCCCTTTGACATCTGCCCCCCGCGCCTCTGTACCGCGCGGGCGACGGCTCATTCGAACGGTCCCACTATAGTCATAATGTGAAGATATGGTTAATACAACAACTATCGCCTTTGTTTTCAGGACTATAAAGTTTAGATGGAAACGTAAACCGGTAGGTGGTGCAAGCTCCAAGCCTGCGCTCCGATGGACGTAACCTACCTCGTTTTACTGGACATTCCTATAGCATCGAAATTACGATCTTACTCTACTTAGAGACGTAACCTAAGAGACGTAATGTATGCCTTAGAAGGCACTGAAAAGTGAACCTTATATCATTTTATGTACGGTTCAATTAAAAATAAATTATTAATGCGTCATGCGACAGTGTTGTACGAAGTTGTTATTTAAATTCTACTGTGTTAGTAACGTGTTATCACGTTCATTTCGAACGTTTGCGGTAATGTCGCGCTTTTCTTGTTCCGTTAAAGTTTAAGAATGAAAATGTCATGTAATGTAATCTCTGTAAGTTAATGTATTTGTCGATTTTAAACAAACCCTTTAGCCAATATTGGTAACTACACAAATTATTTAAAAGAAAAACATATATAATTATAATGTATTTGTGTAGTAGAATTATCAATATCTGCTATATGCAATTATGCACCCATATACACCCGTCTTGTTTTATAAAGCGCGGCTGCATTAAGAGGTAAATAGATGGTACCTAATTTAAATAAAATACATTATAGAATAATAAATAAATATTGGTGGACATCTCACACAGCGCCAGGCCAGCTAGCTCCAAACTAAGTAATGCTTGTACTATGAGCTCCAGATAACTAATAGAATACTTATACATTTTTATGTAAATTCATATTTTAATTTAAACACCAAGATATTGTACAAAAATTTTTTTTTCCCACCCAGAATAAGCGTTTATATGAAACGTTTGTCCCGGCCGGGTATCAAACCCACGCCCTACACTTCCAAAGCAGAACTACCAACTGAGCTATAAGGCAGTGTAAATATTCAAAGTAAAGCTATCGCCAAAACAAATAGGCAATATAGTTTTCATAAAAATTTATGAAAAAAGTGAGATTTCTTAGTCGATGGGATTCTCAAGAAAGTTTTTCTAGGCTTGCACGGCGGTTCTTCGCCGTTTATGCCTTCATAATTTCCAGTGACATGCGTAGGACCTTTAATTTGGTATTATTTCGCAAATATCTAAATAGAAGTATTTAGGTAATGCTTGCTCAAATCCGATAAAATTCTCAGAGGCGTTAGACCTCTATCCAGTCGAAGATTATGACCGTAATGGCCCCTCTTTACTTCGCCTATGCCTGCGGAATAAAAAGGGACGCACGTATGCAGTTCGCCTGTATACGTGCGTCCCTTTTTATTCAGCAGACGTAGGCGAAGTGTAGAGCCACCTTAATGCTCTAGACATAATAGTTTCCATACATATACAATATACTGTCATTATGGTAATCGCTTTTTGGCAGTTTATGCAATGTTGACGACTTGACTTTGTAAAGCGTCTAGCCAAATTGATATCCAATACAAATAAATTAGTTTGATCTAGCATTACCTCTTTACAAGGTTATGTCAACTGTCAACTGTCAACGTAACCTTGTAAAGAGTTAATGCTAAATCAAACGTATTTTTTTGTACGAAGCCCTCGATTATAATAATATAATTATACCAGAAGTTTGCAGAGAACTAAGACCTCGCGACTACCATATCTTTCAAGCCACTTGACCAATTTTTCATATTCATTGTATTTCGACGAACTACTAGCTTACAAAATTGCAATTCTATCGGAAAGCCGGACCTCGGAAAAGCGACACCGTTTCATGGTTGATATACCAAAAACTCGTACGAAACGGTTTGATTCCACTTTCTTTATTCGACCTGCTGAACAGTGGAATGCGCTGCCCGAGTAGGGTATCCCCGATAATAGGGTAGATGACTGATGTTTAAATCTTTGAAACCAATAGCTTTGATGAAGAATTTAAGTAAATATAGTATGTTTAATGAAAAAATAATTTAAATCGGTTATTAATGTTCTGATATATAAGCGTTTGAAGTTTTTGGTAGAGCCAACTCTGTCCCTTTCCCACAAAACAAAAAATGACGTCACACCTTACTTGTCAGAATATAATTTATATGGCGTACCGAGAAGTGACATCACGATTTGCTGTTTCGCCTCTCTGTCTAGCATGATATTAAAATGCTTATAAGTTGCTTATTTTTGATCAGATTTTCATTTACTTTTCATTAATCAGCTATATTTATGGGCCACATTTTAATAGGACAATAATAAAAAACCAGTCATCTAGCCTATTATAATGTGGGTGACTTCAAGTCGCGAGTGAATCGGTTTCTTCTAGGCAAGCGTGCTCCATCGTAGGCTGCATCTTCGTTTAACATCAGACGAGGTGGCAGTCAAACGCGAGCCTATAAAAAGTAAAAAAAATATAAAAAAACGGATCTTCGGCTCGCAGGTTATCGTCGAACAAACATACAAACAAATGCCGACTTGCCCACTTAGACTCACGAGACCATAGCTTCGCTTCAATCAATAAGTTAGATGACTGATGTTTATATCGTTGAAACCAATAGCTTTGATGAAGAATTTAAGTAAATATAGTATGTTTATTGAAAAAATAATTTAAATCGGTTAATAATTTTCTGATATATCAGCGTTTAAAGTTTTTGTTAGAGACAACTCTGTCCCTTTCCCACAAAACAAAATATGACGTCACGCCTTACTTGTCAGAATAGAATTTATTTGGCGTACAGAGAACTGACGTCACGATTTGCTGTTTCGCATGCATGATATTAATAAGTTGATAATTTTTGATCTGATTTTCATTTTGTTTGCATTAATCAGCTATATTTGTGGGCCACATTTTAATAGGACAATAAAAATAAACCAGTCATCTAGCCTATTAGTGTTCTATCAAAAGTTATAAATGTCAAGAAACCAAATAAATTTTAATTCTATTACTGCATTATTAGACGTGTTAATCTGTTGCAATACTAATAATTTTGAATACGACTATGAATACCACAAGATGGATGAGAATTGGTAATAAAATAATAATAATTGAATTGATTGATATAGACGTGTTACTCTGTTGTAATACTAATAATTTTGAATACGACTAAGAATACCACAAGATGGATGAGAATTGATAATAAAATAATAATAATAATAATTGAATTGATTGATATAGACGTGTTACTCTGTTGCAATACTAATAATTTTGAATACGACTATGAATACCACAAGATGGATGAGAATTGATAATAAAATAATAATAATAATAATTGCATTGATTGATATAGACGTGTTACTCTGTTGCAATACTAATAATTTTTAATATGACTATGAATACCACAAGATGGATGAGAATTGATAATTATCAATTCTCATCTAATAATGCAGTAATAGAATTAAAATTTATTTTGTTTTTTTTGTTGACATTTATAACTTTTGATAGAACAATAATAGGCTAGATGACTGGATTATTTTTATTGTCCTATTAAAATGTGATAATGAAAATGTGTTAGACTAGGAATAGTCGAGCGTAGTTCCTTGCCTAAAGGGCTTTAAAGATTTTGGCTTACCTACTGTCTGCCATCTTGTTTTTCCTTCAAAATAGTTGCCACTCATAAAACGTATTTGAATCGATATCTGATACTAATATGAACAAGGTTTTGTCGTCAGCCATAAAACGTCCACTGCTGGACGAAGGCCTCCCCCTTAATAGAGGGGTGTTGCCATAATCCCCACGCTTGGCATGCGGCTTGGGGATCGCAGAATGGTCACCACCGTTAACCAAGAGGACGCTGCTGCCCGTCCTCCGGTGGGTCTGGTTGCAGTTTAAAGACATACCCAGGTCCACAACACAAGGTTTGTATGCGACAAAATCTCCTCCATCAAAATATTTCCAAAATTTATACGCTTTCAAAGTTAGGGTGGCGCCGCCGGTAAGTTGACTTAGAAAGGGTTACCAGCTGATAAAAAAACCTTCGTAGTTGAATCAACATTTGTATTAAATTATTTACAGTGCATAAAATAAAACAGTCCGTAATCTGTATCATCATTTTTAAATCTGTAATCATTTGCTTAAATTAAAAACGCGAAAATTACAATATTATGCAATATGATTCGGTCCTCATTCATATGATTAAATCAAAGTTATGAAAATGAAATACCATAACTATATATATTTTTTTAATTGTCTTACTACTATTATATGCTTGGATGACAGTAAAACAGTATTTTTACAGCCAATCTATCTCTTCAATTTAGTACTAAGTAAACATGACGGAGGCGCCACCGGTGGAACTTTGAAAAAATTACTTTTTTTTTTACAATCAAGTGACGAGACGAGCAAGGCTTTCGCCTGGTGGTAAGCGTCACATCTGCCACTAACAGTAGCAGTGCTAGAATTGTGAACTTGCGAACACAATCCTGCGCTGCAATGCACCCTGAACACTGATGCTCGTCACCCTGCAGGGCTAACATGCGCACCGCGAGAAAAAAATCTCGATTCTTAAAAACAGGACAAGGCTACGAATCTGTATAAGTTTGTCTAGTTTTCGCACGACATAAAGACTTGACAAAATTTTCTCGCGGTGCGCATGTTAGCCCTGCTGAGATATTAGATGTTAAATCTCTTTATTCACAGTAATTTCTCTGGTAACATTGCCCTTCAAACCGGAAACAGAATAAATCTTGGAAACGTGTCGGTGGAGAAGATTTTGTTTCATACATACCTTGTTCGTATAAGTCATTCATTGACAGCCATAAAACGTCCACTGCTGAACGAAGGCCTAAATAGCCCTAAATAGAGGGGTGTTGCCATAATCCCCACGCTTGGCAGGCGGCTTGGAGATCGCAGAATGATCACCACCGTTAACCAAGAGGACGCTGCTGCCCGTCCTCCGGTGGGTCTGGTTGCAGTTTAAGGACATATCTATACCCAGGTCCAGGTTCGTATAAGTGTCAGCTATCAATCCATATAGGTTTTATGACTGGCCGCTACTATGAAGAAAAATCAAGATGGCGGAAAGAAGGTATGCCGCTTTATATTAAAATCTTCAAGACCCTTTACGGATTAGACACCACTAATTAGAAAAATAATCTAACAATTTTCTATGTACTGAATAAAATCGCTCATATGACATACCCTAAGTCGGCTACAACCAAAGTATTGAAAAATAAGCTCTAATTTGTGGGACGCATTGGCTTTGACGACGCGCTGGCGTGTTCAGACGCGGCCACAGACGCTAAAACCGTGCTTCCTAGGTCTCTTCAGTGGACGTGACGTTAACTCTATTCTTGACACGTTAAATTCTACTGTATGTTATCATAGAGCTCATTTTGCAATGTTGTGTGTGTAGCTAATGGTGTTGTGTAGGAATTATTTAATCCGCAACGCACACTGTATTTTGGTCGCGTTATTACAAACTTTTTGTTAGAGCTTATATGTTTAATACATTTCCACATCATATTAAAGTATGTAAATATAACTATCTAAATACGTCTATTTATAGGTTTAACTTCAATGAATTAAGAACCTATCTACTTATTTCATTGGTTTTGTTTAGAAATTCACTTAAAAATCCCATACAAAGGCTTTGCAAACGTTTAACAAATATATATTGCGCCCCGAGGTTTTACCTGCGATTATTGCGTTAAAAAGTTTATTCCAAGGCTATAATAATAAGCTACCTTGCAATCAACCATAATCTCTATACCAAATTTCATCCAAATCCGTTTAGTCGTTGAGAAGTAATAAACACACGGACACGCACACACTCACAATCTGACAAACTTTCACATTAATTATAATATAAGTAGGATAGACACACGTTGTGCGTATGTTAGCAGCGTTATGGTTTATCTGAAATCAAAATGTAACTCCCGTTAGTTAGTAATTATATTTCAATTCGAATTGATTATAAAACCATAATGTAACATTAATAGTTATAGCTTAGATAATTTACTCATTCGTATATCTGTACATAGTTAAAAGTAGTTATTTGTTAGTCAGAAAGTCAATATAAACGGGCCATAATTTTACAGAAATGTGTGACCAGAAATATTATCACAAATGATTACTTGCTGTCTTGCTAATTATTCCAGTATTGTCCCAATGTAAAAACAAAAGGAACGTAGTTTTAGTTTGAAATTGTGATAGATGCGTACTTTTATAATATATAATTCATCTACCATTCTATATGTTGCCGTAAAGTGATTACCCGTTTAGAAGCACCTTTAGATTATTTAGGAAGATTGGATATTCACGACGACGATATTTATAAAACTCAAATTATTATATTTTCTTGCCACAAGTAACTATTTTTAGTATCATGTTACCTTTATCAGGCACGAAGACTTTGTTTTTAAGAAATGATCATTCTAATTGTTTTAAATATTTTCGTCCGGTATATTTAGGTACTTATCATAAGTTTGTTGAGTTTTTCGTATTTAATGTGTCTATACTATGTACATTACGTTAATCGCTTTTTGACAGCTCTTAGAAAGTTAACGACATAACTTTGTAAAGCGTCTAGCATATTATATCCCATACAATGAGGTTCCACAGGCAAAACTTTTCGCAGATGGCGCCAGCGACGACGGTCCGGATGTGGCAAAATCAAGGTTTCTTGTTAATCGTTGCTTATATTCATCTGCTCTTGATGAGGGCGTTGTCGATAATCTAGTCCAAGGAAAAACACTGGGTACTGTGTCTTGTTTTAAGAATCTATGCAACTGTTAGCGGTCTGAAAATAGATTTGTAGGTTAGATAGTTGTTCATATTTTATGTTGGACAGAGCTTTGATTTGAAATGCAAAGGATTACTGTACAAACCAGCAGTATGTAGAAATAAAGAAATACATTTTTGTTAAGTGGCATTGAAAACGTATTTCAAAATCAGGAGTAAATAGCGTTATCAGGGTCATTGTTTGATTCTCAGTTAACGGTGTATAAAAAAATAGTTTTACGTAATTGCATTCTGAATACCTAATTGGAAATATATTTTTAATACCATTTTAAAATGTGTCAAATTTTAGGTTTTTTTTAAATCTTTTGTGGTCATTAAACTCATCGTAATGATCAACTTTAACTACGAAATCAATGCGAAAAAGTGAAAAAAAAACCAGCTACTCCATACATTTTGCCGCTAGTAATTGCATTTTTTGTATGCGACAGCTGATTTTTTTGCGTCGTCAGGGTTAGTTTCATGGTACAAGTTGTACATAATGACGAGTCTAATGACCTCCTAAGATAATGCCCATGAATTCAATGTCACTCTGTCACGTCACTCTGTCATGTCAATGTCACTATAGGTATAATTTGCTTTCAATCAATATAAAAATACTTTTAATCGGTCTACTTAGATTAGATATCATACCTCGTTTTTATATTATAAGTTACTGTTTTTTTTTGTCTTGTAATCTTTGTGTAATCTCTTGTTGAACAATTATATGCATGCGTTTATTTTTTTCCCTTTAACAAGGCATCTGGATCAAATAAATAAAATAAATAAATATTGGGGGGCAATTTAGTTATGCTCGTTATAATTTTACTGATACATATTTATGTATGCTGGTCATATTAAAACTGAAAGCATGCAAAGTAAAATGTAGAAAAAATTATGACATATTGACATATTTTTGGCGATACAAACTTAATGGCGGCTGTGAACTGCGCAAGATGCTGCGCAGTAGCAAAAATTAGGCGTGCGGTGTGAGTACAACCGCAGTCTCACTTGCAGCTCACTTAACAACCGCCATTAAATTTGAATCAGTATATACTAGTGTCCCTTCTGGGAGTGCCTATTAAGTTCATAAATATATGTCATTTGTGTTACTCGGTTAGGCAAGATAGTATATAATAGATGTAGAATTGCGCAGTAAATGGATGAAGCCTCCTTGGAGCATGAATTGAGCTTGTCATACGCAGACCACACGGTCTCAAATACCTTGATGTATAATTATGTAGTTCACGAACCAATAGCATAATAGGCGTGCGGCCTAATGTTTAATTTATGACAAATAACAGGCTTAGTGATGAATATAATTAATACATTATACATACTGAAATAAATAATTGTATTGGCTGACAAATCTCTGAGATATGAGCGTTTAAAGTTTTAGGTGGAGATAGAGAGGGGATGCTCTATCCCTTTCTCGCAAAGCACGTGTTAGAATAGAATTTGTATGCCGCGCCTGAGGCTTGACGTCATAGCTCAGTATAGCGCGCTCTCAGTCTAGCTTGAAATTAAAATACTTAGAACTTATTTATTTTTGAATTGTTTTAAATTTTGTTTTCGTTGATAGGCTCTATTGATGATCAGCTTTTTTATGAGGTAATAAAAAAATTGTAGTCATCATGCCTATTCAGGAACCAAGACGGCTTCACGCTTTTTAGAAACAATATTACAGTATTCGTATTATAGAGGGTAGAGTGAAGGAGTACTGTCTATCACGAAAAAACATCTGTCGAAATATGTTAAATTAGGCTGGCGGTTAGTGAGGCAAGAAAAAAATCCGCTTCGTTGTGGCGGTTTCTATACACAACTTTACCCCCCAGAAAACTTCCCATTACTGCTACATTAATACCAAACCTGTTATGTAAGCTAGCGCCATTCTGGAGGGTTTTGGCACTGTTTTTTTTTGTTTAAAGCTGGACACTTTCAACTTGTCTCCCATAAAGACAGTACTCCTTCTACTCTACCCTCCATAATCCATACATAGTGTGTTAATTGTATCTTTGCAAATTGTATTTATAAATACATAAACTTTTTTTTTAATCGCTTAAAGCATAATATTATTTTGCACTATTTTTTACATCTTAGCCGAAAATGACGTCTGAAAGACAATAAATCAAATTTTGTTGACAAATTATTATCGCATTAATTTTAAGTTACTCAACAAGCAACATTCCTTATGTTTCAAGCGTCCTCGTAGCTATAGTGCATTATCAATAGTGAATGGGAATATTTATGTCGTCAAGTGGTGATGATTTAATGCATAGAAAAGTTGAGGAAAACCAAGGGAAATTTATTTTATGTGTGCTCACACGCTCAAAATGAACCTATAACCAAATAAAAACTTGATGAAATATTGTGGTAGTTGTGGTGGTTGTTGGTTTTGTCACTTCATTGAATATTTATCCATGTAAGTGTGTATGTTTTCAAAGTTACAAAACTACCATATTTTATTACGATAAAACTGTCAACGTCGCTGGGTTTAATACAGGAATATTTTAATTTTTATGTCTATCGCTAAAATTTAAATTACTTTTCTGATTAGATTTATCGATGGTTCTTTTGTAAGGTATATTTTGTTGTTCTGTGTATAGATAAAGTATCTTTTGGAATACCATTTGTAATAAAGATACCTTACTGTCAGAGATGTTTTAATTATGTACTTGCCTACCTATAGTATGTGATTCAGGGAAAGTATATATAGGCTCTCTACTGGGCGGTGTAATACGTCTATAGAACTTTTAATAAACTATTCCTAAAATTGGGGGGGAGTCTGTTTTTGGGATATCGCTGCAGAAAATTTTACCTCTTAATTTCAAACTATATATCTTCGCATATCTGAGAAAAATTGTATTGATAGACCAATAGACCTATAGATAGACGTACAAGTTGAGGTCTTTATTCCTTATGAGATACGTACCATTACAGCGCGGCAGAATAGAAAAAGAAAGAGAAAGCTCTAGTTTTTCTCTTCAGTGAATATAATTTTATTAAATGGTGTAGAATCCCACATTGGAAGGAAAATACTGTTTTTTTTATAGGTACCTTTATGTAGCAGGTAGTAACTTAATGACGATACTGTTCGGTGTGGGTAAGAAAGAAGAACATAAAATGTACGTAATTAACTAGGAATAATTATTTTATTTACTATAGTGACCGTCTGCAATTCTTCCTTGCAGAACTGTAATGTACATGTGCATTTCATTTAAATAAATAATTAAATATCATAAAACAATCACAGAATGTCCTAATCCATAGAATATCTTGTAGAATACTTATTTACCTACTCTACTATTTTAAATAGCTCGCCTTATAAAAGCTCGGTGTGCTTAACAGAGCGGAGCGAAACTTCACGCCCAGGTCAGTGGCTTCTGCTTTACAAAGCACAAGTGTACCCCACATGGAGTATTGCTGCCTTTGACGATGCTTGTTCTATGAACACGAAAAGCGAAAGCCCTACTTCTTAGGTTAGAACGGCTGTCAAAACAATGTTGTAAATGTATAGTATATATATATACATTTTAACCCAGTGGTTGTAAAGCAACCGCTGTCAGTTTCACACATAATCGTATTGTAACTACATAAAACGCAATGCTATTGCCAATCATTGGTAGCGCATTTGAAATAAAACACTCGAAATATAATTTTGTGTCATTTTGAAATGCAATGTAGTTATATATTAGTATCCTATTCGTCTCTCGTAGATCGATTGATCGAACCGCAAGGACCTAAAATCCTAGTGGTTCGCTTGATAAAACTACGTGATCGAACCTCGCGGCCGGAGGGATTTGTATATTTTTTGAATATTCCCAGCCTAAAAATATAATATACATATTATATCACGTGCTAGCCGGGCATCCGTGCAGATGCACGTCGTAGCACTAGCTAATTAGCTATGCGCGACGCGTCAATTTTCCGTTTTATTAACTTCTCTCTTCAATATTGAATGCCCGATATGGGTAAAATGATGTCACTATTTTGCATGTAGACCTAGCATAACAATTTGTAATCAGTTATTCAATTAATAATTCTGAATCTGAATCTGGCTATGAAAGTTCATGTAACCACTTGGATCCAGGTGAACAATTGTAACTGTCTGAGTGCCATGCTGGTATATTGCGCTGTTTCTAATCCGTCTCTGGTAAGATTTCTGTTTTCCGCCATAATGCGAAACCGCTCAGGGTTCGGGGACGCAGGTCGGTGAAGATGCATCATGTACCGGGACATGAAGCGTGGAAACCTGCAGATGAAGCGCTGTTTTAAATGATATTAACTTGCTTAGCTACGATGAAGCGCTGTTTTAAATGATATTAACTTGCTTAGCTACAGAGGTTTGCCATGTTAAGAAGTGTCATGAAACACGCATACTTACTAAAAGAACAGAAAAGCATTTATATTCTCCGGCTACGACTAGAATTACGAATTACAAATTAAAAAAAATGTATTATTACGTAATTTTATTATATATTACGTACGGGAATAATCACGTTTAATTAAATTGGATATTCAGACCTGTTACATTTTCTTTGACTCCGACTATAGTGTAGTACTATTATTTTATACTGTGCTATAGTTTCGATGACATCCGGTGACCTTTTTCAAAGAGTGAAAAAAGAGGCCGACGCGCGTGCGGCTGCGTCCTGCTTCGCACTGCACTGCACTTCTATAGTCGGAGTATCCGATTTAATCAAACGTGAGTATCCCCAAAGATAAAAAAAAACACGTCAGTTTTCATTTCAAATAAAATACCTCACTACACGGAGACCATGGGAAGACATCCTCGCCTCAAAGTCGTCGTCCTCGCCTCCCCAGCCGTGAAAGCGGTTCGAGAAGCCGTCCACTGCTGTAAACTGGTCGGACCTGATGGCCAGCACCCCGCCCACCAGAGTGTCGTATGGAAGCGCGTATCGCCACTTGTCCACACTCGCGCTCATATGTCTCGGCTGGCTGGTGCATACATAAAGATTCCTTTCATCTAACGGCAGCATATCCACATCATGTAAAATGAGGCAAGGAAATTTTACTTCTATAGCGTGCATCGCTCCTATGTTGTACAGTAAACCCTTGTTCCATGGCTTCTCATCGTGCTGTTCAATCAGATATATTTTATAGTGAATATTCTGCTTCCTCAAAAAATTATGCATATACGGCAAAAACACTTTCAGTTGCCCTGTTCTGTTCCTGAAGGTGACCAGTATAGCGACACTGAACGTGGGATTGCAGTGTTCCGGAACGTATGAACCGCTAATGATTCCCGTAGCCGAAAAGTTGTAAACGATTATCTTCGTGAATTCCCAGTTTTCTATTGATCTTGTACTTTTTAGTATCTCATCGTATTTGCATTCTATCTTCGTTCGCTGTACCATATGAGGAGTGGTTGCCTTGTAAAGATTGGATTCTATTTTTTCTTCTGGGATGTGTGTATAATCGCACTCTTCATAGCTAACGAAGAACATGACCGTGACCAAGAAACACAGAAAGTAGAATAAGTTTATCAATACACGAGTCTGTGGCGCACAGAAAATTATTGACATTGTTGGATCAAGATAAATCTTGTTTTGTTAAAGTTATGTTAAATATACTAAAACACACAATTAAGGAATAGGTACCTATATTAGAGTAGGTACATAATACTCTAGAGAATGGAACTAAATCATATTTAAGTCATAGGGTAACTAATTAAATGTATAAGTGGTTATTTTCCCGTGTGGGTAATTTGTAGTGGCTATGTGAGCTCCGTGGGCTAGAACCAGGATTTAATACTTCAAAGACACGGAATGGCTCATGTTGCAGGTGGTAAGCGGAAGTTTTAATGTAACAGTGATTTCCGCATGGGAAAGAATTTGATTGTCTTTGTATGTTTGTTATCTTTTCACACCTAAACGTCGTTATGTTATACTTTTCTTTTTGTAAATTAGTTACTTTTTGTGCTTGGAAAATGTGCGTGAATTGATAGATGTCTATACTTGGTTTCTGGAGAGAGTGTAATATACTTACTTAGCTAGTGAAAACAGGTATACAAGAAGTGTAGTTAATATCCCGCCTTTTTAAGGTCCTGTATAAATATGTATTATAATTTGTTTGCACCTGTTGTATTGATACTTGATGAGTTTCAGGAAAATAAGTTTTATTAGCTGCGTTTTTGGTTGTGCTTTTACAATCATATCCCATATTACGGGGGAGAAAGTTTCTTATCTTCGTTCTTGCGCTGCACACTACAGCCAAATTTCGCCAAGAATACCCCAAAGTTTATGGTTTTTTATTTGAAATAAGGTAACAAATCGACAGAGACATGTACATAAGACTTGTAGACCTGCATGCATATTCTGCACTTACCATTAATCCGGGGATATTGTTTTTAGGCCAAATTATCTTCCTACTTGACCTTACTACGCACAAAAAAATAATTCTAAGACCTACATTGCAATTCTAGATACACTAGATACACTCCAAGTGGTCCACTACCAGTCGGCAGCATACCCTGCATGTCAGTGATCTATCCGTCAACCCAATCGATGCGTCGCCAAATAATTAGTTTATAATAAAAATGCTGTGACAAGGTACGTTGGTAGCGAAGCGCCACTCCCATCAATAGTAGAGGGGCCTGTAAAGACCGCGTTGCTAGCGCTCTGTTGTATCTACGTCTCGAAGTCAGTAGTGCGGCGATGTGGCTGTGGTCGGTCTTCTGGCGCGCCTCAGGGCTGCTCCTCGTCAGCGGGACCCTCAACTTCGGCTTCCTGTCTCAGCCGCGCCACTACGTCCCACCGTCGGCCACACATGTATGTATTGAACGCATCTTACCCCTTTAAATATGTATACAACATATTGTAACAAAAAGGTTCAACAATACTGAAGGGAATATGTATGTACTCACTCATCATTATGAACAACTTTTACTACGGAGCCAAACCTGAAACCGCAAAAAAAAACATCTATTTCATGTAAAAAGTGAATTGACCTTGGACAAAATGTATGGAACACCTGATTTTTTTTCGCGATTTCTAGGTTGGCCCCATTGTAAAAGTTGTTCATAATAATGAGTAAATACATACATTATAATATTGTTCAACCTTTTTGTTACATGTTGCATATTTTTTTGTATTATATAGGTAGGCCTGGATCATATTATCGTATCATATGCACGCCTGTAACTACCTAGAGGTCTAATATAATACAAAAATAGTATCAACATTTTGAGCAATAGGGTAGATAACTGACGTTTAAATGGTTGAAACCAATAGCTTTGATGAATAATTTAAGTAAATATAGTATATTTATTGCAAAAAAAATATTTAAATCGGTTATTAATGTCCTGATATATAAGCGTTTAAAGTTTTTGGTAGAGTCAACTCTGTCCCTTTCCAACAAAACAAACAATGACGTCACGCCTTACTTGTCAGAATATAATTTAAATGGCGTACTGAGAAGTGACGTCACGATTTGCTGTTTCGCCTCTCTGTCTAGCATGATATTAAAATGCTTATAAGTTGCTTATTTTTGATCAGATTTTCATTTTATTTTCATGAATCAGCTATATTTATAGGCCACATTTTAATAGGACAATAACAAAATACCAGTCATCTAGCCTATTGGTTACACTTGCGCGAGCTATCTAATGTTTTACAGTAGGTACATGTACAAGCGAGCGCGCGATTGAAAAGTATATATGGTTTTGGACAATCTACCTTTTATATTACTGTTCATGCAGAAAATAATAATTCTAGAACTATGCACGAGCGCAGGGAACACGCGAATGTTTGCTAATTTTGCTATATAATTGAAAGTAAGTTTTTATACCGAGGAAATAAAAAAAAAACAAAAATACTTTTGTCTAAATTTTTGAGTTATTTTTTGTTAATTTTTATTAACCATATTATTCCATTTCATAAGAAATAAAGCAACAATACCCGAGCGCAGCGAGCGCGAGAATATTAAACTTATTTTAGTCACTGAAAATTCCTATTAGGTATGAAGCGGGAATAAGGTTAACTACCTACCGAAGGTTTATGCTCTCTTATTAAACGTAGGTAGGTAGACATAATTTTTCCTAATAAGTACAATAATGTTTAATTACCGTATCTACTGTTTATCGTAAACAGTAATTACGGAAATTAGATTATCTGTATCTAAGTAAGTTTCTTCCTTAGTAGTGGTTTTATAGGCAAGATAAATGTTAGAGGTTTTTTTAAAGACTTTGTTTTAACTGTTGTTTCCAAAGTACTGACTTAGCATTATGGAAGTTGATCAGTATGAAAAACTCATACCTTCTAATTAATTCTGTTTTCTACTGTCTATGCATTAATAAAATTGAAACACTCAAGTGTGGAAACACTTCATATAAATATTTATTCATTAGGTTGGTCAGATTTGGGGATCTGAGGCCTGTTTTATAAAGCTACAAGTGCAAGTACAAGCTTCTTGTACCAGTAACTACAAGTTACCAGTTACAGGTAGTTGGTTTGTCTTTATCCTATATACAAGTGCTTGTACTTGTAGTTTATACACTGGTTGTCTTGTAGCTTTTGGTCGCTCTTCCAAGTGAGTACAGAGCTCAGGGAAGACAATGTGGCGCGGTGTTGCCCACGCTGTTGAATAGAGAAGAAGAGGAAATCTACCACAATTTCCAGGGATTCTTGCCGAAGACATTGTGCGAGAAAGGTACCGGTGCGTTCCTATGCGGATATCCCGGTACCCTCTGTCAGGCACAGAGGCAAATAAACTTTTAGGCACCTATAAGTTTATTTTATTGTACCAATAATACCTAAGTTGACTCAGTATTTTGTCGGTGTTTTGTATTTTTATGTTAATTTATAATTATGTCATCTTACAAGTATCTAGTATAGGTACCTAACACAGTAAAACGACGTTCCTCCAATAACCCATCATCGACTGAACCTGTTGCGAAGGTGCCTGCAGAGCAAGCAATTCATAAAATCTCAGGATAACCTACTTCAGGCTCACGTGTTAATGTTATGAATATATACCTAGGTTATTTTTTGTATTTTTAACCGACTTCAAAAAAGGAGGAGGTTCTCAATTCGACTGTATGTTGTTTTTTTTTGTTGTTTTTGTATATATGTTACGCGATTACTCCCTCAATTATGTAACGATTTTGATGATTCTATTATTATTTGGTAGTTCATACTTCTGAAGTGGTCCCATATTTTACCGAAATTGATTCAGTGCTTTTTTAATAATCTACAAAATCAAAAAATATATACATAGATGACGTTATGATTGTTGCTCGCCCCCATCTGCAGGCGCTTCAGCAACCATTAAAATATATATATATATATATTTTTTTATTAAAAAAACAAAAACCGACTTCTAGACTATACGTAAATTATCTACAAATTTAAACTAAAATGTCGAAAATAATAATTTAATTACTTCAAAGCAAAGAGCATTAAAGGACAGTCGTCGAAATTATTGATACTTATATAGGTACCTTTACCAATTTATAATCATGTATTTTTGTTGACGGTGCCAGCCAAGAAGGACAGTTTACAACAAACTTTCGAACAGCGCAGCGGTTTGGCTGGCACCGACTCCAAAATAAATTATAAAGAGATATAAGTTTATAAATAGGTAAATATAGATAAGTATCAATAATTTCGTCGATTGTCCTTTAATGCTCTCTGTTTTGTAGTAATTCAATAAATTTTTTCTACTTTTAGTTTAAGTTTATACATAATATAGGTATAATCTAAAAGTCGGTTTTTGTTTTATTTCAAAATAAAATACTTATTTATTTTATCATAGTAACATTTTTACGTGTACGAGTACTTACCTTAAACAATACGAAAACCCTTACAACAATTTACAGTAGGTTTTATAAGTAGTTACATTATTACGTATTTTGTTGTAGTTTAATAAAAGCATTTGCTTTTATAATAAAATAATGTTAAATTAAATAATATTATATATTTATTTGGTTACTAATATACTGCGTATACATCACGGAAGTGCATGGCTTCCTCGGCCGTCGATTTGAATGTTCAAGAAAATGCATTGCGTGAGTTAGGATCAAGCGTGCATCGCTAAATTGATAACGCGATAATTAAAATGACTATTTTAATGACTAGTGACAAGCGAAATTAACAGCTACTTGCTATATAATTATGTATGTCCATGATATGATATATGAAGCGTAATTAGAATAGCTGGATTTAGGAAAATGTATGAGCTTAGAATTCGCACGCTACGTTAATGTATGAGATGTACACTGTACACTGTACATGGTGTTAAGGGAACGGCTTCCGAAAACGAAAGGTGATAAATAATGCAATACAATAAAACAAAAATAAAACTTGCTGATGTTGGAACTTGTTAACATGTAGCATCGGCTGGAAATTTTATGTCCAGAGACATCCACTGCTGAACAACGGCCCTCCCCTAGACCGCCACACTGTGCTGTTACAACCTGCCACATTGCTTGCATCCAACGGTTGCCAGCAACTTTCACAATGTTGTCGGTCCACCTAGTGAGAGGCATACCTACACTACGCCTTCCGGTTCGTGGTCGCCGCTCAAGAACTTTTCTTCCCTATCGGTTAGCAGTTCTTCGAACGACGAGGCCTTGTGTTTTTTTTGTATATTGTATAAAATTTGCTTTGACTACGGAAATAAGTCTTGCCCGTGGACCTACCAATAGGACCACCGGAAAAAAAACACCCGTGGTCCTACTAGTAGAACTACGCGGTTCGCCCACGGGCAATAAACGATATTTTTGTGCTTTTCAACCGACTTCATCAACCTACTTCAAAAAAGGAGGTTTTCAATTCGACTGTACCTCTTTTTTTTGTATACTTAAACAAAACTAAAAAAAAATACAAAAAAGAGGGATTTTAAAACCAGACTACTGAACCGATATATTATGTACATAGGTCATACTTCAGAGGTGGTCCATATACATTTTATCTTTTATTTATTTTATATTTAAATTTTATGGTTTTAAAATCAAAATAATTGGATTATAGATTTCATTTGAGTAATCGAAATTGAAGTCGGTTGTTTTTTTAAAGTACTTGCTTAAATATTAACTAAATATTTGTTTGCTTTTTCAGATTAATTGCTACGAATATTCAAAATTTGATACTCACAGATTCGGTACAGCTTATAATGAAGGTAAGAGACCCGAATACTTCATACTGCATCTGTCTCCCTTGGGTAGGCTTTTTCTCGAATGGCGATTGAGTTATATCTGTCACAGCCGAATTGTAGAATTCGCCATATTACATAATGGCTAGCCATGTTACAAAACCGAACAGTATTGTAATACGGTGGATCAAACTTTAACTGTTTTCACAGCAACGTTTTGTCACTGCGATACGTTCTACAATACGGCGGCCTATGCTTAGCCAAATTGTAATAAAGTTGCCTACAATGCAAAATGATTACCATATTAACAAGAAAATATGGTTTCAGTGAAAAATATAATTTAATGTTTCAAAAAGGCGCTTGGTAAATCAATAGCAGGCAAACTTTTTTATTTGGTTCAAACATTTTGAACCAAATAAATAAGTGCCATTTATTTAGGTTAATCAAAGCGCCACGAGTGTCCAAAATTTCAAAGTAAAGATTTCCAAAGCAGCGAATCATGACCCGCTTAATCACATTATGGCTAGCTGTGTTGTAGAACGCGAAGCACGCATACAATGCGGCGTCCCTAATTTCAGCCGTAATACAATCTGGCTAAACGTAAATACGCCGCTTTATAAAACCGCCCGTATTTTAAAAAATGGCTAGCCGTTATGTATATATATATATATACATAACGGCGTACAGTACAATACGGCGTATTCTGCAATTCGGCTTTGACATATCCATACGCTAAGCTGGCTCGGTGCTATATGGCGGATTTACATAAGACATTGAATTTCTTCTCTGGACATTATTAAGCAGGATTCTTCACGATGTTTTCTTTCAACGAAAAGCCTGTGGGTATGATTTTTTGTAATCCGTTCGTAAACTCTGAAGGATTCACTGTTGCGGGCCCGACGTCGAACCTCGTTTGAAGCGTGAGTTTCCAAATCGTGTCTTATCTTAATAATATCTTGTGAGTTTAATTTAACCCAATTTACGGTTTCCGATTGTGCTAAAATTTTGCATGTGTATTTATTTTTGTTTTATTTATACGGGAATACTCACGTTTAATTAAATCGGATACTCCGACTATAGTTTCGATCACATCCGGTGAACTTTTTCAAAGAGTGAAAACAGAGCCCGACGCGCGTGCAGCTGCGTCCTGCTTAGCACCTGGTGCTAATTCGATTTAATTAAACGTGAGTATTCCCGTATAAATAAAACAAAAATGTGTCAAAACCACGTCAGTTTTCATGTGTATTTAGATAATCAAATGTTAATGCAATATTAGACATGTTCTAGTCTATCGAACGAAGGAGCCAGAAGGTGGCCATGGGAACTCTATAATAAGATGACGCAACCCCATCAAGCTTAGGCTCGTTTGATTCGGCTCAACAAGGGGTGTTTTAGTTATTTTTATTAACAACTAATTAAAACTTGTTTTCAAAAGAAGTTATTTTTATTTTTACTTGTTTTGTTTAGAATGGCGTTCCCGCAAACCGGCTGCCAAAACAAAAGTCTCCGGCTACTACTCGACGTCATACCCGATGAATGTTCTCAACACGCACCAGATGCTGTCCAGAAGATTAGACCACCTGTTCCCGAAAGAAGATGACCTCGTCAAAGAACATGCGAAGCTAGTGCAAGATATTAACAGTCTTAAGCAGATCGTGTTTGTAGCTCCGCTTGAAGATACTAGAGACGTGCTGTACGATGACTCAATATTTCACGAGATTATCGAAACAACAACTACAGCCAAGCCTACAACATCGAGAACTATGCGACCGTTTAAATCGGGCTTTCCTATCATACTCGTCGGAGGCGAGAGTACTCGCCAAGTGATCAGAAGCGCTCCACTATCCTTCCCAAAGTCTACCATCAATTTGGTCGGTACCACAACAACTCCGTTGCTAAAGCATCCCTATCCTTTCGTAATGCAAACCTCTTCGGACAAGCCTCTTAGAGTGTGCATGACCTCTTTACAGTCTATGAGTAAAAACCCTGGTCTGTGGGAGAGATTGGTTTACGCAATTTTACCAAGACCTAGATAGAAATAAATCCAATCATAAGTGATAATATATTAAGTTAATTAAAATATTTTAAGGCCTAGTTAAGAAAGTAAAAATTAACAGCTTAAGTGTTGTAGAGACTGAAATAAAATTTATGCGCTACACTCGACGCTGCGTGTTTATTGTAGTTAACCAATGTGTGCCAATATGTCTTATTCCACGATATTATTCGACGCAAACACTTCCAAAAATGAAGTCATTTAATAATGAGACAATAAGAAACGTGTAATTGGACACATTCTTAGTAATATGAATGCCTAGAAGATTAAGTTAGAACCAAATTACTTATTAGCTTATTTAAGCTAGATTGTAATACAATTAGGGTGACCATTTAAAAAGGGCACCAAGATTTAAAAAAAATATGTAATAGTGCTGGGAGAACCAAAACAACCCGATGAAACAAAAGTATGCTGACGCAAAAGGAAACAGCCAGCAGGTAAGGCTATGGTCTCCTAGTTCAGCGTATTAACGTTCCAATCAACGACAAGACGGACGGGCAAGCAGTAGGACGGACAGACAGACAAACGTCGTAGGCTTTGTAATAGGGACCCGTTGGAAAGACTTTGCATAGAACCCTAAAAATAATACAATGTACCAAACTGGGTGGATAAATAAAATAAATTAGATGTCAAATCTCTTCATGCCCAGTAATTTCTAAAAAATATATAACAGTTTGATAAATCTTCCAGTTGAACGTCTTAACGGTGGGTTTTTTCTTGCCATCTCTACTTAGATCCATGTAAGACTGGAAAATAATTATGTAACCATTGTGGTAGGCCTCTAGATGCGCGTTTGTAGAGTTTAAAACAGCAAGACTAGATGCGTGTAATGTCGTTAATCGCGTGTCTTACCTCTAATTAGCGATGCCGATTATGTATTGTCTACTTTTTACGTAGGAATGGAAAAGTGAGTGGAACGATGACGAAATAGTTAATCATTTTTTCGTAGCTTATATCATGGGTATTAATTGTCTCATTCTTTGCGACTTTGACATGATGTTTCACTGTAGAAAGTTATATACTTTACTAGATTACCCGACAGAAACGTCGACCTGCCCTGGAAAAAAAACTGGTTCCCGATTACAGCGCCACCTACCGGGTCTAAATATGAATCTACATCAACCAGGGACCAGAACACACAAAAAATAACATTAAATTCGGCCCAGCCTATAGGCGTTCAGTCTCTTCTACCTAATATAACACATAGAGAAGAACTTTATGTAATGTATATAAAGATATATATATATGTATGACAATAAAAGTATTTAATATACATACTTGAGCCTCATTCAAGAATCATACGCAAGAGTGTGCGGGGAGTTTTGGCGGGAACACGGAAAAATCATGTAGTTGCATTCTATTATTTTCTTAAACTTAATCGCAATTTAATAATTAATAATGGTGGTGTTTTATTCATTGAGTGTTGAATTACAAGCACGAGTGTGGGCAAGTTATAAAATATAATGTGATATAATGTCTTTTCGTGTTGTTTTCAAAACTCCGTAGAAACTCATAGTAAAGTCGCCACAACTTTATTAGGGCATGACTTGGAATCGACTATGACTAATTTCGTGTGACTAACTGTGAATTCATGACTTAATTGACTTGATTTTAATATAAAAACTTAAAAATTAATAAACTTGACACTGGCAGAATGCACAACGTGCGATGCCAACAATTAAGAAAAAAAAGAGTGTGCGTATACGAATATGATCCAATTTCAAACAATATCGTTCGAAAGTTGGCCTCATTCGTATGCGGAACCATACGATCGATTCAAAAATCTAGCCCAGGGTGTCCAGAAAAAAAAAGAAAAGGGCAATGAAGAATATCACTTTATCTGCGGCGGTCTCATCATGTATTGCATATAAATATTGCCCAAAATTCTACAAATGATGGTTCGTAATTTACAAAAAAAAAATATACTTACAAACTAATCTCTAAAAATGGCTGCCTTGGTTAAACTGACGGTTAAAATAATTGGAATTTTAAATTATGGTCGATTTACAAAAAAAATGGCTTTCATTGTTGTGGATAGATTAGTAACAAGTGAAAAAAAAGTGTAAAACAAGAGTTGAAATCTTAACTAATTAAGCCATCTTTTACAACAACTTGCTGTACCTCAGCTAAGCTGTGGTATGTTTTTCCTATTTTATGGAGAGTCAAAGATAGGTGACATAGTTTTTCAAACCAAGGCCCAAATACTTAGCTCACGTCTCACTTTTTTCACACGAACTACGTGTGAGTCGTGGTGGTCGTTGAATTTTACCTAAACCAACAACGTTTTTCCTCGACGTATTATTTATTGCAATTATAATTACAGTTAATTAGCATAACTTAAGTGAAATAAATAACTGAAAATTGTGAAATTTGGGGTCATAGTACAAAGGAGTCGATATTTCCTTTTTTTAATGTCTATTATCAGTTAACCTGGCGATATGGAAATTTAATTTAATTTTTCCCTAAAAAACAAGCGCGAGCCGTTCTATGTCGCTATATTTGACGTGTCGGTATAGCAGATTAACTTTTATTTTTTATAATACCGATTTAAATGTCAAATATACAACTTAAATGTCAAATATAACGATCGTCAAGAACGGTAATCGCGCTGCTGGTATGGTCTTCCTCCCCTTGCCCCCTTGACGTTGAGTTTCAGGACATTCTGTAGATTTTATTAATGCGAAGAATGAGAAAGTTTGTCGCTATGTTTGTTACCTCTTGACGCCAAAACAGCTAAACGGATTTGGATAAAACTTAGAATGAAGATAGCTTATATCTCGGAATAACATATATCTAATAACATATACGTGTAGTAGGATAAGTAGTCTTTGTAGTTTGTTGTAGTTAACAAAAGGCTTGATAAAAAAAACTTACTTTTAACATCATCATCACCGTTGCTGGTAAAACCGTGAGGCGCATCTAGGCATACATAAAAATGATTTGTTTACTAAAGAAAGCTAGAATTGTTAATTAATTATAGTTATTATTTATTACCTTACTGATATTACAAAATAAATTATATTAGGTCTTTACCTATGAAATTGCCGTTTTGTATAAATAAAAGTACATATTAAAAAAAAAAAAAAAACCGATGGGGAAGAAAGGTTCTTGAGGTGGATGCAAATGGCAGGTTGTCGTACAGTGTGGCGGTCTAAGGGGGAGGCCTTCGTTCAGCAGTGGACGTCTCCGGGCTGATGATGATGATGATGACTTATTTTTTTTAACTTTTTTATTTCTGTTATTCAAAGTAATCACCCATGCAATCGACGCATCTTTGCCAACGAATTGGCAGTTTATTGATGCCCTTCTTGTAAAAATAAGCTGGACAAACAAACTCTTCAAAGGCATTTTGAACTGCCCCTCGGGAATTGAATTTTTTACCCACTAAAAAGTTGTCTAAATTTTGGAAAAAGTTATAGTCGGTAGTTCGAAAGTCTGGTGAGTATGGCGGATAAGGGAGAGCTTCTAACCCCAGCTCTTGCAGCTTGGAGACTGTCTGTTGTGCAGTATGGGGTCACGCGTTGTCGTGAGCAGTGGGGACGACCGATTGACCAAAGCTGGTTGCCGATGTGCAAGCTTCTCCATCATTGTCTCCAGTTCTTCACAGTACACATCTGCAGTAATGCTCATGCCGTTTTGTAAAAAGCTGTGGTGAATCACACCCGCACTAGACCACCAAACAGTGACCATCATCTTTTTAGGGGTCATTTTTGGTTTAGGGCATTGTTCAAATGTAATGAAAATACAACGCTAATCAATAAACAAAAGACTGAATTTGTAAAAAGAATGTCATGTTTTTAAGACAAAATTAATTTGAATTCAGAATACAAAGCCATTCCAAACTTTTTTTCTATTTGAAATGACCAGTACTGAAGAACGGCAATTTCATAGGTAAATACCTATTATTTCTTTCTTTCTTTCTAAAGTGAACAGATAATATTGAGTAACTCCGCGGGGTTATTATGTGTTTCTACTACTAATATAACGCCATGTCTGATTTATGTTCCGAACAGACAACACCCACGTTGATTGGATGTTGCCATAGCTGTTAATAACCGGCGCCGGCTCCTCGTCTCATGATCTCGCGGTGAAAGTGACGTTTTTGTAGCGGGTTCTCAGAATGGCTCATGACTGTAAGTGGTATCTACTTAAGGCGATGACAGGAACCGATGTGAGCTCATTATTATCTGACTGCGTAAAACGTAGTTGGATAAACGACGCGATATATATTTCTATGGTGCTCTAAAACTTCAATATCGCCTTAATTTAATTACTTATTAGCATAGCATAGCACCACACCTTTACCAGTTATTCAACCGCCAAGCAGTAGTGTGCAAGCATTACTGTGTTCCGATTTGAAGGGCAATGTTACCAGAGAAATAAAGAGAAAAGAGTTATGAAGAAATTTAACATCTGATATCTCAGGGTGACGAGCGCAGTGCAGTGCGGCGCAGGATTGTACTTATTCGCAATTCTGGCACTGCTACACTGTTAGTGGCAGGCGTGACGCTTACCACCAGGTGAAAGTCTTGCTCGTCACGTCACTTGACACTATAAAAAAAAGGATAATCAGCCTTTTTAATAGTCCACTGCTGGTCTTAGACCTAAATCCACCACGCTGGTCCAGTTGCTGGTTGGTGGATTCAAATAGGTATACGCAAAGATTACGAAGGATGCGCCATCACGTAATAAAATAACTTTTGTAAATGACCCCGGTGCCGTCATGTTTACGAGTTGCGCTGGAGTGCGAAAGAAGATAGCACTTTTATGAGAGCAAAAGATCCCTTTTGCTATATATAGGGATAGCGCGCGTCTCGCTTAGTGAGCGCAGACAGGCGAGACAGTCCTTAGGGCCGTCTTCACGGGACCAATTTAGGGCGGGATATGACATATCTCCTTCCTTATATATATAATATCATTGGGTATACGCCATTGAATTTCTTCTCCGGACGTATGCAGGTTGTTTCACGTTGTTTTCCTTCGCCAAAAAGCCAGTGGTATAAAATCCGTACATTAACTCAACTCTATTTTGACCATGATACTTATAATTCATAGTACATCATAGTGTAACAAATCAAGATATGTACATGTACCTACCTACTTAAAAAAAAACATACGACATAAATGTTGTTTACTTGCGTTTTTTTTCCAGTTATTTTGATTTAAAACGCAACTGAACTACTGAACCGACTTTGATGAAATTTCAATGGGACCAATCTCAAAATATATTCTTTAAAAAAAGGTTTATAAATGACAGAGTGCTTAAAATACAAAAAAAATTTGAAGTCGGTTAAAATGTCCCAGTTTGTACGTATGGTTACTTGCAGTAAAATACCGGTAGATTATTTTCACACCGTAAAAAAAATGCTCTCTGTTTTTACCTTTGAATTTGAACTATGATTACCTATGTACATTACGGTCAAACTAAACAATGTAGTCTATAGAAAGCAAAGAAAATAATGTTGGCAAATTAATAATTCATATTACAGAGCAACTGTAGCAAACAACATCCTATTCACTTTTTATATCTCATTTTTGCGACAAATTACTGGAAGATATATAGCGCCACCTAACCTGAAACTAAAGACTAACTTGGCATAAAAGAGTTCAAATTAATAAAGGGCGCCACTATTGCAAGTACTATAGCAACGTACTATATGCACCTATCTACTATGTAATTCAAGCAATGTACATCTCAAAATTATTGGATGAATTGATGCTAGGTGTCCCTGCGATGTTAGCTAGATTTGTTGTGAACGTCTGAAATTGTTTTTTTCTGTCATGTCATGTCAATCACCGGCGTAGCTATAGCTTTCATAGGGGGGTTGGGAAGGGTACTTAAGCAAATGTGGCGACGACGGCCTTGGAGGATCTAGCTCCTGGGTACTTAATCAAATGTGGCGACGACGGCCTTGCAGGATCTAGCTCCTGGGTACTTAATCAAATGTGGCGACGACGGCCTTGCAGGATCTAGCTCCTGGGTACTTAATCAAATGTGGCGACGACGGCCTTGCAGGATCTAGCTCCTGGGTACTTAATCAAATGTGGCGACGACGGCCTTGGAGGATCTAGCTCCTGGGTACTTAATCAAATGTGGCGACGACGGCCTTGGAGGATCTAGCTCCTGGGTACTTAATCAAATGTGGCGACGACGGCCTTGGAGGATCTAGCTCCTGGGTACTTAATCAAATGTGGCGACGACGGCCTTGGAGGATCTAGCTCCTGGGTACTTAATCAAATGTGGCGACGACGGCCTTGGAGGATCTAGCTCCTGGGTACTTAATCAAATGCGACGGCTGATAGTTGACAGATTTCATCCGAGAGTAGTGCAGTTGTAGTAGTATGAAAGAGATTTTAATTCCGGAGACGAATTTTTAGATGCGTCTTCTTCCAGAGTCATCTCTAGTTCTTACACGGGTATAGGATCACCGGAACGGCAACTTGTACGCCAGTAATCTGTTAAGGGAACTAAACTAGTAATCCAGATAGATGATGGTTTGATTTAGTTGGGGATGAATTTGTGTTTGCATCTGCGGCCATGCATCACTACAGAGATAATAAAAGAAATGCCTATTGTCTTTTTTTATTAGTTTTTTTTTTAAATTTTGTTTAGCTACGTAGTGAATAACATTTCGTTAACACAACAATGCGTATTGTAGGGGTAAATACTCATTAGTATGTATTAAGTAAGTAAGTAAGTTCGTATAGGCTGAGTGGCCAACCCTAGTGTCAGAGTTAATGTGCCGCTCGAAGGCCTCTGACATGGCTGACGGTTGTTGTTTTTGAAACTAGAACAAACAACCGGGACCAACAATTTTACGTGTCATCCGACCCACGGTAGCGCTCAGAAATAAATGCCACTCACGGTCACCCATCCGAAGACTGACCGGACCGTCCGTTGCTTAACATCGGTGATCGTGTAGAATCACCTAGACAAGTGTATGATGTTTTAACTTCCTTTATTAAAGTACATGTTCACAACATTTTTGGTACTTATACAAGGTTAGTTCTAATCAGTTATCATTTTCAGGGCATATTCTGTGCATCAAAATAACAACTTTTACTATGGAGCCACCAACATTGAAATTGCGATAGAAACATCAGCTGTTGCATACAAAAAGTTCATCGACCTTGGGCATAATGTATGGAACAGCTGCAAGGTTAGTAAAAGAAGTGTATTTTGATGTACAGAATATGCCCTTAAAAGGATGCTAACTGATTAGAACTAACGCTATATACTTAACTAAGTCTATTTTATTTAAATAAATCAAACTTGTTTAAGTAATCTATTATCTAGTCTTATAGTATTAGTAATTCTAATTAGTAAACTATTCTTAGTCTTATATAGTCTTAGTAGGTAATCTATTCTTATTCTTAATAATCTATTATAGGCAACTATAGCTACATTCAATGCAGACATACAGGCAAATTGACCACAAAGAAAACGTTGAGCTCAATGAGAGAGGCTAATACTAAGAACGCGATATAGACCAGTGAGCAAGTCAACCCGATGCGCCAATCTAGACGGAACTTGTTGAGTGCCAGGCTTGCGTACAGGGCAAACAGCGTCGACAGCAGAGATATGGCGCTGTACAGGAGTCCGCTCGAGTTTATGTTCACCTGGAAAAGGTTCATTATACACCAAATGTTGCCACCTACACCATAAAAAAAAACCATTTAATGTTACAGCAGCACAAGAAACAAATTTAAGGACCCCAATGAATGGCAGAAAGTTATTTAGTTTTCAAGATTAATTTTATTTATTAAACTTTTTTTTATAAACCTTTTTAGTGTCTTAATGCATTTAATACATAAAACACTTTTACACGTATTTTAAATATATTTTAGTAAAAAAAATATGTTTTCTTTTTCAAACTAAGTAATTCGCAAGAAATTTATAAATAAGTTTTAACCAAGTTAAAACTAAAGTAGGTTTTAGTGTTTTATGGATAAGATGGTTAGAAATTAGCAATTTTTGTTTCATTTATGACTGAAAATAAATTAAGCCTTCATTGAGACACCTTGGGTAAGCTAAAATTAATTATGATAACACTATAATATTAGTGTAGTAATAATTTGTTTTAGTAATAATTACCAAAAGTTATACCTTTTGGATAGTTTATTTTATTAGTAATTTTTACGCTTACTTTCATTGCGTTTATTTAAAGAAAAATGAAGGTAATTGGCACCCTTAGTTAAAAATTACAAAAAAAAACATGGTTAACAGTTAACACATACTTATTATTTTTGAATATTTTATTACTTCTTAAGCTTTATCACTATGTTCCATTACAAATAAAAAGATTTCATTTATTTCTATAGGCAATTTTTTTTATTTTAAACAAGCAGGGGGTTTGTTTGTAAATTCTAAATATCTTAAAAACGATTAACTTTCCTCCATACATTGGGGGGCTTAAATTTGTTGGTGTTGCCCCCTTATCATATCCCGCCGCAGGGATACGTCAAGTTACCAGTAGCCCTGTATCGTCGTCAGCCATAAGACGTCCTCTGCTGAACGAAGGCCTCCCAATAGAGGGGTATTGCCATAATCCCCACGCTTGGCAGGCGGCTTGGGGATCAGTAGCCCTGTATAATAACAGTTAAATCCACGAGTAAGTAGGCACTTATTTTTATAGTAGCAAGACAAATGTCTCTTTCATAATAAAGTTTGAGAAGTCAAATGTCATTCATAATTCCCCATACCGGCATTATAAATGGTTAAATTTATCCGAGTGGCCGGCGGGCCTGACTTATGAATGACAGCGGGGTTACCGGTGGCGATATCTGATTTTCCCCACATATCTAACACTCGTCAGTTTGCCTTTTTTTCTGTTCAATGTTCTTACGAGATGTGGTTAAAAACAAATTTGTGCATGAGTGTTGGCACGTGATGTTCATAATTATTATAGTGCGGTATAAGTGTCTTTTTGTGTTGCCTCCAAAACTCCACAGGAGCTTCCAGTAAAGTTTTGCCACTTTACTGAGGGATAAATTAAACTTTCTCTTAATGCAACACATTAAAACTGTTTATACAAATTCAGCCTTTGTAAATCAACTACTTTTATTATTTTGACATTGGGTCCGTGGGGACCGGGAGCTCATTCTCATTCTCTCTTTTCAAAAACATATCCGAGCGCCTAGTCGACGCGACACGTGATCAAAATGCTGGCGTTTATTTGGCTCAACGCATAAGCATTGCCATCCAGCATGGCAATGCCGCCAGCATGCTGGGTACGCTGCCGACTGGTAGTGGGTTTGAGCATTTGGATTGTCTCTAGACTTTCATCGGTCTGGATACAATCCTTTTGTTTTTTGTTGTGTAGTAGGCTAAGTAGTCTTTGTAGTTTGTTGTAGTTAATAAAGGTTAGTTAATAAAAAAACCTACTTTTATTATTAAGACAATGTTATCTCAATAAATTCAGATTTCCTTTGTCCAATATTTCACACCAAATTGTGTAAAACTCCCTAATCATGCAACATTGTGAGCAAGTCGCTCCGGGCCGCTGGTGGCGTCTATATAGGTACACTACCTATAATGAGAAGATTGCGTTACGGAATAGGATAATAAACGAACACAGATGACTCCGTAGTTTCGACAATCAGGCACTCGCTCCAGGGTTATACCAACTGAACTTAAGAAATCAGAAGAGATAAAACCACTGTATAAAATGGGATTTTATGTTTCATGTGGTATATCTGTGTAAATCTGTAGGTCAGGTACTAGTAAATATAAAAGTATTATACGAGGCTACGCAGAACGACTTTATACTAGTATTACGCTGAAAAGAGGTACTCATAATTGTGAACTAGTTTTCATATTGAGCCAACCAAAATCGCCTGGACCTGGGTAAGTCCTAAAACTGCACCCAGAACCACCGGAGGACGGGCAGCAGCGTCCTCTTGGTTAACAGTGGTGGTAATTCGGCACTCCCAAGCCACCTGCCAAGTGAGGGGATTATAGCAACCCCTCCCTGTTAAGGGGGAGGCCTTCGTCCAGCAGTGAATGTCTTCCGGCCGTTGAATGTTTCGCGTAAGCCAGGTTAAATGATTATTTATCGTGATTAGGTATGTTATGAAACGAGCTCATTCCATGATTATGTTGTGAACAAGCTTAATGTTGTGAATAATCGTGTAATCGGTAATAAAACGGTCTTTACATATAGTTTAAAAAAAACAGAGCCTAGTATAACTAAAAGAAGTATCTTTTGTCAGTATTTTTTTATTAGAAGTAGATCTATCTACCAGTGGCTACCATTTCTATTCTGATGGTTTTTGTAGTGGCAGGACTCTACTGCAGAGTACGCATGGGAAGGACCACACCTTTGCCAGTTATTCAACCGCCAAGCAGTAGTTTGCAAGCATTACTGTGTTCCGGTTTGAAGGGCAATGTTACCAGTGAAATTACTGACTGAATTGATTTAACATCTAATATCTCAAGGTGACGAGCGCAGTACAGTGCGGCGCAGGATTGTGTTCGCAAGTTCACAATTCTGGCACTGCTACTGTTAGTGGCAGGTGTGACGCTTACCACCAGGCGAACGCGTTGCTCGTCTCGTCACTTGATTGTATATTTAAAAAAAAACTTTATCATTACTCACCCAATGATTACCTGGCGACGATGGGTAGCACAAGGATTTAATCAACCACGGTAGTCCCAGACAAAGCAGGATGTCAAATGTGTTTGACCCAATTGAGTTGCTTATACCCATATTTCCGTGCCCTGGAAAAAAAAACAATTAAATAGTGAAGACCGCTTGACTTGAACCAATGAGCTCTTTGGAGTTTTGGAAATAACAAGAAAAGACATGTTTCACTATATTATTTATTATACTCGTGCGCGTAAATATGCATCTTATGAATTAAATTCCACCAAACAACACAACTTTTGGAAAATAATAAATGCGGTGACATGATTTTTTCGCGTTTCCGCCAACGACATGAAAAGTAGGAAAATAGTCTATTGAAAGTACTTTAAATGTTAAACGGCATTTAATCATAGATCGATAATAACCCTATTAAACCAGATGACTGGTTTTTATTGTCCTATTATAATGTGGACCATAAATATAGCTGATTAATTAATGAAAACATAATGAAAATCTGATCTAAAATAAGCAACTAATGAGCATTTTAATATCATGCTAGACAGAGAGGAGATATGAGTTCTTTGTATGCTATATACATTTTATTCTGACAAGTATGGCGCACAGAGGCGTGACGTTTTTTGGTTTGTGGGAAAGGGACAGATTTTTCTCTACCAAAAACTATAAACGCTTATATATCAGAACATTAATAACCGATTAAATTTTTTCAATAAACATTATATTTACTTAAATTCTTCATTAAACCTATTGGTTTCAACGATATAAACATCAGTCATCTACCCTCTGTATCCATCACTACGGTTTGTAGTTGGCAGCATTATTTTGAAAAGTCAGGTACATTTAAATCTGTCAGTTTAGTCCGTCTAATTATGAATTCAACTATAGAGTTGACTGATAGATGATATAGGTACCTTGTTGGGTGACGAGAACACTGGAAACTGCCTCGGGGAGACTGGTACCAGCAGCCAATACTGTGAGACCGGTGATACTGTCTGGGATGTTGAGGGTGTCGCCTATAATAATAACACATTTTTATACCGTTCCCCTTCTAAAAAGCTTATTTTATTCACTGAAAAAAGTGAATAAAATGAACTTTTAATCACTATTTTGGTGTTTGAATTTAGAACACACCAATATATTCGACCTCCATCTCAATACAACCTCATTGCTGTGCATTTTAATTTATCATAATCTTTTTTTCTTCATTAAATGTCTATTTTCGCTTAAATCTTTCATATTCTCATAGTCATGGTATAATGTATAATAAGCAACTCTTTAATTAAACGGATTTATATCGAGGGCCATGCATAACGCGCGTCTCTCAGGATTCTAGGATTTGAATAATCATATATCTCTACGGTCGTGATTCAGTCAGTCGTTAGAATCCTTCACTTGTTCGTGATTCATCTATGGCCCTCGCTTTAAATCCGTCCTTTATTCACTAATTGCATAATGTGGTAAATTTTGAAGGCTTTAGTTGACAGTTCTACACTAATTAAAATATTGCAGTCACTTTTTTACTTGACATGTTAGCTAAGGACAGCAGCTTTTGTTAGTTTATTTCTGTCAACTTATACCTTCAAAATCGACCACAATTTACTTTTATCATTATACTGGCAAATTACAAATTATATTTCTCCCTGTTTAGTCGACGCGTCGACTACGTCGACGACGTCACGACATCGCGCAGATAAATTTATTTGGCATTTCCACGCGGGAATGTAGCCAGCATCCTTGGGACCCTATATACCACCAGTATTTTTAAATAGTTTTTAAGTTCGGTTTTGGGTAGTTTTTATAATTATGCATTAGTAGTTTTGTTTATAAGGTTTGTTACCAATTAAATACCTATGTACGTACAAGTCTTGTTTGATTATACAATAGCCAATCTTTAGGACATGTCACTAAAAAAAAAAAATGATTAATTGTGTGCTCCATCGTTAGACCGCATCTTCGTTTAACATTAAGCAAGTTAGCGGTCAAACTTCTTATCTCAACGCTAAACAAATCGGCTGTTATAGCTGCTATAGAAAAAAAATAAGTAGCCCTTGAAGAAATACATGGAACAGTTGTTTTTTTGCGATTACTTCTGTTTTGGCACCATAGTAAAAGTTATTCACAATGAGTAGTACAATGACCTCCTTTCAGTTCAGTAATGCCGCATCACCTTATATATTGTATGATTTCTCTGCTTATTTTGGTTGCTACGCGCAGACTACAAACCGCCATCTAGCCCCAAACTAAGCAAAGTTAGCTATCAGCTATGGAAACCAAATAGCTGATAAAATACTTATATGATTATATATATATTGTAAATACTTATTTATATAATACATACAACACCCAGACACAGAACAACCTTACAGTTCTGAAGGCAGATATACTACCGACTGAGTTATGGCAGTCTACCGACTAAGTGCGTTTTTCTCCGAGGCGACACACAACACCGTAAATTACGGTGACGATACCGAGCGCCATACAATTCTAAACACCGTTTTCTCACATAACGACACGGCATGACTCTGCACAACACACGTTTTCCGGCTGTATCGTCGGTGGCGTTGAAACTGACGTTTTTTTTATTGTCACGATATAGCGGCTGTGAGAACAAACATGAATTAGCTCACGGTGTCGTGCACTACCACGACACGACACTTAGAAAGAATAGAAAATAGAAATAGTTTATTACCAGATAGAGTAGTACAATTTATATTTAAAATAGGTACAGATTTAAAAATCTACGGCCTTACCTAAAATAATGTCGATTCTCTTAGTTACTGCTTAAACTTCTCTGTCCTTTTCTAGCACGTTCAACTTCACGTCAGAGAGAAGATGGCAGAGCATCTTAAGCAGTGACTAACGGTTGAAAAGTTTTTTTAAGTAAGGCCGCTAGTTTTAATAAAAGAGAATTAACGGTGAGCCCCAAACTAGGCGCGAGGCCTGTATCTTGGGGCTTACGTGCGATGTTATCATACAAAGTTATGTTCAAACTAGCTGTACTTGCGGCTTCGCTCGCGTGGACCAAATAGTTTTATACGCATGACCTTATTTTACTTTAAATAACAAAGTAACGTTTAAGAGAGTTTTAATTCGGCTGATCATTTTGTAACAATATCTTCATGCATGGATCACAATGTTGTATCTCGCACCATCTTACACTTGCGCCTCTCTAAAGATAGATACTTTCATTATGAAGGAATGCAGTCTTATGTTGTATTTTCTAGATAATCAGTATTCTAGGTCGCGTAGATGGGATATTCGTGTTGGTTGCGTGGCGACAGATGGCCCGCGCACGGAACCAAGAGGTATCACGATTTGCAATACATCAATGTGAACGCAGAGCCTAATAAGCCAAGTAACCAATTCGGGACCGCTGAACTTCAAATCGTGAGGTCACCAGTTCAAAACCCGTGCCCGTACTAAATGATCTCTTTGGCGTTAATGTTAATGTGTGAATCCACTAACCCGCAACTGGGCCTACGTAGTGGCTTATTCGCCTTTCGAGTATAGACCTAGGTAAGTCCAGCAATGGACAACTACCCAATATAAGATTTTCATTCCCTAAAAAAAACTACTTTCTCCAATTAAATATTTAACAGCAATTCGGAAAACTCTTGCGCATCCTGACTCTGCCTTCTTTGGGTCCTCATATGAACCGTGAGATTGCATCTAATTTGGTAATAACGGGCTACGACTTTTTCACATTTTAGGCATGCATTTATTTCATCACTTCTTCTGCCTTGTGATGCAATAGGTAATACGATCATCATCATCCCGTAGACATCCACTGGTGAACGAAGACCTCCCCTTTAGACCGCCACTCTGTACGACAACCTGCTATTTGCATCCACCGGTTGCCCGCGACTACCATCATCATCATCAGCCCGTAGACATCCACTGGTGAACGAAGGCTTCCCCCTTAGACCGCCACTCTGTACGACTACCTGCCATTTGCATCCATCGGTTGCCCACGACTACCATCATCATCCTCATCATCAGACCGTAGACATCCACTGGTGAACGAAGGCCTCCCCCTTAAACAGCCACTCTGTACGACAACCTGCCATTTGCATCCATCAGTTGCCCACGACTACCATAATCATCATCATCATCAGGCCGTAGACATCCACTGGTGAACGAAGGCCTCCCCCTTAGACCGCCACTCTGTACGACAACCTGCCATTTGCATCCATCTTTTGCCCGCGACTACCACCATCATCATCATCATCAGCCCGTAGACATCCACTGGTGAACGAAGGCCTCCCCCTTAGACGGCCACTCTGTACGACAACCTGCCATTTGCATCCATCTGTTGCCTGCGACTACCATCATCATCAGCCCATATAAATCAACTGGTGAACGAAGGCCTCCTCCTTAGACCACCACTCTGTACGACAACCTGCCATTTGCATCCACCGGTTGTCCACGACTTTTACAATGTCTTCGGTCCACCTAGGAGGAGGCCTACCTACTGTGCTGTGTGGTGTTAAGTAGCTTATGACAACACAGAACATTTTTAGAAAATCGCATGTCAATCCATTCATCTTCGTTACTCGCAAACTATCAAGATAAACAAGTACCAGTATAAGCTGATCCTCGGACCTTAGGGGCTCGGTATGTTCGGGGGTTCAAGTTATAGTGGACTTATATATTTTCATAAATTCCGTCATAACTTCTATATTCCTGGGCCGATTTTGATAAAACATAGCCTATGTGAAGCGCCGGTCTTCATAGATAATATTTCAAGAAACTGCATTCAAATTCGTGCCGTAGTTTCTGAGTTTATCCTGGACAGACAGACAGACAAAAAATTTTGTGTTCTGTTGCTATCATACACTCTTAAAAAAAATTAATTTTAAATATAACTTCAATGTACAGTAATCACCTCGTTACAGTTTTATTATATGTATAGATTAAGGTAATAATATATAATTTAAAAAAAAAATACAATCAGTCAGTCAGAAAATAACCCGCCCCTCACAGTACCTGGTGCAAATGTGCCCATTATATACAATTATTAGGTAATAATTGTATATAATATGTCTTTAATAATATAATATACCTCTACTGGATAGATAAATATATATACTTCATTCGACACTCGTTTTTTTACCAAGCCGCGACTGCCGTGGTGCAGTGCTGCCGTGTCGTCTCGTGAGAAAACGTATCACGACACGATGTGTTTAGCGTGTCGTGTGTCGTGACCGTAAAACATGTCGTGCGTAGAGAAAAGTAGTAGTATAGTAGTAGTAGTTAGTATAGTAGTAGTTCGCGAGAAAACGCGCTTTATTAATTCAGAAACGGTACCTCAAAACTTACCGTTGAAAATTTGTTCAAGCATAGCTCATGACCGGAGCGCCCAAAACTACCAATGGCTTAATAATACGCGTATGCCGCTCAAAGCGGGCGGAAGCCAGAGCCCGGTGACGTAATTGAGCTCCCCTCGAGACTATACACGTAACCAAGGAACATTGGTAAGTACTCTCCAGCAAGAACTGAATATTGAATCATTGCCGTCATTGCACCAGCCGCGACAGAGGCGGATTAAATGTCGACAGCGCACTAGGCTAGCACCTCAGCGGCGCCCCTCTGGAGTCTGGCGGCCGTACATTGTCTTGAATATATTTACAAGTACCTACTATGGTCGAAATGTGGCGTCTATTATGAAATACAGTTATTAGTTAGCAACAAACAGTTCAGAAGTAATGTTATTAATGGAATGGTTTTAGCATGTGCATCTTTTTTCACAACCTGGAAGAGAACTAGCTACAAACAGGGTATCCCTACTGTGGGAGTTAGGGTCTTCTGTTAAATCTTATCTGTAAGTTACATTGCTTTTTATTTTATATATTGTTTCAAAACACGTAGGTAATAAATTCAATTTTAAATTTAGAAATAAGATAATGTAATTTTTATTTTTATTTTTATTCTATCATTATTATTATAGTTAGGTCTTAAACACTTATTTTTTATACCCGCGCGCCCCTAGGCACGTACCTAGTTTGCCTTACGGATAATCCGCCACTGAGCCGCGACGTTCTCGTGCCTGCATAGTCGCTTCATTTGCTGGGACTTACGAGATAGAAACGTCCCGATGCTTGGCTCAGGAGAGGATCCAACACATGCCTAGATTATTGCGTCTTTCTATTATAATTATAACTAATTAGGCTGCTCAGTTACAGATATGGGGACATGTTTTTCATTTCGTCATAAGTTTGAGTTGTGATAGCTATGTTTTTAAAGCTTAAACAGTAAGAAAAATTATGTCCTCTGGCAGGAATCAAACCTGCATACGAGCAATCTCTGGGTTTCCGTCCCAACTGCTTTGCCAATTAAGCTACAGAAGTCTCTGCCTTACCCGTCAAAAACACTTCATATTTAATATTGTGATAGATATGTATATCTTTTCAGAAGATAACTTAAGAATAACAAGTATGTATACTATTAACGTCTTCGTCCAACAAACCAAATAAGGAAAAAAGAAGAAAAAATCTGAAGAATAAGATCAGATCCTTCTTCAGATCAGCTCCATGTCATAATAATATTGCATTGTTATCCGATTACATTACATGCAAAAATTAAACTTAATCGGAAACTAAATAAAAGGTAAAGTTATATTATTATTTACGGGATACATTTACCGTAATTATGTTGTGAAATGAGCTCTATAGTGCATGCAACTGCGCCGAAATATCGGGCTTGTTAAGCTTGTAAAAGTATAAGCTTGTAAAAAGAATGAAAATTGTGTTTCTCGCAAAAAGTTGTCTAGCGAACCTAGCATATTTAATCTCTACACTACAATATTTTCTGCACGAATTAAAATAGTTTCCATAAAGGAAAAAACATACTATTTTGTCCAAGGTTAATAAACTTTTTGTGAGTGACAGCTGATTTTTTTTTCTCGATTTCAGTGTTGGTCCCATAGTAAAAGTTGTTCGTAATGATGAGTACATACGTACCCTTCAGTATTACCACAACCCGTCCGTCCACTTTGGTGGATCGTAGTGGCATTCTTAATAAATGGTTATTTATATCTGGATCCCTTAGATGGTGGATTGAAGTGGCATACCAAAGTAGGTTTATACTTCCGTACCTCAGCAGGTCGATTCAAAAGGAGAAAAAATATACTTTGGGTCCAGCGTTGGAGCCTAGCGGTGGATCTAAGTGGCAGGAGGCCCTTTTTGTAACACGTTGTATACTTATATAATAAACGTATTCTATTAGCTATCTGGTTCTCATAGAACAAGCTTTACTCTTATTTGGACTAAATAGCTGTGTGAAATATCCAATATTTAGATTTTATGTATAAGCGCTGCGCGATGGCTTACCCAGTATTGTAATGATCCACGCGACCAGGTATGAGACCCCTCCGATCCAGGTGACACACATGATGAACGTCACAGGATACATGCGTTGGTGGCGCCGGCAGTCAGGAATGCTGACCCAGAGCAGCAGGCTAATTGGCCAGGTTATAATCCAGAACAGCTTCTGCCACGCGGACGTCTTCTCCCCTGGCCACGACCACAGAGAGCTCAAGCTTTCGACTACAAAAAACAAATAGTCACTTGTTTTGTAATTTAGTCTGGCACAGATACCGTTTGCCATCTACGAGTATATGGACTTATCCTGTATATTTAGTGGCAGACAGCACCACTAATAACCCTCATTTAGTAGACTTCGTCCGCGTACGGACGAAATTCGGCCCGCTCCCAAAATTCACCAGTTTTTTACACTCCCATTTCAAGTCAGTACGACCAGCGGTTTGGGCTGTGCGGTCTGTCAGTCAGTCAGTCAATCAGTCAGGACAGAGCCTTTTATATATATAGATAGATATACTTAAGGTCTCGTTATTAGTTCTGTCTCACTGACAAAAGTCATGTTTTTTAAGTCGCAAATTATCTAATGTACCTGTATGCAGATTAGAAGCAGATTATTTAAAAAATAAATATTATCTAGCAAATATTACAATAGTAGCATGTATATTTAGATTTTTATTCGGATCTTTGTTTTACCTTGACCGGCAATCCGGCAAACGGGACGATTTTTTATTGCGCTTTCATCCTTACTTATCCAAAGAAAATATTAAAATAAATACTCTTTCCACATACTTCGTAGTATTCATTTCGTAAGACGCGCTGATAAGAATTAATAAAAACTTTTACTAATTAACAGTATTACGAGGGCGGCACTGAAAATTTCGGGAATCAAGGAAGTGACACAACATTACTATTTAAAAATATATTTATTGCTTTTCGAAGTATTCTCCGCGAAATTTGACACATTTTTCCATACGATGGAACCAATCATTGAAGCAACCATTCCATTCGGAAGTTGGGGTCTCCAAAATGGCCGTTTTGTAGGCGTCCACAGGTTCTTCAGGTGATGAAAATCTCTGTCCACGCAATTTATTCTTTATTTTAGGGAAAGTATAGAAATCATTGGGGCTTAGGTCGGGGCTGTACGGCGGATGGTCCAATAATTCTATGTTTTCTTGCTCTAAAAACTCTTTTGTTCTGTGCGCGGTGTGAGAACTCGCATTGTCGTGATGGAGGATGATGCGGCGGTTGCAGTTCTCTTTACGGAGTTCAGAAACGACCTGTGGCAAACAAATGCTAGCATACCATTCTGCATTAACCGTTCTTTGTCCCTCAAGAGAAATAGTCGTAACATGGCCGGTTTTGGAGACAAACGTGGCCACCATTTTTTTTGCAACACTCCGTGAACGAACAATTTTTGTTGGCTTTAACTCATTTTCGAACACCCAAACTCGTGACTGGTTTTTTGTTTCGGGTTCGTACGCGTATATCCAGGATTCGTCACCTGATACGATGTTGTATACAGCATTTGAGGATCCTGCGTGGAATCTTTCGAGAGTTCTGACGCACCAAGTAACGCGAGCCGCTTTTTGCTCTTCACAGAGCGAATGCGGTATCCATCGGGAAAACAACTTTTTTACACCTAATTTTTCATGCAAGATTATTTGTATTTGACTCATGCCAATGTCTAAAGTTGCCTGAATTTCGCGGTATGTCACATGTCGATCTTCCTCAATCAGCTTACGCACAGCATCAACGTTTTCTTGGGTGACTGCAGTTTTTGGACGACCTTGACGGGGATCATCACTGAGCTTGACACGTCCACGTTGAAATTCAGCAAACCAGCGATAAATTGTGGTTTTGGATGGGGCTTTATCACCAAATGCAGAAATCATCCGGTCAACACACTGTTTTTGTGTTAAACCACTTCGAAAGTCATAATAAATCATTGCTCTTGAATTTTCTCGAGTCAATTCCATTTTCTCAACGACTAAACAAGTTTGACAAAACCTTGTGACAAGACCGAGAATATTTTTTTAAATAAATAAATGGTATTCGATTTTTAAAACCAAGGAGTTTTCAATTAAAAAGATTTTAATATGACAGAAACAGTGGAAATATTCCATTCCCGATACTTTTAGTGTAGCCCTCGTAGCTAATAGCGAGACCCAAGGATTAAGTACGGCTATCTGCTAATAAATGTATCTGTCTGTTAATTTATAATGATCAAAATAGTCCTTTCAACACTATATAGATTTATTATGGCACGGCGATATAAATCTTACAAACAAGTCTGATCTTCAGGTCATATGTTTGAACAGTATAATATCATTAAAAAAACAAACATCTATAATATTTACATATGTACAAAACTTAAAATAAAAAGTTAAGTTGACAAACAGCAAGAAAGAGGCATTATTTGAAAAGATACATTCGCGTACAGTTACTATACTATGTAGTACCTTTTTGTATTGGTAGGGCTCTACTGCAGAGTCCGCCTGGGGAAGTACCAAACCTGGCAAGTTATTATACCGCCAAGCAGAAGTGTGCAAGCATTACTATGTTCCGGTTTGAAGGGCAATGTTACCAGATAAATTACTGGGTTTGAAGAGATTTAATATCTCAGGGGGACGAACGCAGTGCAGTGCGGCGCAGGATTGTGTTCGCAAGTTCACAATTCTGGCACTGCTACTGTTAATGGCAGACGTGACGCTTACCACCAGGCAAACATCGAACTAGATGTTCTCGCCGTCTTGATTGTATAAAAAAACATTCGCGTAAGTATGCTCACTATAACCATGGCTACGCTATCACAATCGCGTTGGGCGTTTTTATCAATAAAATATGGCTCTATTTTTTTATGCGAATACTGGTAATTTTTCGTTTTGTTTGGAAACACTTTTCGATTCGCCAGCGGAACTTTAACGACTGAAAAAAGTGATAAAATAAAAAACACAAATGCATAACAAATTAAAAAAAAACTGTGTTACTAATGGTAATGATTCTAACGATACCAAACACAAATCTGTCTGGATACAATCCTTATGTTTTATTTTTGTGTAGTAGGCTAAGTAGTATTTGTAGTTTGTTGTAGTTAATAATAAAGGGACCTACTAATATTTCCTCACAAACACAAATCACAAATCTATTCAGGCATTTAGAAGTTATGCTGGAATAAAACAACTCACATACTACATGAACCCTGAAAACATTACACCCCTTTTTAGGGCAGTCGTGTAAAAGTGAAGTAAGTTCATGAAAATCACTCTATTGCAGCAGGATACAGAATCAATAACCAAATGCAATAATGCTTAACTGTCGCAAATTACCTGAGCCAGTGGAGTCACGTCGTCGTTTCATTTCGAATCCCTGCTCGACATCGTTTCGCGAAGCGCAACTCATGCGTCCATTTGCTTCCAGGGGATGAGATTTGTCTGTATTACAATAAAATTTATAATATTAAGATATCGTCTAAGAGATAATGTTTCTTGTGATATTTAATAAAGATTTTTGAACCTCTATCTAACCAAAATTGTTTTCAAATCCTGTAGAAGTCGAAATCCTATCGTTACCGAAGCATTGTACTGCTTGCTTTCAATAGTGTGCAAGTGATATTATGGGTTAAAGGATTGGGTATTTAGCGTTATCTATTGGAATTACAAACCTTTGATGAGTAACGGAGTAATTTCTGTGTATGGTTTAGGTTTATTGATGTAGCAGCAACCGCTTCTCACAAATGTGCCCACCTGTCCATTGAACACCATAGCTAAAACAAATAAATACGACATGTATGCGTCATGTAAAATAACCGAAGAAATTCAAATGTTACCTCGTTATTTTAGAGATATAAAAATGAAATGAAATGAAACTCATTAGACATCAACAAACGTTACATAATCAGATATATGTTAAACAGTATAGTTTGTTCCATAAGATATAGTCCATGAGAAGAAACATCGTTACCCACGCTAGGAATGAACGAAATATTTTTTGCAATAATATTTTATCTTTAAGAAAATTTAATGTGCGATCGAGAGAGTTGCCATAATAAACACCTAAACAACTAGACCTCGGAATCAGATGTCCTGGCTGTTTTGCACTCATTTCGCAAGTAAGTGTCTGGGAAGGCCAGAATGAAACCCTCACGTAAAAATTTATATTGTCTAGTTTGGGAAAATTCCCAAAAAAGATTGCGGAAATTTAGAATATTTTCATTTAGAAAAAGCATATGCGCCAAATATTTGATAGAAACGCAAGCCTAATAAGGCTGTCAAAATTTATTTTTTGGAACTGTTTTAAACCATTTTATAAAGAAATACATACCGACTGAAAAAATTGTGAATCCGGGTGCTAATTATACATATCTTTATGTATAATTATGTTTAAAACATGTAGGTACCAATACATTTTTTTTCCGATATACGCAGTACATCGCTATTACGTATATTTATATTTTTCCAAATTTTCCAAATACAGTATGAAAATTCAAAGCTCAAACGCGATCCCATTTTACATTAAATAAAAACAATAAATACCCAATTACAAGTACCTAATTGTCAAATAACGAAACTGATTACATTATGTAACAAGTAATTAAAAAAAAATAACAACCGACTTCAAATGAATATGGGACCATCTCGGGACCTATTCAAATAAAAAAATATTGTCAGCCACGGTTTTCCGTTTTCCACAGAATTAGTTTTCCGTAAATCAAAAATACAATTGGTGAACATACATAAAAAAACATAAAATACTTACTATACTGTCGAACATAGAACCTCCTCCTTTTGAAAAATGAAACGTTAAAAACGGCATTATGAAGGATGGACTCACCTAGAATGTAGAGCGTGTACGCGAGCACCAGAAGCATGGCTTCGTGCCAGTAGACCTTGTCATCTAGCAGCGTCAGAATTAGCGCTACCACGGCTACAGCGTACATGACACAGTCGCGGGACACCGACCACCAGTCCAGCTCGATGGCCTGCCAAAACACACGAATAATAATATCGCAGTTATTGTTTTTCAGCCAGTACGAACTACTCTTTGGAGTATAGGTACAGCTTTCATACCACTGGCTCTGTGGTGACGAAAAACATCGTGAGGAAAGCTGTATAAGTCCGGAGAAGTAATTCAATAGCGCATGTGAATCCACAAACCCGCATTTGGGCAAGCGTGGTGGATGTGGCAATACTGTATTAGCAGGCTGATTATGCATTACTTTTCAGTCAGATTTTGTTTTATTTTTATTTTAATATTTTTATTGTTTGGATATTTTGTTGTTATTATTTGACATAAATTTTGATTTTTCCATACCTCAGGTTATTTGTATTACCTACTATATCATTTCACAATTTTTTACGTAATTGTACGTGATTATTAATTATAAACTTTATACGAGTACGAATACGAATACGTACGAATATAGACACGAATAGGTTTAGGGATATTAAGGAAAAGGCCTTTGTCCATCAGTGGACGTCTGTCCACTGCTGACGATGAGCCAGGAGACATAAAAAAAATAGAGCACCTTCAAAAATAGAGTTGCAACAATATCAATCTATTTAGGATTAATAATAAATATGTAACTAAATAACCTCTTTTGTCTTTTACCCTGTTAGCAAAAGAACCCTTTTATTTTTTACCCGGTTAGCAAAAAGAGCGCAGCAGGCCGGAACCGCGAGGACGTTGAAGACCGCGGAGCCCACGACGGCGCCCACCCCGAGATCTCCCTCCGTTATGAAGGTACCCACGCAGTTGATGAACAGCTCAGGGCTGGAGCTAGCTGCAGCCATGAACGTCGCGCCGGCTATGTCAGCCTCCATATTCAGTCCTAGGGATAACATTACACAAAATTAGTCTCATTGGGTGGACCTAAATTCTAACGACGCTCTCACCCACAGATCATATAGCCTGTTGATGGCTCGTGAACTAAATTTCACCTACAAACACGGCTCACCGTTGCGGCAGGGGGCGAGGTAACGTTTTATGCTTGCGATTGGCCAATCACTGGGATGACGCAATCTGAGTTATGAAATTCAATGACATTCTGACGTAGGTACTCGCAATGGTTAGCAGTGGTTTTTAAACTACAAATTTTTCGTATGAGTCGGACGATCAGTCAATAGGGTTTATAGTCTTTGCTATAACCTTAGTTGAGTTTCGCCATATTTTTGCATGGTTTTTTTTATGGGACATCTGATATGTTTTGCGTTTTCAGGGTTGATGTCATGTTACAACTTGTCTATTATGATGAGTTTAATGACCCCCTAAGATATTGCCAATGAATCCAATGTCACCCTGTATAAAAATTGCCATGAGTTAGTCTGACTAAATGAAAATGGCTGTCGAACCGAAATGCCAAAATGTCACATGCCTTTAGTCGTAAAGGCATGTAACATTTTGGCCTAGTTCATACAAGGAGCTATGGGGAATTAGTACAACTAGGCCACCTGCGTATGGGGAATGCCCTAAGCCTTTAAGCCTTTTTTTTTGTTTTTACTGCCTCATAAGGGTCAACCCACACGTACCACAACCATACCACAACCACAACCACACCACAACCACAACACGTGGTCGGGCCCATATTTTGTATTGAAAATGAATAGTAGAATATACACGTACCACATTTTGCCGTCGTTATCGACCGCGTGGTTGATACCGACCACATCGCAACCACAACGCAATCACCAGCTATACAGTGAAATAGCCGCCGGCCACATCGCAGATACAACGTTCCGTTGACGCAACGACAGTGCGCGCTCTATGAAAGCCAGAGTCGAACTGTGTCTGCACACGACCAACCAACTGCAACTGCTAACGACAACGCAACCACATCGACATTTTGTCGGTACCACAACGCAATTGCAAAAAGCTGCAGTGACACTATTCACACGTAGCCACTGCGTCATCACATTTTGTCGTTGCGATGTGGTGTGGTTTTGGTACGTGTGGGTTGACCCTTATTGGGATGGTTTAGCAAAAAAAATACATTAGAAAAGAAGAATCACACACAACACAGTAACGCGTGGCTGGGTACTGCTAGTTTTCATTAAAATAATTTTGTTAAATGTGGAAGAGGTATAGTTGTGTTTACCCTACCTATTGAGCTTTGATTTTATAGAGAGAGAGCTAGATCCTCCAAGCTATTGATTATATATTATATAGCTCCAAGTTAGTCTACATCTATAAATTATTTTCTTACTAAAAGCGCGCCTTTGTGTGTGTCGTGAGTTTGTTTTAGTGTGTATTCATAGGAACAAGAATTTGTTTCATTACTATGAATGTTTATTTGAAAATGTGCGTGATTACCTCGCGCAAAAAGTGTCTAAAAATGATATAGGCAAATTATTTACATTGTGATCTCCAAAGGGTTTTCTAATAAACTTGGATTTGGATTGTCTCTTGACTTTCATCGGTCTGGATACAATCCTTTTGTTTTTTGTTGTGTATTAGGGTCTTTGTAGTTTGTTGTAGTTTATAAAGGCTTATGCCTAAAAAAAAAACTTGCGAACTTCAACGATTTCCTACATTCGAAGTACAAATACTTACGTTCGCAAATAATCTCGATGGCCGGTACAAAGTAATGTTCGCACACAGTGCCCAACAATACGAAGCAGTAGACGGCTAGAACGCAGTGTACCAGTATGAAGCCCTGAAAAAAGAAGACTCACTAAAACTTTTCTATTTCCACAATTTTTTATGGCACTTGACACACAACACTTTCTGTATTTGTCAGTGTCAAGTATTATTATGCATAAACCAAGTATTTTTAGTATCAAATCAAATAAGTGTACATTCAGTCTCACTAAATTAGTGTCAGTGAGTTCATCATAATCAGCCTGTCATAGTCCACTGCTGGACATAGGCCTCTCCCAAGGCACGCCACTCAGCCCGATCTTCAGCTATCCGCTTCCAACCACTGCCAGCTGTCCTACGTATATCGTCACTCCATCGAGTCTCAGGACGTCCTACCCTACGTTTGCCGATACGTGGCCTCCACTCTAGAACACGTCTACCCCAGCGGTTATCGGTTCTGCGACAGATATGACCAGCCCACTGCCATTTCAGTTTACTAATACGCTGAGCTATGTCGGTAACCTTAGTTCTCTGGCGAATTACTTCGTTCCGGATACGATCCCTCAGAGAAACACCGAGCATAGCTCTTTCCATAGCTCGCTGAGCGACTTTAAACTTGTGGACCGATCCAACTGTGAGTGTCCATGTTTCAGCGCCGTAGGTCATAACGGGTAGGACGCACTGATTGAAAACTTTCGTCTTGAGACTTTGTGGGATGGGTGACGAGAAGACTTGACGTAGTTTCCCGAATGCTGCCCAGCCCAGCTGAATTCTTCTTTTGGCTTCACTCTCAAAATTGTTTTTACCTAGTTCGAGCGTCTGCCCTAGGTAAATATATTTTTCAACTATCTCTAGAGTGAAGCCATTTACGGCAACCGGTCCCGGAACAACGTACTCGTTGAACATGACCTTGGTTTTATCCAAGTTCATCCGGAGACCGATGCGTTGAGAAGAACTAGCTAGACCGTCCAGCATCCATTGAAGGTCCTCCAGCGATTCAGCCATTATGACGATGTCATCTGCAAACCGTAGGTGTGATATGTGCTCGCCATTAATATTAATGCCACGTCCTGTCCAGTCCAGCATCTTGAAAATATCCTCCAATGCGTTCGTGAACAATTTCGGGGAAATAACGTCCCCTTGCCTCACGCCTCGACGCAGGTGGATATGTTTCGTCTGCTGGTTCTGAACTTGGACGGCCATTGTTGCGGCGTCATACAGACATCTCAACACCTCGATATATCGCCAATCGACTTGGCATCGCTGCAAGGACTCCAGAACAGCCCAGATTTCGACCGAGTCAAAAGCCTTCTCATAGTCCACAAACGCCAGGCAAAGAGGCTGATTGTACTCTTTGGTCTTCTGTACAATCTGCCGTACTGTGTGAATGTGGTCCATGGTGCTGTACCCACTTCGAAACCCGGCCTGCTCCGGGGGCTGAAACTCGTCGAGTCTTCGCGCAAGACGATTCGTGATAACCCTAGAGAACAGCTTATAAACATGACTCAGAAGCGAAATCGGTCGATAGTTTTTCAGCAGGGTCTTATCACCCTTCTTGAAAAACAATATGACCACGCTTCTGTGCCATGCCTGTGGAGTTCTCCCGGTAAAGAGGACGGTATTAAATAATTCTTGGAGCTCTTTAATTATCGGCGCTCCACCGGCCTTTAAGAGCTCTGTCGTAATCCCGTCCTCACCCGAGGCTTTTCCATTTTTAAGCTGCCTCAGGGCTAGCACGATCTCTTCCGGGCTGATATCAGGCAGATCTTCTGTGAAGTGGCGCGTCAATGCAGCTCTGCCGTCCTCGGTGCCAGGTTGGAGATGAGGAGCATGCGATGCGTACAACCGGCCGTAAAAGTCTTCCACTTCCGAGAGGATCTCTGGTCTGGAAGCGACGACTTCCCCAGTCGCGGTGGTTAACTTCGTCAGGTGGCTTCGACCAAGGGGCTGGACGAACACTTTCGACCCCCGATTTTGCTCAATTGATTTTTCAATCAAGAGCGTGTTTAATGATCGGAGGTCACGCCGTACCAGCTTGGTGATTTTCTTGTTAAGTGCCACTTGTTCTGACGAAGTTAACGAGGGGCTATCTCGTCGTTCTTCCATTAATCGCAGAGTTCCTCTCGAAAGTTTTGACTTTCTGCCTTTGCGTCGCAGTTCGCAGAATTTTGTGCCCTCATCTCGGAGGACGTCCACTACTGTGTTGAGTTTCTGGTTCACATCATCTGTTGTTTCCAAGGCAGCGAATCGGTTTTCCAGCTTTAACTGGAACGTTTCAGATCCAACTACGGTTTGGAGAAGGTTCGGACGGAGCGTTGACTTCATCAATCGGACCCGCTCAAGCTTGATGTCGATATTCAGAGATCCTCGTACCAGTCTATGGTCACTTCCGGTTTGGAACCTAGTGATCACCGAGACATCTCTGAATATGCGCTTTTTGTCCGTAATAATGAAGTCTATCTCATTTTTTGTTCGTCCGCCGGGGCTTTGCCACGTCCACTTTCTTTGGGGCTGCTTTTTGTAAAACGAGTTCATCATGAAAAGCCCCTCTTTCTCGAGAAAGTCGACGAGCATTTGCCCCCTGTCGTTCCTCCTGCCAAAACCGTGTGGTCCTACTACCGATTCGCCGCTAGTCTGTACTCCCACTTTAGCGTTAAAATCCCCCATAACAACGTTGAAATGGGCTCTGGAGGTCCTGTGTAAGGCCTTAGATATATCCTCATACAGAGTTTCCACCTCCGAATCTGGGTATGAATCCGTGGGTGCGTAAACCATCACTACCTTGAGGCTGTACCTCTCGGTTAGATTTACAACTAGGTACGCAACCCTCGGAGACACACTTGCGATTTCTAAAACGTTGTTACAGAGGGTTTTATGAACCAGAAACCCGACACCGCCCTGGGACAGCTGATCACCCTCTCTGTAGTACATAAGATGGCCCGATTCCAAGGTTATGGTGTCCTCTCCCTGTCTTCGGACTTCACATAACCCGAGAATGTGCCATCTTATGTGCCCCAGCTCCTCTTCAAGCTGCGCGAGCCTGTCGTCGTGCCGAATCGTTCGTCCGCTGTACGTAGCCAGAGTCAGTGGGGGTTGGCGGCCGGATGCGGTAGCCCGGTGATTCTTCGCACCCCTCGCCTTGCCGTTACCATGGCCGCCGCCTTGGCCAGGAATAGCAAGGCGGCCGGGAACTCGGGGCCGTTTATTTATAGGACCTGTCATGGGAGGGTTTGCCCATAGTCGCCACGCTGGACATGCGGGTTGGTGACCGCAGGGGGCGTAGCTTCTTGCACTGGTGACGCTGCTGCCCGTCACTAGTCTGGAATTTAGCTACGCCATTAATAGTGATGGTTATACCGCCATCAGTCAGTCCCCTTTCAGTAGGCTTCTACTACAGGCAGGGGATACCAGTGCCGTATTCTAAACGCCCCGGCACCAGGGCAGTGTCAGTGAGTTACTATAAGCTATTAGGTACGGGAACTTGAAAAAAACATGAGACGACATCTTTAACCACATTATATCAGTTGCCCACACTCGTGCATGTAATTCGACACGTATAAAACACCATATTTTTTTATAATTAATTCGCTAAAAATACTGTGTTATAAGAAATTATAATGCAGTGTTTTCGCCAATATTCTTCTACTGTAGAATTATTTTAATTCAAGTTTACGGAAGAAGTGCCTTAGTTGAATTCCGATGGTTGACCTTCAACGTTTTGGGACTTATCTAAACATTGAGGGGTGAAATGAAGGCGAAGGTGAAGTGAGGAAGGTTAGGCGCCACGTTGGGCGATATTGAATTACAGGGTTAGGTACGCATATCGATATTAAAATTCGAAATTATTGGGCATGAAGAGATTTGACATCTAATATATATGGGTCTATTTCTTAAGAGCATTATTTATATGGGCGACGAGCGCAGCGCAGTGCGGTGCAGGATTTTGTTCGCAAGTTCATCCGCGTATACCTGTATAATATAAGAGTATCGTTATCATGTGATGCGTATCTAATGTTATGAACTCTATCACAACATTTGAACATTTTCTCATGAACATGTTCAAATGTTGTGATGGTTTTTGGGGTAGCTGTTACATAAAAGCGAAGGCGAAAAATACGTTTCCTATCCCATCTAACGGGAAATCTTAGGCAATCATCAATCGGGAATAATTTAACTGAAAAAAATTGTGGTTCGTGAAAGTGGATTGTGAAAGAATTCAATTAGAGTTCAAACTCAAAACAAATTTATCATTATTGATTATATAAAAAAAATACGATTAAAGAATGAAGAAGTAAACTAAGCTCACGAACAGTGAGACAACTTTGTGAAAGAAAGAAAAGTCATTGAGCCCAATAGTTCACGAGATAAACCTACCTAGCTGATTAATGCTTTTCCAATCACCTACTTCCAAATCTACTACACAGCCGCGTTTCTGTACAATATCACCCCGTAAAATTTAAGGACTTGCTGCAACTAAATCTACAACTAATTTCCTAACAGTTATATTATTACTCTACCTATAATCAAGGCTAATAATCTTTTACTAAAGGCCTAAGCTGATAATTGATCGAGACAACATAGGAGTTAGCGAAATTATAAAGGCTGTATAGACCAAATATGTTGTGGGTTGACGTCATTGTATGAATTACAATATTATTTACAACACATTTGCTCAAAAAGTGCATTTACGAAGCCTGTATACATCGTTCGAAAGTTAAACATTACGCACCATACAACGGAGCGTGCGGAAAAGCCTTTACCGCACACTCCCTTGTATAGCGCCGTGCGTAAACTTTACGGTATTTTTTTAATTTCCATAATAAAAATTTAAGAACTCCACCAAAGAGTTTCAAATTACGAGAATAAATAAGCTGAATGATCGAAGGTCTTTGGAAGCGCTTTTGCTCAATACGTTTGTCTTATTCAAAGAAATTTATAGGTCTTACTTTAATAGTTGTAACGAAATAAATTCTCACCACTACTTAATTTTTTTTTCTAATTTTACCACGCGCATTTAGCGCCATTTGTTAATTCACGCCATTTCATCTTACCTCCTAGGAAGATTATGGCGTCGCACTTTGTGCATTTGCCAAAGTCAAGTATATATTTGTATCAAGTTTTTTTAATTTTCAAGTCGAATGAGTCTAAGTCACAGTCAAAGTCACAGTCAAGTCCAGCCATGCCCTAGTAAAGTCGTGGCAACTTTTCTAGAAGGTTCTTTGGAGTTTTGAAAAAACAATAAAGATTGAAGTTTTTTTCTTCTTTCGGATAGGGTAGGAGGATTAGGGCATCGCACTTTGTGCATTTGCCATTGTTTAGTTGCGTCCGACCAATATTTATAAACAAAATAATAAATTCTGTTTCATTATCTGTGGTAGGTACTTCTGTTATCTGTTTTCTCGCAAATGTGTTGTAAAACGTAGTATGGCACTCATGCGGTATTGGTTTTTACAAACGAGTACATGAATGTAAGCCCGAGACAAAGTCGAGGGCTTACCATAGTCACGAACTTACCGCACTAATATCATAAATAACTATTTTAACTATCATTAGATTATAACATCTACTTCTATTTCTTTTCTCTGTCACGAACCGAGGCAATAATAATTATTGTGCCTCGTCAGATATGCGAGACCTTGATCGTAGTATCATCATCATCATCAGTCCGGAGACGTCCACTGCTGAACGAAGCCTCCGCCTTAGAGCGCCACACTGTACCATTTGTGCTGCCATTTGCATCCATCGCTTGCCCGCGAGTTTTACAATGTCGTCGGTCCACCTAGTGGGAGACCGCGCGCTGCGTTTTCCGGTTCGCGGTAGCCACTCAACAACCTTCCTTCCCCATCGGTTATCAGTTCGTCGAGCGATGTGGCCTGCCCATTGCCACTTAAATTTGCAAACCCTGCGAGCTATGTCGGTGACTTTGGTTCTTTGGCGAATATCCTCGTTCCGGATATTATCGCGCAAAGTAACTCCAAGCATATCTCTCTCCATTGCCCGTTGCGTGACCCTGAGTTTCTCCAATAGGCCAGCAGTCAATCAGGTGCAGTAAAACGTGCAAGTCAGCATTCAATCGTAGTATATTATAATATTATTATGGTTATTATATTATAGCGGTCGTTCCAGAGTTTTACAAAGGTTCTTACGTGTTGCCTCTGATATCTAGTGAATCCGTCAGAAGGGAACTCCAAGATGGCTGCCGGTGTGCAGTTCCTTTCATCCTTCTCCACCACGGCTAGCAGGTGACGTCGCGTGAATTCACCTGTATACATTCATTTTGTTATATTTTTTTATCTTAGAATTAGGCTCTTGTAGATTGAAATTCAAAGCCCTGACTGAAATGTGTGATACAAATGTTAACGCACAGCATGTCCTAGAGACAAAGTCTAGAGTTCATCAATGTAAGAACGTGTGTGTATGTGGTGTGTTGTGAATGTGTCATGTGTGTATATGAGTGTGTGAAATGTGTGTTGTGTGGTGTGTGTTAAAGTATTCTATCAGCTATCTGGTTTCCATAATACAAGCTTTGCTTAGTATGGCGCTAGATGGCGCTGTGTGTAATAAATGTCCCCCCAATGTTTATCATTTTTTTATTTAAATGTATTTTTTTAGTTAGCAATGTAGGTAAATACACAATATATTGCTCAAAATTAGAAGACAACGAATCCTGGTGAATACAATATAGTGTCTATTTTCTTGCAGCACTCACTAATCTGTCAGGACTAAAACTATCTGCATCTCTCTTAATTTCAAATTGTGATAAAAGGTACAAACAGTTTTAGTCCTATCAAACTAAGTTTGGTTTAGTGAGTGATACAACAGAATCGGCACCATTCTTTATGTGATGCTACGAAACCCCAAGTACAATACTTGGTTTATGCAATATAAGTGATGTAAGTATTTGTAATATATATTTTTACTCGTGATAGGCTTTGGTTCTTTTTTTTTCGGTCCTGAGTGCCAAGCTAAGCTAAATTAACCGGATGTGTTGAAGGAAACTCATAAAAAGAGACTTAGTTTACGTCAACGGCTGGTGTGCAATGGATTGTTTTTTCTTGGCTATCCCTATGGAATGTGTGACGATGCAAACCGCAACTTTTGTTGGTAATTTAACATTTGATGTACCTAGTACCCACACTTTCCGTGTTGTGACAAATAAATCGAATAAAACAAGATCCTTTCAGGTGGAAAAGAAGTCATTAATTTTAATTTCCCATTACTATTTTATTGTTTTTCATTTAACGTAATTTCTTTTGCGTTTGTAAGATTTTAATAAATACCTATTCTATTATATTCAGATATTTTGTTTTTTTGTTTTTTTTTTGTTTGCCAGCCTAAACTTTTCTGTCCTTTTTTATTCAGAGTAGATTTGCGATTTGTGATCTCTTACTACTAGACGCTCTTACCATCAGAAACGCGTCTAGTATGAGTAAGTCATTATTTTTAGACATTTAATGGTGAGTCTTATTCATCATAATCAGCCTATCACAGTCCACTGCTGAACATAAGCCTCTCCTATGGTACGCCACTTAGCTTGGTCTTCGGTTTTCCGCTTGGACTGACAGCTGTCCTACGTATATCGTCACTCCATCTAGTCTCAGGGCGTCCTAAGCTAAGTTTGCCAATTCGTGGCCTCCACTCTTGAACACGCCTATCAGCGGTTATCGGTTCTGCGACAGATATTTTTATTTTATTTTATTTAATAATAAAATAGTTATTATTATTATATGACGAAGCAACGAGGTGATTCGCCAGATAATTAAAGTGCACTGAACTGCCATTTCAGCTAACTTATACCAAAGATCTAATACGCTGAGCTAAAGTGGTGACTTTAGTGTTGCGAATCACTTCGTTGTGGATACGATCTCTTAGTTAGAGATACTCTTTGTTTCACTCTTTCCATAACTTTCTTGAACTTGGAGCGACCTTGCACTTGTGAACCGATCCAACTGTGAGTGTCCACGTTTCGGCACCGTAGGTCATAACGGTTAGAATGCACTATGATTGAAGACTTTCATCTTGGGATTGTGGGATAGGATGAGTTTCATTATAGCCCTGCAATTCTGTCAGCTGCAGTCAAATAAACCAGTACATAGACATGTTCATTGCTTGGCTGCAAAATAATAGGGGCTCAATTTTCGAATCCTTAATATTCATAATATAAATTTTCGCTTAACAAGGTAATTATTCATTTCGTGCAAGAACTTATGCACCTCATTAAAAAATTAAGCCCCTAACACACTCACTACGATGCCATACCTTAACTTAAAAAAAAAGGACACCTACCACCGAGTTTAGACCTTAATGCCTGGTAATAAAATCTATATTACCTGCGCTGGATTGCAAGTCTTCAATAACTCTTCCTGTTTCCGCGACAGCTGTTAGTAGATACACCGATGGTATTGCGAAGAACAAGACCACTCTCACAATAAATGCCACCCTATACTTGCAGCACTCAAGTCTAGTCCATAATAACATGTTTGCCGTTAGTATTAAATTTTTATCGAATATATAATATTGACTAGAATGAGATTTAAAGTAAACTTGGCGAATCCTTTTATTTCAAAATAGCGAATATCAAATGAAGAAATCGTAAATTTTGCTGTAGGAACAGCTTAGAAGCATTAGGACAGAGATCTTCAAAAGTACATAGATTGGCATAAGACGTGCTATGTTGACTGGATGTGGAAAGTCACTGCAGTGGAGGATTCCTTTAGGCGATCCATGAAAACACTTTATCAATATCTAATATTATTACTAATGCAACACACACAGTCTTATCTAAGTTATCGAACGTAAGGCAAATATTGTCACCGCCGTAGATCGCTACAGGTAGCTCATGATAAAGACATGTATTGTGTATCGGATGAGTACTTAATTTACTCGTACACCGGTTTTATCTTTCCTACTATGTGTTTATGATCTCCTGGTATTGTTTATGCCAATGATAATATTTTGCAATGTAGTTCAAGGATCGGTATAAAATAATACGTAAAATACGTAATAGGCTAGAAGACTGGTTTTTTTTATTGTCCTATTAAAATGTGGCCCATAAATATAGCTGATTAATGAAAAGAAAATGAAAATCTGATCAAAAATAAACAACTTATACGCATTTTAATATCATGCTAGACAGAGAGGCGAAGCAGCAAATCGTGACGTCACTTCTCTGAACGCCATATAAATTCTATTCTGACAAGTAAGGCGTGACGTAATTTTTTGTTTTGTGGGAAAGAGACAGAGTTGGCTCTACCAAAAACTTTAAACGCTTATATATCAGAACATTAATAACCGATTTAATTTTTTTTTCGGTAAACATACTTAAATTCTTCATCAAAGCTATTGGTTTAGCTATTGGGTTAATTTCTGCTCTGCACAAGGTCTGGGTGTTCGCACAATAAAAGTGGAATCAATCTTTTATTTTAGACGCAGATTGGAAGTCCATCCGTTGTGGTGTACCTACCTGTCCTACCCAGGGAACAAACTGGAGCACAACTTTAGGCCTCGGTCTGGAGTGTGCCTGTACAGTGTACATTCGGGACGACATAAATACTGTCGGCGTCCCTATCATCTAGAGGTCCCCAGTTTATGCTTTGGGTACTGATAGACACAGGCATTAAGAATATTCTTAATGCCTGTGTTTCTCGGTCGCGCATCGGGAATCAGGTGACAACCACACTCACCAAATTTTATAAGAAAAGCGGCGGATGCGTTTCAACTTAAGTACCCCTTAGCCCAATTAGTGTTACTGGGTGTTACTTTCTGTAGTGTTACTGTAGTGTTACTTTCAATGCCCAATATTTTGTGTAAAAGTTTTTTTGTCTTTTCTCCAGGACACTGCCCATGCGTAGAGACGTGAAATCGTACTTTAGCGTTAAATCTAACTCAGTTGGTCTAAGGTGCCTCACGGGTAGGTACCTGACGTTGACACTAAAACGCCTTATCACCTTCTGCTGACCACAGATCCAGACCGCTACTCCGTATCAATATCTGCACTGTTAGGCAATTCTGGATAGTGTTTGGTGAAATCTGTCAGGTCTATTACCTAGAGGTTATAAGGATCACCTCTGAAGTATGACCTACCAAACAAAAAAAATACATCAAAATCGATTCATAAATGGCGGAGTAATCGCATAACATTCATACAAACATACAAGAAAACAAAAAAATATGTGTGCGTATTATGTGTGTGTAAGAGACAGGGCTGGGCAAAATACATGCTTTGTTTTAATTGAATAAATACTGTATCACAAGTAATTAAAATACAAAATACAAAATATATTTAAGTAAGGTATTCCTACTCGTAACCTATTCGAAATATAAAATACAAACTACAGTATTTTTGCTATTTATATTTGAAATACTAAATACAAAATAAATTTTACGGAAGTAATTGGAATACAAATACCAAATATGTATTTGTATTTCAATTGCGTATTTTAATTACAAGTAATTCAAATACTACCCAACCCTGGTAAGAGAGAACATTATAATATGATATGATTAGCAACTAACATTATTAACTCTGGTCTTTTTATAGTTTTGGTCCAGTTGGGTTGCGGAATGTTCTTTCCAGCCGCTGGGCAATGTAAAGTTGCGTGGTAGAGTGCGTTAGTAAAATATAAAGACGTATAAAGAAATAGGTATTGTCTCGTATCACCACAGAGCATTACAGATAGCGTCAAACAGATGCGCAACCAAAATTGTCTTAATCCTAGTTAACGGTTATCTGTTAAAAATATTCCATACTATTCCTTAATCTCTAAGATTAGTGAGTTTGGAATGGGCACGGAACTTTCCGCTGTCATAGACTCATAGTGTGGCGAGTAGTATACTTGACCGTGATTTATCAATACAAATAATGCGATATTATGATAGTGATATGAAGGAATACACGCTCACCGCTACAGTAGTCGCTTATTATCCTTGCTCTAAGCTACTAGTAAGTATAGTATTCTATTATCTGTGCTCTAAACTAAATAACCGAACTTTCGAAATTTGAGTAATAATATGACGTCAAATTAGGGGGGGGGGGGGGTCCGGGGGATACCAGGAAATCTTTATTAATAAGATTTGAGAGAGATTACAGGTTCTGTCACCTAAACCTTCATGCTAACAATTCATGACGGGATTAGGGACTGTCGAACATTGAAATAAATACATATAACATCATTGCTGTCGAATAGCAAACGAAAGGCTGGAGAAAATTTCACTGAAAGTCTAGAAACAAATGAAAGTATGTTTTTTTAAATGGCAATGGTAAACAATGTCTGGAACACTTTGATTATACAAGGAGAGCTAGATCCTCCAAGGGAAAACATAAAATAAAGAAATTAAAATACAAGGTCTGGAAAATCAAGAGTCTGGAAAACAAACGAATGCCTGGAAAATAATAATTTGGTACTTGTCAATTAACACTTAGAAGTTTATATACACACATGTTGTAATATTTTGGATGCAAATGACAGGTTGTCAAAAAGTGGCGATCTAACGGTCTAACGTGGAGGCCTTCGTTCAGCAGTGGACGTCATCTTGCTGTTGATGATGATGATTTACGTTCGTCGTTGGTTCGTTTTTGTGCATTGAATTTTCCAAATTTTTGAATCAACAAATAGTATAAAATAGTATATCGCAAAAACCTGGTAATTGGTCATTTATCTTTGCTATTATGCATTTTTCCTCATGGTATAAGAACACGACAGGGCATAGTGCCACGACACATGTGCGGTAGACACCGTGCTATATCAATTTCTATTGTTGAGAAAACGCACGAAGAAAAAAGAAAACATTGGGTGTATCCACTGAAGAGACACGTAACTAGGGCCTTCATTTTTCTGTGGGTGTATCCATACATACCTCACTATTATAAATTATAAGGGTGCATTGCCACTATGTAGTCAGCTATTCCCATCAATACCGACCATCTGTCGTCACTCGTCGTCAACCATAAGACATCCACTGCTGGACGAAGGCATCCCAATAGAGGGGTGTTGCCACAATCACAATCACAGGCGGCTTGGGGATCGCAGAATGCTTACCCCCGTTAACCGAGAGGACGCTGCTGCCCGTCCTGCGGTGGGTCTGGTTGCAGTTTAAGGACATATCCAGGTCCAGTCCTGTCCTGTCCTGTCGTCACTGTATCGTCGATTTTATTATCGTTGAATAACTGTAGTGTCTAGCTGTTTCCACTGGATCGTGTCAACAATTTATCGGTTCATGGCAGCCACGTTGTTGTTTTTTCGTCACTTTTTACCGTGACGTATTATTTATCGTTGGACGACTGACGTTCAAGCTCTTCTCATTGTCTTGCCAGTCTATCATCGCAAAATCAAAAAAACGTGCACGATATTTAATCGTGTTGTGTAATATGTGAACAACTCTATTTGAACATACACGCCACGACACTCTAAACTACACGACAACTTGTCTTCACGACACCGCACGTCGCTGCCGCTGTGATGGCACCCATAGAGATGGCACCATACAATCAAATGTTCATTTGCACGGTGCGGTGACACCGTACCGTTTCACGCAGCACATCTCCACAGATGTGTCGGGATCCTAAATAAAGCCCTTAGGTATCTCTATCAAAAGAGCTGACACCTCTAAGTATCTATAAAATATTATCAGGATAATATTATGAACTCTTTGTTCGGCAACTTTAGACTTCTCTCTTTCTCTCGTCAGCCAGAAGACGTCCACTGCTAGAAAAAGCCCTCCCCCTTCATAGGGAGGGGCTTTACTTACTTTAGACTTCATTGGTTCAGAAATAAAATCTGAAGTTCGAAATGCCATAAATCTCTAACCTAATAATGAATTCTCTTTGATAAGACTGGCGGGGAAAGCAGAGAAGAGAGTAATATGGGGAAAAAAAAGATCATAATATACGTACTAAAAAGAGAAAAAAACAAAGACAAAGAGAATATAAAATACTCAAGGAGGCTTGAAGATACGCTTACAGAGAAAATACTTGACGGGAAAGTCATGTGGTGCCGCGTCAGTTGCGTAAGTTCGTTCAATGTTATATTCAAAATGCAACGATCTTATATGTTACTCAAAATGTATCATAATACCGTTGGATAATTTGTAAGAAGAAGAAAGAAAGAACGAGCTCTACAGCCTACTTTAATTCCTTACATAGAGCGCGTGTTCTGTGATTTCTTTTCGCTCAGTTTGTATTCCAGCTTGGGTTACCTTGTTAGAAATGAAACATAATAGGTGGTCTGTACTACGGAGTTGAAGCTAAAATCCGTTAATTGAATGTAATTGCAAGTCGCGTGCCGACAGCAGCGTACCGCGCCGCGTAAGGGTCTTTAAATTGACACTTGACCCCACGGATTATTCAAATCAGAGCTCGCAGCACATTTATACTCTGATGGATGGACGTCTCAATTCACGTCATAAGAACTATTATCATAAAGATATTAAGATTTAAAGCACTTTGTTATACTGACAGCGTCTCTTTAACTACTCCTATCCAAGGAAGAAGCTGCGCATGATTATAAGATAAAACGACGAGGATAAGGACATCGACCTCAATAATTGAATTACATATGTAATTGAAGCGTATCGTGGTAGGTGGTACAATTAGGTGGGCAGCGCTGGAGAGGATGATTCTCGCTCTGGGATCACTCCCGCAGTGCGCCCGAGCGCCGAGCGACGTACGCGCATTGTATGGAAATAAATAATTGGCCCCCGTATTCTTCTTTTGACGAGCTCTCCGGCGGGTCCATTATGTCCGTTTGAGCGCGAACGGTGGCATTCGGACGGCAGTGGCGACGTCCTCGGTCGCCTGCGTGTCTCCTGCCAGCACCGCGACAATATGAACGCCTCCGATAGAGGTACGACACATGGCTTACATTTAGTGAATCCCGCGATATTTTCCATTTTCCCTAGAGATCTAGATGTCCTGCCCCCGGCTGAAGTGCGCGCGTACTCGTCCAACAAGGTTACTCAGAAGGAGGTCGGAAGTGCGTCCAATTCTCGGTGAACGGCTAGGTCACTCACTATTGCGAAGTGAATCAAATGGAGCCGCGAAGAAGATTAAATCAGCGTTCCGAGTGTCGGTTATTGACAGTGAATGAAGTGCCCGTGGTCAGCGTGCGCCCGCGCCGGTCGCCTCGCCCTCTCGTAAGTAACCGAAGAATGCATTGACACATCATGGATTACAATGCCTCAGGTACGCCTCATTACTTCACTAATTTACTTCTGTTCAGAAAGAGATTTTTGCTTGGTACGTTTGGGTACTGGTAGTTACAGGATTTAGCCATTATGTGATAACAAAGTGAAGGTCGAGCTCGTAGTTTCCTGTGTTATTGTTTTGTGAATACTCACCGATTCCGATTGACAACGGCCACGAAATACGGGCGCGGCTGTTTATTCTCCGATAGCTATTATTTGCAATCGCTACAAACGAATTAGTGTAGATTATATTACCCATGTCCACTGTATGGTGAGCCGCGCCTTTTTAAAAGTCCTACCTATCACTTGATTTATTGTAAGAGTGGCTGCCATGGGCATAGCTATGGCTTATACATGGAGAGAGTCTAGAGTACAAATGTTCAAAAAGAGATGTACAAAGATTAGATATTAGTTTATGGGATTGTACAAACACGAATACGTACCAGCAGGTAGCACAAAGACAATATTAGGTATATGATTATTATTTGTCGAATGTCGTAATAATTTTGATACCCATTTTTATTTTCGTCGTATGCTTTCGGGGGTAACCCCCCCCCCGCATTTTATACGCTCTTGGTGGTTGACCTATCCTAACATTATTATAATATCACAAACAGAACAAAAACTGCACCGGTATATATATTCACTTGAGTGATTAATCTAAATACCGGTGCAGGTTACGATGTGCTTTAATGACGTAAAAGCGTATAAAAACCTCAAGTTCTTACCAATCTGTATTATTCGTCTGTGAATATATCTAAAATATTTTTTATTTTAAACTAATGAAGATTACGATCAAACTCAGGCGAAATAGGGAACAATGGCTTGCGAATGTGTTGAGGCTATCACCTTAGACTTTTGTCTTTTGACTGTCCTGTAGCTCAGTTAATAGGATGTCTGCCTTCAGAGCTGTAGGGCGTGTGTTCGATCCCCATCCAGGGCAAACATCTATGATCGTCGTATTTACAAAAAAAAGTATATAAGTATTCTATCTGCTATCTGGTTATAGTAGTATGTATTTACAAAAAATTAAGTATATAAGTATTCTATCAGGTATCTGGTTTCCATATTACAAGCTTTGCCTAGATGACACTGTGTGAAATGTCCATCGATATTTATTAATTTAATATTTTTTTCTTTAACGGTGTTGCGCAACGGAATTATCTTTCGAAGGTTCGGTGAAGTAAATTCGCTACTATACTAAATCGCCGCAGTTAGGCCGACGTTCCTAAAGTTAGAAGGGGGAGGCATGAGCTCCAACTCGGCGCCTCATCCGGTCGGTGCTCGCGCAAATTGACAATTGCCGACGTCGTCGACTCAGGGCTGCCAGCGTGCAAGGTTGAATCGCCATCTTCACGTGACCTACCGGTGCCATTGCCTAAAAACGTATCTATAAGGCACAAGGCGACAATCACGCTTTAAATGTTACCCAACTACGGGTAAGATCGAACTAGATCTTTGGCTGTTAACAGATGAAGCAATGAAAATTTCAATGCAATGAAAGCCGTGTAGAGCTGCAGTAAAGTACCTACTTAATAAAAATTTAATAGGATCCCTTTTGGGACTAGCTGAAATACCTATAATAAAATTTCCAACTTGAAATTAATAATTTTCAAAAGAGAGTGATGGTGGTAAAATGTTCTTCTAAATCATATGGCTTACAGACTGTATCCATGGGTTGTATCTATGCTATGGTTGTACTCAACGAAATTTAAGACTCATTACAATACAATCACAAAATGGGGTATATTTTATCTCAGAAGCCTAAAATTTCATAAGCTTTCTCTCACAGATCATATAGCCTTCCTCGTATTATAGAACTATCACTCATTAAAATAATTGCTAGAATGTTCCAGAGTAAAACAAATGAATGATTTCTAGTCAATTAGACTGCCAATCGTTCACCCTCTGGAGCGACAGAGAGAGAGAGCTTGAAACGAAAGACGACTGCGGCGTTAATGTGAACTTCCTGCCTTCTTTGATCTGTCAATATCCTCATAATGCACTCCATCGTGTGCGAGGGACTAAATAAGATATGACACGCACGATTCGGCCATGCTTTTGAGGATGCTTTGAGTCGTGGAGAAGATTACCGGATTGGTCCCGCGGATGGCATGTCGTATGCTCTGAAATCAGTAATACGCTTAAACAAGTTAGTGCAGCAGTCGTTTGAGACAATTTGCTCAATATTAGCCTATTGACTTTGCAATTTGTTGCTCCGCTCGAGCAGGAAGTGCGTTTGCTGTAATCTAAATGATGAGCACTTCTAGGGAAAAGTAGATACGGGTCTAGTTCACGCGTTTATAACTTTTAGTGTCCTAGTGAAAAAAAAACACTCATAGTTAGTTACTCTTCGTGCAAATAGCACTGATTTGTCTGATAGATTTTCAGTTGCCATGATTCCTGTGTTTCATGTTTGCGTTCCTCTTGTTTTTATTTCATCTTAGTGACAAAACCTATAAGCTGGCCTTAAGTTTGTCGTATTGTATTTAGAATTATTAAACCACATCATTCTATTGATTTGTGAGCCATTTAATATGTATTTCCACCCGGTAATCAATTTTATCAAATTTTATTATACTGGCAATCCGACTATAATTTTGGAGGCAGCGCGCGCGGTCCTTTTGTATATGAGCGCGTAGCTCGTTCGCCTGGTCCTTGGAGCTGTTAGTACATTGTGTTATTCTGATCGCGTCAATCGAGGTAGCAACTTTCGGAGTTCCGTTTTACAACAAGAAACCCTTACTAATAAAACCGTAACTTCAAATCCGTTGGTTTTATATTGAAACGATCCCGCCGCCGGTTTGCGGCGCTCTCTGCTCATCTACCGCTGGCTGGATACTGCAAGTGGCATAAATGCCACAAGTTCCACGGCTCCTGTCAGGCAGGGAAAAATGTTTGGCATTTAATACTGACTCTACCGGTCAAAAAAGCCTTGGTGGTGAATCTTGCAATATGAGAGAAATCAGAAGAAAATTGTCGTTCTATAGATCTGCAATAACAAACAAAACGCTAAAGTCAGTATTGAAACTAGTATAGTAATCTAATCGGTGGTTTTGCAAAATTATATGATGCACAGTGATTTAAATAAAAAAGGTTAGAAGAGGTGGGGGGCACACCCATGTACCCCATGTCCCCACATAGGGTACGCTCTACTATCACGATAATATAATGTGGAGAAAATTACACACAAGTAAATAACATGCACACAGCTACACTTCCATTGTATGATACGTTTAAATAAAGTGGCAAAGACAGGAAGACAAACACGCACATGAGATAGCTTTACATACACCATCACAAGCGCGCACGACAACTTGCTCCTGTTGCGACTAAGACTCAATCAGGAGACGTCGCTTGATTTGACATTGCCATGTTCGAGGCACGGATGCCGTTTCTTCCGTTTTTTTATGAGTTAATTGCACATATATATTCCGTTCCTTCTTACATTCGTTGTTGCAATCCTTACCTATATTATTCTTAAAACGCAAAATCGAATTATCCACAAATAAAGGGCATTTGATTCGTCGTTGAGTACACCTAGGCACGTCTAGGGTCACCACTCGTGATTCTCGTGAATCAAATGTCTATTTGTGGTTGACAAGTTATACCTAAATATAAATGTGGGGGTTTTATGGAGGAACGTGAAACAATCTTTCAGAATCAGAGCTTCTAGTAAGCCACCATTTTACTAAAGCTACTACTAGCTACTACTTGGACTTGACTGTGTGTAATTTTGTTTGATGATTTTGACTGTAGCTATGACTTATTTTCATAAATTAAACGTAAACTGGATGTAACTGGAAGTTTATTAAAACTTGTCTGGCAGAATGCTCACAAAACGATGCCCAATAAAAAAAAAATTAAACTTGCTTGTTAGTTTAGGGACTTATGTCATTGTAGCAAACACATTAAAGTGTACACGCTAACGTCCTAAGCTTAGATTAAGGGAATAATAGGACCTAATATATTATTTTCTATTTGTCTCTGTCCAGAGCTACAACGGACCAGTCGGTTTGGTGTTTGTCTAGGTCGTCCCGCCATCAATTTTTGAGTCTGCCGCGAGGTCATTTGCGATCTGGATTCCACTGGGTCGTAATCGTGGCCCAAAGATAATCCGATTTGCGGCAGACATGTCCAGAAAGAAGGAAAGAGGGTAGGGATAGGGAGGTCTTTGCCCAACATTTGGACAACTCAGGCTCCTAATAATAATAATAATAATAGGCTCCTAATATACGCAGGGGCGGCTTTGTGGCGAGCCGTCGGTGAGTGGCGACACCGCGTACCCTGATTCCTTGGGGCTACATGAGACCCCAGACCTCCGGCTTGCCTTAACCGGCTGTTCGGGGGTGGAAACTGCAAGAGCTAAGAACCTAAGCTCCAGGGTGGAAGTGTTAAAGGGCATAACGCCGCGAGTAGCGTTTAGTGAAAGTGCAGCACACCTCTCGACACCCTAAGCCATCCACGTCAATGTTGCTCCTCTGGCACCAATATACGGTAGCCTTTACGGGGGGCTCATTTAGTGGATGGCGAGTCATCACCTGCCTTAATATTTTGATGTAATGAGACAAAATAGGCAGGTTCCGTTTCTCATTCTATAGACCAGTTCAATGTTTCATATAAAATCACCAAAATAGCCCGATTTCTTTTTTACAATTTTATACCTTAATGTTTAAAATAGTGTATCATATTCCATTCACACTCATTTAATAGTTTTATATAATGTTATTTTCCTATTCAAAAGGGCCTCTTGGTGTTGGCTTCGGCCCCACCAATGCCTCTTAAAGGTCCGGGCTTAGACTTGAGTTTCAAATGCAATAAAAGAAATAATAATAATATTTTATTGAAAACGTTGTCTATGGCTATTATTTAATCTCTTTGTGCATTTAATTTATAAAGTTAACGTCTAATTTAAGTGACAGTACTGTCGCATTATTTCATATTGCGATAAAGTTACGAACACTAACGGAAAGTTAGGTAGGTGGAGTTTGGCGGGAACATGGACGGATCACGGTATCGGTGGGTACAACTCTCCGAGATCCGTGGCTAACGCAATCCGATCCCGAGATTCGTGGCGACAAACCCGAAAAATCATGTCGCTAATTTCTATAATTTTCTTAAACTTATGTTTTTTCCCGAATTCATGTTTTAAAATGGTGGTGCGTTATTCATTGAATGTCGAATTACATGCACGAGTTGGGCAAGCGACATAATGTGGTGAAACATATCTTTTCGTGTGGTTTTCAAAACTCCGTAAAAGCTTATAGTAAAGTTACCACAACTTAACTAGGGCATGACTTGGACTCGATAATTACTAATTTCGTGTGACTAAGTAACTGATTTTATGACAAAATATTTGTTTTGATGATTCTTCATAAACTTCAAAATGCATAGACTTTACACAGAATGCACAACGTGTGATGCGAAAACGTAAGGGAAAAAAAGTTAGGTAGATATCTTTTACGGTTGTTTTTCTTAATGCTTTCTATCCAATCCCACAATTTTTCATAACATATTAGTTAACTAAGTAGTTTGCGGTGATTTAAAATATTATTAATTATCTAAAAAAACTTGTACTGGCTTTAGCCCCACGAAGTTTAATTCCATACTACCACCGATGAAAACCGATGTAAAGTGCTAAATGAGATCTGCATGTATTATATAAGTTAAATTATGTTTGCTTTAAACCATTGAGTATGGAGTATATTATTTAATACTAGAGGTCGCCCGCGACTTCGTCCGCGTACTGAGGAAATTCGCTCCACTCCCAAAACTCGTATCTTCCAGACTGCTGGGTTAATTATAGCAAAAAACCTACAAATATTATTGTTTTTGTTTTAAAAAGTCTATCCAGATACTAATTTTGTACGAATCACTATAACTTCAAAAACAAAGAACTTTCCATTCAACATTTCATCCCCCATTTCGCCCCTGTCAAAAAATATTGAAAACAGCATTTTTTATTTTAAATTAACTATCCAAATACAAAATTGTACGACTAAAAGCTTAAAAACAAAGGAGTTTCATAGAAAAGTTTTTACCTATTTATACCCCCCTTAAGGGTTGAATTTCGGAAAATGATTGCTTAGTACACCCCTACCCTTCAAGACAAATACACCCTCCAAATTTCATGTCTGTAGAACCAACGGTTTAGGTAGTGCGTTGTCTGTCAGTCAGTCAGGACAGGACAGTGATTCTTATAGTATTAAACTAGAGGTCGCTGCGATTTCGCCCGCGTACGGAAGAAATTGGGCCCGATCCCAAAATTCACCACGTTTTTTATTAATTATATATTATATTATATATATTAATATGCAATTTACACTACAGAGTTGTTTTGACATTAATTTTCATTATAAAGTTTAGGGTAGGTACTGTAGCTAAGCGTACATTGTAACTAACTCATTACATACTATGTGCTACTATAAAAATGAAATAAATCACAAGCAGTGTTATCCACTACACTAGGTACCTTGATAAATTTCATCATAATCAGTCTAGCCTTAGCAGTGGTTCGCGGTCACTCATCCAAAGACTAAACGGATCATTTCACTTAAGGCCGTTTGTCCACCGCCGCCGTCACTGATACGTCAACAAGAACGAGATGGCGACTCTGTGACAGCGGCGGCTGTGGACAACCGACCTAACTATGTAAATTAGTATCTGCATCCCGCGGTTTCACCCGCGTGATAATGATGATGATGATAAACACTATGTTACACTAGGTTACAGGTTACACCTAGGTATACAATACAATACAATACATCTTTATTGTACACCAACAGTAAAATATCTTTAAAACTAATAATGGTATATACATCGGCAGTACAAGGGCGGCCTTATCACCTTAAGCGATTTCTTCCTATATATTTTCCGGTATATGTTATAATGGTACATACATCGGCAGTACAAGGGCGACCTTATCACCTTAAGCGATTTCTTCCTAATATATGTAATTCTGGGAAATAAGCTATCACCATTCCAATTTAATCCAAATTCGTTTAGCCGTTTTGACGTGTAGAGTAATATTCACACACACACAGAAACAAACTTTCGCATAGGTAATATTAGTTTGATTAATAGAAGAAAACATGTATATAGCTTTCAGATGAACCAGCTTAGTGCTTAGTCGCGGACAACACTAAAAAAAACTAGAAGGTGCCTTACTGCGTTATACTGTCGCTTACTGTTCTAAAGGTACATACTTCAAATATTTACCGGTGGAAAAGATGGAAAATTACAGATAATATGCAATGCAAGCCCTACTGACTGCTATTAGGTATATTGGTTTAGTGATAAACGCCTCAGATCATCGAGTATCTGTATCAGTTATAATATCAGTTATTTAATTCTATATTGCACACATATACTGACTCACACATTCACACAAACATTGACACATTCTTAACTGCCTTAGACCGGCCGCATACGACGAGAAAACCCGATAGAAGAACCGTACGGTCGCGCCGGGCATACATTTTGTACTAGGTTCCGCACACCGTAAGAAATTTTTTGAGACGCCCGTCTCGCTAGCACCAGTTAATTGTGCGCAGTGTGTTACGGTCGTCCGGCGCCTGTCGGGTGCAATCACTGTGCGACCACTCTTATAGCTCAGTTGGTAGCATATATATGCCTTCAGAGGTATAGGGCGTGGGTTCGATCCCCACCCAGGACAAACATTAAGTATGTATTTACAAAAAAACGTTTAAAAGTTTCGTATCTGTTATCTGGTTTCCATATTACAAGCTACAAGCTTTGCTTAGTTTGGGGCTCGATGGCGCTGTGTGAAAAATATCCACTGATATAAATTTATTTATTTATAAATACATGAATGTACAAAATAATGTATAGTCTAGAGCAAATACAGTAACTAAATTTCAACTAACTAATATTGTTTTTAGTGGAGGACTCTACTGCAGAGTCCGCCTGGGGAAGTTTTTGGAGGACCACACCATTGCCAGTTATTTAACCGCCAAGCAGCAGTGTGCAAGCATTATTGTGTTTCGGTTTGAAGGGCAATGTTACCAGAGAAATTACAGGGTATGATGAGATTTTACATCTAATATCTCAGGGTGACGAACGCAGTAGGTACAGGAGGCGCAGTGCGGCGCAGGATGTAATGCAGGTGAAAGTCTTGCTAGTCTCGTCACTAGACAGCATAAAAAGAAGAAAAAAAATGGAGAATCGGAGACCAGATTTCCTTTTAATCCTTCGAACAAACGTATCTGAGCCCTCTGTAAAATTGTTGTTGTTATTACAATAACAATATAATTTAATTTCAGATAAAATAATACAGTCCTAACAATTTAATAGCATATTCTGTCCTACTTTAAATTATAATAATAATTTTGACCAGTATTTTAGCATGCTAAAACAGTGGTCATTAATCGTCTTTATGATCCCATTGCCAGAACTAGAGAGCGTGTCTGAATCTGGCAATGCGATGCCTGGTCTGTCCATCGAGAGCATCGGGGGCCTCCGCGAATATCTTGGAAGCGCTGCACCACCGCGGGAGGCGATACATTATGCGGAAAGAGTCATTGTACTGCACCTTTAACGCCCCGTAGCTCTCTACTTTGTAAGCCGACCCAGCAGTGGAGTGTAAAGTGCGGTACAATAAGTCTTGAAAAGCTACATTTTCGCCTCACTTGAGCAGCCCGCGAACTATCGAGCATGTTTGCTCTGACTGCGAGAGAACGTCTCTCCCTATCGATATCATGATCACCCACAAGATCGCAGGTTACAATATGACCAAAATATTTGAAATTGGTAACATATCTCAGTGTTTTTCCATTCAGATAGAGTGGAAGGCCGTGTGCATTTTTTGCGTCTGTCCCAAATATCATAGCGACCGACTTTTCCACATTATACATAAAATTTTGCGTGGTTGCGTACTTTTCGCAAATGCCGAGAAGTACTCTCATAGCGCTGATCAAGGGGCTCAACAGAACCATATAGTCAGCATAACTCAGATTATTCATACATATCTGACCTATTGAGCAGCCGAGACCGTTTCCGTTGAGCTCCTCGATCAGCACGTTTATGTACACGTTAAAGAGGAGAGGCGATGTGAGCCCACCTTGCCTCACACCGCTAGGTAGAACGAACACGTCGGAGCATGAATTACGCCACCGGCGTACATTTTCCTGAGATCCGTACCATGACTCGAGAAGTCTAATGACATCAGCAGAGACGCCTGCATGTCGGAATTATGTGTATGGTCCGCATATTGAGTGAAAATTGCAACCAGCTATCTATTATGGTTCGGAAAATGTATAAGTCATAATGAGTCGGACAAATAAACAAACAGATAAACGGACAGATGACGTAAGCATATTAATAGGGTTCCGTAAACAGGTATGAAGTAATAGAACTAGAACTATGTATCATTTTCGTTTCCAATTTTTTTTAACAACTAAATAGTCTAGTCTAACGTCCAGTTTAAAACTCCGCTGAAAGAAATCAGAACTTCTTTAAAGTTCTTTTTTCTCCCGTGACATTCCGAATACTTCACAAGAATTGAACTTAATACCGTCTTCTCTGTTTTTTTAAGAACAACAATTAAGCAGTGCCGGGTTTATATTTTTTATGAGCGTAGGCCACTTTATTTTCGCCGCTCCATGTACCTTTCTTAAATAATAGGGGCGGTAGCGTCCTCTGAATTCTCCGCCCCTAGGACGCTGCCGCCCCTAGGCTGCGGCCTGTACGCCTGTTGACAAATCCAGGACTGCAATTAAGCCAGGACTCTTGAAGGATAGAGTGAACAGAATTTTTTTTTAGGTCGACTTGTTCCACCCTCAGTCACACCGTCGCTTACCACCAGGCGAGTTGGAAGCAAAAGGCACACAAACTTGACAAAAAAAAATGGCTAAAATTATGATGACCATAACTCAAAGAGCAATCCAATCACCAATTAATTATGAGATTGATTGAAGACCTATTGATCCCATATATTGTTTTTATTACCAGTGTCATGAGGTTAATTGGAGGTCGAAACCTTAGAATTTCAAATCAAATCGGTTTATTTGTTCAGTGATTAAGAAAAAGTACTTCATTATCATCATCAGCCCAGAGACATCCACTGCTGAACGAAGGCGCCCTTAGACTGCCTCACTGTACCACAACCTGCCATTTGCATCCATTGGTTACCCACGGCTTTCACAATGACGTCGCTCCACCTAGTGGGAGGCCTACCTTGCCTACACTGCTTCTTCCGGTTCGTGGTTACCACTCAAGAACTTTTCTTTCCCATCGTTTATCAGTTCTTCGAGTGATTTAACCTGTCCATTGCCACTTCAACTTGCAAACCCTGATAGCTAAGTCAGTGACTTTGGTACTTTGGTGAACAAGTACTTACCTAATATTATTAACATGTAATATGATTATTTTGAAGCGGCCAACTGACCTTATTACGAGCTCTATATTTTATGTATCATCATCATCAGCCCGGAGACGTCCACTGCTGAACGAAGGCCTCCCCCTTAGACCGCCACACTGTACGACAACCTGCCATTTGCATCCACCGGTTGCCCGCGACTTTTACAATAAGATAAGATAAGATAAGATAAATTTATTTTATAAAAAACTTAAGCACTAAATAGAAACACCTTAGCAGTAACAGATATATATGGAAAAACAATAGATTATCAGTCGGTGTGCACTGGATCCCACACTAGGGTGACCTGTGTCGTGGGCTCCAGGCTCTTCCTTTTTGAAGTTAGAAGGAAATTAGGCAAGTAAGTAATATAATGACAAAAAAACACAAGTAAATTTAAGTATAACAAAACAATAGAAAAACATGCAAAACTATATACTTAGCTGCACGTTATATAACATTATAATTACTTATTGATCGATAGAAAGGGCTTAACAATATCTCAAGATAATGTTTACCTACCTAAATGTTCTTATGAATCTATCAATATGAAATGATTCCTCCCTGCTTCTGTGTTGAATATAGGTAATAATCCAAATTTATGAGGGTAGGTGTCAAACTAATTTGACACCTACTCATAATAAATGAGAAAAAAGAAGCAACATAGTTATGCCGAAATCCATTCATCGGGTGTATGTGTGTGTGTGTGTGTGCGTGAATGAAAGAGTGTGGGTAAGTAAACAAGTGTGAGTATGTTAGAATGGGTATGCATGTTCTAGTGTAGAAACAATCAGTAAGTAAGGCTCCGCAGCAGCATGCTTTTTTTGTTGCTTTTGTATGCGTGTATAAATAAATATGCTTTTTAATGTGCAAATGTACGAAACCATAGTTAGATTGAAATAATACTGAGATCTCGAAACTGTACTGTACTCTCGCGTAGGAGTGAGCGTAAACGCGAACGAATTATTAACAAATAAATACTGAGTAACAAAATATTGTCTGTACGGATAACATAAATTAATATTACGCATAAAGGTCAAATATATATATATATATATATATATAAAATTAACTAAGTCAAAATGACGTGTAGGTATTGTTATTAATTATATTAATCACTCTCTTCTACCAACTGCCTTACAGCTCTGTTGGAAACATGTCTGCCTTCAGAGCTGTGGGGCTTGGGTTCAATCCCCACCCAGAGCAAACATTTTATTAGACAAACATGGGTGTCTGTTATGTGTCTGTGTGAAGTATGTGGTTATGTATTTACAAAAAAAATAAAAAATATAAATAATTGTGTATAAATATTCTATCAACTATCCGGTTTCCAAAATACAAGCTTTGCTTATTTTAGGGTTAGATGACGCTGTGTGAATATGAGCTTAGTACAGATGCAGGATGACCCCTGCTGCGCCGGAAATCAAGCCTCCTGAGGTTATTTTGTAATTTTTATTATTTTGAGTGTGTCATTATAACTTTGCGTGGTTAACCACAGAGTGATCGTTTTTTTGCACACAAAACGCGATGCTTCCAATATGTGAAGTTTATTGTCAAGAAGCTGATAAAGTAATGGCCCTTTGAAAGCATACGCATTCTGTGCGTGAACCGTTCTGGTTTTAGGAAGAACCCAGGTGTTACGACGGTCAGCCTTTCTTTTAGTGTGAACCGCTGTGACGAGTGCCGATTTATGGAAACGAAGTACTGCTGCTAGAATATATAACTGTCGGACTGGCAGATAGTTGGTGTCCTCGTACAAAGTCTTAGATGGGTATCTGAAAGGTTTTCTATAGGCAACCTTTAGCAGCGCTCTCTGAGCTCTCTCTATTTTAATAAGTCGGTTTTCCGTGGCTGACCCCCAGCAAACGATACAATAGTTTATAATTGATTGGCATAGAGCTAAGTACACGATTCTTAAGGTTTTTGGGTCAGCGACTGTGCCTAATCTTTTAAATATGTGTAGCATTTTGCGGAGTCTCCCACGCAGGGTTGTTATATGATTGTCAAAAGTTATTTTGTGGTCAATAATGATGCCGAGGTATTTTATATTGTCTACACGCTCGAGTATAGGACAGCAACAGTGTGTATCAGAATGCGAGTTACAATAGTGCAGTTTAAGTGAGATAGCCTTAGGTCGAGTTCTATGATTCTACAATGATGATGATTTTATGTATAGGTAGAGTCAAATATATATGTACAAAAAGTATATAAAGAAGTCAATCAGCTACCTGGTTCCTATAGAACAAGCTTTGGGGCAATGTGGCACTGGCAATTTGTACAATGTTAAATATACTTACTACCAGAATATTGACTAATTACGAGAAGTATGTAGAGATAGTGAATATTTATATAACCCGGTCAGAATATCTGTGCACCTCGCTGGAATGCGGCGCCTCTCCTCCTCTTTTTTAATAAAAAACCCTTCATCAATAATAAATTGATTTGAAAAGGTTAGTAATTTTTGTTTACCTCCACATTACTCGAAAAAACTTTTTTTCACACCGTACCCAGACCGCCGATATGATGTCACGAGGTCAGGTGCACAGATATGTAGCTTTTTTTGCAGATTTTGCAATTGCAGAACGCAGCCGCACGCGCGCGTCGGTCTCTGTTTTCACTAATTGAAAAAGGTCGCCGGATGTGAGCGAAACTACGAGTATTATAGTTTCACTTACATCCGGCGACTATAATAGACGGAGTATCATATTTAATAAACCCCAATAAATAAAACAAAAAAAAATTTGAAATCCTCACCAGATTTTCTTCAATTGCACTTTTAGGTTCAGTTGTGCATAAAATTAAATAAAATGGAATTATTTCTCAGAGCTCAGTGACCAGTGACCTTCTCCATAGAGACCCTGTTTTGTTGAACATAAATTGAATGCACATACAACCTATTTTTATAATAAGTACATGAAATACGATATTTTGAAAAATGCGAAACCAATTTTTTTCTCTCTGAAACTTTTTAATTTTATTCTTAGCAGTTTTACCGGTAGTGTTATTTAGGTATATATTTTTACTACTGATGAGGAGACCTAATACTCAGCAGTGAGTAGATAATGGTTAAAGATGGTGATGATATCTTTTGTCGTAGACATTGGCACAGTACCTCAGGGTTGGAGTACAAGAAAAAATCCTATTCTCTGCAGTGGCAGCAGTGACTACCTGAAACTAATGATGATGATAATGACGATGAATATGATGATAATGATGATGTAAATGGTGATAGACCATACTAACTAACTAACTAAAATGACGCAGTGGCCCATAGTAGGTCTTTGCCTCCGATACTAAAAGACGCCACTCCATTTTGTCCTGAGCCGTCTCTTGGTGGCAATTCTAACATCTCTCTAAATTAACTTCGACTAAACAAACCTCTCTTCTAATGTAATTTGACCCTTGTACTTTTAAAAACAAGGTATTTTTCAAATTAAAACAGAAGGTTACATTTGTTGTTTTAGAAATCAGCAATTCATATATCGTCGATAGCCCGAAAACCTCAAATGAACTTCATAGCCGCAGATTGAGAGTCTCCATTCGTTTTTTTAAATGTCATGCCAATGTGAAACTATTTGTACTTGTACTAACTGTTTATTATTCCATGCTTTTAAGTGCCACCATTTAGGTGCAGATTAAAATGACGTCATCTTAGTTGCTTTCAAACACGTTTTGAGATTGCAGATTTGATAAATGGGGACTCTCGACACGTAGCAACAAAGTTGATTTTACTTACTTTTACTTTGATTTTTATTTTATTTTAACAGGTATTAGTGACTTGTCTAGTTGATTATGAAGTGCTAAAGGATAAATGCCAGGGGCAAAAATTCGATTCCTTGTTGTGAAGTAGACAATGTTTAAATTGCATTTTGAAGAAATTAAGTGTGAACTGACTAAAATGTGTGCATGTCAGAATCACTGCCAATGATGATGAAGATGATGATAACGATGGCGATGCTTATACGCTTACCGTATCAACTTATTTCAGATGTGTACTTGCGGAACTGCACCCCGCCCGCGATCGACGACTTCCCCGCTGGCATATTCACGGAAGCACAGCGACAGCATGGCGCCATCGTGCTGCACGCCTTCATTTCCATCTACCTGTTCCTGGCACTCGCAGTTGTTTGCGACAAGTTCTTTGTACCCGCCGTGGACCGGATATGCCAGGGTAAGAACAACCCATATACTGGGCCCTTCATACAGAATTTACTTACCAATCTAGATACCAATCCTAGATAGTGAAGAGACTAATCGATATAATACTCAGTCTTGGACCTGCAATATTACATAGTGGAGTATCAATCAATATTACCCCGTTTCTATGGAAAAGTGACCGGCTTGTTTTCTCTTAAGAACGTTGAACAACCCAAGAATGTAATTTTTTTAGTATTACACACCCCGTTTTCTAATTACTCCTCGAACCCTTTTCGTACTAAGGTATCCTGGAAGAAATCACTTTTAGCGATAAGGCCACTTGTTGTTACTCTATTGTTAAATTTGCTTTTCTGTAAATTTTTTAAAAGTTTTTTTTCATCATCAGCACGGAGACGTCCACTGCTGAACGAAGGCCTCCCTCTTAGACCGCCACACTGTACGATAACCTGCCATTTGCATCCACCGGTTGCCCGCGACTTTTACAATGTCGTCGGTCCACCTAGAGGGAGGCCTTCCTACGCTGCGTCTTCCGGTTCGCGGTCGCCATTCAAGAACCTTTCTTCCCCATCGGTTGTCAGTTCTTGGAGCGATGTGGCCTGCCCATTGCCACTTCAACTTGCAAACCTTGCGAGCTATGTCGGTAACTTTGGTTCTTTGGTGAATATCCTCGTTACGGATTCTATCGCGCAAAGTAACTCCGAGCATAGCTCTCTCCATTGCCCCTTGCGTGACTCTAAGTTTCTTCAAAAGGCCAGCAGTTAAAGGCCACGTTTCAGTTCCATATGTCATCACTGATTATTCTTGATTGATCAAGATTTGGTTAATCTGTACTTATAATCATATCATTGTGAACAACTTAAAAAAAGAATTAGAGAACCCATACAAAATGGCCTGTCACATGATCCATTTAATATGAGGAAAGAATTCGTCAAGCTATCGGAGGTCTTTGGGTGGAACAATAGGTCTGATACTACACTGAGACTCAGTCTATACGAACTTACTTATGGGACAACATTTTTGATGGGTAAAAAAATTAAGTTTTTACACCCACCTGGAACCGTTTCAGCGGTTTAGGACCACAAATAAACATGACCACTTTTAGAAATACTTTGCATTTATTAAAATTATCACTTCTTGAAATGGCAACTATTTAAAATTACAATTTCCTAAAAGTATTTTATTAAATTACCACTTTTTAATATGAACACTTTTTGTTCTATTTTCACCAATTCTCATAATGTTTGTTTATTAGTTTTTTTTTATTATGAACTAATTATTTATTTCACATAAGTTGGTACATGTTAAATTTGAAGCGGTACTTTAGCAAAATATTTACGTCATGTTAGTGCTACGGTTTCGTAGCTCGTGCTACGAAAGTTGGACTGGTTTCGTAGCTTTTTGTTTCGATTATCTTTCCAAATTATTAGTACCATTCCATAAAGTACTACACACATTTAAAAGAAACATAAAGTTCTTTTCTGTTTATATTTGTACCCCTCCACCTCCCCTCTTTGGCGACCCCCCCCAATGAAGAGGGAGGCCTTCGCCCAGCAGTGGACGTCATCTGGCCTGTCAGCTCACATGTCAAAGCTACTACCAAGTACGTCACAAGGCAGTCCAAATAATTAATACTTAAAACAATATTTCTTTTCAGCATTGAACATGACGAATGATGTGGCGGGCGCCACGTTCATGGCGGCCGCTACTTCGGCGCCGGAGCTCTTCGTGAATGTGATCGGCACCTTCATCACGGAGGGAGACATCGGCGTTGGCACCATAGTCGGGTCGGCCGTCTTCAACATACTAGCAGTAGCTGCTTGCTGCGGCATTGGAGCCGGAATGGTACGTAGGGTTATTTTTATTGACGTGCAAAAAAATGGATTTATCGGGAAGAAAAAAATCTCTTCAGATACATTTTCTATCACATGTTTGAAAACAGATCCAATGAGAAAATAAAATCTCACTAGATCCATCGTGGATCTGGCTCCTGTATCTACTGAGATTGATCCGACGTAGCGGGTGCTATTCTTACATAAATATATGCGTGGATGTCAAGTATTAACTACTAGCTGCGTTCCAAATATTTTCCGAAGTTTTTTTTCCGCCTATGTGATGAATACTACTTGCTATAACTTCATACGAAGGTGTTATTGGTAAAACATTCTTGGTGTTTGGTTAGACGAAGTACTCATTTTGGGAAGTAATTTGTACACGATTCTGAACCTTATTATGAAAATCTTAACCTCAACATATTACTTTAAACTTTCTTTAACTTAGAGTTTTTCGGAATCAAACGCAGACAGGTGCAATCTGTTGAGAGAAGTCAAAGACTAGGCTACATTTCAACATTTGTTTATACTTTCAGGTCGTCCCGCTAGACTGGTGGCCACTGACTCGAGATTGCCTGGCTTACGGCATTACGGTGTCTATCCTTATTTGCATAATGCACGACGAGTATGTCCAGTGGTACGAAGCGTTCCTGCTCGTCATGCTCTACGGGGTCTACATCTGTATCATGTACTACGACAAATCTATCCAAAACTTCGCTAGAGGTAGTGTTTGTCTTCTTTATCACCATAAGGTTCATTTTAATTAATCTAAATGTATATTGTTAATGTGATTACGTTTCAGGTAGCTGGAAATGCGTTTCGAATATGTTGAAGAAAGATGAGGAGAAACACGACGCTGTTATTGGTAAGCTGTTTAGCAATTGATATGCGTTATATAGGTACCGCGCTTCGAAAGTTACTAATACGTACCTACTGATAAGGTTTGGAACTCTCTACCAGGGGCCTTATTTTTGAATCGTACGCAAGAGTTGCGCATGCGAGCGGAGATGACCTTCGAATGATATTGTTTGTCATAAGGTTCAATATCGTTCGAAAGTCGGGTGCGATAGCATGCGCAACTTTGCGTACGAATCAAAAATAGGCCCCTGCATCATTTTTGAACGCTTACAATCTGGGGATTTTTATACGAAGAGTGAATATGGTATCTTCAAGTAAGATAGACTAGCTTGTCTAGGCAAGCTAGTCTTTATCAAAGGGTAGACATTGTCTATGCTTCGATAAGGCAACCTCAAAAGCGAGCTCATTCTAAATAAAAAAATGGGAATAATGCCGAGTAGACGTATAACGTAAAATATATTAGTAGACGTTATAATATTTTATTGTAGATACTATAGAGGTAAACCACGGGAAAAATTTGGACCAGAACTGCTAGAAATAGGCAAGAATGTAAACAGCTGGAGATGGCTTTTACCGCTATAGGCGGTACTTATACAGAAACATTATAATAAATTAAATACTAACTAACACACATTTTTAATAGTTATAAAGTTGAAGATTTAACGTATAATCTTGTTAATGTTATAGAAGTTAAAGAAGTGAAGTCAGCGACCGGCTCAAATAAAAGCGACGTATCACCGGACCGTCATCAACACAACGGAAACATCAAAACAACGTTGTCCCTTCAAGAGAAAGAGAAAACTAGCGGAACCTCCCTCGAAAAACTCCCTGATGGAGATTTTACAAACAATTTCAACATCGATATTGAAACGAATGCAAATGAAACAGAGATCGTTTGCTCGGAGCCCAATGCCAATGAAATTGTCTCAGATGAAGTTAACAAAGAGGCTGTCGATGAGTACCAGCATTCCCTCTGGAAGTGGCCAAGTGGAAGGAGCTGGTTGACTAAGGTAGGTTTCATAAATTATATTAAAAGGAGATAGTAATTAAAAAAAGGTTATATTATTAAAAGTTCCATAGTTCTTTCCACTGAAGAGAGAAGTAATTCGCTTTTCTGTGGTTGTTTCGACTTAGCTATTGGGCTGTAGTCGTATTATAGTAAACAGAGTTACATACAACTTAATACCACAACACACAGTTTATTTAATTTGTTTACTCTTGGAATTGAAAGTAAACCAACATTTTTATTTACTTCGACTTATTAAATGAATAAAAAATACTTACCAATGAAAATTAAACATTAAAAAATCTATTCAACTTTTTGGTTCGGTAATATAAACGAAAAAATAAATAAAATAGCCTAAGAAAATTTCTTATCAACCATTGGTTAGTTAGTAAGTTATAACTATAATAAGTGATTGATGTTTCAGACCACATGGATCGTGACTTGGCCTATCCATTTGGTGTTCCTCTTCACAATTCCTGACTGCGGCAAGGCTCGCTTCAAGAATTGGTTTCCGCTTACATTTATTATGTGCATCGTTTGGATAGGATCGTTGTCTTATATCGTCGCCTGGATGATCACAATTATTGGTAAAATTGCTAATTAATAATTATGTTAGGCGACAACTATAACTTTAGTTATTCTTGTACTCGCACGCACAACACGGAAAATACTAATCTCACGCGTCAGTCCTTGTCTTCGAAAAGCATATCTGCTTAATACCTGCCTTCTGGTTGGCAAAATTGACATTGTGTCTGACTTAGTAGTGGTAGGACTCTACTGCGGAGTCCGCCTGGGGAAGTACCACACCTTTTCCAGTTATTCAACCGCCAAGCAGTAGTGTGCAAGCATTACTGTGTTCCGGTTTAAAGGGCAATGTTACCAGAGAAATTACTGGGTTCGAAGAGATTTAACATCTGATATCTCAGGGTGACGGGCGCAGTGTAGTGCGGCGCAGGATTGTGTTCGCAAGTACTGTTAGTGGCAGGCGTGACGCTTACCACCAGGCAAACGACTTGCTCGTCTCGTCGCTTGGTTGTATAAGATAAAAATAAATAAAATTCCTTTATTTTATCCGAGTCAAAAACCTAAATGTAATACAATTCTTTAAAAAAACGCCGGTAGCGGGGCATGATTCAAGTATTACGCTCTTGGGTTCTATATTCCAAAGTTGCCCCTCGAAAAAACAATTTTATTTAGTCAAATTGATATAATTAATGTCAAAAAATATATATGTACAGATGAACATCCGTCTTAGTTATTTCTTAGTTTGAAAACACGATTAATTATATTTTCCTTTATAGAAAAAAATTCCGAAACAGTGCCTATTTTTATCCTTTTTTCGGTTATATGTCTTAATTACAGCACATTAACACATTAAAAAATCATATTATACGTACCTATTAAAAGATAATAGTTTTTTTGGAGAACTTTCTATGGTTGAAAAATTATTATTTTTGATTATTTCGAGTAATCTGAGAAACACTTCAAAAACCGAAGGTTGACACGCACGAATCTGCGTAACCGCCATATTTTTGCTACGCTAAATGTGATTCTACCTGATACAACTTTAATGATCGATCGCATTAAAAAATGTGCTTGAAACGTGGCATATCCTGGCCTTAAGACGATGAGTACACCTGAATTGGTTTCATTCGGGTGAATATTTTGCGAATCAGGTATAAAAAGTCAACTGAGAGGCACTGAAAAATGTGTTGTTAATCTAGATCATATAACATATAGATATATAGATTGTTTTTTATTTGATCATTAATTAGAAAACACCTTTGCAAAACATCCGTGGAAGAATCGCTTTCTCAATAAAGGAATATAAATATTATATCGTCCTCATACACCCACTCCATCCGCCTCAAGATACACATATACACATACACACATTCCTCAATTTCGTAGAGATTTTATTCCGAAGTAACAATAAGTATCAATAAGGATTTATGCTCTCGTGGAAGAATGCGGCCCTCAGCAGTTAATTAGCGTGGGCCTGGGTATGTTCAAAAACTGCAACCAGATTCACCGGAGGACGGGCACGGCGTCAGTTAACGGTGGTGAACATTCTGCGACCCCCAAGCCGCCTGCAAGAAGGGAGGCCTTCATCCAGCAGTGGACGTTTTCTGGCTGATGAGTGGGCTATGAAATTTGATTTAAATAGGATATTTTTTCAAGTCACCACAACTCGTGGGCACGTCCAGCTAGTTTAAATAAACCAAATACCAGTTACATTCTTGTAACAAATCCATGAAACATTAACTAAAAAAGAGTAACAATCAAGCACACATTAAAATTGTATTTTTTCAGGGGACACGTTGATGATACCAGATTCTGTTATGGGTATCACATTTTTGGCAGCTGGTACTTCAGTTCCTGAAGCAGTTTCGAGTGTGATAGTAGCAAAACAAGGTAACTACAAAACTTTTGTAAATATTATTAAACAGTTATTGGCAGTCTATTTTAAAACGTAAAATCAGCTATAGCTGACCTAAATAAAAGAGAAGAACCGAAAAAAAAACAACTGTTTTGTAGAGGTTGTATCGAGTTTTCACCAAAAGCAAATATATATTTTTACGAATTTAATATTTTATGTATAATTTTTTAAATATATATCGTAAAATTATTAGTATAATAGGTATTCTGTTATCTGTGGTAATATACAGGGTCATTGTACACATCATCATTCTGACCAACCTTTAACCTGATTTTTGATCACAGGGCATGGATCGATGGGCATAAGTAACTCGATCGGTTCCAACACCTTCGACATCCTGCTGTGCCTTGGACTGCCGTGGCTCATCAAGGCATCGCTCACCCCGACGGTACCGGGGCAATACCGGGTTAGACACTTCTATGCTTGCTTCATGCATTTTTGCGAATGACGTCTTACTTGCACAAGCGAATTAACGCGTAAATAAGGCGATTAAGCCTGCTATAAAAATTAATTAATTATCATTTTAAATCAAAACTTAATTTTGCGTTGCGAATGGTTTAGGCTTGAATTTTTTTGTACGTGTATTTAAATATGGTGTATGTCAACAGGTGAAGATTAATTCGATGGGTTTAGAGTACTCAGCTATTTCGCTGCTGTCGACTCTATTGCTGCTGTACCTGACCTTCTGGTTCAACAAGTTCAAGCTGGACGCGGCAGTGGGTCGCGCCTGCCTCGCCATGTACGCCATGTTCCTCGTCCTGGCAACGCTCATCGAGCTGAACGTGTTCTTCCCGGTCAACGTACGCACGTGCAGGCGAAGTGAACTAATGTATTAAACGGTGCACGGACATGAAGTGGGAAGCGGCGGTTGTAGCGCCACTTGTACCTAACCTGTTAAGCAAAGCGTGAAACGAAACGGTCACGAAGTAGCCGATGATCATTGGCTGTTCTATGGGCGGCTGATTGCCTCGGTAACTAAATAAATCATCAATTGGATTTACGCTAGTTAGTCATCATCCGGAATAATCCGGATAGCTCTCATGAATTACCTAACGAAAAGATTTCATCGCTTGGGCAGACGACTTAGCAAGCGCACTGATCTCCCTACGATCAGTTTGCGATACATATTTTTTTTGCGATAAACAAGTTTGTTATTTCGTGACGAGATCTATGTTTATTTGTCCAAGTGATCATTAATTAGCGTACTTCCTAAGGAAATTGATCGCTTCCGCTATTGTTGTATCTACAATCTATTTGTATGCCCTTCGTTAGCTCTCTCATCCTCACCTTCAATGAAAACGTGGGTTTATTTTTACCAAATTTCCGTGCTCATGTTGTTTGTTTTACTTACTTTTTGATCCTTTGTTGTTGGCATCGCACTTTTGTGCATTCTGCCAGTGTCAAGTTTATGAATTTTCAAGTTTTTATAGTAATCATCAAGTCAAATATGTCATGAAATCACAGTTAGTTACATGAAATTAGTCATAGTCGAGTCCAAGTCATGCCCTAGTAAAGTAGCTTCTTCGGAGTTTTGGAAACAACACGAACACGTTTCACTTCATTATATCACTTGCCCACACTCGTGCGCGTAAATCAGCACTTAATGAATAAAACGCCACCATTTTTATGCATTAACACTGGAAAAAACACAAGTTTTGGAAAATAATACAATGCAGCGACATGATTATTTCGCGTTCCCGCCAAAACTCTTTTTACTTACTTACTAAGTAAACATATTTCACGAGATGAGTACCTTTTCTTTATCAACTTCTAGTGTGAATGCCATTTCGATTCCTGTTAAACTGAGTTTTCTATGCAATTAGATTCGAATAGATGAGTTTCACACTCTGGAATAGTTTAATTAACGATTTTGATCTTAATTTTATGAATCTCACAGGAACTCCACAGATACACATGTTTATCTAGACAATAAGTTAGTGTTATATTTAAAACTTTAACGTTTTATTGTTTTAAATGTGAATTTGATTAATACATGTCTGCGTAATTTAATGTTTATTTCGACCAAAAGTATTATTGGGATCTAAGTATGAGTGTTTGGTGTAGATACAATATCTACAGTTTTGCGCCTGTACTAGAGATAACACATTTATTTTACATGAGTACTTGGTTCCCATACAATACGCCTCGTCACCCACGAGCCTCATCCGATGTTCTGTGTAAATACATAAAATACGTTGTATTGTTACTTTTCTTTTAAGAATAATTAAATAATATATCTATAGATTTTTGTCAGTACACTGTTTTATTTACTCATTTTTGTTTATTCGCTTTGTTGCATAAAAAAAACTTTATTTCGGATAAATGATCCATAAGTACAGTGTTAGTAGCACAGAATAAATAATAGTACTACGTACAGAAAGTTAACTCCGCAAAGGAATTGAAATAAATAAGGACTCTATCTCCGAGGCAATAAAGTAGCAATTCAACTCACACACCGTTGGATACCGCTTGCTATATTAACCTAGATATACCGCTCTCTTTCTATCACGTAGCTCTATCCCTTCTGACGCGGCACGTGTAATGTTAGGGTTGTCTTCTTGATATTTACACATAATCATCATCAGTCCGGAGACGTCTACTGCTGAACGATGGCCTCCCCCTTAGACCGCCGCACTGTACGACAACCTGCCATATGCATCCAGTTGCACGCGACTAGGTGGACCGATGACATTGTGAATATACACAGAATACTTATTAGTGTTAGTTACCAGTTATGTAGTCTTTGTAGTATGTAGTACCTACTACTGCGTAGTACTATTATTTATTCTGTGCTACTACCTACCTATTACTATTGGAATGACATAACCTGAACAAAAAAACTAACGCTTATTTTGAATTTGTTTCAAATAACAAGTTTACGAGGCCTTTTACAAAAATACGGGAAAATGCAGTTTCCTTGTTGAAATTGACACGACGCGACGCGGCTAGCGTGCGGGCGGCCACTGCAATGTCCACCCCGCGCGGAGCGCCGGCCGAACATACCTAAACCATTACTAGTTATTATTCTGTGCCTAAACTGCGGAGTGACACCCCCCTGTTAGTAGTAGTGTGAAACCTATGATATTATTTTAGCAGTAGTACTTAGTAAGTAAAATTATAGATGATATTTTTTCCAGCAGGAGATTGATACATACTCAATAGGGTAGATGACTGATGTTTATATCGTTGAAACCAATAGCTTCGATGAAGAATTTAAGTTAATATAGTATGTTTATTGAAAAAATAATTTAAATCGGTTAATAATGTTCTGATATATGAGCGTTTAAAGTTTTTGTTAGAGACAACTCTGTCCCTTTCCCACAAAACAAAAAATGACGTCACGCCTTACTTGTCAGAATATAATTTATATGGCGTACAGAGAAGTGACGTCACGATTTGCTGTTTCGCCTCTCTGTCTAGCATGATATTAAAATGCTTATAACTGCTTATTTATGATCAGATTTTCATTTTCTTTTCATTAATCAGCTATATTTATGGACCTCATTTTAATAGGACAATAAAAAAACCCAGTCATCTAGTCTATCGTAAGTATAAGTAACTACATAGTGTAATCAGCCTTTCAGTAGACCACTGCTCAACACAGCCATATCCTCGATGGAAGATTGGGCCCTACCCACCACGCTGGCCCAGTTCCAGGTTGGTGCATTCACATAACCCATGAATTTCTTCTCCGGACTTATACAGGTTTCCTCACGATTTTACGTACACCGGAAAGCCAGTGGTATGAAAATCAGTACTTGGACTTGGACAGTCATTGAGAGCTTTAGCTTGACTCTTAAGTGCTCATTGGTAAGGCCCGGGTTTGAACCCACAACCTCATGGTTCTGAGTCTAGCGGTCTGCCATTAGATAAATAACTTAGATAATACGCTCCCGATAGTTTTTTGTTTTAACAATAAGATAGGATAACATAGTCTAACAAGAACTTCGTCATCAGTCAGAAGACGAAGGTCTCCCCCTGAACAGGTAGGGGTTGCCATAATCCCCACACTCGGCAAGAGGCTTGGGGATCGACTACAAGAACTTATGGATCCGAAAAAATAAACTTAAAATTTCAATTATTTTTTTAATTCAATGAATTACACCATAATACAATTATACTACTTATAATAGTCAAATGTAATACAATTAATTCATCATACACAAACACGAATAAGGATTAGGGCAAGAAAGTCACAAAATTCAATCATTTTCATCATAATACTACATTAAACAGTCGGAATATTATAAGGATCAAAGTTCTGACTGACTAACAGACAAGGAACAGCTGCTAAAACCGTTGGTACTAAGTAAGTAAGTTCGTATAGGCTGAGTGGCCAGCCCTAGTGTCAGAGTTAATTTGCCGCCCGAACGCCTCTGACATGGCTGACGGTTGTTGTTATAGAAACTAGAACAAACAACCGGGACCAACAATTAACGTGTCATCCGACCCACGGTAGCGCTCAGAAATAAATGCCCCTCACGGTCACCCATCCGAAGACTGACCGGACCGTCCGTTGCTTAACATCGGTGATCGTTTAGAATCACCTAGACAAGCTACGCCACGAGCGCTAGACCGTTGGTACTTACTATATAAAAGAAAATCTGGAGTGTATTTGCCTTGACGCGTAGAATCTATCTTTTAGTTGTTAATTTGTTTTTTAGCTTTTATTTGAATAGTCCAATTAAAATAAAAATGTGTTTTCAATATTTTTTGACAGGGGGTGAACTGGGCGATGAAACTTTGTATGGAAGGTCCTTTTTTTAAAGTTATTGTGATGTTAGGTATTTAAACAGATATTTAAATCAAAAACTATAATATTTTTTGCTATGGTTGATCTAAAGTGTTGAATATGGGGGAAATAGAAAAAAAAATATCCAGCGGTATGGAAGATACTTATTTGGTAGTGGGGCGAAACGGGACGGAGTCGCGGGGTGACCCTAGTATATTCATCATACATACAAATACGAATAAGGATTAAGGTAAAAAAGTCGCTCAATAACCCTATTTAAGTTCCAGCATTGTTGTCTTTGCCTCTATTGGCGACACGTCGAATGATGGTGGTCGATTCCTGGAAAAAGGTTGTTTTCTTATATAAAATATATATAAAATACATTTATGTAGAGATTCCAGATATTATCGTTGGGTATCATGTTATTTGGTGATTCAGATTTAATGTGCAACTTTGTGGACTCCTAGGCCTACTCGAACTACTAAGTTCGAATAGGGCACACGACATGATACCGTATAAGGAGATTCACACCGTTTCATGGTTGATAAACCAAAACCAGGACGAAACGACTTTATTTCCCTTTATAGTTTTGACTCTATGTTTCGAACCCATACAACCCAGGAATGGAACTGCCGGCTTACCTGTTTCCTAAATACCATACAATAAAATAGTAAGAGACTCTTGATTTTTTTCAAGGTCATAGTGGAAAAAGTATCTTTTAGGTATGCTCGTTTCATCTTCCTCCACATCATCGCTTAAGGTAAGGCAGGCTTTTTTCAGTGGCTGTAGTGCGAGTAATCATTTTCATCGTGCGATTATTGTCGCGGTTGCGATCGGCCACGATGCACGATAGTGATAGTGTACCTTTACCCAGAGGCTAAAAAAACTTCTAAACAATGGAATGCGCTGAATATTTCCCGTTAGTTACAATGTTCAATTTTCTTCAATTCGCGGTTGAAGTGGTTTTTTACTGTATCCTCGTCGCTTAAAAAATCTATGTCACAGACTTAAAATGTTGTGGTGATAGGTATGTGTGTACACACGCTATAAAATAATCACCATGCTTAGTCATATTACCTTACCGGTAGTTTGTTTTCGTAAATTACATGGTTGGCAAAATAGTATTTTAGGCCCTCATGGATGGTCGCTAACCAAGTAATGCATATGATAACTAAGTTATTTGTGGAGTACTAATTACTTTGTACAATACAAGACCCATTAAGTGCATCTGCTAGCTATTCTTATGTATAGGTACTTAGTGGCCGAATTAATAGTTTATCGAAACGTGACCTTTATCGATGCGATGACTTCACAACCTAAGTACTACCTTAATTTGGTGGAAGCGTGCAAGTCTTGCTAATATAATAAAACAATGCAAAAAAACATACCGACTTCAATTTCGATTTCCTGATGACATTTTTTTTTAGTTATTTTCATTTCAAAACCAAACTACTGAACTGATTTCGATAAAAAATAAATATATGGGACGACCTCTGAAGTATGACCTACATAACAAAAAATAATAATAATCAAAACATTCAAAACAAAAACTTACAGTCGAATTGAACAGAACGACTTTTTTGAAATCATTTGAATAGTTACTTCTTGCTGATTTTAGCAGTCTGTCGAAGGTTTACTTACAGCTTGGGGTATAGCGACTGGCTGGACGAGTTCTATCCCTGTGGCCTGCTGCACTATCTGGCGCCTGGGCCGCGCGCAGCAAGGGTGTTGATCCGGCATGAAAGGGTGGATTATTGAAGCCACTAGGTCGCGATGGACCTGAGAAAGTCATTGTTCGATTACACTGATACTCGTAAAGATTTTATGCTTAAGTTGGCCCAAGCAAGGCTTAAGCCAGGCCTAAGCTTGATATAACGGACGTAAGACTCGGATACGTCGCGGCGCGGCGGGGAGTCAGTTTAATAAACATTCCTACAAAATGTAAAGAAAGAAATAATACAAAATTTTCACGTGTCCGGGTTATGTCTTGGATAATACTTTGATAGAGAGCTACTAAAGTAATGTCATTGTAGTTCGGTGGTAAAAAAAACAAAAGATTTTTCAAAAGGTTCTGTAATATAAATTCTGTCTGTCTGTCTATGTTTGTCCGTGTTTGTTACCCTTTCACAGTAGAGAATATGCATGTGTTTTTTAATTGGCTTGTTGACTAATTGATTGACAAAAAAGCTGACTAGCAACAAAACAAATCATCGAAAGTAAAATTTTAATATGTGCATAAATAACGAAATTATAAACATTTTAGTTTCATGTTAGACAGGGAGGGCACTATACTAGGCTTATGACGTCAAAGTTCACGATTCCAAACAAATTCTATACTATGCACGTACTATGCTAGAAAGAGACAGATGACTCCCTCCCAAATACTTTGAACGCTTATACTTTAGAACTTTACCAGCCGATTTCTATTATTTTTTCAACGTAACCATCAGATTCAGTTAAACTCTCCATTTATCCTATTATTTTTAATAATTGAGACACATGCATATTCCCTATTAAACGGCTCTGTCGATCTTGATGAAATTTGTAATTGAGTTATAATAATGGAGAATTAGTCATCATCATTATCACCATTCCTCACAACTAGTATTATAAATTCGAAAGTACTTAACTGTGTCTGTCTGTCAATTACGTTTTCACATACAAACGGCTTTGCATATCTTTTTCTTCTGGGTATAATCATCGATCTAAGGTGTGCTATACACTTAGGCGGGTCGGCAATAATCGGCAAAGCCCGACGGTAAAATCAAATATACTCGTACATACAAGCCGGTCTAAATATCTGTGCACCTCACAGGAATGCCTCGCGGGGATATAAACTTTCGGGAAAACATGCCGAATCTGCCAAATCGACAAAAAGCCGAATGAAAGCTGAATAAGTATATGTAGTAATTGCTTCGGTTTGGCTTTTTCGTTCAACAAATACTGCAAAACCCGTGTGTCGACCCGCTGAAATTTAGGTATTTCGCACCTCAGAAACAGAGGATTTACACATGCCGTTGATGGAATGCCAAAATAGTGGCTTATTTAAGCTACTGAAACAAATAGAAACTGTAAGCTAAAAAGTATAAGGTTACAAATGTAAAGTAAGTGACTGTTCTTCATGACCCGAATGCAGCCGAACATCTCACACGGAACACGGAATTTCATGGAAACTACTGTACAGGAGACTTTTAGGTGGTCCGCGGTAAAGCGGCTGCGCAAAATCCTCTGTTAAGCATACTATACATTTAATGAGGTCTGCAGAGCCGAAACCGAAACTGAATATTTGTAGCCGACTAAACCGAATCGAAAGAAAGACGAATATACAGGGTTAGTTCTAATCAGTTAGCATCATTTTAAGGGCGTATTCTGTACATCAAAACAAACAACTTTTACTATGGGGACAACATTGAAATCGCGAAAAAAATATTAGCTGTTCTATACAAAAAGTTAATCGACCTTGGGCAAAATGTATGGAACAGCTGAGAACTAACCCTTAGTCTTTCAACAAATACTGCCGACCCGAATGTACCAACCCGCTTTTTTAAAAGTCTATGGCACGCCTTATTTTAATCGAAGTGTACTTATAGTGCGGTTGATTCTGACGGTTTTAGTTGACAGTTCTAAACTAATTAAAATATTGCTGTCACTTTTTTACTAGGTATGTTAGCTAAGGACAGCAATACTTTAGTTAGTTCAGTACTGTCAACTTAAGACCACATTATAAAGGTAGCGGAGCCATAGAGAACAACATTTAAATCTAAATCTTCATCATTTTACCATTTTCCAACACAATACGCAACATAGTTGAAATTATGAGTAACAATTATGAATAAAATAGAAATAATCACGTACCATGCAGGGATGATTGGGGAATGTAAAGTAGGACACGATGAGTCCGACGAATATGCTCACTACCATTCCCACGACCGTGTAGTATAAGTAGCTCAGTTGGTATAGGAAGAACGTGCCAGACCTGTATTAGTAATGTTCCGTCACTAAATATAGCATATAATTATAATTTTCTACAAAAAGACTAATGTGGGGGTTTGTGTTTATCAAACTACACTAGCCAGAGTTTTACCGGGAATGCGGAAAAATCTTGTCGCTACATTGGCTCCTTCGTAGAATGTCCCTTTCCCAAAATGTCTACTGCACGCAAAACGGTGGTGTTTTATACGTGCACGAGTATGGGCAAGTCATAATTTAATGTTGTGAAACATATTTGTCGTGGTGATTTTATACTGAAATTTACTGTTCCTTCTGTCCTTCTTAAATATTTCGCTAAACTTCGACAAAATGTTTGGAATACACAGAGATAATTGTTCTTTTTGATAAAATATTTGTATAGTTTAGTGAAATCTTATGTCAATTGTTTTTCTATGAACTGACATTTATACGAAGTTCACTTTGTATAGATTGTGATACTATCAAAAATTGTTCGACGAAACGAAATTTAAATAACACCCCGATATTTTCTTCTGCGTCGTCGGTTAATCAGTAGCAGTGCAAACGTACCTCGTTGGATTCTATTATGATACTGTAAGCGATAGGTAAAAAAGCAGCCAGCTTGTGTCGGCTGCTGCGTAAGTGGCTGTCGCGCGTTTCCGCTTCTAGCTTCAGGCTGCAGCGTTTTGTGGCTGTGACGCGTATAGGGTTACCATCTGACAGGCATGCGTGCCAGACAGGCAGGTGACAGACAGGCGTGCGGCCGGTGCTATGCAGAGACAGGCATTTTTTATCTCCGTGGTATCATTGAGCAAACCCGCCTGCCCGGATGAAACTGACTATAAAAACCTTAGAGTATCAATAACCAGTAGGATAAAAACATACCACGCGCGCGCTGCACAGAAAGAAAACTAAAGAAAGAAATTCAGCCTTTAAAACTATTTGGTGCGTATTATTTATTTTGAGACTTAGATTTTTAACAATAGACAATGGGCATTTGTACGTCATGGACCGGCATCCTCCCTTACACAGATGGTAACCCAAGGCGCGTACATCCCTGTGCTCGTATACTAAGGATGTAGGATGCTGATTGTTTACATACGTATCGTATGTGTGAGCCGGAGTGGAAGGTAGTGTAAAGTTTGAGGCACACCCAGCCACAGATACGGGCTTCGGCATGGGGACAAGCTCGCCGCGTATCATGGCCGCTTGGGTGCCCAATGCGATCCATCCGACGAAAAAAGTCGATATCAAAGCACCTGCCATCGCACCCTGCAATCAAAAATAAAATATCGTTGCGAATTGGATATCTGTGTGCAAAATGAGAAATCCACGGAAATACCTAGTAGCTAGTCTTTAAGGTAAAACTATTAATAGATATACAGATTAGTGCTTATCTAAATCTTACCGTAGCATTAACCCATGGCAAGAAGAGCCCCATAGAGAACAAGCCCAGAAGACTCCCAGCTGTTATTCCTCCTAAGCTTTTCGCTACTTGGATCATGGCTCCCATTTGTTCCACGAGAAATACTAGCGCTACGCATACTGCACCTGTAAATAACGCTCTGTCCCTGTCTCGTCAAAAAATTTCAGATTATTAAATAAATACAGGGTATTATGGAATTCATGTAATATCTTAGGGGGGTCATTAAACTCATCATAATGGACAACTTGTAGCATGAAACCAACTCTGACAACGTGAATAATAAAGACTGTCCCATACAAAAAAATGCATATTTTTTTTCCATTCTTGTGAATAGACGAGCAAGACGTTCGCCTGGTGGTAAACGTCACGCCTGCCACTAACCGTAGTAGTGCCAGAATTATGAACTTGCGAACACAATCCTGCGCCGCACTGCACCGCGCTCGTCACCCTGAGATATTAGATGTTAAATCCCATCATACCCAGTAATTTCTCTGGTAACATTGCCCTTCAAACCGGAACACAGCAATCATTGCACACTACTGCTTGGCGATTGAATAACTGACAAAGGTGTGGTACTTCCCCAGTCGGACTCTGCAGTGGAGTCCTACCACTACAAAAAATTGTGGAGAGATGTATGGAGTAGCTGATTTTTTTTCCACGACTTGTGCGTTTGATTTCGTAGTAAAGGTTGTTCAATAGGATGAGTTTAATGACCCCTAAGATATTGCCCATGAATTCAATGTTACCCTGTATAAAGAAATAAATGAAACTTTATAAAAAGTGTAAAGGTATTGCATCTTGTTGTTAAATTGTAATTTTAAACAATAATCTAGGTACAAACCAATGATCACGACGATTAATTTCATGATTAAACTTGCGTTTTTTTCAGATATGGGTTTCTTGTAAATCGGTTTGACCATGTCTTCGAAAATCACTCCGCACATAGAGTTTAATCCGGTCGACATGGAACTAAAAAATACAATCATGCACTGTTAAGCATGTGGATTCTTTTTTATTGGCAAAAGCTATATAATACAATAAATAATCAGAGCAATGTCTGAAATAAGCCAGACGTTACAGAGTATATAGTATATACATTTTAACTCTGTGCCAGACCGTCGACCATCTTATTTCCTCACCCACTTTAGGAGTAAGAAGCCGCCAAAGGCCGTAGCTCTACTTAACTTCAAATTTTGAAATGTCCCGGGCCTCCACATTGGATACCAGTCTCGTACAATTTAGATATAATAATATCTCAGCAGATCCATACAGCTGGATGGACCTGGGTATGTCCTAAAACTGCACCCAGAACCACCGGAGGACGGGCAGCAGCGTCCTTTCGGTTAACGGTGGTAATACTCTACGATCCCCAAGCCGCCTGCCAAGCGTGGGGATTATGGCAACCCCTCCCTTTTAAGGGGGATGCTTTCGTCCAGTAGTGGACGTGTTCCGGCTGTTGATGATGAAGATTCATACATTTCATACCACTGAATACGCATGGAATATAAAAAGAAAGCATCACTCACAAACATAAGCAGCTCACAACCTGTCAACATCTTAGTACCATTTTACATATTGTTTAACCTCTTACTACTCCACTAGAAATCATCGATGACTGACACTCTTTCCATAAACACTTGGCGATTTATAATCTAATCTGGATCTGTAACCTAACTCTATATTTTTTTATATATTTTTAACGACTGTTTTCATAATTTTATTATTCGGCCTAGTCATTTTTATTTGTACATATATGCCCACGGAATTTCATAATGATTGGATTAAAAGTTCCCAAGTTATCTTCGAACAAATATAGGTACATACAAACACAATTATAAACATACATCCAATGACGGTTCGTCCTAGTAGTCTCTGAGACCTATGTCTCTATCGATCTTTATTGATGCCCTAACTTTTCGGAATAAAATTAAAAAAAACAACCGACTTCAATTTCGAATAGACAATAGACAATAGACAATAGTTTATTCGTGGCAAAAGTATAAACAAAAAATCAGTTACACAGAACACGGAAAAGTAAAACAAAAATAAATAATAAATTGTTTACCTTTTGCCACAAACCGGCCCCAACTCAGCAAGATGCCGGTTGCGAGCAACCGGCGCTGGTCTTCCGTTGGGCCCGGCAGGTGACGTCACGCACGCGAAAATCACGATACACATACAAGGCAAATGAAAGATTAATTACATACACAAAACTAATATCACATCACACAACCAGGTACACGACACAAAACAGATAATATAAAATATACTTACAACAAAAACTTAAAAATCATTATCCAATCCGACGAAATTCAACAAATAAAAGGATAAAAACCCATCATTACGACTCTTAACTGGCAGCACTTATTGAAATTTAAAAATTTGAAATGAAATTAAAATTCTATTATTTTCTTAAACTTGTGTTTTTTCGCGAATTAATGCTTAAAAGTGGTGGTGTTTTATTCATTGACTGTCGAATTACATGCACGAGTGTGGGCAAGCGACATAACGTGGTGAAACATGTCTTTTCGTGCTCTTTTCAAAATGACAAAAAAGATAAAGTAAAGTCACCACAGCTTTACCACGCTGGCAGAATGCATAACGTGCAATGCCAATAATAAAGAAAAAATAATAAGGAAGTGAACATTTAAAGCTGTCACTGTCAGTGCCCACACCACCAAACAAAATCATAATAAAAGAAAAAATATACATATATATTATTATAAAACAGAGAAAAGTAAAACAAGTTCGCATTGAATCTAATGGCAATGGGCAATCATGATCCAATAAAATTATTATACCTACCATGCAGACAACCACAACGCTCCCAGCAGCATATTAAAAGACATAATTACATTGCATTTATACAGCCAAAAGAGAAGATAAGAAATTTACGACACAAAAAACTAACAGTAATATTAAGAAGTAAGTACCCACAACAATATCGTTACGCATTTTTATATAGCACTGGTGTCATTTATCATGAGTTCTTCCCCCTTCTGATGTGCATAAATGAAATTTTTCAGCTTAAGTTTAAAACCATGTAAACTTTGCAGGCTCTTTATTGGCGGTGGAATATTGTTCCAGCATTTAGTCGCTGCATAACGAAAACTACCTCTGAATGCAGCAGATCCGTGCCGCTCCGTCTTGAGCTGCGTAGAGCATACACGAGCAGGGTTACGACTCGAACCCCAGGACAACTTATCGTACAGATAATACGGAGTTTTGAACTTAATGACCCCAAACATCAGACATGCCAAGTGAAGTTTTCGGCGATGCGTCATTTTTAAGAGAGAATTGCGATTTAAGTATGGGGTCACTAATATATGGAATGACATCTTCATACCTGGGGGAATACCTGAATGACATCTTCATATTTCCAATTATTTTGATTTATGGCAGTAATTTTGATTTATAAATACTAAACCGATTTCGATAGAATGTATAATTTTATGTATGTTTTATTTATTTATTAATTTATTTTTATATATTTACCAACATACTATACATCAACACATTATCAATAACACATGAAAGTAAAAATAAACTAGTTTTATTCTATGTACGGACCGCCTCTGAAATGTACCTACCAAACAAAATAAGATTAATCAAAATCAATATATAGTTGGCGGAGTAATAGCATAACACACAAATAATAAAAAAAAATTATGAACAGTCGAATTGAGAACCTCCTTTTTTTAAACCGGTTGAAAAGATACATGTTTTTCAAAATTGATAAGATGATATATAAGACTTACGATGGTGGTTTTCCACATACCTTTACAGATTAATCAACAGACAAAAGGCCACCCTAGAAATGCAAGCTCACCTCAATGCAGCACTGAAAACTCCACTCATAAATATTCCAGGTAAAGCCGGTATAGATCCAGTTATGGTCATCACGAAATATGGGAGCAATTGGTCATTCTTCTTAATTGTCCCTGTGGTCAAAGGGTCGCATTCCGCAAACGTGGCGTAAATAACCAGACCGGTGTAGCAACACATCGAGACCATGATGAAAATCCCAGCTGTCATTATAAAAATCGTTCTAAAACATAAAAGTGACAATTCGCTGTATAGATTATTTAAAGCTATACTATAAAAGCCCAAAGATTCGTGATGTCGATATATTTAATTTTATTCATTGTACTTACATTCTGGCTCGACGTAGGGTTGATAATGATAAACACCTTTGCACCATTGCCTGGTTTACGGAACATGAGGCGAGCCAGCTAAAGTAGTTTCCGAAAACAGTGGTCCAGAACGTATGCCGCACGTTAGGGTTCAGGTCCATACTAGAATAAAGTATATAGGTATTTTAATCAAAACTACGAAAAAATATCTTACACTATGTCGTCGGATAATAGAGTAGATGTTATGTTTGAGATCCACGTCTTTTTAGAGCTTGAGTTTTTTTTTGTCACTGTCCTGCTAAGTAAGTGTACAACCACAGTATCAGTGTGATCTCATCGTGATAATGCCAATACGTAGTAGGATGTATTAGCTTAGCTTGCAAGCTCACGATAAGGCCCCTTCCAAGAATCCCCTCTTCCCCTTCATGTGAACTGCCATTCTCTTTGCGGTACACTGTATCAAAAGTGACCCCATCGAGTCTAGGCCTCCAGGGGCTTTATTTTTGAATCGTACGCAATGTTGCGCAGGTGACCGAGAACGATATTAAACCTTATTTCAAACAATATCGTTCGAAGATCTTCGCTCGCATGCACAACTTTGCGTACAATTCAAAAATGATAAGTTATGCTTGTTTTGATACGTGTCCAGAGCGGTACATTTTGGACGCTACATAAACCATCTCTTTCTTGAACGAGCCAATTAAGATGATGATATCACAGCATAAAGTAAAGTAAAAAAGTAATATTGTCGTACTTGAAAAATTCAAGGCGATCTCCTTTTTTGTTGATACCAATCACATTTTTGAAGCCACCCAGGTTCCACGTGCCGTAAATCAGAACAAACATTACGCTCATATACATAAGTACCGTTTGAAGAGTATCAGTCCAGACTACTGCTTTGAGTCCGCCCTAGAAACACATAAATGCACCAAATTAGAAACCTTTGAAATAAAATAATTTGAGCGAGATGTCGTGTGATTAAGTCGACTTCGTGTCCCAGGTAGATATAAATCAAAACACAGAGTTAAATAGAGATAAATAATACGCTTTTAAAAAAAATACAACCTACTTCAACTTCGAATACCTGGATGACATCTTCATATTTTCTAGTAATTTTGATTTAAAAACCAAACTACTAAACCGATTTCGATAAAATGTATATGAGCCCACCTCTGAAGTATTACCTACCAAAAAAAAAAAACATTAAAATCAGTCCATCATGGGTGGAGTAATCGCGTAACATGCATACAAAAAAAAACATACAGTCGAATTGAGAACCTCTTTTTTTGAAGTCGGTTGATAAAATAGAGTTATTACGCTAGTATTTATAAGTACAGATTTAGTATTTTTAATTATACGTGCTTCTGACTCACCAGTGTCGTATAGAAGATACAAACAACGCATACCACAGGGGTTACTAAATGTAAATTTATTCCGGTAACTGAAAATAAAAGTTTTCTTAATACAGCACTGCAGTGACTGTTATACAATCTTTTATTACACATAATAATTATAATATGCTATATTATACAGGTGATGAAGAAGTTCCGGACTATAATCCTTTCAAGACGCTAGTGTGGCGAAAGGTGTAGCGCTAGTGTGTCGAAAAGTGTAGCGTCCCAAAGGCCGTCCCATCCTTTACGGCTTAAGAGTCATTCCGTCGGGTCTCTTGCCGTCATCTCGATTAAACCGTTAGGTTCTAAAACCGACGGGATGCCCGAACCGACGAAGGCCCGACGGATGAGTGACGTGCCGCGGAATGCGCACTGCACTTCTCGTACAAGATAGTGTGTGGTGGACGAACCGCTCCGCTATATCACCGCAAGAACAACGGTGAGAACCTGGCAAGAGGCACCAATTACGTAGGGTAGTCAGAAGGTATGATTGTCTAAAAGATTATCAACATTTTTGGACGGTAACGCATGTTACCAATGCCCGACTCCCAATGAGTGACCGCAAGTAGGCGAGCACGCTCTGTGGTAGAAGAAGATGAATCTATTACATTTTTACATCCTAACTCACAGAACGGCACGTCCCACTGCCTCTGATGGGTCTTGGGCAGGACTTGACTTGGACAGCTTATTTTCAGCTTCCTAATAGCTTCAGACATGTAGCTTATTATCAAAAACTGGAAGTGGTGGTGATAAAATAGTGTTTACCAAATGTGCAGAGCTGAAAACTGAGGATAGGGATATCCCTATACTACACAGATAAACTAGAAATTTTGCGAATACCGGGACCTCCAAACTGCCGGGGCTACTGCCGAGGCCTAGCTTGATCGACAATAGGTATGTTGAGTATTGTATGTGTATCCCGCTGAATGTTGTCAAGCTGTTGTAAAACTGCAGGATGATTCCAAAGCTGACACTATCTAAGGGAAAACAAATTTAGGAACAAAAAGGCAATATCAAATTATGAAATAAACCATGTGAGAAGGTTTTTGAAGACGGTCAAAAATTGAAAGGAAATTGTAAATTTTATCAAATTGAATTGAATCTAATTACATTTTTGAAACTTATTAAGGTGTCAATTTACTTACCTTGGTTAAAGGCTAGTGCAGGTACATATATAACCATTGGTATGTAGAGCATCATTTTAATTACGAACATGACGGATCCAAGAATCCTCACTTTCGTGTCAAATCTCAGCTTCAGATACTACAAAACATAAACAAGTGATTATTAGACATGTAAACGCTATAACAGTGCGACCACTTGTTAATTAAGTCAAGAATTTCAGTGGGTATGATGTGCCAATGCTTAGGTTAAAGCTGTGGGTAGTAGTTTTCTGCAATAGATAACAGACGTTTATAGTCTCTTGATAAACTGATCATAAATATATATTATTAGTAGTTGAACAATAAAACCAATTTACAAATTAAAAAGCTGTAATTTAAATTGATATAGTCAAGACATCGATACTTTAAAATCTGCCAATAAATTAATACTCACTATGCTGGAAAGGAACAGAGTATCCTTTTTCAATCTTTATTAAAAACTTTAAAAATCAAAGCCTAGCCATGTTCCCAAATGCTGAGAAAATACAGCGATTAAGTACGAGAGAGAGAGGAATTAAATCCTCCAAGTGAAAATAGAATATAATACACTTAATATTCTTTCTCATGATAATTGTTTGCTAAACGTCAACGCCTATCATAGTAGTGAATTGTGACAAATTGGTAAACGAATATTAACCTACAGTTATTTACGCATTTATTGTACTTACCTCATATGAGGATGTTATTTGTAAATTGTAGAATACAGGTAAATACACAATGGCAACTGTGACAGATACTAGCCAATCAGAAAAGACAATTGTCCATAATTGCGTTCCGTATGTATACATCTCAGCTGGAAGACCCAGAAGTGAAATGCCTGAGATGTAACTGCAAACATAATGTTAACAAAACCATTATTATCGACATATCAATATTACGTTGTATCCTTTAGATTCTACCGTTGTTGATTCGTTCTTGGTGCAAAAATAGCCATTGCCATTCAGCGCGATAATGCTGCCAGCATTAAGGGACCTTTGCACCAGAAACAGTAAGGGCGTAAGCTAAAACGCGAAGCGCGCACGCTTGCGTATATCTCCGTTGAAAAATTGTGCATTCAAAAGAAAAAAAAGAAATTCACCGATTTAAACCTTACGCCAGTTTTTAATTCTTAATTTATGCATATTATTTGCACATATTTTGATGATTCATTCATCAAAATATGTGTCCATTCTGTATTCAGATCACGTAGTTACGGCCCTCATTAAAAAATCTGGTTTCGGCCCACTTTTCATGCCGGATTCGGCTCTTTTTATAATTATTTAGTTATTTTGCCTTTGGTGCTTCCATGGTTTGCTGGTTCCAAGATGATTCAATTTGATCACATTTTTTTATTGAATGGAGTGACGAGATTTGCTTGATGTTTGCCTGATGGTAAGCGTCACGCCTGCCCGTAACAGTATAACAGTGCTAGAATTGTGAACTTGCGAACAATATCCTGCGCCGCACTGCACTGAGCTTGTTACCCTAAGATATTAGATGTCAAATCTCTAATAAATCGCTTCATATATAAGTACAGAATTTCTCTGGTAATTTTTCCCTTCAAACCGAAACACAGTACTGCTTGACGATTGAATAATTGGCGAAGGTGACATTTTTTCCCCAGACGGACGTAATAGAGTTCCACCACTACATATTAAAAGAAATGTGTATGTCCTACATGTAAACATGTCCACAAAAATGTCCATGTCTACATGTCCTATAAATAAATAAATAAATAAATGTAACTGCCGTCAGAGCCACCGGAGGCCGGGCAACAGCATCCTCTTAGTTAACGTTGGTGAGCATTCTGCGATCCCAAAGACACGTGCCAAGCGTGGGAATTATGGCAACATTACGTCCAATAGCGGACGTCTTCTGGGTGATAATTTGATGAAAATAAAAATAAACTAGTTTTAGAATAAAGGAGAGAATTAATAAGTTACGTTTGTATGGTTTAAAGAAATAACCAGCAACCAATAGGTATGGTAGAGTTATTTGAGTTATGTAAACACAAAATTCACCATGGTTTTTAAACTAACTATGACAGGTGCTAATTTTGGTTGCGGGTTTTTTTCTCTTAATATACCTTAAGTACAGGATTAAATACCTGGCTATCAGCGACATCGAAATGGGTATGATACCCATTTTCTTACTTCCCATGAGGTACTCCGCTGTATCGTCTTGCTTTCTCTTAGCAAAGAACGCAAAGTAGACACCAATCAGAGTCGAGATGAGCAGCATTGCTCCAAACACGCTGTAATCTATCCAGCTGAAGCTAATTTCTGTCATCTTGCGAAGATAGTTGTAGATATAGATATTGCACGTCTATTCACTGCGACACTTAAACTGTATCTCGGAACACAATCACGATTTACTGAACGGAGATGCTAAGCCGTTAGATGGAGCTATATTTATCCTTGGAAGGATCTCAGAGAGCTATTGGAGGGATGCGACTGCCTAATTGACCAGTTACCGGTGTCCACGCATCTTGTGAGATGTGCGCCGGTGAGCGTCACAAATACGCATGCTCGCTTGTTGCGAACGACAATCTCTGGGAATTCAAAATATGTTTCGTATATACCTACCTACCAATTTTTTTTATAATTTATCGGAAAATAAAACCTAACTTGTGTAAGGTACTTAGTAGGTTACTTAGCTAATTCTTTTTCATCATAGTTTTAAGTCGATGAGTCTAGAATGGGACAGCCATGGTTTGGGGTTATTTACCTACTTACTTATGTTTGTTTATGTTTATAGTTTAAATATTTTTCATATGAAGAGGTAATTAGTATTTTTATCGGGTAAGTATATTTTTACTCGTTTCTGGACTTGGGTATGCCCTTAAACTGCAACCAGACCCACCGGAGAACGGGCAGCAGCGTCCTTTTGGTTAACGGTGGTGAGCATTCTGCGATCCCCAAGCCGCCTGCCAAGCGTGGGTATTATGGCAACACCCCTCTATTAAGGGGAGGCCTTCGTCCAGCAGTGGACGTTTTATGTCTGACGACGATCCTTTTACTCAGATTCATCTATGATTTATTGACGTTATAAAGTTTTTGTAAGATACGTGTACCGATAACAATTATACTCGATTCTCTACTATACCGATAAATTATTACTACTTGATAAATTTGCGAATTCCTGACCAAGATATGTTTATACGCTTAGATTAACTTGTATGTAACAAATAACAACGAAAAAAACAGCAGTGTTTACATAACAAAACTGTGATATGTAAAACAAGAGACCGTTTCACATCATAATCACAGTAACTATCCTGTAAATATAATCAGAGAACTCTAAAAACGACGTAATAAAATCTTGGATTTTAACTACTCCTTGCATCGATTTGTAATTTTTCCGATGACAGTACATAATTTAATGTGATGCTGGCATCAGCAGTTGACGGAACTGTTGTTTGGGCTCATATGTTTTGTATGATCGATTCCCATACATTGCGCTCGGTGAAGAGAGACTGATGACCGACCCCGGAGGTGGATAATGGACCTCCTCAACGGCTTGTAGAAGATTTCTCGACTTTCGGCTCATTTATTTTGGTTTGACGAGATCAGTATACGAGGTTTTTCATAATGGATTGATTTATCTTCATAAAAATAAAATTAAACGACAGTACCTATTTATCGCATATATATTTATTTGCTAAAGAAATATTTTCATTTAGTATAAGTACAGTAGTAGTAATGCTAATATTTTTGTGCTCAAACAAACTATTCGAATCGGCAAGTGATCTGTGATTTAAAGAATTTTCAATAACAGTACGTAAAATATGTTATATAATAATTATTTATCCATTTATAGCTAGATAAGCTTAATTTGGTTGCTTTGCAATTGCAGCACCTTCTAGAACCACAGAGCTCCAATATAATTATATTACACAAGGTATAACCATCGAGGTCCAATATCTGTGTGTTTAACAATTTTTTATACAATTATTTATTTTAATTCTATTAATTTTGTAAACTATAATTTATGTTGACTACACTTCGTCGTAATTTTTAGGTTCAATGGTTCAAAATGTATGATGCCAACTAACCGAATATTTTGAAGAGTATATTTTATTAAATAGCATGATGGCATTTTAAATGCTTTTATGTAATGTAACTATTGCAAGGTTATCTAGTGCATCCACAAATTCGATAAAATATAATAATATACCTATTAGTATAATATATTAAATATAATATAGCATAATATATTATCGGTAGTATAACATTTAACTTAGACATCAATGTAACATCAAAACAACATTGATTTTGTATAACGATAATGATTTTACACAACGACAAATTGACTATTTTTATTATAGTTATTTCCATTATAATGGAAATAATTTAAATGACAATACTTATAGGATTGTCATTTAAAAAGGTGTTGCATCATATATTCAATCATTTTAAAGAGCAACCTTATGGAGTTGACATTTTTAGAGTGGGCACTGAACTCTATACTACAAGTACGCTGGACTTCATATTGTCGATAGCAAATTGAAGCCATTTGATTTTCGCCATTTTGGCGCAGATAGCCAAAAGATAGCAGTGTGAGCGCCATGGAACTAATATTTCGTAATACTATTAAAAAAGGAAAGGGCGCTTCAAATCGGCACCAAAAAAGACTGTAATTTCGTAGACAATATTTAGTCCAGCGTACTTGTATTATAGTGGTCAGCAGGTCAGTGAGAGTGGGATATAAACAGAAGAAAAAAACCTGAGCAGTCATAGCCATGACGGCCGAGATATTATGACACGTTATAGTTGCTTACTGAGAAAGCAATGCATAACTCAAACTGAAACATTTATTTCCTTCTTTTTTATACAGATAAATAGACACAAATAACCTGGACCTGGGTATGTCCTTAAACTGCAAACCAGACCCACCGGAGGTGGGGCAGCAGCATCCTCTTGGTTAACGGGGGTGAGCATTCTGCGATCCCCAAGCCTGCCAAGCGTGGGGATTATGGCAACACCCCTCTATAAAGGACAACCTCCTTCGTCCAGCAGTGGACGTTTTATGGCTGACGACGAGACACAAATAAGTTATAAATAAACATTAATAATATAATAAAAACAAAATTTAAAATTTAATTACAAAAACAAGAATTAATCAAGTCGATGTAAACGTTAGGAACATATAGGACATTAATTAAAGTATTTTCAGTATGGTTACATAATCATCTGTGAATAAAAAACTTTCGTCGAGAAGCAGAGATAAACACCAAACTTTCTTGTACGAAAATTACGTCACGGTGTGACCCGATTTTAACGTTTATGAGAATCTATCGAGAAAAAAATATCAAACGTTGTACATGTTACCAAAACAAATGACAATTAAAAACACAAAAACAATAATATTTAAAATAGAATACATTAAATGAAAATTAATAGTGAAAAGAAAATTAATAGTCGTGCATGTTAACAAATGATAATCAAAATCAATCAATCAAAATAAGAATCAAAGAGAAAAAAAAAATTACTAGAAAATGAACCTCTACCAGAGAGTACGAAAATTTGTGACAATTACCTACATAGAAAATAAAAAAAAAACGGAAAAGCAGATTCACACCACACTCACAGTGTAGACAAATCTCTTTCTCATAATGTGTCTACACTTGTAGCATTATTTATGACGCTGACACGATACAAGGCATTGTGATATCCGATTCAAAGGTTAGGTTAACGGCTTTAAAAAGAGCACAATAGACGCTATAGGTCACAATGACCGAAAGAGCTCTGTAGCAGTAGATTTAAATTTACTGCATCTATTTTCACCTTCAAACATCAATGTTAACTTTAATATAAAGGTTAAATAGCATTTTTTTACTGTTACATACCTACCTACAATTGAAAAAAATGTTACTTTTTTTTTGTATTTTTTTTGTTTAGGCTTATGAATTTCTAGACTATACAAATGTGAATAAATAGATACGCCCTAAAATTCACCCATCGTAGTATCGATAGGGTTGGAATCTATACAACCTGGGACCCTACCTATCGCGTATTTCTAGTTGTTTTATATACTTACACCATTTAGTCATTGGTGCATCTGTAATTTTTCACAACCTGCTATAACTCCAGAAAAAATATACTAGGTAGATATAAACATTAGTTTACGTAGCATAGTTAACATAGTGTTTACCGACAGTAGATGCTACAATAAACCTAAGAGTATAAATCAGCTAACTTCCAAGTTAATATTTCAAAATTTCGCGATTTGGACACATAATTATTATGTTTAACATCGAGGGTTAATCGCGCACAAACCAATTTTTATTTACCTGGACGTTTAAGCCATCTTTCACAAGTCGTGGTCACAAGCTGATTGGAATACGGGAAAATCTCAGAGTAATAATAAAAGTTATTACTCTGAGCGGAAAACGAATTATTGTCTTCTGCGCGATTAATTCCCGGAGATAAATAGAACTAACATTTTTATTACTATAAAATAGTATGATTACAACCATTTTTTAGTCGTCATCTTAAGCTGGTGTATTATAAAAAAATATTGTATTTATGCCTAAGCCAGTTAGTAGCAAAAAGTGATGTTTAGCAACAATTATAATACACATTATTACTATTCCAAACCTTACCTAGATCAAAAGAATCACAGTTAGACTAATTTAATCGTTCGTCCGATCCGTTTCAGATAACTAACCCAAAATGTTGAACTTCGCATCTAGAGAATGCAAAACCGGTGCAAACAGAAAACCGTTTTTTCCGGTTTTAAGATAAAACCGATTTAGAAACCGGTTTTTCGGTTTTGAAAAAAGAAAAATGCTGGAGCAAACAGTTTGCGAGTTTTGCTATGAAATTACACATTTCAGAATAGTTCAGCAAGAGTTATTATTTTTATGTATTGGCTTCTAATTTGCATCTTAAGTGACATAATTTGAGAAAGATATTAATCTGCTAAAAAAAGAAACTATGAAAGTTTTGCTTGATACTGGATAAGTGGCAACTGAGTGTAAGGTACGTAAATGAGGGCAAACAACAATGACATAATTCTAATTCTAGCAGTTTTTATTATTGTCAGTTGCTTACTGAACAATAGTTTAGAACAAGAAAACGAAATTTACCGATAAATCGAAAGACCGGTGAAGTGAACAATGAAACCCGGGGTTTTCAGTAAGCTTGAAACAACCGAAAAACCGGTTTTATTGAATTCGGTGACACCGGTTTGCATTCCCTATTCAAATCGTTGTTTTGCTCTATATTTTCAATATTTAGTTCGATATTTTTACACAGCTTAGTGGTTTAGAAGACATCTACAGAGAACTACAATGATGACGACTTATCTTCGTGTAAGATACGTTGGTATATATTAAAACTCTTTACTCTTAAATTACCTCCTAATTAAAAACAATCACTTATCTGAATAAAAATAAAAGATTTTTAGTAGGTACGTCATAAAAATCTATACGCAATAGCCTAATTCAGCTGCAGATACTTACATAATTAGGATGTAGGTACCTACATCCTAATTTCCAGATGTATTTTTCCAGATAATCCACACTAAACAGTAAAATAGTACCTACTTGTAGTTACTACATGATTTAATACTATATTCTATACATATATAAGCTATGAATTATAGTAATGAGCTACAAGTAATGAAACCAGACAAAAATGATAAAAATGTACCCTATAGTTTTTTCTAAACTTTTTTTGTGACTCATCATAGTTTTTTTTGTTTATATATATAAATATATACCTACTGTTTTGTATATATACATTTTTAAGGCATAGAATGAGACGTAAATCTTTAATTTGAACCGAGTTTAGGATACCGTTAGTAATCACATGCAATTATAACCTACGACTATGGTGTCACTCTACTCTCCTATTTTATTAATTTGTATTAAATTACTTTTGTAAGAAATTAATTGTATTTAATTTCTGCTACGATTTTACTAACTAAAATGCCCCGCTTGCTTGCTTTAATAGCTTCGTTAAAAACCTACCGTTTTTATTACTTATAATCATTGAGCTAATATCAAGAGTCACAATCTCTAAGTAGAAACAGTAAAAAAACGTCCGAGTGCCGTTGTATATACCTATACGTGAACATTATATAGTTCACAATATTCGAATTTAGACGTTATGTCGCTTGAATAGTGTTCAATGTATGCTTGATCGCTTGTGTCTTATCGTAGTTCAAGTCGTTCAAAAAGTCGGCGCACTGTATGGCGTGCCGAGTTTTGGCGCGCACATATTTTTTTCACGATTCTGACTCTATAGATATTAGCTCAATGCTTATAATTAGCAGTTTATACGAAGCTCAAGGATGGCACTGGATAAATAAATACCTAAATAAATATCGGTGGACAGTTAACACAGCGCCATCTAGTCCCGAGCTAAGCAAAGCTTATACTATGGAAACCAGATAGCTGATAGAATACTTAATATGTTTTTTTTTGTAAATATATACTTATAATACAATATACTACACCCAGACACAAAGACAAATGCAAAAGATTTTGCGATAAGACGCATTGGATTACTTCACAAAAATTGTTATTATTATTTCATCTCGTTATTATAAATAACGAATAAATATTATACTCATAAAAGTAAGGACATTATCTGGTGGTGTACTTACCGATTTTTTTGGCATAACAAAATTTATAGAATAGATTGTCTCAGGTTCATTATTTCAACATGGATTATGGTTTAACAAAGTTGCAAAGGCGCTACTTAAGATTTTTAATAGTTATTCAAGTTTTTAAAAAAAAATTACATCTCTATGCGAAATTTTGCTATTTTATTATTATTTATTACGGCTTGAGAGTAGACATTAATTCAATTCACATTTACTTAAACTACCATCACATTCCCTTCTTCTTTCTTGGCATTGTCCTATACATACTAGTAACCATATCCGATATAAATATAAAACAACAATTCCTAAACAAAGACATGATAATGTAATCGAGTTCAAAATTATGTTAAATATTGACGTTAATTCGGGCAAAACACGTAGTTTCTCGGTAGAGTCTTACGGTCTTATTCAGAAACGTTCAATAGACCATCACTGTTGACACACTTCTGACTTTTTATAAAAGTTCATAGAACGCTAGTAATACGACGACTTGCAAAAATCTCTGCATCACACGTTTCTACTTGAAATAATACACTTTACGATTCGCGAATCTTAACAGTACATTGGATGCCTATGGGTAAGGTATTGGTCCAATCTGTTTAGATATCTGAAGGAGAAAGGTCGAAGCGAGAGCGCCGACGGTCTCTGCTGGTGGAAGGCATCTGCCCAGAGGTGGACTTCTGAAGAGAAGCAGAACGAGGTCTAGCCGCAAGTTCAGCCTTGGTCTTCTTGGCCTGCTTCTCGGCCGCTGCCGCCTGCTGCTTGCTCTTCAGAGACGAGATGGAAACAACCACGTCAGTGCTCACGCCGTCGTGCTCTGTCCGACAAAAGGAGAGAGCTGTAGCTATATAGAACTGCAACGGTGGCAACGATTCTGTAATTTTTGCCCTGAACATGATAATAATAATATTTCATAAAGACCGGACGCATGTTGTCCTTCTAATATAAACCAATTAGTTTACGCTTGATTAAATATTTATTAAGTCGAAAGAATCTTAGCTCAGTGCCGGCGTCCTAGACCTGCGGTTTCAGAACGTTGCAAGTCCGGAACAATTTTGGCAGCGTTTCGAGAGCAACGGCATTAGCGGCATTTGTCGTTTGCAATTAGGTAATTAATTTGACGAAAGCTAGCGGGCAACTGCTGAGCGAGTAAGCGCGATGAGAACTGCCGGGATGCCAGCGGGTATATAGCCCGCCTAAGCTCATTGCTTTGCTACGAAAACCGGCGGCCCAACCCGCCGAAGCCGGGCTGTGATGTATAGAACTTTATAAGTTCCATACATAAGCTGTAATGTGAGTTACTCTTTTTTGTATCTACCGATAGTTATCAATTAGTACCTAAAACATCGTTTTCATAATAAAAATAAATCAAACTTACCAGTACGTTTGATGACTTCCCCAGCATTGTTCAGGAAGAATTTCGTCTTAGAGTCCTTTGAATCCTTAAGTTCGTCTTTTGATTCCTGCAAATCAAAGGCAACAGATTTTTCTTTGTAAAAGCTTAGTGGAGTGAATAGACGATGTTTGTGTATACCTGTACCTGTACCTGCGGCTTCGCTCGCGTGGACTAAATAGTTTTATGCGCATGACCTTATTTTACTTAAATAACAATGTAACGTTTAAGAGGGTTTAATTTCGGCTGATCATTTGTAACGATTTCTTCGTGCATCATCTCTCTAAAGATAGATACTTCATTATGAGGGAATGCAGTCTTATGTTGTATTTTCTAGATAATCAGTAACTATTCTAGGTCGGGTAGATGGGGTATCCGTATGGTTCCGGCTAACCCGCAACTGGGCCAGCGTAGTAGTTAAATGGCTTATTCGCCTTTCGAGTATAGACCTTAGTCCAGCAATGGACACCAAACCATTATAAGATTTTACTACCGCAAAAATTTTCCTGAAGAAGTTTCTGAGTTTATCCCGGACAGACAGACAGACATACAGACAGACAAAAAAATTTAAAACAGTCTTTTTGGGTTCTGTTGCTGTCATGCACTCCTAAAAACAGGAAAAAAGACAGTGTTGACGACTTGACGAGGGGCCTATATGCGCAGAATGCGACTGGTTTAATAGTTAACCAATTTTTTTTTTAATTATTAATATGGACAAATTTAAAACTCTTTGTCTGATAGACCTATTAAACATTTAGCAAGGATTTGGCCGTAACAGGCACCAAGAAACACCGCCATCACATCAAATAGAAACCATGACTTATGTCCAAATAATTTGGAAATTTTGTAATTTGAATTAAAATGCGAAAGTTTGTGAGTATAGGTACGCTTTTTACTTCTTCACCTTTGGTTTAACAAATTTGAGAATTCGGAATTGAGATAGTTTATACCTTCTATGAAATAAGGTAAATACATTGAGTTGGAATAAAAACATCTTGGGGTAAATAAGTATTTTCTCCCACGCAGCAGTTGACAGTGATTTGCATTTTGTACACATAAACTACTAGTTGCTTGTCAGTAGCAGCCATATAATTTCGTCATCACTCATGCTAACGTCGCGACACGTCGACAACGTGTTTGACGTCGTGTGCAACATTAGTCGCACACTGTAAGAGTCGATACGCGTCGCAAAATAATGACGCCCGAAGACAAGAATTGGAATTGAATGAAGTGCTTACCTACTATAAAATTATCGAATCAAAAACGATGAAAATATGAAAAAAATTGAATGAAGAAGAAGGCATTATATGCGGAAACCAAACTGATAGAGTAGCATATCAGTAAGCAATCTACGATTCGCATCTCAGTCGCGTAGCTTGTGAATTTCAGCGTGGGAGAACAGCCTTTTTTTATATGGTCAAGTGACGAGACGAGCAAGACTTTCACCTGACGGTAAGCGTCACGCCTGCCACTAACAGTAGCAGTGCCAGAATTGTGAACTTGCGAACACAATCCTGCGCCGCACTGCACTGCGCACCCTGAAATATAAGATGTTAAATCTCTTCATACCCAGTGATTTCTCTGGTAACATTGCCCTTCAAACCGGAACACAGTAATGCTCGCACGCTACTGCTTGGCGGTAGACTAACTGGCAAAGGTGTGGTACTTCCCCAGGCGGACTCTGCAGTAGAGTTCTACCACTACAAAAGTTGGTTTGAGTTGCGTGTTTACCTTAGATTTAGGGGATTTGGAAGCAGAGTCAGTGCTTCCGCGCCACCACAGTCACTGTATCGAACACCGCATTGTCTCTTTCCCGGGGGTGGAAGCTTCACCGTCAGCGCCTTCACCTTCGCCTTTTGGTGTCGCGTTACCTGACGTAGTTTCCCTGCATATATACGACATCGATGAAGCATAGGACTCTGTGATATACGCCAAGACTCGTGGCAGACAAGGATATAAAATAATTATAATATATTTATAAGAAGTATTTCCATACTTAGGCATGTCCATGTTATTAATGCATAGACAGACAGTATAAAAAATTAAGACGTTTGGCGTTTTTAATGCAATAATAACATAATACAATTATGCTATAGGGCTGTGCACTGGTGGTAGGCACTATCGACAGTTTCGAGTGCGTTTACTGAGAATATAATATTATACTCGTAGATAAACTATACAAATCCTAGAACCAGATTTACATTAGAATCACCACGTGAATCACCACGTGACCTGCGTATGAGTAATTTGTTTACTATTTTAAATAGTAGATTACTCACCTAGGGAGCAAAAGTAAAGAATGTCTCAGACCTCATGTATATTGTCATGAGATCTGAGGCTCCTTTACTTGCTCCCATGGTGTGTATACGATTTTACGTGCCGCTGCGGGTAGGAAGTGGTTCCTTTCGCTCCACGTAGAGGGGCTAAAGTAGCCACTTTAGCCCCGCAGGCAAATAAAAATCTTTTTGTGTGACTCTCATAGTGAGCTCTCTGTCTAAAATGGAACTCAAATGATTATAACTTCATTATTTGTGCCCATGTTTAAATTTTGTTTTCAAATAGTGGTGTTGTTGCGAGTCGGGTATTTTGTTAATCAACAAAAAAAATGCTTATTCCCTAATACTTACCTGAAATAAATACACACCTGTAGAATACCTTGAGAACACTGTAGCGCGTGGGTTCGATTCCCACCCAGGACAAAAATTATATATGACGAACATGTCTGGGTATTGTTTGTATTACAGGTACGTATTTACTAAAAAAAGTATATAACTATTCTATCTGCTATCTGGTTCCTATAGTACAAGCATTGCTTAGTTAGCGGCTAGATGGCGCTGAGTAAAATGTCCACCGATATTTATTAATATTTATCTTTTATTTATTAAATATTATATTTATGACGTATAACGTTTGAGGTTGTGTACTCACGGCATGTCCAAGCGCACGGTGTTGCTGTTGACTTGGTTCCGCATGGCCAGTGTGGAGACCATCGGCGGCCGCGACGGCTTGTTCGCCAGAACCCGCTCAATATCAACCATTACTGAAGGTGTCAGTTGCGGTACAATCTGCAAACAAATCATATAATAATAATAATAAACGAAAAAAAAGGAAAAAAAATTGCTACATTAATTTGTCTATCTCATTCTCTATCAAGAAACAAGAATAATGCCGAAGTCCATAATTTTCATAACAATGTCTGTTATTACTAGTTTAGTTTAGTTTATTTAGTTTAGTTAGTACTGCTGAAGATGATAATAATTATCATTTTCAGCAGTCGGGAGACTTCCACTGCTGCACAAATGCCTCTCCCTTAGTGGTCTAAGGGAGAGGCATTTTGTGTCCACACTGTACGACAACCTGCTAAGTATTTGCAACCACCGGTACGCGCGACTTTCACATTGTCGTTGGTCCACCTAATGAAGGCCTATATACCTATGCTGCGCCTTCTAGTTCGTGGTCGCCGCACTCAAGAACCTTTCTTCCCCATCAGTTATCAGTTCTTCGAGCAATGTGGCCTGCCCATTGCCACTTCAACTTGCAAGCCTTGAGAGCTATGTCGGTGACTTTGGTTCTTTGGCGAATATCCTCGTTCCGGATTTTATCGCGCAAAGAAACCCCGAGCATAACTCTCTCCATTGCCCGTTTTGTGACTCTGAGCTTTTCCAAAAGAGACCACGTTACAGTTCCATATGTCATCACTGGCAACACACACTGGTTTGTGCTGTACGAGAATTTTAGTGGAAAAAAGTTAACAATAAGGTTAGTATTTATCTGAAGCAAAGAAAAGGTATAAGTGGACAAGTTGGCGATTGTCTGTATGTTTGTATATATATTTGTTCGACGATAACTTGCGAACCGTAGATCCGATCTTTAGGAAGTTTTGTAAGCAAGTACAAATACAATTACCAAGTTCGATGGGGTCGTAATAAGTATGGGGGTCGCGAGATCTCAGTACTCTGCGAATTACTAGTTATTTCATTAGTTAAGACGCTTACAGAAATATATGTTATTTTAATTAAGAAGTGGAATAAAGTTCTGACCTGGAGAGCGTGGATGCTTTCTTTAAGTTGAGCTACGCTGGTGGCGCCTAGAAGAAGACAGTTGACTGCTTCATTCTTGAGACACCACGCCACCGCCAGTTGACTCATGGAGCAATCTATTTGTGGATAATAATTATTTAACTTTATATTTAATATATTATTATTATTTCATAGATTTATTAAAAATGTTTTGTCCTTTCCTTTTTTATAACTCCACCAAATTAGAAAAAAAAAGAAAAGTCAAAAACAGATTTACTATTCAGAGGCTGCATCCTTATTAACAAGGGGACTATATTTCACTAATTAGTAGTGTAGTATTTTACTAATTTCAAATGGCGATAATAAGGAGTCATTGTAATATATAGTGGGTGAACATTTTCATCCGTATTTTATATTCTGTTACAAAATGTATAGTATTTTAGTTTAAAATTTGACAACGATTTTACTATGTGGTTATATTTTGGGTGTTTTTGGCCGGGGCCCCTTGATTTGTATGATATTATATGAAGTGATCGAAGTAGTAGACTATGGGTATGGTACTAACATTGAGCTAATATCTAAAGAGTCACAATCTCTAAGTGAAAACAGTCAAAAAACGTCCGAGTGTCATTGTACATACCTATACTTGCATTATCACAATTGTTCGAATTTAGACGTTATATCGCTTGCATAGTGTTCAATGTGTGTTTGAGCGCTTGTGTCATATCGTAGTTCAAGGCGTTCAAAAAGTCAGCGCACTCCATAGCGTGCGCCGAGTTATGGCGCGGTTTTTTTTTGCACGGTTGTGACTCTATATATTTACTAACTCAATGGGTACTAAGTATTTTAGATAGCAAAGACGCTTGCCTAATTACAAAACTGAAACTACATTATGAGAAACTTGAAGGCGAATAAAAGGCAACAAGAACGATGGAAATAGAGTTTGTTTTGTTACATTTGTTTTATGTTTTTTTCTCCTTGATAAATGTTATTGAATGTGACAGGTACTAAGATCAGCGCTACAGACTAATTAATCCTGATTAGTCGCTTAGAAGGAAGCAAATACGTCATTGTTTTGTAAATAAACAGTCTATAAGTAATCATGTTGTTTTTATTACAGTCCAAAACAAATCTAAACAAACAGAGGAAGGTAAGGTAAGAAATAAAATAAACAGAGAATAATAAGTTGGAGGGATAAAATAAGCAGCTGATATTCTGACGGAAAATAATTAATGTGATACTGGTAATAGGTATTATCTTGGAAACGGGGAAAATAGTTATGAAAATGCAATGAATCTTTGAATTTTACACACTAAGAATATAAATGCGAAAGTTTGACGGTATGTATTTAAATTTCTTACCTCTTCACGCCTTAGTACTAGTCACAAATCAAAGACTTAGTCGCGCAGTCAGTCGGATACTTTGTAAAATACTGCTATGTGATCTGTAGTTATATATATATATGTATGTGTGTATTTGTGATCTTACCAAGGGAACTGGCCAAATTGGCTAGGTCACGCAGTTTGTCGCCATATGAGCGAGGTTCTTCGCCGACCACTTGTTCCTTGCTGCCAGTAGGCATCATCTATAAACAAATACAGTCATATAGAGAACCGAACGTTGATACAAAATGCTACGTGTTCACCCGCTCGTGAAACTCCTTGATAATCATTTTCAACGTTTGATTATATAGACAGGTCTCTGTCTATACAGGGCTAGTCCTAATCAGTTAGCATCCTTTTAAGGGCATGTTTTGTACATCAAAACAAGCAACATTTACTATCGGGTGAACATTGAAATCGCAAAAAAATAACATACATGCATTCCATACATTTTACCCAAGGTCGATGAACTTTTTGTATGGAACAGCTGATATTTTTTTCGCGATTTCAATGTTGGCCCCATAGTAAAAGTTGTTAGTTTTTAAAAGGATGCTAACTGATTAGGACTAACCCTGTATAATCAAACGATTCTCGTTACTGGATAATAAAATTATGATCGCAGAATATTCTATGTTCTATATTCCATGAATACCATCTAATGTTCGTGATTAATCACGAATGTGGAAATCAACATTTGAGACTTAATACTACAGAGTAAGTTTATCACAATCATAATTATTTTTGTAACAACAACCGTAAACCCATATCAGAGTCCTTCGAGTGGCATATTAACTCTGACACTAGGGCTGGCCAACTACCTTAATTACTTATTAGTTTACATTTTTGGTCAAGGTTAAATTTAGATGATAGTTTTCTCGGAAGAAGTTACTACTTACATCTGGCAATGCAAGGTCCTCTTCACACCAACTAAATGTACTGTACTTCCGGTTGAACCGTGATTTTGCGAATAAGGAAGTGACATCTTCCGGGGCCAACCCTTTACCTGTAGTTAAAGCTGACCAGACCATCATCCCTAAAAAGATACGTGATATAGTTAAAAGTATAGAGTCAACAAGAACACGCATCAAAAAGCAACAAGAACCCAAGTATGAAAAAAGGACGTAAAATATTTTTCATCACACTTGCTCGTAAAGTGGATCTTATTACATCGGTTTTAGGCTCATAATCCAAGCTATTACGCACGCGTGCTTTTTACTTTACATTACGCCTCTTGTGCTATAATAGGTATAACCCGGTAAAGTCAAGTTTGCACGTGACTGCAATTCAACGTATGTATATGAAGCACTCTTAATATAGCCGGGTAATACTTACAGTGATTTTGTAATAAGTACCAACAAAGAGTTCTTACGCCGCTGAACTAAATGTCAACCTGCGCGCGCATTGCTGGTTTAGGCGCCATTTTCCGCAAATGTTTGTTGACGTTTTCGCTGTGTGGTTGATTATTATCAATTATTATCAAAAAAAGTTTGTTTTTTCCTCGCAAGTGTGATGAAAATAGTCGTATGGAACTCTTGTGCTATTAGTCATTACGCTCTCGGCTTCCTTATCGCGCTCGCCTGCGGCTCGCGCGCATAATACCACCTCTAGTGTAATGACCAACATAGCACACTCGTATCATAATGTACTAATAAACAAACCGATATATGCACCCTATGTTCCCCATATCCCTCTTTCCCTAGGTCAAAGGTCTCCAATACCTTTGACCAGGCAAATAAAAAAAACATATTGGTATAAAGTGTGTAAGCTGAAGTGACGACTGTTTATTACAGTGGACTATAAGCTGCTAACATAAATAAATAATGATGTACAGAAAACAGTAGCACCTACTAAGTATTATTAGGTATACTCTCTTTTTGACAGCTCAAAAGAAGAGGAATAACGTCTAGCAAATTATATCCCACTATAACTACGCAATTTGCAGGCATTAGGAACCTCTTTGCAAGGTTACGTCAACTGAGTGTCTAGTGCCAGTTTTTCCAAGAGCGTTTACGTATTCGTTCACGTTAACGTAAACTACAATTTGTATGAAATAAGAGCAGCGCCACCTAGTGTCAAACATATCATATACTGGCACTAGACACTCAGTTGATTTTTGAGGGATATAATTTGCTAGACGCTTTACAATGTTATGAGCTATCAAATAGCGATAAATGGACAAAGAATAAGTGAGTAGGTAATTAGGTATATCTTATATCGATATTTTTCTGCATTACGCAACTTACCCACGCCAATTTTGTGATATAGTTCAGACATGTAAAGTTCTGGCTTTTCACGACAGAACATATGGTATTCGGTTTGATCTACAATCGGCGTCACGCAGTTAAACTGACGGCAGTTAGTGTACGCGTCCATTATCTAGAAGATTAAATATATATCAGCACTGATTATAATGATATTGATAATACTTAATTGTTATATTTAAAAATTGTTTTATGTAAAACAAGATTTCACTATCTAATGAGCTCAAATAACGCCTTTACCATTATTTTAGTTCCCATTATTCAGGTACACAATAGGCTACATGACTGGTTTTTTTTATTGTCCTTATAAAATGTGGCCCATAAATATAGCAGATTAATTTAAAAAAAAAAGATTATCAAAAATAAGCAACATATAAGCATTTGAATATCATGCTAGACAGAGAGGCGAAACAGCAAATCATGACGTCAGTTCTCAGTACGCCATATAAATTATATTCTGACAAGTAAGGCGTGACGTCATTTTTTGTTTTGTGGGAAAGGGACAGAGTTGTCTTTAACAAAAACTTTAAACGCTTAAGAACATTAATAACCGATTTAAATATATTTTTCAATAAATATACTATATTTACTTAAATTCTTCATCAAAGCTATTGTTTTCAACGATAAAAACATCAGTCATCTACCCTATTAGATCAGGCCTGGGGACCTGGGTATGTTCTAAAACTGCAAACAGAACCACCGGAGGACGGGCAGCAGCGTCCTCTAAGTTAACGGTAGTAAGCATTCTGCGATCCCCAAGCCGCCTGACAAGCGTGGAGATTATGGAAATACCTCCCTAATAAGGGGGAGGCCTTCGTCCAGCAGTGAACGTCTTCCGGCAGATGATGAATTAGATCAGCTCTTTGGTACGAGCATTGATTGACATAGAGTTTCTAATACCCATCAGATCTCACATGGATCAGAGTCATCATGAGGCATCTTAAAATCGTTATTAAAAATGTTACTAACAAGAAATAAAATCAGCATATAGTAAATCAAAAGCTTATAATAGTTATTTATGATACTAGTGCGGTAAGTTGGTTTTTCAAACGAGTAATCGAGGGCTTACCATAGTCACTAGTTTGTTCCAATTACGCACGAGTGTCTCTCGAATACAAACTTTTACAACACATTAGCGAAAAAACAGTAATAATAAACAAACTATTTTTACTTTAGACAGAAATAAATTATAATATGTTATTATATTGTGGTCAATTCTGAAGGTTTAAGTTGCCAGAACTAAACTAACTAAAGTATTGTGTGTAACTAAAGTTAGCTAACATGCCTAGTGAAAAAAGTGATAGCAATAATTAATTAGTTTAGAACTGTCAACTAAAACCGTCAGAATTGACCACATTATCTCATTCCTTACCTCTGACGGCGACCACCGGGCAGTTCCCCAGTATGCTACCCATCCTAAATTAATTACCATATTCATGGCTCGAACCACCTCTGTAAAGTTAACACAAGTTAAACTAGATATTAGGTAAGATAAATAATTTTTAAGCCAGCCTGTTACCACTTTATGCTACGATTGTTCACCTTTTTAGCTACTAAAATAAAACCAAAAAAGGTAATTTGACTGAATTCGACTAAAGCCTTAAGACGTTTCCCATAGATAAATACACAAAAGATAAAAATACAAAATAATTATATTAAAAAAAAACTATTGTCAGCCTTGAATCGAAATGATAATGATTTCCCATACGCAGTGGGTCGGTGGCCGAGTGGTACAAATTCCCCATACCTTATTGTATGAACTAGGCCAAAATATCACATACTAGGGTTTCGCAAAATTTGAAATATTATTGTTTAGAATAACTTTTTCTGTATTTACTTATCCTACGGAAAAAAAACACATGATAAGAGACGTTACAGGTTTTTTTACTTACTTGTTGTTGTTTTTAGAATAAACTTAGTTTAAATGTACTATATATTATACAATGTAATCTATGTACTTATATGTAATTTTTCAAATATGTTAATTAAATAAGTTCGAAAAAGATTGTTATTACTGTATAAATAAATATCTTTACTTATAACAATCATCGTCTATAATTTAAAGTGTCATCTGACCAACGGTGCTTAGTTGTAAATAAGGAATGATCGAAGATATTTTGTGAAAACCTAGTCAAGCTTCACCGCGAGCGCTATTGTAATACGTAATTTGATAGACACTATATTTTTTTATCAAATTCAGAATTTTTATTATCTGTAGAAACTCGACCGAAACGATTTGATTCCACTTTCATTATGCGAACCACTTAGCAGAGGTACTAGTATAGTAGTTTATATTATCTTTGACAAAAGTATGCGCTTCCTGAGTGGGTCTTTTCAGATAAAAATACAATCTGAGTGTCTTCAAGTCGCGAGTGAATCGGTTTCTTCTAGGCAAGCGTGCTCCGTCGAAGACCGTATCAGTGGAGTTAGGGTTCAAAGTTCAAATGCAAGCTTATATTTAAATAATAATAAAAGTAGTTATCACGCACCTTCCATCGGACACAGCGGGTCTACTTTGTGCAGTAGAACCACGTCAATATACTCCACCTGAAGTCTAGCAAGAGATGCCTTCACACTCTCTAGTATGTGTTTGCGGGAAAGGCCCCGTTCTACTGACCTATCAAAACAAATTATTATATAATAGTAACAAAAAAAAAACTATTCAGCGGTAAGCAAAATATTAACGAAAAATATGAAAAATATATGTTGGTAAAGCATAGTCAATGTAAATGAGGTAATTATAGAGCTATTTATTGCGTTTTGTTATCATATAGGAAAATAATCACAATTAACTGTACAAGGTTTTGATGATGCTATACCAGACCTAAGGCTCGATTTTCGAATCGCACGAATTAAATCTTCATTCGCATACGTATTTTAGGAATCGGATTTGAACGTTGAGAACCGTACCGTTTTCATAAAATACTTTAAAATTATTACTTTCCACGCAGCATAAAATGTATACCTTACCTACTTAATAACGAAACGTATAAAATCAAAGCCGGTAAACTTGTAGTTCACTTTTCCAACTTCGAAAAAATCGTTAGTAAAAACAGACAAATAAAATAGTTCAAGAGTTTTGGCGCCAATGTGGAAAACACCACCAAATGCACATTATGCGACGCTTTCTAATAATCAATTCATTAAGAAACTATGATTAGTGGTTTCTTTGAGAAAAAAAACCTATGTTTAGTACTGTCCAATTTTTGTTTTATTTATACGGGAATACTCACGTTCAAGGTCACCGGATGTGATCGAAACTATAGTCGGAGTATCCGATTTAATTAAACGTGAGTATTCCCGTAGAAATAAAACAAAAATGTGTCAAAACCACGTCAGTTTTCATAACAAAATAGTTCTGTCCAATTTTGTTAATGATAGAATTCAAATTTGAATTGATGATGCGTTAACAAATTACGTGAATAACTAAAATAAATCATTATTAATTTTTAGATTTCTTTCAAGGTCACCAACATAGCTGCTAGGGTTTGCAAGTTGAAGTGGCAATGGGCAGGCCATATCGCTCGACGAACTAATAACCGATGGGGAAGGAAGGTTGTTGAGTGGCGACCGCGAACCGGAAGACGCAGCGTAGGAAGGCCTCCCACTATACAACGTGTAACAAAAAGGTTCAACAATACGAAAGGGTATGTATATACATCATTATGAACAACTTTTACTATGGGGCCAAGCCAGAAATCGCGAAAAATAAAACAGCTGTTCCATACAAAAAGTTCCTTGATCTTGGACAAAATGTATGGAACAGCTGATTTTTTTTCGCGATTTCACATTTGGTCCCACAGTAAAAGTTGTTCATAATAATAAGTACATACCCTTTCGTATTGTTGAACCTTTTTGTTACACATTGTATATAGGTGGACCGACGACATTATAAAAGTCACGGGCAACCGCTGCATGCAAATGGTAGGTTGTCGTACAGTGTGACGGTCTAAGGGGGAGACCTTCGGTCAGCAGTGGACGTCTCCGGGCTGATGATGGTGATGATGAGATTTCCTTCAACAGTTGGTAATATTACTTGTGTTCGTATACGAAAATTCATTGGTGCGATTCAAACATGGAGCACAGAAGCTAGCTGTTCAAAACTCCAATATTATGAAAAGCAATAAGCGAACTGTGTTTGCTTGGTTACGAACGTGCACGATGGTGGTACTGATGAGGCGCCGCCTTTGTCGCCGATAGAGCTTCTTTAAAATGAGTTTATTAATTATGAAAGAAAAAGAAACGTGTCCTTGTGAATGGTTAAAGGGCTACATTATAGATAGTAAGCCATATAGTCTAAAAAGTATGCAATTAGGTGATGGAAGGATTCTGGAAGATAACAATTAATATTTCGTTTACGGTTTATTCTCTTGTTTCTTGCAAGACGTGAGGTACCTACGTGTAAAGATTTTTAATAGTATAACTTTTAAAAATTTCGCCATTTGAGTAAAAAAGTAAAGTGTTCATACCGCGGTATGGTTTCCAAGAAATCTGCTGAAATTATCAGTAGTTAGCCGTAGTAACAACCCTATTTTTTTCACAAGACCAAAATGGTGGTAGGAGGTCACTACACCCCCTGATTTTTCACCACGGTCATTGAAACATGACCAAAACTTAACAATTAAAACGTACTAACAATTTATTGTTTTGCGGATTAAGTCCACTTGATAAACGTAGGACCTGGGTATGTCCTAAAACTGCATCCAGAACCACTCACTGGAGGACGGGCAGCAGCGTCCTCTCGGTTAACGGTGGTGAGCATTCTGCGATCCCCAAGCCGCCTGCCAAGCGTGGGGATTATGGTAACCACTCCGTCCTTCGTCCAGCAGTGGACCTGTTCTGCCTGATAAGTGTGAAAAACTTAGGTATGTTTTTTTATTCATCGTGGACTCCTTACGTCCAAATAAAAGACACTGATTCCGAGATTAGCTCGAAATTTGGTGCAGATACATGGTTTTTAGATAGCTGCAGATAGGTATATAAGGAACCATATTTTTCTGACATTATGTAGTAGCTAATAATAACTGAAATACCGATCAAATATGTTGGGTACTTGCATCAGCGTTTTGTTTTGGTTCTAAAGAAACGCAAAATTATACTTGACTTGACGACACTGAAGGGTATATGTATATAGGTACTCATCATTATGTACAACTTTTACTATGGGGCCAAGCCAGAAATCGCGAAAAAAAAATCAGCTGTCCATACAAAAAGTTCATTGACCTTGGACAAAATGTATGGGACAGCTGATTTTTGGTTTCGTGATTTTACGGTTGGCCCCATAGTACAAGTTGTTCACAATGGTAAGTACATACATACCCTTCAGTATTGTTGAACCTTTTTGTTACACATTGCATAAATAAATAAATATTGGGGGTCATTTTACACACAGCGTCTATCCCCATAATAAGCAAAGCTAATAATATAATAATATGTAAGTGCATATTTCTTCCAACATCCTGCCTTATAAAATATGAATAGCTTAGACACCATTACAGAGGCTATAGAAAACTGTTAAAAATTTCGTGTCTTGCGCCTATGATACGTGAAAATTATTTAATACTACGTCAACCACCAATTATACGTACTTTGTGCTCCAATAAATCTTTGTTGTTATTATGACACTGGATCTTCTTACGTTTCTTTTTTTTAGGATCCTACCAAGTTCTGCTTCGCCTTTGGCTGTGAACAATTGTGGCTTTATAGTAGACAGTGTTTTTCTCGCTGGAGACGGGGTCATAAATATCGGTAAGCCTAGGGAATGAGGATGAAGCGCGGGCGCAACGCCGATATTTATGATTACATACATTTTGTTTTTACATCTTGTTCTTTTTTAAAATATTATTAGAAGGGCTAATTTGGTTAAAATTGTTTTTACCCATATTTTGTTTTCATTTTAGCACTCAAATAAGACAACAAAATTATCTATCGATACCACGTCTCATCGATAGCAATAATACGCAGCAGTGTGCTCGCCCATAAGATCCGTAAGTGGGAGAGAGAGCGAAATACTCGCTGCACCGCTTCCACGTTTTATGACCCAGTCTGTAAGCGAGTAAAAAACACTACTATACAGTTATACAGGGTTATTGTAATCCTAACGACCTCTTGCGGTCAACTTTCCTACATACCTTTTATAAACTTCTGTTTGTATTTTGTAGATGCTTAGGTTTACTCGTATGGGCTTTCCTTTTCATTTCAGAATGTATACAGCTATTGCTATATATATATATATATATCCCAAGTCAAACATTTTGTATTATTGTGAAAAAAGCATTCGAATAAAAATAAATAAATAAATAATAAATAAATAATGAAACTAAAGTTGTTGGTCTTGATGTAAGTATAGACAGATGTTGCTCCTGAGAGGCCGTTAGATAACTTCATTAACCCTGTATATATGCAACCAACCGCTAAATATTAAATTAAAGATTTAAGTTATTATTCAATGTACGGACTTTTAAAATTAAATAAACAATTATACACTTACCGACCTATGCATTAAACATGAATACGTATTTTAAACCTATTTAAAAACCGTCACACACGATGAAGATGCTATAATATTTCATATTATCTTTAAACATATTTCAATATCACTACTCATTCAAAACAAATGATGAACAAGTGACGAAGATAATACATATTTCAAAATTGTATGGAGAGCGATATTTCATCATACCATGAAATATTATAGCATCTTCTTCGTCTGTGTCAGCCTTTAGTTATAAAGTGGTTTGTCTTAAACTAAAATAGGTCTTAGTGTTTTATGCATAAGACGGTAAGTAAGTAAGTACGTTCGTATAGGCTGAGTGGCCAGCCCTAGTGTCAGAGTTAATGTGCCGCCCGAAGGCCTCTGACATGGCTTACGGTTGTTGTTATAGAAACTAGAACAAACAACCGGGACCAACAATTTAACGTGTCATCCGATCCACGGTAGCGCTCAGAAATAAATGCCACTCACGGTCACCCATCCGAAGACTGACCGGACCGTCCGTTGCTTAACATCGGTGATCGTTTAGAATCACCTAGACAAGCTACGCCACGAGCGCTAGACGGACGATAAGACGGTTATAAATAGTTTTCATTACCTCACATTTTGTAAGGTCGAGGACCACGTAGAGCCTAATTCGCTAAGACTCGTTTCGCAAAACCTTAGTCCCACTTACCGCAATGAGCTTCAGATAAATCAAACAAGTTAATTCCGTTCTCGAGCGCAGTCATGACCACATCCTCTGCGTTCTCCTCGTTCATAATGGTCCAGATGCCGAGCCCCACGTTGGGTACGCGAAGCCCTGACTTCCCAAGACTCTTGTAACGGAGCCCCGGAGTGACAGCCGACGCCACAGCAGTGTGGTTCCCCATATATGATGACATGTGACGGGACATCGCCATTTCGCCCGCTATTGGTGCAAAAATAAAATGAAACTTAGTATTCGTGGCGATTGCCCAAATTGTCCCAGCCAATCTCAATATAGACCATTTTTTTATGGTGCCCTTTCACGTGGTCACCCTAATTTAATTACAATTTAGCTTAATTAGGCTAATAAGATAAAGATAAAAACAACATTATTGCCAAAAATATATATATATACGTAAATGCTAGACAAACAAGAGAACAATAGTTAAGCTAAGTAGTTAAGTAATTTGGATCTAACTTAAGCTACTAGGTATTCATATTACTCGTTTATTTTTTATTTATTTTTTCAAACAGTGCTATCTAGCCCCAAACTAAGCTAAACTTGTAATATGGAAACTAGATAGCTGATTAGAATACTTATATACTTTTTTTTGTAAATACATAATTATTATACATACTACTATTATACATGTTTGCCCTGGGTGGGGATCGCACCCACGCCCTACAACTCTGAATGCAGACACGCTACCAACTGAGCTATAAGGCAGTCAAAAGTTATTGTGTCTATTAAGGGGAAGAATAGAGACCTGGGGCCGTACGCCGTGAACCTCTTATAACGGGACCGAATAGGTTCAGCTGCCGACACTGCGCGACCGCGAACCTTATTGCGAGGCGATAAAATTCGCAGTCGCTCAGCGTCGACAGCAGAGCGTATTCGGTCCCGGAATAAACGTTCATGGTAGGGCCCCTGGCAAAGTTTATTAGAGGTTAGAAATCGTTTGTAATGTAAGGCCTGAAAGTAATCTAGATAGCCGATAGATTGATACCCGACATCAGCAAAAATAATTTCTTTGTACCTGCTACCCTGCTACAGAAAAAGCAGTTACATATAATATTATGGATGCTACGAGTATAAGCTACAAAGGCTACGGCGCGGCGTAGCGTAGGCTTTACTCTCGTAGACTCGTGTCTACGGTGTAGAGCCTTATCTATCTACTTCAACGACGAAGTGGAAGGTGAAAGGTGCAATTGTCTTTTGATTAGATTTTTGTATGAACTTTTATACCTGCTTAAGTAAGCTTAAAATGTTAGGCTATTATTACTTTTTGTTACTAAATTGTATATTTAGATAAAGATCCGCGGCCTGCTCTCATATTTAATCATTCGTATATTGTAATGAAGTTTTACTCGAATGAAACTTTATTACAATATACGAATGATTGATGAATGTAACTGGCTTTGATCCGAAAGAATACATGGTTTCTAGGTCAGTTTAGGTAAATTTGCGTAAAAAAACATAACAAATGAAAGGGTCAAAACTATATATTAAAACATAGCGATAAAAAAAAAGTTTAATTTAATGTACCAAAAATTTCAAGTATATTTCTAAAGGCAGATTTTTTATACTATTACGTCACATTGGTGGAGTAGAGCAAAAGCCTGCCGTCACTCATCTCGTTTCAATAGCGTTACTACTATTTATAAGTGTTTAGTACAATTTAATTAAAGTAATGTACTATCCTTGATCTCTTCTCGGTATTAGCTGGCAATTAAAATTAAATCTATGTAGAAAAAATATAAGATGTGAAAGAAGTGGTAGATACAGTCATCGGATTAATATCGATTGCAAAAGAAAAACGGTTGCTGGGCTAGCAAAATTTTTATTGGCCTGTTGCCAGGGCTTCAATTTCTTCACTATACTCTTGACGTAAGAGTTTCCAAAATATTTATAATGCGAAAATAATACTATAATAAACTATATAATCTTGAGAAGCCGTTTTTATTATTCCATTAAATCATTCATTTGTTCTCCTAATAGCGATAGTCGCTGAACAATACATTTGAGAAAGAACAAGATTTTACTGACTCGTATTTTTGACCCAGTGTTAATTTCAAATTAACCGTTTTTTTCATAGGACTGTAAGTACTACAACACGATATTTTGCTGACGGCAATGCGGTCAAAAGACTATCATGGTTGCTCTACTCAATATATATACGATTTTATTTTATATACTGCGACACTGGCTGACCGCAAATAAATAAAAATACTTATAAATATTATTTGACTCACCTTGATCTAGCATCTGCTGGGAATGAGCGCTAAAATCGTCCATACAGTCCAACGATGCGATCGGTGCACGACATCTAAACAATACAGATAATTTCTATTTTAATAACGGGCGGTGTTTTCTTTTTGGATGATTGTGGCTGACTGATTCCGTGACACGGTTTCAATCCGTCATTTCAATGTTACTTGTTTTCACAACCATTAGAGTAGTCATGAAAGAATAATAAGGCTTATTGTGGTTACAAACTGTACCTACCATCAAGGCCGTTTTTAACTATGCTTGGGCCCTTGGGCACACAAGAATTTGGGGCCTTTTTGGAAAGTAAAGATAGCGAGTTATACTAACATTTTTCTACTGTCTTTTTTTGTTTTAAGTCGATCCTAACTAAATCAAATAAGTCAAATGTTATGGAAATTATATACTTCTAAAAGAAAAAGGCAAAGTTTGACTTGATTTTGTCTTAATTTGGGTCAATAAAATCGACATAATTTTGACTTAAATTTAAAGACAAAAGTATGTTTTATTTTTGGCCCGGGTGCTCACTGTTACTGTGCCCGACAAACATGTTTTGAGAATGAATGTGAGCGAAATTGTCGGTCCTTCGGGGCCCCTTGAGGATGGGGGCCCTGGGCACAGGCCCCGTGTGCCCTTATGGTAAAGACAGTACTGCCTACCATTACAAATCAGGTACATGGTACTTGAAGAATCGTTATTGGTGTTATAACTATTAAAATATTCTCTCTTATGAAACTTTATCTTGCTCTGGCTGTAGACTTTAGGTAGACAGCTCAAAGGGTATTTTGCGAAGGCGCTATGAATTTTTCAACATGTTTTTCAGTCGGCCAGAATATGACTAAAAGATAATATTACTCTAAAACTAAAAGTACGTCATTGATCATTACTTTGTAAGGGATAAGTTTTTACGTTAAAATTTATTACTTTAGTTCTAATGGCTTTAGTATGAATATTTTTTTATCCATGTACATAATAAAATATCTAAATCCACAATATTGCATTTTGTCAAATGTCATAAAACAGGATTTTTAGGTTGTTAGGTAATTTTTTTTGGAGAATACTTAGGTGATTAATTAATAACTATAGAAAGATATAGATAGTACAAGTCAAAGATAACATAATAAGTACTATATAGTTTATATACTATACCAAAAGAAGGCTTTGTACTCATCATTTAGAACTATCACCGTTGTTCATTCCTATTCTAGGACTATTTACGGGGTATTTACCGTGATTATGTTGTTAGACTAGCTCTCAATATTTCGGCGCAGTTGCATGTACCATGTTCACGGGCAGACGAGGAGCTTTTCTTACAACGTAATCACGGTAAATGTCCCGTAAATAGTCCTTAAACTTCTATGAAAAAGTTTATACTGAGGCCAACCTTGGAATCCCTTAAAAGTAAATTGTTCGAAAGAAAAATGAAATTCACCAGCAATGTATGTAGGTAACAGCAGACATTTTATTCGCGTTTTCAAGGTTATAATAGTAAAGATCGTTCACAATGTTCATTAATAATATATTGTATATACCTAATAGTTCAATAATTTTCTCTTGGGTTAGCACGACCGCTTAGCCCTTAGTACTTAAATGTAAAAAGTCCTATATATGAAAGGTTTTACTTACCTATCTGAAACTTCGCAAATATAGTCTAATCATTCTAATAGTATTGTATCATGGATTTCTATCGTTAATATTATTATTAGACGCGTGGTTGATCATAATTCTGGCGTTTATTTGTCCCAATCGTAATTCTGGCGCTTATTTGTCCCAATCGTAATTCTGGCGCTTATTTGTCCCAATCATAATTCTGGCGTTTATTTGTCCCAATCATAATTCTGGCGTTTATTTGTCCCAATCATAATTCTGGCGTTTATTTGTGCCAATCATAATTCTGGCGTTTATTTTCCTCAATCATAATTCAGGCGACTATTTGCCCCAATGCCGCCATCACGCTGGGTAATCTGCTTATAGGTAAGTAGGTAGTGCAAGGGCATTCTATGATCATTTGGATTGTTTCTAACCTATCATCGGTCTATACATAATCTTATTGTTATTTATCATAGGTTAGTTAAATTGTACGTGTTTTGGTTTAGTTAATAAATGCACTTTGATTGTGTATAAAAATAATAATAATGCTAAGTAGTTCCTAACCTACAATTCATTTGATTCCATGATGGAGCTGAAAGGCACCGCGGAATAATATTTTTTTTTGATTGCACTTAACGAACCTTGCTACTTATTACAAACAGGGTTACGCGTATCGGTAATAATAAGCCGAATAGAGGTAATTATAGTCATCATTGTGAACAAATTTTACTATGGGACTAACTCTGAATTCGTGAAAATGTTCCTATATGAAAATGTTACTATAGAAAAAATAATTTCACAAATGTACTTATTATTTTTTGCGAATTAAATTCAGGGTTACTCATATTGTAAAAGCTATTCACATTGAGGTCGTATTCTTTGAGTACATTGGTAGACATATACTTGTCTTCTAAATGATATGTTGCAGGTATCCTACTTTAGATACTTCTAATTTGAACACAACTAGATGAGACTATTACTCAACTAATAGAAGAAACGGTGAATTACTGGTTTATGGTAACTGGTTGGCTTAATTCTAATAAGTGATTTTATCTAATTATAAAATTATCTAGTAACTCTAAGATACATTTAATCTAATGATAACGACCAATTGAAAGTGCTAAACAGCCTTTAGAGATGATCAGCTGTTATTATGGTTATTTTGGTTGTAGCGATTTAGTTAGACCAAGTTTTTGAATTCAGGGGATGGCAAGGCAACAGCGGCAACAGAGCGGTTCTCTAATACGTATTCAAGGGCTCGAAGACAGTAGCTATACCGCTGAATAATATGCTGTTGCGATAGCTCTAGCTTAGTAGTGACCTCATATGATCTGAGACGCGATTCTCTCTCCCGTTAATAATATTATACATATATAAATATTAATTAGTAATTGTAGAAATTAGGAAAAAATGTGTTAATAAAGCTTTTTGTCTATAGATAAATTGATTAACTGATTGACTTCATCAAAATTCAGTGTTAAGGGTACAATTTTGAACCTACGGTAAACTGGACTGTGATGACTTTTCTGCGCCACTTAAATATCTGCATTATGAAGTGTTGCTCATTAGATAATATTTATTGCATTGAACTGAAATTATTTGGATTGCATTATGTTTGTAGAAACATCAAATAGTTTTTAGAATAGATCACCAACATCTGCTAACACAAACAGACCAACACTCTAATATTTACACTCCAGTATCAATCAAGGTGTCGGGACTGCAACTATCTCCTTCTAATTTAAACTTATGTCGCCATTCCATAGTTCCGCTATTGCCCCGCGCCCCCTGACGTCAAAAACACAGCCCAAAAATATCATGATGCATTTTCTACTGTGCAGTTTATCATGCTTATGTTCTATATAACATTTTCCAGTTTTTCTCAACAAAGCAAAAGGCAAATCTGTTGGATGACGTTAAAGTCCATAGATCGTAATGAATGCCACTGTAACAGTACAATTGTGGCTCACAAAGCATAGAAGTATAACAGGTTTTATGATACTAATTAATGCATAGATATAGTGATTTATGAATGGGAAGTTTCTGACAGATGTCAAAACGTAGTTCTACAGCCAAAGCATAGACGGCCCTGGCGAGACATGGCCTACTTTTTTTCGTATTTTTCTTGGAAAAAGCAGTTCACTCACCTTCACTGCATCACTTCATAGTTCGCATTCGTTGATGAAGTGATTTTCCAAGTTTTCTTGTGACATTTTGGTGAAATTCTGATAAATTGATATTGTTACGTTACGTTATTCTTATTATTTTTGTTGATAGTAATTGATATTATTATTGATAGTAATTAATTAACTAATTGGCAAGGCGCACTTACTAATTTGCGTGGAATAACGAAAGCTTAAGAAATTCTATGGGCAAGAACTTTGTTATACAAACAATAACCACCAAAACGCATGACAGATCTGATATAAATGAAATAAGGTTACTATATAAAGTTACTACCTTTTTACTTTCAGTCATTCGTTCAAAATCTTCAGAACCACAGACAAGATAGTGAAACTGTTCAGGGCCATGTCTCTTTATTGCCATCGAACGAATTTTTATGAACTATTTTTTTATTGGCATCAGAAAATCGCCCATTGAGGCACTTCTGCTGACTTTGACCAATTTATATCGAACTGCTATTGTGACAAATCAAACTTGCTGACTATTGTACATTTAAAACCTCTAAATTCAAGTTTTTAATTGACTTAAAAAAAACCTTCGGTCATTTATAAAATGATTTGGAGAATGCTTTTTTATAGCATATACTTTCAAATTGGTCCCATAGAAGTTTTATCAAAATCGGTTTAGTAGTTTGGTTTTAAAAACAATATAACTGGAAAACGATGTCATCCAAGTAATCGAAATTGAATTCGGTTGTATTTATTTTTTTAAGTACTTCTTGTTACCAATCGACGGAGTTATATGAATACACCTTAAATAATGATGGTTATATCCGATTTACACTAAGTTATTAAACAGTCCATTTAACCAGCTTACGAAATATAGGCCTTCGGTCGTCGGTAAATAAGGTTCATGAAGTCAGTTGTGTGGGTTTTTGTTTACAGGCGGTGAAAGCAGGAAGGTCAAGACAGGAAAGTGGTAAAGCGACAGTTGATACATGAATGTCAAAAAGGTAATCTTACCTTTTTCGCTGGCGACCTCCGATGATCCATATTTTAAGCCAAGCAGTTCTTTTCGTATACTTCATAGACAAAGTGGTTATAAAGTGCATTTTTTATTATCCGCAAGTTGTAGATATTTCTATAGTAAATTTTAATTTATACCTGGTGATTGTGTTTCTTGCAGTGTTGCTTGCTGTACTTACTTATACGAGTAATCAGAACCAAATAGATTTATGACGACCGCCAAAAGGTAGATGGAATTAAAAGCTCTACTTAGTTTCTTAGAATAGTACTTCAGCATCCACTGTCTTTCAAAAAAGTCGATTAAAAGAGAACCTTTGGGCTAACGGGTGGTCAGAATCAGATCTGGGGGTCTAAAATGGCCGCATTAAGCAATTCCCCTAAGGAGTTCCTATTAAGGAGTTCATCTTATCAATTCTTAGCAAAATGAATTGTAATAAAATTGCTCTCGAGTAACTTCTAACGAATCTGCTAGTTGACTTAATGCAATTCATGTTTCATCTTTTAATGAATTCCGTAATAGAATCTTTTGCCAAATCATAGTATGAATTGGCGCTTAAATGACCGTTTTACGATTTTCGAAATGAATCATTATAGGATCATATGCATAATTGCTAAACGCGACCATTTTAGCCCCCCTGATCAATAGAAGGCAACGATGCGCTATCTATGACAGTACCGCGCCCTTGAAGAGGGAAATTGGGGAGTTATGCTATGCTCTCAGTTTGTTTCGGGAGTATTGACAAAAGTGTGGATTGAAAGTCCTAAGCAAGGGCGGATCTAGGGGGGTCATGGGGGTCCTTCCCCCCTGGGCTGGGTGTAGTTCGACTACATATTTTTTTAGTTTTAATCGAATTGTAGCCTGTCCTAACTATACCTCGACTCAACTATCTATATGACCCCCCCCCCCCCCCCCCCCCCCACTGACTTAAAAGCTGGATCCGCCCTTGATCCTAAGGGTATCGGTGTGTTCCTGTATAGATACCCTCCGTAAGGCACGGAGGCAGGCCATTGAAGGGGTCTAATACAACCAAGTGTTCCCCTGTAGATTAAGGTTCATTTAGTTTATGGCTAGATGGCGTTGTGTGAAATGATACCAACAAATGAATATTTTTAACCTACTTCAAAAAAGGAGGTTCTATGTTCGACGGTATGTATGTAGACGGTTTATTTTAATGTTTTTTATTTGAAAGTGTTACTCCCGCGGTGGTCCCATATTAATTTGAAGTCGGTTGATTTTTATTTTTAAAAGTTACTTGTATATGGTATCATAATCAAAAAACTTAAACCACTTTAGCTATGAGTATACAGTGTGGATACTTATACTGTCATGCGACGACCGCGGTGCGCGATGCGTAGGGCGTAGTGCGCTCTCTGTTTTACTTTACTTACCGCGGTCAAGGAGACGTATCTACAGCTTTATTATATACTGCTGTGAGTGACTGTCAAGTTTTTGCTTTCTATAAGTATTCAAAATATAATGATATCATTGAAAAATTTGATGAATAAAAATAGTGGATTGAAATGTTGGGCTTTCAGGGTAGAGATCAACCAATGTTTCTTTTCAAGATAAAATCTACAAAGTATTTATAGTTGACAGACTAGGCTTTTGAGCATAGCTCACATGATTAGTAACGGCATACGAAGTGTATGTGTCAAGATAATAAACACACATAACCTGTTTTGGGCTCATAAGTGAGAGTACTAGAATAAACTTGCGCTTAGCCAAAAATGTTGTAGCTTTAGCCAGCTGAATACTAAAAGGTAACGCGAACCTTCTTAAATTATTAGGACTGTACGTTTTCATGTTACCCCATCGATAGTATTATAGCTGACAGCAGTGTAACGAGGATGACGTCCTAGTCGTGTGATGAGTAAGGCATGTGAAGGGATTGTGCAGATACGTCTCCATTGGCCCGCGGTGGTGGTCCAGTTACCGGTATATTGTAGGCATGGGGTTGGAGTCGACGCTGACGCTGTCAGGCAGCCCCAGCGGAGTGTGCGGCGTGCAGCGGCTGACAGTCGATTCGCTGCGGGACATCTGTGAGCCGTCCTTGCCGGCCTCGCCCTCCTCAGCCCCTTTGCCTTGCATCTCGTGTCTCCGCATTCCGCTCCTATTTTATGACGGCATCTTATCTCCCTACAAACATCTTATCTGTAACGAAAGGTTCGCGAGCCACCGGGACCCGCTCTACGAACGCACGCATTACAACTCATACACAACAAAACAACGGGGGAAACATAGAAAAGCATGCAGGTGACACGACCTAGAGGACATTCTGCTAAGGGAACGCAGTACCGAGCGATTCACGGCCATTACGTAAATAAGGAAAACATTGATTAGTCACGATGAAGGTTAAGAAAGTGGGCAAGTATGTCATAAGGTCACTAGGTACACACGGGAGAGGGTGCGATGTAAGAACATTTGGAAGTACTTACCAGTGTAGTCGCTGAGCTTAAATAGGACACCTTAGCGGTTTTGTACGTATTTTAGTTTGTAACTGGTTACGCGACGAAAATTGCGAGCGGTTATACTGCAGTTGGCAGGCAGGCAAGGGGCGAGGTTCGGCTCTGGGGATGAAGGGAACAATATTCCGCGCACCCTAAAGCGCGCAGTTGCGCTCTACGCCGGCGCACTGTGAATATTCTCTCTCCGACCTAGTTTGCCGACATAAATACCAAGACAAAGTCAAAAAAGTAGAGACTTTGTCATTTGCATGTTTGCATAATTTTTTCCTTAAAATTCTTACAAATTAAATTAATTATTGACTGTCACTTTAACTTTAAGCAAGCCTATTTTTCAATTTCAACTTTTTTTTAGTCCTAATGCAGGGCAAAAAACTATCCCTTTTAATTTTGAAATATTGACAACAACTACCTAAAAGAATACATAAAAACGGTAATTCTATAAATTATTATTATTATTCTAAGAAAGCCACGAATTTAAATATGTTATTTAGGTGTATCTCGCTAAATGGGTCAAGGTCAGAACCAATTGGCATTGACCCGGTAGACACGGTGCGCATCAAATAACTGTCAGGAGCTTTCGTATTTGATTTAATTTTCGTGTTAGAATTGGATTTAGATTGGATTTGTAATTCGGAAATTTCCTTTAATAACATATACTTAGGTTACTTTTTATCACCATCATCACCACCGTTTATCATCATACCGCGGGTGAAACAGCGAGGGGCAGCTAGTTGTTAATAAAGGCTTTACAAGGAATTTAAAAAAATAACATGTTTGGTACCCTGGACAGGAGGGTGCTCTGGGGAGGTCCGTGCTGGAGTCCCTCTGGTTACCGGTGAGCTCGCTGGCAGACACGTGCCAGCCCGCGCCGCTACAACCACCCTCGCACCAGTCGCTCTCCACCGACTTATCTGCACGTACACCAATACATGCTACATTTAGATTCAGAGCGTTATTTCCACTTGAACCCCTCCTTTGAACAACCTGTGGAGTCACGGATACTCACAATTATATTTGGACCCCCTGGGGGGTCACCCGATACTCGGTGTTACTCTTGGACCCCCTGAGTAACACAATGTAACTTGAACTATTACAGAAAATTGCTTCTGTACCGATCTGTGTCGCAGGAATCCGTGTCAGCAGCTTTGAGCTGGATTACTATAATATTGTCTCGCATAAAATTCAATGCTATAATATATCACATTAATATTATAAATGCGAAAGTGTTTCTTTATGTGTGTTAACTTTTTACGCCAAAACGGCTGAAAGGCTTTGGATGAAATTCGGAATGAAGATAGCTTATTTCGCAGAATAGAATACAGGCTACGTACTTTTTGTCATCATCATCATCACCATTTGCAGGTAGTTATGCCATAATTTTAGGTGTCCTAATGATGTATGAGCATAATAATAATTACTACGTACGCATAAATGTTTAGATTAAAAAACATGTTTTTTTTTATGCTGACTATAGTCAAAACGGCAAATTTAAAAAAAATATATTTTCTGTTTATGCGAAGGCCTCCCCTTTAATATTTATGGAGGTGCGCGGGCGGGCGCAGCGGCTCGGTGGACTGCGACTGATCGCGCCGCTCGCCCCCCCGCGCACCGACACCGCGCGGTATGCGCCCACGCACCGCGCACTCACACTGCTAGTCGAGCTAATTGCTCACCAACCTGACGTTGATCTTTTTTATTCAAATAAGAATGTACTGCTTCAAAATAGTATTTCCTATTTTGGCGATATAATTTGTTTTCTAGTCCTGTACCTATTATATTAAATTTACTTAAAAATGTTTTGGTCTAAGAACTGTAAATTTTTGAGTGGTTGAAAATAAATAAATAAATATGGGGAGGGGCAATAATCCCATATTAAAGGGGGGGGGGCCTTCAAACGCAGTGGACGTTTTCGGGCTGTTGATGACGAAGCACCCTTCAAACCAAATTTCAGTAATATTGACAGACATTATTGGCGCTTAACGGCAGAATAGTTTTTTGGCGGGAACACGGAAAAATCATGTCGTTGCATACTATTATATTCTTAAACTTGTGATTTTTCGCGAATTAATGATAAAAAAAATAGTGGTGTTTTATTAATTGCGTGTTGAATTATATGCACGAGTGTGGGCAAGTGGTATAATGTGGTGAAACATGTATTACAAAACTCCATAAACACCCATAGTGAAGTTGCCACAACTTTACTAGGGCATGACTTAGACTCGACTACTGTGAGACTGTGACGAATTTCGTCTGACTGGATGTGATTTGACAACACTTATTTAAATAACTTGATACCATAGAAACTTGAAAATGCATAATACTTGACACTGGCTGAATGCACAAAATGCGAAACCAATAACTAAGAAAAAAAAAAGAATATCTGATAATTATCGCATTTTTTAACATACATAAGTAAATATACGAACGATTTACCTAATAGGCAACTTCCTGCCAAGGAAACCTATTAGAAAAGAATACAACGTATTTCAAACAAATACAACAATAATAAGAGTGTTGATCTATCAAATTGACTTTGATAAAATAAATTGAGTCGCTGTAAAAAAACTATTTTTTTACCTCGAATTTAGCAATTTGTGCTCCATATGTGTGTACATGGATAGTTGGACCAATTTCCTTATTTATTGCTTCACCTTTAAGGGACACTCTGCATTTATAACCGACTTCAAAAAGTAGAAGTTTCTCGAGGTGATCCCATAATTGTAAGAAGCCTTGTGTTTTTTTTTTAAGTTTGTGTCGTCGTCAGCCATAAGACGTCCACTGCTGGACGAAGGCCTCCCAATAGAGGGGTGTTGCCATAATCCCCACACTTGGCAGGCGGCTTGGGTGATCGCAGAATGCTCACCACCCTTAACCAAAAGGACACTGCTCCCGTCCTCCGGTGGGTCTGGTTGCAGTTTAAGGACATACCCAGGTCCAAGTTTGTCCAAGTTTGTGTACTCGTAATAAAATAAATAAATAAATGTTGGGTGGACATTTTACACAGCGCCATCTAGCCCCAAACCAAGCAAAGATTGTACTATGGGAACCGGATAGCTGATAAAATACTTTTTGATAGACTTTTATTTAATACAGATTCAACATCTACGTTCTTAAGGAAATCCTTTACAAAGTCCTTGTCTTTCCACTACAACTGGAGGGACTTTCATGTACTCGTGATTCAAACAATTCAGCTTGCATTCATTGGTGTACGTTTGACTGTCATTGCCGCAAACGGGGAGATAAATCCTGGGACATTTAGTGCAAATCTGGAACACCCACGGAGGGGTGCCTGAGATAGGGGGCGTTCCTCCGGGACAACAAAGCCCATATTTTATTACACCTGTAATTGAAAAAAATGATCAAGTGCAGGTCGGGCTCGTTCATCTAAAGTCCTAAAAATTAAGTGGCACATAATGACATTTCGAGATAAAATTTTTTAATCACACCTAACTGGTTTGCTTTTGACCCCACTCTGCCTGACGATAAGCAACTATGCGGTCTTTCTAGACCGCATAGTTGTCGTTGTTGTTCTAGTCCTTAAGCCTTCTGGCTTAAGGATTTGAAGACACCCATACTGTACGTTACGGAAAACAAAATCGTATTTTTTTCTTTCATAAGGGTTCTATGTACAAGTATATAATGGAAGGGCGTAACCAGGACTTGTTTCTGGGAAGGGCACATAGACCATAGCCCAAGTTCCCCATAGTATTGTACTATGCTGTCTTTGGGATCAATTATTATTCAATGACATACAAAAATAAAACTTTTATGCACGCTATGAAACAAATGTTATTATAGCGGTGTCGTAAAAATCTCACAGTTCTTTGTTATATTTAAACCGTTTGGGTTGGCGAGGGCACGTTCCCTTGTGCCCCACCCCTGGATCCGCCTTTGTATATAATGTGTGTTATATTTTAATTTTCAGGGGCTGTTATACTCTTAATTTTGCATTACGACGCTCGGCAGTAAGCGAACGGACCGATGACATTCTAACTATAGAAAGTAAGAAAAATTTCACCAATTTCACGGTTGATCTCTTTTTAAAACTTGTTAATTATGATGAGTTGACCCTTAAGATATAGCCCAACATTCAACAACATCTTAAACAGAATGACATTGAGTTCATTGGCATAATTTAAAAAACTCTGAGGGGGTTATTCTAATCATCATAACTGACAACCTGTACCATGAAACCAATCCTGACAACGCAAAAAAATATCGTTTGTGCCTTACAAAAAATACAATTAAGCACGACAAAATGTATGCAGCGACTGTAATTTTTTCACAATTTCCGTGTTGGTTTCTTAATAAAAGTTGTTCATTTGGATGAATTTAATTACCCCCTAAGATAACGCCAATGAATTCAATGTCACCCTGTATATAGTTTTCGTCGAATTTATCGACATTGCGGACAATTTCGATAAATGCTCACCACTAACATTAGCTCCGTTTGGCAGTAGAGTGCTAAATATAACAGCACCAAAAAAGTCAATATACTAGGGGGCGTTTTTAAGTTCGCGGAATGGCAGGGTTGGAGGAGGTTGAACAGGCTCTTTTTAGGCGTAACGTGTTGAGTGACTCATTATTAGTCTAAATATGAAGTTTTATGATAATTACGTTATTACGTCTTTGAACAATCGCCGACCAAGCAACTCAATCGGGAAGAGAGTGAAAAATTTGGAACAAATCGAGCATCGCACCGCTATTAAGTTCCTTACCAATCAAGGAAAATCTATTCAGACCATACTGGATGAGATGTCATTTGTTTACGGGGACTCTTGCCCTGGAAAAACCATGGTTTACAAGTGGCAGAGGCTCTTCAAGCAAGGCAGGCAATTTCTTAAAGACCCACGGCCGGGGTGGTCTATTGCAGTGACCACTCTGGAACTTATTCAAAAAGTAGAAATATTGTATTGGAAGATACTCGGCTAAAAAAGAAACAAATTGCAGAAATGGTTGAAGTATCTGATACAAGCATTTTTAAAATTTTACACGATCGTCTTGGCATGACTACAGTCACTACAGTCTACACAGACTACAGTCTTCAGCGCAAGATGGGTGCCGAGAATGCTCACGCCGCCGCAAAAACAACAGCGCGTGGAATGTTCCCGTGCGTTTTGGACTTCTGCTATGAAAACAAGGATAGAGTTTTGAGTCGAATTGTTACTGGAGATGAATCTTGGGTTCATTATTATGAACCTGAGTCCTAGCAAGACTCCATGCAGTGGCATAAAAAGGGCTCGGCACCACCCAAGAAGCTTAAGGTGTCACAGCCAGCCGGAAAGCTCATGGCGACGGATTTTGGGACTCAGAAGGATTTTTGTTAATAAATTAGGAAGATAAAGGTATTTCCATAACCGGAGAATACTACGCTTCAATCCTAAAGCAGTTAAAATAAGCCCTCATAAAAAAGGAGGGAAAAATTGACGAAAGGTGTCCTGCTTTTGTATGACGATGCTAGTCCACAAGAGTCGTGTTGCGCTGGCTGCCCTGCAGAAGGTGGGCTTCGAAAAAAAAACCTGGGAAGAAATTTACCAGTAAAGGCAGCAGTTTCAGCGTATTTTATATAGATAGACAAAAAAAATGAGGGTATACTCAAGCTAATTGAAAGATCTGAAAAATGTATTCGTCATGCAGGAGAACAAATTATAAAGGAAAAAATATTTTGTTTTTTGTCCTTTCTCACTCCTATTCTCTCCTCCATTCCGCGAACTTATAAACGACCCCAAGTCTAGTGGCGTCCATAGAGATAGGAACGTGGCGTCATTACGTTTTTTTACAAAGTAGGTAGCTAGATACGAACCCAAAAATGCGAAGTATGAAATATATTTTCCCATGAATAATAATAATTAATTCACAGAATTTTTATGTTTTTTTTTAAAGTTTTGAGTAGTTTCTTCTTGGAAAGGAATAAGGTACTTAACAAAATACTTACTGCATTTTATGTCTATATAGCTAATTAACTAATTAATCGAAAGTGCAGGTGATTTAATTGGTTTAGCTGATTAAACAATCTTTTTCTAGTTAACTTTACGTACTGTAATTATATTAAGGCCAATTCGGGGCAGTAGCCAGGGGGGAGCGGGGGCAATGCTTTACCTTAAAATACCAATGCCCTACCTTAAAATACCAATGCCCTACCTTAAAATAAGCAAAGTACTGTGAACCGCCCTACCTGTAACAATAGCTGCACTACCTTAAATTCAGGTCCAGCTACGGCCCGGCGGCCAACTGTGCTAAGGCGGTTACTCGATATGTGGCATGTCGTGGTAACGTAGTTGGACGAAGATTTCACTTCTCGAGGTTGTAGGTTTGATCCGGGTTAAATTTACTAGTAAAAGGTTTTTTATTTATTTATGTAGTTAGGTAGATAGAGAGAAAGATTAACTCTTCATTGTTCACATCGCTCTTTACAAGTGTTACGAGCTATATACAGGGTTAGTTCTAATCAGTTAGCATCCTTTTAATGGCATATACTGCAAATCAAAACAAACAACTTTTACTATGGGGCCAACATTGAAATCGCAAAAAATATATATCTGTGACATAATTTTGCCCATGGTCGATGAACTTTTTGTATGGAAAAGCTGATAATTTTATTCGCGATTTCTATGTTGGCCCCGTAGTAAAAGTTGTTTGTTTTGATGTTCAGAATATGCACTTAAAAGGATACTAACTGATTAGAACAATCCTGTTTAGCGGGAATAGTGTGGGAAGGGCAGAGGGATGGAGGATGTATGGGCATCTGTGTATGTGTGGGAGAGATAGGCTGAAGATGTACACAAACATAATTATTACTTCATATGCAAGTATATTTTTGCTTACCTCTACGTAGATCAGAATAACCGAATATCCTGTCATTGGCGATGCTCTGACTGGACTGCGGCTTAGTGAGTTGCGCGCCGGGAGACTTCTTAATCACGCTCTACAGGAAAAAGAGGGAATTAGTTCATGAAACTGCTTTGTTCTTGGCCATTGGTCAAGTTATTAGTATATGTATAACCAAGGGCGGATCCAGTTTTTAAGTTAGGGGGGTCATATAGTCGAGTCGAGGTGTAATTAGGATAGGCTCCGATTTGATGACAACTAGAAAAAAAAGCATTAGTCGACCTACACCCAGCCCAGGGGCTCATGACCCCCATGACCCTCCCCCTGGATCCGCGCTTGTGTATAACAACCATTTCATGTATAGTCCACTGCAGCTGGACATAGATCTACCAAGATCCTTGCCTCCCAAGGCAAGGACGAAGGCCTATCCACCCATCATCATCCAGAAGACGCCTAAACAGAACTATGGAGGCTCCGTATCGAAAGAACTATCAGGGTAAATGACGATGTTTGCAGAACGTCGGCACGTGAAAACGTCTACATGGTGACAATGTCTTGAGTGGCAAAACGACTTACTAGTAAAACGTCCAAAATGTGAAAATTCCACTGTTCAGCAGTGCATTGTGCGCCTTGTAGTAGGACTTTTAATAGTAAATTTGGTTTCGCCAGTACCCTGCGTGCTTAACACAGAAGCTAGAACAACCGTCAGCCATGTCAGCGGCCTTCAGGCGGCACACTAACTCTGACACTGGCTGGCCACTCAGCCTATACGAACTTACTTACTTAACACAGAAGCTGGCAAGGTTCGCCATTGATGGATACGTCAAGAGGACGATATAATTTTATTATATTTTAAGAAGAAACAAAAGTGTTGATTGTTACCCTGTAAGGCCGCGTAGTATCGGGAATGGACGGTCGACTGTGTAGCCAGCGTGGTGTCTGGTGTTGCAGGTCGCACAGCCGGCTGTGGTGCGACCACGATGTCTTTAGCCCTCGGAGCTCTTGCACGTGCTCCGCTTTCTTACATGTAAAACAAGCCTTGAATAAATAAAATTTTAAAAAAAACAGGTTATTGAGATAAATACAATCATACTTACAATATCAAACAAAATTAAATAAACGTTCATTGAATAATACAAAATACGAATTCAAATAATAAATCCGTCAAGTGCAAGTCAGGCTCGTGCATAGAGGGTTCCGTAAGCCGAAACTACAGAACATTGGTCTAACGAAAATATAATCAGGTCAAATGACAAAAACTCAAAATTATTACATTAAGTATATCTTTACGTTCCTCTATTTTATCCGACAGACGGATAGGCTGAGAAATGGCTTAGGCTTAGTATAATAGAGTAATTAAATACTTTCAAGTAAAAAAAAACTAAATTGACATAACTATAACAAAATAGAGATATCTATCCAGCTAGCTAGTGATAGGTAGATACTATAAAACGGGGGTTAAAATCGAATAAAAAAACGGGCTTACGTCATTTCATTTGACAGGTTTATCTCACCTCTCTTTTTTGCTCCTCCTCAGCCTCAATAGCTCTCTGATGTAAAAGCTCGATATCTAACTGAGCGACCTCTTCAGCTTCTTTGGCTTGGCATATCTTTTCCTGAAATCAATTAATGGGTTCAGTATTAGAACAGATTACCTATACCTATACTCTAACTGACCTGGGTATCTCCTTAAACTGCAACCAGACCCACCGGAGGACGGGCAGCAGCGTCCGCTTGGTTAACGGTGGTGAACATTCTGCGATCCCCAAGCCGCCTGCCAAGCGTGGGGATTATGGCAACACCCCTCTATTAAGGGGAAGGCCTTGGTCCAGCTGTGGACGTTTTATGGCTGTGTGATGTCACACTTTTTATGGGGCCAATCCTGAATACGCTGAAAAAAATCTGCTACACCATACCATCTCCTTCAACAACCGGAAGACGTCCACTGCTGGACAAAGGCCTACCCCTTAGTAGGGAGAGGTTGGCATAATCCCCTGAGGTCCTTCTTTTCAGTTTCAGTTCTCATGCCAAGTGTGGTGATTATGGCAACCCCATATAATTAGCAAAATCTAGATAAGATAGTTGATCTAGAGCTTTTTGACTCTAGATCATATTTTCTTTTTGGCTTGCCTTTTGTTTTATACAAAATACCTTTTGTATTTGGCGCTCATGTTCAATTTTTTGCTGTTCGAGTTCTTCTTCAGGTATCGGAGGTGTCTCATCGCCACTGGAGCCGTGCTTTGCTCCTTAAATCAAACATAGTAAAAGCACTTTATTAATTCTACTAATTATAATTATTATACATTATTTAGTAAAAGTAAAACTACTTACTTAAATTGTTTACTATTATAAATAGTATTTGTTATGAAACAATGATATTATATTTATAAGGAGGGAGATATGTCATATCGCGCTATAAAATGGCCCCGTGAAGACGGCCCTAAGGACTGTCTGCGCTCACTAAGCGATTTTGCTCTCATAAAACTGCTTTTTTTCTTTCGCACTACGGCGCAACTCGTAAATGTGACGGCAGTCATTTTCATACGTTGTTTTATTACGCGATGGCGCATCTTTCGTAATCGTAATCTTTGTTATGAAACAAATTAAATATTAACTGTCTTATGCGTATAACAGTAAAAATTATTACAAACCTATTTTTGTTAAAAATTGTTTTGTCTTCTTTTTTCAAATCAAATCGTAATTCGAAAAGAATTTGACAAAACACTTTTTAACTAAAATAGGTTTGAAATACGTTTTTTTTCACATCAATTCTAAAAGACCTACTTTGTTCCTCGCAAACAGGGCATAAATTAGCTCTTTTCCGCCCTAGGGAGGAAAATAACTTTTCCTCGCTCCGGGCGGTGATTTGAATTTGGAATGTGGATATTGTTAGTCAAAGTTCCAATCACCAACAAGATCAACCACGGACATTGTATGAACAAGTAACAAGCTGTTTGAAAAAGAAAGGCGAGCGAAAAAATTAAAATAAATAAGTTTGTGTAAAAACAAAAACGCGCGAAATGCATTCCGCCTTCGTTCGTAATTGTTTACTCAAATTCGGATTTAACTTGGATTTTACTTTGATTTATTTTATCTCAGTGTATCTTCCTCAATAAAATGTGAGGAGTGTGAATTTAATAAACGTAGGTACTATTCTTATTCATAAGCTGCACTTACTTATTTTCTCAGAGGGTGATAAAAAGTAGAGTGTCCACCTCGGGATCAACACTATTTTTAAGCTCGAGTACTTTGAATCCTTCGCTACTCTCTGAATTCAAAGAAACACTCTCGCCTTAAAAGTAGTTGTTTTCTCCTTTGGTAAACAATCTACTATTAGTGCTTTATGAATAAAAAAACAAAACACTGTAGCTAAAGTAGGTTAGAAATTTGACTGAAGTACGTTTTCGAAATGCGTAACTGTAAATAGAAGATTACTTGAACAATATTTTTCTTAATATTGGGTAAAGTTATATTAATGAGTGTGTAACATGACTAGGTCTTCGGCATAAATAAAAACATAAATAAATAAAAAATATCGGACATTTTTCACACAGTATCATCTAGCCCCAAACTAAGCAAAGCTTGTACTATGGAAACCAAATACTCATCAGCCAGAAGACGTCCACTGATGGACGAAGGCCTCCCCAATAGGGAGGGGTTGCCATAATCCCCACGCTTGGCAGGCGGCTTGGGGATCGCAGAGTGTTACCACCGTTAACTTAGAGGACGCTGCTGCCCGTCCTCCGGTGGTTCTGGATTCAGTTTTAGTACATACCCAGGTCCCAAACCAAAAAACCCAAAAATCAGTTCAAAATCAAATCTATCAGCTATTTGGTGGGAAACCAAATAGCTGATAGAATACTTATATACTTTTTTTTGTAAAAACATACTATACCCAGACACAGAACAAACAACTATGTTCATCACATAAATTTTTGTGCTGGGTGGGGATGGAACCCACGCTCTACAGCTCTAAAGGCAGACCTGCTACCAACTGAGCTATAAAGCAGTCTGCATAAATGCATTAGCCGAAGACTATAGCGTGTACAGTGTAAGTACAATTACACGTTATTATTACCTATACTCACTTAAATCTTATATTTACAGACACACACACTCCCATACTCTTTCACATAAACAATTACACATAATACATAGATATTTCATGTGTGCCGAGGTTACACGCTTATAGGCCGATGCGTTAAAGAATTATTTAGATTTGTTATAAATAAAAAAATACCAGTTGGAGGATGGTATGAGATCCAAAATTGATGAGCCAGTTTTCACACTATTTAAAACACTAAACGGAAAATGGTCACTAATTTCTTAAACTGTATCAGAAACACGCGAACGCCGTGGAAATTTTATTCATAGATGTTTATTTTGACGGTCCGCAGTGAAGTTGTGTGTGGATCGTTCTGGCATTGGTCCAGAAAAAGACATAAACCTTGAAATTAGGTAGAAACATAATGTATGTGGAGAAACCACGTCGTCACATTGAATACCTTGAAATTATGTTAAGAAAGAAACAGTCTTGTAACAAAGGTAGACAGGTACCTTTGTTCTATTGACATGGCTTACGTGGAACGGTTTAAGTAAGCAAAAAGGAGGTTATTGTACTAATTATCGTGAACGACTTGTACTATATGAAGCCAATCTTCTTGAATTCACGAAAAAAAAAACAGCTGTTCAATACATTTTGTCCAGGGTGAGTGATTCTTTATGGATCAACAGAATTTTCGCTGATTCAGGGCAGGCCCCATAGTAAAAATTTTTTACAATGACCTCCTTTCAAATTAGCAGTACCTTTACGCGTAGCCCTACATAATATTTATACATACTTAGTTACTGTATTATAGGTAATTACGTACTTACCTAATTATTTTTGTTATTGTGCCTAACATGAAGGCAACAGTGATCTTTCCATAAATTGAAAAAATAAATAAATATTGGGGGACATTTATTACACACAGCGCCATCTAGCCCCATACTAAGCAAAGCTTGTATTATGGAAACCAGATAGCTGATAGAATACTTATATACATATTTTTTTGTAAATACATACTACACCCAGACACAGAACAAACATTGATGTACGTCACAAACATTTTTGTCCTGGGTGGGGATCGAACCCACGCCCTACAGCTCTAAAGGCAGACATACTACCAACTGAGCTATCAGGCTGTCAAAAAATGTCTTGAGACCTAATTGTAGTACCTACCTACTTATTCAAGGTCTCGTTTAAGCTTTGAGTTAATTAAATTTGTGCTAGTTTTGGACAAAGTAAATTTTTTTTTCGTAGCGGCAAAATATTTATTATTTGGAATAATTCTTTATGTCTGTAAAATTTTATTTGTGTATTTATTTTATATTTGTCTGAAGGTCTACAGCGATGTCAGGATTAGCGTTTGTGAAGTATTTCATTTACATTGACCTTATAATTTTTGGAAGATCCCTAAATATCCATAACCAAAATTTGATTGATGTTTTTGATAGATTAAAGGTAATTTTAAAGCTAAATCCGATACAGTGTGTATCCACAGAAAAGCGAAAGCCGTACTTTTTACTTCTCTCTTTAGTGGGTATGACAGAACTAATAATTTTATCTAAGTATAAAGCGAAGAATTGAAGAAAGTAGTAAAAGAAACTGCGACGGTGATAATGGAATGGATATTTATTTGCCGGCTTTTGAGCACGTTTAATACAAATATTCTGCAACGAGTCTTTAACACGGGCTTAGGTAATTATGAATATTATGCAATTACTCGAGGCTTGGGTCAATGAATATCAGTGATTTAAAAACAGAGTAGGAAAAGATGTTTGAAGCTATATTGAGCGGGATGAAAGCAATGATGAGAGGGGGGTTATGGGGGTCATGACCCTCCCCTGGGCTGGATGTAGGTCGTCTACTGATATATTTCTAGTTGTAAACGAATTGGACCTTGGCCTGTCCTTACTATAGACCTCGACTCAACTAAAGGCCCCCCCCCCCCCCTGACTTAAAACCTGGATCCGCCCTTGGCTGAAAGAAAAGCTTTCAGAGGTTAGTTTATTCTGGTTTCCATAATACAAGCTTTGCTTAGTATGGGGCTAGATGACGCTGTGTGTAAAATGTCCCCATTCCCCAATATTCATTTATTTATTTGGTTTATAATATATCTATCATGTCTCTGGTCCCTGTATGTTTACTGTTTATAAACATATTTTAAACGTCGGTACCTCTACCTAACAGCTTTAGTCAGCTATATACTATCAGGACCTTGTTTATAATATTTCCTGGCCATGGATACTAGTCCTTCAGCCGAATACATATTTCTTCATCGATCCTTCTTTTTCCAGTTAAATGAGTTGTAGTCACAGTCCAAGTCACACACAGTAAGTCACGGTCAAGTCCAATCATGCCCTAGTAAAGTCATGGCAACTTTACTACAAGCTTCCTCGGAGTTTTGGAAACAACACAAAAAGACACGTTTCACCACATTATATCACTTGCCCACACTCATGCACGTCAGTCAGCACTTAATGAATAAAACGCCACTATTTTTATGCATTAACACCAGAAAAAACACAATTTTTGAAAAATAATACAATGCGACGACATGATTTTTTCGCGTTCCCGCCAAAACTCCCTATTAGGACCTTACTCGCCAGTGGCGCCAACTAGAGAGCATAAAAATGGCAGCCCCTCATTATGGTAGGTGCTTTACTTTGATTATATATATATATATATATATAGAGAGAGAGAGAGAGAGAGAGAGAGAGAGAGAGAGATCCTCCAAGGTGCTTTATTATAATTACTTTATTTTAGGCCACTTTTATCTACTATGTAACTAAACATTCTGGCAACTTTTTAAAAATGTTCAGCCACTTCTTTCTTGTCTTACCGACTTGGCAGCACTAGCTTTTTGTTTTTGTTTTTGTTTGAGGTGCAATCCGGCGCGCATCGGAAGCGGATGGCCGTAACGAGAAATTTCCTAAGGTGTGCGGGACCTAGTACAAAATGTATGCACGGCCTTTGGGCGCGACCGTCCGGTTTTTCTTGTAATGTGTTTTCCGGTAAAATGTACATTAAGGGCCGCCCTTAATAACTTCAAACGTAAATAAATATAACGAAATATAAGGAAAATATCTTGTTTCAGAGGCGTGGTAGGGCTTGTAATATCGGAAGGTTTTGAATTCCGACTCTGATTTACGATATTGAGTCTCAATACCGGAATTCTGGTATTAATATCGGAATTGAAACAAATTCGCTTTAACCGCTTGATCCACTCACTAGGAGCAGCTGCGGAAGATGGCACAATAGATAGCGGCAAAAATACGCAGCGATGAAACCAAAATATTTGTTTGTTTCCATCGCCGTGAAGACCACGGGCTGTTGGAGTGCCGAAGCCAAAAATTAGTCCACGAGATAGGACACCGAATTGAGGAGACAATTGGTGACTCCTGCTCCGGCTCCTGGTGGCTCCTGGTGCAAAGGCTAGTCATTGCCATCTAGCGCGAAAATTCTGCTAGTGTCATGGGCAACTTTGCACCGGGTAGATAGTCAGGGGTGATTTATTTGACTAACATTTTACTTTGTTTTAACTATTTAAATAATATGACTGCTTCATGAACGCGATTGACTTACACAAAAATAAGCAATTAAGACATACGCAGTACGCTCGCAGTGAAAGTTTGAGACAGTCAATACTATTACAGCTGTCGTACCGTATCGCATGCATAACGGGCTGGGTGTGGTGCTAGGCTCACCTAGGCTAGACTCTAGGTATAGGCAGAGCGGCCAGGCAACAGGAACACAGTTAAGCGTGCTACCACTCTACACAAAAAACATTTACTGTTTATAATTCTAGTCGACCATGCCTCGTGGCCAACTGTGGCGCGATTAAGACCTGTATTTAAAAACTCTAAGAGAAAGAAAAAACTGATTGCGATGTTACGATATTGGATCACCCAATACTAGAATTGTAATATCAGAGCTCGCGCTCCGAGATTCCGATATTGCGAGATTCCGAGATTCCGGGATTCATACCCTATGCGCATTCTGTTTGGCATGATCATCTGCTTTTATATAGGTGATTGTTGATATTTTGGTTAATTGCCACGTACTTTGATTAACTGAATTGCCCCAGTTGACGATAACAAAAATGTAATTTATTGTAAATTTCACTATATGAACACGAGTGAAAATTCTAGCGTGTCCAGATGACGAAATAACAAGTGATACCTATTTTGAGTTTCACCAACTGGATACACTGGACACGCAGCCCCTCAAGTCCACTTGGTGAATAACCCAAAAAATCAGTCAACATTACGTACTTACCATACTTCGTTTTTTCTAGGTGGACTACAGGCAATAGGTATATTCTAAAAACTAGAAATTAATAACGTCATAGGTGGCCCATGGGAAGAAATAAAATCGTCTGGTACACCCAGTTATCTGGGGGTGGACCATGGGGGGAAAATGCTCCTGGTACAGCCAGGTGAACTAATGTAGGTGGACCACGGGCAGGGACCGATATTAGCAAGTCAAATATGTCATGAAATCACAGTCAGTCACATGAAATTAGTCAAATTCAAGCTCAACTTTGACTAATTTCGTGTGACTGAATGTGATTTCATGACTTATTTGACTAGTCATGCCCTAGTAAAGTTGTGGCGACTTTACTATGAGCTTTACGGAGTTCTGAAAACTACACAAAAAGACATGTTTCACCACATTATATCACTTGCACACAACATGTTGTAATTGCATGTAATTCAACACTCAATGAATAAAACATCACCATTTTTAAACATTAATTCGCGAAAAAACACAATTTCGAGTAAATAATGAAATGCAACGACATGATTTTTCCGTGTTCCCGCCAAAACTCCAAGATATACCTATTATAAAATATTGTACTGGTCGTTTCTTCCCCGTGGTCCACCTACGTGGTTCACCTAGGTATTCCACGGGTACCTTTTTGTACCCGTAGTACACCAGGTGTACTACGTGTACTACGGGTAATTATATGTACCCTTGGATCATCCAGTGTACTATGCATAATTCAATGTATTTTTTTTTTTTTTTATGAATGACTGATGCTGTTGGCCTCAGATGGCCTCTACAGCGTCACCGGACTTTAGGCAAGCGCAAACGGCGCTCGGCCTAGGTTTAGGTTAAAGGCGACTAGCTCAAGGGCACCTCAGACGGTACGAACCTCGGCTTGGCCGTCGCCGGGAGTGGGGTCAGACTTGCCCTGGCACCCCAGAAGGGGTATGCCCTGGGGCCCTAGTAGGTTGATCTGGTTGACTATTTGGAGAGAAACTAACCGATCTTCTGACAGATCTGGGGAGTCCTCGACCTCGCCGGCGAGGTCGGTGCGTGTTTGTGTGCCTCTGGTAACCGGCGCCTATACCAAAAACGTAATACTTCCTGTTGCTAGGAATGGTCGGATCGGTGCTAGGAATGATCGGATCGGGCATAATTCAATGGTGTTATACGGGTGTAGTGTACACCCACTTTTCACCCCAAGTCCCAAGTCCTTCCTTTTTACCCGAGTTCAAAAAAGAAGGTTTTCAATTCGGTTGATTCAATTTATGCTTGTTACCTCAGCACTCCAGCATATTTTATAAAACGGCTGATTTCTGATCGGCAGATCAGGCCACAACATTACTAGGGCATGACTTAGACTCGACTATGACTAACTGTGATTTCATGACATATTTGACTTGATGATGATGATGATACTATTTAAACATGATTTATAAACTTGACACTAGCAGAATGTACAAAGTGCGATGCCAATAACTAAGAAAAAAAAAGATGAAAGAGTCTATGGTTGGTATTTTTCTTTCATGTTTTGGCATCGCTTATTATTCTGCCAGTGCCAATGGACGATTTTTTGACAGGCAATTAAAAAAAAATATGTCATCGTCTGGTCATCGTAGATTGGGCTTTCCGATCGGAATCACACTATCTGCCCCATTAATCGACATTCAGGATGACAGAGACGGATAGTGTGAATCCGCAGGCTAATCATGTAACTGCAGGACTATCATGTAACTTTTCGGGATCGCGATTCGGATACGAGTTGTCAAAAATTGACACTTGTCACTGTCTAATTTCGTGTGACCGATTGTGATGTCAAGACATATATCAGACTTGGTTTGAATAAAAAAACTTGAAAATTCATAAACTTGACACTGGCAGAATGCACAACGTGCGATGCCAATAACAAATTAAAAAAACTAGAACTAGAAAATCGCCCATTTTTTATAACAAAGTTGAATGAATCAAGTGAAAGTTTTATCCAACAAGCAAGACACAGTCATAGTCCATGGGCGAATTTCCAGACATGATTTTAAAATAAACTGTTCTACTGAACTCGATAGACGGCGCTGACTACTCAAAACAACATAATATTTTTTGATCTGTGGCACATATTCTTAATCTATGTCTGTTGTGTTTGTTTTGTTTTGGATGTCGAAGGACGAAGTCTCTTTGTGTTTGTTTTCATTTTGCATGGCTTTGTCGTTATCATAATTTTGTTATTTTATGTTTTTCTTTGCTGTTGTTACCTAACGCCTTTTTTTAATTTTTCTTGTACTGTTCTGTTTACGTTTGAAAATGAGCAATGATTACGGTTCCTGAGCGAAACTGAAATACGAGCTACGGACATCTGAGGTTTCAATGACAGGAGCCATAGAAAAAGAACTTGACAATGACAGACACGTCTGATTAACGCCATCTAGTATGAGGTTTTTTTTGTATGGCAGAAAATCGCCCATTCTAAGTCCAAGTAATGCCTCCTTCAGTAAAAGGGTAGCGACTTCCCGTATTTTTATAGGTACTCTGTGGTGGCGACTTTACTGGAATCTTGAAGGACGACATCTTCGATCAAGTATACTTGATCCAGACTTGACCGAAGGGCGACATTGTTTGAAGGCAACACGAAATGACACGTTACATTACATGACAACCAGATACATTTACTAGATTATAATCACTTGCTAACACTTACTTAAGCTTATTACACATATAGTTAAATTTGAAACTACTTTTACACATTAATATTTATTTTCATTTTTGATATTTACGTAAATTGTACAATACAAAGCAACAAATTTTTTTTTTCACGTTCCCGCCAAAACTCTTCTTTTTTTCCCTTGTTTATGGCATCGCACGTTGTGCATTCTGCCAGTGTCAAGTTTATGAATGTTCACAATTAATTGTTATCATCAAGTCAAATAAGTCATGAAATAACAGTAAGTCACATGAAATTAGTCATAGTCGAGTCCAAGTCATACCCTAGTAAAGTTGTGGCGACTTTACTATGAGCTTCTATGGAGTTTTGAAAACATCACGAAAAGACATGTTTCACCACATTATATCACTTGCCCACACTCGTGCATGTAATTCAACACTCAATGAATTAAACACCACCATTTTTAATCATTAATTCGCTTAAAAACACATGTTTAAGAAAATAATAGAATGCAACGACATGATTTTTCCGTGTTCCCGCCAAATCCGCCAAAACTCTATGGTTAGTTGACGCCAAAGAATAAATTAAATGGGGCTGTACGGAAAGCTTGTGTTAAACCTAAGGGGCTCATTTGGCTGACTAATAAGAACCACTTTTACTATTCAAGAAAACGCCAAAAAATGTTAGTATTAATAATATTATTCAAACTTTTACAAAAATTCGACGTATTTATCGGATTTAAAACGAGGGAAATCCATTTCTACATGATATTTCGAATGCAATCTACCTTGGTTTGGTATACGCAAATCGTATCCGGGGTACCTACGTCTGTAAATTTTATGACATTACAATAACTGCAGGGCTTCGTCCCAGCGTGGGCGTATTCTGGCTGATGATAATGACGATGATGATGATGACCTAATAACAAAATAGAGTGCTAGTAAAAGTTCGGCATGCGTGTTGTCAAGTTTAGCGAGCTCCTTCCAGCTATACCTACATAGAGATTAGAGTGCAAAATGTAAATGATAACCATACCGTTTCTGTATAGCCCTGTATAGTCGACGCCTTCGTTCTTCGTTAGCTTGAGGGATATCAATCAATTTTATTTTTTACCCCTTGAAATAAGACTTAATTGTATTTTTAGTGTTATTCACTAATGAAAAATATTAATATTCACAAATGTTTCTTTCGCGAAGTGAATTTTTGTGTATTGTTTGTGAACTAAAAAAAATCGAATGCATTACTATTTCCCATGCGCCTGAAAGAGAGGCCAGAATAAAACAATAATTTAGACTTTTTTGCGACAATGTAATGCTTCCAAAACGACAGATTTTTTGCTTTAGGAAGGTGGTGTTATTAGTTTTAAACCGGACTAAATAACAAATTAGTTGTAATGAGACGAAAAAGAGTGCAGTGATATCAACGTTTTGTTTGACAGCCGGCTGGCTCGTCGTCCGAACAATAAAAAGGGTTGTAAAAATGAACAGTCGAAGTGTTAGCGATAATCTCGTGAACTTCTCGACTGATCTAGCGTCAACATTAAACCAGCTGGACTCGAAAGAGCCCTTACTAAGTTTTCCTTTCGACCACCTATACGCGTGCTCGGAAACCGTCGACCGCAGACAAACCCTGCATTTGAAAGAAGTGGAAATCTCAACGCACTGTGGAGTTCAGCATCAAGACAAGCATGCCACGCAGAGAGTTGCTTCTCTGGAGAGTCAGAACAAAAAGTTAAAAGATCTACTCATTTACCATCTTGATTTGATACAACAACAAAATGAATTGATGTCTAAAAGAGAAAAGGCCTTCCAAGCATTGAGACAAGAAAATGATGCAGTAAGTTCTTAGCATGGTAAACATATAATCATGGTTTGTATTATAGCTAAATTTCCCAAGTGCATGATATAAATATAAAGTAATAATAAAATAATGGCAGTTAGCTTAAGGATCACATCCTAAAGTTAGTGGACACACAGCGTCAATTGTTGGAGGTTCCTCAGCCCTAACTACTGACATTAGGGGTCATGCTGTGCTATTGGTGGCACTTCAGTATTAGGCTTTTAATATTGTTATGGTAAATTAAACGCAGGAATGAAATTAAAGAAATTCAAATGAATACCATCAAGTCAGTTGAAAAGTGTATCATGATCAACACATTCCATTTATTCACACACTTTATTGTTATGTATTGATGGCAACAGGCATCTATACGTGGAGCGTTATTGTGGCCTGTGTGCCAATGATATCTATAGATGACAAAAAATATGGCCTATATAAACGTAACAAATGCATGTAACAACTGATTACAAAAAATATTTTTTGTATTAGGCTATTATTTATTATATATATATATACGCAATTTTTTGATTCGCTCGATAGAAACTGTAGAGAATGCCGAGACTCTGTTGAAAACAAAACAAAATGGCGATTTAACACTGTTTTGGGTGGTATGTTGTGATTTATTTTGAGTTTTTAGTTTAAAATGAGATGTGTGCGTGTGAGTATGCGCTTTTTGTGTGAATGCCAGTGGAGAACTTATCAGATAAATATCGATAAAGCATTATTTATACCTAGCTGCAACCCGCAGTTTTACCCGCGATTGCTGGGATAAAAAGTAGCCGATGTTTTCTTCCAAAGTATGAGCTACTTCTATATAAAATGTCATCCAAATCCATATAGCCGTTTCAGCATGAAGGAGTAAGAACACACACCAACAAACTTTCGCATTTATAATATTCGAAGTGTGATGTGATGTACCTACTTTAGGCCCAACAAACTGTATTCAAAAAGCGGCTAAAACAGAAACATAATTTAAACATATTTAGCATAATTATTTAATAATAATAATTAATACTTATACCTTTTTCAAGGTCGGACAATACAAGGCCAACATCATAGGGCAATAATAACTGTTTATATGAACTAACGTAAACAATGATCAGGTGACGCCAAAATCTGCTTATTCTATTATTTCATACTGACTCTCAAGTATTCTATGGCAATTTGACGTTGTTTGACGAAAGTCCATAGACAAAATATAATGTTTATCTAACAAATGAATAGACAAGGTGTTAGCGAAACCTAAGTGACTAAGTGAAGTAAGTTTGACTACCAAACGAACTTCTAAGCGATAGTGACTGTCTATATGGAATCGCTCCAATGTGAATGCCACCTGTCCAGGCCCGCTGGGCTAGACCTAAAGTCAAATGACATTGTATTAATGTCATTTGATTTCAAATTGTTAATCATCATCTGAAATTTTATATCCATGTTTATTACTGATCTATGATTATTTGGATATTTACCGTGATTAGGTCAGATTATTTACGTAATAACATGTTGTGAACGAGCGGCCGATATAATGGTGCAGTCCAAATGACATTGTATTAATGTCATTTGATTTCAAATTGTTAATCATCATCTCAAATTTTATATCCATGTTTATTACTGATCTATGATTATTTGGATATTTACCGTGATTAGGTCAGATTATTTACATAATAACATGTTGTGAACGAGCGGCCGATATAATGGTGCAGTCGTATATCTGAAATTTTATATCCATGTTTATTACTGATCAATGATTATTTGTATATTTGGATATTTACCGTGATTAGGTCAGATTATTTACATAATAACATGTTGTGACCGAGCGGCCGATATAATGGTGCAGTTGTATGCACAGTGTTCATGGCCAGACTCAAGAATGTGAAAGTAGTTGTTAAACATTTCAAAAACATCAAGGGCATTCATAATAACCTACCTATATAATAACTACCCTCTTTCTTAGTTTTTTACTATGATCATAACTCGATATCGAATTTAAGTCTTGAAAATCACTATAATATCTATGTTATTTTGCACACAAACTTGCAGCAAAATTTATAGCATAACATGTAAGAAGTTTCACCCACTATTATGCTGGACCTTTATATTTTTCATCATAGTAATCTTGTGTCCCACATAAAGTGTGTTCTTACTATTTAGATCAATACCATAGATACACAGTCTCTATGAAAATAAAACCTCAAAAGTGGTCCTGCGCTAATGCTTACATATATACAGACATAATACCTTTCCAGCTAATTTAAAAAACTCCACAAGCAGATATTGTTTCATTTTAATAATGAACCTTAACACCCTGAAATAGCAATGTAAAACATTTGTGAGCGTGTAAAATATTCGGCATTGTAGCACGTCACACGATTGGCACTGTTACACGCGACAGAGAGCAAAATAAGGCATATTACGCTTTTTATGCCTTGTTTTGACGGTGCCGTTTTCGAGCGGCGATCGGGGATCTATCCTATATTTCATCGCAGGCTTAGTAAAATACTGATGCATTAAAATACTAGTTGCGTGCAAAGTGAAAGTGTGTTCAGATGTAAACAGCTACGAGTGTGCTATTTCAGTTGAAGTCGAAGGTGTCGAGGGTGGGTGTGGAGCGGAAGGTTGCATACGGACACCATGGTTTTATTTCTCCACCTCTGCATGTACCGGCAACAATCACAACAACATTCAGAACTGATGTGCCATCATCTACAACACAACAGGTAATATTATGCTAATAGCAATTATACACACTTACGGCCTTACTAAGACCACCGTTCAATGGTGCTTTGACACAAGCGATGCTGTAGTTGACTAATTACTTAATTACTACAGCCTTATAGCTCAGTTGGTAGCATGTCTGCTTTCAGAGCTGTAGGGCGTGGGTTCGGTCCCCACCCAGGACAAAGAATGATGTGACTAACATAGATGTTTGTTCTGTGTCTGGGTGTAGTAGGTATGTATTATAAGTATATACTTACGAAAAAAAGTATATAAGTATTCTATCAGCTATCTGGTTTCCATAATACAAGCTTTGCTAAGTATGGGGCTAGATGGCGCTGTGTGTAAAATGTCCCCCATTTTTTTTTACTTGGCGTTTTGAATAATTGGGAGCTAATCACAATATAATCACAAGTTATGGAAAATAGTACACTGCGGCGACATGTTTTAGTCAACTCTCGGCTTCGCTTTATTTATTAACCATCTTCAAAAAAGGTGGAGGTTCTATGTTCGTACTGTGGTATGCATGTTGTATTTTTTTTAATACTTTCACCGATTTATCCGTCAATTGTGGTCCGATTTTGAAAATGTTTTTTTTATTTTACTGGGTATATTCCCGAGGTGGTCCCATTTGTTGGTGTGAGTTTGTGTGTGTATGTTTGTTACTGCTTCATACTGAAATGGCTGAACGGTTTTGGACGAAATTCGGTATAAAGGTAGCTTATACCTTGAAATAAAACATAGGCTACTTTTTATTGCAGGAATCGCGGGTGAAACCGTGGGTTGCAGCTAGTTGTCTATAAGTATGTAATTATCGAAATTTGAGTAGTTGTACCTTTGGAGTATGTAAGTGGACACACAAAATAGGCACAATAAATGAATGTTTTACTATCTTACTCTGATTGATTATATATATTTTTGTATTAGCAGGACTCTACTGCAGAGTCCGCCTGGGGAAGTACCACAGTTATGCCAGTTATTCAACTGCCAAGCAGTAGTGTGCAAGCATTACTGTGTTCTGGTTTGAAGGGCAATGTTACCAGAGAAATTACTGGGTATGAAGAGATTTAACATCTAATATCTCAGGGTAACGAGCGCAGTGCGGTGCGGCGTAGGATTGTATTCGCAAGTTCACAATTCTGGCACTTTTGCTGTTATGGACAGGCGTGACGCTAACCACCAGGCTAATGTCTCGCTCGTCTCGTCACTCGATAGTATTTAAAAAAAACTTAAATATAGTAATAGTAAATGCCATCCTTCCTTTTTCTTTGCAGAGTATTTATCAAGCTTTCAATGAGGCTATGCCGTCGAATGATCATTATGTTTCACCGAATGCTTCTCACCTAATACCTCTACTGTATACTCCTCGTAGGGCAAATGAGCCTCTAGACCCATTTGGAATAGATCGTCCTGCTGCCATAGGTAATAGAAATTTTATTTATTATTAGCATAATCGGCCTTTTCATAGTCCACTGCTGGATTTTACCAGATAAATTACTGGGTATGTAGAGATATGACATCTGATATCTCAGGGTGACGAGCGCAGTGCAGTGCGGCGCGGGATTGTATTCGCAAGATCACAATTCTGGCACTGCTACTGTTAGTGGCAGGCGTGACACTTACCACCAGGTGAAAGTCTTGCTTGTCTCGTCAATTGACCATAAAAAAAAGAAAAGATTTTGAGCTCTCGAAGAGCGATTGTACTATATTCACCACGCTGGCCCTGTTGCGGGTTGGTCAATTTACATATGCCATTGAATTTCTTCTCTGGGTGTATGCAGTTTTAATCACCATGTTTTCCATCACATCAACAGCCGGAAGACGTCCACTGCTGGACGAAGGGCTCCCCCTAATAGGGAGGGGTTGCCATAATCCCCACGTTTGGCAGGCGGCTTGGGGATCGCAGTGTGTTACCACCGTTAACTAAGAGGACGCTGCTGCCCGTGGTCTGGCGGTTCTGGATGCAGTTTTAGGACATACCCAAGTCCATGTTTTCCATCACCGAAAAGCAAAACTCCAAAGAGCTCATTGAGAAATCGTGAGGTTGCGGGTTCAATTGATTTCACGAGTTCAAGTCGAGCAGTGTTGACTGCTTTATAGGTCATTTGGTAGCATGTCTGCCTTCAGAGCTGTAAGGCGTGGGTTCGATCCCCACCGAGGGCAAACATTTATGTGATGAACATAGATGTTTGTGCTGTGTCTGGGTGTAGTATGTATCATAATTTATATTTAAAAAAAAAATGTATATAAGAATTCCATCAGCTATCTGGGTCCCATATTACAAGCTTTGCTAAGTTTGGGGCTATATGGCGCTGTGTGAAAAATGTTCGCCGTTTTTTTTTTTTTTTTATTAGTCCTGTTAGGCTACCACAGCTTATTTCTTATATATCTAAGAAGAACAAAGCAATGAAGATGTTCTGTGGGTTTAGTCGTGCGGAGACGTTTTTTTTTTGAAATGGCCGTGTACACGCGTATGATTCACATGATGGTAAACGCTGCCATGGATACAGTTACACGTGCTTGTGCAATTAACCATACCCTTATTATCCGTTAGTACCTGGGCATTTTTTCGTTTTATAAGAAATACAACTATGTAAGAGCATCGCTCTGTTTTTTGTTTTTCAAGAAGTAAAGCTATATATTTAAACTTAAAAAGCAACACCTTATCCTAATACAAAATTTCATCCAAATCGTTAAAAGCCTTTTTCCGATATACGAAAAATCAATTTATATAACTGTATATGAGTACAAGAATCGCTCGTTTAAAGTTATTAGATGTACTCATTGTGTTTTGTTTTTAGATCCAAGTCTGATGCAAGACACGCTAAAGACCGCAACAATGCCGTCTATTTTAGAAGACCAAAGTTTTCCTAGCGAAGCTCCCGTAATCGAGAATAAGCGCTCGAAGAGAGACTCCAAGGCTGTCGAAGACAAGAATGAACCGAAATATACAGTGACAACAAATAGCGGTCACCCGAAAATATCAAGGAACCGGAAACGGCCGACAGGGATTGGTAGTTTCAGTCGAATGCCTAAAAAGGCTAATGCTCCTAACAAAGATAAAAGTGAGTAGTTTTTAAAGAGTAAATGATTGATTGATTGATTGATTGATTGATTGATTGATTGATTAACTCTTTATTGTTCACACCAAGAATTACACAAAAATAATTTAATAAACTTAAATATTGGAACAAGTGGGGAAACAGTAAGACGACACAGAAAGTTGAGTTGTTCTACTTGAAATTGAATTGCAATCTTTGAAGACAAATAATATTATCAAGACTCATTATACTTAGGTCTTTTCTTTCATTGAAGCATATCCCTTAAAATGTAACATTTTATTATATTCGTTATCAGCCATAAAACGCCCACTGCTGGACGAAGGCCTTCCCCTTAATAGAGGGGTGTTATATATTAAATGAGGGGTGCCATAATCCCCACGCTTGGCAGGCGGCTTGGGGATCGCAGAATGCTCACCAGCGTTAACCAAGAGGACGCTGCTGCCCGTCCTCCGGTGGGCCTGGTTGCAGTTTAAGGACATACCCAGGTCTTTTTTATGATATTATTAACACATCATTGATTGATTAAAGTAACACAATCCAGATAACTCTTTAAACGAAAAGTTCTAGTTATTAACATAATCAAATTATACACAAATAAAACAAAATATATCTTAGTCAAATAACCCACCCCTGACTGTACCCGGTGCAAAGGTGCTCATGACACTGGCAGCATTTCCGCGCTGAATCGCAATGGCCAGCCTTTGCATCAGGAACGAGCCGGGGCGGGAGTCACCAGTCGCCTCTTTAAACTAATATAAGGGTATTGTTCTAGAAACTAACGGCTTCAACGGAAGACTAGCGCTGTTTGTTATAACAGCATCATGCTGAGTTGATGCCATTTTTGTGACATCATTCAAGTATTTGTTCTAAATTAATCTCTTTGTTGTCAATTTAAAAGAAGTTATAAAATAATGTAATTTGTAAATATTTTTTGCAACGAAATAAATTATTATTATACACGTATTTATTTAAATTCTTAGTTATTTAAGTTTTTTACAATAAATATAAGAATACAAAAATACAAATTATAAAAAACTTAAAAACTAGGGTGCCGCCAGCAGCGGGGCAGGGCTCAAGCTGCCGGTGGTTAGGGCTGCAGAGTGAGGAACCTCCTGACAATGCGTGCCGTGTCAAGTACCACTGCCTTTTGTATCTGACCCTTGACCCAACCGTCTAGCGAGAGCCTCTTGAGGTATTGGTCGAGGCTCTTCGCTATGAGACCGTTTGCCGAAACGACTATCGGGACAATGATCGTCGAGTCAACATCCCACATGGCGGTTATCTCGAAGGCCAAGTCAAGGTACTTGCTGAGTTTGTCCTTCTCGGCCTTTACGAGATTCTCGTCATGTGGGATGGTGACGTCAATTATTATTATTATTATTATTATTATTATTTTGTACTGATGTCACAGAATAAATCATTTTCATCCTTTCTTTAATTTGCTTAATATATGTGTTTTGTTCTAGGCAACTACGACGAGGGCTTGTTGGACGCAAATACACAATCCAAAATGGCTAAACTTGGACACACCTTTCTTCAAGAGAGATTTCAGCTCACAGAGCCGACTCCTACTGGGGAAGACCCGTACCAAATAGGCGAAGCAGAAATGAGGGAGCAATCCCCCATACCCAAGCTGATGTTTAAAAAAAACAATCATGGGCGCATTAGGGTTTGTACAGAAATAGTCGGAGTAACAACGACCACCACATCAACAACTCCGACGCGCCCAATTGATGATACTATGATCACGACCAGTTCGAGTAGACCGAAGCGCCAAAAAATGGTAGACCCTTACAGCGCATCTAATGTGCATATTCAAAGTAATCAAGACGCTGCTAGCCCTGCTTTGGAAGAAGAACAGGAGTTGGACGTTGAAAAAACTGATAGCGACAATGACTGGCGAGTTTTTACGATGAACAAACCAAGGAAAACTAGTCTATGCGACTTTTCTTACGGCGAATCATCAGCTAATCTGGTTAACGTGCCTTTGGACATCACTAAGATGTCTTTTCCGGACTTGTTTGAGCCGGGCCCTGTTAATGCAGAAAGTTCAAGTGTAATAGAGATTGAGACCGCTCCAGAACTGCAATCTACGGAAAAATCAAAGAAGCGAGGGGCCAGGACTAGCTTGGCAGGGCCTCTTGATGAGGTAAGTTGCCTATAACGAGCTCTTACATTTTACTAGAATTCTTAATTTAAAGTGAACTCATAATTAACTGTATTTAATTAGCTGTAAACTCAAACTTGGTTGATTTAATAAAATCTTTCATTCAATACAGAATTTGATTATTTCACTTCAAAGATAAAAACTCAAAGAAACAACTTTACTAAGACCTTTTTCGCTTATTAGTGTTCTTTGCAAAATTAATTGATTAGTAATAATAATGAAAATGAATCCGTAGAAATCTGTTATCCTATCCCTTAATCTTAACCTTAATAGGAAGGATTTGCCATAATCCCCACGCTTGGCAGGCGGCTTGGGGACCGCAGAATGCTTACTACCGTTAACCAAGAGGATGCTGCTGCCCGTCCTCCGGTGTTTCTTAATTCAGTTTTAGGACATACCCAGGTCCACATCAATTAAAACAATATTTTTGTTTTATTATCTGCATAGTTAAGCGGCGAACATGTTTTCAGGAAACAAGTGCAGAGACGAAACGAGCAGCAGATACCAAACGTGGAAGAAAACGAGCTCTTTCCACGGCGGCTTCTATTAAACGTGGTGATAACACTCAACCAAAAGTCCCAGCTAAGCCTAGGGCCCGTCGAGGTAATAAGAAGAACTAGATGAAGACACCCGTGTTTTTTTTTATCCTAGTAATAATAGGTATGAAAAATACATACGAACACGCCAAAACTCACACATAACGTAATATCATCCACGTTTTTATCATTAAAGCGACGCGTGCTAAGAAGCCCCCAGTGCCTGGAATGACGACAAAGAAGCTTTACCATACCTGCGTGGGTGACCCAGACATTTCCTGGTATCTCGGGCTGAACCCCGATGTCAAGAAAGAAGACTGCGAACCTACCGAAAATACTTCTTCAAATGTCGAGGTATAGCTATTTAAATCACGTCCACAGAGATGGTATTCTATAGAAATGCCTAAGAATCTAAGCTTGAATACACATATGTACTTGTTTACAACTGTATGTACATTTACAAGACTCACTATCAACAACAACAGCCAGAAGACGTCCACTGCTGAGCGAATGCCCCCCCTTAACAGGGAGGGGTTGCCATAATCCCCATTCCCCACGCTTGGCAGGCGGCTTGGGTATCGCAGAGTGCGCACCACCGTTAACCCAGAGGACGCAGTTGCCCGTCCTCCGGTGGTCCTACACTCGCGTGCAGCTAAATCGACTCACCCCAACAAAATGTACAAAAATGTATTTTTTTCAAAAAGGGTAAGTAATGTACATAATGTCGTATATTTATTGAAAACCTATGTTTATGTTTAAGCTTTTTGTCATTGTTTTGAAAATCTATCCAAGTTCACCAAATTGAAATTAAAATGAAAAAAAGTGAAGTTAGGGCAAGTAATATTACAAGATAATTAAAATCAAAATAAAATACAAAATTAATAAACATAAATAAAATTTATTTATTTAATATTTGGTGTTGCCTCCCCTAGCCTTAATAACTGCTCGTAAGCGGTTTCTCATCAACCTGATGAGTTTTTGAAAATACACATTTTGTACATTTTGTAGGGGCGAGTCGATTTAGCTGCACGCGAGTGTAGATGCAGCTTTAGGATATACCCAGGTACTCACTATCGAATGTATCAAATCAATGAGAGCCAATGCAGTGATAAACCACCGGAGAACGGGCTGCAGCGTCCTCGGTTAACGGTGGCGAGCATTTTGCGATCCTCAAGCCGTCTGCCTAGCGTGGGATTATGGCAACCCCTCCCTATTAAGGGGAGGCCTTCGTCCAGCAGTGGACCTATTATAAACGTGAACGCAGTGATGCTCTGGACTTTATGGGCCTTACTTAAAAACTTTGTTTAAATTAGCAAACGTCATTTAAGTTTCACGCTGTACAAAACTGAACAGTGAACAGTTAAATTATTCATTAATGGTGATGGATGGTGTGTAATATACGATATACGGTAGCCTATATGGGGGGCCCATTTACTGGATGGAGAGTACATCACCTGCCTAAATATTTTGATAATGAGACAAAATTGGCAGGTGCCGTTTCTCATCCCATAGACCAGTCCAATGTTCCATCAAAAGCTCACAAAAATAGTCGAAATTTCTTACAATTTTATACCTACTGTTAAAATAGTATCATATTCCATTCATACATACCCATTATAATTTATTGTAGTTTAATACTATTCTTATATCTAACAGGGCCTCTTGGCGTTGGCTTCGGCTCCATCAATGCCTCTTAAAGGTCCGGGCTTAGACCCGAGTGTTCAATTTATATAGGAGAAATAATAATAATAAAAAACCGTAAGTGCGCAGTTTTAACTAACGTTATATAAATTTAAGCGGCGTTTTTAAATAAGGCCGTAAATTATTACTCAGTTCTGGATACCGCTGCAGTGGTCATGGCTAGGTGTTGTCTCTTACCATCAAAAGAGCATGCTGTTCGTCTCATTACTTTATTGAAATTAACCCTTAAAAATTATTATGGTTGATTCAGGCGTTACTTTGCGGAAGATCTATTAAACAAACCGTCATAATACTATATTTTTTAGTGTATTTACCTATCGAGTAGTAATAGGAAAAAAAGGCCAAATTATGTATTTTCAATTTACAGGAAATATTGTTTGTCCCGGTTGTTCAAATTTTTTGTGACAACAATCGTCAAGCCATGCCAGAGACCTTCGGGTGGCACACCTGACACTAGGGCAGCCTATATGAACTTACTTTTACAAGAATTAATTATTTACTTATTTTTACAAGAACTTTCTATGAGCTCAAGCTGTCAAAAAGCCATTATACAATGTATAACCAACCCTAACCTAAAACAACAATTTTATAAACCCTGAAACCATGAATTACATATTTAATAACAAAAAAAACCAATAATAATACATTTGAATTCAAATAATTGGACGTGCGAGCATAAGAGAAGACAATCAGCTAAATGAATATTTTAATTCTAGGTACCTCGATGGCGCGAGAAGCCCTATACCAGTTTGTACAGTCTAGAAGGCACGGAAAACCTCGACGACAAGGTTTTTGAGAAGCGTCATCAGAAATTGGAAGCCGAGGAAAGAAGACAGCTCAGGTAGGTAATTGTCTTAACAGCAACGGTATTCGAAAAAACGAGATACCTTTGCACTTTACCCTTCTATTAGGGAATATTCATGTAATATCAAGGTGCATTTAAGCGTGGGGATTATGGCAATCTTAAGCCCTCTATTAAGGCGGAGGCCTTCGTCCAGCAGGTGACGTTTTCTCGCTGATGATGTGATCTCAGTGTGACGAGCGCAGTGAACGCGGCGCAGGATTTTATTTCCATGTTCACAATTCTTGCACTGCTACTGTTATGGGCAGGCGTGGTAAGCATACCACCAGACGAACGACTCGCTCGTCTCGTAACCCCATTGCATAACATATATATACATACTCAATTAGGTATTGAATACAATCACAACTGTAAACGTTTTCGTTTAATATAATATAAATACGCGCTATTAAATATAAGTAGGTTTTTAATAGCTTGTTTTCATAGGCTTAAAGATAATGCGTATAACCACTGAATTTCAGTGCAGTAGTTTGACTCTGACGCCCCCTTGAATTCAATACCTGGGCCCTTTTTTATAAAGCTACAAGTACAAGGTTACAATTAATTGTACTAGCTTCGTGTACCAGTAACTACAAGTTACCAGTTACAGGTAGATGGTTTGTCTTTAATTAACTTATATATGAGTGCTTGTACTTGTAGTTTATACATTGATTGTGTTGTAGCTTAAACGCTGTACTCAGTTTTTTTTTTGCGGTTTTGCCAATAATTTTTAGTTTTTCATTACTACTTGTAGCTTTATGAAACAGGGCCCTGCTATCGGTAAGAGCGTACCGAGAAGTAGCCGCTCTTTTGATCACGTGACTTGATTCGGGTGTTTGTTTGAAGTCAAACTACTGATTTAGCATATTTAAATACCGTGCTTGCATTCACTCGACGCATTGCGATTGTAAACATTGTATGCCCTAATTAAGAGCAATGTCAAGCGATTGATTCAGGCGTTACTTTTCAGGCCTTATTTTTTTTTTGTGTATTTCCGTTTTTATATTTACTTTTTTCTCCTTTTTTTTTAAAGCCAGTCTAGTCTAGAGAAATAAATTATAATAATTAAGTGCAATAATGCTAAGGTTATAAATGTGTTTTTTTGGAAATATGCATGCATTGCGAATAACCTGATTTGTATTTGGAGTCTTAAACCAACCAAATAGGAAGGTGGTCACTAAAGTTTGCCTGAAGTTCAGCACAGAACATAGCCATGGTAATCTAATTGAAATCTTGAGTTCGCGGGTTCAAATCCCGGTCTCGCACTAATAAGCTCTTTGGGAGTTCATGTACGGATGAACAACCACTGGCTTTTTCGGTGAAGGAAAACGTAGAATCGTGGGGAACCTACGAGGGCTACACTAAAAGTATCGGGAATGGAATATTTCCACTGTTTCTGTCATATTAAAATCTTTTTAATTGAAAACTCCTTGGTTTTAAAAATCGAATACCATTTATTTATTAAAAAAAATATTCTCGGTCTTGTCACAAGGTTTTGTCAAACTTGTTTAGTCGTTGAGAAAATGGAATTGACTCGAGAAAATTCAAGAGCGATGATTTATTATGACTTTCGAAGTGGTTTAACACAAAAACAGTGTGTTGACCGGATGATTTCTGCATTTGGTGATAAAGCCCCATCCAAAACCACAATTTATCGCTGGTTTGCTGAATTTCAACGTGGACGTGTCAAGCTCAGTGATGATCCCCGTCAAGGTCGTCCAAAAACTGCAGTCACCCAAGAAAACGTTGATGCTGTGCGTAAGCTGATTGAGGAAGATCGACATGTGACATACCGCGAAATTCAGGCAACTTTAGACATTGGCATGAGTCAAATACAAATAATCTTGCATGAAAAATTAGGTGTAAAAAAGTTGTTTTCCCGATGGATACCGCATTCGCTCTGTGAAGAGCAAAAAGCGGCTCGCGTTACTTGGTGCGTCAGAACTCTCGAAAGATTCCACGCAGGATCCTCAAATGCTGTATACAACATCGTATCAGGTGACGAATCCTGGATATACGCGTACGAACCCGAAACAAAAAACCAGTCACGAGTTTGGGTGTTCGAAAATGAGTTAAAGCCAACAAAAATTGTTCGTTCACGGAGTGTTGCAAAAAAAATGGTGGCCACGTTTGTCTCCAAAACCGGCCATGTTACGACTATTCCTCTTGAGGGACAAAGAACGGTTAATGCAGAATGGTATGCTAGCATTTGTTTGCCACAGGTCGTTTCTGAACTCCGTAAAGAGAACTGCAACCGCCGCATCATCCTCCATCACGACAATGCGAGTTCTCACATCGCGCACAGAACAAAAGAGTTTTTAGAGCAAGAAAACATAGAATTATTGGACCATCCGCCGTACAGCCCCGACCTAAGCCCTAATGATTTCTATACTTTCCCTAAAATAAAGAATAAATTGCGTGGACAGAGATTTTCATCACATGAAGAAGCTGTGGACGCCTACAAAACGGCCATTTTGGAGACCCCAACTTCCGAATGGAATGGTTGCTTCAATGATTGGTTCCATCGTATGGAAAAATGTGTCAAATTTCGCGGAGAATACTTCGAAAAGCAATAAATATATTTTTAAATAGTAATGTTGTGTCACTTCCTTGATTCCCGAAATTTTCAGTGCCGCCCTCGTACATACGTCCGGAGAAGAAATTCAATGGCATATACGAATCTACCAACCCCCAACTGGGCCAGGGTAATGAATCGCCCTTCAATGGTGGGCCTAAGTCCAGCAGTGGATTCTTGAAAAACGGATGATGCTATGTTATTATAATTACATATTTTATTAGAAAATAAGACATTTCAAACATCACTACACTACATACTGTGCGCAAGTTCGTTCAGCCGATGCCAAAAGTACGTTTAGGAGCACTCGTAGTTTTATCAAAAGAAATCAGCTAATGTTCGAGTTTAAGTGGTAAGCCGTGGTAGCTTAATCCGAAGACCGCTTGACTTGTAATCATGAGGTACCGGGTTCATACCCGGGCCCGTACCAATCATCTCTTTTGAGTTTATGCACGGTTACTTATACCACTGGGTTTTCAGTGAAGAACAACATTGTGAGGAAACCGGCATTGTCCGGAGAAGAAATTCAGTGGTGTATGTTAATTAACCACCCCTCAGCGTGGTGCGCATGGCCCAATCGCCCTTCGAGGATAGGCCTAAGTCCAGCAGTGGACTATTCAAAAAGCTGATTGGGCATAATCCCCGCGCTTGGCAGGCGGCTTGGGGAACGCAGAATGCTCACCAACGTTAACCGAGAGGACGCTACTGCTCGTTCTCCGGTGGTTCTGGATGCAGTTTACAGGCTCTTTGAATATATGACCCGCGAAACCTGAAACCGAAGGCGTGCTATACACTTAAATGGGTCGGCACATTCGATTCGGCAGTACTTTTAGAACGACAAAGCCGACCCGAAGCAATCCTACTATCCTATTCTACTAATATTATATAAATGCGAAAGTTGGTCGGTGTGTGTGGTTGTTACTCCTTCACGCCGAAACGGCTGAACGGATTTGGATTTAATTTGGTATACAGATATATAAGCTATCTGCGGCTCTGCTTTGGAATTATGCATAGCCTAATAGCCTCTGATCTCAAGAATCGCTGGCGAAATCGCGGGATGCAGCTAGTAGTCTGTAAATGGATTAGAGGATGGTGATTTAGTCGTGAAACGGATATTGTGGTCAATTTTGAAGGCTTTTAGTTGACAGATCTAATCTAATTAAAATATTGCTGTCACTTTTTACACATTTTAGCTAAGGACAGCAATACTTTAGTTAGGTTACTTCTTTCAACTAAAACCTTCAAAATCGACCACAATATCTCGTTATACCTGAGGAAATTGGCTAATGATGATAATGATAAATAACGCTGGCTTAACGTTACGGTGTGTTCTGCTGCTCGGCCTGACATCCTCGCTGTGTGGAGCTCGACTTGCGACTTCGCTGGCTTAGGTTCGGCCTTTGGCATTCCGGGTGCATTGTTAAAATTTGTCCTGTGCGTTATACTTGCAAAATTACTATTTGATACGATTTTACATCATCAACATCATCTTCTTAAATCATTTTCCACCCACTGCTGAGTTTATTTTCTGGTCCTTTGCCAGTCTCGTCCACAGCTGGGAAGCCGTGCCTTTTAGGGATAATAGGCAGTGTTTTACAAACTTGTCCTCTTTAAATTTATTATTCGCGTTAAAAAACAAGATTAGTGGACATCGGCTATGCTTGTGTGGGTTCCAGGTGGCACATGCGCCGGATCCGTGAGCAGAGGCACGTGGAGCGGCTGAAGCAGCGGCAGCGCGACCCTTGGGCGACGGGCGCCACGCAGCCATCGCGGGGCGAATACACGATCTGGCCACAGCCGGTGCGCGATCTCCAGTACATTGAGATCACGGACACGCTGCCAGTTACTGCCTTCGGCGCCGACGTACCTGATCTGCCAGAAAAGTTGGTATCCCGCATGCTCTATAATATCTATAGAGTCACAAACGTGCAAAACAAATATCCGCGCCAAAACTTTTTTAACGGCTTGAACTACGATAAGACACAAGCACTCAAGCATACGTTGAACACTATACAAGCGACATAACGTCTAAATTCGAACAATTGTGAACTATACAATGCACAACGGCATGCCGGTATGTACAACGGCACTCGGACGTTTTCTGACTGTTTTCACTTGTTTTAGAGATTGCGAGTCTTTAGATATTAGCTCAATGGTATCCCGTGATAACATTGCATCTGATCAATATTTATTAATTTGCTAGAATAATTTCTTACTTTTAACACGGTTTTATATAAAATTCAACTGAAACTTTAGAATCAACGTAGTTTAATTTTACATAGATATTTCATATTATAAGAATCTTTATAAACACTTACATGATAAAAATCCGGATACGACGACGTTTAATCAGGGCAGATTAATTCCCATAGAAAATGCGACTAATCGTAGATATACCTATAATTACAACAATGACATATTCATAGTGCAAGCATTGCATTGCCATTCAACGTGGCAATTTCGGCAGCATGCCTGGTATGCTGGCTGCTGTGCTAGCTTTGTTTTTTAAGAGCATTTTCTAGATTTGCATCGATCTGGATACAAACATTTTGTTATTGTGTAGTAGGTTAGGTAGTTTAATTTGTTATCATTGATATTACGTAGTTTCTTGTAGTTGATTCAAGACTTATGCAGGAAAAAAATATTTATTTATTTATTAATTGCTTACCACACTTACAGCTACGCCAAGGCGTGTGACAAGCCAGCAGTACATACAATAACAAGAATCGATTACATAGAAAAGAAACAAAGTATTAAAATTCATGTCAAAGAAAATTAATAATAATAAATTAAAAGTCACATAATAATTGAATTAAAAAACAATAATAATTAATGTCAACTTAAATAACTAAGACAAGAATTCACAAATACATTCAATTCGACTATAAATATGTCAACGTCTGGTTGTTGAGCTAGCATGGCGTTGAGCAGAGCGATGGCCTGGGCTGTGGGAGCGTACTGTGACGTGCGCGTGCGCGTCCACGGAGCCGCGAGCAGGAGCCGCACGTGCGGCCGCCGCGCGCGCTTCGGCGCGACGAGCGCGTGCCGCGACAGGCTGCTCGGGTTGTCAATCTTATTGTGGAGCAACAAGTAGAAGTGCACCATTATAGCGCACTTGCGCCTGAGCTCCAACGTGTTAATGCCGACCATTCCAGACACGAACAAGGACGGATATAAGTACGGATAGTATCCGTACGCTACGAAATATGTGCTACTCTCATAAAACAAAGTTCACGATTTTCTCTGTAGCGCTTGGCGCGCACTCATCACACGGCTCCCGCCGGCTGCGCACGTGCTTCTGTACTACAGCGAAACATTGACACTGTTCTATACAAATAGAGTACAAATAAGCTTGTACTGAAACTACAATTGTTTAGTTGTGTTTTCTATGGGAGTGATCTTTTGTACGTAGCGCTATTGTGTTCTCTCGTATCTCTTTACGAGGTTACATCAGATGCTGACGTAACCTTGTAAAGAGGTAATGCTTATATATAATGCGTATTTATTTGTATGGGATATAATTTGCTAGACGCTTTACAAAGTTATGTGTGGAGCTGTCAAGAAGCGACTAACAGAACGGACAGAGTATAGTATTGTTAAGAAATGTTTTTTTTTTCTTCAGGAACTTCGGGCTTCCTTGGATGCGGATCTCCAAGGCACTGAAGAGGTCAAAAAGGTCGAAGACGCTTCACTGACATACGGCCCACACTCCGCTTGCGGTTACGCAATCCAGTGCGCCCGCAGGGGATGTGTCGGACATTACTTCTTCCACTAATTTAGATGTAACGCAATCTTTGTCTCCAGACATGCCGCCTTGTACTGAGTATGAGCCCCACAACATTTTCAACGACGACCTGATTAAAGGCACGTCGTTCATCGATTTGCTCAAGAGCTCGTCGGATGTAAACATGTCATGTTATATGTCAGACGAAGAAACTGTAGGGCTTCCGCTTCCCTCTTCGTCGGACCTTTCTCCTATCGGCGGCTCGGTCAACCTGCTGGAGTTTATGAATCAAGATGCCATGCTTGGAAACAAACTGGAAGGTGCGGTGAGTAGCACTTCCAGAGAAGGGTCATGTGTGACCCAGGGCTCGGCTCCTTCGGCTGCGCCGTCCACTTCTGCTGTTGATGTATTCCTACCACCCGAATCTTCAGCGACTGTGACGAAAACCACTGAGAAACCTCATGAAACCTCGAATGTCTCATCTTTGTCTACGAACCAGATCGCGGAAACGAGTTTGAGCTTAAGCCCGAGGCTTCTTCATCATGAAGATTCAAGTGCAGAAACATCGCAACCTACAAACCAGTCTCCGGTCGATCCCGTCGACTCGATACAAAAACAGTTAGTGAGAAATGAATTTGCGGCGACGACTCCTATCGGGAATGAAAATGATCCCAACACATTTAAGGCTTCGTCTAATTCGAGCAAGAAGTCCAAATCTAAGTCTCATTGTGGCCAAAAATGTTCGAGTCATTCGAAATTGATCAAGAAAATGTCGCATAGTAGTTCCAAAGTTCAAAACGTATTTTTAATTAGTTCGCCTCAGCACGTGCCGGCATCGACTCGCAGTGATTTGAGGTCTACGACACTATTACACCAACGTACCACAAACATGACTTTGACTACTGAAACTGTGACACATACGGTGGCGATAATAGCGCAGACCATCGACTCGTGTTCAGCCAGTGACGCCAAGACGGCCGCGACATCTAGCACCGCGACCACACTGCCGTCGGTATTGGATGCGACGGGAGCGCTTGGTGGAGTCACAAACTTAGAGCGCACTCCTATGCGGTCTTCTTATACAGTGATAGAGTCGTGCGCTCCGACGAGCCCTTTCTTGTCGAGGTTATTGTACTCGTCGCCGACGATCATTACGCGAAAGCTGACCGCCGCCGACCGAACTGAGCAATTATCGTTATTGTCGCCGCAGATAGCGCACGTGAAACCGGCGTGCTCCGTCGACTCCAGTGCGAGTGAGACCGACGCGGTACCGCACAACCGAAATCGGATCTTGTCGTTCAACGCGTTTACGACTTCGGCGGCTAGTGTCGATACGGCGAGCTTATCTGATATACGTTGCGTCATTCCCTCGATCCGCCCATTCGAAAGGTCGAACTCTAGTAGTTACTTGGCGACTCACGCCGTTTCGACCACTGTAGACACTAGCACCGTCATGGCTACCACACCCAGTAACCACGCATTCGCCCTAAGTGCCGGCGGTACTTTGTATGCTGCTAAGCATTTCAAAAAACCAGTCTCGGCTGAATCTCACACTTTTACCATAGTAGACGGGAAGGGTTCATGCAAAACTCTCACTATTTCCTCTGGTTTGACCACCACCGGCAGTCCTTTAGTAACGACGCGAACTCAAAATACTACCGCTGTGACTGCAGGAGTTTCTAATACGTTACCAGCGACGGTGGTTAGGTCTCGGAACCAGTTAATTATTCCGATACCGAAAACGCAATTGAACGCCAGTACTGGCTATTTTGAATGTTCGCCTATCGATTCCGATACAGTAACTTCTGAGAGTTCTGCCATAATGCCTACGACTCTTAGCACGGGCACTACTACAACTGTCTCACAATCGATAACAACGAGAAGCTCCGAAGCATTAAGCAAACTTCGTGGCCGGTTGATCTACAACGTTCCCTGCACGACCGCCGGGCCGGGCACAGATAGTAGCAGGCCTCGAGGACCGATTACTATAATTGCGAACCAGCTTGTATCGGCGAGAAGTTCTCGTGCGCCGACCGCTCCGAGGGCAATAATCTTTGCGGCGCCGCAAGGATTACATGTGCCGATCACCTGCACCGCGACATCCACGAGCCCAGCGGAGCCCGCGACGCGTCCCGTCCACCGAGTGGTGATGCCCATAAACGTCCATACGACCTCCACCGGGTACAGCTCGGTGTCCACCCAAGGAGCGTACATTATAGCCGATGTGAGTACGTCACCGACGAGGGCCGGCGGTGCTGTGACTAGGCCTTCGCGGGTGGTCATACCCATCAAAGACACGAGGGCCGCTGCAGTGGCCTCGAGTTCCTCGGCCTCCGCTGGCGAGACTACTACTAGCACTAGCGCCTCGATTGTCGCTACTGCGGATCATTCAAAGACCCGGAGGCGACTGACTACCCGAGTCGACTCCACCGAGATTTCGACGTCCGAAACGACGGATCCCGTTACCACTTACACAATTTCTGGACCTCGCACTCCAGGCGTATGCTCGATATCCACCGGGGTCGTGTCGAAAGCCTCAGAGGGCTCGGGGAGTCCTAGTCTGGTGAGCTTGATAACGTTAACGCCGCCGTCAGCGGGCGGAGGCCCTCAAAGGTCTCCGTCGGCAACTCGCTGCGATACGCCTTCACCGACTTCCACAGTCGCGAGTACCGGTATTCGTTCTGCGATCAAGTTAGCTTCCAGCGCGAGTGCGGAGAGCATCTCCAGCGCGAGCACTGTGACAACATCCATCACGACGCCTATAGCGAGCGCCAACCTTAGCCCGATAAGGCATCAGTTTGCGGAGCCTCACCCGGTGTCGTCTCGGCTCCGTACGTTCCCTGGCCCGCGCACCTCACTACCCCAGCGATACCCCGCGCCGACGGGGAACGCTCCGCAACGACCGGTCGCGCGCAACATCAACCCGCGCTTCAAAAAAGTAATAGCCAATCCAGCTCCTCTACAAATATTTGCTGACGTGGTAGGGCAGCCCAAGACCGCGCCGCCTCAATCCGCAATTGAGGCGACGCCAAGTCAATCCAAATCACGAATCACGCGGTCTCACCCTCCCCGGTAGCTCCCACTTTGGCAGCAAGTTATGATAAAGAAAAATACCGTCTTAAAATTTTTACAACGCACCCGAATGCGGAGCGGATCGGTTCGCGGTTGCTGAAGCCGTATTCATTTAGCCACGTTAGCGTTATGTTCGGTTTGAAGCGATCGATGGCGCTGCTGTCGTCACGGCGGTCATGCGGCAGTCTCCGTCTACGCTCATACGTACGCGTAGACTGTATAGAATTATAGATGATCATAACAATTGACTCTAGTATCTAGAACAGACATTCTGTTGATATAAACGACAATCACATTAATATACCATATTTTTTTAAACAACTTATTTGAGTGTTTCGCTAACCATTTTTTTTATCAGAATCTTGCTTTGCTGATATTTAAGCTCTCTATAACTAAAAAAATATAGAAGTAAGCACAATCCAATATTAAACTGCACGAACTTGTTAGTGAGAAAAATATTATGAAAGCTTTTTGTAAATACGCAACTCAATTTTGATCCATTTATCATAGACAATTGTGGTGTGATCTTAAAATAACGATTATGTGCAGCATATTTTAAATGGGTTTTAAATATAATACTTTTATGGTGTCATGGTTAAATGAGATATAATACAAAGACACTGGGGGACATTTTTGTAGTGTAGTCTATTTCGAAATATGTTAATTATGTAGCGGCATGCGTCTACACATCGATGCCGTCCTGCAGCGGAGTGTACTGCAGTTTTCCATTTACCGCCGGCACAAAACCCGCGGGACATTTTATAAAACAAAAAGTTTTTATTTTTTATATTTTTTAATAATCATAAACCGACAGCTACATGGTATTGTTTTATTGTACACCAAAATGTTCGTAGTAAGGGCGTGTCAACCCGCTTACATGGCTTTCATTAGGCTGCTATCACACTGACGGTTTGCGAGCGTCTTCAAAGCGGTGCGGGCACGCAGCGAAAACGTCGCGAACACTTCGCGGCTGCACAGCGAAGACGTGGCGATTACGCAACGTTTTCGTCGCCTGTTCGCGGCGAGTTCACGACGTACAATACACTCAGTAACAGAATGGATTCCGACGAGGAAACACTTCTGTTGGCTTTGTTACTTCGAAGACGCAAAAAAAAGAAAGCATTGAAGCACGAACGGGTTCTGTACGTGAATGTACAAAATGACGTTCGCGGCGTGTTCGTTGCGCGTTCGCCACGTATTCGCGTCGCCCACGCTCCACTTTGAAAACGCTCGCAAACAGCTAGTGTGATAGCAGCGTTAGTGTTTCCTGTCGGTTTCGATGTGTAGGCACCCTTAGAGTTTATGGCAGTGAAGTGAATAGTGAACATTTTATCTGTGACTAAGTGTGAAGACTAAATCGTAGATAATATTTAAAGACTATGTAATGTTTTGTTTTAGTGTAAAATTATAAATAAGCTTATTAAAGTAATTATAATGTGATACATAGAAACTTTGAGCTGACTATTGCGACCGGGCCTTGAAATCCGAAACCTTTTTGAAAATATTAGCACTGGAACATGTTATATTAGGCTAATTTTTAATTAATGCAAACTCTGCCGCAAAATCGCTTTTTTACTTTTAAAAACTTGTTATTTTCACACACAATTTTAATTTTTTTTCTTTATTGGCGTTGCCAGCTCCTGCAATAAGCATTGTCCGGGCCCCGCGTTCCATTTACTTTACTACTCCGTAAGTATTGCTATTTACTAAATACTAAATGCTACTTTTATACTAAATATCGGGGAACATTTTTCACACAGCTGAAGCTAGATGAATCTAGCCCCAAACTAAGCAAAGCTTGTTATATGGAAACCAGATAGCCGACAGAATACTTATATACCTTTTTTTTGGAAATATATACTTATTATACATACTACAGCCAGACACAGATCAAACATCTAAGTTCGTCACATAAATGTTTGTCCTAGGTGGGGATCGAACCCACGCCCTACAACTCTGAAGGCAGACATGCTACCAACTGAGCTCTAAGGCAGTATTTAAATTCCTAATTTTGATTGTGTTTTCGGTTTGACAAAAAAAGAATGATTAAAAGTCATTGAACTGGTCTTGTCATGCATGGTATCATCATCATCTTTTAATTTTAATTCTATCATTATGACTTAAATCATGACGATATAACCATGTTCTTAGATCTTTTTGGCATTATAGTCATATAAAAAGTCATTAAATTTTATTAATATTTAATTATTATAATATACCATGAATTCATCCCACGCATTTTAGTAAGTGTTAAATAAATTTAAGTTTTATTTATACATATTTATAATTGGTATATTAATATGGATTCAAATTGTTATTATAGTTCCCTTATGGAAACTCCGCGTACGATGTACTTCCTCGACTTCTCTTTAAAATTAATGTAACATAGAACATTTCCGATGAACTAGGGTCTAGGGCCAACATCGGCAATATAGGTCACTAAAATATAATATTACTGTCTTTATGTACTAAATACGTTTTGTAAATATGTTGTAAGAATCCTGTTATTAAAAAGCTATTGCAGGAAAGACAGCCTTCGTTTTAACAAAATTACAAAATATAGGATAAGTATTATTTGCATGTTTTTTTTAAATATTATTGTAAATGTGTAATATTTCTTATTTAAGGGTTGTATATGTTAGAGATTCAGAGTGGTCGGATAAATGACGGACACAGTTTCACAAATATAATGTAGAGATAAATTTGTACAAACCGCTGACAGTTGCTGCCTATTGCCAAGTTGCTAAGCCAATTTCAATAGAATCGGTCTTTCAGGCCAGTGTCTATCGCGTTAGCTGACTGCGTTCGCTTTCGCTTGTTTTAATATCTATTTTGTAATAGGCATGATGACTATAATTTTTTTATTATCTTATAAAAAAGCTGATCATCAATAGAGCCTATCAACAAAAACAAAATTTTAAATTATTTAAAAATAAATAAGTATTTCAATTTAAAGCTAGACAGAGAGCGCGCTATACTGAGCTATGACGTCAAGCCACAGGCGCGGCATACAAATGCTATACTAACACGTGCTTTGTGAGAAAGGGATAGAGCATCCCCTCTCTATCCCCATCTAAAACATTAAACGCTCATATCTCAGAGATTTATCAGCCAATATAATTTATTTTATCAGTATATGTAATGTATTGAATTATATTCATCACTAAGCCAGTTATTTGACATAAATTAAACATTAGGCCACACGCCTATTGCATATTTACGTATCATGAAAGTCTAAACAATTATATCCTCCAATAAGTCCGTCTATCCGGTCATCGTGCACAGTAGGCGTTTTTCCTGGACCGTTAACTAGGTTATTTATTCGTAAAACCATTAGGAAATTAGGGTGTTGTGAAACATATTATTAGTTCGCGTATCAGGGTTCCCTATTTATCCCTGTTACGCGAACAGCGCCATCTATTGATGTTTAGTTAGATGACTCTGTGAAGGTTCTCATTACTCAACTCTAGGACTAGGGTTCTAGGGATAAGCTTAGCTTACATATACACTAGAATAAAACTCCTTGTTGTTCTTTAACTAAGAAAAGCTAATGAAACATGGCCCACTATTCGTCTTAAGTCTAAGACATTAATTGCGTTATGTGTCGTAAAAAGTAGTAAGTTGTAGTAGTTTATATTTGTATTCATATAACTTAACGATTATGTATTAGATTTTCGAACTTATTTTCGATGTGTAATTGTAATTATCGTGTCTAGTTCGCGCTAATTGTTGCATAATATGTTTAAGACTTATTAAGTAGATATGCTGTATGTAGTTTTAATGTAGTATTCGTATCAGTTTTATATTTGTTAGTTTCTGCGTAGTTCTTTGTAATACATACAAAGCGTCGAGCTAGGGCGGATCCAAGGGGGGGGGGGTCACCCATGACCCCCAGGTCATGACCCCACCCCCTGGGCTGGGTGTAGGACGACTACTGATATTTTTTTAAGTTGTTGTCAGTAATCGAATTGGAGACTGTCCTAATTAGACCTCGGCTCGACTATATGCCCCTCCCCCTCCGACTTGAAAGCTGGATCCGCCCTTGACGTCGAGCATGTTTTTATAAGTTTATTTTTTTAAGACTGATTATTTACGGCTCTAAGCAACCTAGGCGCGTCGATTTGTTATTGTTTATCTCTGACGCATTCATTCTTTGTTCTTATTCGCTATTTGCGCTTAGTTGTAATTAGTATATATATTCTAAGAATAATGTTAGTAAACCAAAATGTAACGTAATACTTTGGATAAAGTTATTTAATGTTAAAAGAAAACGTAGTTATAATTTCGAATAACTAAATGTCGTAGATATTTGAACATATTTCGCTTACGCAACAGTTGAAACGGGAATAGTTGTGATTATTTGGAGATAACTTGCTATACTATACTCTGTCCATTATATTAATCGCTTTTTGACCGCTTACCCAAAGTTGACGACATAACATTGTAAAGGGTCTAGCACATTATATCTCGTACAAATAAATTCATTTGATCTATAGTTTGGTAACGTCGTGCGTGATTCTCCTGCGGGGCGACAGACGTTGGGGGAAGCAAGGTAGCACTTCGTCATAGAATAGATGTATACAATAATATAATATATATACGATATACGTGTGACATCATGGTAACGAAACGGCTACACGCGTAGAAAAAAAAACTAAAGCTTTATCTTGAGATATATTGTGCCTGCCGTGACGTATCATAACGATAACCACAAATGTATGTAATAAAAACAGTGCATTCAAGTTCCTATTTTTTATTTCAGAGACAAAAATTCAATCTAAATTCTCGGTTTTTACAAAATTAACCATATTTACAGAAGCCAAATACCGGATTTAAATTCAAATAAAATTTTAACAACCTCCATCGTATCTATATTTTTGCTCAGCTTCATCTTCTCTGTCTTGAGTGTTACTTTCATTTGGAGAAATTATCAATACAATTAATTTGTTTACAAAAGTATCCAAACACGTCTATGAAATGGTTAGCTATAGAGGTTTATTAATCTTAAGATAAATTGCCAGATAGAGAACCTCGTGTGTATCGTTTAGAGACAACTCAACTAGCCGCTTCGAGAGCGCGACCATAGAAAAAACACTATAGCGCCACGCCGACTGATGGTACGGAACACGAACGCGTGCTGTCCTTCCCCGCGACCCAACCCGCCCCCGCTCTAGAGTACCTCGTCCCCGCCGGCTATCACCCCGCAGGAAGGACACTCACGAATTTGCCATACTATAGCGTTACCTCTTTGCAAGGTTGTGTCAACAGTCGACGTAACCTCGTAAAACTTTCTATGAGCTGTCAAAAAGCGATTAACATAATCTGGGAACATAATGGACAGAGTATAGATTATATAAACAGGTTAGGTGATATTGATGATGTTTTACGTATCATTAAAAACTAAAACATTTATGCAACCAAGTGAAGGGAGTGTTTGAGAAATCGTAGAGATAACTTAGATGATATACTAGAGGACATGATTTTTGGGTCAATAAAAACAACATTTTCGTTTATAAAACAAGATCTCATTAATTAAAAATAAACTTTAAAAAGGTAGGTAATAAGTACTCCTTGAAAAGGGTCACCCCTTTGATAGGATATCATCGAAACTAGTCGGCGTATCCGACTTAATCAAACGTGAGTAATCCGTATAAATATATTATAAAATAATAGGTGATATGTAAAAGTTATTACCTACCTTTTTAACAATATTTGGTACACGGTTATGAAAAGTTGAGTTACTTTACTAACACTAGCTACTTAAAACAATGTAATTAACAAAACCTTTGATGTGGTAAATATTATAATGAACTTACGAACGCAAAACGATATTTATTATTTGAGTTTTAAGTATCTATAATATATTAGTTTTGGCCAAGGGCGGATCTAGGGGTGGGGCACAGGGGCACGTGCCCCCCACAAACGGTTAAAATATAACCGAACTAGGAGACTTGTAGATACCGCTTTAGTAACATTGTTTCTTTTTGCATAATAAACGTGTAATTTCTCATTATTGGTAAGTTAAGTATTTTTTATAGTTATTATGTAATTGAAAAAGAATCGATCCCAAAGATAGCATAGGATAATACTATGAGCCAACTTGGCCTTTGGCCCATGTGCCCCTCCCAGAAATAAATCCTGGATCCGCCCTAGGTTTTGGCTACATACTTATAGCAAACAACATAAGCAGCCCCCTAGCACGTGCCGAGGACAAGTTGGTTTTTCCCCGCGCGGGAACGCGATACAGCTTGAATATGAATACATCTGTTTCGTTTTCGCGGGGATAAAACTATAATCACGTCATTTTATTATGAAAACTGACGTGGTTTTGACACATTTTTGTTCTATTTATACGGGAATACGCACGTTTAATTAAATCGGATACTCCGACTATAGTTTCGATCACATCCGTAGCAGGCTTAGGAGGTGCTAAGCAGGACACAGCTGCACGCGCTTCGGGCTCTGTTTTCACTCTTTGAAAAAGGTAACTGGATGTGATCGAAACTATAGTCGGAGTATCCGACTATATGAGTATTCCCGTATAAATAGAACAAAAATATTATCACGTCATTTGCAATTCAAACTAATTTTGTAGTATATTTGTAAATGACACTAGACTCTTGCCTTGTCATGCGGCTGCCTGCCGATTGCGCCCCTGCCTCAACATTACAGTGGAATCATCATAGCCAGAAGGGGTCCCTAATAATTCCCATACAAATTCCATCCTAATTTTGTATTCCATACCGTTTTAAGTCCTAATAATCAGTCATCCTAATGGTAAATCTACATAACACTACTACACATACCATTACTGCTCCTAATATTCATTGGATAAAATATAAAAAAGCCATAAAAATTTAAATCCTAACAATATCAAATCCATGTAAATGGACATAACAGCTACTCCTCCTTATATAAAAACATTTAAAAAAAACGCATCTTTCTACTCCTCACCTAACCTATCCGAAGTCGGATCTGTCAGCGAACTTTAATATATATAGTGCAGCATGAGTAGTGAGGATTTCTGGGATGAAATAACAAAAAGGCTAAGGCGGGAAAAGGGTTTTTCAATATGTGTAATTAGACAGACAGAGAGAGAGACGGGAACCTCTCCCTGAAAGAGGGGGAGTTCGGAAACCTATAGTTTTCGAGAAAACAATAAAAATGCATTTTGAGGTTAAGTAGGTATGAAAAAAATGTTTAGGAATGTACTTTATCGACTGATTTCTTGATGTTACTTTGATATAACCACAGAGTAATAGAAGCAGAGATGTGATCAAATGATTTTTCCTTAGAAAGACGCGTGACTGTGCGGGGAGGTGTAGGTTCGCGGGAGGAGTGGCAAATTGTACTGCCATCTAGCGGTTTTCAGGAAAAGTTTTTGAGAATCGAACTAGTGAACTAACACTTAACCGAATTAACACTTAATTTCTTAATATCACGCTAGAAGTCGCGTTTTTAAATTTTATGGAACGGATCACTAAATATAGAAATAAAATTACTTACAAATGAAATTAGATGCCAATCATGTCATCTGAATTTTTCCCTCGGTAATTTTTACATAAAGAAACAGAGCAAGTTATTTCATTTTTACTGTTACTGGGTAAAAACATTAAAAATCGTACGTCTAATATGTAAGTTTGAATAACCGTTACGCGTGGCGGACGTTAGCAGACTGAGCAAATAAGTGTGACGTCACACACTCCGTCCGCAAAATAGAAACTGCGGTTGCAAGTCGCTCATCGCAACTCCTTATCCTCCATGGATATAACTCGAGTCAGGATGCTCCGAGTCGGATCTGTCTCTCATTTCGAACCTATGCAACCCCCTGGACTCCCGCCAGAAGCTCTTGCGGTTTTTATATACACTAGGGGAAAGGACTACAAGACTAGGTGGAGTCGGGGTCCTCTGATTCCAATCTGTCACCCATTTTGAACATAACCAATTCAAGTTGGGGTGCCCCATGGAGGTGTAATTACGCTTAGATTTAATATACATACAGTGTTGCACGAGTAATGAGGATTTTTGGGTTGAAATATAAAAAAACCTTCGCTTCGCTCCCACCTTAGCCTAACCTATCCGACTCCGATCTGTCACCGGGCTTTAATATAAGTACATACAGTATGTTCTATTTTCCATTACACCACTAACTGACCTAATTAACAAAAAAAACGAAATCAAAAAATGTAATAGCACTAATCATTCTTAGGTACAATAACTCTATGAACATCACTATTTATGACAAACTAATCTTAGGATGTATAACCATTATGTCACGTAGTGTGACCTAGGTGTATTAGGATCGAAAAACACAAGGACAAAAAATAATTATGCTGGTAAAAAAATATGTGCATGTATCATTATGACTACAGTAGTTTATGACTAGATGCGTATGACTAATGACAAAAGAACAAAAATCAGTAAGTCAATTCTTAGGAACCCAGCCAGAAGACGTCCATTTTTGCGTGTGACTGCACATTATCTATGAATATTGGACTATCTGCGTACTTGACGAAATGCGAGTTGGACTGAATGCGTATTGGACCAAGTGTTACTAAGTCGTCCACAGCTTTGACGAAGGCATCCTCCTTAATAGAGAGGTGTTGCCATAATCCCCAAGCTTGGCTAATAGCTTGGGGATCGCAGAACACAGTTCTACATAGTTCTAAGTGGAATATCGGCACTTTATTATACAAATACTGTCTCATGCATAAAACAAATATGCAATTATATGCTTGTATGCAATTATAATTTTTTTGTAGTGGTAGGACTCTACTGCACAGTCCGCCTGGGGAAGTACCACACCTTTGCTAGTTATTCAACCGCCAAGCAATAGTGTGCAAGCATTAGGTACTGTGTTCCGGTTTGAAGAGCAATGTTACCAGGCAGTAGAGTGCGGCGCACGATTGTGTTCGCAAGTTCTCAATTCTCGCACTGGTACTGTTAGTGGCAGGCGTGACGTTTACCACCAGGCGAACGTCTTGCTCGTCTCGTGCCTTTTTTCTTTTTTCTTTTTAAACTTGTTTTGTCTTGTTTCAATCTCAATTTGTAATTCGAAACAAATTAACAAAACACTTTTTAACTAAAATAGGTTTAGAAGTGGTTTTATTGTTTTATGCATAAGACAGATAGAGTAGGTAGGTACAAACTAGAGCTGAATATGATACGTTTGTAGTTATTAGTTTAAGTGTGAATGTGAATCAACTACCTTTAGGCGTGATTTCTGTAGGACTTGTATTCTGTGCTTAGTACTGTTATGCTTCATGGTTTTACCAAGTTTTACTCGCCTGAATAATGGTGATGAGTAGGTCCCTAAGCTATGTTGCTTTCTGACTTTAATCTATGAGAGAAACCACTTTTTGTACTAGATTTATTGCGTTGTTGCCAATGATTTCTATGTCTAGATACGAATAGCCAGACTAATTCTCTTTGACAAAAAGTCAACGCCATCTCTCGGATTTCACGGTCACTACGCGCAGCGCCAGTAAAGGTGTGGTAGAAGAAGCGCAAACTGTACGAAACTAGAAACGACTTACCTATTACATAAAATAAAAGATTTTGTGTAAAAGCAAGTTTATTTTAACTTACCGGTCATAAGAAATGCCACCTTTTTTACTGCACTTTGAAATGTAATTCGGACAACCCTTCACCACACAGTTTGGCCTTTTGCACTCAAGTAATCACGTCGGACGTGTGTCGCAGACTGTGCCGGCGTCGGTGTCAATGCGTTTCTTTGACACCGACGAATGAGCGACATTTCAAATAGTCGTCCAACCCTTCCCTACTATGTATGTCTATGGTTGCTGCTAAAGAAGGACAAACAAATACTTTAACATTTTTAATTTTGATCTAAAAAATGGAAATGTCTTAAGCAAATGCTATGTTTTAGTAGATCACGCGACCGAGAGCTTCTAATCGCTATTGCAAATAGCTTTGCCGTAGCGACAACATGAAAAAAGGCAAAAAAAAAAATGTTTACCACTTCCAGTAAAATATTGTTTTCGATTTAGAATTCTAAAATTGACAATACCAAAATGATTAAAAAGCTGTTTACATAATACGCTTTTCAACCGACTTCAAAAAAGGAGGTTCTCAATTCGACTGTACCTCTTTTTTGTATACTTACAACAAAACAAAATAAAAATACAAAAAAGAGGGATTTTATAACCGGACTACTGAACCGATATATGTAGATAAAATGTATATGGACCACCTATGAAGTATGGCCTACTTAGGTCATGTATGTTATGCGATTACTCCGCCAATTATAAACTGATTTTGATGACTCTTTTTTTCCCCATATAAGTAAATTTTATCGAAATCGGTTTAGAAGTTTGGTTTTTAAATAGAAATTACTAAAAATATGAAGATGTCATCCAGGTATTCGAAGTCGGTTGTATTTTTTTTTAAAGCGTTTTATGATATTTCAAGTTTTTGAGGAATTCTAGTCAAATGAGTCTTAGTTACAGTCAAGTCAGTAGTATGTCAAGGTAAAGTCCAATCATGCCTAGTAAAGTCGTGGCAGGTATTCGAAATTGAAGTCGATTGTATTTTTTTAAGAAGCGTAATTTAAAAAAAAATACATATTCGAATTGAGAACCTCCTTTTTTGAAGTCGGTTGAAAAGTAACATAGGCGGAACTCAAGGAACAAGTTGTTCCTTGTGTTATGCCTAGGTTACTTTTCTTAGTTTAGTGTAGTGTTAGTCTGTCATTTAAGCCCTGCAACTTAACACACATCAGCTCTTTGTGTTACCATATTATTTTGATTTAAAAAACAAGTTAATGAACCGGTTTTGATGAAATTTCTATATGACCAATCTGAAAGTATATCCTTTCAAATAAAATAAATATTTTCCATATCGGTTCAGAAATGACGGAATTTTGAGGTAAAACATTTTTTTAAAGTACAGCCGAATTGTTTTTTTTAAGTCGGTTAACAATAGTAGATTATGCACTAAGGGAATAAATCCGTGTCTTACGTCGCGGGCGGCATATATAACCCTGAGCGTAACGAGGGAGTCTAGAGTTTACTCTCGAGCCGGGAGTTATTATAGTGTCCTGAGTGAAGCGAGGGGTTTCAAGCTGCCCAAGACAAAACCAGGCTTTATTCCAGAGGAGCATACTCTACTTTTCACACCTGCGAGACAATAAAAAGGCCCAGGGCTCCATAAATTAAAATTCACTGACAATCACAGGACGCACAAGACTAAACACCGTCTTTTGTTTCACGTTCTTTGTAAACGCACCTTTTTACGAGTTCTGTTTATGGTGGCTAGTTCGATTTTCGAACAAACCTCTTTACAATGTCATATGGTCATTTTTTTACTTAGTTTTCCACGAGTTTCCACACGAATTTGACGTTCCAAATTCAAATCACTTTATTCCTTAGGGAGTTTCATACAACTTTACATCCCTTATGAGATAATGCCATAGTATTTACTTACTCTATGGATAATGCTTTACTTTACGTTGAGGTTGCATGATATGTAATTGAACATTGTCGAGCAGGTGGTGTGAAAAAACTATTTAGTTGTCCTAAATAGGTAAAAATTGAGGTTCAACATCAACATCAACAGCCGGAAGACGTCCACTGCTGGACGAAGGCCTCTCCCTTAAAGGGAGGTGTTGCCATAATCCCCACGCTTGGCAGGCGGCTTGGGGATCGAAATTGAGGTTAATAATAATTAATCGATTTTCTAATTTATAACTTTTATTCACGATGCACGCAAACCAATCTATTAACAACATTTATGCCTTATTTTATATACCAAGGATACTTTATAATATTGAAATTGTATACCTATTAAAATATAATTGCGTCTAATTTAGATTCTAACTAATGACATAGTCAACATTAAACAACAGAGATGTCTTGACCAAGGTTGTAAAATCATCAATATTAATAACTTATACACAAAACGAATTTGATTTGACAATATGACAATATATTATCTGTGGCAACATGCATCAATCATAAATCTATAACTATAAAAGGCTTTGTCCTGACTGACTGACTGACTGACTGACTGACTGACATATAGACAACGTACAGCCCAAACCGCTAAACGTAGAGACTTGAAATTTGGAGGGTATGTTTTTGGAGAGGTGGAAACGCCCACTAAGAAAGGATTTTTCGAAAATCAACCCCGAAGGGGGTTAAATGGGGTGTTAAAGTTTGTATGAAACTTTTTATTCTCTAGTTCGATTGTTACAAAACTTGGTACACGTATTCTACTATAAAAATAAGAAGATACGGGTGTCACAGTTTTTTCAAAATCAGCTCCCGTTAGTATTAAAAAAAAACTAAGTTTTAGTGATAGTACGTTTGTTTCTCCTTAACTTTGTAACGGCTGTACATATTAAAATGAAATTTGGTATAGGGATGGGGATAGATGTGGGGATGAGGGTGGGGGTGGGGGTAGCGATGATACTGGGAACGGAGACGGGACGGAGATCGGCATGTTAATATTAAGATTACAATTGGTATCGGGATGGGGATGGGGATGGGGTGGGGATGGGTGGGGATTTGGTGGGGACAGGTGGGGATGGGATGCGGATGTGGATGAGGCAGGGAACGGGGATGGCCGTGTCCATATTAAGATGAAAGTAGAAATCGGGATGGGGTGGGGATGGGATGGGGTTCGGGATGGGGATGAGAGAGGGAACGGGGATGTGGACGGGGATGGGCGTGTTCATATTAAAATGACATTTGGTATCGGGATGGGGATGGGGAAGGGGGCGCCTATAGGGATGAGGCTGGGAATGGGGACGGGGATGGGCCTATTTATTGGTCGGCTGAACAGATGGAGCTGCATTTTTGGATAGGTAGTTATAGCATAAGGTTCGGAAACGGACATAGGCAATTTTTTTGTAGGTCCTTTAAATGCCGAAACTAAATTTTGAGTGGTGTAAACTTACACTCAGCTCAAGCTGTGGTAGCTTCAGTGAGATCAAGCTCGACTCACATTCTTGGGGTCGCGGGTTCGAACCCGGGCGAGCCCGTTCCAATTAGTTCTTTGAAACTTACGCATGGATAATACCACTGGCTTTTCGGTGAAGGAAAACATCATGAGGAAACCTTCATATTTCAGGAGAAGAAATACGATAGTGTATGTGAATCCGCCAACCTGCACTGGGCCAGCGTAGTGAATATGGCCCAATCAGGGTAGGCCGATATACCATTAGTGTTAAGGGCTGACGCAGAGAAACGCACACTCAGCAACGATTTTGAAAAATTCGCAAGGGGTTCAATGTATCATTAAAATACCATTTTGCCGAAACCATTCATTTAAGGCTGTTAAGTTTTTTGACTTAAGAGATAAGATAAAATAAACATAAACATGTTTCAGAATTTTCAAACAATTTCAAAACTGGAAGGCCACGGGTCAGTTTTTCATTTGAAAAAAAAATGTTATATTTATAGATTAGCTAATCGAGTGTTTATGCGTAAGAAGATAAATATTTGTACTTGATCCGGTGCACGCACCAAGCACAGCGCTTTCGAAACGTCCATCCCGCGTCGGCTCAGATACGTTAAAACCCGAGTATGACGCGCTGTACCTCGAGCGCGCCCCACTCCAACCCACACCGAGTCTACCTAAGCGATCAGTGCAGCACTGTATTTTATCGAAGTTTCGTAATTCTTGCGATATTTTGGTAATCTTTTTACGTTCTTTGTTATCATACTTTTTCTGCTTAAGCTTATTTCATTTCATTGACTCTGTTGATACGGTATGCAATAATGATGATGCTGTAAACTATCCAGTTGAGTTTTTAAATTCATTAAGACCAGCGGGGCTACCATATCAGAGGCTTATCCTGAAGAAAGGTACACCCGTCATGCTCCTTCGGAATTTAAGACCACCCAAATTGTGTAATGGAACCAGGTTACAAGTAAAAATGCTGCATCGTAATCTGGTTGAGGCCATCATTTTGACTGGGTGTGCCCATGGCGAAACAGTGTTTGTGCCGCGTATTCCCATGATTCCCAGTGACTTACCTTATGACTCCAAAAGGCTTCAATTTCCTCTAAAAGTTTGTTTTGCCATGACTATCAATAAGGCTCAGGGTCAAACTTTAAAATACGCTGGTATTGATTTAAGGCAGGACTGTTTTTCGCATGGTCAGTTCTATGTGGCTTGCTCGCGAGTTAGCTCCCCTGAAAGCCTGGCTATTTTAGCACCTTCCAACAAAAAAATCAAAAACGTTGTCTACAAAGAAATATTGTAATCTTTCGGGTCAAAGGCCCCGGCAACTATAGCGTCATTAGCAGACATTTTTAGGGTTCCGTAGTACTACGAGGAATTCTTATAAGTTTGTCATGTCCATCTGTCTGTCTGTTTAAAATTCAACAAGACGGCTTTGTTTTGAAGTAAGTATTGCAAACGCGACATGCCAAATTTGGTCATCCTCAAGAAAACTTAAAGACTTGCAAGCGGCTTGGAAAAAATGCAATAATATACGTATTTTAGTGATTCAATTGAGTTGGGCCCCGATTTAACCGAATTCCAGTATTCAACATTACTACGCGGGCAAAGCCGCGGGCAAAAGCTAGTAATATAATATATCTTAAGTAGATTGATATACTAACAACCGATATACACTTACGATAATATGATCGATCACTTAACTTGATCAACAGTGATTTAGCTTCTGTATACAAATATAAACATTCTCATAATACATAAACAATGTCACAAAAATAACAAGACAAGTAAACATTCGCATTATCTAACATCTATTTCTGATGTAGATTCTGATTGCTACTTGCAAATAAATTATTGCTGAGTGAATATTATACAGCGTGGTGCTACAGTGCCGACATTCATTGAACACGTGTAGGGTTAATGATCACTAACCATTTTAAAATAAAGTAAAAAAAAAAAACGAGAAACAAATATCAGGTGTTCAATACAAAAACTTCATCGTCATCGACGTTGAACTAAACGAATGGAACATCTGATTTTATCTCGCAATTTTTTTTCATTTTTTTTATGGTTACTGTTCATTAACGCTACACGTGTGTTCATTTAATGTCGGCACCGTAGCCCCACGCTGTATAGATAAAGTGTATAAAATAAGCTTGCTCAATGAAAATATTTAGATTATTTTTCTCTTTATAAATATTATGTGTAAATAAGGCTTTCATCATAATGACCACAGTAAGTGGAACTTCATATATAATAAGTAAAGATATATAAAAGTACGGATTTAATATGAAGCCAATTAAAAAAAATACCATTCATGTATACTAGACTAGCCACTTTAAATATGAGTGGCGTAGCATACCACGACTCATTCATTCAATTTAAAATGCATGATTTCTCTCTAGGCAAGCAATGCTTTTTGTGGTCACATTGATATGGAATCTACATTTGTATATACATATCTTTAGAAATAATTTGCAAACTTATTTGGATTAATTTCACTTTTACATAAGAATAATTATTATAACTTAGTTTTTTTATGCTCATTGGTTGTTTATTGGGAACCTAAGATACTAGACTACTTGACTTTTACACCAATACTTTTTGATTATACAGACTTGTATGTAGTCGCCATAGAGGTACGAGCTACAGCGAAAGGAGTCCGAGTTATGAGTCATTCTATAGACAAAATAGCCGTAGTGTAATGTCAGTATGAGCATTAAAAAATATGTACATTGTTATCTTACGACGAAGCGTTTATGATATCCACGAATTCTGGTTTAAGGCTAGCTCCGCCGACCAAAAACCCGTCGATGTCTGGGCTGCCAGCGAGCTCTTTAGCGTTACTGGCGGTTACTGAGCCGCCATACTGGATGCGGACCGACTCGGCGACGGCAGGAGAAACGTTGGTGGACAGCCACTTGCGAAGGCACGCGTGCATTTCTTGTGCCTGAAAGTGAAACAAGATTTCAAATAAACAATGAAGAATGACGATGATGAAATAAGAATGATGATACAACATTTTAGTAAAACGCTTTTAAAAAAAAACAGCCGACTTCAATTTCGACTACCTGGCTGACATCTTCATATTTCCAGTTATTTTGATTTAAGAACCAAACTACTGAACCGATTTCGATCAAATGTATATGGGACTATCTGAAGTATCACCTACCAAACAAAAAAACGTCATAATCAATTCATAATTGGCAGAGTAATCGCGTTTCATACATACAAAAAAACAGCAATTCCACTCGAGAACCTCCTTTTTTTAAGGCGGTTGAAAATATAAAGCATTTAGGCTTGAATGAGTCTTTGTCTTTCAAAAATAAAGTATAATGTTCCAATATCTTTATGATTTGTTGAATAAAGTCATTTTCGCTTTTTAATAAAATAAAATAATTTTTTTTAATTTTAAATAATATTTATATAAAAAATTAAATATAATTTTTTTAATTGTAATCATTCACTATTGTATAATTGTTTATTTTCTTGCTACCTGTTGAGGGGAGGCAGTTACGCCGGTGCCAATGGCCCAGACGGGCTCGTAAGCAAGCACGACGTTGTTCCAGCGGTCTCCGATGGCCGCCACGAAGGCCTTGGTCTGCCTGTAGACTACCTCTTCGGCCTTGCCTGACTCTCTCTCTACGAGAGTCTCGCCGATACACGCGATCACCTTCAGACCGGAGTCGAGAGCGTGGCCGATCTGAGAAATATAATATAAAACTTAATAAAATAATGTTTAGTTATTCATCCACTGAAGACACTATGCTACGTCTGTAAAGTTTTTTTATGTATATTCTAGTAACTTGCTAACTGGATTTAATATGACGTTTGATACTATACTTTGCTATGGTGTGGCATGGTATAAATACCTCTACCTCTATACCAAATTTTAAGCAAATCCGTTCAGGCATTTTTGCGTAACAAACATCCAAACTTTCACATAATTAAGTAATAATAGTAGGATTTACGATTTTCTCCAAAACAAATCAATCCAATTTTCATGAATGTTTCATTATCTCAATCAAACTATAAAATGATACATTATTTTATGTTAATAGAAACTTTCCATTCTATACTTTTGTAATCATGTGCTAATGTTACGAAGCATTTATTTTCTGGGGATAAAAGCTGTTGTATTTCTTTGACCCAGGGTAATAGCTGCTGCTATAGCTGTATGTTTTCTCATCTATCACTCATCGAAGTAAAAGTAACTCTTCAAACCTGATAAAGGTTACAAATCTACATACTCCTCATTTATGTAAAACTGTTGGGACATGATCTAGATGAGAAAACATACAGCTATAGCAGCAGCTATTCATTTTATCTTCATTCTTGAAAATAATATTTAAATAACCTCCTCAACTCTTATAAATATCTTATAATACAGTACGCTTATCAAAATGGCTGCCATTATGTTTTATAATAACATTATAGATACTATTATAATTATGACACTATCGTAATCAGCCTTTTTAAATTGTCCTATGCTGGACTTAGGCCTAACGTCGAAGGGTTCTATTTGTGTGGTTTGATTGATTCTATACCCCATAGTAATAAATAGTAGTTGACCTTATTAGACACTCGTAAAAAGTTTCGCTCATTGCTAATAAAATGGATTAGCCCACCATATCACATTAGAGAAATATGCAAAGGGGAGGAGGAGGAAAGGTTTTCACGTGCCTGTGGGGCCAAAGTGGCTACTTAAGCCACGCTACGCGGAGCGAACGGAACCACTTCTTCCCAGCAACAGCACGTAAAATCGTAGCCTCAGATCTCAGATGATTGTCATGTTTGTCACCCTCAGTTTCGCGCCGGGAGACAATTTATACATGAGATCTGAGACATTCTTTACTTTTGCTCTAGGTTGAGTAATCTAATATTGCCCAGTAATAGGGCAAAAATTGGCGAGTATAATATAATAATACTTTAAACGTGAAAGTTTGTTTTTATTCTTCATTCAAGCAATGGACGGTCCGGTCAGTCCGCGGATGACTGACCGTGACTGGCATTTATATCTGAGCACTACCTTGGGTCGACTGACATGTTAAATTGTCGGTCCCAGATGTTTGTTCTATATTTGTGTGACCACAACAGTCGACCCAATATCATGTCAGAGGCGGCACATAAGTCTGACACTAGGGCTGGCTCTCAGCCTATATGAACTTACATTGATACAGTGTAAGCCCTGGAGAGTGACAGTAATTACAATACCAACGGGTAACTTATACTCACTTTTTCTGCAATGAGGTCATCTTTTTCTTCAAAAATAGTTCTGCGCTCTGAGTGCCCAAGGATAACCCAGGTGGCACCAATGTCTTTGATCATAGCTGGAGATATTTCACCTGAAATATATGTTGATGAATAAGTTATAATACTCTATAGATTTACCATCTTATACATAAAACACTAAAATGTATTTAAAACTTATTTTAGTTATAAACTGACTTTAAAAAAAGAGGTTCTCGATTCGACTGTATGTAATTTTTTTTGTTTGTTTGTATGTATGTATGATTACTCCGCCAATTGTGAACTGATAATGAACATTATTTTTTTGTTTGTTAAATAATATTTCAGAGGTGATCCCATATACATTTTATCGAAATCGGTTCTGTAGTTTGGTTTTTAAAACAAAATTACTAAAACATTATGAGGATGTCATCCAGATATTCGATGTTGAAGTCGGTTGTATTTTTTTTAATGTCTTCTATTGATTAAACACTTTTTATCTAAAATTGGTTTTAAATACTTTTTAGTGTTTTATGTGTAAGAGTAAGAGTATTGGGTACGACATACATAAATATAATTAATTACCTCACCACTAGATTCTTTTTACTATTTTGTTAAGAAACATCCTCTGTAAAACTAAAATAGTAATGACAAATATGTACACACTCAAACTTTTAATAAAATTAGTTTGATTGTGTGAAATCATGCATGTAGTAAGTAATTATGGTTATGATTACTTGTAAATTATATTCATTTCGTTTGCTAGCAGAGGGCCTAGCCCTAAGACAAACCTCAATGAGGTTTAAAAGGTGCTAGTTACCAAAACCTACATTGTATAAATGTATAAGAAAATTAAAAAAATTCGTGCTGAAGTGTGGCTATAAAAAATTATGTTTCTCTCAATTTAACATTCATGAGGAAATTAGATAACTTGTTAGTTCCCCATGTAATCAAGTTTACAGGCAACACACTGTAGTTCAGTTTTGTCCTTTTATTATTATTTAATACATCCCATTACCATCCGGCCTCACGCTACGTGGTGTACAACTATCGAGCTTGCCTAAAAGAAACCAATTGAAGACTCCCAGATTAACATTTTGAACTCTAACTACTAAAATGAAAAATCTAAACCTGACATGCAGATGCTAATGAAGTCAATAGTTGTCAAAAATGATGGCCTTTAAAAACAAGCTTAGATATTGACACTGATAGTTATTGATACCAGGCGCCCTAGCACGCGCCGAGGACTATTGGTCTTTCCCGCGCGGGAAAGTGATTAAGCTAGAATACGGATACATCTGTCTCTTTTCGTGGGGAAAAAAGAGTGGATAGATGTTTATCACGGCTCGCATGATTGCATGATTTTTAAATCGCTGTGTTTGGTGCATGAGCATACAGGGCATGGTGCTGCAATTCAATCAGGAACACCAATTATAGCTGTGCATTCCGCAGTTTGCATAGTGAAAGCTGGATCAAGGTGCTGTCTGGATTTGTAAACATCAATACAATGAAAATAATGATTGCCATTTTCCTCAGTCATGATCAGCCAGTAAACGTCCACTGCTGGATGCAGGCCTCCCTTTTAATAGGGAGAGGTTGCCATTATCCCCACGCTTGTCAGGCACCTTGAGAATAGCAGGATGCTCACCACCCTTAACCTAGAGAATGCTGTTGCCTGCCCTGCAGTTCTGGATGCAGTTTTAGGACATACCAATCTATTATCCTCATTATTATGATAATATTTTAGGTATCTTACCAGTGAATGCTCCTTTGGCTACTTTCCAGCAGTTTTGTGCCGCTAACTCTAGAGTGGCAGGGGCGATGCTCTTTGCTAGTGGCAAGTAGATAGCAGGTACTCCAAGAACAACCTAAGAACACAGTAAGAGTTTTAACAATAATTGCTCAAAGCAAAGCAAAGGTCTCAGAGTCTAAGGGGACCAGACAACATTTGTATGAATAGCCCGGTAAAGATTCTATGAACCAACTAAAACTATTCCTTTTGCATACACACATACACATCGCTTGAAAGATATCCACTGCTAGACGAAGGCCTCCCCTGTATTAGGGAGGGGTTGCTATAATCCCCACGCTTGGCAGACGACCTGGGAATTTCTTATCTATCATTTAACAAAATTTGTATTTTATTGTATAATGATAGAATTGATAATAAATTAGTGATAAACTATATTTTGCAAGGAGCTGAAGGAGACAAACTGGAGACAGGTGTCACATTCCATTGAGATTTACAGATATTTTAATTGTTCCAGCACTTACCTCAACATTTGGGTCTAATTTTGAATTGGCGAGATTCTCAATGATTTCACGAGCCTGTTTCTGGTCTCCGTTCATCTTCCAGTTGCCACCAACAACGAATTTGCGAGGCATGGTTGTGGTTATGTTGTTAGGTATCTGTGGAAAATTGAAGAAATAAAAATTACAGGATGGTACTCTTTAATTTGAGGTAGTGCCCACCTGAGATTGAGGGGACCTACAGGTTATACTTTTTGAGATTCAAGAAATTATGATTAGATTTGGGAAGGGTATACTCAGTAAGTGCTAAGCTATCCACAATAAACAAAATGGATCAAGGTGCATTAGCGATTGCGGTTTGACCTTTCTGAAGGTCACTGGAGAGTGACTAGGATCGGGGCCCGATCATACGGCACACCTAGTGGAAAATGTATTAGGATTCAATTCTGCTTTTGTTTAAATTCATATTTAGCAGTGTGCATGAAAATGAATAATAAGTAAGGTCTACGGGTGGTGTCCTATTTTGTCCCCCGCTTTTAGCTCAGAGATACCCAATTTATATGAAATGGATTAATCAGTCAGAATTAAATTGCAATTGTGTTTATAAAACAAATTAAACAACTTACTTGAAAGACTTAAAAATTAATTCGCCGATAAGTTATATTCCACCGGCAAGTGAAATATGGAAATAAAAAAAAAAAAATTAAACTAGGGCAAAAGTATGTTCTTCTTTACAGTAAATAATAATAACTTTTTTTTTTACAATTTTGGCTTCGGTTATTTTTTTTAATGAGACTGACAGAGCTTTCGAATGCAGCGACGCGACGCGACGTACCGTTTTTAAGATGATAAACTTCTCCTTGAACCTGAGAAAAAAATGTACTTCAAATTATTAAGATTTCAAAGGTATACTATACTTTTAGCTCCAAATGTTTAAAACAATGAAGTAAAATTATTATTCGGAACATTGAGTCATATTCCTGCAAACTTGTAGACGGAGAAAATTCTCTCATTACGTCATGGAGCTAATATCTAAAGAGTCACAATCTCTAAGTGAAAACAGTCAAAAAACGTCCGAGTGCCGTTGTACATACCTACGTACATTATATTGTTTACAATTGTTTGAATTTAAACGTTATGTCGCTTGTATATTAGTGTTCAATGTATGCTTGAGCGCTTGTGTCTTATCGTAGTTCAAAAAGTTGGCGCACGCTATGCAGTGTAGTTTTGACACAGACATTTTTTTGGCACGTTTGTGACTCTATAGATATTAGCTCAAAGCGTTACGACTGAAACGAAGAGCCAGTTCGGATACGTAAGCTATCTGTGTCACATTTTATTATTTAAATAATTTACTATATCATATGTAGTACACAGACAAATTAAGAGGTAGTAGGGACACCATAAACATGTTTTGTGTATGCGTGAACGCTTCAAGTGGATGCAGATTGGATGCGAGACCGATGTATGGTAGAATACTTAGTTTTGGGATTAATAAGTAATATTGCGTCTTCCGACCCATTCACATGTGTTGTGCTAGAGATCAGAGTTATAATTTTAATAAATAGTTATTGTGTTAATTTTGATTGTACGTCTTTGATTATATGAGAGAGAGCTAGATCCTCCAAGTTGTACGTGTAGAAATAGAGTTTTAACTGATATAAGTACTATTATTTATTATATCTAAACTCAGTTATCGTAATAGAGAACACACTAAAACCACGACAGCAATGACCTTCGGTGTCATTGGTAATTTTTTCTTCTTTCCTCATAGAACCATTTTGGATTATGGCGTCGTACATTGTGCATTTGCCAGTGTTTTCCACATTGTTTATAGCCTAAGTGGAGAGAGCAAGGTTGTATTGGAATTTTCGAAATCAAATAACAAGTTCTCTGAAAAAATCTCTATCTAAAATAAAATGTAAACTATCTAACCTATGCAAATCTATTTTGAGGCCGTCATCAGCTGCTTAAATTTTTATAACAAGGCACAGCACCACAGCACCCAGTATTTTTCCATGGAAATAGATTTTTGTTTTCTTATTTATTGGCTTCGCACGTTGTGCATACTGCCAGTATCAGGTATATAAATTGTCAAGTTTTAATAGTATAATCAAGTCAAATATATTATGTCATGAAATCACAGTTAGTCACACGAATTTATTCAAAGACGAGTCCAAGTCATGCACTTGCCCATACTCGTGCATGAAAAAAATGTAATTCAGCACTCAATGAATAAAACGCCACCATTTTTAATCATTAATTCGCGAAATAACCCAAGTTTAAGAAAATATTCGAATGCAACTTTTTTTTCCTATGCGGTAGTATTTTCTATAACCCGCGGTACTCGTGTCCGACTCGCGCTTTAATCTATCATGTATGTTTGACCTACGTCTGTTCACCGCCTGATTTGAACCCGGCCATCAGTCGCCTGTTCGTGATTGGTTGGGGTTATGGTAGCCTACTAGATTCACTAAACCGCACCCTTATTATATAGATTATCTTCGTGGTTCTGATTGTGATAGCATGCCATCCCGCTCGTACCAACTTACTCCTGCCATACGCCCTCCCACTCGCGCACGATAGTGTTATATCATAATCAGAAACATCCATCATAAGGCTGCAGGACAGATTCACTCCCATAGAAAACGCATCTAAACTAGATATGCCTAACTACAACAATGGCATGTTCAGAGCAAGCTAATTTGTACTCTATTTGTATTAATAATCTTTCAACAAACAAGAAAACCGCCGGCCAGGCATTCTCCATCCTTCTTATTCAATGTGGGGGCGATAAGCCCAGGGGCCTTAGTTTTGAATCGTACGCAAGAGTAGCGCATGCGAAAGGAGCCGACCTTCGGACGATATTTTTTGGAATAAGGCTCAATATCGTTTAAAAGTCGGCTCCGCTCGCATGCGCAACTTTGCGCACGATTCAAAAATATGGCCCCTGTACTGATGTCCCGCTTGGAGTGTATCGTGCATTTCCCCCGCCGCCCTCCGGAGCCTACCCGAGCCAACCCAGCTCCTTGAAGTACCGGAGCGAGGCTCTTGACCGCTGGCAAAGTATAGCTCCAGTGGGTTAGATGGAAGTATGTTTTGTAGACCTGGGTATGTCCTTAAACTGCAACCAGACCCACGGGAGGATGAGCAGCAGCGTCCTAACGTCCTAACGGCGGTGAGCATTCTGCGATCCTCAAGCCGCCTGCCAATCGTGGCATGCGGCGTGGATTATGGCAACACCCCTCTATTAAGGGGAGGCCTTCGTCCAGCAGTGGATGTCTTATGGCTGACGACGACGACGACGTTATTTTGTAGTGGTAGGACTCCACTGCAGAGTCCTACTGGGGAAGTACCACACCTCTGTCAGTAATTCAACCGCCAAGCAGTAGTGTGCAAGCATTACTGTGTTCCAGTTTGAAGGGCAATGTTACCAGAGAAATTACTGGGTATGATGAGATTTAACATTTAATATCTCAGAGTGACGAACGCAGTGCAGTGCGGCGCAGGATTGTGTTCGCAAGTTCATAATTCTGGCACTGCTACTATTAGTGGCAGGCGTGACGCTTACCACCAGGCGAACGTCTTGTTCTTGAACGTCTCGTCACATGAAAGTATAAAAGAATATATGTATATTATGATGATGATGATGATAATGAAAAGCGGTCAAGCCGTTGCGGAGCTAAAGCTGCCTCATGCAATCTGGGAGCGATTCTTGTTAGTTCTGTGATTTTGCACTGCCACAGCACATGCTCTACGGTTTCATTGACCAGCATGCAGCCACGGCATAACGAACTGTCCATGGCTCCCAGTTTGTATAAGTTACTGTATAGGTTACAATGACCGGTTATAAGGCCTACCAAAAGACGAAGGTCAATAGGTTGTTAGTGATCTTCCTGTCAAGGATTGGGATAGCGTCTTTTTTATCCCACAAATTTTGTTTTTCTTTATTGCTGTGACAGCGCTGTAGCTCACGCACTTCCAACGCTGATGGTCTACAGATAGCTGCTACGTCATCATACTCCTTAATCTAAATAAATCTTAGGACTTAAAACATTAATGAAAAAAAACATTTTTGCACAACAATAATTAAATGTATATTTTTGTATGAAGTGATTCCACACTTATGGTATTTCTATGTTTTTAAAGCTTAAACAGGAAGAAAAATTATGAAAAATTATGAAAAATTATGGTCATAATTTTTCTTCCTGTTTAAGCTTTAAAAACATAGAAATACCATAAGTGTGGAATCACTTCATACAAAAATATTCAAAAAAGTATAGCCAGTGCGACTTCTCTCGTCAGGCCTTGGAACCTGCAACGGTTTCGGCTTGGGTAAATATTTGTGTTACAAAAATTTACAGATGGCGCCACCAACGCTTTAGTTGGTAGCTTATAAAAGGTTCGGAAATTTGGCATCTAAGGCAGAGACTTCTGTAGCTTAATTGGCAAAGCAGTTGGGACGGAAACCCATAGCGACTGCTCGTATGCAGGTTCGAGTCCTGCCGGAGGTCATAATTTTTCTTCCTGTTTAAGCTTTAAAAATATAATAATTAAATGTGCCTGATTATTTTGTTTATAAGTATATAACTATCTAAATCTAAATATTACTATTCTAATTTTTAAAAGCATCATATATTGTCTAAAAACTGTCAAATAATTCAAGGTTAATAATATTTTATTATATCTAATAAGTTTGCTGTTGTCTATCTAGCATGAGGTCTAGACTTATAATTGAAGCGGCACTTATCATGTGAATTGTGTGTGTTATCTAAGTTGATGAATTTGTGTTGGTGGTTGCTTTATTGGTGTAACATTTAAATAATAAATAAATAAACATGCCTTGGTGTAAGTACATACGTGCAGGTAGACAAAGTATATTTTTGGCTCATCAATTTCGTGTTTTTGCCGCACCCAAAGAAGCCCGTTCTCATAAATCATTTATGCAAATAGCCAACGTACAACAATGAGCCAAAATATAGACCGTGCTTTAAGGGAGCTCGCCCAGGATGTACTAGCGACTTCCCGCTGGTTTCAGACGGTTTTACCCTCTGTTTCCGGTTTCGAGGTGGTCCGATTTAAGACTCCCTTATTGTATACCTTTAGGTACTGTAGCGCTCGTAGCGTAGCTCGTCTAGGTGATTCTAAACGATCACCGATGTTAAGCAACGGATGGTCCGGTCAGTCTTCGGATGGGTGACCGTGAATGGCATTTATTTCTGAGCGTTACCGTGGGTCGGATGACACGTTAAATTGTTGGTCCCTGTTGTTTGTTCTAGTTTCTATAACAACAACCGTCAGTCATGTCAGAGGCCTCCGGGCGGAACATTAACTCTGACACTAGGGCTGGCCACTCAGCCTATACGAACTCACTTATTTTTCTCACTGCAAGTTCTGGTGAAGTGTATAATTTAATATCTAGTGAGCCTTTTTTTTATATATTAAAAACCACTTCGCCCCCGATCTGTTTTGTAAACTTATAAATGTTTTGATACCTACCTACCCATTAGCAAAGATAATATAATACTAGTACCATTAGTAAGATTTAACAAATATTAATTTAAATAAATATTAGATCAAGCATAATTTTTTGAAATGAATATTCGGTCAGCCAATATTATTCAAAGTGAACAAAGTACAGAAAACATAACATAAGTTGTACAAGTACATACTATATACTTATAGATTCACTGCCATAAACAAAGTGTCTAAAAACATAATTGAACCATAAATAACCACAATCATGTTATGATCGGAAAAGATAATTTATATTCCATTTGTATAGTACAGTGTCGTGATATTTCACTGTAGTGCTGAGACACGCGCGCAGCCGGCGGGCGCCGCGTGAAGTCAACGAGCCAAGCGCTAGAGTAGGAAATCGACACACTGTCTAATACAAATTAGCTTGCACTGTATATAACATTCTTGTAGATAAAGGTATCGCGTTTTTTTATTATAGGAGTAAATCTGTCCAGGGGTTGTACTGTGACACCTTAAACGATCATAGGTTCAACCGCTGACGCTGCGCAACTATGAATATTATCGCGCCGTAATACTAAATAAAAAATAAAAATAAAAATAAAAAAAACATCAAATCAACTGTTACGTAAACAATTCAAATGTAAAGATTGCAGAAATGCATGTATTCTGTATTAAATTGTGTATCAAATATAGAAATTATGATGTTTTGTGTATCAAATAAATAAATACGGTTCGTGGTTGCGCAGCGTCGGCGGCTCAACCTTAAGTAAATGGCTTTAAGATGTCACGGTACGACCCCAAGTATAAATATGTAGATCTTGGAGGAGTCAGTTTCTAATTTATTAGTTGACAAAAAGAAGTAATACTTATAATGTAGGTACCTACAAATATTATGAAAAATTTAAAACAAGGATGCCGTCGGCAGGTACGAGTATGGATATGGTATGCTGAGTATGGATATAGCTTCCTGACAATGCGGGGCGCAATGCTTCTAGCCACTTTCCACACAAACACATCGTTGTCTTTGAACATCCACAACAAAAACAACAGCCAGAAGACGTTCACTGCTGGGCGAAGGCCTCCCCTTTAATCGGGAGGAGTTGCTATATCCACACGCTTGGCAGGCGACTTGGGGATCGCAGAATGCTCACCATCGTTAACCAAGAGGACGCTGCTGCGTCGCTGCTTTGAATATCAGTTGAGTAAAACTAAATATTAAAAAAAAAAAAAAAAAAAAAAATATGAATATTTATTCTATAAAAGAACCTATTTATTTTTCATCATCATAATCATAGTCATCATTTATTAATAACAAATTGTTACAGGTAAAGAGAATATCAATAGAATACCTAATATACCAACGTACTAATAAGAGTACGAATGAATTACATAATTTAATATTGTGGTAGATTCTGACGGTTTTAGTTCACAGTTCTAAACTAACTAAAGTATTGCTGTCCTTAGCTAACATGCCTAGTAAAAAAGTGACAGCAATATTTTAATTAGTTTAGAACTGTCAGCTAAAACCGTCAGAATCGACCACAATGTCAGTTTAAACAATTATAATTATACAATGTGGTAGATTCTGACGGTTTTAGTTCACAGTTCTAAACTAACTAAAGTATTGCTGTCCTTAGCTAACATGCCTAGTAAAAAAGTGACAGCAATATTTTAATTAGTTTAGAACTGTCAGCTAAAACCGTCAGAATCGACCACAATGTCAGTTTAAACAATTATAATTATACAATGTGGTCGATTCTGACGGTTTTAGTTCAAAGTTCTAAACTAACTAAAGTATTGCTGTCCTTAGCTAACAAGCCTAGTAAAAAAGTGACAGCAATATTTTAATTAGTTTAGAACTGTCAACTAAAACCGCCAGAATCGACCACAATGTCAGTTTAAACAATTATAATTATACAATGTGGTCGATTCTGACGGTTTTAGTTGACAGTTCTAAACTAACTAAAGTATTGCTGTCCTTAGCTAACAAGCCTAGTAAAAAAGTGACAGCAATATTTTAATTAGTTTATAACTGTCAACTAAAACCGTCAGAGTCGACCACTATGTCAAAATAGTTCAAATTCATAGAAATAAAATTAATAAATTTAAATCTTTGGCAGAATTGTGACACTAGTCGCAGAAGCCATAAACCCAAGAAGTCAAATTTAAATCTACTCCTTAAAATTACATAATTCTGTGTAGCTGTAGAACATCTACGGCCTTCCTTATTCCACTGCTTGGTATAGGCTTCTCTCTTACTATGCCATCGGCCTCGGTACTGTACTAACCTTGTCCAGGTTCGACCCGCGATGGCGACGATATCCTCGACCCATCTTACAGCTAGGCTACCAATCAAAGTATTTTTACAAGCGTGAAATTAAACCACAGTTTGAACTCCCAATCTGATAACTACGTACGGTACCTAATTTATTTTTTATCCGAGCTAGCAGATCATAAACCGTTAAACTTTTCTGCCATCAGGGCATTAGCCGACTTTTTAGTGGATCGGATATTACTTATGCATCATTCATCATCCGTAACTTCGGATTAAAGATGTGACATTCTTGACGGGCCTCATTTAATCTTCGAGTAGCTGATACACGCCCGAGCATCGCCCGAGTGAAATTCTCGGAGTAAGCTGTGGTCGATTTTGTCTAGTGGATTTTGACGGCGTTACTATAAAACGCCGCTCAAACCTTAGTCACTGTTTAAGATGCTTTGTCAACTTCTCGTTGACGTGAAATGTCACGTGAGAGAACAAGACAGAGAAGTTTAAGCAGTGACTAACTTTGAACGGCATTTTATAGTAAGGCCGTCAAAGTTTAAATTCACAGAAAAATAAAACTAAATTATGGCTGTCCTTAGCTAACATGCCTAGTAAAAAAGTGACAGCAATATTTTAATTAGCTTAGGATTGTCAACTAAAGCCTTCAAAGTTGACCACAATGTCGCAAAAAAACTAGATTTCTTGAAACTTGCTTCTTACTTAAATTTCGTTGGTAACTTGGTGAGCGTATGCACTGTCGGCCTGATCTGAGGCAGGCCTGCCACATTCTGAAGTTTAGTATTGAGTTTCTCTACCTACAACCATGCGCTTGGCCGGCCACAGTCTTCGTCGACCGCGTGACGTCAACGAGCCTAGCGGTACAGTGGAATATGGATTCAAGTTTATATAAAGTAAAGTAAAAATCATCTTGCACTGATTATGAATTATGATTGCAGTTATAGTTGTATTGTGGTTCCTGTAGGTTTTGAAGAAATTTCTATGGGAGTGAATAATCTGTATGTACCTACAATTAAATAAAATAAATAAATGTTGCGTGGACATTTTTACACAGCGCCAGTACTGTATTTAAATTTATTAAGTACTACCTACTTTTATGTTTTTCGCAGTAATTGTGGGCCTGTCCTTGTAGTTTGGTGGATAAACAAACAGGCAAGGGTAAAAAAAACCTAAAGTACAAAATAGGTGCTCAACTTGGACAACAGGAAAGTTTAACAAGCTTTCGTTTTAGTTAACTCGCCACGATGTCACGTACGGCGTTGATAAATATAATAAGGTTAGTAAGATTGGGCACAAACACGCTTTCAATTATCAATTTTACATGGTGCTTTAACAACGAGCTATTTTAAAACCCAAAATATTACTAAATATGTCTGCGTTTGCGTTTAGGTAACGATTATGTATGTTACAACCAAAACACATTAATATTTTGCATTAAAGCTCTTTAACTTTAGTTACATATAATTTAGAACTGCTTAAAATTTAAAACTAATATATACAAAACAAAACTTAAATATAAAAGTCATGTCAGGGGAGAAGTGATAATAATTAATAATAATAATAATAATGGGGTGTAGTGGGTAATTGAGTAATGTCAGGAGAGAAGTTTAGTGATAGAACGTTGGTGGCACCTCCACGTTGGATGGCATAGGTAAGTTTCTGCACAAAATACATACAGTACGCCAAAATTCCGGTTACCTGCAGGGGTATTCACTATTCATTCCAAATTCTCCATCTCTGTCATTCTGAATGTAGATGACTGGACCAGACAATGTGAATCCAAACGGATTTTTTCCGATCGAGTTGTGAATACCCCTGCTGATGATACCTCGACCTTATTAAAAACAAAATAGTTACATACACAGCTACTGCTATTTATGTAAGACAATTATCATCATCATCATTATCCTTCCATAGTACCTTTGTTTATTGCTGGACATACCTCTTATAAAGTTGCAGTCTGTAGTGAAGTGACATTGGGCCGGCCATATCAGTCGCTCGTTGGGGTACATACATGTTTTACAGTGGAGATCATGAACCGTCAAACGTAGGTAGAACGTCTTGAGACTCGATGAAGTGATGAAATATATTTACGTAAGTCATATTATATTTTTAGCCTTAATTATTATAGTTTGTGGTTGGACCGGCAGGCTAATCATGTAACTATTCGGGATCGTGATTCGGATCGCGATTTGTTATAATTGTCACTTGTCACTGTCACAGCTTCGCGGTATCTCGAAGGGATTTCTGTCGCTATCGTTAAACGAACGAATGCATTGATTTCCTAATTATGTGAAGCAATTCCGTCGGTCTTTTGGCGTTTAGTCCTGCCCTGCAGCGTCAAATAAGTTTTGGCGGGACAGTGACAAGTGACAATTATGACAAATCGCGACCCCGAAAAGTTACGTGATTAGCCTGCCGGTCGGACCGGTTTGTAGTGCCGAATTTATTTTATGAGTGTAGGCCACTTTATTTCCGCCGCCCCTTGTACATTTTTAAAATAATAGGGGCGGCAGCGTCCTCTGAAATCTGCCGCCCCTAAGCCGCGGCCTCTACGGCCTATTGACAAATCCAGGACTGGGTAGGACTCTACTGCAGAGTCCGCCTGGGGAAGTACCACACCTTTGCCAGTTATTCAATCGCCAAGCAGTAGTTTGCAAGCTTTACTGTGTTCCGGATTAAAGGGCAATGTTACCAGAGAAATTACTGGGTATGAAGAGATTTAACATCTAATATCTCAGGGTGACGTGCGCAGTGCAGTGCGGCGCAGGATTGTGTTCGGAAGTTCACAATTGTAACACTGCTACTGATAGTGGCAGGCGTGATGCTTACCACCAGGCGAACTTCTTGCTCGTCTCGTCACGTGATAGTATAAAAATGTATATATATTAGAAGCAAAAAGCAGTAGATTGAACTAAGTGACGCGCTAGGCATATTGGCTGGTAATTTTAAATATTAAATCCATCCATAATTTATAGAAGTTAATTAAAATGTGGGCACGATACATTATAAAGTCTGGTCGCAGGTAAAATGATTTTGATTGATAACATGCACGTATAGTATTTTTTATTATCTTTGCATGCACATAAGTTTTCGGTGAATGTTTTGCGAATGGTGATGATAAATTTCATGACCAAATCAGAGAAGGCAAAATGATCGTCGTTTTTTGTGTTGTCTAAGTGCGATCGCCACTTACAATGATATAAGTATCAAGTATATGGTACTGCTGCTTTCAAGCACACAGGTGGCCCGCTCTATGTCGCCTTTAATTCGCGCCCGCCGCCACCATAGAGTAAGTAACGTAATAGCCGCCACCTCAATGCACTCCTTGCCGCCAACACTGAACTTTAGAGTTTTGGCGGGAACACGGAAAAATCATGTCGTTGCATTCTATTATTTTCTTAAACTTGTGTTTTTTCGCGAATTAATGATTAAAAATGGTGGTGTTTTATTCATTGAGTGTTGAATTACATGCACGAGTGTGGGCAAGTGATATAATGTGGTGAAACATGTCTTTTCGTGTTGTTTTCAAAACTCCGTAGAAGCTCATAGTAAAGTCGCCACAACTTTACTAGGGCATGACTTGGACTCGACTATGACTGGTTTCGTGTGACTGACTGTGATTTAATGACATATTTGACTTGATTTTAATAATACCTGAAAATTCATAAACTTGACACTGGCAGAATGCACAACGTGCGATGCCAATAACTAAAAAAAAAAAAAAAAAAAAACACTGAACTTGACAACAGTATTTGACAACTGGAAGACCCTTGTTTTTTTTTTTTTTTTTTTTTCTTAGTTCTTGGCATCGCACGTTGTGCATTCTGCCAGTGTCATGTTTATGATTTTTCCAAGTATTATATTAAAATCAAGTCAAATATGTCATGATATCACAGTCAGTCACACGAAATTAGTCATAGTCGAGTCCAAGTCATGCCCTAGTAAAGTTGTGGCGACTTTACTCTGAACTTCTATGGAGTTTTGAAAACAACACGAAAAGAAATGTTTCACCACATTATATCACTTGCCCACACTCGTGCATGTAATTCAACACTCAATGAATAAAACACCACCATTTTTAATCATTAATTCGCGAAAATACACAAGTATAAGAAAATAATAGAATGCAACGACATGATTTTTCCGTGTTCCCGCCAAAACTCCGACCCTTGTTGTAGCCTTCCAGACATATTGTGAAAGTTTAACTGACCAGTGGGATCGATGTAATAAGATTAACTCTGACTCTGATGACTTTTAGCTTGCTTTGTGTTTCTGACATTTAAATGAATTTTTGACATATTAATTTTTAATTTGAATTTCTAACTTTTATTATTATTATTTTTTGATTGAACTGTAGTAATTGAACTGTTTTTGTATTGTATTCCCTTATTATTATTATTTTTCTTTTTTGTTTATTATAATTTTTGTGAGATTCTAATGTAATTGGCCTGACCGTGTTTAATCTCAATAAATACAATTTAATTTAATTTAATTTAATGATTCGTGAAGATAGTTGCCAATCTGTCACCATTGTTGCGCCAAAAACGGCAGCAAATTGCAGTGATTCAAAACGAACGACGAGAAGTACATAGAGATAAAGAGAGGTACGTAAAGGTAGAGGTAGAGGCTTGTGACATTTTCCTCTCAGACTCGTGACTATGGTAAACCCGAGACTAGCCTATCCTGATTCTGTAGTTATGTATTAGACATGTACTTTTAATTTTATTGTTTTAATAACTGTACCATGTGTCAAAGAAGACAATTTGACGACAAGGTTTTTATTTGTGTTGGACAAATCAGTTAGACTATCCATTTTGACAACAAGGAGGAACCCCTAGCATCAGCTGATAATCTTGTTTTGTATATGAAGATAAGTGTTCATTTTGTAAACAATCAAGTGACAAGACGAGCAAGACGTTTGCCTGGTGGTAAGAGTCACGTCTACCACTTACAGTAGCAGTGACAGAACTGTGAAGTTGCGAACACAATCCTGCACCGCAGTGCACTGCGCTCGTCACCTTGAGATATTAGATGTTAAATCTCTTCATACTCAGTAATTTCTCTGGTAACATTGCACAAACCGGAACCACAGTAATGCTTGGCGGTTGAATAACTGGCAAAAGTGTGGTACTTCCCCAGGCGGACTCTGCAGTAGAGTCCTACCACAACAAAAATAAAATGCAAAGTAAAAAAAAACCCCTTCTTACTTTTAATGACGTTTCATCTTCAGGGCGTTTTTATATCATGCAGACTCGCTCAAGCACTCTGGTTTGGCCCGCATGAGTGAATATTTCATTTTAAACAAAACCGTGCGTAAAAGCCCGACACGAATATGTACACTGACGATTTCTGAAGCGCTCACGTTTCACGCTTCTTTTGTAGTGGTAGGACTCTACTGCAGAGTCCACCTGGGGAAGTACCACACCTTTGCCAGTTATTCAGTAGTATGTGCAAGCAGTAGTGTGCAAGCATTACTGTGTTCCGACTTGAATGGCAATATTACCAGAGAAATTAATGGGTATGAAGAGACTTAACATCTAATATCTCAGGGTGACGAGCGCAGTGCGGCGCAGGTTTGCGATAGTGGCAGGCGTGACGCTTACTACCAGGCAAATGTCTTGCACGTCTCGTCACATGATTGTAAATATTAAAAAAAAACGTATGCGGATGCTCCGCGTGCGGGTTACTTGCCGCAGCGCCTTCTGCGTCCCGCGTGCTTGTTTCACGCATCACACCAAACTCCACGTAAAAGAAGGATTGTAGGTGATACGGCTCTTCACATTATCAGCCAGAAGGCGTCTACAGCTGGATGAAGGCACCCCTTTAATAGGGAGGGGTTGCCTATAATCCCCACGTTTGGCAGGTGGCTTGGGATTCGCAGCATGTTACCGCCGCCGCGCCGTTAACCAAGCTCTGAAGGCTCTTAATCGAACCAAATTGTATACGCGTTTAGTTTCCAAAAGACTCGAGTGTCCAAATCGCCCCAATACAACTTTGTCTTTTCTTTTAGTTCACTGCCAAGCAACTGATCTAAGCTTTATATTAAGAAGTTGCAGCTCAATTGCAGAATTCGCCGTATTACGTAACGGCTAGAAATTTTCAAGAACGGAGCTGGTTTGTTCTAAAGCGATTCTTGATTAAACATTGATATTTAACTGGTTTGTTTGAATGAAAACTCGCCACATTGAATCCGTACTTTGCGTTCTCCAACACCGGTAGCAGTAATATTTTTGAGCGGATCGTGATCCACCGCTTTGGCAGTATTTCGTTCAAATTTACGACACACGCAGCGCTTACCTACATTTTTAATACATAATCTAAGTTTTATACCACCCGACTTCATTTGGCTCTTCGTTTGATTCGTTTAACTGGCGATGCGCCGTAATAACAAACGGCTCCGTTTTGTATAATGGCTAGCCGTTATTATTAAACGGCAAATTTCACGATTTGGATGCGACATAGATATAGTCGCCCTTAAACTCTGAGCTTGTACAAATGCATACATACCTAGGTACGTACCTATAGCATACATTCTGTGTGTTGTAGATGCGTGAGTAGGCCTTACGAGGGGAAACCTTTGATGTTTTAGGACTAGTGCCATTAAGATCGACAAACGAAAAGTCAAGTAGACTTTGGGCGGAAGGCCGATTTGGAAGTTTATGGAGTAGCTTTACTACCTAATTGTAGTAAACATTGCGATGAAAGAATATTAACATTTTGTGTTGCAGGAAATTTTCACGATGAACCGTGATTAAGATTTTTTATTGCTGCCATTTACTACTCTATTATAATTATGTTTACTTACTTCAGACCAAAAGATTATTTATCCGAGTTCCACATAATTACTACTTACATTATATACATTATATATATTATATACATTTTTAATAAACAGACACCAACTTAATTTAAAACAATTTCGTCTTCCAATAATTTCTCAAGACATAGACATTACATCGTCGTCGTCAGCCATAAAACGTCCACTGCTGGATGAAGGCCTCCCCCTTATTAGAGGTATTGCCATAATCCCCACGCTTGGCAGGCGGCTTGGGGGATCGCAGAAGCTCACCACCGTTAACCGAGTGGACGCTATGCTGCCCGTCCTCCGGTGGGTCTGGTTGCAGTTTAAGGACATACCCAGGTACATCACATCATGTGGAATTAATTATACAATACTCTTAAAGGTATTGTTCAAAGAATGTGCTAATTTGTTATACGATAAGATGTACTTTACTTGACATAGTTATATAAAATCCTGAAAACAGGCTAAAATACAAGTCTGAAACGAATTATTTAATAATAGAATTTCTAACTTTGCATATAATTTTTATATTTTAGATATTTATCTTTAAGTACTAGAGAGAACCTGTAATATTTTAGTTTTCAACTGAACTACTTTATTTATTAAATTCAAATTTATCTCAAAATTTAAACGTTGTCCAGCGGTTTTACAACATGGCGCGCTCGCCTCAAAATCATCATCATCAGCCCGGAGACTTCCATTGCTGAACTAAGGCCTCCCCCTTAGACCGCCACACTGTACGACAACCTGCCATTTGAATCCACCGGTTGCCCGCGACTTTTGCTATGTCGTCGGTCCACCTAGTGGGAGGCCTTCCTACGCTGCGTCTTCCGGTTCGCGGTCGCCACTCAAGAACCTTTCTTCCCCATCGGTTGTCAGTTCTTCGAGCGATGTGGCCTACCCTGCGCCACTTCAACTTGCAAACCTTGCCTCGCCTCAAAATGCCTCGCCTTAAATAGCTGTGCAGACTTGAACAGTGTGCTCGATTTCTAAACAAGATCCAGCGATGCAGATGCTAGCTCTCTAGTAAAGTGTATAGCCTCAATAAATAGGTCGTGATGGCAGTTCTACAGCCGATATTCGACGTAACTGCGATGCGTGTTTATATTAGGAAACAACACATCGCTCTGCCGGTTAGCAACTAGCATTTCCATTGAAATTATGTGTAGCACGGTTCGTATAGGTAAGATAACACGTCGACTCCACTGCGAGCGGAGTAGAGTTTACGGTGTAAATAATATACTTTGGTCTAGAGAGTGAGTGTGAGTGTGTGTGTGTGTGAGTGTGTGTGTGTGTGTGACAGTAGACTTTTTTGCGTTTTCGGTGTACCCTATATACTTAATGCTTTTTACAACAATAACAGTCTGACTGCGAAACTGACTCTATAGTAACGTTTTAAAGTAAAATTCGATATGTTCTCTTGATTCTTCTACGTGATGATTTCTCACAGTAAGTATATCGTTATTTTAACTGACTTCAAAACTGAGAAAGGTTTTAAATTCGAGTATAAATATAAACTTACAAAAATACGGATAACTTTACTTAGCATCCGTGTTTTTGTAATTATACGTAACAAGTTACAAAAACACGGCTGTTATGTAAAGTTATCCGTTTTTGTAATTAGTATACTTAATAAGTTACACAAATACGGATCGATTTGTGTGCATAATTTTCACTAAAGAGATAAAGTACCATTTTCGCTTGTTTGTGATCTTTTTAGCAGGTCGGTATGTAATATAGAAAGCTCTCGAAGAGGTTCATTCAATACTGTTACTAAAGCTTGTTGAGTCTTTTTTTACAACTCCATAGTACTCGTATGTACAATTTTGTTTGATCTTTCGGGTTTGAGTAGTTTTTTTTAAATACAGGCACATGTAACAAAATAAATACGTAAATTCTGCATAATAACCACAGAAAAGCGAAAGCCCTACTTCTTAGATAGAACGGCTGTCAAAACAATGTTGTAAAGCAATTGTATGGAAAACCACTGTCGTCAGTTTCACACGTATAGGTATAGAAACAATGCCAATCATTGTTCGCGCATTTGAAGTAAAACGTGCTAAATGCCATTTTGCAACAGATTAAAATTGATCTAATTACGATGGAATCTGGTTTGGTTTCCTATGCGTCTATTTAAATTGTCTTGTTGAGTATTCTCAGTTTAAAAAGATGTATATTGGTAGAATTGTCATTAAGCGCATTTACACTTAATGTCGGCTAGCGCGGCCCGTCACATTTCCGTTCTATTCACTTCTCTCTTCAGTGATAATAACATTTGAACTATACCCATTGGCCTATTTGGCAGTGCCAGCTATCTAGACTCTGGACATATCTCAAACGGTCAATTCACTGCCTTTGGATAGGTAAATAGATATATTGTTTTTTTTGTTGTGATTATCCAAAACATTAAATTGATAAACTCAAAAAACTTATGAGCAGTGAGAAATGACAGCCTTATCGCTGAACGCGATCTCTTCCAGGCAACCATAGACATCTAGCGTCTATCTCTCCTAGACAGCTTTTGTTTTAGCAGTCAATATAATAACTACTACTTTCATGTAGGTACTGGGGCTCATGGGGCCAGCGGACTGTTTATAGGGTCCAGTATCGGATATTACATGGGAAGTGGCGACGCAATCGATCATCGTTACTGTCAACTGAACGAAGCGCCTTTTAACAGTGTAGGTGGGTCCACGCCACGGTAGCTGGCGGCTGGCGCGGGTGCGGGACTGATAGCCCCGATAACAAGCACAGCTGTCGAATAATAAAGCAAACAGATCGTATCGAGTCGTACGCTTCAATGGATCATTTTGGATTGTGGGGAATTATCATTGTCATTGTTTTAAATTCTAAAGGTTCAAATCGATTTGCGATCAAATCAGATGTTACTTTGCGGAAACGATAATAGAGCGGAATTTAATTAAAAACACGTCTGACGCTCGTCAACATTGGGCGTTATCCCACTGCCACGACACGACACGTACACGATATTGTAGGCCTGCTTTTTTTTTTACAATTACTACTAGAAAAGTTTCCACACTGTGTCGTTGTCGTCCACGATAGCATCACTGACAATTCTTAACGTGCGTCACAAAGGACACGACAATTATTGACGGCTCAACTTGTTATATTATGTCGGTATAACATTTAGTTTTCGGAATCACGCGTTTATGTGAGCTTTTGCAGACGCAAGGCGACTATTCGAGACTGCTGCGCATGACAATAAGCTGTTGGTTACGATCTTGATACATACCGGTATCCTCGCGATATCGTTTCTTCCTAGCTCACAATAATGTCGTGTCGTGTCGTGGCAGTGGGAAAACGCCCTTTGGGTGGCTACGGCAATGTTGCTTGTCACCCAACCGTAGTCGACAGAGCCTGAATGAAAAATCGTGTTTTTTCATTGGCATAGAACGTGTTAAGAATTGGCTCGAATTAAGTTTAGGTAACGAATGATAATAATGATTGTACCATTTTTTTTATATTGTATCTTGTCCTAGCTCAGATCATTGGGCGTTGTGGCTTAGTTGGAGTACAATTTTTTTTTACTTTTTACTTAGTCGTTAAACTCACTAACCCCTGTAAAGCTGATGCATTCAAAGAATAAGACAGATATACGATTCTATAAATGAGTAAGTATATACGTATTGAAAGTTAAGCAATAACTTATGAAGTAAAGTTTAAAGCCAAACTTTAGTAAGTCACGTTATCGGTTTAACTCAATCAACGCCAACTTTGCAACAATAGGCAGAACAGGTTAACCCTAGTGAAGGTACGAGTCTCATAATCGAATCCCACCATCCATGCGGACTAACTGAATTCGCATTGATAAAGTTTTAATTTAAATTGTCGGCCGTCGATTTACTTGCGAGGCTCATTGTCGGCGTGACTGTCGGCTTTGTCGACGAGCACTGACTGCCCATTGTCGACAAACGACTTTTCGACTTCCTTTACTTATTTGATGAGACTTTAACTCTCTGGCATCAACCCATGCTATTTAAATAAGCTAAAACTTGCGTTTTAAATACCTACTGATTTATAATTTTCTGTAATTTTCTGATAAGTAATTCCTTAACTTTCATAAAATTAAAAAGGTTTTAAAGGTTTATTAATAATATTTAATAATTCAATAATTTTGATTATTTCAGTCTTAAAATCTTCAAAACCTTGAAGATATTGACCTAATTTACTCCCCGCATCTTGTTTATTCTTCAAAATAATAAGCCATTGGCAAATTGGCACATGACCAATTTAAAAAAAAACAGTGTGACGTATAGTGTCCTAACTTACTCATATAAAACCTTTATGAATCGAAAGCTGACAAAATTTAAATCTCCTCCAGCGCCACGTTTCCAAGATATACGTTTTCAAAGTTTCAGTGGTGGTTCCGTCGGTAAGTTGACTTAGAGCTAAATTGAAGGTCTATCTTGGCTCTAAAAATACAGTTTTTCAGAAGTTGCGTGTTACTTTTGGTGATATTATTTTAAATTTGATCTTCATGTTATGCCTGAAGAGGCGTATAAGAAGACATTGTACAAACATAAAGACAACATAGGATGTGTAGGTATATAAAAGCAATTGAGCATGTACTTCTTCTGTAGTGGTAGGATTCGACTGCAGTGTCCACCTGGGGAAGTGCCACACCTTTGCCAGTTATTCAATCGCCAAGCAGTAGTGTGCAAGCATTAGGTACTGTGTTCCGGTTTGAAGGGCAATGTTACCAGAGAAATTACTAGATACGAAGGGATTTAACATCTAATATCTCAGAGTGACGAGCGCAGTGCAGCGCAGGATTGTGTTCGCAAGTTCACAATTCTAGCACTGCTACTGTTAGTGGCAGGCGTGACGATTACCCAGGAAATGCGAACGTCTTGCTCGACATGATTGTACCTATATAAAATAAAAAATAAACTTTATACAGAAAATTACTAATTTGAACAAAGATAAGTATTTATTTCATATAGGGAATAAACGCAAATATTTTATGAGGAGATTTATCATTGAGGTAGAATCAGCTAAAGTAGCTACTTTTTTACAGTAGGATCCGTCGTAGCGGTCCGTCTCAAACGCTTACGGTGTTGTGTGTTTCGGAGACGAAAAAAAATGGTTCCATCAAATTGAGTTTTGGCATTTCACTGTCCAAAGTAGTCTCTACCTAGGATTGGAAAAAATCTTTAGTCAAAGGTTGTTTCGTTACATTATTGGTTTGACTTTGAGCAAGACTTTATGTCAGTCCTGAGGTTTGACTAGCCAAACCTAGGAGCGCCGTAGCTTCGATGTTTGACTGTAACATTTATACTATTCTGTGCCCAAAAAAACACAGGATACAATTTTTAGAAAATCAGTCTTCTTTATAAGTAATATTTTGTCACAAAATAAGAACGCATTGTTGGTATTTATTTTTACATCAAAACCTTGACTGACAGCCGGCTTGGCCGATAAAAGGGGTTTGCATAATTATCTTTTGATGTTGTTTGGTATTATTTTTACACAAAATCCTCGGAAGTATTTTTAATTGCCTTTTTTATAATTTTTGTACAGTTTTTCCTTTCAATGCAAACTCGCAAGACAGGTTTGAATTTGAATAGCAACGTTCAGTTGATGCCTTGTCTATATTTACTTGCTGGTGCCTGCGACCTTCGGCCTTGTCACAGATGGACAGGATTACTCGTATTACCATTACTGAGCCGAAATAAGGCCATTGTACTCGTCATTGTGAACAACTTTTACTACGGGCCAAATCTGAAATCCCGAAATAATCACATATACCGTAAAAAAAATCCTCTCGATAAAATTTATGAATTGGTTTGTTACGAGAACTCAAGTATAAGTTGTTATCGCGACTTCGACCTCGTCCGCGCACGGAAGAAATTCGCTACCAAAATTCACCACTTTAAATCGTCCCGAGCAATTTTTTTCACGTGTATTTGGACGTGTTTATCAGCAAGTGTTTGACTTTTTGTTCCGTACAAAAAGTTTATTGACCCCTGATAAAATGTATAGCAGTAACTGCAACGAATAACCTTACATGAAGTATTATAGCAACTTCGTCGTCTGTAGCGGTTTTAAAGCGTTTTGCTATCTATCTATATGAGGTGACGGTAAGTTCACATTCTACATTAAATTCAGCACTATGTGTGTGGCATTACCGGAGGTCACTTAACAGTAATGCCGCGCTATGATTCCTATGATTTCCTTCTCTGGCACGCCTAATCAAATCCGGAGTGCGTTTCAGTCATTAGTTCGCCATTTGACTGTTATTACGCCAGCATTCCTCCTGCAGCACAGCGAATATTCCGTTCTATTCGAAGCTACTCGACTGATATGTATTTTATGTCAGTACTTAAGGTTATGTTCGTTTAGTTACCGTTAAATGCGTAGCTGTGGTGGCCATGGGCGCCGGCAACAGGGTGCAAAGGGGCGCGCCTGCACCCCCCGGCAGAAAAAAATACATATAAAAATTGCATTTTTTTAAATTCATTTGCTGTTTTATTAAAAACTGAAGGCGTATAGTTTATTCCAAAAGTTAATCATCTTATCAATAAATATCTACAGTGATATATTTTTCGATGATCGAAAATACTTATATTCAATCTAATACCCGCGCGATTTGAATTTGACATTACATTTAAGTATTACATTATATATTTTAAATTATAAGTTAATAGTATATTGTGTAGATGCGGATGCATCTCTCTGAAAGTAGTCCTGACGGCGCCCAGGTGGCCTAGCGGGAGACGGCTGGACTTGGAATTTGGAGACGTGGGTTCAAAGCCGGGCCAATGAGCTCTTAGGAGTTTTACAAAAAAGAGTTGGACAAATAAGGCACGAAGATCGTTCACTGTTTGGCATTGAACTACGTCGTACAGGCGCATAACGTCGCCCATAGCCCGCAGAGGGACAATTGTATTGTTATAACCCGGAGAGCTTCCGCGTCTCGTAAATACCAGCACGGAAATCAATGTTGGCTTTCGTATCACGCACTAGAAAATCTTATACACAAACATTGATACAGCAAAAAATAGCTGGATGGCAAAATCTGTAAAAAAACATAATTAAGTAATGCTTAAAATACTTGTCGGAGGTAAAGCAATCTGGAGCAACCTAACATCTTAAAATGTGGCGATTGTTTCTTATTGATCCTTATACTCTGTAAGCTAAGGTCCAAAAATCAGAATAAATCCCTGTCCAAAATGTCTGCCCACCACCGTCCCAAAATGTACAATCTGCAATGGGGATCCACACTGCGATTTTTTCCGCTCGGTGGCGCTTCATCGAACACCCACAGACAATCGAAGGCCCTACTCTTATTTGCCTGGCTAATTAAAGCTCTGTGCAACATAAAATGTTAAAAATTTAACTTACAAATCTATTTTCAGGCCGTCAACAGCTGCATAGATCTTTAAAATAAGGTACAGTACCCAGTATTTTTCCATGGAATATATTATCGATAACGCCCTCATCAAGAGCAGATATGAACTACGAAACGCAACGATTACTAAGAAAACATGATTTTGCCACATCTGGACCGCCGCTGGCGCCATCTGCGATAAGTTTTGCCTGAAAAACTTCATTAGCGCACTTCCCGAAAAGCGCAAGTCTCTCAAAGAGCACTTTCAATAACGGGCACTTATGAGAGGTCCTCAAAATAAACATTTTGCAAAATATGCACACTTTTTTATTCTTTTTAAGGCTTGTTCAATATTAATTATCATTATCATCAGGTGTCATTATGAATATGGCTTCATAATGACGTTTGGAGGTCAGTAGGCAAAACTTTCTTACGATCCCATGCTGAGTCTTTTAGATGCTGGTAGCTCAATCCAGTCCACTCCTTGATGTCGTCTAGCCATTTTCGTCTGGGACGCCCTGGACTTCTCTTCCTGGGAGATAATTTACTCAATATAGCCGAAGTTAAATGCCAAAAACTCTGACGAGTGTTGCCATAAGGGCTTGGAGGAGATACCTGTTTAATGAAGGCGAAACATCTTTTGTCTGCGTGGCCAGGTACTAGAGATGACTGATACTAGCTTTAGTCACATACTACCATAATCTATACTAGGTTTAGTAAAACAGGTACTAACCATTTCTCAAGTCTGGAATAAAACAATATTTACTCACGTAACAAAATTAACAATGTAGCTCAGACTCTAACGAACGGTTTTAACGAGAGAGAGAGCTAATAGGTTTTAACTGACAAAAACAGTTAGTTCAAAAGGTTGTTTCATTTATTATTACAAAGTGCTAGATCCTCCAAGCAATTTGGTTTCATTAAAGTGATGAAAGATTTTTGCTACAGGCCCACAAATTAATAACTCAAATATGCTGTATCTAACCACCTATATACGCCATGTATATAAATACCCATTAAACCTTATATACCTTTCAACCATATCCAATCATATTATAAGAGTATGATATTTTATGATACTAACCATTATTTTGTTTGCAAAGAACGACCTCTTAGCTACTTAAGAAATGAATAACAAGTGGGCGGATTTCTTGAAAGTTGTCCGTCGAAAATTACCATGTCCTACGACTTCTGACTTGATTTATGACCAATGCATTGCTTCAAAGCACGTTTTTGTTTAATGTAGCGAAAGATTAACTATTAAACTGATCACAATTACATTAAAAATAGCTGTTTTATCTAAATTGGAATAAAAAAGTAGGAAAAGAGGAATAAAAACATAGCAAATTTCGAGTGTCCACCCCCTGTTCGTGATGTTTCATGAGGTTTTTTTTATTGTTGTCCTAGTCTTTGGTACTCATTTGATTGATTTTTGAAAAGATCGTATGTTACCGATGTTAGATTCAACCTCATCACAAGACTGCTAGAGTTTAAAATATAAATAAATTACAAGTTAATGCTGTCTTTAAAATTCGTTCATGCGGAAATTCCTCAACCCGTCACGGCGTGTTTGACCAAGTTCGAATGAAAAAGCTGCCAATAAAAGGTTTTATTACGATAAATGGCAACATTCTTATCCCAATGACAGCCGCCGTTTTGTTTTGTGAGATCAGTCTAGCCAGAAAACTGTCCGAAGAGGTGGTCCCCGTCACGCGTCGTAAATTTTGGTTCCTATACGAACGGGCGTTTTTGGAGGTAATATTACACTTTGACGTTAAGTTTATGTAGTTATATGTCGTACGTTATTTATATTTAGAAGTAGTAGTAGTAGTTTGTTCAAAATTTGCTTTGATGTATGTGTAATTTTTATTTGATTCCCGACCGGCAGGGATACGTCACATCCATTACGCGACGTGTTGTACATGGGATCGCAAAACGTGACGTATTGGAATTCATAGGCAGGGTGTACAATGTTAGTGACTAACATTGCGCATTGGAATTTAATAATAATAAAACTGGTCTCATGAATGAAGAAACGGTTTTTGTCTGTCGAAGACTGTTTTGGCGTGACAAATCTTATACTCTATTTTAAAGTTTTGTTAGATAAGGTCAATTAACTAATACCTAGCTGCAGTCAAAGTCTAGCAAAGTAAGTCATGGTCAAATCTAGGTAAATCCACATTTAAAACCCACTGTAGCCTGTCATCCTCCCGAAGTCTCACCGACCACCAGACGAGTTAAAATTTTAAAACCTACTAGTGCCTACCAACCACCTGATTTTTCCCCGCCCTCTAAACGAGTTAGGATTCTCCAACCTAGTCAGGTAAAAGTTGAAAATCTGCCTCCAAACACGGCTGCTAAAAGAGGAACATCCTCGTCAACACGTCAGACTTTTTCTTGTCATCTTTGCAAGACTCGCCAACCGTTTATACTTCATAGAATGGTTAAATGCATGGTTTGCAAAAATTGGCTGTACTTTTCGTGTAGCGGAACAACATTATTTGATTACGTTTGTCCTATTTGTTTATCGGAACAATAATTCCTATTTCTTGTAAAAACTTTTTTGAAAAAAATATTTTACAACAATTGTATTGTTGATTTTTTCGAACCTACTTTATTCGATATATACTTAATTTTGTTGGTTTTTTCGTCCACTTATACTAATGCTTTTGGTGTATTTTTTTCGTATACATTCTTAGATATTTTACAAGTTTTAATGCTACTTGGAGACAGACAAGGTGTGTTTTTGTTGTTTGAAGAATATATCTCACTAAGTTTTTAAGTTTTCATTTTATTAGTCAAGTATGTTCTTGCACAGTTAGAACTAATATTTTTTAAGTACCTACCACAAAATTGATAGGTGTGGTTAGGAGTGTTTTTGTTGCCCTATTTGTGATGCAATGTAGACAATGCTTTATAGTTCATATACGACACGGCTCTTTCCATTACTGTGACGTGTCATACTTTGGCTGTACTATTTAAATGAAGAAATTTCTAATTAATGTTAAGTAAATATGCTGTATTATGATACTTAAAAAAAGATAAGAGATCCTTTGTTCAAGTTTTTGTTTAAATATATTATTACGTGTTACATGAAGCTTATAAAAGAGAATGCTGTGAGGTGATAAGTACCAAAAAGTGACGTAATCTCATGTTTTTAACTGACTTAGATTTATATGGGTAGATTAAGTGATTTTGATACCTCTACGCAAGACTGATTATGTTAAAGAGTTAATTAATAAATGCTATTACCAATATTAAAGACTAGTTTATATTTTACAACAAGTTGATTTTGTGACGTAATGGAACTCGTGAATGACTGAGTGCAACTTTGGTTTCAATATACGGGAAAACTAAAGAATATTCCTGATAAAAAGTATAATTTTCTTATAACTTCATTATTAATAAATCAAATAAAACAAACTATGAGTAAAAATTTACATTTTTGAAATCATGGAATTCCAATACGTAACGGACAACTTTCAAGAAATCCGCCCAAGTGACTTTAAAAACACTTAGAGCTTATTTTGGTAAACTTTAGTTAGAGTAGATGACTGTTGAGAGTGTCTACCCACTAACAATATATTTATATACAAGTATGTATTTACAAAAATAAATTATATAAGTATTCTATCAGCTTTGCTTAATATGGGGATAGATGGCGCTGTGTGAAACGTAAAACAATTTTTTTTAGAATGATGGTGTCTAATATACAATACGAATTCACACGTTATAGACAATGCCAAGCGTGGGGATTATAACAACCCCTCCCTATCGAGGGGGAGGCCTTCGTCCAGCAGTGGACTTCTTCTGGCTGGTGAATTTGAAGACAAAAGAAAATAAATACTTCATATTATAAGCGACAAATACATAGCTTAACCAGCCTCTTTAATAGTGCTCGGCTGGACGTAGTCCAACCTTCGAACGGCTTGCTCTAGAATTTGGAAACTTAAAACACATTAATAAAAAAAAATAAATTAATAATAATATTCAAACTTAATAATTTAAGAAATTAAATAAATATGTGCATAATAATAATATTGCTGGGCATCATTCACACAGCGCCATCTAGCCACGAACTAAGCAAAGATTGTAATATGGATACCAGGGGCCGTACCGTGAACCGCTTATAGCGGGACCGAATAGGTTCAGCTGCCGACACAGCGCGACCGCAAACCTTATTGCGAGGCGATAAAATTCACAGTCGCGCAGCGTCGGCAGCTGAGCGTAATCGGTCCCGGAATAAGCGTTCATGGTACAGCCCCAGATAGCTGATAGAATACTAATATACAATGTAACACAGTTATCGCTAACGTGGCAATGCCGCCAGCATGCTGGGCTGCCGACTAGTAGTTGGTTTTGAGGACTTTGATTGTATCTAGTTTTTTTTAAGTGTTTCGTGTAGTAAGCTAGTTAGTATCCTAGTCTTTGTGTTTTATTGTAGTTGATAAAGGCAATTGTGATTATCTTTTGTTTTTTGCTACAAAATGATTGAACAGAAAGAGTATATACATAACTTCCAACATAAAAAAATATATTATAGACGCCTACTTATAGCACCTATTGAATTGACACGTGTAAAGTATAGAAATTGAACGTGCGTCTTAGTTTGTCTTGTTAGTGAAACATCACTCAGAATTCAGACAGGAACTAATTCAAACTTGGTGTCATACAACCATTAGTTATCAAGTTCGATTACTTTGTATGTTTATAACTAATCCAGTATTGATGCCAAAACAGTGTGGGTGTATGTAATGTAGATACATTTGTGTAGCGTGTAAGGCGAACTAAGTCACGTCACAAAGTTGACGCAAAAAACAAACTCAAAAAAAGATTTTATTATTGCTTCGCGTTTGGGACATTATTTGGTATTTTTTACAACTAATTACATTTATAATAGTAATCGCAAGAGTTTAGAGCGATTTCAGTATCAACTCGCAAATAAATTAATTATGGATAACTTTAAAATTGAACCCATTGTTCTCTGGCGCGCCGGTTGTGCCCCAATTTATGTTTTAAACTAAACGACACTGCTGCATTTTTTATTTGTTTTAGCTGCGAAAGCGTTATAATGACAGTCATTAATTTCGAGCTCAGAAATCCCTACAATTTTGTTAGATCTTGGCTCTCATTATATTTGCCAAAGAGAAGAAGCTATGCGGAAAAAACATGTTTTTGTTGGGGCGTCGTTTTTGTGTCATCTCTTTTGCTTTAGATACTAACTTACAGTGCCATAATGCGAATGAAATACTAAACGACCAGAAATACCATTTTATTGAGTTGAGTTACGATGAAAGTTCTGGTAGTTCAGACAACCGTGTAATTCGATGGCTTTAATCTCCGGATAGTCTCCTAAGCTTACCTACCAACGGGATGATAGAGCAATTGACCTTGTTTCCGTCCTCGTCACTCCCTGATTCAAATGAATATGCGTGACAGAAACACAGAAATAACAAAAAAACTAGTTTTGGTGGGCAGAAGAAAACGCCACCATACAATTGACACGTTGTATTGTTTTCCAAATCTTGTGGTTCTTCAAGTGTTAATGTATAAAAATGGTGGCGGTTTATAGTGCCGTTTTACTCGTACAATTTTAGGCAAATGATTTACGAGTATACCGAGTCGAAACATGTCTTTTTGTGTGGTTTAAACTAAAGTAAAGCCACGACTTTACTAGGCATGATTGGACTTGACCTTGACATACTACTTACTGACTTGACTGTGACTAAGACTCACTTGACTAGAATTCCTCAAAAACTTGAAATATCATAATACTCCTTAAAAAAATACAACCGACTTCGAATAACTTCGAATACCTGGACGACATCTTCATATTTTCTAGTAATTTTGATTTAAAAAAAAACTACTGAACTGATTTCGATAAAATTTATATGGGACCACCTGTGAAGTATTACCTACCAAAAAAAAAGAGTCATCAAATTCAGAGTCATCATAATTGGCGGAGTAATCGCGTAACAAACAAACAAAAAAATATAAAAAAAACAAAAACACCTCCTTTTTAGAAGTCGGTGAAAATTATTGACATTAGCAATTGCACGAAGCGCGACGTCATTATCCTCGTAGGAGGAAAGAAAATGAAAAAAAAAAACTAAAATATAGCCTTTTATGGTAGGTACTGGTTCACTGGTGGTTTTTAAAATAGATAGATAGATAGAACCGGAAGCAAAAGCGCTCTTATAATCCATTCCTCGTTGCAATATCACTAATGAATCTGAGCTTTGTTTATTTGCAGCGGCTGGGGCAAGAAGTTGAAGATTCGAAAATAATAATCGGCGTGGAGAGCCAAACGGGCTTTCTGTAGCATCGGTTGGATGCTCAGGCACAAATAAATACTACTTTTACTATACAGGCTGAACCGTAGAAAATGGTCGAATAGATTAAATCGATTTACTTTTATAAAATCAAAACCACCTTTTATATTTTTTATTAATTACTTACCAGAGTAATTACTGGGTAAGAAGAGATTTAACATCATATCTCAGGGTGACGAGCGCAGTGCAGTGCGGCGCAGGATTGTGTTCGCGGGTTCACAATTCTGGCACTGCTGCTGTTGGTGGCAGGCGTGGCGCTTACCACCAGGCGAACGTCTTGCTCGTCTCGTCACATGATAGCATAAAAAAATAAAGTTTTTATGTTGCAAATAAAGTATTGTCTATTGTCTAAAAACTATTAACATCGTAGTCCACCTTATTCTACTGCTGAATAAGAAAAAATATAATGATACATATTCAGAATTAGACTGAGAGATGAGGCAGTGGACTCTATTGCAGAGTCCGAGTGGAAAGGTTAGCATACCTTCCAGACGGACTCACTTTCACTGGGTTAATCACCCGCCAAGCTATAACTGTTCGTCGGTTTGAAGGGCAGTTTTACCAGAGAAGTTCTTGGGCATGAAGAGATCTGTGCAGTGCAGTGCGGCGCCGGATATTGTTATTTTGTTTGCAAGTCCATAATTCTGGCACTGGTAATGATATGGGTAGGCGTGATACCACCAGACGAACGTATTGCTCGTCTTGTCACTGCATTGAATTAAAGCAAACTTTTTTTTAATGGTAGGACCACCGAAAAGCGAAAGCCCTACTTCTTAGTAGGACTCTACTGCAGAGTCTGTCTGGGGAAGTACCACGCATTATGCCAGTTATTCCACCGCCAAGCAGTAGGGTGCAAGGATTATTGTGCTTCGGTTTGAAGGGCAATGTTACCAAATAAATTACTGGTAATTGACAGATGTAACATCTAATATATTATCTCAGGGTGACGAGCGCAGTACAGTGCGGCGCTGGATAATATTCGCAAGTTCACAATTCTGGCACTGCTACTGTTAGAGGCAGGCGTGACGCTTACCACCAGGCGAAAGTCTCGCTCGTCTCGTCATATGAAAGCAGTAAAAAATAGAACTGGCTTAGCTGCAGTAGCCCGAGGTGGGCTGATGATTTATATAAATTCTCACTGTAAATATAACCCAGTATTTACAGGTTCACTGACAAATCAAAAAAATACAGAGAGCATTGGACTTGTGCAGCTGCAATTTGGCAGCCAGGCAGTTTACAGGGAGTAGACGTCTGTTAATAAAGGATTTTGCGACAGATATGAACTAAGGAGCTCAAAAGGGGGTACAAAGATTATAAGAAAGTATACGCATATAAAGTCGCAGCTATCTGCTTAGAAGCTTCTCATAAAGGACAAAATGTTGCGCGCCGTTATATAATAATAATTATTTGTTGACATAATTATTCAAACATATACTAAAACTATTTAGAACAAAAAAAGGATTCATGCAAAATGTTATTCATAAAACTGGGCATAACCTATAAACCCATTTTAAGGTAGGTACTAAAACTTGTTTAGATAAAAATCTTTATTAACTGAATCTTTTTAATGTTATTGTCAGCTCATTTACTGACAGCGATTTTTCTTTTTCATATTCAGCGATTTATAATAACTATCTTCAATAATTATGAAATGCGCGAGCGAGATAGCGGCGCGCAGCATTCTGTCCCTTTGGGCACGCTCTCAGACCGATCTTCGACTCTCCGCTTTCAGCCGACGGTTACACCCTTACTTATACGGTGATTGGTCTAGGGTTAGACAAACCGAATGTGTTCGTTGACCCATTTAGAAAATACAAGCTGGCCAAAAAAAATCCCAGACGCTCAATTTTTTTTATTGGTTGTTATGTGATTTTTTAGATTTTTACCGAAGTTTTAGAAAAAACTGAAAAACTTTAAAAACTGTATTAGATCGGATCTTTTCATTTGAGTTTGGTCTCGAGATACATTCTCGGGCTGTACAAGGCAAAATTAAAAGCTAATAAGGACTAAATAATTCGTTCAGACATCATAGTGTCAAAATTAATGAAAATTTGTGTAAAAGGTCAAATTTAACAGGACCTAAAAAAACTCAAATTTTCCATAAATACTTTTAAAAACATCTTTAGTTATTCCTTATTACCAAGGTATCCTAGCTTAGTACAAAACTCTATCACTTTGTGAAAAAAAATGTATGTAAGGGAAAATTAAAGAAAAATAATGAATTTTATTTTCTTATGATCACAAGTTTTGTTCAAAAACAGCTCCCCTATTCACAATTCATGCCCTAAATCTTCGTCGGACTTCTACAGTTGTAGTTTTGAATTTGTCACAAAGCAGGTAATAAAGGTATATGCAAGGTCGGTAATTTGTCAAAGTTTTGTAAAGCAGGAAACCGTCCTAAGCTGCAATAGCTGCCGATTAGTGGTCTTCAGACTCATCTACCCCAACGGTTATCGGTATTACGATAGATTGATCTGCTAGCGAAATTAAAGGGCTAATAAAGAATCACTATCACATGTCACAATTGAAGTATGTATTTAATCCTTAAAAGCAGTGACTACCTGGACTTTATCGTATTCAGAGTCCTGGGAGCCGCTACATTAGTCATGAAGATCTCATATTATCTCGTAACAAAACAAGAACGTTCGACTCATTACTTTATACGAGTACAATAACACATAAATATTATTTCAACCTTCCTAAGGGCGGCCCTGTATAAACTGTATAGGATATTGTTTGCGGCATTCTCTCGCTAGGTTTAAAGTGGTTTCACTTTAATCTCGGAAACTAGGAAACTAAGTAAGACGTATTTACATTACACTTTACAGTAACATTCTAAGCTGAGGTCGACATTGTCAAGTATGCGACGTGTTACAAAAAGGTGTAGTTATACTGAAGGATATGCCTGTACTCATCATTATGAACAACATTTACTATGGGGCCAAACTTGGATTCACGAAACAAAAAACAGCTGTTCCATAAACTATTACTACCTACTATTAGTTTAAAACGTTTTAAAAATGTATTGATGTACACAGTGTTGGTGAACATAAATAAATAAATACATTTTGTTTAAGGTCAATGAATGAATCAATCAATGATTTTTTTGTAACAGCTGTTTTTTTCGCTATTTCAAGGTTGGCCCCATAGTAATGTATTTGTTCATAATGATGAGTACCTACATATTTTTCAGCATTACTACACCTTTTTGTAACACGTTGTACTAGAACCAATAACGAACCTTTTTAAAATTATAATACTGGACCTATAAGGTAGGTATAAATGTTCTAAAGCTGCATCCAGAACCACCGCAGGACAGGCAGCAGCGTCGTAGTAGTTAACGGCGATGACCATTGAGAGAGAGAGCTAGATCCTCCAAGTGAGCATTCTGTTATTCCCAAGCCGCCTGTCAAGCGTGGGGATTATGGCAGCCCCGTCCCCCATAAGATGGAGGCCTTCGTCCAGCAGGGGTCATCATCTGGCTGAAAATGTATAAATACTCGTAAATAAAAGTATGTCAAAATTTCTTCAGTTTTCATAGTAAATTCCTAGTGAAATTTTTAAAAAACCGGACTTGTTTAAATGTGTCACCGAATGTTCTGATCTAAATAAGAATGGAACTTGCCATGAAAACCATTCCATTAAATTATCGTTATTAATAATTATGTTTGGTGTATTTAGAGAAAAATGCTAAATACACAAATTTATTAATCCTTGCATACGGTATGGACTGTAAATGAAATAATATATATGTCGATGACTGTACCTTATATAACATGTCACCATTGCCGCTGGATCACTGCGGTGCACGCTGTGCACGGCCACGCGGCACATTTTGGCTGCGTGGTTTCGTTTGTTTGACAACGTGGGTCTACGTTTCCACTGTAGCACACACTATACAAGAATATTTAACCACGACTATGTACAACTGTAGCTCAGCACAGTTCCCGCAGTGAAGCTATGGAGCATATATATAATATATGGTCTAATATGGCGCCCACGCAGCTCAACATGTCAACGCTATGCAAGCGGTACACGAAAGCGTGCGTAGCTTCATTTCGGCGCTACAATTGTACATAGTCGTGGAATGTTCATATTCATGTATAGTGTGTGCTGCATCGGAAAAGTAGACACATATGTTGTCAAACAAACGAACCGACGCAGCGTGGCCGCAGTGGGCCAGCGGCTTTAATCTCGTATTCATGCGTAGCGTGTTCATGGGTTGCAGTGGACGTTATCATTTATACATTTTCTTGCAAAGCGACTCTAGACACACGTGCGTAATAGCTTCTCCGTGCACAGCTGTGGGCCAGCGGCTTTATATTAATAAAAATTGAAAATGAAGAGCCATATATTTCAATAAGCTGTTTTTTCTCTTTAGGTGACAATAGTTAGTGCTTGAGTAAAATTTGAAATGGAATATTAAATTAAATCACCGTAAGCTTATTAAGCTCGCGTCCATGGGAGCTGGGTGGATCCAATTATGGCTTTGACCCTTCCATCAGACTTAAATATTATTTTTCGATATGCGTCGAAGTGTTTGATATTTTTCTGTACGCGGTATGGATGGATAATGGATCGTCTTCGAAAAGTTTTATTCTATATCATATTTATTTTTGTCCAAGCGAGTCAAGCGAGCGAAGACTACTGCTATAGCTACCTCAATGAACTATTGTAATGTATTGAATGAATTCTGCTGTTGGCCTCAGACGGGCTCCTGATAATTGTATTTGCACAAACTTTTTGTTTCCAAGATTTCCTTAAGTTCGGATCAAGGGTGTGCAAGTTATCGTCGCACAAACATACATACAAAAGCCAGCTTTTGCCCTTATATTTAAAACCTTCGGTTCGCTTGGTCAATAATTCAGGTATCATAACATAAAGTTACCGATTCCGATCAAGCAACGCCAATTCACGGCTCTATACTCATGGCCGCAGAAGCGTAGCTAAATAGCAATGGGAAATAAAGAAACTGGTTTTCCAACCTATAAACCATTAATCTTCCCTTCATTGTCTCCTTAAACAGTTGATTGTGTCCGTGTTTGTTTTGGGCGCGTTTTGATACACTCCACGTTAAACTGCCACGTCACCGGCACGACATATGACGATGAATGCTCGTCAAGTAGGGTCGGGACGTCGTGTGATGACGTCGGGTCATATGGCGTCGTTCTCGGCCGTCATGCCACGTCATCCGACGGCTACACGCGTTGTTGACTTGCCGAAATTGCCTTGTCGCGATGAGCTTGTGACTTTTTAATGTAAGCCTATTTTTTCCTTTCGAAATCTCTTTTTATCCTCACACGGAGCCATTAAAAGTTCGCTTCAAACCAAGTCACCTTTTCCTTCACCTAACAGCGTTTCATATATTTTGCTTCTTTTCCCTATTAACAAACCCCTAACTTGTAGTGGTCTTGATTCGAGTATTTTGTCGGGATAACATACAAATATAATATATTTTAATATAAGTTGAGATATTTTTTGTCAACATCTGTTTTAGGGGCCCAACATTAGTTACGTAGGACATTGTTAGGAGATTTTATATTCCAAGAAAAATAAGAAGGTACGAAATATAAATTTTCTCTATAAATAGGTAGCATGAGTTGATGTAATAAAACTAGATGGAAAAAGTTTTGCAATTTGTTTATAGAAATTTAGTAAAGTGTTTTTTTACTAAATAAAACTACTAAGAATCTACAATAAAACGAAAGTATCATTTAGGTTTTAATTTTCTCAAAGAATATTACATTCACTTAGTGAGACAATACATAATATTCTTAAAGCAACTTTCTTAAAGTATAAAAACAAAGATAAACGAGAAATATAATAAAATCCGTGCAACAAACGTCTAATTAAATACGAAGACCCTGGATTTATCCAGGACTACACATTACAACGCCAAAGGTAGCAATTACAAAGAAATATTATTTCTCTTTCCCATTTGAACCCTCCTTAAATAAATGGGAGCGAATTAGGCGTATTTTTTCAGGGTTTATTCTTCCTCTATACAACTCGTAGTCACTCGTATAAATCTTAAGATGATACAAATTAAACGTAAGTAGAAATTTGGAAGATTTTTAAGTTACCTAGTTACCTTATTTATTTCAAAATGTGTGTTGAATGTTCATCATCGTCATCAACATCATCCACAAACGTCGTGCAAGCCTAATGGGAGACCAAGTCTAGTCTTGGAATTGTGAGGTCGTCGTGGGTTCAAATCCCGGGTCTGTACCAATTAGGTCTTTAGAGTTTATTTGTGGATACTGGCTTTGCGGTGAAGGAAAAACATTGCGTGGAAATATGCATATATCAGGCCAAGAAATTCAATGGTTTATGCATCGACATACATAATTATCATTGGGTTTACGTGAATCCACCAACCCCCGCCAGTGTGGTGAACATCCTGCCGCAATCGCCCTTCGAGGCTAGAGTCAACTAGTGGACAGTGGTCTATTAAAGGACTAGTTGACTTAATTAACAATTATTATTGATATTTATGTCAATTCAATTAGCATTCACTTCAATGTTTTTAACAAGCGAGTCTGGTCTGCAGAGATTTTCATTTGCAATTTTAAAACTTCTGCAATAAAATCTCGTTCCCGATTCAAGAGATAAAGTTTATTTGGAGGTTTAACTAACGATGATACCAGAATCTCCGGTTCCAGAGTTTGGCACATTTTTGCTGGAACTCGAATTCTCATGTGAAAGTTTCTGTATACTTACATACAAAAACTCGCAAATGAAAAGTTCTTTAGATAGTAAGAAAGGCTGTAAGTATTGAAAGTTTGTTGGAAACAGTTTTCTATTGACTTGGTGACATCCACCCTGGTGCTCCTGCCCCGTTACCGGGGCAGATGAGAAAAGTGTTTCATCGACCTCGGTGAACCCGGTGCCGGCGCTTAACAGGGCGGATGACACACATCGAGTATTATTTACTCCGGTATATCGCTTTTATCAGGGTGGATGGAACACATCAAGTACTTATGCATTTGCCCCGGTATCGTTTATAACGAAGTAGATGGCACGCATGGTACTTAAGCTGTAGAACAAAGGTATTGAACATAAAACATATAGGCTATAAACAACTATAGAAGGATGGCAATCAATCCATTTTAATGTTTTATAAGTATTTCATTATTCGGAACCTTTATTGTAGGCAAAGCTATAACTCTGAAAGTTTGGTTAAGTATATCAAGCTTACCGCAAACACTGTTCTGATTTTACGGCTGCAAAGTGCATGCAGTTGATTGAAGCGCTGAGTTAGGACATATATCTGCAGAACACCTCTGTAGCGTACTCGTACTAGACCGGCACAGTATGTGTCCAGGGCCACCTGCAATAGTATGCCTGGCAGCCTGATTACCGGCCAGCTTTACTCGGCGCTAAATAATGTATTCAGATACATGCACATTTTAATGACAGCTTTACTACCGTACCATCTGAAAACCAGTCAAAATTGGACCTTAAATACTGGCGCGATAAGATAGCCTTTGTTTTTACTCCATTCTCTATAATAAAATAAAATTATACTAAAATTATGGACGGCATCAAATTATTTAGATACCTTCGACTTAGGAGAAGTATTAGGTGTCAAATCACCACCAGGACAATGGATATTCGTTGAATTTAATAATTTTCATTGACATGGGTTTAACGACAAATTTTAATATATATTTTTTCTTAATATATCCCTGATTTGTTCATAACTACATATTTTCGGAGCATTCGGTTTTGAAATCCCGTATAAATAAAAATATTTTTATTGCTTATTGCAGCTGAGTTTAATTACTAATTTTATAATGTGTCAAACGTAATAATTACAACATTATAAGAAGTAAAATAATTGAAGTTTTTTAATAGTCTTAGGATTCTATGTGCAAATGATGTCCACCAAGACCTTATTATGGATTAAGCCTACCTTATTACGTCTGTCTGCCCTTCAATACATACTATACCTACATTTCTAACTAACAGGTAACACGTTTAAAAATATTAGTTCAAGTTTACAGAAGAGTTTCTTACACATGTTAATAAATACCTGATCTGGGTATGTCCTCTAGTCTAGATTAACCATTCAAATTAAAGGATATATAAAGGATACATCAAGTATATGTATATTGTATAGGTAGGTACGGTCTTTATATCGTGTTTTTGTTTTTGCTATAATGTATAAATAGTTTTACATAAGTAGAAGACTAAGGCTTAGGTATCAACTGTCAATATCTCTGATCAGGGTGATAATCACCTTCACGATAAATGGCCATTCATCTTGGCATCTGCCATTCAACCCGCATCGCTTCCTACGTAGGATGACTACATCGTCTTGGTAAAACCACAGATAATATAATACTATACTAGTAGTAAAACTAACGGGAATATAAAACTCTAGCTATATGAAGTTTTGCATGCATGAGTGAATTTCAGAGCACTATTGACTACTCTTCTAGTTTAACTGCCGAATGATTGGATGAATCCAGAATATCAAGAGCATTTTATGTCCATTCTAGATATAAAGAACTGCCATTATACTAAATACGAGACGGTCCCCGTTTCGTTTATTGTTTGTTGAAGCAGTCAACCAAAATAAACTGACAATATTTTGCAGACGTCCGGTGGAATATTAAACGAATGGCCACCATAAGATAGCTGACCATTTATCACGTTTATCTAGATTTCACACCGGACCGCGTCATTTACTGGCCAAAAAATCTATAACGGGCACATTTCAAACAGGATTAATAGTCGACGAATAAGCACTCTGTTATAACGTTAAACGGAACGGACACCGTCCGAGGTCGCTCACGCCGCATTTTTATAACTTATTTGCACTTTTTCATTAGCTGACCTGAATTGCTACCGATGGCTTATCGAGGAATTCAGGCACGTACCGTAATATATACCATCTTCTGATGGACTCCTCTGTCGTAAATTTGGGGTAGTTAATACGTAAAGCTACTCACCCGTGCCGGCGTGAAATAAGCCAGTTTCTAGAGCGTGCGGCGCGCCACGGGATACGTTTTTGGTTTCGTTTCAGTTTTCCGAGGTCGTTCTTCAATGAGTTATAGCATAATTTGTTCTGGTCGGCTCGTACAATAAGGATGCGAGCCGGCGAGAGGCTGCGATGTGTACAGCATGTAGAACCAGAATTGATGAGCAGGCATTTGTCGCGGTACCTGCCCCACTCGCTGTTACCTGAACCATGACAGATTTGTTCCTCTGATGTTAAGGCTAAATATTCGGCGAAACTGTCGAAAACCTTATTTTATTCGTATTATTTTCGTAAGCTGTTCCATACATTTTGTCCAAGATCGATGAACCTTTTTGTATGGAACAGCTGTTATTTTTTTCGTGATTTCAGGGTTGGCCCCATAGTAAAAGTGGTTCATAATGATGAGTACTTACAATGATATCGTAGAAGGATAAAGGTGTTCAAACTAACAACTTGTATATAGTCACAACTGCACAAGGGATCGAGGCCAGGCTAAGCAGGCCTGGGGAAGTAAAGTAAGTAAGTAAGTTCGTATAGGCTGAGTGGCCAGCCCTAGTGTCAGAGTTAATGTGCCGCCCTAAGGCCTCTGACATGGCTGACGTACGAACCATATAAAGAAAACTAATACTATAGTTTTCTTTATATGGTTTACCCATATAAAGAAACCTAATACTAATACGTTTTAAGTGAATCTATTAGATGGAAATTACAATAATATTAATTTAATATTCAAGACAATCTGAAGGATTCTGTCATGTCAAACCAACAGGCTGACGTTGTTGATGATGTCTGTGATTATGCACTATAATAGATAGGTAGATTAATAATAATGTCATGTGAAGTGATCCTGGTCGCTAAGTAAAGAAGTTATGTAACTTTATTTTTTTATGAATTATTTTTTGTCATATACCGCGCAGGTATTTGTCCATACAAAAAAGAAAAACCTTGTCTCTCAAAATATTGATCGTTTTCGGTAAAAAAAAAACATGTGGGTAATCAAAGCATTATTTAGCGTCTTAATTTTTCCAGTCTTTTAAATCTCTTTTTCACCACACTTGCACGTAAATTAGATCTTATTACATCGGCTTTAGGCTCATACTCCAAGATAGTACACACACGTGCTTTATAATTTACATGACAGCACTAACTAGTGTTATAATAGTTAAGTTAAGTTTGTACATCACTGCAAGTTATATGTATGTATACAAAAAACACTCTTAGTATAGCCGGATAATATTATTTGTTTGTAATACCAACAAAGAGGTTTTTATGATTAACACCTATTTAGGAGCGGGCGAATTACTTCCGCACGCAGACAAAGTCGCCCGCGACTTCTAGTATACTAAAAAGTTACAAGCATCTTGACCACTCATTTTTTTCGCTGGAACTACAACTATTAATAGTTATCATTTTACAGAAACTAAAAACTTTTTTGAAAATAATAAAACGTATAAGCCTAAAAAACATCTTATTCAAGCGATTGACATCAATAACTAAACATTTTGTTGCTCAGAACGTAAACTGTATCAAAAAATGTACCTATATATCTCACGAGCACCAGCTCTCTCTATCTGGCGCATAGGGCGGCTGCTGGTAACGCTGAAATAGCATTACAAACAAAGCTAAAATAGTGTTCGGTGCAGAGTCCTCTTATGTGTCGTAACTATGTAGTTTGATATATTCAAATATCATTTTCATGGGTGAAGTTTGATGCCTTAACAGCGCAGATCCATTGTTTGAGCATATTCTGTAGATGCATTCCTGCGATGAAGCTAACAGAATTTATGAAGCGGCACGCCGGAAACCACAAAATTGTGGAAACCAGCCCTAGTTTAAAAGCAGTACGAAACTTTTGGAGACATTTTGGCAAACATGTCTCGTTCCGCAAAGTGGAACGCCATTTGCTGCATCTATCTCTAATAGCTTTGTTGCTATATTTATCTATCTAAAGTACCTACTCATAAAATTGAATTAGAGAATATACTTTAGGTAGAATTTTTCTTATTCTTTTAAGATTTGTTTTGTATATTATGTTACGTTTCAATTAAATTTTAAGTAAGTAAGTTATAAACAATTTTTTACCTCAATATATTTTATATGTAAGCTTGCGGACCCGACAGTTGTCATCCTGCCCTGAAAATAAAAAAAAACCTGCAATTCCCACCTACTGGGTCCAAATGTGAATCTAAACCGTCAAGGTATTTAAACGCACCCAAAAAATCATTAAATTCGGCCGAGCCAAAGCAGAAGAATTATTTATATTGTACCAATACCGGGTGTTAGTTTGAACACCGTTATCCTTCTAGGATATCATTGTACTCATCATTATGAACAACTTTTACTATGGGGCCAACCCTGAAATCACGAAAAAAAAACAACTGTTCCATACATTTTGTCAGAATTTGCTGACGGAGTCTGATACGTGTGAAGTAAAAAAAATAAAAAAAACTGTCAAATTCTGTCCACGGCCGTAAGTTCCTCATCGCAACACCCTATTCTCCATTTCAGGTTGGGCCCATAGTAAAAGTGGTTCATAATGATGAGTACAATGATATCCTAGAAGGATAACGGTGTTCAAACTAACACCCTGTATATACATGTAACTAAAAGGTGTGATAATATTAAAGGGTACTTATTATGCTGAGGTATGTAGGTAGTTACTTATTCATTATTATGAACAGCTTTTATTCAGCAAGCAATACTTCGCTTCGTTTACTGAAAACTGTAATAATTTTGTTATGGTTTTGGTATAATATAATTAACTTTTAGTTTTAGTTTTTATTGTATTTTGATGGATAGTGCGATACTACACAGAGTTATTTTTCTTCGTGGACTCTGCGGTGTATGTTTAATTGTTTACCGAGGTCTCGTTAACGTTAACGAAATATCAACGTTTTAATCCCGATAGTCTAATACTCGGAAAAGTTAGCTGGCTCTCATATAGAACTCTTAATCCTAATAAAAGCTCTAAAATTTTGATAAAATAACCCTCCCATGCGTACGGATAAACATGGACAATTGGACACCGACATGCCGAAACTAAAAACGCTTTTCATTTGTTACCGACCCCTAAAACATACTCAGAAGCAATTGCAACTGACCGCCTTAAATAATAAACAGTCTCTGAATTTAAAAGTAACTTCCAAACCGTTTAACGTGGTATTAAATATTACAGTGGATTATACACGTGTTGTATACATGTTCGTAATTTTGAGCAGCTTTAGAGAGATGTGTTTAAACATTTAAAAGTAAAACACGTTAATTACTAGATTCTTCTTTAAATTAAAGGGTTTTTGGATGATTATAGCATCAGCCTTCAACCAGTGTGTGTTGCCAGTGATGACTTATGGAACTGAAACGTGGTGTTTGACTACTGGCCCGTTAGAGAAACTCAGAGTTACACAACGGGTAATGGAGAGAGCTATGAGTATGCTCGGAGTTTCTTTGCGCTATAACATCTGGTACGAGGATATTCGCCAAAGAATCAAAGTCATCGACATGTCTCTCAGGGCTTGCAAGTTGATGTGGCAATAAGCAAGTCCGTCAGGAACACTGAAGAAAGAACCTAAGAGTAGGCTTCGCTTTTCGGTGGTGTACCTGACCACCGAAAAGCGACGCCTACTCGTCCGTTTTTAAGTCAGATTTTCTTTCTGTTATGATTTATTCGGATATTAAAATATCTACCTTTATTATCAAAATATAATGTTAAAATACTTATACCACAGATTATTTTAACAGTATACTTACTAGTAAGTAAATAATTTCGAATGTTAGGCTGAGCCAGCTTTAGAGCTCATGTGCCGTCCGATGGCCTCTGATACATATGGCTTGACGGTTGACTTGCTAGTAAATCGGAAATGTTATCATAATAATTTAATTTTAATTAATAATTTAAAAATTATTATGAAAGACAAATGGAGTAGCAAATACGTAGGTACTCAGCATATATAGTAGTTTAAAATATATAGTTTTTTATACAAGCTATTATATGTCTTTTATATATAGATAGCCTAAATAGACAAATTTTATGCAGCGGTAGAAAAATATATAGTAACCCATTGAGTTTACAGCTATCACAATTTTCCCGAAAAAAAAATACCATCAGTTTAAATTGGTATGCCCAGTTTATTTAAGAACATTTCCCGCTGAAGTCAACATCAATTCTTCCTTAATTCTAAGGTGCTCTTTTTAAGATTTGCCAAGTGGTTGGGTACAGTAATAGCTACGCCAACGACGGGCAATCAATCATCGATAGTCATCGGTTAAAGGGAGGGAGAGTCGTTTCCCCATTACCAGAAAAATGAGGAAGATACTTCGCTGAAAAAATGATAATATTCGTTAAAGTCAAGAAGAGCTGAGGCTAATGGTATGGCAAAAAGTAACTGACGGACAAATTAGTTAATTAATGGGAACGGTTTATTATTTTAGTCTTTATTAACTGTAACAAACTACATAATAACAGTAATTTCAAAAATCTAATCTCTAATTATCTCTAATCTGTCTAAACTTTGTGCTACACTATTGGCATTTAGTTTATTTAAGTCCTTTATTTGGGAGAGGCCATTGGTTTCCAAAACACAGTGTTAGTACTAGTTCGGAGCCAATGGATTCAGTATTACACTTTGTCAAAATGTATGCCCAATAAATGTATTTGTATTTGTATTTTTGTATAATATCTACCTACTAACTTGAGCTACTTAGCCTACTACAAATAAAAAAGGATTATATCCTGACCGATGAAAGTCTAGGGACAGTCCAAATGTTCAACCCACTACTTACCAGTCGGCAGTTAAAAAACACGACTGCCATGCCAAAAAATATTATAGCCAGTGTCACTAGGGATGATGTAAGAATTTTAACGGTGCCCCATAGATACGAATCTGTTCTGGCGTTTAGAACTTATATTGGAATAAAGAAACACACATTCATTATACCAATATACATACATACCCTTGGTCCATGGGGTCCTAGCGCTTTAAGGCTTTTTAAGGAATTAGCAAAAAGGTTAGTCGACATCACAGGAGACCGAAGAGCTGGCAGCTTTGGACCTTGGACAAAGAATTAGTCTAGCGATTCAAAGGGGGACCGCTGCCAGTATCTTCGGAACCTTGCCTAAAGGGACTCCTTTTAATGATATATTTTAATTATTATATTATATTTTCTCAGGTTTTTAGTGTTAGGTTAATTATCCTAATATAGTAGGTATTTTAGTCTAATGTTAACACATTTCAAATTGAATAAATATACATACATAACATTATATAATATAAATGAACCCTAAACAGTATACAATCGACTGCCGACAGATGTGCTTGATGCGCCCTCTAGGGGTACGTTTAAACGAAAATTAAAGAACTGGCTTATCGAACAGGCTTTCTATAAATTTGACGACATGACTAAACTAAAAGAGACTTAAAACTATGTAATTTTTTTTTATGATTGCTGTTTGACATTAATTACTTAATACTTATAATTTTTATTTTTATACAATTTTTGTTTGACATTTTAATATAATTTTAAAACTTTGTTTGTACCTATCACCAACTACCACTATTACAGTTGGTTAGATTTTTATTGAATGTTTGTAATATTTACTGTAAAGTGTAAACCAATGACATGTACCTATTTTTTGGTACAAATAAAAAACTATGAACTATGAACTAAAAACAATACTCCTTTTTTTGGGGAGCCTTGTCATTAAAAGTACTGCAGAAAAGCGCAATATGAAAAGAATGCTCTGTAGACCTAGATAGGTATATAAAGACCAGATATACACGAACGTAAACAAAGTATCAGTAGGGTACTCGGAAACTCAAGCACCGCAGTGACTGACACAATGCGCTCGGTTGGCTAGACACTCGAAGGCTCGAATAGGTAGAGCTTTGCATACAATTCAAACCAATATACCTAGGCACAAGCCACAAGCGCACAACGAGAAGTACAAGATAACAATGTATTTGCTATTTACATTGCATCGTATAAGTACGTTTATGACACAAATAAATAAATGACGATCTTATTAACTAAGAGCAATTCTTGTATATGTATATAATTATAATATGATTAAGCGAGCATTTCTTGTATATACTTAATTATGTATGTATATAAATTTATTTTGCGTCTCTCGGAAACGGCTCAAACCATTATTACTATAACTACAATGCCATTTTGCCAGTGCCATTTTCGAGCGGCGATCGGGGATCTACCCTATATTTCATCGCAATGTGCAAAGTGATGCTATAGAGAAATTACTATAGTAGATTTTTAATTGTGGTGTGCAACTCACACAAGTCTTAATTAAGCGGCTAATAAAGCCTTCCTTTATCTGTGTATTTGATCATAATTGATTACGGAAAGTGAACTGAAATTCCCCTATCGCAGCTGATTATGAAACTCAGCTTTAAATTGACTACGAAACAATTCTATCGTAGCTAACAACCGACTTCATATTATTAAGGGACCACATCGGAAACAAAATTACAAAAAAAAAACAAAATCGGTCCACAATTGACGGAGAATTCGGAGAAAATACATACATTTAAAAAAACATACATACCGTCGAACATAGAACCTCCTCTTTTTTTGAAGTCGGTAAAAAATGGACCAAACCGTTTCTTTGATCGACCGTACGTATACGATGCAATGTAGGTAATATTTGACTCAAATGGCAGCACGATTTTATTAAATCTTATCCCTGGAATACAGAGAAAGTTCTGTAAGTTCAGGAAGATCTCGGTTATAGCAGTAGGTAAGTAAAATCCTAGTGATAAGGCTTGAGCCAGTGCCCGTTTCGGGTGCAGTGGTACTCTCTGGACCGGAAGTGCAGACTCTGTTACAGTGTCTCGCAGTACTTGACTTCAGCAAACGTTTATCACATTAATATTATAAATGCAATTGTTTTTTTGTGTGTGTGCAGGTTTGTTGCTTCTTCATGTTGTAAAAGTTCAACGAATTTGAATTTGATTTGGAGAAAGAAAAAGTTGGAAGCTGGTTGGTTGGTGTTAATTTGGAAGTTTTTATTTTTATTTGGAATTTGGAGTGATATTACAACTTATATGTTGGACAAAGCTTTGGATAAAAAAGAGGCTAGTTTTTCCGGAAGAATAATTTATGCGGTTTTATTAGAGTACCCGACGAAACTGCAAGAAACTGGTATAGTTTATTTATGCGGTGTAATAAAAATATTAACAATGCTTACATCCGTGTTTTGGAGTAGGTAGGTAAAACGATAAACACGTATTATTCTTCTTTACCACTAAAAACACGCAAAATTGCGCACAAAAATATCGGAATACCCGAAAAAAATAAAAAACCAAAAAAAAACCTCAAAGTTTTTTTTGTTCAGATATACATGTGTCATTTCAAAAGCTGCAAAACGGATTTGTTGCAGATTTCGCTATTTATTTACTTAAAAGATACATGCTCATTGATTATATAAGTTTATCTAATTGTTCAGTTTTTTTAATCTCTGTATTATTATGTTTCTGCATATATTAGTCAAAGCCTTTTTCAGGGTATCTTTCTTTCTGGGTTGATTCCTAACTATTCCATATACTTAGATATATATTTCAGTGTGAAAGAAACGCTGCTAATCGAAATAGTTTAGTAATATTATCTATAATAAATTCACCTAGTAATCTCAGCAAATACCTTGACTAGACTCACGAGATAACCGCCATCCCAAGTTGACTCGACGATCATTGTCCCGATAGTCGTCGTGGTAAGTGGTCTAACAGTCAAGAACTAACATCTTAAGAGGCTCTCGCTAGACGTATGAATCAAGGCCCAGACCCAAAAGGCAGTGTACCTCGATAAGGCATGCATTGTTAGAGGTTCCTTATTATGGAACCCTGATAACAGGCAGCAAGGCTCAAGCCTTGCCCGCTGCCGGCGGCAATCTAAATTTTACGTAAGGTTACTATTAAATTTATTTATTTTTACAAATTATAAAAATAAAATAGAAAATATTTTAAAAACCAACTAATTAAATAAACCAGTTAATTACATGTGAATAATAAAATTCACCTTACCTTCATTTTATAAGAAATTACGATTTTGTCGAAATAGGTTGCAAGCTTACAAAAGGATTAGACTAAACGGGTTAGTGCCACTATTCGAAAAAAGAGTGCCGCCATGATGTTTCCACGTTCTCGCCAAAATAAGCGAGATAAATTACTGGGTATGAAGAGATTAAACATCTGATATCAGGGTGACGAGCGCAGTGCAATGCGACGCAGGATTGTGTGCACAAGTTCACAATTCTGGCACTGCTGTTAGTGGCAGGCGTGACGCTTAGCACCAGGTGAACGTCTTGCTGGTCTCGTCACTTGAATGTATAAAAAAACCTTTACTTTGACCTTGGGTCCTGTTTGCTAGTCGTGTCGCTGGCCAGTGTTCAGAGATAAAAGCCTTCTCGCTTCACAGGTACAGTTTATCAGTGGAGCACTTTAAGAAACTGTTCGCCTTCGCACTATTCAGCTATTAGTACTTTATTTGAAGCACCGTAGTATGGAGCCAAAATAATAGTCCTGATTTCGCTTTACCTTATAAAGTTAAGAAATAAAATTATAATATTAAATGGCATGATCACAAAACGAATTTATAAGCAAGTGGAAAACGGCTGACGTTTATTTAGTCAACATAATGCGTGGCAATTTTATGCCAGCCGATCGGAACACAAGGCTTGAGCATTTAACCCGATTGCCTTTTGTATAGTAGTTAAATACATTAAATGTACTTATTGGTTAGAGTAAGTGACCTCAAAAAAAAAACTTTTTATATTTTTTTACATGTTCACCCAAATACAAAACAGGCGGTGGTGAGCATTCTGCGATCCCCAATCTGCCTGCCAAGCGTGGGAATTATGGCCCTTTTAAGGGAGGGGTTGCCATAAAAAAAACTCCCTATTTTCGTCCAGCAGTGGACGTCTTCTAGCTGATGATCAACTAAACAGTTATTTTACACATTAAAAATAACCGTGATATGAAGTTAAAATCGGACGACTAGGTTCTATAGAAAACTCAAGGAAATTCCTGCTTCCCCAAAGACAAGTTACTATTCAAAACTTGTTCAGACTTTCCAAATAGGGAATGTTTAATATTCATAGCAAAAATGCACCGGATGTTTAAGATAACCATTTTCAAATAGTTCTTAGGCTCGCATTCAAAGATTTCTTCAAGTTTCTGTGGAGTTATGAAGTTTTGTATATATTTGAGTTGAAATTAGCTGTACTCCTACCTTAATTGCAAAGTTTTAACACGAACTGTGTTTGACTTGCTTATGTACCAACTTGGTCTCACTGAAAGCAACGACTGTTAATAATATTTAGCTAAGCTGCGATTATATGTAGGCACATGTACATCATTATCTTTGACCTAGGGAAGCGAAGATCTCTGTGTATAAGGGGACAAGTCAGCGTTTCTATGTATATATATGTATGAATCAATAACCTGCGAACCGTTGATTCCATCTTTATGAAATTGTTTGCAAATTGTATGTAAAAACACAACGGCAGATTTTCAGCCAGCAACAAAAAAGTAGTTCTCTTCAACTTGATAGATGGCGCTAAATATACGTGACAGTCAAAAATAGCATAAACATTTATGATCTGTGTCACTAAAATAAAATAATAAACTTGACAATGACAGCCACGACTGGTCAGCGCAGGGTCAGCGACAACTCTAATGACCGGAGTTTTGGCGGGAACACGGAAAAATCATGTAGTTGCATTCTATTATTTTCTTAAACTTGTGTTTTTTCGCGAATTAATGATTAAAAATGGTGGTGTTTTATTCATTGAGTGTTGAATTACATGCTCGAGTGTGGGCAAGTGATATAATGTGGTGGAACATGTATTTTCGTGTTGTTTTCAAAACTCCATAGAAGCTCATAGTAAAGTCGCCACAACTTTACTAGGGTATGACTTGGACTCGACTATGACTAATTTCGTGTGACTTACTGTGATTTCATGACTTATTTGACTTCATGATAACAAATAATGTGAAAATTCATAAACTTGACACTGGCAGAATGCACAACGTGCGATGCCAATAATTAAGAAAAAAAAAACTCTAATGGCCTTGTTTTTTTTTAATTGCCTATCTGAAAATCTCTTACCAGGTGCAAAGTTCGAACGCAAGTAAAATTGGTCATATTAGAACTTAGCTTGGAATAAATCAAATTAAAATCAAATATCATTTATTTCAGATAACATTAATCCATATAGCACAAAAATAAATAATTGAAGAATGTCGTTATAAATTAAAATAAATGGGCGGTCGCGAGGTCTTAGTTCACTGCGAACTACTGGGTAGTACTATTATTTATTCTATATTACTGGTTAATTAAGTTTCCTATACTTTTATTAGCAACATAAAAGTTATTAGAAATAAATATAATGGTAGATCAAGCTATATAATGATACTACAAGCTGACACGCAATTATTCGTCGTAATTGCCTAAAAATACGTCAGAGTATGAAATACAACTTAAATTGGTCGTCCTTCATCACGCCAACTCACGGGTTTACTCACTCACTCGTCGAATGCTTCGACTATAGTGTATTCGTCACATCCGGTGACTATTTCAGGTCTTGCTTCGGTCTGTACGCATATAATATTATATATACAATGTGTAACAAAAAGGTTTAACAATTCGACCTTGGACAAAATGTATGGAACAGCTGATTTTTTTTCGCGGTTTCATGGTTGACCCCATAGTAAAAATTGTTCATAATGATATGAGTACATATATGCCCTTCCGTATTGTTGAACCTTTTTGTTATACGTTGTATATATATATATATATATCATATTACAAGTTTTTTTTAAAGGCGTCAGGCTTTTTTGAAGTCGGTTGAAAATACTTGCGACTCGACCTCGACTCGTCGAATCGTAAAGATTCGTAAAGTTGAGTGCTCTGATTGTAGGGAGACAAGAGACGTTTGCGTGCCATTTTTTTAATAGATCAAAAATATCAAATGAAGGACGCAGACGATTACAAAATAATTTAAGTAAAAATAAAGTAAAAAGTCTAAAGTCTCTTTAATTAATAAAACAGAGTCAAATAAAAATAAACCAGATCAGCAAGCTGAACTCCGCAGAGTCGCAGCGAGAGTAAAAAAAATATATTTTAGACTTCCATAAAATGTTAGTAAATCTCAATTCCGATTTAGTGTCTACTTTGTTTTTTTTTCTATAGCGTCATACATTCAAAATTACGTTTTCTAAAAGTCATTAAAATGTAATATATGATCAATTTTAATAAAATAAATTTTTTTGATAATTTTTTTTCAATATAGGGCATTTAGGATTTTCACTACAAATTAACAAAAGTTAAAAATTATTACAAGCCCGCCTTAAGCAAACCTATGATTATCATGTTAGTTGTTTTCCAGTAGGTACCTAACTTTTCTTATAATTGATACGAGTATTGTTCAGAAAGAGATTGATACACACTCAATTGCACGCAGGGATAGGTAGTTACGACTGTATGAGTGAGTTAGTATCGTAAGCCCGTAGTGTTAGTTTGAATTGTTTCCAAAATATCAAAGTGAAGCAACGGATTATCCAGCCAGTCTTCGGATGAGTGACCGCGAGTGGCATTTACTATTGACAAAAAATCTCTCTAGTTTGTTTCTGCTTGTTCTATCAGCTCTCTCTTACAACAATCGTAAAGCTATGTCAGAGGCCTTCGGGCGGACCCTAGGGCAGGCCACTCAGCCAAAAAAACATACAGTGTTGACTTTCGAGGAACCCGTACATATTAGTTTTTCATCTCAAAATGGTAGAACTTTAAACAAATTGAATTCAGCCAAGGCGAGATTATAAGTTTTCTAGAATACGATTTTTCTATGCGAAGGAAACTTTTAAAAGAAAACTTGAGGGAGGCGTGAAGTTTCAAAGACAAGTTAATATTATACTAGTGACGCCATGCGATTTCCTTTTCTTTTCATGCGTTTTCTTCCGATCCGGTTAGCCGGGAACGACCTAAGATTTAATTATAATGTAGATGTGATATCTACATTATAATTAAATCTTCGGTTTCTATCTCAAGTTCCGTAAAAGTCGCATAGATTTAGAGTTATTTGACATTTAGAGTTATTTGACATTTCGAGTTATTTGACATTTCGAGTTATTCGACATTTCAAGTTATTCGAGTATGGTTGCAAATCAAGGAATTTTCTCGATCTGTTTTTTTGTTTAGTAGTCTTGGTCAGATGTGCTAATTTGTCACGAGTACCTAAAATTGTTGTCGCAAAATTATGTGTGTTTTATAGAATAATTTGTTTTATTTTCTGAATCAGCACGATGTCACCTATCTGTAGGTATAAGATTATCATTATTCTCATTACGCCACAACCTGTTTAAGGAATGTCCTAAATTAATGGTTTAGAAAAATAAAATACGTGCCTATAAAATTTAGTAAGAAAAAAAACAACTAAGGAAATTAAGGTTTAGTTTTTTCAACATCCGCGATAAGCCTAGGTTGCTATAATAGGTAGTTAATACAACAAAAACTTTTGCCTACAGCAAAACACATATATAAAAAGATTTACAAATAAACAGATACTTATTTAAGGTCAGCTACGTGTTTGACCCCAATAGGCGATATATAATAATCGATAGATAATAATGAACTTCAAAATTTAATTTTGTATCCTATAAAGTTTTGGGACGGCTATCCATAATGAGTACGTAATAATCCGCACCGGATTCCGTACGGAGAAATTGAAATGATTCCGTATATATGTTATGCGATATACTCAATGTAGAATAGTGTTAGTTATGAACTTTAAAATAGACCATAAGGTCTGCTAGGCTAATGCTAAAGAACCATATAAGATTACCTTAATAAAAAATGCAGACTTTGTTGCATAATTCGATTAAACAATATGTGGTCAAAACATACAATGGTAGGTGATAGGCACTTCAGAGGTGGGTCCATATTATATTTTATCGAATATGGTTCAGTAGTTTTTAAAAAAAACAAAATTACTGGAATAAATCAAAACAAACGGGAAATAATATGAAGATGTTCCAGGTAGTCAAAATTGAAGTCAGTTTTTTTTAATGCGTATTATTGTTTATTTTTATACGGGATTGCCCGGGCACCGGTCTTCGAATGTGATCGAAACTAGATATAGCCGGAGATTCCGACCTAATTAAAAGTCAGTTATAGTAATAGTGACAAATCTAACAAAAAATATAATATACACAATAAAAAGTCAGTTCAAAGAAATGTTGGTTCATTTTCGCGATTTCAATGTTGGCCCATAGCAAAAATTGTTCATAATGATGAATCAACAACAATACTGAAGGGTATCCTTCAGTATTATCATAAGTATAATTTATAACCAACTATCGACTAATACATCGAATCGACTCGAATCGAAGGAATACTTCGCTTCAATTTAACTTGTTGTCAAAATTTTTTTATAGGTTCGAAATTAGAAAAACTTTAATAAATATTAAATTAAATGTTTATAATTATATCTAGCCACTCCACTCGTCACTCGATTATATATTTAAAAAAATAACTAGTATAAATAAATAAATGTTGACATAATGTCGAAACAACTTCTGTTTATTTCATATGTTAAGTTGAAACTCGCATGCGACTCAATCAAACGTAGCTGACGTCCGCATAATATAGATAAGTAAGTATACACCGCGTATTAAGTAAAACAAAACTTACCGCATATTGAATTCAGCATTCTGGACATTTCCCGCCACACTACGCCAACACGTCAGCGTCGTGTCGTGGTTAAATGAAATATCATTTTTCGACGGCTGAACGAAGCGCTGTGGAAATTTCAAATTGATGCAATTTGGCTCGTTAACAGCACTTTGCCTTCAAAGAGAGCTGGAATAATGGAACCAATATGGAAATCAATTATTTGCGGTGTATCTGATATAAATTATCTGTACGTTGCATTTTTTTGGGGAAAACTAGTTTAGTGCATTTACAAGTCTTACTTGCAACATCTCGCTCAACATCAGTTTTGTTTTTCTCATGAATTTTTTAAACCAAGGTAGCCTAATTTGGAAGACTGCTAAAGTCAGCTCGACTATAAAATGTGCTCCCTCACTGGAATCCATTCCAGCATTCGCCTGTAATGTTACCAGATTCCAGATACGATTTTGAGCATTTCATTACAATACTGCATAGATGACAGACGAGCATTCACTTCTAATGTTACAATACAAATTCTATTTTGAACATTTGCGTGTAGCTCTATTCAATTAGTTGTGTTCCACTAGTATTTACTTACTCTATGTTGTGTTCAGAATGTCAGACGAAGCGGTCGTTGTGCTGTGCGCAGCAATATTAATTCGACTACTTATGTTATTTACCTACATAAAAAAACAGATGATACGATATTATTGCTATTGATAATGTATACATACACAGTGTGTTACAAAAAATTTCAACAATACTGAAGGGTACATTCATCATTATGAACAACTTTTGCTATGGGGCCAACATTGAAAAAGCGAAAAAAGGATCAGCATTTCTTTGACTTTTTATTGTACAAGTATTTTATATTTTTTGTTAGATTTGTCAAGGAATAACTGACTTTTAATTAGGTCGGAGTCTCCACACCTAGTTTCCGACCTAATTAAAAGTCAGTTATTAATAATTAATCAAAGGTCTTCGAATGTGATCGAGTCTCCACACCTAGTTTCGATCACACTCGAAGACCGTTGCCCCTGGCAATCCCGTATAAATAAAACTATACTTAATACGCTTTAAAAAAAAACGACCTCAATTTTGACTACCTGGATGACATCTTCATATTTTCCGTTTGTTTTGATTTATTCGTTTACTGAATGCTTGGAGGATCTAGCTCCATATAATCAAAGACTGAATGGCATGAATTCATAATTCTATTTTTAAGATCTTATGTACCCATTAGCAGGCAAATAATTGATTTGATTTGATTTGATGTAAGTCACTCATTCACCGAATATTTAGTTAGATCCCAGAACTTCCTCGGCGAGAATTCTCGCCAATGTCTCAGGCTTTATAAATTCAACCCATGATAAATGGAAGTCAATAACGTGGCTTCCGGAGTCTAGCATTCTAGATATTGATTACCTTGCAGTATGGCGGCAGCAAATATATTGTATTCGAGAAGCCTAAGGATAATCTTATCATATAAAAAAAAATACCATTTATTTGTTATACAGTCATCGACAAATACAAAATGCATATTGAGTGCTTATTCCAGTTTTGGCCTAGAAGACACAAGGAAGTTTGGGTAAGTGTCAACACTTATTAGTTACAAAGCGTAATCAACCTTTTTAACAGCCCACTGCTGGTCTAAGACCCATCCTCGGAGGGCGATTGGACCATACCCGCCACGCTGACCCAGTTACGTTCGTGTTGGTGAACACACGTAGGACATTGAATTTCCGGATGGAATTGGACTTATATATCCTAAAACTGCATCCAAAACCACAGTAAGACGGCAGCTATGTCTCTGCGATCCCCAAGCCGCCTGCCAAGTGGGGATTATGGTGATCCCCTATTAAGGGGGAGGCATACATCCAAAAGTTTCGGGATGATTATGACTGAATTACTTCTCCGGACGCATACAGGTTTCTTCACAATATTTTCCTTTACAGAAAACCCAGTGGAATGAAAATCCGTACATAGACTCCAAGGACGACCTTATCCTACTTATACTTACAATTGAGTGTGTATCAATCTCTTGCTGGAAAAAAATATTATCTATAATTTTACTTACTACTATACTAAAATAATATCATAGGTTTAAAACACTAGTACTAAAACTGTAATTATAAATAATTTGTCCGAAATAAAGTTATTTTTATTTTTTTTGTCATGTTTATTAGTGAGAGCCCGATATTTGAATCCACCACTTTATGATTTCAAGTCTAGCAGTCTTTCCATTATGCTACCGCGGCTTTTTACCACTAGGCCGGATTTTTATTTTCAGCCGTAACTGTCCCACTGCAGGGCAAACGCCTCCCTTCCATCTAGACCACATGCTTAAGGGAAATGTCCAGAGCCTTTTGCTATACAACGTGGCTCCCAATGGTCTGATTTCGGCGAAGTATAATAATAAAGTAAGTAAGTTCGTATAGGCTGATTGGCCAGCCCTAGTGTCACAGTTAATGTGCTGCCCGAAGGCCTCTGACATGGCTGACGGTTGTTGTAATAGAAACTAGAACAAACAACCGGGACCAACAATTTAACGTGTCATCCGACCCACGGTAGCGCTCAAAAATAAATGCCACTCACGGTCACCCATCCAAAGACTGACCGGACCGTCTGTTGCTTAACATCGGTGATCGTTTAGAATCACCTAGATAAGCTACGCCACGAGCGCTACAATAATAATAGTTCATGGTTCATGGCTAGTACATGGTCGTTTTAATAGTTGTAAGTAACAGCTAATGATTCTGGTTCGTTTTTGAATTTACTATTGGCAAAGCTTGTAATACGTGGGGTTTTCCACTTGACTGCTCTCAGTCTAGTCCAAAAGTAATAGATTTTTGCAGATATCCAAGCTTAAATTATATCAATTTGTCATAGCGAAGTAGGTAGAAATAGGTCCATAAGAACAACTAGATTTAAGATTAGGTAGGATTTTAATTTTCCATTCAATTTATTATGAGGAGCTAGACAATTTATATAATTTTTAGACCATCCACCTTAAGGGGTCTTAAAGTGCGGATTACCGACCCGGATTGAGGACGTGAACGTCTGCACTGGATGGCAAAATAGTAATTTCCACCTTCACAGATACGAGGATGCTTCCATACCTCTCCGCGTCCGCCTCGCTGTGAACGCGCTATGATTACTATATTTTGCCGTCCGACGCGGACGTCCGCGTCACGCTTGCGCCTTTACATATATTTTTATGGAATTCGGTGACGAGTCGAGCTAGACGTTCGATTGGTGGTAAGTGTCATGCCTGCGCATAACAGTTAGAAGTGCCAGAATTGTAACCTTGTGGACAAAATCCTGCGCCGCACTGCACTACGCTCGTCACCCTGAGATATATGATGATAATTTAGATGTCAAATCTCTTTATGCCCAGTAATTTATTTGATAACATTGCCCTTCAAACCGAAATACAGCAATGCTTGCAAACTACTGCTTGGAGATTTAATAACTGACAAAGGTATTTTATTGTTTTCACGTTCTTTAACGTTGATGTTGCCTATTTTAGGCAAGTGCCTTCGTTATAACTGCATCAGTAATTAAAATAGTAATGTTTACTGCTATTATCAGTGTACGAAACATTACAAAATACAAAATAAACAAAATATGAATTTAAAAACTGCAAACAATCTACCTTGTAGGTTTTGTTTCCATATTGGAACATTATATTTAATTTTTGGTATTTATGAGCAGGAATAGTACTTCTATAACTTCTATATATTAAGTTTATATCTGAAATCTAGTGTCGAGTCGATGCAATGCGCAATGACCCTAATTCAAGGGACGTCGGTGGCTTGAAATATGCATAGAGATGTCAGGCGTGCATGCAGAACGTTTAGCTCGATATTTTCACATTCAATAGAAGATATGAATTTTTCCTAACCTTTCGATTCCATTCTTTTGCTTTTTTTATACTAGCTTGTTTTTTACTGAATGAAAAGAATACACTAATAAGCTACTTTCTGCATAAGAGCTCTATCGTTGACTACATTTTTCTTTCAAGATGTGGTTTAAAAATACGATGCATAAAGTACCTATGTTTCTTGTCTAGTGGAAATTTCTACAATAAGTTACGGGTCAAATGCAAATTAACCGTCCTCACTTCATGAGTCATCCACTACAAGCCCGCTGAAGTTAGGACTAAGTTTTCATCATAGTTATTGCAGAGATAGGTATTAAGAGGTTGTAGATACAAACTTAGCATCGTAGCGCTGCTGGAAGTTGGCCTACGACTTGACCTTAGCGGTTAACAGGGTAAGAGTGAGAAAGTGCAAAAACCGTGGAAACTTTCAAATCAATATAATTGTACTACAATTTTATTGCTTAGTACTATTTCAGTTTATTTACTTTAGTACCTAATGGTAGGACTCTGTTGCAGAGTCCGTATGGGGAAGTACCACACCTTTGCCGGTTATTCAACCGCCATGCAGTTGTATGCAGCCATTGCTGTGTTTCGATTTGAAAGGCAATGTTACCTTACTAATGTTAAATTACTAAGCATGAAGTGATTTGTCATCTAATATCTCACTGAACATAGTGGAATAAACCTCTGGATGACGAGCGCAGTGTAGTGCGGCGCAGGATTTTGTTAGCAAGTTTAGAAGGCCTTGCACGTCTGACACTCGCATGCCAATAGCGTTAAAAATCAATGAAAACATAAATAATCCGTAACAAATTGCATGCCACATAACCTTGCTTTAAAGCAATTTGCTGAGGGTTTTTAAGGCGAGGCATTTAGAGGCGAGCGCAGCATGTTGTAAAACCGATGGACAACGTTTAAATTTGGAGATACATTTGAATTTAATAAATATAGAAGTTCAGTTGAAAAATTTGCAGGTTCTTTAGCTACGTAGCTTCATAGCTTCAGGCTCCTTAGTACTTAAAGAGAAATATTATATCAAAAAATATATGCAAAGATTTGTTTCAGACTTTTATTTTAGCTTCTTTTCAGGATTTTATAGAATCAAGTAAAGTAGGTACAATCTTATCGTGTTACAAATTAGCACATTCTTTAGACAACATATTTAAGTGTGTTGTATGATTCTTGTAAGACTGTTATTCAATAGTAAATACTTAAATGTTTTAAGCAATCGCCATATTTTTGCTCCGCTAAAATGTTACTCTACCTGATACAGCTTTAGACTAGTGATCGATCGCATTAAAAAATGTGCTTGAAACGTGGAATTTCCTGGCCTTCAATTAAAACGGCTTGAAATCTGTCAAGTATGAGTTGGCCCCGTGTTCCTTATCACTACACACGTTACACTACAAGATAGACAAGGTCACGCAGAACCGTAATACTAAGCCGGAAGGAGCTCATTGTATTCATGATTGTAAACTTTTCCATGTATGTGATATGGGACCGATAGACGGATCTATGATGGACGGACGGACGGACAGACAGACAACGTAGGCTCTGTATTACTAAATAGGGCCGTTGGACTCTTTGAACATGGAATCCAAAATTCAGGACGTGATGGGTACGCAGAGTAATAGTCGAGACACACAGCCACGGGAAAGCGGCGCGGGAAGGGACGGAATTTTTTGTGACGCGACTATATATTATTAAACTAAATAAATAATAAATAGAGCCTTATAGACAGCCTTATAGCTCAGTTGGTAGCATGTCTGCCTTAAGATCTGTAGGGCATTGGTTCGATCCCCACCCAGGGCAAACATTTATGTGGCGAACATAGATGTTTTCTCTGTGTCTGGGTGTAGTATGTATTATAAGTATGTATTTACAGAACAAAAAGTACAATAAGTATTCTATCAGCTATCTAGTTTCCATATTACAAGCTTTGCTTAGTTTGGGGCTAGATGGCGCTGTGTGAAATTAATGTCCAACGATATTTATTTATTTATTGAATAGTGTTGCGTGATTTGAATAACAAACGTACCAGCATAAATAAACATTCATTCACATTTATAATATTAGTAGGATGAACTAACAACCTCTTCCAAAACAAACGGTTTCAATTCCGTGTCTTCGCTCATGTTTGACGCCATAAAGAAAAAGACGTCGCTGACGAAGATGAAAACGCAAGCCCAGAAGTCATAAATAAACGCTCGCTGAAGAATTTTAACCAACTAGGATTGCTTTGTCACCTGCCCAGATTAGTGTTTAAAGAAAAAAAGGTAACAAAGCAATCCTAGTCGGTTAAAATAAGAGAGACAGATACTGATCACTAGTAAGGAAACCCTAGGTACGTTTTAGGAGTGGATTTTACGTAAGTGGAATACACAAGGTTATCGTGACACGTTTAATTGGCAATTTTAGTGCTTGTGAAGCCACCGTCCACAAGATAACGCTAAAGTATGTGTTTACTAAGCTATATGTGTTATGTATGCTATTCCCACGACACAGCGAAGCGTGCTCGTTAGTCGAAAGTGTTGGCAGGGGCCCAGGCAGTGCCCAGCACTAATGTGCTACGAACACCGCTACGGTGCTACGCTGCTACGGTGCTACCCTGTAATGTGGCTACGCACTACGGTCTGAGAAAATCTAAATGGTACGGTGTCGTTTTGGGTGTTTCCACGGATACCGGCTCCGGACTGAATTAGCTACGGATCACGGAGAGTATCCACCGAAACCGTGATCCGTTTCCCTCGCAACAACGAATTAATATTTTACCCGCTTTTGGCTTCCTGAAATTATGTGAATAGTTAGTCGACGGCAAGTATAATTTCCACATTTTGTAACCAATTATAAAGCAATTTTTTTGCCTTGGTACAAACATTGTAATTTGCCAGGCTAAGACCTCGTTCGCACGGGCGCTTTTTTAACGTTAAAATCTGGCGTTGGCGCTTTTTTAACGCTTTTTATCCACAAGTGTGTTCATACGAACGCTTTAAATTCACTCTTGTCTTGGATCTCGCTGCAGTAGGCCCTATGTAGGACGCAAAATTAAGTTCCTTCCAAAAGCATACGCTTTTGATCTGTTATTTTTATGGTAACTTTTTTTTAAACATATTATAGCTTAAGGATCACAAATAATAAAGTATAGACGTCGTGGTGCGTATAAAATGGGTGAAACATTCTAGGTATCACAATTTCGTTTGTCTTACGTGAACTATATCTCGTCAGCCAGAAAACGTCCACTACTGGTCGAAGGTCTCCCCCTTAATAGAGGGGTTACCATAATCCCCAGGCTTGGCAGGCGGCTTAGGGATCGCAGAATGCTCACCACCGTTAGCCGAGATGACGTAGCAGCCCGTCCTCCAGTGTTTCTGGGGAGTATTTCAGGTCCACGTCACGTGAACTACATGCACACAAATAAATAACGTATCACACAATAAAACAACGATTTCGAATATGGAGCTGAAAAGTGGGACAAAGAAAGTTTTTTAATTAACATTTATGTTGGGCCGAACACGGCATATAAAGTGGGACAAAAGCAATTTTTTTATGTGGGACCAATTTACTCGGGACGAAAATGGCATTAATCAATTTGTGTACGTATAATTCGCGCATGACAAGCGAAATAGTGACACTTAAGAGGCTTCGTCTACTTTGCGCAACATTACATTAGTATTTTTTTTAAAAGATCTACCACGATCCCACAAAAAATAATTTCTTTCAGCCTGATTTTCTCTAAATATTGTTGGAAGACGAAAATAAATTTCGTGGGCTCTGAAGAGCTATGTATGTAACAGCGCTTGCAATGTCCCAGTAGTTTGCCTTCTCCAATATGGAACTTAGCACTGTGTCGACGCAACTATTCCAACATTTCCAACAATTGATAAGTAAACTCCCATCGGTTGGGCATATACACCGGTAAGAGTCAAACTTGCGATGAGAGGCGGACATTAACAGCCCATTACAGCTGCTATGGCGGTTAACGGGCCTAATGGCCACTTCCGAGTTCATAGTACATTTCACATTAATTGAGTATGCCCTCAGCCATAGCTCAAGAGAGTAAGCTAATGTGACAGCTGATCGATTGTAAATATGTATACCTAGCACAGAAACTTACATTTTCTTTACACTTGCTGTGTTATGTTTTATATTTGTATAATTTATTTTCTATTTTTCGATTGTTTCCTTGCTGGCACTGTTTTGTTCGCAGAAAAGACTTACAATCTTAGCATTCTGTCTGTGTATGAAAGAAAGTAATTTTACTTTATTGGCTAGCGTACGACCAGGGGCCTTATTTTTTAATCGTACGTAAGAGTTACGCATGCGAGAGGAGCCGAGCTTCGAACGATATTGTTTGTAATAAGGTTAAATATCGTTCGAAAGCCGGCTCTGCACGCATGCGCAAATTTGATACGAGTAAAAAATAAGGTCATCTGATGGTAAGTGACAAAGATAATAATGGTAGGTAACCAAAGTAATCCTAATATCGTGTCAATAAAATTATTGTAAATACCTTTGAAAAATAAAAATTGTATAATTCAGAAGCCGTAAAACTGATACAACGCTTTAATAAAACTATTTCGCACGAAAGTTCTGCAATTTCACACAGGACAATGTTACGGGAACAATCCAGACAATATTTTCCCGAGAGACAAGTGTAGAAACAATAAAAGAGTTTATACGATTTCAATATCCGCCCGGAAAGTTTTAAATGTCGACCCGCGGCAGGCTGAGTTGGCAGTGCGACGAAAAAGATACCTCAGCGCTTTTTAGCTACCGAAGTGTTAAAATTACTATGAATGTAAAAGCGGAGCTTAACTTCACGCTGTCCCCGTAATGGGGAAAGTGTCATTGGGGACAACGGAAATAAACCAGCTTCAATAAGTCTCTGCGTCAAATGGTTCATTTTCAAGTATTTTTAAATGCTGGCCGTCTTATGCATAAACTCTAAACCCTTGGAGGATTTAGCTCTCTTTCACCTATTTTAAACCTATTTTATTTAAAAACTGTTGTCTTCTTTTTCAAACTCAAAAAGGATCGGGGAGAAGAATAGATGCATATATTAATACTTTAATTCCCACACCAAAATTATCCACAAAGAATTTAAAAAAACTACTTTAAAATATGACGGCTGAAATATAAGGTTCAGCGTAGTTAGGTACAAAAACAAATTACCAGTAACATGTCTTAAACCAATGGGCTCTTAATACCATGTAGTCAATTAGGTACCTCGCCAAGTAGGCACCTAACCATGATCGATTATAACCTTATATATTATGTCGCAGCCGAATTGTAGACTTCGTAATATTACATAATGGCTAGCCATTTTACTAAACCTAGCCTTTTTGAAAAACGGTGGATCAACGTTTACGATACGGTACAGTACGATACAGTAGTCTATAGGCCGCTGTATTGAAGAACTTATCGCAAACATATATATGTTTAGCGAAAATGTAATAAAAATGCCTACAATGCAAAAGGCTTACCATATTAACAAAATAATATGATATTCTGAAAAAACTTTTTTTTTAAATAAATGTCACTAGGTTAGTCAGTGGCAGCCAAACAAAATGTTAAAAACAATAAAAAAAGTGACACTTAGGGTAGCAAAGCGTCTAAGCGCCGCCAGTGTCCAAAATTTTTACTAAAGATTGCCAAAGCGGCGGATCATGACCCGCTAAATTATATTATGGCTGGCCGTGTTGCAGAAGCACGCATACGCATGCAGCGCATGTGGTTGACTTTATTTCAGCCGTAATATAATCTGTCTAAACGTTAATACGCCGCTTTATAAAACGGTTCTGTTCTTTAAAATGGCTAGCCGTTATGTAATACGGCGTATTCTGCAATTTGACTGCGACATAGCTATATATCTATCTACTTGTTCGTGGCTTCGGGAGAACGTTAAGCTATCGGTGGCGGCTAGATGAAGGTCGTTAGGCTACATTGAACCTCCAACACGGGGAAAAGGACCGTTGGATATAAATCAAGCAAAAACACTTTATTATTCCTATGTTAAATTGAAAAGAGATTAGTACCTAAGGTACTTACTCTCCGAACCGATCACTGAACGTTTTTTTGCCTGATCGGGAGACCGCTCGACTTAAAAGCGTGAGGTTGAGGGTTCAAACCCAAGACTGTATTAATGAGCTCTTCGGAGTTTATGTACGGATTTTCATGTCATTGGCTTTTCGGTGAAGGAAAACATTGAGAGAAAACCTGCATACAACAAAGAAAGAAATTCAATGGCGTATGTGAATACGCCAACCTGCAACTGAGCCAACGTGGTGGATATGGGCGAATAGCCCTTCGAAGACCTAAATACAGCAAAACAAAAGGCTGATTATGCTTATGCTAGTACCTAAGAATGAAGAATACTTTTTGCTGATTGATTTGCATTAAGTTAAATAAACATACTCTTAAATTAGCTGTGGTGTCAATTAGGAAAAAATGCACCTCGTAATTGTGAGGTCGCTACAGGTGACCTACTAAATTGAGATAATAAATAAACATACCCTACTGATCAACTAAATTGAGCAAAAAACTGTTAAGCTATGGAGCATACAATTTTCGGCAATTCAAACTTTGTCCTACTGCTCAACTAGTTGAACAATCTAGTTGAGCAGTGGGGAAGAACTAATGATCAAGGTGCAATGATTCCAAGGTGAAATAAGGAAACCACAATTTCCACGTTGTTCACCTAGGTGATTTCACCATGTGCTTATTCTACTATATTCACCTGGGTCTTCACTTTACTCATCTAAAGTTTACGTACCAATATAAAATAATTTATTTAACTTAATTACTAATGCTAAGTGCCCAGTATCAATTTTATTACCTATATTTATAAATCTTTGTAAGTTTTATAGGAGCCTATGTGCTCGGAAAACAACCTATTGTTTATGCTGTTGTACTACTAGGATATACCTACACTAGTTATTGTACTATTGATATATGTTTCCAGAAAAATAAAGACATTTTGAAATTGAAAAAAATTGAATGAGTTATATGGAATTTACGTATGAATTTGAAAAGTTCTTATCACTAGATTTTTGGTAAAGGAAAACATCACCGAAAACTGAGAGAAGAAATTTAATAGAATAGAATATTTTTTATTGCCAAAACTGTGTACAAAAGATCTTATAAATTAAAATAAGTACTTAACAACAGTTTACCCATTGCGGGCGTGCTATATTTTTAGTAGGTACATAGGTTTAATGTACCTACAGCTGCAAGTTTAGTGCATTTGTATCATAAAGATAAATACATTTTTTAAATCTACCTAGGAACATAATTATTTTAAAACAAAGGCTAAAATTACGTTTTATCTAAATAACATAAAACTATTTTTTTATATTTACACCTTATATCACTAGTATAAACATTTAATAAAACAACAAAGTATTTATTTAAAAGTATCTTTAAAATATTATTTTAATTTGTAAAACACTTTTGAAATTAACCAGCTCTTTAATTTAACTTTAAACTGTGATATGACATTTAATGACTTTAATTCAATAGGTAGATGATTATATAATGGCGTATGTGAACTCACCAAAGCTCAACTGGGCCAGCGTGGTGGATATGGCCCAACCGCCCTTTGAGAGTAGGCCTAAGCCCAGCAGTGGGCTATTAAAATGCTGATTAAGCACGCTGTTTGTTCGTCACTGGACTAAAACAATGTACGAAACCTCTCATTAACAATGACTATCTATACATCTATAGATAAATGCAATCACACCATACAATATCTAGAGTCCACTTTGTCCACTCCTAACTAACGTGGAAGTTCACAGAGAAGTATAATTCACTTACCAAAGTTACAAAATACAACCAGGGTCACAAATGTGTACAATGTGAACGAAGAACAATAGACATTGTATACACAGGGCAACAAACTCGTCTTCGTTGCATCCGACAACAACCAGTGCGCAGTTGACATCAAACTTCCGTTAGGTTCAATTTTCTATGTTTGCCTCTAATTCCAAACCCGCTACAACTTTATAAAGTTGGCTTCACATTACTCTGAAACTACCTAGTTACAAAAACTAGAGAGTGTAAAGGATGATTCATGTTACACCGTGCCGGGGCCGGGTCAGTCAGTAATCTGATTGGCCGAATCGGAAGAAGACCACCACGCCACGCCACGCTCTACAAAGAGTTAAATAGATGATGACCTAACTAGATAAATGGTGACCTAACTACAAGGCAACGAAGTAAGCACGAACACATTCCAGCAATTTATCGTCTTTCATTTTGCGGTTGCACCGTTCCCCTCTCTATAGTAAGTCATCGACTGCGCTTCGGGCGTCCGGCGAAAACATTTATGTTACACCGTGTCGCGGCTGGACCGGGCCGGAGCCGGGAAACAATACCCTTTCCAATGCTATGCTATATCTATAGTATGCTTTTTAATGAACCATTTCATGGTTGACCGTGCCACAGCCACGACCCGGCAGGGCAAGGCCCGGCCCCGGAAGGGTGTAACGTGAATCTTCTTTTAGTCATTTGTTTTAAATTTCACAACAAGTCTGCCATTCTAGGACTATAACTTTGTAACAACGTATCAAAAAGGCAAAGGTCGGGTTAGCGGGCGGCGTGCATTGAAGAGGCTTTCATCTAGCTCTGAACTATTGGCTGATATTAATCATGTCTATATATAATGACATCAAACCCCATTATAATAGGTTTCACGGCGCATAACTTCAAATCCATCTACATATTTTTTTTCGTCGCATCACATGTTATATGTCTTAAAACACAAGCAATAATATATTATAATTATTTAGCAAAACAATTGGCATCATTTCAACAACATACAATTAATTATACAAATACTGCTTGATAAATTAACCATTTTCTCTCTGTAAATGCTTCTACCGTAATCTTTGGTACAAAAACTACACAGTTACTAAGCCTAATGTTTTATTCCTTTGGCTTTTCCTTTAGCAAGTATTCGTAACAAAAGTTGAGGATTTGCGGATTTAAGGTCTCTACAGACTAAGCAGCAGCACAGGTAGGTATAGGTTAAATGCCAGTCTATTTAGCAATAGTTCGCAATAGTGTTTAGCAATAGCAATAGGTAGGTACTTCATTTGAAATAAAAATTGCTGTTTTATATATTTTTTTCGACAGGGACGATTTAAGGAGGTGAAATAGGGGATGAAATTTTGTATGGACAGTTCTTTGTTTTTGTAGTTATAGGTACTGATGAAAATTCTTTGTCTTTGAAGTTATACTGATGAAAAAAAAAAGAAATATGGTATTTTAATATATTTTTTGACAGGAATAACTTAAGGGGGTGAAATGGGGGATGAAATTTTGTATGGAAAGTTATTTGTTATTGAAGTTATACCGATGAAAATTCGAATTTGACCAATAATAAATACAACATGCCGTTTGCAATAAGAAAAATACAGGGATGACTGATGATGAGGGATGGCGGGGGTAAACGGGCGGGTGAAACTTCGTGTAGAAAGTTCTTTGTTTTAAAGTTATGGTGACGTTATCGGTATTAGGACTGAATTCTGAAAAAAAAATGCTCAGGATGATTTAAAGTGGTGAATATGGGGAGGAAAAGAATTAGTAATTAACCCAGCGGTATAAAAGATACGAGTATTTGTGTGCGGGGCGATTTTTTTCCGTAAGTACGCGGGCGAAGTCTCGGGGACCTCTAATTTAAAATATAAAGCATAAGGCAATATAAGATTGATATTATATCATCAAAATTCCAGAAGATGTGTTAATATATTGATTAAGGAAAACACTTGTTGATATTTTGTAACCACTATATATTGTACTTTAAACTAATAAACGAATCATTTTACTTTTACTACGCTCTACACAAATGGAGGCCATTACTCAGACCGACCAACCCAAAGACAACATAAAAATGGTGGATGGACCCGGAAGATTATTTCAGCCATAGAGAAAGAATTATGTAGATACCTGGTTTACTACAGATAATCTAACAAGATGTCCACTGGACGAATGCCTCTCCATAGACTGTTTTTTTTTCTATTAGCAGAATCTCTAAAGAATTTCTCTATTGAGGATCTAGCTCTCTCTCAAAGAAGAAAATCAGTTTCTAATATGAAAGTGTTTTGATTTCGCGTCTAAAGAAGTCCAAGCTTTGCTATCACTCATACTTGTTTGGTGTGTGGAAGTCTTTAGAGAACTATAATCTACATGCATATAAAATATCCACGCCGCGACTCAAATTATGTACGTTGGAGAACCTCGGAATTACTAAAACATAATTGGAATATTCCGATGGCAATATTGTATACAATATAAGCAAACAACTAAATTTTTACTTTATCGAAAAAAGTACGAACAAATAAGGAACGGTAAACGTTATCTAATATAATAAAAGGCTCTGTCCTGACTGACTGACTGACTGACAGACAACGCACATCCCAAACCGCTGGTCGTACAGACTTGAAATTTGGAGGGTGTGCTGTGTATGCGTCTCGATGCGGTGTGTACGAGTACTAAGAAAGGATTTTTCGAAACCACGAAAATTTGGATTTAGATAGTTCATTTAAAATAAAAAATACTGTTTAAATTATTTTTTGACAGGGACGATTTAAGGGGGGGGGGGGAGGGGGGCTGTAATGTTGTATGGAAAGTTCTTTGTTTTTGAAGTTGTTGTAGTGATGAGTTTTTGAAGTTGTAGTGATGAAATTGATATTTGGGTAGTTCATTTAAAGGATCATTCAAAGGAAGGCAAGTTTGGGGGGGGAGTTGATAGAGTCGGTCGCGTCGGTAGAGTCGGTAGAGTCGGTAAGACGGTGTTGTCGGTAGAGTCGATAGAGTCGGTAGTTGGTAGAGTCGGTAGAGTTGGTAGAGTTTGCTCGGAATGATTTAAAGTGGTGAAGTTTGGGAGTGGGCCGAATTTCTTCTGTACGCGGACGAAGTCGCGGGCGACCGCTAGTTTTGACTATAAAAGTAAAGTATATATTATACATGTAGTCTGAATGGTGAATATTATATTTTTGGTAGGTACAGTGCAGTTTTTAAAAGGTACCTTAGTTAGATTAGATAATATATAAACCTAAATTAAACCTAAGTTGCAAAAGTATCTGCGACGGCAGAAGATTCTGCATTTTAGTTTTATTTATACGGGATTACACGCGTTTGCAGTTAAGATATTTATTTTCAAAAACGGCTATTGGTCGGACGTTTACAGACGGACATAGACCAAAAATAAATACTATAAATAAATATTTTTGTAGTGGTAGGACTCTACTGCAGAGTCCGCCTGGAGAAGTACTACACCTTTGCCAGTTATTTAACCGCCAAGCATTAATGTGCAAGCATTACTGTGTTCCGGTTTGAAGGGCAATGTTACCAGAGAAATTACTGGGTATGAAGAGATTTAACATCTAATATCTCAGGCTGACGAGCGCAGTGCAGTGCGGCGCAGGATTCTGTTCGCAAGTTAACAATTCTGCCACTGCTACTATTAGCGGCAGGTGTGGCGCTTACCACCAGGCAAACGCCTTGCTCGTCTCGTCACTTGATTGATAAAAAAAAAATACAATCATTTAATTTTTGTTGTATTTTAGAATGAACTCAAGTAAGTTAAGCCAAGTACTGACACGCACGACTGACGTGGAACGAAAATACAAATTCTAATAACTAAGGCTGCTATCACACTAACGATTTGCGAACGTGTTTCGCGCGAGGCGATTAGTGAACACGCAACGTTATATCAGCGTTTTGAACAGTCATCAACAGTTAGTACACGATGGATTCAGACGAGGAAACACTATTGCTAGCGTTGTTGCATTGAAGACGTCGTCGTAATAATGTGGATAATTCGGACAGCTTTAATACGTAAACAACTTTTTTAAATTATCGTTTAGTCACTAAACAACAACATATACTCGGATAATTGATAATTACACATGATTGGTGGGTCATCAACTAGAAATAATATAACTTATCCGTAGGTTACCAATTATTAAAGTTAATAATAGTTAACTGTTTAATACATGTAAAATCTTGCCAGTCAAAAGTAAAGTTAATTATTTATTATTAATACAACAATTTCAAAATGATACGTTTAAACCTATTAGAATATTTTATAGTCGAACCCGTCAAGCATCTGAGCCACAGCTACAATTGCATTATAAACATAAAAAATATTACGGAACACGGTCGAGAAAGTGGTTGGGGCCTAGAATATGCAATGATTAGCCAGTTTTTTTTGAAAAAACGACTGTTAAATAAAATATCTATGTAAGTAAATAACCTGTGTACCTATAAGCTAACAATTATTGAGTTAAAAGCTTACTTATATCGCTTAAATGTAAATACCTACTCCTACATACTAGTAGTAAATAGTAATGGATATGAGAGTCGATGTCTGCCAACTGCAGCAGTTTGGCAGAGTTATATATTGAGCTATGCGCACACGCTCACTATTTTGCTGCGTTCGAAACTCGATCGGAAATCTCTCTAGTATGATAGCAGCATAAAGGTGATATCATAATAATTATGACAATCAAGCTACCTCAGAAATAGCACACCTCGATGAGCACCTGTCAATTAGACTAGACTAGAGAGAGCTAGATCCCAGTGGCGAAGGGTCCATATAACCCGATTCCTATCGGCTTCCCTTTTGAAAATGTGTCTGTAAGTATCTACAACCGACATACTGTCTAGTACCTACCACCTCTCAATAATCTCCGAGGTGCCTTTAAATTATCTTAGCAATGTGACAGAATAAATATTAGTTACTTGCGCGGTAACCCGCTCCGCGTCGAGTTACGCATTCGCCACAGAATAAGTAATAATTACTATGCGCGCAATCCGATGCGAGCCACAGAATACATTACAGTGAGTACCACAGAAATTTCACAGAATAAGTATTAGTTACTATGCGCGGCAAACCGGTGGGCGCCGGGTTGCCTTGCACATTTGCGATCTATCCTGTTTCACAAGTCTTGCATGTCGAACACAGCGTCTCGCGCGGGAGCGCTAGCTATCTCTCTCACACTCGTGAATTTTTGTATCGTTCGTGCTCGCTCACACACGCGGGATAACTCGGTGATTTTCGGCTTATGATACCTATTCATTGTATTGTTTACGTTGATAGAAGTGAGTTCCGAGCTATCTATAAACTATACATCTCTAAGATGTTTTTACCTGTAGATGAGTTGTCCCCCCGCCATATTTACTAGACGAAATCAAGGTAATTGCCGTGATCGCTACCAGTCTTTCACTTCCGAATGTCCGGTAATACGCTGCCGCTAATCGTATGTTTTCTTGCAAAACGATGGTGATATAATGCCTTTCTGTGTATTTAGACACTGCACAATCTACACAGGCACAGTGAGAGAAAAAAAAATACATTTCACGCGTAAGTACTGTATTTTTATTGCAATGGGAAAAAATGAAATTTATTTTATCTAAGGCGACTGTTGTCACTTTGAAATGGATGACCGAGATAGATAGATCGTCTTCTGTGAGAGAGTGAAAGAGAGCCCAACCGGCGCGGCGAGGGCGCTTGCTCTGGCCAATCAACTTGTGTAGCTTATTACGCCGTAAGATAAATTAGATATTTGTCTCTTTCTAACAACAGGTGTGGCGTATAAAGTCGGTCATATTCTTTCCTTTTCTTCACAAACTACATAGAAACATGCGTAAGTATATTTATATAGGCAACTTCTAGTCAGTTTTTAAAGCAGTTTTGTTCGACTATAACTACTCTATTTATTTCAACTCACTGATAAATCTAGTATATTTATCTGCTATAAATTAATGTTGATACGGTTTTCAGGTACAATTATAGTAATGGTCGTGTTTTGATCGTTACTTGTTAAGTTTTTTTTTCTGTTTGTTTCGTGTTGTTGTTGTTTTAACGTGAATGTGACAATGTGATAGCGCGCCAAAATCGCCGACACTGTCCCGCCGATTTTTACGCGATGGTGCTTTTAAGTACCTATGGAGTAATAAAACACGTTGGGTTATTTGCAACAGACTGATTTTTATTTCTTATACCTACCTACCCACATTATTTGCTTACTATAATTTAACACACTGCCCTAAGAAAATAATGTGCAAGCAGTAAAGTTCAAATATCTAGGATGCCCATTTTTTTTATTGAAAAAGACATGCTTTACAAAACCAAGGCTCTTGGTCAGTATGTCTGCCACCATATTTGAGGTGCATACATATATTAATTTAACTTTGCCATCAGTTAAACAATCTCTAACAAAATGATGTCGCACATCAATGTGTTTAGTGCGTTTATGGAAGATTGGATTTTCAGCTAATTTTATTGCACTTTGGCTGTCGCTGTATAAACACATTGATGCAGACACATCATACTGAATCAATTCACATAGCAAATTTCGCAAATAAATGGCTTCTTTGCAAGCTTCTGTTAAGGCCATATATTCTGCTTCCGTACTTGACAATGCTATAGTTTTTTGTTTTCTTGACTCATATGATATCACACACCCAGACAAGATGAAACAAAAACCTGTATATGAACGTCTATCTATAGAACATGAAGCCCAATCTGAATCTACAAAGCCATGTAACTCACAATCATTTTTCTTATATACTAGACCATAACTTTTGGTATTCTGTAAGTATCTTAACAAACGTTTTAAGTGTTTCCAATGGGTCTCATTATAAGAATGATTAAACTGGCTGAAGTAACTTATACTATAAGACAGATCTGGCCGAGTTAGAACAGACAAATACATCAGACATCCAATTAATTGTTGGTAAGGATACTTTTCATTAAGATTACTGTGAGTATCCCTTTCTAACTTTAAATTAACTTCCATGGGAGTGTCTGAGCCTGAACAATCAGACATGTTAAATCTTTTTAATATAGTGTTTACAAATTGTTGTTGGTCAACAGTAATACAATCTTTATGAACATTTACATTCATACCGAGACACTGTTTGATCTGACCTAAGTCTTTGATTCTAAATTTTGCCACTAGTTCGTTTTTTAATTCTTTATAAGTATTTTTACAATTATAAAATACAAAAAAGTCATCAACAAATAGTGCAATAAAGACTTTTACATTATTAACACTTTTCATGAAAAGGCAAGGTTCACATTTAGATTTTTTATATCCTAATTTTATCAAACATTCTTCCACTCTTAAATACCATGCTCTGGCTGACTGTTTTAGCCCATAAATTGCGCGTTTTAACTTCAAAACTTTACTTTTACAGTTTTCAAAATGTGAACATTGTGGAATTTCCATAAATACAGTTTCATTTAGAAAACCATTTAAAAAAGCTGTAGGAACATCAAGGTGATTCATAAATAAGGATAGCTTTACACATAAGGCAAACAAAAGCCTTAAGGTAGAGTATCTCAACACCGGCGAAAACGTTTCATTAAAGTCTATACCTTTCTTTTGGGTGAACCCCTTAGAAACAAGTCTTGCCCTATAACGCACTTCACCTTCACTATTATATTTCTTTTTTAACACCCACCGATTTTTAACTACTGTACCTTCCTTTGGTCTATCTGTTAACTCCCAAGTGTCATTTTCACTGAAAGAATTCAACTCCTCATTAATAGCCGACTGCCACTGCTCTTTTTCTGGGCCTGTTATGGCATCATTAAGAGACAATTGCTCACCTGACTCTTCTTCTATACATAGATTAGAGAAACCATATCGTTCAGGTTTCTTTCTCATTCTTTTTTCTTGTAAGTTAGCTATTTTTGGATCTTCTATAACACTCTCATTATCTGATGTCATAGATTCGAAGAAGGTATCTTCCTGGCTAGACTCTGTGGTCTCATCTGCCACATATGTATCTTCCTGGCTAGACTTATCTGTCTCATCTGCCATACATGTATCATCATCATTACCCCCGCTGTTAGACCCTACTAGAGTTATATCTTGGTCTGCGCTAGTACTGCTGGCCTCCTCTTCAATCATAATGGTTGCACTGTCACATTCAATCTCCATGACTACCACATCTCTGGCTACAGTGATGTCTCGTGATTCTGGATCATACAAGCGATAGCCCTTGACATTCTCTGAATATCCAACTAGGAGCATTTTCTTCGCTTTCTTATCCCACTTCCTGCGCTTTTCTTTCGGAATATGGACCATAACTGGGCTGCCGAATACTCTAATGTGACTCAAGTTTGGCTTTCTGCCGGTCCATAACTCATAAGGTGTAGTATACTGGTCTATACCTGCTGCGGGTGATCTATTTTTTACATATACTGCTATGTTCACAGCTTCTGCCCAAAACTGTTTTCCAAACTGAGCATCAAATAGGAGGCAGCGTGCTTTCTCTACTATTGACCTATTGTATCTCTCACATGTTCCGTTTTGCTCTGGTGTATATGAATTAGTCTTCTGATGAACTATGCCATTTGCTGTCAAGTAACTTTCCATCTGTGTGGAGCAGAACTCTCCACCGTTGTCAGTTCTCATTATTTTTATCTTCTTAGACTGCTGGTTTTCAACATACTCTTTAAATTGTTTGAAATACTTAAAAGTTTCACTTTTGGATTTCAAAAAATAAACAAAACACATTCGGCTATAGTCATCTACTAATAATAAGAAATATCTGGCTTTACCGAGAGATTTATTCTCCATTGGCCCCGAAAGATCTGCATGTATTATGTCCATTACATTTTTTGTGGTGGTTGTGCTGTGGCTAAAAGGTAACCTTGTTTGCTTTCCTTCGCAGCAAACTGTGCAGTTTGATTTACTTATTTGAGTCCGGGGTTTGTTATATTCCACGCCTTCTACTGCTCCATTTTTCATGCAGTCCATATCTTTTGCATTTATATGTCCTAATCTCCTGTGCCACACTGTACTGGACACCTGTACTGCCGCTGCGAACACCTGCTTGGTACATAGTCTGTACACTCCGTTTATTAAATTAGCTACACCGATAAGTTGATTTTGACTGTTGTTTATGTAGCAAACGTCGTCTTTGAAGGTGACTTTATTTCCACTTTCAGTCATTTTGTTTACCGATAATAGGTTTATTGTTAAGTTAGGTACACACAAAACGTCTTTTACGTTCACACTGTGTTCTATGTTTCCCACGCAGGTCGTTATTTTAATGTCGCCGGAACACAGCACTGGTATAGTTTGCTTGTTCGCCGCTATAATATTGGTTGGGTTTTTCTCATTTTTTATGTTGGTTAACATTTTTTTATCATTGACACTCAATAAATGCGCCGTAGCTCCGCTGTCAACAATCCAGGCGCCCTCGTCGAAACATGTACTAAACATTGCACTAAACGCATTTATTATCTTTTTCTGGGACGGACACTGATTTTTATAGTGACCGAACATTTTACAGGAGTAACAACGAATATTATTCTTATTATTTTCTCCGTCGTCGCCGCCGCTTTTTTGCGATTGTCGATTCTGTGTTTTTTCTGTGCTTGCGTCGCGGCCATTTTGAAATTGCGAATGCGTTCCGTATTTGCTATTTGTGGCGCGTTTGTATGATGAACCTCTTGCCACAAAAGCACCTTCTGACTTTCTGATGATCTCATCATCTGCAGACATGTCCAATAATTTTGTTTTTATAGAATCTGCACTGACATTCATGCCTGAATGTTCTATGGCCATAATCATTGGACCAAATTTTTCGGGAAGTCCAGCCAACAACAGGGACCCGATCCACTCGTCATTAATATCAAAACCGGTGCCTTTTAATTTCTGTGCGGTTTCTACGAGCTGGGTTACGTAACTAGTCATTGAATCGCAATCTTCCAAACGGATTGAGATGAGATTGCGTAATAGACTGATTCTGCGAGTGTAACCCGAGTCGTCGAAAAGCGACTTGAATTTCTTCCAAACGCTCTGCACTGTTGCTTCTGATTTGATATGCACATAAAGAGAGGGATCCACTGTCATGATCATTTTGGCTCTCGCTTTTCTATCATCCTCCGTTTTTAGTTCCGTGGCGCTTGACAAATCCACGCCCTCCAAAATGAGAAAATTTTCAACGGCAAATGCCCAATCGTCGTAGTTTTCTCTGCCTTTGAGTTTCGGAACGTTTACAGAGTAATTCCCGGTCATTTTAACACTTTCACTACAAATAATTGATATTAAACGAATTTAATTTGGGACTGGGCCCATAACCTAATAAAACACGTTGGGTTATTTGCAACAGACTGATTTTTATTTCTTATACCTACCTACCCACATTATTTGCTTACTATAATTTAACATGGAGAAGGTGGTTTCGGTTGTTTCTACTGCTTTCGGTAGGATGGTAGGTACCAAATTTTTTTTTGCTTTGCTTTCCCTTTACTGAATTTTCACCCTTCGCCTCTAGATCATCTAAGTTTTTTTTTTTATACAATCAAGTGACGAGACGAGCAAGGCGTTCGCCTGGTGGTAAGCGTCACACCTGCCACTAACAGTAGCAGTGCCAGAATTGTGAACTTGCTAATACAATCCTGCGCCGCACTGCACTGCGCTCGTCACCCTGAGATATTAGATGTTAAATCTCTTCATACCCAGACTTCATTTCTAGACTAGACATTTGATGCCAACGGCGCCTACGTGACGTATACAATCGACCTCTACAATTTCTAGAAACGCATGTTTGGATGAGCATGTCAAAGCGATTTGGCCCACGTATAAGCAATTTATTTGAAAGTAAAATATTCCGCAGCCTTCCTTTGCCTCGTTAAGGTGCAAGTTCAGGTTGCAAGGTTTGGTATAGAAGGAAATTTGTTTCTCTAGTGGAAACCGAACCTACAATGTTGTGTTTTATTAACAATTTTGACTAATTTACTAGTAATGTATATGCTTCAATTTGATGTTGATATATTTTTGTATACCTATTTTTTTTGTACAGGAGTCATAGTATCTATGTATATATAATAGACAGTGGTGATCTTGTCCTACATAAAAGGTACTTACCTACCTACGTTGAACCTACAAGTAGGTACTATAAAACACATCTATGAGTATTCTGAATAATCAATCAGTCAATATAAATATATAAAAGGCTCTGTCCTGACTGACTGACTGACAGACAACGCACAGCTCAAACCGCTGGTCGTACAGACTTGAAATTTGGAGGGTGTATTTGTCTCGATGCGTAGGGGTGTACTAAGAAAGGATTTTTCGAAAATCGACCCCTAACAAAGTTTGTATGAAAGTCCTTTGTTTTTGGACTTTTAGTCACGAAAATTTGGATTTGGATAGTTCATTTAAAATAAAAAATACGGTTTTCAAATTATTTTAGACAGGGAATATATAAGGGGGGGAAGGGGGTGGAATGTTGTATGGAAGGTTTTGTTTTTGAAGTTATAGTGATGAAAATTTATATTTGGGTAGTTCATTCAAGGGTAGGTAGATTTTTTATGGCGGATATTTATATGGCGTACACAGAAGTGACGTCATAATCTCCTCTCTGTCTAGCATGATATTAAAATGCTTATACCTAAGTTGCTTATTTTTATCAGATTTTCATTTTGTTTTCATAAATCAGCTATATTTATGGGCTACATTTAATAGGACAATAAAAAAAACCAGTCATCTAGCCTTTGCTGACTGGCGGTGGACATCATGATATATCATATGCATTTTCTGTTTTTAGGAAACACGCGCATTTGCATAGAACGAACTTTCCATTTTGCTATGAGGCTTATTGTCTGTTTGAGGACTTCGCTAGTTTTCTGTATTGAACCTGTGAAAGCTTTGTCACTATTCGACGTTGGGTGATTTGATTTGCACACTACGAGTAGGTACATCTTTTCTATCTGTAGTCAGAACAAGTGATGGAGTGAAATAGTAAAGCCAATTTTTCGTCAATCGTCCGAAACGTATATTTACTTATAGACGGATATTTTGAAATCATTTTTATATTTGCTACAGAAACTACTTAGAATACTTTGAAATAAGATTCGTTTTTTTTAGTTTAGGAGTAGGAGCGGGCATGGTTACTTAATCAAAGAGTACCTATCGGTCATATATGATTTTTGCTATATTACTTTATGTGAATGTCGAGCTAAAGTTGCGGTCTCTGGTCTAAAAGATGTAATAACAGCGATAAAGTTGTTTATTTTTAAATTATATAGGCTTGCGATTGACTGCCAACTCGTCTGATTTTAAACTAAGATGCAGTCTACGAGGTAGCACGTTTGTCTAAGATTGCCTAGACATTTCAAATAAGAAAAGAAGACAACACTTTTTAACTAACATAGGCTTAAAATCCGCGAACCGGAAGGCGCAGCGTAGGAAGGCCCCCCACTAGGTGGACCGACGACATTGTAAAAGTCGCGGGCAACCGGTGGATGCAAATGGTAGGTTGTCGTACAGTGTAGTGGTCTAAGGGGGAGGCCTTCGTTCAGCAGTGGACGTGTCCGGGCTGATGATGAGGCTTAAAATACGTTTTAGTGTTTTATGCATAAGACGGTTGGTAAACAACTCTAGGTATAATTAAAGATTAATTAGTAAAAGCAACAAGGACAGAAGCTCATTTAAGGCATGCAGAAAGTTTTTACACACCACAATCATTAGCCAGAAGACGTCCGCTGCTGGATGGTGGCCTCTCCGTAACTGGTAGGGGTTTGGGGTTGCCATAATCTCCACGCTTGGCAGACGGCTTGGGATCCCAGAATGTTCGCCTCCGTTAACTGAGATGATGCTATTGGCTGTCATCTAGTGGTTCTGGATGCAGTTTTAGGACTTTCACAAGGATCTAAGTTTTATCTATAGGTACAACAGTACATTGCAGAGGTGTGAAAACCCTTAGCAATACCAGCGAAGTTTCTAGTCGATGACGCAGCAAGTGTCAGAGCAAATTTTTGACATATCAGCTCAAACTCTTAAGTAAACAAAAAGATAATTAAATTCAATTTGTGCGTAGGTAAGTATAGACAGAATAAATAAGCAATAGACAGAATGTGAAATAACTCAACGGCCTTATTTAAGAACATAGGCAAGTACCTACATTAAGGAATGCTCCCCGCTCCCTAATACATCATATTTTATACTGGGCTAATGACTTTTTTTTCCTGTCCATATGCACTTTAGATCAAACCTAGCAAAAAATATTATTGTTTCTGTTTTAAAAATCTATCCAAATGACAATTTTCAAATTAACTGGAGTACTGAAATAATAAGAATAAAAAAACATACTTACAACAGAATATTGACAGCCTCCTCCTTTTTTGAATTCAGCTAAAAATACACCGTTCGCCGTTTCGTCCAACCACTAAGGCGTTTTCAGTCTAAAAATAAATAAAGGGATTTAAATAGCTTAATTTGCAATACAAAGGCTATTTTAATTACATACACTCCCATCTAAGATGGCTATAAATAAGTATGACCTCTTTCATATGAAAATGACCGCACCGCGAAAAGGCCGCTTAGAAATTACATTATTTAAAAAGGATTCAGGCAAAGTATCTTCATAAAGGGCGGGTGAAGGTAAAAGGGATTGGTGCAATATCATAATACAGATCCTTAGTGCAGATCACAAGGTATAATGTATGTACGAACTATACTCACGAATGCCTACAATATCGTGTATCGTTCATACTATGTAAACAATACTAAATAAACAAATTTTTGGTCTAGTTGCTTAATTAGGACATATCCTTTAGGCATATGGCCTGGTGGTGAAATTTTCAGTTTTCAGATTTTTACTTATACCCTACTCTATTATAGCGACGGATATAATGGAATGGACGGGCCCAGCGCTTGCAAATCGATCAAAATTAACAAGACAACACAATCAAGCATACATAAAAGTATGCATATTAGATTTGCCGGAAAATAGAGATAGTGAATCTAATTACTGCATGAGAAAAAGAGAACACATGTACATGTATTAGAAGTTTGTATTGTCGTATCGTACGGCTCGCGTGTCGCAAAGGCAGAGTATGACTGAAGCGAGTGGAGAGCCGGCGCTCAACATATAGTCTTCAAAATCCGTGCGCTTATTTCCCGTATATCTTATCATTGTCACTGCTTATACCTATAATATTATATATAATACAATATTATAGGTATAAGCACTATAATATTATATATAATATTATATTATATTATATTTTTGGTTAGTAGTCTTGGTCAAGTGTGCTGTACACTGCCATTTTTTGAGTCACGAGTTTATTTTTTGTTTAAGAAAAATATTTACTTCGTTTAATTTCGAAAATTATGTGAGGGTTGGAATATATTCAGCTCCACGCCTGGCAGGCGGCTTGCGGATCGCAGAATGTACACTACCGTTAACCGAGAGGACGCTGCTGCCCGTCCTCCATTATCCGGGTGGGCTCGATGCAGTTTTAGGATATACCAGGTCCAGGCTCAGGAAAGTATATTTACTACCGACCAAAACAGAAACGTAGCACGTTTAAACCCTCTCGTACTAAGGACTTCTTCTATACTAATAATATAATCATATCAAAAATCATCATATCATCTTCATTTATATGATAATAATAATTATAAAACTCGTTGAGATTTGAAGACAAATTTATATGTATTTATGGTGTAGGTAGAGTGAGAAAATATTTCGAACCAGCTAGCAGTTTACCTAAGATCCTGTTGAGTTATTATAGCTTTAGTACGCTAAGCGGTATACTATGTCATCAATTTTACATGTTAGCGTTTAAGACAATATCAATTAACTAGATTATGCACGAGTCTTGAGCTTGAAAGCTACACACATAAATTGGATAGGTACATAATTAAGGTACTGTTGTAGAAATTACACTCAGGTTGGACAAGTTACATTTTTAGGGTTCCGTACCCGATCCCGAAAGGGATCTTATAACCAACTTGTTGGTCTTTCTGTTCGTCTGACTATTTGACCTCTATCTTCCGTCTGAGTCGTATTAAGTACCTATAAAATAATTTATTTTAAGCGAGATTTTGTTTTTTTATGCAAGAATTAGTTTTTTTTTATATTTCACAGAATTTGTATTAATACTATGGTATCATACAAAAAATAATTTTGATATTTTTGTTTCCAGTCAAAAGTAAAACCGGGAATAACGTAGGTAGATGCGATAGACTTGGTGTGAATATAGAGCAAACTTTGAAGTGTATAGCAACAAAATATGAAAGAAAGAGTTGCTAGTCGGAGTTGCGCTGAGTTTCTACAACCATTTTTCTATAACTTAAATAATCGATGTAACAATACAGGTTTGCCAATATGCATTTCTTGTTTTGTTATTCGATCGTTTTTGTTCGTTGTATATTTAATAATGCAGAACCCAGCATGCGCGACTCGTTTCGTACTTGACCGGTTTTATAACATTTTTTAAGTCTTAACAAGCTTAAGCTTTTTGGGGCTTGTTAGGGTCTACATATAGGCGTCCGACCGCCCAGCTAGGGGTGTTAATATTATAGAGACGATTTTCATATATAACCTAATATTGAATATATCGCTTTACGGATAACGGGATTAGATATCCCGTTACTCAGAACAGCCAAATAATAGTATGACGACTGTTCTCGAAACTGTTCTGTACGTACTGTGAGTGATCCTGTTCTCAAGGTTTTCGAGTAGCAGTGAGCGTATCCGTAAAACGAATATTTGACTTATACTGAGTAACATAATATTGTCGTTGTTAATAACAGTATAACATTTAAATACCCTTAGATTATGTTAGTGTAACTGTTATGGATATAATTAGTAAGCCCGACCCATACGCGATTCTTTGTTAACCGATACATAATGCCACCAGCGTCAACGTTATAATGCGCATTGCCTGAAAACGTGTCCTACATCGATTACAGTATCCTGATTGGCATCCAATGGCATTGACACGTAACTTACTTAGTTCGACGTCGGGTTAAAACACGGGTAAAAAAAACTTCCCGTGCTACTACTGGTAGTAAGACTGGTAAATTATACTTCGGGCAATAAACGGACATTATTCTCACGTAACCAGTGCCCTTATCATGGACGTTCGTGATTCTGATTGATTCGAGCGTGCGCGAGCAGGAGGGCGCATGGCGCGAGTGGTTTGGTACGAGCAGGATGGCATGCTATCGCAATCGGAATCGCGAACGTCCATGATAAGGGTGCAGATGTGGATAACGCGGCGTGGTTCACTTTGCTACTTTTTTTTTGTGCATAGTCTTATAAAGGCACCATTGTAATTTTGCTGTAGTAGGTCTAGGTACTATACAATGTGTAACAAAAAGGTTCATCATCATCATCATCATCATCAACCTGAAATAACGAAAATAAAATCAGCTGTTCCATACATTCTGTCCAAGGTCAATGAACTTTTTGTATGGAACAGCTGATTTTATTTTCGCGATTTCAGAGTTGGCCCCATAGTAAAAGTTGTTTATAATGATAAGTACATTCATGCCCTTTCGTATTGTTGAACCTTTTTGTTACACAGTATATACTACATTAAGCAATAGCTGGTACATATACCGGGTGTTAGTTTGAACACCGTTATCCTTCTAGGATATCATTGTACTCGTCATTATGAACAACTTTTACTATGGGGCCAACCCTGAAATCACGAAAAAAAAACAGATGTTCCATACATTTTGTCCAAGATCGATGAACCTTTTTGTATGGAACAGCTGTATTTTTTTAGTGATTTCAAGGTTGGCCCCATAGTAAAAGTTGTTCATAATGATGAGTACAATGATATCCTAGAAGGATAACGGTGTTCAAACTAACACCCTGTATAATACGAGCAGCGCCTTGCGACTTCATTAGTCAATTTGCCCGATAAAAAGTGGGGTTTTAATTCAAGTCATAGAAGCTATCTCCATTCCAAATTTCATCTAAATCCGTTCGGTCGTTTCAGCGTGGAGGAGAATGAAATATAGACAATGTGAGTGTGATCAATTGTGATTATGCCAGGGGTTCGGGATAAAAGTACTCAAAAGACGATTGTTCCAATCACACACATTACATCTATTCTTCACAAGTACAAGCCAATAAAGCCCATCACACAGGTAGCTATAATATATATTTATATAAATCATAGCAGGGCATATTACGATATATTTTCTATACACATTTTCGACTGCCCGCACGCGCAGCTATATTATTATAATTTCTATTTTTATAATATCGTAATATGCCATGCTATAATATATATTATAGCTACGTGTATGACAGGCTGTACCTATACTTTATTTGCAGAACACTGTATTGTACAATGCTCGTTTGACACTAAAATTTTACATTGTAACCAGTAGAAAATATCAACCACATTAAGGCCCGGTTATAGCGAGGTACGTCCAGTACGATAGGCACTAAACGTTAGGCACGACCGATTTCAAAACTTAGTAGGTTTTTCTTTGTTTTTAAAAATATAACGAAAAAATACTATAAACTTAAAAAAATAAATAAAAAAAAACTATATTCTAGCTATTAGTATACATTTTACGTGGTTGCATAATGTATTATTCTTAGTTCTAGCTAATCGAAATGCCTATTTAGTGTCTACAATGTAATTTTTCTATCGAGCCAAATATTCAAAATTGCGTTTTCTTAAGACAAAAAACTAAAATATATGATAAAATTTAATACACAAAAAAAACTGGCATTTTGGATTTTTCCATATTTATAAAAAAGATCCAATTCTAATTCTGAATGGGGGTGATGAGTCCTGCACCGACGCCCGCTTGGGGTGTATTGTGCATTCCCTACCAGCTTACCCTAACCAAGCCAGCTCCTAAAATACCGGAGCACCGCCTTGGGTCGGTGGCATAATAGGGTAGATGACTGATGTTTATATCGTTGTAACCAATAGCTTTGATGAAGAATTGATGTAAATATAGTATGTTTATTGAAAAAATAATTTAAATTGGTAAATAATGTTCTGATATATGAGCGTTTAAAGTTTTTGTTAGAGACAACTCTGTCCCTTTCCCACAAAACAAAAAATGACGTCACGCCTTACTTGTCAGAATAGAATTTATATGGCGTACTGAGAAGTTACGTCACGATTTGCTGTTTCGCCTCTCTGTCTAGCATGATACTAAAATACTTATAAGTTGCTTATTTTTGATCAGTTTTTCGTTTTCTTTTCATTAATCACCTATATTTATGGGCCACATTTTAATAGGACAATAAAAAAAACCATTCATCTAGCCTATTGTTCCACCTCTATTTCGCCAGGTGTTATGGTGCCTGCTTCATGTTGAGTTTCCTTGCGGAGTCCCGATTTTATCCGTATATATGATTTCTGTAGCCTCGCATTGCAATAGCACATGCTCCACGGTCTCGTTTTCTTGTAGACACCCCCGGCACAGCGGACTGTCTGTAGCTCCAATTTTGTGCAGATGGTAGTTGAGCTCGCAGTGGCCTGTAATGACACCTACCTACCTATAAAAAGTTCCAAATTGCTACAAATAAATTAATTGCCTTAAATAAATTCAACTGTAGATTAATTTTTCCGTCAAAATAAAAAGCTTGAAATAAATTCCAAATGAAATGTAAAACTCTAATAAGATTGGCTATTTTACCTTTCTGTGAGTTCAGACATAATAAGATGAAATTGCAAAACTAAATCAAAATCGGTATCGTCTCGTTAAAACATTTAGACGCCTTCTATTTGTAAGTCATATAAAAGTCAAACACAAATAATTAGTCCAAATATAAATAGAAACGTGTTTACTTGAAGTCTCGACTAGAAATTACTCAAAATGCTGTTTATGCTGATCAACCACTATTGGATTAAATATATTAGATAAAAGAGATAAGTTGGTAGTAAGTTAAAATAATTATTATCTTGTTGAGGCTATTTCATAACTATATATTATAACGTACAAGGTGCACCCTGCGATCATTGGGATAAAAAGTAGCCTATGTTTTAGTCTAAGGTATAGGCTACCTTTATACCAGTTTTCATCCAAATCAATTCAGCCGTTTTAGCGTGAAGGAGTAACAAACATACACACACACATTTAAGTGCACAAACCGAAATACTTGCGCATTTATAATATTAGTAGGATTATAATTATCATGACCATAAACGCTGGCAAGCTTTTTGGGCCCATACAACGATAGCGTTTGTCTGCTCGGTAAAAACTAATTGTCCGTACTTAATAGGTAGTCGGTTGAAATTTTCACAGAGTATTGCTATAACGGTGAATTTCTTAACATACGAGGCCCTCATACAAGGTGTTTATTAGTTTTTTATATATGCTCAAACTTTATTAAGAAAGAAAAATAAGTGGAAAAATCCACACGCGAAAACTGTTTTGGCTACTAAGTTTCCACTTAACTCGTATTGTTGTCGTACTTAATTTGTTATCAGCTGTTTGACATCCTAAATAAATAAAAAATACATTAATAATCTCTTGTTTTAAAATAAGCTTCATTGTCATAAAACAAATTCTTTTGTAACCACGCTCTGAGTTTGGTTTTGAAGAACCCCGCGGTGGAAGAAGCATCCCGAATGGAAGCTGGTATACGGTTGTAGATAACGGGCCCCAAAATATACACAGACCTCTCCGTCTCGTCTTTCTTTTTATTGTTTCGTAAATCTAACGTGCTGTGAACGCCCCTACGTTGGAACGTTTCTAAGTTTACATGGTTGAATATGGCTATCTGGTAAATAAACTCACACGGCAAGGGCATTATCTGAAGTTCCCTAAATATCTCTACGCATGGGACGTCGGTCTGGACACCACATATAGCACGTATGGCTCGTTTCTGCATGACAAAGACTCTGTTACGATCGGCAGCGCGGCCCCACAGCTCCAACCCGTTCATGATGTTCCTGTGGACGGTCGAGAAGTAGCAGGAGCGCACTACGCTGTGGGTGGCGGTCTGGCGGCCGGAGCGCGAAGCACGAGCGGCTCAGCTCCCACGCAAAGCTCGTCTATGTGCGTCTCCCATGTCATCGCGCCGTCGATGTGGAAACCCAGAAGTTTCGTACTATGTACCTGTTGGAGCGCGGTATTGCCGACTGCTACCGAATAAGTCTTTGCCATATTATGTATATAGGTAATAGGTATACGTCGTTTGTGGGCTTCAGGGAGTGTTAAATGCTTGGGGGAGTCTACTACGGTTACTTAATCAAAAGTTGAATATCAACTTACTCGTAAAACAATGAAAAAAATATTTTATGAATAAAAAAGATACTGCCACAGTGTTCTTTTTAAAAATATATTTTATCCAGTCCAAATTTCGTAAGCCATATTTTTTAAGTTTTTTTACTTCTACTTACAGACGACTTAAATATTCAAATCTTATTGCTCTGTTCTTATGCAAATTAAGTACAATTTAAATGAAGTGTATCTAGAAGGCTCGCAATCATCATTCTAAATAAGTAGCTAGAGGCTCGAGACTTCGACACGAGCACTGGCTTTAACTAACTAAGAGTCAGTCTAGGCAACTGAATGAAGACTGATATACTTACTTTCTTTCCAATACTTAAACTTCGTTGAAAGCTGAGAACTGTACATCCTCTTTGTATTTATAGGTATGGTATAGGTAGTGTTCATCATTCAAAAGTCCGAAAATCCAAAAATTTACAAAGATTAGACTAGTGTTGCGGGGGGGACTTAACCAATGCAAAGTGTAGCACGAATACGAATTATACAATTGATATTTTGTCGAATAGCTTAAGGCACTTCATCATGCCCGGACCATGCATCGGACCTGGGTATGTCCTTAAACTGCAACCAGACTCACCGGTGGCCGGGCAGCAGCATCCTCTTGGTTAACGGTGGTGAGCATTGTGCGATCCCCAAGCTGCCTGCCAAGCGTGGGGATTATGGCAACACCCCTCTATTGGGAGGCCTTCGTCGAGCAGCGTGGACATCTTATGGCTGACAACGACTTCATCATGCTATGGAGGTCCGGACCCCGCCCCCTCCCTTATATACGCCCATGATAACCACGTAAATCATGAAACTCACTATTTTTCCATTTTATTTATAAAAATCGTATTGAACTAAATTCGATAATTTATCAGGCATTTAGTTTTGTGCTCTAAAAGATCAGAAAGTCTGATTAAAAAGTTAAACCAAGTCCGAAGCCCGCCACCGCCTTATTTTGTTGTTGGCCGTATCTCGACAGCGAGAACTTTAATCTGTTCCGGGCAGATACGGCCAAAGATGGTAAGAACGATGATAGTGTAAACTAAAAAAATGTAGGCCATCCATCTGCGCTCAGTTCCAAAACTTCACCGCTTATTGCCTCGCCTCGAAGTCGCAAAACAACTTTGTAAACACAGCCAGATTTAAATTATAAATGTAGATGTTTTCTGCATATTCTTAGCCATTATAGTATAATTAATTAACAAAGTAATGAAAAAAAAAACATCCTGTGAAGAAAAACATGGCGAGAAAGTGTACAGCAAGTTTGTATTGTTGAAGTGTTATAGAACTATGTATTTATAGGTTTTTATTTAAATTTGAGTTGCGTCTAACTTGGGCGATATCATAACATTATAGCTACATTAGCAGTGGAAATTTGTGGCCAGAGAGCATTTTACATAATTTTGGAAGTATTTGCTTCTTATCTAAGTAACTAATTATTGTACAAGAAGGTATATTATGATGAGGTAGGTATTCAAATATAATAGAACACTGGATTACACTACGATGGTTTGTAGTTTATAACATTGTTTTCATCACACTTGCTCGTAAAGTGGATCTTATTGCATCGGTTTTAGGCTCATAATCCAAGCTATTACGCACGCGTGCTTTTTACTTTATATTACGGCACATGGTGCTATAATAGGTATAACCCGGTAAAGTCAAGTTTGTACGTGACTGCAATTAGACGTACGTATACGAAGCACTCTTAATATAGCCGGGTAATACTTACAGTTTTTTTGTAATGCCAACAAAGAGTTCTTATGCCGCTGAAGTAAATGTCAACCAGCGCGCGCATTACTGATTTGGGCGCCATTTTTCGCAAATGTTTGTTGATGTTTTCGCTGTGTGGTTGATTATTATCAAAAAAAAAATGTTTTTCCCTCGCAAGTGTGACGAAAACAGTCGTATGGAACTCTTGTGCTATTAGTCATAGCGCTCTCGGCTTCCTTATCGCGCTCGCCTGCGGCTCGCGCGCATATTACCGCCTCTAGTGTAATGACCAACATAGCATTTTTTTTTTTGATAATAATCAACCACACAGCGAAAACGTCAACAAACATTTGCGGAAAATGGCTCCCAAACCAGCAATGCGCGCGCAGGTTGACATTTACTTCAGCGGCATAAGAACTCTTTGTTGGTATTACAAAAAAACTGTAAGTACTCGTAATACCCGGCTATATTAAGAGTGCTTCGTATACATACGTCTAATTGCAGTCACGTACAAACTTGTCTTTACCGGGTTATATCTATTATAGCACTAGTGCCGTAATGTAAAGTAAAAAGCACGCGTGCGTAATAGCTTGGATTATGAGCCTAAAACCGATGTAATTAGATCCACTTTACGAGCAAGTGTGATGAAAAAAAAACAACATTCACTATCGAAGGAATCTATGGAACAACAAATAGGTAAATATTTTTTCGTGATTTCAATGTATTGATTCCCAAGTTAAAATTGTTCACAATAATGAGTAGGTAATATTATATACTAGAATATGCTGTAGTTAACTGAAACACCCAATATACAGCATTCTTCTGACACGTAGGTCAGAACACCTACAGTTTGTTCATATCGAACTTATAATGTTGGGATCTTCTATAAAAGCAACAATCTGCTAAACACGTCGGATAATTCCATTTCGGTAAGCCACGCGCCCAAATATGACGACGCCGAGCAAAGTTGCCGGAAAAAACTTTTGTTTGACGGTATTATACTTATACGAATTCGTATATACTGTCAAAGCCGCTGGTTCCCCGGTGTCTGCCTCTGTTATGTACAGGGTATTATCGTCAGCTGGTTTCGGGCCCGATTCCCTCCAAGTGTAAGTGATTTTGTATTATTAGCTTTCTCGAACATGTTATCTGAATAAGTTGCTTTTCCGCACAGATCTCGTTTTATTACGTTCGACAATAGCGTTTCATAAAATTATAGGTTGAATTGTTGGTTGTTAGGTTATTGTGGGTTGGGTCTAGTTTTTTGTAAGGGATTGTGATTGTGTGATTTCATTTTTTTTACAATTACTAAAAAACTTACAGTTCCTGGAAGGCATCACCCATTGGGAAGGCGGTAGGAAATTGATATTTTTCCTGGGAAAATGCGAAAACTGGAAAATTGTAGTTGGAGCTAAACACAGCTTGTCAGAAAAGAAATCAAATCATAGACCACAGGCATTTAATTAAAATCTACTCTAAGTTATACTTCTAGATCCTTGCGATCACACCTTCTTGAAAAACCACATCTAATACTATCCCCAGTTTTTAATAGCTTTTCGTTTTATTTATACCAGCGATCTTGGATTTATTAGTTAAATGCTTCGTTTACCTGAACTTGTATTTCGATTGTTTTTTTTACAACTTTTTTCGTGATTTCAGGGTTGGCGATAAACCCTGAAATCACGAAAAAAGTTATCTGTTCCGTACATTTTGTAAGGTCTATGAACTTTTTGCATGGCACAACTGTTTAATTTTTCGCAATTTTTGTTTTTATTTTTTTATACAATCACGTGACAAGACGTGCAAGACGTTCACCTGGTGGTAAGCGTCACGCCTACCACTGACAGTAGCAGTGCCAGAATTGTGAACTAGCGTATACAATCCTGCACCGCACTGTACTGCGCTCGTCACGCGGAGATATTAGTTGTTAAATCTCTTCATACCCAGTAATTTCTCTGGTAATATTGCCCTTCAAACCGGAACATAGTAATGCTTGCACACTACTGCTTGGCGGTTGAATAACTGGCAAAGGTGTTGTACTTTCCCAGGCGGACTCTGCAGTAGAGTCCTACCACTACAAAACATTTAAAGATAAAGATAAAGATAAAAAGAACTTTATTGCCAAATAAAAAATATATATATACGTCGTCGTTACGTCATTTCGTCATGCTACATACATTTCGGGGTTGGCCCCATGGTAAATGTTGTTCATATTGGTGAGTATTACATACATACCGTTCAGTATTGTTGAACCTATTTGTTACAGATTATATATCGTATACTGGGATAAGCGGAATGGTAGTACGTCGATAGGAAGCCATTGTAACCATCATTATACATTAACAATATTATCAAACAACTTTTACAAGAGCAATGATATCGAATTTGCGAATAAGGAACAGCTGTTTTTATTTATCAATTCCAGGATTGGTCCCATAGTTAAAGTTTCTCACAATGATGAGTTCAACAATGACACCCTGTCGACTAAGTACTTCCGTTCCCAGTTTACAGGTTGCTTTGTCATAAAGTAATAGGCAAATCGGATTAAAGCTCACGTGGAGTTAGTCGACTCCGTTGTTCGTGGAGAACGGGCTTAAAACACGTGTCTCTAGTGATGGGAGGACGAATGAAGGGGCTTCGCTCATGGATCAACCCTTATATCACAGAAAAGCGAAAGACCTACTTCTTAGGTTAGAATGGCTGTCAATACATTGTTGTAAAGCAATGAGCAATAAACTGATAGGCAATAAAAAAAAGAAAAGAAGCTCATTGTAGATGGCTCTGACTTTGCGCAGACCAGACGTGCCAGTCATTGTCAAGTATTTTTTGTTTTTTTTTCTAATGCTACCTATCAAAAATAGTATGCTGTTTTTGACTGGCACGTTTAGTCTGCGCTAAGTATCTGTCAGTTGAAGGAAACATTTTTATTATTAAATTCATGTTTTGAAAATCACTCATTTATTGTACGGAAAACCGCTGTCGCCCATGGCCGATTTTCTGACAAACAATTAAGAAAAGAAAATAGTTCATAAAAATCCGTTCGATGGTAATGAAGAGACATGGCCCTGAACAGTTTCACTATCTTGTCTGTGGTTCTGAAGATTTTGAACGAATGAAGCAAAGTAAAAGATCAAAAAATAAAAAGTAGCCTTATTTCATTTAAATCAGATCTGTCATGCGTTTTTTGTGGTTATTGTTTGTATAACAAAGTACTTGCCCATAGTAATTCTTAAGCTTTCGTTATTCCACGTAAATTACTAAGTGCGCCTTGCCAATTGATTAATTTATTACTATAATTAAAAATATCAATTACTATCAACAAAAAATAATAACAATAATAATTTATCAGAATTTCAAGAAAATGATACAAAAAAATTTGGAAAAGCACTTCACCAACGAACGCGAACTGTGCAGTGAAGCAGTGAAGGTGAGTGAACTACTTTTTCATAACAAAAATGCGAAAAAAGTGGGCCATATCTCGCCAGCGCTGTCTATCCTTTGGCTGTAAAACTATGTTTTGGCAGCTGTCACAAAACTTCCCATTTAAAACATAACCGTATTGTCACTACATAAGACGTATCGCAATCTGGTCGCGCAATTGAAGTTTAAAACGATCGAAATACCATTTTGTAACAGTTTAAAATTGATCTGATTACCATGCATTGTGGTTTGGTTTCCTACAGGTCTATTTGAATTGTATTTTTGTGTATTCCCAGTCTAAAAACATAAATATTGGTAGATTTGTCTCATACATGCATCTGCACATATGCCCGGCTAGTCCCATCACGTTTCCATTCTATCCACTGAAGAGAGAAGTAAAAGTAGGGCCTTCCCTTTTCTGTGGTCCACTTTCCTCTTAAAAATATATTGGGGGGCGATAAGGTCCTGCAATGACGTCCCGCTTGGGGTGTATTGGGCATACACCCCAAGCTGCAAATTTTTACATACCTTTTTGGGTACTCTATCTTATGTCTATACTTAAAAAAAATTAGAAATACTCAAAGTATAACTATTTATTTTATTTAACTTTTTATAAAGCTTACGAGATGTTTTCGCGGGAACGCGAAAAACGTATATTAATGTATTTTTATAATTATTATTTAATTTTATTAAGTGATTCTTTTTTGTGACATACTTAATAAAATTTGACTTGTAACTTTGGTATTATCAATAAACTATTTGTATTTGAATTCCCCAGGCAGGTGATAGCGTCTTGCATTCGCCATGGCCATTAACAAATCACAAGGCCAATCCTTGAAAGTTTGTGGTCTGAATCTGGAAAATCCACGTTTTTCTCATGCTCAATTATATGTGGCCTGTTCAATGGTCGGAAGACCATCGCGTTATTTGCTCTTGCGCCTGGTAATAAAACGAAAAATGTCGTCTATCACAAGGTGCTTCACTGAAGAGTGCAACCCATGCACCAAAATACATGGCCAATAAAGAATCATTAAAATACTTGATTCTATTTATTTTTATTTATTATCCTAGTAAAAATAAAATCCAAAATCTGCTCATTTATTGCCTCTAAGGCGGAACAAAGTTCGCCGGTCACCTAGTATTATATATTTATTTATTTTATAACTAAACAAGGGCGGTTTTTTATTTACATTTAAATACATATATTTAGGTATAAACTAATACTACTAAACTTTATTTATTTATTAATATTTTACTAACAAAATTGGAATTTAATTGCGTCTGAAATAAATATGTTTGTTTTGATTTGAATATAATTCTATAGTGTTGTAATTGTAACGTGTCGATTCGTGTTGCCTCCAAAACTCTAAGCTGGTCATGACGTTACTGAGGCAAGATTAGGACTAGGAATTGACTCTGCCAATTTTTATTATACTTTGACTGCGACTTGATCGAATTCCAAATAAAACTTGAACTTAAACAAAATGTACTCTGGCAGAATGCTCAAAGAGAGATGTCGAAGTGAACCGATCTTGTCAACGTAGTATTTATTTTTATTCAAATTTTACATTTATTAATTTTGTATCATAAAAGACATCAACTGTTCAACATGATCAAATGTGCGAGCGGGACAAGGCTGACAACGAGACTCTAATATACAGTATACCTACAGGGTTACTAGTAACTCGACGTGTACCAGAAAGGGGGACTAACATACATCAAATTTAAGCCCACCAATGTATGGGCGAAAGTTAATAGTTTTAGAGATATTTAAAATCAAACTATTTTTGTTGTAGGGGTTTTTACAGAAAAATAAGATTTTTGGCATTCATAGAAAAAAAAAAATGTCACATTCTAAGAATTTATGAATATTTTATTGCTTTTAAATAATTTTAGCATGTATATTTTTTTTGGCATATTTTTCTGATCTCGCCGGTAATATTCTTGTCGAATATTCTCGAATTACAAGTAACCCTGTATACATAATAATAATAGGAAGCCACTCAATTCAAGGTAAATCTACCGAAATTTTACACCCAAAGCAACGAAAAAGGTACAAACTTACCTAACTATTTCGTGTTTCAACTCCAAAGCAGACATTAATCTAATGCATCTCAATAAACCCGTTTTTCATGCGTCTGCAAAATACTTTGGCCCACCCCGGGTCCTCTAAGCTTTACTTTATTGCTTTGGAAATTACAGAACCTCCCGGCCCTTAAACCCTTTCGAGGTCACCATTATGACCACAATTGACACTAAGCAATGTATCTCAGTTTGTCTCCGGGGAAATCAAAGGTTAAGATGAACCCTCAATAAGTTCCTTCGTAGAATAAAACAATAGACTGGGGTTGCTATATTAGGTACCTAGGTATCTACTATATGTATATGTTACCGTCAATGTGTGTAATCCACCATTATAAAGAATTCCTAAGATTGTATATAGAATGACTAAAATGGAATGACAATGAAAAAATATATATATAAAATGAGTTTTATTAAACACTTTACCTAGACATTATATACATTTCCTAAGAAGCAATAGGAAATGTGTGAAATCCTGCTCAGTTGTGCTATTAAAAGACTAGGTTGCTATAAAAAAATGCATTAACCTACTGCTGCCTCGTATCCGACTCGGTTCACTGGAAGGGTTTTTTCAGTTTAAAATTGATTTTGAATTAACAAAAACATGTGAGTATTATTTATCATTATTTTATACTTTACCTTACATCCTCTTGGCATTCTATACAGTAGCATGGTATTACATATAATACCTAGTCAAAGTATGTAATGGCAAAAATAAATAAAATATTTCATACATTGCCTAAGTAAACCCGGCATTACATAGAATGACTAGGTACAATTTACTAAATTATTATGCTTTGCCGGTGACATGTATACGTACAAATTTCTGCAACGGCGGATTGTTTTTTTTTTGTTTTGGTCGAAACTGTTAGCATTACTACTATAATCACCGTTGAACTTTTTTTTTCCACAGTCAAGCCTCAAACCTGCTATGACAATGACTCGCTGACGAAAATGATAAGATAAATACAATATTTCGATCATGTGACTACGTTGGCTTGTAAATTATTTGATACTAGATGACCCAGTGAACTTCATACCCCCAATTTTTTCCTAAACCGCCACTGTATCTAGGCGAATAAAACAAACAAAGATTATCCAAATCGGTCGAGCTATTTTTGGGTTATTGCGAGACTATTGCGCAGCATAGTTATTTGTAATTTGCTTTTTATGTTTTTTTTTGAGTTTTTCAATCAAAATAGTTCATACACTACGTTAGCGGTTGAATTGATTATATAGACTTTGATTGATAGACTTTGATTATATACCCAGCCAGAGAGCTAGATCCTCCAAGAATAACAGGCAACGGTGTTGAACTACCTATGTAGAACTTCTAGAGATCAGCTCAATAATCATGGAAAGGTAAATAAGAAGGACACAAACTTAGTTTCACATTTATTATAACCATGATCATCGATTGTGAAAACTGTATGCCGTAGTTAAATATTATTTTATTACTTGAAATATGTTTGCAATATGCTGGAAATTTGATTAATGAACAGAATATTGTACCTACACGGAGAAATTAATGTAAACACGCAAACCACAAATTATATTGCATTCAGCGTTAATCAAATCGCTTTTGAAATAAATGCACCTTATAAAGAATGTTTGGTCGAATGAATATTATTTTATTTTAGTAAGTAAAACATATATTTGACTATTAGTACTGGAAACATCAGACATCGCGAGAACGCAGTGCGGCTAACAGGTTCTACAACTTCATCGTTTTTTTTGCAGTAAGCGATTTTTGCTTATAATAATAAGGGTATTATTAAAATTGTCGGGTTAATAACGCCGCAGCAAACTTCCTCCTTTTTGGGTGAAGCACCACACCGTCGAAAATCACAGATGACCAAAAAAAAACAATTTAATATGTAGAGCTTTTATTAAACCTACGAAATGTCAAGATACTTAACACAGCTGGGGAAATAATCGTATTTTTTACTCCTAAATAACTCTAAAAATTTTGTGTAGTAGGCATGTATTTGGCTACCTGTTAAATTGATACCCATTTATAATAGACTAATGAAACCAATAATTGCCTAATGACTGATATTATTCAGATTACATCCTGATAGTTTGGATTTACAGCGTATCATGTACATTACCTACTGTCAGCTTATTTCTGCTAGGCAAAGGCGTCACTATTAGTCTCTATATCCACCTTACATTTTTCACGGCCTAAACTTTATGAGCCCAGTTGTTACAAAAGGAATCCAGTGCGTCCCGCCATCTCCGCCTGGGCCTGCCGGGTCGTCTACAGGTCTGTGAAACCCAGTGTGTTGTAAGATTTGCCCGCAGATTGTCTGACATGAGGCAGTAACGTCCGGCCCAGTACTGAAGTACTATTGTAACACTAGGAGGTCGCCCGCGACTTCGTCCGCGTATGGGAGAAATTCGCCCCACTCCCAAAATAATATCTTCCAGCGGTATGCGGGTTATTCCTCGCGATTTTCACCCATTTAGATCAGATCCCTGGCAAGAAATATTATTGTTTTGTTTTAAACAGTCTATCCAATTACCAATTTTCATCACTTTTTGTGTATGGTAGCTTCAATAACAAAGAACTTTTCGCACAAAATTACATCTTCCATTTCACCCCCTAACTCATACCTGTCAAGAAAATATTTAAAAGATTTTTATTTTATTTTAAATGACCTAACCAAATACAAATTTACTACTAAAAGTTCAAAAACAAAGGACTTTCCTACAAAAGTTTTAAATTACATTACGAGTATATTATTGAGATCGCATTTTGAAAAAATCTTTCTTATTACACCTGTATGTATCAAAATTAATACACCCTCCAAATTTCAAATCGGTTTAGGCTGTCCGTTGCCTGTCAGTCATTCAGTCAGTCAGGACCTTGTCAGGGCAGTGATTCTTATAGTATTAGTTTTTTTTATCTTTTGCCCTGTTATAATACCGTAGGTGAAGCAAACTATTTATGGAACAAACTAGATTGTCGAGCATGTATGCGTAAGAGGGTCAGCTTTTGCGTTATGTGGTTATCTTTACATTGTATATATTTTTAAACCACCTTGTTACGTGTATGTAACATTAATTACCAATTACTGCCTAAAATATTAATATAATACAATAAAATTTAAATAATAATAAAAAGTAAAAAAAATGTTTGTTAATTGTTAATTAATTTTGTTAGTTAGTTATTTAATCAATTTAGTATAGAAATTAGAATAACGTAATTTTAAAATATTTTTACCTAAATGTATTAATTTGTATCATAACAATAATAAATTGTCTGCCAGCAGGAGCAGTAAATAAAAATATATGCCATGTGCACGTAAATTGGGTAAATACCCTAAAACAAAATTAATTTCATATGTAATTCAGGCTGGTACACCTACCCCTACACCTACATCTACCAAGGTATTTTCGTAATTATAATATTATAATAATTTGTATAAAATCTCAATAAGTAGTTCTTTCTATTGACCCTGTTAAAATAGATTGTATTCATAGATTACATGCGGTTAGTAGAAACGCCATTTCATGTAGCTAAATGGGTGCCTGATCTCCGTCGTTCGAGGGCGGAGATGAGTTAAGATCAAAGGTGAAGTTCAAATTAGAGGCATAAAACCACGAGAAACGTTTAGTTAAAGTGCAGCACACCCCTCGACACCCTGAAGCGTGAACTAAATGGTGGCGGTTACTCGTCCTAATAATGTAACCTTGGTAATTTCTTACGATGCTAATAAAGGTAGTTTTGTTATTGTTACTGCCTACTCTATGTAAAAGCACCAAAGTAACCTCGGTACAGGCGCTCGCGAATGATCCGCGGGCATTGAAGAGCTGGGCTGTCACATTTCTCTGATGGCAGGAACGTGATTCATATTTTTTCTAATGCATTACCGGATCAAACTAAAGCGTACAAACACTTCACTGTTGTATTTATATTTTTATCTATGCTATTTTTAATTTTGTAAAATAGCCAGGTACCTAATATTCTTTACTTTTTTTCTCCTTTGGTTCTCCGCCATTATGTGCCGCGAAGTAACATAACTTAAAATAGTAACCTCGGTTAAACTCGATAACCGAGGTGGTTGAGGTCGGTTAAAATAATCAGTTGATTATTCACAATAACCAATGGTTATGGCATGGTGAACCCTAAAATCCTTGGTTATACGTAACCGATCTTTTAAACGGACGTTTAAATGTTGGTGCACTCCACCCTAAGTAAGGCGTTGTTTCTGTCTCCAATGCGCGGTTTTCTTAATTGATGATTAATTGATTCAGAGTCTTCATTGATTTGTACTTACCAGTTCTTGTGTACCATTTACAATTTACCATTCTGGGCTAAGTGTGCTCATTATTTTCGACAGTATGGTCGACGCCATAATTAACAGCAGGTAAAAAGTGGTAAATAATATTAATTACCTGTCTAACATAAAAGATTTTTTTTTATCTATACAGAGCAATATACGATCAGTGGACTAAAGCCATTCGTTTTGCATAGAAGATCAGTTTCCTTGTTCGTTTACCGGGATCCATATAAACGTATATAATAATGTGGCTCAAACAGAGCTATAGTGTAAGTGAATCGAACGGGTAGTGTAAGTGGGTGAAATGGGTTCGATTTAGAAGTTGTATACGTGCGGTTTGGCGGTATTAGCGGGATTAGAGACGTTCAAACGAGGAATGTACTTTAGCGGAATAGCCTGTTGTGTCAGGGGACTGGGACCGGCAGCTGAGACCCTAAAATCTTCTTTGACATCGGACCGCGGATTGCCTTTACGGTCCCGTGGACCAAGGCCGAAATTATAACCCTTCTTATTTTATTTCGCAGCGAATAACTTAAAAGTTAAAGAGCTTATCTATGGTTTGGATCTTCAGTTGTTTATTTGTTTAGAGAAACGTAAAATAAACAATCTCTAATTAAACGGAGAATTGAACCCTTCTTCGGAGAATAACATTATGAAAGTTTAGTAAACATTTTATTTTTGATTCAAGAAAGTTTAATCAAGTAGGCGGAACTAGAAATCCCATTTTATGGTACTTAAGAAATCTTCATCATCATTAGGTGTCGGATTTCTAAAGAAGTTTTGTAGGTATGTAGCCAAAACTTTTTGCTAGCTCTCTCGATGCGTCTATTAGAAGCAGCAAGGATTGTCTTTTTTCAATGAAAAATTGGATCAAAATGACGTTTTTGCTTTGCCTTTGTAATGTTATTCTTAGCAATTTTGCTTATTATGCACGATTTTTCATAACTTTCATTTTAATCGGTGAAAAATAATAATAATAATATATACCACATGACGAGAATCTCGTGAAGGCCGAGAAAGACAAACTCAGCAAGTACCTGGACTTGGCTGTCGAGATAAACGCCATGTGGGATGTTGACTCGACGATCATTGTCCCGATAGTCGTTTCGGCAAACGCTCTTATAGCGAAGAGCCTCGACCAATACCTCAAGAGGCTCTCGCTAGGCGGTTGGGTCAAGGGTCAGATACAAAAGGCAGTGGTCCTTGACACGGCACGCATTGTCAGGAGGTTCCTCACTCTGGAGCCCTAACCACCGGCAGCTTGAGCTGTGTCCCGCTGCCGGCGGCGCCATAGTTTAAAAGTTTTTTATTATTTGTATTTTATATTCATATTATATATTAATTCTAAAAACTTAAAATCTAAGAAATCAAATAAATATGTGCATAATAATAATTATCGGCCTTACTTAAAAAAACTTTTCAACCGTTAGTCACTGCTTAAGATGCTCTGCCACCTCTGACGTGAAGTTGCACGTGCTAGAAAAGGACAGAGAAGTTTAAGCAGTGACTAAGAGTATCGAGATTATTTTAGGTAAGGCCGTATAAGTCCAAAATTTGACTAAGGAAATTTAGGGGATTGACACATTTATGTTTTAATTTATACGGGATACGGGATTATTCACGTTTAATTAAGTCGGATACTCCGATTATAGTATAGATCACTTCCAGTGACCTTTTACAAGGAAAAAATACAAAACAGAAATATGTCCAAAGTTGCTGAAATGCGCGATGGAAATACCTAACGGTTAGCGGTATTTTGTAGCTTAGACCTTAATAGGATCGTGTCGCTTGCGGAGGTGCGATTTTGCTTCCCTTCCAATTAGACTAATCACCCCAAAACGGCCGTAACAAGCCATCGCTTGACCACTAACTGTTCCGCGTCTGCTTTCAATGGACGATAATTACTTGTTAGGTTAAAATGCAAACTGGCTAGCAACAAACGACTAATGCTCACAGTCAGCGTACCGACCGACTAATTACATGCAGTGTATTCCAAATAAACGAATTCTTATTGCGAACTAGAATTAGGTACTAAAACTACTAGGTTACATGACTAGCTTCATTTTCACCATATTTGTATACCATGTACTTAGTAAGTAATTATGATTGGGATTACTTTTAAATTATATGCCTTTTGTTTGCTAGCAGAGGACCTAGCCCTAAGACAAACGTCAACGAGGTTTAGTAGGTGCTAGCCGAACTCTACCGACTCTACCGACTCTATCGACTCTATCGACTCTATCGACTCTACCGACTCTACCGACTCGACGAACTCCACCGACTCGACCGACTCGACCGACTCTACCGACTCTACCAGCTCTACCAACCCCCCAACCCCCCCCCCCTCCCCCCAACTTCCCTTCCTTTGAATGAACTACCCAAATATAAATTTTCATAACTATAACTTCAAAAACAAAACTTTCCATACAACATTCCACCCCCTTCCCCCCCTTATATATTTGTCTAAAATTATTTGAAAACCGTATTTTTATTTTCAATGAACTATCCAAATCCAAATTTACGTGACTAAAAGTCCAAAAACAAAGGACTTTCATACAAACTTCCCCCCCCCCCTCTTTTTTCCCCCTTGGGGATCGTATTTCGAAAAATCCTTTCTTAGTACACCCCTCCGCATCGAGACGAATACACCCTCCAAATTTCAAGTCTGTACGACCAACGGCTTGGGCTGTGCGTTGTCAGTCAGTCAGTCAGTCAGTCAGTCAGGACAGAGCCTTTTATTATATTAGATTTAAAATTCCGTCTAACTAAGTGGTACCCTATAAATTTTATCACTGTTATGTGATCGTCAGCCATAAAACGTCCACTGCTGGACGAAGGTCTCCCCCTTTATAGAGGGGTGCTGCCATAATCCACACGCTCGGCAGGCGGCTCGGGGATCGCAGAATGCTCACCACCGTTAACCAAGAGGACGCTGCCCGTCCTCCGGTGGGTCTGGTTGCAGTTTAAGGACATACCCAGGTCCATGTGAGCTTTGGCACACCTTTGTGTGTGAGGTTTATGTGATTACTTTGTGTAAATTATATATATTTTGTTAAAAAAAATACTAGGAAATTTTTCCTTGTTACACATTTTCCTCTCTACTAAAAAAACCTTTGTGGATTTAAAACACAAGGTAATTAATTACGTAGGGCGGAAAATAGTAAATTAATTATATTATGTTATGCAGCAGTCTCTAAGTAAGAGGCAAATGATTATTTAATGCTCTCTTGCACAGGCCGAAACTTTACCCCCGTTTTTATATCAAGAACTCGGTAAATGGGGAATGTTTTATCTCTAATTTTGTAACGGCTTAATGCTACTCCATTTCCAGTGTTAACTGAGGACCAGCGTCAAGTTACCTAATGAAGAGAACCATTACCGCCGACGACCGGCCCATTATATGAGAAAACTTTGCCTAGACGGAAAGCCAGACTGAATTTATGGCCTTGATGGCTGATGCCCGAAATCGACTGGAGATTGTCGTATACTACTGTAGGCAGGTGACCCCCTACCACGGGAGATATTAGAAACCCAAAATCGATGACTGTCGTTCTGATTAAAATGTGTATGGTAGGTATATTTGGTTATATGAAATGAGACGAGTATGAAAAATCGATTCGTAGAGTAAAGAAAGGTAATTTGGAACACTGCTGGTAATTTGCAATAGTGCCTTCGTTAATTGAATCAAAACACATGCATTGGATCCCCAAGCCGCCTGCCAAGCGTGGGGATTATGGCAACACCACTCTAATAAGGGAGGCCTTCGTCCAGCAGTGGACGTGTTATGGCTGACGACGTGACGTGCATTTGACATAAGTAGGTGCTAATCCACTTTAGGAGTAGAAAGTAATAAGTAATATTAGTTTAATTCTTTCTTTGTGATTATTGGTGTGAACAATAAAGAGTTGAAGTAAGACCAATAGTAAACCTTTCTCAGATATCTACTAACTAAGATAGTGCTTGTAGTAAGTAAGATGTTTGAAAAACAAAATGTGTATGAAATTTTCGCACTTTTTTATTGTACCGTACCATAAACGAGAAAGCCCTGGCAAGTAAAATTCGCCTTTAGCGTATGCCGTTCGTACATGGAGGGATGTATGACGGTAAATTAAAATTAAGTCGCTTTTTCTTATCATGCCCTCGTCTATTAATTCGCGTCGTCACGTCGCTGCAATTAGTTCGGTGTAAGTCTTAATAATATATCCCTTAAGGGTTCTATATTCCAAAGTTGCCCCTCGAAAAAACAATGTTATTTAGTCAAATTGCTATAATTAAAGCTAAAAAATATATATATACAGACGAACATCCATCTTAGTTGTTTCTTTGGTTGAAAACACGATTAATTATACTTTTTTCGATAGAATAAAATACCGAAACAGTGATTATTTTTATACATTTTTCGGTTATATGTCCTAATTACAGCATATAGTCTCATTAAAAATCATTTATTAAAAGATAATAGTATTTTGGAGAACTTTCTTTGGTTGAAAAGTTATTAATATCGATACTTATCGAGTAATCTGAAATAAACTTAAAAAATCGAAGCTTGAGATGCAAGAATCTGCGTAACCGCCACATTTTTGCTGCGCTAAATGTGACCCTATCTGATACAACTTTAGATTAAGGATCGATCGCATTAAAAAATGTGCTTGAAACTTGAAATATCCTGGCTTTATGTACAAAGACTTCATTTTAGCGCACTGGGTAAGTCTTTTCGCATCCCAAGTTAAGAGCGTAACTTATAAAGGTGTCGCCTACTGTACAATTGCTCTAAACTGTAGGTACTTTAAGTATAAATGGGGTTCTTTCATAATTGAGCAACAATTGAAAATGGAACTACAGGATCCATTTTCAATAGCTGCTCGTAGATTAAATATTCTCTAAGCTTATTGTGAACTGAATTACTTTTCAATTTGTACTGGAGTTTCGATTTCGTTCTAAGCACATTGTAAAGTACCTAGGAGACCTATCAAACGCTTTACCAGATAAATGGCAATTTATTTTTAGTACATACCTTCTTTTATATTGCTTACTCCGATTTGTTAGAACTAGCTGCTAACTTTGAAGATGTAAGAGGTTTTTAGGCGCTGGTTACTAATGCGGCTAATGTGGTGGCGACTGACGAGTGGGATTTCGGTAACGTTTTGCATTAGGTACATTCCAAGCATTACTGCTCTGAATACTGTCTGAGCAGTCAGAGCAGCGAACCTTGTTGCTCGATGCGAGCGCCTTTTCTCCACATGACGGTTTTTTTGGTTTGATTGTTATTTTTTTGGGAATCCCCTTGAATTTTACATTATAAGATTAGAATGGTTAAACGCGCTGTAGAATGGATGGAAAACTTTTCAGCAAAGCGCTCAAAACGAGCATTCGTAGCGATGCTGTAATGAATCTGTAATGTAACAAGATTGCTTAATATTACACGGGGTCCTAAGAATTAACATACTGATTTTGTCCTATTATCATTAGTCATATATACGCATCTAGTCATAAACTACTGTAGTCATAATGATACATGCACATTTTTTTTTTCCGCCATAATTATTATTTGTCCTTGTGTTTGTCGATCCTAATAGTAGTGTGACATAATGGTTATACATCCTAAGATTAGTTGTCATAAATAGTAATATTACTAATTTCTTTGTTCATAGAATTATTGTTCCTAAGAATGATTAGTGCTATTAGGTTTTTTGGTAAAGTTTTTTTTGTTAATTAGCTCAGTTAATGGTGTAATGAAAAATAGAACATATTGCATGTACCTATATTAAAGCCCGGTGACAGTTCTGACTCGGATAGGTTAGGCTAACGCGGGGGCGAAGCGTTTTTTTAAAATGTCAACCCAAAAATCCGCATTACTCGTGCAACACTGTATGTATATTAAATCTAAGCGTAATTACACCTCCAAGGTGCACCTCAACTGGAGTTGGTTAGGTTTGAAATGGGTGACAGATCCGAATCAGAGCACCTCGACTCCACCTAGTCTTGTGGTTCCTACCCCTAGAGTGTATATAAAAAGCGCGGGAGCCAGAAGCTCAAGGCAGGTCCTGAGGGGAGCGAGCCATACGAGGCCAAGTGAAGCGAAGCGAGCCGGCGACCTCCGTAGCGAAGCGAAGCCCGAGTGTGGCGAAGGGACACTCAGGGGTGACCACAAGAGCTTCTGGAGGGACTTCTGGGCCCATCCGGAGTCGAATTTGAGTTGTTTAGGTTAGAAATGAGTGAGAGACCCGACTCGAAGCATCCTGACTCATACCAAGAAATCAGTCGATAAGGTACATCCCTAAACATGTCATACTTAACCTTAAAATTCATTTCTATTGTTTTCCCAAAAATTATAAGTTTCCGCACTCCCCCTCTTTCAGGGTTGGTTGATTTTATATTAGGATGAGTAGATGTTATGTTCATTTACTGTAGGATTAGATATTGTTAGGATTTAAAAAAAATATCTTTTAAATATTATATCCAATGAATATTAGGAGCAGTCATGTGTAGTAATGTTATGTAGATTTACCATTAGGATGACTGATTATTAGGACTTAAAACGGTATGGAATACATAATTAGGATGAAAATTTGTTTAGGAATTATTAGGGACCCATGATACACATCATATCATCATCAGCCTGAAGACGTCCAATCCTGGACGAAGGCCTTCTTCTTATAGAGAGAAGGATTGCCATAATCCTCACGTTTGTTAGGTGGAATAGGGATCGTAGAATGCTCACCACCGTTAACCGAGAGGACGCTGCTGCTCGTCCTCTGGTGGTTCTGGGTGCAGTTTTAGGACATGCCCATGATCATGGCTATGTCCAGGTCCAGACTGTCATATGATACATTACAAGCAAATGTTACAATTTTGGTATGAAGTATCGCGTTTTTTTACTAGTAAAGGTGCACGCTTGAATAAAGCGCTTAAAGCTAGCATACGCCATGTAGTGAGAGGACTCTATTGCATAATTAGCCCGGGAAAGTACCACAACTTCGCCAGTTATTCAACCGCTAAGCAGTAGTGTGCAAGCATTAGGGCAATATTACCAGATAAACTATTCAGTATAAATAAATTTGACATCTAATATCTCAGGGTGACGAGTGCAGTGCAGTGCGGTGCAGGATTTTGTTCGCAAGTTCACGTTCTGTTATACGCAGGCGTGATACTTACCACCAGGCGAAAGTGTAGCTCGTCTCCTCCACTGCATTAAAAAAACGTTGCTGTAATTTTACAGGATTGCTTTAAATGAGCCATTACAAGTTAAATATGACAAATCTGTCATTTTTATAAGTAAACAGGTAAGTCAGAAATAATTCTCGCCTGAATCACACGTATAATGTAAAATGACTGTCTCACGAGCTAGAGATAATGCTCGCGTCTGAGATAAATGTTCTACGCGTGGACTTGACACAGGGCTGTAAAAATAAATAAAGGGTCTGTCGCCACCTCAGATCGTATATAGGTAGATAAGCGAACGTCTCCGCACTTAGATAGTAGGTATCTACGCCGCATTGCTCACAAAAATGTGGTTAAGTATATTGAATCTCACACCGTTTACTATTAGATTACATTTGGTAGACATAAAAATAGCAGTTTTATTTGGTCCAACGCATAGGCATTGCCATTCAACGTGGCAATGCCGCCAGCATGCTGGGTACGCTGCCGACTGGTAGTGGTTTTGAGCATTTGGATTGTCTCTTGACTTTCATCGGGCAGCATATCCTTAATAATATAATCATCAATCATAATCCTTTTGTTTTTTTTCTGTAGTAGGCTAAGTAGTCTTTGTAGTTTGTTGTAGTTTTAATAAAGGCTTCTGCCATTCAAAAAAATTGCAATACTCTGTTTGTTTAGGATTATGTACTTAATACACGACAAAATCGTAATATTATAATTATTATTAACGCACGGCTAGAGAGCGTTACCACATAAATCATTTTAGTTTGATTGTCAGCGGTATTATTTTCTCATTTAGGAAATTTAATATAATTAAATATGTCCTGGTTCCCTATTCGGACAAGACGTAACTTGGAATCGTAAGTATGTTAGTTCGTATAAGCTGTGTTCGTATAAGCAGCCCTAGTGTCAGAGATAATCGCCGCTCAAAGTCCTCTGACATGTCTCGATGGTTGTTGTTACAGAAGTATGGCACACGCACACACAAGCGGGACCAACAATTTAACTTGCATCCGACCCACGGTAGCACTAAGATATAAATTCCACTCTTGGTCAGATATAAATTCCACACCCATCCGAAGACTGTCCGTTGCTTAATATCATTGGGCTCCATTGGCTCGAAGTACTAATTAACTTCCTTTTAGTTGTTTAAACGCCAAGTAAGTATGAAAACGCTCTATACTCTTCGAAAAGCCTTTTTTTTAATTCTCTATCCAATAGAAGTCTTTTGTATTGCAAATTCTCGTACAGATTGTGCTATGCGCTAACGGAGAGCTATATGGTACGAAATGCACAGTTGACTGGGCTTTTTGATACTTTTTGTTACGTATTGAATGTCCTTCCTGTCAAGTAAATTGTACTACAGATTTCAGCGTACATTTTACAACTCGAATCTGTTAGTTTTCACTATAGTATTGAATTCTGTTTGCCTTTCACCTTGGAGGATTTAGCTCTCGCAGCCTTTCACGACTATTTAACAGTTTTTTTCTTCTCCGTTTTTGGTATCACACTTTATACATTCTATTAATGGCAAGTGTTTGAATTCGTCTAATAATTTCTTGATAATAATTTTCAAGCCAAAATAGGTCTTAATAAAATTAATCATTATCATCATCAGTCATTAATGTCTCAGAACTAAAACATGATGAGATAAGACGCCTTACCTAGATTTACAAAAAAAACTGCTGTTCCATAGTAAAGCAAAATGTATGGAACAGCTGTTTTTCGTGAATTAGACGGAATCCCATAGTAAACGTTGTTCACAATAATGCGTATAACGACGTCTTTTCAGCTTAGTGATACTGTTAACCGCGAGTAACCCTGTATTACTTGTAGGTAAAGCGTCGAATGAACCTGCTGTTCTGTTAATATTACATGAGAAAAGTGTAAGTACCTAGGTAGTATTATGAAAACTGACGTGGTTTTGACACATTTTTGTTTTATTTATACGGAAATACTCATGTTTTATTAAATCGGATACTCCGACTATAGTTTCGATCACATCCTTTCGACCTTTCGACCTTTTTCAAAGAGTGAAAATAGACCCTGTACCGCGCGAGTGCAAAGCAGGATGCAGCCGCTCGCGCGTCGGGCTCTGTTTTTACATAATATCTGTTATAGTCGGAGTATCCGATTTAATTAAACGTGAGTATTCCCGTATAAATAAAACAAAAATGTAAGTACCTAATTATTAAGATAGCTATCACACCGCCCGGTTTTCATAAAAAAGCTTTATCCAGAGAAACTTTATATTTCTGTATAAGCTTCCAAGTAAACATCAATATTTTCTTCCATTGGCGTCTTCGAGCGAAACTTGACACGTCGAGTACACATCTTTTGCGAAAGAAATATTACAGAAGAAATATAGATGTGAAATATTTATTAGTTAGAATCGCACATTCATCATCATCAGCCCGGAGACGTCCACTGCTGAACGAAGGCTTCCTCCTTAGACCGCCACACTGTACGACAACCTGCCATTTGCATCCACCGGTTGCCCGCGACTTTAACAATGTCGTCGGTCCACCTAATGGGAGGCCGCGCCTACGCTGCATCTTCCGGTTCGCGGTCGCCACTCAAGATCCTTTCTTCCCCATCGGTCATCAGTTCGTCGAGCGTAGTGGCCTGCCCTGCGCCACTTCAACTTGCAATCGCACATTATTAATGTCCAAAGCTCTCTTTCCTTTATCATGTTGTTCATGAGCCCATGTAATGTTATTGGTCAATATTTTCTTTCTTACTTACTTACTTTTTTTTGTAGTGGTAGGACTCTACTGCAGAGTCCGCCTGGGGAAGTACCACACCTTTGCCAGTTATTCAATCGCCAAGCAGTAGTGTGCAAACATTATTGTGTTCCGGTTTGAAGGGCAATGCTACCAGAGAAATTACTGGGTAAGTATGAAGAGATTTAACATCTAATAAAAAATAAAAAATAAAAATATTGTCAATAATATCTCAGGGTGACGAGCACAGTGCAGTGCAGTGCAGCGCAGGATTGTGTTCGGAACTTCACAATTCTAGCACTCCTACTGTTAGTGGCAGGTATGACGCTTACCACCAGACGAACGTCTTGCTCATCTCGTCACTTGATGGTATACATTTGACTAAATTTTAATTTGATAGTATGATATGACGTGTAACTTTGGTGTTATTAATAAAATATTATATTGTATTGTAAAAAAAAGAGTATAGTGTAGTGGTAGGATTCTACTGCATTGTACTGGTAGGACTCTACTACAGAGTACGCCTGGGAATGTACCAGACCTTTGCCAGTTTTAAAACAGCCTAGCAGTAGTGTGCAAGCATTACAGTTTTTTTTATTTTTTTTGTTTCCAGATATGTTATTAGTCATGAACAGATTTGAAAGTAATCTAAGGGTGACGAGCGAGAGAGAAAAATCATGTCGTGGCATTCTATTATTTTCTTAAACTTGTGTTTTTCATGCGAATTAATGATTCAAAATGGTGGCGTTTTATTCATTGAGTATTGAATTACATGCACGAGTGTGGGCAAGTGATATAATGTGGTAAAACACGTCTTTTCGTGTTGTTTTCAAAACTCCGTAGAAGCTCATAGTAAAGTTTCCACAACTTTACTAGGGCATGACTTCGACTCGACTATGACTAATTTCGTGTAACTGAATGTGATTTCATGACATATTTGACTTGATTGACTTGACTTGACTTGAAAAAAAACTTCAAAAATTCATAAACTTGACACTGGCAGAATGCACAGCGTGGGATGCCAAAAACTAAGAAAAAAATATACAATAATAGTAAAACCAAAAAAGATAAAAACAACAAAATGTATGAGATTGACAGTTGACTATGGCCGCATCGACGATGCGCCCCCTAGAGGAAAAAACAAAGTGTGGATCCCCATTGACACAATTATACACTCACTACACTCATGCAAATTCGTAAAAAAAAATAACTAGCTACGAATAAACACACTACAGCTATCTCGATCTCTATAGAAAAAAACAGCTATTTCTATCTCATAGCTATAGCTATAATATTAATTATACCAAATTGTAGGTTACGAGGAAAAAACCTTTCCTTTGGCAATTACTGGCAGAAGAAAGAAAAGGGCGCAGATATATTGTGCAGCTATTATATTAAGGAATAATTAAATCGACCTCTGATTATTCTGGTTGATATAAAACGCGCCCCCGAAGTGGTTCCTGAGAAGAATTACTCTAATTTGTTATTTAGCAAGCACTCTTGTTAGAAACTCAATGATTTTACAAGCCTTTTGTGTTTGATTCGAGTTTCGGAACTTTACTGCAAATTTTACTCTCTCTCTGACATTAATTTCGTTGTAAAAAGCATAATTATTTTAAAATTTGGAGGTTATTTATGTACCTACTACTTAGTTGAGGACTTGTTTAAGTTGCGCGATACGATAACATAATAGTAAAACTATTAATATAGTACTAACCTAACCTAGGCTTTACTTTCATGGTTGCCTGGAAGATATCGCTGTTAGCAATAAGGCCGCCACTTGTGGCACTAGTTCGTAAGGTTCTTGTTTCTATAGTTGTTTTTATTTTTGGTGTGCACAATAAAGAGTTTCTATCTATCTAAAAATATATAAAAAAATCTATATATAAAAATAAAAAAAACTATGTATTTGGCTATTACGTGCCCTTAAAGCTTTTAAAACATTATTTTAATCTATCTCGGTTAATCATTACAGTTTTATTAATGTTGACATTTCTATGGGTCTTTTTATATTCATGGTGCACGCAACTGCGTTAAAATATCGGGAGATCGTTTCATTACATACTCACGGTAAATATTCCGTAAATATTAATTATAGCTTCTGTTATACCAGAAGAAAGTTCAATAGGTATGATGTGATATCGTCGCAATTCATTCATTAATTTGTTAAAGACGGTCACTGTGTGATCACTGGTTATGATAATAAATGTTCATCACACTTGCTCGTAAAGTGGATCTTATTGCATCGGTTTTAGGCTCATAATCCAAGCTATTACGCACCCGTGCTTTTTACTTTACATTACGGTACATGGTGCTATAATAGGTATAACCCGGTAAAGTCAAGTTTGTGCGTGACTGCAATTAGACGTACGTATACGAAGCACTCTTAATATAATACTTACAGTTATACCAGTTATTACCGCCGGGTAATACTTACAGTTTTTTTGTAATACCAACAAAGAGTTCTTATGCCGCTGAAGTAAATATCAACCTGCGCGCGCATTACTTATTTGGGCGCCATTTTCTGCAAATGTTTGTTGACGTTTTCGCTGTGTGGTTGATTATTATCAAAAAAAAAATGAGTATATTACTCTGCTCTATGAAAAAATGTTTTTTCCTTGCAAGTGTGACGAAAACAGTCGTATGAAACTCTTGTGCTATGTTTCAATACACTCTCGGCTTCCTTATCGCGCGCGCATAATACCGCCTCTAGTGTAATGACCAACATAGCACACTTGTATCATAATGTACTATTATTATAACTCACGTTACATATTTATATGAATAAGTTTTTTCCTTCATTTATGTATCCCACAATGACCACAAATAAGAGGAATTTATGAGTGATGTAGTACGAGAAGGATGTAGTAATGTCGCAAAAGGAAATGTAATAAGATGTGTCTTTATTAGAATAGAATAGAATAGAATAAAATTGTATTGTTCATAACTGTGCTTACAAGGTCTTAAAGTTAATTTGGGTATCAACAGTTATTATCCTTACGGACGTACAATAATTAAAAGCTAATTTGCGCATTACATAAACAAGTGATTAAACGGACTTGTACAGTCAAAATATTCATTTAGATCGTAAAATACCTTATTTATGAGCCATTTTTTTAAACAATGCTTAAATTTATTGCCATGTAAACATTTAATATCTATTGGAACATTATTATAGATTTTTATTGCAGTTATGTATGCACTTTTATGGAACATTGCGTTTTTGACTTGAGGCATACATATCTTTAACTGATGCTTCGGACGTAATGTTTCAAAACGTGTAGATTTTTTCTCAAAAAAATAAATGTAATTTTTTTTAACAAACAAACAGATCTCTAGAATATATATGCCGGTTAATGTTAACATAAAATTTTCTTTGAAGATATTTCTAACAGTTTCTTTGCTTTGTAGTTTGTAGATGGCTCTAATACATCTTTTTTGCATTAAGAATGTAGATTGCACGTCTACTGAATTTCCCCAGAAAATAATACCGTACGTTAAATGAGGGTAAACGTAGGCGTAGTATGCACTTTTTGCAGTGTCTTTATTTGCAATACTACTTAACATAGATAGAGCGTAACTGTATTTTGAGATCTTTGCATTTACTTGGGATATGTGTCTTTTCCAGTTTAAGTGAGTGTCTAGTGTAACGCCTAGAAATCTTGTCTCAGTTATTTCATTTATTTTGACATCTCTATTTACAATGTTTAATTGGACAGGGGAAGCTTTGTAGTTACGAAATTGCATAAGTGTTGTTTTTTGAGAATTGATTTTTAAATTTATAGATTCGAGCCAGTTTGTTATTTTGTTAAGTGTATTATTCACTTCAGCTTCTAATTCTGATTTATTTAGTTTTTTTTGTTCTATGTAAATTGTTGCGTCATCTGCGAACATGACACATAGATGTTTGGTTATCAATGGTAATTCATTTATGTATATTAGAAAAAGTAAAGGGCCAAGAATACTTCCCTGAGGTACTCCCATTAACACTTTTTCTGAATCCGATAGAATTTGTTCGACTGTTTTGGTAGACTTGTTGTAGTAATCTATAGCTGTTGATTGACTTCTGTTTGTTAAATAACACTTAATAAGGGACAGTGCTGTTCTCCTTATTCCTATAGCTTCTAGTTTACTTATAAGAATTTCATGGTTAACGCAATCAAACGCTTTTGATAGGTCTAAGAATACTGCTATACCTTTCTTTTTATCGTTAATATCTTCCCAGACTTGCTTCAGAAATTTAAAAATAGCTAATGAGGTACTTTTACCTTTCTGGAATCCAAATTGATTACTATTTAGGATTTTGTTTGATTCTAAAAAGGACGTTATTCTATTGAAAATTACTTTTTCGAAGACTTTGGAGAAATTTGGCAGAATAGCTATCGGTCTGTAGTTTGTCATGTCATTTTTAGGTCCTTTTTTATGTAGTGGCTTTACTATAGCTTTTTTCAAGTCGTTTGGGAAATGACCTGTTTCAATAGATAAATTAATAAGGTATGCCAGTGGTGTTGCGATGATATTTATGGTATTTTTAATTAATTCCATAGGTATTCTATCATGCCCTGTACTTTTTTTATTTTTTAGTTGAGCAACGATATTTTTTACTTCTTGGGGACTAACAGGATCAATAAAAATGCTGTTACAGTTTGTAAAGATCGGGGATGTATTATGAGGTTTTGGTTGCGTATTATTGTCTTTATTTAAATTCACAAAATGATTATTAAAAGCGCTGGTTATCGAAAAAGGGTCTTTTATATCTTTATTGTTAATTTTCAGGTTTTTTACTGTAGATGGAACGTTGTTCGTTTGGGAAGTGTTTTGTTTAATCACGTTCCAAGTAGCCTTACTTTTATTTGTACTCTGATTTATATGCCTAATGTTCGATATTTTCTGAGACGTGTGAATTGTTTTCTTTAGTATTTTGCAGTATTTTTTATAGTAGTCTAGATGTTCCTTATTATTGTCAAACTTTGTTTTCATAAATAACTGCCTCTTATTTTTGCTGGCAGTTTTAATTCCTTTTGTCTTCTCTCAAATAATACTCCAAAGTCTTCCAACGTAACGGAGAGTTGGCAAAATGGGTTGACGGTAATTATCGTCAACATGGCGGCTCGAACCTGGACCAGTTTAGCACAGGCCCGTGGCTAGATGACATCGTAAGAGAGAGGTCAGAGGTATACCTAGCGGGTGGGATTAGAAAGGCTGTGACTGACGATGATGAATTATCACATCTCTTCTGTGATAAATCCAAATCACAAAAAAAAAAACAAATAAAAAATAAAAAAACAAAAATTATATAACCATACTTACTATCATCTCATCAACACAATCAATATCATAGACAGCTCAATCCATTGACTTCGAGACACGAGCCTCTTTCGAAAATCATTTTCATTGCACCAAAATCATTTGCACAAATCTAGGTGTTTCTATATTTTTTAATTATTGTCATTATGTGATTTGTTTTTAAAGTCGGTATGCCAATACTTCATATAAATCACAATAGAAAAAAATACCCAAGGAGTCCCCTCGTAATTAATGGAAGTTCTTTTAGCAAATCGGGTGGGGTGTTTGTAAAAACAACAAGGAAAAACATTTAAAGCAGAATTAAATTACCTTTATTCGTTCGCTCGTTTATTTTTTATCCAAACGATTAAATAATGGAATGCGGCTACCTTAGTGGCTAATGACTGTTTGATATTAAAAATCGCCATTAGCTCTTGTTTGTATGTACTTGTACAGTTCGCCTATATGTTACGGGAAGGTGTAATGCCTAGCTTTAGGTACCTACCTAATAAAAGGGATGCGACCGTTTCTATGGTTGACGGGGTAAGATATGTGTTACTCCCTGGCAGGACCACTTTCATTTTATTAGGTAAAAATTACATAATAAAAAATTATAAGAAATAAATATGTTTGTAGACTTATTAAGCAAAATAATTATATCGCCAGTTTCTCACGACTTACGTTTTTTTTATTCACTGTTATGGTGATTTTAGAAGCCGTGGTAGCCTAATCGGAAGACCGCTTGACTTATAATCGTGAGGTTGTTTATTCAAACCCAGGCCCGTAACAATGAGCTCTATGGAGTTTATGTACGGATATTCTTACCATTGGCTATTCGGTGAAGGAAAACATCCCGAGAAAACCTGTATAATGACCCCTTGTCGACTCAGTACACTCCGTGTAAACTCCAAGCTTATAACCCAGAAATGCTCAGATTAATACACCATAATTTTAAAAGCATCAAAGCATTTCAGATGCAAGGACTGCCTTATAGCTAAGTTGGTAGCATGTCTGCCTTCAGAGCTGTAGGGCGTGGGTTCGATCCCCACCCAGGGCTAACATTCATGTGATGAACATAGATGTTTGTTCTGTGTCTGGGTGTAGTATGTATTATAAGTATGTATTTACAAAAAAAAAGTATATAAGTATTCTATCAGCTATCTGGTTTCCATAATACAAGCTTTGCTTAGTTTGGGACTAGATGGCGCTGTGTGAAAAATGTCCACCAATATTTATTTATTTATGTCATGTCTGTGTTGTTTTGTACAGTAAAATTGGCCAAATCATTAATAAAATGACATCTTCTCGTCTAACTACGCCCCGTCATTAGCCTGTAGAGTAGGTAGGTAGGTTAGTCTTCAGATTGGTGACCGATAATGGCATTTACATCTTAGCGCTAACGTGGGTCAGATGACACGTTACATTGTTGGACCCGGTTGTTTGTTCTATATTTCTAACATAACAACCGTCAAGCCATATAAGAAGCCTTCGGGCGGCTCAGTAACTCTGACATTAAGGCTGGCCACTCAGCCTATGCGAACTTGCTTTTTGTAGGTACCAAACCGGTTTATTCATGCATTCAGACGCACGACATAGACAGAAGGCATCCCGAGAAAAACACGGAGTTTTTCTAAGCAAAGTTTACGAATACATTATCGGCGTAGGATTGAATTAATGTTCCCTCTTTCCAACGCCTAATGGTGAACTCGCCTTCACCTGCCGTCTGGAAATCGTTATTTTAATAAGCGAGGCGAAGCGGCGATTTACCCTCGAAAACCTGCATTTGCCGACCTATTTATTCCACCATTCCAGTAGGTACACCCAATAAAGTGAATAATATTTAAAATTGAGGACACTTTTGTTACCCATTAAGATGCAGAACGTTGAAAAATATGTTAAGCGTTTATTCTCTTAACTTGCTCTATAAGTGCAGCTATACATTACTTCAAGGTATTCATATCTCCACCTGGACCTGCGTCTGTCCTAAGACTGCATCCAGAACCACCGGAGGACGGACAGCAGCGTCCTCTCGGTTAACGGCGATGAGCATGCTGCGATCCCCAAGCCGCCTGCCAAGCGTGGGGATTATGCCCCCCCCTCCCCCTGAAGGGGGAGGCCTTCGTCCAGCAGTTACTTTTTCTGGCTGATGATGATGATGATGATAAGTACAGGGTTACGTGTAACAGTATTATTATTTAATTAGAAGGTCATTGTACTCATCATTGTAAACAAGTTTTATTATGGGGCCAACCCTAAAACAGCAAAAAAGCTGTCAGAAGAAAAAAAACATCAAAAACAATACAACAAAAACAATCTTTTTCTATGGCAGGTATAGGAGATTATCGCGATTTCAGTTTTTGAACTTCAAAGATAAAAATACGCTTATTTGTCAAAAACTGTTTACTGGGGCCTTATTTTGTAATCATACTCAAAGTTGCGCATGCGGGCGGAGCCGACCTTCTAACGATACTGTTTGGAATAAGGTTCAATATCGTTTGAAAGTCGGCTCCGCTCGCATGCGCAACTTTGCGTACGATTACATATTTTTTTATGAGGGACTGATGCCGTTGGCCTCAGGTGGCCTCTACAGCGTCACCGGACTTTAAGCAAGCGCAAATGGCGCTTGAAGGCGACTAGCTCAAGGGCACCTCAGACGGTACGAACCTCGGCTTGGCCGTCGTCGGGAGGGGGGTCAGACACTGCTCTAGCATACCCCTTCTGGGGTGGGCACCCCAGAAGGGGTATGCCCTGGGGCCCTAGTAGGTTGATCTGGTTGACTATTTGGAGAGAATCTAACCGATCTTCTGACAGATCTGGGGAGTCCTCGACCTCGCCGGCGAGGACGGTGCGTGTTTGTGTGCCTCTGGTAACCGGCGCCTATACAAAAAACGGAATACTTCCTGTTGCTAGGAGTGGTCGGATCGGGCGAGCCCAGTGCTGCCGAGGTGATGACGGCGATGGGGTCGTCCGGGTCGCCCAAGACGTGCCTGGGGCGTCTAAGTACGATTACAAAATAAGGCCCCTGGGGCTTAGCTAATCGGGAACCGCGCGGGGGCCGCGTGGCGACCGCGTTGAATCGACGCCAACAAATTAGTGTCAAATAAACGCGCCTTTATTCTAACTCTCGTGCAACGAGGATGTCTCTTTGTCCTCCAGCCTTCTCTGAGGATGCTACACGCAAAAACAATTATTTCTTGCGGCAAGCGAGGGACGTCCCACGACGCCGCACTTCCGCTTAACTTCCGAGATGATTTATTTTCGCATATCTGAATAGATAACTTTAAACATTTTCATGTGCATTAATATCCAAGTTTAATATTTTAAAAGCTCGGCTTTGTTTCTTGAAAGTTTGGTTATCTTAATATTAAAATTGGAAAGTAGGTTCTATTAGCTGTTGCAAAAACAAAAACTGCCTAGAAAAATCTCTGTATAATTTTATGACTGAAATAAAAAAGGGTGACACAAAACGATATTATTGAGCGGAAAGGAGCTCATTGTACTCTTAAAAAAAACAGTTGTTCCATAACGGTGGTCGTAGTAGTTGTTTAAAGAACAGTAGTTTTATTTTCTCGAGTTCGAGGTTGGCCCCAGAGTAAAAGTTGTTCATAATGATAAGTACTATGACCTCCTTTCGGCTTAGTAATAAGTTTACGAGTAACTCTGTATTATCGAATAATCACGTCAATGAGTACTGATGCATAATCAACATTCTTGCCAGTAGAGAAAAAAATATCTCCTCCAAGACTTTATTGCCAAATTATTCATCATCATGAGCCCGGAGACGTCCACTGCTGAACGAAGGCCTCACCCTTAGGCCGCCACATTGTAGGACAACATGCCATTTGTATCCACCGATTGCCCGCGACTTTTACTTTTACAATGTCGTCGGTCCACCTAGTGGGAGCCCCCCCCCCTACGCTGCGTTTTCCGGTTCGCGTTTGCTACTCAAGAACCTTTCTTCCCCATCCGTTATCAGTTCTTCGAGCGATGTGGCCTGCCCATTGCCACTTCAACTTGCAAATCCTGCGAGCTATGTTTTGCCAATCTATAGGTACATCCAATTTAAAACGTCTCGAACATCGTTCATAGTTTAATTTAAACAATCGACGTGAATTGCAGTATCGAGTCATGAACGCGGGGCAAAAACACAAAGCGTTGGGTGCCAAATCAGCAAGAGATTTATCGACAGCTATCGCAAACTGCACTTCGGCGAATATCCTGTACCTCTGCGAATATTTGAGCCAGCAGCGCTAGCCACTGGCGCTCTGCCATAATGAGTCGGCTCGTGACTCCTCTAGCGTCCAAATCATTGCGACTGCTGATTACGAACGCTGTCAAGATTTAGTCGCATGCGATTGATTGAAATTACCCCAACGCGAATATACGAGCACTTCCTTACCTCACAGAAATAAAAAAAATGAAATAATAATAGAAATGATACGAGGCGAATGTATTGAATGCTATTAGCCCTTTGGGAGAGAGTATTTTTTCCACTTAGGTCACAAATAAGTCCTAATGTGACCACAAACTTGCCTGGTAGTCAGTGGCAAGCTGGCCCAAGATAAATGATCGTCTTTTCCGATTCTCCGCTGCTAGCTAGGATCTATCTTTCGTACCCTATCTACCTTACTCTTTTCGGAATTAATTCACACTGGATCCAAGTGGAGCTTTATGTTCTTTATCGTTTGAATACAATAGAGTTTTGATGTTTATTGGTATCAGACTGCTGATCCACATGAAGTTAGACTGATTTAGAATGGAAATGGCAGTCGCAATAAATATATTGTTTGGTAGCCAGGTAGGTAAGCTGGATATCATGGGCAAAATTACATAGGTAACTTTAATAACTAGGTATATTATACAGGATTATATAATGAGTATTTTTTATCATAATCATACATATATTATACATTCAATACGTGATTCATAAGTTATTATTAGATCTTGGTTTGATAACAAATAAAAAAAAATGCCATGTGACATTTTGGCGTAGTTCATACAAGGAGATGTAGGTTTGTACACTAGGCCACCTGCGTGTGGGAAATGTCCTAAGCCTTTACAATAAACACTGTATAATACTAGCTGACACGGCGAGCTTCGTACCTTTTAATATTTTCCCCGAATTTTCCGATGTTTTAATAGATAAAATCCAAGACAAATCAAACAAATCAAAGATAATAAAAATCGGTGGAACTAACCCGTCTTAGTTTTATATAATACGCGTTTAAAAAAAACAACTGAATTCAATTTCGGCTTCCTCTATGACATCTTCCTAATTACCAGTTATTTTGATTTATTCCAGTAATTTTGATTTACTGCACCGATTTCGATGAAATGTATATGGAACCACCTTTGAAGTATCGCCTACCTAACAAAAAAAAAACCATCAAAATCAATTCATAATCGGCGGAGTAATCGCGCATCATACATACAAAATAACATACAATCGAATTGGAAACCTCTTTTTTGAAGTCGGTTGAATATAATTATATAAATAGACATTTTTAACATTTGTGTATGAAGTATTTCCACACTTATGGTGTTTCTATGTGCTTCTGTAGCTTAATTGGCAAAGCCGTTGGGACGGAAACCCATAGAGACTGCTCGTATGCAGGTTCGAGTCCTGCCGGAAGTCATAATTTTTCTTCCTGTTTAAGCTTCAAAAACATATAAATAGGCATGCTAACGATAGAGCCTTAAAGAATCATTTTAGTCATAGACGAAGATAAGCAGAGATTTCATAAATATAATACTATACAATTATAGGAACTCTGCGAGATCACAGTTTACGGTACTATTCAAGTAATAAAAAAACTCCCTCCCTATTTAGGGGGAGGCTTTCGTCCAGAAGTGGACGTCTTCTGGCTGATGGTGTGTCTAGTAACAAAAACAAAATGATTATAGTGTTGTACCTACACATTTTACAGTTGTGCTTATGCCCGAATATTAAGCCATCGCCAAAAAAAGGAAACAAAACTTTGAATTACCTCCTCTGGTAAAGTTATTTTCATAACGTTGGCTTTTCCGTAGGCGTACCTTAAAAACTGAAAGTTGACGGAGTTGCATAAAGTTGTGTTGCAAAAACAGTAAGTTATCCATCTTCCCCAGTCCCACAGCAGTTGCCAGTCGCGGCACGTAGGACTAAATCTATATTTCTCGCATAGAATGAATGTAAGCAAGTTTTGAACATCTGCCGGTGATGTTTCCATCGAGACGGAGTTACCCGATGAATTCCGATATGAGCAGCGGAGCTTCGCTCAGACGCACGTCGTAGATAAACGATTTTGAATAATGTTAAGGCGGTCTTTCCCTCTTTTAGATGTCGTAGTTCGCGTTTCTAACTACCAAAGTATATAGTATTTTGTAATTAATTAATTGTCTGGGTGTTTTCAAGTCTCTTCAAGTTTCTTCTAGGCAAGCGTGCTCCATCGTAGACTGCATCTTCGTTTAATATCAGTTAACTTGTGTTTGACTGGCAACACGAGTTGGCAGTCAAACGCAAGCTTATTAATAATATTTTTTTAAAAAACTAGTAATATTGTTTCAGGTATCAACAAGGGCATCGCAAAAGTAAGACTCGATAGAAAATGAAATTGAATATATCACGGAAAAATGTGCTTTAAAATTATGATCAAAAAAATGTCCTGTTGAGAGTCCCATACTTTCGTAAAAACTTGCAACTGCATTGCAAATATTATATCATTATCAAAACATACTAAAATACCAAGGGAGGAAAAAACTATTTTTAAGGCGAGAGTGTTTCTTTGAATCCTGAGCGTAGGGAAGGGTTCTAAAGTAGAATCGTAAGCCTAGCGAGGGATTCAGAGTACTCGAGCTTAAAAATAATGTTGATCCCGAGGTGGACACTCTACTTTTTATCATAAGTAAGTGCAACTTATGAATAAGAATAGTACCTACGTTTATTTCATTCTCACTACTCACTCTCACTTCTCACTTTTTATTGAGGAATATATACACTAACTTGAAATAAAAAAAAGGAAACTCCGAATTTGACAGTTTGAGTATGTTTACTTACATTCTTTTCTTAGTTCTTGGCATCGCACGTTGTGCATTCTGCCAGTGTCAAGTTTATGATTTTTGCAAGTATTTATATTAAAATCAAGTCAAATATGTCATGATATCACAGTCAGTCACACGAAATTAGTCATAGTCGAGTCCAAGTCATGCCCTTGTAAAGTTGTGGCGACTTTACTATGAGCTTCTACGGAGTTTTGAAAACAACACAAAAATACATGTTTCACCACATTATATCACTTGCCCACACTCGTGCATGTAATTCAACACTCAATGACTAAAACACCACCATTTTTAATTAATTCGCGAAAAAACACAAGTTTAAGAAAATAATAGAATGCAACGACATGATTTTTCCGTGTTCCCGCCAAAACTCCGTTTACTTACATTAAGAAGTACGAACGAAGGCGGAATGCATTTCGCGCGTTTTTGTTTTTTTCACAATCTTGTTTTCATGCAGCCTGTTATTTGTTCATACAATGTCCGTGGTTGATCTCTTTGGTGATTAGAACTTTTACTAACAATATCCACATTCCAAATTCAAATCACGGAAAAGAGCTCATTTCTGCCCTATTTGCGAGGAACAAAGTAGGTATTTTTGAATAGATGTGATAATAAAGTACTTTTCATCAACTCGATAGATGGCGCTGACTATTCTTGCCAGTCAAAAACAGCATAATATTTTTGATCAGTACACATAAAATAAACAAGTAAGTACGTTTAAAAATGCCCAACTTCAATTACTTGGATCCTTGGAACCTTACTACTGAACTGATTTCGTTAAAATTTACTTATGGACCACCTATAGGTAAAGTACCTATGACCTACTAAACTAAACAAAATCATTAAAATCAATTCATAATTCGGAGTATTCGAGTAACAAACATACAAGAAACATACAATTGCATTGAGAACCCCCTTTTTTAAGTCCGTTGAAAAAATTAAATAATATTTTTTAGAACGACAGACAAGTCTAGTCAGTGATATTTATAATGAGTTTTTTATGGGTGCCGGAAAATCTCCCATTGCAAAAACAATCGCGTTCAGTTTTTATTTCACGAGCTTGGAGGATCTAGCTTCTTATATAATCAAAGTTCACGAGTAATATAAAAAACTTCAAAAATCTAAGTTTAACATTCAAAAACTGAACGTACGTAACCGCCAAATTTTTGTTTCGCTTAACGTGGGTCACATTTTCTGCTACGTACTGCTTATTAATTTAATAATACTTAATTTGTTGACTACACTAGCTATAGCATTAGACTGATTGACTGCAATAACGAAAGTGCATGCAAAAACCTCACCTTAAGGCGTATATTGACCGGGAGCGCTAATAACCTGAGAGTCTTTGAGCATTCCATGCATCGGTAAAGGTAAAGGGTATCACAGACGTGACTTTGCTGTCTTGCTCGCAGATTTGCATAATTATTCTTATAGATAGAGTGAGTGAAATTTCAAAACGTGCACGTTGTATCAGATTTCTCACAGTACCTATCTATTACTAATATTATAAAAAAAACGTTTTTTAGAAACAGAGGGGTCGTGTGGCTGCTCGGCGGCGGTGTATCCAGTCCGGGATATAGACGCTCGTAATTAACGGTAGTATAAAGTATAATCACGAGGATGGCATTTAACAGTAAAACAACACATCGGACGGTATAACAAACAAAATACATAGAGTTAGGAACTACCTACCTCTATGACAAAATAGAAGCGCGCGCGCCCACTGAAGAGAGAAGTAAATAACAGTAGGGCCTTGGCTTTTCTGTGCGCGCGCCGGAGTCGCAGCGGCTGGAGCAAGTCCTTGCTCGAGCGCCGTTTCGGGGCGAGGTGCGCGGAGGGAGGTGACGCGCGGTAACCACTGGGCGGGATGAAGCGCGCGGGGAGGACGCGGGGCGCGGGCGGCGATGCACGCGCTGTGCTTCGTACCTACCTATACCTATAGCTAACCCATCGCGTGAATGTATATGCGCACTGTTACACGTTTCATTTTTATTTCCTATTATGCGATAGTCTTATTTGTTCTTTAATTTGTCCTACCAAATTCCAATAAACCAATGATAAAAGTATTTACTTTCATCTTTTCCCGAATTTCACAACGAAATATTTAAAAAAAATCTTTCCGTTAAAAGCTTACTCGGATTTTTATTTAAAAAAAAGGCAAATCGGCCCAGCCGGTCTCAAATGACGCGCTTACTAACGAACACCATAAAATATACACTGTAGACACTAGACACTGTGTACAGATTTTTTTAACCATAAACGATTGAAAAATTGTAGGTATATCTTTAGGCCATCTATCCACCGACGCCGTAACCGAGACGTCAACGAGAACGAGATGACGTGTTGGTGGCGGCGTCGGTGGATAAACAGCCTTACGTTTTTTTTATTTTTTTTTATTTTTTTTCTGTTCTTGGCATCGCACGTTGTGCATTCTGCCAGTGTCAAGTTTATGATTTGCAAGTATTTATATTAAAATCAAGTCAAATATGTCATGATATCACAATCAGTCACAAGAAATTAGTCATACTCGAGTCCAAGTCATGCCCTAGTAAAGTTGTGGCGACTTTACTATGAGCTTCTACGGAGTTTTGAAAACAACACAAAAAGACATGTTTCACCACATTATATCACTTGCCCACACTCGTGCATGTAATTCAACACTCAATGACTAAAACACCACCATTTTTAATTAATTCGCGAAAAAACACAAGTTTAAGAAAATAATAGAATGCAACGACATGATTTTTCCGTGTTCCCGCCAAAACTCCGCCTTACGTTTATTTATTTCTTTTATGACGAAGTCCACAGAAAAGCGAAAGCCCTACTTTTTTTTACTTTGTTTTTGACATCGCACGTTGTGCATTCTGCCAAGTATATGAATGTTCAAGTTTAAGTAGTATTATCAAATCAAATATGTCATGAAATCACAGTTAGTCACACGAAATTAGTCAAAGTTGAGTCCAAGTCATGCCCTAATAAACTTGTGGAGACTTTACTTTTACGGAGTTTGAAAACAACACAAAAAGACATGTCTTACATAGGTACGAAGTCTAATAAAAAACAAAAAAAAATACTGGTGATGCAAAATCCTTAAATCCAGAGAAATTTACTAGCTTAAATCCTAAAAATGAGTCTTTAATAAAATTGCGTTACGTGATTGACAAAGCAAAACTCTTTAAAGTGCTTGTACAAAGAAGGTGACGATCCCCTAAGAGAAAAAATGAGTTGTAAAACTCAATTAGATTGTTACTTTACATTTCTTTACGAAATACGACCTTAACGTAATAGAAAAGCGGCGTTGACTTGGAATCGGCTTAGAACATTTTCAGCTTGTTAAAAAATTTCAAGTCGGGTTCAACATCAGATTAGAAAGAAACTTTTTTGTGGAGTCGGAATCGACTGATGACAGAATTATAAGAAGTCATTCTTACAACATAAGATACATGTAAGCACAATGTGTATTTATCTCAATGTGTAAGCATGTAAGATACAGTGTGTAGTGAAGAGAATAATACAAAAAAAAAACAAAAAAACAACCGACTTCAATTTCAACTACCTGGATGACATTTTCATATTTTCCAGATATTATTCCATTAATTTTAATTTAAAAACCATACTACTAAACCGATTTCCTACCAAACAAAAATATAATTTTCTAAATGGGTCCACAATTGACAGAGAAATAAATTGTGGGCCGAATAACATACTAATAATAATAATTAAAAAAACATACTTACAGTCGACCATAGAACCTCCTTCTTTTATGAAGGTGGTTAAAAATGCAATTCTTTGTGACCGAAACCACCTATAATAGGGCTTTCGCTGTTTTGTGGGTGAAATTTTTGAAACGTCTTCGACCACTTTTCTTGACCACTTTGCGAAACTAGTTAAAAATCTCGGAATTGAAAAAGAAAAGCAAAAGGCATAATTAAAATATGCGAGTGACAAAATAATAGAAATGAAAACCGGCCAAGTACGAGTTTGAATCTCGCACCAGCAGAATCTATATAATTAAGTATATAAAAATGAATTGCTGTTCGTTTGTCTCGATAAAACTCAACGGCTGGGCCGATTTAGCTGATTTTGGTTTTGAAATGTTTGTCGTAGTCCAGGGAAGGTTTAAACGGTGAGTAAAACGGATGGACCGATTTGGATGAAATTTTGTGTTCCAGGAGCGGGTCATAGCTTAGCGTGGCCGACGACCGAGCGAGCTCTACGCGTACGAAGTACTTAGCGGATATCAGTAGTATTATTATAGAATATTCATTACCAAAAAATGATGCGTTTTCTTTTGTCCAGTTCGATATCCAAACAAAACTAGCTATTTGGTCGATAGTAATTATTTGTTGGTATATTTTCAACCGACTTCAAAACAGGTGGTTCTCAAATCGACTGTAAGTTTTTTTTTGTATGTTATTATTACTACTCGATTACTCCGCCAATTATGAACTCATTTTGATGATTCTTTTTTTGATTGGTAGGTAGTCCCATATAAATTTTATCGAAATCGGTTTTGTAGTTTGGTTATTAAATCTAAATTACTATAAAGTATAAAGATGTCATCCAAATAAGTATTCGAAGTTGAAGTCGGTTGCATTTAAAAAAAAGCGTATTATTATTAAAGTTTGTACTGAACCCTTGCAAGTTAGTTGGACTTGAAGGTTATACGACTGAGTGTTTGCGTTATTTTAAACTATATTTAGCTTATTGGGTTCGGGTTCTAAACGACAGCATGAGAGCAGACAATATCATGAGGGTTTATACTCGTAGGGCGGAATGAAGCTTCAATTCTTGCCTCGAGGGAAATAACACGGCAGCGCGATCTCGGAAAATTATCTTCGGCATCCATGCGAGCCGAGGTGTGTGCTTTACGCTAACAGTACTCACGGGGCTGTACAATCTCATCATCACAATCATTAATTAAAATGTTGTTGCATCCATTACGATCACAGTGCAAATACGGAACTCAATATGTGATTGAATCAGGCGTTACTTTCCGGAAGTTAATTGGAAGTTAGTTAAGTGTATTTTACTATATTTGGGATAGTGGGCTAAATATGGATATTAGCCCTCTATCCCTGTTGCTTTGTACGACACTACAGTGGAAATACACTAGGGATACAGTATACAACAATTGGACGGAACTCAATTTTGTACACATGGCGGGGATATGGAAATCTTGGAATATCTTCCCCAGAAAAATTTATAAGAGTGCCTGCAAATCTAGAGGATACCGTTATTTTTAGTTTAAAATTCAACTACGAGTAAGTTCTTGTTTGATTACCAACTACAATTGTTAAGCAAGCGACAACGACTTCAAAGTTGAAGCACACAGATTATGAAGATACCTGTTTATATACCTGCATCAAGAATATACCTTACAACACATTTGCTCAAAATGTGCGAAATTGGTTTTTCCAAACTCGTGACTATGATAAGCCATCGACTTCGTCTCGGGGTTACAGTCGTCTACTCGTTTGTTTACCAACTAACCGCACTAGTATCATAAATAACTATTTTGGATTTTGTACGCAATGGTATCCAGCTAGGCCTTATTACCAAGCTTACATCGTCCGTGATGAGTACAGTTGGATGTAGTAGATATACAGAAGATGAAAATAGGGACCCTCCAAAATGCAGGTGCTGCCACAGTTTGGTGGCTATGGCTACTTATGTAGTTATTTTATGTTTTATTAAATTTAATTTAAAGGCATAGGCTACCTCACATGCTTTTGGCTTGGTGGTACGGTTTTCCCATACCTTCTACCAACCAGGCCAAAATGCCCTATGCCGTGAATAATAGAAAGAAGAATATAGAGGCATAGAATTCCAGATAGAATTTCCATTGATCCTCGAAAGCTGAAGTAAAATACTAAAGAAGAGGACGTCAGGACGTCACGAATGAAAATGGCTAAAAGACGTCAAGGAATGGATTGGAGTGAGCTACCAGCATCTAAGGGTCAACCCACACGTACCACAACCACACCACATCGCAGCGGCAAATGTGGTGACGCTGTGACTACGTGTGAACAGTGTCGCTGCAGTTTTTGGCAGTTGCGTTGTGGTCCCGACAAAATGTCGATGTGGTTGCGTTGTCGTTAGCAGTTGCGATGTGGTTGCGTCGTGTGCAGGCAGACACAGTTCGACTCTGGGTTTTATAGAGCGCGCACTGTCGTTGCGTCGACGCAATGTTGTATCTGCGATGTGGCCGGTGGCTAATTCACTGTATAGCTGGTGATTGCGTTGTGGTTGCGATGTGGTTGCGTTGTGGTAGCCATGTGGTTGTGGGTGGTTGTGGTACGTGTGGGTTGACCCTAAAAGACGCAACATGAGAACACAAGAAGTTTTTCCCACCGACCTCTAAACTGCATTATGAATAGAATACGTAAAACTATGATTAATTAATTTATCCTGCCTCAGCAAGCTAAAGAAAATAAAATAAAAATTAGCTAGGGCAAACACAATATTCTTTAATTCTTCATTTATTGGGTATATTAGGTAAGTACGTCGCTAGGTCGATGTTGATCATGATTCTAAAGCAATACGAACGTGAGTAAAATACCATTGTAGGATTTAATGCTGGATCCTAGAACAAACAAAACCATTTGCATTTCCCGAGTAGAAACAAGGGTTTTCAGTCGCACTCGCGCTATCGAATGTTTAAGCCTTTATAAGCTCTCATTTCCCAGCCCAGCATTTTTCCGCAACGACAAAGGGTTTAAATATCAGTTATCACTCACGTGCGGTCCGTATTTACATTTTAATGATTCCTGGATTAATTCCGAAGCCGTCGGATAGATGGAAAAATTGGGAAAAGATTTTATTTTCCTGTTTTATATTGCTTTATTTGTGTTAGGTATGATGAAGTGGATGGTGTAGCGACTCAAAAATGTGGTTTGGTCTCCGGTTCTCCGGTTCGTGTATCTCAAATTAATAAATAATAATAAAGCCAGTAAAATGGCATATATTCATACATTTCTTATAATTTGATTATTAAACACTAGGGTTTCTGATTTCTCGACCTTTTTTTGTACTCGAGTTTCGAGAATAGGGTAGATGACTGATGTTTAAATCGCTGAAACCTTTAGCTTTGAAGAAGAATTTAAGTGAATATAGTATTGTAATTGAAAACATTATTTAAATCGGTTAATAATGTTCTGATATATGAGCGTTTATAGTTTTTGTTAGAGACAACTCTGTCCCTTTCCCACAAAACAAAAAATTACGTCACGCCTTACTTGTCAGAATAGAATTTATATGGCGTACTGAGAAGTGACGTCACGATTTGCTGTTTCGCCTCTCTGTCTAGCATGATATTAAAATGCTTATAAGTTGCTTATTTTTGATCAGATTTTCATATTTTTTTCATTAATCAGCTATATTTAAGGGCCACATTTTAATAGGACAATAAAAAAAACCCAGTCATCTAGCCTATTCTCGAGGCCGAATTCTCAAGATTTCTCGGGTCTCGAGCCTTTTTAAAATACCATTAAATTTTGTTGAAAATCTATTTTAAAAATCATTTTTAATCACTCTTCATTTTTTTATGCATCATCATTTAGTATTTGTTAGGTACCTCTTATTTTGGTTAAGAAATACAAATCAATATAAGAATTTTAAATACAAACAAAAATTAAAATCTTCTAACATAAGAATCAAAACTATCAACACCTACTAGTAACTATTAAGAACAGATTCATATTGAAATGTATTATTACAACATTACTATGTATGTGCACATGAGTTAACAACAGTTGGGAGTATAGATGTAAACTTTTATTTTAGCTATACGTTATTTTACCATGGGCGCGAATGGACATTAACATGCACATTTTTTGACTTACTGTGAAAATCTAACCGATCAATGGAACAGGTGCAAAAAGCATGACACCTCTTTCAGCCTTGACGATGTATTTTACTGGTTTGTGACATTATTAATAACTACTGTTCTTATATTATAATTGATTGTTTATTCATAATTTTAATAATTATTATTTGATCATTTTGGTATTATTCTAAATTTTTTATATTTATAATTTTTTATGTTATATAATTTCTTCTTAATTTCGTGACATAAATGTAAATGTGTACAAATACGTTTTTATGTCAATAAACAATTTAATTCTGGATCATGGTCAAGCAAGTGAGTGAACAAATTAAATTAAAGAGCACGTAAAGCGTGTGATGTTACCCGGCGAAAAACAGTCAAACGACGCGCCTAACATGTAGCACGCAATTCAAATTCGGAAGTCAAGAATTCTCGAGTTCCGGTCGTTTTATTCTCGTCTCAAATGAAGCCAAATTTCTGGAGTTTTCTCACGTTCGAGAAAGCTCGAGCAGAAGCCCTATTCAGCACCGTAGGTCGCCCCGCGACTCCGTCCGCGCACGGAAGAAATTCGCTACGCTCCCACCCATCTCCAAAAAAAAGGGAACAACGGGTGTTATTCACTTTTTTTCTGCTTCCCATTTTCAAACCTTAGATTAACTTTAGATTAACCCTGGCAAAAGATGTTATCGTCGCTATTTTAAAAAGTGCATTAGATATTGGCATACGGTAGCTATTTGGATATACTTTTTAAAATATTAAAATTTTCATCACTATAGTTTCAAATACAAAGCACTTTCCATACAAAGTTTCGTCCACCTTTTCACCCCCTTAAGTACCTGATATATGAAATGAAATACCATGTCAAAAAATTTGGTAACAACATCTTTCATTTTAAATTAACTATCCAAATACAAATTTTCACAACTATAAATTTAAGAAAAGAACTTTAACAGAAAAGTTTTAACCATATTTTTTTTAGGTTTTTATTATAATTAAATCTTTTCTTTGTAAGTTCACCTCTACGCATCAAGACAAATGCACCATCCAAATTTTAAGTTTCTATGACCAGCTGTTTAGGCTGTGCGTTGTCTGTGAGTCAGTCGGTCAATCAGTAAGTCAGGATATTGATTCTAATAGTATTAGATAAATATAGGATTTGAATTCTAAAACTATTTCAGTGCCTATAAAGTTGGCGGCAGATACTTAAAACTTATAAACCATAAAAAATTATGTGGTATTATTTACGGGAAAGAAACCCAATTAGTCTATAATAAAAGCGCAAATGGCACCCTCCGTAATGAATGCCAAGAGCCTCAGCGAGCGTCGTAATTAGCATAAAGCTTTTCTGGATAATTGCCAAATTAAAGGAATTGCGAACGGACTGCAAGATGACCGAAATAAGATTGGCGCAATACTGCTAGCAGGCCCTTTAGAGAATTAAATGACGCTCGTTTTCTTCCTTGATAATTTATGCAGCTGATTAACAAGGCGGACAAAATTAAATTAAACTTGGTGTAAAGTGTGGAGCCCTTGTCTTTTTTTCATTTTTATTATATTAGTATCGCACTTTGTGCATTCTGCAAGTGTCTTTTCTTCCTTGATCATTTATGCAGCTGATTAACATAGCGAAAAAAAAAGATTAAGTTTGGTGTAAAGTGTGGTGCCCTTGTATTTTTTCCTCTTTATTATATTGGCATCGCACTTTGTGCATTCTGCCAGTGTCAAGTATATGAATGTTCAATTATAAAAGTATCACAAGTCAAATATGTCGTGAAATTAGTTAGTCACGCGAAATTAGTAACAGTCGAGCCCAGGTCATGCCCTTGTAAAGTTGTGGCGACTTTACTAAGTATAAGCTTTTAGAGTTTAGAGTTTAAGGAATTATACAATGCAGTGACTTTTCCGGATTCCCGCCAAAACTCCCTAGTTTGTGTTCGACTAGTCCGGTTTAGTTGGGGTTTAGGGGGACCGGACTCCGTCCCCATCCCTTAGCATCCGAGGAAAATAATAAAAATGGGTGTCATACTATGACACCACTGCAGAGTCTGACTGCGGAAGTACCACACCTTTGTCAGTTATTCAACCGCCAAGTAGTAGTGTGCAAGCATTACTGTGTTCCGGTTTGAAGGGCAATGTTACCAGAGAAATTACTGGGTATGATGAGATTTAACATCTATATAATATCTTAGGGTGACGAGCGCAGTACAGTGCGACGCAGGATTGTGTTCGCAAGTTCATAATTCTGGCACTGCTACTGTTAGTGGCAGGCGTGACGCTTACCATCAGGCAAACGTCTTGTTCGTCTCGTCACGTGAATGTATAAAAAAAAACTATGACACCCGATAGGAATGAAGTGCCATTATGCTGTTCGACAAGTATAACTATAATTTCGTCATTGTGCTAGAATCCACCTTCTGGACTATACCTATATTATGTACAAACTTGAAACTATAAAGTAGAACATAATATTTTAATAACTTCATTACAAAGAGAAAAATAGACGAAATTATTGATACTTTACCTTTACCACAGGCAGGATTAAACTGTCCTTCTTGGCTCTGTAGTATGACCTACCAAATAAAAAAAGAATCATCAAAATCGGTACGTAATTGAGGGAGTAATAGCGTACCATACATAAAAAATGAAATAAAAACATACAGTCGAACCTCCTCCTTTTTTGAAGTCGGTTAAAAATGTTACCATTTTGTAATGTAGTTTTGCAGCTGCACCCAATTCTAAAAAAACTAATAAATAAATAATGTATCACGGAAATCTATTAAATTTTTTTTAAAAGATTATACAAAAGAGAGAATTTATTATAATTCTTCCACTTCCATCGAGGAAACAGATCAAAGTTTGTCCATATTAGACTACAAATCATTGATCGCCTTGACTGCGGAGTAAAATTTTTCGTAACATTCATTGATGCAATGTGCGTACGTAATATGTAGGTTGGTATATAAGTTCAGTGCAACTGTGTTGTTAGTACAGCCGGCTTTTATTTTCCCTCGTCAACTAGGAAAATGTTGTACATAATTTTGAAATAAATGGTTAATTATATTGCATGTGGAACCACTGCCAAGTTGAATCAAAATATGATACTAGTTGTATTCCGCGGTTTAATATGAAAACCAATACAGCAATTTGTCTTAAACTTGTACCTTATAATAAATTGAATTGATTGTTTTTTTATTTTATTTTTTATTTTTATTTTTTTAATTATTAATTAAATTTAATGAAATTTGAATTTGAATAATAATAGGTACTTAAAAAACCAACTACAATTTTGATTACCTGGATGTCATATTTTTTTCCACGTGTTTTAATTTAAAATCCAAACTACTGAACCGATTTTGATAAAACGTATATTATATCACCTCTGAAGTACGAACTACCAAACAAAAAGGATCATCAAAATCAACTCATAATTGGCGAAGTAGTATACCGTAACATACTTACATAAAACTAAAAAATACAGTTGAAATGAAAACCTCCTTTTTTAAAGTCGGTTGAAAATCCAGTTATCACGAAGCTTGTAAGTATATGGATGGTTACGCGTACCATCTCATCATTAAAAACAACTTGAAATCGCGAAAAAAAAATAACATATGTACCATTAAAAAAATAACAATGACCTTGGACAAAATGTATGCAACAGCTGATATTAAAGTTGACCCCAAAATAAAAGTTGCTCATAATGATGACTACATACTAGGGAATGCAATCCCGATCCCGCGGGATCCCGATCTCGCGAGATCTCGTGTAATTTTTCGGGATCAATCCCGACGCATCATATGACGAGATCCCGTTCGAGATTGACGGGATTGGGCGGCAGTGGTCAGCGACGCTACACACGTCCACTCGGGGCGCAAGCGGCTTCGCTGACTGACGGCCGCGAGCGGCAAGAAACGCCAAACAGCGTTAGAAAACTATTCCGACTATTTTCGAATATTAGCGACAGGTGACGAGTGGGACAGATAATATAGAACTGTGTCGAGTAAGTGAGAAAGAAGTATATGCGCGCAGTCATCTGTTTGTTTACGTTCGTCATTGTTTTAGTTGTGCAGTTGTAGTGATTATTTTTTCTTAAATTTCGCATTTTTTATTGTTTATGTGAGTTAAATAAACAAAACTATTGGATTCTTATAAGTGTTAGTTTACACGTCCATATGATGTCAATCCATAAAATTTACACTAAATTGAATGCGACAGCTGTTGCCAACCAGTGTTGAGTCGGAGAGGGCATTCTCAGCAGCGGGGTACATTGCAACGGACATTAGATGCCGTTTAGCAGATGACACTATTAATACCCTTTGTTTTTTAAGGAATCATTTTCAAAATCACTCATAGGTAACTACTTCCTAATTCCCTTGAAATATGCTTATTGTTTTGATTACCTGATTTACCTAAGTTAATTTCCTTAAAACCTGATCAAGTTGGTAAGATTAAAGAATAGGTTTTTATTTTCTTTCGAGTAATATGTTATTTTAGTTAACCTCACTATCACAAACAAGCAGTTATTAGCTTTTTCAGTCATCCGAATTGATTTTTTTTTTGAACTAGACGGGATCCCGAAAATTCCGGGATCCCGCGGGATTGATATTTCTAATCCCGCGGGATCTCGAATTTGCAATCTCGAGTCGGGATTGCATTCCCTACTACATACACAATAAATAAATAAAATATAAATTAAAATAAAAATCTTTTATTTTTCCTTATACAATAGAAAACAGAATTTGATATTGATATTATTTTAGTAGGGTTAGTATGAGATCCCCCCCGTGGGTACCCGCCTTGTCGGGGCGGGGGGGCTTAGTAGCCGTGGGAAGTGTCCCCACGGTGAAGCTAAGAGGTACCCGAGGTGGGGCCGCTTCTCCGGGCCATCCGGCGGGGTCATACCCGGGGAAGTCTGGTTGAAGCGGCCAAAGTAGGTTGCGGTAATGTATGGGCGGTACCGCAACTGAGGCGGGGCCTGGGCCCGTGAGTCCGGACCTGGTCCGGACATGAAGGCTCTCCACGTGTCCCTCTGATTAGCAGAGGGCACAGTGGAGAGTGAGGAGGGACAACCGGGTGGTGGCCTCATCAAGGGCTTTCCTTGAGGGGGCACCCACCGGGTGTGTTGTGGTGGGGCTGCGGGATGGGGACAGGCCAGAGGGGCCAGAGCTCCCCATCCCCAACGGCCGAAGTGGCAGGCGGCGGGGCCACTCACCTGACCCGCCGCATGGAGGCCAGGGCGTTGGACGTGGGGCCGTCCGGCGCCCATCTAGCTGGCGTGGCCTCCGAGGTGGATGCACGATGTGTCTGGGTGTTCCGACACGTCGTCATCGGTGCGGGAGGAGCTTTGGCTCCCCGTGGTGGGCCCGAAAAGGCAGCGCTGTCGAGGTCGCGGACGAATGCGAGAGCGTACCCGTGCCCTCGGCGCAAGGCGCAGTGATGGAACACCGTTGGGTTTTTAGTCGGTAGTGGTGCCACTCTGGTGCCGAGCCCGACATAACCCTCCTGCCGCCCCAGTGGGAGGGTATGCGTAAATGCATTTCCCAACGTTAAAAAAAAAAAAAAGGGTTAGTATGAGATATCAACTAAATATTTGTTCCTCCCTAAAAAAAAAGCCTCCTCCAGCTTTATCCATTCTTGCCTGTTTCTGGCAGTGTAGGCATACATACCCATCAGTATTGTTGAACCTTTTTTCACACTTTCTAAGTATATCTGTTACTGCTAAGGTGTTTCTAATTAGTGTCTAAGTTTTTTTTAATTCTTTCAACTGACTTGACGAGCAATACTTACACCTGGTGGTAAGTGTCACGCCTGCCACTAACAGTAGCAGTGCTAGAATTGTGAAATGAAATGAAATGAATTTATTCCACCAAAAATAGAGAGCTGCGAACACAATCCTGCGCCGCACTGCACTGCGCTCGTCACCCTGAGATATAAGATGTTAAATTTCTTTATACCCAGTAATTTCTCTGGTAATATTGCCCTTCAAACCAAAACACAGTAATGCTTGCACACTACTGCTTGGCTGCTGAATACAAGGCAAAGGTGTGGTATTTCCCCAGGCGGAACCTGCTGTAGAGTCCTACCAATACAAAAAAAATACCTATAACATTTTCCTATCTAATTAGTAAATTCGGAAAGTTACTAACGACATAGAGACAGTGGGATGCGAATAGATGGTGTTACTATCGCATTTACAATGTCCCAGTCGCAAAAGTTGGGCTTCAAATTTAACTAGTCTACCAACTACTGAGTGCCGACACAATTTCATATAAGTTAGGTACGCAATGTTCATTGCTGTATTTCTAATGAAATACATAACTACGATTGTGTTAAACTAGTTCTAGTGAATAAATTTACATAACATTACATAAATAAATAATATTAGTCGTACTACAACTAATACTGTAAATACTAAATAGATTAAAATTACTGGGTATGAAGAGATTTAACATCTAATATCTCAGGGTGACGAGCGCAGTGCAGTGCGGCACAGGATTGTGTTCGCAAGCTCACAATTCTGGCACTGCTATTGTTAGTGGCAGGCGTGACACTAACCACCAGGCGAAAGTCATGCTCGTCTCGTCACTTGATAGTATTAAAAATATATATTGCAGATCATTGGATTTTTAAGTGATACAAAAAAGAGCCCTGCTTTACAACAGTTGGAGTATATTAAGCCGATTTTTTTAAAATATTAAATAGTCCATTCTCTAGGAATTGTCCAGATCAGATAGATCGCAATGTCTTGAAAAAAAAGTTTCACAGTCATGTAGTGGCAAGTGACCCTGCCTCAGGTACCTATGTTTTTTTTTTGGGTTCTGCGAACGCAAACACTCAAAGCGTCGCTATGAAGTCTCTTCGTCGTCGTTCTCTCACACGTGTTATCTCAATGGAAAGTTTAGAAATCACAAACTTTGAATAGATAAGCAAAACTGACCGCATTCTTATATCCATAAAGCTCAAAGTTGACAGAGCTCTGGCACATATAATATATGTCGTTTTAAAGCAGGATTTCTACCAATATTTAGAACAAAGAGCGTTTATGGCTCGGAAGAAGAGTTTTGCTGCACGTTCTTGGAAATCGTTAAATGCTACCAGATGTCTATTTCGGGCTGTGAGAATGGAATGTATCTGTCCGAGTTATCATATGATTGCACTGACTGTGATTATTTAAGTCATGTAATTAATCACGGTTAGTAATAATTCATGATTAGACATGATGAGACATGGTTATGTCATGTTTGTACCTTGACAACGGAAGTTAACGGAAAGCTGAATACTCAGACTACTTAACAACAGTACATTTATTACAGGAGGCTTAGTCACAAATTGTTCTAGGAGATAACTGTATATTTCTCATGTTCCATGGTTACGCATCGGAGGTGCCATCGTCCATCTCGCTCTGGCTGTCGGCTGAGACCTATTGCCGTTTCACTAGACCAACGCGGGGGTGGCTTTGCGCAAGCGACGCCGTTTTTCCAGCCAATCAGAAGCTCCCACGAGCTTCCCTTAACCGAAGGAAAAGGCGTGGTTTCATCATCAAGAAAGAGGGGCTCGTTTAGCATTTTTGCGTCCCTAAGCTTCACTCAAGTTTTCAGGATTATAAAGGATGGTCGTGGACCACTTTGGTGGCTAAAAAGTCTGTACTCAGACTATTCATTGTGATTGTGTCATGAAGTCACTCAGATCAAAATGTTAAATCAATTGTGCAAACCAGTTTAAAATCATGGAAGTGCACACTGAGGGTTCCAGGTCACTGTATAAACAGCTAAGTACACTGTATCGTTCAAAACGATTGATCCAATTGCAACTGTGAATAATCATAACTTTGATCATTATAAAGAGTATCTCATCACTGATTATAAATCATGTTAATATCAATTAACACTTTGCTATCCTGACCTGTAAGGTCTGGATCTTATCAACAAATGTGGATAAAGCATTATCAGTGTGACTTTTGGATCAATCGAAGGAATAGTATTTTCTATAAATGTACATAATCCATCTATGCAAAAGTTATTGTCTATTTAATGTCAATCTGCCAAAACTACTGTATCTCCTGAGCGCGAATACATAACAGACTACTCGTATTCATTGTGATTGTGTCATGAAGTCACTCAGATCAAAATGTTAAATCAATTGTGCAAACCAGTTTAAAATCATGGAAGTGCACACTGAGGGTTCCAGGTCACTGTATAAACAGCTAAGTACACTGTATCGTTCAAAACGATTGATCCAATTGCAACTGTGAATAATCATAACTTTGATCATTATAAAGAGTATCTCATCACTGATTATAAATCATGTTAATATCAATTAACACTTTGCTATCCTGACCTGTAAGGTCTGGATCTTATCAACAAATGTGGATAAAGTATTATCAGTGTGATTTTTGGATCAATCGAAGGAATTGTATTTTCTATAAATGTACCTATCCATCTATGCAAAAGTTATTGTCTATTTAAGTCAATCTGCCAAAACTACTGTATCTCCTGAGCGCGAATACATAAGTATATTGTGTATGCATAGATAGTACTGTCACGGTTATCCGTGCCGTTCAATTCACTCGCAACTGAACTAGTATCATTTATTATTCCCTTAACAAGGAATTAATGTGTATAAAATGACATAAATGATTATCATTAATAATAAAAGTAATTGAATAAATGCCGATCAAACTTCTCAGGATACAGTGACAAATATAATTAATCTTGTGATTAAATAATGAATACAATTTATAAGGGCAATCACGAGTAATGTAAGCTTCTACGTTTACTACTTTATCTAGGCGCCTTCTCAGTTTTCGCTTTGTACTTTTCGCTTTCTGAGAAGCACGTGCGCTAGTAGACGAAAGGTACTTACTTACTTAATTACTGTATTTTCACGTTTCACATCTGAAGCGAAATACATAAACTTATACCTACTGATTTAGATCTGATCAAGTGCGTCCAAGCACACTTATGTAATTACTCGTTGATTATTGATCTTTGGGAAATATAATTTATTTTCTTGCCCTAAAACCTATTGTTTGATTTTATCTTCTGTTATCTATAAGCCTCGATCCCAGATAGGTAGGCTATGTACTAGGGATGTGATTATATTACTCATTCCACCTTCTAACAGAACTATTTCTGATAATTCAATTCATTCGAATTTGAGCTATATATTTACATAGTAAATATGTATACATATATGTACAAACATGAGTGTGTACATATATATGTAAATGTGTATTGTAAATTAGACAGGCTAATGAAGACGTAGCTTAGATGCTGTGTCAGGCTATTGAGCGTATTATTTGTTGAAGTAGTGTATTGACGTGGATTCGATTGTGGTGATCAACTGGAATATACACTATATTCCAAGAACACATCAAGTTATTTTATGTCTCTAGTTAGTACACCTTTAGGTTGGGAATACCGACTCGCCAGTATAAATCACCCGAGCCTGACACTCTGCTGTGGCTCTGGTTGCATACACATGCCCTCCCCTTTGATGTAATGCACAGCAATACATCGCGGACTGTCACTGCCACTGTCAGCGGCCGCTGACCTCTGATAAATCCATGGTTCGTATTCATACGAAAAGCCCGCACCCTAAGGTGCGCTGCTGTTTTAATGCGTTCTCACGCAGGCCTGCTGTCCGCCAAAGCAGTACTAGGTACTCTCCTTTTTAAAGGATCTTAGGTCTCGCAACAGAGTGAGTCAAGTGAATGTCAGTTGCCGATTGTGTAAGTTACCACAAATCAGTCACTTGTACCAAACCTTAAAATCTCCTCATTGCTCATCTCAACGAGCTCCCTGCTCTGACCATTACTCTATTCTTTAATATTGTTCTATGGTCTACAAGCCTGAATGTATAACTTCACAATTGAGCATAAGCCGCGGTGTTCTATCACTATAGGTGTACTATTAATTATCAATGTCAGTAGACATGCAGATCCTTACGAAGGAACCACCATCTTAACCGCATCCGTGTCAATACAATACAATAAGCCTACTCTGAGAGCAGACGATCACTTCAAATGAATTTACTAGACCATACTTTCACATATAAACTAGACGATCACTTTATAAGAAATAGATTCTGGCTAAGATTTGCTAACTCCCCGTAACTCGGTGGAAATTGGAAAATCACTAGAATCGGTATAGACGAATAACGTTTACCACTACAGTCACACTGTCCAGAAGAAAAGTTTATGTTGTTCGATTGACTGCACTAACTAGAAAAAAGTCCATGTGCGAACCACATTCGATTGAACGTACTGTCTGAAAAAAAATGTTCAAAAAGTCCGATTGATCGAACTTCGCGGTCGAACCACGTGGCCAAACCATCTGCAATAACCGGACCAACCGACCTAGATCCTTTTTACCTGCGTTCTGCGTTATATTATTTGCTAAGTACTTACTTCAGATTTTACATTACAATATTACCAAAGTATCAAGACTGCAAAGTCAACGTAATTCTTATGTAGTTTCAGAACAACTATAATTTCATAATACATATTTTTTATTTCTTATCTTCTTAGCCTAAGAAGATAAGCAATGTTTTTAAAGCAAATAACATCGTTAAAAATTAAGCAATGCTATTAAAATACCCTGGACAATTTCTAGTGAACGAACTTACCTACTCTTTTGTGTTATAAGGTTGGAGTGAAGTAATAAGACGAAAGGGTGTCGTTGTACTCATCATTATCAACACATTTTACCACGGGACAAATCCTGAAATCGCGAAAAAAGCTGATTCACAGAAAAGTTCACTGACTCTTGACAAAATGTATGGAATAGCTGTTGCCTCATACAACTCATAAAAATGAGAGAAACGGCACCCATGCCTCGAAAAAGGCCATGTCAAATCAGGCGACGTCTCTTGATTGAGTTTTAGTCCAACAGGAGCAATTATTCAAACCAGAGCTTTATAGGTGGTATACAATGTTAGTTGTAATCAGTTAGCATCCTTATAAGGGCATATTCTGTACGTCATACAAACAACTTGTACTAAGGGGCCAACATTGAAATCGCGAAAATTACCAGCTGTTCTATACAAAAAGTTCATCGAACTTGGGCAAAATGTGATTTCAATATTGGCCCAATAGTAAAAGTTGTTTGTTCTAGTTTCTATAAAAACAACCGTCAGCCATGTCAGAGGCCTTTGGGCGGCACATTAACTCTGACACTAGGGGTGGCCACTCAGCCTATACGAAATTACTTACTTTTTATAGTAAAAGTAGTTTGTTTCGATGTACAGAATACGCCCTTAAAAAGATGCTAAGTGATTAAAAGAAAGAAAGAAGAAATGTTTTTTTTAATTTTTTTTTATTTATTACAACTAACCCTGTATAAAGCTATCTCATGTGCGTCTACGGGCTGCTTTTCTTCCTGTCTTTGAATACAATGATGTATGATGATTGTTGTACTTATCATATAATGGAAGTATGTGAGCACGTTATTTGCTTGAGTAAAATTTTCTCCGCATTATAATATTATCGTGATTATAGAGTCACCCCTTTTCAACCGACTTCAAAAAAGGAGGTTCGACTGTTTTTTTATTGTATGTATTGTAAACGGTTTTAGATATTTACCTATATATATGTTAGATTATTTATTTATAATTATACGAACCAAACGTTTAACGTGACATAAATCATCAAACTTTTTTTTTTTAACCTACTTAAATATGTCGTTACTAAAATTTACTTAGTTTATTATTATGGCCAGGTGTGATCGTCTAGTTTAATATAATTTTATTTAATAAAATAAAATAAATAGTGATCGTCTAGAATTTAAAATGTTAGGACCCAATTACGTTGTGTAGTTTACGTTGTGTTTTATGAATAAAGCATAAAATCAAATATCGCCGTAATCACTTATCGTATAAACGCGCACAGCGGAATCGCTGCTATAATCAACCATAATGATATAATAATTACACTAAAACATTCGCAAAATAAGCATCACGTATAAAAAATTATACCGAGAATAAAAATTATTTAAAATTATTTAAAAACATAATTATTAAATCAAATAACGTACATGAAGAAAAATGCTGGAAAGTCAACAAAATCGAATAGATTCATAAAATAAAATAAAACAAATGAACCATAATTACAAGTAATTTCAAGCATGCAACTTAGCTAATTTTCAGGAACCAGCTACTCCGGTATCTAGATCCATCTTCTTTCTTCGTGGCCACAAAACGCTAAAAGAGGCACATTTAAGTCAAACATAAATTAAATATACATTTATATATTCATATTTAAAATAAATAATTATAAAGTTAAATATTTTATGTGATAATATAACTTATTTACTTATAGGTAAACTTTACTCTAAGTTACGCTTCGTTGCACTCCGACGACCGCTACACCTAAAAGAATATAGGCATGGGAATAGAAGTCTAGACTTTAAAAGTCTGTGAATAGGAGCTCTAAGCGAAATGAAAGATATGGGGCTCACCTTCCAACCTACACCCCACCCATTTCCAACAAAATCCAGGTTTGTTCAACCTAACCACGAAAGTCTAAACTTTCAAACCGTCATATCTCATACCGATAAGTTTCATACATCACCATTTTTCAGAAACATACATCACGTTCATACATATGATTTGTTGATAGTAAAATTTGTTTGATTTGGTATGATTTATGACCAAATAATTCCTTGACTCGAACTATTCCCTACAGGAATTATATGGTCTTAGTTGTGGTGAGTGTACCTAGTGCATGAGCGGATTCCAGACACGAAATATAGGTCCGCCAGCTGGCCCTAATTTCGAGCTAGGATCCTGAGTAACCCTGTGCGTACGATTAATCTTTTTCGCACGTCTTTTCCCTCTTGGGGTTGAAAGAGAGGATCAAAGGGCCCGTCTCAAGGAACAGCCGACTACCTTTGCCAGTCCTTCTGTGTGTGTTGTGGGCGAAAGAGAGAGTTCAAGGTGTCCGTCTCGAAGATCAGCCGACTATCCTTGCCAGTCCTTCTATGAATTATAGAGTGTGCACGTGTGTAATTTATAGTACAAATTTTATATGAAGGATGTTAAATAACTGAAAATCCTTTAGGATGTTAGCAATTCCAACGAGAATTCCAATAATTGGCGGGAACTTCCGGTCTCAGATATCTCTCAGCAGTTTATAAAATACTTGAGAAATGTGGTATGTGTAAGTCTTCTATTACTCTGTGGTGTAAGTTGTAGATGTAAGTTGGTTGCAGCATAATGCTTTATCACGTTCTATAATTATGATTTGATTTGGTACATGATGATACACTTTTACATACACACACACTCATTTTATACTGCTTCGATTTGTTGAATATAATTGTTACATAAGTTGGAATTGCAGCAAGTTTTGTTTGCAAACATCCAGTACATAAATGTGTTACATTGTCGATATCATGTATGGTTTATACAAGATTCCATTTGAAACAATAAAAGAGTTTGACTTTTATAATTGAAATGTATACATTTATAATGATAATCTCTCATACAAACATACAAAACTCACTCCTCCTAATAAACTTAAAATAATTAAATAAGGTAAATATTCTACCCCGAAAAGCCCGTTTAAGACGTAGACCTCACTGGCCGCGCTTCCTGTAAATAATGAATGGCAAAATACCCACTATTTACCTAACATAAATATAAGGATAAAGACAACGTAGTCTAAACAACGCGACGCCTGACGCAGGAACAACAGAGAGAAGTCTGAAACTAAACAAAATACATTACATACCCATCTAGATTAAATTAATATAATATATATGTATAACACTGAATTTACAAAACAAATACACTTTCACTGCATTCCTATTTCACCATTTTACACTCACTCATAAATTAATAACACTAAAATACTAATCTAGATTTTTGTGTCTAACGATTCACTTTTAGTTTAGTATGAACTCTAGTTTAATATCACTTTCACCATAAACAATAAGTACTTAATTATCCGCGACTGGGTTTCTGATCAGGAATCGACCGTCCTGTTTTACCAATAATCCGCGACTGTCCCCATTTTCACTTAATTTCTTCCCATGAAACATACTTCGATATGTGTAATCTCTACCTGTCACCATTTAAAACCAACACTTTATATTAAATTTACGATGTTTTGTAAAATCACACAAAAACTAGTACGTACTTCAAAATACTCGAGTTTTTGTGAAAAATTCTGTGCGAAACCAATAGCAGTATGAGAACTCCGAAAGAAAATATTTATGTTAGCAAAAGTGAAGTAAATTATCACCTTAGGTCAATAGCTAATTTAAATTATGTTAAGAAATCTTATAACTCATTTATTGACTTCATTACTAAATTATTAAAGTATTTTGTAGGAAATTCTTCTTAACTGTTTAGAGTTAACTTAACTGTGTTTGAATTTAGTTTCACATCAAAATTAATCAACAATTAATTTCAATACGTAATTATTTATAAATTGTGCAAAAGTTGTTAATCTCATACAAATAGATGCTCTACTTTATCTTATTCATTTTGAAATTGTCCTTACTGACTGTTGGGGACAAAACCTTAGTCGTAAATTATTATTTTTTTTCGACAGGATGACGCCAACATTAGGGCTAGGCCCTTTCGTTATTCTATTCTAAGATGGTAAACTATTTAGTAAACCAAGATACTATATTTTTGTAATTTACGTTATATATAATTTGACACTAAAATACATAGATATTATGATCACATATAACACTATGATGTAACGTACTACAAACTGAATTTAATAAGAAACACTTTATTATAAAGCTTCAGCTATTAATTTAGAAAGTCATAATATTATTAAAATGTCACACGAAATCTTAAACATTTAAATAATAATATATATACTATAAAATATAGAAACAGAATAACCCAAAATTTATTTAATGAAATTTATCGTTTGAATTATCATTTTACATCTCACTTCAAGTTATCTGAATTCAAAATAATGCTTAAAATATTAAGTCATGTTAAAACTATGAATTGGTGTTCTAGCCTTCGACAACCCTGACTACAATGCTTGATTATTAACTAGTCACACTTGAAAACGTCCGTCTATTATTTTATGGCAACACAACATTATTTAAGCAAAATTATTAGGTGTTATATTTCTTCAAACTAATTGCATCTGTCAACGCACTTTTTACGCCCTTCAGATTTTGGGTTTAACAAATTTGTCAAATGTTTTGCTCCTCGATCCCTGACAGTGAGTAACATTATAGTTCTTATTTTCTAGTGGTTACGATTTCAAAAGGAAATCATACACTGCTAATGGCTTGTTTCCCTAGTAAGATTTCTCACGAAGCAACTTTTAACAAATCAAAAGTTATTCTGTAAGAGTCCAATGAAAATAAAACAAGGACAATTAATATTTCATTACAAGGAATGAAATAGAAAATGTTACCTCTAATTTTAACACACACACATACGTACATACTTATACTGTAGTAATTATACTGGGACACGCTTTATGTATATATAAAGCGGGTTACAGGTTACGCGATTACTCCGCCAATAATGAACTGATTTTGATGATTCTTCTTATGTTTGGTAGGTAATACTGCAAAGGTGGTCCCATATACATATTATTTTTTAATATTTTTTTAATTATCGAAATGGAATCAGTAGTTTGGTTTTTAAATCATAATTACTAGAAAATATAAAATAATAAATAAATAAAATAAAATGTTTTTATTTCCGGTACACATTAGGACACCCATAGAAAATAAAAATATAAATGATGATAAATTAAAATAAAAAAATGTTAATATGAATGTCATCCAGGTATTCGCAGTTTAAGTCGGTTGTATTTATTTTTAAAAGCGTATTATTTATTTAAATAAATGTTGGCCCTTTAACTTGGTCAAAATAACGAGTACAATGACCTTCTTTTAGGTTAGTGCTACTATTCTGCATAACTCCTTATTTATACTGAATGAAACTAAGAACAAAGTAACGACACTTATTACACGTATCATAAAGTTACATTGATGCATTGCCTCGCCTGTACTGGAGTAACAAAATGAGTTTCACAAACATTAAAATTCATTTAGAGTAAAAATAGTGCCGAGTCTATGAAACGTGAGCTCCGAGTAAACGGTGTGTAAACGCAGATATTTTTTATCACAAGTTCCTGAACTCTGAGCTCAGCATCCACTGAAAAAAGTAAAATTTCGAATAACAAATTAATTAGCTTTTGTAAATATCAATTGGATCTGATTCAATTTACTTCCTTATAAATATTGTGTGTTGTAGTATTTGTTTCCTCCTTACCTATTGTCTTATGTGAGCTATAAGCAGCGACGCTATTAAAAGCGATTTCCTAATCAAAGTAAAAAACAAAAAACACGCAAAAAACACACACACACTAAAAAAACACATAAAAATATACGCTTTGAATTTTTTTTCTGAGACTTTCGTAGTAAACTTTTAGCCTCACACTGCTGAGTACAAGCCTATCCTCTAACGATAAAAAAATATCTCACCAAGCTGGTTTGGCTGGTTAAAACATTGAGTTTATTCACAATTCATATTTTTTAGCAAGTTTCCTTACGACTTTTTTCTTCGACGAAAAGCCACTGGTATTATTAATCCGTACGTTAATTTATAGGACCTGGGTGTCTTAAAACTGTATCCAGCGAAGGTGGACAGCAGCGTCCTCTCGGTTATCGATCCCCAAGCCGCCTGCTAAGCGGGGGGATTATAGGGGGGTCCCCTGTTAAGCAGGGTGCCTGCGTCTAATATGACAGTAAATTTATGTGGATTTATTGGTCAGGGCCCGGCATAGAACTCATATCTCACGATTGCAAGATGCGGCCCTTTCCCGTTTGGCCTGCGACCAGGGTCGACTGTTTCTAGCAGCTTGATACGTACTTGCATCGGTAGCATGGATTCCGCATACGAATAAGGCCGAGTTTTGTAAGAAGAGAGAGAAGAAGAGAAGAGAGATATAGATTGAAATTCGATCAAACTCGTAAACGGAATTCTAAAATTGAACCCCAGGGCTCAATGTTTGTTTCAGGCGAACGAATTCGAACAAACTTTCACAGCATTTCGATGTTTTTCATATTTCGCGTTTTACGCCTCGCCACGTCTTTGGGTTTCGTAGGACTTCGTTCTGGATATTGATTGCACGTGGGCAGAGTTTGCTGAATTCGTTTTACCAAGCGAGGCCAGGTTCAATTAAAAGTGCATCAACGTTTTCCAGACGAATATAGAACAAAGTTAATTGATCTATTTATGTTCGTTCTAGGTGCAGATGCAAAATTAATTTCTTGAACTACCTTCAACACAAAACACAGTAATGTTTATGTTGCAGTTTTTTTCACATTTTTATTTATGATTCTACTTTTTTAACAAACTCATCTCTTATTAAATAAACTACCTAGTTAAAACTAAACTAATATTAAAAAAATAATTAATCGATATAAGAGACCGTTTAAAGTATCTATAGGTAGCAAAGTTATAGTTAGTTTAAACGGTCTCTAATTTCGGGTAATGTGCCCGAAATGCTGGCCACGTTGCTCCGCTGGATTGCGAGGGTAATTTTCTAGTCCAAATAAAGGCCAGAATAATAATTGTTGCAGTTAAAACTCTTAACCAGTGAGAAGCACTTTTAACTGAAAAAAACAGGCAAAAAAGAATGCAAGGAAGTTTTGTCTGAACAGGTTGGTAAAAAGGAGTTGACTGACTTTGCTAGTTAAAAAAAGTTTTGGCTGGTGAAGAGTGTTGACTGCAACATTTACAAGACTACCTCTTAGAGGATCGAAGGTATCTAAGCTCCTGTATAAGCGACCTCCCACCAAGTAAACGTACGACCAAGTTTCATTAGTGTAGTAGTAAGAATGATCCGACTGAATCCACATCACTGCCTGCCCGCCGCGATAACACGCCAAATTCAGACATCACGAATCGAGGTGAGCCTGCATAGTGAACATAGCAGTGGTATTAGTATTAGTCATTGATATTTTAAATAATAAGGATATTATGTACAAAAAATTCGCTCTTATTAGAAAACGCGCTTGAACATTAAACCACAATATTATACCCTTGAAGGCGTTGAATCCAACTCGGATGGGCAACGTTCGGGAAATTGCGTAATATCTTCTCGTCCAAAACCCCTCAGTGTCTGAAGACAAGGGTCTACGACCAGTGTGTGTTGCCAGTGATGACATATGGAACTGAAACGTGGTCTTTAATTGCTGGCCTTTTGGAGAAACTCAGAGTCACGCTACGGGCAATGGAGAGAGCTATGCTCGGAGTTACTTTGCGCGATAGAATCCGGAACGAGGATATTCGCCAAAGAACCAAAGTTACCGACATAGCTCGCAAGGTTTGCAAGTTGAAGTGGCAAAGGGCTGGCCACATCGCTCGAAGAACTGACTACCGATGGGGAAGAAAGGTTCTTGAGTGGCAACCGCGAACCGGAAGACGCAGCGTAGGAAGGCCTCCCACTAGATGGACCGACGACATTGTAAAAGTCGCGTGCAAGTGGCAGGTTGTCGTACAGTGTGGCGGTCTAAGGGGGAGGCCTTCGTTCAGCAGTGGACGTCTCCGGGCTGATGATGATGATGATTATACCCTTAGAGTGACTTATATACAAAATTCCGTTCAGTGATGAAGCCGAAAAACAATCAACGTGTGCGTGAATACTTAATTACTTTCTTTGACACGCACACAAGCGTTCGAAACATGTTGCAAAAACTATAAGTTCTCACTTTATGTTGGGAAAGAAGGATGGCAGAATTCGCCTGGTCCAGTAAAAATTATATCGAAAAAAATATGTCTAACAAATATCGGAAGGTCGGAAAAATGAGTCAAAAAATCACGTCAGTTTTCATAATAAGGCATCGTTGTAGTTTATAGATATCTACGTTTACGAGCAATGATGTACGTATTATGTAACTTTACGAGCGTTTTCTATGGAATCTTCTGTACTTACTTCTATTATGTAGCACTAGTGTCGCATCTTGCCTGGATGTCGATATTAAGCAACGGACGATCCGGTCCAAGGGCGGATACAGGGTTTAAGACCGGGGGGGGGGGGTCATATAGTCGAGTCGAGGTCTAGTTAGGACAGGCTCCAATTAGATTACAACTAGAAAAAATATCAGTAGTCAACCTACACCCAGACCAGGGGGGGGGGGGCATGACCCCCACGAAACCCCCTGGGTGTACGTCGACTTTCGAGATTTTGGACAGGATCGTCGTCCAGGGGTCAACGATGTGGAGTTCAAATTCCAAAGGGCGCCTCGGTATCCAAATATCACATTAATATTATAAAAATGCTCTTCACGCCAAAACGTCTTAACTGATTTACATGGAACTCGGAACGGGGATGACTTATTTCCCGAAATAACATAATAGGCTACTTTTATTATCATCACTAAATTTCATGATCACGCGGATGCCGCCCCCCCCCCACCCCTGGATCCGCCCTTGATCCGGTCAGTCTTTGGATGGGTGACCCTGAGTGCACTTTATATCTGAGCGCTACTATAGTGGGTCACACGTTACATTGGCCCCGGTTGCTTGTTATTTCTATAACAACAACTCTCAAGCCATGCCAGAGAGCTTCGGCGACACATTGACTCTGATAGGACTGGGCCACACAGCCTATACGAACTTACTTTTTACTATTTTGTTGACTGTGGTTTGAGTAGATTTATTGCGTGCTCGCGGGACACTTTACGTTCGTTGGATTTATTAGAAGAGATAATAGCCATCAGTGTCACACACTCGCGGTTGCAGACAATGGGTACCGGATACTGCGAATGAGCGGAAACATAACTCTACCCGAGGATTCGCGCTTTTAAATTATTGTTCTGAATTAAATTTCAACCAAACGAACTTTATTAGCGGTAATTTGAAGGTTTTTTCATCTCTTTTTCGTTTCCTTCGTTTTTGGCTTCGCACTTTGTGCATTCAGCCAGTGTCAAGTATTATGCATTTTCAAGCTTATTTATAGTACATATCAAGTTATTTAGACGTGTCATCAAAATGGGTTGGCGTTTGACTGCCATCTTTTCTGATGTTAAACGAAGATGCAGTAAACTACATAACCGACGACGATGTTATCGTAGACGATGGAGCACGCTTGCCTAGAAAAAGTCGATGCACTTGCGACTTGAAGACATCCAGATTATAATTATCGGGAAGCACCCACTAGAGCAGCGCACGCACTCCCAGTGGAGTGCAGCAGTTCGAATAAAGAAAGTGGAATGAAACCGTTTCGTACGAGTTAAACGTCAGAATTTAATACCAAAAAGTGAAGGAACAGTGTCGCCGGACACATCTGCCGTCCGAAGACCTGTGGGCCAAGAACACAACGATGTGGAGTCCAAATTCCAAAGGGCTCTTCGGTATCCAAATATCACATTCATATTATAAAAATGCTCTTCACGCCAAAACGTCTTAACGGATTTACATGGAACTCGGAACGGAGATGACTTATTTCCCGGAATAACATAATATGCAACTTTTATTATAATCACAAATTATCATGATCACGGCCAGCCCTAGTGTCTGAGCTGACTAAATCTGTAGGATTTGACAGGGTAAAAATAAAGAAGGATCTTCTAGATATACCTACTAATCTTGTCGCCAAACGGTACCATCCGGGCGCATATATTATATACAGGGTAATATTAAATTCATTGGTAATATAGGTAGGTATATAAGGGGATCACTAAACTCATCATAATGGACAACAAAGTAGCGCTCGTGGCGTAGCTTGTCTAGGTGATTCTAAACGATCACCGATGTTAAGCAACGGACGGTCCGGTCAGTCTTCGGATGGGTGACCGTGAGTGGCATTTATTTCTGAGCGCTGCCGTGGATCAGATGACACGTTAAATTGTTGGTCCCGGTTGTTTGTTCTAGTTTCTATAACAATAACCGTGAGCCATGTCAGAGGCCTTCGGGCGGCACATAACTCTGACACGCTGGCCACTCAGCCAATACGAACTTACTTACTTACCTACTCAAGAGAGAATACTAACAATTTTCACTACTGACATCAATTGATCTGTTAGTAGATAGATCTGTGGTACTTTACTGATTTTGTACGGTTATTTATGTTATCTTTTTATAATGATGTTATTTCAAATTTTTGTAATAGATCTAAAATGTAGAATTAGACGCCACTATCGTGTTATTAGCGCTTAGAGTGCGATACTATAAATAATCACTTTTGTTTGTCAAAATAATGATAGGAACTCGATTATGTTTTATTGTAGAGTCATCATCACCAGCCAGAAGCAGTGTAGTGCAGGAAGAAAGCCTCTCCCAGCTCTCTCCCTCTCCTAGGGCTGGCCACTCAGCCTATACGAACTTACTTACTTTATGGACAACGAAAAAAATTGCGGCTGTCCCATTCAAAAATGTAATTACGCACGACAAAATGAAAAGAGCAGCTGATTTTACGCGATTACCGCGTTGATTTCGTGGTAATAGTTGTCCATTACGATGAGTTTAATGACCCCTAAGATATTGCTATAGAATCGCATTTCACCTTGTATACGTTTTTACTAAGAAAAATACGAACAAAAACTGTAGTATACTTACATACGTACTAGGAACACACTTCTCAAGCCACAAATCCAAACATAGCTACACTTGTCCCTAATGCCAAACATTCCACCAAGTTCGAGAACAAACTCAATATCAAAAGCAAAGTTCGCAATATCAATACATGAGCGAAACAAGTCCAACTAGAAGCCTATACCGAAATAGCGATAGTTCAAACAAGAAATAAATTCACAAAATTATTAAGAATTCTGTTTAAAAACTTTGATATTTAATGTTCAGAAGTAGCCCTGACCAGCGACAATGATAAGATGAATGGACGGGAAATAAGCGCTCGGGTTTTGAAGACTATAATGTTGAGCGCCGGCTCTCCACTCGCTTCAGTCTTACTCTGCCTCTGCGACATGCGAGCCGTACGATACGACAATAAAAAAGTTTAGGTATGTTCGGTCGGCGCTCCGTCCGGGAGGACAATGCAAGGCAGAAGTCAGTGGCCGCCTCCAAATTTACTTCCTGGTAAAGAAGGTTTCCCTGTGCTATAATTGACAGAGCGTTGTTTTTTCTTAAATGAGACAGGGCATGTAGGTAAGAAAAATTGTCCAAGAGATTTGACTGAGGAGTCATTTGTTTCGTCTTATTAGTAACACTGCAGTAAATTGACCGCCGGAGGAAGCCGAAGAAAGGAAGGGGGTGACCAAAGATGCTTAGGGCGATTAGGCCATATCCACCACGCTTACCCAATTTAGAGCTAGTGGATTCACATACTGAAACTGCAGGTTTTTTAACTATGTTTTCATTCTCCGAAAAGCCAGTGATTTGATAACGGTTCTTTGACAATCTCATTAGGTATATGAATAGGCTAGATGACTGGTTTTTTTTAATTGTCATATTAAAATGTGGCCCATAAATATAGCTGATTAATGAAAAGAAAATGAAAACCTGATCAAAAATAAGCAACTTATAAGCATTTTAATATCATGCTAGACAGAGAGGCGAAACAGCAAATCGTGGCGTCACATCTCAGTACGCCATATAAATTATATTCTGACAAGTAAGGCGTGACGTCATTTTTTGTTTTGTGGGAAAGGGACAGAGTTGTCTCTACCAAAAACTTTAAACGCTTATGTATCAGAACATTAATAACCGATTGAAATTATTTTTTCAATACACATACCATATTTACTTAAATTCTTCATCAAAGCTATTAGTTTTAAACATTTTTAAACATCAGTCATCTACCCTATTATAAACTGCAGCTTTTAGCATTTATTGAAACGTTCCTTTCTAAGAAAGTTGCAGTAAAAAATTAGTGCAAAATGCTCGTACAATTCCGTTCTATCAATTAAAAGTTTCAATAAGCACGCACAGAAACATCCAATCATCGATAATTAATTTCTCGTTGCGAACTGTTTTCTATCGGAAATCGATTAAATCTATATTTCCGTGTATTTCGATGCTAATTGATTGAATTCAGTGCACTTCATTCGATCAAAGAAAACAAATAGAGAACTTTTCCAGAAACGTTATTGACTATCGGTTTTATTTCTATCGTGTTGTTTTCATTCGAATATTCCTTGTTTTGGAAAAGTACATCATAATCAACAGCCAGAAGAACTCCACTTTGGACAAAGGCCTCCCCCTTAATTAGGGAGGGGTTGCGATAGTCCCCACGCTCGGAAGGCGGCTTGGAGATCGCTTAAGGGGGCGACTAATGCCAAAAGTAAGCAAAAGGTGTATTTTTAAACACATAGTTTAATGATAAAGAACGTAAATATTCAGATTAATAAAATACTATAGGTAGGGGAAAAACCTAAAAAAGCCGAGTAACCGAATAGAATTTTAGAAAACAATTTAGTTTATTTTAAAAAAAATGTACAAATTACCAACTAATAAAAACTGTTTTAATTCAAATGCTCTAAATTATCAGCGACAGCACCACATTATTTTGAACGAAATACATAGCCAAACTAATGTACAGTAGCCGTTTATTTTTTTTATTTCATGCTTACATTTTGAATAATTAAATAAAATCCCACCTAAATTGCTCAAAGCCATCATCATCATCAATTGTATCATGCGATTTTCGACTCTAAACTAATGCAAGACGCGCGGGTGAAATCTGTTATTTTTCTGGCATTAGTCGCACTCTTAATTCTCACCAACGTTAACCGAGAGGACGCTGCTGCCTGTCCTCCGGTGGATAAGGACATACCCAGGTCCAAATTAAAAATTTTTTTTATCAGCCTGTTCCACTACTGGACGAAAGCCTCTCCCATAATAGGGAGGGGTTGCCAAAAAACCCCGCGCTTGGCAGGCGGCTTGGGAATCACAGAGTGTTACCACCGTTAAGTAAGAGGACGCTGCTGCCCGTCCTCCGGTGGTTCTGGATGCAGTTTAAGGACATACCCAGGTTCAAATTAAACATACTCCAAACAAAATACAAATTTAATTGAGCTAAAATATAATCTAACGTTACAAAACATACACACTGTTCGAGTATACAAATATAACAGACTGATGACCATAATGAGAGACTATTAACGATACAAGTGGTTGTCTCTAAGGTTGCTCGCTATTTCTGGCTCCCAGCGGTCGCCAATAATAAGGAGCTTTTCTTTGTTGTAGAGTAATTCTTCATGAGTTTCGGTAGCGTACTCAAAGTTGGGTCCTTCAACGATGGCGTCGACAGGACACGCTTCTTGGCAGTAACCGCAAAATATACACTTGGTGAGGTCGATATCATATCTGCAAATAACAAGTCGGTTTAAAAATAGTGTCAACGTGAAATTCCTAGCAATTGAATAGCAACGTGAATTTTCCGTGCAGAAAAATGTACCTTGTGTGATATTTTACTGTGAGGGGAAAAAAATGGGTGCTTAGCTAATATGCAATGGCATAGTTAGATTGAATATATTTTTTTACGTGTCAAGATTAAGTTATACTATAATCATCATCATCATCAGCCCGGAGTCGTCCACTGCTGAACGAAGGCCTCCCCGTTTGACCGCCACACTAAACGACAACCAGCCATTTGCATCCACCGGTTGCCCGCGACTTTTACAATATCGTCGGTCCACCTAGTGGGAGGCCTTCCTACGCTGCGTCTTCCGGTTCGCGGTCGCCACTCAAGAACCTTTCTTCCCCATCGGTTATCAGTTCTTCGAGCGATGTGGCCTGCCCATTGCTACTTCAACTTGCAAACCCTGCGAGCTATCGGTGACTTCCTGTCTTTGGCGAATATCCTTGTTCCGGATTTTATCGCGCAAAGTAACTCCGAGCATAGCTCTCTCCATTGCCCGTTGTGTGACTCTGAGTTTCTCCAAAAGGTCAGCAGTTAAAGACGACGTTTCAGTTTTTTAACTTATCATAGTCACTATTAATTTATTAGTGCATATTTCATACAGAAACGTTTATAAACAATCTTCAGGTAGTAGTCACGGTGTACTTATAGTGCATGCGCGGAGACGGTAGCCTATAAACTGTTGTAAATTTATACTGTTGTAGTGATAAGAATAATATATCTGTGCATTCTTTGATAAGCTGTATTTATATTAATTATAATTATTATTGATCCTCATAATACAAGCTTTGATTAATTTGATCACAGAAAACATAAAATATACAACGTACAGAAGACTCCACTCCACTCCCTTAGAAATTAGGGCATATTCAGTCTAATTTGTACACTATTACTACTAGTATAAAACAGTATCGATATTACAATGTATTGTAGAGGTGCGCCGCAGCCGGGGGGAACCTCGTGACATCAACGTGCCAAGCACTACGAAAAATCGATACACTGTTATATACAAATGAAGTATAACTCAGCTTGCACTGAATATTACATTGTTTTATTTAATTTGTTTATACTTTGAAGTGACGAGACTAGCAAGACTTTCACCAACTACAAACAAAATCCTGCGCTCGTCACCGTAAGATATTCGTTGTCTAATCTCTTCATACCAGTAATTTCACACGTTCATCCGGCTTGGACCTGGGTATTTCCTAAAACTGCACCCAGTACCACCGGAGGACGGGCAGCAGCGTCTTCTCGGGTAACGGTGGTAAGCAATCTGCGATCCCCAAGCCTGCCAAAGCGTGGGGTTATGGCAACCCCTCCCTATTAAGTGCGAGGCGTTTCATTTGGCTGATAGCTTAGACCGGCTTGGTACCTGGTGGCGCGACGCGAGCCGTCGATTCTTTCCTCCGCCTCGATGGTGATGGCCTGCGCTGGGCAGATTGCCTCGCACAGCTTGCACGCGATGCAGCGCTCCTCGCCCGACGGGTAACGCCTCAGGGCGTGCTCGCCTCGGAACCGCGGCGACAGCGGACCCTTCTCGAACGGGTAGTTAATCGTAGCCGGCTCTTTGAATATATGACCCAGTGTCACTGCGAAACCTGAAACCCAAGGCATGCTATACACTTAAATGGCGTACTATATATACACTTAAATAGGTCGGCAAGGCGTGCTATACACTTAAATGGGTCGGCAAGGCGTGCTACAAACTTAAATTGGTCGGTCGGCACATTCGATTTGGCAGTACTTGTAGAACCACAAAGCCGACCAGACGCAATCCTAGTATCCTATCCTACTAACCTTCTATATAATACTTATTATAAATACGAAAGTAATTTGGTGTGTACGTGTATGTTTGTTACTCTATCATGCTGTAACGGTTGAACGGATGTGGATGAAATTATGGTATAGAGGTAGCTTATGCTTTGGAATAAAACAGAGGCTACTTTTTATCCTAATAATTGTGAGCGAAACCGCGGGGTGCAGCTAGTTAATACATATATTCGGTTTACATTCGGTTTTCTTTCTATTCGGCAGATTCGCTTTCTTTTCCCGAATTTATAACTACAATTATTTTACTATACTACTATTAGTCAATTTTACCGCCCGGCTGTACCGATCAATGCCGACCTGCTTAAGTGTATACGCTGAATGTACTTGTAGTTTTTTTTTAAATGCATCAATTTTGACTACCTGGATGACATCATATTTCCAGTTATATTGATTTATTCCAGTAATTTAGATTTAAAGACAAAACTACGGAACCGATGTTGATAAAATGTGTATGGAACCTCTGAAGTATCACCTACGAAAAAAAAAAACATCCAAATCAATTCATTTAGCATAGCATTGAAACAAAAAAAAACATACAGTCGGAGTATATTGAGAACCTCCTTTTTTGAGGTCGGTTGAAAATCGAATAAAAAAAGGAACCTACGGGGCATTTCATACACTTAAGGAGGAAGCAATACTTTATGGGGCTTATTTAATGTGAACAATTTTGAGAACAAAAGTTTGCTAAAATCTAGAATGTTTTACAGTCCATCAAATGCAATAACAAACCGAATTACGTAATTTTTAAAGATTTGTGGAATAAAATTTGTTATATAAAATTTTTTCAGTATTATTTTAGCTGAGAGTAGATCTCTCAGCGGCAGGGGAGAGTAAACATTTATCTACCACCTTGTAGGCGGATGCCTCCTGTCATTCCAGTACAGTGACCTATAAGATATTGCGTGCGTCTGCCCCAGACACCCGATGAAAAATTTCATTTGGCAATTTCATCGCATTTTACGGCTGTATTCTATCCATTTACTTAACATAGACGTAAACTACTGTTTACGTACGACAGGAATATATAACAGAACATGGTCAAGCGTTCTATTTTTCTCATGGGGGAATTATGGTAGCACACAATGTGCGTTTTTTATTGACAAGTTTTCTATTATATAATGTGACTGTAACTGTAAATAGTGTTCAATTACAACCGTACACAACATATTCTTAAAAAAGCCTGTGTAGTGAGAAGACTCTATTCACTGTCTCCCTGGGGAATTACCACACCTTTGCTAGTTATTCAATCGCCAAGCAGTAGTGTGCAAGCATTACTGTGTTTCAGTTTGAAGGACAATGTTGTCATATATACTACTGAGCATGAAGCTATTTGACATTGACATCTAATATCTCAGGTGGACGAGCGCAGTGCAGTGCGACGCAAGTTTTTTTTAAATTTAAATTCGCAAGTTCAGAATTCTCGCACTGCTATAGCCATAGCATGCTTATGTGCAGGCGTGGCCTTACCACCAGGAGAACGTCTCGCTCGTCTCGTCACTATTCGATAAAAAATCGGCGGTTAATAAACTAAAAAAAACTGAAAAGGTATATACGTACTCATCATTATAAACAATTTTTACTACAGAACCAATCCTCCACAAGGAACGTTTAGTACTTGTAAAATCATATCGTACCTGTGCTGAATCAAAAAGACTATGGCGTGATTGGTATTTCCGTAGCCAATAGCAACTTGTATTCCACAACAACGCGTGGTACTTACCCCAAATAATATTTACGATTGTAAATCACGTCAATAATTAATTGTGCGAATGTTTGTAGTTAGGTACGAGAATATTCTAGCCACCGAACGAATTTGAATACAAGTGGATAACAATTTTACAAATGTAGTGAAGATGTTTATAGTTTACTTAAAAAAGAAACACACATAGAATAGTTAGTAACAAAAGGTTTTACAATACTAAAGGGTACCTATGTATGTACTCATCATTATGAACAACTATTCCTATGGGGCCAACCCTGAAATCGCGAAAAGAAATCAGCTGTTCCATACATTTTGTCCATGGTCAATTAAATTTTTGTATGGTACAGCTGGTACATTTTTGTTACACTTTGTTTACTTTTACTAGTACACCTGAACGTCCACTGCTAGACGAAGGCCTCCCCATTAATAGAGAAGGGTTGCCATAACCCCCACACTTGGCGGCTTGGGAATCGCAGAATCCCTAACCACCACCGTTAACAGAGAGGACGCCTCCTGTGGTTTTGGATGCAGTTTTAGGACATACCCAGGTGCAGGCTCTTGATGGTAAACACTGATAAAACCATAGATAGAGCACGAAGATCTTGGGGAAATTATACACTTAATATATACACTTCATAAATGTATATTCACTCTGTACGCTCAGGTTACTAGTTCTCGATACAAAGTAGACGGTAGTATTTTAAGGATGAATGATAAAGTTGACTATTAAGAGGAGGCCTTCGTCCAGCAGTGGGCGTCTTATGGCTGATGACGATAAAGTTGACATGTTTAGTTTTCAGTTTTCCATAACTATTGTTTGCCTTGGGACGAGCATCGGATGAGTCAAGATTACATTTTGGAAATAAATTAGAATAATTCAGTTAAATGAGTTATGAGTACAGATTTAGATTTTAGATTTATATTTATAGTTGAGATAATAATCAAAACGGATGAGTTGACCAAGGATGAGTAAGGAAAACGATATATTACTCAACCATTTCTTCCTTTTCATTCCTTACGAGTATAAGTAATGCGAAAGTCTTGTTCGTTAATTAGTTTGATTATCTTTCATGTAGCAGCAAATTAATTAGAACGATGTAACTTACAGACAGGTAGAGCACAGTTTAGGTAGGAAGAGAGCCGAAAAATTCAGATACTTTTAATCTCTAAAAATTTGGAGTATTTAGGGGTCGTCCACATGAATGAAACCGTGGGTCGCATCAACTTTGGCTTATACAGGGTTCCGCAGAACGGTAGTACTAATCCGAAATGAGGCCAATAATCATCATAAATAATAATAATAGGTCAATAATCAGCGCTGTTTGATAAACAGCACTATGCTGAGTTGAAGCCATTTTTGTGACATCATCCCTTTGACTGTAATTATATTAAAGTTATACTACTTATAATGATGTTACAAAATAAATTACATTTCTTTCTTTCTTCTTTCTTTTCTTTCATAGCGAACAAATTTTACTACGGGCCAAAACTGTTTATTTCGCGATTTCAGGGTTGGCACCGTTGTAAAAGTTGTTCACAGTGATGAGTACAATGGCCTCCTTTTAGCTTATTGCTACTTTTTCCCGTAGCCCCGTATAATATCTCTTTACCGGCTCCAACATAACCACACACTTAGATTTTAAATAGCAAAAATAAGCTTTGCTCTATCTAACGCTAATACTTTAGCCCAAAATACCATAAAACTATGTGTTTTACATTTTTTTGTTAGTATAATATTAGTCTTGATAAAAATCTCAGGGAAATAGTCGTCGGAAAAAATATATCTTTAAAAACGCCATCAAAGCAGTAAGTAGTAAAACTTCAAATAGAATACAATCAAAATCAAAATCTTGACTAACTGACTTGAAAGTCAACGCACAGCCTAAACCGAGGCGTACCTACTTGAATGGAGGGTGTATTTGTCTTGGTGCGTAGAGGGTTCTACGCACACAAAAATATTCACCCATTTTTACCCCTTTGGGGGTTGAATTTCAAAAATCCTTTCTTAATACGGATGTAATAAGAAGTATTAATTTGGAGGGTGTATATTAATTTAGAGGGTGTGTTCATTTGGAGGGTGTATTTGTCTTGGTGCGTAGAACCCTCTACGGACCCAGAAAAATACACTTACAAATTAATACTTCTTAATATACCTGTATTGAGAAAGGATTTTTTGATAAATACAACCCCTAAAGGGGTAAAAATGGGTGAATATTTTTGTATGAAAGTCCTTTGTTTTTAGACTTTATGTTGTGAAAATTTGTAATTGGTACAGCCTGCTTCCTCCCCAAAGTCGTTTATAAAAGAGCTTAAAATTTCTCAACGAACAATATTGTGATTCAGTAAACATACATGATACGTTAAAATGCCCACGCACAATTCTTCGAACAAAGCATTTATTTATAGTAATGACAAGATGATTTATTTAAGTACGCGATTAACATACACAAGCTTCCATATATGCCAGTCTTCTAAGACCTCGCAAATATTTAAACTATAAGTACTGACTTTTTTGGATGATGTTAGATAAAGGTGAAAGACTTATTGGTGGGATGCATTTTTTTGAAGTTTTATGACAAGATCTGAAAAAAGACCGAAAATTTAGATGTTTTTCGAGCACACAGTTAGCACAGGTCTTTCAAAGCTGCAAAGTTAGATTTACACTACTGGTATCTATCCTAACAATATCCAAAAAAAAGTAAGGGGAAATTATTTGCGACCTAACGCGATTTTATTGTCTGCCTCGACTGGCCTAATATAGGTACTTTTACCAGTATGTTAGCAGAACAAAAATAGTTTCCGATCGAATGGCGTGCTCTGTTCGTTCTCATCGTACTTTTATTTGGACTTAGAGGAGGGTGGATCGGCCGTGTCACGGCGAACAGGTAAATTCAACGAAAAGGAACCGAGCCGTGCCACGATTTAGTTAACGTGGCGTATTTTCAACGAAGAATTTCCCGAGACCTTAATAAAGAAAAAACAATAGTGCGATTCGAAACTAGCTTGGCAGACAGTAAGTGCCTATGAGGTTAAACGGTGCGAGAAAATTGTTATCTTTGATGTGATGTTTACGAGTTTTTGTATTAATGGTAACTTTGATTTTCTATTTGGTTTAACTACATACACTTTATATATAAAATTCTGCAAACTAAAATAATGGGGGACTTTGAAGGCTTAGTAGACGGCGGCTAAACTTTAGAGGCGTAGTAGATATTGGCTAAACTAATTTGAGCCTTTAGAGGCATGCTAGTCGGTGGCTAAACTAATGAAGAACTTTGGAAGCGTAGAAGACGGCGGCTAAGCTAATTTGGGCCATTAGAGGCATGCTAGACGGTGGCTTATCTAAGGAGAAACTTTAGAGACTTGGTAGATGGCGGCTAAACGAATTAGGTATTTAATTTTAAACTAACCTCTGAACAGTTCCGTCCAAAAACAGATCTGCGAGGCCCGATCGAAGAAGTCTCTCATAGCAGTCTTCGGAGGCTTGTCGTTGACGTATACGAAGCGGACGTCGTATTTGGTCCTAGGGCAGCAGAAGTAAGGGGGGTAGCTCGGAGGCGGGGGCGGGGGACACGGTGGATACGGGGGACACGGGGGGCTTGGAGGACACGGTGCACACGGCGGCATTAGAGGTTCAGTCCAGTTGCAGTCGGAATTCGCAAACCGCACCAGCAGCGCCTGTGCTGTCACTTCAATTGGTGACCGTACAATAGATGAATACTTAGCTAAAAACATTGCAGTGGTATATCGGTTAATTATGTAGTAAAGAATCAGAAAATTTTGATGCCAATCGATAAATTTTCTGTTTTTTTTTTCTTTTGATTTGGGTTTATTACAAAGTAATTTTTGATTTTTTAGGTAATGCTACCAAAGAGAATTAAACACTATGTAATGCTACTTATTATTCATGTCAAAAAAAATACAACACAGTCATAATCCGCATTGCTCAATGACTGAAAAGAGTTTTGGCGAGAACACGGAAAAATCATGTCGTTTTCTTAAACTTGTGTTTTTCCCAAATTAATGATTAAAAATGGTGGTGTTTTATTCATTGAGTGTTGAATTACATGCACGAGTGTGGGCAAGTGATATAATGTGGTGAAACATGTATTTTCGTATTGTTTTCAAAACTCCGTAGAAGCAAGAAACTCCGTATGTGCCTGAAATAAACGTCTTTAGAAGCCCATAGTAAAGTCGCCACAACTTTACTAGGGCATGACTTGGACTCGACTATGACTGGTTTCGTATGACTGACTGTGATTTAATAACATATTTGACTTAATTTTAATAAAAGAAACTTGAAAATTCATAAACTTGACACTGGCAGAATGCACAACGTGCGACGCCAATAACGAAGAAAAAAAAATTTACTGAAAATTACGTCAATTCTAATAGTGGTAACACACGATCGCATGTGGTGCGGCCGGACCACGAATTTGGTTAGCTGTCGGACCAAATCCCAACGTGTGGCCAGCAGTACGCCGAAATGTATTATTATTAATACTGGTCCAGCTGGTGCGCTCCGATGACACATCGAACTTGGTGCGCCCGCACCAAACTCGATCGTCTGGACACTGAACTCACCGTTTGGTGGTTCAGTCATTAGCTCGGGTATATAGTATTCTTTGGTCATCAGTCTGCCTCCGCACGCATAGCACGTTGCGAAGTCTCACGTGAATGTACACTTTTCGATTATTTAAATAGAATTTTGGCCATTTCTCTTCTTTTTTATTTTTGATTCTTGGCGTAGGTGTTTTAGAAATAATAATTGCCATAATTATTGTTTATTTTCTGCTTTTGATAAAGTCAGAGGCATGATGTGTTTGCACACTGTTAGCACAGGGACAAATGCACGGGGCGGATGGTCTGGAGTACGTTGCGATCGTCTGTTGTGAAACAGCGCACCGCAGGGTGCGTTGGTCCGGTCGCACCGTTTTCGAACGTGTGTTAATGCTTTAAGCGTCAATTATACTATTTATCAAGGAAATTGTAGGCAAGGAGGTTAATGTTGTAGGTATACAACTTGGAGGATATAAAAGGAAGTTTTATGTATTACGTTGTAGAGCACTGAAGAGAGAAGAGTAGGGCCTTCGCCATAGAGTAAGTAACGTGGCCTTCGCTTTTCTGTGTTTTAGAGTATATTCATATTTCATATTTATTTATTTGCAACTAAGTGTACAGAGGTCTTAAATTAAATATATTATGCACTTTCAGACTTAGTTGCCCTTGTCGGGCATTGCAAAACATAGATGCGAGGGCGCTTAATATAACAAATAATTATACAACTTTAGTGAAAGATAAAATGAGCGTTAATGTAAAAAGAGCAGATCGTCCTATTTTTATTTTATAGTAGCTTTAAAATATTCATCTAGTGAGTAGAAACAATTTTTCATTAGAAATTGTTTTAATTTTGAGGTAAAGATTGGGGTAGATTTAGTTTCATTTCTTAAGCTTATTGGTAATTTATTAAATAATTTAATTGCCATGTAGTGAGGGCTTGTAATTAGCATTTTAATTCTTGAATATGGTAGGCTTAGGTTATTTTTATGGCGTGTATTTAAATTGTGCGTATCTTTTGTTTTGGCAAAGCTGTTCTTATTTTTAAATACAAATGTACACAATTCTTGTATGTAAATAGAAGGTAAAGGTAGTATTCCATATTTTTTGAAGAATGGTCTGCAGCTGATGGTATTGTCTATTTGAGCTATTATTCTTATACACTTTTTTTGCATTATAAATACTTCTTCCGCATTAACGCTATTACCCCATAGCGTCACCCCATATTTGAGCCATGAATGAGCGTATCCATAATAGGCGGTTATTGCTGTTTTGGTGTCTGTGCTTGCTTTAATTTCAAAGAGTGCGTATGTGAACCTGGACAGTTTAGCTTTAATATGTTCTATGTGAGTTTTCCAATTTATATGTGTGTCTATATTTATTCCTAACAAGCTAAACGTATCTACTTTTTCTAATGGTGTGTTTAGGTAGCTTAGGTTTAAGTTTATTGGTGGGCTATTGTAGGTTCTGAATTGCATTATTTTAGTTTTGTTATAATTTATTTCTAGATTATGTTGACGTAACCAATTTGATACTTTTTCTAGGGTTTCTTGTAACAAAGTATTAGGGTTTTGATCTTTTTCACCTTTCACCAGTATGGAAACGTCATCAGCAAACAGTATAGGTACCTCTAAATTTTTATTTAGGATTTTAGGGAGGTCGTTGAAGTATATTAGAAATAAAATGCATCCTAGAACGCTACCTTGTGGTATTGAGAATGTTAATGTTTTTTCTTCGGATCTCACTATATTGATTTCGTTAGTTTGGTGATCTAGATGTTCGATTTGGACTATCTGTTTCCTGTTATCTAAATATGATTTAAACCAGAGACACGCAGGTCCACGAACGCCTGAGCCGTAGAGCTTCGAAAGTAATATGGGGTATGAGACCTTGTCATATGCTTTGGTCATGTCTAATAGAAATCCTAGTGAAAGCTTTTTGTCGTTAATATGTTGGAGGGCCGTTTGGACGTATTTAAATACTGCAGACGTTGTAGATTTTGCCTTTCTAAATCCATTTTGACTAACATCAAGAATGTTGTGTTTTTCTAAAAATGTGTATAATTGATTGTACATTGCCTTTTCGAAAACTTTTGAAAATGTAGGTAATAATGATATAGGTCGGTAATTACTAGGGGTTTTTGTGTCTCCTTTTTTATGTATCTATATATCTATATATATATATAACCACCTCCAGTGAGTATTATATTATTCAAATTCAAATTCTTTATTTACCATGTTAAGTAACTAAACAGCTTATGCCACTTACTCATAATAAATCGTAGTATAATAAAATATAATAAGTACTAGGTACCTAGGTATATATAAAATATGTACAATAAAATATACAATAGGAAAAATCAATAATAAACAAAACAAAGATAAAATGTAGCAACAACGACACCATTATAAATTTTCTAAATGTTGCGTCTTCCTTGCTGTACTTCAAGGAACTCTTGATAAACACAGGCCATTTTTCGGCAAATATGTCGATTTGTGGTTGTGAGGAGACAAGCGCATTGAGGTGCCGCTACGCTCGGCAGATTATAAGACTGTGTAGTCTTGGAGGATCTAGCTCTCTGTCTCGATGTAGTCTAATATGAGCTGAATAGGAGGAACCAGATAAACGAAATTCTGGCCAGCCCAGAATCCAGGAACGTCAAAATGTTTAACTTGGTAAAATAAGCCTGAATAGATAACGTTTATGATGTGTGTACTTAAGTGATTTTTTGAAATGTTGTTAATGGTTTTTTTTGTTTCAGATCATTCAATCATTTAACGAGCACATAGAGCATAGAACATAGCTATCTGTCATTGAAAAAGCCCCAGACGCCCCAAGAAAGCCCTTGGTAAATAAAAAATTACTTCCTTGGTTTATATTGAAGAAGGAATAATAAGATAATAAAATAATAATAAAATAATAAAAGAAAGTATACCTACTCAATTTATATAGAGTGCATAGATAACTATTTATCTATAAAATAGACTCGGAGTCTACGGCTCTGTTTGAGTCTATTTTCAAAAGAGTGGCACTGAGTGCACAAAGTTCCCTTGATCATGAGGTTCATCATTAGCATCACCAGAGCATTCCATTTATATAGCTGGGAGTTAACATCTTTCTAGCTATGCCGTAATAGACCTAAACTGAATATGTTTTCTAATACATTGCTTACTATATGTATACCTAAGTAGATCTTACATTCGGTTTTATCAAATAAAATAATCACAGACAAGAACACCTAGAGTATTTTTTTAAACCTCGTTCATATATACATACATCCCCTTGCGCCTTGATTGTTATTTTGTACGTACCAAAACGGAACATGCCATTTTATGTCAGCTAATGTGACTCTCCTAATTCTGGAGCAGGAGAAGTCATCTGGCTGGTTAGATTTCAAGTCTTCTCTTGGCTCCGGTTGTCTGTGCCCTTCGAGCCTACACCATTGGAGATGACAAGCCAAGGTGTACTCCTCTGCCAAAAGGTGTTTGTTTTAGTGTGCGTTTATAAGAACAGGTATTAGTTTTGTTAGTATGAAAGCTTACTTAAAAATGCGGCATTTGTGCTTACCTCGTCCCTGGTAAAAAGTGCCAGATAATCACGTAGGCATAATATCGCCATTGGTATCTCTTATGGTGTGTATTCGAAGTTTCCAACTATTTAAGAAGTGCTCACTTCACGTTGCAAAATATAATAAGTATCATGTTATCAGTAAATAATAATTATGATTTTTAATTTGCTTTCATATGGTAGGCCCTTTGCAAGCAAAGTATAGGGCCCTATTTTAGGGCTAGGGCCCTAAGTCTAAACTCAGCGAGGTTTAGGTGCTAGTTATAAAAAAATCTATCTATACATATAAAAGGCTCTGTCCTGACTGACTGACTGACTGACTGACTGACTGACTGACTGAGTGACTGACAACGCACAGCCCAAACCGCTGGTCGTACAGACTTGAAATTTGGAGGGTGTATTCGTCTCGATGCGGAGGGGTGTACTAAGAAAGGATTAAATTCAACCCCCAATTGAGTGTGTATGAAAGTCCTTTGATTTGTACGGATTTGGATAGTTCATTTAAAATAAAAAATGCTGTTTTCGATATATTTCTTGACAGGGATGATTTAAGGTGGATAAAGAGGGGGGGGGGTGTAATTTTGTATGGAAAGTTCTTTGTTTTTGATGTTATAGTGATGAAAATTTATATTTGGGTAGTTCATTCAAAGGGGAGAGAAGTTGAAGTTGGGTTAGAGGGAGTTGTTAGAGTTGGTAGAGTCGGTATAGTCGGTCGAGTCAGTCGTGTCGGTAGAGTCGGTAGAGTAGAGTCAGTAGAGTCGGTGGGAGAGTTGGAGGAGACTTCTTCCGTACGCGGACGAAGTCGCGGGCGACCTCTAGTATGTAATAAAAGTATTAGTAAAGCTAATTAATTAAAAAAATCGCACCAATAGTTGTGGCGGCACTCAAAGAGATAACGTGTGGAATCACTGTTGCCATAATCACCCATAATGCAATAAGCGTACAACGTTCAAGTGATGAGATAATTAGGTTTTCATGTAAACGCCATTGTTAGGGATATTATTTTCCGCGAGATAGGCACCGCTGTCACGGGGGCTATTAGCATAACGACCAGTTAACGAGTCGAGTGACGCGTCTCTTGCCGACTAAGGTACCAAGCCTGCTAGTAATCTTGTTTTGAATGGAAGACGACATGGTGGGGTCCACAGGTGTAGCTGTAGTATACAGCTATGCGAAACGGTAGGTCTTGGCCAACCGAAAAATAATTAGTTTCATACTAGTACCCAGCAACCTGGACCTAGACCTGGGTATGTCCTTAAACTGCAACCAGAACCACCGGAGGACGGGCAGCAGCGTCCTCTTGGTTAACGGTGGTGAGCATTCTGCGATCCCCAAGCCGCCTGCCAAGCGTGGGGACTTATGGCAACACCCCTCTATAAAGGGGGAGGCCTTCGTCCAGCAGTGGACGTTTTATGGCTGACGACCCAGCGACCATGATAAGATGAATGGACGGGAAATAAGCGCACGGATTTTGAAGACTATATATTAAGCGCCGGTTCTCCAGTCATATTTTGCTTTTGCGACATGTGAGCTGTACGATACTACAATACAAACTTCTAATACATGTACATGTGTTCTCTTTTTGTCATGCAGCAATTAGATTCGCAATCTCTATTTTCCGGCAAATGTGATGGGGTGGCCTCGTTCGTCGTAATATGTATACTTTTAGCTAGGTATGCTTGATTGTGTGTCTTGTTAATTTTGATCGACTTGTAAGCGCTGGGCCCGTCCATTCTATTATAACCGTCGCTGATGGTACTTATATACATTATGATACAAGTGTGCTATCAATGATGGTCATTACACTCGTGGCGGTATTATGTGATAAGGGAGCCAATAGTGTAATTACCAATAGCACAAGCGTCCCATACGACGATTTTCATCACACTTGAGAGGAAAAAATAAACACTTTTTGATAATAATCACCCACACAGCGAAAACGTCTACAAATATTTGCGAAAAAAGCGCGCAAACCAGCGATACGCGTGCAGGTCACATTTTCTTTAGTCGCATAAAAACTCTTTGGTATTATAAAAAAACTGTGTTACCCGGCTATACTAAGAATGTTTCCTATACATACATTATAACTCGAAGGCAGGTACAAACTTAACTTAACCGGGTTATAAAATATTAAAGCACTGGTGTAATGTAAAAAAAAAGCACGCGTGTGTAATATATTGGATTATGACCCTTTTTTCATAATAAGTAGTTTTGAGATTTGATGAATCTCAATCTTTCAATCACAATCATGTAGCGCTCATGACGTAGCTTGATTAGGCAGTCTGTCTTAGAATGAGTGATCGTGAGTGGCATGTACTTATATCTACCGTGGATCGGATGGCGCGTTTTTTCCATATTGGGAGAAAAAAGTCGTCGTCGTCAGCGATAAAACGTCCACTGCTGGAAAAAAAGAAAAAAGTACCTCTTCACAATAATTTTATAAATACAAAAGTTTGTCGGTAATCATTGGTATGTGTGTAAGTTTGACAAAACGGCGGAACGGATTTGGGTGAAACTCGGAAAGGAGATAGAGCTTATTTCCCCGAAAAAAATATACGCTACTTTTTATCACCGCCGCCATCGCCGTTTTCATTATGACGTGGATGAACCACAAAGCGCAGTATAGTATCTGATTTTTGTTCGTTCTACTAAGTACTTATTATTGTAGCTATCACATTTTATTTCAAAATAGTAATTGGCGGTATACAATCTACTATTTCACACCACCTGCTCGACAATGTCCAATTACATATTATGCAACCTCAACGTAAAGTAAAGCATTATCTCTTAAGGGATATAAAGTTGTATGAAACTCCCTAGGGAATAAAGTGATTTGGATTTGGAACGTTAAATTCGTGTGGAAACTCGTGGAAAACTCTGAGTAAAAAAATGCCCATATGGCATTGTAAAAAGGTTTTTCCGAAAATCAAACTGGCCACCATAAGCAGAACTAAAAAAAAAGGTGAAACAAAAGACGGTGTTTGGTCCTGTGATTGTCAGTGAATTTGGAGCCTTGGCTTTTTATTGTCTCGCAGAAGGTGTGAAAAGTAGAGTATGCTCCTCTGGAATAAAGCCTGTCTTCGTCTTGGGCAGCTTGAACCCCTCGCTTCACTCAGGACTTCATATAACTCCTTCGCTACGCTCAGGGTTCAATATGCCGCCCGCGACGTAAGACCCTGCTTTATTCCCTTAGTGCATAATCTACTATTATATGATTTTACCAATATAAAATCAATCAAATAATAATAATTGATCACGAGTTTATACACGGATCTATCAAAAGAGCTAAATCTTTTTTATTCTTTGTTATTGACGTTGTGCATTCTGCCAGAGTCAAGTATTTATGAATATTCAAGTTTATTTAACAAGTCAAATATGTCATTAAACTCGGAGGAACTAGCTCTCTCGTATATAATCAAAGATGTTCAAGTTTATTTAACAAGTCAAATATGTCATTAAATCACAGTTAATTACACGAAATTAGTAAAACTCAAGTCCAAGTCATGCCCTAGTAGAGTTGTGGCGACTTTACTATGAGCTTTTATGGAGTTTTGAAAACAACACAAAAATACATGTTTGACCACATTATATCACTTGCCCACACTCGTGCATGTAATTCAACACTCAATTCATAAAACACCACTATTTATAATTACTAATTCGCGAAAAAACACTAGTTTAAGAAAATAATAGAAATAGCGACATGATTTTTCCGTGTACAACTCACAACCAACAACTCCTAATCCTTTGTTTTAAATATTTAATTGGCCAGTTCTCTTAATAAAAAAAACTATAATGAGGTCTGTTTAAATACTTAATTGAGTTTTCAAAATAGGCTTTACCAAGGAACGACTACAGGAGCGTCGAGATTTAAGATGTAGGGCACAATCTATATGTCACAATGATCAATGGTGTACGAATTAAAGGCCTCATTGCCTTCATCATGCCTCGGACGAAGACTGATGTGAGGGAAGAATAGATTTCCGATCACCCCTCTGCCAAATATTCCTAGACATTGTATTAAAATATCTTGCAGAAAAGTAGCGTAAGTGAAGTAGAGGTAGAGGTGTAAGAGCCAGTTTCAGTGGTCCTATTATTGAATAAATCGCTTTACGAAGAATAACAGAATATCTAAACTGTTACTCCGTAAAAGTGAAATAACAGTTTAGTGACGAATGAATATCGTACTCGTGTAATAAAAAACGTTGAGTTGTTTCGAAATAGTTAGCTAGTCTTTTGTTTATTCACTGAGTTACAATTATAAGGAAACAACGACAAATTTAACGCAGCAAACAATGTGAATCATGCTATAATAATAATTACAAATCTATCTACAAGTAACATACCCATTACGCTTTTAAAAGTTGTTCTAAACTACAAGTACATTAACCGTCTTATGCGTAAGATACTAAGACGTAGTACCTATTTTAAACCTATTTTAGTTAAAAAGGTTTTGTGTTGTGTGTGTCTTCGTTTTTCAAATTCAATTCGTAATTCGAAAGAAATCAACACAACCTTTTTTTTAAGTAAAATAGGGTAAAACGAAGTTCTAGTATTTTATGCTCATTATAAGTATAGATAGATAGATAGATAGAAACTCTTTATTGTGCACACCAAAAAAATACAATAGAGAAAGTTACACCTTATGAGCTAGTGCCACAATTGGCGGCCTTATCGCTAAAAGCGATCTCTTCCAGGCAACCATACTAATAATATATATAATGATGAAAATGTTTAATGAGCTTCTTGCGTCTTAAAATACCGTTCCGCGTACGGGGCACAGCAAATGAAGGCTATCAAACGCACGCAGCAATCTAGAATGTTGACTGCCCTATAGTTTAATTTGGTAGCATGTCTGCCTTCTGAGCTGTTGGGCGTGGATTCGATCACCACCCAGGACAAAAATGTATGTGACACACATAGATATTTGTTCTGTACCTGGGTGTAGAAAGAATAATTGTATTTAAGTATTCTATTAGCTATCTGGTTTACTTGTGCAAGCTTTGCTTAGTTTGGGGCTAGATGGCGCTGTGTGAAAAATGCCCACCAATATTATTTATTTATTTAAATTTTTTCACTGTCAGAGTGAATACCTAGGCATTCTTCTAAGTCTGCGTGCGTAATTTTCAACCACATCGTCCTTTACCAACAGGCGAGTTAGTCAAACGCGAACTTACACCTTACATGTGTTAAAATAACAAAGCATCTAAGATTATTAACATTATTACTACTTTACTATACACACTAATGATTTTGAATTTGACCTTCCACCACGTGGCAAACCAACCATCTTCAATTCTTCAGCCATATGCATTGAATATCCTGCCGTTTACGATATGCAATAGCAACACGCTTGTTAAAACTTTTGCTGAATACAATCAGGTCTAATGCAGTTCTAGAGTCCGATACGTTTGGATAAATTCTTCGCTATTCAGAGCGAGTATTCCATTTCCAATTGAGGTGGAATTAAAAATTGTATATTCACATTTTGTTTACTTTCTTGGAACAACTTTCTGCGAGCACTGAGCTCGCTTCTATTTTGCGACTTAACTTGATCTACTATGATAACTTAGATATGCTACATAGATACCGATTATGGGGGTAGGCATTTTGCACTCCTTCCTGATAAATTTATTTTTGTACTAACTAACCACTGTTGCATCCATGTTTAATAATAGACACGGTAAAACAGCTCCGAAGGACAGCGTACATTGTTCACGTTGTCGTAGATGGAAGTTGTTGAGACAGCATGCAGTGATACTGGACCTGGGTATTGTCCTAAAACTGCACCAAGAATCACCGGAAGACAGGCGGCAGCGTCCTCTCGGTTAACGGTGGTGAACATTCTACGGTCCTCAAGCGGCCAGCCAAGCGCGGGGACTATGGCAACCCCTCCCAATTAAGGAGGCCGTCATCCAGCAGTGGACGTTTTATCGTTCTTGGTGATGATGATGCAGTGGTTGTGGGAAGCGCTGAAGCGCATTGCTGATAGAGACAATGCTGTCCTATGCTTTGTGCATTCCACTGGAGATTCCGGCATATAAGATCCTAGAGAGAGCGCTATCGAGCACCTAGGCAGGTCGCTGGGGAGTTTAGGTAGATACCATCCCTAATACACCGACTACTACATAAACATAACTATTGAAAATTCTCTCGTCAACTAAAAGAAACTCACTATATAGCACATAATTACATTGTATTTTATCAACATTCATCGGTCGTAGTGCACTTCCGTCAATGTTATGTATAAGGAACATGCATTCACGTAGTGTCTATCTATGGTTTGTCCCCTTTGATTATATAGAGAGAGAGAGCTAGATCCTCCAAGTTTGTCCCATTCGTTGTCATTTTAATATAATTCAAACATTGAGTGTCTATTAAAGATTAAGGATATCAATCAGTAAGTGGGTATTATCAGTACATTCCAAATCGTTTCGGCGATCTCCGTGGCTCAGTGGTAACGTGGCTGCAGCTTTGAGCCAAACGTTCCAAAGAATTTAATTCCTGGCCGAGCAGAGGGTGAATTTTTATAACTGCTCTGGGTCTGGCAGTTTGTAGTTTGTGTTCCAAACATTCCAGTAACAGGGGTTCCTAGCGATGACGTATACGTCTTCAATAGGATCCCCTAGCTTTTTTGCCAAGCTATTACAAATAAAGCTTGGCAAAAAAAAAACAATAAGTGCGTCATAGTCCCAAAATTTTATATACTATAGCAACCTATATAACCTATATAAATGATTGGATAAATTCACTCGGTAAGATCATTATTCACAGCATTGATAACCCGATACCCACCTAAGTGGCGCGCTACGTGATCTAGAAAATATACCTACTTGTAAATGCGATACGTGGCAGGTACAGACTGATTGGCAGCTGTGAAGTGCGCTGCAAGCGAGACTTTGCGGTTGTGCGCACACCGCACGCTTAAGTTTTGCTACTGCGCAGCGTCTCGCGCCTAACTTCATAGCCGCCGTTAAGTTCGAATCGCCCTATACGCGCCAGGAAAACTTGTATGATCACGCGTGTCACGTCACTTAGGTGGGTATCGGGTCTTAGCACTGTGGATAATCAAGTTAGCTAGTGAAGTCATCCAATCACCTTCAAGCTTCCAGGTAGTGCCAAGCTACCTAGGTATCGAAGTTGGGTAGGTACTGCTTACCACCAGCCTGATCGTATGCTTATTTCTTTCTTATCTTACACTTCAATGAGGTTCCACAGGCAAAACTAGCAACGGCTTTCGCAGATGGCGCCAACGGCGGTCCGGATGTGGCAAAACCAAGTTTTCTTGTTAATCGTTGTTTAACTTATCTGCTATTGATGAAGAAGTTGGCAATAATCTAGTCCAACAAAAAATACTGGGTACTGTGCCTTGTTTTAAGAATCTATGCTGCTGTTGACGGTCTGAAAACAGATTTGTAGGTTAGATAGATAGATACATTTTATATTGGACAGCGCCTTAATTAGTAAGGCAAAGGATTGCTCTACAAACCAAAATAAAATGCAGATACTCCCTGGTAATCCCAGTCTTTTTTTTTATACATTCAAGTGACGAGACAAGCAAGACGTTCGCCTGGTGGTAAGCGTCACGCCTGCCACTAACAGTAGCAGTGCCAGAATTGTGAACTTGCGAACAAAATCCTGCGCAGCACTGCGCTCATAGAAGTCAAATGTCTTCATGCCCAGTAATTTCTCTGGTAACATTGCCCTTCAAACCGGAACACAGTAATGCTTGCAAACTACTGATTGGCGGTTGAATAACTGACAAAGGTGTGGTACTTCCCCATTCGGACTCTGCAGTGGAGTCCTACCACTACAAAAAAATGTACTCTGAGATTGATAGTTGTCTATGGAAGCATCGACAATTCACCACCTAGCGGAAAAAAATTGAAGTGTGGACACCCCTTGCAAAAGTCATAAATTGCCCTGAATTGGGAAATAGGTTTACTTACTCTATGTGGGAAATAATAAATAAATCAGACGTATTTGGTACCAATGACGTTTATTTTAATTTGTAGGTATGTAGAGTTAATAATAGTTACATTAACCTTCGTTTATATATACATGTATATTATGCAGACCAATTTTATTATGAGCGTTTATTATGCGTAATATATAGGTACTTAATAAGAAATATAAATATAGGATATTATCGTGTTGCGATTATTTATTTAGATGTTGAGATATCTGCTACGACTATTGTAATTACTGGTGACAAACGCAAATAATTAACTCAAAAAGTTACAAAGTATATGCTAACATCTTGCACAAAAGTCATTACAAATATTCATTAAAAATATCAATCTATACGAACAAAGAAGCAATTGACTCAAAACGTGATAAAGTAAATACTTAGATCTTGCGTAGAAGTTATAACTAATAAATATTATAAATATTTTCTATCCATTACAGGAGATCTTGTTGTTTAAGCTTAATAATATTAAGTTCCAGTTGGTCTCATTTCTATAAAAAAAATTAGGTGTCTAATCTCACGATAAAGAATTAAAAAGTAATTTACACAATTTTTCTTTTTCTATTTTCGTGACGATAAAGCTTCGTCACATATTATAGCTGCAGCATGCCGCAGCGCAAGGCAATGGTGAACAAGAAAAACTAAACAAAAAAAAACTACTTTTCTTTAATATGGGACCACCTCAGGAGTATACCAATCCATTAAAATAAAAATATAAAAACACAAAACCGGTACAGTCCGCCTTTAGTGTGCGAGTAGATGATTCATAAAATTATCTGAAAGTGATGTAAAAGGATTTTGCAATGCAATGCGTTACGAAGTATACCGCCTTAAGGAGATCTTCTAGGGCCTTATTAATAAACGTGATGTAGCATCGAAATTATTAATCTCCTCTTATCTTAATCAATAGAGTTACAAATCAAAAGAAGGAAGAGAAAAATATGTGTTAACCGTTTCGAGACTTATTCACGTTTACCTATTAAAAATACCCTTAAAGTTGTGCCAGTCAGAATGTTAATCTTCGCTATTTTATGAGTAATGTCTTGCTTATATTATTATCTATGAAGTCTTGTCTGCGGCTGAAAAAAGGATTCACAATATGCACATTGCACATGCACAATTGCACACAGCTACAGCTTGGCATTTAAATAACTGACAAAAATCTGATACTTCTTCTGGCCAAATCAGCAAAAAGTGTTCTATCACTACAAAAAGTCGTTATGCATCGCAAAATATATTTTCAACATTTACAGAACGATTGGAAAATATTTCTGTTTGGCGTAAAAGATCTGTAAAATTTAACTTAGGTCTAGTCTCTAAAATAAATTACAATCTTCTTGCCAATAATTATGTATAATATTATGTAGGTATGTCTTAAAACTTCTGTTAAGGCAATGAAATATACATAGTAATAAAAGAAACTGGCAATTCATACCAAAAATAACTTAGATATTAAAAAAATGAAACAAGAAAGTTTTCGCAGGAAACGGAAAAATCGTGTCGCTGGATTGTATTAATTTCGAAAAAGTTGTTTTTCGCGAATCAATGATTTAAAATGGTAGCGTTTTATTCGTCATCGTGTCTAATTATATGCACGATTGTGGGGCAACTGACATAATGTGGTGAAGCAAAACCTTCTCATGTTGTTTTCAAAACTCCTTGAAAGCTGAAGTCGCTACAACTTTACTATGGTTTGACTTGGATTTGACTGTGTGGTTTGACTAATTTTGTGTGACTGTCTGTGATTTTATGACATATTTGACTTAATATTATAAACACTTAAAAAATGCACATAGACCCTGGCAGAATGCACAAAGTCCGATGTCAAAAATTAAGAAAAAAAATACCATAAATCTAAATACAAATGCTGAAGAAAGAAAAAAAAATTCAAAAAAAGTAGTAGACATGCGTTGATCGCGTGGAGCCAAAATCCCCAGTAGGGGAAGAAGACAAAAAATAAAAATCTAACGTCATTGGCATTAATGGGTATTGGTAGTATTTTTAATCATCGAACATACATTATTAATTAGTAAACTATTTCACATGTGAATGGTCCAGAGTTTGGAAAATAATTATTATTTAGGTAGGTACTAAGTAATCGTACCCCATTGAGGTAACTATATCAGTTCTTCCTCCGGGACCAACAAGAGTCTTTGCTAAGGGCTCAAATCAAAGTGTTTACAGTGTCAGGCGGATTTGCTTACGCACACAGGATCGCCTTGCATGCTTATCACCTGCGATCTTTCTTACCACACGTAATTTTGATGCACGTATGCGGGATGCGGGTGGCGCCACTGGTCCAAAATCCGCGCTTGGGGCATCTGCATGCGTAAGCGCTTCTAAATTCGTTAGTGGAGGTAGGTAAATTATTGGCAGACGCGCGAGACGCACGCACGGTTATTTAAAAACGCTCTAAAATAAACTAACAAACTTGAAGTCGCCCATTATTGAGCCTTAGTACTCCTAGACTAGAACAATAAAAGTTATAAGAGACTTAAAACAAATCTATCAGCAGTATCAATGCACGTTGTATAAGTAACCTACTACATACAAGGGTTGACAATTTCAAAAAACTATTCTTGAGTTTAGAATTGTTAATGTTTATATCGTATTACCTAGAAGTACAGCTTGGCTTGGCCTGGAAACACCATTTGGGTACGGTAGTACTAATCCAAAAAGAGGTCATATTTACTGGGGCCATAAGTTCTGTCACGTCCGTGTTTTAAAAATACTGGACAGTAATGTTGGATTAATTTTTAATAAAGAACTTTTGCACCAGAAATCCAATATTATTCTATTTAATAAAACGGAGTGGACGCAAAAGGAAGGCATATCTGGGTTATTGCGCTGCAACGCTGCCGTTACGCGCCAACAGAGATTTTTAAAGTTCTCCAAAGAAAACTACTTTGGGGCTTATTTATCCTACGAGTATCAAATGATACAGTGACGATTAGAGCTTCGAAAACCGCACAAGGAGTGGCAGACGTATGGTTATCAAAGCAATACGGGTGCGAAATCAACGATATTTTTTTTGCCTGTTCAGTTGGGGTTGATCAGAACTATGGTCATAAATATTTTAAATGTAGACCTGGGACTCAGAGCTATTCTACAAAAAACGGGGCATTTTCTTAATGACCGTCTGAAATACGGTTCTATAAATGGTTCTATAAATCTAGGGTTTTGTTATGGTGGTAGGTATGCGGAAAAAAATACTGCGAGATCCTATTTTCAGACAAAAATGATTTTACATTGGGAACTTGCAGAATGTGTAACAATGGGGAAAGCTGCAGTCCTGCACAAGCAGAATGATAAAACGAATGTCCACAACAGTGAAAAAGTGTGCAGGCGTATGTCGGCTTCTTCATTGTCGATTTGGCTCGATGTCTCCTAATTAGGCCTAAGTTTTTCTGTGAAAAAGGTGCGAATAGATACTAGTGCTGTGAATACGAAAAGTTTGTGAGAGAACTACTGACCTGAGTAATGGTTAGTATATTAGTGCTTTATTTATAGGAGACTAGTCACGTTATATTGAGTCGGATACTCTACTCCGACTATAGTGTCGAACACATCTGGTGTTCTTTTTCAAGGAGTGAAAACAGTGCCGGACGTGAGTGCGGCAGCGTCCTGTTTCGTTCTGCAGACGAATCAGGGCGCAGCCGCACACGTTTCGTGCAATGTTTTCATTCCCTGAAACAGTACACCAGATATGTGGGACGCACTATAGTCTGAATAGACGTGACTTAATGAAACGTGATTAATCCCTTATAAATAAATAAATATGCGTAAATACCACGTAGCTCTTGTGTGTGGGGAGTCTAACCAAAAGCCTAAAATAACTGCCGCCAACAATAAATAAATATTAGGTTAGGTTAATTACCTATGAAATTGCCGTTTTGTATGGAATAAGTGAAAGTACTTATTTTTTATATTTTTTTTATTTCTGTTATTCAAAGTAATCACCCATGCAATCGACGCATCTTTGCCAACGAATTGGCAGTTTATTGATGCCCTTCTTGTAAAAATTAGCTGACTGGGGAGGCAACAAACTCTTCAAAGGCATTTTGTACTGCCTCTCGGGAATTGAATTTTTTACCCACTATAAAGTTGTCAAAATTTTGGAAAAAGTAATAGTCGGTAGGTGCAAGGTCTGGTGAGTATGGCGGATGAGGGAGAGCTTCCAACCCCAGCTCTTGCAGCTTGGAGACTGTCTGTAGCTGCAGCGCGAGGCAGGTCTCGACGCGTACGTTGCGCTGGCGATCGTTAAGTTCGTGGGGCACCCATCTATCAAGTGTTTTTACCTTGCCTATTTGTCGCAAATGGATCAAAATTGTTTTGATGCTAACATCAAAAGCTGCTGCTAGCTCAGCTGTAGATTGAGTTTCGTCAGTTTCCACAATCGCCTTTAATTCGTCATTGTTGACCAAAGTCTCCGGACGACCACGAGCTTCATTTTTCAAGTCAAAATTTCCAGAACGGAACCGGGAAAACCAATAACGGGTTGTGCGTTCGTTTGTACAGTTCTCTCCGTAAACGTTTTTGATGTTACGTGCCGTTTATGTCGCGTTGGTGCCACGACGGAACTCATATTCCATAATTACACGAATTTATAAAGTATCCATTATGACGAAAAATTTTCAAATGTCATGAAAATACAACGCTAATCAATAAAGGAAAAAAGACTGAGTTTGTAAAAATAATGTCATGTTTTTAAGACAAAATTAATTTGATATCAGAATACAAAGCCGTTCCAAACTTTTTTTCTATTTGAAATGACCAGTACTGAAGAACGGCAATTTCATAGGTAAAGACCTATTATCAAAAAATATGTCAATATCAATAATATTAATAAAAATTGGAAAAGTTTGTAGTAAGGAAGTTGTTACGAGTTCGACTTACTTTGGCTTGCCAGAATCCTCACGCCTGGCAGGCTTGGGGATCGCAGAATGCTCGCCACCGTTAACCGAGAGGACGCTGCTGCCCGTCTTCCGGTGATTCTGGATGCAGTTTTAGGACGTACCCAGGTCCTTAGTTGTAAGTAGGTAGGTAGAGTAGGTTATAAGTATCTAATTTAGGATCTGATTAAGTATGCAGGGTTTGTGTAGCTGTTCTGTTGCTCGTGAACCTCTATTACGAGTATGTATATAGCTTTTAGTGATTATGCCTTTTCGTAGCAATAAAGAGTAGGTAGAACCAATATAAGAAGCTCGTATCTTTATAATTATAAATACTATTCAGTTGGTTTAAGTACAACGTAATTATAATAGTGTTATTTTAGGTAGAAATATTTACTTAAAGTAGACAGTACATATTATAAGTATTATAAACATTTTGTTTTGCCATGCAAATATAGAGGTTTGTAGTATTAATAGATATGTACATTCTAATCACCTTTGGTAGTTGTGAGAGATTGTTTTTCTGTCTAATCATTTTATTTACGTAATATTATTAAAACCTAATATAGTATTATGTGATCAGTGTTAAAACAATACTCTGATAAAAATACATTTTTTTATCATATTGTTTAGCCAAATTTCACAGAAATTCTAGTAAAAAACTATTTTATCTTACTCATTTATACAATTCACGTGTTTGTGTCACGGCTGAAGTTGTCTTAAACGGCTGAGCCGATTTCAATGAATTATTTTATTTTATGTGCGTTCGATTGGGTTCCTGGATGGCTTAGATCCACAATTGACCCGAAGTGGGCCTGCATTCAAGTCCAGGTTTGTTTTATTTTCAGTGCAGGACTACGTCTTAGAGATTTAGTCATAGTAAAAATTATAGAAGAAATCGCTGTTTAAAATCTGTGGGTTCTGTTATTGTAAATTATTAGTATGTTACATAAATATTAGTGATATAATAATTACTATGAAGACAAAGTTAAGTGTATTTGTTTAAAGTTTACGATACTAACATAAACACGTCGTTGCACAATAATTAATTGTATTTTTGTAATTTAGATATACCTACAAAACCTTAATTTACATATTTTCCATTTTGATTAGGTACTTTAGAACAAATTTAATACTTCGAATACAATGCACAACATAAAATTACATATATTAGAAATAATATTATGAACTACAGCTTTACATTTAACTTATATTTTAGAGCCCCTTTTATTACACAAATGAATCCATTCAATGGAAGTAATTAATCAATTATATTTATTAGATATTATTAATTTATTTAATTATTTATGTCATTGTTTATTGATAAATTAAATTAAATTATCGAATTAATTGATCAATAAAAGTTGTCTTTTTGTCGTTGACAAATCTTTTTTTGGTATTTTAGGAAACATAGTGTTCCTCTTGCAACTTACTAGTAATAATAATGAACAATCACACAAACTAACTAAAAATATTGAAATGAACAATCACACAAACTCATTTCAATATTGTATTTTTTCAACCTAAACATTTTATATTGATCAATAAATTTTTTGAAACACAAATATTCATGCTAACAATACAAAATATAATTATGTAGGTATACTTTACCAAAGAGAATAACGGACTGTGAATTAATTTAATTAACTTTAATATTGGACATCTTTGACAAAAATTGGAATAGTAAAGCACAACATCGCCATTACTGGAAAAGTCGGGGGGAGGCCTTTGCCCAGCAGTGGGATCCAACAGGCTAAATACAAACATACAAACAAACTTTAATATTGTAATTTTTGACATAAATGAGCATAACTAATGAGATACTGGTATTCAAAATACTAAATCACTAAATAATTCTTCAACTCATTTATACTCATTTCATAAAAAATACAGCCACGTAATTATAAGAACAATAATTGTGTTATTAAAAAAAAACAAAAATGTTTTTCCACGGCCTCTTGATTCCTGCGACAATAACTGGCAAACAAGAATAACTCATCCATTCGATATAGGTACTCTTATTATTAACTAGCTGCGCCCGGCGGTTTTACCCGCGATTGTTGGGACAAAAAGAAGCCTATGTTTTATTCCAAGGTATAAGCTACCTCTATACCAAATTTCATCCAAATCCGTTCCGTAGTTTTTGCGTGAAAGAGTAACTATGTATAAACATCCATACATCCATACATACAAACTTTTGCGTTTATAATATTAGTAGGAAAAGGGCCGCTCAGTAAATTATATATGAGATCTCTTCGCCCTCAGAAGAGATATCACATATTTTCTCTTTCACGATCACTTCTGAGGGCATATTGAGTGCTCAAGTGCGTAGAGGCTATAAACTCAGGATATTAAATACAGATATAATTGATTGATAAAAAATATATGAATATATCATTTATCTTTAACCGGGTAAAAAAATGTTGGCGATCATGATAGTTATGCATTAGTGATATTTTAATAGGCCGTTTTAACTCCTGTTAATGCAAAAGATACACTTTATATAGATTTCATACATTATATGAAATTAAATTATAAAATAATACGCCGCCGTACCTATAATTTGGCACATTGCCTCTTATCATCTAGAAGATGTTTTATTTATTATTATTTTATTATGTTTTAAAAGTGCTTAGTTCTATTAGTTGTTTAGCACTAAAATATGCCGTCTTTGCAGGTGTTTATCCTTTGCAAATAGTATCTTATTTTGATGGAACAGTGTGATAAAGGTTTTTTTTTGTTTCAATAATATGAGTCTTTAGTTACTACGAAAATCAACGTGGTATTCCAATAGGCTCAGTAATATTTCGATAGGTACATATATAAATTATTTAATTTAATAAAGCTCGAAATATTTTCTTAACTTATCATATCTTTCATAAAGATACGTATCTACTACAATAGTAATATTTACCAACTATAAATTTTAGTCTTTTTATACTTTCTCATAACAAGATAATTAATTTTGACTTCCTTAAAGTGTTTTGCAAACCGCATACAATTATAAAAATACAAATATTTATACACCATCGTTAATATTTATTCAATCACACTATATTTGTCATATCATGTCGTCACAACATATGAAAGGTCTTTGGTTTTTAAACGAGGTCTCCCTCGTAATCCTCGTATCATATAATAGCATCGTAGTTAACGAACTCCGGAGGAGGCCGCAAGCATCTAGTGGGTAAATCATCAAAACCATTTTCAGTGGGAATAACAGGTTCAGGCAGCGGAATCATGCTAATATCAATTCGGATAGGCGTTGGATCATTAATTTCGTGCACGGGCAACTGAAACGTCGAGCGAGCTAATTCGTGTGAGATGTCCTGGCGTTAGCTGCTGTTCTGCAGTTGGCGGGCCGGGGGGTTGATGGTAGACACGTTACTGCTATTCGTGTTCCAAATTAGCTCCACTTCTTGGTCGCGTTCTCGTCTACGCTTCTCTTCGTTGGTGTAATACTGTGCGCTTCGGCGGCGCGTACAGTATAGCGCTGTCACTGCCGTAAGCGTCACTGATGCCAAAACTAGCAAAAACCCTACCATGATGCCAGCTTGCACGTCGTCTTGTGCGAAGCACGACTCCAACATCTCTGGATTCAAGTCGCTGAAGTACATTCCTCGTAAGCGCAATGGAAAGTAGCATCTTAGAACACGCAATGATTCGTTCAAAACTGTGGAGTACATGTAAGTCAGAACAGGTTTCATCGAACAAGTATTGCAATTCCATGGATTGGACACCAAGTTTATTTTTGATATACCCTCCAAACGGAGTAAGTGTTCGTTTTTGAGAGAGTTTAACATGTTATTCGAAATGTCAAATTCTTGAAGGTGCCTTAAATTTAACATAAGTTGGAGAGGGAACTGAGTCATCTGATTTGAAGATACATCCAGTGAGGTAAGGTGATTATTATACATAAACAAATTTGGCGGAATAGCCTTCAAAGAAAGATTTTCAAGCCGTACCTCCTGTATTTCTGGAATCATTTGCAAGACCACTGATATTTCATTTATAGGTAACTTGTTGCCACTAAGGTTAATGCTCTGCAGAGATTTAACAACGGGAGCGAATGCTTGTGGAACGAATTTATCCAATCTGTTGTAACTTACATCCAGGTTGATCAGGTTCGTGAGTTTATTCAGTGATTCAGATGTAAGTAATACTATGCGGTTGTGAGATAGGTCTAGATATTGTAGCTCTCTATTCTCGACAAATGCATTATCGACGACCACAGAAACCTGATTCCGATCGATTCGTAGCCTTTTTAGCTTCTTCAGATTTGAAAAATCATCCTTAGTTAAGTACTTGAATAAATTGTCGCCAAGGTCTAATTCCTCTATCAAAGGCATGATGTGATAAATCTGAACGTTGACACGCCGCAATGAACAGTTCCGACATTTCAATGTTCTCAGGTTCTGTGTGTCCAGAAAAACATCTGGATTTAAAATATGCAAGGGGTTAGAGCTCAAGTCTAACCACTCTAGTTTCCCGAGCATCCTGAACAGCCGCGGGACTAACTCCTTGATTTGGTTGTGTGACAGTGAAAGTCGTTGTAACGACTCCAGGTGACGAAAAGTTTCACTTGCCATCTGTTCTATACTGTTGTAGTCGAGAGCTAGTGTAGTAAGATTAACCAATCCTCTAAAATTATTCATGGCAATACTGACTAAATTATTTCCGGTTAAATTTAGAGTTCTGAGGTTGCGGAGTCCCCAGAAAGAGTGCACGCCTATGGATGGTATGTTGGAATTTAAAATTATTAAAACTCGCAAGTTGGTAAAAGTGACAGGTTGTGTTAAAACAGGCCCTATAGTGAGATAGTTAGGGTCGTTGGCTGGTGGATCTAAGATTAGATTGTATATGTCGGGTTCGAGACAATAGACTGGTAAGGCACGCAAGCCCCCGCGGCTGCATTGCACTCGTAGACACGGCCCATCAGAAGGGTGGTAGAATAAATGACAGTGGCATTGTTCGGGGCACTTTGGCTGTTTCGCCAAGATGACGTACGATATCCACGCCAGCAGGATCAAGTGACGTTGGACGTGCCTGAAACAATAAAATATTTTTATTAGTTACTAGCTGTGCCATTTGTGCCTTTTTTGTTTTTTTTTTCTGTGCCTTTTTTTTTTTTTTGTGATGCTAAAACCTGAACCGGGGTATGTCCTAAACTGTCTACACAGAACCACCAGAGCACGGGCAGCAGCGTCCTCTTCGTTAAGAGTGCGACTAAATACCAGAAAAATAACAGATTTCACCCGCGCGTCTTTCATTAGTTTAGAGTCGAAAATCGCATGATACAATTGATGATGATGATGGCTTTGAGCATTTAAGGTGGGTTATTTTTTAATTATTCATAATGTAGGCATGAAATAAAAAAAATAAACGGCTACTGTGCTAAAACATCAGTTTGACTATGTAATTCATAAAAAAAAAGTGGTGCTGTCGCTGATAATTTAGACCAATTGAATTTAAACAGTTTTTTTTTTGTTGGTAATTTATATATATTTTTTTAAATAAACCAGGTTATTTTCCAAAATTCTATTCGGTTACTCGGCTTCTTTAGGTTTTTCCCCTACCTTAAGTATTTTTTTAATCTGAATATTTACGTTCTTTATCATTGAACTATGTGTTTAAAAATACACCTTTTACTTACTTTTGGCATTAGTCGCCCCCTTAACGGTGGTAACACTCTGCGATCCCCAAGCCGCCTGCCAAGCGTGGGGATTATGGCAAGCCCTCCCTCTTAAGGGGCAGGCCTTCGTCCAGCAGTGGACGTCTTCTGGCTGGTAAGTGAGCGTGCCCTTTTCACTTGCGTGATGACGAAAAACGGTGAGCGATGATAATCGGTGAGCGTGAATTACAATAACTTATTTCTTTGCTGCTGCTTAATATATAATCAATACGCTGAAGCTAAATCTGGAAAATAATTTTCGTTGGACAATCTCAAGAGGGGAAGTTTTGTGGACTCTACGACCCGTAGTAATGTTGTATGAAATTAAATATTAAGGTTCCGAGTGGAAGTCATGACCCACGTTTGGATATTTGTATTCATACCGCTACGTTTCTCAAAACTTTTATTGATAATAAATATGACTAGTTTACGCGAATCCCGAAGTTCCGCTTTCCCTTCGCAGTTTCTTTGATTTTTTTATGGTAGCTTTTACACTTAGCTTCAATCAATATATTTTACCATACGATATCTAAAAAATCCAGCCTTCAGTAATATTATCATAGAAAATAAAATGTGGTTGTTGATTTGTTTGTCGTTTTTAGTGCAGTAGCAGAGCGCATTTTTTTTATAGAATAATCTTGAGGCTTGGTGAGAAAGAGAAAAAAATATATAGGGACCGCACTGTCGCAAATTGATTGATTGATTGATTACTTACTTAATTAACTTAAACATTGGAACAAGTGGCGGCCTTATTGCTAAAAGCAATCTCTTCCAGGCAACCTTTTGCAAATAGTTGTTCATACTAGCAACCATGTAGTACAAAAGTCTACGGAGAAGATGTTTGGATGAAATCCTCACATTGGCGCTCCCCTCTCACAATTTAAAGGGCCTTCGTCCACATTTGGATGTCTTCTGGCTGATGATGATGGGTGTGTGTGTGTGTGTGTGTGTGTGAGAGAGAGAGAGAGATACATGCACCCAATAGTACTAATAACATTTTTTTTGAGGTTTTGCTTACGTCTAGTAATGGAATGCTTACCCTGATACCTACAATGCTATAACTGTAACATGGAAATAAATTAATACCTACCGTCCTTATAGGTACTTCTCTTTTTATCTTGGCAGGCTTTGTGTTTGACATCAGCTAACGGTTAGGTTGACGGTGAGATGGTCTAAAAAACACCTAGCCTAAAATTGGAACTGTCTCTCAAGTGATCTCTCGCACCTTTAGGTGTTTGGTGGCAGATTTTCAACCTATGTACCTGGTAGCTAGCCAGCTCAATACTATAAAGTATCCTACCAACACTCACTTTTGGCAGTAGGTACTATAGTTAAATTAGGTGAAACCATTCATATTAAAAAAATTGTAACTAATTTCCATGGTTGAATGTGTTACATTGCGACGTAAAACAAATTTAATTTGCGTCGCCCTTAACATCAAAGTTAAGATGAGGTTTAGGGTAGGTATTAACCTAATCGTCAGTTGGCACTATCCGCCCGCACCCTTAATGAATTTAACCCTTAATAGAAATTTGGCAACACACGTGCTCTAAGCATGACAAGCTTTCGAAAATGGGAGATATTCTGACAGACAGTTTAAAAAAAAGGAAGCTGTATTGCAGATGGCTCTGACCAAGCTCTGACCATCACAGTGGCAGACCAGACGTGGCTGTCATTGTCAAGCTTTTTATTTTATTTCATGTGCCACAAGTCTTATCAAAAATATTATTAATAAGCTGTTTTTGACTGGCACGTAGGTATAGTCTGCGCCATCTATCGAGTTTCCGTCAAAACACAAAAAATATTCTAATCGGTCGAGCCGTTTTCGAGTTTTTGGGAGACTAAGTAAAACACGGAAATTGATTTTTATAGTAGAAGTAAGTAAGTATGTATGTATATAGGCTACATAATAATTATTATCCTCGTTGGGCACAATGGTTTCCGGGCATTCATTCGAATACAGTTATTATAATGATATATTGGAGTGACAGTGACTATATTGCATGTACGCTTAACATCGGGCGTGATCACGGAACAGAAGAAAGTATAGCAGGTGGTGGGTGATCAAACGCATTCCAATTATATAATAACAAAAGTTATTTTATAATTTAAATATGCATTTTCCAATCAATCATTTTTTTCTCTTAACTAAGTTGTGTTTTAAAATCTTTGTGCCTTAACAAATAATCAACGTAAACCAAAAATTGGTTCCATTAAAAGCTGGCTTATAAAAATGAACTAACAGTTTCAGCTACCAATTTAACACCTAGCTATGTACATGAATTAATTGGAACTTCACATGGGTTGTAAACTAGCGTTTTTGACTATCATGAACGGCAGATTTTCGGTCCATTGAATTCAAATCAATTGCGTACTTAATTGGGTCGATCTTCGCAAGGTTTCTTAGTGCTGGTTATTCATACCCTTGCGGTGGCCGTGGGTGAGCAATTTGTCGGGACATTCGGTAAGGTGCTGTATTTATTTAGGAGCACATTATCAGATACATGTAGGCGTTCGCTTATGTAATTAACGGACCATTTAACAGCGATTGCGTTTCCGTCTGTTCAGCGAATAATTAATGTTATAACAGTTTGTATTTATGTATGAATGTAGTGTGATATGCGCAACGTGATCCTATGATCCTATCCTATACCTATCTAATTAGATTGTTGTCACAGGTAACATTTAGGTATTTTGTGAATACAGTGTGGTCGATTCTGACGGTTTTAGTTGACAGTTCTAAACGAATTCAAATATTGCTGTCACTTTTTTACTAGGCATGTTAGCTAAGGACAGCAATACTTTAGTTAGTTTAGAACTGTCAACTAAAACCGTCAGAATCGACCATACTAGGTACCTAATCTGAATTGGAAGCAGACATCATCAATGTTCAGGGATATACCTATGGTAAGTTAGACTTCTGATCCTAGAACCGGAGTCTTAAAATATATGCTGCTTTAAGTATACCTTTTCGTAAGAGCCAAAGGGCTTTTGGGCTCTCAAACGTTTAGATTTGGAGATCCCACTACTTATTTTGTCAAGCCTCGAGAAGACAAATGCTCGGTATGGTTGTCACTATTGTAAAGGGAAAAGGAGGAATTCCCATGACTTTTTTTTTACCAGCTCGGCTTCGGCGGGGTTTCCTCAGACCACTTAATATGATATCGATTTACAACTATCGAGATCTTAGTCTAGAGGTCTGGCTAGATTCCCCAAATAGTGTAATATTGGCAACAATAATAACAACTTTACAATAATTTATTTTTCCTATATTATACAGTTTTAAATCACAGGCGAGTAACGTTTAGCGCAGTTACATGGGTAAACATCTTGTAAAAAATGCAGCAGCAGCTCTCGTGCCATAATGCACAGGTATTTATAGAGGAGATTTTAGATTTTAATAATTGTTTAGGTTCAACCCTACATATTAATACCTCAATTACAGCTGGAAACATTAGACATTTTCCTCCAGTTAAGAGGTGGATTTCCAAGAACAGCCAGATATTAGGGGCGGTCAAACATGACAAAGAAACGTCACATCAGGGAAGATGCTAGTACACGGCCTAGAACGGCCGAAAAACTGCTAGTCCGTCTCTAGTTACTAAAACAAGATACAGGTTGAAAAATATACATAATAATTAGTGATGTAGACAGGTTCGGCTAAAAAGATAAAGGCTAGGATTTGAGGGATTATCCCACCCGCATGGGGCATACATTTTATATCTCTATACCAACTAGGCCAAAATGCTCTATGCCTTTAAGGCTGCTTTTAGGCAATCTAAAAATCCGTCACGTTAGACACCTCAAATGTCAAAATATTATATTTATAATTAGTGTTTACATACGTACCTATACGTACAGAGTGCAAAAAATCTTTGTGCGTTGTCGAGAAAAATGGTTTAGTCTTCTTTATTGTTATGCCACCAGCCTTAGTCCTATTAACGACTAAGGCACATGTTCAATAATAATGTATGATAATGTTAGTGTTCGATGGGTCGTCCTCACGTCTTCGATGCCATACTATCTTCCGGCTTCATGGTCATGAGTCGCAAAGTTCTCCAAGCTCTAGGGACCGTCGTTAATTCTCCCGGGATAGGCTAGGGCATCATAGTAATAATATCTGGTTTTACTCGGACCCAAAGTACGTTCCCACGGTAGTTTGCCCTCTACCGCATAGGACGACCGCATCTTACAAATATAGCTAATTTGTAAGATCTCCTATAAGATAAAATGGGTAAAGGTCGGTTAACTGTGCTAGTACGTGGGTATATAAAGTACATTATGAATATAAACAGGTCTAGCTTTACTGACTATACATTATATCGTAGAGCATCGAGAAAAACGTTTCTAGACTGACTTTTTGTGGAAAAATCCAAATAGTTACTAGGCCTTATATTCCTGTATATAGGCTACTAGCTTTTATAATCCTGTATATAGGCTACTAGCTTTTATATACTCCTGTATAAAGGCCAGCCTAGTTGGTTGCACGCTTGCCAAGGTAACCTAAATGAGACACACCTGGTTGCTCGCTCAAGCACCCTGATAAAAACGAAGAAAACGCGCTTGACGTGATAACCTATCAATGGTAAAAGACGCAACTTCCGTGGTACCCCAGTTGGGAAAACACGTACCTATTATGGTAGCCTAGTTGGGAGAACACGCACCTACTATGGTATCCTATTTAAAAGGAGACGCACCGGTTATACTCTGATACTACTCTAGTTGTGAGAAGACCCGTCTGCTGTGGTATTCCAGTTGGGAGATGACCCATCTGCTATGGTACCCCAGTTGGAAAATGACCCATCTGCTATAGTACCCAAGTTGGGAGATGACCCATTTGCTATAGTACCCCAGTTGGGAGATGACCCATGTGCTATAGTACCCCAGTTGGGAGATGACCTATGTGCTATAGTACCCCAGTTGGGAGATGACCCATCTGCTATAGTACCCCAGTTTGGAGATGACCCATCTGCTATGGTACCCCAATTGGGAGATGACCCATCTGCTATGGTACCCCAGTTGGGAGAAAACCCATCTTCTAAGGTACCCCCGTTGGAAGTAGAAGTACATTCTGTGGTAGTCTAATTGAAGAAATTGCTAGAAAACGCAGATGCTGTAGTAGCCTAGTTGAGAGCAAACGTTCCTGACATTTCTTAGGTTCTGGATTAGACCATAGAACTCGTTCAAACAAGAAAAGAAGAAAAAGATGAGGCCTAAGTTTGATTTGCGTGTTAGATTTTGCCTTCGATCACATCCTGCCAATGTTAATTGTGATTGACATGTAACCTAAATCGTTATAAAATATATTAGAAATAAAACCATTAACGTAATTACATCTCATAATTTGTTTCTATAAAATGTACTAAGATAAATCGTAATCTATAACTCCTTTCAGGATTACGGAAGTTGGCGTAAACAGTACTCAGATTAATTAAACCAATTAAATTTATACTTGTTAGCTTAGTGAAAGTTGAAAGCCTGTCGTCGGGTCCACGGGTGTCTCGCTGTCTCACGTTTTTGAAGATACGAAAACACTAGAAACTTCTAAAGTGTTGTTGCATCTAGCTATCATATGTTTTAACCCCCGACGCAAACAAGTTGTATTTGTGTATCTATCTGTTGCAACAGATCCGATTTTGTTTTAGTTTTTAATGTTTGTTTGAAAGTGAAGTTATCGAGAGTGTTTTCAGCTACGTTTCAAGAGTGTAGAGAGTTTTTAATATGTAATTTTCATTTGTAAAGGATTTTTATATTTTTTAATGGATGTTGTTCAGCACCACGGAATCGGTGCCTTTTGTAATTTTTAATTAACCTAAAATATACAACTGTACTGGAAAGGAATGTTTAAGTTACCTGTTTTTCAAAGATTTAAAAATGTTATCAAAACTTCTCCAAACATTCAAAATTTATTGATTTAAAATTATTTTCAACATTATTGCAAGGCTTTGGGGTAGATATATATAATAGCACATAACTGTATGTCTAAGACAACCATTCTTATATAACTTATATTATCATCATTTTTCACGTAACTATTTTCCAAAAAAAAATACTAAGGTAACGGATCTATATTTTTGCGGTCCGGGAGGAAGTATCAAATAGCAATCGCCGGCTCCAGATCCAGGGACCAAAGTTTCTATTCAAATTGATCTCATTGGAAATTTTTCCTTGTGTGTAACTTTTTTTTTTAGTTTCTTCGAATAATAAAACCCAGGGTAACTTGGAACGGTATTACTTAGCCGAAAGGAAGTCATTGTTCACATGTTTCCGAACAAGTTTTGTAATGAGCCCAAATCAGAGAATGCGAAAAAAAACTGATGTTCCAAACCTTTCGCCGACCACAGAAAAGCGAAGGCCCTACTCTTCAGTGTCGCCGACGGTGAGTGACATTTTTCTATAGAATTTTATTTTGCGATATCAGGGTTAGCCCATAGTAAAAGTAGTTCGCAATGATGAGTACAATGTTTTGTGTATTCATTGACGTGCACGAGTGTACTCATTTCGGTCGATTTTACTATAACTTGTCTGGCCATTTCTACAAGATGAATGAAAAATATTTTGCCCGGAGACCTCCACAGCTGAACAAACGCTTCCCCCTTAGACCGACACACTATACCACAACCTGCCATTTGCATCCACCGGCTACGCGCGACTTTCATAATGTCTGACTCAAGATGTTTCACAATGTATAACTGGCATATGTTTATGTATAATTACATATTGTTTCAGAAGGAGAGGAGAAAAACGAAGACGAAGAGAAGAAGAAGAGAAATACGAACACGGAATGTAGGTTGACAGAATCTGGGCACATAAAACCGTTTATTGCCCGTGGTACTACCAGTCTTACTAGCAGTAGTACCACGGGTAAAAAAAATACCCACCCGTAGTACTACCAAGCGATCCAGTAGTACCACGGCAAGTTTTTTTACCCGTGTTACTACTGGTAGTTTGACGCCTGTCTCTTTGACACTTTTGTATTTTTTGCTCGCATTTTAAATTAAGCTTTTGTTAGATACGACCACCTCTGAAGTATAACCTATCAAACAAAAAAAAGAATCATCAAAATCATTTGAATACAGGAGGAGTAAAAACATAAATATTACATACAATCGAATTAAGAACCTCCTTTTTTGAAGTCAGTTGAAAATAGGACATTTATCTATCCAGAAACAACTAGAATATCAGTTAAAATGAACAAATGGACAAACAGAAACATCCTACAATCGTAATACTTAGTTATAACTTGCGTTGTATTCCAACCTAAAAATGGGAAAAAGATTAATTGAACTTGTGGTCAACCTCTGTCACCCGATGGATCCCTAAAAACTTCGATTAATTTAGTAACTCCACGAAACTTTTCTCATTTACCAACACAAACTCGAGTCTTATTATTATGATATGTTTTTACATCTCAGAGAATTACACCCTAGAGCGTTCGGATGTAAGCCAACGTTGTTGGAACAACAACTATCTAATCGGTTACTGCTGTAGTGGAAAAGTTCTATAAACACAAAAGATAAAAATAAAAAACCACACTTTAAAAGATAAATCTGAGTACAAATTTATTTAAAAACAAATGAAGGCCCAATTTTTGTCAATAAATGTTAGAATAACATACATTTCCTAGTAATTCCGTATGAAATGCACGTTTAATTATTTTTTTCAAAACACCTGCTTGACAATTATCAACTACATATTACGCAATTGAGATTGCGTAACGGAAGGCATTATATCCCAAGGAATATAAAGTTACGCAAAAATTCCAAGGAATATAATGTGCAAACTGACGTGGTTTTAACACTTTTTGTTTTTAATTATTTAGTATTCGCCTCTACGATAAAGCCTATCTTCGTCTTGAGTAGCTTGAACCCCTTGCTTCACTCAGGACTCTACTAATAATAACTCTAGAGTAGGTCTTTACGCTCTGGGTCCAATATGCCACCCCTGGCTTAAGACACTGATTTACCCGCTTCGTGCAAATTCTAATATTATATCAAAAAAACTCGGCACTGTTCTATTATTCACAACTGCCCAAAAAAAGGAGTGTAATATTTTCATGTATCTATGTAAGTATGTATGTATGTTAAAATAAATAAATAAATAAATATCGCAGGACATTTTTTTCACACAGCGCCATCTAGCCCCAAACTAAGCAAAGCTTGTAATATGGAAACTAGATAGCTGATAGAATACTTATATACATTTTTTTTTTTGTAAATACATACTTATAATACATACATGTTTGTGAGTTTCTTTATCGGGATCGGGAGTAAAACAACTTAAAAGGTCTCTCATCTGGTCAGGTCAATGCCGCACCGGTCTGCGTCTACTATTTCAACCATTGACCTATAGATCTAATACGTCATCTATATAAACGAGTAGGTTTAACAAGATTATTTTCAACTTTATGGTAAACATTGTATAAACATAAACATAAAAAAACACTAAAAAACATTATGTGTGGTGGTACGGAACCATCCTTATAAAATTCCGATAAATAAAAATAAATAAATAAATAAATATCGCAGGACATTTTTTTCACACAGCGCCATCTAGCCCCAAACTAAGCAAAGCTTGTAATATGGAAACTAGATAGCTGATAGAATACTTATATACATTTTTTTTTTGTAAATACATACTTATAATACATACATGTTTGTGAGTTTCTTTATCGGGATCGGGAGTAAAACAACTTAAAAGGTCTCTCATCTGGTCAGGTCAATGCCGCACCGGTCTGCGTCTACTATTTCAACCATTGACCTATAGATCTAATACGTCATCTATATAAACGAGTAGGTTTAACAAGATTATTTTCAACTTTATGGTAAACATTGTATAAACATAAACATAAAAAAACACTAAAAAACATTATGTGTGGTGGTACGGAACCATCCTTATAAAATTCCGATTCACAATTGATTGATAATTGGAAACCATTGCGCTCTGCTTAATATCCACATTACTAGAGCGAACATTACAATGTGTGTTATAATAGGAGTAGATAAGTTTATTTACAAATAAAATACAATTATTCACTAAAATTAAATTATAACTAACTAACAACTAAATAAAACCTACCTAGTAAAAACAAACCTTACATAATAAAAATACAAAACTTAAAATTTAACGGCACAAATATGGGTATTTAGACAGATTGTACATGTTTGTGCCGTTTGGGGGAGAGACTTTGGGACCTTGGGGGCCGGCCGCACATGTCTTATTTAAGGACCTGGCGAAACGTTTAGTCGAGGTGTCAGGTGACCGGAATGCTGGCGTATATTTTGGTCAAAAACTTAGCATTGCCATCCAACGTGGCAATGCCGCCAGCATTCTGGCCACCTTTCCATCATCTACGGGGCTTTTAGTTTTATAATTAATTAATTAATTAAAATATAATGCTCAACGCTGAAAATTTTGCCAATATAAACTGCATAGTTACTACTAAATAATCTATTCATGAGTATAGCATAACCTAATATTTTAGTAGTCCTCTTCAAAGTGCCATAGGCCTAATTTTGAAGGGTGATCGGGCCATACCCCCTTGCTGGCTTAGTTGCAGGTTTGTGGATTCAAGAATAAGATTAACAATATATTTATTGCCAAAAACACGAGGAACAACAATACAATAAACCAATAAAATAAGTAGTACACCATTGTTTTTTTTTTCATGACGTATGTTTTCCTTCGCCGAAATGTGGTATAAAAATTCTTACATAAACTCTAAAGATTCGAGGGCCCGCGATTTGAACCTACAACCTTACGTTTTCCAGTCGAGCGTTCTCACATAATACTACCATGGCTTAATCTTTGTATGCAGCGATGAATTAAGTAGCCAGTATATATAAAACCCATAGCAGCCTAATCGGGAGACCGCTCGGCTTGTAATCATGAGGTCGCGTGATCAAACCCAGACCCGTACCAATGAGCTCTTTGGAATTTATGTACCAGGCTTTTCGGAGAAGGAAACCTTCTTGAGGAAACCTGCTTACGTCCGGAGGAGAAATTCAATGGCGTATGTGAATTCACCAATCTGCAACTGGGCCAGCGTGGTGAATATGACCCATTCGTCCTTCGTGGGTAGGCCTAAGTCCAACAGTATGGTCTATTCTGACGGTTTTAGTTGACAGAACTAAACCAACTAAAGTATTGCTGTCCTTAGCTAACATGCCTAGTAAAAAAGCGACAGCAATATTTTAATTAGTTTAGAACTGTCAAGTAAAACCATCAGAATCGACCACAGTGGACAGTTAAAAAAAGGCTGATTATACTTTATATTTCAAAAATCTCTGAGCACTCTCAGGAGCTTTTCAACTAAAAACTTTATAAATTCACTAAATTGTACCAAATAAACCATCTGTGACAATAATATCTGAACTTTAGAAGATACTTTTATAGCTTGTACCACAGTTACTGAAAATATGTATCAAGTAGTACAAACTAGGGAACTTTAAAACGGGTCCCGCAGAATTTCATGTCATATAATCCATTTTCGTTCTTCGCCTTGAGCTCTTACATAATTTTATGAATCATTCAGTATGCCTACTGCCTAGACAGTCGTATTTATTGCTTTAGAACCTAAATAAAGGGGCCTTGGTTCTATTTAAAGGACAGGAACATTTATCAACTAACCTTGTAATATATTACTGGTACTAAAAACTAGTTATTCCAAAAGGGTATGCCAAGCTGAAAGGTCCTATCTTTTTTTGTACCTCAATGGCTAAGACCCTACTATAAACTCGTATTCATAATCAAACGGACTAAACTGACATATGGAAATGTCACTTTTCAAAATAATGCTGCCTGCTCAAAAACCCTAGTGATGGATATTGTTAAGTTCATATCGTTCAATAGAATTATTGAATAATTATTAAGTGCCGTTAAACATTTAAAGTGCTGCCAGTGGAAATGCAGGTAGAAAAGGGAAAACATATTGTGTTAAAAAGTTCATAAGTTAATAAAAAGATGAAGTTTCTTAACATATGTTAATAAACTTAATATTTTTACTTTTTTTTAATTAAAATTTTGCCAAAAAGTTGCAACACTCAAAATGTCAGTTTAGTCCATTTAATTAAGAATCCGAGTATAGTATATTTTTCTTGTGCCTATCCAAATGCAAATTAAGTATAGATTTATAAACGCACCGCTTAAAAACCTCTTAAGGAGTCAAAGGAAAACTATAACCATAGTGACTATTAAGTAATCTGTATAAGTAGACTAAAATTGGTTGAAGCTAAATTAAACATTATCATCACTACAAAGGACTTCAATTAGTTTGTTGTTATTTCTACAGTGCACGTATTCAGTACGACCGCGTCACGTATCTACGGCCATAAAGACGGAAATCACTGCGAGTACGCCCTTTCTTGCCATTTATGGACTCCGGGGCAGGATATACTACCTAATTATAGGAAACCAGCTCCATTTTATTAGCATTTGCTGGACAAACGTGGGTTGTGTTGATTAAGTAAGCCAAGCTAGCTTCTAGGGGCTTTATACCATTATTGGGGTGAATTAAAAGGACCTAATTGCGTCAGGTACCTACATAGCTTTGTAAACATTGTTAAATAATTCATTTACTGTTCGTTTTCAGCTTCTAATTACATGTAGGTAGTTTTCTGTTTGTAACTTTATGTGAAAACAGCAACATTCATAATAATGCTCTGATAAAGATTTGAATTCTTAGGTCTCTATAGCTTCTGATAATAAATCCATTATGGGCCTTATTTAAAAACGTCCGCGTTGCTTACGTAAGTTATGTAACGCTAAGTAGTAGGTACTGCGCAGTTAATTTTGTATTGCGCAGAAGTTAACTGATGTTGGTTAAATTTAGCAACATTTTGAAGTAATTAAAATTAATTATTTATTTTTTTAGTATCTAAGCTGAATTGGTAACTTCACAGTTTATAAAAAAAACGCTGCAATTTGTAAATAAAACCACCCGAAAAAACGCCCATTTCAAAAATTCATTAAAAAAATCTTCGTTAAAAATCTATACGATACAGCTTTTTAGGCAAAAAATACCACACCAACCTTCTTATGAGATACTTAGCTCTGGCACAAGATTCACGAAAACCTGAGGTACGTTATATTACAATTTGATAGGTACATATCGTCCATTTACGAGTTGACCAAGCATGAAAAATGCATCACAAGATTTACGAGCCTTTTACACTCAGATTCCGTGACACCACAACAAAAATGTAATTTGTCAGACAAGTTCGGCTTTGAGAAGCGATTTGCGAAAAGGATAGATACTAGAAGCACAATATATTTATACGAGAAACACCGACGGTCTCGGGGCTTTCATCTGCACGGTGAAAAATGTTATCAACCCCTGATAGATATCACCTGCTCGCATTCACAAGATTCAGTTACGGGGAAAATGGGGCAAGGCGCCGTCGAGCAAAATATAAGGAAACAGTGGGATGATGTTGGTCGTCGATTAAGAACCTCGCGATATGACAAAATTATTTTAGCCGGGGAGTAAGGCTTTCGTTTTTCTTAGGCCATGTCTCGGGAAAATTCTTGATTGAAATATTAGTAAGTAAAAAGTACTACATCTTCTACAGGCTAGAACCTACTAATTTACAACATTTACAACATTTCCTTGTTTTGCATTTTGCTTGCACTAGGCGCGGGAGCGCACGACAGAGACGACGACTGCAGTGTGGATTGGTCCGCAAAGTCGTGGGACATGTTCATGGAATCATCCTTAGTGGGCACAGGAGTGTTATCATTTTTGTTGCGCTTGGTAACGTTGCTGCAAGTCGGACAAACCCAGTTTGAACAGTATTCCGGCGAAAGAGCGTAAAACTGATCATTTTTCAAATTCAAGCATTCCGAATGGTACTTGGAGCGACACTGTATACGTTGTAGCTGACGATTTGTGTTAATTTTTTGGTTACATGCTGAACAATTCATTGCAAAATTCTTTGTTGTTTACAAAACAAAAATTATGAGTGCCAAAAGAGTTTTGTATAGTACTCGGCTGTACTACTTACAAGTGGCTGTGAGCAGTTTTGACCAATTAGCTGTTAGCGAAACTGACAAAAATAAGATACAATTCCGGTAATCTGCAGCTAGATGTCACAATATTATGAATCATTTAGTGATTGAAGGTAGTTCGATATTCCATCAGAAAACAACATCAGGTTCAGGTTCATCAGGTGTTTTTCTGTCCACACTTCACGTTTACGATAGTTGAAGATAATGCGCGTATTTTGATATAACTTTGACACTTGCTTATGCACTTTTTATAACGTTTTATGATTTTAATATGAGAGACAAATGAGACAGTGACTGCTTCGAATGACACGAAAGATAAATATGTCATAAATCATTAAGTGCTTTGCGAAATATTGACTCGAGGGGTTTGTGATCGCGCTCCACTGTGATTTCGCTGTGCCCGTAAATGTACTGAAAAAACCGAACACATCCGAAATAAATAGCGAGCATTTTTTTTTTGTACAAGCTTATATTTCGAAACATTTAACACTAGCATACTCAATGCTTACTCACTGTCACTCATCAGCCAGAAGACTTCCACTGCTGGACGAAAGCTTCCCCCTTAATAGGGAGGAGTTGCCATAATCCCCACGCTTGGCAGATGGTTTGCGGATCGCAGATTGCTCAACGCCGTTAACCGAGAGGACGCTGCTGCCCGTCCTCCGGTGGTTCTGGATGCAGTTTCAGGACATACCCAACACTACCTACGCTCAATGCTTTTAACATTTTAATTTTATTTTACTTTATGATGTCTATCTAATACCTGCGTCCTGTGGTTTCATTCGCAATATAATAGATTTTTATGCATTTTAATTTTTTTATCAATAAAATTGTCTATTTACAAAAAAGTTAATAAACTATTATATCGACTTTTAGTGATGTAGGAGCGATAGTCATAACAAATGTATATACCAAGGAGATGCTTGAAGAATTTACAAACAACACGATAGAGTAGAAATGCATTTCCGCCACCTAAATTAGCTCTATCCGGAGTGTTATTCAAAGGAAAATGAAGAACATTCACTAGCAAAGTACCAAAAAATATTGTATAAGGTCTTCTACTTACTCTTTTCGAGTGATTTATTTTCCGCATTGACCGTGTTTTGTTGTTTTCACAATGGGATAAAAATGTGGCAAAAAGCGATGGTTTCTTACGTAGCCTGCAGAATATACGAAAAGTTGTATTTTAAACCTCTCTGCGCCCAATAAATCGAACGTCTTTCGTTGTAAACTCCTAATCTGCTCTAATTGGAAAACAAATCTATTCAACAGACTCGCCATGGAATTCAATGCATTCAAATTCCAGCACTCACCTGAAACACCTTGTAACTCTCATGTAGTTTACATTGAGTTGTGGTGATGTTTACGACAGTAATATGCTTTATGTCTCCGTTAGTGATCCATCGACATAAGACTTAAAGCGTTTATGCGCAGAATGGCCAATTCTCAAAATGGCGTATGAGCATCGAGCTATAATTCCACGGAGACACAAACAGGCTGATAAAATGTCCGAGATATAAGCCTTCGCACGCGTCTTCTTGCATATGCATTGAGTGGCGTGGGCGCGATCGTGGGGCGTGGGGTCATGTGAACTACGATGGCATTGCTGGCAATAGACATTAAGCACAGCTGTTGCAGGGATATATATAATGTCTGAATTTAAATAAACGTGTTATTGCCAACTATATACACTGATACGTAGGTATATATGTCACCGCTCGGACGATTTTTAAATGTTTTTATTTAGAGATTGTGTCTCTGTAGGATTATAGCCCAATGCATATTGATGCTTTTAAGGCCTAATTCCACAAATTTTAAATTCTAAGTTTAACAATTGGTGTTCATTCGTTATTATAAAATATAAATGAACAATTTTCTCGCTCACGTTAAATTGGAGTTGACCCATCGAGCTCGATCGTAATTAAATACTACATTCTCTACAGTCTAGACGTATATAATAATAGTTCTGTGAGATAGTTGGAAAGCCAGGCCTCTTTAGGGTGTTAATACTTACACTGATGTGATTAGATACTAACATTCCGTCCATTATTACAAAGTTATAAACTTTTATTATGCTTCTATGATTTTTTTAGTTATGTACAAGTTTCATATTATATTCTTTCAGATATCAGGTTAAAGGAAGTGTAAAATTAATTAATTGATTAACGGTGTTACAGTTAATTGTATTTTTTTATATAATATGTTAGTTATGACGAGCGAATGTTACTTGGGTTTCTGTTTCATTGGTTCAGTTTCAAAACAGTTCAGTTCACTTTTTGGATAGTTCGATGTCCGTGGTCGGAGCGAACTAAATCAACAGATATCAAATTAGGTCCAAATGAGCATTTAGCAAAAAATTTACACGGTTCAAAATGAGTAATTCTTAATGAGCGTACTTCCCATAAAACATATATAGGTAAGTATTTATCAAACGAGACACTTTTCAAAACGAGCACTTTTTTATTGGTTTAAGAAAGGTGATTCTACGGGTGTTTGTTGCCCATAGATACATACATCAAACCATCAAGTCAAATACAAATCAAATCAACCATTTAATTTTTTTTTTTTTTTTTTTATTAGATTTAGGTAGCTATGTTTCACATACTATATTGTCTAAGAAAAGTAATATATAGTAATATACCCTTTTAGATATGCAAAAAGTCTTAAAGCCGTCACAGACGACGAAGATGCTATAATATTTCATGTTATCTTAGAACATATTTCAGTGTCGCTACTCATTCATTTCATTTAATTGCACAAACGATGAATTTAATATACTTATAAGCCCGCAACATAAGATAATGAACTTTTTCTGAATTTATGTCAATATCCCCGTATTAATATGGGTAAATATGATCCTAAGATACCATCTTAACATACGTAAACTCATTTTAAGATAAATACAGGTTGATTTATTTAGGGTATGCTTTTTGGTGCCTTGAAAGCTCTGTGACATTTGTCACTCTGATTTTCCTTTAAATGTTGGAAAGTATTATAATTTTACCCATTTCACACGTTTTAACCTAATCTTGACATGGTACCAGGGGCCTTATTTTTGAATCGTACGCAAGAGTTGCGCATGCGAAAGAAGCCGACCTACACACGATATTGTTTGGAATAAGGTTCAATGTCGTTTAAAATTCGGCTCCGCTCGCATGCGCAACTTTGCGCACGATTCAAAAATAAGGCCCTAGAACGGGTTTTATCTAATAAAAGCTGTAGTGTGATTAATTTGCTGAAGTGGAATAAAACTTGCAAAATGACATTGTTCGACGCGACGAAGTCGCAAGTCGGTCTCCTCACAGACAACAATAAAATTGGTCAACGTGGTAATATAAACTGCGTATTGCGTTCTCTGCGAACTAGACGCAGTGAAAGGAGAGACTGTGCTGAGAGAAAAAGGAGAATGTAAACGCCAGAATGCCGACAGCCAGATAGTACTGCACTTTGGGGATAACGACGAATCTATCAGAAAAAAGTGCTACAGAAGGTTATAAGGTTTACAACAGCTAAGGAAGGTTGGCTGGAGCTACATCGATTATACGAGGGCGTGTCAGCAGATAAAGCATACGACCTATGTTTGAAGTTTTCTGAGTAGGTATCAATATTGGTAGTCATTTATCAATCATTCAAAACATTTGGTATGAACAGTCAAAGGAATCTAATTCAAAATATGCACGAGCTGTCAGAAATTTTCCTGACATGCATGATAGGCTGAAGAAGATCTGGCAGAAGAATACTTTACCTTCAAATCAAACTGGTTATTAAAGATGATGCAAGTACGAAACCGTTGGTCGAGCTGAGACTCCAAGCTATTACGAGTAGCAAGAAGATAGGAATGCAATAAGAGAAGACATGCATCGAGAGAAGGTGTTAGAATGTAACTCCTTATGTTTTAAGTCTTTGTTCTGCTTTGCAAGCGCGATGACATTATGTCACTCTGACTTTTCTCTTATTGTTAGAAAGTATTAAAATTGTATCCATTTCCTAAAACACGTATTTAATGTATTTAATAATTTTTTGCCCATCATATCAAAACATTGATGACGAATTCAAAATCAGAATATTTTTTAGAGGAACTGTCAATTAAATCAAGTAGTAACGTTTGTGTACTCAATTGCTCAAACAACATCCTGTATGTAGATTTCCAAGCAAACATTTCTGACACTTATCGCTTGAATGTCGAAGGAATCAAGGGCATACCCGGCGAGGGGGTCATAACCCCCCTTGGGCTTGGGTATAGGTTGACTAGTTTTTTTTCTAGTCTCATTGAAAAATTAAATAAGTACTTTGTGATGGTAAACACATGCGCGAATAACATGCATGATAATTATGTGCTGTTATTACAATTTGTATTTTATAATATGATACATCAGATCATCTTCAACTTCTCCACGATCACAAAAGCAAGTGGAGGAAGTGATAACTTGTCTCGCGTGAAGACAAAAGAGAAAACTTGGTTTTGTTATTTGATTAAAATTATTTTGTTGTGTAACAATAAAATACTATGTCATTATAGCTAGACTCATTATTGTAATCAAATTGGAGCCTGACCTAACTAGACCTCGTCTCGACTATAGTATGACCCCCTCCCTCCCGGACTTAAAACCTGGACCCGCCCTAAGAAGGAATGAGAATATTTTATAAATTACCGTTTCTTAATCGTGTGTAGTAGGTTAAGTTCATTAATATAAAGTAATTAAGCTAATATAAGATGAAATATTATTGCATGAATGTTGTGAACACGATTTTTGACAGCTTCCATTGGAAATGATAATACCGTCGAGTGATGAGTGATGCTCATAGGTTAAACAACAAAGTAGGTTTTTAAGTAGTATTTTAGTATCTTTTACACATAATTTGTTTTATATTTTAAGTTATCAAAAACATCTGCCAAAGTAAAGCTCGTACTCTTTGAAACAATTTGATATTTTTAATTCTGAAATAGATGTTATTGTCTACCGTTAACGTTTCATTTGGGAGCCAAACGCAAATCCAACTAATTTTGTTGGCGTAATGAAATTGTTATTTATTAGTGTGCTCTGAGAAAATCAGTTCACGGTCGATTTGTGCTTTATTAAATAACGCTCATGAACGGGCGCGAGCTCGCGATTTTGATTCTCGAATAACAAAGGCTCCCCAATGGTCTTTTTCGTAAAACTCGAGCACAATGAGATAAGGCGTTACATAAAGAATCCTCCGTACGGGTCAAATCGGGGGACTTTATCGTTATTATTTATCTCCGAAACACATTTGTAGGAGCTCCTCTTTATATCCTTTATTTTACATGACGAGGACGTACAAATTGATTCCTCGAAGCTCCCCCAGGATGGGGCGATGGAAAACACGCACTCATGCTTCAATGAATTTGTACCGACTTTCCGTCATACCTTCATCGGGATTTAAATGTACCATCGCGTTTTATAAGGGATTATTACACTACGGTCGGATGTTAATATTACTTTGATGGATAAGTAGGTATAGGAAACACGGTTCAGTTAATATTATTTTGTGTTGGGTTCGTTAGGTGAATTTCTAACGTGTAGAGCGTTACGGCAAACAGTTGTATTTTCTAAGCCAATATGAAGCCAATATTTGTTTTATGACATTGAAGCTTATTTTAAAATAAGAGATTATTGACGTATTTGTATAATTATTATTTCATATTATTACCTAAGTAATTATTATTTTTGACTTACTTAATGAAATTTGACGTGTAACTTTGGTGTTATCAATAAATTATTTGTATTTGTATTCGTTTGAAGAAGTTTTATTCTAAAACCATTTTTGAAATCGGGCATATACAGGGTTAGTTCTAATCAGTTAGCAACCTTTTAAGTGCATATTCTGTACATCAAAACAAACAACTTTTACTATGGAGCCAATATTGAAAACCCAAAAAAAAAGTTGAAGAACTTTTTGTATGGAACAGCTGATAATTTTTTTGCGATTTTAATGGTGGCCCCATAGTAAAAGTTGTTTGTTTTGATGTACAGAATATGCCCATAAAAGGATGCTAACTGATTAGAACTAACCCTTTTTAAGTTCAGATCTCAGAGTTTGCACTCAATATTCAACGATAACTAGACTGGACCTAGTCCAGTATGTCCTAAAATTTCATCCAGAACCATCGAAGGACGGGCATCAGCGACGTCTCGGTTAACGGTAGTGAGGTTCCTGCACTCCCCAAGCCTAGTGGGAATTGTGGCAACCACTCCCTATTAAGGGAGAGGCTTTCTTCCTGCACTACACTGCTTCTGGCTGGTGATGAAGACTCTACAATAAAACGTAATCGAGTTCCTGTAATTATTTTGACAAACAAAAGTATTATTTATAGTATCGCACTATAAGCGCTAATAACACGATAGTGGTGTCTAATTTATTACATTTTAGATCTATTACAACAATTAGATATAACATCATTAGAAAAAGATAACAAAAATAACCGTACAAAATCAGTAAAGTACGACAGATCTATCTACTAACAGATCAGATATAATTGATGTCAGGAGTGCAAATTGTGAGTAATCTCGAGTCTCGAGTAGGTAAGTAAGTAAGTTCGTATAGGCTGAGTGGCCAGCCCTAGTGTCGGAGTTAATGACCGCCCGAAGGCCTCTGACATGGCTGACGGTTGTTGTTATAGAAACTAGAACAAACAACCGGGACCAACAATTTAACGTGTCATCCGATCCACGGTAGCGATCAGAAATAAATGGCACTCAAGGTCACCCATCCGAAGACTGCCCCGACCGTCCTTTGCTTAACATTTAACATTTAATCACCTAGACAAGCTACGCCATGAGCGCTACTTATAAGGGTAGGTTAGGTAGGTAGGTACTTATACACAACGGTAAAAGCAACTACAAACTAGTATGTGTCTATGCCGTTTAATTCATACTACGCAGCACTTTGCGTCGTTAGTAAGCTACTCATTTAATAGTCTAACTAGTACGTCCTGAGAGCCACCTCAAAGTCCCCCTGGTTATTGTGAGTGAGTATTCAAAGAAATCCTTTGTCAGCTCGTTATTATGTCGATCAAGGCAAGAACATTTAGCTTATTGCCTGCAACCTATTTACTGCACGCTGGAATAACTGAGAAGCTAAGACTACTTAGATCAAATAATTATGTGTATCTGTACGAGTGAGACTAGGCTTTTATTAGCAAGGCATAGGATTGCTGTACAAAACAGTATTTATGCAGATTCTACCTGGTAATCCGAGTCTAATAAGAGAAAACCATAGAGTAAAACCATTAAATTGTAGAAAAGACAACAAAATGTATGAGATTGACAGTAAAGTTGACTATGGCCGCATCAACGATACGCCACCAAGCGGAAAAATAATAATAATAATAATATAAACCGCCATGTGGGATGTTGACTCGACGATCATTGTCCCGATAGTCGTTTCGGCGAATGGTCTCATAGCGAAGAGCCTCGACCAATACCTCAAGAGGCTCTCGCTAGACGGTTGGGTCAAGGGTCAGATACAAAAGGCAGTGGTACTTGACACGGCACGCATTGTCAGGAGGTTCCTCACTCTGCAGCCCTAACCACCGGCAGCTTGAGCCCTGCCCCGCTGTCGGCGGCACTCTAGGTTTAGGTTTTTTATAATATTTATGTTTTTAAATTTATATTGTAAAAAACTTAGATTTAAGAAAGTAAATAAATAATGTGAATAATAATATAATAATAAAATGTTTATTGTTTCAAATTACATTGTGTAGGTACTTTCTTAGAAGGTAGGTAAGGTACAAAGAATACAATGCTATATACTAATGAAACCTATTTATGGCTGCACTTAAATGAGGTACCTGAGTAGACGCTCTGTCCCCCAGACTAGGAATACCTGTATTCTGAGGTCACAGCGTTTCATCCCATCAAAAAAATTCAAAATAACGCAGTGCCGTAAAACCACGGTTCGTACGTGGACAAGGCATTTACTATAAAATAATTTGCCATACAGTTGTTATTTGCGCCCAAAACGTGATTCCTTTGTGTTTTAAACAGCTGGCGTGACGCCTTTATTCTCCGTACCTTCAAAAGTACAAAATTAATAGGCTGTTCCAAAGTTCAAAAGAATGAATTCGAGTTGCGCATCTGGTCCCGATATCTGGATAGGGGTGAAACCGGATTGTAGCAAAGGTGTCCTAAGTACGTTATACGTGCTTATTTTTGATACGAGTATAGGATAATAGGTAATAATAGATAATAGATAATAGGGTAGATGACTGATGTTTAAATCGTCGAAACCAATAGCTTCGATGAAGAATTTAAGTAAATATAGTGTGTTTATTGAAAAAAATATTTAAATCGGTTACTTACGTTTTGATATATAAGCGTTTAAAGTTTTTGGCAGAGACAACTCTGTCCCTTTTCCACAAAACAAAAAATGACGTCACGCCTTACTTGTCAGAATAGAATGTATATGGCGTACAGAGAAGTGACGTCACGATTTGCTGTTTCGCCTCTCTGTCTAGCATGATATTAAAATGCTTATAAGTTGCTTATTTTTAATCAGATTTTTATTTTCTTTTCATCAATTAGTTATAATTATGGGCCACATTTTAATAGGACAATTAAAAAAAACCAGTCATCTAGCCTATTGCAGATTTGTAGAGATGACGACGAAGCATCAATGAAGGCTTCTTCAGCGTACGCTATAATTTTATTAACTTTGTTTAATATTTATCTATTTTCTTTTCACATTTGGGCATTTAGAAAATAACTCCAGTTTTCAACCGACTTCAAAAAATGAGGTTCTCAATTCGACTGTATGTTTTTTTTGTATGTATGTTACGCGATTACCCCGTCAATCATGAACTGATTTTGATGATTTTTGTTGTTGTTTTGGTAGGTAATACTTCAGAAGTGGTCCCATATAAATTTTATCGAAATCGATTCAGTACTTTGGTTTTTAAATCAAAATTACTAGAAAATATGAAGATGTCATCCAGGTATTCGGCAACAACATTCGCACTTCGCTCCGCATCGCCGCGCTGTACGGACGTTTCCGCCCGCTACTCGCTGCTCGCTGTCCGCTCCTGTCCGCCGGAGGCTCTGCCCCGCCGCCGGACTCACTCCGCTCGGCGCAACCGCGCCGCTCGGACGCCTCCGCCTCCGAAGCCGCCGCCGCGCAGCTTCGAGTCCTAGCACCCGTTACCTCGGCCACGTGGTGTTTGCGTTAATTTATTAGCGTAAACTCTAACGAGTCGAGTGTGATTGTGAGTGCAGGGCTCTCACCGCTTCGCAGCCGGGCTTCCGGGCCTGCTGCCTTCGTCCAAACCGCTCTTTTCAGAGCGAACCACTCTTAGTGTTTTCATAAAATCCACGTGGGTGGTCGATCGGCTGACACTTCTAACGGTGACAACGAAACCGATCGGGCGTTGCCCCGGAGCGCCTGTTTTTCCCCCGTCTGGGGAACAACAGAATCCGGCTGGGTCTGGAACCACCGGCCTTGGGGTCACCCCTAGTCGACACCAGATATCGCAGGCACACAACCAGCTGCACAATAAAATAACACTGTCAGCTGGTACACCCTCTAGGTAATACACTAGGTACGCAGCCCCCTGTCTACCCCCGGCAGAGGGATCACACACGTTCTTCTCCTGTTGGGGACCTCCTCCCCCAACCCCCGCAACTCTCCCGCCTTAGGATGGTCTCCCAAAAGGATCTCGACGAAGCCATCAGCTTCGTCGCGAAAACTTTGTTGGACCACCTGAAGGCCAACCCCTCCGAAATGGAGGAATTCGTACGCGCTCCCCAGACTTACGCTCAAAAGTCTCTCGCCCGTCCCAAGACTCCACGAGGGCAGGCAGCTTCTGCCTGCAAACTGACGCCGAATTTTTCGGCGCCAGGCCCCTCAGTTCCCAAGCCTCCACCTCCTCCGAAACCCTCCGCCCGTGACGGGTGCCACTCTCGGCCTAGGGGTCGCGCTCCAGCAAGGAGCCGATCCCGGTCGCGAAGTCGCTCCCGCCACGGACGCCGCTCGTGCTCCCCTACCCCCCGTCCACTCCGTCCGTCCATTTCGGACAGCCCCGATTCTCCAGAAATGGACACTTCTACCCAGGACGACGGCTTCACAGTCGTCGCCTCCAAAAAGGGTAAAAAGCGTCCCGCTACCACTGCTTCCCTCCCTCCTCCCCCCAAGGCCCCTTGCCCCACTTCAGGGACTAAACCTGCCTCCGACTCCGCCCAATCGGACTCTCCGCTCCGTTCGGAATCGGACGCTCCGATTGTCGACCCTGCTCCCCATCCTAAGACCGGTACCATAGTTGTCCGCAACCGGGAACTATGGGAACTCGTCTCGCGTAACCTCTCGGATCTACAGATCCAGTTTTCCGCCAAACCAAACAAAGACGGCATTATGGTCCGTCTAGCCTCCCCCGACGACTACCGCAAAGCCACTACCTACCTCCGCGACGCGAATATTCACTTCCACAGATACGCTCTCGATGAGGAGAAAGACATCCGAGTTGTCGCAAAGGGCATCCCCAAGGAGATTCCCTTCCTGGCAATCCATAACGACCTCCTCACCCAAGACCTCCCTGTTCTTTCGGTCAGCCGGATGTACAACGGCAGGACCAAAGAACCCTATGACATGGTGCTGGTCACTCTTACGAATACCCAGGAAGGGAAGAAAATTTGGACTACCAAATCGATTCTCCATCTCTCCGGCCTCGACTTCCAAGTCCCTCACAAAAAGTCCATTCCAGGACAGTGTCATCGTTGCCAGCTATACGGACACTCTGCCCGCTACTGCTACGCACCCTTCAGGTGCGTGAAGTGCGCGGGCGATCATAGCACCGCGGAGTGCCTTCGTAAGAAGGACGACCCTACTCTCCCCAGTTGTGTCCTCTGTGGCACTCAGGGCCATACCGCGAATTATCGCGGCTGTCCCAAGGCCCCTAAGGCCAAGAAACCCTTACCGTCTCGCTCAAAAACAGCTGGCCCTAAGCCAAAACCTGCCCAACCCCGCCAGGTGTCAAAATTCGTTGACGCCCCTGTCCCACTGACTAATGCATGGTCAAATCCGCCCAGCACTCCTCAGGCGACTCAACCGCTCCCACTCGCCCCTGCGCCATCTCCCGCTCATGCCAAGACCCAGGCCCGCCCTGCCCTTCCGCCCAAGCCCTCCACCCCCAAACGATCTGCCCCTGGCTCCTCCAGCCCGAAAGCGGATCTACTCCTCCTCGCTGAAATTGCGATGTCGGTTAACCTCGACGAGGTTCGACATGTAGCCCAGAAGGTCCGGGAGAACCATAATCTCATCGACATCCTCGATGAGCATTATAGGCTCTTCGGTGCACTACAGCGCTTCGCCCCCAACGTCCTTAGGAACCAACATGCATAGTACACCCAAACGTGTTAGACCCCGCTCCCTTTCGTTGGCATGGTTTAATGCCAACGGCATCACCACCGAATCAAGGGACCAGCGTCCCTTGATTCGGCACTTCCTCTCAACCCACCAGGCCGATGTTATGCTAGTGAACGAGACCTTTCTAAAACCTAGCAAGAGGGATCCCAGGATCGCAAACTACTCGCTCGTTCGTAATGATAGGACTACCACCATAAAAGGCGGTACTCTCATCTATTACAAAAGGTCCCTTCACTGCATTCCCATCGACACCCCTTCTCTCTCAGCAATGGAAGCTTCCTGTTGCCGCCTTTCGATGACCGGTCATCAACCCATTACCCTAGTATCCTCCCAGCCAACACAGATTAGCTGAATAAATTTTGCGTAAAAGCAATTCTTTTGACTTTAAGCTGGATAAAGTATTTGTATAACTTCTGTGTAAGCGCTTATACAGATGATATTCAAGCAATTTGGGCACAAAATATCTTGCTTCAATTTGGATAACATTTGATTAATAGCCACATAGCAGCTGAATAAATGTACAACACACTGAATATCGTCTGCATAAATTCTGATTTTTCTTTAGTCCAGAAATTATACATATTTTATGCAGTTGTTAATTTGTGAGTTCAGATATTCAAATGATATTCAAAATTTCGATCTCAGGAGTAGTTTTACAAAGAAATTATGCAAGTAAAAAAAGTATAAATGTATTTTTCATTGTGACGAAATTATTTTGTGTTATTCAAAAAATTGTACGTCTTCAAAAATTTGGTAAGTAAATTGTTTCATACATTTTAAGTAAGTTTAAGGTGAATTATATAAACGCATGGCACTTTACTGTGAATTATCAATATGATTATTGTACATTTTTTGAGCGCCTTAAGATAAAGCTACAATTTAAAAGGTAAACAAATGTGAAATAATATTTAAATTAAATTATCTTTACTTTTTATTAAATTTCAGTCCCAGCAAATAATGAGAATCAAATTTTGTATAACTGCTAATGTTTCCTACTCACTAAACAAAGTGTTTCATAAGATAAATGTTGAGGATTTTTATAAAAAGAGGTTATGTCGAACGTTAGTTAATGGCGGACGGCCAATTTGAATAAAAGTGTCAATTTCAGTGATTATTTTGCTTATTTCTGCATAATAATTCACATACGACTACATATCCAGAAATTATTTGGTTTAAAGTACAATAATTATACATTTCTCAGAGAAAGGTCTTAAATTACATAATGCAGTATACTCATATTCAGCTTTTTAGGGTTCTTTTCTATAGAAAATAAATCCATGAATATTTGAGGTTGATGGAACCTATACTAATGTAGGTAGGACCCACTATTAGGTATTTAAAGTTATCTACAGTACTACTATGAATGACGCATTGCGTAATATTTAGTTGTTTGACAATTTGACAATTGTTTATATTATCAACTAAAATATACATAATTATAAACACACAGCACATTGTAGGTAGTCGCAACCAAAAGTATCGCGCTTCCTTTCCCACCACAACGCTTCAAATGGGCGCTCGGCCAAACTCGGCTTACGATCGGTTTGCGCTCGGCCACGCTCGCTGCGTTGTTGCTCATTCCAAATTGTAACTTTAAGTAGAGAGGTCCCCGTTATCGTAGCTTCCTTGTCGCGCTCGTGTAGTCAATAAGAAAGATACAAACGTAAACATCGAGATTTATTATATAAAGTTAGTATTTATAATAGTGTTGTTGTTGTTTGTAATAGTGTTGTAGTATTTTTGAAGTGTTATAGAAAAATTATATATTTTTTTCAGAAACATGTTCAAAATCGTTTCGACTCGTAAAAAAGGCCGGGTTGAATTATCAACAGTGCCCGCTTCTTGGGAGAACAATGGAAAGTTATACTGGCCAAAAAAAAATGGCGAGCTACTTTGCAAGAACCCTGCAATCCTACCACAGCCGGACTGGAACACCTACAACTGTACATTAAAACGCAATCATTTCAAAACTTTTGAAGAAGCTGAGGAAGAATTATCTCAAATGTTGAATAGAACTGATACGGATGATACGGATTACGAACAACAACAAGATCCACGCGTTAATACATCTTCTCGTATTTTACAAAATAAAGATTTTAATTCGATGGCAAAAAATTTGGTAAGTAGCATATATTTATTGAAAATGTATCTGTTTATATAGTACAATTTTACTAACGACCGTCCGCGGCTCCACTCCAGCCGCGTAGGTAGTTTCCGCTTTTCCCGTGGGATCAAGTTATTTCCCTGTAGTAAACAATTTTCCTGTCACTTGTGTGTCAACTGTGTTTGTTACTTATTATGATATGAGTAAGCTATAGCCGTGTACTATCAATGTAAAATATAATTATAGTTTAGATGCTACTCCACTTGTATCTTACACTGTCCTCGGGTCGGGGAGACTATGAACATCGGTATAAAAATTCTGTATGATGTATTGTAACTATTAGGTACCATCTAGTACACTCGGGGACGGTCGCGTTCATAACGTTTTGCACTTCACATAGCGATCCGCGCTCTGCTGTGTGCCGCCCGTGTGCGTTTTTTTTATACAACTACATAGTATGTAGCTCTAGGTCCTTCGTATTAATTTTGTTCTACATCGAATGCTCGTCATCTACGATGGCATGGCACTAATAGGTACTAAAATTGTATTAGTTATGAGTGAGTGCCGGTTACTTGCTTTTCTATAATTAGATATATACTTACCTTAATGTATTTATTTTACAGATTGATTCCACAGCAAGTACAAGTCCAGCAGCAGAACATGTAGTCATTGAAGCTCAAGGTATGGACGGTGAATTTTATACAGTGATTCAAAATTCACCGGTTACAGCAAATACACAACAACTTTCTACGGCGCAAGTATCATATGTCAATGATCAAACTACTATATCAAATGAGTTGCTTCTTGTAGTTTTGCAAAATCAAGATAAAATTATGAAAAAACTTGCAGAAATTTCAGTCCAATTGGAGGAAATAAAGGAAAATAGGAAAACATTTGTTACCACACTTGGGGAAGCTACAGGGTCACAAAAAGAAAAATTTATAATAGAACCCATTAAAAATGTAAACGAACTGGAACGATTTAATAATCAACTATCAAACTTTGACACGTTTGAAAGCTTATTACAAAAATATTCTATTTTGTGCTCCGCTTCTAAAGGGAGTGGTTTTAATTGTGCATACAGATTATTAGATGCTTTATTTTCAAAAGATTTTTTATGTAAGTGCTCATGGACAGGAGGAAGTCGTGGATCTGACGTTAAAATAGGATTCAAGGCCTACAAAAATGTTATCAAATTTTTTTTTGAGATGGTTAATTCATGGGATCCAAGTTATACAGTTGAAAATAATGAAGATTTTCTGAAGTCAGTATTGAGAAACGCGTTAAAAAGAAAAGGAACAAAAAACATTAGAAAATCAAGCAAGAAAAGCAAGAAGACTATAATAGCAAAGAATGTGAATCTTGAAACCGACAAAACTGAGACACATAATAATAACAAAACTAACGTAGACGAGACACAAAGTAATAACAAAGCTTGCGAAGACGAGATACAAAATAACAACAACGCCAACCCAAGCAATGTAAAGGTAGGCGAATTGAAAACAAATAATCAACACGACAATTGTGGGGATCACCCGAATAATGTTGAGAATGAGGAGGACGAAGAATCACTTTGTTAGACTGGGTTTTTTATTTAGTTATGCACAATATTTTGTAAGATTATAGGTTTTTTTTGTTAATTATTAGGTGTGGAGGAGAGATACAAAAGGATCGTTTGTTTCACTTGTGCATTATTTTTTTGATGTTTTGATTAATATTGAATAGAAGATTACTTTTGGACCACTATCTCCAAAATTGTATCTATGTTTTGAGTTCTAAACTGTTAGAACTTAAACCACATAAGAAATTTTGGAGATTTAAGTTTTACATCTTTACCAACATTTATGACTTGTCTTAAGTTTTTTTAGGAAAGTTGATCGAGTGGATGAGCCGAAGTTAGGTTGGAAAGCCCAAATTAAAAAGCTACTTTTATACAGGATGAAAATTATAGATTACCATAAACTAAAATAGTATGCTCGGTCAGTGAAACGGCTTTCCAAATGAACAACTATGTTCCTTGGTAAAAGTGGTTCAGTTAACGGAATTAGGTATAAGATATCATACCTAATTCCGTTAACTGAACCACTTTTACCAAGGAACATAGGTTAGGTTAGGTTTTGGAAAGCCGTTTCACTGACCGAGCATACTATTTTAGTTTACGGTAATCTATAATTTTTTTCTTTTCTTATCTTTATATTTTTTTCTTTCTTTCTATTCACGGGTAAAAAAAAACTTCCCATTGTACTACTGGATCGCTTGGTAGTTCTACGGGATTTTTTTACCCTTCCTACTGATAGTAATACTGGTAGTACCACGGGCAATAGACGATAATAATCCACACGCTACTTAAAGATATGACTAAATTATTGGGTATTGATTTGACTAAGTATAGTAATAAGTCGTTTTAATGTTTATAAAGTACAAATAAATGAGAGATAAAAATATTTTTTCTTAGATTGGATCATGTTGAATGCAAGTGTAATGATTGGAGATCTCCAATCATTACACTTGCATTCAACATGATCCAATCTAAGAAAAAATATTTTTATCTCTCATTTATATTGATTTAATTCATATATTTTAATAAAACAAACTCATACATAACTAGAGTTTTATTTATACAATTAACCTTATAAAGTGACTTAACTACCTACAATATGGTCGACCAAAAAGTAAATAATAAAATAAAATGTGTTTATATTACTTGTATGAATCTAACTATTGATTCAGTGTGTGTAAGAGAGGAATAAAATATAAATAGTCTTTATATGAATTAACCACTAATTTACAACAAATTTTTTCATAATGTATATTTACAACTGTACGGTGACAGTCGGGTAAACTGGCTTTAAATATATTAAGATAAGATGATTTTATAGGAGTTTGGAAAACATCAGACAAATTTTCAAATTTGTAACCTTTTATACTTTTTTCTTTTATCTCTATCACTTCAATAATATCTCTTTCTGTGCTCATAAAATATTTATCTTGAGTTTTATGTGAAATTTTGAATGTATCGAAGTTTACAATATTGTGATGTCTACTTTTTGTTATTATCGGATAATTAGTTTTAGTTTTTTTTACCACGATATTTTTTGAACAATTATTTTTATTACTTTCTGCCAGCCTATTTGCAACTTGAATTAGTGGTTTATTCCCTTTCCTTAACATATTTTTTATAATGTGGAGCATATTCTCAAACGGATACGAATTAAATGTGTTAAGAGGGCCAAATTTACGGACTTCATCAGTAACATGTACTAAATTATGAATATTACTTGTAATGTAGTTACCGTAAAATGTTTTGAAGTTTTCTACAAAGTGTAATAATAGTTGCTCAGAAAGATCTAGTAGTGAGCTGTATTTCTGAGATGAGCAAATCGTAATTGCACAAAAAAGTAATAAAAAATGTTCATAGGGTTCTTTTGACATCACTTCAGGTAGAATTATGATACTTAGGTAATAAAAAAAAGATCTGAATTCCACTGCTTTCCAATGAAGCAGCTCATCTAACCCTCGTGCGGATCTATGGATTTCAGAAGGAAGTTTACAAGCCCGTAAAAAATCTGTAACTTTTTGCGTATCTGAAGCCCTCCATTTGGTCAAAAGTTTTTCAAAATTACCATCGCGCCATCCCACTAGTAAACGTTTCATAACTCCCAGATCAATAAGATGCAGTGAATCAGAAATTGGGAAATCTTCAATCATATCGATAGGTAATCCTAGAAGGGGTGTGTCTGTTTTGTGATGTTGTCCATAGTTTCTTTGTCTAAATTCATTATCCGTTCTCTTGGGACATTTTGAGTCTGGAAATATCACTGTATGAGACTTGTGGGAGTAGTCGCCTACAGTAACACATTTTAAACAACCATGCTTCCCGTTGAAATTGCATACACCTGAAAATAAATGCTCACGTTACACATGCTCGAATAATTTTATCAACTGACATATTAAAAAAACGTGACACAATTGGCCTTCAGGATTATATTGAATTACTGTACACTTAGTTTACAAACGAATAATCATCTTTGTGGAACTAATAAGTATGTAGTGCGTGTGTGTGTTCGAGCGTGCGTTTGCATATATGGTCTAGTAGTAACGTTTAAACGATCTATATTTTAGCCTTACAAAATTACCTTTTATGAAAGCCCTCGCTGGCGAATCACATATAAAGCATCTTATTTTTACAGTTACTATCTTTTCTTCACCTTCTTTAACCATGTGGATGCCATTTTCAAGTAGAGTTTTCATCTCTGAGACAAAGTCTTCTAAATACTGATTCAGATTTTTTGGTTTGCCAGAACCATAGTAAATTCCAACAATGAGTGGTCGTACATCAGTTCTTTCATGTATATTACAAAGAATAGGCCAAAATTCTTTTTTGGAACTTTTAAAAATTGGCAACCCATCAAAATTGAAATTAAGGTTTATCATATCTGGCAAGTCCAGCCAAACATTTAAAATATTGGTAAGTGGTTTCGTGAGGCCGTTATACCAGTATTCTCCGCCTTCAATTTCTTTAGTTACGATATTTCTAGGAGTTTGCAATAAAGTCCTAGGATCAACTGGTACAGTTCCAGGAAATCGTTGATTAATGACGTTTAGTAAGTCTTTTACAGCCTCTTGAGAAATATTTTTACTCACTGCCCATTCTCTGAGGTTATTGCGAAAATCAGAATTTTTATTAAATTCCGAATTTTCTTCCAAATCAGTAGAACTTGAATCACTATCAAATTGTACAGTCTGTGATTGAGATGCAAAGTTGTCACACATATAACTCTCGTTATCTGCACCTAAAGTTGGACCCGGTCTATTTGTTTGAATCACTAATCCTGATGGTGATGCACAATCATCGTGTACAGAACCCTCTTCAACTGTATTGATCGCACTTGACCCGGGCCTATTTGTATCAGTTGTCAAACCCTTTTCTATTACTGCACAGATACTATTTTTTATCTTTACATACTCTCGTGAACACTTTCTTCGTATTCCTCCCGTTCTCTTTCTTTTTTTCCATGAATCATTTACGCTTTTGTTATTATCTTTCTGAGGAGGCATATTGTTGATGAAGCATTTATCAGTTTTGTCACAAAATGGTGAAATATCTGGATATAAACATACGATATCTTCAACTAATCAGTTATTTGCTGCTTAAGATACCCACATTTGTAACTGATATTGTTTTAAGCTGAACATAAAGACAATTGTACGCTTATAGCGCTAGAAGTTAGGTAAAACAAGAAGTTTATTTTCAATTATGCAGAAGTCAGCTGTGTAAAGAAGAAAAATTCTAAAATATTCAGTATCTGAATAAATTAATACCATTTCGTACACTATGCAGCTTAAAGAAAATATTTCGTCTAATATTCAGCGTTTTGCTGTTTAACTGCTTTGCTTAAATATGTTATACAGGAAAATGCAAAAACTTCAGCTACTGTGCAGATAATAGCTGTTTCAATTACTTTTATTTGAATATCGCTTGTTTAGCAGATTCTACTCTTGATTACTATTCAGCTTAAAAAAATACCGCGAACTTTATACAGAATTTAGTAAGCTTACAACATTATTTTAATTTAAGAACTCTCTTATTCAAAATAAAGCCATAACATCAGCTGTAATACAAAAGTAATAAAGCTTGAACCTGCTTATTGTGGTATATTTTCGCTACTATCTGGCTTATGTGTTGGCTGGGCTGCTACCTCTCCGGTAATAAGACTCTCCTCAGGAGTGACCTCGAGGCTCTTCTCTCTCTCGGAAGCGCAGTCATTCTGGCTGGCGACTTCAACAGCAAGCACATTTTATGGGGCTGCAACACGACCAATACGAAGGGAAACCTTCTGAACTCCCTCTCTGACGACCTCAACTTTGACATAGTTCCTCCCAGTACTCCGACCCACTTTCCCCTGAACTTGAACTACAGACCTGACGTACTCGACTTAGCGCTTCTAAAGGGCGTGACCCTCCAGTTACGCTCATTGGAAGTACTACACGAACTCGACTCTGACCACCGACCCGTCCTCATGCATTTAGGCCCCGATCCGACTGACAGACCTCCTCTGACTAAGACCGTGGTCAACTGGAAGCACTTAGGCGATGCCCTGAAAGCTTGTAGTTCCCCTGACTTGGACAGAATCCCTGACGACATTGTTACCCCTGACGACATCTCTACCTCCATTGACGCTCTCACTAGCCACCTCCGCACCACCGTTGGTGAGGCCTCAAAGCAGGTTCCAGCCGAGGGAGACCAACGCTGGGCCCTGCCTGAGGACGCGAGGGACCTACTGAGAGCGAAACACGCTGCCACTAGGGCATTCGATCGAGCTCGCACCGAGGATAACAGAGCCACTCTGCGGTATTACGAACGTGCCGTAAAAAACCGCATGAGTGAACTCCGTAATCAACGGTGGGATGACTTACTCTCGGGGATCGAGCCATCCCACCTGGCATTCTGGCGGCTGACTAGATCCCTGAAATCAGACTCTGTTACGACTATGCCCCCTCTCACCCGACCTGACCTCCCCCCCGCGTTTGACGACGAGGAAAAGGCCGAATGCCTGGCCGACAGCCTCGAAACGCAGTGCAGCCCCAGTTTAGAACATGTCGACCCTGCTCACCTCGATAAGGTGAACAGTGAAGTCGAATACAGATCCTCACTTCCCCCCTTTGATGAACTCGAGCCTGTCACAGCTTCCGAGGTTGAGTCGATTATTAAAGGCCTCCACACCAGGAAAGCTCCAGGTGCGGACGGCATCAGTAACAAATAATAATAATAATAATATAATAAAATTTATTGACTACGTTTGGTAAAAGACACAATTTAACTTAAAAATATGTACATTCAAGAATCTTATCTAAGTAGGTATCTTATAATGTCTATGGGACTGGCTGGCGCTCGCACTAGTAATGAAACTGTATTACGAGCGTCAGAGCCCTCCGTTTTTTTTTTTTTTTTTGACCATGGTATTATGGTATTACTTGTGTACGTTACAAGGACAAGCTAACAATAAATTTAAAACTATAAATTTCAAAATTTAATCTATGCAGAACTAAAATACAAATTATATAATTTTATTTATTTATTTATTATTTAAGTTATTAAACATGGTACCTACTTGTATATTGTTACAAGCAGGGAGTGCAATAAACTTAATGGTGGCGCGTGTAGTGTGAGAGTGATTGTATGTATGTGTGGTAGTGTTTATGTGTGAGTGTTGAGGGTGAGTTGTAAATGAAAGAGTGTGTGGGAAAAAAAAATAATAAAAAAATATATATATTGGGATGTAAGGTTGTTTGTTTATACGTAGTTAATCATTATCGTCTATGAGGAAAAATCGAGATTCGCAGAATTGTTTTGCCATTTATATAATAACAAAATAATAGATGATAATTACAGAATTATAAGGGACAAACGGAAAGGATAACTATTTACTTTAAATCGGGAAATTTAATAAATTTTCTGTGTCGCTGTAAGATAGTTTTTGAAGCCACTTCCCAACTACTAATTTTAATTTCTTCAGAGGGAGAGAATAGATGTGAAGTTCTTTATTAATGACATTATAGAGGTGGTTAGACAGGTGGGTGTAATGTCTGCTAGCAGATTTAGTGCGATGAGGCAATATTGAACAAATTCTTTTTTGTTTTCTGGAAACTTTTTCCGGATCGAAAGGTAATTGTTTGTGTTTACGCATTATGACGTGATAAATAATCAGCTGCCTAACAGTTAGCACATTGACATCCTGATATAGGATATTAGTCGGATATCTAATGGGTTTCTTGGTCATCACTTTTAGGATGGATCTTTGTGCTCTTTCTAATCTGATGAGAGTTTCCGAGCAAGCGCCACCCCAGACCACATCACAGTATGTCATTATAGACTGAGCCAGAGAGAAATATACAAGTTTAAGTGTGTCAAGGTCAGCAGATGATCTTAGTTTCTTGAAAATATATATAAGGCGCCTCGCTCTATTAGATATATTTTCTATTTGTGGTTGCCAATTAAAAGTACTGTCAATCTGTACTCCGAGATATTTTATATTGTTAGTTCTAGATAATGCAATACATGCACAGGACAGTTGAAGTTCAGATTGGCATTTATGAGCAACAATAGAAAAAGAATTTAAATTTGGTTGGAAATCTGATCGGAGGGAGAAGGTAATATATTTAGTTTTTGGTATGTTCAGAGTTAAAAGATTACTGGAAAGCCAATTCATGACTATTCTTAAGGCGTGTTCTGCATTAATTTTGGCCTCGCACCAAGTTTTCCCTTGAATGATTAAAGCAGTGTCATCTGCATAAGTAAAAATATTACAAAGAGGAATTTTAAGAAGACAAAGATCATTCACATAGATGAGAAACAAGACAGGACCCAATATGCTGCCCTGTGGGACACCAAAATTTAAGGCCATGTCATTGCTAATATGTTCATCTATTTTGACACACTGTGTGCGATCTGTGAGATAGTCTCTAAAGATCTCCAAGGCAAGGCCTCTGATGCCCAGTGCTTCCATCTTCGATAGCAGTATCGGGATAGAGACAGTGTCAAAAGCTTTGGACAAATCAAGAAATATACCTATAGTTTTACGTTTAGTGTCAAGGTAGTTCATTACAGAATGGGTTAGATCTAATACGGCATCCTCAGTAGACTTTTCTTTACGAAAGCCGTACTGGTTGTTAGATAAAAAGTTATATTTATCCAAATATTTAGCAAGTCTAATATTAAGAAGTTTCTCAAGGATTTTTGAAAAGGAACTCAAAATAGAAATGGGTCTATAGTTATTGACACTGTCTCTATCGCCGTTTTTGAAGACTGGCAGAACAAGAGCCTTTTTTAAAATTTTTGGGAAAATACCATTATTCAGACAAAGATTGAGGATATATGTTAATGGGGGGACAAATACATCACACGCATCTATAATTAGGCTGGAGGGAATACCATCCCATCCAACCGCGCAGTTTCTCCTTAAGCCTCGAATAATTCGACAAACCTCTGAGCAGTCAGTATCAAAGACTGCCATTGAACTGGAGCAGGAGTTGTGAGTAGTGGCAGTTGTACTGATAGTACTATTTTTAGATGTGATAGTAAAGTTACTAGCTAATTTGCTACCAATATTGACGAAAAACTCATTTACCTTATTAGTAGATGTTACAGGGTCGGTCGAATGGGTAATCAACGAAGAAGCAGAAGATCTAGATTGTGAAATGTTGGTTATTTTTTTGATAGCATTCCAGGTTTCTTTTGGATTACCCCTGGCCTTAAGTAACTCATTTGTTTCGTATTCGCGCCTTAGTCTTTTAAGTAAATTGTTGCAGAAGTTACGATATCTTAAATATGTAGTTTTATTTATATAGTTCTTTAGATCTGATTTATATTTTAAATGTAATTTATCGCGATTACGAATGCATCTTAGAAGGCCAGGGCTAATCCAAGGCCTAATAATATTTTTTCGCCTAGGCGATTTCAAGGTTTTAGTGTTTGATTTTATTATGTCTGAGATAGTGTGAACCATGGTATCCATCGCCAAGTTGGCATCTTGAATTTGGAATATATGTGTAAAATCAAGAGAATGTAGCGCGGCCAAAACAGCTGGGTAATCAATTTTAGCAAAAGTATTTTCCCGTTTTTTTTTTAAGCCACCTAAGTCACAGCATAGCAGCGTAGCGGCGTGATCCGTTACTGTGCTGGACAGCACAAAAGTGCTGGCCAGAGACCGAGAGCGGAGTATAACGTGGTCTAAACAGCTCAATTCGCGTGTAGGATACAAGTGAGCGGGTAACATGCCATGAGAAGATAACATTGATAAATATAAATCAGAATACTTAGTTTTAGATTTTTCTTTACAATCAGTAAGAATATTTATGTTAACGTCTCCAATAATGGCAACTGTATTATATGTCGTTAAATTATTTAGCAAATTATTTAAGCTGTCTAAAAAGGGGTCTAAATTTGACTCAGATGGGGAGCGGTAAACCGCGGCTATAGCAATCTTATTTTGGTAGGTAAGTAATAAGCAGCTGGCATGGGTAAGAATAGGTTCAGTAATAGTACACTGTATGTTTGACTTAACATAAATTACGACACCATCATTTTGATTCTTGTACCCTGACCTATGGCTGGCATACCCTTCAATGATAGGAGTTTGTGGACATACGCTTAACCAACATTCCGAGAATATTAAAATATCACAATCGATGTTCATTCTAGTTAATAATATCTGGGCCTCATCTATGTTACGACCAATACTCCGGATATTCAAGTGAAATACCTTCAGAGATCGTAGTAGGTTATTATCAATTACTAACTTATTACACGTCTCTGGAGTGCAGATAAAAGATTTGGAGACTATCACTGAGTCGAGTTCGTTAATTATTTTATCGGTGTTATCCACAGTAAATATATATAAGTGTGAATAGGTATAATTTATAAGTCTTAGCTTCCAGTATGCCAGGAAACAAAAAAAACAAAGTGCTCAAGCACTTCTCCATTACGCTAGTTCACCTTCTAGTTAGCATCTTCAATGCGGCCATCGTCAATTGCATTTTCCCCGACGCGTGGAAATCCGCCGACGTCATCGGCATCCACAAACCCGGCAAGAAGGCTTCCGAGCCCTCTAGCTACCGTCCCATTAGTCTCCTCAGTACCCTGGGCAAGGTCTACGAGCGCGTCCTTCTGAAGCGCATCTGGGCCTGTGTCAAAGACAACAACCTCCTCCCTGATGAACAGTTCGGCTTTAGAGCCAGACACTCTTGCGTCCAACAAGTACACCGCATCACGGAGTACGTCCTAGAAGGTTTCAACAAGAAACCCGGCCATGGTTACACCCACAAGCCGTTCCCCCAAGGGACTGTAGCGGTGTTCCTCGACGTCGCGAAAGCTTTCGATAAAGTCTGGCACAACGGGCTGATATACAAGCTGTATCAGCTCGGGCTGCCAGACCGTCTTGTACTCATAATACAAGACTTTCTCAGGGCTCGAAGCTTTCGATACCGCGTCGAGGGACAACGCTCCTCCCCCCACGACATCGGCTCCGGAGTCCCTCAGGGCTCCGCTGTGGCCCCGATTCTCTTCTCGCTTTTCACCTGTGACATCCCCCGCACCCCCAAAGTGGAGCTTGCTCTCTTTGCCGATGACACCGCCCTCTACACCAGAGGGTGGAACAAGGTCATTCAGCTAGCCCACCTTCAACGAGCCCTCAATCTCCTCGGAGACTGGTTCAAGAAGTGGGCTATCACCGTTAACCCCGATAAAAGTGCAGCCGTGTACTTTCATCCGTTCAAAAGACCTCCTTCTAAGCATATCACGCTCAACGGCCAGCCCATCCCATGGGCTACCGAGACCAAGTATCTCGGTGTGACCCTTGATCGTCGACTCACGTTCTCTAAGCATATCCAGTTAGTTCGCAACCGAGCAGCCTTCTTCTTAAGCCGGCTCACTCCCCTTCTCAACGAGCGTAGTAAATTGTCCCTTAGAAATAAGGTTACAATTTACAAAACTTGTATTCGCCCCGTCATGACGTACGCCTCCGTGGCGTTCGCTCATGCCTCCAGCATAGATCTAGAGAAACTCCAAGTCATACAAAATAGATTCATCCGCAGAGCAGTCGGTGCTAGCTGGTTCATGCGAAACTCCGACCTGCACTGCGATCTCGAACTCCCCTCCATCCGTCAGTACATTAAGTACGCTTCGCGCCGCTATTTCGATGCGACCCCCCACCATCCCAATCCACTCATAGTCCAAGCCTCGAACTATACGACAGACACGACAGACCCACCCCCCTTCCGTAGACGCCCCAGACACGTCTTGGGCGACCCGGACGACACCATAGCCGTCATCACCTCGGCGGCGCTGGGCTCGCCTGATCCGACCACTCCTAGCAACAAGAAGTATTCCGTCTTTGGTATAGGCGCCGGTTACCAAAGGCACACAAACACGCACCGACCTCGCCGGCGAGGTCGAGGACTCCCCAGATCTGTCAGAAGATCTGTTAGATTCTCTCCAAGTAGTCAACCAGATCAATCTACTAGGGCCCCAGGGCATACCCCTTCTGGGGTGCCAGGGCAAGTCTGACACGAATTAGTTTCTGTTACACTATGTAACTTTGATTTATTATCTTTTAGCTGTAGAGAAAAAGTAGCACACGGCGGAAGTTGCATCTACGTACGGTCGGGAATGATGGCGGTCAGCAGACAGGACTATTGCGACCTAACGCAGGAACAAATTTTTGACGTGTGCGCCGTGCACTTACTTGACGACAATATCCTAGTTGTAGGAGTGTACCACTCCAACTTGACGAGTCACGGTGACTACCTTCAACTTTTCGAGACCCTTCTCTGTAAAGTAACAGACGAGGGCTTGGACTGCGTCATAATGGGTGATATTAATATCGATCTGCTAGACAGCTCTAGCGCACAAAAGCAGTTGGTAGATGTGCTTGAAAGTTTTAATTTTACGCAATTAGTAAACCACCCAACGCGCGTGGATGCGGGTGGTCGTAAGTCTCTTCTAGACCACGCGTACACAAACATGGCTGCGAAACGCGTGACTACCATCGTGGGCGTCGACACGCACCCGCTCAGTGACCATGGCGCCCAGCGCCTCACTCTAGCAAGAAGCGTTACTTCTGCACCTGCGCCCGCGCACTATCTAGGCCGCAGCTTCTCTGCGGCCAACGAGTATAACTTTATTGTTGCCCTGGATTCCATTGACTGGGACAATATCATTGAAAAATCGAGTAATTGTTGTCACGCGTTGGCCGAGAGTATAGTCAATATTTTATCTAATAAATTAAAAATCTGTTTTCCGCAAAAAAAACAGCTTACTCATAATAAACACTGGGTTGACGCGGAAATTCACAATTTTAAGCACTTACTGCATGAGGCTATACAATTAAAGAAAACATTCCCCACCGATGACTTACTGCGTATTAAGTGCGATGAACTTACAATTAAATATCACGCCTTATTAAAAGAAAAACGTGTCAGTCATTACTCTAGTATAGTCAGGGATAATCCACGACGCATGTGGACTGTAATAAATTCAGAGCTGGGTCGTGGCACTCGCGAGAGAGTCGATTTCACTGACCTGGTGCGGGACGCGGATGGTCAAGCGTTTGGCACGAAGAAGGATCTGGTGGACGCACTTAACTCGGGGTTCGTGACGGCGGCAAGTAGGTGCGGAGCGCCCGCGGCTAACAGCGCAAGCGCCTTAGCTGCACTTGGGGACGAAGCATCCGCTAGCGACGTGTCACTAAGGCTAGAACCGTTCTCTCCCGTTGAAGTGGTTACTATAGCGACCAAACGTATTGCTCCTAAAAAGAGTACCGATCTCTATGGTCTGTCCGCGAGCATATTAAAAACCGGTATAGAACCAGTAGCACCCGTTATTAGTCACTTGTTTAACTCATGCCTGCGGGAAGGCATATACCCAACAGCACTCAAGAAAGTTAAAATATGCCCCTTGTACAAAGGGAAGGGCAAAAAATCAGAGGTCAAGTCCTATAGGCCCATATCTCTCGTCCCTGCCGTAAGTAAAGTGTTTGAGGTCGGACTCAACAGGAGACTTCTTAACTTTATCGTAGATCGTGGCGTTTTGTCGGAACGGCAATACGCGTATCGGGCCGGCCGTGGGACCACAGACTTGGTGCGTGAGGTGGTGTGGCGAGTGTTGAGCGCACGCGAGGCGGGATTACAGGTTGCCGTTCTTTGTTGCGACCTATCGAGCGCGTTCGATACTGCCGATCACGATCTCGTTGCTAATAAGCTGCAGTTTTACGGGATCCGCGGTCCGGCTCTGTGTGTGATGTCGTCCTTCATGTCTAAGCGAACGCAGGTCGTGGTGGGTGACAGAGGCCACGTCGTATCGTCTGAGATGGAGAACGGGATGGGCGTCCCACAGGGCTCCTGCTTGTCTAACACCTCATTCAGTCTCCTCCTCAACGACCTACCCGGTGCCATCACTGGCGCCGAGATTTACATGTACGCCGATGACGTCGCTGCGGTGATTACCGCGCCGACGCATAGTCAGCTGGAGTCGAAACTGAACACGGTAACAAACGAGCTCGACAGCTGGTTCCGTTCTAACGGATTAGCTCTTAATAAGGACAAGACCTGCTTCCTTGCATTCAACCTCAATGGTCACTCAACAAAGACTTATTCGGTAGCAGTCGGCAATACCGCGCTCCAACAGGTACATAGTACGAAACTTCTGGGTTTCCACATCGACGGTGCGTTGACGTGGGAGACGCACATAGACGAGCTTTGCGGGAAGCTGAGCCGCTCGTGCTTCGCGCTCCGGCGGCTTGCGAGCACCGCCACCCGCAGCGTGGTGCGCTCCTGCTACTTCGCGACCGTCCACAGTAACATCACGTACGGGTTGGAGCTGTGGGGCCGCGCTGCCGATCGGAACAGAGTCTTTGTAATGCAGAAACGAGCCATACGTGCTATATGCGGGGTTCAGAACGACGTCTCATGCGTAGAGCTATTTAGGGAACTTCAGATACTGCCCTTGCCGTGTGAGTTTATTTACCAGATAGCCCTATTCACCCATGTAAACCTAGAAACGTTCCAACGTAGGGGCGTTCACAGCACTTTAGATTTACGAAGTAATAAAAAGAAAGACCAACTGATCACCCCGTCGCACCGTCTCGTCAAGTCGGAGAGGTCAGTGTATATTCTGGGGCCCGCGATCTACAACCGTATACCAGCTTCCATTCGGGATGCTCCTTCCACCGGGTGCTTCAAATCTAAGCTCAGAGCGTGGTTACAAGAAAATTTGTTTTATGACATTGAAGCTTATTTTAAAATAAGAGATTATTGACGTATTTTTATAATTATTATTTCATTTTATTACCTAAGTAATTATTATTTTTGACTTACTTAATGAAATTTGACGTGTAACTTTGGTGTTATCAATAAATTATTTGTATTTGTATTTGTATTTGACCCCACTCCCGGCGACGGCCAAGCCGAGGTTCGTACCGTCTGAGGTGCCCTTGAGCTAGTCGCCTTTAACCTAAACCTAGGCCGAGCGCCGTTTGCGCTTGCCTAAAGTCCGGTGACGCTGTAGAGGCCATCTGAGGCCAACAGCATAGTCATTCATAAATAAAAAAAACCAGGTATTCGAAGTTGAACTCGGTTGTATTTTTTTTTAAAAGCGTATTATTTTATTTCGTTTTTGGTACAAATTATTTTAGATAGTCCAAAAATGTCGGTCCAAAAATTGGTATTTTAGCTTTAGTCTGTGGTATGTATATATTACATTTTATAGTTTTTTTCTAACACAACTTTCTTTATTTCGTTGTAATGTACGTCGCTGTTGTCTGATTATTCATAGAACCGGTTTAAAAATAAACTTTTTGTTCCCGAATACTTTCAAATAAAATGGAATCGACAATAGACCGTGGAGCGTGGGGTTTTCATTAAGTACTTAGAATATATATAATATTATTTATATTTTAATGCGATGTGGGTGACCACGTGTATTATACAAAATGGACTTTTTATTCCCCCTGACCTAAATGTCATTAGGCCGCGAGTGAATCTTTTTTTTTTTATAAACGCTTGGTAGGTAACTCTTCATCACCCACTCACACAGTGCCCACACCACATTCTGGCGAGATGGCGGTCTCAAACAACGGAGGAAGGGCCGTCAGAGGAGTATTTTATACACTAACGCCGTCTTATGCATAAAACAATAAAACGTATTTAAACCCTATTTTAGTTAAAATGTGTTTTATCAATTTCTTTAAAATTACGAATCGAGATAGAAAAAAGAAGAATGCATAAAACATTAAAACGTATTTTAAACTTATTTTAGTATCAAAGTGTTGTCTTCTTTAATCAAACTCAATTCGTGTTTCGTAAGAAATTGACAAAACACTTTTTAACTATATTAGGTTTTAGTGTTTTATGCATAAGACGGTTAGTTATTGTTAGAAGTAGTTAATTAATTTCACGTTTACGTGGGAAGGAATCAATAAGGAATATTAATATTTTAAACTAGTTTAATGCAAAATTTACAGATAACATCACCAACGCTATAATATTATAAGTACTCGGACTGTAGATACAATGCCTTAAATAGGCGTGTAAATGACTATTCAGAATTTGCGACAAAGAATATAAGTAAAAATAGTAAGTATAAGTAAGTATAAGTAAGTATAAGTAAGTATAAGTAGTAGTAGAATCATAAACCCGAATATGTGCGCAGGGGCTTGATATCTGAATCGTTCCTATGATTTCCGCATACGAATAAGGCCAACTTTCAAATGCTCTTGTTTGAAATCGATCATATCATGTTCGTATACGCGCAAACTCTTGCGTGTAATTCAAATCAAGCCCCATGATCGAATCCTGCCGGTCGTTAAAGTCCTGCTCAGTAGTGAGATTCAACAGGCTAAATGCAAGTTCATCTGTATTAATATATCAATAAAGTAATTCTAAGTGATATTATTAGTTCACGCTTCATATAAGAAGCTTGCGACATCGCCGCACAATATAAGCTATAAGAATAAGGCGAGTGTTTTGTAAGTACTTATTCTTATTTATCACACTTCACCGGCAGGTTGCCTCCAGGCGCACCGCACTCAAGCGGCAGTAGTGGCTAACATTTCAACTTTATTACGACCACACGATAAAATATCTAATACCCCTAGCAGACGAGCTGATTTTAGTCAGGCCTGATCGCCTTGAGAGAAGATTGAATACACTTCTACACTAATAATAGTTATTAAATTAAATTATATTTGTATCTTTGTTTTTAAATTTGTTCACGTGGTTGGGGGGTTAAAGTGGTTACTTTAGCCCCGCTACGCGGAGCGAAAGAAATATTTCCTCTCCGCAGCGGCACGTAAAATCGTATAGACGCCACGGGAGCAAGTAAAGAAGCCTCAGATCTCATGTTTGTCACCCTCGGCTTCGAGATCTGAGACATTCTTTACTTTTGCTCCCTAGGTGAGTAATCTACTATTATTGGCATAAAAACGATAGGATCAATAATTACATTTACCTCATATATAGTATGAGGTATCCAGAAAATTATAAGTTCAAAAACTACAATTGCATAAAAATAAGTAATGTCAGGTTTAAAAATAAGTAATGTCATATATGCATAAAACGCTAAAACGTATTTCAAACCTGTTTTAGTTAAAAAGTGTTTTACTAAATACTTACGGATAATACTTATAGAACATATTTTTTAAGAAGTTTGAGAGTTTGTATTTTTGTTTGCGGACGAAATTAATGGCTTAGGAAACTAAACAAATCGGTCTCATTTACACTTGCTCCAAAGAAAACTACACTATTCCTGAGTGCTGTAAGCTATATTTTACTAGAAAACCAAATTTAAGTAGTATTGATGTTGATAAACTATAACAAACAACAAAGACTACTTAGCCTACAAAAAAAAACCAGATAAAAGTCTAGAGACAATCGAAATGCTCTAACCCACTACCAGTCGGCAGCGTACCCAGCATTCTGGCGGCATTGCCACGCTGAATGACAATGCTTTTGCGCTGGGCCAAATAAACGCCAGCATTTTTTTGATTGAGTAATAGCTCATAGTATTGATATAGGTACAATACAGCCACACCACGTGCAGCTATTTGAAATAATGACTATAGCACAGAGAAAGGAATTCAAATTCTTCTTACACTTACTAAATAAACTATTCCATTATTCTAAGGACTTTACAAAAAAACATTACAAAAAAAACACGTACATATAAAATACGTGTAGGTACTGTATGTCTATACTACCGGCGAGAAATTAATTCGTTGTTCTTTCAGGGGTATTATATTATAACCTACGAGAGGTCGCCCGCGAAAAGAAATTCAGCACGCTCCCAAAATTCACCACTTTAAACTTTTTAGTAACTTTTTTTCCAAATTCCTTTCTTAGTACACCCCTACGCATCGAGACGAATACACTCTCCAAATTTCAAGTCTGTACGACCAGCGGTTTTGGCTGTGCGTTGTCTGTCAGTCAGTCAGTCAATCAGTCAGGACAGAGCCTTTTATATATATAGATAGATAGATAGATGTACTACGTTACTAAGTACTTACGTACCTACCTTAGTGCATCTTAAAAATTAGTAGAAAAGAAAGGCAGTTGTTTTCTGCTATAAACAAATAAGAGTGTACTCGTTATAAGTACTACCGTGTATTTATATATGTATAGTGTTTTGTAGGTACTTAATAAATATAGGAAAGTGGTAAAATTATATGAAAATTCAGAAAACACACTAATAGCTTTCCGCTCAACTGCTGGTGCGCCAAAATAAAATCAAGGGTACTTAAATATGCATCAAGATTCGTCGCAGCATCGTTTTCCCTCCATTCTTTGTACAATAGCCAAGATGAAAATATTTTACGTATTCAGAATGTAGAGATAGTTAAAGAGCTGGATCCACTAAGTATGCAAACTGTAGTGTTAGATGATTGTAATGTTGTTTGCCGTCAGCCATGTCAGAGGCCTTCGGGCGGCTCATTAACTCTGACACTAGGGCTGGCCACTCAGCCTATACGAACTTACTTACTTACTTACTTACTTAATGATGTTTGTAACGTGTTCAATTGTCCGTAGTTTATTAATTAATTGATATTCGTTATGTGAAATAAAACAACAGCTGCTTTTTTGCGATTTCAATGTTGGCCCCATAGTAAAAGTTGTTTGTTTTGATGTACAGAATATGCCCTTAAAAGGATGCTAACTGATTAGAACTAGCCCTGTATAGTAATTCTATAACGACATTACAAGATATTTTAGATACCTATTTATAGTTTATAGTAGACGAAAAAGGCAGTCATATTGATTAAAGCCAATAATAAATAAATAAATGTTGTCTTTACAACTAGGATAACCGACGACGCTGACGTTTGCGTGATACTACAATATTCTGTCCATCAATGCGGCCTATGTCCAGCATTGGGCAAGCATGGGTGACCGCAAGTGGTATTTTTAGCATAGAGTTTTCATGTTAATGTCACGCGCTATTTATTTATTTAATTATTTAATGCACACACACATGTGACCCCATCTGTGGCTCCCAAAAAGGTTTAAATAAAATTAAAATTAAATTGTATTTATTAAGATTTAAAACAGTCAGGCCAATATATATATATATAATAAAATGAGCATTAGCAGTATTTAGCCATCAGTGCAGATGTACTTTGGACGCTACATCATCTCTTGTAGAGAGAAACGGGTTTATGATGATGATGATCATAATTGCACACACATACCTAATTGTACAAAAGGAGGACTTAAAGCTTTACTGTAAGTCCAGGCTAATTTAGAAGCGATAGGTACCTACGTATGTATATTCTTATATAACAACTGTCATTTAAATCTACATCAGCTCACAACTTTATCGTAGTGTCGGTAAGTAAGTAAACTCTTTTAGGTAACCTTCCAGAATATATTTTCCCTGCTCTAAAAAGTCGGTTCGTGCTTACTAAAAGCTCATAATTAGATAAAAGCGTGACAAAGAAAAATCGACAGAATAAAAGCAAACAACAGACATCACTATAAACAAATTTTATTGCCTTTTTAAATGTTCCGACGATAAACGACATTTGAACCGAAATACGTTTTTATCGAATGACTATGACGGGAATATCCATCAATAAGCCTTACAACAATTACTTTGGCAATTTGCTTGTATTCACATTTTGATATCGCCTTGTTTTGTAGACATATTGAAACTCGAAATAAAATATATGAGAGAACACAGGTATACATGATTAAAATTCACAAGTCTTCAATAAAATGAAGAACCTGTAATGATATGATTGAACTTCGAATAACTTTAAATTACTCTTGTCGTACTTTATTAGCTGCGGCACAGAATAATAACTAGTAACAGAAGCTTTATTTCGCAATGGTTTTCAAAGAAATATGACTCAATCTGATAAACAATATGATTTAATTTAGCTCGCGGTCCAGTCGAGCACGTGTTCATTTACATACCTACCAATTTCTTTTTGAAGGAATATGGGCCTTAATTCACTATACTACGGTTCATAATAAGTTATACATGGTTATACGTATTGAAAGAGCCGCCGAGCCGAGCCTACTAGATTGGCCCTTGCGCAATGGCCGCCGCCCGTAGGTATGTTTTTAATACCTACACGCGGAGTGACACAGGCCTGGCTGCGGTGTGTTCTTCTAAGTTTTCTCAAGGAAATTAACGAATTCAAAAGCTGTAGAAATCAAATAAATATGTAAAAAATATATGCTTCACATAAGTACAGCTGTAGGTGAGAATTCCTTGTGCAAAATAAAACACCGCAGTGCTGGGTAGGAGTCTGTTCATTTGCTCCAGCTCTTAATTTATGAGAAAGTAGCGAACGAAACATCATCGCGTTTTAAGAGTGGCCAGCGCCATCTAGTAAAATATTTCCGAAACTTAACAATTGAACTCTACAACAGCTATACGTTTGTTAACCGCAAATTACATATCTGTGTGGAACAACCGATTTTCTTGCTGTAATAGTTGGTACCGTAGTAACTTAGTAGATACTTACATTGCTAGTAAACCTGTACACAACATTATTTATAGGTATTTTAATAAATATCAAGATTCAGGTCCCTCCAATCCCACCCGAAATTGAGCCCACAAGATGAGTTGACTAATTCTTCTGACAAAAAACAAATAAAAAAAGTATTATGCTGTTTCACTCGCAATGATGTAACCTAAGGACTCTAACGTACCCCATCAAATCTAACCTGTCCAGGTATTTAGAAGTTATGGTGGAACAAAGAAAATCACATGCATACATAAATACATACATGAATTCTGAAAATCTTACACTTTTTTGGGCAGTCGTGTAAAAAATTAAACCAGTAGTTTATTTATAAATCTATGTAGTACCACCATTAAAACCATTAATATCATTTAATTGTAAAAATATTACGAGGTCATTCGACTGTGTGAGAAGGCTGTGTAAACAAGCAGACATTGTAGCGCTGCAAGAAACGTGGCTTTTAGATCATGACATTCCATTGCTGGGAAAAATTGATGACGCATTCTCCTTCACCGGAAAGTCGTCAGTAGACACGTCTGCGGGTGTGCTTCGCGGAAGGCCGTACGGTGGCGTAGCCTTGCTGTGGAGGACTGCAGTGTTCCCGAACGTGTCCGTTATTCCGTGCAGCAGTGTGCGTATCGCTGCGATAAAGATAGTGTGCGTCGACCGGTCTCTGTTAGTGTTAACAGTGTATATGCCTAATAACTTAAACGATAATCTTTGTGAGTTTACTGATTGTTTAAGTGAAATAAATGCCATTATTGAAGGCAACGATGTGGATTCGGTGGTTATGCTCGGGGACTTCAACGCTCATCCGGGTAAGCTGTTTTCTAGTGAACTGTTGACCTATTGTGCTGAACAGTCTTGGTCGTGCGTAGATATGGAGCTTTTACCTACAGACACTTATACGTTCGTGTGTGCTGCGAGTGGTAGTCATAGCTGGCTCGATCACTGCGTAGTGACGAGCCCCGCGCGTTCGGCCGTATTAAGTGCGTCCGTATTGTGATACCTACTGGTCGGACCACTATCCGCTAATGATTGTCTGTAATTTTAATATTATTCGACCCACTTGCGTACAGACAACAAAACAAAATAATATGAATTTTAATAGTGTAAAATGGGGTGACAGAGATTCGGATCAGATAGAAAAATATTTATGTATTTGTAATTCTAGATTAAGATTGATTGACTTTCCCCCAGATTTCCAAAATTGTGCTGACCATATATGTAATAATGACGAACATAAGCTGATAATAAATGAAATGTATGACATGATTATTAATATCTTGACTGAGGCTTCTAAGGCTAGTTTTAGGGTACCTAAACGAAATAATCGTAAATTTGTGACTGGATGGAACCGGTATGTCAGTGATGCTCATAGGAGGGCTCGACTTTGTTTTAAAACATGGGTAGTGGCCGGTAAACCGAAGTTTGGGAAAATGTATGCTAATATGTGTGAATCTAGAAAGGTTTTTAAATCTAAATTAGCTTACTGCCAGAAAAATGCATCACAAATAAAAATGAACATAATTGCAGAAAATCATTTCAGTAAAGATTTTAGCAGTTTTTGGAAAAATACTAAGAATCTGAACCCAAAGTCGAGCCTTCCTGCCTGCGTTGGTGGTGAACATGACCCCCGTGACATAGCTTGTGCATTTCAGCGGCATTTCAAGGTTGAGTCCCCGCTCGGGCCTGCGTCTCGGGTGCTCGCTGGTGAGAACCATCCTACCGCACTCAGGGTCAGGTTGTCTGCTAGGGAGGTAGCGGCGGTAATCAATAAGATGGTGAGAGGCAAGTCACCTGGCCATGATGACCTCAGCATCGAGCACCTGAGGCACGCGGGAGTGCATTTGCCTAGAGTACTATCAATGTTTTTCAACCTGTGTATTAGTCATGGTTACTTGCCTGAGAAACTTATGTATACTGTAGTGGTACCTATCGTCAAAGACAAAACAGGTGACGCATCGGATCTATCTAATTATAGACCCATATCCCGGGCTACAGTTATAGCAAAGGTGCTGGACAGTTTGCTTGATAAGCAATTGGAAAAGCATCTCCAACTTCATGACGCTCAGTTTGGCTTTAGAGCAGGTCTGTCGACTGAGTCTGCCATCTTCTGCCTCAAGCAGACTGTTCAGTACTATACCAGTCGAAGTACGCCGGTTTATGCTTGTTATCTTGATTTGTCAAAAGCTTTTGATTTGGTAAGTTATGACAGACTATGGCAGAAATTGGAATCTGAGACGGAGGTACCACACGAAGTCATCTCATTGTTTGGGTTTTGGTATGGTAACCAACGAAACAGGGTTCGGTGGGCAGGTGCACACTCTGATGTGTATGGGCTGGAGTGTGGAGTGAGGCAGGGGGGGTTGAGCTCGCCCCGCCTCTTCAACTTGTACATGAATCGGCTCATCGGTGAGCTCAGCAATATTGGTGTCGGCTGTTCTATAGACGGGGTAATCATTAACAACATTAGTTACGCTGACGATATGGTGTTGCTGAGCCCATCGATTGCAGCGCTTCGGAAACTCCTGTGCATCTGTCAATCGTACGCGGCAGCTCATGGGCTCAGATACAACGCGAAGAAGAGTGAGTTCATGGTGTTTAAGGCAGGTAACAAAAGCTACGATCAAGTTCCACATGTAACTCTGTGCGGCGCGCGTTTGAACAAGGTAAGTTCATTTAAGTATCTGGGTCACTGGGTGACCGACGACTTGTGTGACAATAAAGACATAGAGAGGGAGCGTAGGGCGCTGTCTGTCCGGTGTAATATGCTGGCACGCAGGTTTGCACGCTGTACCAAACAAGTAAAGGTAACATTGTTTAAGGCGTATTGCCAGACCTTCTACACGTGCAGCCTGTGGGCCAGTTTTACAAAGGTAGCGTACAAAGGACTGAACATTCAGTATAATAATGCGTTCAGGATATTGCTGGGGCTGCCACGTTTTTGTAGCGCGTCCGCCATGTTTGCTGAGGCGCAAGTCAATGGCTACCAAGCAGTAATAAGAAAAAGGTGCGCCTCGCTGTTAAGCCGTGTGCGTGGCAGCCCGAACGGTATACTGAGCGTATTATCCGAGCGGTGGGACTCGCCGATGTTTAGGAGGTGGATGCAGCTGCACGCCAGCGGTCCCTCATATATATAAGTAGGTACCTATTATAATAATTGCTAATTTCAATTTAATATCTATTTAATTTTTTGATATAATTTTTAATTTTAATTTTTGTTTTGTGTTTTTGTGTTTTATATGGATTTTTTAATTAATATCTGAAATAAATGAATTATTATATTATATTATTATTATTAAAAATAAATGTTACGTCCACATGAGCAAACTTGATTTTCCAATGGCAAATAGCGTAATAAAGATGATATAGAATACAGGCCGTCACAGACGACGAAGATGCTATAATATTTCATGATATCGCTCTCCATACATTTTTAAAACAAAAATTATCTTCGTCACTTGTTCGTCATTTGTTTTGCTGTATGATTAGCGAAACTGAAATGTGTTCTAAGCTAACATGAAATATTATAGCATCTTCATCGTGTGTGTCGGCTTTAAGCAGGGTATCATTGTTATGGTACCAGTATCTATAATACACAATGTGTTAGCGATGGCTTTAATTTTAAACTTAAACTTAAACTTTTAAGTACTTTTACTTAATATAATAAACAAAGGTTTTTTTTATGTGCTTTTGATAACTCTAGTGACAAAACCATTCGAGCTTTTTCTCAGATTGGATAATTTAATTAACATAGAATTCCAGTTCAAGGTTAAATTATAATTCTCTCTGGTTACTGAATAAATAATGAATATTTGACTGGCATACTCATTAGAGTTCCTCCTATATAACCCCGCATCGCGTGATTGTCACTGGCTTTTACAAAGTGCGATCTCGAATTTCAATAATTTCCTATAAGTACCTTAAGTGTTCCAAAATATACGAGTAAAACTGACGCATGTAGGCAAATAATTGATCCCGTGTTTGGGTTGCAATTTTTTTATTCTTGACTTGGTATATAAGTATCAAATTTTCCCCCGCGCATCGGATGTTAAAATCGAAACTAGCCGGCTTATACGGATATGCAGTTACATGGAGTGTGAGCTTTGATCAGACCTAGCCTTACTTAACCAATGGACCTAGCCTGTCAATCGTAAAATATTTTATTTAGCTCTTTTGTACTTCATAATTTGATTGGAAATACTCGTACCAATATCATACATGAAAGTAATCGATAATCGACTAGGCCTGTTTGTGCTACTCCACACCACAGCATCAACCGCATAACCTACGATACTTGATACAAGTGTTGATTCCTATTTCTGTAACACAGCCCAGTCACGTCTCCCACTTGAACCACTCGAGACACGGATCATTTTATCCAATTTATATCGAGTATCAAAAGTCCCGACCTCAACCCTTGAATATTTCAAATCGATTTGAAATGCGGTTAATTAGTTACCCGGAAGTTCCATTTGCGTGATTGTCGTAACTCTATTTTGATAACGTTATAATCGCGATGGCGAATATTGTGTTATCATGTTTGGAACATAATAGCTCAATGGCATGTCGTAATTGACTATAACTTTAATAGTTTTCGGATAATTATGTTATAAAAGGTCACCAAAGCACAGGCTATGCCTAGTTTGGGACCTATTAGTACAAACCGCATACAAAAATATATTGGTGTATAATTTTAACTATATTCTTAAATTTACTAGTGATGGATCAATCTCAGTAGATACAGGGGCCAGATCCACGATGGATCTAGTGAGATTTTATTTTAATGCTATCTCATAAGTATATATATATCTTATATGTATATCTATATCATTATTATTGCCAAGACTTTGAAAACGCTTTTTAAGACAAAACTTAAATAGCATTTAACAGTTTCATACTTAAGACGAATGTTAACTTGAAAAATTTTGTAACATGAAAAAGAAACAAATGTTTGTAAGTGTAGACAAAAATAGGGTAACTTTGTAGGTCGCTAATAGGAATGTCTCTCTGAAGATAATTTCCGGTATGAAAGTCAAATATTCAGTTATTGTTCAGTTATAAATTCATGTTTGCATTGCACGTGATTATCTCTTTTGAAATAAGTCTCTATGGGTAGACCTTATACTCTGAGCCCGACAACGTCAATGAGGTTCCGCAGGAAAACTTTTCGCAGATGGCGCCAGCGGCGGTCCGGATGTGGCAAAATCAAGTTTTCTTGTTAATTGTTGCTATTATATCTTTCTGTTCTTGATGAGGGCGTTGTCGATAATATAGTCCAATGGAAATATTCGGTACTGTGCCTTGTTTTAAGAATCTATGCAGCTGTTTACGGCCTTAAAATAGATTTGTAGGTTAGGTAGTTGTTTACATTTTTTATGTTGGACAGAGCTTTAAGTAGCAATGATTGCTGTACAGACCAGTATATGCAGATTCTCTCTGGTAATCCAAGTCTAATAAGAGTACTCGTAAAACCATTACATTGTAGAAAAACAACAAAATGTATGAGATTGATATTTGATTATGGCCGCATCGACGATGCGCCACCCAGCGGAAAAAAACGCACTGTAGATCCCCATTGACAAAATATGGCAAAGCAGAATCCATGCTAAATCCTACAACTGAAGGTTCCATTTATAGGCGCATTTACCTTCTTTGCATATTTTATGACGTCCGATTCCACAAGATCCGGCTTCCTATCTGCAAAATTTTACTTTATGCATACTTAAACATTGTGCGGACTCAAGTATTGATACTAACAATTAATATTAGATAGACCTATGTCCCATGACGTTGCTTTGTTCCAAGATTTCCATACGCTTTCCAGGCTTTCCTCGTTGTTTAAAAATTCATAGCTACGGGCAAATATGTTTAATAGAATAGTAGGTAATACCAAAATAGCACAATCCCAGAATATGGCCGCGGAATGAGATTTGAAAGCAGGCACTGTTGGAATGATTTTGACAATCCAAAATAAAAAAAATAATACGTAAATATTACGTATATAAGATATATGGGGCTTTGTGGTATATAAAATACTAGAGGGAAATCATCTTCATCCACGTACGGGAAAAAATCGCCCCACTCCCAAATACTCGTATCTTCCATACCGCTGGGTTAATAACTAATTACTTTCCACCCCATAATTGCCCCTTTCCAGAATTCAATCCTAATACCAATAACATCACCATAAATTAAAAACTTAAATGAACTAACCAAATACAAATTTTCATCGAAATAACTTCGAAAACAAATAACTTTCCATATAAAATGTCATCCCCCATTTCAGCCCCTTAAATCATCATCATTAAGACATACCCATGTCTACTATTTATTATGTGTCCGTGTTCAGTTTCATACAAATAAGCTAAACATAAAAAAAAAACATAAACCAATACCAAAAACCAAATAGGATAAACCAGTTTAGCCTATTTTGATACATACTCTTAGGATGAACTGGTATGGTCTAGTATAAACATTATAGAATACCTAGAACGACATAATTAATTAGTAAATTGAATAAAATACAATTTAATTCCAAGCCGCCTGCCAAGCGTGGGGATTATGGCAACCCCTCCCTATTAAGGGGGAGGCCTTCGTCCAGCAGTGGACGTTTTCCGGCTGTTGAAGACAATTAAATTAAGGCTATACTGGTTTATAAAATCGAGCTTAAGACGAACTAGTTTAGCCTAGGCTATACCAGTTTATCCTATTGCATGTAGGAAGAATTAGTTTAGCGTAGGCAAAACTAGTTTATCCTGAAATCAGGTTTGGCCGGTAACATATACAATACAAAGACAGACGACAGACTACCGCAATGTTGCAAATTACTTGCGGTTGAATTCAATCCGGCATTATTTTACATAAACAAAGTCAAAATTTTTAGTGGTAGGACTCTACTCCAGAGTCCGCCTGGGGAAGTACCACACCTTTGCCAGTTATTGAACCGTCAAGCAGTAGTGTGCAAGCATTACTGTGTTCCGGTTTGAAGGGCAATGTTACCAGAGAAATTACTGGGTATGAAGAGATTTAACATCTAATATCTCAGGGTGACGAGCGCAGTGCAGTGCAGTGCAGGAATGTGTTCGCAAGGTTACAATTCTGGCACTGCTACTACTGTTAGTAGCAGGCGTGACGCGTACCACCAGGCGAAATTCTTGCTCATCTCGCAAAAAAAGGTTTTTTTTTTTTTAATATTGTGTGTATTCGTAATCTGAGCCCAAAGACTGCGAGCACAATGTCCTATGTAGATAGGTAGGTACTAGATGTTTTGTTACAAACGTGCCGTACATAATTCTCTGACAACCCTAAGTTTATTACCATGCTTTTTTAGTTCCAATGGGTATTATGAAACCCTCAGATGGGTCTCTATAGGTCCCAGGCTCTATAGGATATACAATTTAGTACTTGATACGATACGGCTGCTGGGATAATAATTATTCGAACTGCTAAAAAGTGGAATGTGTTGGCCGAGAGGGCGTTTCCTGATAGTTACAAGCTGGGTGTCTTCAAGTCGCGAGTGAATCGGTTTCTTCTAGGCAAGCGTGCTCCATTGTAGACTGCATCTTCGCTTAACATCAGAAGAGATGGTCCACAAATACAAAAAAAAATACCGCTCTTAGCCAATTTTAGTGTGCAAATCACCTCTAAATAGCTGGAGAACCTTCGGAGAAAACTCCAAGACACTTATATTACTAACGGAAGATTTATTGCACTGCAGGCTGTACAGCTTATTCTTTAATGGTATAGCTTTGCGTAGTAACATGTATACAGTGTTGGTGCTGATGTCAGAATTTAGTAGGTACTAGAATGCCTTACTTCGTAACTTTTAGTTTGGTTACCCTTAGTTAATTGATGTTTAAAGCAATCGGCAACACCACTACCAAAATATTATCAAAGAGAAAGTCAAAATCTATAATTGCATAAGAAACGTAAGATAAGATAAGATCACCTATCTAACACTATACAAAAATAGTAACCTAAAAAATACTAATCTGTGGTTGCTAACCCTCTCCAAGTGTATGTGTAAACAATAGCATCACTGACCTGAAAAAAAAAAATGGATAGCTGAAAAAAAAAAAAAAATAAAGAAAAAATATAATAAGTATAACATCATCATCATCATCGCCAGCCATAAGACGTCCACTGCTGGACGAAGGCCTCCCCCTTAATAGGTATATAGCATAGAATAAACTTGTAACTTGTCTTGAACTAGGAATAAGACTCTACAAGATGAAATTGAATTCATTAGTAATATGTTAGGGGGTCATTAAATTAATCGTAATAAAAAACGTATACAACGAAAATAACGGCGAAAATCGTGAAAAAATAGCTGCTCCGTACATTTTGTTGTGCGTAATTGAATTTTTGTATGGGGCCCGATATTTTTTTCGCCTAGTCAGGCTATGTTTCCTACTACAAGTTGTCCATTATGATGAGTCTAATGACCCCCTAAGACATTGCCAATGAATTCAATTTCACCCTGTATAAATAAAATGCTTGTCTTGTCAACTTGACTGTATTTATTTTGTTCTTGTGGGAAAGTTAATAAGCCGCCACTTATAAGTGTAATTTGTGTAAAAATACACTAAAATTAGTAAAGCAATTGGTGCCATGTAAACAAAATAATTAGAGGCCATTTTTATCTCTGAAAGCATTTAATCCGTTAATAAACACAGAGAGCGCAGATCGCAGGCATTTGTCACGGAGAACGAGGATAGAGCCTTGATAACTAACAAAGAGCTCGGGATCCACTCGGCTAAAGGCCGAGTGAATGGATCGCCGAGAAGAATCTCAGCTTTTAACTTAATCCACTTCTTACAAACGGTAAAGCGAGAGATAGCCGGCGGTCAGACGCGCACTATCGTCACGGATAAAGGATACTTAATCACATGCCAAAAATATAATTCATCCGTGCGCGTGTATGTGAACTCCGCCTAAGCAGCTGGGTCGAATTTAATGCTTTTTTTATCATTTCTGTTCATAAAGAGGTAGTTTGTTCTTCGCAAACAGGGAACAAAATAGCTCATTTTTTAGGTATCAAAAGTTATTTTAATTTGCAATGTGGATATTGTTGGTAAAAATTCGAATCACCAAAGAGATCAACCACGAACATTGTATGACCAAGTAACAGGCTGGATATGATAAAGGAAGGAGCAAGAGAAAATTCAAAAAAAGTTTGTGAAAAAATCAGAAACGCGCGAAATGCATTCCGCCTTCATTCTTTATTGTTTACTCTAATTCGGATTTTACTTATTTTTATTTTAAAACTTAAAAAAGATAAAAGATCATTTATTTGTATGCACATGGTTGGTTTGTACATTTACAATTTGTGCACAAAAGATGTCATATATAATATAATTTAACTAGTATAACTAATATAATTTAACTAGTAGTTTATTCTATATTTTAGTTTATTTCTATATTTTATACTAGTATCTTACTCTCGCTTAAAAATTGTTATTTGCTCCCTTGGTATCCTATCTACTATTTTTGTGCTAATTCTGCATGGTTTAATTTCAACCCGGTAGGAGGCGCTGCTATCGGATTCCAGGGTTTTTCTTGTTTTCTGGACAGGAACATGGCGTCGCTCAGTTCCACTAGGTCCCAACAAAATACAAAAAGCATGGTAACAAAGAAACAAGAAAGGTACTTAACCCAAACATAAAAAAAAACAAACATGACGGCTAAAGGAAATCCAGACAAAGATATATAAAAAAGTTATATTATTATTAACGGGATATTTACCGTGAAAACAGTAAAACAGTGAAAGATATATAAGCCCTCTATAATGGCCGATTATATTCATTAAACCCATTCATTGAGAAATTTTGATGTGTAATTAATTGCTCTCAGAGAAACGCCTATATAAGTAGATCGAGTTTCCAGGTCGAGTTAAGCTATGGCAATAGGTAGGTACCTAATAGGATAGGATCTGCTAGAAACTTCTGGATTACAAATATTGAAGAAAAATTTACTAGTTTCCTGCACTGCTTTGTTTGTTTAATGAAGGGCTATTATTAAGTAATGAAGAATATGTATGGGTTTTTTTTATTGGCTCACAAAAGAGCTGACTCGCAACAAAACAATACATCGAAAATCGAGCACGTGGTTTGCTAGAAAGTCATCTTTCTCCCAAATACTTTGAACGTTCAGTACTTTACCAGCCGATTTCAATTGTTTTTCCGATGTAAGCATCAGTGTCAGTTAAACTCTACTATTATCCTATTATTATCAATCAATCAATCAATCTAATATAATAAAAGGCTCTTTCCTGACTGACTGATTCAATGACTGACTGACAGACAACGCACAGCCCAAACCGCTGGTCGTACAGACTTGAAATTTGGAGGGTGTATTCGTCTCGATGCGCAGGCGCGTACTTAGTAAGCATTTTTCGAAATTCGACCCCTAAAGGGGAGAAAGGGGGGGGAAACGTTTGTATGAAAGTCCTTTTTTAAAGTACTTTTAGTCACCAAAATTTGGATTTGGTTAGTTCATTTAAAATAAAAAAAAAATGTTTTCAATATTTTTCTGACAGGGACGATTTAAGGAGGGGAAAGGGGGGGGGGGGATGTTGTATGGAAAGTTCTTTGTTTTTGAAGTTATAGCGATGAAAATTGATATTTGGGTGGTTCATTCAAGGGGGGAGGTGGTGGGGAGGGGTAGGGGGATTGGTAGAGTCGGTAGAGTTGGTAGAGTCGGTAGAGTCGGTAGAGTTGGTAGAGTCGGTAGAATCGGTAGAGTTCGGGGATTTGGAGGGGGGCTAAAAAAATTGCTCGGGATGCTTTAAAGCGGTGAATTTTGGGCGCGGGTCTAATTTCTTCCGCACGCGGACGAAGTCGCGAGCGACCTCTAGTTCTTAATAATCAAAACACATGCTTATTATATATACGAAAGATCCTAAATAATAAATGTATGGGTACCACCATAGTTTTTATAAGTCATAAGTCAGTAAAAAATATTCATAGAGATACTCGTACAGTATCTATTTTGCACATTTGCCAACAACATATTTTTTTCGAATTTGACACCTACCTTTTCTAGAAGATCTCGACGACATCTAAAAGATTGTCTCTAAAGCTTGGATTTACAATACCGAGCTCCAATCCGCGATAGTGGCAGTAAAGTTACTGTACATACACCGTGACCAGCAGTGAGTCAAAAAGATGGAAAAAGCGAAGCCACGTGTGCCTATCGAGGACCCCAGCCACAATCATCAGGTGGCTGAAAAGCAATTAACCGTATTTTTTCTACAACACGTTTTAAGAGTAAATCAAAATACACAGAGTTTTTGCGGGAACAAGGAAAAATCATGGCGCTGCATTCAATTATTTTCTTATTGCGTTTTTTCGCGAAAATAGTGGTGTTTTATTCATTGAATGTTGAATTACATGTACGAGTGTGTGCAAGTGATATAATGTGGTGAAACACAGCGGCGGTGATAATATTTGTCGCTGGTGAAACATGTCTTTTCGTGTTGTTTTCAAAACTCCGTAAAAGCCTATAGTAAAGCCGCCACTACTTCACTAGGGCATGACTTAGACTCGACTGTGACTAATTTCGTGTGACTCGACTAACTGTGATTGTATGACATGTACATTTTACTTGATACTTTAAAAACTTGAAAATTAATATTACATTGGCAGAATGCACAGAGTGCGATGCCTAAAACAGAGAAAAAAACCAAACACACCAAACAAAAATTGATTTCAGTATGATGGTGTAATAATAGTCTTAATGACGTTAGATAAGCCAAACTCGACCCGAACTCGATCCCGGCGACCGACATTAAAGCACGAGGCCAGAACGATTCTTTTTCTTCCTCTTTCTCTTCATATGGAAAATCGTACCCACATTATTAGCTACATGCCCCTAGGTATGAGCACAAAAAAATTATCCACTGCGCATTGCTCTAGTTTCACTTAGGATTTATTTCCCCCAAGAAAAGTGCTCCACAAACCAAGCTAAAAATTAAAATGCACGGTATCTTTAAGACAAAGAATATCTGCCATCGGGGTGTAAAAGACTTACGTAGCTAAGAGCTCTTAGTGGAGTATTCGTTATTTTTTTTTTGTTTTCGTTCGTTTGGCTTACCATTATTTTTTTAAGTGAAAATCAGTGTTTAACTGGTGTAATGTTTTGCTGTGTCGGTAAGTTTTCTTTTCATTAAATGTTCGTCGGAAATCCGGGGATCTTTTTAGGGGTCAGGTAACTAAGTATAACTGATAGCTGTGTTGTTGTGTGCGAAGGTCTTTCGGCCTGACTATTTGTCTGTATATTCAGAGAAAAAGAGACTGTGAGCATTATGACGAAGTTCTGCAAGACGTTCGTCATTTACCCTGATAGTAATTCTGATACGGAGCCACAGCATTGTGATGCATGTAGATCATAATTATAAACGTTGCCAAATTTTTTATTTGTAAATATTTAGACTCACCGAAGAAAAGGTTGATGATACTCAATTGTTCCAAATGTTTATTCACAAGCATTTGGAACAATTGAGTATCATCGAAAAGAAAATTCGAAGTGATCAAAGTTTTCTAAGACCGTTTTATAACAATAACTTAGGTGTCCCCCTTTAAGATTACATATTTAAATTTTAGCAGAACGAAAGTTTGTGGGTACCTATTCAAAGTAGTTCGGTAAATAGGTTTGGTGTTCAAAAATTAAGCCTATGAACTCACCTTATTTTCATAATCAATATCTGAGATCCTTCGCTATTGAGGGAGAGGTCTTCGTCCAGCAGTGGACGTCATCTAGCTGATAAGTAATGATCTGCGATCCTGATCACAGCGCGTGATCAAAATCCTGGCGCGTATTCTGCCTTATACATAAGCATTGTTATGCAGCTAGCATGCTGGGTACACTGCCGATTGGTAGGGGTTGAGCATTTAGATTGTCTCTAGACTTTTATCGCTCTACACGTAATCCAATTTCGTGCGATGCTCGGGAAAACTCGTCTCTATAAACCTTCAAACAATTTGGTAATACAATAAACGCTAAAACAGCCTCTATTCTTTACTGAGCCACGACGCTTTACGTTTAATCATTTCATAATTAAGACTGCGTAAATTCCTTCTTCCGTAAATAAGGGATGAGGGTTCTCCCGACATGCGGTTTAACATTTAGGTGTTATTCAACTTTTTATACATAAATAGATATATATTTCTAATAAGCTCTTTTTAATGATTGTAAGCCAGGCAGTTTGTTCAGGTCTTTCTTCTTAGTAGTATAATGTTATGCTCTGAGTTTGAAAGGAAGTTTGTTGAATTTTCTTTTATTCTCTTTAATTTATCGTATGCCGAATGTACTTGGTTTGAACTAGTGCGTAAGAAAATGTATTAATACAAAAAAAAATTGGCTTGGAAAACGATTATAAGACTTTTTAAAGCCCGCCTGAGGAAGTTCTACACCTCTTATAGTTTTTCAAGCTCCAAGCATTAGTGTGGAAATTTAACTGCGTTCTGTGTTGAAAAATTATGATTTTTTTATGCATTGGAGTGACGAGTCGGGCGAGATTTTCGCCTGGTGGTAACCATTACGTCTGCCCAAAATATTTCAACATTCTGGTAGTGCCAGAATTGTGAATTTGCTAACAAAATCCTGTACCGCACTGCCCTGCGCTCGTTACCCTGAGTTATTAGATGTCAAATCGCTTTATACCCACTAATTTCTCTGTTAACATTGCCCTTAAAACCGAAACACAGTAATTCAAGCACACACTATTGTTTGGCGGTTGAATAACTGGCAAAGCTGTGGTACTTCCTCAGGCGGTCTCTGGAGAGTCTTGCCGATACTAAAACTGTTTTCTGACTGTTTTCCAGTCATATTTAATATCTTAAACGAGTCTATGCTTACTCTTAAGCAATAAGTGACTTTTCATCTCTTCAAAAATTGATTCTATGAACGCTACCAAACTGATTACTTAATCAAAATTACTCATGACTTCATTGTGCCTATCTATCAGAAAATATATATATTGTAGGCCTACAGAAAAGATTTCCTTGGGGTTTTCACTAATAAATATTGAAGAGTAATGTAAGTATAGAGCGATTCATCTGTAACGTAGATTAATGTTTACGAAGCCAGCGACGGTGATGATGGAATGGACGGGCCCAGCGCTTGCAATTCGATCAAAATTAACAAGACAACACAATCAAGCATACGTAGCTAAAAGTATGCATATTACATTTGCCGGAAAATAGAGATAGCGAATCTAATTACTGGATGACAAAAAGAGAACACATTTACATGTATTAGAAGTTTGTATTCTCGTATCGTGCGGCTCGCATGTCGCAAAGGCAGAGTATGACTGAAGCGAGTGGAGAGCCGGCACTCAACATATAGTCTTCAAAATCCGTGCGCTTATTTCCCGTCCATTCATCTTATCATTGTCGCTGTACGAAGCCACCTTTTGTGATTTGTGTATAACTATAACTAGTATGTATTTCACAATGACAATTTATTAACAAGTACTATATCAGTTCCATTCATTTTGTTAAGAGCTTATAACATTATTTGATGGAATAAGAAAAAAGTTTTTTTTTTGATGATTGAAAAGATCCTTTCCAGGAACAACGTCATTTTAAATAATCGACCTCGTCGCTAATTAATTCCTTCTGCTGGAGGGCGACGTGAAACAACCGCTCTGTATATTGTCCGTTTAATACTGTTCCAATGCGTCGCACAGGCTTGCTAATAGATGTACAACATACGTAGTTGTAGATCTATACCATCATACATACCACAGTCCCTTAGTACTATCGTTCTGTGTAACCGCGTATAGTAGGTACTGGCAGGCCAATTCAGCTAACCAAAGCTGAACCGCTTCCCATGCGTTTCCGTTGCTTTTCCTGTCTGACAGCGGCCGACTAACAATCGTGGTCCGGCCAAGCGAACCTAAGCTTCATCAAAACCATAGATAAACTGCTCATCAACATAGACATCGCAGGTTTATTAAACTTTAGGTATGCTTGGCCGGACCACGACCTTTAGTCGGCTGCTGTCAGAGAGGACCAGTATAGCGGAAACGCATGGGAAGTGGTCCAGCTTTGATTAGCTAAATTGGAATCATTATTATGGATACATACACACAAACCACGTTTCTTTCGTTTGTGTTTAGGATAACTATATTTGAGTGGTAAAAGTAAAATACTTTCGAGCGGCATAATTAACCAGTCATCCTATACCAACTTTAGTTACCTACTATAGTTAAAATCTTTCATAATCATCATCAGCCCGCAGACGTCCGCTGCTGAAGAAATGTCTCCCTCTTAGACCGCCACATTGAACGACAACCTACCATTTGCATCTACCGGTTGCACCGGCTTATAAAATCTTTACAAGACTTAAAACCACAAGACAAGCAATTTCGTAAAAGCTCAGAGGAAAGACAATTTTCTTCAAAGGATAAAACTGTAAATACAAACACCGTGAAAAATTTCAAATCCTGTTAAATGTATGTGGCTACAATTAGGTGCTAAAGGGGAAACTTTAAACTCATCTGAGCGTGGGCATATGTCACAGGCCCTTCTCGAACTTTCTAGCCGCCCTTTGACATGATCTGACCCGGCTTCTTCTTAATGGCCTGTTTACTCCATCCTAGCATACCTTATTAACTTACCCCAAAAAGATAAAATCAAGTTAGAATGTCAATTTTGCGAAAGGCTTGGTCTAGTGTCCGTCAAAGCGAAGCGGAGATGGAAAAGGCAACGAAGCATGCTGAGAGCTTCCGGAGTTGTGTTGACTATAATATAGTGGAATGTGTATTCAAATATGCTTTCGTGTGTGTAGCAGTTAATTGTAAATGTTGACCACTTCGAAGACAATTTGAAAACAGACGTTTTCATGATCCTTTTTTACACGATTGCCCAAAAATAAGATTGTGATGTTTTTCACGACTGCCCAAAAAAAAAGGAGTGTAATGTTTTAAGGGTTCATTTATGTAATGAAAACTGACGTGATTTTGACACTATTCATTTTGTTTGCATGTTTGGTTTTAGTGCGAAGCAGGTCGCGGCCGAAAGCGCGTTTGGGTCGGTTTTTCACTCATTGAAAAAGGTCACCGAATGTGATCGAAACTATAGATAGTGTATCCGATATAATTAAATTGAGTATTCCCGTATTAATAAAACAATTTTTTTATTTGCAATTTTTTTCTTTTTAAATGTATGCAATTATGCATGTATTATCTGTGTTTTTCTTTATTCCTCATAACTTCTAAATGCCTGAACAGCAGCGCAAGTACCGTTCTTAACGATCGATTAATTTGACATTTAAATCGGTAAAATTCGACAAAAATTATTAATTTGACGAATTTGAGAATATACTTATTCTCAAATTCGTCAAATTAATCAGCTATCACGTCAAAGTTGCTACGTAACAGAAAGATACTCGCCGTGCAGATTTGCCTGTATGAGGTATCGTTAGAATCCTTACATGATCCCGAGCTGACACTGACACTGGCTATACATATTATAAAACAAAAATGTTTGGTAGAGCAGTCGGATATTTTTTTGATCTTGCCTTGTTTTTATACAACGTGTAACAAAAAAGTTGAATAATACGGAAGGGTATGTGTATACTCATCATTATGAACAACTTTTATTATGGGGCCAACCTTGAAATCAGGAATAAAAATCTGCTGCTCTATTTTGTCCAAGGTCATTGAACTTTTTGTATGGAGCCACCGATATTTTTTGGCGATTTCAGATTTAGCCCCATAGTAAAAGTTGTTCGTAATGGTGAGTACATACATACCCTTCAGTATTGTTGAACCTTTTTGTTACACGTTGTATAATAGTTATTACGCTGTATCACTAAGCCGAAACGAGTTATACAGGGTTAGTTCTAATCAGTTAGCATCCTTTTAAGGGCATATTCTGTACATCAAAACGAACAACTTTTACTATGGCGCCAACATTGAAATTGCCAAAAAAAGCTGTTCCATACATTGTGTCCAAGGCCGATGAACTTTTTGTATGGAAGAGCTGATAACTTTTTCGCGATTTCAATGTTGGCCCCATAGTAAAAGTTGTTTGTTTTGATGTATAGAATCTGTCCGCTAACTGATTACAACTAACCCTGTATACCTACATGAATTTGGATGAGTAGCCAGCTTAATCCTCCAAATATGAAGATGTCATCCAGGTATTCGAAGTTGAAGTCGGTGTTTTTTTTTTTAAAGGGCATATTATATTATTTGTTATTAATCAACGCGTTGTTGAAACCCAACATTTAGACGACATTATATCGATCGACAATAAATCGTCAAAAATCAAGCAAAACCTTAAATAATGTCGCTCCTTGTAATCCTGTATCGGTGACAAATAAGCAAGTGGGGTACCTGTTGGTAAGTGGTCACCGCCCTCAATGAACATTCACAGCACCATAATCGTTGCTAGTGTGTTGCCTACTAAATGTAGAAATCTGTTGGGTTCACAGCTTTTCGCTCTGCATATAAAATCAATATTACACTAACACAGCCTATACGGAATATGAACTCTATTTGAGTCACCAGAATAATTAGATTTAACATACGTACTTGTACGTCTCAGGAGACTGCGTCTAGGGGCTCGTATAATACTAACAGAATCAATATGTTGTATGTGATTGCGCCTGCTCTATTACCTATACTATGTGCGTTGTGTACCTATTAATTAATGCCTACTCATTCAAATTATATTATCAATCCAACACACAAAACAAAATGTTTGTGATATGCGTGTTTTCTTTGGGTTCGGTACCCAGACGATGTCCAACGGGACCCTATTACTGAGCCTACGATGTATATCTATCCTTCCGGCATATTATCACTTATATCTTTTAAAACGTAAATTTTCATATAATATGGATAAATTAACAATGTCGGATTAAATTCCAAAAAATAAATACAGTCAAAATAAATTTTAAAGATCAGTTATCCTAGATGTATTAATATTTTCATATCGTAAAAATGACAATAAATAAGCGAGCGAACACGAGTTACGATCAGAATAGATGATAAAGAACACAATTTTGTTTGTAAACGCAATATATCGTGTGTTACGGAATCCTCGGTGAGCGAGCCCGACTCGCACTTGGCAAATTTTACTGTACATTGATTAGAGCACGCATTGTCAATAATATAAATTCGTCCGATTAAATTCAAATCAGCTAATTTCTCGGCGATTTTTAGTAAATTTACAAACTCTCTTGAATAAAATTATGTTTGGAAGATACTTTAAAAGCTAAGTATACATGTTATGTAAGCTAATAAGGTGTTGTCGGGAATCTCATCGGCTTACGTGCGTTATTTGCCGGAGCTGGTGGAACGATATGACTAGTGTATAAAGTATAGACAACGAACCGGTGTAGAATAGACACCTCAAATAGGATCAGAAATTTCAGCCAACATAATAGCACAAAAAGTGCCAAAAAAATCTGACGACCATAAACATGGTATACTTACCTCACGCAAATCAATCAACGGTTAGTATCCCACGCCATGTTTCGAATTTAGTTTTTTGAATCATCATACTAATCTCTAATCAACGGCCAAAGCATCATTGTCATTCAGCGTAGTGACCTGGTAATAGCGCCAGCATGGTGATGAGTTAATTTTTTAAGTATTTTGTATTTTTTTAGTTGATTTTAAGTGATGAAGGAGTTATCACGAAAATAAATAATTTCCATCTTTCTAGCGAATACATTTGTATGCCGCTTGGCGTCGAAACTTTAGGTCCATTGCGTCCAGGAAAAAAAATATGTTTATGACAAGAAAGAAATTCTTTGCGCGAGCGCCAGCCCTCTCTCGCGCAAAGAATTTCTTTGGTATTTCATCGTGGAAATGTCGCCAGCATTCTTGGGACCCACCACATCTACACCATTATTTTCAACCGGCTTCAAAAAAGGAGGTTCGCAATTCGATTGCACTTTTTTTTTAAATGTATTATTATTATAATAATAATTTATTTATTTATTCATAATTATAATAATTAACAATATATTAAATTATGCGTCGGACTCCGGACAAGGAAACCCGTTACCCGTATATTACGTGATTAGTGATTACTACACCAATTATGAGTTTATTTTGAAAAATATTTTTTGTTTTGGTATGTGATACTTCAGTGGTTCAGTTTTATCGAACTCAGTTATTTAAATCAAAATAATAATTACTGGATAAAATCAAAATAACTAGAAAGCATGAAGATGTCATTCAGGTAGCCGAAATTTAAATCGGTTGCTATTCTTTTTAAAAGCGTATTATAACAGTTTTTTAAGTTTGTTCAAAAAAGGTTAGAACATTCTTTCTTTATACAAATTCGAGAGTAGCTCAGAGAGTGTCTGTGTTATTTTTTACGACTGAGTGGCATAGGTAATGTCTATTGAATATTAAGTCACAGCAGGTATAACATAATGCTGATGCTTACATTTCTCGTTAGATATTCACTAAGATATTATAGGGTGGGCTGACGTCGACCTCATGGTTACATGCTTTCAAATCATGCATCAGTAATGAATTTCAAGCCTAATATTAACGGTACCTACTCTAACTACTTTGTATCGTGATGTTTGTCTTCGTGGAAAGGAGACTGGTTAGAGGGTTATTAAGTACTTCAATGTTGCTTAATGTAGGTGCTTGATGTTGCATTTATTTTAGGAACCTAAAATATATGAGTACACAGGCTTAGTCTTTTTCTATTAAAAAAGTATGACCTCTGGCAGGACTAGAACCTGCATACGAGCAGCGACGGTGATAATGGACGGTCCCAGCGCTTGCAAATCGATCAAAATTAACAAGACAACACAATCATACAGCATGCCTAGCTAAAAGTATAAATATAACATTTGCCGGAAAATAGAGATAGCGAATCTAATTACTGCATGACAAAAAGAGAACACATGTGCATGTATTAGAAGTTTGTATTGTCGTATCGTACGGCTCGCGTGTCGCAAAGGCAGGGTATGACTGAAGCGAGTGGAGAGCCGGCGCTCAACATAATTATAGACTCCAAAATCCGTGCGCTTATTTCCCATGCCATTCATCTTATCATTGTCGCTGCATACGAGCAATCTCTGGGTTTCCGTCCCAACTGCTTCCTGCTGCTGCTGAGTCCTACCAGAGCACAATTAAAAGGAGCTTTAAAAACATAGACTAATCCAAAGTGTTTTATATTTTATATCTATTTATTCTTTTGTTGGATAAACATGTACCTACTTTAAGACCAGAAAGTCTAAGCACATGATTCTACATAGTGACATGTTTTACAACCGACTTCAAAAAAGGAGGTTCTCAATTCGACAGTATGTATTTTTTTTGTATGTATGTTCCACGATTACTCCGCCAATTATGAACTGATTTTGATGATTATTTTTTTGTTTGGTAGGTTATTACCTACCAAAAAACCGTCAGAGGTGGTCCCGTATAAATTTTATCGAAATCGGTTCAGTAGTTTGTTTTTAAATCAAAATTACTAGAAAACATGAAGATGTCATCCAGGTATTCGAAGTTGAAGTCGGTTGTATTTTTTTTAACAGTGTATTATTTTTATTGTACATAAGTTTAAACAAATTGAGTTCTAAGTGTAGCCGCTATCTTCAAATCTTTATTTTGTTTTATCTGACGGCTAACTGGATTCCTTTAGTAGCCATAATTAGATTTAAAATTGTCCAATGGTCCTTTTGACTTTCGATGAGATTTCTTCTAAAAGATATCCACTGACTATATAATCCTGCAAAGTATTTAGTAAAGGCTGTGACGTCGAGCTAGACTTTCTCATTGTGTTCTTTACTCAATGAAAATACGACGAGACTCCCCTACAAAGAAATTATCTCCATCTAGGACAATATAGCCTGCTTACTCAGTATTAGGATAAATCTAAAACCTCCTGTTTAGAGATGCAAGGTTTTTTCTTATTCAGTATACCTTTATCGATCATGTAACTTTATGTATCATTTTTACCTTGTATTGATTATTTTTTATTTGCTTCTTTTTTTGTGTTGCTATGTGTTCGGTAAGAAACAAAATAATAATAGGTTTTTGAATATTGGTTGTATTTCCAAGTTTTCTTATAAAACAAAGATCTTTCGTGTGCAGTATGGTTGAATGAAGTGTGCATGAAGTGTGTTAAGTGACATAAGTGAATGCAAGTGAATGTATGATTGAATGAATGAGTTATGTGAAAGAGTGAGTGGCTGCACAGAAGGCGCGAGCTTTAAACGGTTTTTTTTTTCTTTGTTATTGGCTTCGCACGTTGTGCATTCTGCCAGTGTCAAGTTTATAGCTTTAAACGTATGTATGTTTAGTTGACAAAATATGAAATTAGTTGAATCGCGAAGAAGGCGCGAACACTATGAAAATGAGATTATATGTAATCTTATAAACGGAAAAAAGTAGTTCAGCTCTTTTGTTGTCTTTTGTTTTATGAGGCCAACCCTGAAATTCTGAAAAAAAAGCTTTTTATATTTCGCGATATCTCTGTTCGCCCCGTAGTAACAGTTGTTCATAATGATGAGTACATACATACCCTTCAGAATTGTTGAACCATTTTGTTACACATTGTATATACTACAATATTATTATAATACACTGTGCCACGAAAACACTAACTACGAGACAAAGAGACAGAACGGCGAAACCATTCTCTTTCACCCTGAACGTGATATTTACGAGCTGATTGCCTCTCGAAGTAAAGCTAAGCCAGCTCTGGAGGTTTTATTAAAAAACTGAGCTAAGAAACTGCCAGAAAATGAGTAAACATTCACATTTCGTGCTTTTTTTAATATTCTTCCCCATTTGCTATATTAAAAGCTACATAAATAAAACTAAGCTACTGTAATCGAAAAGCCAAGGAGAATCTGGAGCGATCTCGGCACTTTTACAAGTATACGTAGAAGAGGCTCAATTAAATGAGAAGCTTCGCCCTTCAGATTGAAAACGGAAAAGCAAGCACGTTTGAGGAATACTCCTAGGCACTTATACATACCTGCCGGCTTCCTGCCGGTATCTATAAGTAATGACCTATTTATACTATTGCTTGATACATAAACACACGGCAACTAATAATACAATATAAAAAAAAACACAACCGACTTCAACTTCGAATACCTGGATGACATCTTCGTATTTTCTAGTGATTTTTATTTAAAACCCAAACTACTGAACCGATTTCGATAAAATTTATATGGAACCACCTCTATTACCTACCAAACAAAAAAAACATCAAAATCCGTTTATAATTGGCGGAGTAATCGCGTAACATACATTAAAAAACATACTGTCGAATTGAGGACCTCCTTTTTTGAAGTCGGTTGAAAATAAACAAATCAGTTTAGGTATTTTTGTTTTCTTCAGTTGGCTAATTAATTTGGTCTGATAAATCTTTAAGGAACAAAATTAAAGCGTAATATACAATGATTTTGAAGCTTAGACCGGTTACGGCTCCAAAACTTGGGCACCAATGATCTATGTGTCTATGTTGTGCCCACAAAAAGTTTGATTAATTTCGAAGCGCAATCTGAAAGGTGTATTACGTACAGAAACGATCAGTTTTCCGATTATGCCGCTACGCTTTTGCAGCGATTTTGCAAATGGTACCTATGTCAAACGATTCCAAAGTTATGACAAACGAGTGATCCCAACGGAACGCGCTTTTACCTTTTGAAGATAAGGGCCTGAGAATGGGCTGGATTGCGTAATTGAAAAACAAGTCCACGTGAAGTGAACGATTTGTGTAAGCACCCATTTCGCGCCTTTGTTTGCATTTTAATTAGAGAAGCAGCTTTTATTTGTTACGGTTGATAAGTTATTCGTAGGAAGCCGAGTTAATGAAACAAATTGAAACTCATTGCCAGATTACAATATTTTAAACCACTATATTTCCTAGCAAAAACCAAAAGCAATAGCAAGGAGTAAGTAAGTAAGTAAGTTCGTATAGGCTGAGTTGCCAGCCCTAGTGTCAAAGTTAATGTGCCGCCCGAAGGCCTTTGACATGGCTGACTGTTGTTGTTATAGAAACTAGAACAAACAACCGGGACCAATTAACGTGTCATCCGGCCCACGGTAGCGCTCAGAAATAAATGCTACTCACGGTCACCCCATCCGAAGACTGACCGAACCGTCCGTTAACCTCAGTGATCGTTTAGAATCACCTACAAATACAAATACAAATAATTTATTGATAACACCAAAGTTACACGTCAAATTTCATTAAGTAAGTCAAAAATAATAATTACTTAGGTAATAAAATGAAATAATAATTATAAAAATACGTCAATAATCTCTTATTTTAAAATAAAATAACTAGACAAGCTTCGCCACGAGCGCTACAAGTAGGCAAGTAATAAAAGCAATTTCGGTGTTTTTGTGAATCGGTTTCAACGAGGTAAGCGTGCTCTAACGTAGAATTGGTAGACCGCATCTTCGTTTAACATCAGGCGTGACGGTGGTCAAACGCAAACCACAAAGCAGTGAAAAATAATCAATAATTATATTTTGGTTTCATTTATACGGGAATACTCACGTTTAATTAAATCGGATACTTGTGCTAAGGCTAAGCAGGACGCAGCTGCACGCGCGTCGGGCTCTGTTTTCACTCTTTGAAAACGTCACCGGATGTGATCGAAACTATAGTCGGAGTATCCGATTTAATTAAACGTGAGTATTCCCGTATATATAAAACAAAAATGTGTCAAAACCACGTCAGTTTTCATAATAAAATAATAATGATATTATTCTCGATTACAAAAGGATTCCGCGGTTTTATCCACTATCTTAAGGAAACCATATATTATTTCAGAATAAAAATATTGTTTTGCGAAAATACTCAATATATTGTTTATCTTTAATATCTTTATCATAGTAATATCCTTCCCTATTAAGGTGAAGGCCTTCGTCAGCAGTGGACGTCTTCTGGTTGATGATGTGATCATAGAAATATTTGGTCCTAGGTATGTCTTAAAGCTGCATCCGGAATTCCGGAACCACCGGAGGATGGGCAGCAGCGGCCTCTCGTTAACGGTGGTGTGCATTCTACGATCCCCAAGCCGCCTGCCAAGCAAGCTGGTAGGGAGGGTCCTATTAATGGGGAAGCATTGGTCCAGCAGCGGACGTATTCTGTCAGATGGGAAAATAAATTCAGATTATTTCAGATTCAGATTATTTATTCACCTTATAACAATGTTGCGTTATATTAGGTAGGTCAAATGGATACAATAATAAAGATTTGAATGGAATAATACAGTTAAGGTAAAATATTAAAATTAAGTAAATATTTAAAAGTCAATTAAAATATCATTAAAATTATAAAATGTTAAACAGTCCAATAGTTAATTTAAAAAAAGAGTATTATTCATTATCACAGTCAGAGTATGTAAAGGAATGTTCGCTTAAGATAATTTTCATAAAGTCATTAAGCTTATAAAATGCGTTTTGAATAAAGCAGGGTTTAATTTTTCGTTTGAAATCAAGAATACGTAAGTTTCTTAATGCAACTGGCAACTTGTTGTACATTATTAATTTCCTTCATCCTTGCTTTTGTACTTTACATAATCTTACCCTAGGTAGCACTAATTTTTCTTTATTTCTTAAGCTAAAGTTATGGCTATGCGTGTCTTTTATTGTAGGGTATTTTTTTTCTTTGTCCGTGTGAATCTCTAAGAGGCACTTATAGATATACAATGAAATTACCGTCATTATCTTATTTTGTAAAAAATATTTTTTTGCAGACATCCTTCTTCTTATCTTACCTTTATAATATCCGCACTATTGCCCCAAATAGTTATGGCATAACTTAGTAAAGAATGCACATAAGCGTAGTACGAGTATACAGATATTAACGTCTTTTTATCTATTAATGGCTTCAGTTTAAAAAGCGCATAGTTGGCGCTAGATACTTTTTTGCATATTTTATCTATATGTGCATTATGACTTAGAGTGTAATCTATAGTGTAACCGAGAAATACATTATCAGATTTTGTGGTATTTGTAAGATTTCCTTTTTTCGCTTGGTATTTCATTATTACACTTTTGTCTGCGTTTAATATTATGCCATTGGCTTCAAACCAATCCCGTAGCGTAGTCATTGCAGTAGTTATACGTTCGTTAAGGCCGATGTCATTTTTGTCTGCCATACCGACATGCGTGTCGTCGGCAAATAAGTTCACAGATGGCCAATCTGGTAAATTATTGGCGAGATCGTTCACATATATGAGGAACAGTAGAGGGCCTAACACTGATCCTTGGGGCACCCCTATGTCAACTATACCTACCGAAGAATTGCTTTTATTTACGTTTACCGTTTGTGTTCTATTTCTAAGATAAGATTTCATCATTTCTAATTCTATTCCGTCAAAACCGTAGTATTGTAATTTCAAAATTAAAATATCATGACGTAAGCAATCAAACGCCTTAGATAAGTCACAAAAAATACTGGCGCACTTCTGCGACTTATCCATACCTTTCAAAATGAAGTAGACTACTTCCCTAATCGCCATTTCTGTGGATCTATTTCTTCGAAAACCAAACTGAGCAGGAGTAAACAATTTATTATTTTCAAAATAATCTACTATTTTCTTCTTGAGTATAACTTCTAGTATTTTTGATAGTACAGGAAGTATACATATTGGTCTAAAATTGCTCAGATCAGTTTAAATATTTGTGTTACGTAAGTTTAAAACCAGGCAGGCTAATCATGTAACTGTTCGGGATCGCGATTCGGATCGCGATTTGTTATAATTGTCACTTGTCACTGTCTCAGCTTCGCGGTATCACGGAGGGATTTCTCGAACAAATGCATTGATTTCCTAATTAAGTTAAGCAAATCCGTCGGTCTTTTGGCGTTTCGTCCTGCCCTGCAGGGTCAAATGACTTTTGGTGGGACAGTGACATCACGCGATCCCGAACTACATGATTAGCCTGCAGTGCTTACATAATAGGTACTGCTAACTATCTACATTAGGAATATTATTCATATTCACTCATTTTTTACTCTGTTTTTAAATATAAATAAAATAATAACATATATATACATGTACAGGTATCTGTGGACGACGTAGACCGTGGGTAGACGTGGTACGAATGTAAGAGGAGCTTAACAGTATTTTTGTAAAACGTCCTGTGATTATGTAGTTGGTACTGAGCGTGTGTTGGTTCTGTAACCTGGAGGGTGATAAGAGATGTTTTACGGAGATAGCTTATATCCTGTATTAACACAAAAGTCACAGTTGACAGTCAGTAAGTCAGTTTTTGTAGTGGTAGGACTCTACTGCAGAGTCCGCCTGGGGAAGTACCACACCTTTGCCAGTTATTCAACCGCCAAGCAGTAGTTTGCAGTAAAACTACTGTGAAACTACTAATTACTGTGTTCCGGTTTGAAGGGCAATGTTACCAGAGAAATTGCTGGGTATGAAGAGGTTTAACATCTAATATCTCAGGGTGACGAGCGCAGTGCAGTGCGATGCAGGATTGTGTTCGCAAGTTCTCAATTCTGGCACTGCTACTGTTAGTGGCAAGCGTGACGCTTACCACCAGGCGAACGCCTTTCTCGTCTCGTCACTTGAAAGTATTAAAAAAAATAAGAATTTGGTAGCACTCCGGAAATTATGTATGAAAAACCACGATATTAATAAAATACAACGATATCAAATTTTACAGAATATTTTCCACAGACTTCAAAAAGGTTTTTTTAAATATATTTATTTATAGCTTGCCTTTGACTGCTATCTCGTCCGATGACAAACAAAGATGCAGTCTACGATGGAGCACGCTTGCCTAGAAGAAACCGATTCAAACCGATTCGTTCTTCCAATCGACTGTTTTTTGCTACGCGATTACTTCATCAATAACGAATAGATTTTGAATATTCTTTTTTTGTAGTACGTCATATTTTAAAGGTGGTCCCATATAAATTATATCGAAATCGGTAAAGTGGTTTGGTTTTTAAATCAAAATAACTGTAAAAAAGTATCGAAATAAACGAAATTTAACTCGAATGTTTTAAGTACTTGTTATATTGAGAGACATTCTCGTTGCATCATCAATGCACCCCATTATGCGACCCCTTCTGATGCGAACTTGCAATTGGGGTCCGAAAATAGCAATAGGGGACCATTTGCTCCCGATTTTAGGGTCGCTAGAATTATATCGTTGTGATAGGAAAATAACTTAGCTTTTTCTTAATGACAAATAATGACGAAAAATCATTCTCGTGAAAGCATGGGAAAACGCTCTCTCATGACTATTGCAGCTGTTAATAATATGTACCAATAGGGTAGATGACTGATGTTTATATCGTTGAAACCAATAGCTTTGATGAAGAATTTAAGTAAATATAGTATGTTTATTGAAAAAATAATTTAAATCGGTTTGTAATGTTCTGATATGTGAGCGTTTAAAGTTTTTGTTAGAGACAGCTCTGTCCCTTTCCCACAAAACAAAAAATTACGTCACGCCTTACTTGTCAGAATAGAATTTATATGGCGTACAGAGAAGTGACGTCACGATTTGCTGTTTCGCTTCTCTGTCTAGCGTGATATTAAAATACTTATAAGTTGCTTATTTTTGATCAGATTTTCCTTTTCTTTTCATTAATAAGCTATATTTATGGGCCACATTTTAATAGGACAGTAAAAAGAAACCAGTCATCTAGCAAATCAGAAAATTTTACAAAAAAAACGCGTTTCACTTGCATAGGTGTCTTACATCTCTTGGTCATATAGTAGAGGTCTCGAGCTACCTACTATTTGGTTCAAAAATCACTAAAAGTAAGATTATTAATCAAGGATAGACAGACAGACTAGGCATAGCAATAGAGTTCCGCATGTAACCATTCGGGCACGGATACTCTAAAAAATTCATAATAAAGTTAAAGGAGTCACGCATATGTATATACAGAGTGTTTCAAAGGGTGTTTTAACAAGTGTACTTAGCAAAAAATAAAGTTTTCATAATTATAACCAAAACATTAAGAATACCGGTCTATTAAGTACATAAAAAAATTCATAAAATTACATAAAGAATTTAATCGCCTCGCATGAAGGTTCGCGGTCGCGCAGTGTCGGCAGCTGAACCTATTCGGTCCCGCTATAAGAGGTTCACGGTACGGCCCCTGGTCCCTTAAAATTATGTTCACTTGTACGTACATCGTCATCCTTGGTATTGCTACACTCACTTGAAACATCATTTATATTTTAAATTTCAATAGCCTTACTTAAAAACGTTGCTTAAAGTTAAATTCCATTAGTTAGTACAGCGTACTTAATTTTTGTATTACGTAGAAGTTAGATGACGTCTGTTTACTCAAAAAACCAAACAGTATAACAAGATAAAATATTTTCAGCATAATATATTATTTTATAAGTTGCCTACTAAAGTTAACTAAAAAAGCCCGCCAATCCTATCGTATTATTTATTTTCTAACGTAAAACCATAACTAATAATAAATATTTAGAATTCCAAGTGAAACGGGTAACAGCTAGGTAATAAACGTCGCGTTATTGAATAGAATGGTATTATGCTCTTACCTTCCTACCTCTGCCTCCTATTTAATAAATAACCTTCTATATGTACATAGATTTCGAGCAGAAATTTATTCAAACGAGATTGCTTTAGCAATATCGCATTTTAATATATTTTTATAAACTTATTACACATGTTGGGAGGTCTTGAGAGCCTTATCAGATTACCGTCATATGCATAAAACGCTAAAACGTATTTCAAACCTATTTTAGTTAAAAGGTGTTTTGTCATCTTTTTTCAAACTCAGTTCGTAATTAGAAAGAAATTTACAAAACACTTTTTAACTTGACTGCCTTATAGCTCAGTTGGTAGCATGTCTGCCTTCAGAGCTGTAGGGTGTGGGTTCGATCCCCACCCAGGGCAAACATTTATGTGACGAACATAGATGTTTGTTCTGTGTCTGGGTGTCTGTGGTATGTAATTATAAGTACCTATGTATTTACAAAAACATATGTATATAAGTAATCTATCAGTTATCTGGTTTCCATATAACAATCTTTGCAGTGTGAAAAATTTCCACTTAAATTTATTTATTTTTATTTTAACTAAAATAGGATTAAAATAGGTTTTAGTGTTATATGCATAAGACGGTTTATACTATTTAAAGTATGTGTGACTTGGTATGAATCTGCGTCCAGGGAAAAAAATCAATGGCAGGTATAATATGTGAATTTAAGTACCAGGCTGCAACTAGGCCAGCGTGGTGGATTTATGGTCAAATCACCCTTCGACGGTAGAGGCACTACACTATTAAAAGGCTGATTACTTATTTTTGCCGGTATCCTGACGAGCAATAAAATAGATAAAAAAATTAAGGGACACCTCGCGAAAGAAACATGTTACTAAACATTTTTGACTGATTGTATTCCATCATGAAAGAGGCATATACTTAGCATAAAAGCGCGGCGACAAACGTCTTCACGCTTCCTCTATAAAACCCTTAGTGCGCCAGTTTGACTATCATATTGTCGGATGTTTCTTAATTCTGTCCACTGATTTTCTTGCTAGCACTAACGCTACATACGTAATAAAATCTATTATTAACTTCAGTTCCATGATCACATCAACCGACAACCGCAATAGTTTAAAACAGTGTACAATTTAACTAAACAAAATGTATTCACCCTAATCAAAAAACCTGCTTAGCTTACAACGCGAAAACAGTTGAATTTAACATAAATTATTAAAGGTAGAGACCAAGACTCGTCCAAGTTGAAGGTCTAAAGATAATGCGATTGCTCGCCAGTTAAATCCAAAATTATCTTAGAGAATGTCAATTGCTTAAAAGAATATTTAATGAAACAAACCCCAGACGGATAAAATTCCATTTTCCAATTTCTATTTGAGCCGGTGGTAAAAGTCCAAGGTACCGAAATAGATTTCGTCATCCACCCTTTATTTGATTCGGACACGTGGGATTGAAGGAGTTTCACGGTTTATACTTCTTTTATTCGTCCTTTTCAAGGAGCTCACTTCGTCCGACCCTCACACATCGAGCTTTAAAAGCTGCTCTAGTTCTAAAAGAGCCCTGCATGCTTGAGACTGAATAATTAATCATTTTTTTATTACATATTTACTCCGACCCGCAAGCACAGCCCCGGGAATACAGCTAAATGTTTGCAACTAAGTACTTACTTAGGCATGAATTTTGTATCTTCTTGGCGTTGGTCAAATAAATGGAATAAGAAAATTTTGCTGGCGTTTTTTTGGTTCAACCTTTGTTGAAGTAGTGTTGTCATTCAACGTAGCAATGCTTACCTCACTATGACTGGCCTTTTTGGATTGTTTCTAGACTTTCATGGGTCTATAAGTAATTGAATTAGTTTTGTATATGGGTCAGGTAGGCGCACAGCCTTTCCCATAGAGTAGTGAAATTTTAATATAATAATTTATTGTAATTCAATAAATAATAATTCTTCTCATAATAATAATTTATAATATAATACGTTTGAAAGATATTATGAGCCGTCACAAACTTCAGTGGTCACAAACGACGAAGACGCTATAGAGAAATATCGCTCGCCATACAATTTTGAAATATACAATAAGTAACAAAAAGATTCAACATACTGAACATACTGAAGGGTATGTATGTACTAAAAGTAAGTTCGTATAGGCTGAGTGGCCAGCCCAATGTACTCATCATTATGAAAAAGTTTTACTACGTGGCCGACACTGAAATTGCGAAAATAAAACAGGTGTTCCATAGATTTTGTTCAAGGTCAATAAACTTTTACAATACCTCAAGAGGCTCTCGCTAGATGGTTGGGTCAAGGGTCAGATACAAAAGGCAGTAGTACTTGACACGACACACATTATTCACTGTTCACAGGTTCCTCACTCTGCAGCCTAACCAACGGCAGCTTGAGCCCTGCCCCGCTGCCAGAGGCACCCTAGTTTTTAAGTTTTTTATAATTTGTATTTTTATATTTCTATATTGATTGTAAAAAACTTAAAAAACTATGATATTCGATAAATACGTGTATAATATATATATATATTCTTGTCATTTGTGCTGTCAATGTAATGTATATGTAGCGATATTGAAATAAGACGAGTCAGCTTTATATCGTTTGAAGTAAGTATTACAATATTTTTACTCCGTTATTCCTAGCCAGAGCTATTTCCCTAACGAAATCGATAGACGCCAGATGGTCATACCCTAGACATTACTGAAGGTATTCTAGCGCCAATTTTCGTGGAAACACCTTAGTAACACGCGTTTCCAAGGTCTTTACGTCGGAAGCTTGATGCGCGATTTTCTAACGAATGTCGGCTCAAGTTTCAAATAAAAGAGGAAATGAAAACTACAACTAGTTTTTCAAAAATATGAAGTCTAGCTACGAATTGAATCTGTGCTCAGATTCATCTATTATGTTTTTAAAGCTTAAACAGGAAGAAAAAAAAACAGGTTCGGAAATTTGGCGTCTAAGGCAGAGACTTCTGTAGCTTAATTGGCAAAGCAGTTGGGACGGAAACCCATAGCGACTGCTCGTATGCAGGTTCGAGTCCTGCCGGACGTCATAATTTTTCTTCCTGTTTAAGCTTTAAAAACATAGAAATACCATAAGTGTGGAATCACTTCATACAAAAAATATTCATCTATTATGTTCATTTAGTTCAGCTATTAGTTCATTTATATACGAGTTATACCTATTTTTGTGAAATTTGAAAATTTGAATTTAGAGAGAGAGGATTCCATTCCGGATCTTGCATCTTCCAAGCAAAAATCTGGATGTTTTTTAAATTATAATATCGTTTAAATCGCATCGATCATTGTTTCTAAACAATGATCGATGCTATTTTTGAACAGCTGAATTCCACCTTCAATGAGACGTCCAAAATCTTTGAGATGCGGAATGCAAAGTAGCGAATATCTTTTATTTGATTATTAGCGTGGGTTTGGCCGAGAGAGGAGCTAAATCCTCTAAGGTTTGACCGCTAAGTCTCGACTCGCTTGCCTAGAAGAACTTGATTAACTTGCGGCTTGAAGACTGTATTTGTATCTATCGGGAAAGCGCCACTCGGAAGTGAATTCCACTGCTTACATCCATAGACTGCTAAAATATAAACCGTGGAGACCGACATTTTTAAACTTTATCTGTTTTACTAAACTTTGCATTAAGTTTCCAGAACTTCATTAGTATTCAATATTCAATCGGAAAACTCAACGGAAGTCGTCATGGCATTTCATGAATTTCAAATCGCACTTCGTATCCGAAAAGTTCGAATAATTTTCCTGGCACCATATGGCAGTTTATTTCAACATAACCGTTATTATTCAATTAATATCATGATAATTAATTGAGAAATAATTCACATTTAGGTACTATCCCGGATATGAAAAAGTACTAAAACTTTGGCATCGGTCACTTTTTGCTATGCATGCCTCAGTTTCACTCCGGCCAACTCTCTCATTCACATTTTATAAAGTCATCCTTGTGTGTACACTCTGACACTGTAGTCCTTTTTCAAAGACAATAAAATTACTATCATTTTATTTATTTATTGTTGAGATAAAAACGATAGAATCAATTACATTTAACTCACACGATAATACAGAAAAAAAATCTTCAACATTTTCATAAAAATAAGTAATGTCAGGTTTTTTTACAAGTAGTCTACATGTCAAATAAAATTATATCAGTACAATTTCCTAAATGTCAAATAAAATAAAGATAATAAAAACAATTTCCTAAATGTCAAATAAAATAAAGATAATAAAAACAATTTCCTAAATGTCAAATAAAATAAGGATAGTAAAAACATTTTCCTAGATGTCAAATAAAAACAATAATCGACAAGAACAACAAATTAATTAAAATCATGAATTTGCAAAAAATTTATGTTTCTTCGACGCCAGTTACAGATCGAAAAGTTTTACATTAATTTTTCTTTTGTTTTTTTTTCTCCATGGTTTCATTTTGAGATTCGTTTACTGACCCCTATGTTTCATATCTTATGTGCCTGTCTTGCATCTCTAAATAGATATAAAAGTCCCAAACGATGTTCTCTACAAGCCGATACTATTCGCTCATTTTCATTTGGTTAATTTGATTCGTGCCTCTCCTGCAAATGGGATGCACGCCCTAGAACACGATTGTACGCTTTGCTACCGGCTCTGTTTACTGCGAAGGCATTCGATTTTGATTGAAACCGCAGAGATAGCCTCTTAACCTCTTTGACTACTAGTCACGAACGTAAGCTACCAAAGATCTCAGTTTTTTTTGTTGTTGTCATACTACTGGTTTTTAGGGGAAAGAAAACATCTTGAGGATACCTGCATGAGTCCGGAGCAGTGATGCCAACTTAGCTCCTTCGGGTTAGATCTGGCCCTCTCTCTATCTAGCCCAAATTGAATCTAACGAAAAATATAAATGTATATAATTATATTTAAAAAGACTCAGCGTCATGAGAGCCAGACTTCAACATCTTCAACACAAGTGAAATCCTTTGCAACGAATTCAGCGAAGACTCATCTGATGAATACGGCAACATAATATATACAGCTTAAAATAAACATATGTTTTTTTCAGGTTTTGTAAAATAAGTTTTCTTGTAATTTTTTAAGTGACAATATATCCAAAATGTTGTATTTTATTTGTAAACTACATAGTAGATGATAAATTATATTCAAAACAACTATTTTAAACAACTTACTTATTTTAACTAATTAGCAACTAAGCCCAATTTTTTCAATGTTTGGGCAAATCTAGCCCTTTTTTTGAGTTTGATCTAGCCCTAAATCCTAATACGCAGTTGGCAGCACTGGTCCGGAGAAGAAAATTTATGGCGTATGTATATCCACCAATCCGCAACTGGGCAAGCTTAGTGCATTATGGCCCAATCGCCCTTCAAGAGTATGCCTATATAATCCAGCATTGGACTAATATTGTATTGGAACATGTTTTTTTTGAATAACTTTTACTATAGAACCAAAGCCGAATTCGCAAAAAAAAAATGATTTTAAGTTTTTCTTTAATTTATAAGGGAATACTCACGTTTAATTAAATCGGATACTCCGACTATAGTTCAAATGTTTCAAAACCACGTCAGTTTTCATAATAAAAGAGTAAAAGTTGTTTACAACAATGAGTACAATGACCCTTTTTAGCTTAGTACCGAATCTTATAACCTAGGTATAGACAATGTAATTACACATGAACTATGTCATGTGATGTGTGCTAAATTGCTATATACAGAGTAACTATATACCTCATATAATACATTGGTATTCTATTATATAGTTACTTTGTTTTCTCTGCCTGTTGTCTGTGTTTATTGTGTCGAATAAGTTAATAATTTTGGTTACAAGCTTTTAATTAGTTTTACCTTTCTGACCGCCTGTAATCAAATCTTGCTAGTGAAATTTGACCTATTTTCCGGTTTCCGATTGAGCTGAAATTTCGCACGCATTATGTAAATCAGATGAAAATGCAAAGCTAATCTGATGATGGAGCCGAAAGGTGGCTTAGGATTTAGGACACTATTCGTCACGCAGTTTTTTTTTTCTGAGTGTTCATTTATGCTAATAATTTTATATATTATGGGAGCTCTGTAATATAACGACGCAACTCCATCGAGTTTGGGCTCGTTTGATTCGTCTTGACAAGGGTATTTTTTTTTTAAATAATAAACTTTTATAGTTTTCATTTGTTTTCCTCTTTTATGTAGATACACATCAACAGCCGAAAGACGTCCACTGCTGGACGAATGCCTCTCCCTCAAAGGGAGGTGTTGCTATAATCCCCAGGCTTGGCAGGCGGCTCGGGGATCGCAGAATGGTTACCACCGTTAACTGAGAGGACGCTGCTGCCCGTCCTCCGGTGGTTCTGGATGCAGTTTTAGGACATACCCAGGTCCAATGTAGATACGTGTCCATGTAATTGCTTCATAAATTTGTAGTGTTTTATCTTCGACTTAGCCATATCTTCCACTCAGCCAGTTGGAAAGTGACAGTGACAGTATTAGTTGACAGAAAGATTTGTTATCTCATTTACATTCTAATTGTACATGTAATATAAAATACAAGTTTGATATTCTTTTTCCATAATGTTGATAAATTATCTCTAGGTTTGTTAGCAAAAGTAGTAATAAAATAGGATCTACATGACTTTGCACGAGTTAATATCACATTAAAAAATTATTTTAAATGAGAAGGGTTTTAAATAAAAATGCACTCTGAGCCACTCGTACGATTTAAGATAAAAGTTGGAAGCCCGCATTTAATTTATATTCCGGCAAAGTTGATAATGCGCTGTACAGTCGCAGTTACTAATGCCTACACATGCTAGGGCTTAGAATACATAGACTTTGCTAGCTAGTTACATATACCTAAAACACGAAATAGGGCATATTTCGTGTACGTCCATTCACGAAAAGAGTAGGTCACGAACAGAGAGCACTTTACTTAAGTTATTTCTTCAATGCTCTTTGTTCTTGACTTATGTTAGATATAAGAAAAGTCGAAGCAAATAACGAGATTGTTATTTCTCCATTTGCCGAAACAAGTTGGCTGTTAGGTGCGGAGAAATCACGTGATACGTACACTATAGTGAGGGCCTGTCGAAATAAAAAGTAGGGGAAACTTTGGGCATCTGTCCTACCAACGACGTGCCAGTGAGAGGGCAATTGAGCTAGAAAACATTATTTAACACGTCTGTAGGCAAAGGCAAGCAAACTCAAGAAGCATTCAGTAAGAAGTTTTAAGTATTTTTTTCTCTGCAAAAAATCGACACAAACTAAAAAAAAAACTAAATCATCGCGATTTGAATGCATGATTTATTGTGGCAGCGTTAAGATTTATTTTCTGTTATCAGACAGATCTCCAGACGCACGCGCAGAAACCTCAACGAATACCTACAATAGTTTTCTTTTCGCCCGTACCTATCGAATTTTACTAAACAACCCGTCTCGTCTCATCGCAATTCTACAGCAACTGTATCACAAAATAAATGATAATAATAAGTTATACATCTATTTTGGGAGCTATGTAATAGTTAAGCGAGTCGCATTACTTGCTGACGGTGGGACAGGTGTTGTTTCATCGAACCAATTGGAATGGCGAATGAACAGGGGTGAACATCGATCTGGAACGATTTATGCCGGAAACGAATGGTTGATTTATCAGTACCTATACTGAATATTGCAGTTTAATTAATAATCCACGCCGGATTCACAAATGGATGTAATATAAATAAAATAAAGAGTGATCAAAGCAACTCGGCACATCCTTTATGTGAATATACGAGCAACATTCAATCGTGCAGTACCTACAAAGCTCAATACAGACTGGGTGTCCTTCGATTATTTCTTCATCTATGCCAAAATAATAAATAAATATAGGGACAAATATATTAGCGAGATGTACAGGGGTGCGCGGAACGGTATTACTAAGCCGAAAGAATGTCATTGTAATTAGCATTGTGAATAACTTAAATAAGGGGCATTCGGTAAAATATCTGCTGTTTCATAATATTTTTCGAGGGTGAATGAAATTTTACTTAACTCTAAATTTTATAATTTAAAATGCTGGTGTTTATTTGGCTCAACGCATAAGCATTGCCATCCAGCGTGGCAATGCCGCCAGCATGCTGGGTACGCTGCCGACTGATAGTGGGTTTGAGCATTTGGATTGTCTCTAGACTTTTATCGGTCTGGATACAACCCTTTTGTTTTTTGTTGTGTAGTAGGCTAAGTATTCTTTGTAGTTTGTTGTAGTTAATAAAGTCCTTATTTTAATTTAATTTTAGTGTATAATTGTATTTTATTTGTAAATATAACACTATGCTATGCGCTATGCGCTATGCTATGCTATGCTTTTCTTATAACGATAAATTAAATGGAGATCGCTTAAAATATTCTAAAGCATTTTCTACCAGACATCCCCGCGGGGGCGACATGGGGATGAAGGCGCACAAAATAAATTTAGAGTTTAGAGCAAATACAGTAATTATATTTCTGCTAACTAATAATTAAAAATATCTAGATCCAATAACATATACAATATAGAATATGAAATACAATTATTTTTGCATTATATAAATAAATATAATATACGAGTGATCAAATGAGTACAAAACTAGAGCTGGGTAGAGTATGTATGTAGTACCTACTCATAATTATTAACAACTTTTACTATGGGGCCAACCTTGAAAACGCGAATAAAAGCAGCTGTTCCACACAAAAAGTTCATTGACCACGATTAAAATGTATGGAACACTGTTTTTTTTCTCGTGATATCAATGTTGGCCCCATAGTAAAAGGTGTTCATAATGATGAGTACATTAAATACATATCCTTCAGTAGGTATATAACTAGGAACTTTTTGTAACACGTTGTATAGATACAGGGTTACTTCTAATCAGTTAGCATATTTTGAAGGGCATATTCTGTACATCAATACAAACAAATTTTACTATGGACCCAACATTGAAATCACGAAAAAACTATCAACTGTTCCATACTTTTTTTTTTGCGATTTCCATGTTGACCCCATAGTAAAAGTTGTTTGTTTTGATGTACAGAATATGCCCTTATGCCCTTAAAAATATGCTAACTGATTAGAACTAACCCTGTATACCTATTACCTACATGAATTTGGATGAGTAGCCAGCATAATCCTCCAAATAATAAATAATTTCTTGTACCTATATAATCTTTGGTGCGAATAATAAATAGTCCATCAACCAATCAATGTATATTTATTTTCCTAAGATAAGTAATAATCATACTTTGTACTCTATGCAGAGTCTGTCAGGGGAAGTACCACACCTTTGCCAATTATTCAACCGCCAAACAGCGTTTTTAATTAGTATGTAAGCTGGGTCCCGGTTCGAAGGGCAATGTTACCAGATAAATTACTGGCACGAAGAGATTTGACATCTATTATATCTCAGGATCACGAGCGCAGTGCAGTGCGGTGAAGGATTTTGTTCGCAAGTTCACAATTCTGGCCCTGCTACTGATATGGGCAGGCGTGAGGCTTACCACCAGGAGAAAGAATCGCTCGTTTCGTCACCATTAAAAAAAATACCAGTAATTATTTTGGTTGCAAGTTTTCTAAGTTTAAAGTAAAAAAATATTTAAGTTATCCTTGGCAAGACTACTGAACAGCATCAATTAGGATGAGTTTTGGTCAGTAATTAAGGTGCATCCCGAGTACGGATATAATAATAATAAATTATATATGTATTAGGTACTTATTTAATTTTATTTTATAGGTAGATCCTGTGAATATAAATCGATCGTTCATTTGATTTCCTAAAAACAATTATATATATATATTTCTAGTACAGCGCGTTAGCTCCGTCTCTTTTTATCTCTTTACGGGAATGTATTACGCTGTCCTTTTCTTGAGGTAGTCCCTTCCAAGCATTGCGGTAATATGATTACGTGTCTTGACTCGTACATAGTGTGGCAGCTATGTGAGAGCCGACTCCCTAATTATAATGCAAACGACACAGTCCTGCGTCGCCGCTTGATATCATATCGGATAGTAAACAGAACCAAATAACAGCCTGCTCCACCACCGGCATATAACTAGGGCAGTAACCCACTACGACGCAGTGCTTTTGGTGCCTAAATGAGAAAAAGGTATCGCCAGTGTCGCTGTATTGTAGGTATAATCGTGTTGCCTACAAAACTTTAGTTAATTTTTCGGGAGTATATTTTTTTTCTAAAGTAATTGTTTGTGTCTGCTCATAAAAGCAATAGGTACAATAGGAACACACCAATGGTTGACTTTTAAAGTATCACACTAATATTAATAATGCGTAATAATAATCATCATCAATTCGATGCTAGGCTGTTTTATTTGTTTTTTTTTTGTATTTTAATCTTTTGTGCATTTTATTTTTTTAATGTGTTTGTGTTTTCTACCTCTTTACGTCAAACCGACTGAACCGATTTAGGTGAAACTTGATATAGAGAAAGCTCATTTATTATATTATGCTACTTTCTATCATCTTTATCAACGTTGCCCTGCCAACGGTAAATCGGTGTTTTTTTTAGAAATAAATAGGCTAAAGAGTAATTATCATAAGAAATAAACAATCTCAGGGTAATTCTAAGTAAAAAATATTTCGTGAACATATATTACTTTAATTGTATCGTGTCATCCGACGCCCTAGTGAAAGTTTACCCTTACAGAAACCAAATTGATATTCTTGGCCGATTTCGGTATTTTCCGAATAACAGCTACGAAGAAGACGACGTGTTGAAAAAATACTCTTATTATTCGAATAGAAGTTATGTTCAGTCAACTGTGGTTGGCCCAGAAATATCATTTATCTATTTAGATCTCTCACCATTTAACAGCACAGTCAATTTTAACAGTGGCATTTTTTTAAACGTTTTTTTGAAGGTTTATTTATGTTTCAAATGCTGTTAATTTTATTAAGCCTACTTAAGAGTGTGCTTGACCTTTATGCTAAGGATACACGATGACACTGACACTCGACACAAATGTCGCGGACACTGAACGACACCGCAAACTACATCTGCGAGTTTTGACGCGGACACGGAAAAATCATGTCCCTGCATTCTATTATTTTCTTAAACAAATGTTTTTTCGCGAATTAATGATTAATAATAGTGGTGTTTTATTCATTGAGTGTTGAATTATATGCACAAGTGTGGCCAAGTGGTATAATGTGGTGAAACATGTCTTTTCGCGTTGTTTTCAAAACTCCGTAAACGTCCATAGTAAAGTTCCCACAACTATACTAGGGCATGACTTAGACTCGACTGTAACTAATTTAGTCTGACTGATTGTGACTTGATAACCTATTTATATAACTTGATACTATATAAACTTAAATGCATAATACTTGACACTGGCTGAATGCATAATGTGCGAAGCCAAAAACTTCGGGAAAAAAACTACCACTGCAACTAAGTGTCGCAGCAGTGGACAGACACAGGCACTCGATGTATACACTGAGTGTCTAGTGTCTGATGTCGTCGTGTATTCGAAGCTTTAATGCTCTGTGTGTTTTGAAAATGTTGACTTGTTGAGACAATTTGATCCCTATGAGAGCTCTAAACACTTTTAAGGATAAAAAGCCTGGACAACCTAAAAAATTTTTTGTAAATATTTAACCTTCGGATACAAATTAGAGAAGTCCCGTTATGAGGTATGCTTCTTTAGGAAAGTGCCCGTTTAGAGAAATTTCCGTTACGAGAAATGCACGTAATAAAGAACACCCATTATGCTCCTATGGGAATTGCACTTATTGCTATAATTTTAAACCAAGTGCCTTTTTTGTACTAATAGGATACACCTACCTACCTACACTAGTATTTGTTCTATTTATAACTTATTCTAGAAAAATATATATAAAATTGAATTGTGTACATTTTATGTATGTGACAAAATTTACTTTGGGGCGAGTATACTATGACCCGTAATTACCTGACATACTTATATAATATTATGCGTTTGATTGTGTAAAGTGAGTTCAGTGCGTGAGTGCCCAGCCCTAATAAAGAGTTAATATGCCGCACGAAGGCCTCTGACGTGACGTGGCTTGACTGTTGCTGTTAAGGGACGGCTGGTTAAAAAAATCCAAGCGGTACAATCAACCGGGACCGATATTATTTTTATATTCTTCTAGCTGATCCAAAAGACGTTGTCTTGTCAGAATTTCAGTAAGCCCGTGGAAAAAAACCCTTTGAGTTTTTCCTGTATCCAAAATTCGAGCTTCGAAGTTTTCAGCCCAGTAAAGTTATAGGCTAGATGACTGGTTTTTATTGTCCTATTCAAATGTGGCCCATAAATATAGCTGATTAATGAAAAGAAAATTAAAATCTGATCAAAAATAAACAACTTATAAGCATTTTAATATCATGCTAGACAGAGAGACGAAACAGCAAATCGTGACGTCACTTGTCAGGACGCCATATAAATTCTAATCTGACAAGTAAAGCGTGACGTCATTTTTTGTTTGGTTGGAAAAGGACAGAGTTGTCTCTAACAAAAACTTTAAACGCTCATATATCAGAACATTATTAACCGATTTAAATAATGATTTCAATTACCATACTATATTTAGTTAAATTCTTCATCAAAGCTATTGGTTTCTACGATTTAAACATCAGTCATCTAGCCTATTTAACGGTTAAGACTAAATCAGGTCCGACGAAAATGATGATTTTGTCCTTAGCACCTAGATTAATAAACGAGACACTTAAAACAGAATAAAGCACAATTTCATAGCCACATTGAGGACTTAGAACTCTGCCGCAGTCTGCTTTCCTTGAAATGCACCTAAACTAAATATTCTAGGTGCCTTTTACCAGAATACTAGAATATCTACCCAAAATATCTTCAATACCGAATTAACAAGTTCATAAATGTGCCCCTAAAGCATCCTTGCATCCTAGAGCAAATCAGATAGGTGTGGTTAAACCCAAAATAAGACCACAATGACGGAAACCATGTTTCCACTTTTTCTGTTACGTAAACTAAAACCAAGGAAGTAAACCCATGTCTATGTGTATAGGTAAATAGATAACACCGAGTAACGAGCAAAAGTTTTTATGTTGCACCGCGAAAATGAATCTTTTTGTGTTCGGAATAATATTTTATGTGCGGACTACGAATCATGGTTACTCCGCATTCGTAACTTGTCATTAAGTAGCGTCTGTAGTAAAGAACCGATTTATTCGCTATTAAAATTACGTTCCCCCAATCTTATCGCCTCGCGCCGAGAGCTGTTGGCACCCTTGCTTTATGTAGAGCGACCTATCCCAATTCAAGAATTAAATCGATCGGATTACGAATAACTCGAATAAATTTAACGAGGGTTTTTGTGACATGAAACTAATATATTCAACAAGTTTTAAATGTTTATTTACAAATAGTATAAAAACATATTTAAAACATGCAAATTGATGTTATTATTTTATTCCACAAAGCACAATAAATATGTTTGTCCACCTTTCTTGTTAAGCGCATAGCCAAATATTATACATGAAAGACTCGCAAAAGCGGCAAGTAAGTTTTAAACGTCGCGTCGTCGGTACGTCACAGCAATATAATTACGTGGGAAAACAAAATTAAATTAAATTTCAGATAAAAATAAATACTAACCTTAGTTGCAGCATCTTCCAGGTGGTCGGTTTTTTTTCGTATTTTTGTATCAATTTTCAAAAGTCCATAATCTTTACACAAAATCAGAAAAAAGTTTATCCGAACTCATCCCAAGCTCAGCGGGGAGCGAACTCGGTAGAAGCGTGGTGAGTGCCGCGGTCTGAGACAAACTGGGCGAGATGCGGCCAACCAGAGCCTTTTATAGTAGATGGGGTGGCCACCCTTGAATCCCACTCACCCCTGAACCTCGCTAGCGCCACCCGCCGATGCGCGTTGTCCGTTGCGAATGCTTGTCCATGATCCTAGTGTATCACGGACGCAGGCACATCGCCTATGAGCTATTGTCCGCAATCCGAGTTGTTGTTGTAGAAGTCTTCGAGGAGTCTCACTTATTTACGACCCTATAAAAGTGAGAAAAACAAATTCAGGAATAAGGTAATATAAAAAGTCCCGATCTATCTTGGATCTATAATAAATAAAAATGAAATTGGTAAGCGTGTCACTTGGGAACGGCTGGACCATTTTAAATTTTTTGTTACAAAATGTTTGTTATAGTCCGAATTAGGTATTTATGGAGAGTAAGAAAGAAAGAAAGAAATATAGGGTGGACGTTTCACACAGCGCCATCTAGCTTTTTCTAAATATTTGAAAAGATTATCGTAAATATTTTAATTTAAGAATACTGTACATTATTTTTCTATAGGATTTTATATGAACTTTAGTTCTAACGATTCATACCACTAAAGAGAGACCTAAGACTATGGCCTTCGCTTTTCTGCGATTCATACGATAGATATTAGTTGAGCATATTTTTTTTTTCTTTATTACAGGATGTTGTCTTTCGGGTCAGCTGGTATATATAGTACCTACATACTACATAGAAAAACTTTAGTATTGGTACCGTGAATGAGGTTCCACAGGCAAAACTTTTCGCAGATGGGGCCAGTGGTTCGGACCGGATGTAGCAAAAACAAGTTTTCTTGTTAATCGTTGCTTATATATATCTTGATGAGAGCGTTGTCGATAATCTATTCCAAGGAAAAATACTAGGTAAGTACTTACTTGTTTTAAGAATATATACAGTGTTTGACGGCCGGAAAATAGATTTGTAGGTTAGATAGTTGTTTACATTTAGCAAGGATTGCTGTACAAACCATTATATGCAGATTCTCCCTGGTAATCCAACTCTAAACGTAAAACCGAAAAAAAATAATAAAAAATGTATGAGAATGACAGTTGACTATGGCCGCATCGACGATGCGCCACCTAACGGAAAAATAACGTAGTGTGGATACCTCATTGTGATGTTGTGTGTGCAATCGTTTTATTTTAATTAATAAATTACTCATACGGTGCCACCTTGGAAAATCTCCAATTAAATGGAAAATTTTACCAACCTACTTACTTTCTTCACCAAAGCTTTTAATAAAGCAATATTTCAGGCTTCTAGATTCACCTGTTTAGACGGTGCCCTGTCAGTTATGGTTAAATTGAAGTGACTGTAAATTAACGTCTTGGAGGATTTAGGTCTTGCGAACATGCATTACAGATACATCATGACATTTAAGGCAAAAGGGAAAACTGAAATGTTGTTTCTAATAATAAACTCTGTCTTCGTTTTTATATCATATATTAAAATACACAGGCAAATGAAGAAAATTATGAATGACATAGGTGTGTTCGTTAAAAGCTCTTTTTACCTGACATTGAGGTCAATTCTGAAGGTTTGACAGATCTAAACTAATTAAAGTAACGTTGTCACTTTTTTACTGCTTTTTTAACAGATATGTTAGCTAGATGCAGAGGCTAGATGTAAGGACTGCAATACTTCAGAAAATTTAGTTCTGTCAACTAAAACTTGACTAAAACCTTCAAATTCAATCACAATGTACGCAAAAAGGAAGGATTTTTATTGTCATATTATGTATGTTTATGTGCGTTTTAAGCATACCGGGTGTTAGTTTGAACACCGTTATCGTTCTAGGATATCAGTGTACTCATCTTTATGAACAACTTTTACTATGGGGCCAAACCTGAAAACACGATAAAAAAAACAGCTGTTCCATACTTTTTGTCCAAGGTCAATGAACCTTTTTGTATGGAACAGCTGTTTTTTTTCGTGATTTCAGTGTTGGCCCCATAGTAAAAGTTGTTCATAAAGATGAGTACAATGATATCCTAGAAGGATAATGGTGTTCAAACTAACAACCTGTATACTATATTTGTAACAAAAACGTGGCTTAACGTAAGGAAATAGTCTAGTTTCTCAAACTAATTTCTTGTGTTCACAATTCTTTCCACACACAGTGCACTTCGAAACAGTTTCAGGGTTTATCTAAACTGCCTTAAGTTCAGCCTTCAGTTTCAATTGAGGCTACGGAGAATTGAAAACCACTCCAATTAGCCAAGTTTGCTGAGTTGTAAGATAAACGCTTAACCCGGCTCTTCTCAGGGAAACTTGCCACGTAAATTGTATAAAACTCGACTGATTAAATGTTGTCAGCGCAGATTCACATCTAATCCACGGAAAAATTGCGGATTTGTGTGGCGTGGAGATATTTTAAAAGTTTAAACCTTCTACTCGCCACGCGCCGCCGGCGGCATTTCGATACGCGAAACGTAGCTGAAAGATAATTCTACTGTTAGCAAAGTTAAATCCGGGCCTTTGAAAAACGTAAAAAACTTCGGATGTAATTAGCCGCGTTTTAGCACTGACTATTTGTTGTATAGACTTACGTTCGAACAACCTTTTTATAATTTTATTATGACTAGTATAAGTAGATACTCGTAGATAGAGACTCTTTACAAAATAATTAAATAAACTTATCCCTACTAAGTAGTAGATATACCTTGGTAGGGAGATAGGTGTCAAGTTTGTACCTCACTGCACGTTATACGTATGTGCAAACGAAGCATTCCTAAATCGGGTTACAGTTTTTTTTTTTATAATAACAACATTGAGTTTTTATGCGGCTAAAGAAAATCACCGCGCAGCGTATCGCTGGCTTGCGCGCCATTTTCCGTATTTGTTATTCCGTATTATTTGTTAACGTTTTCGCTGTATGGTTGATTATTATCAAAAAGTTTATAACAATACAAGTCTGTTTTTTCCTCGCAAGTGTGATGAAAAACGTCGTATGAAACGCGTGTGCATTGATCATTACACTCCTGGCTCCCATAACGCGTTCTTGAGTGGCGACCACAAATCGTAAGACGCAGCTGAGGTACGAGTCTCAGTGGTGAAAGGTCCATGTAACACAATTCCTATCGGCTTCCCTTTTGGAAATTTCAGGCCTCTCACTAGGTGGACTAGATGACATTGAAAATCGCAGATAACCGGTGGATGCAAATGTCTGGTTGTCTTACAGTGTAGCGTTCTAAGTGGGAGGTATTCGTTCAGCTGTGCACGTCTTTCTGGCTGTATCTCAAATATAAACTGGAAATTCTTAGGCTCACTTTCATGGCTCCTATTACGTATTATTTATTTAATTATTAAGAACACCAACATGATGTACGTCATTGCATACTAATGGAGACAGGGCAGTTACTAGCTAAACTTAATCACAATTATAGGCGTAGACTTGAAATAGCAAGTCATAGTAAGATTGCTAGTGATTTACAGTATCATAGTCAATTAACCTACAATATAACATATCAATAATTTAGCAGAAAAGTATTCTAAGTGACTAGTTAGTCAGACTAGTTAAATGGTCTATTGATGGGAGCATTCTTACCGAGATTCGTTTTCCAATTTTGGAATAATTTAGCAAATTAAAACGACAGGCTCTGATCGATCTAGATGGCGCAGAGAAGTTCAAGAGGCCTAAGCAATCAGGGGTATCAAGTAACCCATTAGCAAGTTTGAAAAAGAACTGGAGGTCAAGCATGCGTCTTCGACTTGAGAGAAAGTATTTTAACCTGTTTTCATAGCTTCTGACGGATTTAGCTATATTACATGAGTAAGCTAGATGCCACAAGAAACGTTTTTGGACGCTTTCGAGTCTTCTAACATAAATTTAATAAAAAAGGGTTCCATGCTAAGCTACAGTACTCCAAGCAACTATGGACCAGAGAGTTATAAAGGACTATTTTAGTATTAGGAATTTTGAAGGCCGTACAGTTACAGAGGACGAAGCCCAGGGACTTGAAAACCTTCGAGCATATTATGCTGTCGATATGCGAATTTAGTTGTTTCAGTAGTAATTTTTATATGTTCTGTGTTATTACTTCGAGATTAGATGGAAAAGGACGCAACGCAATCCTCTAGTTGGTTACTCGGAGGAAGGATTTCTTTCTAGTTTTTATTTATTTATTTTTTATTTGCTTATATGTTGTCTTCGCGTTCTTTTTCGCCGGCCCTCGGTCCGGTTTACGTATATATACATAGTACATATGATACATCTCACACAACACCGCGTTAGCATGATGAATATGTGCTATAAAGCAACGCATAAGTCACCACATATCCCCGCCGTTGTCAGATTTGCGCTCGTACTCGGCTCGGGTTTTTATCTTTACGGTCCGTTTTGTTGGGAACAGGGAATAGAACAGGCAACTTCCTTTTATCTTATACAAGCTACGCCTTCAAGTACCGCTGTTCTCCAAATTTTAAACCGACTACGCAAAAATGAGGGCTATAGAGGGATTTTTAACGTATTTTTATAATTATTTTATTTTAGTAAGTGTTTTTTTTTTGTGACATTATTAATTAAATGTTACGGGTAACTTTGGTGTTAACAATAAACTATTGTATTTTATTATAATTTTAGAGGTATATTTTAATATTTATGTAAAAAATTCAGATAAAAAAAGGTTTTGTTATCCCTGCACTATTATAAACGAAATTCGATTAAAATTTGGCCAGCCCTATATTCAGATTCGTAATTGATACAGCAATAAAGTCCATGTCGTATAATATCTAGTGCGGCCACTGTCATCAAGTTCATTGCATTTAAAACATGTATTGTAGTATCATAAATTGAAAGATTGAAGTCTATGCATCCCGGATTGAAGCAATTGAATGCATTTATAGTAAGAAATCCCGCGACGAAAATGTTAGTCTCATCAGCGACAATGATAAAATGAATGGACGGGAAATAGCGCACGGATTTTGAAGACTATATGTTGAGCGCCAGCTCTCCACTCGCGTCAGTCATACTCTGTCTTTGCGACATGCGAGCCGTACGATACAACAAAACAAATAAATCCAAATTATGCCTTTGTGTAAGTTCCCCAAGTGTAAATTAATAATCGCAATAGAAATTTGGGGATCACATTCCACAAGTAATTACAGATTAATCACTGTATTTTGTCACAACAGCAATTAATTTCAATAAATATAGATAGATAGATAGATAAACTCTTTTTTGTACACACCAAAAAAAATTTAAGGTTAATCGCCATTTTGAGGCGATCGTAATGTTACTAGACAGAGAGACTTCGGAAATCCTTCGTCAATGCTCGTGATTGTTCGAGATTCGAGAGCAATAGACAAATACATGTGTTCTCTTTTTGTCATGCAGTAATTAGATTCGCTATCTTTATTTTCCGACAAATGTAATATGCATACTTTTAGCTAGGTATGCTTGATTGTGTTGACTTGTTAATTTTGAACGATTTGCAAGCGCTGGGCCCGTCGATTCCATTATCATCGTCGCTGAGTCTTATATTATTATGGCCAAAACCGTACGTACCTACCTATCCAATAGATAGATGTAATAAACCTACACCAGAAAATTTCAATATCAGACATTTCAGTATCGTCTAACCTGGTAGAATTTACATAATATGTCACCAAATTTTACCGAACTGTATCATAGTATTCCTTCAGATTTTTGGAATGGAGCTGAATAATAAATCTAAGACACGGGAACACGTTTTTCAGACGCTAGGAGCGTAGAGCCTTCCCGAGAAACCAAACGAAAAAATTGAAAATGCGACAAAAAAAACCAACCCGTCTGAAAACCTTTTCTCCAAATGAATTTCGATCAGTTAATGAGAATAAATCATTTTTCGGAAGAAAAGTTGAGACCATTATAGTAAGTTAAGAAATACTGGTATATTTTTTTAAATCGACGGTTATCAGAGTAATTCGTCTGAAAGCTGTTGGACGTGATAAAGTAAGTTGTCCAGATGTAGAAAAATATTATATCGGACAAAATTACTCTTGCGCCTTACTAATCAGACACATTTTTGATAATCAGAAATTATAAAAAAATCGTATTGAGGCGTATTAAAATATATGTCATAACTAATTAATAAGTTGCAACCCAGAAATGATTGTATTATGATTAATAAAGAGCTTACCCGAAGCAGTCGCACTAAAGTTCAAGGACTTGAATAAATAACACAGAAGGAAACTGGGATAAATTTCAGAAAATATTGATACTTGAAGTAATAAAATGTGAAGATTTTAAATCACTCTCGGACTGAACATCATTAGCGTCGTTATCAGAATCAATTTCCAGATCACTAACGTCTTCGTCTATATTTCTAGAAAATTCATCATCATCATCAGCCCGGAGACGTCCACTGCTGAACGAAGGCCTCCCCCTTAGACCGCCACACTGTACGACAACCTGCCATTTGCATCCACCGGTTGCCCGCGACTTTTACAATGTCGTCGGTCCACCTAGTGGGAGACCTTCCTACGCTGCGTCTTCCGGTTCGCAGTCGCCACTCAAGAACCGCTCTTCCCCATCGGTTATCAGTTCTTCGAACGATGTGACCTGCTCATTGCCCCTTCAACTTGCAAATCCTGCGAGCTTTGTCGGTGTCTTTGGTTCTTTGGCGAATATCCTCGTTCCAGATTTAATCGCGCAAAGTAACTCCGAGCATAGCTCTCTCCATTGCCCGTTGTGTGACTCTGAGTTTCTCCAAAAGGCCAGTAGTTAAATATATTCTATGATAGAAAATTCATATCATAGATCAAAATTTCATTTCATTTCTTTTTTTTTAAAATGCTACAGTAGAAGTCGAGTTAATAGATTCACACCTTTTGTAATGTTTATTCTTCGTCCAAAATAGAGTACTTACCATGAAAAATAGAACCATCAGAAATCGGTCGGTTTAATTTTAATTTAGTTATGTTTTTCGTATGAGCGTTGCTTCATATTTGTGCAGTGTACTTTGGTCGCAACAAATGCAGTTCTAATACTGTTTTGCATAGCTGCTTATTGCGGGCATCGTAACTCGATAAATCTATATTCATAATAGGGTAGATGACTGATGTTTATATCGTTGAAACCAATAGCTTTCATGAATAATTTAAGTAAATATAGTATGTTTATTGAAAAAATAATTTAAATCGGTTAATAATGTTCTGATATATAAGCGTTTAAAGTTTTTTGTAGAGACAACTCTGTCCCTTTCGCACAAAACAAAAAATGACGTCACGCCTTACTTGTCAGAATAAAATATATATGGCGTACTGAGAAGTGACGTGACGATTTGCTGTTTCGCCTCTCTGTCTAGCGTCATATTAAAATGCTTATAATTTGCTTATTTTTGATCAGATTTTCATTTTGTTTTCAATTATCAGCTATATTTATAGGCCACATTTTAATAGGACAATAAAAAAAACCAGTCATCTAGCCTATTGTAGAAGCGCGGTAATTTTTAATTTTGTAAGAAATTGACAACGACTCGGACCAAGCTGCAAAGCCTCGATCATCGTCGAAAAGTAGCTAGCCTATAGGTATTTTATCGGATACATTTCGGAGAGTGTGCTTTGTATTTGCATGATCTTATTCCTCAGCCCATTCTTCTATCGGACGGCCAGGACCTCGAAAAAGCGACACCGTTTTAAGGTTGATATACCAAAAACTCGTAGGAAACGGTTTGATTCCACTTTCTTTATTCGAACTGCTAAACAGCTGGAATGCGCTGCCTGAGTGGGTGTTTCCCGATAATTATAATCTGGGTGCCTTCAACTCGCGAGTGAATCGGTTTCTTCTAGGTAAGCGTGCTCCATCGTAGACTGCATCTTCGTTTATCATCAGACGAGATGGCGGTCAAACGCAAGCCCATACACATAAAAAAAAAGAATAATAAAAGGTTTTTATGAAAATGTTTAATAGAGCCATATCAATATCATAGATTTTTTCGTTGTAATTACTGCACGTATTTTTTTCTCTAAGACGTTGAATAGCCGTTAGTGCCATAGATGCGAAACATGGACGCTGGAAATGTCTAAAAACAGTACTTTTCTCGTTTCGGCAGCCAATCAAAAGGTTGAAAAAAATATTACCAGATTGCTATAAAATATATTATAAATATTTGCTATTATTACAGTTTGGTTAAACTTTTTTTTCAATATCAGACGTAATGGGATAGTTATAATACCGTACGCTTCGTATTTTTTCAGACGTACTTAGCAGAAATGGGCTCACGCGCATCTGCTATTTTCTAACCGTTACTGCCGTGTCGGGTAGAGAATAGACTAATGAATAAAAAATAAATAAATGAATAATCTAAGGGTTTTTGTACGTTTTTGAACGTGAAACCATGATACAATATGGTTTTGGTCGTGGGCTCTCATACTATTACGTCGGGATCTTCCTGTCCTGTGATACTTGTGCACCAATTGTAAAAATTGGTTGGTAGAAACCGTATTAATTTATATTAACTTAAAAAGTGCTGCGGAAAAATCCATAAAAATAATATCAGCTATAACTTTAACACCCCATATTTATTTCGATTTGTTAATCTTTCGTATATATATTTTTTTTATTTAAGCTCATTTTCCTTGTGATGGTATGTATTATTAGAATAGTGGAGATGAGTGGTAAAGTAGCGAAAAGCCCCCCATTAGCGAAAAGTGGAATACCCTATCTTTCCTACCAAGGATATTTGTGGAACAGGCGTTCAAAAACAATGTCACAATACAAAACCAAAGCTTATCGTCATCACTAACTTTATGTGGCGTTTTTAAGTAAGTCTGCATATATTATCCTCGCTAATAAAATGAGATGTAGTGAAAAGTACCTACCTGGACCTGGGTATGTCCTAAAACTGCATCCAGAACCACCGGAGGAAGGGCAGCAGCCTCTTCTTAGTTAAAGGTGGTAACACACTGTGCGATGTGGGACTCTGCATTGCGTACTGATGCAGTATATTTCGGAACCACTTCTTTGCATCATCATCAGCCAGAAGGCGTCCACTGTTGGAAGAAGGTCTCCCCCTTAATAAGGAGGGGTTGCCATAATCCCCACGCTTGGCAGGCGGTGGGGATAGCAGAATACTCACCACCGCTAACCGAGAGGACGCTGCTGCCCGTCCTCCGGTGGTTCTGGATGCAGATTTAGGACATACCCAGATCTATACTTCTTTGCATAGGTCACTCCAAAATAAACGCGATTTGTAAATTAACAGTGAGACATTTGAATTTTTAATTATAATCAATTATTAGCCTTGTATTCAACGTAAATAAGGGTCTCCGCCCCATAGAAAAATAACTAGTAAAACATAGGAAAATTCACAATAAAATATAGACGGTACGAAGTTCAACAAGTCATCTAGTTGGTAAAGATATTTGTTAAATAGCAATTGATGTCATCATAACTATGAAACACGGTACTCACCGTACCGTAACAAACCTCGTGTTATGCGTACATCAGATATTCGTTATAGCACTCCCATTTCGTGCGAAAGCGCAATAAATTATAAACACACAAGAATTCCGATACACAGTTCATGAATAAACAAACACAAACCACAATTTTACCGTGTTATTAGATTTTTGGGCCTAACCGAGAACACAAATCATGGCGTGACCAGAGTTTTAGATGAACATTGATCGGAATAGATGACGCGAGTACTGCGCGAGCGTGTTCACCTCGTTTGCCAAAATTTGCTTCCAAAAGAGTGCAGTGCACTTCCTTCGAAGCTATTTTATTTATACCGTTTGTTCGCAGCCGCCGTCACCGAGACGTCAACAGAACGAGATGACGTCACCGAAGCGAGTACCCGAGCGCCCGCGCCGTGACGGACGTGCAGTGGACACGCGGCTATAGTAGTCTGTGTACGTACCTTACCGCTACTTTGCGACGTAATCCCGTTGTCGTTGACATCTCAGTGACGGCGGCTGTGGACAAACAGCCTTGGAGTTTTGGCGGGAACAAGGAAAAATCATGTCGCTGCATTCTATAATTTTCTTAAACTAGTGTATTTTCGCGAATTAATGATAAAAAATGATGGTGTTTTATTCATTAAGTATTGAATTGCATGCACGAGTGTGGGCAAGCGATATAATGTGGTGAAACATGTCTTTTCATGTTGTTTTCCGTAGAAGCGCATAGTAAAGTAGCCACAACTTTACTATGGCATGACTTGGACTTCGACTATGACTAACTTCGTGTGACTAACTGTGATTCCATGATATATTTGACTTGATTAAACTATAAAAACTTGAAAATTGATAAACTTGACACTGGCAGAATGCACAACGTGCGATGCCAATAACAAAGAAAAAAACAGCCTTAGTACCTCCATTATTGGTACCGGACTCCATATTATAATTGTGCTGTATTGTGCTTTAAAAACTCAACAAAAAAGGTTGGCTGAGATAAGAGGAAACGTTTATTTTCATCGGTAAGTAGAAAAAATGGCACCTTGGTTTCCATACAGATTGTCCAACACACGTTATCTATTTCGATCAATGTCTGTGTTTATATTTTTAAATTACGTTTTATTGACATAGCCATTGTTTTTGCGGAAAGTAATCTAAAGTGGGGATTAAACGAAGAAATGGCGAGTTAAGTTTTGTAATTCTGATTCTTTTGTAAAGCTTTGAATCTTAACTGTAGGCATTTAGGTTACGCACCGCCATTAACATACCCTGTGTACCTACAGGGTTACGCAGAGTGGTATTATTAAGCTGAAAGGAGGTCATAGTAGGTACCTACTCATCAGGTATTCCATATAATATATATTTTTTCGCGAATTCAGGTGGGGTTGGCTCCAAAGTTAAAGTTGTTAATAATGATGAGTGCAATTACCTTCGGTTTAATAATACTGTTACTTGGAACTCTGTATACTAATTTTATTATACAAACTAGTACCACAAACTAATTTACAATCTGTTGGACTCAGATCCGCTATTTAATTTCTTCTCCGGACATAATATATTATGCAGGTTTCCTCACAGTGTTTTCAATCGTACCACAGAGTACATAATACGTAGTACAAACACAGTCATTTATTCATTTTTAAATGTGGGAAAAAACGAAAATGCCCGATATTGAAACAAAAAAAATATTTCATTAAAATTGATCATATATTTTAGCTTTTTGTTTTTTTAGAAAACGTGATTTTAAATGTTCGACACTATAGAAAAAAACAAAGTAGACACTAAATCGGCATTTCAATTAGCTAGCCCTAAGAAAATACAATATGAAACCGCGTAAAATGTATACTAAATTATAGAATATAATATTATTTAGTATTTTTTATTTTTAAGATTACAGTATTTCTTTGTTATATTTTTCAAAACAAAGAAAACCCTACTAAAATTCGCAATTCTAGAGTCGCGCCTTTTCCTCTCTCTCGCTCGCGCCTACCGTTTAGTGCCTATCGTTTACCCGCGTACCTCGCTACAAGCAGGCCTTAATTTTATCGAAATCGGTTCAGTGGTTTGGTGTTTATATCAAAATTACTGGAATACATTGAAATAACTGGAAATATGAACTGATCCAGGTAGAAGAAATCGAAGTCGGTTGTTTTAAAAAAACCTATTATTATCAGTTTATGATCTTTATTGGTCTTTTCACGGGTTAGCCTGTTCAGTACATTGTTGAAAACAATCCCAGAGATTAAAGCAAATCGAGAGACGAAACGTGAAAACGTGGTGAAAGTGGAAAATTGCCAAAGTAAGACGTCATTTATCAACGCCGCTTGGTGACATTTCACGCCTTCGGTGAATCTTAAATGGAATAGACACCGCAGGGCTATCTGACAAAACCATGAAACTTAGAGTAATCCGTCTCCAGAGCGATCTCACCGAAATTTTCTTTCGCGACTTGGTGATATTATATTTGTTTCCAACATTTTTTACTTCTAGCCTGAGGCTTGATTTTTTAATAATATGTTCCAGTTTTCGCTGTGGTTGTCGTATACGAATACGACCTAGTTTTGAACAATAACTTATGCAAAAACTCGTTTGTATTGTTCTTAGGCGTGTTTGCCATCGACCACACCGTCACTTAACATCACTTCACTATTGTCACTAGTCGTCCCTTAACATGAGTTGTCGACCATAAAAAATTAACTTAAGCACGCCTAGCACAGTCAGCCAGTTACTGCGGGACAGTTGAGATCGGTAAGAGAGAGCTAGATCCTCCAAGGGATTCGTGGATTTACACTCGCCATTGTCCGGTCGTGTGCAGAATTTCTCACAACGTTTCCCTTCGCCGAAAATCCAGTGGTATATAAATCCGTACGTAAACTCCAAAGACCTCATTGGTACGGCCAATGAGGTCGGAGGGTACGGCCTGAGTTTGAAGCTGCGACGTTTGACGCGACGAAATGTTATCAAGTCGGGAAATCCATCCTCCGATGTTCCATTAACTGTTGTGTACTACACTTGTACTATTATGTTTATTCTGTGGTACTACTGATATAACATTAAGATCACAAAACTATCAGGGAAATATCAAAAGCATCCTAAAAAGAAAGCTTATCAAGTCTGTATGGTAGTTTTAGCCGCTTAACAATTTGAAGCACGTCACCACAAAAGGAGTGCAGCGTTGCATAACATTATCCAAGCGGCAGTGGACGGTGGATGGACGGGTTTGTCTTTGAATATATGATCAGTTGGGGTTACTTGGGACCGCTCACGTACCGACCGCCGGAAAGGCCAGTTAGGGCTATCCTTACTTGAGTAAGGTGACTTTGCTTTGCCCTCTTAAGGTATAGAGGTAAGTAGTAAATATAGTTTGTACCTACTTTTACTGCTTGCCTACTTAGACTGTCTTATAGCTCAATCGGTAGTATGTCTGCCTTGAGAACTGTGGGGCTTGGGTTCGATTCCCACCCAGTACAAATATTTGTGGTTTATAGATGTTTTGTACTGGTTCTGAGTGTTGTACGTACTGATTTTACAAAAAGTATATACATAAGTATGCTATCAGTTGTCTTGTTTCCCATTTTTTTCATAGTGCATGCTTTGTTTAGTTTGGGGCTAGATGGCGTTCTGTGCACTGTCCACCAATATTTATTTACTCAACTTATTTTGAAGATACGGTTGTGTAGCAAGTCGGTAAAAAAATATATATTCTAGTTGAAGGTCGCGATTTGCTGCTTTTTGCCCGTAGTAAAGATTCAGTTGTCCGGTCAACCAAAAAAATTGTATTTATAAGTACAGTCGACCGGAATTTTTGCAATGGCAATTTTTTTTTTATGGTTGGCAGTGTAGGTTTTCGAGCACAACTCATCTGAAGTTACGTAATGGAATGGTATGGAAATGGTTAACATATCTAGCCTGGGGCCGTACCACCAAGTCTTGCGGGACCGAATAGGCTAATAAGAGTTCATGGTACGGCCCCTGGAATGTGAACTCGCTCAGAAGGAATACATTGTGTAATCTATGCAGCAATTATAGTCAAGTAGAATAGGAGTGGACCTGGGTATGTCCTAAAACTGTATTCAGAACCACTGGGGGATGGGCAGCAGCGTCCTCTTAGTTAACGGTGGTAACACTCTGCGATCCCCAAGCCGCCTGACAAGCGTGGGGATTATGGCAACCCCTCCCTTAAGGGAGAGGCTTTCATCCAGTAGTGGGCGTTTTCTGGCTAATAATGAGATTAGGAGTGAATATGGTTCTTTGGGCGGTGCATAGTCCTTTAGAACATACAAGCCTATAAAAAAAATCGTTTATTTCTTAGAAAATACAAGTTACTCATTTTGGTATGTGCTAAAATTAATTTAATTAAAAAAAACTTTTTATGTTGCCGACTGACTGGTAGTGGGTAAGAACATTTAGATTGTCTCTAGACTTTCATCGGTCTGGAAGGAAGTTTTTTTTGTGTAGTAGGCTAAGTAGTCTTTGTAGTTTGTTGTAGTTAACAAAGGCTTATGCTGTTTAATAAAATAGCATGAACATAATAATACATTAAACCAAGAATAGAACACAATTCTTTCAAAGAAACTCGATTTATATATAATAACCTAAGTAGTATTTCGCAGGATATCCTTTTCCTGTTTCCTGCTTATCTTATAGATGTGAAATTGTACTTTATAGAGTTTATATATTTTATTGCAAATACACCAACGCAACGACGTGGTTTTGAAGAAATAATTGACGTATCCAGTGTTCACATTTCTATAATGACGCTGTACCAGTTGTACCTCCCACTAGCCGGTACCATTGTTGGTATAACGATCTACATTGTTAAATCCGCGTACCTACTCATACTTCTTTTTTTAATTTTTGACTGGCTAGACTGGCTAGACTGCCTTATAGCTCAGTTGGTAGCATGTCTGCCTTCAGCGTTGTAGGGCGTGGGTTCGATCCCCACCCAGGGCAAATATTTATGTGACGAATATAGATGTTTGCAATGTGTCTGGATGTACGTATAGAATATATAGAATACATACGTATTAGAAGTATGTATAAACAAAAAAAAAGTATGTAAGTATTCTATCAGCTTCCATAGGTGTTACAAGCTTTGCTTAGTTTGGGGCTAGATGGAGCTGTGTGAAAAATGCACAAATATATTTGAAAAATAAATATGTTTAACCACAGCTTGACTAAGACTTGCGGTCTTACTTAAAAAAACTTTTCAACCGTTAGTCACTGCTTAAGATGCTCTGCCATCTTCTCGCTGACGTGAAGTTGCACGTGCTAGAAAAGGACAGAGAAGTTTAAGGGTGACTAAGAGAATCGAGATTATTTTAGGTAAGGCCGTTGGTGTTATGTGACGACGTCATCATCTCTCATACGAAGCTGCCGGAACACGCTGTTTGATGTTTGGTGGCGGTTTTTCAACTTGAACGCTCAACTTTAACCCTCTAGTTTCACATGGTAGCTAGCCAGCAGCGTACTAGACCGTCATGCTATGGTTTGCTCCCGATGTTTTTCTTCACCGTGTTTTGTTTTCAACCGACTTCAAAAAAGGAGGTTCTCAATTGGACTGTATGTTTTTGTATGTATGTTACGCGATTACTCCGCCAATTATAAACTGATTTTGATGGTTTTTTTTTTGTTTGGTAGGTAATACTTCAGAGGTCGTCCCATATACATTTTATCGAAATCAGTTCAGTAGTTTGGTTGAAGATGTCATCCAGGTATTCGAAGTTGAAGTCGGTTGTACATATTTCTTTAAAATCGTATTATTCTTTCTGCAGGTCGAGCTCATTGTTGAGATTTGTACCCACGCCCTTACGCGTGCGATCCTAACAGGCTAACTAAGGAGTTAACATTGCTACATTTAAAGCTTTTATTGAGCTACTTGTTTATTAAACCACCTACGCGAGTGAAAGATTCAAGCACTATGCTTTCCGTTTTCTTAGAATCCAAGCTACCTTCCCACTAAATAAATAAGCTGTAAAGTCTATAATAATTAGTCTCCAGTGTTATTTTTGTTTTAGGATAGCGAGTGAAATAATAATATTTACTCAAAAGAAAAAGCATCTCCTATTTTTTAAATCCTTCATTAATATAAATAGAATATCTGCGAATAAATTCCCACAAAAATCTAAGTGAGGATAATGAATTCAGCTAACCGTTTCTCAAATAGGGCCGCATCCGAAAACCGTTTTCGCCGCTGTATTTCCGGGCTGAGGCAAAAACTTGCCAGGTGAAAAGTTTCCCCAACTCCGGGAAGCTTTTCACAAAAATAGCGCTAAAAGCCGCACTGAAAAATGAAACATTGAGGTCGGCGGAATATACGAAACTTACAATTTTACTTAAGTTCTATGATTATTTACGGGATATTTACATGATTATGTTGTGAAATTAGCTAATAATAGAACTTTATAATTTTACTTCTTGTAAAAAACATAATCTTAGCTAAAACCTGTGTTAAGGTAGAGACCATGATTTTGTTTCATCTTTCACAGGTCCGTAGCTAGACCTGAATTTAAGTTAGGGCATCTGTTGTTACAGGTAGGGCGCTTCACAGTACTTTGTTTATTTTAAGGTAGGCTTCCCCCCCCCCCCCCCCTGGCTACGGCCTTGATCTTTCATCACTCTAATAGTATGTGAGTGTGTGTGCAGTGTGCGTGTGTTCTTGCGTGCATGCAAGAAGGTAATTTTGAATATATTTTACAATGTTTCATCATGAAATCACAAAAAAAATGTGACTTTAACTGACTGACTAAAACTTTAAAAAAACCGACTTAATTTTTTTTTATTTGGCTTTTAACACTTTTTCCAGTTATTTTGATTTAAAACCAAACTACTCAACTGATTTTGATGAAATTTCTATGAGGCCAATATGATCTTCCACGACAAAATGTTCAAACAGCTATTTTTTTTCGCTATTTTAGGGTTGGCTCCATAGTAAAAGTTGTTTTACAATAATAATTACCTATTAATATTCGACTTAGTGTTACTAAAGATAATATAAATATGGTCGATTCTGACGGTTTTAGTTGACAGTTCTAAACTTATAAAAATATTCCTGTCCTTTTTTACTAGGCATGTTAGCTGAGGACAGCAATACTTTAGTTAGTTTAGTTCTGTCAACTTAACCTTTAGAATTGACCACACTATCCTAGTAGTAGTATCTTTTAGCGTAACTCCTTGTAAGCTTGGTTGGTGGATTCACATTCGCAATTAATTTTCTTCTTAGCAAGTTTCCGCATGACGTTGTCTTTTTTCTTTACAAAAATCAAGTAGGTAATATTTGTAGTATGATTTTTAAAATCTAAGTGAGATTTTTTAAATTTGTACGATTTTAAAAATATTATTATGATTTTTTAAATCTGTGGGTTCGTAAGCTCCATATAAATAAATATCAGTGGACATTTCACACAGTTCCGTCTAGCTCCAAACTAAGCAAAGCTTGTAATGTGGAAACCAGATAGTGATAATTGGAACGACCCGGATTCGAATCCATATCCTAACACATATGAGGTGCCTTCTTCTATCTGAGCCACCCCGATAAAATAATCTTCAACAGAATCTTTTTTATTTCAACATTTCATAAAAATTAAGAAGGCCAACGCCCGCTTGTTTCATTAACAAAAATACATTATTATTATTTCCTAAATTTTTTGTAACCAAATCAAACCAAACCGAAGGAAAAGTCAAAGTACTTACCTACCTAATTATGAAAACGTCGAACGCATCCGACGAATAGCTTGAGACGTCGATATAATGTAACCAGAGCCTTCAATTTTTCTGTAGGCAACCTCGATACATTTCTTGGGGAAAATCAAGCTGATTTTTTTTGCTATTCGTTTTGGTATAGGCAACTCTATTTTAATACGATTCTCAGTAACAGTCAATGCGAGTATCTAATATGGCCTTCTCAGTAGAAAAACGATTATAAGTAAGTATGTTCCATGAAAACATGATTAAATGTCCTACGGGTTAAAATATTGCACGGGGTAAATATTCCTAGTTTGCTTGGTAGGGTATAGAAGTACTTATATCAAGATACCCAGTATGATGTATTCTGTGGCTCTATGAATTAAAAATAACGTAATAGAGGAAAGCTATCCTCCTTTTATAGATAAATTAGTAGATTACTCACCTAGGAAATAAAAGTAAAGAACGTCTCATATAATGTGGTATTTCGATAATCATAAAATCGATTGTTTTATTTTGTAAATGCACAAGTTCTGTGAATACCATATTAAAAGAACAGCGTTCCGCCGTGATGTCAGATGTACCTATAGCCCTTGAAGGATCTAGCTCTCTCTCTCATTATCAAAACTACAGCGCTACAGCCTACAGCTTGACAAAAAAGTCTTGAAATAGAACTAGTATTTTTACGTAACTGTCAAATTCCAGAGGAAACCCCGAAAATATTTCAATTGATGATATTTGTGTTATGAATACTAAAATACTGATTTTCTACTGAAATGGGTTCAATATACCTTACAAGCAGTTTTAGTTTGGAACGTTTTTGTGATAGTGGCGTCTCCATTATTTTCAAGACTCTTTTGCCAAGCTGTATGATTTAAATAGTACCTACTTATTTGTATTTTTTTTTCAGATATTCCTCTCCTAACTGTCGAAATACAAAACCCGTACAGATAACGTCCTACTTTTTTGTAACTTCCATAATCCATCAAAATGTGAACATAATAAAAGGTTGTTGTTAGTAGAGGTACTTACGCGGTTTTTGATAATATTATTCGTGCAAAACATTTCCTTTCGATAAATACATACATGGAGTTTTGGCGGGAACACGGAAAAATAATGGCACTGCATTCTATTATTTTTCTTGAACTAGTATTTTTCGCGAATTAATGAATGTATTGTATGTAATGTATGTAGGTGGTGGTGTATTCATTGGTAATAGTTGAATTGCATGCCTGAGTGTTACAAGTGATATATTGTGGTAAAACATGTCTTATCGTGTTGTTTTAAGAACTCCGTAAAAGCTTATAGTAAAGTCGCCTCAACTTTACTTGGGTATGACTTGGACTTGATTGTGACTAACTGTAATTGTGAAACATATTATTTGAATTGATACTCTAAAAACTTGAAAATGCATTCCTAATATTATAGTTGACACTGGCAGAATGCACAAATTTCGATACCAAAATGAATGAAAAAAATATGTTCTCGATTTGGACCGAATTACATTACACAGCTACATTTTATAGATTCAGAATTTAATCTTCTTAACTGCGTACCGGTACAAGTAAGTCACATCATGTCCTACTATCATGGGTGTATATAAGGGGGAAGGGGGACTTAGCATCCGGAGAAAAGAACAAAAATAGTGGAAATCAAGAGCCATAACGCCATGAGCTATTCGACAAATATATATTTCGCTTTCGTGCTACCACCTTGCATTGTTTACACCCCCAGTAGTAAAGCGCAAAGTATATACAGGCGGCTGTGCAGTGCGCTGCAAGCAAGACTGCGATTGTACGCACACCGCACGCCAAAATTTTGCTACTGCGCATCACAGCCGCCATTAAGTTTGAATTTTTGAGTCGGCCTATAGTAGTCTTATCTTTGTAAATTTTTGATTTTTGGAGTCTCTGCGGTTATAAGATCCCCAAACCGCCTGCCAAGCGTAGAGATTATGCCAAATACAAAATCGTACATAGAATCTAAATGCTTAGGACAATTCCTATACGCAGGTGGCCTAGTGGTACAAGTTTCCCTTACCTCCTTGTATGAACTAGGCCAACATGCTATATGACTTTTGTAAATAGTCAAAGGCTACCATGAAGCTCTAAACTTTAATTAACATGTACTTATTAAGTACGTTACAGAAACGTAAGTACAAAATTTCGACATTATCAACCTATGAATATTTTGTATGAAGCGTTTCCAACAGTTCATACAAAATATTCAAGTACTTTGGGTTTTTCTATGTTTTTAAGGGGGCGACTAATGCCAAAAAAAAAGTAAAAGGTGTATTTTTAAACACATAGTTTAAAAATAAAGAACGTAAATATTCAGATTAAAATACTACAGGTAGGGGAAAAACCTAAAGAAGCCGAGTAACCGAATAAAATTTTTTTTGGAAAATAATCTGGGTTATTAAAAAAAATATACAAATTACCAACAAAAAAAACTTTTTTAATTCAAATGGTCTAAATTATCAGCGACAGCACCACATTATTTTTTACGAATTACATAGCCAAACGAATGTTTTAGCACAGTAGCCGTTTATTTTTTTTATTTTATGCCTACATTTTGAATAATTACATAAAAACCCACCTAAATTGATCAAAGCCATCGTCATCATCAATTGTATCATGCGATTTTCGACTCTAAACTAATGCAAGACGCGCGGGTGAAATCTGTTATTTTTTTGGCATTAGTCGCACTCTTAAATCTTAAACAGTAAGAAAAATTATGACCTCGGCAGGACTCGAACCTGCATACTCCGCCACCGCATAGCTACTTATTCAGCATACGAGTAAAGTAAACTCTTGAATGATGTACCTACTAAAATGATTGAGCTATAATTTGAGTCGAGTCGCTGGAAGACTTTCTAAGAATTAGTTACTGGTTATCTAAGTTTAATTCCGTCTAGACTAGCAATGAAGGGTATTGTGCTGAAGTTTATAGACAGGTATAAGTTCTGTATAAGAGAAATCGTGCCTTCTTAACCTACTTCTAGTTACTTAAGTGCGTCAATAGATAAAATAACGCTTGACAAAACAGGATATTTTGTTGTTCACTTTTTTTTAACAATCAAGTGACGAGATGATTACGACATTCACCTGGTGGTAAGCGTCACGCCTGCCACTAAAAGTAGCAGCGCCGGAATTGTGAACTTGCGAACATAATCCTGCGCCGCACTGCACTGCGCTCGTCGCCCTGAGATATTAGATGTTAAATCTTCATACGCAGTAATTTCTCTGGTAACAATGCCCTTCAAACAGGAACACAGTAATGCTTGCACACTACTGCTTGGCGGTTGAATAACTGACAAAGGTGTGGTACTTCCCCAGGTGGACTCTGCAGTAGAGTCCTACCACTACAAAACTACTTCTGTTTAACAGCACCCAGCCTCTTAAGGCCCTACTAGTTCACGAAATGCCGATTGGCCCAGTCGCCCTTCGACTTTCGCTCATTATGCGGTAGGCCTTTATTGGACTAATACTAATAAGAAACTGACGCAACCGTGTGATCATTAACCTGAAACAATTAGATGGTCACCGTAGCCAAAATCGGCATGCATCATCATCATCAACAAGATGTTTTTTTTCTGTGTCTGGTTGTTCTACCTATGTGGGAAGATAAGTACCTAAGTATTTACAAAAAAAAAGTATTAATTATTTTATCCATATTTTCTGGAAATCATAGTACAAGCTTTGCTTATTAATTTGTTTTAGTAGCGCTGTGTGTCAAATGACTAACAATGATTATTTATTTTAATTTAAAAGCGTTGTGGGCACAGTACCGTCTTCACCATAAGCCCGGGCCCGTTACATGGTTACAGGGTTTACACGGGGCCCCCATCTTCAGGGGCCCCTAAGGACTGACAATTTATCTCACATTTATTCTCAAAACATTGTTGTCGGACAAAGCAATGGTTAGTAGTAGGGTCGAAAATCAAGAATACTTTTGTCAAAATTATTTCGATTTTATTAAACCAAATTAAGACAAAATCAAGTTAAACTTTGCCTTTTTTATTTTAGAAGTATAAAATTTCCATAACATTTGACTTGATTTTGACTTATTTGGCTTAGTTAGGATTGATATAAGGCAAAAAAGCCAGTAGAAAAATGTTATTATAATTCGCTTTCTTTACTTTCCAGAATGGCCCCAAATTTTTGTGTGTGCAATGGCCCCAGCATTGTTTATGACGGCCTTGTGTGGACGAAGATGGTAAACTAACATGGAATGGAAACTGGGTCTCAAGAAGGCTGCTGGGATACACCGTCAGGCGTTTGGCGGCAGATTTTTTACTTGAGAGTGGAACTTGTATAAGTACCGTACCGCCATGCTGTGGTTTCCTCAGATTTTTTCCTCCTCTAGCAGCTCAAGGTCACTGTAATGTTGGTATTTGAATCCACACCGTTTGGCATCCGAACCAAACGGGATCCCTTTCTTTCGCATAATTTTGTTATTCTATGTTACTTTGGCATAGTAAGTAAAAAAAAATATATTTGGCTTAGTGATTAATGTCATAATAATACTTTTGCATGTGTAGTAGTTGGCATACTGTATTATTATATTTTTGTCTTTGGCAATTTTTTTTTGCTATTGTTCAAGCTCACTGTTGGTATCGAATCTACACCCTTTGGCAGAACTGAAAGTTAAGAGGGAATTCGGTGTATGTTTCTTTATACAAACGTTTTTAAAGTCTAGGTCTACTGTAGCCATGTCTCTGTCATTTCCTTTTTTTTCAACAACTAATTGCTAAAAGAAATATAACTCTTTAAATATTTTCATAGTAATCTTTGGAGGGTTATATTTTCTTTGGGAATTAGTTGCTGAAAAAAAGGAAGGACAGAGACATGTCTATACAGTAGACTTAGAAATAAAATAAAAAATATTACTCTACTCTATTATATGTATAGAAGATTTTATTTTCACGATTTCCGCGTTGTTTTCTTATTAAAAGTAGTTCGTTACGACGAGTTTAATGGCGTTCAATGTCACCCTGTATAAAATCGTACACTCACTCAGCTTAGCCTTACATGAGACACTAACGCCACCATCGACCTGCGGACTTCACTGTCCAGTTTTCATACATTTTATATGTATGAACTCGCCGAGCACGGCTGTCGCGCGCTTCCGCTTCTCAGAAGCCGCTTCTAGCCAGCGACCGCGGAAGTGGGAGGTAAAGGGGGCAAAATTCATCCCCCTAAATTAAACATTGAGGGAATTTTACTACATGGTAAAGAAGGTTTCTCTAGGTTTCTCTGTGCTATCTTTCACAGAACTTTGTTTTGTTCTTAAACGAAAAAGCGCTAAATTGTATATATATAAGAAAAATTGTCGCAGAGATTTAACTGATAATTTGATTGACGCACTTAGTCATCTCTGTTTCGTCTTATAACTGCAGTAAATTGACAGGAAGAAGCCGAGGCTGGAGAAAGGAAGGACGGTGAAGAAGCCAGGAGAAGGGCCAAAGAAGATCAAATCAAATCAAATCATTTATTTGCGGAGCACAGGTATATATAAAGGTGTACATTTTATTGACAATATAATATTATGTTTCACTGTACTTAACCCAGATTGGGTGTGCAAATTTAACATTGTACAAAGGAAATAGAGAATGTAATCATTAGTATTATTGTTATAGTAATGTCGAGAATATAAATTATAAATGTCAGTGTTATTAATGTCAATCCAATAATGTCATAAACCCATACAAATTTTGTCATCACGCCAATATAAGTCACGATATTAGTAAAACATTAAGCATTACATTTTGTTTTATTATTATTATTATTTATACAATTCACAGAGTTTTATCATCAAAAAAATCTTTAATTGAGTAATATGACTTTTCAATTAAAAGTGACTTCAGCTTGTTTTTGAAAATAAAAAAAAACTGGTTTCTTTAATTGATGGGGGTAACTTATTATAAATTTCTATTCCCATACAAAATATGAGATGGTCCCCTCGCCCCTGCTTCTAACTTCAGGCGACGGCTTTTTGTAGCTGTGGCGCGTGTCTCGTGCGCTAGTACACTTAACAACAAATACATCATCGAACCAAATTGTATTGTAAGTAATCCACAATTTGTATCACCGTCACGGTAGCGACACACGCCAATCGCTCGTTTCACGAATCCATCCCTCCCTATATTTTATTATGTTCTGTAATTTCGTTACATACAACGTATCTATTTTTTCCGCCTTCGAAACGTACGTACCCGTACGCATTCGTACAAAAAATACAAGGAAAATACTGTATTTATAAGTACGCCAACTTTGCCCGGATTAGGGACACCAAGTTTAAGATAGTTGAGAAAAAAGAAAGCCGCAGACAAACCTCTGCGCATGCCAACGACGTTTTATCATCCAAAATTTAAGTATAAATAAATAGTAGAGAAATAAATAAATACCGGATAAATGAAATAAATGATTATCGGTTTACATTAAAGTTTTATTTTGGTCAAAGGTCATTTCAAGATCCGTGTAATACTAGTGTTAAACAACCTATCTATGGTCCCATATCATCACTAGAAGTTTGCCCCCCCCCCCACCCCTCCTCACCGGCCCATTGGCTGGCGACGTTCTGGAATATGCTAGGTGCTATTTTCATGGGTGCTCAAGAAATTGGTACTCAATCGGGAATATTTTACGTCAACTAACAGTATTCGCCGGTTTTCCCTATCACTACATTTCAGTCCCAAAATTTCACAATGTTCCCACAGTCCCCAATGACCATCGGCTAAGGTTCGGTGGGACAGAAGTTTATCTAACCCCTAAGTAAAGCAACCAAGGACTAAAGACGATCCTTGAATGGATGACCTACAAATTACAAAGTTATATGATCGAGTCTCGCCTTCTTAAGTAGCTTGTGAATGAATTAAATAACCTGAGAGTATACTGCACGCCCGCAGTTCTATGACTTCTAGACTTTATATTTACTACAACAAACTACAAAGACTACTTAGCCTACTACACAACAAAAAACAAAAGGATTGTATCCAAACCGATGAAAGTCTAGAGACAATCCAAATGCTCAAACCCACTACCAGTCGGCAGCGTACCCAGCATGCTGGCGGCATTGCCGCGCTAGATGGCAATGCTTAGAGAGGCTAGAGCCAAATAAACGCCAGCATTTTGATCTCGCGTCGCGTCGACCAGGCGCTCAGATATGTTTTTTATATTTATATACTTAAGTGGCTTATGCAACCCGCAACTGGGCCAGCGTGGATATGACCCAACCGCTCTTCGAGGGTAGGCCTGCGTCTAGCAGTGGACTATTGACAGGCTGATTTAGCCTAGGCTTGTTGTATATACCTACATGTATTTTTTTTGTTTGGTATGTACTGAAGTATAACTTCAGAAATGGTGCCATATAATTTTTATCGAAATCGATTCAGTAGTTTGGGTTTTAAATCAAAACAACTGGAAAAATATGTCATCCAGGTTATCACAATAATAATTGAAGTCGTTTGTTTTTTCAACCGACTTCAAAAAAGGAGGTTTTAATTCAACTGTATGTTTTTTTTCTTGTTTTTTTTTGTGTGTTTGTTACGCGATTACTCTGCTAAATACCAAAAAACTGAAATGAAATGCTCATGATGACGAGACTAAAGTGAATATTTAGGTAGTAACTAGTTACGTTTTTCTTGACATTTTAATTATTTTTATGGTTTCATGAATTAATGAATGAATGAATGATTTATGTGTTTTTTTTTTTTTTTTTTTCATTTATGTAATGTTTGACAGGGGGGTACTGGAGTACTCAAAAAATTATTTTAAAAGTAAGTTCATATATCTCCCAGGCCTGGGGGAGACACCAGGACTGAAAAATCCTGATGTCTCCCCCAGGGAGACACGAGACCGTCACCTTATGAACTGATTTTGACGATTCTTTTTTTGTTTGGTAGGTCAGACACTTCAGAACAACACTTCAGAGGTCGTCATCAGAGGAGTCCCATGTCAATTTTATCGAAATCGGTTTAGTAGTTTGGTTTTAAAATCAAAATTACTAGAAAATATGAAGATGTCATCCAGGTATTCGAAGTTGAAGTAGGTTTTTTTTTAAGCGTATTATTTATTTTTATTTACAAAGTACCTACTTATTATTCATTTGAATGTTCATATTTCCTCATATAATAAACTAACCTTTTATGTTGATTATAAGTCTACGCAGAGAAACAAAATGTTATACTACTTAGTTGCCGTAATCGCTGTGACTCTCACAAAAACTATGGCAAGTAGGATTAGTCTCTAGGGAAATAAACGTCTCTTTTGTGGGTATAACTGCTGTAACTGACTAATTAGTGACTCGTTATGTGACTGAGGAACTTTGGAACGGTTTAGTAATTGTTATGTCCTTTGGTTTAGACAATGGTTATGGCCTCATAGTGCTTAAAGGGCGCTACGCAGCTGACTACAAGTTTCGGAAAAATAAACAAATTTTTTTTGGTTTACCACCATAACAACGCTTGAAGTTTTTACCGGTAACGGACTAAACTGAACAGATTTTAAGGTAAACTAGATATTTTATCCTCGTTCCGGATTTAATAGCGCAAAGTAAATCCGAGCATAGCTCTCTACATTGCCCGTTGCGTGACTTTGAGTTTCTCCTAAAGGCCAGCAGTTAAAGACCACGTTTCAGTTCCATAAAAACCAAAGTCACCGACATAGCCCTCAGGATCAGCAAGTTGAAGTGGCAATGGGCAGGCCACATCGCTCGAAGAACTGATAACCGATGGGGAAGGAAGCTTCTTGAGTGGCGCCGAACACGTACCCGAAGACGCAGCGTAGGTAGGCCTCCCCCACTATAGAAGAACCGACGACATTGTGAAAGACGCGGACAACCGTTGGATGCAAATGCCAGATTGTCGTACAGTGTGGCAGTCTAAGGGGGAGGCCTTCGTTCAGCAGTGGACGTCTCCGAGCTGATGATTATGATGATGCAAATAAGCACTGGTAAGCATTTGGATCTGACTTGGGTCTGGGTATGTCCTAAAACAGCATCCAGAACCACCGGAGGACAGGTAGCAGCGTCCTCTCGGTTAACGGTGAGCATTCTGCGATCCCCAAGCCGCCTGCCAGGTGTGGGGTCCATGTAAACGAGAGGATGCTGCTGCCCGTCTGTGGCGGCGCGTCCAGCACTGAGTCATACGTGCGCGCAGGCCGACGCGCGGCGGTGCATTGCGAAATTTGCGAACTGGCCGCGCGCGGCGCCACTGTTTCTTCAAACTTCAATTTGCAATGTTATTGTTAACCTTTTTCCAAAATTTAGTTTTAAGTTAGAATCAATAAAGGTCTAGATAGTTGTGTAGTTTTAGTAAGTAGGTAGTAAATAGGTATTATAGGATAATTAGATCGTATTTAATTCATAGGTGCTCTGTAGAATGTAAGGCTAGAAATAATAATAACTTAATTAAATTAGTCAATAGGACAATAAAACATGCATCATTGGAATCAGTATTTTACTTTACACCCAGCAGTTGAACCGACTATACCTCACCATCGAGCGCTACCATTCTCGACCGAAGAGTATGGGACATTAGCTCCCACAAGTCCTCCGGTGGTTCTGGATGCAGTTTCAGGACATACCCAGGTTCAATCTTTCATAACTCACGACCGGCTGGACCGATTTTTCTTTGATCTTTCATTTTTGGACTTAGCTCTAGACCTTAAAAAGTTCACCGGGACATCTAGTTAGAATATACAAAAACAAAAATAAAATTTAAACATAGCATAACAGATATTATATATACCTACATACTAGATCTCAATACCTTTCTTAGCTGAAAACATATATACAATGTAATGTAACTCATAGCTATTTCTTAGGGAAAATGTATTTACATATAACTAATTTCGTCTACGAATCACTGCATATGTTGTTTATTCGTCATGAATAAATAATTATTAAGGCCTTTGTTGTCGAAGGATTTCCGCGACTGACACCCTTATTCAAATGTAGGTAAATTGAAAATAGAACCACCCACCGTGTTGTATGTTTGGTTGTTTGGTTCCTCTAATTTAACGTCAACAAGTTTTTGGTCATAATCAGTAAGTACTTCCGACCAATCTTCTTTTTTTACTTGCATATGTACAGGGTTATTGGTAACTTGGGCATAATCTCTTACGGCCTTACTTTAAAAAAAAAACAACCATTAGTCACTGCTCAAGATGCTCTGCCATCTTCTCTCTGACGTGAAGTTGCACGTGCTAGAAAAGGACAGAGAAGTTTAAGCAGTGACTAAGAGAATCGAGATTATTTTAGGTTAGACTGTTAAAGACGTTTTTGGTAGAGGTTACATCAAGGCAAACAACTTTTGTTCTGGGTCTTTTAAAAATTCTCAAAAAAAAAGCAGTTCCATACAAAAAGTTCAGAGTACCCTGACGAAGTGTATGAAGCAGCTGTATTTTTTGAGAATTTTCTTAAGTTCTAAAACAAAATTTGTTTACCTTCGTCGTTTAAAAAAGTCGCAAAAGTTGTTCGAGTGACGTCTTTAACAGGTTATGCGCAAGTTACCAGTAAGCTTTTATTAGCAAGGATTCCTGTACTAACCAGTTAAGTATATGCAGATTCTCCCTGGTAATCCGAGTCTTTAAAATATACTAAGTATTATGTTATCTTATCTATGCTATAAGCACCACTGAAGAGTTCTGTGATAAGCACCTACCGAATTCTTAAAGTTGTAATACGAATTCTGGCGGGAACACGGAAAAATCATGTCTCAGCATTTTTTTTTCGTAAACTAGTGTTTTTTCGAAAATTAGTGATAAAAAATGGTGGTGTTTTATTCATTGAGTGTTGAATTACATGCACGAGTGTGGGCAAGTGATATAATGTGGTGAAACATGTATTTTTGTGTTGTTTTCAAAACTCCGTAAAAGTTTTCTTAATTTTTGGTATCGTACTTTGTGCATTCTGCCAGTGTCAAGTTTATTAATATTCAAGTTTATGTAGTATAATCAAGTCATATAATTATGTCATGAAATCACAGTTGTCACACGAAATCAGTCATAGTCAAGTCCAAGTCATGCCCTAGTAAAGTTGATTTTTACGGAGTTTTGAAAACAACACGAAAAGATACGTTTCACCACATTATATTACTTGCCCACACTCGTGCATGTAGTTCAACAATCAACACTCAATGAATAAAACACCACCATTTTCAATCATTAATTCGCATAAAAACGAAGAAAAAAAAAGTTTAAGAAAACAATAGAATGCATTGACACGATTTTCCCGTGTTCCCGCCAAAACTCCCAGCACTTCTCTTTATATCCATAAATCCTGATACGGGCTAGGAGGGAGTGAATTATACAAAGAGTATATTTTACAGCGAGTGCATTATGCAGCGAAAGCATTATACGCATTAAGCAGGATATTTTAATTTTCTAGCGAACTTATTGCGCAATATTAAAACGTATTCAAATCGCGAAAGTTCTAAAGTTTTATTCATTCTTTTACGAAATACATGATGAGATAAGCTAGATGACAAAATGCATATCAACCAATCTAAAATCATAGTTAACACATAGAGCTTAAATGTATATACTCTTATACAAGAAGGGTAAACAGTAGTTTCCCTAAATAGCCCAATGACGCAAGTGGATAGTGCCACAGAGAAGCCATTATGAACTCTACTCTACGCCCTGCTAAATAGAGGTTAGCATTCATCAGGACAAAACTGCCCGAAACGTCCCACGTTAGAAAATCCTTTCTATTAGAATACCTGACTTTTCCGATTCAGATAGCTTTGTGCTGATTGCTTAGGTACCCTCAATACATCAACAAGCTAAAAATAAACTTTTTATCAGATCTATTCAAAAAAAGCTAAATACTTCTTCGCAAACAGGGAACATAATAGCTCTTTTTGGTGACGGGCTCGTGTCTCCCCTTGATATCCCCCAGGTTGTAACAAAAAGTTCCAATCACCAAAGTGATCAACCACGAACATTGTATAAACAAGTAACAGGCTGAAAAAAGCAGAAAAATGCGCACGAGAAAATTAAATAAATAAGTTTTGAAAAAATAAAAATCGCGCGAAATTCATTCCACTTTCGTTCATAATTCGAATTTAACTTATTTTTGTAAAAAAACTGAGTGTATCTTCCTCAAGTAATAAACGTAGGTACAATTATTATTTATAAGTTGCATTTAGTTATTTTCTCATAGAGATAAAAAGTAGAATGTCCGAGTCATCTCGAGTGACGTACTTAGAATCCCTCGCTCAGGATTCTACATTCTTTGAATCCTTCGCTCCGCTCTGGAATTAAAGAAACACTCTCAAAAAAATGTTTGCTCCCTTGGTAAACAATCTACTATTAATCAACACGCTAAATGCCAAAATATGCTCTTAGTAATGTGTTTAGGTAAGCAACAATATTAAAAATTTCTGAATAACGCTTCATAATTTCACCTGTGCATCGATACTCGGCGCTGACAGCCAAATGGGTCTAACTCGCAGAGTAATTATCTAAGTACTCGTATTTATTTGCATAATTCACTTGACAAGGTTGCGGTGAACTTTATGTTGTTCAAAACATGGAAATGACGTCAATTCATATTAGAGTTGCTCTTATGGCATTTCGCAATATTCATCCTCGATCGGGAGATGCAACCTCTCACTCGATCTCTTATCTGCTTCCCAGTAACAACAGATCATAATTAACTATCGGTTGTGACACTGGAGTGCCGTTGAACGCGCCCTCCCTTACGTTCCACTATAAGCAGACTTCATTATGAATATTTAAAGAGGGAATCCGGTCTGTGATTCTCCATACATGTGTATTCCCCTATTTTCTTCCTGAATAATGACTCTAGAGCAACTTTTTTTTTAGATTCAGGTCATTTACTTTTTATCAGCCATTAATTGTAATAAAATATAATCCTTTATAAATCTTCGTATTCATTTTTAGAGGGTTTTTTTGTTTTTATTGATTCACAAAGCTGACTCGCAACAAAACAAATCTTCGAAATCAAAAAAAAAATATATGTGCACAAATAAAAAAATTGTAATCATTTTAGTTTCATATTTGACATCCGGGAGGGCATTATCCAGGAAAAAATAGGGGAATACATTTGTATGGAGAATCGCTGATCAGGATCTTAATTACCTTAATAAATTTTCTGTAAATATGCAAATATGTAGTAATTAGGGCACGACTTGGACTTGACTGTGGCACATTTTGTGTGACTAACAGCGATTTTATGACTTAGTTGACCTTACTATTATAACTTAAAAAATGCATAGGTAAATACTAGACAGTGGCAGAATGCACAAAGTGAATTGCCAAAAATTAAGAAAGAAAAAAGTTAATAAGGACAACAATACCGTAACGTGTACCGAAAACGGACTCAAAAGTAAGGTTAAGTAAGTACAGACTCTAGATTCTGCACTGCACGTCAATGTGTCCAATGTACACTAAACTTGTACAGCTCTCTACTGCACTCATACTTATTCAAGCCGTAAAGGCCGGCGCAGACTGCGAGCGTTAAACGCTTGGATATTAAATTTATAATCAAAATAAAGTAATTTCATAACGAATAATTACATTTTTAATTAGGCTAGCATTTTGGGCACATTACCCGAAATTAGAGACCGTTTAAACTATCTATAGGTCATTTACTACCTATAGGTACTTTACACGGTCTCTTATATCGATTATTTAATTTTAGTTTAGTTTTAATTAGGTAGTTTAACTGTTTTTAATTTAATACTTCGTTGTTAGTCCAACAAAATAAAGTAATTAACTTTCATTAGTGGTATAAGGCACTATTTTACAAAGTCCGCTTGGAAGTACCACAACTTAGCCAGTTATTCAACCGCCAAGCAGTATAGTATGCAAGCATTATTTGTGTTTCGGTTTGAAGGGCAATGATACCAGAGAAATTACTTGACATTAAGAGATTTGACATCTAATACCTCAGGGTGAGGAGACCTAAGAAGTAGGGCTTTCGGTATTCTGTGGTGACGAGCGCAGTGTAGTGCGGCGCAGGATTTTTTAGGCGTACGACTCACTAGTCCCGTCGCTCCATTGCATATAAAAACTACTAAAGATACTTCGTCGTTAGCCATAAAACGTCCACTGCTGGACGAAGGACCCCTTAATAGAGGGGTGCTCCCATAATCCCCAAGCTTGGCAGGCGGCTTGGGGATCGGAATGGTCACCACCGTTAACCAAGAGGACGCTGCTGCCCGTCCTCCGGTGGGTCTGGTTGCAGTTTAAGGACATACCCAGGTCCAGGTAGATACTTAATTAAGGACTTTTGTTAGTCAAGGTTCAGTGCAATAGTCGTGGGCAGATGTTGTCTCTTATTACCATCAGGAGAGCGTCTTGCTCGTCTCATAACTCTTTCTAGTAAAATAAAGTCGTCAAGAATATGATTAGGACCCGCGCAACTAAAGTATTAATTAAATGCATTCCTTTTGTTTTCTAATCATTAATTTAGAAAGAGGATACCTATAGGCCAGTCATCTAAGACATTTTAGATCGCAAATAATTGCACCGTACTGATATTTGGGATGTTGTTATGATAGACACTAACGGCCTTACCTAAAATAATCTCGTTTCTCTTAGTCACTGCTTAAACTTCTCTGTCCTTTTCTAGCACGTGCAACTTCACGTTAGAGAGAAGATGGCAGAGAATCTTAAGCAGTGACTAACAGTTGAAAAGTTTTTTTAAGTAAGGCCGTAATAGTGTAAAACTGAATTTGCAACTTCGAAAGCAAAATTGTCTAGCAAATTTTGTTTACTTTAAAAGTGTGTTGGATAACTTTATCGTGAGATGCATTTTTTTGAATTTATGATCAAAGATCTGAAAAACTCCGAAAATGTCGATGTTTTTCGTCCACCACGCTGTTAGCACAGGCCTTTCGAAGCTGCGAACTTAGTTGTACACAATTGGTATCTATCCTAACAATATCCTACAAAACCAGTACGGTGCAATTATTTGCGAACTAACGCGATTTTTTGTCTACTGTGGCTGGCCTACTATGCATAGAATGCACTATATTTACATTGCTACAATAGGTGTGTGGCCTAATGTTTAATTTATGACAAATAACTGGCTTAGTGATGAATATAACTAAATACATTACACATACTGAAAAAAATAATTGTATTGGCTGATAAGTCTCTGAGATATGCGCGTTTAAAGTTTTAGGTGGAGATAGAGAAGGGATGCTCTATCCCTTTCTCGCAAAGCACGTGTTAGTATAGTATTTGTATGCCGCGCCTGAGGCTAGACGTCATAGGTCAGTATAGCGCGCTCTATGTCTAGCATAAAATTAAAATACTTAAAAATCATTTGTTTTTGTCTTATTTAAAATTTTGTTTTCGTTGATATCTATTGATGATCAGCTTTTTTATGAGGTAATAAATAAATAGTAGTCATCATGCCTATTATATTGCCCTGTATTTAGGTGTACCTATTTTATAAGGGCACCTACGTACACTGGTACTGCTACGATTCGCAAAGAATTCGCAAAAACACAATTTTTTTCGAGACTGGCGAAAATTAACCTTTTATACAGGGTTCCGCGGAACGGAATTACTAGGCCGAAAGCAAGTAATTCTACTCATCATTGTGAACTACTTTTACTAAAGGACCAACCATTTTTGGAAAGTAAACAGGTCTCGCGGTGACGCGCGCACGATGGGCCGCTCTCGCTGAGTGAGCGCAGACCAGACTGATACGATATAGTCCCCGGGGTCGTTTTCACGGGGCCATTTGAGTGCGCGATATAACATAGGTATATTATCGATTATTATCGAGCGATATATTATCTCTCCATATAACATACCTAATAATTCCATTGCTACTTAGTGACATTTAATATTTATACATCTATAATGGCAAGTACTAGCAGTAAGAGCTCAACTTGTAAATATAAGAAAAAATTAAAAATAAAAAAAAAACTTGTATGCGCCCATGAATCTCACAATGTAGCATTTTTTTTAAAGTTACGCGTGTGCAGTTTTTCTAGCGTCAAAAACGCGGTAAGTACACGGCGATTTTTTTGCCGCGTTTTAATTTTCCTTCGCAGACCATACCTTATTGGAAAAGCGTGCGTCGACCGAGACGTTGAATGTATATAAATAACAGGCGAAGCAGTCTTCATCTCAGTACACGAAAGGAAAACAAGACTAGCGCAAGTGTTTTGCCAAGCTTTACATTATTTAGCATTGTGCGATGGCCTTAAGAACCAGGAATGCGGGGATTTGTATTGCATTTGTAAGTAAATAATAAAATTAATCTGTGTACGCGTTATATTCAAACACTGCTTTAAACTGCCTTATAGCTCAGTTGGTAGCGTGTCGCCTTCAGAGCTGTAGGGCGTGGGTTCGATCCCCACCCAGGACATTATTTTTCTGACGTACATAAATGTTTATTCTGTGTGTGGGTGTAGTATGTATTATAATTATGTATTTACAACAAAAAAAAAGTAGGTATATAATTATTCTATCAGCTATCTGGTTTCCATAGTACAAGCTTTGCTTAGTTTGGGGCTACATGGCGCTGTGTAATGTAAATATAAACAAATTTATTTATTTAATCTATCAGCTTAAATATTCCAGTTCTATTTCGATTATTTACCCCTGTTTAACACGTTACTAAGCCTACTTGTAGAAAATATATGTGCATTTTAAACATCGTACATAATTATTTACAACAAATAAACATCAACTCTAACACTAGGGCTGGCCACTGTAATAGTAAATATTGATTGTTTTTAACATGCGAGTTACAGCTTACTTTATGTTCATATATTGTAAACCTAAAAATATTGTCAATTATTTGCTTTTATCGATCGAGCGAGCGAAATAAGCGATGTTTTGTAACAACTGGTAAAATTTTATGTATGTGTGGATGTTGATACTTGGCTACAGGTCGTATAAATTTTAACGTTTTATAAATTTGTTTTTTTTTTCATTTCACCCAAAAAGCTTGGAAGTTTGGTTTGGAATCTTGGAGGATTTAGCTCTCTCTACTTAGTCACCAGGCACCATTCACCGTGATTTCGCAATTTTCCCCACATTTTTGTTTTAGTTATACGTGGTCATTTACGTTTAATTAAGACGAATACTCCCACTGTTGTTTTAGTCACATCCCACTGTTGTTTTAGTCACCTTTTTCAAGGAGTTATAACAGGGCGAGACAAGCGCGTGGCCGCGTCCTTCTTCGCACTGCGGGCCAAATGATAATATAATGATGCGCGTCGTGCGAGTCATTACAGCGGATGTCTGTTTTCATTCCTTGAAAAAGGTCAACGGATGTGACGGAAACTATAGTCGGCTAAATGTTAGAAATCCGGAGTTAAAAATAAATAATTTCAAAGTTTTACATGATTATTATAAATATACGTCAAAAATACAGTTTTAATACAAAATAATCAATAAAAATAATATTTTTTAATAATCTAGTAATATCGTCACATTATATTAATCGAATAACCTGCCCCTCACAATTTTTGGCGCAAATACTGGCAGAGCACCATACTAGCAGTATTAAATAAAAATACTTTATAAATTCCAATTTAACTCAATAACTCATGGACCTAATAAAAAAAATACCAAACTCTATAAGTTCATGCTCTCGTTGTTTAATTACAATAGTCGCTAAGTAGCACTGCAAGCAAAGCCACTTATCACTAAAATTAAACATCGCATGCACTGGTTAAGCTAATCATGAGTGAACATACAGTTTCTTTTATATTATGTTGATACCCAGCGACGGTGATAATGGAATGGACGGGCCCAGCGCTTGCAAATCGTTCAAAATGTATAAGTCAAACAACCAAGCATATCTAGCTAAAAGTATGCATATTACATTTGCCAGAAAATAGAGATAGCGAATCTAATTATTGCATGACAAAAAGAGAACACATGTACAATGTACATGTATTAGAAGTTTGTTTTGTCGTATCGTACGGCTCGCATGTCGCAAAGACAGAGTATGACTGACGCGAGTGGAGAGCCGGCGCTCAAGATATAGTCTTTAAAATCCGTGCGCTTATTTCCCGTCCATTCATTTTATCATTGTCGCTGGGAACAACGTCGCTGTTAATACCACACGTTATTTATATACTATTCACTTGTAAAAACAACTTAATATGTATCTGAGCGCTATTAATAATTGATGTTAAGGTTTTGCTTTCATCGTATAATTTTAACCCTACTTCTGTGGAAGTAGATTTTCTTGGTCTCTGTAAGTACCTACTACGTAATTTATGGAAAGTGAATGTACTTATTTTTAATACTGCAGCGCGCCTCTACTCTACCTCATTCATAGGTATATTTTAATAGTTTTGATAATAAAATCACTTTTATGGGTTTGAAATATTGCAATAGGCAAAAATTGCAAATATTGCAAAGTTTTTTGCGAACAACAAGAGTTCAGCAACAAAATCATTATACTCTGGTCAACCAAAAGAAAAAAAAAGTGAAAGTGATGAGACATTGAGTCCGTGGGGACCGGGAGCTCATCATCTTTTCAAATACATATTCGAGCGCCTGGTCGACGCGACGCGTGATCAAAATGCTGGTGTTTATTTGGCCCAACGCTGCAGCCAATTGCTGGATGGCAATGCTTATCATTGCCATCCAGCGTGGCAATGCCGCCGGCATGCTGGGTACGCTGCCGACTGGTGGGTTTGAGCATTTGGATTGTCTCTAGACTTTCATCGGTCTGGATACAATCCTTTTGTTTTTTGTTGTGTATTAGGTAGTCTTTGTAGTTTGTTGTATCTAATAAAGGCTTTTTCATCACACTTGCTCGTAAAGTGGATCTTATTGCATCGGTTTTAGGCTCATAATCCAAGCTATTACGCACGCGTGCTTTTTACTTTACATTACGGCACTTGGTGCTATAATAGGTATAACCCGGTAAAGTCAAGTTTGTACGTGACTGCAATTAGACGTACGTATACGAAGCACTCTTAATATAGCCGGGTAATACTTACAGTTTTTTTGTAATACCAACAAAGAGTTCTTATTCCGCTGAAGTAAATGTCAACCTGCGTGCGCATTACTGATTTGGGCGCCATTTTCCGCAAATGTTTTTTGACGTTTTCGCTGTGTAATTGATTATTATCAAAAAATATTGTTTTTTCCTCGCAAGTGTGACGAAAACAGTCGTATAAAACTCTTGTGCTATGTTTCAATACACTCTCGGCTTCCTTATCGCGCTCGCCTCCGGCTCGCGCGCATAATACCGCCTCTAGTGTAATGACCAACATAGCACACTTGTATCATAATGTACTATTAAGCATTGAAAAAAATAACAAAAGTAAAAATATCAAAACTTGATTTTGATTCCAACTTAACTAATTTAGAGCCGCTGGCTATAAAACCCTCGCAGTGTCTGAAAAACTAAAATCCTTGGAACAAAGAACTAACTATCTCACTCACACTTTTGTTTTCCAAAAGAAATCCTTTTTTACTTCATCGTAACAATACCAAAGTTTTAAAGCCAGCGTCTTCACAAGTTTTGGCGCCTTTTTCTCACAATATAATTACGATGGAAAATAGAAAGAAAAACCTTTATGGTTTTTTTTTATTCGATTTTCTCTTAACTAAAACATAATTTTATTATCAAAACGATAATTAATAATAAGTGTTAAAAATCTCATATTAATGTTTTCTGGATATACATTTACAGGTAGCAGTTGTTGGCCTGCAATTGGCGTACGGTGGCGTCAATAAAGGTGAGCTAAATAGGCTCTTTGACAATCAATTAGAATAATTCTAGGGTACAGAAATCAATTTATTACAAACTAGGCTTTATTTACCTACATTGAGTGGAAATCACAAAAGAAACTTGAAAAAAAACCGCCATCAAATAATATGGTGCCACCTCGGGAGTATACCCTTTAATAAAAAAAGTTTTTTTTTAAAACCGGTCCATTATTAACGGAGAAATCGGTGAACATTTTTTTTTTATTTTTTTCGTGATAGGCTTGCATTTGACCAAATAAAATAAAAACATAATAACGTCGAACATAATAAAATAAAAACATAATAACGTCGGACATACAGAACCTCCTCCTCATTTGAAGTCGTATAAAAATTTAATTTTAACCCGTAAACCTGAGAATTAATCAAGTCAATCTGGTCTAATCTAAATCTAGTACATTAATTTAAATAAATGAATAATCCTAAACGGTTTATAAATAACAGTTACGAGGAAAAATAAATTTCCTCCTCCACCTCGGTTAACTCCTTTTTGAAGTCGGTTAACAAATTCCAGGGCATCGCTGCATTGGCGCTCAATACTTAGTGACATTTAATGAAAGTTTATTTTTAAGAAGACGAGAAGTAGCTTATTTTAAAATAAGAGATTATTAACGTATGTTTATAATTACCTATTATTTAATTTATCAATAAACGCTGATAATTAATATAATATAATATTCTCAAATACATACAATTATACACTAAAATTAAATTATAACTAACTAACAACTAAATAAACCCTACCTAGTAAAAACAACCCCTACATAATAAAGAAAACAAAATTTAAAATTTAAACTAAAAGCCCCGTAAACTATCAATAAACTATTTGTAAGCTATTTGTATTTGTTGATGGTGAATCTTTTAGCCCTGTTATTTGGCTTTAATAAATTATGTAAGTAAGTTCATATAGGCTGAGTGGCTAGCCTTAGTGTCAGAGTTAATGTGCCACCCGAAGGCCTCTGACGTGGCTTGATGGTTATCGTTATAGAAACATTGAGCAAACAACCGGGACCAAAAGTTTTACGTGTCAACCGGCCCACTGTAGCGCTCAAAAATAAAACGCCACTCACGGTCACCCATCCGAAGACTGACCGGACCGTCCGTTGCTTAACATCGGTGATCGATTAGAATCACCTAGACAAGCTACGTCACGAGCGCTATTATATAGGTGTACCTACACTTTATTATTCTATACTCAGTAGCGGGGAGAAAATGCTTGTTGATGATGTACTTTCTAAGCAACTTGACTGGAAATAAACTAGATATGTACTTTGCTTAGAGAAAATACATAATTATTATTTCTAGTAAGTACTTACTAACTATTAGAAATTCCACTACAGGTAAGTTAGTGAAACTAGGCCAGTGAAAGGCTATTCTCAAGATATAGGCGCTTTCCTAAATACATTTTGAATTTAATCTAGCCACTGAGAAGATAATTGCCATCGTTAGATAGCAATGACCCTATAAGCATCCTGTTTTAATTAGTCTATCCATCAATTACTACTTTCCAATAGATAAATAAATGGATAAATAAATTTTATTTCTTCTGTGCTTATAAATTAATAAGTACTTAGTTTTATATTCCGGGTTTCCCATCTCTTATAGATTGATATGCACATAATAATGTAGGTCTAGTTATGTATAGTGGAGTGATTACTTCCAAGTTAAAAATGCTTTAAAGTATGGAGAGCTCCAATAATTATACAACATCTACAATTTTCACTCTTTCGAGCCATTTACATCACTATTTTTTATTTATATCTAATACTTTCAGGGATCATTGAACTCTTCATTATGAACAACTTTTACTATGGGACTAACACTGAAATCGTGAAAAAAACCAGCTGTTCCAAACAAAAAGTTGAAAAGTTGTAAAACGGAACTCTTTGTATGGGACGCCTCATTTTTATTTGCGATTTTAGGTTTGGTCTCGTATGTAGAAAAAGTTGTTCATAATTTTAATATGAATACAATAACCCCCTAAAGTATTAATTTAGATTAGATATTATTAAAAAATAGTGGTGTAGTATTTCCAGTATCGTGGTGGTGTACGATCACGGATTTACGATTATTTTGAAAATAGTTGACAATGACGCCCCTCATTCGAGCTACTACTACTTACCCGTAGACCCGGGGCCTTATTTTTGAATCGTACGCAAGTGTAGCGCGAAAGGAGCTGACCTTCGAACGATACTGTTTGGAATAACGTTCAATATCGTTTGAAAGTCGCCTCCTTTCGCATGCGTAACTTTGCGCACGATTCAAAAATAAGGCCCCTGGGCTTATTAACTTGAGAAATGTCATTTTCATACAATTTTATCTTTCCGCAGGCGTTAACGCTAACAGAAAGTGGTTCTTGTCTAGACCCTCTGGTCTTACGACCCGTTGACGGGTTCACCCTGCACACTTCTATTACTAGCCAAAATTTTGCCATCAATTAAAATCAAGGGGATTGACTGATTAGCGAAAGCGAACGAAGTCTTTGCAACAATGTGCATATATGCTTTCATCGGTTATTTTTCAACTAATCTTGACGAAACTTTGTAGGTTAGGTTAGGTTAGATAGGTACATAAACAGGTTCCACAATTTTGTACATTCTTTTTCATGGCTTTTAATATTTTATTATTTATAAACCCCAAAACACCCAAACGAGGTGAAGTTATAATATATTTGACAGAAACATTCAGTACTCAACAATTTAGAATACGAGGGCTGCACTAAAAGTATCGGGAATGGAATATTTCCACTGTTTCTGTCATATTAAAATCTTTTTAATTGAAAACTCCTTGGTTTTAAAAATCGAATACCATTTATTTATTTAAAAAAATATTCTCGGTCTTGTCACAAGGTTTTGTCAAACTTGTTTAGTCGTTGAGAAAATGGAATTGACTCGAGAAAATTCAAGAGCGATGATTTATTATGACTTTCGAAGTGGTTTAACACAAAAACAGTGTGTTGACCGGATGATTTCTGCATTTGGTGATAAAGCCCCATCCAAAACCACAATTTATCGCTGGTTTGCTGAATTTCAACGTGGACGTGTCAAGCTCAGTGATGATCCCCGTCAAGGTCGTCCAAAAACTGCAGTCACCCAAGAAAACGTTGATGCTGTGCGTAAGCTGATTGAGGAAGATCGACATGTGACATACCGCGAAATTCAGGCAACTTTAGACATTGGCATGAGTCAAATACAAATAATCTTGCATGAAAAATTAGGTGTAAAAAAGTTGTCTTCCCGATGGATACCGCATTCGCTCTGTGAAGAGCAAAAAGCGGCTCGCGTTACTTGGTGCGTCAGAACTCTCGAAAGATTCCACGCAGGATCCTCAAATGCTGTATACAACATCGTATCAGGTGACGAATCCTGGATATACGCGTACGAACCCGAAACAAAAAACCAGTCACGAGTTTGGGTGTTCGAAAATGAGTTAAAGCCAACAAAAATTGTTCGTTCACGGAGTGTTGCAAAAAAAATGGTGGCCACGTTTGTCTCCAAAACCGGCCATGTTACGACTATTCCTCTTGAGGGACAAAGAACGGTTAATGCAGAATGGTATGCTAGCATTTGTTTGCCACAGGTCGTTTCTGAACTCCGTAAAGAGAACTGCAACCGCCGCATCATCCTCCATCACGACAATGCGAGTTCTCACACCGCGCACAGAACAAAAGAGTTTTTAGAGCAAGAAAACATAGAATTATTGGACCATCCGCCGTACAGCCCCGACCTAAGCCCTAATGATTTCTATACTTTCCCTAAAATAAAGAATAAATTGCGTGGACAGAGATTTTCATCACCTGAAGAAGCTGTGGACGCCTACAAAACGGCCATTTTGGAGACCCCAACTTCCGAATGGAATGGTTGCTTCAATGATTGGTTCCATCGTATGGAAAAATGTGTCAAATTTCGCGGAGAATACTTCGAAAAGCAATAAATATATTTTTAAATAGTAATGTTGTGTCACTTCCTTGATTCCCGAAATTTTCAGTGCCGCCTATAAGGAAAATCGGTCAAGAGGTTGTCAAGATAATAGGGTCGAGATGTCTGTTTTCACGACGCGACGTCTACTGCACGTAGAAAGGCTATTATGTACTACTGTAGACTGTAAAAATATTAGAATCAAGAATTTGAATCTCTTTGCAGACAAGGAATTACCAATAAAGTATCCGGGACCGATACAGGAAATTACCCATGGCCGATACGGGGACGATAACATTCCTGAATCGTGCCGGAACCTAACTTTCTGCGACATCAAACCAGACGACTACCCCCAGGAGCAGTTCAATAAGATGTTCAAAGGAACGGTAAGACTTTAGAGAAATTATATTGCACTTCTGGAATAGTAAGAGCATCGCCGGATTTAAGGGAGAGCAACCGAGGCAACTATGGGCAACTTGTGCGGTGGCCCCGGACTGTCCCGGGGCCTCCACAAGAAAGTTTGTACATAAATTGTAGTTATTAAAAAAAAATGCTAAGCCCTAATTATTATTGAAAATATAATTATATTTGGTTGAAAGATTTGATTTATCTCGCAATAAATGATTTAAAAACTTGCAAGAAAAACATTATTTAACCTATTTGAAAAATTATTAGAGGCCTCTGCTTCTTTTTTGGCCCAGGGTTTCCACACCACTAAATCCGGCCCTGGAAAGAGCATACAAATCTGTAGGCAAATTCTATAGGTAGGTACTGCTGAAGTATATTAGAGCAAGAGACCATCGTGGGCCTAATGTGCAGAGTATACTTAGCTGATACACTCTACCATACGTACTCACCAAGTACCTATCTCAGAGTATGGATTACGTTGAACGCTATCGTTATGAATAAGAACTTCGCTTCTTTTGCCAAATTCTGCTTCATCAAATACTGTAGCAATTATTATATTATATTTTCCCCAAAAAGGGAAATACCCCTCAATCAAAAATCCTCAAAAAAGTGGAAGTTTGTTGCGACGCCATTTATTGGCCGATTAGCTTGAAATGGAAATAAAATGAACAAAATGTCAAAATGGACTTCCGCAAAGTAACGCCTGGGAGTTTTGGTGGGAACATGGAAAAATAATGTACCTGCGTTCTTTTATTTTCATAAACAAGTGTTTTTTCGCGAATTGATGATTAAAAATGGTGGTGTTTTATTCACTGAGTGTTGAATTACATGCACGAGAGTGGGCAAGTGATATAAGGTGGTGAAACATGTCTTTATGTGTTGTATCCAAAACTCCGTAAAAGCTCATAGTAAAGTCGCCACAACTTTACTAGGGCATGACTTGGACTCGACTTTGACTAACTGTGATTTCATGACATATTGGACTTAATAATACTACATAAACTTGAACATTCATATACTTGACTCTGGCAGAATGCACAACGAGCGATGCCAATAACAAAGAAAAAAAAGTAACGCCTGAATCAATCACATAATTATGACATGGAAGTTTACGCTTGCGAGGTCTAACTACTGTTCGCAGAACTAGTTAAGTTCTATTAATTTACGCAGCTGGCAACAGATTTTTGGCTTGAGAGTAATAGGTTAACGAGCTATGAGGCGCATCGCACACAGAATGAAGAGTAGAAACCCCACCTATAAAGAAAAGTACCACCACCTCTTTGACAGATTTTCAGGATGATTTCCTTTGAATACCGATGATCATTACTGTTATTTGGTCTGCTTACTGTTATTTGGTATTTACTGTTACAAGTCAGCCTTGGAACTACTAGAATCAGAGCTTCGGAAATTATAATATTATTATAAAAACTACGTTCGTATTACTTTCAGAAACCCTCACAGCAACCTGTGCTATTTATCGATACATTGGCTGACCGTCAGGGCGACCCAGATGATATCGATGACTGTATCTCAGAAATCTCGGTAAATAATTATGTATACTTACTTACTTACTTCACTAGATGCACCTTGTAGTTTTGTTATGCAATAGATTGACGAGACGATCGTAACGTTCGCCTTATGGTAAACATCACGCCTGCCCGGTGTTAGAACAACAGTTACCAGCGGTGCCAGAATTGTGAACTTGCGAATAAAATCCTGCGCCGCACTGTACTGCGCTCATAGAAGTGAAATATCTTCATGCCCAGTAATTTATCTGGTAACATTGCCCTTCAACCGAAAGGTCTGGTTCCCCAGGCGGACTCTCCAATGGAATCCTACCGCTACAAAAGCTTGAACTTGAATTCGAACAAACCATGGAACTTCTGCTCTGTCATGACAGTGTCCCAACATCTTCACAATGAGTGATGTGAGACTGTCCTCTTGGGGTGGACAGGGTTACGAGGAACTGATAATAAAAGGGTAGTAATCCGAAAAGGAGGTCTTTTTTATCATCATCGTGAACGCCTTTTTTTAATCGTTTATCGTAATCCCTATTCTCTGGTAGGCAAATTCCGGCGGTGGACTATTAAATTAAAAATTCATTGAAAGGGCAGGTCGTTCATTTATACAAAAGCGCGCAGCATAAGATCTTGTGCTTGCGCCGGTATTCAAAGCGACGGTTTCGTCTCGATAACGTCATTTATTTCTGTGAACTGATAGCGCCTTAAGGATCGACAAGTTGACGGCTCGAACTCATCGGTGGGCGCGGCTAGAAAGCATGCTCTCTTCATCAAACAAATGTGGGAAAGGGAGAAAAAAGATAAATGAGCGCGCAATTTTTTTTTTTAATCGACCTTTACCTGCAGTAATGTGGTTGAATAAACTCTTAGTTAATTTATTTCAACTTATGTTATTTGAAATATTTATGGAATAAACTATGCCGCTTGATAAATTATTTTAGAGTTTTCGTATTCCTTATGTTATTTATTTACGTCCAATGTGGCGTTAAAATTGAACTAAAATACAAAATGTTTCCTGGCTCATAACTTTCATGTTTATTAACTTTTTACTTTCGTAATAATTTACAATCCTAGATAATGAAGAGATTAATCGATATAATACTTAGTCTTGGATCTACAAAATTACATAGTGGAGTAGTAATACTACCGCGTTTCTATGGAGAAGTGACCAACTTGTCTACTCTTAATGTTTATTTTTCAGTTCAAGCCTTTATATAAAGTGCGGAACAAACGCGGCGATTGGCGCACAGTCGTCCAGGCTCCGGAAGAAAACTACGTGCAGATGGTCAGACTGGAATCTTGCACGTAAGTTAGAAAGTAATGGGGCTAAGGTACCAACCGTCCCGGATTTGCTCGGAACTTAGTTCCGTTTTCTGTAGCTTATTTTTGTAAGTAGGTTTACGTTTGACCGCATCCTGTCTGATGTTATGCGGTCTAGAATGGAGCACACTTACCTAAAAGGAACCTGTTCTGTTCAGTGTTCACTCTGGATTTCCAGACACCCATATTGTACTTTTCGGAAAACACAGATTCTGACAGATCCACAATCTCGCTGTGCGAATAAAAAACGTGGAATCAAAGCGCTTTGTGCGTACGTGGGGAATAACCGCAAGTCGCGCGCGCGGTCTAAAAATGTTTGAAGCACCCGTGCGCCCTCTATATTTTTTGGCGCGCGGTACGAGTCATGAAATGGGGTGATTAACTAACTATACTTTTGTTACAATATTGGATATACAAAGTTTATAATATTTTCCGAACCAACTTGAATTTTATTTGAAAATTTGCTATCGAAGACAAGATATGGAGGCTAAATTCACACGGTTCTTTGCCGGGACAGATTTATCCCGCGGTGCTGCCATTATTGTTTTTAGCTAAGGACAGATCTGTCCCTTATAAGTACCGTATCCACCAAAAAGTTTTTCCCAATTTTTTGTAATTTGCGCTGACTTTTGACAGAGATGAAAAAATACTTAATTTGCAGTATACATGCACTTCGATTATACAGTATATACTATAATCAAAGAGTAGATACATAAGTACTTAATGTTTTTAGTAATGAGACGAACGAAGACGTTCTTCTGGTGGTAGGAGGTAATAATGCCTGTCCTTGAACATAAAGCAGTTAAATCTAAAAAAGTTTTAAGCGTAACGGTACGTTACTAAACGGAACAACTTTTAGTACGCGACCAAACCCGAAGTAGAGAAAAAAAATGCTGTTGATATGGGTATCAACAAGTAGGTTAGGTTGGTACCAAGTAGGTACCAACAATAACGTACAATGTTCATAAAAATAATCCTCTAATGCATGTTCATATTTTCTTATTTCAGAAAACCCGGAAAATCCTGTTTTACAGCGTTGCCATCAGCTCCAGACATCAAGACGTTTTGCAAACAAAAATATAGCACTTGGGAGTTTCTAGTACTCGATGAAGAAAACAAGAAAATGAAAGAGAAAATTGATCTTCCAACATGTTGCGTTTGTAACTACAAATATCTGCCTTAAGTGCTTAAGAGCTAGGTCCAATCTGCAATAAATGGGTCTATTCCACTATGATCACCTGGGTAATGGTCACAAAGCTTGATTTATAAATTAAGTTGTATACTTATTACAAATATCATATCGCAACCGCTCTGCATCTGACCCTGGCAGTGTGTAGGTATGTTATGCGCCTAGTTCGCTTCAGAATACACTTTAAGGTCTAGCAGAAGAAATTGCTAGAATGGGAAGGCCCACTGCTTATTTATCCCACTAGGTCAGTCCTGGATTAGTCAATAGGCCATATAGGCCGTAGCCTAGGGGCGGCAGCATCCTAGGGGCGGATTTCAGAGGACGCTGCCGCCCCTATTATTTTAAAAAGGTACATGGGGCTAGCGACAATGATAAGATGAATGGACGGGAAATACGCACGTATTTTGAACACTAATATGTTGAGCGCCGGCTCTCCACTCGCTTCAGTCATACTCTGCCTTTGCGACATGCGAGCCGTACGATACGACAATACAAACTTCTAATACATGTACATGTGATCTCTTTTTGTAATGCAGTAGGTAATTAGATTCGCTGTCTCTATTTTCCGGCAAATGTAATATGGATACTTTTTGCTAGGTATGCTTGATTGTGTCGTCTTGTTAATTTTGATCGATTATAAGCGCTGGGCCCGTCCATTCCATTATCACCGGAGCTGCATGGGGCGGCAGAAATAACGTGGCCTACACTCATAAAAAATATAAATCCGGCTAAGCTCTAGGTGCCCCACGCATTATCGCTAGTGTTGTTTTGCTGTCAAACTTTATACCAGTATAATAATTTAGCAAATAAATAATTCTTAAATTGTCACTGTAATATTTTTTTTTATTATGGCGTAGCTAGGCTATGTCGCTAGACTAAAGGCATGTGAGATATTGGCCCAGTGCATACAAGGAAGTGTGGGAAATGTGTACCACTAGGCCAGCTGCGTATGGGAATTGTCTTATAAGTACATAAATTAAACTTACATATGTTTTCAATTATAACTTATGATCTGAATATCAGAACATAAAAACAAGAAATCTCCTGGAAAATCAGGAGATCAGATAACGCTGTTTCATTCACGATCAAAGTTTATAAACTCAAAAAAAACATTAATGTCAAGCACTTGTGATGGTGGCGCCGCCTGAGATTAGCTTTGCCTGTGCCACCCCATTACATAGTTATGTAAAAAGTAAATAAAACCTTTTTCATCACACTTGCTCGTAAAGTAGATCTTATTACATCGCTTTTAGGCTCATAATCCAAGCTATTACACACGCGTGCTTTTTACTTTACATTACGGCACTTGTACTATAATAGGTATAACCCGGTAAAGTCAAGTTTGTACGTGACTGCAATTAGACGTACGTATACGAAGCACTCTTAATATAGCCGGGTAATACTTTCAGTTTTTTTGTAATACCAACAAAGAGTTCTTATGCCGCTGAAGTAAATGTCAACCTGCGCGCGCATTACTGATTTGGGCGCCATTTTCCGCAAATGTTTGTTGACGTTTTTTCTGTGTGGTTGATTATTATCAAAAAAAAAATTGTTTTTTCCTCGCAAGTGTGACGAAAACAGTCGTATGGAACTCTTGTGCTATTAGTCATTACGCTCTCGGCTTTCTTATCGCGCTCGCCTACGGCTCGCGCGCATAATACCGCCTCTAGTGTAATGACCAACATAGCACACTCGTATCATAATGAACTATTATAAAACAGCGTCGTGCAGGGCGTAATCGGAAACTGTTTTATGTAGGAAGGTAGGTACTTTATATAATTTAATATTTTTAGGTATTCATTCTTAGTTTGCTTTCTATCGCCATTCGGCACAATACATTCCAAGTCAAAAATTAAAATTAAAATAATTCCATAGATTAACTTTTTTATTTTTTTAATATAATCTGCAGTTTATTCAAGTGTTTTATTATCTAACCTTACCTAAATGCATGTGACATTTTGACCTAGTTCATACAAGGAAGTATGGGGAATTTGTACCACTATTAAGCCACCTGCGTATGGGAAAGCTTCCACCAAACCTAAGTTCCGTCAGCGACAATGATAAAATTAATGGACGGGAAATAAGCGCACGGATTTTGAAGACTACATATTGAGCACCAGCTCTCCTCTCGCGTCAGTCATCCTCTGTCTTTGCGACATGCGAGCCGTACGATACGACAATACAAACTTCTAATACATGTACATGTGTTCTCTTTTTGTCATGCAGTAATAAGATTCGCTATCTCTATTTTCTGGCAAATGTAATATGAATACTTTTAGCTAGGTATGCTTGATTGTGTTGACTTGTTAATTTTGAACGATTTGCAAGAGCTAGCCGCTTTGCTAGCCGTCCATTCCATTATCACTGTCGCTGATCTCCGTAACATATGCCGAAGTATCAGTCACCAAGGTCGGACTGGCCGGAAGGTCCCGGGTCGCTCACAAGCCCGGGGCCCGGAACCGCATAATGGTTAGATGGGATAGGAACCAAACTACTATTGGAAAATAATCACACTAATACTACAAATGCCAAACCAATACACATCCATAATAACACCTCATTCAAAATAATATTACTTGTATACATGAACCTAGAAAAAAACCCTTTTTTCTAGGTTCATGCTTGTATACGTCAATATCAGCGCTTCAGAAAAAAAAACTAGTTTACAGAACAGTTACAGTTTACACTTTACCAGCACTTTACAGTTGTGCGCCTGTGCGGTTGGGTGTTTATGAATTTTCAAGATTTATAGCATAATCAAGTCAAATATGTCATGAAATCACAGTTGGTCACACGAAATTTGTCATAGTCGAGTCCAAGTCATGCCCTAGTAAATGTTGTGGCGACTTTACTATGAGCTTCTACGGAGTTTTGAAAACAACACGAAAAGACATGTTTGACCACATTATATCACTTGCCCACACTCATGCATGTAATTCAACACTCAATGACAACCTTATAGCTCAGTTGGTAGCATGCCTGCCTTCAGAGCTGTAGGGCGTGGGTTCGATCCCCACCAAGGGCAAACATTTATGTGGCGAACATAGATGTTTGTTCTGTGTCTGGGTGTAGTATGTATTATAAGTATGTATTTACAAAACAAAAAGTATATAAGTATTATATCAGCTATCTAGTTTCCATATTACAAGCTTTGCTTAGTTTGGGGCTAGATGGCGCTGTGTGAAATTAATGTCCACCGATATTTATCATTATCATTTATCATTATGAATGAATATAACACCGCCATTTTTAATCATTAATTCGCGATTAAATTAAACACAAGTTAAGAAAATAATAGAATAGAATGCAACGACATGATTTTTCCGTGTTCCCGCCAAAACTCCCTTACAGAACTAGCCGCCAACTGCCTCCAAAAGATCAAGTTTGCCGCCATTACATCGCAGTCTGTTTTTTTCCTTAGTTTTTAGCTTCGCACTTTGTGGATTCAGCCAGTGTCAAGTTTTATTTTCATTTTCACTAGATTTTCTAGTTTATAAAGTATCAATTCAAATATACATGTCATAAATCACAGATAATCACACAAAATAGTCACAGTCGGTTCATGTCATGCCCTAGTAAAGTTGTGGCTACTAATAAGGGATTTTACGGAGTTTAAAGAAAAAGAATGACAGAAAAGGAACAACACGAAAAGACATGTTTCACTACATTGTATCACTTGCAGTGTGGGCAAGTCATATACAGCCTTACCTAAAATAATCTTGATTCTCTTAGTCACTGCTTAAACTTCTCTGTCTTGTTCTTGCATGTTACACTTCACGTCAGAGAGAAGATGGCAGAGCATCTTATGCAGTGATTAACGGTTGAGAAGCTTTTTTAAGTAAGACTGACATAATTCAACACTACCATTTTAATCGCGAATTAATATTCGCGAATAAAACAAGTTAAAGAAAATAATAGAATGCACAATGCTCATGACATGATTTGGAGTATTGGCGGGAACACGGAAAAATCATGTAATGTTTTTTTTTCTTTGTTATTGGCTTCGTACGTTGTGTATTCTGCCAGTGTCAGGTTTATGAATTTTCAAGTTTTTATAGTATAATCAAGTCTAATATGTCATAACATCACAGTTAGTCACACGAAATTAGTCATAGTCATATATGACATGATTTTAATTTAAAAAAGTTGGAAATTCATAAGCTTGACACTGGCAGAATGCACAACTTGCGAAGCCAAAAGCAAAGAAGAAAAAAATTTGGAATTTTTCTGACAGCTGACGCAGCTCTACAGCTAATGGATAGATGGCGATGAATTGGACTCGATTATGACTAATTTCGTTAGACTAAATTTGATATCATGGCATATTTGACTTGATAATACTTTATAAACCTGGTAAAAAATCTTTGATATAAACATCATGCAAATTCATTAACTAGACGCTGGCAGAATGTACAAAGTGTAATGCCAACAACTAAAAAAATAATAAAGCTATTTAGAAGAAAACCCATAGACAAGAAAATTTGACAGTTCTTAACTCTTGACTTTTACTTTTTTTATCTATGCTAGAAGTAGAAATTTTGCCAGCTGGGCGGTTCCGAATATTTATTTTTGTAAGTATGTAATTTCGAATCTAACGCCGTTTAATTTAATAAAAGTAACAAAAGTTTAAAAGTGCATAATTGATATTCGGTACATCCGACAGTGATATTGGAGTTATTGCTTGTCCTATTCATCACAATGTAAGTATTGCACATTCAAAATTCATTGCTGCGTTGGACGTAAAATTACCTGTCGATCGAAATCAATACTGATAGAGGGCAGAGGCTCATTACCTGAGGATTTAATATTTTGTTTTATTATGGATGCTGCACTCTGATTTAGCACATCTCCTTATGTCCGATTTTTCTTCTATTTTCCGTTGTAATATAGAGGCCAGTGCGCCGGAATAGCCTAATTCTCGCTTAAGTGAAACGAGCGAGCGTATGCTGTTCCGATTAGCTTGAACGCACAAGCCGTATGTGAATGCTTAGGTACAGTTAAAAGTGATGTATTTACCTTCACTTCTATACAGAAATTGCAACTTAATGAATAACAAATTTTTGTCAGCAATTAACTATATTAAAGCCAAGTATCATATTGAGAGATCCTATAGTTTTAATTATAATAAGTATCGTACCTAATTTACAATGACCATTACTTTGCTGTAATTTATTTTTATATCTATACTTTATTATGCATGAAACTAAAACAATTAATAAACCTATTTTAGTTATAAAGTATTGTCTTCTTTTTGAAACATGTTTCTTAATTCGAAAGAGATTTGAGAAAAATTTGGATATATTACACACTTATAAAATTTTTGCACCAGAATGTATGTATGTATGTATTAAGTGTAGTAATAATATACTACTACACTTAATAATATGTATACCACAAGTGACCCTACCAAATTTTAAGTTTTAAATAACACCATTTCTGTTTTTATGGGTTGTCAAAGAAGCTATGTTGTTTGCAACATTCCTCAACATAAAGTTGGAACATATGCTACGTTCCGTAATGTGCTAAAAGTGATAATATCACGAATCCGACCAAAGTGACAAGTATTACTCGATCAAATCAAAGCCCTTATATTTTGTGACTATTAAATTTGGCGCATTCGCGATATTATCACTTTTAGCGCATTACGGAACGCAGCAATAGTAATCTCAATAGACACTCTTAGGGTATAGAATCTTAAAAGAAAATGCTGTGCTGTATATCAAAAACACTGTTGCAATGCGCTGAATTTGTAATGAATAATAACGTCGCACTTGCCCATTGTACAAAACACCCTCTCATCTTGAATGGTTAAATTTGTAGTGGGCTTTATTTATTTCTCTGATCTTATTTGTACAACTCAACCTACAGGAGACCTCTGTGCTCTGGAGTAGTTTGAAATGAAATTCATACAATTCAACTGAATTGGAATAAGCTAGATGACTGATGTTTAAATCATTGAACCCAATAGCTTTGATGAAGAATTTAAGTGAATATAGTATGGTAAATGAAAACATTATTTAAATCGGTTAATAATGTCCTGATATATGAGCGTTTAAAGTTTTTGTTAGAGACAACTCTGTCCCTTTCCCACAAAACAAAAAATGACGTCACGCCTTACGTGTTAGAATATAATTTATATGGCGTCCTGACAAGTGACGTCACGGTTTGCTGTTTCTCCTCTCTGTCTAGCATGATATTAAAATGCTTATAAGTTGCTTATTTTTGATCAGATTTTAATTTTCTTTTCATTAATCAGCTATATTTATGGGCCACATTTGAATAGGACAATAAAAAAAAACCAGTCATCTAGCCTATTGTGGGGAAAAGATAGATGTTGTTCGTCCCATGCACATTGTCATAGAAACTGATGGGTTTCGAGTCCCTAAAATTCATTTTGCACATGTTTTTTTATGGTATAAATTGACGTGACTGGCAGGACTTTCCCCTGGTGGTAAATATCATGCTTGCCCATAACAATAGCAGTCCCAGAATGGTGAACTTGCGAACAAAATCCTGCTCCACACTGCACTGCGCTCGTCACCCTGAGATATTAGATGTCAAATCTCTTCATGCTCAGTAATTTCTCTAGTAACACTACCCACTAAACCGAATAATAGTAATGCTTGCACACTACTGCTTGGTGGTTGAATAACTGCAAAAGGAGTGGTACCCTAGACGGACTCTGCAATAGAGTCCTACCACTACAATGTAGAGCCAAGATAGGCCTATAAAATATATAATGTCATCATCAGCTAGATGACGTGCACTACTGGACGAAAGCCTCCCTCTTAATAGGGGGGTTGCCATGCTTGGCAGGAGGTTTGGGGACCTCAGAATGACCACCAACGTTAACCGAGGGGACGCTGCTTCCTGTCCTACCGTGGTTCTGAATGCAGCTTTATGACATTCCTAGGTTCAATGATATATAACTAAGTTGCATAAAAACAGCCAGTACTATGTATATAATATATAAAAATCAATTGCCTTGTGTTAGTCTCGTGTCTCATTAAAACTCTAAAATGGCTCGAATAGAATATTTTATTGTTTTGTTCGCCACAATACTCGGTTGGTTTAAGAAAAAGGAAAGAGGTGCTGGGTCATCTAGTATTTTATAAACATTTATTCCTCAGCAGCAAAAAAGCAGCTTAGTAAGTAAACAGATTACTAAAAAGCCTAAAGACTCCTCACGGCCCACACTTAATGGTAGAACTCATTTTTAAGGTCTGCTTTGAGAAGTTTGCCAGTTATTTAAATACCATGCAGAAGACTGTAAACATTGCTGTCATTATAAAGTGCAATGTTTTCAGAAAAATTACTGAGAGTGAAGAGTTAACCTTAGAGTAGTGAGAGCAGTGTGTTGCCTAGCAGGGTATTAATGGTAGAATTTTGAGGATCACTGTGTTGGGTAAAAAAGTAGCGTTCCATTAGACGAGCAACACGCATTAGAAACATTACATCCTTCCGAGTGACACTTTTGGCAGAACAAATGTGTATTTTTTTTTATTATATGATAAGTTTCTCCCATTTCCATGGTTTTAAACATACAGCCTATCGTAGTCCAGTGCTGGACATCGGCCTCTCCTAAGGAGTGACACTGGAACAGATCCTCGGTTTTCCGCTTCCGACCATTGCCAGATCTTAGTTCTTACGTATCCTCACTCCACCTAGTCTCAGGGCGTCCTAAGTTTGCCGATTCGTGGTCTCAACTCTCGAAATCTACCCTAACGGATTTCAGTTCTGTGACATATTATGACCAACCTACTAGCACTCACTATTGCGTTGAGCTATCTATGTTGGGGATATCTCTTTTTTATTTTTTTATTTGTAAGCTGTGTAGGTAGTGTTGTTGTTGACTGCCATCTCGTCTGATGATAAACGAAGATGCAGTCTACGATGGAGCACGCTTGCCTAGAAGAAACCGATTCACTCGCGACTTGAAGACATCGCTGGCGAATTAGTTCGTTATGGATACGATCCCTTACAGAAAATCATACAATCTCATTTTCATACATAATTATGTTTACAATGACGCCTTTTTCCGGTAGAGAGAAAAGTTGGAAGTGGGCCCATTTTCTTACTATCAAAATTTACTTTGGCCTTATTTTATTATGTGCTATATACTTACCTACATAATATAGGAACATTATGTTTCTTTGCTCTCGTAAATAGAAACGCTGTACGCTACGCTGGTGCTGCGATTGTGATCTTATTTACCGTGAACCTAACATCCGTACGATGCGTGAGACCATACTAACAGTATCTGTAGCTATAATATAGGCGGGAAATACTAACGCTAGTGATGTAACTAAAGACTGTTATTGTATGACAATATTCGTACTTGTATTTTAGTTACAATCACTACGACACTTGCAGGAAACGTTGGATACGTTGTTTGGTTTGACGTACTCTAATTAATCAGCCTTAACTGTTCCACTGCTGAGCATACCCTTTAAAATGTGTCTGGGTAGTGTTCCATTAAGCAGGCCCAGTATGGATTGGCGCATTCATAACATCATTGAATTTATTTTTCTTAAGTCCTGATATTTGCAGATTTTCTCACGATGTTGTCCTTTATCTTGGAATATCATCATCAGCCCGGAGACGTCCACTGCTGAACGAAGGCCTCCCCCTTAGACCGCCACATTGTACGACAACCTGCCAGTTTGCATCCACCAGTCGCCCGCGACTTTTACATTGTCGTCGGTTCACCTAGTGGGAGGCCTTCCTACGCTGCGTCTTCCGGTTCGCGGTCGCCACTCAAGAACCTTTCTTCCCCATCGGTTATCAGTTCGATGTGGCCTGCCCATTGCCACTTCAACTTGCAAACTCTGCGAGCTATGTCGGCGACCTTGGTTCTTTGACGAATATCTTCGTTCCGGATTTTATCGCACAAAGTAACTCCGAGCATAGCTGTCTCCATTGCCCGTTGCGTGACTCTGAGTTTCTCCAATAGGGCAGCAGTTAGAGACCACGTTTCAGTTCCATATGTCATCACTGGCAACAAACACTGGTTATAAACCCTTGTCTTCAGACTTCATCTTGGAATATAATATACTGTATAAATGTATAATATATTGTCACATTCGTATGTTGTTTGCAAAGCGATAAGTCCATCTCAATTAAAATTACAGCAGGCAACATTATAGGTAATGCCTAAGGCCTGTACTAGACATTTACAAGCGCCTTTACCGAAACGACCATTTTTATCGTGTGTACAGTAGACAGTGGTCAAAGCTTTTAAAATTTAATAACGCCCACCTTCCTACGTGTAGCACACTACTTAAGTCGTAGTTATTGGTCCCTGGGCTTATAATTGAGGTCGAAAAACTCATGCGCAGCTATCTCGCTCGTGCGGACGCGTATTTTAACAACTTTGTTTTAAAGATATAAAATCCCTGGAAAAGGTTATGAAAGCAATCGGAGAAATTGTTAAGAATAATATTACGCAAGACAACAAAAAATTAATTTAGATCCAAGCAAGTTTTCATACATAAAACTGACAAATAGAAAATCTAATTTTAAGTACGGACAAATACTTTTTTATGCTGAACCATTGTAATGTTATCTTTAGCAGTTTTACTGTCATGTTTCATAATGTTATTCATATATATTTTTTACTAATGTAGGTAGAGCGAGCGATGCAAATGGCAAATTGTTGTACAGTGTGGCGGTCTAAGGGGGAGACTTCGTTCAGCTGTGGACGTCTCTGGCCTGATGATGATGAGGAGCTAAACAGAATATAGGCATACGGATCAAAACGAAACTTTTGCTTAACCATTATAATGCAGATTGTAATGTTATCTTTAGCTATTTCACTGTGATGTTTCATAACGTTATTCGATTATTTTATTTTATTAATAAGGTAGACACACCAATCGTATGTTAAAATGTGCGAAATAACGGCGCACGGTATTCTAGAGTTAGTGATTGAATTGCCACTGTTAACAGATAACAGTTACTGTTATCAAACAAAAGCCACATACACATATCTTCCTAGTATTGTGCTTCAGGTATACAAAATCAGGTATGCCTACTTCATACGCTTTTCCCAAATACATAATAGGCATTGGTCATAAGTGTATTTCCGCGTTGTGGCTGACATTGCCTCGATCTTGGCAAAGATATTACAATCAATGGACGTCTTGTCTAGAATAGTATTAAAAATTACTTATGACAAGGATTGTGGGCCCTGGCTCTCAAAAGAGACTGGTGAAAGAGACTTGGTCTTCTTGGAGACAGATTTCAACTTGAAGATGGTAGCTTACGTAGTACCCATGGTATCCTCACGATGTACATATTCCTTCAAAGGCAGCTCTAGCTCGTTTTTAGTTTTATAAATATAGATCAATGTACCTATTCCTTCCTTTTTTAATATAGATAGGTATTTAGAGCTAATTGAGCGCTTGTGACTATGAAAATAGATGTCAAAACTTGTGTAGGTAGTTGATATAATTGGTTTTCAACTCACCTACTGTGTTACTTATTGTGTCACTCGAAAGACTGGATTGACTAGACAAGAAAGACATGGTTAATTTTCAAACGGGAATCACAATTGACCATGTCACGTGAACCATGGTAGCGTTCAGTAGTAAATGAGACTACAATACAATAGTTTATTGATAACACCAAAGTTGCACGTCAACTATAACACCTGCCCAAACATCGGTTGCATTAACTTCGGCATATTATGACTACCCAACCGAGCTAACCCAGCGCTGCGTTTAGAGAGTACCGATGTTCCTTGCACGGCGTTGTTATATTAAAAAGTTTAAATATTTACCGCTTGCAGCACGCGACTATCGCAACATAGCCAGTTGGCAAATCACAAGGTATTTAGGTACGTCAGATCGAGAGAATGGCCAGGGGCCTTATTCCCGCGCGGTCGAGACTAACGCGGTTACCTTTACTCTCATGATATTTCTTCAGAAAGAGACAGTGACGGAGACATTCTCGAGCGCGTCTGAATAGCGTCTCAAATCATGCGCTTGCAAACGCTCTCCATGACTCATACCTACCCACGTGGTGCGCCTGTCCTCACTCTAGGGTTCCGCACCCGAAGGGCGTCCATTGCTAAGCCTACCTAGTCGTCTGTGTATCCGTTCTACCTATTATGATCTGTATCTTTTGAACCGTGATAGGTAGCCATGCCTTCCACGCATCCATTTCACGGTCGATTCTCCGACAAAAAAGTAAGAAATTAAGAGGGGTACAAGAATCATGTATCTTTTTACGAATTTTAGTTTATCTCTATCGTAAAAGCAGTACTTAAATACATACAGCATTAAATTATTATAACTGTAGACGATACATTATTACAACAAATAAATCAAAGCTGGCCCAGTGCGCGTCAAGCTCACACTACGGATTCCGAAGAGTACCAAAAAAACTCAATTTTATGATCAACGCAATATAAATCGTGGGATGATACGGAATCCTTGATGCGCGAGTCGTATACGCACATAACCGTTTTTATTTTTATCAGAATAAAAACTTAGGTGTTCGTGCACTCAGGCACTTATACTTATAAATAGGTAGGTATATCTTGGAGGCTGTTGATGTAATGACCTGTCGGAACTTACGGTAAAACATACCTTGTGCGTTTTAATTTGAGGTACGTATTGTATTTAAAGGTTTGAGTATGTTATTTTGTTGCATATTTTGAGAACTAGGGTCGTATCTATACTTTGAATATGACATGTTGTAGAATTATAGAACAGAAAAATACATACCCACATACATAGCTTACCTTTGTTATTATAGGTATATAGGTAGGCTTTGATATTTAATTCCAAGCATTGAGAGCCATTGATCTGATTTACAGAAATCCATTTAATTAACCCTTGCACTAGGAAAAACCTACAGTATATCCCCTGAGTGCTGTGGGCTAAGTTTTATTGTAATATCAAATATATATATATATATCAATAAATATTATGAAGCCAAACTTGAAGGTGTTACCTTTCTATAAAGAACGCGTGAGCATTTGTTGTTCATCATCAGCTCGGAGACATCTACAGCTGAGCGAAGGCCTCCCCGTTAGACCGCGACACTGTACGACAACATGTAATTTGCACCCACCGGTTGCCCGCGACTTTCACTATGTCGTCGGTCCACCTAGTGGGAGGCCTACCTACGCTTCGTCTTCCGGTACGTGGTCGTCACTCAAGAACTTTCTTCTACATCGGTTATCAGTTCTTCGAGCGATGTCACCTGCCAATTGCCACTTCAAGTTGAAAACTTGTCTTGTTCTTGGGCGTATATCCTCGTTCCGGATTTTAACGCGCAAAGAAACTCCAAGCATACCTCACTACATTGCCCGTTGTGTGACTCTGAGATTATCTGAGATTGGATGGGCAACTTCGGGCAACCTCTTTGTCGAAGTTTGACCTACCTAACTTAAAAAATTGACCAAGGTTCGATAGGACAACTTCGATAGTATCGTTCCCAACGAATACCGGTACGAGCACAACATATTTACGTAACTTAAAAAAACTAAAACCTGCGTCGTTTGTACGTTGTCTTGTCGTCGTAGATTGTAAATTATACCAGACTGTATTAAAACAATGAAAATTGTTCATTACCTTTTCTTCCGCTATAACAATAACGTAGCGTATAATAGAATCATTCCGCAGTTTTTACCCGATGATAGTAGAGTCAAAGGCATTGTTAATGTGTGTGTTTCTGCACACAACGTCGATGCTTTAACCGATATTAATAAAGTCGTAGATTAGGCGCAAGTTCGGAAATGGTCATATCCTAGGAAGTTATTACTTAAAGCTTTCACTATCGTGTGATCACTCCCTCGTGGCATGTAAAAATAATAGATTTAGGCACGTGGAAGCGATTTGCTATCAACTATTCTATCGCGCAAGAAACGTACGATACCTAGATGAAATTCTGTTCGCAGTTGATCGCAGTCTGAAGTACGTGACACTCATGCAAGCTCACGAGGAGCTCGACTAGTCCTTTGACTCGGGCGCAAAAACCGACGATCGGAAGTCACCCGAGACGAAACAAGGTTGCGAAACGAATCGAATTGCGTCGGAATGTCTGCTCTACACTCTCGTCCTTTTTTGTCTAAACAAAATCCTTGATGGATATCACCGGCCCTGGGGCGGGCAGGGTGGTTATGTTGGCTCGCCCTAATGACGGCATACCCACTAAAACCCCTGAAATGCTCCGCCTCCGCGCTTTGTGTCGAGGCTACGGGCACGCTTTCGCACTCTACACTCTCATCCTTCCCACCTTCTATCAACTTCGCGAGTAGTGTAGTGGACGCTATATTTAATTAAACGACCTAAGTCGAGAATCTACGGACGCCTGAAAAGGCACTTCAATATCAAAAGCTGTGCCGGTGAATTCAATTCAGCAAATGCATTCATATTTCCTCCTACAAATAGAGGTATTTATATCTACCTGTCTATTCAATTTGCTACTGCCTAGCCTAACTCAGTTTTTCATCTGTTTCAGTTAATGTTCGAGCCGGTACCAGTCGTGACGTGTGTTCCAACCTATATTTCAATTGAAGGTATTTATCAATTACGTTTACACGTTCACTTCACTTATTTTTTATGCAATTACGTAATGTATGACATAGTGTCCATTCCAATTTCACTTTTGTTTCCTAAACTTCATTATTTATTTATCACTGAACATAGTGTGATGATCACGGTTGTTTATTTGTTGCTAAGAATGTTCACCATCAATGAATAGGCGTTAGATTAGAACAGCAACGCGGTTTCATTTAGTATCTGTTTTGTTCCAAACTGTATAGCTTATTTGTTGATTGAAATTTTCTCTTGACGCAACTGAAACTGGGAAATGATTAAAGCTTGATTCTGGCAGAATGCTCTAAGAGCGAAGGCAAAACGGGTTTTTTTTTTAAATAAGTTGGGACTATTCGTATTTATTTTTGTAAACGGCTGTCTGAAGAGCTCTTCATTGCCTAAAGATAACATGTATGTCCGTGATGCACAGGTTTTGATTTGAATGTAGATGCATTTGCCTTATTAAGTTTGCTTTTAAAGTGCACAGAATGCATTTCACCATAAAATAAGTATAAATCATACGGCTACTTGATAATACAAGACCGCATACATGCTAGTGAAGTGGGCAAGCCCATAGACGTGCAACAAAAGTCAAGAGGCGATTAATAATACTGCCTCTTAAGAGGAAGCGATCACTTCTCGTACTTTCTGACTCTAGTCATAGTAAGTGTTCTGAAATAAGCATAAACTTTTTTTATTTTATTTCACTAATGGTAATGTTACCTATGCTCTAACATCTAGTTAAAACAATCATGACGATGTATGCTACAAAAACGTACTGAGTTAATTAAAGTGTCAATTCTTATCAGTAAAGTTTATAGGGATTGTATCCACTTAGGTGTCAACAGGACGTAATACTAAGTTACTAAGTCCAGTAACTTATTAGGGTTGTAGTTAAGTTACTTTGCTTGTGCAATTCCTGTTTTAACTTAAGATTACAGTTAGATTAGCGAATAACAAGTACTTTAGATAAAAAGTTTGTTCCCAGTCTGCTTTTTATGACAATATAATGTTTGTAGTAAAGTAGCCACCGGTATTTAAAAATTTTTTTTTGTTAAAATACCTACTCCATTGTCCAATTGAAAATGTGATGTTTCTGAAGTATCTAGTACACTTTAATAACGAACAAAATTAAATCAAGAATGACTTCATATATTCTAATAAAGGATAAAATTATTAATATTAACTTAATGGTGTTTCATATTTACGAATGTCTAATGTTTATTAAAATGGGTTGTTTGTCGTATAGGTAATGACAGTGGAAATATATTTAGCTTGGCTATTCCTGTACGCTATTGTTTATTCTGTATTGTTTTCCCAATGGCCGCAATCATAGTAAAAACAAGGCGGGTTATAGCAAAATAGTTTAATTAATATCTCATTACTGAGGGCCGTGAAGGGATCTATTATAAAACGTTACGCGGTAGTTCTGGAAAGGAGATCATTGTTAGCTACTTGTACAACACGCCCAACTCTGTAACTGCAAAAAAAACTGCTGTTTAGTCCATACATTTTGTCGAGAGTGAATGTGAATAAGACTGTTTTTTTTTGTATATTTGTTACTTGATTACTCCGCTAATTATGAACTGGTTTTGATGATTCTTTTTTGTTTGGTAGGTAATACTTCAGAGGTGGTCCCATATAAATCTTTAATAATTAATCGAAATCGGTTCATAGTTTGGTTTTTAAATCAAAATTACAAGAAAATATATAGATGTCATCCAAGTAGTATTCGACGTTGAAGTCGGTTGTATTTTTTTTAAAAGCGTATTATTCTATGGAAAAGCTGCATTTTTCGCGATTTCTTTGATGGCTCTTAAAGTAGATATTAATGATAAGAAGGTAATACCTCTCTAGTATTACCGTTACGTGTATACATTATAATATACTGGTTGTTTAATTAGACGACAGACTTTGTGATAGCAATGTACTCGTCATTATGAATAACTTAGACTGTCGGACCAACCCTGAAAACGCTAAAACCTCGACGAAAAGCCACTGCATACAAATGCCGCCTTTTTAGCTCCGTCCGTGGCCAACAACCTAACATTGAAATATTATTTCTGGCCAGTGTAAGGAATAAAACGAAACAATCCGTGGCTGGCTTATAAAGAAAACATGACTCAGCAGTGTGCGAATACAAATTGAAAATGAAAACTTCCTCTTTTTTTAATTTGGTTGGTAAAGATTTTATTACAATGACATGATAGTCTTAAAATTTTCGTTTAAAGATTACCGACTTTGCGGCACATGGATAAAGTGAATTACGTGATTTATTAGAAAATAAAATTACGCAAGTTGGGACGTGTTTTATTTTCAAGTGATCAAAAATAAACTAAAATAATACTAATTGATTCAAACTAACTAACTACTAAACTAACTAGCCAAACTAATTGATTCTAAATAGTAAAATAAAGTAAAAATTGACGAGGCAAAGATTTGGCTTTGAAATGCAGTTTACTCTAAAATAAAGGCCTGCAACCAACGATGATCAACAACCGTCCAAAAACTTTATCTTGAAATATCATAGCTCCTGCTATGATAACTTCATAAGGTTTGCGAGCACCAATAATAAAAACCAGCCATTTAAATTAGATAAATCGGTAATTTGATTTGTTTGTTAAAGACGAAGACTGTACTAAGAAAACATAGCTCGTCTGAGGTCGCTCTTAAAAGGCTCCCTGAGTGCTTTCCCGACTGTATCAACAAAATTACAATGAGTATCAAATTCCTACATCGGTGTTATATTTGGGATAGCTGTGCGCGCGATTTCAATTGTTTTTCTAGGTCCACGATAAGCAAAAACTAAGTATTCTTTTCAAGGTATTCACAATGCATCAGATTATTCTACATGATTGCAACCAATTCTAATTAGGACTACGCGTTTCAAGAGCTGGTTTCAAGGCTGATTTTCTATTCGTTTCATTGTAGCTCGTTAACAGGCATTAATATTTTTAAATTAACTTTTAAACTGATCGTAAATCGCTTGTAAATTCTATACTTGGGTATGTCCTTAAAATGCATCCAGAACCACCTGAGGACGGGCAGCAGGGTCCTCTCAGTTAACGGTGGTGAATATTCTGCGATACCCAAGCCGCCTGCCAAGCGTGGGGATTATGGCAACCCTTCTCTATTAAGGGCTTCGTCCGGCAGTGGACGTCTCCTGGCTGATAATGTACTCGTATGTAATGTAAATGTATTATGGCCCAGAAAAAAGTGCTGGTAGCTCGCTCGTATATTTCATTATTTTTGAAGATACAACATCAGTTATGAAAAATCGCAATCGAGCAGTATAAACATCATTCAAAATCAAATATAAAAGAAACCGGTTTCAACCAAAACCGGTTTCTTTTATAAAAAAAACTTATTTAAATTAGAATGTCAGCTGCAAGAATAAACTGGCGCAGTACAGTGCGGCGCAGGATTGTATTCGCAAGTTCACAATTCTAACACTGCTACAGTTAATGGCAGGCGTGAAGCTTACCACCAGATGAAAGTATTGGTCGTCCCGTAACTTGGACGAATAAAAAATAATAACAAGTATGAAACATGTATTTTTGCTTTTGTTCTTATTTCGTAGATTTTAGTTTATGAACTTGCATTGCGACCTTTGATTGCTTCTAACACTACGTAAGCAACGAAATCTGGCATAGATTCTTCTTAACAACTTCTAGCAATATAAATAAACTGAATTGAACAAAGTTTTCTAGACTAGACGAACTAAGGGCTCCTATTTGAGTGGCCTCAATATTTAGAATATTGGGGCCACTCAAATAGGAGCGTTCTTATGAAATTTTAATCTCCCGACGGGCGTGCCTAAGTGCAGGTTCTAAATCTGATGGTTTTAGCCGAATATTTCTGTTGATTTACAAGGGACGACTCTTCATGTTTCAATCTATAACAGTATATTCCTGTTGACGTGTAACTTTGATGTTATCAATAAACTATTGTATTGTACTGAAATAAGGTTCAAATAGATTTCCTAAAAGCTTATTATCTCTTAAGTCTACATGTCTATCGAGGTCGATCCACATTAATTAGTAAATCCAATACAGCGTGGCAACAAAATTCACGCCCTGTCTCGGTGTCACACCCTCGATGATGGTATTACCTTTCTAGCATGTCCCCAATACGGCCGATCTATCCTAAAGCTAACCTAGGTTACCTATGTACCACCTTCTTTTATCGCCTTAAGATTTTCTTGTGTCCGAAATTCTGAATCTTTGTTGGTACAGCAATAGTGATGCTAAAAGCCGTTACACACGACGAAAATGCTATAATAGATAAAATAACGCTCGCCATACAGTTATGAAATGTATAGTTCATAATTTGTGCTGTCAATTAAATGTATGAGTATAGCGATATTGAAATATGTTCTAAGATAACATTAAATATTATAGCATCTTCATCGTATATGACGGCCATAGCTGGGCACCGTTAATCAAATAGTTAACTTCGTTAATCGTTAATCCGCTCCAAAATTAAGTTAGCTTCGTTAAATGTTAAAGCGTTATATTTCGGAAGAATTAACGCAAGTTAACGTTAATCGTTAATCCGTTAATATGTGTAAAATTGCATTTTTATATCGTTGCGTTAGTGAACTAATAAAACCTGTCGGTTTAGGTTCTGGAAGTTAACAGGTTAGGAACAAAACAAAATACTTGTATAATTCAAAATATATCTAGTTTTGTTTTTGTTTCACTCGCTGCCACGCGCCACCCGGCACTTGTCGTTTCATACTTGTCTGAACCTGTTTTTCGCGCCGCGCCGCGGTGCTGTGCGGTAAATAGTAGGCATTGGATTAACGATTAACGGACTTCTGCATATTAACGAAAGTTAAAGTGTCCGTTAACATTTTTAAAAGTTAACTTAAAAGTTAATCAGTTAATCAAAATGTTAACTTCGTTGATTAACGATTAACGGATTAACGAGTTAATGTCCAGCTATGATGACGGCCTTAATTTCTGTTTCGCTATTTCTTAACTTTTCGTGCCTGAACGTTTGCTGTGGTAGTCTAGTGAGAGACCGCTCGACTTGGAATCGTGAGGTCGTCGGTTCAAATCCCCGGCCCGTACTAATGAGCTCTTTGGATTTTATTTGCGGATTTTCATAACATTGGCGTCTCGGTGAAGGAAAACATCGAAAGGAACGCGTTCGCCGAAGAAATTCATTAGCGTATGTGAATCTACCGATACGCAACTAGGCTAGCGTCGCGGATATGGACCAATCGCCCTTCGAGGCTAGGCCTAAGTCCAGCAGTAGACTAACAGTCTAGTTATACATGACTAAACGACTGAAACCATATTTTGTTATATTTTGAAGTAAATATCTTAGATAATGACGATCTTATGCATAAATCACTAAAACCTATTATAAACCTATTTTAGTTAAAAAGTGTTTTGTCAACTTCTTACGAATAACGAATTTTGTTTGAAAAAAGAAGACAAAACACTTTTCAACTAAAATAGGTTTAAAATACGTTTTAGTGTTTAAGGCGGTGAGAATATACAGAATACTAAATAGATTTAAAAATGAAATATGTATATGATAGTGGTTAAAATATCGATTCATATTTAAATAGTGCTGGGATAAAAAGATCTTTTTATATACTTGTGTTAAGAAACTTAATAATTTCACACCAGTGAACTACTTCAATATTGTCATATTAGTCTTAGTAAAAGGTGTTATTTCCTGACTTATGTACGACTTCCAATGTTTTCAAGGCTATAAATTATGAAAATAATGTTACATTTCCCTGTAGCATTTTACAGAATAACTCTAGAACACAATATGTTTTCCCTTTTCTACTTGCACTTCCACTGGCAGCACTTGAAATGTCTAAAGGCACTTAATAATTATTCGATATTTTTTTTGAACGATAAGAATTATATAACTAGTTATATGATAACTGAACTATATCCATCACTACGGTTTTTTAGCTAGCAGCATTATTTTGAAAAGTGTCATTTCAATCTGTCGGTTTAGTCTTTATTGAATATGGATCCGAGTATAGTATATTATAAAGGGACAAAATACCGGTACATTTATGTTGTCTTATAATACAGAAAATACTTGAAGCTAATTGATCTCACTTAAACACGGTAATGTTGTCCGGTAATGTGTCATCTAGAACCTCGGGCCCCATATTCCTTTGAAATATATTACTCTACCTAAATATCCTACCATTGTTACGAAACGAGTAGCGCTCGTGGCGTAGCTTGTCTAGGTGATTCTAAAACGATCACCGATGTTAAGCAACGGACGGTCCGGTCAGTCTTCGGATGGGTGACCGTGGGTGGCATTTATTTCTGAGCGCTACCGTGGATCGGATGACACGTTAAATTGTTGGTCCCGGTTGTTTGTTGTAGTTTCTATAACAACAACCGTCAGCCATGCCAGAGGCCTTCGGGCGGCACATTAACTCTGACACTAGGGCTGGCCACTCAGCCTATACGAACTTACTTTTTTTTTTGTTACGAAATTGATTTATTTACGTGGGGAATTAAATTTAACGTAATTGTATCCTTAAAATATGGCGTTACAAATAAATTGAACATTTGGATTCTGTCGTTTCTATGCCTGTATTTCTTATCTGCTGTAATGGGGAGACACACTGCTTATTTATCCCACTAGGTGGCACATTATCGCTAGTATTGTTTTACTGTCAAACTCATTGAGCTAATATCTAAAGAGTCACAATCTCTAAGTGAAAACAGTCAAATAACGTCCATGTACCGTTGTACATACCTATACGTGCTTTATATAGTTCTCAATTGTTCGAATTTATACATTATGTCGCTTGTATAGTGTTCAATGTATGCTTGGGCGTGTAATTTTTTTTTTAAGATAAGACTGCAAATAATTGTAGACTCTGTCGGTAGACTAAATTAAGTTCTTTTTCACGCATATATTGTACTTACTTACATCATTTTTTAATCAAAACTTATGATCTGAAAATCAGAACTAAACAAAAAAAACAGGAAATATCCTGGAAATCCGGAGATCAGGTAACGCTGTACGTTTCATTCACGACCATAGTTTATAAACATCAATGACAAGAACCAGTGGTGGTGGCGCTATCTGAGATTAGCTTTCCCTCTGCCACCCCATTGATGTTTTAGTTAATAAATGGAATTAATTATTGTTTTTACCCCAACCACAAATACATAATAGTACAAGTACATCAACCTTAGACGTCTGAGTTTTGTTTGATCGCTTTAAACCATGATGCTACCTGACTCTCAAACCAGGTCCCGTGTTTACGATAAAACCAAGATTGTTTGTTCATGTCCACATCATGAGTCATAAGTGGCAAAAACTATCTCGTAAGCCAATAAAATCTTGATTTGAGTCATCGGCGCTTAACAAAGAAATAAAACGTAAACCGGTTGCATCAGACTAGGTACGTCATTTTCAAACCAACATTCATTAGGAAAACGACAAAAACAATCCCATCCCGAAAATACTCATAATACTGTAAAAATAATCCTATTTTTATTCCGAACTTTAAATGAGTAATTATTATAAAAGATATGTCATACTTTTATAAAACTTAATCATTTTCCTCTACAAGGACAATGAAAAGGTTGCGCTGTTTAGATATTTATCCTAAACGTATTGTCTGAGATTGTAGACAGCGCTGTAGCTGTAGCGTTCAGTATGCGTCGAGCTCCCCAATACGAAAACCGTGTTCTGAAGAACCGCCCGGCCTTCACTCACGGTTAGTGGCCGCCGACCCGCGCGCGAAGAACGCCGGCTGGCTTTCACCCACAGCTCGGGCTCATCGAAATTAAACTATAACTCATTTCGACTCGTCATACACAAATAATTGGCCATTACAATCACGCTGTGTACTGTGACGTGTGCTATCGCAAAATAGTTTTGTTTCACGAACGATCATTCATTACCCGTTTGTGCATGATTGGTGGAATCCTAGCTTGTGTAAAAACTGTTGTCGATTGCTTTAAGATTTGTCGCGGAACTAAGATTAATGCACGATTTTAAACTTAAAACATATGTCAGAAAAAATCACGTTACAATGCAAATAGATGTTGTATTTCACATCTCAAACAGAGCAACATGAATTATGTACCTGTAGAAATTTGACATGCTTACTTAGTGTGCGTAATGTTTGCGCTATCGTGTAACTGAAAACAATTAGGGCTGGGGAAGCCGGCGGAGGCTACGCTTACGATAGTCGGCGGGGCACTCGAGAGTGGTGCAAAGAGCTGATGGCGTGACGCGCGTGTCTGGTGCAGAGAGGAGTGCGCGGTGTGCCCGGGAGGAGGACGAGTGCTCTCTATATGGCAGATCACGAGTCGCCATGAAGGTGGACGCGGACGTGAAAGAAGCGCCGAGCGTGACCGCCGCGCCCGCAGCCACGCCTGGGACCCCCATCGCTAGTAATACAGAATCGCCTGTGTCATCCCTGGACGGTTTGTTGGATTAACACTAACGTCACCTAGCACTTGTAAATACCGAGCTTGCATCTTCATTTTAACTCGCCGGCCATCTGGACGGCGCATGCGTTCCGATGGCGGGCCCAATGCACTGCTAATCAGGTAGCTGCTTCATTGGTACTGACACCGTTTTCAATCACTTCATTTGTTCAACTCTATCATGTAGATACTAGAAACATCTCCATACACTGTCATGAATCATTTTCATCACCCGATATTCTGGGCACTTACTTATAGTATAAGTTATAGTGGAAATAATTTCCGTCTTCGTAGTGATGATCTTCGTGGCTCGGTGGTAGCGTGTTTAATTAAAGAAAAGAGGTCTCGGGCACGCTTCCCGGCCGGGCAGATACTTTAATACCTGCTCTGGGTCTGAATTAATTTTCAATGTTTGTGGTTCTTGATACCCTCAACACTTGTAGTGGGGTGCTGAACTGAAACCGAGGGTGAAGTTCCGTTTATTATTTATTAAATATGGGTATTCACCTAGGTAAGTATCATAAGCGGAGTTGTAGAGATATTATATTTTAGGTACTTTTATCACTGACCGAGTATAAATAAATGTAGGTACTTCCTACAAGTAATTGCATAAATACATGTGTATATACTTGCCACTTACGTAAATTGTTTTCATCTGCCCTTTATTTACCTGCTATATGAAAACGTATACATATAGGTGTTTGAAAATATTAAGAGTAGTTATTGATAAAACTAATTTAGATTTCGATATAACTACATTGTGGTTTTTTTTTTAGCCTAAGCGTATTCTCATTTTGTTTAATTATGTACCAAAAAGAAATACGAAAACAAAATATGAGCAACATTCACAAAAAAGACCGAAGTACCACTTACGTTAGGTACGTAAGTGGTACTTCATACTTCATACTTTCATACTCTTACATTATTACGCTCTGTTTATCAGGACTTTTATCTAGCTTAATCTCAGTATACTCTTGAGGATACATTTTATTTATTCAGTACACTAGCAGACTATTTAACGAAAGAGTAAAACCGTGTATTCACGAGGGGACAAATCGCCCACGACAAGAGATTCTGTGTGACTTCGCCTGACATTGCGTCTGATGTTTGTACTTTGACCTAAAAGCATAATAAGACTATTTAATAGTCCACACCTGGACTGAGGCCTACCCGCAAAAGGCAATTGGGTCTTATCCACCACCCTGGCGCAGTTGCAGGTTGGTGAATTCAAATACGCCACTTAATTTCTACTCCGGACGTATGCGGACGGATCACGATATTTTTCATCACATAAAAGCCAGTGGTATTAAAATCTGTGCAGAAATTTCAAATATCTCTTTAGTACTAACTTAGACTCAAACTAAGGTTTGAACCCGCACCCTCACGACGAAAAGTCGAGCGGACACCTGATTAGGCTAACACGGCCTCATTTAGTATTTTGTTGTACTTTGAGTGATTCTGTACTACTTTGTTTTTGCAATCAATTGGCAAGACGGTACGCAAGGTAATCATCACGCCTGCCACTAACCACTAGCATTGCGAAAATTGTGAACTTGCGAACACAATTCTGCGCCGCACTGCACTGCACTCGTTACCCTGAGATATTAGATGTTAAATCTTTTCATACCCAGTAATTTCTCTGGTAGCATTGCCCTTCAAACCGGAACACAGTAATGCTTGCACACTACTGCTTGGCGGTTAAATAACTTCCCTAGGCTGACTCTGTAGTAGAACCCTACCACTACAGACTTAGGGTTCCCACCCGGTCTGTAGTTCAGTAAGATGAAAAAGGTCTTGAGGCAAAATGTCGCGCGTTGTCGGCCGAGACGCAACGTCGCGCTACTTTTATCCCGTCATGAATACAGGGCTTCATTTTAGCAGCGATAGGAATGAATAAGGGTCTAACCTAAAACTGCTTATTAAATTAACAAACGCAATTATTTGGCGCACTACAAAATGAAGCGCGCTATACTAATATCATTTAATTTTAGTTAGGTACAACGTAGGTAAGCGTGCTCTATCTCTCACCGCATCTTAACATCAGACGAAGTATGATCAAACGCAAAACCATTGTGAATAAAAAATACCTGCGTAAACACTAAAGTTTATACATATCAGTTTTATTATGTTCTGTGTCTCTATATTCCTGTCATTCGTCTGATCACCAAAATAAATGTTCTGTGTTAGATGTATAAGATTTCTTTCGTATACTATTATTTTCCACTACGTACCTATTTTACGCGCATAAAATATTCTGAGAAACGCGAGTTAAAAGTTTAGTTTAAAATTACTACAAAATAAACATTGCTTTGGAGAGTTCATAATAAGTGATATAATTAATCACATATTATAAAATACTTATGCCCTTATGCCATTCATACAGCTTTGCTTTAAAACTTATTACTGTTGTCCATTTTGTTGCACTTACGAAAAGAGAGGCTAAAATAAATTTAACAGTTCTAAAATGTATGAGTCCTTCAAAGAGGCTGATAATTTTAGTTTCGTCAAATTATTTTAGTGCAGTGAGGGTTACAACAGAATTGACGCAAGGAACATATCGGGAGTAGCGGTATAAATATATTTAAACTCATTGTATGTTTTCAGTTCAAATCTGAATGCGATATTTCAGGAAAATTAAATAAAAGTATCTCTTGAGTAATAGATTATAAAAAAACAGTATAATTTTTCTGATGCCTGCCTGAAGTTTCGCAATTCTGTATAACTATGTATATCTAATTAAGAAAAGCTAGCACACAAAGCAGAGCCTAATGTATTTGTCGTCAACTTTATCGCAGGAATTTTACAAACAATTCTTAACTTCCCACTCTACTCTGCTTTGTATCTAATCTCTGTTTTTAAGTGTTCAACGATTGTTATTCCCTGGTAGAGTTTGTTTCACGTTGTCCGCGGCACTTTGACGCAACAACTTTTGTTTGTATGGATTTTATCAAATGCATAACCACCGCACAGTCTTGTTTTCTTAAACAGAGGTCCTACGGGGCGGGTACGCTGTGCAGGATGTCCAGTAGTAGAAGGATATTCTCGTAACTGGGGATAGGTCACATCATGTCCTACTATATGCCAAAGTTGTATTTCTAAGTCTCATCATTTTCAAGTTATTAAAGTCAGCCGTTTGTATCAGTTTGTGTTATATACTTTACATTAACTCTTTTAAAAAGGTTTTCTTAAGATTGTATGGTACTTAAATAAAGAACTCTCCTGTAAAAGACTCAAATATCCAAGAGTTAATTTAAAAGTGTATGTACTGCTGGCTTGTCACACGCCTTGGCGTAGCTGTAAGTGTGACAAGCAATTAATAAATAAATAAAAAATAAAAAAAACTGGATTTTAAAAGAGATAATTTGTATAAATTTTTGGCGACTTTAGTAAATATATTTTTTGCTATATAGTAGGACGTGATCCGCCCTTCCCCAATTACAGGGATTTCATGGTGTATGGTATCAGCTATCATATTTTCTGTTTGTACTGAAGCATTTGCTACACGGTAAGATTCCGAGCGTCCTTCCTTACTAAGGTGACCTTGGTAATTTCTTATCGAGGTTTTCCTTAATTTGGTAGCTTTACTATTGTACGGGGATACGCCCCGTACGAACGGTAGTACTAAGTAAAAAAGGAAATCATTGTACTCGTCAATATGAACAGCTTTTAATATGGGACGATTTCTGACTACCCGTCTTGGACATTTCGGAAATTCGTACGCGTCGGTTTGGCTTCACTTTCTTGATTCGTACTTCACAAGAATGGAACTCACTGCCGTCTTCTCTATTTCCAGAGAACTACTATCTGGGCCTCTTCAAGGCTAGGGTGAATAGTTTTTCTAGATCGACGTGTTTTGTGCGTCCTCGGCCACACCGTCGCTTACCAGGTTACCACTAGGCGAGTTGGTGGCCAAACCTAGATCAGTAAAAGCTAAAAAAATATCTGCTGTCCCATAGAATAAGGTAATTAACATTCAAAAGAGTATAAAACTGCAGATTTTTTCGCGAAACCAGGCTCAATCTCTTTAAAAACATTGTTCACAATGAGCTCCTGTCCGATTAGTTTTACTGTTTCGCGTTAACCTGAACACACAGTAAAAATTACCAAAGTCGTATTGTTAAGGACGCTTGTTACCTTAGCATCTAGCTCAGGCTCTACATAGCAGCTGTATAGAGAATAGCTGATGGCTTACCCTCCTTCTATAAGACACCTATTCGAAGGATTCATGAAACAGGCTTTATTCACTGGACAGTCTCCCTCAATTACCAAAACCGCATCTTCAAAGTCTTTTGTGCGTCCAGATTTCCGAGAACCGGAGGCAGAAGTGATCCCGACGCCCGACCAGGCTTTACTAGCCAAGCTGGAGGAGGCAAACCGCCGGATCGAGGCAGATGCGAAGACAGCGTCCCTCACAAACGTCCACAGCCGGAAAAGCTCGGATACGTCGCAGATCTCATTGGCCTCGGGTGAGTTACCTACTGTTTTGCTAAGCGTTATCTAATACTATAAGAATCTCTGTCCTGACATAATGACTGATAGACAACGCACAGCCCAAACCGCTGGTCGTACAGACTTTAAATTTGGAGGGCGTATTTGTCTCGATGCGAAGGGGTCTAAGAAAGGTTTTTTTCGAAATTCGACCCCTAAGGGGGGAAAAAGTTTGTATGAAAGTCCTTTGTTTTTGGAGTCTTAGTCACGAAAATTTGTATTTTGAATAGTTTATTTAAAATAAAAATGCTGTTTTCATAATTTTTTTGACAGGGACAATTTAAGCGGGGAAAGGGGGGGTGGAATGTTGTATGGAAAGTTCTTTGTTTTTTTGAAGTTATAGCGATGAAAATTGAAATTTGGGTAGTTCATTCTAGGGGGAGTTGGGGGGGGGGGGGCTAAAAAATTTGCTCGGGATGATTTAAAGTGGTGAATATTGGGAGCGGGCCGAATTTCTTCCGTATGCGGACGAAGTCACGGGTGACCTCTAGTCTCTTTATAAGGCAGAAGTATTCACAAAAATTCGAAATTGGCCATGCTTGGGCAGGCGGTAAACTCCCCTGTGCCGTATATTTCTCTGTCAGCTAGTATATTGTATACCAACGCAGTATAAAAGAGAGACGTTGACTTAGCAACATTCTTAGTCGGATGACCATCACGTGCCGTTTTCATGTTGCTTATTGATTACTTGCTCTTTATACTTTTATATACAAAAATCATAGCGACGAACAGGCGAATTAGTGAAATTATAATGGATTCCTATTTTGGTTCGGTAACAAAAAGGATGTTTTTTTCCCTAAAACCCAAATTATATTGCGTTCTTCTAGAAAATATACAATAATCTGTGAAACAAAAATAATCCTTTCAATGAAACTTGCTCAAGGGCGGATCCAGGATTTATTTCTGGGACGGACATATGGGCCATAGGCTAAGTTCACCCATAGTGTTGTCCTATGCTGTCTTTGGGATGGATTATTTTTCAATAGGCTAGGTGACTGGTTTTTTTTTATCGTCCTATTCAAATGTGACCCATAAACATAGCTGATAAATGAAAAGAAAATTAAAATCTGATCAAAAATAACCAACTTATAAGCATTTTAATATCACGCTAGACAGAGAGGCGAAACAGCAAATCGTGACGTCACTTCTCAGTACGCCATATAAATTATATTCTGACAAGTAAGCCGTGACGTCATTTTTTGTTTTGTGGGAAAGGGACAGAGTTGTCTCTAACAAAAACTTTAAACGCTCATATATCAGAATATTATTAACCGATTTAAATAATGTTTTCAATTACCATACTATATTCACTTAAATTCTTCATCAAAGCTATTGGTTTCAACAATTTAAACATCAGTCATCTAGCCTATTACACACAAGAATAACTAAGTAAGTATAAAAAATACTTTAAGAAAGATAAAGTAATGAGAAATTACATGTTTACTATGCAAAAAGAAACAAATGTTACAGTTTTTTGTTATATTTAAACCGTTTGGTCGGGGCACGTGCCCCTGTGCCCCACCCCTAGATCCGCCCTTGAACTTGCTTGCTATTGCGTAGAATAGAAAAAAAATTGCCTCTAAAGCCTACAGATGAATTTGTTTTAAAGGGTTAGTCAACTCAACATACACCCGTGGAACACTCTCTATAAATTAGGCACTAGAAAGAAATTCATGTTGGTATTTGTAAGCTTGCATATCTTATCTATCTTGTTTCATGGGATGTGATATGACGTCACTGTCCAAGAAGTTAGGCCAACGTAACGGTTAATTGGCAAACTTTTTGTCTGTTAGTCGACGAGTAAATCATTCTCTTAATAAAAAAAATAAAACGGGTCAAGTCAAGTTAGACTTGCGTACCGTGAGTTCCTTACCACATTATTTGTGTTCTATGTACGATGAAGACCATAATTATGTATGTCTACCAAGATACGGGCTTACGCTCAGTTTGGTTGGCCGTTACATCTCATGAATGTATTTATTATGTGCAATAAATGATTATGATTTAGATTTTTTTGAAGAGTTCTTGGAACTTTACTCGCCTCATTTTTGTAAGTTTTTTTTTTGCTTAGTAATTCTGCATAATAACAAATATTTAAATACTGATACTCGTACAGAATATAATCGATTTAAAAAAAATTGATCTCCTTGTAGGTCGCAGTAAATACCATATTTTTTTATCCAGTCAGTATGTTATTCCAGCAAACAGTTTACAATCACGTTACTAGTAAATTATAGGAAGGTACCTGATTCGATACGTATACGCGTAGAAATCTGTTCTGTGGAATGCCGTGGTACCGTTCTAATCGTTCACCATTACTATTGCAACTAGTTGAGGTTGGATAGATATAAACTGTACTCAAAACATGGTCTGAGATAAATTATTAGAATATTCTGCTATTTATGTACTTTTTACATTTAAATATTTCGATAATAAAAAAATCCTGTTACAATTTTTTTTTTACAGTTGTTTTATTTACTGGCAATAAAATACGAACAATTTTACTACACCTACTTAATTTATCTGTGGGCGTACACACAAAAAATATTGGATTATCTATAGGAAGCTTGTAAAGTATAAATGAAAAGCTTGATATTATATTAAAAATATATTGTTTCACTCTTCTACGTAGTAATGTAATTGTATTAGTATGCGAGTCGTTTTAGAATATTACACGGTTTTCGAACGCATCGTTAAACATGTTTGCGCGGTGAGAAACCTTTCCGCACTCTCCGTAACGTGTTACCCAATATAACCATATACGGCACAGATTGTCTGCTTACAAAAATCCAACCTGCACGGCTGCACACTCGATGTTTATAAATAGTTACGTGGAACACGTTGCCCCGTTCGCCAGATATGCGTTTATCTCTTATCAGTCGACAACAAACCGTGATAGTGCAGATACGTTGATGGTGTACGGTTTTAAGTGAAAATATGAAGTAACAGTTAACAATAAAATAGCACAATGGAAGACCTGAATGAACTCTTTAGCACGGCCAGCTTGTTGGAGTTTTACCGCGCAGTTGTATTGGAGAAGATTTCGTTGGGTTCGTATTATAATTTTCAACACAACTCTTTGTTTCATTTTTTCGAGGCCCCTCATGGTGACTCACTATATGGTGATTTGTGACTGGTTTCGAATTTTTTGGGTTCCGTCCCGACGAGACGAGTGTCGCCGAAACTTAATGAGTAAGCCTACGCCGCTTCTCTGTCTAAACTTTAGTTAATTAATAGTCTATATAATTTAAATCACGAAAGGTACATCAGCGAATTGTAATTTTTCATAATTACGTATTCAAATTCAAAATTCAAATTCAAATTTTATTTATTTCGACATAGAGGTCATATCACATAGTCACAAACAATAATAATTAAAAAATAATACAAATAATAATATAGTATTGAGGCAGATTAGAATATTAGATTGAAGTGAAGAATGAAATGTAAACCGAATATATTACAATTTCTACGATAAAGCATTTTACTCAGATATAAAAGCGAGTAATTAATTAGTGTCAACTTTGACGTCATAATGCAAACTGTAAAGTAAATCATGAAAAACTGGCTTGGCTCGCTATTGATTTCGAAGTAAATAAAAAGAAAACAAGTTTTTACATAACACAAATACACGGTGCTAATATATTGTGTATTCATGAAGTGGTACGGAACCCTCGGAGCTGGATTCAGTCTCGCGCTTGGGCATTTTTTACTAAACACAAAGCAAATGGTTTCCATTTCTGTGACTTAATTTGGGTTATCTTTCACATTGTTTACGTAAATTGACCTTAAAACTTTGCTTGAAATAGTTGCTAAATTTTATGCATTTTATTGTACGTTAATATGTATGCATAATACTTTATACAGGTTTAGGCGTAAAGGTAATACTAAATCAAAGGAGTTTATGGTACTCGCCATTGTGAACAACTGTTATTACGGTCCAACCCACATAGAAAATGAAATCAGCTATTACATAGAAGATTGTCATTCACTGTCGGCTAAATTTATGACCTCCTTCCAGCTTAGTATGCTTTATGCGTAACCACGTATACCGCGTTTTGGCGTTGATTCAATTGGTCCTAATGCCAGCCGAGTTTGTTGTTTATCAAAACTTGGTTATTTATTAGGTATTCGCTGTTTTTCATTTTAGTATAGTCGCGTTACGGTTGCATCATTGTCATTAACACGAATTTCAAATCTTGTTGCTTGTTTCAATCAATAAAAATAATATAATGAGCGAATGTTGATTCCCGCTCCGGCTCGATTCTGGTGAAAAGCCTGTCCATTGCCATCCAGCGGGGAATTGCTGCCAGCGTTATGCACCTTTGCACCAGCAGGCTAATCATGTAACTGTTCGGGATCGCGATTCGGATCGTGATTTGTCATAAATGTCACTTGTCACTGTCACAGCTTCACGGTATCACGGAGGGATTTCTCTCGCTATCGTTATCGAACGAATGCATTGATTTCCTTAATTAAGTTAAGCAAATCCGTCGGTCTTTTGGCGTTTCATCCTACCCTGCAGGGTCAAATGAGTTTTGGCAGTGACAGTGACAAGTGTCAATTTTTGACAACTCGTATCCGAATCGTGATCCCGAGAAGTTACATGATAGCCCCCGCAGGTTCAATCAGGGGTAGTTGACTAAAATTTACTTTGATTTATTTATACAATCCGTAACAAAAAGGAGTAGTAATACTGAAGGGTATGTATGTACTCTTCATTATGAACAAATTTTACTATGGGACCAACCCTGAAATCGGGGAAAAAATATCAGGTATACCATACAAAAAGTTCATTGACCTTGGACAAAATGTATGGAACAGCTGTTTATTTGCGCTATTATATGAAATGTATAATTAGTATTTATAAATAAATATTGGTAACCTAATGAGCCGGGGTAGCCTAATGGGAGACCGCTAGACTAGAAATTGTGAGGGCGTGAGTTCAAATCCCGGCCCCGTACCAATAGGCTCTCTGGAGTTTGTGTACGGATTTTCATACCACTTGCTATTAGGTAAAGGAAAACATCGTGAGGAAACCTGCGTCCGGAGTAGAAATTCAATGGAGTATGTGAATCCACCAATCCGTAACGGGGTCAGCGTGGTGGATATTGCACAAACGGCCTTCGAAGGGTAGGCATATGTCCAGCAATGCACTATTAACAGGCTAATTATGCAGTGCGTTTAAGTTTTTAGTGGGTATTAAGTGGGCTCTCTCCCTTTCCCGCAAAGCGAGTGTTTATTGAATTTTAGGGCGTACGTGAGGCGTGACGTCATGTCTGTCGAATACGGCATCAAAGCGTTTGTTGTTAATTTGCGTTGTTTGTGATTAATTTATTTTTAAAAACTAGACTAGCACATTGGAGCACTCTGCGAACTTTCCTTTATCTTGTGCAAAGCGAAGAATTGTTTCCACACTAAAAATGCTTTTCGCAAATGTTTTATTTAATCCTAAGTCTTTCTTGCAGGTTTTGTTTATTAATTTGTCCATGTTAAAATACACAAATACATGCATATTACATTATGGCCTAGTTGATACAAGGAGATATAGGAAATTTGTACCATTAAACCATCTGTGTATGGAAAATGTCAAAGATTTTTTCTCGGCTTTCTTCATCCTACTGCTGAGCTAAGACATGAATACTACCACAAGTATACTTCCAAATTCTACTTAAGAATAACATACTTTCTCAACGCTGATCTTAATACCTTCTTTGATAAGCTGGGCGGATTCAGGGTGCTGTACTCCTCGCCCATCTTAGCTACAACATGTAGCTAATTAGATCTTTCTGTAAATTGTATAAATATTTTGAAGTATAAACATTTTATTATTATCTTTTCTATGGCTGAGGCCTTGATCCTGCCTAAGATTTGAAAAGGTCAAAATATCTGTGATGCTTTTACAGCGACGAGCTCGAGCCATGAGACCGAAGCGAGGGTCGGCACGGGCAACGGTGAAGAGGACCTATGGAGTCTTTGGGGACGGGTCGTCACCAACTGGGAGACGGAGTGGAAGCGTCGGAACCAGTTCGTGCGCGATATGGTCCGGCAGGGCGTGCCTCACCACTTCCGGGGGATCGTGTGGCAGCTACTAGCCGGGGTTGACTCCTCGCCCGAGAAGAAACTCTATGCCTCATATATTAAGGTACATTATCTTTTTCTACGCTTAGCTGGCTTGGTACGGAAATGTTATGAGAAAAGATGATAGCCATGTCAGTAAGAGGGTTTTAGAATTAGGCGGTAAAATCGTAAGATTATAAAATCATAAGATATATTTTTTTGTAATTATAATTGTAGTTCTTATATTCATAAACTCGCGAGTGAACTAGCGACAAATGTGATTTACGGTGTAACAAATATAGAAAAATAACCTTTAAATATTCTATAAGCTTTTTTGTGATCTAAAAAACCCTTTAACATTTATATTGGCGGTCCGATTTCGGTTCGATTCTGTTCAGATTCCGCTGTGGAGTTAATAACTTTTCGGTAACAAGACGCACATATAATTTACATAGGCCTTTGTATTATCGTAGTATCAGTACGTGTATCTGTCGGCGACAATGACCATCACAGGCGGTGCGACCGTGACGCGTGACGTCACACGCCATTGTACAGTTACGTCACATTGACCCGTGTACGCCAATGAGAGCTGTATCATCGCCACAATAGGGTAGCTGAGATCGGGTTGTTGATCTACACCACAAGCGTTACAGACACTTTTTTTTACCAGCTAGCGTTATAAAAAGTTATTAAATCGATCACGTCGATCAAAGAGAGAATTTGTGACCGACCGCGTTACCTTAAACTCTGCCAAAATGTGTCGGTAGTGCAGCAGTTTATATGTAATTTGGGTAGAGTTGGTATTTGTTTAAGTAACTGAAATGAAATAATAATAATATTTATATTTATTAACACAATCATAATTAATTTCCTTTGGATAATCATGATTTATGTTTATTTTTTACTTTATTAGGTATTTATATTATATTGTGTACATATTCTTAATTTTGTTTACTTTTTTATTTTTTTATTCTACCTGTACATTTTTCATATATACCTAACTTGGTAAAGTTTTATAGAATAAGTAACAACTTGGTACCTAAATATACTGTCACGTTATTTATTTCGTGCAAAAAATAAATAAATAATAGATGAAACTTTAACGCCGACTTGTCCCTTAGACTCTGAGATCTTATCTTCCCTTCGTTCCAAAATAAATTAGGAGCTCATTTTTGATTAAATGTATTATTGCTCTATTTCTGTCTTCCCGCCACTTAGCATTTTCAGGTTGTGATGTGAAAACAGTAATTAGCATATATTATTTTTGTTGAACAGCAAACAGTATAATAGAACGAAAAACTGTTTAAAGAAATAAAATTAATATTGGTGGACATTTCACACAAAGCCATCTAGCCCCAAATTAAGCAAAGCCACTACGCAGAGTACTATAGGAAGCAGATAACTGATAGCATATATTATACACAATTACACAAGGAGAATAGTTTATTACATAAAACAAAAAAGAGTTTAATTATAAATTAGAAAAGTACTTAAAGTATAATTAAAACAAACTAAATAAAGAGCCTGCAAAGTTTACATGGTTTTAAACTTAAGCTGAAAAATTTCATTTATGCACATCAGAAGGGGGAAGAACTCATGATAAATGACACCAGTGCTATATAAAAATGCGTAACGATATTGTTGTGGGTACTTACTTCTTAATATTACTGTTAGTTTTTTGTGTCGTAAATTTCTTATCTTCTCTTTTGGCTGTATAAATGCAATGTAATTATGTCTTTTAATATGCTGCTGGGAGCGTTGTGGTTGTCTGCATGGTAGGTATAATAATTTTATTGGATCATGATTGCCCATTGCCATTAGATTCAATGCGAACTTGTTTTACTTTTCTCTGTTTTATAATAATATATATGTATATTTTTTCTTTTATTATGATTTTGTTTGGTGGTGTGGGCACTGACAGTGACAGCTTTAAATGTTCACTTCCTTATTATTTTTTCTTTATTATTGGCATTGCACGTTATGCATTCTGCCAGCGTGGTAAAGCTGTGGTGACTTTACTTTATCTCTTTTGTCATTTTGAAAAGAGCACGAAAAGACATGTTTCACCACGTTATGTCGCTTGCCCACACTCGTGCATGTAATTCGACAGTCAATGAATAAAACACCACCACTTTTAAGCATTAATTCGCGAAAAAACACAAGTTTAAGAAAATAATAGAATTTTAATTTCATTTCAAATTTTTAAATTTCAATAAGTGCTGCCAGTTAAGAGTCGTAGTGATGGGTTTTTATCCTTTTATTTGTTGAATTTCGTCGGATTGGATAATGATTTTTAAGTTTTTGTTGTAAGTATATTTTATATTATCTGTTTTGTGTCGTGTACCTGGTTGTGTGATGTGATATTAGTTTTGTGTATGTAATTAATCTTTCATTTGCCTTGTATGTGTATCGTGATTTTCGCGTGCGTGACGTCACCTGCCGGGCCCAACGGAAGACCAGCGCCGGTTGCTCGCAACCGGCATCTTGCTGAGTTGGGGCCGGTTAGTGGCAAAAGGTAAACAATTTATTATTTATTTTTGTTTTACTTTTCCGTGTTCTGTGTAACTGATTTTTTGTTTATACTTTTGCCACGAATAAACTATTGTCTATTGTCTATTGACAACTAAACAAACCCTACATAGTAAATAATACAAAACTTAATATTTAAACTAAAAGCTCCGTAGATGATGGAAAGGTGGCCAGAATGCTGGCTGCATTGCCACGTTGGATGGCAATGCCCAGTTTTTGTCCAAAATACACATAATATACAATTATGTATATATTGTGTAGTGGTAGGACTGCACTCCAGATTCCGACTGGGGAAGTACCACACCTTTGTCAGTTATTCAACCGCCAAGCAGTAGTGTGGAAGCATTACTATGTTCCGGTTTGAAGGGCAATGTTGCCAGAGAAATTACTGGGTATGAAGAGATTTAACACCTAAAATCTCAGGGTGACGAGCGCAGTGCAGTGCGGCGCAGGATTGTGATCGCAAGTTCACAATTCTGGCACTGCTACTGTTAGTGGCAGGCGTGACGCTTACCACCATCCGCACGTCTTGTTCGTCTCGTCACTTGAATGTATAAAAAAAATGTATATACTTGTAAAACATATTTATAAATCTAATAAAATACCTAGACATAGAACAAACGTCTATGCTCGACACAAATATTTGTCCTAGGAGGGAGGGAATCCAACCAAGAGCTAGTTAGCTCTCTAGGCTGATTGTGCTATCAGGCAGTCAATACGTTTTTTTTATTTTAACAGTTGGCAACCTTTATTTCTTTATAACAATAAAGCAGTAGGTATACCTTTTTTCAGATTGTTTAGGGTAACTGTAATTGATTATGGACAGTACTGAGTGGCTCGAGTTTTCAACACACACGTTATTCGAGCCACTACCTATTAAATAGTGACGTCATCGTAAATGGTGAAGTTATTATTTTCATTGTTGGAATCTAATCTATCTATATATATAAAAGGCTCTGTCCTGACTGACTGACTGACAGACAACGCAAGGGAGGGGAAGTTTGTAAGAAAGTCCTTTGTTTTTGTACTTTTAGTCACGAAAATTTGGATAGTTCATTTAAAATAAAAAATTCTAGTAAAAAAAAAAGTCAGGGACGATTTAAGGGGGAAGGGGGTGGAATGTTGTATAGAAAGTTCTTTGTTTTTGTTATAAGTTATAGTGATGAAAATTGATATTTGGGTAGGTCATTCAGAGAGGGAAACTTGGGGGGGGGGGAGTTGGTAGAGTCGGTCGTGTTGGTAGAGTTTGCTCGGAATGATTTAAAGTGGAGAGATTTGGGAGCGGTCCGTATTTCTTCCGCACGCGGACGAAGTCGCGGGGGACCTCTAGTGTTGTATAAAACGAGGTCTTCGCCATACTGTCGTATTTCCCTAGTCCAACCGCGTGGTTTTACTAGTAGGACTACGGTATTTTATTCCCTGGTGATCCAATTGGTAGGATCACGGACAACTCGTACTTCGGATGTCTGGTCTAGTTTACAACAGGCAATAAGTTTTGCCAATGGTCCTAATACTCATTAAATTATACAAATTAAAAAATAACAAAATATATTTTTTCAATTCTCATCCACGACAAACATAATTATATGTGAGGTAAATATATATGTTATTCCGGGAAATAATCTCTCACTCTTTCCATTCCGAGTTTCATCCAAATCCGTTCAACCGTTTCGGCGTGAAGATGTAACAAACGTACCGACAAACTTTCGCATTTTATAATGTTATTAATGAGATTATATCTCTATTATATATTCTATTATATTTTTGGCTAGATAGATTTGTCGACCAATATTCATTATTTATTTATAAATGTTATCTTTTTTTATTTCTTCAGGCGAAATCAGCGTGCGAGAAGGTGATTAGGCGCGACATCGCCCGCACTTACCCTGAGCATGATTTCTTCAAAGAAAAGGACGGGCTAGGCCAGGAGTCATTGTTCAACGTGATGAAGGCATATTCGCTGCACGATAGAGAAGTCGGGTACTGCCAGGGATCTGGGTTTATAGTCGGGCTTCTACTTATGCAGGTGAGTTGCTTTTCTATCAGATGTTTTATAGAGGGTGTGGCGTAATGAGTGGATAACCTTATACCAGATATATAGACATTATGGTGGTTAAGAGAATCAAAAATTGTGTTGCGTCTGAGTCGCATGGTGTTTGAGTTATTTGACATTTCAAGTTATTCATGTAATGTTGCAAATCAAGAAACTTTCTCGATCTGTTGTTTTGGTAGGTTTCGTTGCCATTTTTGTGACGCTAATATTACTTTTGTTTAAGAAAAATATTTAACTCTTATCAACTCGAAAATTATGTGATTTTTATAGAATTAATTTTGTTGTTTTCTGAACCAGCTAGCTGCGTGTATAACGTTATCCACTCATTACGCCACACCCTGTGTAAATAAAGATATACATCCCATTATTGGACCTACTGGGTATGTCCTAAAACTGCATTCGGAACCACCGGAGGACGGGCAGCAGCGTCCTCTGGGTTAATGGTTGTGAGCATTATGCGATCCCCAAGCCGCCTGCCAAGCGTGGAGATTATGGCAAATCCTGCCTATAATTAAGGTCGAGGCTCTCGTCCAGCAGTGGACGTCTGCTGGCTGATGACAATGTCAAACGACGATGACGAATCCCATTCTATTATGTTGGTATATCACCTATTGCCACACAGCCTATTGCCTATTTCCTTTTTTACAGCCTTATAGCTCAGTTGGTAGCATGTCTGCCTTCAGAGCTGTAGGGCGTGGGTTCGATCCCCACCCAGGTCAATAATTTATGTGACGTACATCGATAATTGTTCTGTGTCTGGGTTCTAGTATATATTTACCAAAAAAATTGTATATAAGTATTCTATCAGCTATCTGGTTTCCATAATACAAGCTTTGCTTAGTATGGGGCTAGATAGCGCTGTGTGTAATAAATGTCACCCCAATTTTTTAATTTTTTTTTATTGCTATTATATGTCAAAGGTTTGTACGCTTTGTTGAGCAAACAATTCAGTGATCATACATTAGTTTGGTACAGCTATTAATCATACATTTGTGTATAGATGCCCGAGGAGGAAGCATTTGCAGTACTCGTGAAGATAATGCAGCAGCACCGCATGCGGGACATGTTCAAGCCGAGCATGGCTGAACTCGGGCTCTGCATGTTCCAGCTTGAGAACTTAGTCCAGGAACTACTGCCGGACTTACACGTGCACTTTCAATCTCAGGTAAGAACATGACGCAGTGTACACTGTACTGTTCTTTACTTTCCATCATCATTATCATTCATATCCATCTTTTGTATAAAAATGTGTAACCTTTTTTTTAGTCTATTAATACTTTTTGGTCTTAGTGTTCGGCAGCCTCGCAAGTCAAAGATTCATTTTTTTTAATATCTGCTGCAGACTGCCGTCCTTTCTCTAGGGTGACAGCTCTTTCTATTCGATTTATAAAAAAAACTTGACTCGCGTGGCTGCTGAACACTAAGACCAAAAAGTTTGGATAGATTAAAAAATGTTACAAATTTTTATACAAAAGATTGATAAGGATATGAATGATAATGATGATGAAAAGTAAAGAACACTACAACACATTCAAATATCAAGTCAATAAGTGAATGCGCGTATGTATGGCCATGTCGTATGTCCATGTACATGCACAATACACCCCAGGAACGCCAGTGCAGGTTTTTTCGCTATATTATTGAAGTTCCTGGGGTTTATTGTGCATGTACATGGACAATACATCCCAGGAACGCCAGTGCAGGTTTTTTCGCTATGTTATTGAAGTTCCTGGGGTGTATTGTGCATGTACATGGACAATACACCCCAGGAACGCCAGTGCAGTTTTTTTCGCTATGTTATTAATACATAGACAGTATGAAAAATTAAGACGTCTGGCAGGAATTGAACAATGCATAAGAACAAACTCCGGCCCGGAATTTGTAGTGTAGGAAATAGATCTATATTTGGCCATCAACACTATAATAAACCGCGCTAGCCGGCATTAGTGTAAATGCGTTTAATGACAATTCTACCAATATACATGTTTTTAAACAGAGAATACTCAAAAAGACAATGTAAATAGACGCGTAGGAAACCAAAACAGATTGCATCGTAATTAGATCGATTTTAATCTGTTGCAAAATGGCTTACGCACGTTTTACTTCAAATGCGCGACCAATGATTGGCATTGGTTTGGAACTAGATCGGGCTCTATGAAATGTCCACCAATATGTATTATTTGGCCCACAGAGCTTCAGCACTTCGTTATATGCGAGCAGTTGGTTCCTGACTCTCTTCACTACAACCCTTTCCTTGCCGTTGGCATGCCGGATCATGGACGTCTTCCTTTCTGAAGGGATCGAGATAGTATTCAAGGTCGCTATAGCTATGCTGACTGTGGGCAAGAATGATCTGCTCTCGCTCGATATGGAGAGCATATTGAAGGTAATTAAGCACTAAGACACTTCCATTTATTGTAGCACTCGTGTTACTGCGAAGCTAGTGGACTGTAGTTTTGTATGAAAAACCTATGCTACACACATGAGTAATAAAATTAGTTATATTCAATATTGTACTCACCGAAATCCCGAATACAACAATAGGTCTAAACCCTTTAAAATTAACTGAATCCTCTATACAAAATATAATCGTGTTTTGTATCTGTCGGCAAAGTTGAGAATCACACTTTCATAAAGGAAAAAAACGGTAATTTTTGTTTGTTTTTTTTTTTAATTTTTGTTTTTGAGTGTTGTCGGTAACTATAGATATCCAGCTACCATTTGCTTGTTAATTCGTCCCGAATATCCACATTTTATATTGAGTCTGTCATGTCGTATTTCAGTGGAATCACCCCGTATAGGCTTGCTTAGTATGTCACAAAAAACAATCACTTAATAAAATGAAATTATAATTTTAAAAATACTTTAATAATCTCTAATTTTAAAATAAGCTTCAATGTCATAAAACAAATTATTTTGTAAACACGCTCTGAGCTTGGTTTTGGAGCACCCGGTGGTAGCAGCATCCCGAATGGAAGCTGGTATGCGGTTTGTAGATAGCGGGCCCCAAAATATACACTGACCTCTCCGTCTTGACGAGACGGTGGGAAGGGGTGATCAGTTGGTCTTTATTGCTTCGTAAATCTATATTTTAAATGAAAAGGGTTATAAATCACGGAAGTTAAGTAACGGATGGTCCGGTCTGTCTCCCGGTGGGCGACTTTCTAACGATGCCAGTCATGGGTCAGGAGATATATTAAATTGTTGCTGAAGGAATTGAGGGGCCGTACCTCGCAGTTAGTCTATGTCTTTGAAACTATTTAAATTATCTCATAAAATAAGACAATCTGTTACTATACGCATCCTATTCCAATCAAATAAAAATTAGCATATGGCACTTTCAACCTTCTGATTACGGCTATGAGAAAATGTTAATGTCTAATGTATTTTGCCTTTTAGTAATATCTGCCGATTGTATTCGAGCTTAAAAAAATTGTATGGTAGAAAAATAAAATGTTTTATTCTATTGGCGCTAAACATTCTTACACGATGTATTTACAGTTTATCCAAAAAGAGCTGCCAGGTAAGGTGGAAGCTGATCCAGACGCTTTTATGAACCTCTCATACTCGGTCAAAGTGAACCCCAAGAAAATGAAGAAGTTAGAAAAGGAATACACAGTTATCAAGACTAAGGAGCAAGGCGACATCGCTGTATTGAGGGTATGTTATTTTGTAATTGAGGTCTCCACCTTAAGACCCAAAAAATGTTGCTCTGCTATCGTGCAAACTCGTAAATTATCACATTTCATAACTAATAACTATAATATGGCCTGTGTAAAACTAGGTAATGGAAGGAATAGTAGTATATTATTATATATAGTACTATTCCTTTAAAACTAGGATGTTATTTTTTTCATAAATAGGGCCTTGAAAATTTAAGGGAAAGAAGAAATTACTCTATATTAGGGTCAATTAACCTGGGGACAGACGGATTAACTCTGTAGTAGTGCTTATAAAAACTAGAGGACAGAAGGATATACAACTCTTATAATAGAACCTATAAAAAGTAAGGTACATAATGTAATAAAATTGTACTACTCTATATGGGGATAAACCATTTCTATTCCTAATAAATCTTTAATAGGGCCTATAAAAATTTGGGGACAAGAGGAATGACTATAATAGTGTCACTAAAAACAAGGTTACAGAAGGAATGGCTATAATAGGGTCACAAAAAACTAAAGGACAGAAGATATACCTCTATAAGTCCTGTAATGGTATTTGGTAGGACTCTACTCAGAGTCCGCCTGGGGAAGTACCACACCTTTGCCAGTTATTCAACCGCCAAACAGTAGTGTGCAAGCATTACTGTGTTCCGGTTTGAAGGGCAATGTTACCAGATAAATTAGATAGATAGATAGATAGATAGATAGATAGATAGATAGATAGATAGATAGATAGATAGATAGATAGAAAATTACTGGGTATGAAGAGATTTAACATCTAATATCTCAGGGTAACGAGCGCAGTGCAGTGCGGCACAGGATTGTGTTCGCAAGCTCACAATTCTGGCACTGCTGCTGTTAGTCACAGGTGTGACGCTTACCACCAGGGGAACGCCTTGCTCGTCTCGTCACTTGATTGTATAATATATATATAATGGGACCTATAAAAACTAAGGGCAGAAGGAATAGCTCAATAATATGATTTCAAAAAACTAGGATGTCCCTTATTTTTGAAGGGATTATTATAGAACTATTCAATTAATCCCTTCAAAAATAAGGGACATAATAAATAACTCTAGAAATTTCGCAGTGCCTCCGTCAAGAGAACCGTCTCCTGAAGCAGCGCGTAGAACTGCTGGAGAAGGAGAGCTCAGCCCTCGCCGAGAGACTCGTCCGAGGGCAGGTGGACCGAGCGGAGGGGGAGGAAGAGACCTTCGCTCTCGCGAGGGAGGTGCAAGCTCTCCGGCGAGCCAACGTCGACGCGCAGCAACGGCTGGCCGTGGCGCAAGACGAGATACGCTCGCTAGAGATGACCATCGCTGAGGTAAGGCTGTAATAAACAAGCATCACATCAACAGCCAGAATACGTCCACTGCTGCAGGGACCGCGGAACTACTTCAGCAGGCCTAACATGCGCACCGCGAGAAAATTTTCTCGATTCTACAAAACAGGACAAGGCTACGAATCTGTATAAGTATGTCTAGTTTTCGCACGACATAAAGACACGACAAAATTTTCTCGCGGTGCGCATGTTAGCCCTGCTGGTTTGGGGGGCAAACAGAAACCTTATTTCGTGTTGTTTCCAAAACTCCGAAGAAGCTTGTAGTAAAGTTGCCATGACTTTACTAGAGCTTGACTGGACTTGACTGTGACTTACTAAGTGTGACATCACTTTGACTGTGACTTAGACTCATTCGACTTGAAAATTATCAAAAACTGAATACTAATAAATACTTAGCACTGGCAAATGCACAAAGTGCGACGCCATAATCCTCCTAGGAGAAAATATGAAATGGCGTGGTGAAAATATGAAAAAAAAAGAAATTAGTGGAGAAAATTCACATTCGTCACATTTTCTGTTTAGTATTAAAGAAAGACAAACGTATTGAGCAAAAGCGCTTCCAAGGAGGTTCGATCATTCAGCTTATTTATTCTCTTAATGTGAAACTCTTTGATGGAGTTCTTAAATTATTATTATGGAAATTAAAAAAATACCGTAAAGTTTACGCACGGCGCTATACAAGAGAGTGTGCGATAAAATAGGGGAGTACCTATTTTACCGCACGCTCCGCTGTATGGTGCGTAATGTTCAACTTTAGAACGATGTATACAGGCTTCGTAAATGCATTTTTCGAGCAAATTTTTATTTTCACGAGATTGCATACACATATTATTATGAATACTTTATTTACAGAACAACTCCCGGCAGAACTCCCTCGAGGGCACGGAAGGTTCGACGGTTAAAGGCGAAGAGTTGGCCCGCTGCCTCCAGCGGGAGCTGGTCAGGGCTCGGCTGCACGCGGCCGAGCGCGAGGCGGCCGAGCGGGAGCTCACCGCCAGGATCGCCGAGCTGGAAAACGAGAACAAGAGCCTGCGCCGGCAGCGAGTCGACAACAACGTCGCACATTTACAGGTACGTATTACCAGGGGGCTGTCACTCCGCAGTTTAGGTATGTTCGGCCGGCGCTCCGTGCGGGGTGGACCACTGAAGAGAGAAGTGAATAGAACGGAAATTTGACAGGCCGCGCTAGCCGGCATTAAGTGCAAATGCGCTTGATGACAATTCTACCAATATACATGTTATTAATCTGAGAATACTTAAAATGACAATTTAAATAGACGCGTAGGAAACCAAACCACATTGCATCGTAATTAGATAAATTTTAGTCTGTTGCAAAATGGTATTTCGAGCGTTTTACTTCTAATGCGTGACCAATGATTGGCATTTTTTCGTTGTAGTTTCTATACAAATAAATGTGAAACTGGCGAGAGCTGTTTTCCATACAATTGCTTTACAATATTGTTTTGACAGCCGTTCTACCTAAAAAGTAGGGCTTTCGCTTTTCTGTGGGGTGGACAATGCAGGGCAGTAGTCAGTCGCCGCCCGCACGCTAGCCTCGTCGCACGTAACTGAGCATACGTGATAGAAAGAGAGCGGTATATCTAGGCGAATATAGCGAGCGGTATCCAGCGCTGTGCGAGTTGAATTGCTAATTTATTGCCTAGTAGTTATAGTGCTTATTTATTTCAATTCCCTTTGAGTTAACTTTCTGTACGTAGTACTATTATTTATTCTGTGGTATTAGGTACTACCTACAGTACTCTTGCCACTATAAACATTTGTAATTCGTAGAGAACTGAGGCCTCGCGACACCAGCCAATAGCAATACAACACAAGCGATGCAAGACTCGTAGTCTTAGTGCAGGTGCTGCATGACACGTAACGCTTAATTTTGTTTTATATTAATCACTCATTAATATAAAACAAAATTTTTAAAAAACGTTTTCAAAAAGATATTTTTGAAAACGTTATTTTTTTGTGCTAACACAATTGGAAAATATATAAATTAATATAAAAATATAACCTACCCACCACCAACCACTAACCTTACCTTAAACAATTTGACTCATATTCGAACTTGATTTTTGTACAGGCTGTTAGTTTGAACGCCGTTGTCCTTCTAGGTATATCGTTGTACTCATCAATAAGAAAAACGCCAATCAAAAAAGTTAATTGACCTTGGACAAAATGTATGAAACAGCATTTTATTTATTTCTAGGATGAGTTGATAGCTGTGAAATTGCGCGAGGCTGAAGCGAATCTCTCTTTGAAGGAACTGAGGCAGCGCGTGACCGAGCTGTCTGACGCGTGGCAGCGGCATCTGCAAGTGAGTTGCACATGGCATAGCTTATTTAGATGCTAGAGGAAAATATAAACAAAATACACTTATCACATTATATTATTTACGTGCCTGCGGGGCTAAAGTGCTACTTTAGCCCCGCTACGCAGAGCTTAAGGTACCAACTCCTCCCCGCAGCGGCACGTAAAATCGTATACACACCACGGGAGCAAGTAAAGAAGCCTCATATCTGAGACCTTCTTTACTTTTGCTCTCTAGGTGAGTAATCTACTATTATTACTGTTGTGGGCAAGCGTGATGCTTACCACCAGACTTTCGTTATAAGTAAAATAACTGTGGTATTGATCAAAAACCCCTTGAAATTTCTATTTAGATCATTATGATTCCGCTTCATTTTGATCTGCAAATTAATATAATTATAGTGCAGTGGTTGGTACGTACGTTTTGTTACTAATTAAACTTTTAAACTTTCGCGATTTGAACACATAATTATGTTTATCACCGGGACTTAATCGCGCACAAATACATTTTATTTTTATTATTTACCTCGACGTTTCGACCATGTTCTAATGGCCGTGGTCACGAGCTGACTGAGTCCCGGTGATAAACATAATTATTTTGTTACAAGACTATAAGAAAATCTTGCAAAGATAACCTGGTATCCACTAAAACTCCAGCACACCGCCGCGCCGTGTGCACATTATTGTATCCAACTGTTGTTACCTGCCTAGCACTTTCCCACAGGCAACTTGGATAATTTTCTAAATAGTATTTTTTTACTCTCTGTTTTCAACCACACAGTCAGATTACCTATAGTACACTTGGGTGTTCCATGGGTATATTTAATGACCCATAGTACACCTGGTGGTACTGGGTATAAAAATGTATCCGTGGAACACCCAGGTGAACCACGTAGGTGGAGCACGGTGAAGAAACGCAGAAAACGAACATCTGGTGACCTGTGGTCAAACACATAGCCTGTCAAACATAAAAAAATACTGATACTAACTGAAACTACCCTAATAAAATTGAAAACTTAAATTCTGAATGACCCACCGTCATTCACCCTATTAAAAATGTCATCTGAAACCGATGTAGTACAACAAAATAAACTTTAGATAAAAAGTGTAGCGAAATACCATAAAAAAGAAAAAGTTGCAGGCCACGCAGAAATGGCGTCGCACGCGGACATGGCACGGTTTCCATAAAAATTTCACACTATTACTATTACTACTACTTTGAAATAAGGTACAATTTAGGTCACACCGAACGACGTTGATCGAGCGTCCATCGGGCGTGGATACGCCTGGTCAACGTCATTCGATGTGTGCCTTATTTCAGTGAATTTAATATGAAATTTGAATGAAATGGCAAGCCACCCGTGGCATGTCCGCGCCCGACGCCATTTCTGTGTGGCCTGCGCTAAGATGGTTGAGCAACTGACCTAGGGTTTGCTGGCGCGAACTTACTAACTTACTTTCCCTCAGGAGCACAAACAAGAAGTGCCTGCAGTGCCCGTGCAATCCAACGTCGTGTCGGATATAATGGCGACACCCAAGAAACTGTTGCGCGCTTGGGAAGGCCGCTCGACCGACGTACAGAAAATGGAGGAAGAGCTCATGTCCACTAGGATCAAGGAAGTCGAAGCGCTTACTGAACTGAAAGAGTTAAGACTGAAGGTATGGGATACTTCAGTTCTTCTCTTCGTACTTCTTATACAATATGTAACAAAAAGGCTCAACAATACTGAAGGGTATGTTTGTACTCGTCATTATGAACAACTTTTACTATAGGTCCAACCCCGAAATCGCGCAAAAAAAAACACCTGTTCCATACAAAAAGCTCTTTGACCTTGTAAAAAATGTATGGACCAGCTGGTTTTTTTTGCGCGATTTCTGGGTTGGCCCCATAGTAAAAGTTGTTCATAATGATGGGTACATACATACCCTTCAGTATTTATGTTAAATATTTTTGTTACACGTTGTATTAGCTATCTGGTTTCCATCGTACAACCTTTGCTTAGTTTGGGGCTAGATGGCGTGTTGTGAAATGTCCACCGATATTTATTTACCGTAATATGCATGAAACGCTAAAACTAATTTCATTTTCATTTTGCTGTCCAGGTGATGGAACTAGAAACTCAAGTGCAAGTGTCGACCAATCAGCTGCGGCGACAGGACGAGGAAGCGAGACAGCTGCGGGAGAACATGGACGCGGCGCTGCAACGCGAGAGGGCGCTGCAGTCGCGCCAGAGGGAGTTCCAGCACAAATACAGTGACCTAGAGAGCAAGGTAAAGTAAAAACTGAAAAGGGCCTTTATTCAACTATCCTAAAATTACATTAATTAACCACTCATTCTTTGATATTTCTTTATTGTCAAGACATCTATTTATCAAAGTATAAATGTGAGTATATCTAGTGTTGATTTACTCTTAACTTATGATTGTTGCGTCAATATTAAAAAGATTTATAGTTGTACATATTTTATGTCCTGGTTTAATCGTGTGATTTACCTAATTTATTCTTAGTATAATTACTTAAAAGTAATTTCAGATAGATGTCGCCTCTTTGGCGTAGGCCTCCCCCAGTTTTAGCCACAATTTCCTGTCTCTTGCTAACCTATAGACCCGAATATACTTGTTATTTCTTTCTAATTTTTAATGTTTTTTAAATAAAACAGCAAATATTTTAAAAACATCCACAGTTTCGTGCATTGTTGGCATTCAATTATTCAAAACCACTTTAACATCAAGTGCAACAACACCATTGTTGAGCAGTGTTATCACTCGGAATCGTGACATAAGACGGGGTAACACGGTTGCTATTGATAAATAATCAACGTAATCAATTGTCGTCTTCTTAAAATGGTCGTATTAATGGGAGCCTAAAAGAACGAAACACAGACATCGTGAATTTCAAATTGACAAATGACCTTAGTTATTAGTAGAGAGTTAAAAGCGTATGCCTATGCAGAGAATTATCTGTCTCGCTCTTATTCATATTTATTTTCCTGTTTACTGTCTGTAACTCTCCTGTATGTTAAACTCTTGTGTAAATTACACGATGTAATTATTTTTCAGGCAAAATACGATTCTATGCAAGCCAATATAAGAAACATGGAAGATGCACAAAGAATAGCCGAACTCGAGACTGAGGTGTCTGAATATAAATTAAAAGTAAGTACCTATTCAATCTAATCACAATGTTCAAACTATCCTACAACGGTTGAGATCAACACAGACATGAGATCTGAGGCTTCTTTACTTGCTCCCGTGGTGTGTATACGATTTTACGTGCCGATGCGGGGAGGAAGTGGTTCCTTTCGCTCCGCGTAGCGGGGCTAAAGCCGCCGCTTTAGCCCCGCAGGCACGTAAAAGCCTTTCTCTTATTAAATTATAGGACTATTTATCGGAAAATTATCAACTACATTACAGTGATTTTCAGATACTTATTATGTAAATCAAAACTGCGTTTTGATCTTATGTCAGCATGAACAGAATATAATTTGTATTGATTCACATCAACAACCGGAAGACGTGCACTGCTGGACGAAGGCCTCTCCCTTAAAGGGAGGTGTTGCCATAATCCCCACGCTTGGCAGGCGGCTTGGGGATCGTTGAATTTGGAATTTGTATTGATTACGTATTTTTAAATAAGTACCATATATTTTTTGGTATTTATCTCAGAGTAGAGTAAATACCTATAACCATTGTAATGTCAATTTTTTTTGCGTATGTGTGCGTAAATGCTCTTTGTAATATTATGTCCATCTATACAGGGCTACGCATAACAATATCACTAAGCCGAAAGGAGATATTTGTACTTAACATTGCAAACAAATTTTATTTTTATTTTGTTTTAGATTATTATTTATCATTTATTATTATTATCCACTTTATTTGTTTTCTTTCTTAAATCTAAGCTTTTTATATCATAAATATTACAAAAAACCTAAGCCTAAACCTTATTATTATTATTATTAATAGCGCTCGTGGCGTAGCTTGTCTAGGTGATTCTAAACGATCACCGATATTAAGCAACGGACGGTCAGTTTTCGGACGTGTGACCGCGAGTGGCATTTATTTCTGAACGCTACCGTTGGTCAGATGACACGTTAAATTGTTGGTCCCGGTTGTTTGTTTTAGTTTCTTATAACAACAACCGTCAGCTATGCCAGAGGCCTTCGGGCGGCACATTAACTCTGACTGGCCTATACGAACTTAATTTACTTTTTATTTCCAGAACGAAGTGATGGCGACAGAAGGCGAACTCCGCAGCAGCAGTTGCGAAGACTCTGAAAGGGTGCGCGAGCTCCAGGAGCAAGTAGCTGAAATGAAGGCCGAGGTAACACTGTGATCATGTAAATATCTGTTATTTATAATCATATATAGGTTTGTAGGCTTTTATCCTACTCTTTCGTTTATTTATACAGTTTACACGTTTTATACTTTATACATAGGTATAAATATATTATTTGTTCTTTTTTTATAAATATTTTTTCTGTACTTGTGTCATTGAATTCCTCATACATGGGCTGATTTTAATGTATTTTTTGTGTGCGTTCGATGTTGTCCCTATGTGGTTTAGATTCACGATTTGACCCGGTAGGTAGCGCTGCAACCGGTAGGACGATGCCTGCCAGTTATTATCATGTGTTTAATGACCCCCCTAAGATGTTGCTTATAAATTCAATAACACCCTGTATTTTATTATGTAAACTGGCGTGGTTTTGACACATTTTTCTTTTATTTATACGGGAATACTCACGTTTAATTAAATCGGCTACTCCGACTATAGTTTCGATCACATCGTGATTCGTGACCTTTTTCAAAGAGTGAAAACAGAGCCCGACGCGCGTGTAGCTGCGTCCTGCTTAGCACAAGTGCTATCCGATTTAATAAAACGTAAGTATTCCCGTATAAATAAAACAAAAACAACCTGTATATTACAATAAACAGGACACAATGGACAGGGTCCATATGAAACTTCTTTTTGACAATATCTGTGTACACTATGGAAGCAATAAATATCTGAATCTGAATCTAAATCACCTAATCATAATATTTAATCCTCGAGAATGGGCTGTAATATAATTTGTATAAATAAAGGAAAGAGAAGGATAAACGCCTACAGGTTTATCACACTGACTGAGCTAGTAATAAGAAACTATTCTCATTTATAGTTAAACACCTAATTTAAATTGAATACTAGACGAATAAAATTAACTTTATATAATTTGTAACAAAAAAGTTCAACAATACTAAAAGGTATATGTATTCATCACTATGATAAACGTTTACTATGGAGCCAACTTTGAAATCACGTAAAAAAACAGCTGTTCCATATTTTTTGTCCTTGGTCAATGAACTTTATGTATGGAACAGCGATTTTAAGGTTTGCCCAAAAGTAAAATTTGTTCATAATGACGAGTACAATATTACCCTTCAGTATTGTTGAACGTTTTTGTTACAATTTGATATTTACATAATCTTATATTAGTCAAAGAAATAATTATTACTATAATTTTCATTCAAAATATTTCTTACTAGCTCTTCTGTCTGTACTAAAAACTTTGTTTTAATTTCACGATGATAATTTTAAGTAAGTTTTCATATAAATAACACTAATTACTAATTTATATAATCACTAAGCAAAACGCTACGCTTATCTAACTATTTTATAGGATACATAATTATTACTTAAATCAAGATGGTTTTGCCTAACACTGACGTCTATAATGACGATAACAAAAATAAACAATTGTTGTTTAACCTAAAAACACGTTTTAAACAGTTTGTGTAATGTACTTGTTGAATCAAATAGTAGATTACTCACCTAGGGAGCAAAAGTAGAGAATGGCTCAGATCTCATATATATCATGATTATCACGTCATGAGATCTGAGACTCCCGTGGTGTACGATTTTACGTGCCGCTGCGGGGAGTAGGTGGTTTCTTTCGCTCCACGTAGCGGGGCTAAAGTAGCCACTATAGCCCCGCAGGGACCTTAACAAATGAACATAATATAGTCTAGGTGTTTTTAAAAGCCATTAAGAAATTCCACTATCTAACCTCCGGCTGCATCAAAACTCGAAATCCAGTTTAATGCATGGGGCTTGTTAAAACCAATAAGCCCAAACTTAAGGGATTTTCTAAACAAATAGCTCCATCATGTAATCAGCTCGATTCTACCAAAATATTCTATTATTATCGTGTTAATAGGCCACTGTTTCAAATCAAACCGAGCGACGACGGTTGGAAAAACTACTTCCAAGATTTGATTACATATAATAAGTAAAGGTAACAAAAACGTTCTAGAAGACGTCCACTACTGGACGAAGGCCTCACCCTTAAAGGGGTTTTCATAATCCCCACGTTTGGCACGCGTACACAAGTTATTATGAAATAATACAGACGCATTATACACACTTTAGCTCTCAATACTTTACCAATTTTTCATATACTGCCTTATAGCACAGTTGGTAGCATGTCTGCCTTCAGAGTTGTAGGTCGTGGGTTCGATCCCCACCCAGGGCAAACATTTATGTGACGAACGTAGATGTTTGTTCTGTGTCTGGGTGTTCTGTGTATGTATTATAAGTATGTATTTACAAAAAAATATAGTTCATAAATATTCTATCAGCTATCTGGTTTCCATATTACAAGCTTTGCTTAGTTTGGAGCTAGATGGCGCTGTGTGAAATGTCCACCAATATTTATTTAATTATTTATATAAAACAGCAGGCCAATTCAGCTAACCAAAGCCGAACCGCTTCCCATGCGTTTCCGCTACTTTTCCTGCCTGACAGCGGCCGACTAACGATCGTGGCCCAGCCAAGCGTACCTAAAGTTCATCGTAACCATAGACAAACTGCTCATCGACATGCACATCGCACGTTTATAATACTTTAAGTATGCTTGGCCGGACCACGACCGTTAGTCGGCTGCTGTCAGAGAGGAAGAGTAGCGGAAACGCATCAGAAGTGGTTCGGCTTTGGTTAGCTGAATCGGGGCACAGGTCTCAAAGTTATTGTTAGGCAAAACGATCCATTAGCTTAATATACAAACCCAAGCCGAATTCTCCGTTTATGAATAAAGCTGCCACTATATAATGAAGTAAGATACGCGAAGCCCGCCTAAATAATGAAAATCTGACATATTTTATATCAAGTTATCGGGATAAGCACAGTTTATCACGCGTTGCGCTGCTTGCTTTACCGTACATAGCATAAATATCTAGTTATTATTTTTTAATTCTTGGAACACATTAAATCGCCAATGTTCGTATTGCAAAAAAATATAGAACAATTTATCTCTTCTAGAGAATTTATAACGTCACACATTATTCATTTGCCAGTGTCAAATATATAAAAACTATAATGCTTTCGTGTACCATCGTCAAACAAGCTACAGCCAAAGTTAAAGCAGAGTCTAGCGTAGCAAGCCACGATCAAATTAAAGTCATAGTCTTGGAGGATCTAGCTCTCTCTCCATAGTGATGTGTTGGATATGTTAAAAACTTTATAAAATCCGGTTAAGCAACAACACAAAAAAAAACTTCCTTTAGTTCTGAGCTGATTATGGCATCGCACATGGTGCATTTGCCAGTGAACTTTGCTATTTGACGAAGAACTCAACAGAATACGGTAGATGACTGATGTTTATATCGTTGAAACCAATAGCTTTGATGAAGAATTTAAGTAAATATAGTATGTTTATTGAAAAAATAATTTAAATAGGTTAATAATGCTCTGATATATGAGCGTTCAAAGTTTTTGTTAGAGACAACTCTGTCCCTTTCAACAAAAAATGACGTCACGCCTTACTTGTCAGAATAGAATTTATATGGCGTACAGAGAAGTGACGTCACGATTTGCTGATTCGCCTCTCTGTCTAGCATGATATTAAAATGCTGATAAGTTGCTTATTTTTGATCAGATTTTCATTTTGTTTTCATTAATCAGATGTATTTATGGCCCATGTTTTAATAGGACAATAATAAAAAACCAGTCATCTAGCCTATTGTAGCATTAATACGAACATTCGTCAGATTCTCATAATATGACCATGTATAACGAAAGTATTCATTTATGCTTTGTATGGGACTCACATGTACATAAATAAAAATAAAAAAGTACACATTATCTGCCGTTAAAAAACGTATGTTTGACCCAATTTGTTTTTGAAAGATTCATAGGTTTGTAATCAAATGCAATACAGTATGTAAAATGATCAGCACATTCTAAGTCAAATTATATTTGTATTTGGGTTTTAATGGTAAACTACAGCACTTAGGTTGACGCGTAGTGGTAACAGAATATTTGTTTATATCACAGAATATTTGGGTATTCTGTGTGTTACCACTGGGTTTAGGAAATAGTTTTAGGAGCGTTGTTAATTAAGGCCCATTTTTATAATATTTACTAGGTCAAAAAGATTTAGACTGTATTGCTTTTTGATTGTATTTCAACGTTCATACTCGTTTGAAAGATTGGGAAATCATGGCAATCCACAAACTTGGCTTGTCATCTGATTCATGTTCTGATACACGTTGTTTGGCACTGCACAGTTTCCGACACCCGTCACCACTCCGGACACTGAGCCCTGGAAATGGCTCGAGTAAGTGGAACTGCGGTTGTTTAGTGTGTTAACATGCTTTATGATTACGAGAGAACTTTCTCTGAAACGACGCGAATCTGACCAAATCAAAAGTGTAATTTTTTTATAGACGTGCGTAATCATAAGTTTAGACAATAAAGTAGGACCGAAATAGTTGGTGATCTTGTGCAAATCACTCGCTTTGACACGAAAATGCTCTCGCAAAGCCAATGTGTACAGGTGATGTCATTTCTAATTAGATGAGCTCTCTGTCTAGCATATACAAAATAAAATACTTGTAACATCCTTATTCATCTATGAATGTCTATTTTCTTGGTAATTGATTCTATTTATTGACAGGTTTGTACGAAAAACTTGGTTTGTACCCAAAAACAATTAATTTTTGCCTATCATCAGTCAATCTAAGTTTGATAAGTAGCTTGGTCTAAACATTTCACGTATATTACGTACGTTTAACATATGGGATTACTCACATTTAAAGACGGATCCTCCATCTATAGCTGTAAGCTGGTCGAAACCCCGTCATTTTGTACAATATAAAATGAAGTCCTTTTTCAAGTGTCGAAATTCTTTAGTCACATTTCGCAACTAACCTAAATTTAATAGCTCTCTAGTTGATTACTTCATTGCTTTTTACCGTTTAACACCGTTTGTAATCTATAAGACAAAAATAGTAAATTCATGTTAACACACTAAACTGAACGTAATATCTCTTGTACGTGTAGTTAATCAATGTGTTTGTGCTAAATTATAACAGATTCTGTTGCTCAGAAGTACGGTTTTTGTAGTTTTACAAATATGACATTTGCCTTTGACAGAAGAAGTTCCACATGTCATGTTTGGTATATTTTAATATGCTTTTTCATTACTCATACTCGGAAAGTAGGTCTGAAGTTGCCTGAGGAGTGGGTTGAAAGTAGTACATTTCAGCCCTAGGGAGAATCACTTTCAACGGACAGTGACAGTTGACAAATGACAGAAACTCAAATTATTAAAAAACAACTAGTTCTATTTTCACATAAATTTGTATTGAACCATGTTCCAATTTTTTTTTCTCTTTAGAGGATTATGGTCCCGCACTTCTCGTGCATTTCCCAGTGTCAGTTCATGTTTTTTTTTAGTTTCCTTGTATTCGTAATGAAAAGTACAGTTTTATTTATTTATTTATTTATTTTAGAGACAAAAACGACAGAATCAGTGTTTACCTCAATGTACTATTGTCGACTTAAATATCAATCGATAAAGTACCATACTTGAAGGGCGTATTGGTTTTTAGAGACCATCCCTATTGAAGTTAAACCTGGGATAAACGGACCATGATTTGTTTTGGAGTGGTCTTTTATCGCAAGTAAAGAACGCATTAATAAAATCAATAGAAGCGTTCTTACTAGAACAATGAATTTTGGTCTATTTTATTTTGGGGAAGATTTATTCATACATCGTATTTTGTGTCTAAAGTTCATATTGATATACCTTTAAAACAAATCACGGCGAGTTTTCCATTTGTTCTTATTGGCAGTGCACAAGTTCAACCGCGGTAATTAGCTTGTCGTAGTGTACTGTGTGCTACTGCTTACATGCATGGTGTTCATGAGGTTTGGTTTTCATAAGTTTCACCTTGAAAAATGCTACCGATAGTGTTGTACCATTATTTAACGGAAACTGACGGCACTGAAATTAAAAATGAAGATAATTAATTTGACAGCTGTCAAAATAGATCTATGTAGAAAATGGTGTAATCTATAGCTTGGCAAAAAAAACTTGAAACGGAAATCTCTGGATAATTTATGACAGTGGCTAAATTCATGCAATGATCTTTCCTCTGACGTACGTGGGTTGCTATACGTCCATTATGTTAATAGCTTTTTGACAGCGCATAAAAAGTTATCGACATAACCTTGTGAAGCGTCTAGCAAATTATATCGTATAGAAATAAATACGCATTAAGTAAACGTTACCTCACGTAATCCTATCAAACGTATTTATTTCTATGGGATTTATTTTACTAGACGCTTTACAAAGTTATAGCGTCAACTTTTTAGGAGTTGTCAAAAAGCTATTAACGTAATGGACAGAGTATATAAGACTATTGGCGATAGTGCGCCTCTATTGATTTCCACTATTTGGCAAGCTATATGACATTATTTTAAAGAAAAGAAAGAAAAAAAATTTTTGCATCATCATTACATGTACACATTAATACAACAAACAGTACATAGTTTACAGTTACACAGTTCCAAAAAAACGAGCGAACGGGCGGGCGTTTTTATGCGAGTTAAAAATGGACCATTGTGTTTTCATAGTTTAGTTTATATAGAATTAAACAGCTGTCAAAAAATAGTTATGTTCAGGAAAGGTTTAATAAATAAACTTTATTAATGTACAGTTTTCTTAATAGTCTGTAGTGGTAGGACTCCACTGCAGAGTCCGACTGGGGAAGTACCACACCTTTGTCAGTTATTCAACCGCCAAGCAGTAGTGTGCAAGCATTACTGTGTTCCGGTTTGAAGTTACCCGATAAATTACTGGGTATGATGCGATTTAACATCTAATATCTCAGGATGACGAGCGCAGTGCAGTGCGGCGCAGGATTGTGTTCGCAAGTTAACAATTCTGGCACTGCTACTGTTAGTGGCAGGCGTGACGCTTACCGCCAGGCGAACGTCTTGCTCGTCTCGTTACATGACTGTATAAAAAAAAACTTTGAATAAACATTTCAAGTTCGTGCTGAGTTTAATTTTGAAGTACACATATTGATAGCATGAGTGTTGAGAAAAATAAGCATGATGAATTGGTTTTCACGACACGAGGTTCTTAAGTTTTTGAGTGTATACAGCTTTATTTTTCATGGTGGACGATATTTACAGCTAACAAATCTATAACTTCCCTTTACTTACTAATATAAGAGTAAAATTACAACAAAATGTTGTTAAAAAGCTCTTTAAAAAAATACTAATTATATTTATAATTACAATGTAGTTAGTTTATTTATGTGTGTAGTTGTGATTGTCTTATTTGTATCTTTGCAATATTAGCCTAAGTACGCAATACCATAGATTAATTTTATTACATGCAAGCATAGATGACAATAAAAACTGTATGTTTACATTGTTTATCATTCGAATAATAAACATTTTATTGCAATTGACCTATTAGCAAAATAACTGTTTTATAGCGTTTGGGTTCAAGAAAACTAGCATATTTATGTACTTACATGTATTTTGAATGACAGGAACGTCATCTAACATAAATGGCTTTGTCTTTTGTATGAACATTTCAATCTATTCTTGCATAATAACTAATCTATTGGAATACTAAATAGCGTCATTTATTTTGATTGACGTTTTTAAATAATGCTCTGAATGTTTTGGCGCTTACAAAATAGACAGCTACTTCGTCCTCGTACGTCAACATCGTGTTGTTTAATGGTCTAATATTAAAGTGTTGTATGTATATCAGGTCATGAGGCTAGAGGCTTGGAGAGCGCGGGCGCTCGGGCACACGGCTCTGAGCCGCGCCATATCCGTCGAGGAGGACCTGGAAGAAGATGACAAACTGAAGCTCATCCTGCGCCGAGAATCATCCACGTCCCTGGATCTGCCGCCCACTCCACGCAAGTCCTCGTAGCGAAGCAACTGAACGCCGACTCACTTGCTGATCCTGTTAGGAATTGTAATACGTCGACACCTGGGTTTTAAAGCGGGAATCAATGTTTATCACGCTTGCATCAAAGCGCTTTAGCACTTAAATACGCGTTAAATTTTGGCATAATAGGGAATATGCATATGTTTCTTTTATATTGACTCACTAAAAAGCTGACTGGCAACAAAACAAATCATCAAAAATAAAATTTTCATGTGTGCAAAAAAATCGAAGTTATATACCTTTTAGTTTGTTAGACAGGGAGGGCACAGGGAGGTTTGTGACGTCAAAGTACACGATTCCAAACAAATTATATACTAGCTCGTGTGTTGCTAGAAAGGGACAGATGACTCCCTCCCAAATACTTTGAACGCTTATATTTCATAACTGTTCCAGCCGATTTCAATTATTTTTTCGACGTAAGCGTCAGATTCAGTTAAACTCTCCATTTATCCTATTATTTTTTATAACTGAAACCCATGCATATTCCCTATTAGTGCTGTGACTGAATGAGACAATGCCTATGTAGTTTCAGCGCTATATCATTCTATTCAGCACTGCGCAACGTAAAACAGAACCGGAGTCGCAAATTTAATTATTTAGGTGTAGAAAATGAATACAAGTCCTAATCTTTTTGGCTGCGTTAAACATCAAGGGATCAAGAGCTGTAGCAAAATTATATCTAATGTTCACAAGACTTAAAGTCGCTTTTTGACCAGCAGCAATAAAAAGATGCGAAGCTTAGCTTACGTGGTTTTTGGGACTGCTTAGACAGCATGGCGACTCCGTTTTAAGGGCGCTCGTGCCCTTTGAGATCTTGAACGCAGCCTAATTTCTTATATAAATCATTCATTTTCTATCTTACGTTGCACTTTGTTCACTTACGGCTCCATATACCGTACCATACGTGCCGTTATGGTACCATATAGATCGGGATAAGGATGAGGGAGAAATAACTTCATAGCCAGGTTGTTCACATGTTACATTTATCCAGAACATGCAAATCCTAGCATAGTTTGAGCTCGGTTTCTGAAGCATCGTTACGGGTAAACTCCTCTATTTTTATATCATGACATTTAAACGGCTTGAATTTTACTTAATATATTTTAAACTAATCCGTGACTTATTTTTAACAGGTTATACTGCACATAATAAGCGTTGTTTTAAATTACTGATTTATAGGAAAATAGTGTTAAATTTTTACGAAACTCCTTGTCAATATTTTATCTACGGCGACAAATTGCAACGGGATAGTACTATTGCCAATGACGGTTAAAAAACGACTACTATACGAAGATTTTATATGACTACTTAGCAAGCAAGCATTCTTCAATATCTTCTATTATCTTCTTCTTCTCTGAAATTGGAACTAATTCAATTACCAACAGGCATAGGCTGTAGCTTAATTGGCAAAGCAGTTGGGACGGAAACCCATAGAGACTGCTCGTATGCAGGTTCGAGTCCTGCCGGAGGTCATAATTTTTCTTCCTGTTTAATAAGCTTTAAAAACATAGAAATACCATAACTATGCCAACTAGGCTATGCCTGTTGAATATTTTTGAAGTGTTTCCCACTTCAAAAATATTCAACAGGCATAGCGCTTAAGGGGCAGGCCTTCGTCCAGCAGTGGACGTCTTCTGGCTGTTGAAGATGATAGCGCTTAACTGAGTAGGTAAAATCTGTAAAAGCGACCTGACTAAATAACACGTGTCGTGTTGATGACGGTATTGACGCCCGACTGAAGTCACGACGCGTCATTTGACGTAACGAAAACTTACCCCTCCCGCACCGCTCTACTACCGCTGGAACCTACTCAGTTAAACGCTATGCCTGTAACTAAGTTGTTCTTGTCCCACTACTTGTAATATTTTATTATAAGCCTTTTTAATATCGATATTTATGAAATATCTTTCCTCTCTTACTTTTTATTGATCTTCTCTTCTCACGCCTTCTTTAAGCTTTATTCCTTTGGAAAAGAAAAGAGCATAATGGAGATTTGCAGTGTGCTCACTGAAAAATCGCCCCAGTTCCGATTTGTAGTTACAAATTATAACAATGAGTATGGTATTATTAATTAAAAAATATTAAATGGAAGAACCAGGGATATAATAATGCTTCTTGTATCTGGCAAATCAATACCATGAGTATAAAGTATAAACAAACTAGTTAGAACCGAAATCGCGCGTGATCTTATGCGCAAATCAAACTACGGCAATATACTACGGCCGCGCCGTAGCTGGCACGCGCACGCGCCGTATTCCCTATTTATTTCTATAATTAAACAAATGTTACTTAAGGAGAGGGCGAGTGATTTGTCTACAAGGCCAGGCGCAGTTTCATTACTAGCTGGATATTGTCTATATTTATATCCATTCACTGAACGAACAGAAATTTTATACTCATCATCATCATAATAATCATGAATCATTAAATTGTATAGCAATAGTGACATATCTTAGCGGCAGTTTTTTAATTTATAAGTTATGCTAAATGTTTGACGAGTATTTGCCAAAAAAAAGCGGCAATAGGCAAGCTGAAGACGTTTCAATTTATTTATTATCACATTACCGGTATGATATCTCATGTCATGGGGCCGTACCATGAACTCTTGGCGGGACCGAATAGGCTTGGCTGCTGATACGGTTCGCGGTCGCGCAGCGACCGCGAACCGTATTGCGGGGCGATAAAATTCACAGTCGCGCAGGTGAGCCTATTCGGTCCCGCGGTTCGCGGTGTGTTTTTTGTATTGGAGTACGTGACAAGCTATTAAAATAGACTTAAAAACGTAAACAGGAAGAGCAAAATAAAGAAAGTGAGATTCTTTCTTTCTTATTGGCCAGACGGCGGTTTGCCGTGGTCTGCGCGAACGAAATCCGAACGTCGGTGTAGGGCGTTTTCACACTACCACGAAACGATATCATCGGACTAGTAGTTTAATCTATACTAATAAACGTTTTCACACTGTGTCGTTGTCGCTTACGGTATCGTCGCCGACAATTATTATCGTGTGGCACGAAGACTTTTTTACACTTTTAGAATCGCGCGGTTATGGTTGCTTTTGCTGATGCAAGGAGACTATTTGCGACAGCTGCGCATGACAATAAGCGATAATAATTGGTAACGATCTTGGCATACATACCGGTATCCTCAAGATATAATGTCGTCCGAGCTCACGCTAATGTCGTGTCGTATCGTGGCAGTGTGTAAACGTCGAAATATCAATAGCGTTCAGTTTTCTATTGATTTCCTCGCCTTTTCTTTAAATAATGCGGGTGCATTATTTAAACTGGGTACAGTCCGGCCAAACGAATGCCAACGATTATAGTGCTGTCTAGTTCCATTTAATTTTAACAGTGCGAGATAATCATCACATTCGATGACGTTCGTTTGGTATAGCAGATCAAACCAATAAGTTTCTTCAAATATTTCGGTCTTTCTATGACCAAACCTCGATGCCAACCATTACTATAAACTTTATTACAACGATTCATAATTTAGAATGTAACCTTTTTATAACGTTTGTAGTGCGAATATTAATATGATACAGGTAGTTTTAGATGTAGTTTTTGACGTTCATCCATCGATTTAAGAAACAGAGGATATCACAAGTCGTAATTGAAATGCGAGAATAGTGGGACATTTTAGCTACTCAAACAAATAGCAACTCCAAACTAAGAGGATAAGGGTAAAAATGCAATGCAAGTGACTTGTTGTCACGACTCGAACGACAGCTAAACGTTGCCGAATTGTATGCAAACTGGGGCCTTATTTTTGAATCGTCCGCAAGCGTAGCGCATGCGAAAGGAGCGATATTGTTAGGAATAAGGTTCAATATCGTTTAAAAGTCGGCTCCTTTCGCATGCGCTACTTTAGGTACGATTAAAAAATTAGGCCCCTGGGGTCTTATTGTTATTGAATCGTACGCAAGTGTTGCGCATGCGAGCTAAGCCGACCTTCGAACGATATTGTTTGAAATAAGTTTCAATATCGTTCAAAAGTCTGGTCCGCTCGCATGCGCAACTTTTCTCTTTTTGCGTACGATTCAAAAATAAGGCCCCTGGTGCAGTGGAGAGTTTCAGGTGTACCGCGATAGAGCGGCTGGTACAAATTCCCCTGTTTCTTTGATCGAAGCGTTTGTCGTTTATTGTAATAAAACCGCGTTGACATTAAAGTAGATTTGACGACTTTGACTTTTTTGATGTCGTCACTGAACAAAGTATATTCTTTGTCATTGTTTTTTCCAGCGTTGATATTAGTGACAATGCGGCCTAATAAAAATTAGGATAATGCTTAATCTGCGGAAAAATAAATTTGAAACAGTAGAAATAAATTTAATCACACGAGCTAAGTAGTGTGCGTAAATTATGTTAACTTTCTTGCACCGTTTTGGTCATGAGGATCTCAACACTATTTGCGTTTTTTTCTCTTATTTCTTAAACAACTATGACCAATAATGTAGTTTTACTTTAAGAGGTTAATATTTTAATGAACCACTAATTTTAATAGTTGCTTTATTCGTATTTTTATATGGCTAGAAAATCAAGGTAGGTAAGTGTTTAATAGTTAAATTCATTTGTATCAACGCAATTTGTAACTATACAGGGTTAGTTCTAATCAGTTAGCATCCTTCTAAGGGCATATTCTGTACATCAAAACAAACAACTTTTACTATGGGGCCAACATTGAAATTGCGAAAAAAATATCAGCTGTTCCAAACAAAAAGTTCATCGACCTTGGGCAAAATGTATGGAACAGCTGTTTTTTTTTTGCGTTTTCAATGTTGGGCCATAGTAAAAGTTGTTTGTTTTGATGTACAGAATATGCCCTAAAAGGGATGCTAACTGATAAGAACTAACCCTGTATACAAAATAATAAAACAACTATGGAATTTTCTTAATTTTTTATACTGCATTACATGATGATATTATTCGGCTAATATATTCTTATTTAAATATTATTCCATACAGTTGGCACGTATGTAGACACTTATGTATATATTGATTATTATTGTGTGTCCAAATTGCGCGTAATGTTCCTTCAAGATAAACATTCCATTTGGTGTTTTACGTATTTATCGAATGAATTGTCAATGTATTTAGTATTGGATTGCGTTTTAGCGAAAAATGATTTATTTTCAAGAAAAGAATGCAGGTTTGGTAAAACGCTTCATTATAATGAATGTTTGGTAAAACGCGTCAATATAATGCAGGTTTAGTAAAACGCGTCAATATAATGCAGGTTTGGTAAAACGCGTCAATATAATGCAGGTTTGGTAAAACGCGGTAATATAATGCAGGTTTGGTAAAACGCGTCGATATAATGCAGGTTTGGTAAAACGCGCCAATGCAATGCAGGTTGGGTAAGAAGCGCAAATGTATGTGATGCAGGGATGACATTATTTAGTATTTTTGGCAATATTTGCGTACTTATTTAATTAACCTTTTTAATTTTATTAGATTTTAAGGTAAAGTATTTTTGTATGTATTAATTTATTCTGTGTTATATACTCAGGGTCTAGTTTGAAACGTCTCTCAAGCGAGAATCTTGTTTTGGTTGCACGCGCACGCGTGACAATTTCCGCCACAAGAAGTTGTCAATATTAAACGTAGATTAACTTAAGAGATGTTTCTAAGTAATGACGCAAATGTTTTACACAACTAAGCAGCATTGTGCACCGAATACCCATTTGTATTAAATTGTTATTATTTATACAGTTTTTTAATGTATTGTATCAATTGCTTTTGATGGAATTGATGTGATTATACTTTTGTAATGCAAGTAAAGGCCGTCACATACGACGAAGATGCTATAATATTACATGTTAAGATAAAATATCGCACGCCATATAATTTTCATATATATTATAATGTATTATCTTTGTGATTTGTTTTTTGTCGGCTTGTATGAGTAGCGATATTGAAATATTTTCTAAGTTTCTATTTTATAACATTAAATATTATAACATCCTTATCGACGGCTATAGGTCGTGTCATGTAAAAAGAACGCTGACGGTTAAGCTGCAGTAGGCGATTTATCGGTATATTTGGTGGTATGAGGTGGTACCTAGCAATAACCACTATACGAAGCTGCGAGCAAAAGGCTAATTAATAATTATTTAAAACAATAGGCCTAGTACTTTTGTGCGCAAGTGTACACATGCGCAAACACACCCCTTCTACTTTCTTCCAGCGTTCTTTTTACATGACGCAACCTTTATTAACGTGTTTATAGCGTTGTGATAATGGCCAACTGTCAATTGTAATTACAATCTAACCGTAAAAATAATTCAGTGCGTAATGGTAAAAACTTTAAAAGGCGACGCTCAATTAATATAATAATGTACGCGTTAACAGTTGGTTCATAATGAGATAGTGACAATGATTCCCGCACTCTCTTGTACTACTGCCTATTACCGCGTTAGCGACGATGCCAGTTTTTAGTAAAAAAAACTTATAATAACCGATTTACTCCGTATTACATTTACAAAAAGTTTAGAAAAATACGTTAGTATAACTTGGCAAACGGTTTTTTTTTCTTTCGTGGCACCCACTGACGATATACTTGTATAAAAACGTTAGTGGGTCAATCATTTTCCTCTTGGCGTCTTATACTACTGTACAAGAAGTCAACTACTCTAGTAGCGATAGAGCTGCACCTATTAATTTCTACTCTTTTTTTGCTAAGCTAGACATGTTCGATAAAAAAACATGAACATTTAACAGCGTCCCTTTAGAATGTAAGCGGAATCCACATTTGTCATACATTTCTTATTGAATACTAACATATTTTTTTATAACTTTTTGTGTTCCTGGTAACGAATATTAAATAAAACATTCAAAAGTATTTTAATTAGCATAGAATAAAACTGTCAATTGAAACTTCCTTATCGAATAGCAATATTAATGAAATTAGCAAATGACTTCCAACTGAGATCTAATAAAATGTAATTAGAACATTTTGTGCAATACAATCAAACCAAAAATATTGTTTTTCTGTTAATGTTATGTAATATCATCAGAAGCCTGTTACATAATATCTTTCATACGATTACGCAGTCAAGATATGTTTTTTCGAGGAGGAAACCTTTAATATAAATCAAATACCTTATTCACAATCAATTAAGACCATTGATGTACTGATTCCTGATTTTAAAACTATTGATTGTGAACGTTACTTAATTAATATTATTTATTTGCAAAGCACGCAGTATTTTTTTATTGTTTAATTATTTTTACAGCTTCAGAGTAATCGCTATAATAATGATAGAATCTATGCTTGGTTATACTATAAATTTCTATTTTATTTAGAATAGATAGATTAAGTAAATTTTATTTATTTATAAAGCAAAAGTCGAATATTGGCAGCTACGTGTTTTAGGATTGGCAATTCATAAATCTTTTTGTGTTTCTTACACTGGAATCGAAGTAAACTTCGCTATTTACCGGTGACAGTTTTTTTGGTGACCGATGTCTTTTGAAAATACCCAGTTTGATTTAGATAATGTATGAATGACAGTTAAATAGAACTAAATACCTAATTAATCTATTCAATAAAAAATATTAATTAAATGGCAAATATTGTATTAATTTAACTAGCTAAGACGGTTTTTGTAAACATAAACAATGCCCATTTTTAGACAATGTATCGTTGTGTTTGTATTTTGAAAAGTGTCTCTGTACTTCCTTGAGGATTTGGTATTTTTAGTAATTAAACCGTAAGAAAAAAAAAAATAGTTCGCTGTCTGCAGTTAAAAAGTTAGTCAATGTGTGTCTTTGTCATAATATCTTGGTGCATACTATTTAATGAATACAGAAAAACGCAGAAAAGTAAAGAAAACTGTAATCGTTGCTAACCAAGATATTTTGATGATTTATTTTTAATAGCATTTTTTTTCTGATTATTAAGGCTCAGAATGCTGCGCGCCCATATCTCGCTCGCACATTTCAACATTTTTAAAGATACAAAATATCTGCATATAGTTCTGAAAAATCGCAGTCCGTTAAATTACTGAGAATAATATTTACAATGGTTTAGGAAAAATACAATTTCAAGTTTTGTTCATAACCTGTAATCCCATTTTAAGGTACTAAAACTTGCTTAGATCAATATATTTATTGCTGAACCTTTGTAATGCTATTCGCAAAAATTACACCGATTGCGATTTTTCATAACTATATATAATGAGTGATTTTATATATAAAAAAATTGTGAAATGCGCAAACGAGACAGCTGCGCGCGATGATCTGGGGCTTAAGTGTCTGATACGCTTCACAGTTGTGATAGCCTATGAATACGAAACGTTTTTGTGCTCGTCCTATTGTTCTATTTTAGTAAGTGTTTAAGTCACGCTTACTAAAATCAAAACAACGTCGAAGTGTCATAAACGAGGCGTATAAGCCACAAGGGGCGAAAGTTTTCCCGTTTGACCATAGATTCAACATTTTACGTTTATTGTCGAACTTTGAGGTACAATGGTAACATTTCTGCGTCGCGTGTACGCCTCGACTCTTTGACCGTTGCCCCTAAGGCGCGTCACAAACAAATCTGACAAACTTGTTTTTTTAACTCACATGCTACGTTTAGTCTAAGTCGGAAAATAAGCGTAAAAGTAATTGCAGCATTCCATCTAAGATAATATCAATGATACTTTAAAACATTTGTAGTCGATAGCTACACAGAACGTACAGACTTTCAATGTTCACTTTGTGATTTTGTATGTTAATGTGTAACAGACAACTACTTGACGTGAAAGGGCTAAGCACTAAACCGCGAGCGCCAAAAATGTCTCTTATTCTGAGGCTAAGAAACAAAAAATATTATGTTGTCCTCCTGAATCGTACGCGACGTCTCAGTTCTCAATTGTCTTTAGTACCTAATTACTGATCATACTGCATTGTCATGTATTTTATATAGTAAATAAACTACTTACGTTAACTTCTGCATTTTATTTTTGTAACTAGCTGACCAAATCCAAAAAAGAATACAATCCACAATTTTTTTTTGTCTTCAATTTACAATCACTGTGCCTGCCACTTATGATTACTTGAAAGAGATGGACAAATAAAGAAAAATTGTAGACCTCGAAATAACGTTACAATGGTCTTGGCTAATATTTCATAATTTACAATTCCCGAGATAGCGCTTGAAGAGTAGGAAATGCTTAGCCATATATGTGTACCCTTCTAATCTTGTGCTGCTGAATTGTTTCCCATTGGTAATATCATGTATTCAATCAGGGAGTTTTGCCACTATTTGTAGAATAAATTACCGACTCTTGCCGACATGGCTCTGACAATTTTAAAAACACTATATTTGAAAGACAGAAATGAAAAACTTTTTTTTGTTAGTAAATAATATATTTATTAATAATATAAAAATAATTATAGAAGGCACCATGGTTAACACTAAGGCAATTAATGTTAGTACCAAAAATAAATTAAAAATTCAAGCACATAATGGTGTTACTCTTAGTCAAAATCATTTGTTAATAATAAATACAATCGCTATTTGGCAATCCTTAACATGTTGCTTAAATTAGTGTCTATTAGCAAAAATATTGCCGGTATGTTTTATTAGTAGCTAAAGCATTTCTTCAAGCCATGCTCTTGTACTTCGTGAATAAATTGTACAGCACTCGCAGCGTCGATTTCAGATCGAGATTCACAATATCTGTAAAAAAAACATTATTATTGATATGCTTACTTTTAATATTATGAGGTTTACTATTATTATTACAATGCCTACTATCCTTAAAACCCTAAATCAGGGAGGTGTACTAAGAGGGGTGATACTACCAAGTGCCCAGCCCTGAATAGGGTAGATGACTCATGTTTAAATTGTTGAAACAGAATTTAAGTAAATATAATATGTTTATTGAAAACATAATTTAAATTGGTTATTTATGTTCTGATATGTAAGCATTTAAAGTTTTTGGTAGAGACAACTCTGTCCCTTTCACACAAAACAAAAAATTACGTCACGCCTTACTTGTCAGAATAGAATTTATATGGCGTACAGAGAAGTGACATCACTATTTGCTGTTTCGCCTTTCTGTCTAGCATGATATTCAAATGCTCATTAGTTGCTTATTTTTGATCAGATTTTCTTTTCATTAATCAGCTATAAATGATGGGCCCAATTTAATAGGACAATTAAAAAAAAACAGTCATCTGGCCTATTCCAGGCCTTGACACTGTACCTATAGTATAAAAGTGTTAGAAAATGCGTAAGTAATATCTGTTTGTTACATTATAACAATAAAACGGATGAACCAATTCAATCCAATTATATGGTTTACTTTTTTTTGATGCAGAGTTGCTTTTTTTCAGAATGTTTAAAATCGGATCAGTAGTTCCATAAATTACCTCTTATAGTCAAACATTATCTTAGCATATTATTCGTTTGTAATTTTCCTCTGCCGAGCGTACACCTACATTGAGTCACATGTTGTTATGAAGTCATTGCCATGATTAGTAATCAGTTTTGAACAATATAGAGGAAAAAACGAATGCAAAGAAAAAAAATTGAGCTAGGAACTGGTAAACCTACAAAGACAAACGCCTGATCTAAAGGCATGACAAATATTGTACATATGATGACAGCAAGGTTTTAACAACCTTCAATACATTGTTATAATACAGTGGGGAGCGGTGTAAAAAGGGATTTTAATACAACAAATGTTTTTTTTTAATTTGATTGGAAGCTCACATTTGACCAACTTGCCAAATGTTAAGCTAAGATGCACTCTGCACCTAGAAAAAAAAACCAACTCACTAGCTCAAGGCCCTGTTTTATAAACATACAGCTTCTTGTACCAGTAACTACAAGTTACCAGTTACAGGTAGACGTTTAGTCTTTAACTTATATACAAGTGCTTGTACTTGTAGTTTGTACTCTGGTTGTCTTGTAGCTTTAGAAAACGCTGTACTTTTTGTACCGTTTTTTTTGCAGTGTTGCCAGATTTTCCCCACAATTACAAGATTTGTAGCAGGGCCCTGGACACCCAAATTGTATGAGCGTCACACTTTTAGTCGCTTGTATTACAGAAAAAAAATTACCTTCAGGTCTCGCCTTAGGCTTGGCTAGCCCAACATCTTGCATCAGCTCAAATGCAAAGGACACATTGTGTACTTTTTGGTCAAAGTCTTGAGGAGTTAGGTGGAAGTCATACAAAGGTACAAAGAAACCTTCCAACAAGCCCATAAGCAGTACCAGATATACTCCATCGTGGAACTGTGAGTCCAAATCCATCACTTCGAGATTCACTTTGCTCAGGTGCTTGTTGACAAATGTGATCAGAGATTTCTTAACAACTTGCAGTTTCTCGGGTGCATGATCAAAGAGAGCATCAAAAGCATCCCTTTCGCATTTCATCCCCAAATCGTCATAGGTGGTAGTGATTGTTTCAATGAATGTTCTGAAAAGTAGAAAATGGTATAATAACTAATAAATAAGTCAGAATAGTGTTAACTCATGTATCATCACTGCAGAGATATGCAAATAGAGCCATAAACATATTGCATACAGGTTATTTATTGAAGTTGTTATTTGAAGTAAGCTTGCAAATGTAAACTAACTGTCAGGTCCATGTATTTATTTGAATGAAATTTAGTATTTGGATAAGTTTTTGTTTTATAGGTTTACCTATACTATAGTTGTACTAGGTGTGCCCCATGGTTTCACCCGAGCGGAGCTCAGTTGCCCAGCTACTTATTTATTTATACTTGAGAAACTTGGTGTTTTTAAAGTATGATGGATATCAACTTTATAATACCTGTGTGATAGTTGGTTAGGTGTATCTTTTTTCACTACCACAACATTGACAGTGACATTTTCCGGAAGACGCACTGGAGCACGGAAATGACGAGCCAAGGCGACCAACAGATGAAGTATAGACACTATGTTCTTTGAATGAATGGAGTCCACGCTCCACTTCGGCACAGGCTTTGATGTTCCATACAGTACCTAGAATCAATGCTTTCATTAGTGTTTTTGCGTATTGCAAGTTAAAACTTTTAGAAAATTGTGTGTAGCAAGATACAAACTAAAGCCTGTAACTTAGGTTTTTCAATTATATAAAAAATTCTGATCTATAAGTAGGGTTGACAACTATTTTTTACTTTAGGATTGAGGGGTGGTAAATAAAAAGTACAGACGTAGAAAAAAAAGCATCACCTATCATTATTTTTATAATTGTATTTCTTAATAGTTCTGGCATTTTTCAACGATGATATGTGGTTTTTGAAGATTATAAGACATAGACAGAAAATAAAGTATTTTCGTTACTTTATTGCTATCACAAAGTTTAAAGTACACAGACTCGAAATAACGTAAGATACTTTATTATAAAGTACTGTTGGCAACCCTATCTATAAGGTAACTTACTCTATTGACAGCACGTAGAACAACGGAAAGTTTCTGGCGCTGGCCCTCTTCAGACTGTGTCACCTCTGGCACATCAAGCTTGGTCTCTGTCAGAAGCTCAAGCAGCTTCTGCAGGACTTGGCCATCATAGAGATCCTCGCTAATATCTTTTACAATGATCCTCTGTGATGCCAGCTCATCATTAATCCACTCAATCAAGACAGTGATGAGTTCTTTCACCCTCGGATCTTCTAGTGACCTGGGCTCGATAATAGCTCTTTCTTCATTGTCAACTACAATAACAAGATTAAAAATTCATTAAGCAATGGTTGTCATGAGACCTAACATGTGATCCTCTTTAAAAATATGAATTATTTCTGTACTTATGTAGTTTTTTAATATACTTACGTAAACTGTATTCTTCTGGTGGTATTTCTGGAGCGGTAGGACTTCCTGGTGAGTCAATTGCATATTTTCCTTCTGCTTGAACATCTTGAACTATAAATTTATAAACATCAGTTAAGTAATTAGTTACCTTACATTAACGTCAAACAAATTTATTTAGGTCGGTTACTCATAAGTGTGAGGAAACGCCTTGTTTTCAGCCCACACAACATCTGTTTGCCTACATATGATTTAATTACGGAAACGACATTATTACCTTCCTTTATGCGCTTCTTGCGACCAATTGTTCCAATTTTATCCCAGAACGACTCTTCTTTGTCATCTTTCTTGGGTAAAACGGGAGTGCGAGGTGACTTCGGGCGTGGTGACGACATTTTCCCAACAAAAACACCACCAACACCACAGTCCAAACGTGTGGTTCACAGTTCAGTTCACACCTTTACAAATACAAACTTATGAAATATGTGCGAAATTAAATTAAATGCCTTCAAAAAAGTCCAAATTTTAATATTGTAACAAGGTGATCAATCAAGGTAATTTTTTTATTATTATTTACGTACTTTACATAAACTATTATTTTCTTTTTTCTTTTCGGACAATTTTTTTTTGTTCTTGTGTTCATTGAGAAAGCTAAAGTCGTAAAGCCATTATACCTCGGAAAGAGAATTATGGCTATAAGGTGGTTCAGAGTTTACTGTTGTGTTGTAATGCCTTGATTATTTTAGTCTATGGCCTGGCATAACATAATGTTGGCACGTTGACCGTCTTTTTTTCTCTTCAAAACAGTGGCATTCTTTCCTATCTGTTTACTATCATCTTTTGAGTCAAGAGTACTGGATCAAAAAAAGAAAAATGGCGCTGTTCTGTAGGAGCTTGTTGGTACCTATAGATATAGCCCTCCTACCTCTGGCTATACTACGTCTTGCAGAGTCTCACTAGCGGCGGTAATTAATGATGAGATTTAATTACAATCACGGAATCATGTGAAAATGGTTTTATTTTCACCGATACAAACTAAACAATATAAAACCAACTGACATAGTGTGTATGACATAAATAGATAATGCAAACCTTTCAATTTAATAAACAAACTTAAGAAACCTCTTTTCAACACTCCTCCTTAAATTGATAACAGTCTGACATCTTTCATCTCACTCATCCATACACACACATACATCTCTATTCACACTCACTTCACCATCCATGAAGCACACCATTCAAATTTCTCTCTTGGTAAAGCCTTTGTTAGCGTATCTGCTGGCATTCGCTTGCTTTCCAAATATTTTAAATCAATCACTCCATTATGCAAACATTCTCTAATGAAATGATACTTCAGATCAATATGTTTGGTGTGATTATGATGTACTGGATTCTCAGCGATTGCGATAGCTGACTGGCTATCACAATAAATCACAATGTTGTTATTCTTTCCTGTAACCTCAGTCATCAATCTTCTCAAAAAAATTGCTTCCTTAGCTGCTTGAGTTAGACTGACATATTCTGCTTCTGTACTAGAAAGGGCAATCACTTGCTGCTTTTTGCTCTCCCAAGATATTGCTCCTCCAGCAAACCTGAAAACGCATCCAGAATACGATTTTCTGTCATGTCCTCCACCATGATCTGCGTCAGCAAACCCTTCTATTTGCCTTCCAGTTTTTCTGTAGAACAAACCACGATTCTTAGTTCCCTTCAAGTATCGTAATACCCTTTTCGCTGCCTGCCAGTGCTCCTCCTTAAAACAGTTATTAAACTGACTCAGGAAACTGATAGCATATGCAATATCACCCCTGGTGCATACGGCCAGATACATTAGTGATCCTATCAACTTTTGATACGGTATATTAGTGGGTGGTATATACCCTTCCTCTTCAGGCTTAGTCAAACGTTGACCAGGTACTAAAGGTGTGCTAACTGGTTTGCAATCCTCCATTACAAATTCTTTCAGAAGCTTCTCAATATAAGCCTCTTGATCCAGTTTTATCCCACTTGTAGTCTGTTGAACTCGCATACCAAGAACAAGCTCTGCTTTTCCTAGATCTTTCATATCAAAACTCTTCATCAACTGTTTTTTGATTTCTGTTAATTCCTTTTCATTGTTCCAGAATATTAACAAATCGTCCACATAAACAGCGATTATCGTCCAACTGTTATTGGATCTCCTCATATAAATACAAGGTTCACTCTCTAGTTTCTTGAATTTCATTTTGTTGAGAACTTCATCCAATTTTAAGTTCCATTGTCTAGGAGCCTGCTTTAGTCCATATAATGATTTTTTAAGAAGGCACACATAGTCTTCTTTTCCTATTTCTGAATACCCTTCTGGTTGTGTCATGTACACAGTTTCGTGTAAATCACCGTTTAGAAATGCAGTCTTGACATCCATATGGTTAATTTTGAGACCATGTTCCGCTGCCAAACCAAGAAGCAGCCGTAATGACCCATGTCTCACCACTGGTGAAAATGTTTCGCTATAATCTAGACCTCGTTTTTGTCGAAATCCACGTGCGACCAGTCTAGCCTTAAATCGTCTCTTATTTCCCACCTCGGTTTTTATTCGAAGTACCCACTTTGAATCAATAACATTTTGTCCTTTCTCAGGTTTGACTAAAATCCATGTATTGTTTTTCTTCAAAGCATCTAACTCTTCTAGTATAGCTTTTCTCCACTCTTCTTTATGTTTACTATTCAAAGCTTCTTGAATGTTTAACGGTTCTTCGCTTATCTCATCTCCTATTGTTGCTTCATAAAGAACGTAATCTGGAAATTCTTTCAGCTTGCGATTTCTCAGTGGATATCTTCTCTCTAGGTTTTGTGATTCTTCTTCACTCATATTTGCATCTGATTCACAATCTTCAAAGTTATCTTCTCCAACAGATTCTCGACGTATCTCTTCTCGGGAAACTTCATCAACTTGAGTTTGTTCCACTCCAGGAATCTCCTCTCTAGAAACCTCTGCTCCTTCGTTTTCTGATGATTGTTGGATATCAGTCTCTTCTGAAATCTTTTCAACGTTTTCTTCTTCGGTCAGTGAAAACATCTCCTGCAAATGCTCTTCTGTCTTCGCTTCAAGATACACCTGATTTTCAAAAAATACCACATCTCTCGCTTTAAGAATTTCGTTTGTAGAAGGGTCCAAAAGTCGATATGCTTTAGCATCATCACAAAAACCTGTGTGAATTAGCTCCCTGCTTTTTGGATCCCATTTCCTTCTCTTTTGTTTAGGAATGTGCATAAAGGCTTTGCACCCGAAAGTCTTTACATTGCTAAGATCACATTTCTTTCCAGACCATTTCTCTTCTGGTGTCTTATTTTTAACAGCAATCGTCGGCGATCTGTTTTTCAAATATACAGCGTGGTGGACAGCTTCCGCCCAAAAACGCTTAGCCAATCCAGAATCTTGTAGCATGCTTCTAGCTTTCTCACAGATTGTACGATTAGCTCGTTCCGCAACGCCATTTTGTTCTGGAGTATATTCGACAGATAGTTGGTGTTGAATACCCTGATTTATCAAGTACGAGTAATCATCCATCCTTTTGTTGACGAATTCTGAGCCATTATCCGTGCGCCAAATCTTCAGTTTCTTGCCACACATGTTTTCAGCCAACTCCTTGAACTGAAGAAATTTCTCAAAAACTTCACTCTTTTGTTTCAAGAAATATACAAAAGTTTTACGCGTAAAATCATCTATAAATGTCAAGAAATAACGACATTTAGACACAGAAGGCTCTTCCATAGGTCCACACAGATCGGAGTGCACCAAACCTAGCACTTCTTTGGCGCGCGTAACCTTATTCTTCTTATTGAAAGGTTGCTTAGTTTGCTTTCCCATCAGGCAGGGTTTACATTCAAGTTGGTCACTAGTTTTAGGAAAACTTACCCCTGTTGCCATCTTATCTCTAAGCAATGTGAGATTTCTCATACCAAGATGTCCCATCCTTCGGTGCCACAGCATCAACTGATCACTTTCTGCTGCTGATGTAAGTGCGGAACCCTGAGAACAGTACTTTATTTTATAAATCCCACTATCTACAATACCTGCATGACAAACCTCACCCGTCACCTTACATTTATCTGCTTTCATAATTTTAAAGCCAGACTTATCAAATACCACAACTAAGTTTCTACTTACGATTGTGCTCACACTCAGTAAACTAGTTGCCAATCCAGGTACATACAATACGTCTCTGATTGTCATACCTGATTTCTCATCCACCACATCACCAATTGCTTCACCATATACCTTTTCGCCATTCGCACAAGCTACCTCCACCTTCTTATCTAGAATTTTAATGTCCATTAGCCAATCTTTCCGATTCGTCATATGACTTGATGCGCCAGAATCAAGAATCCATGCTGCTGTTCCTGATCCCGATGTTGCCATCGCAAACGAAGTCATTGCTTCTTTCTTCGATTTGGGGTTCTGTGGATAATCCTTAGCTTTATGTGGACCTTCACAAATAAAGCATTTTATTGAAGTACTCTTATTCTTGTTCTTCTTAAAGTTTTGACATTTATTTTTAGCTTGTAGTGCATTCGTTACAGTAGTGCTACTTTCTGCTTGGTATATATCTTCCATTTGAAACAATTTATTTTTAACATAATCGGTGGTTAAGATGACATTTGCATTTTCCATTGCAAGTTTCATCGGTTGAAATCTGTCAGTTAATCCTTGAAGCAACAATGTTGCTATTAACTCGTCATCTAACTCTTTCCCCAGATCACGAAGCTGCTGCGCCGTCGTCATCATAGCTGTCACATATTCTCTCACAGTAGAATACTTCTCTAACTTGTGACTAACCAGCATAGAAAGAAGTCTACAGCGGTTGTTGAGACCTTTATCCTCAAACGCTGCTCTCAAAGAGTCCCAAGCCTCCTTGGCCGTTTTCGCTTGTCTTACATGCACAAGACAGTGTGGTTTTACTGAGAGGCATATCTTCGCACGTGCCCTTTGGTCTCGCTTGGTTCCAGCAACATCCGATGCTTGTGGAGTGTTACTCGTAAACTCCCATAAATTCTCATGAATAAGATATAACTCAATTAGAAATTTCCATATGTTATAGTTTGCTGTACCATCTAACTTCTCTATAGACGGTAATGCCGTCGATTCCTTTTGTGACATACTTGCAGTATCATTATCACCATCTGCGGCTGCCATAACCTGTAGGAGCTTGTTGGTACCTATAGATATAGCCCTCCTACCTCTGGCTATACTACGTCTTGCAGAGTCTCACTAGCGGCGGTAATTAATGATGAGATTTAATTACAATCACGGAATCATGTGAAAATGGTTTTATTTTCACCGATACAAACTAAACAATATAAAACCAACTGACATAGTGTGTATGACATAAATAGATAATGCAAACCTTTCAATTTAATAAACAAACTTAAGAAACCTCTTTTCAACATGTTCAGCCACCACACGGAGGCAGAATTTCCCTCTTGAACCAAATATCGCTGAGCCACCATAATATAGATCATAATTGCTTGTAATCATATTATAAGCTTGTAGTAAAGTTGCCATGTCTTTACTAGGACATGACTTGACTTAACTTACTAAGTGTGACTTTGACTGTGATTATATATGACTTGAAATTCATCTATAACTTGATATGATATTAATACTTGACACTGGCAAATGCACAGGGTGCGGCGCCATAATCCTCTTAGGATAATCCTCTTAATATACTGGGAATCTAGTAAATTTCTCTGCTGGGAATAGAGGACCGTCTGACATGTTTTTAATGTCACCTAAATATCTGACGATCCTAGCACCATCTTTTAGGCATTCACCTAATTTAGGCATTCGCTTTTGTTATACCTACCTATACTACGTTTCCATACCTACCTATGCTATGCCTACATACCTACCTAGTATAGGCGCGTTATATACCTATATAGCGCGCATTAGATAGGTAAACTAAAATCACATAAATACACCTTTGGTCACTTCAGTATTTTATTCAGGTCGAAAATTACTACACTGATATCATAAATTTAAAAGATAATGATTAGTTAATGAGTGTTACATTCATTCATTACTACACTAAATTAAGAGTTCAACTCGACGAAACTGTAGACGCATAACTTTTCATTTCATTGGGGAGGCGAACAAGAAATAACTAATAAAAGAAAATTAAATATTACTATAATCAATTTAATTGCAAAGAGTTAAAAACTAGACTGGAAAATACAACCAACCTAAAAATTTAGTTATTGATGGCTGACGTTTTTTTTATTTTCTCCTTGGAAGATTATGGCGTCACACTTTGTGCATTTGCCAGTGTCAATCAAGTATTTATACATCAAGTTTTTGATGAAATTTCAAGACGGATGAGTCCTAGAAACAGTTCAGCGGGGGCTATCATGTAACTTTTCAGGATCGCGATTCGGATACGAGTTGTCAAAAATTGACACTAGTCACTGTCACTGCCAAAACTCATTTGACCCTGCAGGGCAGGACGAAACGCCAAAAGACCGACGGATTTGCTTAACTTAATTAAGGAAATCAATGCATTCGTTCGATAACGATAGCGAGAGAAATCCCTCCGTGATCTGTGACAGTGACAAGTGACAATTATGACAAATCCGAATCCCGATCCCCAACAGCTACATGATTATCCTGCAGGTCGGGCCTTAAGTTTTGGCGGGAACACGGAAAAATCATGTCGCTACATTCTATTATTTTATTAAACTTGTTTTTTTCGCGAATAAATGATTAAAAATGGTGATGTTTTATTAATTGAGTGTTGAACTACATACGCGAGTGTGGGCAATTAATATATAATGTGGTGAAATGTGTCTATTCATGTTGTTTTCAAAACTCTGTAAAAGCTCATAGTAAAGTCGCCACAACTTTACTGGGCCATGACTTGGACTTGATTATGACTAACTGTGATTTCATGACATATTTGACTTGGTGATACTATAAAAACTTGAATATTCATAAACTTGTCACTGGCAGAATACACAAAGTACAATGCCATTAACTAAGAAAAAACAGTTAAGGTTACACATAGTCGGCCTTACCTAAAATAATCTCGATTCTCTTATTCACTACTTAAACTTCTCTGTCCTTTTCTAGCACGTGCAACTTCACGTCAGTTCACACTCATGCGCATACATCAGCACATAATGAAAAAAATGCCACCATTTTTATATTTTACCAAGTTCTGAATAATAATACAATGCAGCGACATGATTATTTCGCTTTCCCGCCAAATCAGCACCCTTATCATGGACGTTCGAAATATAAAATCTTAACATTACAATGCTTATACATTTTCGAAATCAGCAAAATTTGTTCGAAATAATCCATAGTTGTTTATAACGGAAAAAAAATTACCTGAGGACTTGTACGATGTTCTTCATCATAAAAATCGTTTAGTCTTACCAAAATCACGTATAAAGATGCACTCATTAGTTATGGCCGTAAAGATTTACAATAGTCTGCCAGATGATTTAAGGCATATAAAAATGACACTACATTTATACGACTATTAAAACAGTACCTTACTGAGAAAGCCTACTATACTATGGCCGAATATTTAGCCGATATGAAATTATTGCATGACTGTAATGTATAGGTAAACCAAATTAATAAAATTGACTTATAAAATCTAGCTTAATAATTAAAAACAATAATTAATAATTTTATCTCTTATTTTAATCTATATACATGTATAATCAAATAAGACATAATATAATATATTTTAAAAAAACTCAAATCAATCGATAAATATTCTCCTCTCTTCTAATTTGTTGTGCCCGACGGGGTCCGTTGAACTTATGTACCTACTTTTATAAACACCATGTACTGAACGGAATGGCAATAAATATCTGAATCTGAATCTGATTCTGATTGCGAGCGTGCGCGAGCGGGAGGGCGCATGGCGCGAGTAAGTTGGTTCGAGCGGGATAACATGCTATCGCAATCAGAATCGCGAACGTCCATGATAAGGGTGCTGGATTTGACTTGTTACTTGTTGGACACTTACCGTCTTACTTAAAAAAACTTCTCAACCGTTAATCACTGCTTAAGATGCTCTGCCATCTTCTCTCTGACGAGAAGTTGCACGTGCTAGAAAAGAACAGAGAAGTTTAAGCAGTGACTAAGAGAATCGAGACTATTTTAGATAAGGCCGTTCATGTCAGAGAGAAGTTGACAGAGCATCTTATGCAGTGATTAAGTTTGAGCGGCTTTTTTAAGTAAGGCCAATAGACACTGACAGCTCTAAGTAGTAGCCGCATCGCGCCGCTCATAGATATCGCTACTGCTCTTAGATTACGGTGATTTACTAAGAGATGACGCGCATAAACATCCGGAAGGGCGGCGCAAGGTAACTTTCCAGCCCGCCGCCTCTGGCTGGTTTGTTTTGACGGGAGGCAACAATGTACGACACAGATAATGTACGGCATGATATTGTACGGCATAATAATGCACAGCATGATAATAGGCGGGTGGCCTAATGTTTAATTTATGACTAATAACAGGCTTAGTGATGAATATAACTAAATACATTACACATACTGAAAAAATAAATTGTATTGACTGATAAATCTCTGAGATATGAGCGTTTAAAGTTTTAGGTGGGGATAGAGAGGGGATGCTCTATCTCTTTCTCGCAAAGCACGTGTTAGTATAGCATTTGTGTGCCGCGCCTGAGGCTTGACGTCATAGCTCAGTATAGCGCGCTCTCTGTCTAGCTTAAAATTAAAATACTTAGAACTTATTTATTTTTGAATTATTTTAAATTTTGTTTTCGTTGATAGGCTCTATTGATGATCAGCTTGTTTATGAGCTAATAAAACAATTGTAGTCATCATGCCTATTGGTGTACATGTACATCGAATATCATGCTGCGCAATATCGTGCCGTGCAATATCATGCCGTACATTATCGGCTCGGCTCAATAATGTACACCCCGATTTTGTACAGGCTGATATTTGATGTACAAGTACACGAATTCCTTATTTGTATAGCAGTTAGATTCAGGGGCCGTACCGTGAATTGCTTATAGCGGGACCGAATAGGTTCAGCTGCCGACACTGCGCGACCGCGAACCTTATTGCGAGGCGATAAAATTCACAGTCGCGCAGCGTTGGCAGCTGAGCGTATTCGGTCCCACTATAAGCAGTTCACGGTACGGCCCCAGGTTATTTTTTAAAATGTAAATTTGAGAAATGTACTCGGATTATTGACTGTACAATATAGGGCCGTAATTTATAGACACGAGCCGATAATGGACGGCCAGTATTGTACGACATGGATTGTACAGCATGATATCATGTTGTACATTTGCTGCGTTCCGTAATGCGCTAAAAGTGATAATATCGCGAATCCGACCAAATTTAATAATCACAAAATATAAGGGCTTTGATTTGGTTGAGTAATACTTCTGACTTTGGTCGGATTCGCGATATTATCGCTTTTAGCGCATTACGGAACGCAGCATTTATAGACAGTTAGACACCCGTTTTGACTCCCCGAGCATAGATAAATTAAACACTGTCCCCGAGTCAAAGTTTTCTTTGAACAGCAAAGTCGACAAACTTTATTTTCAATTTCAGTACTCGTACTCCTAAGCAAGTGGTCTGTGATTTACACAAAATACAAAAGAAAAGAGTAAGTTTCTCGTAATAAAATAAGACTGTTGGCCGTCAAATTAAACAAAAAACGTTAAATCCCAGATACCTACTATTGTGATGACAAGCAACAAAATAATCATTACAGCAGCAGATCCAGATATGCACAAAAAATTATGAATATTTTACTGTCCCCATAAAAATGAACCTATTATATCAGCAACCCAAGTTCATGCTCTGCTATTTTAAAGACCTTGGTTGTGGATACACTGGTAAAAGGGAATGCACAAAAGACCATTTCTTCATTTCACCCATAAGAAACCCTATCACAAGCATCACAAGTATTTTACGACACAGCACACCTGTGACAGGTTTTGAAACTTACAGCACAGGATGGCGTGGTCAAACTACCAGAAGTTCCTAGCCTTGATGATGGTGGTGACTGGGTCCATCAACTCTATCAGCACGAAGTGGGCGGATATGCTGACATCTGAAGGCTCTGATGGGAAAATCCGGGAATTTGATCATCCTTTTCTGCAGGTCAGTTATCTATTTCACATACCTAATGGTTGTGTATTTAGTTTCTAGTTATCTAAACACATAATCTGTCAAACATTTAAATTGCTCAATGAATAATACTTTAGTTCTTTGATGCTGTGTTTATTTAACTTCTTTTTTTTGTCCACAGGCGTCTTGTATGTTCCTAGGCGAAATGCTGTGTCTTCTGACTTTCAAGTTAATATATCTTTATGCAAGAAACAGGGAAGCAGGGCACCCTCTGACAAATGGGAATCAGAATTTCAACCCGTTCATATTGTTGCCAGCTGCTATGTTTGATTTGGTGAGTAAATAATTATAAATACATATAGTCAGGACCTGGGTATGTCCTAAAACTGCATCCAGAACCACAGGAGGACGGGCAGCAGCGTCCTCTCAGTTAACGGTGGTAACCATTCTGCGATCCCCAAGCCGCCTGCCAAACGTGGGGATTATGGCAACACCTCCCTTTAAGTGCAGAAAGAGAATGCACTGTGTCCAAACCACACCTTTCTTCTGGCAAATGTCAAACTCACGAACAGACAGCACAGTAAGAGGAAGACCTACAAGTAGTTGGATTATTCTAGAATTCTGTGCATTGATGAAAAAAAGAGATACAATCCATACATTTTCAATTCAATTCAATTTAATTTATTGCGTATATGGGTATAAAGTATAGGTGGGAATAAACAAAACAATTTTTGTGGCCGCCATATCCTTTCGGCATTCAAAAATTATACATTTAGAAAAAATACACATCTTAATAAATTATTGAAAAAGAGAATGATAAAATACCATTGATTTTACATACATTATTACAAAAAAAACCTTAATCAACCCGATAAAAAAATAACACAACTTACAAAATATATTTCCAAGTAAACAACTTTATTGTCAGGGAAATTGGGATCGGAAAGGAAGTACACAGACAAAATGTTTACAGATATGATCGGGTCATTTGTGAAGTGTTGACATAACATTGCATGACTATGGTGTTTTGCTAGTGTAATAACAGGGCTTATGAGACTCAATATTGAATGTTCATCATCAACTTCAACACCCAGAGACGTCTACTGTCGGAGGAGGGCCTCCCCCTTAATCGGGGGGGGGGGGGGGGCCGTTGCCATAATCCCCATCCTTGGCAGGCAGCTTGAATGAATAATAAAATTCCTGATTTAAATGCAAATACAAAAAAGTCCACAATCAGATATTGTTTCATTTTCATAATTAACCTTAACACCCTGTAATAGCATTGTAAAACATTTGTGAGTGTAAAACCATTCGGCATCATAGCACGCCACACGATTGGTGCGTCCACACGCGACTGAGATCAATACAAGGCATATTAAGCTATTTATGCCTTGTTTTGACGGTGCTTTTTTCGAGCGGCGATTGGGGATCTACCCTATATTTCATCCTAGGGTAGAAAATTTTATATTGAATGTTATCACCATATTTAAAATAATAAGTGTCAAGGCAGTGACACCCTCGAGTTCTAAATTCTGGTTTCCTCTGGAATATAATAGTCTCATACATATTCATCCATGGACCTGGGTATGTCCTTAAACTGCAACCAGACGGGCAGCAGCGTCCTCTTGGTTAACGGTGGAGAGCATTCTGCAATCCCCAAGCTGCCTGCCAAGCGTGGGGATTATGGCAACACCCCTCTATTGGGAGGCCTTCGTCCAGCAATGGACTTATAGCTGACCACGATACATACTCATCACCATACATCATCTCATACAATATTTTCTTCCCCAGATTGGCACTTCCATCATGTATATCGGATTGACGCTGACTTACGTGAGCAGTTTCCAGATGTTCAGAGGGTCTATAATCGTGTTCGTGGCAGTACTCTCTACCACATTCCTGCATCGGCAAATCATCAGGAGAGAATGGACTGGCATATGTAAGTGTATATACCGAGTCCTTGGTGCACGAGTCGTAATCGCTATTGACCGGTTTTATCTTACTAACACACATCAGTGACTCAACTAAACTCCTGTACTGGTATATATCCTATCGCTCTTTATCTAATTAATTAATTACTCTGAGCTTTAAACATGAATAATATTATATTATTATTCTATCTTAATCTTCTATCCTAATCTTGTTATATAAAAAATTTACATTTCATTCATTCCATTAACTTTTTTTGCACTTCCACTGTCCCTATTTCACATTTTTACTTTACCTATTCATCCGAGGGTTGTCTGGAAGAGATCGCTTTTAGCGATAAGACCGCCTTTTGTGCCTATCTGTGGTGTATTATGTTTGTAATGTCCTTTCTATGGTGTCAATAAAGTGTTATTGTATTGTATATTATAAAATAATCGATAACATTTATTTACTTGAAAAACTTTGGATAATTTAACAATGGTAACAAGGGGTCATAAATAGTATAGTAGTACATTGTTATCCTAGGGGTGAAAGTAACTTATTTAGTCCCGAGACGGGGTTTGGCGCCCGAGAGTAGCGAGGGAACAAATAGTTCGAGGGACTAAATAAGTATTTAACCACGAGGTAAACACTGATTTTCATTACGAATACAAGGAAACTAAAAATAAAAACATGAACTGACACAGGGAAATGCACGAGAAGTGCGGGACCATAATCCTCTGAGGACAAAAAAAAATTTGGAACATGGTTCAATACAAATTTATGTGAAAATAGAACTAGTTTTTTTTAAATAATTTGAGTGTCTGTCATTTGTCAACTGTCACTGTCAGTTGAAACTGATTCTCCCTAGGGCTGAAATGTATTAATTTCAACCCGCCCCTCAGGCAACTTCTGACCTACTTTCCGAGTATGAGTAATGAAAATATTTTTCCTATAGGCTCATCTTTCCAACTATGAAATTATGAACTAACACGTAATTAGCATCTAAATTAACATACTTTATTTGCTGCCATAAATTGCGTTAGGTATCCGTTGTCAGATCAGTTTGTTAGATTGATCTGACGACGGCCATTGTTTTGTGTCCTTGGTTACATTGTAACAATCTAATCAGGTACACCACAGACAAAAATATCACTTGGATTAAGGTGACCACAGCAGCGACAGTGATAATGGAATGGACGGGCCCAGCGCTTGCAAATCGTTCAAAATTAACAAGTCAACACAATCAAGCATACCTAAAGCTAACCAGCTAAAAGTATGCATATTACTTTTACCGGAAAATAGAGATAGCAAATCTAATTACTGCGTAACAAAAAGAGAAAGCATGTATTTGTCTATTGCTCTTGAATCTCGAACATTCAAAAGCCTTGACCAAGGATTCTCGAAAACTCTGTCTCTTAACATTACGATCGCCTCAAAATGGCGATTACCTTAGCATATTGAAATGAATTGCAGTTGTACAAAATACAGTGATTATTGTGTATTTACTTGTGGAATGTGATCCCCAAATGTTTATTGCGAATATTGGTAGTGTTATTACACTTGGGGACTGCATATGAAGTCTAATTTGAATTTATTTGTATTGTTGTATAGCAGGCTCGCGTGTCGCAAAGACAGAGTATAGTCAGGCGGAAATCGGCCCATTTAGAGAAATCTATTCTTTGTGACGTCATAACTACCACCGGCCCCATTTTCGCGAATTACAACCGACTATTTCGTGTTGTGGAGACAACAAAGACCACGTCCATACCGGTTGTAAGTATATAGAAGAGATGGCTACGAAAACCGAGAAGGACTTTTTCAACATTTGCCTACAGACTAGTATGACTGACGCGAGTGGAGAGCTGGCGCTCAATATAATATAGTTTTCAAAATCCGTGCGCTTATTTCCCGTCCATTCGAGTTATCATTGTCGCTGGACCACATGCACTTGGGTATAGTCTCAAAAATTATTTGCATCTGTTCTTAAGAGGAAGTACTAATAATACTAATAGGTCTTTGTATTACTACTATGTTTTGGGTGGATCCATTTCTTGCTCAACAATGTTGAGCTGTTCTCTGAAACGTGTTTTGATAACATATCCAACACAATCAAACAACATTTATAAGGGTATGTATGGTACGTATATATGTATAAATGATATCAACAAGTCCAACGCTCAGCTGTCCTATCTTGAAATATTATGATTTATTTGATTCTTTAGCTGCTTGCCGCAGTTTTGCTTGTAATGTTATAATTTTATTATACACCACATTTTTTTATTAATGTCTAAAACTTTAAGGGGTCATTGTACTCATCATTATGAACAACGTTTCCTATGGGACCGACCCTGAAATCGCGAAATAATAATCAGCTGTTCCATACGAAAAGTTAATTGACCTTGGACAAAATGTATAGAACAGCTGTTTTTGTTTTTTTCGCGATTTCAGCGTTGATCCCATAGGAAAAGTTTTTCATAATGATGAGTACAATGACCCCTTAAAGTTTTAGAAATTCATAAAAAATAGTGGTGTATACTTGGGACAAATAGCGTATGTGATATCTTAAACGTATTTAATAGTATCTGATGTTCTAGTAAGTCTAGCACAAGCCTAAAAAAGTATATTTTGTATAAATAAATTTAAAAAAAGCTTTCAGATTATTATCGATTTATGACCGAAGCGTAATCTTGTTGTACATGTACGTCTATAAAATAATATTAACAACTTTGACTCTTAGATGGGCCCAGAGATATAGCCGCAATAACAGCACTTTCGCATCATATTTCCTTGTAATTACCCCGAATGTCTTCAATCGATAAAAAAAATTACACCGGTGGGTCTAGACAAGAACCACATTCTGTTAGCGTTAACGCCTGCGGAAAGATAAAACTGTATGAAAATGACATTAGCTTGAGAAAAGTCACGTGACTGCTAATGTCATTTTCATACAATTTTATCTTTCCGCAAGCGTTAACGCTAACAGAAAGTGGTTCTTGTCTAGACCCCCAGTTCTCATCCGTTTCTTCGTGGTAATAAACATACAAATAGAATTTCATTTACGACATAATGTTAGTATGATATTGTTAGGTATGTACGAATCGATAAATAAGCATCGCTGTGTATTGATGACATAAATGTATGTATCCATATGTATCCATAGAACAGGAATGTGAATCATATTGCATTGGTGCTAAAGTCCATTGCTTGGCCAGCAAATTCCGGTCATTCAGATACTTCACCCTGCTATTATAATATATTTGCCTACTAAGTAAGTAAGTTCGTATAGGCTGAGTGGCCAGCCCTAGTGTCAGAGTTAATGTGCCGCCCGAAGGCCTCTGACATGGCTGACGGTTGTTGTTATAGAAACTAGAACAAACAACCGGGACCAACAATTTAACGTGTCATCCGATCCACGGTAGCGCTCAGAAATAAATGCCACTCAAGGTCACCCATCCGAAGACTGACCGGACTGTCCGTTGCTTAACATTGGTGATCGTTTAGAATCGCCTAGACAAGCTACACCACGAGCGCTATTTGCCTACTTATGACGATAGTATGTTCTGCAATTAAAAAGTTATAGTATAGATGCGTGGCGCGATAGAAAACGGCTACTTTCTTACATATTTTTTAATTTATAAAGTATTGTATTTGTTTTACTGTCTTTCTAGAATGAGCGATTTTACAAACATGATTTAAAAAAAAGAAAGTAGTTTCCATCAAATCAACTCGATAGATATGGTCTATACCACTAGTCCCATCGAGTTGTCCCGTGATGGGACAACTGCCACTATTTTGACCCAGTAGTCCCATGGGACAAGTGACATCAATATTTCGGACCAACTAGTCTCGTCGTGTTGTCCCATTACACTATTTTGACCCAGTAGTCCAATGGGAAAAGTGACACCATTCTTTTTGGTTCCAGAAGGCCCTTTACCGTCATCGCTATAGGTTATTTTAGGTATTGGGCGTAATAAAATACGATAGATGAGTATAAGAGGATATATATATAAGAGGATGAGTACACCAAAATTGGCTTCATTCAGGTTAATGTTTTGCCAAATATACAAATTCGACAGCACTGAAAAAAAAAATGTTAATCTAGATCATATTTCCTAGTTGGCTATTGTTTCGAAAACACGTTTGCGAATAATTTTCTCGATAGGAAACAATCGTAAAATAACCTCTAAAAACGAAATTCTAAGTCAATTTTTCTTTGTATTTTTGTATGAAGACACAACCAAAATTAGCGAAGGTTACGAGTAATACTTTAATCTATCTTACTATTGAACTAGTTTTTTTTCTTACGCAGTTACTTTATTGCAATTAATTCTTTTCCAACAAAATTACTGTACGAAACGGGGCGCAAGCGCGCCGGCTTCTCTTTTTTACCTATGTAATTAGACAGTGACCATAGACGCGCGGAGGATCAGCTATTGTCACCGTCTTTTTAATAGTTATCGTTCAGTATATTATCCTTATTCTTTTTATAAGAAAGTGATGTGTCTAGCACCTTTCACGGAGGCGAATGAAGTGTTGGGGCGAAAAAGATGGCAGTTGACACTTGAAGTCGAAACGTGCCAGTCTGCGCAAAGTCAGAGCCATCTACAATGAGTTTTTTTTAATTGCCTGTCTGAAAACCTCCCATTTGTAATAAAAGTGCTGAACCATTTTTTTTAATATATATAATGCAGGTGGGCATTGCTATATGCGATTATAGCTAATAAGCTAATATATGTTAGAAGCTGTGTTCTAACTTTTAGGGTTAGCATCGATCTGCAATTGGTTTCAAAGTATTATTATATTATTCCAATAAATATATTTTACAATGCGCACTTAAGCCCAATCTTAGCCCAATCCATTGATCGTTGCCTGGAAGAGATCGCTGTTAAGAGCGAGAAGGCCGCCACTTGTGGAATAACTTCATAAGGTTCTTGTTTCTATTGTTGTTTTATTTTTGGTGTGCACAATAAAGAGTTTATATCTATCTTTGTTTGTTCTAACAAATATTTTGCTAGCTTTGCGATATTTATAAACTTTGCCATGTTGGGATTTGCTTAACAAACTGTACCGAAGATATGAATAAGTATGAATTGCAATAAAAATGAAATGTAACGTAAGAAAATAGTCTGGTTCCAATTTTGTAATGTTACCTATCTGTATCTTGTTTACTGTTTGACTATCGAAATACATACTGCTATAAAGGTTTATTATTTAATAAAAAAATATCTCATGCACCATTTTATTTATTTATTTATATAGAAACACCAACAGTACACATATTGAATAATTTCTATAGTAACATCTTCATGACTAAAAAGTTCTGATGTGTATACACTTACCAGGTGTTTACAGCATTCAGAGACTTGTATCTGGTATATAGGACATTAGTTGATTAGTTGATTTTTACAGATAAGACCGCGTTTTGTGCCTATCTGTAGAGTATTTCTTTAGTAATGTCCTTTCGGTTGCGTTAATAAACTGGTGTCGTATTGTGTTGCACTGGACAACCAAAATAGCAATAGTGCTTGTTGTTCGCAACCAGCATTATGCTGAGTTGGAACCGGTTTGTGGCGAAAAAAGACTCTGTACATAACGTAATGACCTGGGTAACTAGGTATGTCCTTAAACCGCAACCAGACCCACCGGAGGACGGGCAGCAGCGTCCTTTTGGTTAACGGTGGTGACCATTCTGCGATCCTGCCGCCTGCCAAGCGTGGGTATTATGGCAACACCCCTCTATAAAGGGGGAGGTCTTCGTCCAGCAGTGGACGTTTTATGGCTGACGACGAACGACGACATACGTAAATTTAGAAATTTTCTTTGTACAAAGTTTGTTAATTGTTCCATAAATTAAATCATGTCTATTCTTTGTAAATACATATTTATTGATTCGACTACAAATAGTACACGGCTCCTCGGAGGAACTAGCTCTCAAAGCACGGCTCGAATTAAAGAATCTTATTTATTTATTTAGGTTTCACATAGATAACTACATTCATTCTAACACCCTCATGTAATCTAATTAAGCTAAATGTGCTATCTTTTGTAGGAAACACCACGTGCGTTTCTTTTTACAGTAAGAAGAACTTTGTTTCATAACCATTCTCAAGAGTTTTGGCGGGAACACGGAAAAATTATGTCGTTGCATTCTATTATTTTCTTAAACTTGTGTTTTATCGCGAATTAAAGATTTAAAATGGTGGGGTTTTATTCAGTGAGTGTTGAATTACATGCACGAGTGTGGGCAAGTGATATAATGTGGTGAAACATGTCTTTTCGTGTTGTTTTCAAAACTCCGTAGAAGCTCATAGTAAAGTCACCACAATCAGCTCATAGTAGGGCATGACTTGGACTCGACTATGACTAATTTCGTGTGACTAACTGTGATTTCATGACATATTTGAGTTGATTTTAATAAAAAAACTTGAAAATTCCTTAACTTGACACTGGCAGAATGCACAACGTGCGATGCCAATAACTAAGGAAAAAAAAACATTCTCAACAGAAACTTATTTCACATTCCAGTGTTCCTGATCATGGGTCTACTGATAGTGGGAATGACGGACGCGTTCTACCAGAATCCTGGCGAGTCTAAGGGCCGTAACAGTCTCATCACCGGAGACCTGCTCATCATTCTGGCGCAAGTCATCTCAGCATGCCAGATGGTTTACGAAGAAAAATACGTCGCTGGTAAGGGCTTGTTTTACGCCACGTGTGGGGAAAACTGCGCTACGGACAGCAGGGGGGTGTCACTCCGCAGTTTAGGTATGTTCGGCCGGCGCTCCGCGCGGGTTGGACGTTGCAGTGGCCGCCCGCACGCTAGCCGCGTCGCGTCGCGTCGCGTCAATTTCAACAAGAAAACTGCATCTTCGCGTATTTTTTGTAATAGGCTTCGTAAACTTTTACTTTGGCATTTGATTGTTATTTGAGACTAATTCAAAATAAGCGTTAGTTTTTTTTGTTCAGGTTATATGTCATTCCAATAGTAATAGGTAGGTAGGTAGTATAGTAGCACATAATAAATAATAGTACTATGTAGTAGTAGGTACTTCATACTACAGAGGCTACTAGGCTAACTAACACTAATAAGTATTCTGTGTATATTCACAATGTCGTCGGTCCACCTAGTCGCGTGCAACTGGATGCATATGGCAGGTTGTCGTACAGTGCGGCGGTCTAAGGGGGAGGCCTTCGTTCAGCAGTGGACGTCTCCGGGCTGATGATGATGATGATTATGTGTAATAAATATCAAGAAGACAACCTTAACGTTACACGTGCAGCGTCAGGAGGGATAGAGCTACGTGGTAGAAAGAGAGCGGTATATCTAGGTATATAGCAAGCGGTATGTAGCGTGTGCGCGTTGAATTACTACTTTATTGCCTCGTAGATAGAGTCCTTATTTATTTAAATTCCTTTGCGGAGTTAACTTTCTGTACGTAGTACTATTATTTATTCTGTGCTACGGACTGCGATGAAATATAGGCTAGATCCCCGATCGCCGCTCGAAAAAGGCACCGTAAAACAAGGCACTGAACACAACCGGCACTGGGGGCTGGCCAAAACAAAATGCTGATGATGTCAAAAAAAAAGACTTGCCTTTTTGAATTTTCGAAACTAATGATCTGATTTCAATAAATCTTGCACCATTAAAAAGCCACACTATCCCTGAGTGGTATAGGCTAATATTATTGTATTCCACAACAAACCGGCCGGATACAGCTAGTAATACATCATCATAAGCCCGGAGACGTCCACTGCTGAACTAAGGCCTCCTCATGGGATGCCCCATAGAACGCCACACTGTACACATACATAATAATATATATATATATATATATATATATTTCATATATTTTCAAATGACGAGACGAACAAGACGTGCGCCTGGTGGTAAGTGTCACGCCTGCCACTAACAGTAGTAGTGCCAGAATTGTGAACATGCGAACACAATCCTGCGCCGCACTGCACTGCGCTAGTCACCCTGAGATATTAGATGTTAAATCTCTTCATACCCAGTAATTTCTCTGGTAACATTGCCCTTCAAGAAGAAACCCAGTAATGCTTGCACACTACTGCTTAGCGGTTGGCAAAGGTGTGGTACTTCCCCAGGTGGACTTCAGTAGAGTCCTACCACTACAGAATACATATAACTAATAATAATACATAACTAGTAATACATAATCCGTTTGAACTAATGTCATTCATGACCCTGATATTTGAAATGCCACTATCATTAAACTCGTTAATCTTTTAGGGCTCAACATACCTCCGCTGCAGGCCGTAGGATGGGAAGGCGTCTTTGGATTCTCCGTACTGTCGGGCCTTCTGGTCATCTTCTACTGGACGCCCGCTCCGCCGCACTTCGGCCACAACGCGAGAGGCACCGTTGAAGACGCTATCGATGGACTGGTGCAGATAGGTATGATGATAATAGGCTAGATGACTAGTTTTTTTATTGTTCTATTAAAATGTGGCCCTTAAATATAGCTGATTAATGAAAAGAAAATGTAAATCTGATCAAAAATAAGCAACTTATAAGCATTTTAATATCATGCTAGACTGAGAGAAGAAACAGCAAATCGTGACGTCACTTCTCTGTACGCCATATAAATTATATTCTGGCAAGTAAGGCGTGACGTCGTTGTTTGTTCTGTTGGAAAGGGACAGAGTTGTCTCTAACAAAAACTTTAAACGCTCATATATCAGAACATTATTAACCGATTTAAATTATTTTTGCAATACACATACTATATTTACTTAAATTCTTCATCAAAGCTATTGGTTTCAACGATATAAACACCAGTCATCTACCCTATTTATGGCATGTGCATAGTTTTCATGGTTTTGCGGTATAGGATAAAAATCGTTAAGGATGCACTGCCCGACGGCTCGAACTCATCGGTGCGCGTGGCTAAAAACCATGCTCTCTTCACCAGTGTGGGAAAGGGAGAAGGAAAGAGATGAGCGCGCAACTTTTTTTATGACTATCTTTGGCTGCCGGGTTTGGATGAAAAATCTACTGAATGAATTTATTCCTACTGAAGTCATTTTAAATGTTGATGGATTGAACTATGCCGCTAAATAAATTATTTTAGAGTTTTCATACTCCTTATGTTATTCATTTACGTCCAAAGTAGCTAAAATATTGCTAAAATACGATGTTTCCTGGCTCATAATTTTCATGTTTAGTAAGTTTTTACTTTACAACCCTAGATAATGAAGAGAAAAATCGATATAATACTTAGTCTTGGACCTACAACATTGCATAGTGGAGTAATATCACTTCCCCGTTTCTATGGAGAAGTGACCGGCTAGTTTACTCTTAAACACATTTCTATTATGTTTTCAGGCAATAACCCTCTGTTACTGATGGCTGTTTTGGGCACGATAGTGTCTATCGCATTCTTCAATTTCGCCGGAATCAGCGTTACTAAGGAAATGTCGGCAACTACGAGAATGGTGCTAGACTCTGTCAGGTGCGTTTTTATACAATAAATTGTAAACAAGCAGTTGGGTTGCTAATGATGATCTGTTGGGTTGATTATGTGTAACGTCAGAGGCACCATAAATACGGTGAACACTTTTCAGGATTCTGTTATCAAGCTTTTTAAACAATATGGAAGATAGTTGGGTGCAGGGCTAATTTCTTCCGTACGAGGACGTAGTCTGGGCGACTTCTAGTTTTAACAAATTTCACACATCACATCACATCAACAGCTGGAAGACGTCCACTGCTGGACGAAGGCCTCTCCCTTAATGGGAGGTGTTGCCATAACGCTTGGCAGGCGGCTTGGGGATCGCAGAATGGTTACCACCGTTAACTGAGAGGACGCTGCTGCCCGTCCTCCGGTGGTTTTGGATTCAGTTTTAGGACATACCCAGGTCCAAACTTCATTCGTTCAAGGTCGTACAAATTTCATTATCATCTTATTAATTAGCCTATCACAGTCAAGGACATCTTAAACTATGTTGGGGCCCTTGGGCAAACAAGAATTTGGGGCCTAATTTGGTTAAACAAAATCGATATTATTTTGACTTAATTTTTAAGACAAAAGTAAGTTTTATTTTCGAACCGGGAGCTCACTGTTACTGAGCCCGACGAAAATGTTTTGAGAATAAATGTGAGAGACATTGACGGTCCTTCAGGGCCCCTTGAGGATAGGGGCCCTGGGCCGGGCCCCGTGTGCCCTTATGGTAGAGACGGTACTGATCACAGTCGCCTTGTCCGACGAACATAAGCCTTTCCTAAGGCATGCAACTCAGCCCAGGGGGTCTAAAATGGCCGCATTAAGTAATTGTCCTAAAAGCAGTTCATCTTATGAATTCTTAGCAAATAGAATTGTAAAAAGTTGCTCTAGAGTAACTTCTAATGAATCTGCTAGTTGACTATATGCAATTCATCTTTCATCGACAGTTTTACGTAAAACTTTCTACAGTAAACTGTCAAACTAATGAATTCCGTAATAGAATCATTTGCAAAATCATAGTACGAATTGGCGCTTAAGTGACCGTTTTACGATTTGCGAAATAAATCATCATAGGATCATATGCAGAATTGCTAAACGCGACCACTTTAGCCCCCCTGATCTTATTTCGATCAGGAAATTTGAGATTCTTATCTGCGGTGTCTCTTGTTTTAATAGATACTCTATGTCCTGGTATATTTACATATTACAGGACATTCGTAATCTGGATGTTTTCGCTGGCGGTGAGGTGGCAGGGCTTCCACTGGCAACACCTGATCGGGTTCTCTGTGCTTATCTTCGGGATGTGCGAGTACAACGGCGTAGTGCCGCGCTGCAAGCCATCCGCGGAGCCTGTTGCCGATAGAGAGAGCCAAATCATTAACCAGGACGCTGACTCCGAAGCAGAGGCTTAGTAGAGACGTTTGTCTGGAATGCTGTGCGCCTGGTATCGTCTTCTCTATTTTATGAAGATTCAGTATACGACTCTCGATTCGTGTATTCGTGTAGAAAGCAGGGTGAGTTGAGCACATCTCTTTAGAATCCTGTGCGCCTGGTATCTTGATTTCCTTTTCTATATGATGTTGATTCAGTGTAAGATTTCCAGTCGTGATAGTTCCTCTAACGAAGCCGGTTGCGCGTAAATCTCTTAAGAATCTAGTGCGGCTGGTACTTGGGCTAATGTCATAAAATAAATTATGTAAAAAAAAAATGTTAATAAGAATTTAACTTAGGTCAATACAATCATGTCTGGTTAGAATAAATTAGATAACTTTTAACTAAGAAGTGTTAAATGAATTAATTAGATGCCTTATTATACAAAATAGAAAAAATGGAAATAGAAAATAACAATAAAGAGCCATTCATAATTTTCAGTCAGATACATGATATTCAAAAATGTATCTACAATATAAAATAATTCTATCAAAGGAGCGTTATTACTAGAATCGTATAGACACAAAAACTAAGCTAACAAGAGAGTACACAAGACTTGGCTTATACGTGAATCCATCGGCTATTGTTTTGTTAAAGATGAACTTTTATAAAATTATATTAATTATTAAGTATCCGGTTCCAGTTTTTTTTACTCGTTATAGGCTTGCGTTCGACCACATCCTGCCTGATGTTAAGCAGCGATGCGGTCTAAGATGGAGCACGGTTAAATAGAAGAAATAAAGAATTAAAGTCAATCTCTAACACATTTTGTTGGGTTGAAAATTTACCTAAAGTAGGTTAAAAATGTATTTCTCAATATGTATACTTTATACAACGCGCATTTCTTATAAAGTTCAGTTCTTACTACGGGCACTTCTCGTAACAGGAACTTCTTAGGACAAGCACGATTCTAATTTGTTTAGGTAGGGTAAAATGGTCTTCATTTGCTCAACAGTTAGTGCAAAGAAAAGGTTTAACAATAATGAAATCGCGAATAAAAATATGAACTGTTCCATACAAAAAACTCATGGACAAAATGTATGGAACAGCTGTTTTTATTTTGCGATTTCAGTGTTCGCCCCATAAATCCCATAATACAAGTTGTTCATCATGATGACTACATACCCTTCAGTATTGTTGAACTTTATTGTTACACATTGTATATAATAATTATACAAGTCTAAAAAAACATACATAAATAAATTAAAAGATTTAGTTGAATTAGCATTTCGAGTTGTTCTAGGCACACCGGTTAAATCTGTGTGTTGATTGTAATTTTTTGTTTACACAGTAAAGTTTAGTATACGTTTTATCGTTTATTGTATAAATACATTGAAACAGTAAATTAAATAGTAGCTATATGAAAATTAAGGTAATAACGGTCGGTATTCGTTTTTAACCTATTATACACTCTCATTATGTAAAAAAAACTCAAGCGTCAAGGGGTCGTTTTGATATCATACTTTAAATATTATTGAAACAAACATATCGTGACATAAGACACATTTTTACAAAAAAATATGAACTAAATATATTTTGCATTTTAGATAACTGCTTAGTTTGTGAAAGTGCTCGTTACGAGAAGTGCCTCTTATGAGAGAAATATGTTTTGGGAAGTGTACTTGTGTGTAACGCATTTTGAACCGAGTGCGAATTTTGAAAAGTGCTTATTTTGGACCTTTTATCCCCAGTGATGTTAGAAATGACATATTATGGTGGTAACCGAGCCAAGTAGAACTTAAAAATATTTATCACTGATATAAGTCCTGACAATAAGTAGGTATGTTATGATTATATAATTATATACGTGTTTTATACTCTATGTAAAGCAATCATGCATGTATGTAATGTCTCAGAGTGTAGGCACATATTTTTATTAAACTTATTTAAACACGATTTTATGTAATTTTAAGATATGTTAGATATTTAAAACTTAGATTATTGGGTCTACGTCCAGAAATCCTATATTTTTTGCATGTGTTTTAGAAATAATTTTATATTCATTAAAACTGAAGAATATTGTCGTCATGGTTGTAATCTACCAATGGTCCGGTAATTTTCAGCGCAGACCCGAAATCTAAGGTTTTAAATATATTTGGGCAAATTTGTTTTAAAAAAGAAAACTTATTTGAAAAAGTTACCTTATGTTTGCTATTAAAACGGGACTAAAAAACTGTGATCAATTATGATATTATAACGACAAGGCTTGTATTGAATGTATGATCATATTGTCATTTAACAAGAATAATGATATTTACTGTAGAATTTAATGAAATATCAGAGGAGTTGCAGTCAAACGGTAAACGGTTGCGCTAGCGCGTTAATTAACTGTAAATAAGATCACATGAGTTATGTAAGCATTCATGTAAGCAGTGTCCCACTATAATTAGCTTTAAAAAATATATTTTTTAAAATCCTATTTCAAAACACTCATATGTATTGAACTATTCGTTGTGTCGGTAGCCGAGAAAACGAAATAAAAATATATGTAGTAGTTTTTTTGAAATTTTCAATAGGCTAGATGACTGATGTTTAAATCGTTGAAACCAATAGCTTTGATGAAGAATTTAAGTAAATATAGTATGTTTATTGAAACATTATTTAAATCGGTTATGTATGTTCTGATATATGAGCGTTTAAAGTTTTTGTTAGAGACAACTCTGTCCCTTTCCCACAAAACAAAAAATGACGTCACGCCTTACTTGTCAGAATATAATATATATGGCGTCCTGACAAGTGACGTCACGATTTGCTGTTTCGCCTCTCTGTCTAGCATGATATTAAAATGCTTATAAGTTGCTTATTTTTGATCAGATTTTAATTTTCTTTTTATTAATAAGCTATATTTATGGGCCACATTTGAATAGGACAATAAAAAAAACCCAGTCATCTAGCCTATTCCAACCTTAAAAGTCCTTGTTCATGTTAATCGAAATCAGGCTTGCGAGTATAAAACTATTTGCGATAGTGGCGCCCCTCTACTTTTTTTGCCAAACCATATTTCAAGGGGTACACTATGTACAGGACTAAAGCAATGTATAATTATATCTATCTTAAAAACCTAGTTTTAAGTTAAGAATTCCTTACATATCCATAAAATAATATTAATCGCAATAAATATATTTTTTAATTATTTCAGTTTTAATGATTTTAGAAATAATGCGGTGACGTTAAAAGCATTAGGCTTTCAACCAGATTCCCGAGTGCCGAGTGCGAGTTTTTTTAGTTGCGTTTACGTATTCGATCGCGTCAAACGTCAGCCAAAATTTGTAAGAAAATAATAAGCTTTAAAAAAAAATACAAGCAACTTCAACTTCGAATACCTGGATGACATCTTCATATTATCTAGTAACTTTGATTTAAAAACCAAACTACTGGACCGATTTCGATAAAATTTATATGGGAACACCTCTGAAGTATTTCCTACCAAACAATAAAATAATGTTCAAAATCAGTTCATAATTGGCGGAGTTGTCACGTAACATATATACAAAAAAAAACAAGTCAAATAGAAAACCTCCTTTTTTAAAGTCGGTTGAAAAGAGGCGCCATCTTGTGTACTGCGCTGATAGTTTGGTTCTACGCTTATTTCATACAAAGAGTCAAAGCAGATGCTCCAGCCCAGCTGTGCTAAGAGATAAGTGTGTGTAACTAACTCAGCCAGAATAATTTTTATTGGATATTTTATTACTGTATTATGTAGAAAAAACCCGAAAAGACGCGTTTCATAATGATTAACGATATATTATGGTATTTTCTTAGCCTATTAATTAAAAACATACATAGTTTTAGTATTTTTATTCACATTACGCTGATTGTACACAACAAGTGAGTTAAGTTTTTTCGGCAGTTTTGCCTTCACTTAGTTTCTGACCCGAATCTGTAAATCAAATTGTAAAATTTAGGTTGAAAAACGTTTCCAAGGTATATTCACTCAATGTTAAAAACGCATTTAAACAGAATTAACGACCACAATGTCATATTCACTGCAAGCTAATTAGTGCTTTATTTGTTTGAAACAATCTGTTGTTTTCCACTGTAGCGCTAGGCTCGACCAGCCGCGTGCGTGCCTGTGCACTACAGTGAAATATCGACTCTAAATTATACAATTAAAAGTCCAAATTAGCTTGCACTGAATATAACATGATTGTACTTATAGATATATTGTGCTTCAAATATGTTATACGCGTTTTCTGTAGGAGTGAATCTCTTGTATTTAGTGCTATATTTTCCTTGTTTCTTCGTAGATAGAATATAGTAAAACGTATGAATACTGGAATAGCGCCTCTCTTGGGCGGAAATAGAAACTGCTTTTATCAGACATTTGACTACATATCGTTTGCGAATTACATTACTTATACTACCACAGACTAAATAATAGTACTACGTACAGAAAGTTAACTCCGCAAAGGACTCTATCTACTAGGCAATAAAGTAGCAATTCAACTCGCACAGCGCTGGATACCGCTCGCTATATTCACCTAGATATACCGCTCTCTTTCTAGACGTATGCTTAGTTACGTGCGACGAGGCTAGCGTGCGGGCGGCCACTGACCTCAACCATGCATTGTCCTCCCGGACGGAGTGCCGGCCGAACATACCTAAACTGCGGAGTGACACCCCCTGATACTACTGATGTCCTTTTTTCGTGCTCAATCTTCTATTATAACATGATAAACTTACGAAGCGGTGTCCCATCAACCCAAAACGCGATTCTGATCAATGATTGGTCGCGTCTAGACGCCTCTTCTCTTAGATTAGATTTCAGAGATTTCCGGAGCGTCTTAGCTGCTATATTTGAGTAATTCACGTAACTGTAAAATAAATTACTGTCCATTTTAGTTATTTAGCTAAAAAAAGTTTGAGTATACTTACTATACTATGTTCACTGAGAATTTTTAATACGGAAATCGTCAAAATGCACGTCATTGGTCGCAAATAACGAACATAGTTTACCGTCATAGCTATAGTACCGGCCTTTTCACTTACCTACAATAGGGTAGATGATTGATGTTTATATCGTTGAAACCGAAGAAGTTTTGATGAAGAATTTAAGTAATATAATATAATTTTCATCACACTTGCTCGTAAAGTAGCTTTTAGGCTCATAATCCAAGCTATTACACACGCGTGCTTTTTACTTTACATTACGGCACTTGTACTATAATAGGTATAACCCGGTAAAGTCAAGTTTGTACGTGACTGCAATTAGACGTTCGTATACGAAGCACTCTTAATATAGCCGGGTAATACTTAGTTTTTTTGTAATACCAACAAAGAGTTCTTATGCCGCTGAAGTACATGACAACCTGCGCGCGCATTACTGATTTGGGCGCCATTTTCCGCAAATGTTTGTTGACGTTTTCGCTGTGTGGTTGATTATTATCACAAAAAAAATGTTTTTTCCTCGCAATTGTGACGAAAACAGTCGTATGGAACTCTTGTGCTATTAGTCATTACGCTCTCGGCTTCCTTATCGCGCTCGCCTGCGGCTCGCGCGCATAATACCGCCTCTAGTGTAATGACCAACATAGCACACTCGTATCATAATGTACTAATGTTTATTGAAAAATATATTGAAATCGGTTAATAATGTTCTGATATATGAGCGTTTAATTTTTTTGTTAGAGACCAGTCTGTCCCTTTCCCAAAAAACAAAAAATGACGTCACGCCTTACTTGTCAGAATAGAATTTATATGGCGTACAGAGAAGTGACGTCACGATTTGCTGTTTCGCTTCTCTGTCTAGCATGATATTAAAATACTTATAAGTTGCTTATTTTTGATCAGATTTTCATTTTCTTTTCATTAATGAGCTACTTATATTTATGGGCCACATTTAAATAGGACAATAAAAAAAAAACCAGTCATCTAGCCTATTGTGCAAGAGCGAGCGCCCTATATTAGAGATTCTCAGCGAACATATATTTTTAACGGGTTTGGTGTTCTTTTTTGGGTCAAATTAAGTAATAAAATATTTCCCCCTTCCTTTTGACATATTTGTCTGATATTTGGTATACACACCTTTAGTTCGTTCGTTTATAACAAAACAGTATAATTAAAAAAATATTAGGGTGTTACCATTTTATTTATTTTTTCCGTATAAACATAGATAATTTTAGTATAACTGTAAAATTCCAGATCGGGTTGGGCTTAGGCATTTTGTGGATCGGTACCTAAGCAGTGAATGTCATACGTATTTTTTATTTACCTTAGTTTTTCTAACACTTTGAAGGGAAAATGGTAGGTAAGTAGTTTAATGGATTGACCTCGAGAATCGAACGCCACTTGGAAGGAAAGGAACTTTAAAAGCGATTCTATTTTCATGGACCAAGGCTATGAGAGACTAGGCTTTTACATTTATTATGAAAGCATAGAATTCTGCATAGTTCATGAGATGAACTTAACACATCACAAGTTTAGAGTTACTAATAAAGACAACTTGGACTGGTGTTTCTTTAGGGTAGGTATAAGCAGCGACAATGATAAAATGAATGGACGGGAAATAAGCGCACGGATTTTGAAGAATATATATTGAGCGCCAGCTCTCCTCTCGCGTCAGTCATACTCTTTCTTTGCGACATGCGAGCCGCACGATACGACAATACAAACTTCTAATACATGTACATGTGTTCTCTTTTTGTCATGCAGTAATTAGATTCGCTATCTCTATTTTCCGGCAATATGCATACTTTTAGCTAGGTATGCTTGATTGTGTTGACTTCTTAATTTTGAACGATGGGCACTGGGTCCGTCCATTCCATTATCACCGTCGCTGGGTATAAACACAGAATAAATAATAGTACTATTTATAGTACTTCGTACAGAAAGTTAACTCTGCAAAGGAATTGAAATATATAAGGACTATCTACTAGGCAATAAAGTAGCAATTCAACTCGCACAGCGCTGGGTTCCACTCGCTATATTCACCTAGATATACCGCTCTCTTTCTATCACGTATGCTTAGTTACGTGCGACGAGGCTAGCGTGCGGGCGGCCACTGACTTCTGCCTTGCATTGTCCTCCCAGACGGAGTGCCGGCCGAACATAACACACATTTCACATTCATCACATTTTCATTATTTTTTTTTCATTTTTCACATTTTATGTAAATTTGACTTGCCCAGTGTAACCAAAATGTTATAAGGCCAATAAATTATTCTATTCTATTCTATTCATACCTAAACTGCGGAGTGACACCCCCCTGGTATAAGATGATACTCCAGAACATTAAAAAACTTACTTTAAGCCAGCCATCCGCCAGGTGCTCATAATGGTAGCTTCTTGATGAGAATTAAATGTGGCGCTAAAACATAAGATAAAATAAGTAAGTTTTCAGAAAGACTTTTATCTTTTAAGTTTTTGCAATTCTGCAAACATAAGCAAATTTTGACATTATATTTCAAACCTTGACAGGTAAAACAAAGGAGTAAGTTTTTTTTTTGGTTTATCATAGTTTCGTTTAGATATTTAAAAAGTATTTAGGTAAGTATAGATGTGGTTTAGTGCTTTCTATTTCTTCTTGTGTTTGAACGTTTTTTAGCGTAGAGGGAGAATAGGATTATTATTGCTATCTCCCTCACGTATTTTATGTAGGTATCTACCTATATAGGTACATACATAGAAACGTAAATTTTCTAAGCGTGACTGTAGTACTAACTCGTATAGCGATACATATCATATAAAGTATTTATAAAAGTAAAGGCCGTGAGCCCTACGTAGATAAGACGCCCCCACAGCCAAAACTACTGACGCCAGATATGTGAATTTCGGACAAAAGTTTTCTATGAGGGTGATGATCATGATGATGATGAAATCAAAAGAGAGAACACAATCAAGAGAAAAAAAAAAAAACAATCAATCAATCAATCAGAAATCAATCATGAGTGATCAAATTTTGTAAATATACTAGACACTATAGATTAGTGTCTATAGATGGGCATGAAGAGATTTGACATCTAATATCTCAGGGCGACGAGCGCAGTGCAGTGCGGAGCAGGAACTGCTGCTGTTATGGGCAGGCGTGATGCTTTACCCTCGGAGGAACTAGCTCTCAAGCTTTACCATACCACCAGGCGAACGTCTCGCTCGTCTAGTCACAGCGTTGCATAAAAAAAGGCAAAAGAAAATAATAGACACGTGTCGCAGTATTGTCTATTTATATTCCCTAAGTAAAAAAAGTAAGTTCGTATAGGCTGAGTGGCCAGCCCTAGTGTCAGAGTTAATGTGCCGCCCGCAGGCCTCTGATATGGCTGACGGTTGTTGTTATAGAAACTAGAACAAACAGCCGGGACCAGCCGGATGAGTACATACATACCCTTCAGTATTGTTGAACCTTTTTGTTACACGTTGTATAGGCTACTTTTTATCGTCATCATTACACGTGTGAAACCGTGGGGCACAACTAGTACTGCGAGCTAGTACTTTTTAAAATTTTGGTATCGCACTTTGTGCATTCTGCCAATATTACGTATTATTATGCATTTTCAAGTTTTTAGAGTATCAGTCACCACACAGCTAGTCACATAAAATTAGTCCAAGTCGAGCCCTAGTACAGTTGTGGCGACTTTACGTTATGCTTTTACTAATTATTACTATATAAGAAAGAATATTATTATAGAATATTGAATTATTACTTTCGTTTTCACATTTATTTGTTTACCTGAAAATTATGTTTTTACGTGCCTGCGGGGCTACAGTGGCTACTTTAGCCCCGCTACGCGGAGCGAAAGGAACCACTTTCTCCCCGCAGTGGCACCTAAAATCGTATACACACCACGGGCGCAAGTAAATAAGCCTCAGATCTCATGTTTGTCACCCTCAGCTTCACCTCGGGAGACAATAAGAATGAGATTTGATACATCCTTTAGTTTTGCTCTCTAGTTGATTAATCTACTATTATTCAATGCAAAGCCTGTTTTTATTATTAAGATTTACCGTAAAAGCGGCAATAACCACAAGCTTAAACCTTGGCGTTATCAAAGATATAAGGTATAGCTAGGTACAGAAGACTGCTCAAAGACTCCTCCCATAGATAATCCCGGCCGGCCATAAAATTTCAAAGCCAAGAATCGTAGTAACTGTTAACTAAACTGTACACAGATTGCCAGGCCGACATTCCATCCCAACGAGGTTATGGCCAGAGGTCGTACTCTCTCGACCTTGTCAATGTCACAACTCGCGATCTTTTGTCGCCCGTTGTCCTTTGCAAGGACAAAGCTATAAGCCCACTATAAGCCCGTAGACAGAGCAAAATAATGGATGCGCCACATATATGTAAGTATATAGTTAACAAATAACTTTAAAAAAAACCTTACTTCAAATTAATATGGGACCACCTCGAGAGTATATATATATCCTTTCAAATAAGTATAAAAAGATTTTTTCAATCGGTCCACAATAGGGTAGATGACTGATGTTTAAATCGTTGAAACCAATAGCTTTGATGAAGAATTTAAGTAAATATAGTATGTTTATTGAAAAAATAATTTAAATCGGTTAATAATGTTCTGATATATGAGCGTTTAAAGTTTTTGTTAGAGACAACTCTGTCCCTTTCCCACAAAACAAAAAATTACGTCACGCCTTACTTGTCAGAATAGAATTTATACGGCGTACTGAGAAGTGACGTCACGATTTGCTGTTTCTTCTCTCTGTCTAGCATGATATTAAAATGCTTATAAGTAGCTTATTTTTGATCAAATTTTTATTTTCTTTTCATGAATCAGCTTTATTTATAGGCCACTTTTTAATAGGACAATAAAAAAATACCAGTCATCTAGCCTATTGACGGAGAAATCGAAGAATATACATAAAAAAAAACATACATTCAGTCGAACATAGACACTTCTCCTTTTTTGAAGTCGGTTAAAAAGGCGGATTGTATAGGTACTAGATTTGCTATTCTTGTTCCTTGTAAACTGGGTGCTATTTTTTACCGAAACGGATTGATTACAACGTACCTAAAGCGTCGTCCCACGGAGGCAAAAGTCTAAGCTCGAAGGGCGGTAGGACGACACACATGTCTGTAGACACACACGATAATTGCATTTCGGTGAAGAAAAACATTGTTAGGAATACTTTTACACTTAGGTCCGGAGAAGAAATTCAATGACGTATGTAATTCCACCAACCAGCAACTGGGCCAGGGTGGTGGATATGGCCCAATCGCGTTGTATTTATTTTTATTACTAGTTGCGTAGTTTAGAACTAAAGGCCTTACCTAAAATAATCTCGATTCTCTTAGTCACTGCTTAAACTTCTCTGTCCTTTTCTAGCACGTGCAGCTTCACGTCAGAGAGAAGATGGCAGGGCATCTTAAGCAGTGACTAACGGTTGAAAAGTTTTTTTAAGTAAGGCCGTAAGCGCATAACTTTTAACCGAATTCAAATAATACACTTTAAAAAAAAAACATCCGACTTCTACTTCGAATACCTGGATAACATCTAAATATTTCCTAGTGATTTTGATTTAAAAACCAAACTACTGAACCGATTTCAATAAAATTTATATGGGACCACTTCTGAAGGATTACCTAGCAAACAACAAAATAATCATCAAAATCAGTTCATAATTGACGGAGTAATCGCGTAATGATCGCGTAGGTGATACATTAGACGTAGTCCCATATAAATTTTATCGAAATAAGTTTAGTAGTTTGGTTTATAAATCAAAATTACTGAAATAAATCAGAACAACTGGAAAATTATGGAGATGTCATCCAGGTAGTCAAAATTGAAGACGTTTATTTCTTTTTTTAAATCTTATTATTAATACTATTTACTAGTGATAATAAAACAGGTACACTATCCAATCCAAAACGTATCCTGACGAAATCCAGTTATTTATTCAAAAAGCTTTACAGAAAAACACACACACACACACAGGCTTTACAGATGACTGATTATGATTACTGTACAGTCGGATAAAATATCAAGTTCTATACTTGCCGCGTAATCTGGCCCAAAACTATTGGAGCTTGACGTACATTCGTTTTGTAATATTTACTTGTAGTTACCAAGTACAATAAATTTAATAAAACCGGCCAAGTGCCAATCTGACTCAATTACCGAAGATTCCGCACTACTACACGATAATGCGTTTACCTTAAAATTGGCATTTAGTGATTTAAAAAGATATGCAAGGGATAATTCATCTTTCATATTTTTTCAGATTTTTGTATTGTTGTTTCAAGTAGTTGATCCCCAAGGCGACTGCCAAGCGTGGGGATTATGGCACCCCTCCCTATTAAGGGGGAGGCCTTCGTCCAGCAGTGGACGTATTCGGGCTGATGTGCGTGTATGTGTTTCAAGTAGTAGGTACTTTTGCCATCCAGCGTGGCAATGCATGCTGGGTACGCTGTCGACTGGTAGTGGGTTTGAGCATTTGTATTGTCTCTAGACTTTCATCGGTCCGGATACAATCCTTTTGTTTTTTTTTGTGTAGTAGGCTAAGTAGTCTTTGTAGTTTTTTGTAGTTAATAAAGGCTTATGCCTATAAAAAAAAAACTTTAGTCTACATCTACAATCTCGTTCAGTTTGGTGCTATAATTATGCTCGGATGAAATATAACTCCTTAGTTAGGGTTTTTCTGAGATTCTATACGTATACCTATTAACATTGTAACAATAGATTAGGTACTTTCATGTACGTGTTGGATTAAATTTTGATTTAGATTTTAGTTAGATAATCCGCCATAGTACGCATATTCTGTGAAAAATGTAACTGGCTACCTAATTACGTTCAGAAGATACTAAGGTAAGAAGATACTTGTAGATAATAATCATAAAAAGATGAACGGAGGGACGGACAGACATACAGACTTACTCTGAGCATACAGAGAACGACGACGTAGCGTAGGCTTACTAGTAATAGGACCCAGTTGGACACCCGACACCCTTGGGGTATTGAATATTTAACCCAAAAGCATTACCTGTATTTATTCGAATAGTACCAAATTCGACTCTCAATTTAATACGTCACAAATACCTCAAACGTGTGTATTTTCATCACAAGTTTTCATCCCAAGAATGCCTTCAAATCATGCAACGATAACTCTTTTTTTTATATCAGTACATGATTGTATTTACAGAAGCAAAACGAGACCGGATTCGTGGACGACAATTCTGGAACATCGTGGAATTTATGCACATAAAAGTTTGATATTGAGGTCCTTTGCCACGAACCAAAATAAAAGAGACATGTACCACGTTTATTTTAGACGTACGTTTAAATTTATCATCATCGTCAGCTTATTCCATGCACAGCTACAGTTCCATGTACAGCTGGTCGTGGCGCTCTTTTAAAGACCGCGACATGAGACGATCTTCTGCTTTACGCATCTTGTCACCACCTGCCTTCCGCAGGTCGCCACTCTACATGGCCGCAGGGCGCCCTACAGGTATATGCCGATCTCGATGCATCTGAAAAGTGATAGGTACATTGACATGATTTTTCACAAAACATGCAAAAAAAATCCTCTAGTTACAATCAACAAAAAAGACCTTTTTACTACCATTTCGTTTTGTTATATTTATATAATGTACGGTATGGCTGCAGATGCTATTTAGTGCGAGATTGGGTATTAGGTGCTGCATGTTAAAATTAATTACTTAACATAGATATATTCTAATACTTAGTGCTAGATCTCGCACTGAAAGTGCTGAGTTGGCAACACTATTTGAGCTAGTTATGTCACCTACCTAAGTGAAATCGTTGTTTCATAAATCCATGAAAATCGTAGAAAAACCATTATCACATAACACTAATATTTATTATTAGAAGTGCTCCGTGCTTTCTGCCGCTATCCTATCAAGTATCAGGAATTTTACTTAAAAACACAGGCTCATATTATAAATACCTTACAAGCGAACATACACGTAAAAATTATCTTAATGAACACTATTTTGGCTGAGATTTTCCTGGCAGTGTCGCTTCCCAATAGTGTCGGAAAACCAGCCGCTTAGGCCAGAAAAAATGCCCGTGTGCTACGCCGCAACCCGGAGCAAGTAGGACTGACGCGTGATCAAAATGCTGGCGTTTATTTGGCTCAACGCATAAGCATTGCCATCCAGCGTGACAATGCCGCCAGCATGCTGGGTACGCTGCCGACTGGTAGTGGGTTTGAGCATTTGGATTGTCTCTAGACTTTCATCGGTCTGGATACAATCCTTTTGTTTTTTGTTGTGTAGTAGGCTAAGTAGTCTTTGTAGTTTGTTGTAGTTAATAAAGGCCTATTAAAAAAAAGTAGGACTTGAAGTTGAACTTGAAGTTGTCCGAACAGTCGAACCCAGGCGCTGCAGCTGCACTACTGACGATGTTTCCCCCAGCCTTTTCTGCACGTACATGTGCAGGTGCACGTCTGCTCTTGATATACTCGGGTCCACTCGCGAGAGGTACTTCAGGAATATCGGCTCCACGGCTCTCAGTTCCGTTGATACGGCAGTGCGCCGCCCCGTTTGTTAAGGTTACGGTTTCGATGACGACTTTTACTTAAGTCCACGACAGTAAGGCGTCATTGTCCACTTTCCTCACATGTTGGCTTCGTGATCTTTTGATGTGCAGTTGTTTTAGCACCTGAAACTGGAGAAGGGCGAGCGACCTGGGCATAACTCTTCTTCTGGACCTTAGATGGTGCTGGGCAAACAGGAAGCACTGCTGGTGTCATCGCGGGCTGTGATGACGAGGCCTCAGCGACAGGAAGTGCGATCATCGACCCGCGCGAATTGGTGTCAGTCGCGCATGCAGAAATGCTGACTGACGAAATATTGCACCGATCGCCACCGCAAGTCATGTTGACGGCCCCAATTCAGCTAACCAAAACCGAACCGCTTCCCATGCGTTCCCGCTACTCTTTCTGTCTGACAGCGGCGGACTAACGATCTTGGTCCGGCCAAGCGTACCTAAAGTTTCATAAACGTGCGATGTCTACGTCGATGAGCAGTTTGTCTATGGTTTCGATAAACTTTAGATACGCTTGGCCGGACCACGAACGTTAGTCGGCCGCTGTCAGACAGGAAAAGTAGCGGAAACGCATGGGAAGCGGTTCGGCTTTGGTTAACTGAATTGGGCTGCTGTTGCTATGACGTCGGTGATTATATCGGCACATCATTTGTTCGTAATGCCGCTAGCTCCTTGTTTAGCTCGGCAACATTTCGTTCTGACGCCTCCAGCTTGGACGGGATGTCGGAAACTTCAGTTCTCAGTTGCTCAAACACACCACTCTGATCCACCATGCCATGACTGCATGATGTCTTTCATGAAGCGGGTAACATCGATGTAGTCCACGCTACAGGCGGCAGGCGACTCAAGTCGCGCGCCACATACTTAAACATCATCAGGGTTGGTCTCCTCAGGACTCTGAAGATGTCCTGTAGGCCCTTCTTCTCGAAGTGCCTGTCCACACGCCTCCTAATGAAGCAGAAGGTGGTGTTGGCGGTGACATGACGGCTAGAACCTACTTCGCGTCTGCCTCCGTGTTGCTGGATGTGTAGATTTGCTATTTTTAGCTTTCAAAGTATTAACAGTTCTTAGGTAAATTATACAGCAGGGCACAGCTAATAGGGTAACGAATGTGCACTTTGTTGAGATAAGAATTATGCTTGCTTACAACATGTGTCCGTTTATCAGTAAATACGGTCATTTTATCTAATCTTCCAGGATAAAATATCAGTAATTTTTAGAGTTCCAAAGCAAGTTGACGATAGTTTATAGTTTCGATGCGAGTGTCTGAATCACGATATTTTTTATTTTGTTAATAATATATCAAGAATAATACACGTATAAAATATTTCTGTTAGGAAAAAAGTTATAAGTAATATTCTGATTACTTTCTTCCTGGTAAAAATCAGGGTAAGCGCTACCTATACCGGCCACCGTTAGAAAACTCTGAAACTTATTAATTTGTAACGTAGCTACAGAACCCTATCACGCGTGTCTTGTCAAGAACTTGACAGAGTTTTATTAATATTGCTTGTAAAATTTCAGCTTTTTAACTTTTGCACCGAACAAGTACAAAGTACAACTCGCTATAATAGGCTTTTTCTGATTAGTGGTTTTGACATAATATAATTAGGTATGTATCTCCGATTATCTATGAGTATCTGACGTCTTTACAATTCAAAAGGTCCAAAGATCTTCTCCAATCAGCACTCTAAACAAAGCCATAAAGAATCCATCTATGATATTAAAAATTGTACCTACGCCAGCAAATGATCTCATAAATTAAGTCCTGCTTGACAGCTGTTGTCCGATTTTGGACCGAGTGCAGTCGTGCTATGGGTACATTTTCAGTGGTGAAGGGTTTTGGATCGAGCATGCGCGATGCTGTGGTGTCCAAAACGGTATGGTGAAGGTCACCTTGAGTGGTAGCCAGCGCTCTGACGGACGGCACGGATGCCCCGGCAACGGCAGACGCGCTTCAACGCCATCGCCGGCAAGTCGACGACCTACGTGACGCGCCACACGTAACTTTGTGAGTACGATTTTCCTGTTGCACTTTCATAATAATAATTACTCATACCAATTCTAATGTATGTATCCGTTTCGTTTCGTTTTTCAACTAAAATAGATGTGAAGTGGTTGTGAACGGGTTCTATCCAAAACTAGTTTATACAGATTACCAGACCAGTATGTGGTCCTGAAAGATAAGCATAGTTTGTTTCGTTTACGAGCATATCCTTTTGAACTAAGTAGAAGGTCTGATAGGTACGGGTCAGTTAAATACAAATTCAGGGTTGCCAGGCCAATTTTATTTGTAAACATTTTCTTTTGATTGTTTACTCAAAACTTTCTAAAAAGTGATAAACTAGCTAGAGAAAAGAGAGATAAGTACGTGAAGTACGTAAGTAAGTATAAGTAATTTTAGAATATAAATAATAGTAGGTATTTCGTCTTGCATATTTTATTAAAATTTTAATTTATCTAAATGATGAAATGCTAAGATTTGTCCAAAATAAATGTAAAATCATTTTGTAGTTTAAAACTACAGACCAGCATCTGACGCTTTTCTGCTCAAGGTAAAGATCTCTAAGTAATGTTTATGTCCGTCGACTTATTTATTATAATAGTAAGTATGATAAATTCGTTTACATGCGTATGTATTATGTTTAAAGCGATGTTGAAGAGTATAATATTTGACAGCCCTAGAAAAAGAGATAAGAAAATACTTACTTAATTGTGTTTTTATTACTTAATACCTACGCTAGTAAAATTTACATAAAATAATAAGATAATGTGAATCCTAATTATTCCCAACACTGCTACCGAATGATGACTGCGTGACATCTAATAATTTTGTTTAAATATTATAAGGTTATCTGCAAATTAAAGCATTTTTTACGATCTCAGTAAAATATAGTTTTTATTCGCTTTTTATCAAAATTGTACGTAACTACTAATTAATTATTATTTAATTGCACCATGTTCGCTTTATACCTAAGAGCGCAGGACGTTTTGGCCTAGTAGGTGCAAGAACATAAAACGAGTTTATGTAATATCTAATTATATAGATACTTACCAACATAATACTTTTTTTAATTTATAGCTGAGCATCATGGACTCGGCCCTGGGTCCCCTTTTGTCAAAACTTTAAATTTTTTGTCAACAAATTATTAACAAAAAAAACTAATGAATTTACAAAATATACCTATCTAGGTACATATGCTAATAGGTATATATGTACATACCTTCCAAATTTCACCAGTAACCTAAGCTTTTGATTGACGGTGTAACAATGCCTTTTACTCGATAGAATTTGTTATTTCCTTATGTTATTTTTAAACACGATCCTGACTCACTCACCAGCATTGGAGCCCCACCCTATATTTATCAATGCTGAAATGATAATAGGTATACCTACTAAGTATACTTACCTATGTAGGACTATCTAATTCAGATAATGCACTAACATATATGTCCTTGAATATTTGTCCAACAGTAAAAGTACTTAATTAGCAAATTACGCTCTAACGGCTAAATGTTAGGTCATGAATAGGTAAGTACTAAGTACCTTCTTACGTCAAAAGCTACAGTTTTACGCTACTAACATTGTACAGATATCTAAGAAATAAGAAGTTTAATAATGTTAAAATTTGATGCTATCTATACCTTTCCTTAATTTTTTTGTTAAGAAAGTTAAAATAATTCAGTCGAGAATCAGTCAGATTTAGGACGAGATGAGATATTTAAAAAAGGATGAGTTCACGTAATCGTATCAGTAAAGAACATCCCGTTTTTATACGTGGAGGAAAATGCACCGGAATGTGAGCCGTAAATAAACGACCGCGTTATGTATTTATATTTTGCATACCTAAATAATTTGTATTGTTTTCCCGAAGGCAGGAGTTAGTTAGTCCGTACCCTGTACTGCTGATTAATGTCTGGTCTGGCTCCTGTCTATTTCATAATAATTTTATCAGATAACTTCAGGTGCTGACGTCAACTGTGGCTCATTCAGATTCTATGAAATCCTTATGCATATAATATCCTTATGCTTGTGCTTTTTATAGGTTGCAATTGCAGATGAAACTTGGGTACTTACTTTTTTTTTGTAAGCCGTTGTTAACTACAACAAACTACAAAGACTACTTAGCCTACAACACAAAAAACAAAAGATTTGATCCAGACCGATGAAAGTCTAGACACAATCCAAATGCTCAAACCCACTACCAGTCGGCAGCGTACCCAGCATGCTGGCGGCATTGCCACGCTGGATGGCAACGTTTATGCGTTGGGCCAAATAAACGCCAGCATTTTGATCACGCGTCGCGTCGACCAGGCGCTCGGATATGTTTTTGAAAAGATAATGAGCTCCCCGGTCCCCACGGACCTAATGTCTCAACACCAAACGGCTCAAATTTATGACAGCCTATTGCATATTTGCGCCGCTTGTGCTGCTCCGCCGAATTTGCCGCCACACCAGCCCTACTCTGTGTCTCAGGAAGATGAGACGGTGCCAAAGTATCAACGCAAGTTGCGTCCCATACCAGCGGCCGTCCCAACTTCCAAGCCACAAGTGTCATACCGTCAGGTCTTAAGCCATCGTCACGCGCAAGACCGCTCGGTTCGAGCACAGCTGTAACATTCGCGGTGGAAAAATGCCGGCGTATGATATCATTCAGGCTAGCATGGCGTCTGATCCGACCAGCGCTTCGTGAGCAAGAGAGACCATGGGGACCAAGCTGATCGACAGCAGTACCACACTGGCAGCGATGGAACTCACAGAACCTTACACCCAAGCGCAAGCTGACAGCTATATAGACGAAATGCAGTTGGGTCTAAAAGGCTACCAGTGTTAAAGGAGGGAATAGCCTGCAACCAAAGACCTGATCCCCATACAGAGACAGCAAGAATACGAGCACGATCTGTGACGCCAGCCTACATAATTTTAACTTAAATTACGTAAAGATATTTCAAAAAAGAATGTCAATGTAAATTTCGCTAAGGCAACGTATATAACGTAGGTACATTTCGCTAAAGCATGCCAAAAAACAATTAAGAACGTATAACGTACATTTCGCCTATACAAGATAATAGTACTATACTATATTACGCTACGATACGCCCAAAAATAATTAAAGCAATCTTAAATTATAGCCGAAATTCGACGAGTCGAAAAATAATTAAAACGAAAATGTTGTTATGATAATGCTCTACAATAATTTATAAGTATCTAAAATTTCGCTAATTAAGTAAAAAACGTACTTAACATCGCTAATAATTAAGATGTGCCCAAAAATACAAAATAAGTGTCTTTCATAAATTATACCTAAGTACCTACTTTCATAATTCACATTGTTAATTTTTAAAGTAAAAAAATGCGTTACTTTTTACATTTTTTTTATTTTTTATTATATTAATTATTATTTTTATTAAATAAGGAAACTATTGCTTTTGTCAACAGCAACCCCCGTTAGCGCGTTTCCCCGTTCGATTAGCCCATTTAAAAAATATAGGTAGCTTATATAAAGTAAGTAGTCAATAGCTTTCATCAGTCAATGAAAAAATATTTAATCGGATTAGTACCTCCGAATATAATCCCCTCTACATACCTACATAGAAGCATAGAAGTAACAAATTATACACGTATGAAGTACTAGCTGACCCGACAGACACTGTGTCTAAATTTCAATAAGCCCATGTAAAAAAGTTTCCAACTTTCTGTATATTTCTATCAAACCATTTTTGGACTATTGAGTACATTAAAAAAAACGATCCAACGGTTCTCAAGTGATGCGCTTAAGAGTAGACAAGTTGGTCACTTCTCCACAGAAACGCGGTAGTATTACTACTCCACTATGTAATTTTGTAAGTCCAAGACTAAGTATTATATCGATTAATCTCTTCATTATCTAGGATTTTAAATTATTACGAAAGTAAAAAGTTAATAAACATGAAAGTTATGAGCCAGGAAACATCTTGTATTTTAGCTCAATTTTAACACCATATTTGACGTAAATAAATAACATAAGGAATACGAAAACTCTAAAATAATTTATCAAGCGGCATAGTTTAGTCCATAAACATTTCAAATAACTTAAGTTGGAATAAATTAACTCAGAGTTTATTCAACCACATTACTGCAGCCAAAGGTCGACAAAAAAAAATGCGCGCTCATTTATCTTTCTTTCTCCCTTTCCCACAGTTTGTTTGATGAAGAGAGCATGCTTTTTAGCCGCGCCCACCGATGAGTTCGAGCCGTCAACTTGTCGATCCTTAAGAATCTGCCAACGAACAACATTTTGTATTTATATATAGGGAGATAGTTGATATAAGTAGGAGTCACATGCGACCCGAAACCACCGTCACCAAAACTTTTTATCTTACTTTGTTTAGTGTCGTCGCTTAGATAGCTTTCTCACAAAGTCACGGTCATCGATGTTTCCTGTAATTTCGTCAGCGTGAGCGGCCTTCCCCCACCACTGGTCGATGTACGTGCCGCGTTGAACGCAACCCTATATTGCTATATTGTCACTCCGACTTCTCTACTTATTCATTCAGTCAGTACCAGTCATTCCAAACGGTCTTGACGATCCAATAATAGCACTAGACATCGCTCAGTTATCTAAAGAACGCGTTTGATCTCGATTTGATTTAAATAATTAGCCATCATGAACGGAAGCTACGTGAACGCCAACTCTCTCAAAATGAACGGACATGCCATCAATGGTCATGGTGTTAATGGTCATGGAATCAACGGTAACAGCAACGGCCACTTAAAAGCTCATAAAGACAGTAAGTTTTTATTCCTGAAATGCCTGTGTTTAGTATACTTATATTTTCTACTTATTCCTGTCAATTTTTAACTAGAAACGCCCATTCACTTAACTTAGGGACAAGTAAACAAGTATTAAATTTTATTTGGTATTAAATAACAGTTGGAACACCAGAAGTAATCGAAATATATATATAGTTAATAATACGCATAAATAAAGTAAAGTTACCTACACGAAATACAATACACATAAAGTTATTATTTACGGTACTGTACATTTTCGTTGTAAATATTTATTTCCAACAAAAGTTTCTATTATAAATATAATTTTAAAATCTTAGCTAAAAAACTTAACTTTAAATAATAACCAGTAAAAATAATATATAAGTGGGTAACCCCAAATTTTTTTTTAAATTAAAAGCTCCGTTGAAAGAAAAGCGGCCAGAGACGAGCAATATACTAAATTAGTAACTATACTTACTCTAAGCTTGTTTTTAATTATATAATTTCCTTTTTTTACTGATAGCTTGTAATTTAACACATTTTTTGAAATATTTTAATTTGGTTAAATTAAGAAGTTTTTAACTGGAGCTTATTATTTGTAATAAGTTCCAGTTAAGTTATTATGTGATAACTACTATTGCGAATTAATAATTATTTTGGCCTCGTAACTATTTGAAATTGATCAAAATACATTTCATTCTACGCAGCGACAATGATAAGATGAATGGACGGGAAATAAGCGCACGGATTTTGAAGATTATATGTTGAGCGCCGGCTCTCCACTCGCTCCAGTCATACTCCGCCTTTGCGAAATGCGAGCCGTACGATACGACAATACAAACTTCTAATACATGTACATGTGTTCTCTTTTTGTCATGCAGTAATTAGATTCGCTATCTCTATTTTCCGGCAAATGTAATATGCATACTTTTAGCTAGGTATGCTTGATTGTGTTGTCTTGTTAATTTTGATCGATTTGCAAGCGCTGGGCCCGTCCATTCCATTATCACTGTCGCTGATTCCATGTAGGTTCGGTGTAACAGAAATTGTGTACATGAAAAATCCACTAAAATCCGATCAGTAGATGGAAAATTGTGAATCATATTAAAATTATTTATGAATCGTATTAAAATTATGATTTAACAATTAATATATATTCTTTCATGTTTAATAAACATGCAAGAATACGCGTAGGTATTCTTGCATTTGTTTTTTTTATTGTTTATTGTTTGAGATATTGTGCTAAGCAACCTGATGCTTACGAGTACCACCGGTCTGACGACTAGCATGTTTTTTTTAAATATCTTACTTTTAGTCTGTATTGCATTGCATCATAGCCTTTAACGTTTTATTGGTTGGTACTGTACTACCCTCAAAGATAATTATCTAAGTTGGTGTGTCCATGTGTACTGTGGATGTCCCTCTATCGCATCTACCAAAAGGTGGTAGGTACAGGTAATTAACAAAATCCGTAATAAGTATTTTATACTTATTTATACCTAACTTAATCAAATTTGGTTCCCAATCTCAGTTTAAAAAGACATCTCTTAATTTGTACGCAAATTAGTATTTCACAATTTTCACATAACTCGCACAAATGTGCTAATCAATGATTGTCTTCTCACAGTGATGTGGGTGACTCACTTATGGCGCAACGAGGCAAGTCGGCGCACACAGTCTAGTCTAGTTCAGGCTTCGATTTTTTCAGTTCAGTCTACCACACTGTTAGACCGGACTAGACGTGTACCTAAATGTCTGGTTATATTAGGGAACGGCCTTGTCTACGCAAACTTTTGTTTTAGCGTACGCGTGGCTGTACGGTGAATCAGTAGACGGATTTCGTTGTTGTCTAAACTATTATATCAAAGCGTGGTTTGAAAGACTTATTCAGTGTATTGCGAATGGGTGTGATTAGGCGTGCGTTTCAAAACATACGCGCGCTGCGCGGGTGTTCTTGTCCCAAGACTCTGGACTCACGAGCTCTGTTTGATTTTCTAGCAAGAATGGCGACCCTTCAGAAACTGCTGCAGCCTGTTCAAGAGAAGAATGAGGATAATTCCTCGAAGATCACAGTTGTTGGTGTGGGTCAGGTCGGAATGGCTTGCGTCTTCTCCTTACTCACCCAGGTAAGATTTTGCGTAGCTTTTTTTGACTTTGAATGTCTGTAGAATGGTTACAATGTGTAACAAAAAGGTTCATCAATACGAAAGAGCATGTATGTGCTTATCATTATAAACAACTTTTACTATGGAGCCAACCCTGAAATCACGAAAATAAAATCAGCTGTTCCATACAAAACGTTCATTAACCTTGGACAAAATGTATGGAACAACTGATATTTTTTCGCGATTTTAGGATGACCCCATAGTAAAAGTTGTCCATAACGATGAGTACATACATGCCCTTCCGTATCGTTGAACTTTTTTGTTACACGTTGTATATAAGTTAATTAAGGTAATTTCCATTAGTGCATTTGCACGTGACCAGCGTGGCCTTTCCTTTTTTGTTTGAAGAGGGGAAATTTTTCGAATGTGTTCTTCGTTGTGTTACGCACAAATACTTTGTTAAGGCGCCGATAACCACAATCGGGATAGGCGTTGGAGGATCTAGCTCTCAAGGGATAGGCGCAGAAAAATTTACACTCACTCACCTTACTCTTTTTACCTTAGATGTCAAAATATCACATTCCCTTCTTTTTAAAATTAATCATTTACATATGAACAAACAAGAATAAAATAAGTTTAGGATATAACGTAAATGGTTAGGCCGGATATAATTCTATCAAATTATCAAATTATTCTGCAAGTCCATTCGTTTTTACTATAATATATTAGACTATTAGCAGAAGTTAAAAAGATGATATCCTTAAGAGGGAAACTTGAAAAATGCAAATAGAACTTTGCAAAAGAATTCCCTTTTGAGATTTCTATCCGTTGCGTCATAGGTTTCCGCGAGACGTGTGACGTCTGACGTCATTGTGCTCACGTTTCACGGCATGGTTTGTCCCATAGATATTTACTCTGTTGTTTGACCATCCTAATCCTAAGTTAGTAGGTAATTTTTACTGAGAATTATAAAAGCAGTCTAAAACTACTTAAAAATATCTGACTTTACAAATACCTACTCTTATAGAATTAACAATAACAATTGTCGTGTAAAATTGCTCGTATCTACACTACGAATTTGAGCATTGAGTCTATACAGTGTGAAATTTTTATCTCGAAAAAATATACTGTTTCTGTATAATAGCGGGTTAAATCATTGGCCAACTTGTACAAAAATAAATATAAAGAATCATAAATGAATTTAATAAATGATGACGTTGAATTTAAAAGATCTCTATATAAAACTCCCTTGACGGAGAGAAGTAAGGGGAACTCAGCATTGCCCGCTGGGTGGAAATATTCACCAAAATAGACGTTTGCATTCCGGTCTCTTGGTGCATCCACCAAAATTTTGGCCTGGTTCCTAATAAATCCTCTCCGCTGCGTTCCACTGGAGATCCCGGAACCGTCCATCAAGCTCCTGGGCAAGCTACCGGGATTTTAATAGCGGGGCAATTCTACGTAACACGTAATCCATATGCGCTCGAACCAGACGGGCGTTTTTGGAAGATGTCTCCTCGTCTCGACTACAAAAAAGTCTCTACTTACTTATATCTTATTGTAAATTGTTATGAAACTTCCGATTTCTTAATGCTTGATTGCAGAGCGTCAAACTACAGTACTATAGGCGAAATCACTTTTTTTAAACTGATTTAATCTTGTTGTCTTTGAGAAATCTCCAAGAAATCCGGAACCTTATTATGTACAAGAGCACAGCAACGGTGATAATGTAATGGACGGGCCCAGCGCTTGCAAATAGATCATAATTAACAAGTCAACACAATCAAGCATACCTAGCTAAAAGTATGCATATTGCCGGAAAATAGAGACAGCGAATCTAATTACTGCATGACAAAAAGAGAACACATGTACATGTATTAGAAGTTTGCATTGTCGTATCGTGCGGCTCGCATGTCGCAAAGGCAGAGTATGACTGAAGCGAGAGGAGAGCCGGCGCTAAACATATAGTCTTCAAAATCCGTGCGGTTATTTCTGGTCCATTCATCTTATCATTGTTGCTGCAAGAGCATAGGTAATAAGGTTCCGGATTTTACTAAGCCAGCGTGGAGTGAAGTTAAGCCCGGAACAATAATTGTTCCAAGAAACGTACTAAATTGTTTGTTGAATTATTACTGTCTGGCACTGACCATTGTTACCATCGTCGTCTATTGTGTGGTTGTGTATTTATTTTTAAATTTCTCGGAAGAACGTACCACCTCAATCGCTCCACATTGCTTTGCTGAATGATATCTGAGGTAATTTCTTAAAGAACAATTAACCTAAAACTAAAAACCTTAAAAAATAATAATAAAATAATAACTAAAATATATTATTAAAAGGAGTCCCTTTAGGCAAGGTTCCGAAGATACTGGCAGTGTTCCCCCTTTGAATAGCTAGACTAATTCTTTGTCCGAGGTAGCTGCCAGCTCTTCAGAAAAGTAATATAAATATTAATATTCAAGTAAATGTTGAATTTTAATTTAAGAATCTTTAATATATAATATTGCAAAATTTATTAATCGATATAATAACCGTTTACAGTATCTATAGGTAGCAAATGACTTATAGATAGTTTAAACGGCCTCTAATTTCGGGTAATGTGCCCTAAATGCTAGCCACGTTGCCCCGCAGGAAAGCGAAAAATCGATTAAAATAAAATGAAAAAATCTTAGAGTAAATCTAAATGAGTAAATTTTAGATGAAAATTCATTTCATAACAATAGGAATTCAGGTAGCTGTGCCAAAATGTGCCATCCATTTTAATGCTTTTAGATAGACACTCGATTTTGATGGTTTAAGTTGGCAGAACTAAAGTAACTAAAGTATAACTATCCTTAGCACGCCAAATAAAAAAGTGACAGCAATATTTTAATTAGTTTAGAACTGTCAACTAAAGCCTTCAAAATTGACCGCACTATTACACTTCGATTTAACGCTTTTTTGGAGTGCGGAAGAATCTGATTTATCATTACAGGGTAACAACAACAACACACTTAAAAAAAACACACTGACAAAATATGTATACTTAATGAAGGAAGGCATTCAGTAACCACAAAGATTACAAAGGATGCGCCATCACGTAATAAAACAACGTTTGAAAATGACCCCCGCGCCGTCATCTTTACGAGTTGCGCTGGAGTGCGAATGAAGATAGCACTTTTAAGAGAGCACGCATCTCGCTTAGTGAGCGCAGACAGGCGAGACAGTCCCTAGGGCCGTCTTCACTTGGCCATTTTAGGGCGCGATATGACATATCTCACGCCTTATATTATATAACATCATTGAGTAACCATTCAATTTTTGTTTCAAATATGGAATAACTGGTCCATAATATTTGAACGAACTAAGCACATGTTAAAATTGTTATCTTTCTGTGAGCCGCGTGTAGAAACTGAATTTGTAAACAAAGAACCGTTACCATGGCAACACTTAAGCGTTAAGGTAAAAAGTTCGCCCTGTGTCCACATATTTTCAACAGATTTCTTATACTAATTCCGTAAATCCTTGCTTTGTAATTTATTCACATTTTACATATATTTTTTTTAAAGTGACTGTCTATTTTTGTATTTTTTTTTATGTACCTATTCCACCAGTCACGCTGTATATTACGCCCTTGGCTGTGCGCAACCCTTATTACGCTAATATCATATGAATACGAAAGTAACTATTGTCCTTCTGTTTGTTTATTATCTGCAATACCTACATACTAACACATTCTTCGTAAGTGTTTGTGCTAGGGGTGCTAACAACAGGGAACGATTTCTCCTTTGTAACAGACTTCTATGGCTGCTTGATTCTTTCTAACTATTTTAATCGACTACAAATTGCTCAAGTATTGCAAATAATCGAAATCGAATCTGACTCTTGGTATTTAATCGAATCCATTTCGGAGAGTGTGCTTCGGATTTGCATGATGCTACTACTGTCAAACGGACAAGAGCACACCGTTTTGGTTGTTACTAGTAAGACCTACCAAAAACCCAAACGAAACGAATCTTTCGTTGTGCAAACTGCTAAATCGTACGTACACTAGTAAATAGGAATGCGCTGCCTGAGTGGATGTTTCCAGGTAAAGTTACAATCTGGGTGTCGTCAAGACGCGAGTGAATCGGTTTCTTTTAGGTAAGCGTGATCCATCGTAGGCTGCATCTTCGTGTAACAGACGAGATAGCAGTCAATCGCAAACTATTCCATAAAAAAATTGTACGTGTAGACAAAATGTTAAAATAAAGATTACAAAAAATACTGGTATTACCTAACTATATTAACTGGGTAGTTCTACACAGTGATTATCTTACCAAGTCTTATTTTTTTTATTAACTCTGTTATCATACAATTTGATAAATTAAATTGTTTGTTGACATGACCCGAAGTTCAACATCCACTTATTTTCGGCTATAAAATTACATCTTTAACGATCCAGTGCAATCTGAAAGGTTATCGAGAATCGCAACATTTTTTAAGATAACAATTAAGTAGGTACCTACATTATAGTACGAGTATGTACAGGCGTAAGTGTTCGTCTGTTACTCACGACAAAATGTCTGGTCGGATTTAATAATAATTATGTTTCATATAATTCTATCAACAGCAAAACATTGTAGAACACCTAAGGCGCTATGCACACGGAGCAAATTCAATTGACGCAACTTTCAAATTTTTAAAGCGGTTGCCCGTTCCAGCAATAAAAAGACTCAGTTTACTTACGTATGCGCAGTTTCTCAAAATTATATGAAAATTATTAAAACAGCTAAGTAGTTGCCATTTGCCGGTTGCCGAAACGAGGAGTTTAAAGTTGTTCGGTCTGCATAGCGCCTAAATACACCCTTTACTACAATCAGTTTAGTTTTAGGGCAAGTACCTTTAGGTACAAGGTATATCCTTGTACCCAGCGACAATGATAACATGAATGGACGGGAAATAAGCGCACGGATTTTGAAGACTATATGTTGAGCGCCGGCTCTCCACTCGCTTCAGTCATACTCTGCCTTTGCGACATGCGAGCCGTACGATACAATACAAACTTCTGATACATGTACATGGTGTTCTCTTTTTGTAACGCAGTAATTGGATTCGCTCTCTATTTTCCGGCAAATGTATGCATACTTTTAACTAGGTATGCTTGATTGTGTTGTCTTGTTAATTTTGATCGATTTGCAAGCGCTGGGCCTGTCCATTCCATTATCACAGTCGCTGCTTGTACCTTAGTTAACAAAGGGGTTAATATACCTTTATTAACTAAGTACAACAAACTTGAAGGATCTAGCTCTCAACAAAATACATTAAATATATTTCTGTAATTGAGCATTTAATAGTACAGAGGCTTAATTGACTATGAATACGTTAGCTGCCAAAGTTTTAGTTGTAATTATGACTGTTCAGTTAGGTTATTTGTTATGCTCACGTTCCTTCCACGTTTTGTCTCATAATAATTAATATTATCATAGATATATTTAAATAAACACATTAATGAGAGGTCGTAGGCCGATACAATAATTGTCAATGATGTAAGGTCATGCAGAATTGAAACCCAATGTTGATTGTAATTTTTAGGAGATTTTTAAACGACCATCAAGTAACCAGGAGATAAGATATTTAACCGTAAAACATTTCAGTCGAGACCTCTATGAAGTGAAAACCTGTCAACTATTTTAGTAAACAAGCGAAAAAATCTGTTTTTATGAAAGTAACCAACTGCATTCCGATTGCTGGAATAAAAAGTAGCCTGTTTTATTTCAAGTCTTAGGCTACGTCTATATACCGAGTTCAGCCATTTCAGCGTGATACATTAACAAACATATTATCAGACCAACTTTCGCATCTTTAATATTAGTGTGATAATGTGGTCGATTTTGAAGGTTTTAGTTGACAGAACTAAAATAGCAGAGTATTGCTGTCCCTAGCTAACATGTGTGATAAAAAAGCTTAGGATATATATATTTGAATTAATTTAGATCTGTTTGACCACATTATTACACACGCGATTTTACCTGCTATCCTAGGATTTATTTGAATATGTGTATTACAAGGCTTGCGTTTGACTACCACCTCGGTGAAGATGCATTTTGCGATGGAGCACGCCTGCCAGAAGAAACCAGTTCACGCCATCGATCACAGAAAAGCGAAGGCTCTACTGAGCCATCGATCGTGTCGGAACGCGACCTAGGTCGTCTGTTTGAGGCCACTCACACTAATCATAATAGGCTAGATGACTGGTTTTTTTTATTGTCTTATTAAAATGTGGCCCATAAATATAGCTGATTAATGAAAACAAAATGAAAATCTGATCATAAATAAGCAAATTATAAGCATTTTAATATCATACTAGACAGAGAGGCGAAACAGCAAATCGTGACGTCACTTCTCAGTACGCCATATAAATTCTATTCTGACAAGTTAGGCGTGACGTAATTTTTTGTTTTGTGGGAAAGGGACAGAATTGGCTCTACCAAAAACTTTAAACGCTCATATATCAGAACATTATTGACCGATTTAAATTATTTTTTCAATAAACATACTATATTTAAACAACGATATAAACATTAGTCATCTACCCTAATATGTACAACAACCTCATCCCTAACAACCACTCACGCTGCTGAGTATACATGTCCTCTTGAGTTCTCATTAATATAAATTGTAATTTATTTGCAGAATGTGACTAACAACGTGGCGATGGTAGACATGTGTGAAGAGAAGCTCAAAGGAGAGCTGTTAGACTTGCAGCACGGATCCGCTTTCCTCAACCATCCTAAAATCCAGGCTAGCACAGGTAAACCTTATCATATTTTGGTATTTGAGACACAGAATACATAACAGTACAAGCACAGATTCACTCCACAAAATCATTTTTCATCACACTTGCTCGTAAAGTGGATCTTATTACATCGGTTTTAGGCTCATAATCCAAGCTATTACGCACGCATGCTTTTTACTTTACATTACGGCATTTGTGCTATAATAGGTATAACCCGGTAAAATCAAGATTGTACGTGACTACAATTAGACGTATGTATACGAAGCACTCTTAATATAGCCGGATAATACTTACAGTTTTTTTTAAATACCAACAAAGAGTTCTTATGCCGGTGAAGTAAATGTCAACCAGCGCGCGCATTGCTGGTTTGGGCGCCATTTTCCGCAAATGATTGTTGACGTTTTCGCTGAGTGGTTGATTATTATCAAAAAAAGTTTGTTTTTTCCTCGCAAGTGTGATGACAACAGTCGTATGGAACTCTTGTGCTATTAGTGATTACGCTCTCGGCTTCCTTATCGCGCGATGCGGCTCGCGCGCATAATACCGGCTCTAGTATAATGACCAACATAGCACACTTGTATCATAATGTACTATAAATAAGTAGAGACTCTTGCTACAACACAATAAAGTGCAATTCTCAAACTACAACACTTAAATACCTTGTTTTCGGTCCGTTTCTTATTGTATTTCTTTTATCTCCCAGATTACAGCATCACAGCTGGTTCTAAGATCTGCATCGTGACTGCTGGAGTGCGCCAGAAGCAAGGCGAGTCGCGCCTGGACCTGGTCCAGAGGAACACCGATGTTCTTAAAGAACTTATCCCGAAGGTACAGCAATAGCAATTAAACTTCAGTAGATTTTTATTCTAGTCTATGAAATCAGTTATCAGGTAGAGTTTGGGCTTAGATATATGGACGAAACTGGATCAATCTCAGTAGATACAGGAGCCAGATCCACGATGGATCTAGTGAGATTTTATGGTTAGTTATGAAATTTAGAGTATAATATTTTTTCTTACGTATATTTTTTTATTTGGTATAAGAAACTGGTTTTTCTAGTCTTAGATGTTAGTCTTGTGGCATATGAGCGTAATTAAGCTAGAATCGTGAAACATTACGTAAACTTTGTCTTGGTAAGGATCGTAACTAAACTAAAGACTAAGGAAATTTCATTTTCACGTGGTCTAGTGGTGAAACTGTTCTCATATTTATACTTATCGTACGTACGTATATACTTATTAAGTAAGTTCGTATAGGCTGAGTGGCCAGCCTTAGTGTCAGAATTTTTATGTGCCGCCCGGAGGTCTCTGACATGGCTGACGGTTGTTGTTATAGAAACTAGAACAAACAACAGGGACCAACAATTTAACGTGTCATCCGACCCACGGTAGCGCTCAGAAATAAAACGCCACTCACGGTCACCCATCTGAAGACTGACCGGACCGTCCGTTAACATTGGTGATCGTTTAGAATCACCTAGACAAGCAACGCCACGAGCGCTACGAACAAGCCAAAATGACATTCGCCTTTACTATTTTCGATAAGTTTTTTTTAAGCTGGTTCTCTTCTTCGACAGCTGCTGAAATACAGTCCGGATACCACATTCATCATTGCAACAAACCCTTGCGACGTGATGACTTACGTGACGTGGAAGATCAGTGGTCTGCCAATGAGCCGAGTCATCGGCTCGGGCACCAATCTCGACTCGGCACGCTTCCGGTTCCTTCTTGCCGAGCGTCTCGGCATTGCACCTTCCTCCTGCAACGGATACATTATTGGCGAACACGGAGACACAAGCGGTAAGATCATTACATCATAGATCACAGATTCGCCACTGAGCCGAGCCAAATTTTTTGCAGAGAAATTACTGGGTATGACGAGATTTAACATCTACGGCCTTACTTAAAAAAACTTCTCAACCGTTAGTCACTGCTTAAGATGCTCTGCCATCTTCTTTCTGTCGTGAAGTTGCACGTGCTCGAAAAGGACAGAGAAGTTTAAGCAGTGACTAAGAGAATCGAGATTATTTTAGGTAAGGCCGCTAATATCTCAAGGTGACAAGTGCAGTACAGTGCGGCGCAGAATTGAATTCGCAAGTTCACAATTCTGGCAATGCTACTGTTAGAGTCAGGCGTGACGCTTACCACCATAGGCGAACTTCTCGCTCGTTTTGTTTCAAAGCATTAAAAAAACATGTGTTTAATGTTCCACTGAGAAGCTCGGTATCACGTGATTTTCTCGTTGGTATATTATTGGCGAGCATGGATACAAGCGGTAAAGATCAATAGGGACATCAACGACCTAAGATAAGAATTTTGCCACTGAGCCGATCTGGACCATTAAATAAACTCGGTGTTCTTGTATCGCCGAGCAAAACCGATAAAAACAAGTTGATCGTGTCAGTTTATCATTGAGACCATAAACTGACATGATCAGAAACTTGGGGACCCGGCTGTTTGTAAAGTTTTTTCCGCCTTTTTCCACACCATTTTTTTTTCTATTGGAGAAAAAATAATTAAAAACGGTTTTCTTTCAAATTCCAGTGCCCGTATGGTCTGGCGTTAATGTAGCGGGTGTTCGCCTTAGCGACCTTCAAACCAACATCGGTACTCCTGGCGACCACGAAAATTGGCAGACTGTCCACACGGAGGTCATCCAAGCTGCTTACAAGGTCATCAAGGCTAAAGGCTACACTTCCTGGGCCATCGGTCTCTCGCTCTCAGAGTTGTCGAAGTCCATCCTAACTAACTCTTACGCGGTTCACCCTGTCACCACTAGTGCAAAGGTACGTTAATTACTTTTTAATTTTACAATATTGGCGAAAATTTCTAATAGTGCTATCTAGCCCCTAACTAAACAAAGCTATGGAAACCAGGTAGCTGATAGAGTATTGATTGAATAGTCCATTTATTATGTACTGGCCAACGATCGATTACACCAACAGTGCATGAAAATCCTGTGTTCATTCGCCTTGTTTTATTCTTGCGAAAAGTTGTCTCAGGTATCTACACTTATAGCTTTTCAGCTTTAACCCTTTGATCACGGCACGGCATAATTGCAGCCCAGTGCGCCAAGGCACCAAAAAACGACCCATTAAAAAAACAAAGGATTTCAAAATCAGAATTCGATAACTGAGCATGTTTTTATGCATAAGCATATTTGAAATTTGAATTTAGGATTTGATATTATTGTTAACATGACATATATACTAGAACAAAGAACCTAAAACTAAAAACCTTAAAAAACATTTTTGGTATTATAACTAAAATATATTATTAAAAGGAGTCCCTTTAGGCAAGGTTCCGAAGATACTGGCAGCGTTCCCCCTTTGAATAGCTAGACTAATTCTTTGTCCGAGGTATAGCTGCCAGCTCTTCTGTCTCTCTTTAAGTCTCCGTCTCTTCTTCTCTCTCTTCTATTGTTAACTATACGTCGTTGGCGCATTTGACCCGCTAGCTTATCAAGAATTAAACATTGGAAAGGTTTAAACAACTAATAAAAATCCTAGTTAATACTTTCTAATTATTTTTGCTGTAATCAAATAAACAATTACTCTAATGCAGGGTCACCACGGCATCAAAGAAGACGTGTTCCTATCGCTGCCGTGCTCGCTGGGCGCCCACGGAGTCTGCGACATCCTGCAGATGCCTCTCTCTGAATGCGAGGAAGCGGCGCTGCTCAAGTCAGCGCAAACGCTCTACGAAATCCAGTCGGGCGTGAAAATATAGCTATATGGCAGTGAACCGGATACCGTGGATGGTCGACTTGTGGCTCGGGCAAAATATTGAAGGAAACGCTTGGACAAACAAACAATCAAGACACGCTAAATACCGAGAAGTAGAACCTTACATATATTGATGGACATTTCACACAGCGCCATCTATTCCGAATAACATCTATCTAAGCAAACCTTTTACTTTGGTTGCCATTTAATTGATATAATACTTGTCTTTTAAAAACTTATGCTTCGTCGTGTTCTGTACGCCAAGCCACTAATATCCACAATTGAGAACAAGTATTACAAAACCATACTGTTAACTATGTAACCTTACCTAAATATTTGTATATACCTGCGGAACGAAAGTGGTCACTTTCGCCCCGCTACACGGAGCGACAGCGAAGGTACCACTTCTTCGCCGCAGCGGCACATAAAATCGTATACACATCACGGGATCAAGTAAAGAAGCCTCAAATCACACGTTTGTCACCCTCGGCTTCGCCTCGGCAGTCAATATACTATACATGAGATCTGAGATATCTTTACTTTTTCTCCCTAGCTGTGTAATCTACTTACTTTTTTTCGTTTTAGAAGAACATATTTTATTTCTTATTTTTACGTCTTTCGCGTACACCTGGGGCCCTATTTTTGATATTGACGATATTGAACCTTATTTCAAACAATAAAGTTCGAAGGTCAGTTTCAGTCGCATGCGCAACTTTGAGTAGGTACGATTCAAAAATAAGGCCCCTGGATGTGGCCCGCTATCGCTTGCCAAGTACTTAGAGATTGTGGTGGTCTTATTGATTGGCCACATAAGCGTTAAATTTAAAAAAAAAACATCGTAAAACAATATTTCAAAATATAATTAATAAAAGGTTTTAGCTAGGTTCATATAATTTGAATGTATTTGCATCGCAAAGTTAACAAGAGTTAGTTAAATGACATTAGTTTTGTAAAGCGCAACTAAAGTCTTGTTTAATTACTGAAACTGTAAAGTTTTTTCGTCTTATTTGTCCATTTTGTTTATTTGTTCAAGCTGTAACTTTATACATATACTTTAGGTAGATTGGATTTCGTTATTCTTTACCCCGAGCAATTATCAGCCAGAAGACGTCCACTACTGGACAAAGGCCTCTCCCTTAATAGGGAGGGTTGCCATTATCCCCACGCTTGGCAGGCGGCTTGGGGATCGCAGTGTTACCACCATCAACTAAGAGGATGCTGCTGCCCGTCCTCCCGTGGTTCTGGATGCAGTTTTAGGACATACCCAGGTCCACCCCAAGCAATTAGGACAAATTGTGTGATAGCCAGAAAAGTACGTAGTACCATAGGTACCCCTTAAAGGAAAATAAAGGGATGGGGGGGGGGGGGGATTCCTTAAAGGTTATGTTTACTTAAACTAATATTATCTTTTTAGTGTTTTCACGTTATAATCAAGTGATTGTCACGGGCAATTTACACGTTGTATTATAGTGATAATATATAATTTAGTTTTTGGGGCCGCAGAGAGAGAGTAAGGGTTGATAAGTGAGTTGAGATTGGTGGTCGTTATAGACTTTGCACCCTGGCTCTGCAACTCTGGCAGACTATATGATCTGTGGTGGTAGTAGTTTCTATATTATGTTTAAGTACAGGCAGGTAGGGGTTTAAAATGAAAAGCCGGAGAACGGGTTTACTGGCGTATCATGTGCCTAGGGAAACGTTATTTCATTAAGATGGACAGGACAGTATGATGAGGTACCTATACCTAGATATGTAGGTATACCTACTTATAGTCGCGAGAGAATCGGTTTCTTTTAGGCAAGCGTGCTCCATCGTAGACTGCTTCTTGTCTAAATCTACCAAGATGGTAGTCAAACGTAAGCCTATACCTACCTACAATATACATAAAAATACATCGTAAAAATATATATAATATGCATGTACAAGTAGCTCCTGTACGTTGATTATAAGTTTGGTAAGCAACGAACGATCCGGTCAGTCTTCATAGTACGGTGACCGTGGGTGGTATTTTCAGCTGATACCTACCGTGGGTCGGATGACACATCAGATCGTTTGTTCTTCTATGACAACCACCGTAAAGCGTTGTCAGAGACCTCCAAGACTCTCTCTCTCTCTAGATCTCTGGCCACTCGGCCAATATGAACTAATTTATAAGTACTATGTATATGGCGTGCATTGTCCGTAACATTTCCTAAGTATTGGGTCAAATGAAAAACCAAAGGCTAGAGAAGCGCTTCTTCCCCATTGCTCAACTATTCATAGTTGAGCAATTACAAGTTGAGCCGTTGGTATTATCCACTGCTCAAATTGATGCAGTTGAGCAATTTAGTTGAGCAGTGGGGAAGAAGTGTAGAGAAGATCTAGGTAAAAATATTAACAATTACCTAATTCGTCATAGCGACGTTGGCACCACCAACGCATTGGTGGTGCCTAGTTTAGTAAGGGTCGATGGCAAACCTTTTGTTTACATCTAGGATAATATTAGATGTTCCTTCGCTGTGTTATCTATGTTTAGTGTTTTATTATAATTAATTTATTGTCTTTTTCGTATTTGAAATCGACAAACTCCATTGATTAAAATATAGTTTAGTAATGGTATAGAAAATGTTTGGAATGAAATTGACTTTTACGACGAACCATAAAAAATAAACCATATTGGTATGGGTGTAATATGGGTGATTGATCTTTTAAATTATTAGACATTTATTTAAAGCATCACGCACTTTTCTGTCTTAATGTATAAAGTATTCATCTTTTTCTGGTACATTGCCAGGTAACTCACCCATTTTAAAATAATCGCACCTACTTGAATAAGAAGTCGTTTTGATTACTAAATAATGTATACTTAGTATTTTTGTATATCTTTATCTCCAAGATAATGTACGTACTCGTGATGTAAGGCTATTTTAGATTAAATAATTTATTCTAATTTTACCATGAATAAAATATTGATAATAAAATTATTTTTTAATTTAAGTATTATTATGTTCACCCATATACACACGTCAGCACCTACTATATAGTTATTGTCTATATTTGGTATAATATGGTTTAGACAGGTATACCTAAATCTCCTTGTTTCATCATCGACCATAAATCAACCTACCTAAGCTCGAATCTCCACGCCACGAAACGCGTTCGAAAATCAGTCGCGCCTGTTAGTCCTGCTTTCTATTTTTCAGTACAGGCACGAGCGCGCACCTACGTGAGCTTTTAGAGTCTATTTCTATTATCTCTGGCTATTTAGCGGATGCCCTTAGCACAGTAGATATAATAGGCTAGATGACTGTTTTTTTTTATTGTCCTATTAAAATGTGGCTTATAAATATAGCTGATTAATGAAAAGAAAATGAAAATCTGACCAAAAATAAGCATCTTATAAGCATTTTAATATCATGCTAGACAGAGAGGCGAAACAGCAAATCGTGACGTCACTTCTCTGTACGTCATCTAAATTCTATTCTGACAAGCAAGGCGTGACGTCATTTTTGTTTTGTGGGAAAGGGACAGAGTTGTCTCTAACAAAAACTTTAAACGCTACCAGAATATTAGATATAATATATCAGAACATTATTAACCTATTTAAATTATTTTTTCAATAAATACACTATATTTACTCAAATTCTTCATCAAAGTAATTGGTTTCAACGATATAAACATCAGTCATCTACCATATTAAAGTAGTTTGAATTCCAACAAACGCCCGGATCTAGTCACGTGATCTAAAGAGCACCCCTTCCCCCACCCGTCACGATACTTCACGGTACGCTCAAGCAGGTAGAATGTTACGTCGACAGTTGACATAACAGCTTGTAAAGAAGTAATGCTAGATCGAACGTATTTATTTGTATGGGTTATTTGTTGTGTATAATTTGCTATATCGTCAACTTTGCATGAGCTGTCAAAAAGCGATTAATTTGAAACATTTTTTTTTGTACAGATTATAATCGTTTATTTATATGGCGGTAGTTGTTAACTCTGAACCTATATCAAACACCTCCAGGTCACAATTCAATGAAACAAAATAATTGTCACAAAATTATATAATGGATTCTTCAAATTACATCGGTACTAGTCGATACCTAATTAAGGACATTGGCGAGTAACATGCGAAGGAATTAATATCTAGTTTATTTTAGGTAAGCCATTGTAAAGTTGACACATTTTAGGAGTTACGATTTGAACAAATCATTATAAAATTAACAAAATTAATGACGCTTAGGCCGTTTCTAAAGTAGCCAACTATGAAGAGAATGTTAAAGATCGTGATGTTTAACGAATGACGGACATATAAATAGGGATATTATTGTACTCATCATTAAGAACTCTTGCCAAACCAGCAGCGCGATTACCGTTCCTAACGTTCGATAAATTTAGTAAAATTCGATAAAAATCGGTATTTTTCAAATTCGTCAAAGAAATTAGCTATTCCGCGTCAAATAAGCGACATACAGAACGGTAATCGCGCTACAAAAACGCAAAAAAAAATATCAGCATTAGGTACCATATAAAAAAATTGTCCGCCAACTACGAAATGTAAAAAAAAGATATTTATTCATTAGATGTTTCAGAGTTGGTCAAATGGTAAAAGTTGATCGTAATTATAGCTCTGGTATGATGAATTATGTTCATTGTACCGAGTATAGGCAGCCCCGGATCTAGGAGGGGGCAAACCGGGGCACTCGCCCCGCAGTCAGGCGGCGCCAAAATCATAATAATGATATGGTTGAAAATAAAAAACTTTCCCATATTTCAATCTTATGTCATACAAATGAAAAAGTTATTACTAGATAATAAAGAGTACACATTTATTAAAGGGTTCTTATTCTCCCGTCACGAAAACTTCAATTTGTGTTATTACTTAATTTGTCTCAAGCTGGAATGACGGGGCGCCACTATTAAGTTGCTGCCCGGTTCGAAAAAAACGTAGATCCGGGGCTGGTAGGTAAGGGATCCGCTTCCGAAAACGAAGACAGGTTATACTTACTGGTAAAATTAATGCGATCTAAACAAAACAAAAACCTGACTTAGTGGTCAGTGAACTGAGATCGATCGTTAACCGATTTGTGGCATGGGTCTTACATTTCAATGCTTTCAGCTTCATTTATTTATACATAATAGCAAAGAATTAAATCTAAATTCTGTTTATTCTTAGGTTTCTACCGTGATTATTTTGAAAACAACAATGGCGGATTTACAGGTACAACCAATCACAGCCATTAGTGATAAAACAAAGAGCTGTCATTGGTTCGAATGCGCCATTATTGTTAACAAAATTGGACACTGGAGAAAAACTGACTACAGGTATTTTTAATAAAATACACGCGACATTTACTAATAGTAGATGTCATTAGATACAAATAACCAAAAGAGTGTCAAAGTTACAATGGCCTTTATAGCACACTAATTGCAACACAGCGGTACAGAGAACTACAGTTAACCTTAAACATTTTCTTAATGTTATTTTGGTTATGCAAAATGAAGACAGCTATATGTTCATAGACACAGATTATTATAGCCTGTTGACGGCTCGTAAACATGATTGCCCCTACAAACACGCCTCACCGTTGCGGGCAGGGGGCGAGGTAACGTTCTATGCTTGCGATTGGCCAATCACTGGGATGACGCAATCTGAGTTATGAAATTCTGACGTACTCGCAGTGGTTAGAAGTGGTTTTTAAACTACTAATTTTTCTTATGAGGGGAAGTCGGACGATCAGTCAACAGGGTTTATAATCTTTGTTCATATACTTAATAGAAAACATATTTATACATAAAGGAGTGAATGTTAGCATCCATGGGTGAAGATGTAAGAAATTCTGATCCTGAAGTAACGTCATAGCGCAGGAATGTGGTTCGAATCAGAATATTACACATACATAAAAGAATGATGCAAAATCCATTAAATCATAAATAAAATATGTTTGGATGTGGCCCAACCGCCCTTCGAGGGTGTGCCTAAGTCCATCAGTGGACTATAGGTATTTAAAAAGGCTGATTATGTAATTAATTGGATTATTTAAAATACAAGAATAATGACGTAAAGCATACAGGGTTACAAGCTTGGGGTGTTCTAAGCCGAAAAGGAGTCATTGTACGCACTACGGAATGTTGTTACTAACTTTTTCTACGGGGCCAAACTCGAATACGCGTAAAGAAGCAGCAGTTCAATAAATTTGACAGCTGCCATTTTTTGCGATTTCAGGGTTGAACTCATTGTAAAAGTTGTTTTCGGTGAAGAGTACAATAATTATTTTGGTTTAGTACAATCCAAGCTAATAACCCTGTATACTTACACAATTTCAATTACATTGTGTGATTGCGTAAAAATTTAAACAAAAAAATACAATGTGTAACAATAAGGTTCAACAATACTACATTTTATGTATTATGAACATTACATTACATTATTAATGTTACATCATCATTATCATGTACATTATGCACAACTTTTACTATGGGGCCAACCCCGAAATCGCTAAAAGAAAATCACTTTTTCCATACATTTGTCCAAGGTCGATGAACTTTTTATATGGAACAGCTGTTTTTTTCGTGATTTCAAGTTTGGCCCCATAGTAAAAGTTATTCATAACGAGTACATACATACGTTTCAGTATTGTTGAACCTTCTTGTTACAGATTGTATATCAGAAAATTCTAGCACAAATGAACGTCATTTGGAACTACCGGTGTCCCTATACATATACGGCCTTACCTAAAATAATCTCGATTCTCTTAGTCACTGCTTAAACTTCTCTGTCCTTTTCTAGCACGTGCAACTTCACGTCAGAGAGAAGATAGCAGCGCATCTTAAGCAGTGACTAACGGTTGAAAAGTTTTTTTAAGTAAGGCCGTTAGTGTCTAAACATTACGTTTAACAACATTGCAGCTAACTAAACTTTATTACACTGTGCCACGCGCACTGTGTGAAAAAACTTTTCATCTTCCGCGACGTGCAGTTGTCGTTCGAGTCGTGACAACCTTCACATACATTGCATTTTATCCTTAACATCTTAGCTCAGAGTTGCAATTTGTTCGAGTAGCTAAAATGTGCCACCATTTTCGAATTTCATTGGGCGATTTTTTGACCAGCAATAAAAAAAAGAAGCTGATTGTAGATGGCTCTGACTTTGCGCAGACCAGTTGTAGCTGTTATTGTCAAGTTTTTTTATTTCATGTGCCACATATCAAACCGGCAAATGGCACACGTTTAATCTGCGCTACCTGTTGAGTTGAAAGAAACTGCATTTTTTAAATCATGTTTGGAGAATCGCTAATTACTACGTGATATATCCTCTGTTTCTTTGATCGATGCTTTTCATAAATAAAAATATAGCGAGGCAACTTACGCCATTTTATTTAAAAAAAAACAAAAATAATGTCATCTATGTGTGTAAAATCTCGCTATTATTATCGCACGATTGCTGCGTGTTTTACATAAAAAATAAAAATCAGGACTTTAAAAACATCGACAGAAGTGTATATAACATGTGACAATGTTTATAATTTTGCCATAAAGCAATAATACCATTGAGATAAAGATAATTAAAAGATTACGACTTTACCATTATATCATTAAACAAATACCTTAAAAGGCATGGAGTGAACATCGCGCGCAGTGTGAGCGTGTCAATACTTCAACTATTACCTATATCAGTTAAAATATACTATAATAATATATTCAAGTATACCGAATTCATGTTACATTACACATAAATGATTATAATTTCGCATTTTGGTCACAAATTAGGATAAAACTAAAAGCTAAAACTTAAGACTATATACAATTCAATGTTTATAACAAGTATCGATAAAAATTAGGAATAAGCATGAAACATTTCATTATTAGAATAAATCACAGACACATCCCTAAGATCGGCCACTCTAGTCTAGGAATTATAAAACTCAGTTTTGTTTCTGCGCGTTATTACGATAATAATAATCGGCCTAAGGGAATTTCATAGCATAGTCATAAAGATCTGCGAAGGATCGGATACCCGAGCCCATCAAAGCGAAACAAAACACAAAAATTGTTAAACAAATTACTCCATTTTCACTTAACTAAAATAAAGAACTCAGCAGGTGGGCTCATTGACTATAGAATGGTTATAGTAAACTACAGCATAAGAAACATAATCCTACAATCAGTGAACGAATACAAGTAAAACGTTTTTCCTTGGACATTTTCTCTTCCATTTTCACAAAACATATTTTAACGTGCTCGTTAGAGCGTTTTTTTTATATCTATCATGCTCATAAGAGTCTATTTTTACGTTTATCAAACTCATATGATTTTTTTTATGTTTATCAGGCTCATAAGAACCTTTTTTATGTTTATCAGGCTCACGGAGCATTTTTTAATGTTTATCAGGTTCATAAGAGCCTTTTTTTAAAGTTTATCAGGCTCATAAGAGCTTCGGGGCTATCATGTAACTTTTCGGGATCGCGATTCGGATACGAGTTGTCAAAAATTGACACTTGTCACTGTCACTGCCAAAACTCATTTGACAAAACAAACAGGGCAGGATGAAACGCCAAAAGACCGACGGATTTGCTTAACTTAATTAAGGAAATCAATGCATTCGTTCGATAACGATAGCGAGAGAAATCCCTCCGTGATACTGTGAAGCTGTGACAGTGACAAGTGACATTTATGACAAATCGCGATCCCGAACAGTTACATGTTTAGCCTGCCTGTTTATTATGTTTATAGGCTTGATTGCTAGTCCAATTTAAGAAACGCGTCTTGTGCTTGCTGTTTATCGGCAACGGGACAATGAGATTGAATAGAGAACGTGATTTCACTACATCTTGTTCACATATTGCCCTGTGACCTGATACGAAATTAGGCGCATTATCTTGGATTGTACAGTTATCAAGCGATGTCAGAACTATATCTTTTTATAAAAAGATGTTTTACACAAATTGGCTAAGACCAGGGAAATATTAAACTAAACATCTCCATAATATGCAAAGCTAAGTTAGCGAATCGACGCTTCGCACGTCCTAAAATTCGAACACTTAAACCACTCACATATTCACAAATCGTCTGATAAGCTGAAAAGAGTGCTTTGTCAAAAAGGTGTATCGCGCGGAATCGCAATAATGCCCATTTTAGCTACATCGATGGTCATATAAATACTAGTACGTAGTACTTATTGGGTCCCTGGCTGACTGAGGCCTACATGACATTTTCTGAACATCGTCAGATTGCGTAATTTTGTTCTGAACGCAAAACGTATAATACATTTCGGGTTAAATATGAATACGCTTTGGTTATGTCAATTGGCGAGCAGTGTTGGTGGATGGACTGCGTCGCATGTGTGAAGGTGTGTTTAGAGCGTGCGCACGGGCCGGTGCGGTCCGCCGCGCGGCCGTCAGGTGTCGTTCGGCGACCGCAGTGAGTGTAGAGGGTTCGAGTGCCCCGCCGGCCGTCGCCGGTCTAGGAAAGTCTTCAGTTGCGTGGCGGACAGCTGACTAGTAGGCGCCTGAAACGAAACAATACAAATGTATTCTGTCTACCCATTTCTATTATGAGCATCCAGACAAAAAAACCAAAGCTCCGTCGGTACTTTGTGGATATTCTCCGCGTACGCACACAACGTGTCGTTTGTTTTATAGGTATTGTATTGGCAGCAGCCAAGAAGATGAGGTGACTTTTGAAGTGTATACAAAAAATAAACAGAAGTGTGTTAGCATTTCAATATTTGACCAAGCAATAAAGTATCTCCAATCTACGTCTCTGTCGACGTTGTATATGTATATATGTATTCGACAATAGCTTGCGAACCGTCGATCCGACCTTTATGAAATTTTGTAAGCAAGTAGTTCATTTATCAATATCAAATATGAGCTAAATTGGTAAAGGGGCTTGGAAGATGTTTTCATATTAAATTCTGCTAGTTCATGTTTCCACCTTGACTAAAAATAAATGACAAAATTACTTTTTTGTATGATTTTTTTATTTACTTAATTAATGATAATTTAAGTAACTGAAAAATAGAGTACACTAGTGAGCCTGTAAGTGTATAGAACTAGGAATGAGTAGTAATGGTACCTCGTCAAACCAGGTGTTCTGCAGCGCGTCGCGGAGCGTGAGGCGGCGCGCCGGCGTGGAGTCGAGCAGGCCGCGGATGATGGTCTGCGCACGCTCGTCGATCTCCGCCCAGTGCTCGGGCGGGAAGCAGTAGTCGCACTTTATGATATTGGCCGTCGTCTCCTCGATCGACTCGTCTAGGAACGGAGACAGCTGGAAAATAAAATCACACGTTGAAACATTACTTCAATTTAGTAATTTCAAGCTTCCAATTTGTTATTGAGTTGATGGTAATCATCGTCATCAGACTGAAGAGGTTAACTGCTGGACGAAGGCCTCCCTTTAATACGGTGTCCGTGGAGGTTACAATAATCCCCACGATTAGCAGGCCGCTTGGGGATCGCAGAACGCTCACCACCTTTAACGTTAGGACGCTGCTACCCGTCAATTTTTATTTTTATTTTTATTACAAAACAAATAATTTATTGATAACAACAAAGTCACAAGTCAATGGTTAGAAATGTTTACTTCTATGACTGGCTTAAATACAAGTTTCTATGCTAATTCAAAGTCATTATAACTATCATGGTATGACCTGAGCATGTCCTAAAACTGCATACAGAACCACCGGAGGACGGGAAATAGCGTCCTCTCGGTTAATGGTGGTGAGCATTCTGCGGTCCCCAAGCCACCTGCCAATCGTGAAGAACGTGGCATTTATGGAAACCCCTCCCCATCATGGATCCTCCCAGTACAGGACGTATCCTGACCGATATGTGTGTGTGTAGTAACTAACCCCGGTTAGAAACACGTATAGGAAGACGCCGGCGGCCCAGGCATCCCAGGCGGGGGCGGGCGGCCGGCCAAGGACGCACTCGGGCGGCGCGAACTCGAGCTGCGCAGGCGCAGGTGGGAGCACCTCGCGGCTAGTCGCCGCGCTCGGCTCGCCCATTTCCACCGCCGAGCCGAGGTCGATCAGCTTCAGCTGCGGCGTCGCGCCACTCACTTCGATTAAGATGTTCTCCGGCTGAAAATGTACACAGATTATGTCAGTAAACCAGTAAAAAGAAGTAAGGTCACCGTTGCGCTCATTCGACAGCCGCCGTATTCTAATGGGAGACCGCTCGACTCGAAACGTAAGGAGGATACCAAAAGGTATTTGGAGTTTGTGTACAGATTTACCTACTAGCACCACTAGCTTACCACTAGCTTTTGCATATATTCGGAGAATAAATTTAATGGTGTATTGTGGTTTGTGCATCCACCAACCAGCAGTCGTCTTTCATGGATAGGCCTATGTTCAGCAGTGGACTATAAAAATTAGGGTTATTACACTTTAGTTCCCTATGAAAAGGCGCGAAAAGCGAAAGGATGGCAATGGTGGTGGCAACTGGGGAAAAAGTGTTCTAGAGTAGAGACTAGGAATCAGGAAACATAGTGAAGGACGTCTTGAGACTCGGTGACGATATAATACTTTCGGTTCTATGCTCTCATTACGATAGTTTTATGGACGTGTATGTACCCGAACGTCAAGATGCGCGACGTTATTGGTGTGGAGCCAGTCGAGCGCGGAGAGCAGCTGTCGCGTGTGCGCGGCGACGGCGCGCTGCGTGTAGTGGAGAGGCGCGGCGGCCGCCCACTCCAGCAGCGGGCCGCCGCCCACGGCCTCCAGCACGAGCGTGTGCGCGCCCGCGCGCGGCACCTCCGCGAACAGCGCCAGCGCGCGCACCACGCCGTTGTGCGCCGTGCGCGACAGGATGCGGTACTCGCGCACCGCGTCCGCGCCGCGACCCGCTACCACCTGCACATACACACACATACCGTTACTTAAGACATTTCCCCAAACGCACGTAAGCAAGTGTGAGTAGCCGAAGAGACGCAACCGACCTGCTTGAGTGCGACCCGTTGTCCGGTACCGGTGTCCCTTGCGGCCAGCACGCGCGCCGTGCGGCCGCGGCCGAGCTCCTCCTCGAGCGAGTACCGGCGCGCGAATTGCTCGCGCTGCCAGGCGCCGCCGCCGCCGCACGCCGCCGGGCCGCACGCGGCGCCCGTAGCCCCGCTGCGCGCGCACACCAGCCGGAAACTGTACTGGCCGGCCGGCAGCTCCTCGAGCGCCAGCGTGCCGGCGGCAGCGGGCGCGTCCGTGGCGCGCCGCCACTCGCCTTCGCCGACGCGGCAGTACTCGAGGTGCGCTGGCGCCGGCTCGTCCCAGTGCACGGCGAGCCCGCCGGCGGGTAGAGGGCACGCGGCGGGCACGCCGGGCGCGCCGCCACCGCCTACCGTCAGCCGCGCCGAGCTCTGCACGCCGCCCAGCTCGTTGCTCACTAGGCAGCAGTACACGCCCGCGTCGGACGCCCGGCACGCGTGGATCGACAGCGTGGCGAGGCCGTCGGGCGCGAGCTCGATCGCGAACCGGCCACCGTGGCGCAGCGCGCGCGTCTCTGGCGCTGTCTTGCGCCAGGAGGCGGCAGCGCGGGAGGCGCGCGCGCGGCACGCCAGCACGGCCGTGCCGCCAGCCGGCACCGTCACGTCAGCCGCGGGCTCCGAGAGCTCGGGCGCGCGCAGCTCCGTGAGCACGCCCTCGCTGCCGCCGGCCTCCGGGCCCCCGCCGCGCCGCAGCTTCAGCCCCCAGGGCCGTTTAGCCAGCCCCTGCCGCACACGGAGCGTCACTCACCGCTCGCCTTCACAAGCGACGCATGCAAGCCTCATGCTCCTCCATTATTTACATTCGATACTACTACATATTCTATTTACAATTGATAAATTATACTTATTTTAATTCATGGCGGTTATTCCGAAACACTAGCACGGTGTGCGTATGAGTCTAGTCGGCCCGCTATCACAGTCTATGTTAAAAATGCATTCCCGTGTTTATCATACCTACAACAAAAGAGATAAAGAGAAGCGTTAAAACATGCAACAGAATAGAAGAAGCCCCTCCAGCCCGAAGTTGCGAAAATATATAAAAAGAAGTAAAGAAAATTTAAGTGGCAGAGTGATAATTAAGGCATGCTCTATCGAGATAAAGTGCAAGAACAGAATTAATGTGTAGTGGAAAAACCGAAAGCGTAAATTGTGCATTACATTATGTGCCAACACTATCTTAGTCTAAGCAGATTGCAGCCCTACGATGAAATTGAAACCCATTTTGACTATCGATTTTATTGTACATTACATACCTAAAGTCGTTAGATCACTGAGATGAAATAATATGTAGGTAAGTATGTTTTATCTACATACATAATATATTAATTATAGAAGAAAGTTAAGACTCAGTGGCATCTTTGGAACCATTTAGGAACCGTTTCGACTCAATGCGCATCCCTGATTTGTACGCCTTTAGATATATCATGATTTGAAGTGCAAGTATACAATATACATGGTCACCAAACGCATGTTTACTGCAATGAAATGAATCTTTATCATAAATTACAATATGCGATTCCCATACAGTGTGATTTTCCGTAAACTAGATACCCAAATGAGCTTAGTGCGCCCTAGTTGCGGGCAACACTATGGGTTCTAAACCAACATTGACTATTCCATACATTCTCACAAACTCGTAGTAAGTACTCGACAGAAGGCATCGAATAGCAAAATGTCAGTTCGTGTGAACCTTTTTCTACAGAATGGCGGAAATATCCTCTAAGTGAGAAGTCCTTTTGTAGAGAACTGATGGCATGCTTATGCGTTCTCTAAATAAGAAATTAGTAGCTGCGCCCCGCGGCTTCAGCCGCGTGATGATGACGATAAAAATTAGCCAATATGTTATTCCGGGAAATAAGCTATCTCCGTTCCAAGTTCCATCCAAATCCGTGTGTTTTGGCGTGAGGAAGTAACAAACATACAAACACACTCATACCGACAAACTTTTGCATATAAATGAAAATAAGAATTAAAATATTTCTGTGATTAGTGCGACAATACACTAACTACACATATATTACACTAACTTATTGATGAACAGTCTGTCATTTTATTTACGTTGATCGATAATATAATTATGACTAAGAATCAATGGAGTGACGGTATACATATGGGCAGTGACTGGAAACGAAAAGCCAAATATCGGGCTAAGTGCAAGGTCTATGCATTGGGAGATGCCTATGTCCAGCAGTGGACTAGAGTGGGCCGATGATGATGATAATATAATTAGTTATCTAGCCTATTATTGTGTTTGCTTTTAACTAAAATCACACTGTATAGTGTAGTGTGCATAAAAAATTCAGATGATTAACTTTTAGGAGTGATAAAAAAAATTGTGACGAACATAGATGTTTGTTCTGTGTCTGGGAGTAGTATGTATTACAAACATGTATTTACGAAAATCTATAGTATATAAATAAGTATTCTATCAGCTATTTGGTTTCCATAGCACAAGCTTGGCTAGGTTAGATGGCGCTGTGTGTAATGTCCACCGATATTTATTTTATTAGTGTGCAGTGTGCACTATATTCCTTTACTTTTATAACCTAATAGATTACGGAATGTGACAAAACTCTCTATATTTTAAATGATTACTGCAAGAATAGGTAGAGTCGAAACGGTCCGGAGTCTTAATTACCTTATCAATAAACGTGTCGCCATTGGAAGTAATATTGTGATCGCAATAGTTTTTAACTGTTTTAGTATTGTTGACTCGGTCATAAAAGACAATGCACGGTGACTATTCCAAAGCTAAAGCGCGTTTATTAACAAGTTTTGGGTACTTTGATAAAACCATAGCCCATAAAGCTTTATGCATATGACAACTCGTTGGTTGACGTTCGGATCTCACACCGCAGGGCCTGTTATCAAAACTCAATGAACTTGAAGAAACATAACATCGTATGGAACCAATGGATTGATTGAAGGATCTTATAACGGTCAGCTAGCAAGCTATCAAAATCTGTCGTCTAACGGTATACTACAGCAACCTAATGAGACCCAAATTAGAGGCTAGGTGTGTTTATACTACACCGTCATTTCACATCAGCGGAGCTAGTGCGTGTTGCAATTTGTATGAAATAAGAGTAGTGCCATCTCCTGTCAAGAGATGGCGGTGCTCATATTTCATATAAATCTCAGTTAGCGTTAGAGCGATTGGCTATCCAATCGCCCTAACACTAACGCTACCGATTGTAAACGCAATTGGAAAATTCGTACTAAGGTGAAATCCCTGCACACCTCTCCATAAAAAAGTTCGCTGTTTAGCCGCGAGGGGCGCGGCGATCGGCTATTTGTTACTGACTTACATTAGCGTTGGGCGGCGAGGTAGGACTCGAGGCCGCGCTGCCGGTCTTCTTGTTCCATTCCTCTCGGCTCTCTGTCGTCGGCAAGTTTATGGTGTTGGCCTTGGTATGCGGCCTCTGCGACCGCGAGCGAAGTTCCGGGGCCAACGAACCCCCCACCGACGGCGGAACGCTTTCTGTCTTACGCAGTCTATAGGACGGGAACAGGAGTTAACAAAACAAAATCAACGAAACAAAACAGGCGCGTCAGCTTCCCTCACGATACAATCGTCGATCTCACATAAAAAAGAGCAGATTTTTTAAATACAGAGTAGACTCAGTTTATAATTTGATTATATTATTTTATACTTGTTTGACAGGAATTTTAATAGTCTACAGATTACAGCCCCTAGCACGCGTTGAGGACTAATTGGTCTTTCCCCGCGCGGGAACGTGATAAAGCTAGAATTATGGATACGTCTGTCTCGTTTTCGCGGGGAAAGAACAGTCGATATTATTTTAACACGGCTCGCGAGCTAGGCGGGCAGATGCAATTTAAATAGTATTTTAAAGTACTATTTAAACTGCATATGTAATTAATCTCGATCTGTATTTTAAAGTAGTAAGGCTTTAAATATGTAGGTACTATTAAATATCAGCTACATACAGACAAACTCAAAAATAGTTTATTTTACAGTTAAAACAGTCAATTTGAGTCGATCGATAATTATACCGTTATCTTTAATAATTCTGACTTCGCCCCTATACTGATATTTAGCGTTAAAGCGATTTTGATTATATTATGTATTATATCAAGTTATACTGTAAGGTTTACATAGCTGTTAATTTGTTAGTATAGCGTGGTGTATTCTAATGCCTCGTGCCTGCCTAATAGTGGATTCTCGAAACACACCGAAGGATTTTTACACAAGTATGAAGTATTTAGTTCTAATCAGAGCATCCTTTTAAGGGCATATTCTGTACATCACAACAAACAACTTTTACTATGGGACATTTAAATGGCGAAAAAATTATCTGTTGTTCCATACAAAAAGTACATCGACCTTGAGCAAAATGTATGGAACAGCAGATTTTTACACGATTTCAATGTTGGCCCCTTAGTAAAAGTTGTTTGTTGTGATGTACAGAATATGCTCTAATAAAAAACAAACAAAATCATGAAGATGATACTTGATTACTTATTTTGAGATTAGTTCAGTTTGCCAGCTAACTAATACAAAACTATTTGACAGTATAAAAAGAAGTACTTAATCGATATTTTTGGTGTTTAATAATATATTTCACGTTCAATTTGATATGATAGAATTTTTTGTTGGGAAATTGGTAAATTTATATAATTACGTTTAAATTCCTAATAGTTAAGTAGCTTCAAAAATTCATCTTTAGTTTTAAATCCTTCTCCGTGTGTTTAGACAATTCAACTTAAGCTGCGCCCCAAAAATACCCAAAAATAATATTTAAAAAACCAAACATATTAAAGCATGCGGGACTAAAAGCAGAAAACCACAAGCGTTATTGACATTTTGTTTATTTTAATAACATAAATGTTATACAGTGAGTAAATTAGTTTCGTATTTACAATTGAATTTAGTTATTTTATTTCCAATAATATTCAATATCATATGATTGTTAGTAGGTAATAAGCTGGATATAGTGACGCCTTAAACAATTGTTGGTCAAAATTTAAGATACATTTACTTATAATTATAAATGACCTAGAGTTATAACTTAGTCGCTTATACAAACTTTAAGTTAAAATTACATTCATAAAAATAAAAGTACTCTTTATTCAACTTAATTAGTTATGTAAATAATATTTATGAGTAAGCATCGACTTATTTACTAAGCTTTAACAAAAATATTTAAATTATAGAAGTAAACAATAAGCGTAAATAAATATCATCGACTAGTTTGTCTAAGAATGCACAACCAAGTCATTCACAAGTATATTACGACGTTTCGAGTGTTAAAACTGGTGATGTGATAAACAGAATAAGAAAATATATCCCTCTCTACTTTAGTTAGTCCAGCGACAAACATAAGATGAATGGACGGGAAATAAGCGCACAGATTTTGAAGACTATATGTTGAGCGCTGGCTCTCCATTCGCTTCAGTCATACTCTGCCTTTGCGACACGCGAGCCGTACGATACGACAGTACAAACTTCTAATACATGTACATGTGTTCTCTTTTTGTCATGCAGTAATTAGATTCGCCGTCTCTATTTTCCGGCAAATGCATACTTTTAGCTAGGTATGCTTGATTTGTTGTCTTGTTAATTTTGATCGATTTGCAAGCGCTGGCCCGTCCATTTCATTATCACCGTCGCTGTTGGAACCGCACTTCTAATAATAGTACTATCACATCAGCATAATAGTGACCGGCAAACATCTTGACGATAAACGGTATTGGGAAAAATTGGCGCATGTAGGTACTCGCACAATGATTTAAATCAACTACTGTGCGTACGACTGAATGTATCAAGTTATTGCTATACCCAGAACAACTATTTGAAGCCCATGCTCATAATAATCAAGATAAGTATTTATTTCATTTGACAACCAAAAGTTATTTGAAAATGCAGCCAAAGAAATGTTTTCCAAAATAAGTATTTAAATTAGGTATAATTTGGTAAGGTGTAAATATCCCATACAATGTGTAACAAAAAGGTTCAACAATACTGAAGGATATGTGTACTCATTATTATGAACAATTTTTACTCTGGGGCAAACCTGAAATCGCGAAATAAAAATCTGCTGTTCCATACATTTTGTCCAAGGTCAATGAACTTTTTGTATGCAACAGCAGTTTTTTTCCCGATTTCAAGGATTGCCCCATAGTAAAAGTTGTTCATAATGATGAGTACCTACATACACACCCTTTAGCATTATTGAACCTTTTTATTATACAAATTGTATAAAGAGGACTACTGACTGCGAACGGACTTCTCTCGCTCGCACTTCATCACTATTTTGAAGATATAAACTGATTTACAATATCCCGAAAGTAACACGTTTTGGTATCTAACGCAACTTAATAATTATAAAGAATATGTTGATTGAATATCATTCTCTTTTAAAATACTCTTCTATACATCGGAAGATTCACGTCTACCTCTGTTTGTCGAAAGGCTTTAGTAAATAGCATGTTATAAAAAAATAAGTCAATATATTTGAAATAGGCATGAGAAAAAATTTAATTTAACCAGTCGTCTTGTTAAGTTTTCACAAGCATGGGCCTAATCATATAGAAAAATAGTTAGTAATAGTGTATAGCATACGTATCGTATTAACTGCTTAACTCATAATAATATAGCAAATAATAACCTCTAAAGAGCATTTTGATGCATACTTGATGCAGTAACCTTACGACTAACATGTAAAGCAATTATTTTATCAATACCTACGCTAGCTTACACATCGATCTACACAACGAAATTCATTTATAAAGAAGGCTACATATTGCCAATATATATATTAATATAAGTTATCGTTGTTTTAAAAATCTTTCTTATTTGTTTATTATATTGAGATACCTACTAATGATCGATTTCTGGGACTGAAAACGTAGTTTAGACCACATAGATGGTTTAAAAAATGTTTAGATGAAAGTTACATTGGGTAGACATAATAGACTTAAAGCCATTTGAAAATGGGATTTAATATTTACAAGTAGTATAGATAAAGATAGATATGTAATATTAGTTTTGGGATATGAATGTTCTCGTTTTGATGGGTTTTTCTTACTTTAACTAACTAATGCTACCATTCTAGATGGGACATATTTCTAGTCCCATTTACACTTCACTCCAAAATTGTACAGTCTTTACATTCCAAATAATTTTATCACTATGTACAGCTACGACGTTGTACACAAAAAAGCGTGAAACTCTAACGTTAGTGCTGAAAGCATAGACATGCGTTAGAGAACCGTCATACTTATTGAATAAGGTTGACATATTTTTTAATGGAGACTGGCAATTTAATAATATGACACTGGCAATTTCACAGTGTGTGACCCCGATAAGCGATAAGGAGTTTTGGCGGGAACGCGAGAAAATCATGTCGCTGTATTGTATTATTTTCCAAAACTTTTGTTTTTTCGAGTGTTAATGCATAAAAATGGTGGCGTTTTACGAGCAAGAGTGTGGGCAAGTGATATAATGTAGTGAAACGTGTCTTTTCGTGGTGTTTCCAAAACTCCGAAGAAGCTTGTAGTAAAGTTGCCACGAGTTTACTAGGGTATGATTGGACTTGACTGTGACTTACTGTGTGTGACTTGGACTTTGACTACGACTCATTTAACTGGAGAAAAAAGGATCGATGAAGAAAAATGTATTCGGCTGAAGGACTAGTATCCATGGCCAGGAACAATAAAAAACCAAAAAAAACCGCGATAAACCTCTAAGAGGAAAAAAATACACTAGACGCCACCACCCAAGCAAAGCCTTAAGGGTGGTGTGTACCACCCTTAGTGTCACGTGTCTGATAACGTGATAACCAATAAATTATTAAAAAAATCTGGTGTAGCCAGTTTATCGTACTGTTGGAATCGAAGATCGTGGTAAGATTATAATAAAATCAAAACACGCAACTAATGTTTTATGGTTAACAACCGTTCTGGAAAGCATGTCGTGTCGTTTCCTGGCTAAGCTATAATGAACCGGAATTAATTGCGTGGGATAGTTTTATTGAATTTTCGTAACGAATACAAATTATTTCCTTTTACTCGTTTAGTACATCGAAACAGCTTTATCGTCCATTTGCGGTAGTTATTTTTTTATAGTTAAGTTAAGCGTGATCGTGTTTTGCAATCATTCTCGTTGAACCGCGATGTCTCGTGCGACATTGAGACAAAACGCATTAAGTATTTGATGTGTTTTAAACCTAAGTTGCGCGAATTTTTAAGCAATACGTAACACTTAAGTCTTACTTCCCTTAAATTGACAAACGTCACTAATGTTCTGCACAAAATAAGAGAAGTGTGCAATAGAGTTTTGATTATAGCAGTTCATATTTGTACGAATTTAAATGGAGAGTATACTTAAGAGTTATTTTGATAGATTACTACAATCTCACATACATGTAAGTACATATGATTAGGTATATGGCTAGGTAAAGTGTCTATACGAGTTAAGTACATAATTGGTAACGATCGATGGAAAGATATGAAATAGTGTATTTTTGAATGGGCTACGGTAAGAGAGTATGTGAATGTAATATATATATATATATATTTATAATACCGTCTAACTGTACGACAGTAACTATACCTAACAGGTGTCCTCTCTAATTATATTAAAAAAACAATCTACAAATGGCTTGTTTTTCTAAAGCTGGAATTAGAGTGATTGTGACGTCTGTTAACGTAGTTAGATGTTATACGTTTTAATTTTAACTAAGCAAAACAAATTAAACCTACAACTATACTTACTTCTTCCAGCCTGCCGTAATCTCGTAAACATTCTTATAACTAGTTACATGGAAATTTGTATCGCATTTTCTGCTTTAGAGAAAGCAAGAAAATGAAATGTGAATGTATTTAAAATAAAATCATTTTTTATTTTCTGGTATGAATCAGAGTTCCTACCAGTTCTGTTTATACATTTGTTGGAATCGTCTGTTTAACCAACCCAGCACCTCTAGCATGGACACTTGATAATCTAAACGTATTTTAATTTACCACGTTAGAGCTGAACAGAAATACGTGGTAAAGGTAAATAAAACACTTTAAGAGGCTCTTGAAAACAAAGAGATACTCAATGGGCAGACCCAAAAGGTTAGGGCCTGTATGGTCAAACCAAAGGTTGGCCGACACCGGCAGCTAAGCCGTGCCCCGCTGCCAGCGAGATCCTACGTTTTTCTTGTTGCAAAAATCTAGCAAACTAAACGTCTAGTCGACGCCACTTGTGACCAAAAAGCTGCCCTTTACTTTGCTCAACGGCCGAGTATAGATAAACAACGTGGCAATGAAATTCAATAGGTGATCCTAAATATTGGCGGTAATTTCACACAGCGCCTCTAGCCTAAGCAAATAAATGAAAAGCACACTTACAATACTTGTATAAAAATATAAATAATATGTATAAAGTTTTATTCCATTTTAGGTTATTACTAAGTTGATTCAGTAGAGCTTTGTTTGTATTTCATTTTAGTGAATGATTATAATTAATGACAGAAATTAAATAAATTATGTCGAATAGTAATCCTGGGAGAAGGTCCACGCTAAAGGTGCATCAAGTTCGTTATATTTTGATTATACATCGAGTTCGCTTAGTCTAAATTCTACCCTCGTTCGAAATAAAGACAATAGTGTATTCTTGAATTATGTTAATAGCTTACTATCTCGCAATTTTTTCCTAAAACACCCCGCAACGTTCTTACCGATCATTCTTTTCATAGTAAGAACATTAGCTGCAATCGACGCGACAATCTTCTAATTTATATATGTATATATAACAACCCTAGTAATACATAAATATATAAATAAATACATCTACATTATCAATTCCAATGTGTTTACTTTTTATTTAGCCTAACTGGACAATTTACTAGTTAATATTACTGTCGATTGCAAATAGTAACCGTTTTTACGGATTACGAATTATGAAAGTCATTTTGGCGTTTGCCTGTCTTATCCTAGCAGATCAAAATTGCTTCATGGTATTCTTTACCCTGTTATTCATAAACGCTCAATAACGTTTGTCTACAATGTGTAAACAAAAAGGTACAATACGGAACGGTATGTATGTACTGATCATAATGGACAAAATTCAGTGTGGGACCAACCCTAAAATCGTTACAAAAAATCAGCTATTCCATACATTTTGTCCAAGGTCAATGAAGTTTTTGTATGGAACAGCTGTTTTTTTTTGGTTATTTCTATGTTGGCCCCATAGTAAAAGTTGTGCATAATGATGAGTACATACATGCCCTTCAGTATTGATGAAACTTTTTGGTACACATTGTATAAAAATCTGTCTAGTGCTCGCTAAAAAGTGCCACGCGTAAAGGAGAGCCCGTTATTTTATAAAATAAAAATTACTTATTGAGAATTAATGAATAAGAGAGTTATGCTATAATCACACGAGGCGATCAGACTTTAGGATACTCTGCGGCACGTCTCGATTAACGTCGCGACCTTTGACTTATCAAGATCTTATCAGAGACCGTTCGAGCCGAACCAAGTATGTTCTATACTACGTACTTGGATGGCACTCTTAGTATCGGATATTATACAAGACTTATATAAAACTAAAAGTTAACTTTAGTGTCGTAAAGTCGATATTAGACTATGTGTTGTTTACAAGGCCAGGACGAGTCGCGACTTTTCCGATCAAATCGTCACATCTACGAATGCCATATTATGCTCTGATTCTACGTCAATAAATTCCCCCGATACTCCCGATTCCTAGTCAATAGTTTACATGCAAAAATCTTCCTGAGTTTATAGTATAAATATTTAATAACCTTGCTGTTCGAGCATCTCAGCTGCGCGGGCGCCGTAACACTTGCCTTTATGGAAAATATCACAACGAACGGAAATATTTTTTGAGAGGGTACCTAGGTGGTATTTATGGTGTGATAGTATCTAATAACAGCACGACACGGCTTTTAAAGAATATTAACGAGGGCGCTGCGGTGATGTTTGCTTCTTTACATAAGAAAATAAGATATCATCTCTACTTTAGTTCTTATTTTGACCACGTTAACTACTTTATTTAATATTATTCTCAAGCACCCTACTGCGGATCACTGCCAGTTAACGAGGCAGAAAGAGAGTAATATTACCTCTCTTTTGCTCTTTGTTCCGCGATGGCCATGTCCGCACGTCTGTTAATGTTTTCAGCCGTGTCGTACTGTATCCATAATTTAATTATTTACGTGGTATGTGCTTGACCACAGCTCAGTGATGTTACGACCTACATACATACCCTTCAGTATTGTTGAACCTATTTGTTACATATTGTATAATAATACCCTATAAATTTAAAGAGAAGCAAATAATAAAGGCAAGCATTATTTTTCTTGTAAAAACAAATTTAAACAGGCAATTTGACGGTAACAATGGAACTTAGCAACAATAAATTTTATATGTCTTAAAACAATTTATAATTTCCGTACCTACCTCATGGATTACAAGATAATTATGATTATATTCAATCATTCATTATTAAAATATCAATAAGAACTAACTCCCGAACATTTTTGTGTGTAAAGGTTAAGTTATTTTAGTCAACGTTAGTTCTTCCAACTCAAGAGTGTGCAATTCTCTTGAATGTGTTCAGGTTGTATTTATGTGTATGTGTGTGTTGTGTCTGTTATAAAACAGACACACACTACCACGCATACATACAAATACAAATTATAACGTGAATTATTACGAGCTATTTATATAGGTGAAGATTGAAAACATGGTCTTCACTCCACGCCTTAAAGCCGTCACACACGATGAATATGCTATAATATGTTCATGTTATATTAGAACTTATTTCAATATCGCTACTTATACAAAACAAATGACGAACAAGTGACAAAGATAATAATATATTTAAAAATTGTATGGCGAGCGATATTTTATCTTTAAATGAAATATCATAGCATCTTCGTCGTCTGTGACGGCTTTAAATCGACTCAAGGATCGCTCACTCTTGCAAATTGCTAAAATACTACAATTCAATATTCCTTACAAAATATATGAACGAATACTACATAAATAGCTTAGTTATTATAGATTATCTTTGTTAGTGTGATGGGGTATGCGTAACAATGCTCTATAAGGTTAATGAGATGCAACGAATACATAGATACGAGTGTATTATTATAACCAAGCCCAACGCACACTAGTATAGCTGTGGTTGAATGCACTCTGACGCCAAATTTTTTATAATGACAGCGCACTGGCAACAAAGGTAGTTTGTCTCGGAGCTTACTAGATGGCGTTTTACACATTACTTTGCATTTGAGTCTATACTTAGTCGAGTTTTAAATTGACAACGTTTCCTACCAAAACATGATTTAACTTGTTTTTTAATGAATATTGCAGGTATAAAATAGTATGGAAATTAAGATGAATGATTATAATATTGATACTGGTTTTCAAGATTTATTAATTATTAATAATAGATTGTATTGTTACCGTCTTGAAAACACTAAAAGTTATTTCAAACCTATTTTTGTTGTGTTTGGTTTTCGTTTTTCAAACTCGAATCGTAAATCGTAAGAAGTTTGACAAAACACTTTTTAACTACAATAGGTTTGAAATACGTTTTAGCGTTTTATGCATATGACGGTAAGAAAATAACTAATAAAGTATACAGTAAAACTATAACAGTCTTACTAAAAACGTCCGTCGTTATACTTTTCTTCTGCGTTAAGAGGAGTTTTTAAGTAAAGCCCAACTAAGTAAACATCGCCATCTAGTGATCACCTGAAAGTCTACCAGGGCCCGAAAAACTACCTTTATAAATGTATGTGTTAGCGTAATTAGGTTAGGTAGGCTAGAAGCACATGTGTGCGTCAGCGTGCAATCGTGCAATTGATCCACCACTTGTCAAAAACGCCATGTGCCGGTAAAAACGTGCGCACAAGTGTCCAATCTAAAAACCCGCTGAAGATTTTGCTTCGGAATTCGAATGCGATGTGATTAGAATTATTTGAAATTTCTCTTATCTTCTTAGATATCTACTTAACCTTTCATAAGATGAATACCATACGAAGGTGTGAATATCATAAGAAGGTATGATAATTAATTATCAATTTTCACATAATTATATATGGTGAATATTCGTAAGCGGATGGTAATTACCCGCAACGAGATTGATTTTGAATTTTGAAGAAAAGCCTTTTAGTCAGTAACTGTCATAACATTGTCTCTTTCTCAAAATACTATTAACACTTAATTGCGTATACGTTTCAATCTTAATTCGTTTCAAGTGAATCTAACGCAATACCTCTCTGATGCGGGTAGTAATCAGATGTCTTCTATTGGCTATTGGCTTGTGCGTGACGTCAAGACTAGGCGGGCGCAATCATGGAGGAAATACAAAGAGGAAGGGACAAGAACAACAATGTACTGCTATTCCTAGATTTTTAATGAAGTGGCAATGAGAATTTCAAAAAATGCACTAGGTCAACATTTTATACTAAATATAAATAATAGCTATTTCGGAGATATGATCGTAGTTATATCGCTCGAATAAGTGTTAAGTAACATGCTGGAGTCCATGTATGATGGTAGTATGTGTTGGTCACAATGGTATTTTTATATATTTTTTTATTTTTTTATAGATTGGTGCAAAAATACTGTATTTCAAGGCTAATCACTAAAATAACGTGAGAGTAGTGCATAAAAACAGAGATGGCGACACTGTCGGCGTCATCTTTATAGGCATTGACTAAATGTCACAGACATTCGACTATATAGCAAAAGATTTATATAAACATTTATAAACACTTATGCAACATAGAACATATTTATTTTATTACTTGGCAAAAGGACGTCTATTTTTTTCTTTTTTGGACAGCAAATTTTTTTATATCTTAAACTTACACAAGGAATAAACATTGAAAATACTTAGTGTGAAAAATACTTAGTGAAAGAAGGAAACGATACTCGTTATTTTGAACCACATAGAAGATTATCATCAAGACTAGACTATTTCATAATAATTAGGGTAATGTCTCCTATTAGAGAATATATATTTTTTAGATGAAAATTTGCGAATGTCATGATGATTTTTAAGCAAGTAAAAATAATTCGATTATATTAAAATCGGGAATTAGAGAAGATAAAGATCGCGAGGGTGAAGTCGGGATCAACGACATTAAGTACAATGATCTCCTTTCAGCTAAGCATGAGCCTTTCTGTTTATCTGAGAATAGTATAATGCATTCCGGAATATGATTGGCTAGAAATGGAAGGACGAGACATAATGCACTCCGTGTTGAAAGAAAACGCAGATAAATCTTGTAACTTCCCCTCTTTGTACTTCCTCAATGAGCAAAGAGCGGACCGAGCGGATACTTACTGCGCGGGGTCACGTAGCTCCCTCAAATAAGCTACGGGGTTCTCCAGAGCCCCGCCGAAGTTCAATTGGCTCTCCAATATGTTATTGATGGCCTCGAGCCACTTTCGGCGCTTCTCCTCGTTCGGAGGTCTGCACAAATAGGATTGCTTGGGGCGCTGCTCGCCTTTGGCCGTGACGGACTTGATGACAAATGCACCCGCATTATGGGTGTGGCCGGGAATCTCTTCCAGCTCCATCTTGTTCATCTGCGGAGGGTTGGGTTAATTGGATGAGTTCTCTGGGAGAAGAGAGATATCCTGAATAACTGCAATACTAACTGGCATCATGTGGTGCAAGAGGAATGTGAGAGGTGGGCAACAGCCATTTAGATCATTTGGACCATCTGCAGATTGTCGTTTTGCCACGGACGTCTGATTTCTAGGATAATAATTATCCTTGTACGCGTGTTAAAGGACAACTCGCTACGCCCCGCGGTTTCACCCGCGTGAATAAGGTGATAAAAAGTAGCTTATATGTTATTCCGGGAAATAAACTATCTCCATTTCGAGTTTAGTCTAAATCCGTTCAGCCGTTTTGACATGAAGAGGTAACCAACATATACACATCGTCACCCGGATATATAAGATGTCACATGGCCTTCGGGCGGCTCATTAACTCTGAGACACTACGGGTGGCCACTTAGCCTATACCAACTTATAAATCAAATCTCTGCATGTTTAGAAATGTCTCTGGTAACATTTCCCCGTCAAACCGAAACAGTAATGCATGCAGAATATTGCTTGGCAGTTGAATATCTCGCCAAGATATGCTTCTCCCCCAGGCAGACTGCAATAGAGTTCTGCCACTACAGAAATGTGAACAAACTGACCTGGATGTGAGCTTTGTAATTAAAAGTTGGGCTGGTGTACGGGCCGCGCTTGCCGACGGGCTCGCTGAAGATGACGCACTGTTCAAACAAGAACACGTGCATTTCGCGTTCGCGGCTCCTTTCGGTCAGATCGGCCACGCACATAGTGGCCTGCAGGAGCAGCTTGCCTTGCGCGGTTATGTTCCCCTGGAAAACCCGATGCGGAACAATGAGAAGCGAAGTCACGACTCAAATTATACTGGAATTGATGTTTAACTTCGTATTTTTTCAATTAAATTAATTAATTTCGATTGAAAAAAAACTCGTACCTAGTATTTTTTCAATGCAATAGAAAACAAAATATACGAGTGCGACGTATACGACCACACGCACTCCAAAATACACGAGTAGGCAGCGACAGTGATAACAGAATGGACGGGCCCAGCGCTTGCAAATCGTTCAAAATTAACAAGTCAACACAATCAAGCATACCTAGCTAAAAGTATGCATATTACATTTGCCAGAAAATAGAGGTAGCGAATCTAATTACTGCATGACAAAAAGAGAACACATGTACATGTATTAGATGTTTGTATTGTTGTATCGTACGGCTCGCATGTCGCAAAGACAGAGTATGACCGACGCGAGAGGAGAGCCGGCGCTCAACATAGTCTTTAAAAATCCGTGCACTTATTTCCCGTCCATTCATTTTATCATTGTCGCTGCGCGTAGGTACTCTTTATGTGTTTCTATCGCAGCCGAATTGCAGAATACGCCGTATAACATAATATCGAGCCATTTCAAAGAAAGGAGCTGTTTTATAAAGCGGTGTAGGTATTCACTTTTAGCCGAATTGTATTAACCGCGCATGAAAAAAGTCCGCCGCCTTGTATTTTAGTGCAACACGGCTAGAAATAATGTAATTGCCGTGTAATGTAATAAATAATGTAATAAATAAAGCCGTGATTCGCCGCTTTGCCAGTCCTTAGTTCATATTTTTTACACACGAGGCACTATAGGGCTTTCATAGCCTAAGTGGAACTTTTTATTTCTTTAAAACATTGTTTTTACCTGCTACTTGCTTACCAAGTGTCCTTTTATTTAATTTTTTGCAGAATTCTATATTTTTTTGTGAGCAATCTTAAAACTGTAACCATTTTGCATTTTAGGCATCTTGATTACAATGCGGGTAAACGATTATCAAACGTAATAAAGTACCAATTTTCATCACAATTTCTTCAAAAACAAGGAACTTTCCATACAAGCTTCATCCCCATTTCACCCCCTTTCATACAAGTTTTCACCCAGTTTTAGGGGTCGAATTTCGAAATATCCTTTCTTAGTAACACTTACAATTCTACGCATCAACAAGTGTATACGACTAGCGGCTAAGGCACTGCGTTGTCTTTCAGGCAGTTAGTCAGAACGATTGATTCTTTCTTATAGTATAGCCGTCATATGCATTAAAACGATACAACGTATTTCAAAATTATGTTTGTTACTTTCGAATTACGATTTCAATTTGAAAAAAGAAGACACAACGATTTTTTAAATAAAATAAGTTTGAAATACTCTTTAGTGTTTTATGCATAAGACAGTTAGATTATTTATCGTATTAAGTATTTGAACCATTTGAATTATATTTGTGCAACAGATATAAAGTAAAATTAGCCATCATGTAATACGGCGAATTCTACAATTCGGCTGCGAGATTTCCTTCGTTCAACAAGGCAACGCCGCCAGCACGCTAGGAAAGCGATGGGAAGTGAGCATTTTGATTGTCTCTATTAATCTCTCTTTAAAAATTTCTTCTTATTTCTTTCTTCTTTTGTTTTTGCGTGGTAGGTCAACTAAGTTAGATTGTGTGTATTTTATTGTGTATGTCCGTTATAAATGTTAATCACTAGGATCGAGCTGTAAGCAAAGTAAACTAACAGGCAAAATTATACTAACGACCCATTTTAAGAAATCTCGTAGCCCCCTACGACCCCCCGCCCCCTACCTACGCACAGAGGCTACATAAGCGTAGCCGTATGATAATAATGCGGTTCATGACGATTTCGGCTACGGCGATCATTTATTTTTACCGGTTACAGAAGCGTCACACACACCACACACCCGATATACCGTTGCTACAGTTGTTGTAACAGTTGCTACATGTGACAATATGTAATAACATTGTACCACAGAATAAATAATAGTACTACGTACAGAAAGTTCACTCCGCAAAGGAATTGAAATAAATAAGGACTCTATCTACTAGGCAATAAAGTAGCAATTCAACTCGCACAGCGCTGAATACCGCTCGCTATATTCATCTAGATATACCGCTCTCTTTCTATCACGTATGCTTAGTTACGTGCGGGCGGCCACTGACTTCAGCCTTCCAATGTCCTCCCGGACGGAGCGCCGGCCGAACATACCTAAACTGCGGAGTGACACCCCCCTGATTGTACGTAATGTTGGAAAGACGTAATTCTTTAAACAGTCTCTTTTTAAATGGTTATTAATTTAGTATTGCCCTGTTTGTTGTTGATGTTTTTATTTAGTTTAGTTAGTAATTGAAATGTTACCCCCTTCCTGTTGCCAGATTGATCTGATACTTGGTACACACCTTTAGTTCTGCTGACAAAACCGTTCAACTTTTTTTTAAGTGTTACTATTTATTATATCTAGATCGAGCCTTCGCTGGTTTTCAAAAGCTTACACATCTGTGGGCACTTTCTGTCTCCATTCTAAGCTGCTGGGAGCTTGCGTTTCCCATGTAGAGGGCTCAATCCCACACCCCTTCAGCATATCTTTATATCTCAGCAACTGGCCTCCGCTTTTACGCTTAACTTCCTGAAGTTATAAGTAAAAGATGCGCTTCGTCACCCTTTCTTCGGGCATTCGGGATATGTGTCCAGACCACCGAAGCTGCCTTCCCATGAAGCATACCTCAATTCCGCACACATTTGCACCCCTGAGAACATCTCCTCCTGACACGGTCAGACCACTTAATGCTCAAAATGTCACGCATACATTTCAAGTGGAATCTATCAAGCGTGTAAATGTGGTGGCGGTACAGGCACCATGTTTCTGCGCGTAGCGCGTGTTGGGCAGAACAATCGCCATGTACACTTTCATTTTTGTGCCTAACTTAATATCGTGGGATGGGAACACATTGGCTCGAAGTTTACCGAATGCTGCGGCAGCGAAACAGATTTTGCTGCTTATTTCAGAGTCAAGTTCACCTTTGGATGTTACTGTGTTATATTTGAACTTGTCCACGTGCTTCACGTGCTTCAAATTCGTCCCGTTGACCTGTAGTTGAGTATGTTCAAGGGCACCTGCGGTGCGTGGTCAGTCCGCATTACTTCAGTCTTGGTGACACTGATTTTAAGCCCGAACCTACAGCACAGAGTTGAATTTGGATATAAGCTCCTGCAGAACTTCGAGACAAAACAGAGATACAGAACAAGAGACTTAATAAATGGATTAACTTGTCAGTACAGGCGAAATTTTTCATAATTATCCTAAGTGCCTCACTAGGAACTCTGTTGAAGGCTTTTTCTAAGTCCATGAACGACAGGTACATCAGTTGAAATTGTTCCTTCTCGTCAGGTTTCAGGTGCGTGTCGTGGTCTTCAGATAATTTCAGTTAGCGTTTCAACAATTTAGTTAAGCAAAGATCTTTCCGACGGTCGAGAGTAGAGAGATTTCGCGGTAGGAGTAAGTCTGTGCGGTAATCTTTTTGGGTTCCGTACCTCAAAAGGAGAAAAGGAATCCTTATAGGATCACTTCGTTGTCCGTTTGTCTGTCTGTCTGTCTGTCTGTCTGTCTGTCAAGGCCCTTTTTCTCTGAAACGAGTTCTCTCAAATTGAAATTAATATCGAATGCGTAGGTCCACGGTTCCTTTGAGCTGTAAAAAAATCAAGCTTCTAAGTCAACACAATCAAAAATTACAGCCATTTTTCTAGAGTTTTTAGTGTTTTTTAGACTCGCAATTAAATCAAAATTCATAGGGTACTTCCCGTTGATCTAGAATCACAAAAATTGGCAAAAAGTAAGATTACATAACACAGGTTATGGGAAAAATCTAAAAATTTATAATTTGTAGATATATCGTCATTTCTCAGGCCAAAACTTGAATGATTATTCCGTTCGGTTGGCTTCCGTTCTTTAGTTCCCTAAAACTGAAGTAGATGGCGCCATAGAGAAAATTAGCCCGCGCTAGTCTTTTATCGCAACTGCTTCGTTCGTCTTGGAGGTGACACGTGCTGCGTCCATAAAAATTGTACTCCCAGTATATTACTCTGCTCTATGTTGTACTCCCTAAGGCTGAAACGCAGTTTCTCTTATCTGAGGACTGGCATCAATAAATAACCATAGCACGCTTCATACTAACTACAGAAAAAGACGAAGTACGTAAACGATAGAAAAAAAAAATAACTTGAACATCACGTCGAACGTATTTGAAACTCCTTTTTAGGGTTCCTTACCCAAAGGGTGTTCAACTGAACCCTATACCTAAGCAATCCGTCTCTGTTTGTCTATAAATGTTAGTTCGTCTGTTTTTGATCTATAACGAAACGACGCATATATCACGTAAATCGTAATAGGTAGGCGGTTGTTTTCATAGAATATTCGTTAGATACTGTCGCGGATTTCCTTTTTACTTGTGGTGGTACGGAACCCTAGTTATCCGAGTCGTACTCGTATTGACGTCTTTATTTCTTATAAAACATATTATGGCAGAATATATTTGAAACCTGGAGGGGGTACCTGTTTGTCGGACCACATCTCCGATAACAACTGCCCCATGCTGGCATGCAGTTCTTCTCCACTGTTCTTGATCTGCTCTCCTGGTAAGTTGTCATGTCAACGTCTACTGACTTTTTGATTTGTTGGGCTTTAATGGTTTTAACAACCTCTGCCAGCTTAGTCTTATATAGATACCTACGACCAGTGTGGATGTGTTCCTTGTTGTCTTTAGAATACAAAACTGCCGGTCCTAAGATTCAGAAGTGGGGGGAGATACGAAGTCACATAGATGGCGGCCCACCGTGAATATTTTTAATTATATCTATTTCACCTAATAATTCGTATTATTTTTTATAAAAGGAGTTCTATTTCCTTAATTCTTGTTTTTTGTTCGGCATTCGTATATATATTAATCGATAGATAGCTTTAGAGTAACATCAAAACCATGAAATTAAGTAGGCAATAGGATAAACTTGAATCGCGGGTTCATAACCAGGCCCTTACCGATGACCTCTTTGGGGTTTATGTACGTACGGATTTTCAAACAATGTCATCGTGGTGGCCCTTCGAGGGTAGGCCTAAGTCCAGCAGTGGACTGTTAATAAAAGCTGGTTAGGCTATATACACATTATAAAGTATTATTTAACTAGACTATTTTAATGGCGATTATATAGCGATCCGCTAACTTCACACGCACCTTCGCATTTTGTTACACACATACAAAATCACCAGACCATCACTAATTATTTCAAAACAATCGAGTTTTGACATTTCCAGTGACTGTTTACAAAATACGATCGCGACGCAATCCCAGCCATGTTTGCTACGGCACTCACTAATACACATCAAAATTGAATTCGCACAGCATGTATAAACGACATTAGTTGCGAAACTTACAAATTCAGATTGAACACAATAGTTTAAACGGGTCTGTTTAAGCAATCAAAACCTCTGCTCATACTTCACACAAGCTAAGTGATGAGATGAAATTTTGATGGCTTCATTTAGTAACAACAATCGAGTTCTCGATACCATCGGGTTTATTATAAATCGAAATCAGTTTCGCATCTAACGCGCGTAACATCAATATAGAACTTACGCTAAATCCTTGAAGTCTGCCAACGTCCATCATAGAGTTTGCATTCTTTGGGATGATGTCGGTGCATGTCATTGCATCCTGCAAGGCGGTAATAACTTGCGCGGGGCACTGCGCTTGCTCCGAATACGCCAAAATCTTTTTCACAAGAAGGTGGTACTTCTGTATGCGCTGGATTGGTTTGATCAATAGATCAGCTAACTGAAAAACAAATCATATTTTGTAAACGACATCTTTAAAACAGTCTTCGAAAACACAGTTTTGCGTAAACAGAGAGTTTCCGCACAGTCCGCAAATTACGTGACGCGTCTTTCTTGCGCTCGCCGGACCGGCCGCAACACACTAGGCACAATAACAGGTGCGAGCAAGATAGCTGTCACGAGAAATTTCTTACGGTGTGCGAGATTTACTACAAAATGTTTTTCTATCGAGTTTTTCTTATGGTTTGCGGCCGGCCTTAGAAGCCACACACTCATAACACAGTCATGTGTTATGAGTTTGTGTGTCGTATAAACTGATTCCCCGATAAAAATAAAAGAAGCTGATGAAGTGGTATATGGCGAGCAAGCTCAGGGGCCGTATTTTTAAATCGTAGGCAAAGTTGCGCATGCGAGAGCAACTGACTTTCGTACTATTTTGAACCTTATTTTGAACCAATATTGACTCCGTTCGCACGCGCAACTTTGCGTACGATTCAAATATAAGGCCCCTGAGCTTGCTCGCCCAAATGCCACTAGCTATAAGTTTCTAAAAAAAAAGGAAATGACAGAGACTCGTCTATAGAAGACATTATCCAGGAACAAAATAGGGGAATACGTTTGTATGGAGAAGCGCTCACCCGCTTATTAAAATAAACGAAATGGCGGTATTAAAATTGGCTGCTTCTCTTTTCATTTTAATATATTAGATAAGAAAGGCAACGACGTCGGCGAACGAACCCGAAGTAAAATTAAAAAAAAAAAACAGTGCAATAATTCAGACTCTTTGTGTTTTGAATTTGCTCATACTTCAATTTGACCATGAGAGTTTTTATTTCAATATTCCTGTAGATATTTACCAACTCAAAATAGTAAATTATGGACCAAGGGGATAAAGCAGTATCTTAGGTCACGGGCGGCATAATGAAACCCTGAGTGAGGACTCTAGAGTCTTGAGTCTCTAAGTATTTATTCTTTATGTAGAGTCCTGTGTGAAGCGAGAGGTGTTGCCAAGTCGGTAAGACAAGAAGTGGCTAAAATTTTTCTAAAAGTTGCCAGAACGCTTAGCTTAGAATGCTTTTTTTTTAAATTATACTAATAATAGTACCTTAATAAGGGACGGGGAAATAAAGTCACATAATTTTTTTACATTATAATAATTATCTATTTATGTTTAATTTCAATCTTTTAAAACATTAATATCCTTCCTTTGTTCCAAGAGAACCAGGACTATCAACTAAACGTGCAATTCAAAATATACATTTGACGTTGATGGTTCCTGTGTGTGTAATTGTGTATATGTTTGTTACGTATTTCATGCCAAAACAGGTAAACGGTTTTGTGTGAAACTCGGAACAGTGATAGATTATTTCCCGGGATAATATATTTTATAGGTACAAAGGGGAGGTCTTCGTTCAGCAGTGGACGTCTTCTCGCTGATTTGCCCGCGTGATGATGAAAAACGTCGTTGATGATGATGATGATGATGACAAAAGTAACCAATCATCATCATCATCAACGTCGTGTTTCATCATCACGCGGGCAAAACAGCGGGGCGCAGCTAGTTTTTTGTAATTGTGTGTTGTTGTTGGTTGATAATATAATCGAATTTGTATTCAGCGGTTTTAAAGAATTTTCTTCAAAACTTTGAGCACTCTTTGAGAATTTAATTATTTCGAGCTTAGATAATCGATGTGCGATATCTGTTCCTTAGTCTGTGACTGCGAGTTTATTGTAATTTGTCATGTTAATAGCAGAAAGTAGATAAAATTGTGGCTCAAATTTTTTGTCACTAATATTTTTTATTTGTGGTTAAGGTAACGTTAAAAGTTGCCAGATCTAATCAAAAAGTGGCAAACTTGGCAGCACTGGCGAGAGGTTCAAGTAGCCCAAGACAAATACAGGCCTTATCCTAGAGGAGAATTACAAGACTTTTCATACGTTCTACAAGACTACAAAAACACAGTCGCGCCTTTTTTTTGTTTTCTGGTCATGGTGGCCAGTTCGATCTACGAATAAACTCCCTCTACAATGCCGTATCTAAGCTAAGAGTTTTCATATGAATTGTAACGTTCCATATTCAAATCACATTATATCCCTTGGGATTTTCATATAACTTCATATCCCTTGGCCTTGCTTTACGTTTATATTGCGTAATGTGTAATTGAACAGTTAATTGTCGAGCAGGTGGTTTAAAAAGCACTACATAATCCATGTCTATAGGATGTTCTTATATAAAGCCTCGTATTCACTAGGGGTGCATATACAGGGTTAGTTCTACTCAGTAAGCATCCTTCTATGAAACAACTTTTACTATGGGGCCAACATTGAAATCGCAAAATACAGCTGTTCCATACATTTTGCCCAAGGTCGATGAACTTTTTGTATGGAACAACAGAGAACTTTTTCGAGATTTCAATGTTTGCCCCTTAGTAAAAGTTGTTTGTTTTGATGTACAGAATATGCCCTTAAAAGGATGCTAACTGATTAGAACTAACCCTGTATATTAAATAATCTATATTTATGCAATAAATACAAACTCAAATATTAATTTTGGATAATTAGGTATTATTTAATTTTGAAATGAAACCATCAGTATGATTTGGTAAACAATTTCAAAGTCATGTAGCGAAAATATGACAAAACTGGAGACCGTTCAATGTTATTTTTTTAATTTATGCTGGGATACACACGATTTCACGTCCAGGATAGAATCCGAAAAAAAATATCATTTAGGAGTTATAGTTCTTAGTACAGGCATTATTTGCTTTAAGGAATCCCGTTGTCCCTTAAAAGTGTAAATGTACCAACGCGAATAATAGTAGATTATGCACCAAGGGGATTAAAGCAGTGGCTTACGTCACTGGCGGCATATTCGACCCTGAGCGTAACGAGCTAGAGTTAACTCTAGCGTAACGAGGGATTATAGAGTAAGAATTATGTTGAGTGAAGCGCGGGTCAAGGCGCCCGAAACGAAAACAGGCTTTATCCTAGAAGTGAATTTTCTACTTTCATACATTCTTCGACAATTCCCGCCCAGTCGCCTTTTTCAACCGACTTCAAGAAAGCAGGTTCACAATTCGACTGTGTTTTTTTTTGTATGTATATTAAGCGATTACTCCGCCATTTATTAACTGATTTTGATGGTTCTTTTTTTGTGCCGTAGGTAATACTTCAGAAGTGGTCCCATATACATTGTATCAAAATCGGTTCAGTAGTTTGGTTTTTATAACAAAATTACTAGAAAATATGAAGATGTCATCCAGGTATGCGAAGTTGAAGTCGGTAGTATTTTTTTTAAAAGTATTATATTTGATTTAAAACGGGTTTATTTAGTTTGCCTCGTGTGATGTTGTTTTTTTGAGTTATTATTGGTTATTGATTTATTATTGACATGAATTTAAAACTAATATACTAAGTACTTACATATTGACAGTAATAAGCTGTGTATACATTTTTAGGAATATAGTTTGGATCGAAATTGTATAATGTGTAAATTTTCTAAATTTATTATTGTCTGTATTCTGTTTTGTGTACCAATAAACTAAATAAATAAATAAATATTGACATTAAATAAAATTAATTGACATAATATTTAAAGTAGAAATTGTTTAAGTATAATAACAAAATTGTGTACATTAATTTGTTCTAAAGATTTTGAATGCCTGATATGTGTGAACTGATGTCACTATTTTGCATGTAGACCTAGCATAACAATTTATAATCAGATAATCAATAAATAATTCTGAATCTGAATCTGGGTCAAATTTAGTAATTGAAATTTTACCCCTTTCTGTTAACAGATTTGTCTGAATCTGATATTTTTGGTACACACCTTAGTTCAGACAAACCCGTTTAGTTTTTTTTTTTTAAATGTAACTGTTTCATTTCGTGTTCTGCCTTTGGAGACCGGTTGGTGTATGCCGCTCCGATCCCATGAAGAGATATCAGATGGGATCCGTATTATTTAAAACAAATATGCCGGTCTGATCCCACATTTTGTCGAAAAAGTAGAATCGATGTTTGATTTTTGAATAAATTATCTTTATAATGCCCGTATCGCTAAGAGTTTTCATAAGAATTTTAACGTTCCAAATTCAAATCCCATTACATTATTATTTTCATATAATTTTATAACCCTTGGGATACAATGCCTTGCTTTACGTTGAGATTGCGATTGTCGAGCCACCTGGTTTGAAAATGTTTTTTCTATAACCAACTCCTGTACTGAGATTGTTGTTATAACGCAATGGGGGCTATATGACCTGACGCTTGACATTCGCGGGACACTTTTTTCCCTCTAGTGAATACGAGGTTTAAATTAGAATAAGTATTAGTTAACTCACCTGAAGTTTTTGGCCAAGCCGGCCTCGGATTTCTTGAAAATATGTGTCATGTTCAGAGACGATGTACTCTGAGACCGGTTTATTTCTACAATATTTCTCATACAAAAACATCTTTCGTTCGAGAAATCGCCGGAATAAGTTGCCCAGGAGCTCAGGACGTTCCACGCACGGCCTCAAGTCGTTCAGGAACTTGCTGCACAGACCACCGCGAAATCAGTACCATTTTGCGTAACACACAAAGCTTGTCGCAAACGATGAATCGTAGCCAGCACAGCCAAGAAAAATTAAAAACTTAATCTACGTGAAATAGAGCGAGAAAGGGAGAATTTTCTATGGTTTTAAGACTCACGGCGGACTATTTAGTGCAATAGAGAGGAAAACACATTCCATCTCTTTCTTTCTCGTCGATCAGACGGCAGTGGTAGGCGAGTGCCAACTCTGCAGGGGCCTCATTTTTGAATCGTACTCGTACGCAAGAGTAGCACATGCGAAAGGAGCCGACCTTCGAACGATATTGTTTGGAATAAGGTTCAATATCGTTTAAAAGTCGGCACCTTTCGCATGCGCCACTCTAGCGTACGATACAAAAATGAGGCCTCAGGTCTGGTCCGCAGATTATACTTTACTATTGGTATAGTTGGAAGAAAATCTCTCCTTCTGGCTCCTTCCTTTATAATATATTCACTTCAAACTCGCTGTCGATCAAAATATATATTCGCTGGGCAGAAGCCGGTACTAAAATAATTCCATACCCAGTATTCATGCATACCAGATTAAATGATACGTATCTAATATCTTGTATCGACTAGGAAAACAGTAGTACCAGCTGTTAGACGATTGCATTCGCAATTTGGCATTAAAATGTGTAAGTACAGTAAAAAAAACCTTTTTAATTATTTTTTTTAAATTCTTTTCTGATGTACTTTCGTTAACCTGGGTATGTCCTAAAACTATATCCAGAGCCACCGGATGTTGGGCAGCAGCGTCCTCTCGTTTAGCGATGGTGAGAATTCCGCGATCTCCAAGCCGCCTGCCAACCACGGGGATTTTGGACATAGTTTTCCGAACGAAAATCATTCATACCATACTGGAAATTTCAATACAATTTGAATACTTTTCCAGTAGCCGTTCATACTCACCTTCATACCAAAACAATTATACAGAACGATTCAAGTATGGAATCAGGACAAGAACAGCAAATTCCTTACTTGGACCACACTTAGAGTTGACAAGCAAACGACTTCCCATCCTGTACACAACCGCAAAGTAAAACTAACTTTTAAAAAACATAATTGAAATTGAATTTAAAAGCAAATCTTAAAAATAAAACTGAGTGCTACAAAGAAAATTTATTCAAAAGGCAATATTTTAAGTGAGTATTTATCATTTGATTAGATTTCATTTAACATATATGAGTAAAAACGGCGCTGGCATAAGTCCCAATCCACCAAGGAGACGTGAACTTAAGCGAACCAATGTCTTGAGAATCTGCTCTTTTGTTTACAGGATGAGAAGAGTCGCCGAGTTAAAGAGTATATACTTACTCCCTGTGCCATTCGTAAATTAGCTCGACATTGCCGAATATCATTCGGTAGCGTCCATCTTTGAGCGCCTCAGGCTGCGGCGGGTCATTTGGCCGCTCCTGTATTGAATTCAGAAGTTAAGCTTTTGACAGTGGTATAGTCCTAATTGTATTATGAAAACTGACGTGGTTTTGTCTGTTTTCACTCTTTGAAACTCTTTCACTCGTTGCGGGCAGGGGCGAGGCAACGTTTTAAGCTTGCGATTGGCCGATCATTGTGATGACGCAATCTGAGTTATGAAATTCATCGAAATTCTGACATACTCACAGGGGCTAGCAGTGGTTTTTAAATTACTAAATTTCGTAAGTCGGACGATCAGTCAACAGGATTTATAGTCTTTGGTTACAAGTGAAGCTAGAAGTCCAATAAAATACAGTAAAAAGGCGTCTTAAAGTCCAGGGTAAATAGGTTCCTTCTAGATAAAGCATGATCCATTTTAAATCACGTAATTGTTCAATTCAAACGAAAGCCTATTTCAAAAATAAAATTATAACACTTATTTTTTTAAGTTAAATGGTTTGTCATCAGAACTAAAGGTGTGTACCTAAATGTCAGATCAATCTGTCAACAGGGAGTAACATTTTAATTACTAAATTTGACCCAAAAAACAACAGTAAATAAGGCAAGCTAATTAAAATAGTTTAACTCGGTACCGAGAATATTAGTTAGTTATATATAAGTAAGTAAATATGTTTTATACGTACCTACTTATATTTTATACTACTGTACTGGACTAATTTTCGTAGAAGATTAGTTTGTCTATGGCTTATATCTAATGTATAAGTAGATACTTTATATTATATTTATGTTTAGTACCTAACACCTAATTATAAACAGTGAGTGATGTATAAGTAAATATGTAGTATTAGTAGTAAGATTTCGTGATTTTATATTCGACAGTAGTATATTGAATGCGGATCAGACATTCCACGATTTGGACGTTTTGCAATCGCTGGACTTTTCGCGAATTGGACATTCTGCGCCTAAACTTAATATTTTCCTAAGAGACGCTTTCGAAAAAAAAACTTATCAGTACGCATATTGTCGAAACATGATATCCTTACCAAAACATGTCGCATGTATCCATCCACAACTACTTTAAGATCCGTCACATAAATCTCTTCAGTTTCTAGTAACTCTTTTAGAACATATTCCCTCTTCTTAAGGATCGCATCAATATCTTCTTGGATTCTGTGGGTCGAGCCAGACGGCTGCTGCCCGTCCTCCCCTTCAGTCCTGGAAGTGGCCGGAATAGCGCCGTGATGCTCCTATTTAAGAGAAATATGTTAGACATGTATAAGATGCTTAGTGTTGCGTAGGTTCGATCTCCATCCAGGGCAAACATTTATGTGACGAACATAGATGTTTGTTCTGTGTCTTGGTGTAGTATGTATAATAAGTAAGTATTTACAAAAAAAAAGTATATAACTATTCTATCAATTATCTGGTTTCCATATTACAAGCTTTGCTTAGTTTGGGGCTAGATGGCGCTGTGTAAAAAATGTCCGTCGATATATTTATTTTTTATTTAAGATGAAATTTTTCATTATTCGACTACGGATAAGAAGGTTATGTATAGCAGTTTATAAAAAAAAACTTTATTTCGGAATTATACATTATTTTATGTACGTTTGTTTGTAATTATATCTCCTAAACTATAGGAGACACGATTTTATTTTAGGATCTAAACTGATCATCGTATTTTGACAAATAAAGAATCTATTGACGCTTGTACAGTGCACGGCAAGTCATAGGGTATTAATTAAGGCCTTGTGAAACATACGGCGAAGCGAACGCGTGGTTTGGCGATGCATTTATTTTTCATATAAATACCGCTTCGCTTTCGCTTTTCATGTGTGAATACAATCAAGCGGCATCATACCTTTCAAAATAAAAACGTCTCGCCACGCCTTCGTTTCCCCGTGTGATTGACATGCGCTTTATGAGGTCACAATAAATTATATTTAGTGGACTTCATAATCTATATTCACGCCAATTTTTTTTTTTGTTTATTAGTGTTTCATTTGTTTTATTTGGAATTTTATTATATGATTTGGAACTAAAGTTAAAGCTAGTGTTACTTCCAAATTGATTTTAATTAAGCTCTCATTGGTTCGCTTATTATGATTAATTTCTTCGGTAAATTATTGGTCCTTAGTGCCTTTATTCACATTTCGCAGTAATTTTATTTTCTTTCGGGACCAAATGTTATTTCTCATAAGTAATGCTGCGTTCTGTAATGCGCTAAGAGTGATAATATCGCGAATCCGACCAAATGTAATAGTCACAAAATATAAGGGCTTTGATTTGATCGAGTAATAATTGTGACTTTTAGCGCATTACGGAACGCAGCATAAGTAGGTACCTCTGCGTTCGTCATTCTGAAACTGGTCTTCATTTACAAGGATATATAGGTAAGCAATAACTGTTATTTTTTAAATAAGCTTTTGCTATTCACCTTTCAACTTTAAAGTACCAACTCTTAAAAAGTCTGTTCTCGACTTCTTTTGACAAGGTTTACGTTTTTATAAGTTCTTAAACCTAAACCATTTGCTATTAGCTAATCATCCAAACCTATCATTAAAAAGAAAAAAAAATTGTGCATCATAAATATTAAAATGGTACTGTTATGCCCGCACTATGAAGGCATTAGGGCTGCGTTGCACCTCTATACAGCTCAAGTGTCATGAATAGAAAGGGAGATAGTCAGTCTGTTTTGAGACACCAACCTGAGCGGTTGCCTAAGGACTTTCTTACTTTTTTGTCTTTTTGTATTTCCCAAGTGTTTTCCATTAAATATATCTTTCTTAGGGAAATACGTTTTTTTTTAAAAACATATCCTCAAGTCTCCGCATAACATTTGGTGGCAGCGGTGGGATCCGGAAATCCCCAGTGCCCAAAAAGTGAAACCGCTCTGCAGACTCGCTCCGGATCCTTCAGTGAATTAAGTGCAAATTTAAACCCGCTGCGGAGACCTCGATTCCCTGGTGGCGGAATCATTCGCCCTGGACTGCATCCTGAACCGCAGACACTCACCTTCAGCGAAACCAGTATATACAACGAAGACCAGGAATATAACTTCATCCGAAGTTCGCCAACCCTATCTCGTCTCATCCCGACGCGCAGACGTCGCGTCTTATCGGAAGGAATGTACCTAGCCATGCTCGCCGTGCTTATCTCCAGCGCCCACGCATTGCAACAGTGAGTCCTTGGTCATTGTTTTAAACTATTGCTAAATCCAGAGATCGCCAACGTTTTAATATTAATTTTAAAGCTCTCAACCTTTTATATTGTAGCTTAAGTAAAAAATATCTTACTTTAAAAATATTATCCATATCGCTTCTATACCTTATCAGTTTGTATTACACTAAGTTACCACGTTATGGCAACCGAAGAAGCTAGAGGTAGACTCACCTTGAATATACCCGCAGCCGAACAGGCAAGTCATTCTGCGTCTACTGGGGCCCAACCCCGAAGCGCTAAGAGTAGCCCCGTTGTTAGTAAATTAGAGATGGAGATGAATACCTTGCTAAAATTTATAAAACCATATGACGGAGAGAGAGAAAAGCTAAATTCATTCTTAGTTAACTGCAACAATGCTTACGAACTTGCCAACGACAGTCAAAAACCTATTTTGTTTAAGTACATCCTTTGTCAACTTCAAGGTAAAGCGGAAATTGCCTGTTCAATCAAAAATTTCTCTACATGGGACCAACTTAAAGAATTCCTTAAAACACAATTTAGTGAAAGAAAACATTACGCTCATTTACTCACCGATCTTCAAGAAAGTAAACAAAGCCTACAAGAAAACGTAGGACAGTTTTCTCTGCGAATTGAAACACATTTATCAAAATTACTAACCGAAATCTCACTCTCGGAAACCAAAGTGAAAGAAATAGCCGGCCGAGTTGCCGCGATGGAGGACCTTGCCCTTCATCATTTCCTGATGGGCTTGCAACCACGCATATCAAACATCGTCCGGTGTAGGTCACCTAAGAACTTGAACGAAGCTATTAACCTTGCGATATCAGAAGAACGTATACAACAGAGCTTATATAAACGAACAGATAACAATAATTTTAAACCTAAACCACAGAACTCTAGCATGATTAACCCTCAAAGACTCAACCAGTATACATACAATAAAACACCACAGAGGTCAACCATGAATAACTCTTACCAGCCTCAACAAGCTTCCGGGTCCTCACCCTTCTGTCGTTACTGCAAGACACCGGGACATGACATCTCAGTGTGCCGAAAGAGGGAATTTAACAACAACCGGTACAAGGTTCCTCAAAACTCAGGTTCTAACCAAGGTCCTCAGACTCCTTATAGACCACCTCGCGTCAACTTCATCGCCGATCAAGGTGAAGATGTCGTTGACCACGATGAAGTAGATCTTCCCCCCAACGATACTGATGATTTAAACGAATGAAGGTCTCGCCACAGTGTCGCCCGAGACGACACCCAAAAGTCGACACTCCTATTCCTAAGTATAACAAAACGTCCAAGGACCACACGGGTAACCAGCCCCAAGCAAGTGTCCAATCTTCTAAACCCATGAGTCACACGGGTAGCCAGCCCCAAGTAAGCGCTCGACCTTCTAAATCAAAGGACCACACGGGTAACCAGCCCCAAGCAAGTGTCCAATCTTCTAAACCCATGAGTCACACGGGTAGCCAGCCCCAAGTAAGCACTCGACCTTCTAAATCAAAGGACCACACGGGTATTCAGCCCCAAGCAAGCGTCCAATTGATAACTCCAAGGTCACAGCCTTCTAATCAAGAAGTTTTCGAAATCAATATAGACACAACCAAACGGCTGTTGCCTCACGTCCTGCTCAATGCCCAAATATCCGATATACCACTCACACTTCTAGTAGACTCAGGCTCAGCGATATGTTTAATTAAGCAATCATGCGTTCAACGTAGACCCGCCTTAACAAATGAACCAATCAACCTAAAGGGTATAGACCCTGGCAATGAACCAACACCTACACTAGGCCACTTTCAACTTAAACTACAACTAACTAACACAAAAAGCGTCAACCACAAATTCCATATGGTTAAGAGCATAGATCTCCCCTATGACGGGATAATAGGTACTGATTTCCTTACAAAATTTGGCTGTAATATTGATTATAACGAAGATATACTAAAGGTAGGAAACCTAAAAGTAAAAATCCACTTTTTTGACCCATTTTTCATCATTCCTCCACGCACTGAAACCGTCATTGAATGCACTGTACAAAATCCTAATTTGAAAGAAGGCATGATCTTAGATCAACACCTATCAGACACCTTATTGATTGCCAATTGTATTGTTAAAGTGAAGGAAAACAAAAGAGTCAACGTTACAATAGCTAACACGACAGAAAGCCCAATAAGAATTAATTCTAACCTAAATCTTCGACTAGAACCACTGAGCCCTCGCGCTCTACCAGCACCCCACACTCAACTAGATAGTTCTACGCGAACAGCGGAAGTATTAAATTTATTACGAGTCTCACATCTTAACCAAGAAGAGTCCGACGCACTTACTGACATTTGTTCTAAGTACTCCGACATTTTCCATTTACCAAACGACCGACTCTCTTTCACCACCACTCTGAAGCATCAGATCAAAACTACATCAGACATACCGATTCATACTAAATCCTATCGCTTTCCAGAGTGCCACAAGAATGAAGTAGAGTCCCAAATAAATAAAATGTTAGACCAAGATATCATAGAAGAATCATCATCTCCCTGGAGTTCACCAATCTGGGTAGTTCCAAAAAAATTAGACTCACAAGGCCAACGAAAATGGCGAATAGTAATAGACTATAGAAAATTAAACGATATAACTATTGGAGAGATTTACCCAATTCCACAAATTTCTGAAATTCTCGATCAATTAGGTAACTCAAAATATTTTACGACACTAGATTTGACTTCCGGCTTCCATCAATTATTGATTTCTCCTGAGGACGCGCCCAAAACTGCATTTTCAGTACCCCAAGGTCATTTCCAGTTCAATCGAATGCCTTTCGGGCTTAAAAACGCCCCCTCTACCTTCCAAAAATTAATGAACACATGCCTGTCCGGATTACAAGGCACGAGGTGCTTTGTTTACTTAGATGACATAGTTATTTATTCTTTTGATCTGACCACGCATATTGATAACCTAAAAGCAGTCTTTGACCGACTCCGTAACTTTAATTTGAAGTTACAACCAGAAAAGTGCGAATTCCTTCGTAAAGAAGTCGCTTACCTAGGACACATAATTGGAGAACAAGGCGTAAAGCCAAATCCTGATAAAACCAAGGCTGTTTCTGAATTCCCAATTCCTCAGTCACCTAAAGAGATCAAATCTTTTCTCGGTTTAGTCTCGTACTACCGACGCTTTATCCCTGATTTCGCCAAATTGGCGAAACCTTTGACCTCTCTCTTAAAAAAGGATATTACTTTCAAGTGGCAAAACGAACAACAACTCGCTTTTGAAACTTTAAAAAACAAACTTGTAACTGCCCCAATTTTAGCATATCCTGATTTTAAACAACCATTTATATTGACCTGTGACGCATCAAACTACGCAATATCATCGATACTATCCCAAGGACCTATAGGACAGGACCGCCCTATAGCATATGCTTCTCGCACCCTTAATAAAGCTGAGTGCAATTACAGCGTTACTGAAAAGGAATGCCTCGCTATAATTTTCGGCACTAAAACCTTTAGACCCTATATCTATGGTCATCATTTTAAAATCATCACCGACCACAAGCCATTACAGTGGCTCTTTAGTTGCAAAGACCCTGGATCACGACTCGTGCGATGGCGGCTCAAACTAGAAGAGTTTGAATACGAGATCCACTACAAGAAGGGAAAAATCAACACCAACGCAGATGCCCTATCACGATACCCGGTAAATCCAATACAACCGACGGACCCTTCCTTGACCAGCTCTTCGACTGAGAACCCAGTTCGCACCTTGGACGAAGACCTCATGGACTTACTGATTTCACCACCATCATTTCATCCTGACGAGGTGTTATCCCCTAATCCAGATGCTTTAAGTCACGCGGAGAATGTCCTTCGCTCACCCGATGTGAACCTGTCCTCTGATATCCCAGATACCATGGGAAGAGAAATTGAATATAGCATTATTGACCCGTTTAGTGCTGAACCGATACCTGCACCTGATGACCAAGCTGATAATCCACTGCCATCCACTAGCGCGAATCCAACTCCCAGCATACCTGTAGATGACTACTCCACATTTCTGAAAGAAACATCAAACAAAGAAAAAATATTTAATACAGAAATAGAGGAACGGAACGAGAGTCTCATGAAATGCTCTTCTAAAGTCATTTTGGTCCCCACATCTTTGGACTTGGACGAATCCAACCCTTACATTCAAGAAGCTTTGAGTGACCCCGAAATTTATACAAATATCCACGAATCAGAAAAAGAACTGTTTTCATTCCAGAAACTGGAAATAAATAACAAAATATACTACCTATTGTTTACAAAGGTCCACCATTTTGACGAACCGTCTCATCCAGAAATATTTCAAACCCTAAAAAATACTAGGAATGAACTTCTAGTCTTAGAAAATATCGACGAAATCAGCATTTCGGATTTCAAGAACCCGTTTGAAAAACACTCATTTATCAAGATTTATAACATGCTATCTTATCTCTTCCATAACACAAATATAAAAATCAAGGTATACCATAATAACATTACATACCCGATACCGACGGAAATCAAAAGAATCCTCTTCGATAACCACGATATCCCAGTCGCAGGACACCTGGGCTCTGTAAGGATGTACAACAGAATTAAGGAAATGTATTACTGGAAAGGAATGCGAAGCGACATAGAAACATACGTGAAACAGTGCAAATCTTGCCAAGAAAACAAAGCTCTTAGACAAGTTAACCGCGCCCCTATGCAAATAACCAGTACATCGACAGCCCCAGGCCAACGAATTTCTCTCGATATTGTCGGGCCTCTCCCCGAAGCTGGTCCAGCCAAACTAAAATTCATTCTAACTATTCAAGATGATCTCACCAAATTCTCTAGCGCATACCCCATTCGTAGTACTACAGCTGAAGAAACTAGTGAATGCCTAATTCACTACATATCAATATTTGGCATTCCCAAAACAATTCTCACAGACCAAGGCACAAACTTTACTTCAGACCTCTTTAAAAAAACGTGTGAATTCCTTAAAATAAAAAATCTGTGGTCATCACCCTATCACCCACAGACACAAGGCGCCCTTGAAAGAAGCCATGCAACCCTCAAGGAGTACCTAAAATCTTACACCAATGAAGAACAGTCGAACTGGCCGCGATATGTTTATACAGCCATGCTAGCTTATAATACATCCGTTCACTGCACGACACACTTTACACCCTACGAGCTGATGTTCGGTAGCAAACCATTCATCCCTAACTCTATATACGGCGAGTCCCCTGGTGCCGCTTACCCTGATTATGTACGTATGCTACAAAGTCGACTCAAATACTCTAGGAAAAAAGCTTTAGATTTCATAAGAAAATCAAAGGAATCCTCGAAAACTTATTACGATAGTCGCACTCGCCGAGTTAAATACAAAGTAGGCGAATACGTGTACCTCAAAAATCACCTACGATTGCGGAAAGCTTTATCTCCTCTCTGGAAAGGCCCCTACAAAATAATAAAAGTAAATGGGAATAATACACTTACATTGCTTATCAACCGGCGTCATATCACGCATCACGTCGATCAGCTGAAACCAGCTGACGACGGTTCTAACAATTTATAACTAGGACATATACCATGTAACACAATAGTGTTATTTAAAATATAAACAAATAAAAGCTTATAGTAAGTAGGTAAGTAAATAGTAAGTAAGTACATATAGGTAAGGCCGGGAAGTAAATAAGTTGATCTATTAAAGGTTAACTTTAAACCTAATTAACTATTGCAGAAATCAGGAAGGAGTAGAAATAGGAAGTAGATAAACATTAGAATAGGTTTTTTTTGGGTACTATACTTACCACTAAGTCACCGTGAAACCTGAAACTCTAAATACCTACCTGCCTTGTTTATTATTTGCAGAGCTCCGACTCAAGGTCAATCGCACCAGGATTACATCCAGCCAATCAATGCAAGCGCAGGTCTCTTCTTCGATTATTTAGGGACATTAAAAATCAATAGTGCGCAGCTTAAGGTCTTAATACCATTAGATATCACTCACTTTAGTCCCCATATCGAAAACATTGGAGCTGCTCTGACAACCGCCAAGTATTTGTGTAAACAGACACGTATTGTCGAAATTAACACAGAATGCCATAATATACTACAGCCTTTAACAGTACGTTATCAGGACGTAGTTAAGGAATTCAAGTCCATCTCTCATCTAATAGATAACCGTAATAAACGCAGTGCCTGGATTGGAGGTGTTGGTACCGTGTTAAAACAAATATTCGGCACTTTAGACGAGAATGACGCCCTAAGGTATGAGGAAGCTATAACGTCACTACAATACAATGAAAATAAACTAGCTTCACTAATAAAAGAAAATATGTTGGTAACTAAGTCTATATTAACTACCTACAACAACACTATAAAACAGATAAGAGATAACGAAGCTGTCTTGAGTAAAGCCATCGACAAACTCTCGCTTAACATACAAAACATTTCGGAAGCGACTAATGGATTACACATACTTGCTAACGTCAACGAAATATTTGTTAGCATCGAAACAGCAATACTCGTACTGTCCTTTCAGCTAGAAGACATCACTAACGCTCTCTTGTTCAGCAGCCAGAATGTTTTGCACCCGGCAATAATGACGCCGCAACAATTATACCGAGAATTTGTCGATAACTATAGACATCTACCTAACGATCTAAAACTACCGGTTGACTTAGATATAAATAGTGTACATTTAATTTTAAGCGTTTCTAGGTTAATTTGTTACTACTTAAATGGAAAGATTGTATTTGTACTGTTGGCACCACTAGTTAGCGTAACTGAGTACATGCTCTATCATAACATAGCTCTACCTACACCTTATGACGGTGGTATATATAACAAATTCAGTTTAATTACGCCTGAAAATAAATACATAGCAATGACCAAGGACAAGTCGCACTACGGTAACCTTGATGACCTAGACAAGTGCAAGATAATAGCTCCTGGAAACTTTATATGTGACGTCACGAACATCTACGCAACCGACGCAAGACCTTCTTGTGAAAGTGAATTATTGTCAAAAGTGATCAGTGAAAAACCAAAGCAGTGCAACACGAGATTTATTTTAGGTAATCTGGATCTGTGGAAACCTCTAATAAATAACAAATGGCTATATGTACAATCAGAACCAAGTAAAATTTCCATAAACTGTGTAAACTCTGTATTTCTAGAAATAGACATACTAGGTACAGGAATACTTACTATTCCTAACGGGTGTACCGGGCATTGTAAAAGTACGACATTTACACCCAACCATAACTACTATAATATCTCTCCGCCTGTAAGTCATTTACCGGACTTCAACCTTATTGACGACATCTGCTGTAATATTAGCAAATTTCGTGACTTTTCCGATAATGTATCCCCTATTTCCTTACAAAATATAGACCTTGATGAATTTCACTCAAGAAATAGCATGAAAATTGATTCATTATTAAACCAAGTAAACAAGATAAAAACCGAACCCCACCTAATTAAATACGGGACACATTACTCGTCGATTACTATCATTTTATGTATTTTTGTAGCAGTATATCTTAGTTTTAAAGTATTTAGTAAATACTGTAAATCTGGCAGCAACCGCAAGACATTCATTCTAAAGAAAATAAATGCATACAAACCAGACACGACAGATGAACATACATCTGACGTCAGCTCCACCAACTTTGCTCCCCTTAGAACAGAGATCTAAAGAGAGACTTCATTTTTTTTTACCATAAAGTCTCCTCTAAAAGGGGGAGGTGTTATGCCCGCACTATGAAGGCATTAGGGCTGCGTTGCACCTCTATACAGCTCAAGTGTCATGAATAGAAAGGGAGATAGTCAGTCTGTTTTGAGACACCAACCTGAGCGGTTGCCTAAGGACTTTCTTACTTTTTTGTCTTTTTGTATTTCCCAAGTGTTTTCCATTAAATATATCTTTCTTAGGGAAATACGTTTTTTTTTAAAAACATATCCTCAAGTCTCCGCATAACAGTACGTACCACAAATATATATTTCATCATTAAAATAGATCATGATGATAGATTAAAATTAATATAAATGTATATTTTATGATTTAAATGGTACCATATATAAACATTTTCATCTTTAAGTGGTACTATAAATGTATATTTAATTGTTTAAAGGGTATCATCGCGACCAAAAAGTCTATCTATCCTCAGTTCGACGGAAAAGGAATCCGATCTAAAATCGTTTCCGAGTTTTACCTTACGTAAATTATAATAAAGGGGTGTACTTAATTAATGATTAAAAAATTAAAGCAACAAAGTCACACAATGATCTTATTCATAAGTGCTCGGTAAGCAAATTTATGCTTTAATTACATGATCAGTCAGTTTCTCACTAACGACGAAAATCACACGGGAAAGCACGACAAAAATATGAAACATATTGTCGAGCGCATATGAGTAATTTCTGAACCTACTATCGACAACGACTGCCACACACACTCCATGCATAAACAAAAATAATTATAAACGAAACGACAAACTTACACTTTTTAAAAAACACAACCTAGAAAATATCTGAAGCATTTAAAGCTTAGTACTCATATGCGAGTCGTAATTGTTGCACATCTAAAAATACATTGTGTTATATTCGTGTCTGAGGCTACATATACATTGTGTTATATTCGCGTCTGAGGCTACATATACATTGTGTTATATTTTCGTTTACGCGCATATTAGACAAGATACGGGTTTTATGGGGTTTGCGGATATAGCGTGGCAGCTTGCAACTGATGATTGCCAATTTTTCCACGAAATACGGCGCCAAAAACTCTCTGTTACTGTTTCCGCAACAGTTAAAGTTATAGCTCGCATTTGAGTACCCAGCTTAAAAAGGTAAACCATGAAAATGGATTGTATAGAAAATGTTTAAGTAAACAAGATCTAGGGTGCAGAAGAAGCCGAAGGTAAGCCAATATCTAAACTAAAAGCTTGAATGAAGAGTGGTCGTGGATTTGACCGAATGATAATGCAACGCGACGGTAACAAACACGCGACAAAAAAACACAAACAACTAACTACCTACTGGATTTCCGCTCTCCACTGACTATTGAACAATATACCATAAACTTACCCCTGTACCCACTGAAGAGAGAAGTAAGTAGGGCTTTCGCTTTTCTGTGTCTGTTCCTCAGTGCGTGTGACTTAACTATACAGTTACTTCGCTCGAAAGAAACGTCATCAGCACAAAGTGTCTAGTTACGTATATGTAGGACGGGTTATAAATAATTCTGTATCGAGGTATCGACAAAACAAAAGTTATTCGTAGATTTCAATGTTCACGGGCCCTTTCCCTTTTAATGACTAAGCGGCTGTATCGATCTTGATGAAACTTGGTCACGAAGTAGTGGCGGACATAAAATATTTTATAATTTAAAATACCGGATAGGGACTACTAGTGCGATGACTTAGTTATGATTTTACATTTGATGCATTTTACACGTGAATGTTCTATAAAAGATCTGTAAAACAGATCTTTTGCTACTGCCATCAATTAAACAAGTAAAGTTACATTGTGGTCGATTTTCGAGGTTTTAGTTGACATAACTAAACTAACTAAAGTATTGCTGTTCTTATCTAACACGCCTGGTAAAAAAGTGACAGCGGTAATTTTAATTAGTTAAGATCTGTTTGGTAGATGTGATTGGTGTAAACAATCAGTGTTGCAATAGTTGGTAAAATTAATTGTAATTTTTTTATATTCTCTTATTGTAAAAAATAAATGCATGCGGTGCTTCCTTCAAAAGATAGCACATTTAGCTTAATTAGATTACATGATTATGGTGTTACAATGAATGTAGTTATCTATGTGAAGCCTAAATAAATAAATAAATCTGTCAACGAAAACCTTCAAAATTGGGTTAGTGGGGTTGGGTTACTATTAGATAAAGAACATTAGGCCGTTTGTCCACCGACGCCGTCACTGAGACGTCAATGAGAACGAGATGACGACGACGTCGCCGAAGTAGCGATACACAGATTACTATAGCCGCTTAGTTAGTAAAATTCGTTTAATTCTGGACATATACATTTAAAAAAGTTTATTAATGCCTGATTTTAAATGTTTCTACATATTGCAAAATTGAAAAATTAGGGCTAAACAAACTAATTAGGATAAAAATAATTAACCTACCGAGGGAATGAATATGAAAGCGTATTTTAGCTTTAAGCACGGTTCTAGCTTTTAGCTTCTAACTCAATAAAAACCACTTAGAGAGTTTATGCAAGCTAGAAGGTTTTATAATTAAAGTTTTAAAGTAAATCTTTAAATCGTACAGTGGTGATTTTAGAGATATAATTCGACATGGTTCAATGACTTTAAATTTCTTTTTCCGTATTCACCAAAAATATCTCTAGAGCCATCGTTTCTACAGCCGTTAACAGACTAGAACAAACTAGATTTCTACAAGACCTCAAGTAATGCGTCATTTTGTAAACGGTAGTAAAAATTATTTCACTGGAAGCTACTTTTGCGTAGTAGGTGCTCTTAATAAACACACAAAAGAAGCGTGACCTTCTGACAGGGTCTCTTGAACAAAAACTCAAAGTAACATGAAGATCTGAGTCAATCTAAATAAAAGATTATCCGTACGATGTGCGATAATAGTACATTATGATACGAGTGTGCTATGTTGGTCATTACACTAGAGGCGGTATTATGCGCGCGAGCCGCAGGCGAGCGCGATAAGAAAGCCGAGAGCGTAATGACTAATAGCACAAGAGTTCCATACGACTGTTTTCGTCACACTTGCGAGGAAAAAACAATTTTTTTTTGATAATAATCAACCACACAGCGAAAACGTCAACAAACATTTGCGGAAAATGGCGCCCAAATCAGTAATGCGCGCGCAGGTTGACATTTACTTTAGCGGCATAAGAACTCTTTGTTGGTATTATAAAAAAACTGTAAGTATTACCCGGCTATATTAGTGCTTCGTACACGTACGTCTAATTGCAGTCACGTACAAACTTGACTTTACCGGGTTATACCTATTATAGTACAAGTGCCGTAATGTAAAGTAAAAAGCACGCGTGTATAATAGCTTGGATTATGCGCCTAAAAGCGATGTAATAAGATCTACTTTACGAGCAAGTGTGATGAAAAAAAATAAAAACAACTAGTTACTGTATTATGCAATTTGTCAATCTGTTGTAAGCACAGAGAAGCGAAGGCCCTACTTTTACTTCTCTCTTCAGTGGTTGTAAGTGCCTAATTAATAAATAAATAAATAAAAGCTATTAATTGGAATAGTTGATTTGTGTACACCGATACTTCAAAAAGCCTAGTAGGTAGAGGGGTGAAAATTGCAGCTTGTAGCACTCTTATTATTTATTTTTAGAAAAAAAACTGTGTGAATTAATTCCGGGATAAATGTTTTAAATGACGCACTAATATTTTTGACAAAGTGAACTCAAGTAATAATGTACGCCTGGTAGCAATGGCACACCAACAATAGCCCTTGACGGCGGTGTCAAGGGCTATCGACTGGATCATTTGGGAGATCGGTTTGATTTTATCTTTAAATAGACAAATAATTGAACAAGTCAATTACACTAATGTCTGAACTCTGATCTTATGGCGAAGGCCCATGTCGACATTTGTAACATAGTAGGAACATTTGTGCTAAGCAATAATCAACACAAGTACCCCAAATAAAAAAAACAGATCAATCGATTTAAACAATTATGGGACCAACTCGAGAGCACACTTTCAAACAAAAAATAAAAAACTAAATCTATCTACATTTGAAGGAGAAAACACAGAAAAAAATTATTAAAAATAAACATAGAGTAAAAAAGTAATTACACATTATGGTACACGGATTGAATAATGCACTCTCGTGCACTCTGTCATGAGGTTTGTATTTGTTTAATTTTATTGAAAAGTCGTTCATACTAAGTCCTAAGACTTGCGAGTGGAGGGCGGAAATTGAAATCCCATGCATACAACATGCTATTGACAGATACTAGTACGAACTATCCGAGTCTTCACGATTTGCTCTATCTCCTCGAGATCTGCAGATGCCCCGTTTGGTTCCGTGCTTAACGAGCTCTGAAAATGTTAACCAACATGAAAGTTTGTACTACGGGACCACGTTGTACAGTTTTTTTTATTTCATTTTATATTACTTAAATGATTAACGACTTTTTAATGTCGTGGGCCGAAAACTCAGGACGAATATGGCATAAATCGACTCGACGCCGACAGACGTGTCGAAAATCAAAAAATAATAAGACACGTGTTTCTTTTTATATAACAGGGTGTCTCAAAAATGGCAGTGATACTATTATAGAGGTTATGATGAAACAAACATGAAAATGTACAAAGTCCAGCCAGCCGTCTTAATTTCTCAAACTGCCTCTATCTAATCTATTAATTATATGAAAATGTAACATTGTTTACATTAGGGTCTAAAACCTATTATGGCTCTATGTTTTCATACACAATAAACTTCGTTATTGGAATCATTGTGCGTTTGTACGAACGGCATGTATCACTATTTTTAATTTCAATAATAAATTTTATTAAATGTTAAATACACAATGTAAATAAGATTTAGTATTAACTCCCTTTGTCAAACATCCTATATTACTAAAGTTGATCGATTTCGTTTTGCTGAAAAGAGATCAACGTATCAATCTTACTTCTGTTAATCACGTCTCTCTGTCTCTCTCTCGAATTATCTCGAATTTATTTTAGCGCGTAGAAAAAGCTAAACAACGTGGTCATTTTGTACAAGCAGCTTCTCTCCTTGTTAGGCATTTTGTTAATATTGAGACATGAAAGTTATTGGTTGGTGAAAGTCATTAGATACTGCTGATACTGGTTAGTTATATCTATTCGCAAGTTTAGACCGGCAATGTAGTAGAAGTTCCATAACGTAAGCAATCGAGGTAACTTCAATTATGTATGTTTCTGTGGCTCCCGCACTTACCACAAAGCGTACAGAAGTATTTGCCAGTTTAAACTTTATTTGCAACCAGTTAAAGTGTACTTACCCTCTCTGTTTCTGGTACCTGCGCTGATTGCGCTGGTGCTTGCAGTACAGCCTGTGGATCCTAAACAAACAAACACAATTTTGTTAACTGAAAAATGTTAGATGTAGTTAGTAGTAGTAGGCAACCCTCCTTATCTAAAAAGTCAGCTAGTAGTTAGGTAGTACGAAGGTAGGTAGAACGAAGGTAGGTAGCACGTAGGTAGAACCCGCGACTGTTTAGCAAAATAATGAATAGTAGTTTTTCAAAAAATTCCAACAAGAAACATGAAGGCTAACCAAAGCTACAACAAATTATAATCAAACGTATTTGCATTGTTTTTAGTATAAATAAATACCTATTTATTTTAATTATGAACGGCGCGGTAAAGTAATGCATTTGCGAAACTTATTAAGGACGAGTTAAGAATACTGATTTAGGACGAGTAGAGATAATAAAAAAAAGGATGAGTAAGGAACAACACTTTATTTTTTTACGAAATATAATTATTTGAAAGAAATCTTAGTACGCAGACGTGCTTAGATACCTACATCACATATTGAAAAGGCAACCGTAAGCTACGAGTAAGATGAAAATAATAGATGAAAAACAAATAAAGATAATGAATTGCTAGAAAACAATCCGGCGATGGTAACAATAAAATAACAAAATATCGCCCAACACAGCACATGTCTGATATCCCCATGACATATTTTACAAAAAATAACAGACTTTACAAATAAATAGCTATAGATATAGGTTAGCGGGAAGAAGTTGCAGTAAAACTATCAACTCGTGCATTCGGCGGCCAATCACAGCCGTTCATCTTATTCGTTCGTGGCATCATAACACGGCGCGGATTACTCATCGCCGCTACATTAGACCCGCGAGTACTAAATCCTCAGAGAAACAAGTTCAAAAGAACGACTTCACAATATGATTACCTATCGAAAAAAGATGAGTTAAGAAAACTAACATGTTTTTGACACATTTTTAGTTTTATTTGTACGAGATTACTCACGTGTAACTATAGGTATAGTCGGATACTCCGACTATACCTATAGTTATAGTTATACCTATAGTTTCAGTGTAATTACGTAATTAACAAAAATATGAGTTAAAATGCTTTTTTATACTCCGATTGTAAGAAACTAAGCTTTTATCGCGTGATTTTTATAAACTAGTGACGATTCTGATTTCTCTGTGACCATACAACCAATTCTCGAGGGCTCGTTGACAGACTTACTTATAGTACTTATTATATAATCAGTGACGAAACTACTCAAAACATACCTGTTGTTTTTAAAGTTTAGACAACTAAAACGTCGAAAATCGGCTGAATTGTCATCTCTAATAGCTAGTAATAATAGCTTTTTTCTATTTGTCAAGCTCTTGAATACGTCTGACAGAGATGCACAAACAAACTCGTATCGCTGTGCCAATTAATATGTGTCGTTGCGACCCTCTGGCTGTTAGAGTACGAAAAAGTATTTTTCTGTAAGTTTTCTACTCTGTTTTTAGACTTTCGCATGATGAGTAGTCACTACGTATTTTGTTATTTATTGCTGTTTTCGATGAAAAATTCTAAAAAAGTACGTGCTAGGAAATATTGGTTCATATTATAGAGAATGAAATAAATACAGATGAAGATTATGGGATTTTTCATTTTTTTTTAAGAAATACCATATGTATGCTGCTTTTAAATATACTGTTACACTATATTTTTAAATCCTTATCTCTTAAAAAACTCTCTCTAAATCTCTTTTAATTTTAAAATACAATATTTTTTCTTTTCCTATATGATTACAACTTTATATTACCCTTGATTCATTGATATGTATTTACAACAAAAAAAATATTAGTATTCTATCAGCTATCTAGTTTCCATATTACAAGCTTTGCTTAGTTTGGGGCTAGATGGCGCTGTGTGAAAAAATGTCCTCCGATATTTATTTATTTTTATTTATTTATATGAAAATATCGCCTGCCATACATACAAATGAACAGCCGAATTTAGATCGTTTCACTTTAATTTGTTATACGTAGAGTTACGTAGTGTTATGAGGTCAAGCGCATAAAACAATTCAGTCCACGCTAGCGAAGTCGCAAGCACAGCTAGTATTATACAGAAATATAATTTCAATTAACTTCAAAAAAGGAGGTTTTCAATTCGACGGTATGTTTTTTTTGTATGTGTCTTGTCACATGGAACTACTGGGTCAAAATAGTGGCAGTTGTCCCATCACGGGAAAACGAAAAGAAAAAAAAAGAAACGAAAGATAGCGGCTACTCCGCCACTTTTGCACTGATTTTGATGAATATTTTTTTGTTTGGTAGGCGATACTTCAGAGGTGGTGCCATATGCATTTTATCGAAATCGGTTCAGTAGTTTTGGTTTTTAAATCAAAATCACTGGAATAAATCAAAATAACTGGAAAATATAAAAAATTAAGAACACGTAAGAAGAAGAAGTTGATTGATTGACAAATTGAAGTCGGTCATTTATATTATTTTAATAAATAAAGCTTAGGACACTGCAGGCTGCTACTAATCACGAACCCTCGTTTTAAAAATTATGTATCTTAAAACGAGGACCCAACCCCAATACCCCAATGGGGTACGTCCATTATGTCGTTACGTCCATAAATTGTGCTAAATAAGATCTGCATGTATTATATAAGTTACATAATGTTTGCAATAAAATATTGAGTATTGAGGGTCTGTGTCCGTATACTGTTGATATAGGTTTTTTTTAATACATTCAAGTGACGAGACGAACAAGACGTTCGCCTGGTGGTAAGCGTCACGCCTGCCACTAACAGTAGCAGTGCCAGAATTGTGAACTTGCGAACACAACCCTGCGCCGCACTGCACTGCGCTTGTCACCCTGTGATATTAGATGTTAAATCTCATCATACTCAGTAATTTCTCTGGTAACATTCCCCTTCAAACCGGAACACAGTAATGCTTGCACACTACTGATACCACACAGACAATAAACCAGTCTATTACCACAGATAATAAATACAGACTATTCTATTCTAACCACAGAAACCTTAACAGTACTTCATAGGACTGAGCCCTACATTGGAAATGGCATCACAAGGCGCGAACATACATACCGGCCGTTTAAAAATAATCGACTATTGATAATATCTGTGCTTTCCGTCTAAGAAGTTCTACATTATAATGTAGTTTTTGGCATATCGATGTTGAATCTCTAAAAGTTTTTCGATAGCGCTTCGTTTAATTGGTTACTTACCTCACAAGATACCTAATAACTAACTCCCACCTTCGTAATACCAATTTTTCTGCAAAAATACGACCACATCTACCGAATATGTTTTTTTAGCTACAAGTGCAGTTGTATTTTTGTTTTTTTTTATACGGAATTACTCATATTTAATTAAATCGAATACTCCGACTATAGATTTAATTAAACGTGAGTATTCCCGTATAAATAATACAAAATGTGTCAAAACCACGTCAGTGTTCACAATAAAAGTGAAGCTGTACTTCGAATCCTACTATATTAATATTAATTAATCAATCTTATAAATGCGAAAGTTTGTCGGTGTGTGGGAGTGTATGTTTGTTACTCCTTCACGCTGTAGCGGCTTAACGGCTTTGGATTAAATTTGGTAGAGGTAGCTTATACCTTGGAATAAAACATAAGCTACTTTTCATCCCAACAATCACGGATAAAACCGCGGTAACAGCTAGTGAATGAATCACGTAATAAATAATAATAGTAGAGTTTATTAATTAATTTATTAGTTTGCGTTGTTGTTAGTTAATTACGGCTTTACTTCAATTAAACTTTTCTACCTTAGTCACTGCTTAAATTACTCTGTCCTTTTCTAGCACGTACAACTTCACGTCAGAGAGAAGATGGCAGAGCATCTTAAGCAGTGACTAACGGTTGAGAAGCTTTTTTAAGTAAGGCCGTTAATCTACATGAATCTCTTTTAAATAGACACGGGAAGAACGGGAACGGGAAGGGGGCGTGAAGAGTTTTGAATGTAGTTAGTACTAACTTGGATAGGCTTCATGGGAGGAGGGAGCTCCACATCGGCAGCGTCGTCTTCGGTCTCCTCCGGAGGAGCTCCAATGGTAGAGTTTGCATCGCCGTTATTCTCCGACGGGTACGGCAACTGGAGAGAAGTCAAGACGTTTATTGCAGAATTCAGATGAAATATCCTATAAAATAACTTTTAGGAAAACCAACGTGCAATAACTATCGGATCGGGATGAATGACACTTAAAAATTCGACAAACTATTAGTTAAATGTAGATGTATGGATAATGGTAGATCTCTTTACTGGCAGAATGCACGAAGTGCTATGCCAAAATTCTAGTTATCTTTCATCGCTGCGTTAATTAAATTGAAAATTCAAAATCAACTCCACAAGTAAATAAGTTCCTTCCTATGTGCTCTAACCAACGCAATGCATCAAGCGTTGTTTATCGTTGCGTTAATTAAATAAAAAAACAACGAACTCTAACCCACAGACTAAAGAAGTTCCTTTCTCCGAGCTCTAAAATGCAATGCAAAGCTTGATGCAATGCATCAACCGGTGCAGGTATTGGTAGATACGGTTACAGAATTGCGTTTACCTTAATTTTCTTGTCAGTTGCTGCCTTTTTAGGCAGCTGCTTGTCAGTAGTGGCGGGTGATTGGGCGCCGCTCGCGGTGAGTTTAGTCTCCACCTTCCCCTGCGAAGGCTTTCCTCGCAGGTTACCAAGCCAACGCCGCCTGTTCAGAAAAAAACATTACAATAACATTGACAGAAAAGCACTGGCAAAGTACGACGCAAATAAGTAAGAAGAAGTTTTAGGGAAGTGTCCTCCAGCATAGCAGTTATTTTTATGGTTTATGCAAGACTGCCTATACTCGATTCATAATCAACTGAGAGATTGAAATGTCACTTTTCAAAATAATGCTGCCTGCTAAAAACCGTAGTGATGGATATTGAGAGTGAGAATAGGAGTTCATATCGTTCAAAATAATTATTCAATAATTATTAAGTGCCGTCAAACATTTAAATTGCTGCCCAGTGGAAGTGCAGGTAGGAAAGGAAAAACATATTGTGTAAAAAAGCTGTTCTGTAAATAGCTCCACGGAAATGTAACATTATATTCATGATTTATAACCATGCACAGATTGAAATCGTACATAAGTAAGGAACTACACCTTCTACAAAGATTAATATAAATATATTGAAATAGATCATTGGTGTGAAGTTATTAAGTTTGTTAACATAACTTCATAAGCTAATAAAAAGATTGAGTTACTTAACATTATGTTAATAAACTTAATATTTTTATCTTAGCACTATTTAAATTTTGCCAAAAAGTATTAATTAACACTTGAAATGTTAGTTTAGTCCGTTTATTTAAGAATCCGAGTATTGTTTTGAGTCTACTGATCGTTGTTCGTTGTTATTTTTATTTTTTTAATTATTGGCATCGCACGTTGTGCATTCTGCCAGTGTCAAGTCCTTGAATTTTCAAGCTTTTATATTATAATCAAGTCAAATATGTCATGAAATCACAGTCAGTCACACGAAACTAGTCATAGTCGAGTCCAAGTCTCGCCCTAGAAAAGTTGTGGTGACTTTACTAGGAGCTTCTAGGAAGTTTTGAAAACAATACGAAAAGAAATGTTTCACCACATTATATCACTTGCCCACACTCGTGCATGTAATTCAACACTCAACGAATAAAACAACACCATTTTAAATCATTAATTCGCGAAAAAACACAAGTTTAAGAAAATAATAGAATGCAACGACATGATTTTTCCGTATTCCCGCCAAAACTCCTTGTTCGTTGTTATCGGTTATTTATCAAATAGAAAATAATACAGTTGGATGACAAAAACTATTTTAATTCATTTTATTTTGATTTATATGCGTTTTAAATACGCAGCGAGAAAACTATTTAAGCCATACTTTTAAAAGCTATGAAATGACTAACTGTATGCATACCAGCTAATAAGATTCCATTAGTTCCACCACGGAACTTTCCAATGGAACTACTTCGACTGCATCCCTATTGTGTTATGTGGTGATACAGAACGCTTGCCAGGTGAGTCCAAATCAAACTTGGCCGGCTTTTATTGTAATATATGTGGGTAGGACTAAGCCTACATAGTCACGGACCGCAATAATATAAGCCTACTGGTATTGTAACGGGACACTAACCACACCAGAGGCGTGAGTACGTAACATACTAGCTATACCTACTTTAAATAGGCCAGGTGGTTTATTTTCTATAACCTCGTAACAAAGGGGATCATAAAAAAAACCAACAACCAAAAATAATCTATTCTACCCACTTACAAGAAAGTTATGCATATTTTTTGAGGGCCTTTATTAGCTACATTAAAATCAATTAAATCGCTACTTAAACTACTTAAAACAAAAGTGCTAGTGGTAGGACTCTACTGCAGAGTCCGTCTGGGGAAGTACCACACTTTTGCCAGTTATTCAACTGCCAAGAAGTAGTGTGCAAGCATTTGTGTTCCGGTTTGAAGGTCAATGAGAAATTATTGGGTATGAAAGAGATTTAACATCTAGTATCACAAGGGTGACGAGCGCTGTGCAATGCGGCGCAGGATTGTATTCGCAAGTTCACAATTCTGGCACTGTTAGTGGCAGGCGTGACGCTTACCACCAGGCGAACGTCTTGCTCGCCTAAAAAAAGAAATGTACCCAGGCTGATGCAAGTTTAGCCAATCCAGATGCTTAAGCCTGTCGGCACAGTATACAACTTGCTGGCAGCAATGCAATGGTAATGCTAATGCGTTTGGCCAAATAAACGCGAGAACTTTAATCACGAGTCGCGTCGCGCTCAGTTCATGATGTACTTTGGTAACCTTGTTATTATTAGTAAATTATTAATTTATCGTTAATCAAAAGTGGACGTATCCGGGCTTGATGAAAACGGAGTGTAATACTATTGTGCACCGGTACGTCGCCTACATATATCTCGTCGGTATATATCAACATATTTGTTTTATACCTCGTTGGTATATAGGCGACGTATTATAAATTTATTTTTTATTTTAGGAAAATACAAATAATTGAATTTTAATGAATTTTTGAATAAATGACAAATTTTTCAGCGACCATAAGACAGCAAATGTAGTTTAGTTATTTTTCTAAGTATTATATCAATTTTCTAACATTTATCGTCTTAGTTTTTGACGTGCGGTTCATTATAATTTTATTATTCCAATATAAACCTGAAAAGTATAAATTCAGAAACTATTTGTCCAAACTTGTTGAATACTAAAATTCATTGTTAATTTTACTATTGTACTTGAAACTCTAACACCTAATTTTGTGAAGGTAGAGCTTTAATAAGTAGAATAAAACCTCATAAATAGCCTACAAATGTTCCGAACAAAGCTTTAAGTACTCTTCAAATCCCTCAAAACATGAAAACAAGGTTGAAGGTGAATAACAAAAATATCAAAATAACATATCTTTTGTGGTACGATTAAATGGGATTGTGTTCAGTCAAGTGGATCTTTAAAACCAGTTATGATTTGTTCTACGAAAACAACCCACAACATAATAATATTTACACTTAACATTATACTTAATAATTTAATGTAATTTCAATTGGTAGGTTAGATTTAACAAATAACATCATAATCAGATCAGCCTACTTTAGTCCACTGCTGAATACAGGCCTCTCCCAATAGCGTTTATACGAGAGGTAGGTAACGTTATAATACTTAAAAATCAAAAAGTTTACATTTTATTCTAGTTCAGCCCCTCTAACTTCCTGGGCGAACAGCGAAGGACGCCTTGAAACTCGATGGACTGGGTTTACCACGTGTATGAAATTAGGACATTTCTCAAACAACAACTCTATTTGCTAAGACCGCAGAAATATTTTAAGTACAAAGGCATTAATCTAAAGCCAACTGGCAAGTAGTATAATCTGTGCCTGCGGGTTTTTTCCCGTGAAACCACAAGAAAATGTATTTCTTTCTAAACAATAATACTTAATAGCATGCCTCGTTGTAGGGATTTAAAGTTTCGTCCACAAACCACAAGCATTCGTATTTACTGTGAAAAATAAGCCAAATATAGAAAATAAGCTGCTTCAGTGCACAAACAGACAATGAGTAAAGTGTGAAACTAAGTTTCATAGGCGTTTCCTCGTTTTTCGATGCGAGGAAGTAGAGTCGGGCCGCGGCTTCTTTCCGCGCAGTCTTTTGTCGAACCGAATCTAGGTGCCCCGTATGTGACATTGGCCTTGAATTTCAAAGAAGGCCGAACATGAAGGAAACTTAGACGTATCGTGAACTCAACGTCTCCGGTCCCGCGGAATTCAATAGTATGATTGGCACAAATAACGACGTTTTTTTTGTACAAGAGGCAAACCGGTGAGCGATAGTAAGAAGTTATAGCTACCTATCGACCACAACACTAGTAGCACACCGTTGCCTACTTTTCGGGGTAAAGATTTTGTTACCATTACCTATTTTTGTTACGATTTTGGCATTCAATTGGCACTGGACTGTTAGGACGAGCTTGACGCAGACCTACCATTATATCAACGGTTCTCTCGGCTGAATTGCATTTAAAAAAAACGACCGACTTTTAGTGCCGCAGCTTATAAGGGACAAATAATCGTAAACACGTTTTCGTAAATGATTTCACGAACAGAGCATTTTTATTTCAATTTAATTGTGCGATCCGCTGAATATTAGAACGCGCTGCCCTTATTGTTGATTCTCTATAAATACAACCTGAGTGTCTTCAAGTCGCGAGTGACTTTGTTTCTTGTAGGTGAGTTTTTTTTTCTTGTTTCTATAACCAAGCGAGATGGCCATAAAACGCAACCGAAGAAGTACAGAGTTATAATAAAAGAGTTATAAAGAGTCCCAACATTAGCGGGATGAGACGTCTCGACCGTAACGTCGTAGACTTAGTTTGTATTTCTGCGGACGATACACGACAAGACCGTAAATTACGATGACAATTCAGAGCGCCATACAATTCTATGCACCGTTTTCTCACACAACGACACGAGACAGCACGACACAAGTTTTTCGGACATATATATCATCGGTGCCGTTGAATCTGTCGTTTTTTACTGTCACGATATAAGTAGCGGCTGTGGGAACAAGCATTAACTTGCTCACGGTGTCGTGCACGATCACGACACTTCATTCAGAGCTTGTTTTTTACCAAGCCGAAACAACCGTGCAATGCTGTCGTGTCGTCTCGTGAGAAAACGTATCACGACAAGCCGTTTTTACCGTGTCGTCTGTCGTGTGGTGTCTGCAGTGCTCCGTGAGAAAACACGCTTATAATAATCAAATTCAGCTCAAACTCCAATGCTTGATTTACGATTTTGACTGTTTTGTATTTATATTTTCGCTTTGATGGGATTTTTTTGGATAATTCACAAACGCACCTATTCTGAAAAAAATAAAATTGACAATAGGAAGTAGGAAATAATTTTTAAAACAACAAAAAGACAAGACTTGCATATTTTCATTTTAAGGAAATGCTTGATCGAAAGAAATATTTCAAAGCCTGTTTTGAGTCTTAGCATAAAAGATCAGGATTTTAACTAAAATATATTTTCAGATTGAAATCGCTACATTGAGTAAATATAGTTTATATTTCCATCATCCATTTCCACTTATCTGTTTCCTACAGTGAGCAACCTAGTAAAATTTGCCGTCAAAATGTTTAAGATTTACTGCAACCCAATTTGGAAAGTGCACGTTAGTATTTAAAGGAATGTTTTGAACGCTGTATATGAAATTCAGGTGCACTAAAGCTCACAGTCACGACGTCAAAACTTCGCTCAAGTTTTATCTTCCCTTTTGTTTGCAACGATTGGGTTTACAGAATTCCTGGAGCTACTTGCTCCAGGAATTCTCTTGTTTTAATTTCTAGTGTTTTTCCGCTGTATTACAGCTTCCTCTAACTTCCTCAACTTCAACAACTTCCTCAGGTGGACTCTGCAGTGGAGTCCTACCACTACACTAAGTTTGCTCTACTTACAAGATTTCAAAAGCACACGCTTTGTTTTGTAAAGAATTCTTGAACTACTTGCTCCAGGAATTCTGTAAACCAACTTAATACCAAATTATGGTAACAATGGACTTCCGCAAAGTAACGCCTGAATCAATCACAGATATTATATATATTAGGAGGGAGATATGTCATATCGCGCCCTAAAATGGCCCTGAAAAAAGGCCTAGGGACTGTCTCACCTGTCTGCGCTCACTAAGCGAGACGCACTCTATCCCTTTTGCTATCTTCTTTCGAACTCCGGCGCAATTCGTAAACATGACGCATCTTTCGTAATCTTTGGTATGAAGAGATTTAACATCTAATAACTGGTACAGGACAAATGTGGGTTGGAGAAAGGTTGTACATAAAAAATCTGATGCATTCAGTTGTAGGTTCAAGTCTAATAAGACTGGCTTAATCTATTTTAACTTGAATGAGACACTATTGCAAAGAGAAATTACTTTACGAGTTCTTAAGAGGAACATTTACACTGAAACATACAAACCCTTAGCTATTTTCCCTTCGGCCGTTAAGGAAACTGAAGTTTGGAAACTGGTTTCCTGAAAGGATTTTTTTAACCTCCTACGTAACCGGTTTCTTAAAAATACTTTGTTTGTGTTATTTCAGCCACTTCCACTACTAACTCGAACAGGGGCACTATTTTTGAACCGTACGCAAAGTACCGCATGCGCCGAAAGGAGCCGACGTTTAAACGATATTGAACCTTATTCCTAACAATATCGTTCGAAGGTCGGCTCCTTTCGCATGCGTTACGCTTGCGTACGATTCAAAAATGAGGCCCCTGTTTTATTTACTTGAGATTGAGACGGCATCGTTTGAGCGATCGAGAACTTATTACTTACTTAACGAGATTGTTATTTAATGCGACGAACTGAATTTTCCATTACAATATTAATCATGGTTATCATTTCCATGCACTACTTACTGCGTAAAGGCAATACATATTATTCCTCGTCAGCCATAAGACGTCCACTGCTGGACCAAGGCCAATAGAGGGGTTTTTAAAGTTCTTACGACGATATAGAGAGCAAAACCAAATTAAATGTAATATTATTATAAGAATGTTATTGAGACTGCAGAACGGGCGTCGATCCCAAGGATTTCTCGCCGCATTGTGGTCGCACACGTAGTGCGTGTGTAAAACATTTGCTGCAATGAATCGCCACCGAAACATAATAGGCTAGATGACTGGTTTTTTTTACTGTCCTATTACAATGTGGCCCATAAATATAGCTGATTAATGAAAAGAAACGCAACTTATAAGCATTTTAATATCATGCTAGGCAGAGAGGAGAAACAGCAAATCGTGACGTCACTTCTCTGTACGCCATATAAATTCTATTCTGACAAGTAAGGCGTGACGTCAGTTTTTGCTTTGTGGGAAAGGGTCAGAGTTGTCTCTACCAAAAACTTTAAACGCTCATATATCAGAACATTATTAACCGATTTAAATGTTTTTTTCAATAAACATACTATATTTACTTAAATTCTTCATCAAAGCTATTAGTTTCAACGATATAAACATCGGTCATCTACCCTATTATAAACCAAAAGCGCGACATCACTTCATCATTTGAATTCGAAGTTACGAGTACGGTAAGGCCGTTTAGGACCTCGATGTTTCAACCAAATACTTAAGTTATCGCTTAAAACTCGGTTATATACGAGTACGTACGAGATAATGGTTATTATAAAATTCCCAAAAAAAATAAAGGACATACATTGATACAATTGTCACGCTTAACAAATATTCGAAAATGACGAAGGCCTCCCCTTAATAGGCAGGATTGCCATAATCCCCACGCTTCGCAGGCCGCTTGGGAATCACAGAAAGCTCACCACCGTTAACCGAGAGGACGCTGCTGCCCGTCCTCCTGTGGTTCTGGATGCCGTTTTAGGACAAACCCAGGTCCAAAAAGCATGAATACTTGCAAACTCATGCCTAATATTGATTTTTAATTTTGTATTAGGAATAATTAAATTTAGAGAACTATGTTCTTCAAGAACGGCCAAGAATAGGGGACATGTCGATCGCTACTCTGATCTATTCCAAACGAATACTACATTCTAATCTGTTCCTGTCTTTCAAAACATAATTCCCGGTATGAGAAAGAGACATTAAAATTCAGGTAAGATCAGTCATTCACGTGGTTCTCGCTTTTGACAAGTCTTAAAACAGTATGAGAACTTACTTTACGAAAGCTACGTGCGTCCACATGGTGCGAGCACTAGGTCTAGCAAACTTAGCGGGCACTCACTCACTGGGTCCGTTCACAGGACCTACTGGCGCCCGCCAACGGTCACGCAGAATGGGAGTAAACAGTGTTATCTCGTACGACGAAGGAGCTAAGTAATATCTGATCGGCAAAGAGTCGTATCGCAGATTACTGCGATAACATGAGTCCGAGCTTGTACCGCAATCGCCCCTCGTCACTACCATGATTATGCTCGTATCAATAAGGTATTGTTAGATAAAGATGCCGGCGGCGCTGCTTTGCTGCAACAGGCGATCTCTTTATACGCTGTTACGCTAAACGGTAAAACTAAGTGAAAAGGAAGTTATTGTACTCATGATTGTAAATAACTTTTACTATAAGGCCATCCCTAGCGGGGAAAAAATCTGTTTCATACAGCTGACGAAGTTCGGTACAGCTGATTTAATTTTTTCGCGATTTCAGGGTTAGCCACATGGTATAAGTTGTTTCAATGATAATTATAATGACCTCTTTTCTTGGTTAATATGCTTTTGTTCTTACCCATAAATATATTCATCAGACTATAGACAAACTTTTATTGAAATGTTGGGTGGTTGAAAAGAATGGATGGACTCCATTGATTATGATTTTTAAAGGCCTTTATGTTAGATGGTTGAAAAGAATGGATGCACGGATTATGACCAACAATATAATGTGTTAATGTGTTCCCCCTTACTTGTCATATTTTGACTCATGAAGTCTGACCTCTTCACTCCGAATGTCATATTGCGTGGGTTAATATGACGTCAGAGCGAAACCAATATGACGCGAATTAATGTAAATTCGGAATTCGAATCTAAAAATAATGTGTCAAAGGTACCCATGTGGTATCAAAAGAAAGGGAACTGGGATCAACATCCAAACTACAGAAGATCTGTTTGAAATGCCACTCCCGGTCAGCCATCCGACTTAAATTTATATTCTAATTTATATTTTATTTATATTATATTCCGATTTTAATATACTTAAGAATATATTTACAAAAAAAAAGTATATAGGTATTGTATCGGCTATCTGGTTTCCATTGTACAAGCTTTGCTTAGTTTGGGGCCAGAAAGCGCTGTGTTAAAAATGTGCACTGTTTTTTTAAATATTGTTTTTATTATTGAAGCGGTTGCGTTTTGCCTAACCACGATAAAGCCGCTCGAGTTCAATTTAGGTGATAATTAGTAACTATTCCAAAACTCAAACGCGGAAAGTGTTAAGCCGTAAGGAGGTCATTCAGCTCATCGTCTTTAACAAGTTTTACTATGATGTAAAAATTTAAAAGAACATCAGCAAAAGTTGACTCAACTTTAACTAATGTTCTTTTCGATTTCAGGGTTTACCACCTTTCGGCTTAGTACCGCAGTTCCGCGCAACGTTATACAAATGATATTAACATCGGTTTTAATCATATACCAATAACATCGGAGTAATTAGGGCCACACTAGCATATTACGAAATATTTAATAAGCGTTTTTAAAGCAATTAGAATAGGAGGGATTAGATAACAGAATGGTAAAGTGATAAGGGAGCTAATTATACTTTGTTACAAACGCGGTCGTGCAAACACTCCACTTATCTGACAGGGACCAATGTATTATGTAAGATCATTTCAAGTCAAGGTAATTATTATTTCTTTTATTGCATTTGAAACTCGGGTCTAAGCCCGGGCATTTAAGAGGCATTGGTGGGGCCGAAGCCAACACCAAGAGGCCCTTTTGAATAGGAAAATAACATTATAAAACTATTACATGGGTGTGAATGGAATATGATACACTATTTTAAACAGGTATAAAATTGGAAAAAAATATTGTGCTATTTTGGTGAATTTTTATGAAACATTGGACTGGTCTATAGAATGAGAAACGGCACCTGCCTATTTTGTCTCATTACATCAAAATATTAAGGCAAGTGATGACTCGCCATCCACTATATGGGCCCCCCATAAAGGCTACCGTATATTGGTGCCAGAGGAGCAACATTGACGTGGATGGCTTAGGGCGTCGAGAGGTGTGCTGCGCTTTCACTAAACGCTACTCGCGGCGTTATGCCCTTTAACACTTCCACCATGGAGCTTAGGTTCTTAGCTCTTGCGGTTTCCACCCCCGGACAGCCAGTTAAGACAAGCCGGAGGTCTGGGGTCTCATTTAGCCCCAAGGAATCAGGATACGCGTTGTCGCCACTCACCGACGGCTCGCCACAAAGCCGCCCCTGCGTATTAATAATAATAATAATTATTATTATTATCAGCCTATTCCGTCCCACTGCTGGGCAAAGGCCTCTCTATCCTCCTTCCATTCTTCTCGGTTTAAAGCTTTATGAGCCCAGTTGTTACAATAGGAGTCCAGTTCATCGCCATCTCCGCCTGGGCCTGCCGGTTCGTCTACCGGTCTGTGGAGCCCACTGTGTTGTGAGCTTTGCCCACAGATCGTCTGGCATGCGGCAGTCATGTCCGGCCCCCAGGTAATTATAAGAAACAATAAGGGCTAGCGTAAACCGGCTCGGTGGACGGGGCAGCAGAGGCGATAAGTTCTATTAATGTGCATTTTGCACTTATGCAATAGGAATAACCTGAAATTCCAGTCCGACCAACTGAACAGACCAACCAGTTGTATAGAATGGAACGCGATGAAGCCTTTTGTACCCATCAAATAAAATGGTTGGTCTTGTTCCTAACGAACCAACTGGATATATACGGGATCACTTGACATCAAGAAACGTGGCGGCATTTGGACTAATTATGTTTAGCGCAAAAATGTATTTTTTTTAAATCGTATACATTATTTACGGGATATTTACTATGACTATGTCTATGTGACTATCATAAAACTTGTAATAAACAACCGTGACAGTTATTTGGGAAAATAATAGTTACGATGTTTAAATACTTCCGAGATAAACAGTCTAAATTGCTTTTTTAAACAGAATAGAACATCTTATAATTATGTCTCCGGAACTCTTTATTTAATGAGAACACCCTAACTATGTCCTGAGCACCTATAGTCATATAGAATTATGACATCACCATTACCGAATAGAGCAGGCTAAGCCGTAAGCCGTTTTAAAACTGAAACCACTGACACGAATCGATACTAATCTATGTTATCAAAACTAGAACGCCAATCATTTTCTTCACGGTTCACTTAGTAATCAAACGACAGAATTATCGGCCGTAATCAAACACTCTATTTCAATATTAATACACGGCGGCTGACATACAGTGGCAGGTACCACAAAAACCACCAAACACAAAATACTATCGAGAATTATCATCGATACTGACTCGAACTTACGAACATAATATATTTAATACACTTAATTTTTTTTCCGCCGGCACTACGAGGTTCCATCATTATTTTGTAATATTGATAATTTATATTAATTAATCTAAGTAAGTCGGGACGTGACATGACAAGTCAAAATAATACATGATTATATTGTTTTCTCTACGATCGAATGAACTCTGCCGTGTAACCATTGGTTTTAATTAAAAATAGATTAATATGAAAATTTTCGAACGAGTACGTAATGAGGACTTTTCGATAGCGTTTGTGCCAATAAACAAACAAACGGATGTATGTGACAAAAGATTAAGCAATAAGTCAACAGAGGGTAATCCACCTGAAAGCTCGACAACAACAGGACTCTCTCGCTCCTCGCGAATCGTCAGAATCCACCTCTGTCATGATGTCACGACAAGCACGCGACCACGGTACGCGAAGACTGAGCCATATCGCAGGTAAAGATAAAGACAATGATAAGACATGACTAATGAAAAACTTGGACGAATCGCAACGAGGCAGACTGATAAGGGACAGTCTTCGAGAGAAAATCCTCGTCAAACAGTTGAATTGTTTTCGAAAAACTGTCACGTGAGTCATAGTTGAATTTGTGGTGAGCAGTGTGATAAGTTCTAGCAGGTTTCTGCCATTTTGGCAGATTTTACCACTTCTTTATAACTATGGTAGATTAATTTTTATTTATTTATAAGGTATTACTCACGTTTAATTAGGTCGGATACTCAGACTACAGTTTCAGTCTTAATTATACGTGAATAATTCTGTACACATAAAACAAAAAAGTGTCAAAACCATATTTGGTAAAATACGGCAGATTACGTTGATGTTTTATAAAATTGTGTTGAATTTAACTACATTTAGAAAAAACAAAGAAAGAAATTGTTTTCTACAACGTCGAGGAAATTATTTACTGAAACCAAATCATGTTGATAAACATTTTTACCGTACTTACTGCCTAGTACCGTAAACACGTCCTGTCCCAGCCTTGTCTATAAGAGGATTTAATGTATATTATTTGTTTGTTATATAATTATTATTATAAACAAGTTATTTTATTATTATTGATTATTTATATATTATTGATCTTTACGTTATTCCTGAGTCATGCAATTTGCGAAGCTTGCAATTCAGAATTGGTTTCGAGAGAGAGTGAGAGAGCTAGATCCTCCAAGATTTCGAGTGTTTCGAGATTATCTACAATAAAAGTGGTACCTATGTTTTTTCATTGAAATGCCACTTTTTTTTAAAACTTTTTTAGACTAATTAGAAGAATTTAAATTTAACTGACCTGGGCATGTCGTAAAACTGCAATCCAGTACCACCGGAGGACGGGCAGCAGCGTCCTCTTAGTTAACGGTGGTAACACTCTGCGATCCCCAAGCTGCCTGCCAAGCGTGGGGATTATGGCAACAACCCCAACACAATATGACAGCAAACCAAAAACCATGGCCCCCAGTCCCCGGCAGCTCCTCTATTCCTGACCTAGGTAGCAGGTCAGGTAACGGAGGAGCAAGTGGTGCTAAGAATCACCGGAAGAAGCCCCGCTACCACCCCCAACATAAGACTTTGGCCCTGGCAACACATAACATTCGCACGCTGAGGACCGACGAGAAGATTGTCGAGCTGGAGGAAGAATTGAGCAAGATGCGATGGGACATCATGGGATTATAGGAAATCCGAAGAGAGGGACAGGATACGATAATCCTGGAGTCCGGCAAATCCCAGGGTGGTGTCGGGTTTCTAGTCCGAAAGTCCCTCATCAACAACGTAGTAGAATTCGATAGTGTGTCGTGCAGGGTTGCGTAACTTATACTCAGAATCATCGACCGGTATTCGCTGAAGGTCATACAGGTATATGCGCCGACCACGGCACACCCTGACGATGAAGTAGAGGCATTGTATGAGGAGATATCCAAGGCCATACATGTCTCCGAAACTTACTTCACCTTTGTTATGGGGGATTTCAACGCCAAGGTGGGCTCACGGAATGTCGACGAGTTGAGAGTGGGATCGCATGGATATGGATATTGTCGACTTCATGGAGAAGGAGGGACTCTTTATGATGAACTCCTTCTTCGAGAAGCGACCTTCCAGGAAGTGGACGTGGATAAGCCCCGATGGTTCAACCAGAAATGAGATTGACTTCATCATGACGACCAAGAAGCGAATATTCAATGATGTCTCCGTGATCAGCATGGTGAAAACCGGTAGCGATCACCGCATTGTCCGAGGCACATTGAATATCAATGTCAAGTTTGAAAGGTCACGTCTGGTGAAGTCTACGCTCCGTCCTAGTCCTGGCCCTGCCCAAATCCAGAACCCCGAAAACTTTCAACTCGAGCTGCATAATCGCTTCCAGAGCCTAGCCGAATGCGAAACTGTGGACGAGATCAACAATGGGTTCGTGGAAACTGTCCAGGCAGTGGAGTCCAAGTTCTTCAAGGCCCCACGCCGGAAGAAGCCTCAGAAGCTCTCAGACAGATCTATAAAGCTCATGGAAGACCGGACAGAAATGAGACTGCAAACTTCAGCTGATATGTCGAAATATGGCAAGCTTAATAGACCAATCTCGAAATCTTTGCGCCACGACTTGCGTTCCTATAATACAGTGTGTATTAAAGACGCAATTGAGCGGAACCAGGGCTCGAAACTGTTCGCAAGGAATTCGTCTATTGGGCAAAGCCAAATGACGAAGCTGAAGATCGAAGATGGCAGTATCATTTCGTCGAAGCCACAGATTCTGAGAGAGCTCGAGAGGTTTTATGGACAGTTGTACACCTCAACACGGCAACCCATTGTCAGTAATGCTCGGGACAGAAGAGCTAAACTGACCCGACACTACACTGAGGACATCCCAGACGTCAGCCTGTACGAGATTAGAATGGCTCTCAGAAGTCTCAGGAGTGTGGTGGTGCTGTTCTTCAAGAAAGAAGATAACACCTTATTGAAGAACTACAGGCCCATCTCACTTCTGAGCCATGTGTACAAGCTGTTCTCGAGAGTCATTACGAAACGTCTCGAACGCAGGTTTGATGACTTCCAGCCTCCTCAACAAGCCGGTTTCCGGAAAGGCTTTGGCACCATAGACCACATCCACACGCTCCGCCAGATTATACAGAAGACAGAGGAGTATAATCAGCCGTTATGTCTAGCGTTTGTGGACTATGAAAAATCTCGATTCAATCGAGACCTGGGCAGTATTGCAGTCCCTCCAGCGATGTCATATCGAATATAGGTATATCGAAGTGCTGAAGTGTTTGTATAGAAACGCCACCATGTCGATCCGGTTGCCAGAACGAGATCACGAAACCAATCCAATTGCAGAAAGGCGTGAGACAGGGAGACGTTATTTCTCCGAAACTGTTCACGAACGCATTGGAGGACGTTTTCAAGGTCTTGGACTGGAACGGATTCGGCATCAACATTAATGGCGAATACATCACTCACCTTCGCTTTGCCGATGATATAGTCATAATGGCAGAGTCGCTGAAAGACCTCGATACTATGCTCAGCGACCTCAGTAACGTTTCCCAACAGGTGAGTCTTAAAATGAACATGGACAAGACAAAGATCATGTCCAATGTCCATGTTGTTGTTGCCGTACCGGTTGTTGTTGGGAACGATACTCTCGAAGTTGTTGACCACTACAACTACCTTGGACAGATTGTTCAGTTAGGTAGGTCCAACTTCGTTAAAGAGGTCGCCCGAAGAATCCAAAGGCAGCGTTCGGGAAATTGCGTAATATCTTCTCGTCCAAAATCCCGCAGTGTCTGAAGACAAAGGTCTTCAACCAGTGTGTGTTGCCAGTGATGACATATGGAACTGAAACGTGGTCTTTAACTGCTGGCCTTTTGGAGAGGCTCAGAGTCGCACAACGGGCAATGGAGAGAGCTATGTTCGGAGTTCCTTTGCGCGATAAAATCCGGAACGAGGATATTCGCCAAAGAACCAAAGTCACCGACATAGCTCGCAGGGTTTGCAAGTTGAAGTGGCAATGGGCAGACCACATCGCTCGAAGAACTGATAACCGATGGGGAAGAAGGTAGGAAGGCCTCCCACTAGGTGGACCGACCACGTTGTAAAAGTCGCGGGCAACCGGTGGATGCAAATGGCAGGTTGTCGTACAGTGTGGCGGTCTAAGGGGGAGGCTTTCGTTCAGCAGTGGACGTCTCCGGGCTGATGTTGGAAATGTAACTGGCATATTTTAGGTCCTTTTTTATGGTAGCTTTAGCACATTTTTTACCACTGTTTGGCTTATTCTTGGTTATCACAACGGTCACCCTGGTGGCGATGTTTGCTTAGATAATTATGCCAATATCCTAGACATTTACAAGCCATGCTTCAGAGTTGACTCCTTCAAGTTCACACTTTATCTGATCTGACTCGAAGGTTGTTTGGAAGAGGTCGCTTTGTATGAGACCGCCTTTGTCCTATTTTTAAATGTTTTATTTAGTGTTTTGGTGCCATAGTTCACAAATTATCCAGTTTTCCGTTTTCAAGTTAGGTACCTATTACATAATTTATTTAAAAAAAACTTTGCATTCATATGTATTTACTGTAGAATATCTTAGCAGGCGAGGAAAAACAGGATTTTCAGTGTCACCCTTGATAAAAAGTTCCTTTTAATAAATATTAAATTCTAATCAAAATAAGTATTTTTAATTTAAATGTTATATTTTAGAAAACTGGGGAATTAAAGTGTAATAAAATGTGGAACAGCCGTGTCTTAAAATTACTCGTAACGTAAGTACTTACCCGGAAAAACCTCTGCGCTGCTTCCCGGGGCTCGCTGCGCTAACGCTGTTACCGGGATCGGAGCCGGTAGCTTCTGCGAAAAAAAAACATATGGGAGTGCTATATTTTTTTTCTCTCTTTCTTAATTTTTAGCGTCGCATTTTGCCAGTGTCAAATTTATGTATTTTTTTGAAAAAAGGCTTATAACAATTCCCATACGCAGGTGGCCTAGTGGTACAAATGTCCCATACTCCTTTGTATGAACTAGGCCAAAATGTCACATGTCTTTAGATCAAATACATTTTTTAATTACAGCCAGTCACATAACATCAGTGAAGGACATGCTCTAGTAAAGTTGTGGTTGGCTTTCTTATTTTCCTTTGAGATGATTATGGCGTCCCACAATCGAAATTTGCCAGTGTCAAGTTTTTTTTGTGTAGTGTAAATAATGTCAAACAAATCATAATCAAAGTTAATCGCGGCAAGTCACCGTAATTAGTATTACGTAGTATTTACTTACTCTATGGTAATTAGGTGATACAGCAAAAGGGTGGATACTATATGAAAAAAAATCTATGGTTTCAATCAGCTTTAGTAACAGTTTTACAACTGAGATCTCAAATATATTTGTTTTGCTTGTGGTTTGAAATATTGGTTCGGATCAATCAAATTTGCTATGGAGCAAAAAAATGCCTAAGGTTTCGCTGGGTTGCGTATTCATGGCATTTATTTGCACACAACAATAAAACCTAAAAGCACTAGTTTTTAATTTGTACGAAATTTGCTGATAGGAGGATATATACTCTGTATATGAGGAGGTGCACTCTGTATATGATTGCCAATCGTCACAGCGCAATGGTGCCAATAAAGCAAAAGGCAAATAAGGCAGGTAAGGCAAATATTGTATTTTAATAAAACAATTAGAGCGACTTACTCACTCACTGCTCATCAGCCCAAAGACGTCCACTGCTGGACGAAGGCCTCCCAATAGAGGGGTGTTGCAATAATCACCACGCTTGGCAGGCGGCTTGGGGAACGCAGAGTGTTACCACCATTAACCGAGAGGACGCTGCTGCCCGTCCTCCGGTGGTTCTGGATGCAGTTTTAGGACATACCCAGGTCCGTCAGGGCCGAGCGACTTACACCTACAAACTTTTATGCTACTAGCGGCGATTTTATTTATTTGTTTGGGACAAAGAATTGACAAAGAAAAATATTTTAGGACGTCTTCAACTGGTCCGATCCATCTGAGCTCTTACTTGTAAGCACGTATGTGTAGTCTCGATGCCAAAATATATGAAATTATGTTACCAGTATCTGGCAAATGAATGGCCGGGCTATCGAGTAGGTGTTTGCAAGGTTGTGTTATTACCTTTAACCAAAACTAATTTATGTTTTAGAACAATGTTACAATTAGTTACGTGCACGATAGTTACTTTGCACGTTTTATTTTATTTTTTGTTTAGAATAGGTTACCCTGCCTAATTTTAAGCAAATGTTTGTTCCGGGACAGAGCACGCTTACATAGAAAAAACCTACTTACTCTAGTTTTGAAGACACCCATATTGTACGTCGAGGGACAGCCTCTCACAGTTCGATCTCGCTGTACGAATAAATAGTGTGAATCGAAACGCTTTGATCGTATGCAGCGAACATCTACCATGTACGGATGGCGCTTTAGTCGCGTTAGATTTAAAGGTACACCACTGCCGTGAATCGCGGCTGATCGCAGCCGCATGCGGCCGCGGCCAATGCGTCAATACTAGCAAAATCAAAACAAAAAAAATGAAATGAAATGGTGATTTCTTCCGAGGTCTGCAGGCGCGCCACTTCTGAGGTCTGCAGCCGACGACTGAAGTGGCGCCATACATTCATAGTCCTAGTATTGACGCGTTGACCGCGGCCGCGCGCAGCTGTGACCAGCCGCGATGCACGGCAGTGCACCTTTATATTTATTCAATCTATATTTTTATAGCAAGTACATGTCTGTTATAGAAAATGGTTTGCTAATGGCGTCAGAGCTTGCAGAAGGCAGTGTTCGTTTTGGGGTTTTAGGAAGGCGGTGGAGAGGCTTTCCACTGACAAGAAGTTGGTGAGCGACATAGTTTGCTGTTACCAGCCCAGGTCTCGTTGCTTCTGGATGATCTCCGAATAAACTTATATTTATTCAATAAATTTGAGTGTTTTTTAATCTTTCAGGCTAGTAAAATTTTCTTACCTTCTCATTCACACAAAAATTTTACCTTACCACAGAATACATAAAAGTCTAAATAATCTTACATTAAAATTGCAGCCCCAGTATTGAGTGCTATCCAATTCAGTGGTGTACTTGTAATTCTGTTAACCTGCGCCGAGCCAGGTTAATATGAGCTGAACCAATCACCCTACGACGGGAGGTTAGGTATATGCTCAGATTGGGATGGCAAAGGTCTCTGGTTAAAAGCATCGTTGTTCTGGACGTATAGCAAGGCCAATTTGCACATCAGACGCAGCGACAATGATAAGATGAATGGACGGGAAATAACCGCACGGATTTTGAAGACTATATGTTGAGCGCCGGCTCTCCACTCGCTTCAGTCATGCTCTGCCTTTGCGACATGCGAGCCGTACGATACGACAATACAAACTTCTAATACATGTACATGTGTTCTCTTTTTGTCATGCAGTAATTAGATTCGCTATCTCTATTTTCCGGCAAACGTAATATGCATATTTTCGTTTTATTTATACGGGAATACTCACGTTTAATTAAATCGGATACTCAAAAACTAAAATGTGTCAAAACCACGTCAGTTTTCATAATAAAATTGTAATATGCATACTTTTAGCTAGGTATGCTTGATTGTGTTGTCTTGTTAATTTTGATCGATTTGCAAGCGCTGGGCCCGTCCATTTCATTATCACCGTTGCTGATCAGACGTTGTGATAACCTGAGGTAGAGAATGGACACCACGATGATTACCTCGGTCAACAAAGGGAATATACCTACAATCTCTTTTAATTACTTCGCAATCAAACCGCCTAAGTGATAAATATCATGAGGTGGAAAACGACTTGGAAATAATGTGTTTCCTTCAAGTATTTGTTGTGGAATAAAATACCCCAAAAATACGGAAGTGAAATGAGTTTTTACCATATTTTTACCCAAATGTATGTTTTTTTTAATGTATGTTACGCTATTACTCCGCCAATTATGAACTGATTTTGATATTTTTTGAGGTGGATCCATATAAATTTTATCGAAATCGGTTCAGAAAATTGGTTTTTAAAACAAAATTACTAGAAAATATGAAGATGTCATCCAGGTATTCGAAGTTGAAGTCGGTTGTACTAAAAAAACAGCGTATTATAATACAACGAAACACTAAACTGTGCATTAATAATCTATTCCAAACTGACATTTGAAGCTAGGCTAATCACAGAGCCCTGTGATACTAACAGACTACTTAATATCCGGCCGCACATGTGGAAGAGCACGCAAGCCGGCGTGAGACGCCGAACATATGTTTGCTAGACACCGAATTCCTTTGTGGGATGTGTGCTGTTAATCTTTTCCTTTAGCCCCACTTGCACCCGTTTGCGGTTTAATGGTTATCAAAAACGTATCTTAAATGTATTTGTGAAATAAAAATGTAAAACTCGGGACTGCTAAATCTGTAAAAGGGCGTTTGTTCAGTTTGTTTTGTTTGTGTGATCCACAAGCTTTCACGACATTTTTAAATTGATGTAAGTATTTGGATGTGTTATAGTAAAATAAAATATAATAATAAATAATAAAATAAAAGCATTTTACCATTTTTAACAAATTTTCTCTTTCTGTGCTTCTGCGAACCGAAACCAAAAACCATTTTTTTGTATTTTCCGCTATCGAACCTAACATGAGTAATCTCGTGTTTAATTAAGCCGGATAGTTAGTTACGTACAACATCCGGATCGCCACCATGGCCACCCAAAGATCCCACGTCAGTTTCTATAGAATAAAATTACTCGAATAGGAATACCTACATCCGGCAGCATAAATAATAAATGTAGGGTTCCCGGATCAGATTCAAAGTTTAAAAATAAAACTAGGTCCGAACACAACGAATTGAACACATTTCTCATATATCCGGTGTGTTTATAACAATTTTGCCAATTTACTGAAAAGCTTTCAACATTTCCTATACGCGCATAATCAAGTTGTGAAACTTTCACAAGGTTTGCATCTGCGGATGTCCTGTGCTCCTATTTGAATGCCGGTAATTGCACATAGGTACAAGGGATGAAAGTGATCTATTCAGGCACAAGGCCAGGCCTATAGTTTGAGTGCCTATAGAGGTCTTTCAGCCGAGGTAAGTACTCTGTTTTTCATTTCGAATAAGAGGAAACTAAAAAAAAAATAAGTGAATATCTGTATCGTAAATAATTAGCAATCGCTCGCTCGATACTGAAGATCGAATTGCCGCTTTCCAAGCTTTTTTGTGTTTTTTAATTTGGTATTCTACCAGACGGTATGTTTTAATTACAAGTTACGCCGCGATTGTATAAAAAGTTGGGACGTAGCTCGCATAGTTTAATTTTTTTTTTGACAGCAGGGAAAATCGTTTCACAGGGATGAAAAGTACTGTTTTCATACCTTTGATTAACTTTAAGCGTATTTACCAAGTATGAAAAAAGAACGTATTTTCAACAGACTTCAAAAAAGAGGTTCTCAATTCGACTATATATGTTTTTTGTATGTTTGTTTCGCTATTACTCCGCCAAATATGAATTGATGAAAATGATTCATGTTTATTTGATAGGTCATATTTTAGAGGTGGTCCCATTTTATTTAAATCAAAATTTCTGGAAAAAAGATGTCATCCAGGTCGAAATTACAATCGAAGTTGAAACCAGTTGTTTTTAAAAAAACAAGTAATAAGTAAGTAATAAGTAATAATAGTTTATTGTTCATAAAAATTTACATTTTTAGACATACCGAAAGAAAACAACAAAAAAGAAGACAAAAAAAAAACAAACAACATTCGGCGTACCCTGGATCCCACACTAGGGTGACCTGTGTCGTGGGCTCTTCCATTCAGAGAAACATTTAAAAAATTAAAGTAGTAATGTAACACTACTAATAGTAATGTAGTAATGTACTAGTAGTAATGTACACCACTATGTATGTAGTACTTGTAATTATGTAATTAGTCTACATATACTTGGTATAATATGCCAACAAGAGCAGCAAAAAAAAAACCGATTTAGGACCTTCCATACTACGAGCTATAATTATGAACTGATTAACTTTTAAAACATAAAACAGGAAGTAGTAAAAATTGCGAAATAATGTCGGAGAAGTCGGTCAGTTAGTAACTAGCTGCAGCCGTACCAAGAACCGCTTATAGCGGGACCGAATAGGTTCAGCTACCGACACTGCGCGACCTCGAACCTTATTGTGCGGCGATAAAACTCACAGTTGCGCAGCGTCGGCAGCTGAGCGTATTCGGTCCCGCTATAAGCGGTTCACGGTACGACCCCTGTACTTTAGTAGGACTTCGAAAAGACGATGGTTTTCAATTCATAGGAATAAAAGCCAATCTTCTTGTACGCCACTCAGCCCGGACCTGCGTGAAAAAGACGATTTTACCAGCGACGGTGATAATGGAATCGACGGGCCCAGCGCTTGCAAATCGATCAAAATTAACAAGACAACACAATCAAGCATACCTAGCTAAAAGTATGCATATTACATTTGCCGGAAAATAGAGATAGCGAATTTAATTACTGCAGCACAAAAAGAGAACACATGTACATGTATTAGAAGTTTGTATTGTCGTATCGTACGGCTCGCATATCGCAAAGGCAGAGTATGACTGAAGCGAGTGGAGAGCCGGCGCTCAACATATAGTCTTCAAAATCCGTGCGCTTATTTCCCGTCCATTCATCTTATCATTGTCACTGGATTTTATCGGGTTCTTCGACTAGCGCGAAAAGTTAATTCGGAATTTAAACAAGACAAAAGTATTTAAATATTTTTAGTTGTACTTCTTGCACCTAATCAAATATTTACCCCTCCTAAAGTCAAGTTAAAAGTAGTCGTTTCTAGCCTGGGGCACAACTACCACTCCCTTGGGTACTGTTATTCCCTTAAGCACTACCTATCGCGCTAAAGGGAAATTTAATTCGTACCCGGGCCAATGAATCCGTTGCTACGCTCAGGATTCAATACTAGGCACTCGTGCCAAATATCAATTTTGCAGCCTAGCTATTAATAACTATTGTTTTAGTGTGCCAGGATGCTACCATTTTTGAATAAGTTAGTTATTTCCATGATTTTATTGTCTTATTTATTTATTGAGATACGCCAACAGTGAACATATTACACATTCTTAAATTTTATCTTTTTTACAAATGTAACCACGATGTCCTAATTTTACCCGACTTCAAAAAAGGAGGTTCTCAATTCAAACTATGTTTTTTGTATATTATTTTGTTAAGCAATTACTCCGCCAAATATGAATTAATTTTGATGATTCTTTTTTTGTTTGGTAGGTCATACTTCAGAGGTAGTCCCATACCACTATTATTAATTTTATCGAAATCTGTTCAGTAGTGTTTTTGTTCTAGACTTGACTGTGACTTACTATGTGCGACTTTTACCGTGAGTAAGATTTATTTGACTAGAAATTTACCAAATAAAGGTTTTTATAATAATAAACTATATTATGAACTTAAAAGTAAAATCGCCACATCTTTACTAGGGCATGACTTGGAATCGACATTGACAAACTTTGTGTGACTGAGTGTGATTGTATGTCTTATTTGACTTGGTAATATGTATATAAACTAGGAAAAATGCACATTATACTTGACACTGGCAGAATGCACAATGTGCGATGCCAAAAATGAAGAAAAAAATACCTTTTATTTGCCTAATTAATTACTCTATAAAACTACCAGTAAAGTCAAAGTCATGCAGTCAAAACAGAGCTGGGAACTTTACCATCCTTCGGAAGTTACTATATTAAGGAAAGCTGTAGTGAAGGCTAGATTTATATCGCAGATTCAGCAGATAACGCTTAGAATGTTTACAAAATACGTGCGATATTTTAAGCATCCCATGAAAAATGAACCGCCCGGTTGACGTAGGTACACTGCTCAGACAATCGATTGTGAGATTCATAATTTATGAATCGTTTTCTTCTAGTCAGGATGCGTCACCACACCTGGTGTTCCAGGGGTACAAAAAGGTATCCGTGGAATACCTAGGTGAACCACGTAGGTGGACCAAGGGGAAGAAACGAATTAGTCTAGTATTTTTTCTTAATTATTGGCATCGCACTTTGTGCATTCTGTCAGTGTCAAGTAGGTATATGACTGTTCATGTTTTTATAGTATTATTAAGTCATCAACACTACTCTTTGTACATTTTTGGAACCTCGGACAATGAATGGTCTTTTAAACTGGACGCCAAATACATGTGCTTCCAATTAGCTTTTCATGAAGTAGTTGCGCATCTATCTTAATCTCGTTTTTTCCCCTTATAGGGCCTGGCAGGATTATTTTATGTGGAATTGGATGTTGCATAACTTTCTGATTTTGTTTTTATAATTCATTTAAATACTTACTTTATGACCATGAAATAAGAATTGAAATGAATACCGAAAAGGCTGCTATCTCTTGCCTAGGGTAAAGCAAATAGACTTTGCACACATTTATCCACTCTCGCATACAATCATAGCGCTATATGTCTAATTAGTTCATCTAAACGCATACTATGGCAATACTGCAGGGGCAAACTTTAAATACGTACGGTACTTAATTATCTTACTTTTCAAAGCCATTAGCACTCTGTCTACTTATACGTAATTCCAAAGCGTAATTCATACAACACTGGAAAAAAAGCTCAGGGAAACCGTGAAGTCTTATTGCGAGACAAAATAGGCTCTAAACTGAATCGGTTGTCAAAATCGTACCGGCGTCGGTTAAGCAATTCAGTTTAGGAGGCCGCCATAATTTCCCGTCGAAACCTAAAAATCATCGCAAATACCTACATCGGAAAGCGTGTTTCGTTCGATCAATTCGCAATGGACCCCTTATTTGGAGCTAGTTAGATCTATAATTTAATTGTCTCGCTAGCGATAAAAAAAATGTTTGTATTTCAAACCCAGATTTGGCAAATTAACATTGTAATTGTAATTTTATACCTAATTTATCAGTGTTCTGTGTATAAATAAATGCTTAACGTAAAGGTAAAAAATATTGAGAGTAGGTTAAAGGTAAAAGCTTAAATTAGAACATTTTTGCCACGTGAAAACCTAGTGGTGAAACTCTCACATATGTATCTATTACTAATATTGCGATTTTACGGTAATGATGTACCTACTCAATATCGTAAAATTGTGTTATTTTTATGTTTATGATGTTTAATTACGTGCACCTACTGGTAGAATCAAAACAAGAAATAATTGAAATACTTCACACTGGTAGAATTCTTAAAGTACGATGCCAAAAAGAAAAGAAAAAAACGATTCAAGTACTCAATACTGGCACGATGCACGAAAAAAACAAAGTCCGCCAATTTAGATTGCGTTCGAAAACTAGGAAATTGTTATTTTCTCACCATTCAGACCTGAATTGACCTGAATAAATTAAAAAAAAAAAAGTTAGTCCTATAACTTTTTTTTTTTTAATTTAACTTAAACAAGGTAAAGCGCTTAAGGTAGATCACGCGGTAGCGGCACGCTCCCGGATCTGGTGACAACCAGCGACAATGATAAGATGAATGGACGGGAAATAAGCGCACGGATTTTGAAGACTTTATGTTGAGCGCCGGCTCTCCACTCGCTTCAGTCATACTCTGCCTTTGCAACATGCGAGCAGTACGATACGACAATACAAACTTCTAATACATGTATTGTACATGTGTTCTCTTTTTGTCATGCAGTAATTAGATTCGCTATCTCTATTTTCCGGCAAATGTAATTAGCTAGGTATGCTTGATTATGTTGTTTTGTTAATTTATCGATTTGCAAGCGCTGTGCCCGTTCATTGCATTATCACCGTCGCTGGTGACAACTGTATCCTTGTATTCCATTGCAAATAGTTGCGGGGTATAGTTTATAGTTAGGTAGGTATGTAATGAATGAGGTTTATGGTGATATTGGTTAAAAATAAATAGAATACCAGGAAAGATTTTTAAGCTTAAAATTAGGATAAGAATATTTCTTTCTTAGGACGGAAGTATCTTTCTCCCCGCATCTGCACGTAAAATCGTATACACAACTCGTATACAGTATACGTGGGTGCAACTAAAGAAGCCTCAGATCTCGCAATATACATGAGATTTGAGACATTATTTACTTTTGCTCCGTAAGTGTAATCTACTTGTCGGTGGTATTTTTACGCTGATTATTTTGATTTAACAGCTGTTTGCTCGAATGGGCACGAGTTGTCTCAAGCGATTTGGGTAACTCTACTGAATAATTATTATCCCTCTAGGAACCATACGGGAACTTATTGATTGGGAGTTGATTAGAAAATAGGCCAGTAAATAAAATAATTCTAACATCGCAAACGCGCATGTATCTACGATTTTTTGACATGTTGTTAGGACCCCCGAGAGTAGTTTATAACCAAGTTTGCAACCCTGAAATCCCTGTGGTACTACCGTGATGCTCGACAAACTACGAAGTTTCGGCAATTGTTACAGTATTAAAAAAAAAACCTTTTGGAATCGTACCTACCTTATGCTATGGAATTTTATAAAGCAAAAAAAATGGTGGGTCGTTTTGACCCATGATTCTTTGTCACAATTTCGCCCAACTCAAGCTCGCTAGGTCCATTGGTTGCAACAGCTAGTCAAAGATAGGTAATTATTTCCAAATAGTGATAATTTTGCATCATTTTTCAAGACACGTACTGGCTAAACTAATGTCGATCCGTTCTAGTGGGAGTGGGCGAAGAATCGCCTGGGCCGCGTTGTGTTTTATCGCGCGTAAGTTCAAAGCACGTTCATAGTACGGACTGGTGGAGCAGACTGAGATCTTTACTCGAAGGTTACTCTAAGATGTATTCGTAGACTCTTATTATTACACTACAGAGGTTGAACTGACTCTACGGCAGGATTAATTTGCTATCCGGAATACGCGTTTAGAGATCCGGGTGTTTGTTTGTGAAAATAAGGTTGTCGTACAAAAATTGACAATAACAAGCGCGAACGCAATGATATGCAAGAGTTAAACAGACTCCCTCTAGCATTACTAGTGACTGATATCATAAAACGACAAATACGTTTGTTAATTTGTTGTTTCAAGAAACAAATCAATGGAACCAATTAACGAAATTCCTTTTTAACTTATTTAACATAGAAGCGAAGCTTTCCTTTATTTTAGCCAAGGTTTTTGCGAGTGTGTACTCGTAGGAAAGGTCACAGATTGACATACTATATTACTTTATGCCCCGGAAAAGTTAACAGTTCCTGTAGTTTCAAGAATTTAATTGGATGAAACTCTCGAGCGCTGAAATGCTAACATAATATTATCAGTAAAGGGAAGTTTGTGAGTGAGCGTGTGAGAATATAATACGAGTATGTTTGTTACTTCCGCGCATTGTAGTGGCTTAACGGAATTGAGTAAAATTTAGTATAGAGATAACTATTTCCCGGATTAACACTCTTACAATCCTAAAAATACACGCACGCAACTATTGCACGCAGAAATCAGAGGACAAAGAAATCCTTTCCGAGCTGGTGAAGGGATGGGGTATTCCTGATTGAGCACCAATTTTTTGAGCACCCATGAAGTGACCACCTAGCATATTCCCAAAACAGCACCAATCAAAATTTTGGCTTGGTGCTACTATGGGAACGAAAAAATAAATCAGATTTTGTTCCCCTTTAAGCACCTACGGTAGCACAGCTTCTAGTGATGGGACACAACTTTGCAGTTTTATATTAACTGTACTATACTACATGATAACATAATTTACAAATTGGTAATGTATTTAGATAGCCATTTTGACACTTATTCAACCGCGAAGCAGTAGTGTGCAAGCATTACTGTGTTTCAGTTTGAAGGGCAATGTTACCAGAAAAATTACTGGGTATGAAGAGATTTAACCTGATATCTCAGGTTGACGAGCGCTGTGCAGTGCGGCGCAGGATTGTATTCGCAAGTTCACAATTCTGGCACTGCTACTGTTAGTGGCAGGCGTCATGCTTACCACCAGGTGAAAGTCTTGCTCGTCTCGTCACTTGACGGTATAAAAAAAAATACTTTTGACGTCGTCGCAATGTTACTACTATATCTTAGCCAATGCTATTTACAATTCCTTTACTTATTTCTTAGCCAATGCTATTCTTAATTCTATCATAATGCGTCAATAAGTTTCCAAGGACTAGTGTTCCTGTTGGTTTCTTACGTAAATGAACTGTCAGTTTCATTTCAACCGCAGAAGTACAGGAGTGAGCCAGTAGTATCTCCGGAGATAGCTGTCGAATACAAGCGACGCGACGCATCCGCCTTGCGAAAGGCGTAGGTACACGTAAAAAAGAGCTCAGAATGTTTTCTATTAAATGTATCATGTTAGGTACTCACCTAGTGGCCTAACATGATACATCTAATAGAAAACATTATATATATATATATATATATAACATACTCACCTAGTGGAACGTTACTTGGGCAGGGACTGAATTTATTTTTAAGTTTACTGACTTTTTTTCTGTACGACCGTCACCATCATCCCGAACTTGCGGAATTAGCTTGCTGACTTCCTAAGTTTTTCATTTTTGCATGGTCAATGTATTTATGTATGTATATTTAGAAACATATTGTGGTCGATTCTGGCGGTTTTAGTTGACAGTTCTAAACTAACTAAAGTATTGCTGTCCTTAGCTAACATGCCTAGTAAAAAAGTGATAGCAATACTTTAGTTAGTTTAGAACTGTCAACTTAAACCGCCAGAATCGACCACATTATATATCAATATTCATATTTATTTGTGTAAACTATTCGTATGTAGTGTATTTATTAAATCTTGTTTTTTTTTAAATATTGATTCATCCCATTTTCTTTTATGCTCTTCCACCCTAATTCATGTTATATATTTTTTTATTATCCTATTCTTAAAATCCCTATTATTAAAATCTACTAATACACCATATATTTGCGAGGCTTACCATGCGGGATCATTGTCCGCACGAAATGCCGACGCAATGGTGCATAAAAATCTTCAGCTATGGCTTTCAGGATTCTGTTGTTACTACCTCGCACTCTCGCCATCAATGACGCCACTTTTTTCCTAACAATGGCATAACAACCATCGGTATGCGACTGTGCGAACATTGCGGAGGCGCTACAAAAGCGAGGAAGTCCCAACACATCCCGAGGACAACGCACAGGGTATCCATCGATTTTTGGGAACAGCAGAACCACAAACTACCCGTGTACAGAACCTGGCAGTACGCTTTAAATACCGTAATTTTCACCTGATCCGTACGTCGGGCGAATCTACGGGCCAGCATATTCCCGCGAACCGCCAACGCCCTACGCTCCCAAGCTATGACGATCTCGATGACTTTAGTTCTATGGCGAATAACTGCCACTCCGGATACGACCCCTCAGAGAAAGGCCAGGCTTATTAGTTCTAATCAGTTAGCATCCGTTCAAGGACATATTCTGTACATCAAAACAAACAAGTTTTACTATGGGGTCAACATTGAAATCGCGAAAAAATTATCAGCCATTGTTCCATACAAAAAGTTCATCGACCATGGGCAAAATGTATGGAACAGTATTTTTTTCGCTATTTCAATGTTGGCCCCTGGGTAAAAGTTGTTTGTTTTGATGTACAGAATATGTCCTTGAAAGGATGCTAACTGATTAGAACTAACCCTGTATACTCGTTGCTCTTTCCATAGCTCGCTGAAGACTTTGAACTTGAGAACCTTGGAAAATTTCAACCGGCTACCTATTACTGTTCTAAAGATACTGTCTAAGTATAATAGGTCGAACAAACGACAGAGAGCGTAAACTAAGCTAGGCCCATTGGACTTCGGGTACGGAACCTTAAACCCAAATCCGCATGTTTACTTTCTTGCGCTTTCTCCGCTGTTCAATCGTGGCGGGTCAAACGTAAAAGCGTGAACATCTCTGTAATCTATTTACGATCAGTCGGCACGAGTGTCGGTCCGTGCGAAACTCGCTGGCGTCCGGCCCAATTGTTTCGTTTTTTTCACACAACTACAATAATGGATAGAGCTGATCGTCAAATTACACGATGTCGCGGCCACAGACATGTTATGTGACCGGCTTTTGTTATTCCTAACTGACAACTTGTGTATCTTATGATAGGAAATTAAACCGTATCAATAACAACTCCATGGCGCTGTCTGGAACAATGTTTTTTCACTTTGTTCAGCCAGTATTTGAATATTTTTCATGTTTCTTTTGATTGGACACTAGTACTTTAACCTAGCATTTTAATTATAATAACTTTCTTGTACTATAGGTATAAGTTCATTTTTTATTATTGGACCATAGTAAGGTTTGATGATATCAAGTCGAATAAGTCTTAATCACAGTTAAAGTTACAAAAGGAAAGTACAAGGCAGCCCTAGTTAAATAATGGCGACTTTACTAGAAGATTCTCTTTACGAAAAAACTTTTTTTTTTTAGTGCTAACTCTTAATATACTAACGACATTGTAATAGTAACTTCTGTAGTCACAAATAACATGTTAACTTAAATCACTGAGAAAAGCACACTGTTGCTGATAACAGGCTAAGTAATACAATACAACGAGCACATCCAAGGGCAAGAGCCTGATAACAATCACTCGTATAAGGATTGAGTATCATTTCAGTTAGTTGAGACGAACATATCATACAAGCAGTGCTCTTTATTTTCATTGTTTTTATTCTAGGATTTTAAAGGTCGCAGCTCATATATCGGCTCGGCTCCGGATAGCAGTCGCTGCGTCTAGCCTTCGAAGTAAGGAAATATCACCTTAGACCAACATTGGTTTAGCACTTCTGAGGAGCAACTTAGTCCGCTATTGAAAATAACGCAACAGATTTTAACGCGGCACCAACGTAAGCGCGGTGGCAAGATATTGAACAAGAACTGAAAGCGGTTCCTTACTTGTTTCGTTCAGTTACGTTAGGAAAATTTATTAAAATATTTATTCAAATCCTTCCATGGATTATTATTGTAAAAAAGTTACGACGATGGACGACATGCGGAGCAGTAAGGAGAGCTATACAGAGAGATGGGGTTGTACTTGTAGACCGTATTCTTTCAGTATTGAACTATCTTTTAAGCGATATATGCGAAGTCTGATGACCACTTAAAAGACAACTCAGCCTACGAGCGGCAAGATTGAAGCTTCCTTGATTTATGACAATACAGCTATCTCTGAACCAGTTGTAACTTCTTATTGTATGACAGGAACCTTAATGATCTCGACAAGGCAGCAGGCTTAACCTTAATGCTAAACTAAGATGTGTCAGATCACATCTTAGCTTAGCAAGCTTATCTAGAAGGAACCTTTTCATGAAAGGTATGGCTTTCATTACAATTTTCATCTCACTGACTCAAGTCTACAAAACCATCATTCTGTATATGTAACACTGAATGGTTCACACTGGGGCTTAATGTTTAAACCGTTCAGTGAATTTTTGCCAATACAAGCCGAAAATGACACCAAAACTCATTCGAACGAATCAAATATTAAGCCCTTCAGGCGATGCAATCCGATCCCGCGCTAGTGCTGTGTGTTGCGATCCTATAACATTATTCTGTAAACTTCTCAAAAGAAATAAAACAATAACCGTCATATGCATAAAACGCTAAAATGTATTTCAAACACATTTTAGTTAAAAAGTGTATTGTCAAATTTCTTTCGAATTACGATTTGAGTTTGATAAAAGAAGACAAAACACTTTTGAACAAACAGGTTTGTAATACTTTTTAGTGATTTTTGCATAAGACGGTTAGAGTGTAGTGTAACGATTTGAAACATAAATCTACAGATTTGAGAGCTTACCCGATTATTTTAATTACCGAGATAGGTTTCAGCGGCCGCGTTGCGTGGGTGAGCGGAACGAGTTGCGAGGTAACTTATTTATTCTATCGTACGGGTGACCCCACAGAGACGAATCGGCCCTTTACTCTAGATAGCTTTCGACGTACGAGTGGCCCTTGAATTAGAAGCCTTCCGAATTCCGATTGCCCCAGGATTCGTTTGTTTATCAGTCAATTAAATCTAGTACCCTTCCTGTGGTTTGTTTCGACTATTTTCGCTACACCACTACAGGTACAGAGTTTTCTTTAGTTAAAAGTATTATCAGTCCCTTATTAACGAGCTATCAAGCCCATAAATGAGCCCATAGTTACATTCTATAAGATGAGATGAAAAAAAAACCCAAGTGGGAGACGAATGTTCCTGTATCCCGAAATATAATAAGATTCAAGATATAATTATAGAGATGCAAAAGACTAGGTTTCATTGTATGTGAGTTCTGCAGCTTCATAGATTATTTGTAAGTTTTATAATCATACATTTTCTTTGGTTCTAAGCAGAATTCTTTGGACGAGGCCTAATCGCTCTTCAATTCAATTCAATTCTTTATTTTTCGATCCTTTGGTATACATAATATGCACCCCTGTCGGGCTCAGGTTAGATGGTAGGTATGTCAATAACCTGAGCTACGCAGATGATATGGTGCTGCTCAGCCCTTCGGTTAAAGGCTTAAGGAAGCTAATTGCCATCTGCGAAGGGTATGCGAGTTCTCATGAATTGACATATAATACCAGAAAGACAGAGATGGTAATTTTCAGGTCGGGAAAGGGACCCCAATACGTGCCTGAAGTTTGTTTAAACGGACAGCCAGTAAAAATTGTGGATAGTTTCAAGTACCTTGGCCATATTGTAACTTCGACTCTCAAAGACGATAGCGACATAGAACGCCAGAGGCGTGCTCTCTGCGTCTCACGATACCATTCGCGTGGCCTACAATAACATCTTCAGGCACCTGATGGGTCTGAAGTGGTTTTGCAGTGCTTCCGAAATGTATACCGAAGCAAGAGTAGACTCGTTTAACGCTATACAGCGCAAAAGAATAGCGTCGTTTATTGTCCAGAATTGACACGAGTAGAAACAAGATTATCAGAAGCCTGGCGGACAGGCTCCTGCCGACTGACACATACCGACATAGGGTGAAAATTGCCACCTAACTATTTATTATTTTTAATGTATAGTTTACTATTTAATTTTACTATATTATTATTATGTCTTTAACTATGGAACTATGGATCATTGTTATCTGCAATAAAGTTTTATTATTATCATTATCTCTTTATTTAATTTTATTCACTGGTCTAGCCCGGACCTTTGAGAGGCATTGGTGGGGCCGAAACCAACACCAAGAGGCCCTGTTGAGTGCAAAATACAATTACTATAGAATGTGTATAAAATGGAATGTAAAACTATTGTACAGTATAGGATAAAAAACAAAAAACAGGGCTATTGAGGTGAACAATTTGTGGGTAGTTGTACTGATCTATGGGATGAGAAACGGCACCTGCCTTATCCTGTCTCATCTCAAAATATATTTAGGCAGGTGATGACTTGCCACCCACTAAATAGGCCCCCCATAGAGGCTGCCGCATCTTGGCACCGGAGGGGCAACTTTGGCGTGGGTGGCTTAGGGTGTCAAGAGGTGTGCTGCACTTTCACTAAGAGCTACTCGCGGCGTTATGCCCTTTAACACTTCCACCCTGGAGCTTAGGTTCTTAGCTCTTGCGGTTTCCACCCCCAGACGGCCGGTTAAGGCAAGCCAGGGGTCAGGGTCTCTGGGGTTTTAGACCCATGGAATCGGGGTACGCGGTGTCGCCACTCACCGACGGCTCGCCATAAAGCCGCCCCTGCGTTAATTATTATTATTCACATTATTTCTTCTTTCTTTTTTCTTAAATCTTTTTACAATATAAATTTAAAAACATAAATATTATAAAAAAACCTAAACCTAGAGTGCCGCCGGCAGCGGGGCAGGGCTCAAGCTGCCGGTGGTTAGGGCTGCAGAGTGAGGAACCTCCTGAAAATGCGTGCCGTGTCAAGTACCACTGCCTTTTGTATCTGACCTTTGACCCAACCGTCTAGCGAGAGCCTCTTGAGGTATTGGTCGAGGCTCTTCGCTATGAGACCGTTTGCCGAAACGACTATCGGGACAATGATCGTCGAGTCAACATCCCACATGGCGGTTATCTCGAAGGCCAAGTCAAGGTACTTGCTGAGTTTGTCCTTCTCGGCCTTTACGAGATTCTCATGTGGGATGGTGACGTCAACGAGCACTGCCCGGCGCTGGGACCGATCCACCATCACGATATCAGGCTTATTGGCGACAATAGTCCTGTCCGTGATGATGGAACGGTCCCAGTAGAGCAAAGCACGACCATTCTCGAGAACTGGAGCTGGTGCGTACTTATAGTACGGCACCTCCGACTCGACAAGGCCGTATTGAAGAGCAAGTTGCTGATGGATGATCCTGGCCACTTGGTTATGCCTGTGCAAATACTCGCCGTTAGCAAGATGCGAACAACCGGAAATAATATGTCGGAGATTCCCCGGGACGGTGGCATGCCCGACAGATGTCGACCGTACCGTCCTTCATGATATATTTCCGGTAATTGTTCGTCTTGATAACTTCATCCGCAATTGCACAGGCAAACCCCTCAGTTTCCCCAAAGAGGTCCCCGAAGCGCAACCAGTTCACCGACGTGAGTAAGTCCACATCGGTGCCCGATAGAACCGTCCGTGCAGCTTCTTGCTTTTCCATACTTCCTTGCGATCGTCGGTGCTTAGCACCGATGGTTTGCGCCAGTTCTCATTTGCCAAGGAGAGCGGCGTGAGCCCCTTGTCAACTGTCACTACATCGTGTTATTATTATTATTATTAACAATGTAGATCGTTATACCAACAATGGTACCGGCTATAGTGGGAGGTACAACTGATACAGCGTCATTATAGAAATATGACCACTGGGTTCGTCAATTATTTCTTCTAAATCACGTCGTTGCGTTGGTGTATTTGCAATAAGCTATATAAAGTACAATTTCACATCTATAAGATAAGCAGGAAACAGGAAAAGGATATCCTGCGAAATACTAGTTAGGTTATTATATATAAATCGAGTTTCTTTGAAAGAATTGTGTTCTATTCTTGGTTTAATGTATTATTATGTTCATGCTATTTTATTAAATAGCATAAGCCTTTGTTAACTACAACAAACTACAAAGACTACTTAGCCTACTACACAAAAAAAACTTCCTTCCAGACCGATGAAAATCTAGAGACAATCTAAATGTTCTTACCCACTACCAGTCATATGGCAACATAAAAAGTTTTTTTTTATTAAATTAATTTTAGCACATACCAAAATGAGTAACTTGTATTTTCTAAGAAGTAAACTAATTTTTTTTATAGGCTTGTATGTTCTAAAGGACTATGCACCGCCCAAAGAACCATATCCACTCCTAATCTCATTATCAGCCAGAAAACGCCCACTACTGGACGAAAGCCTCTCCCTTAAGGGAGAGGTTGCCATAATCCCCACGTTTGGCAGGCGGCTTGGGGATCGCAGAGTGTTACCACCGTTAACCAAGAGGACGCTGCTGCCCATCCTCCGGTGGTTCTGAATACAGTTTTAGGATATACCTAGGTATACCGTTGGCTTATTATTATTTGTTGTTATACTTTAAAGCTTGTACTATGATCACAGAAAGTTTGTTCGATATTATAATACGTGTTGTTGAGCACAATTTTTTGTGAAAATGTTTCAGGTTCTGTAGATGGTCATAATACATATAGGACAGAAGGACATGCGATGTGAATACAAAAAGTACGGACTTCGTCCAGCAGTGGACATCGTCGTCTGACTGATGTGCGTGTGTAAATAGTTGTAATTGTGAATGTGAACTATCCTTCCATTTCATGCCATGCCATGTAACCCCATATTGAACAGATTGGAACTATTGGAACTGAAGACTTATTTTCTTAATTCAAATATTTACACCACTGGCTTTTCGGTGAAGTAAAACATTGTGAGGATACCTGCAGTCCGGAGAAGTCATTCAAATACTTATTATTTGAGAGTACCAACCCGCACTAAATTAGTTTGGTTAGGACTGTGCCAAGCTGCGGGATGTAAGTCTGATGCAGGACTAGTTGATATGACATGATGCACAATTTTACAACAGTTGGAAAGTTGTCCAGAGTCGATTGCCAAATAAAAATATTTTAATTATAAAGTGTGCAACCCCGGTGTACCTATATGGCGCGGGTAACCCAGTGGCCGACTGGCGACCCTGCCGCAGAGCTTGCGCCTCCTTATCAGACTCTGATGCTCAGACAACAAGGCCTATATCTCATTGTTCCGACCGCACAAACAACTTTGTGTACAGATGCGGAGTTATATTTAAATCATGGCGCTCATCTGCAATGTTAAGGTTGAATTCCGGAACGTTTGCGTCATGCATACATGGAATGTACGTGTATGGGATTGTACTATCTCGTATGAAAACTACCTTTAACGTCGTTTTGAAAAGGGTGTCAACGTCTCTTCTAGTTGGTAACGCTCCGACAAAACTAGTAATGTTAGCATTGCCCAAGGCGGCGCGGCGGTTCGTTTACCATTTGGCGAACAGACAGTTTGCTATTATTTCCATAAAAGACATGAGATTCATTAATATAGCACTCTAACCAAAATCAAATCAATCAAATCAAATCTTGATCTTTCATGTCGAAGTTTACGGGCTTTGATTCAGTAAAAAAATATCGATAATTTTGTAGAAAACTTTCTGATTTTACAATGCTTCAGCAGAGTCAAAACGCCTGGTATTCAAGGAAAATCGATATTGAAGGGCCACTACTGAGTGGGCCGAATTTCTAGTTGTCCTGATAAAAAAGGGTAAGATAGGATAAGTTCGTACCGCTCAAAAGCACATTCTCCGAAATGAATCATATAGAAAGTTGACAGACTCACTACATACGGTTTATTATTAATATTCCAAGTTTTAAGTATATCTTACACTGCGCTCGATCTAGTATAAAACGGTATCAGATAGGGTCACATTTAGCCGAGCAAAAATGTGGCGGTGTGTGTGTATTACAGTTTATATATTTTCTGGATTTAAATACTTAAAGTAAATTGAATAAATCCAATTGATTTTGATTTACAAGAGGAAACATTGGGATAACCTGGCGTTAACACAACTTGAAAACTTTATTGAGTATTAACACGAGTTTTAAACTTCACAGAAAACGTTTGAAAGAAGAAACATTGAAAATATGTTATGTTAGAGTTAGAAAACCTAGACAAAACTTTATGTGTGTAGGCTAATTATCCTTGAAATACTATCTATTTTGTGCACCGGGTGAGCAGATACCCTTATTTTTGTCGCGGTTGAGCGAAATTTTTGCATATAGCATCTGATTTTAACGTAAACTACTCCTGTTTAACAGTGTTTCACCTGTAGTTAATAACAGTAAACTTTTTTAATTAAAAGTTGTGTTATGCACAGAGCACATATTATTAATGTAGAGAGAGTGTTTCAGGGACGACCACAGAGAACATATTCTAGAGAAATAACTAAGACTCAGCGCCTATCAACTGTTTATATGCATGTTTGTGAAATCAAAACTTACTAGAAGACGTTCTTAACTTACATTGTTATGATTGTTTATAAAAAGTAGCTATGAGTCAATTCTAGGACTTGTATTTTATTTGGTGCTAACCACAGGTATGACATTGTAACTACAGGCTTTTCTAGTCCTTGGTGAAGTCAAGGAAGCTGGTTGCTTCTAGGCACGCGGAGCGTCTTAGACTGCACCTATGCGAGATAGTAGTCAATCGCAAGCCTATATTACACAAAAAACACCACATGTACACATTTTTAGTTTATTTTGACATATATGTAACCACACGATTATGTATGTAATGTAATTAATTCAGCCACATAATATATTATTTTTAAGAGTTTTTAATAAATTTCGTCCGTTTACGCTTACCGCATGCAAATTGCAACAGTGATTTTACGGCTGCATACACAATGAACACAGTTCACTTTGGCGCTGTCTTAGGGCATGTCTTTTAAACATCATCTGTGTGGAATCTCTCTGTGACATTTTTTTCTTCCTTTTGCCTTCGTTAGTTCGTGTGAACGGTTTCGCATGGCCGTTAATACTTTGACGACCGCTCGTCAATAGAAACCTCTGTTAATATGGCCGCCTATTTTTGCACTATTGTAATTTCTGGTGTGGACTATAAAAAAAACTATTAGTATAGTTACATAATGTGGTCGATTCTGACGGTTTTAGTTGACAGTTCTAAACTAATTAAAATATTGCTGTCACTTTTTTACTAGGCATGTTAGCTAAGGACTGCAATACTTTTTAGTTAGTTTAGTTCTGTCAACTTAAGAGTAGACAAGTTGGTCACTTCTCCATAGAAACGCGGTAGTATTACTACTCCACTATGTAATTTTGTAGGTCCAAGACTAAGTATTATATCGATTAATCTCTTCATTATCTAGGATTGTAAATTATTACGAAAGTAAAAAGTTAATAAACATGAAAGTTATGAGCCAGGAAACATCTTGTATTTTAGCTCAATTTTAACGCCACATTGGACGTAAATAAATAACATAAGGAATACGAAAACTCTATAATAATTTATCAAGCGGCATAGTTTAGTCCATTAACATTATATAACTTAATAATACATAATAATAACTTAAGTTGGAATAAATTAACTCGGAGGTTATTCAACCACATTACTGCAGCCAAATCCGTCAACTTGTCGATCCTTAAACCTTCTGAATTGACCACAATATAGTGATAATAATCCTAAAATTTGACTATTACTAATAGTCCAATAATACTACAAGAATAGTAGAATAGTCCAATTTTAGGATTATAAGACTTAAGTAATCATATCCTATACTAATATTATAAATGCGAAAGTTTGTCGGTATGTGTATGTTTGTTACTCCTTCACGCTGAAACGGCTAAACGGATTTAGATGACATTTGGTACAGAGGTACCTTGGAATAATACATAGGCTACTTTTATTCCAACAATCGCGGGTAAAACCGCGGGGCGCAGCTAGTAGTTTAAAAATGTTCTGTGAGCAAGCTTTATTTTTACTCTTAGTAATCTCTTACCATAGTATAAGATCATTTCATTCATCCCATTACTTATCACCATAAGAAGCATATATAGATCATTAATAAGAAGCATTGGACATTTCTTATTTTTCCTGTAAATACATATTTTATAATTATTCATAGCTTGACTTGACGTGACAGCGTCTTATTGATTACATTAAGGGGCCTGTTCAAAAAAATCACGTGCATTCATAGCAGTTTTTGACGGTGTTTATGAGATTTTTTCCCATAATATATATGTGTATCTATAAGATGTGAGAAGTGATGCTTTTGTAATCTTTCTAAAAAATTTAGATAAGAAGAAAAAAAAATACACCATATTTTTACACATTGCAACAGTTTTAATCATTCAATTTTTACATTAAAATAAATAATATATATATAATATATAAAATAATAATAATTTATATAAAATTTGATATGAAAAATGTAAATAATATACTTTGTCACGATTTGTAGCTCTTAGTTTTGAAAAAATATTTATATTATGCTTGTAATAAAAAAAAATGGGAAAAAAAACGAAAATCGAATCTTGACACGCACGAATCTGCGTAACTGCCATATTTTTGCTCCGCTAAATGTGGCCCTATCTCATTCAGCTTTAGAATAATGATTGGTCGCAGTAAAAAATGTGCATGAAACATGGATGAGGGCGGCCTTAAGTATTTATTGTACAGATTAAGGGTCACAGACAAAACAGCTAGAAATTAAGATTTCATAAATCAAACTAAAATGTTTTGATTTTTTAATAAATTGTTAGTTCCGCTTTTGTTTTTTTTTTGGCCAACTTTTACGACATTTGTGCCGTGTAGGTATCTCAACTTATAACTCCAGCGCCCTTTGACTCATTAACCGACTTTAAAAAAGGAGAAGTTTCAATGTTCGGCTGTATATAGTTCTTTTGTAGCCGTCCTTGAGTTATAAATGATGTAACTACCCCGAATTTGTATATTTTTCACGTTGTGCATTCTGCCAGTGTCAAGTTTATGAATTTGCAAGTATTTTTAATTAAAATCAAGTCATATATGTCATGAAATCACAGTCAGTCACTCGAAATTAGTCATAGTCGAGTCCAAGTCATGCCCTAGTAAAGTTGTGGCGACTTTACTATGAGCTTCTACGGATTTTAGAATACAACACAAAAAAAAAAAACCCCATATTATACCACTTGCCCACAGTCGTGCATGTAATTCAACACTCAATGAATAAAACAGCACCATTTTTTATCATATCGCGAAAAAACACAAGTTTAAGAAAACAATAGAATGCAACAATATGATTTTTCCGCGTTCCCGCCAATGCTACCGAATTTGGTTTACTTAATAGAGAAGAAGATGAGACCTAATTATCAAAATTTAATCTATTAAAACTATTACAATACAAAACTGACGAAGAAAAAATGTCTAGAGATAATAGGATAGTTGTCAGTTTTACGTGAGTATAAATTAATATTGTTTCACAACCAACAGAGAACGTGACACGAAAATAGTACGAAACCGGTGTTATAAAGAAAAAAATGACACACTTCGCTGTGGATTAAATGAAAATAAATGCTGAAATGAAGGGGAACGATGGCCAGCGGAACGAGCCGTCGTAGTCAGGCGCCACTCCACGCCGGGGCGGCGCGAGCGCGGCAACCAAATACAACCGGACAAGTGCGAGCCGGTTCCGCGCACCTTTGGATCCGTACCATCAATACTTAGAGATTAGTGATTTGAAGGATATAGTTTTTAATAATAAACTTAATATTTTATTGACACAAAAATGCTATTAAACAATTACTGTTTTTAATGGACAAACATGTTTTGACGTGAGTTTTAACGGAATTTGTATAGATAATTGACCCATTTTTACTTTTTGACATATAATTATTATTTAGATTTACGATTTGACATTTCTTTTATTTTCTTTGACATTACAATTTTATTTTTCATTTGACATCATATCAATTTCTTTGTTAATATATGTACGCCACACTAAGCGAGGACATGTGTATATAATTATTTCTCAATTTAATGTCACCCTGTATGCTTCTTTGTATGTTAACCTACCATGTTCTGACAAAATAAATATTATGATTATGATCACACAAAATATTGGGTATTTACTTACAAGTGTATATGTCCTAAAACATCCAGAACCACCGGAGGACGGGCAGCAGCGGCCTCTCGGTTAAAGGTGGTGAGCATATCGCCAAGCCGCCTGCCAAGCGTGGGGATTATGGCAATCCTTCCCTATTAAGAGGTAGGGGCCTTCGTCCACCAGAATCGTCGTGGTAATCTTCTGGCATACATGTGTACAAAAACTTAAAGGTAAGGGGATAACGACTTTCCGAAAGGTAAGCAGTGATAAAATCACTTAGGGCGTTGATCTTACCATGATTGTGATATAGGTACTTTTACACATTTTTATTTTTATACAATGTGTACAAAAAGGTTTAACTACACTGACGGGTATGTATGTACTCATCATTATGAACACCTTTTACTATGGGGCCAAACTAGAAAACTCGAAAAAAAAAACAGCTGTTCTATACAAAAAGTTAATTAACCTCATAGTCGGTTGGCCCCATAGTGAAAGTTGTTCATAATAATTAGTATATACGTACCCTTTAATATTGTTGACTCTTTTTGTATTATTTTTATTTTATAATTATTTAACGTTCGGCAGCGGTACCTATCGTTTTTTAAAACAACTTCAAATTTAAAATTCAACCGTGAGGAAGCAAAAAAATTTACAAAAGGATGGCAATCCATCGCTCGATCGGTCGATCTTTCTGCTAGCTTAAGAAAAAAACGTAAACAAATAACGAGATAATCCGTGAAACGTTTATCTTAGATGGATAAACGTCCTGTCACAGTATGAATGTACACTACAGCAGCGTCGAAAATATCCAAATGGTTGATCGATACTTGATTGATACTAGATCGGCACATCGCAATAGTAACAACAATATCCACACCGCAAGTAATTACCACCATTTTTACAATTCGGTACAATGAGAATAATTCTAGAATCTGGAGAAGCATTTTTTGTACAGTGCATCTTTTGTCTTTAGCCGATCAATCCGAAATAATTAGGTCGTAGCTCTGAGAGATTATTTCTTGTGATTTAGAACTCTCTAGAGCTCTCCCGGTATAAATACAGACACGACTGATATTCAGTCAACCAATTTTCTTCCCTTAAATTGTGCGTTTTGGTGACATGTGAATAAATAATAATAAATTTCGGTGGTTCTTTTTTCACACAGCGCCACCGAGCCCCGAACTAAGCAAAGCTTGTAACTTTGATAAATAATATGTCTAGATAGAGTCTCGTACTGTTTATGAACGAATAATGACAGGCCAACATTATTATACTAGAGTGCGTGACAAAAAAATAGCCGTTAACTGTTAGCCTCTTATGCACGCACACTATAACAACGACAATGGTGCAACGCGAGTGTAAGACATGGCTGTCACGGTGACAGCCATGTCTTACACTCGACGCGTTTAGGATCCATCAGCCTATCTAGACATATTATTTTTTCAAAGGCTTGTAATTGAATAATATAGGTATATGCTTTAATATTGAATGTATGAATGCAAGTGTTTTTTATATTTTTTATTTAATCGAGTGACGAGACTAGCTTGGACTTTTGCCTGTTGGTAAGCGTCACGCCTGCCCATAACAGTAGCAGTAGCTTGCGAATACAATCCTGCGCCGCACTGTACTGCGGTTGTCACCCTGAGATATTAGATGTTGAATCTCTTCATACCCAGTAATTTGCGTAACCAGTAACAAGCGTGTTTAAATTATTTGTCCCAAATCCTCTGGTCGTAACTGTACGCATGTATGTTTATGTATTCCCTCGTATTTTCTAAACTACCACTCATATTTTGAAAAAAAAAACGTATTTTTATATTTCTTAGTATGCTAAGTGTTTGTTTGGGCATATGACGTAACAAACAATTCAATATTGGAGATTTGTTACACAATTTTTTAAATAATACCTTACGTTTTTCTTTTCAAGTGAAACGGCCCGAGCACATTCCAAATAAATAAATAAATCACTAATATGATGTGTTGTAACTAACGTCTCGGTAACGGTAACAATCAAAAGCAAAGGAGGATATAGTCCGTTTTTATTTACCGACCTTTATCTTGTTACTATAGCTGCGCCTCACGGTTGCCACCCACATGAGGATAATACTGTGATGCTTAAGAGGGAATCTCATCTGCGATTCTCCATACAAACGTATTCCCCTATTTCCTTTTTGGATAATGCCTTTAGGGCAATGAGTTTTTCTACTAAAATCTAGGTCAGCTATAGGCATGTCTTCATTTTCGTTTTTTTTATAAACTAATTACTGAAGAAAATATGACCTTCCAAAAGTCGCGAAAAACGCCCCGATTTTTACCGCCGTGATCAGAGGAGTACCAGACAAATTTGAAAAGTTTTTAACACAAAAGGAGAACAGACAGACCTAGCACACTCTTTCTTAAAATGTTAATGATGTATTATAAGTATGTATTTACAAAAAAAAAAAAGTATATAAGTATTCTATCAGCTATCTGGTTTCCATATTACAAGCTTTGCTTAGTTTGGGGCTAGATGGCGCTGTGTGAAAATGTCCAGCGATATTTATTTATTTTATTTTATTTTATCCTTTGTAGGGTTGAAAATAAAAAATGCTGAAACAGGTGTCTATTATTAGGGTCCGTCAAAACGTTTAGCTTGTTTTTTTATTAATACCCACTTCCCTTCCCCATCTGTATTTTGTAAACTTATAAATATTTTCTTACGTATCTTCCCAACAACAGAGATACATGAATATCTAGAAATGCAAATGGTTAAAAAGGAAATACAGTACTACAGTAAAAAATACAATGCAAGACTAGAATCACATGTCAACAAGCTAGCCTCACAGCTTGCAGACACAGGAAAACAGAAAAAAAGATTAAAAAGGCTTAGAATAACAGACCTGCAGTAGTACAAAGATGACTTATCAGGGATATGAGGTCACTAGACCTTAACCCCTACCTGACCAACACACCCAGTAACTTCTGCTCATGGCACAGCCGACCGCAGAAAGAAAAAGAAATAGCAAAAATAAATACGTATCTTCCCATTAAATGAATGAATGAATGAATGTTTATTTCATATAATATTATAATAAATAGATATTAGGTTGCATGAACAATTATGCGAACTAATTTTAATATGAAGTGAAATTATATAAAGTGATATTATAGGAAAAGTTGCTATAAGAAACAAGGGAGAACCCTATTATTTCACCAAATACTACTAACACCGATATTTCCAATCTGACTTGAGAGGCGAACGCAAAGCAAAGGGATAGCCGGTAATGCTGACGGCGGCGCAGGAGAGGGAGGCGTGCGGGCGGGCGGTGCGCTCTTAGTACGCACACAAACCCAGACTAAGCATTCACACATTGATAACTCGATGTTCGGGCGCAGCGCGACGGCAATAGTTTCTTCAATTACTTATTTTTCGAATTCCTCGCAGCTAGTCTTCTCTCTTAAGATAAAAAGTAGCCTCCATTCTGAGTCTCATTCAAATCCGTTCAGCCGTTTTAGTGTGGCAAGGTAACAAACATACACTCGCACATACCGACAAACTAGCATTAAATTTCTAATATTGTGTGATTTAAATAAGTTGTGACAAGGTTCCGTTTACGCTTAGGTACGGAACCCTAACAAGCGACCTTGCACTACGCGTAATTCACGAGCTTTAAGTAGGCTGACATTGGCTGTGAATAGTTTTATATTGATAGTTTGAATATTATGTTGATTGTGTGTGCGCCGCGCCGATGAGGCGTAGGCGATGACGCCGCGTGTCGTCGCGTGCGCGCCGCTGCTGCGCCGCCTCCGGTGAGCCCCGTTCGGCGCCGGGCCGGGGCCGGCTCCGCAATAGGACTATTACAACGGCACACTACGGCTGTCATTAGTGTTGCCACATACACAGGCTACAGGTTAAAAAACTAAAATATTTCTTAATATACAGGGTTACGTTTACGTGAAACTATTACCGTTCGACTTATCCATGTATATTAAAAAAGCTGAAAGGAGTCCATTGTACTCATCAAAGAGCATTTTACTGTGGGACCGACCACAAAATCGCGAACTGCACTGGACGAGGGGCGAGGGGGTCTGGACTGGACTCAGGAAGGAGATAGCTTATTCCCCGAAATAACATAAAATGCAACTTTGTCATCATCATCATCATCATCACCGTTTTCCATCGCCACGCTGGTGAAATCGCGGGTGCAGATTAAAAATGTTAAATTTATTATATAAAAAAAATAACAGTCCTGGTACGTCCAGTCTCTTCTAGATTCACTCGATTGTGTTTACAATCAGCAAGTCCACGCTTCGACCTGTTGAGTCAAATATATAAAGAGCAGCTTAGATATAACACTTAAGAGTGATAGTCTCATTCAATTCCGTTCACTGGTGAAGCTTACAAATATTAATGTGTGCGTGAAAACTATCAATTTGTGTGTAATTACTTTCTTTGACACGCACACAAGCGTTCGAAAAATGTTGCAATTAAATAGACACTTTCGCCATAAGTTGGGAAATTGAACAGAAGGGTGTAAAAAAAGTATTGCCTTTCTGAGAAAAACAGGTCGAGTACCGTACTCGGCATTTAAAGGCCTACTTGTGTGGCTTCACTTAGCTTGAGCTGACTCGTGTTCTAAGCCTATTATTTCTATGTAGAGCGAGTGATTGTATCGCTGTAAATCTTTAGGATTCCTTTTCCGAAGGGTGTCCGATGTAACCTACCGCCTGACCGAAGCCTATAGCTGTTTGTCTGTCCACCCAAACAAAAACCTGTATCTTCCAACACGTATTATGTATAGCTAAATTAAAAATGTCAATTGCCGTGCTTTGGCCTCGCAAATCTCGAACACGGCTCTACCGATTAGTTTTTGTTGTGTATTGTTCGCCCCAATACATATTTTGCTCTCGTAATCAAAAAAAATATATATATAATATATATATATATATAGTATCTCTCGTAAAGTATAATGTAATAATATTATTATGTACGGAAAATTCGACAAACTAACTGTTATTCGTTATTGGACCTGAGTAACTCAGTATGTCCTAAAACTTCACCGATACAAGTAACATCTTTATGGTATAAAACATTGTCTGCTTATGCATTCATGATCCTATTTTTTATTAGTTCAGAACAACAAAGTTTAATAAATAGACAATAATAATAACACAGTTTCTGTTTACAAATATTTTTTAATACTACATTGTCTGTTTATAAACAGTGTTGAGTTGAAGTGTTTGTATAGAAACGCTACCATATCAATCCGATTCCAGGAAACCAATCCAATTGCAGAATAGCTTGAGACAGGGAGACGTTATTTCTCAGAAACTGTTCACAAACGCGTTGGAGGACGTTTTCAAGCTCTTAAACTGGAACGGATTTGTCATCAACATTAATGGCGAATACATCACTCACCTTCGCTTTGCCGATGATATAGTCATCATGGCAGAGTCACTGGTGGACCTCTATACTATCCTCAGCGACCTCAGAAATGGTATCAGGTGGGTCAAGACGAAAATCATGTCTACTGTCCGTGTTGTACCCATGCAGGTGATCGTTGGGAACGATACTCAAAGTTGTTGACCACATTAACTGCCTTGGACAGACTGTTCAGTTGGTAGGTCAACTTCGACAAAGAGGTTGCCCGAAGAATACAACTCGGATGGGTAGCGTTCGGGAAATTGCGTAATATCTTCTCGTCCAAAAGCCCGCAGTGCCTGAAGACAATGGTCTTCAACCAGTGTGTGTTGCCAGTGATGACATATAGAACTGAAAAGTGGTCTTTAACTGCTGCCTTTTGGAGAAACTCACGAGTCACACAACGATAAAATCAGGAACGAGGATATTAGCCAAAGAACCAAATTCACCGACATAGCTCACAGGGTTTGCCAGTTCAAGTTGCAATGGGCAGGCCACATCGCTCAAAGAACTGATAACCGATGGGGAAGAAAAGTTCTTGAATAGCGACTACGTACCGTTAAACGCAGTGTAGGTAAGTCTATCACTAGGTGGTCCGACGACATTGTACCTGGCTAAAATGTTTGTACTCGGTACATTACGACCCGGTATTTGTTTGTAAAAGTCGCGGGCAACCGGTGGATGCAAATGGCAGGATGTTGGACAGTGTGACGGTCGAAGATAGGCCTTCGTTCAGCAGTGGACGTCTCCGGGCTGATGATGATATATTTTTAGTCTAAACCACTTTTACAGAAGGCAAATACCGGATTTCATTTCAAATTAAATTATAACAACATCCCATTTCTGTGTCGCATTCTTACTTTTGCTTCATCTTCTTCGTCTCCAGTGAAACTTTCATCCAGAGAAAATATCGATCTAGATAAGTACAAATAAATTGTTACGAAATTATCCAACACGTCTATGAAAGTGACAAACATGCCGAAACGTAGTTGGTTTGCAGGCCAAACGCCAAACAAGCAATAATTCTGAATTATTACTCGCCGTCAAAATACAGCTGGTATTGGCGGGCGACTTAACGAGGTGTTTTGTTTTAAATGCGTGAAAACGAGGCAGTTAATTTTAATAGAGTAGTGAGAGCATCAATGGCGCACGTTCCGTGTCGACGACATGGCATTCACATTGACGCGACGCGGGCTAATTCTGGAGCAATCGATATTCACCCATCTTTAGAATAGTAACCGACGCGACCGTTTAGAATTTTGGAGCTGCCATCGCCATGAAACAATCAAGTCTTGTATTTTTTTACTCTATAGAAAAGAAAAAAAAATTACGTGCGACGAAACACTGCTTCGCGGTTGAATAACTGACAAAGGTGTGGTACTTCCCCAGGCGGACTCTGCAATAGTCCTACCACTGCCAAAAGCTTAGTTAGCTTAGATAACTTAAATTTTGATTCATAGCTTAAGTCACAGTTAAGTCCAAGCTATGGCCCAGTAAAGAGGTCTTTGTCTTCGACTCAGACTAATATGCGACAATATTTTCATAATAACATGGTAATATTGAAATACTTAAATCTGGAAAATGCACCATTTTCGAAGCCATATTCCTTTCAACAGGAAAATATATAAACCTATGACATCAATAATATCTATTGACTGAGAATGGCCTCGCCAGATGTCCACCCAAATCATTTCCGCGAGCTCTCCTTTATTATCTTTCATACAATGAGAAAAGGACATATTTTTTGCATATTTTGAAATGAAATTTTTGAAATAAGAGTTATATTATTAACTCGTTAGCTGCTTAGCAAAAAACTGTTTAACGTGTCAAGAGATTCCAGGGTAAAAATATAAGTTTGTATAGGTCAATTAATTAATCCACTTATGATAAGGCGAACGTATATTAGGTTGAAGAAATAATTTAATTCGGCTTTTAAAACACTGACTTGAAAGCGTTTACATTTTTTGGCTAGGATTAGGATGGGCCAAAGCATTGCCCTGTTTTGACGTAAAATTTCTAGCAAAGTGAAAGTTGTGGCATAATTATAGATAATAATTAAAATAGCTGTAGGTACTATCTTTTCATTGGTTAGTGCACACAAAAAAGTGACGTCACATGTGTATAACTTCGTTACGCCCTCGTTTCAGCATGAACATCCTGATTTATAAACAGATTTTAATTATTTTAAGTAGATCAACTTTATATATTATCAGGTTTGTTATACAAAAAAAAAATCAGAGATCTTGTCTATAAAATATTATCAAAAGCTCTTTATAATCTCACCGGATCTTGAATCCATCACATGTAAATATCAAAAGGAACATCACTCGCGTAGCACTCGAAAGTCGGCGCGCGCGTCGTTGCCAAGTTCCGCGACCACTGCCAGAGTTGCCAACTCGATACCACGGACTAATGCTGCATGGCATCTAAAAAGTGCTAGACTGCCATAATTAGTTCGTCAAGTAAGTAAACTAAAAAACACTAAATATAAGTATTAAAAGTAACGAAATAGCTTTCCGTTACTGCCAATTCTGTTGCGTTTTGTTAAAATATCTAAGGGAAATAAGGCGTTGTTGCTAATGCTGTTTAGTGTTAGATTTGGTGCTATAATAAAATTTCACGCTCAACGTAGAAAAATAGCGCTAGATCTAGCACCGAAAGTGATACGTTGGCAACACTGACCAATGCCGCATTACTGTGCAGGACCAGTGGTCTCCATTCAATTTCATATAAGGCATCGGCGTTCGATGGCTTCGGTGTTCACTAAACGGGCACGTCGAATTGTAAATAAACTCATTTGTAAATGAGACCGTATGTGCGTTTGTCTTAACGTTGAATCGGGAACGGTCTTTTGCTACGATTTTGGCATCGATGTATTCAGCCAGTGTTCATAATTTAAATATTTTCACGTTATTGATGATATTTACTTAAATAAGTCTTATAATTTGAGCAGAAAAAAATTACGTGGACAAAACGTCAACAAACGTTAAGATTTTAAATAGCAATCCATTTTTCCGCTTGGCAAGTATTAAACTCAGCCGATAAGTAAACTGAATTATTATTGCTGCCTGAATAAAAAAGTTACTAATTCAGCACAGCAGCGCCCTTAAATCCCACCACAGTTCTATTTTGCACAGTAGGGTTAAGCCCAGTTGATGCCCTTGTAAAGTAGTAACAACTTACTTGCGGAACCGCGGGGCGTCACTAGTCGAATTGTAATAAATCAACCGATGATCAACTGTTTCTAAACGGAATATGTTAGTGAAGGCCAAAATCGATGCCCTTTTTGGTCAAACGAAACAAAGTATTTTTAAACGGATTTTACTGTTAGGCAGATAAATAACGGTTTTCCTACTGGTAAATAAATCACGATGCACCACAATGTACTTATGCCAATTAATCAGTATACCAATGTCCTAGTTACATAGTAGGTACACTAAATATTGCAAAAATATATTTTTAGTCCTTCGATTTTATTCATCAGATATCGGAGAGTTTATTACAATCAAGTGACGAGACGAGAAAGACGACTGCCACTAACACTAGCAGTGCCAGAATTGTGAACTTGCGAACACAATCCTGCGCCGCACTGCACTGCGCTCGTCACCCTGAGATTAGATGTTACATCTCTTCATACCCAGTAATTTCTCTGGTAACATTGCCCTTCAAACCGGAACACAGTAATGCCTGCACACAACTTCTTGGCGGTTGAATAACTGGCAAATGTGTGGTACTTACTTTCCCAGGCGGACTCTGCAGTAAATTGCTACCACTACAAAGTATTCTTCGGATCTGTATGATTCGATTCCTAATTCCTCTTGCCTATACTACAGTTTCGTCATATATTTTTCGTAAACGCGTTTAAAGAGTTTTGAATTCATAGTTCGGACAGTTATTTAGTGGACCATGTCACGAGTGAATTAGTTTGTTCTGGGCAAGCGTGCTTCCTTGTAGACAGCATCATCCCCCAACATCAAGCGAGATGTGTTTATTTTGGAGTTCTAATGAAATCGAAATGATCCTAATTACAATAATGAAGTCACGGACAAGCCCAAGACATGCTGCGAGTTTTTTTTTAAATTTTGACTCTAAATACATAGGTTTATGCTTGATCACACCCGCAATGATTTATGTTTATTACAATAAAAAACTTTGTAAAATATCTTTGAATATTGGATCTTTTGGAGGAATTAGTTCTACAATTGAAATATTTAATTCAATGCCTTTGAATGGCATAGATGTTTTTTGACGATTTATAAAAAAGAACTTTTGTCAACTTCTAAAGCGTCTGTTGCCAGGGTAAAAAGTTATATTTACATCGCAATGAAGAAAACATTGAAGATTCTATTGCACAGGATTCAGTAGAAAATAAGCAGGAGTGTATTGAGATAGTGCTCCTACTTCTTGGAACTCTCGAAGATACGCTTCCCCACCCAAGGTGTGAGTATCACAAAACTTTTCTATTCATACACTAAATTAAAGTTTTGAATGACGGAAAAGCTTTTTACACGAAGTTTCGTAAAGGCTAAACTGTTTACAATATCTTGTACGACCTCTTACAATTTCTTGACCGATTTATCCAAATTCGAATTCCGGAAGAGATTTAACCGCTTCATTTTCGAATGTAGGAGTTATACCGTTCGTACTAATCATTAAAGCCACTGTTGTTAATGAGCTGACCGAGTTGTATATTCATTGCATGGTACCTTTCATACTTGAGATGAGTAAGTAAGTAGAAAATTTTAAGCTATTTAAACCGTATATATATTAGTACAAAAACATAAATTTCTAGAGCAAACAATAATTAGAGAAAACACGCCTGAGTAGGAGCCACTTAGTAGAGGTTTAGTTATCGCTCGCACTGTTTCCAGTGGTAAAAAAATTATCACAGTACTTAACCTACGGTACCTAATGAATTATATGTGACCAATAAATATTAACTTTTTTGTACATTAATGGGATAAATGATGAACACCCAAACAAAACCGAAAATATTTTTCATTAGATATTGTAAATATAAATAGATATTATAATGTATAATTATCTATTTGTTATAATCGCTCAAAAAATATTAGGAACAATCTAAAACATTAACTGGTAGCCCTACTTTCACTTTTATGCTATCCGTTTTAGTAGTAAGGTATGCAAACCACTGGTTGAGAATATCTTGTAGTCGCCGGTGCTCGGTCTAGTTTGAGTAGAGACCATCATTAATTGCAATGAAAATGACAAATCACCACGTCAGGCTTGCTCTTATCAAATTCTAAGCACTCTCGCACTGAGTAGATCTGACTTTAAATAATGCCATCAAACGAAATTTTGACATCATATGATATTACATAGATTCACACACACACCGCAGCTTGAGAAGAGAAACAGAAGTCTTGAAGTAAACTTCCAGCCGCCAAATAACACCCGAATGTCTGGAAGGTGGTCCCCTTTCATCCACATTCGTAACTAAAAGTTCATAACTAGGTACGAAAAAATAAATTTTCTTCGCTAAGTATTTCATAACTAGTTAGACTTATTTTTCCATTTTCATAAATTTTCATAACCAGATACGATTATTTTTTTCTGTTCTTATAACCTGTTATTAAAAAGGATTGCTCCATGCTTCAATAGCGAAAAAAAGATTTTTATTTTATTTGCCTGTAATCGCCTTGCTCCAGAAAACTTTAAAACAAAATATATTGATTCTGTCAATCTTGTTCCCTTTTGACGACTACGGGAAGACGCGTTCTTTATAGTTTGATTATTATTGTTATGTAGAAAGAGTTAACTTCTTTATGTTTACGAGTTCTACTTTTGTTTTAGATAGGTATGCGATAAACGAAGAATCTAAGACCATTTTTCTTCCAGATTTTCATACAGCATATCAATTTAATAATGACTGTCTCACAATGTTTATGATAAAGATATAATATGTTGGTACGAGTCCGTTGGGCGTCTCTCGGCTCAGGAGGCAGGCGTTCTGCACACGTACTTAGCAACTTTGAGCTCCCTGTTGCGACAACCTAGTTTTTATTATTTTCATATAATTTATATGAAATTTTATTATGAATAAATGCGAATCTCGGTATTCGCAACTCTTTTCAATTTCTGGAGTTGGTGACAAAATGAACTCCAAAATGCCCCAACTATCAAATGACAAATTGCTCCGCAACCGACAACCGCAACGCCTAGACGACCCACCCCGTGCACCGTAAACAAAATACAAAAAGTGGCTCATGGATTCCAAAACTCAATTTAAAATTGCAGTAGCCGTAAACTGGGCCTTTTTGTTGCTGCCATTGGTAACCGTTTTAAAACGTTGAAAGCTACGTTAATTGAAGTCGCTCCGTGTGCAGAGCGCCTAAGCCGACAAATGACGGCGAGCCGCCAAATGTAGGTTGCGGGGCCACAGAATAGCTGCAAGTTTATAGGTTAACGAGTGGGTGATTTGCTATTCCCCCTCAACGCTCACTTTATGAATGAATGCAGCCACGCGAGCTCACGGAAACGAAGCCAGAAGCGCTGCGTTCGAGTTCAGAAGCCGGGCAACAGGTCAAGTTGAGCATTGGAGACTTTATCAATAACTTACTCACATAATACAGAGCTACTTAGTCTGGAGACTACGTACTGTTCGTAGTTGTACTGTATTGTAGTGGAAGGACTCTATTGCAGAGTCCGCCTGGGGAAGTACCAAATTTGCTAGTCATTCAACCGCCAAGCAGTAGTGTGCAAGCTTAACTGTGTTTCTGTAAGAAGGGTAATGTTACCAGAGAAATTACTGAGCATAAAGATATTGGATATCTAATATCTGCATTGCAGTGCGCCGCAGGATTTTATTCGCAAGTTCACAATTATTGCACTGCTACTGTTATGAGCAAGCGTAATGCTTTACCACCAGGCGAAAGTCTCGCTAGTCTCGTCACTTAAAAGTATTATTATATTTTATTATATTAAGTCTCCGGAGTCTAGTCTAGATTCGGACTTATCCGCATATGTATGTATGTTTGTAGAGTTTTGATGTTTATATGTATATTTGCTCGAGGATAACTTGCGAACCGTTTATTCACTCTTTATGAAAGGGCCTTGAATATTTTAGAATGAAACCTGGCGTACCTACTGTCCGCCATCTTGTTTTTTCTACAAAATATCGGCCACTCGCAAAACCTATATTAATCGATAGCTTACACTAATACGAAAAAGATTTGTGTGAGAATAAAACCTCCACCGTCACGTTTCCAAGGTATGCGATTTCAAAGTTAAACTGGTGGCGCCGCCGGTAAGTTGACTTGGAACTAAATTGAAAGTATGAATTTGCTCTAAAAACAGTCTAAAAATAATGTTTTAGTGACATCCAAGTCTATAAATATGTCAGGTCAGGCCAACAAACAGTATTAGTATACTTACATACTTAATTATAAATATATATAACAATAAATATTTGGTAGACATTTTTATACAGCGCCACTAGCCCCACACTAAGCAAAGCTTGTATGGGATCAATGGGAACTAGATAGCTGATAGAATACTCAAATACTTTTTTATAAAGCTACAAATAAAATTGTAAAATTGAACACTCACATCCCTTCCAAAAAAGAAAATTACTATAATTATCTTAGACTAGAGGTCGCCCACCGATCCACCGTAGGACGGGCAGCAGCGTCTTTTTGGTTAACGGTGGTGACAATTCTGCGATCCCCAAGCCGACTGCCAAGCGTGGGGATTATGGCAATACCCCTCTATTAAGGGCCTTCGTCCAGCAGTGGACGTTTTATGGCTGACGACGAGAGGTCGCCTGCGACTTCGTCCGCGTACGGAAGAAATTCGCACCGCTCCCAAATACTCGTATGCCATACCGCTAGGTTAACTCATTATCATTACTCATTTTTTCCGTTCCCATATGCATCACTTAAGACCAACCCTAGCAAAAAAGTTTTGGTTTAAAAAATCTATCCAAATACCATTTTTCATCACTATAACTTCAAATACACAAAAACATCCCATACAAAATTTCCGTTTCACATTCCCCCATTTCACACTCTTACGTCATGCCTGTCAAAAAATATTGAAACAGCATTTTCAATTTTAAATGAACTATCTAAATACAAATCTTCATGACCAAAAGTTCAAAAACAAAGGAGTTTCATACAAAAGTATTTACCGCCTTAAGGGTAGAATGTAGAAAAATCCTTCCTTAGTACACCCTTACGCATCAAGACAAATACACCCTTTAAATGTCAAGTCTGTACGACCAGCGGTTTAGGCTGTGGGTTGATAGCTCAGTCAGGACTTTGAATTTTATATATATATATTATACATATAAATTATTTTCATAAAAGAAATTACTAATTGCCTTTTTTCTTCCCAGGCGCCAAGATATTATTAATATTATAAGAAATTAGTGAAATAGCGTTTCACTGATATTAGTGTTAAGTTTTAAACTTTTGTTTCTCAAGGTAATAAACTTGATTAATTAGAATAGTACTGGCGGGTGGGTAACAAATAACTAATCTAATGTAGTATACTACTACTGGCAAGAATCTCTCTATCTTCCTTCCAATCTTTACGGTTTAAAAAAGCTTACAAGATGTTATTACGTAATTTTTATTCTTATATTGCAATTAAAGTCTTCCAGCAACCGATTAAAGATTAAAATCTAATATAAGTTTAAAAAACAAAGTCGGGTTAGTTACATTACACCATTAATTCAAGAACGGCTGGACCGATTTTTATGATCTTAAGATTTGTTGAATTTTCCTCGAATAGCAGAATAACTATTAAAACAACGGAAAAAATCACAAAAAAATATGTATGGGCGATTAAAACTGAATAAAAATAAATAAATTAAAACACCTCAACAAGAAAATTGTGTATGTCCAGTTAACTATAAAAACATATTGGAGTGTATTGAATTAGTGAAGTGTAACTACTTTATCCGTGCCGAAAATGGAACTATTAATTTAATTACAAGATTTAATCCAAAACTCTTAAATGAAACTGAATAACGTTATCCCGTATTTATTTTCCTACCTCTCTTATCTAAGGTTTGGTACAATTTATAAGTAAAAAAATGCGTATAAATAGAATTCACGTATTTATTTTCATATTCAAGTCAATATATTATACTTACAATATAAAATATAGCATCTGTTAAAAATGTAAACTAGCACCCTAGTTTAATAATAATAAAACTAGTTTAATAGTAATAAAACTAGTTTAATAATAATAATAAAACTAGTTTAATAATAATAATAAAACTAGTTTAATAATAATAATAAAACTAGTTTAATAATAATAATAAAACTAGTTTAATAATAATAAACTAGTTTAATAATAATAAAACTAGTTTAATAATAATAAAACTAGTTTATTAATAATAAAACTAGTTTAATAATAATAAAGCTACTTTAATAGCCGACGGGAACGAAGCGCGGCGATGCCGGTAGAAATGGAGTTGCCAAAAAGCTGCCGACGCGCGACGGCAAAGGTGTATAGGTATAGGTGTATAGTATAAGACTATAATGTGTAACAATAAAGAATATGCGAATAAACTCATTGTTAGTACACTTACTAATTTATATTAAAAAAAAGAACAATTTTCAAATTAAATATAAAATAATAATAAATTATATTATTTTGTTTTGGTTTGTTTGGTTGTTTTGTAAATAATTACAGTACTTATATAATTAAAAATCTATCATAAGTACCTAGTTTAAAATTATTATTTTTTTCACTGTTTTTATAAATAAATAAAAGTAGTTGTTTTTCTTCGGTGTTATTATAAAATTCATTCCGTTACAAAAATACTCATTTGACTATTTTTCCTCCCAGACAAGATGTTATTACTTGATTTTATCTTTGACATATGTATAGCAACTTTAAGTATTAGAGTTTTGATCTCCAAACACTCAAATAAAGTTTATTTGGGTCTAAAAGATAGCATTTGCACACAAAAAGCTAAATGACGCGTAAAGTAGAACAACATATTGAACTGTACTTTATATGTAAAGTGTACAGAACTACTCTTTATTCGTGCCGGTGTATGGTATAATAAAATGTTATCCGTATTACTTAGTTCACTTCCATTTTCTATAAACGTCTGAATATTTATTCACGCTCGGCTTATGAATGAAGGCACGCGATTCTACAGGAACTGTGCGCCGCCGGCTCATTGAAGTTCACGAGCCAGCAACAGGTCTCCCCGAGTTGAATGAAACTCTTTGGCGGGTTTACAAACATTATTCAGTTTCATTTTCACTCTAATTTCACGAACTTAACTTCTTTATGTATTTTTTTTGATACTGTAAGAAAATAATATGAGTACTGTACAAAATTTTAATTGTACGATTGCAAATCACCGTCCAAAAAAATTAAAAAGTTTTTTAATTAATTATTAAAAACTTTATCAATAAATCAAAATCACGGCAATAATAAAAAGTTAAAACTTTAATTCGAGATTAGAACGCATTATTATGTATTTGTTGAGTTTCTATTTGTTTCAAATGCACTTACCCAACTCGGCGTCCGATGCATAAGAGATCTTAAAAAAGCGCGAAGCCCGATTTAAGATAGACGCGCGTTTCGTTCTATTGTCAGAAGAGATGATAGAGTCGGTTATCTCACCAATATCTGATTCGTTAGCCATCGTGAACTTGGGCTTAGTCAATCATATACGCGAACTTTGTGATCGAGACGAGAGACGTGTTATCCTACCGGATGTTGCGGAAGCTATGAGCGTTACGGAGGCTCGAGTGGCCAGCCACCGGGCGGCGAGTGGTCGGCGGCGCAACGCAGGGCGCCGGTGGGCGGGCGGTGCACCGTGCATCGGGCACGGCTACCGCCCGCCCTTGTGCGCGCCGCTAGCACGCCGATCCATTGTGCGCGAGCAGCGACACCTCACTGCGCATCGTGCCCGAGCACGACCGGACCCCGCGTCGCGCGCCCACAGAAGGGATACACTGGCGCCGCCACCGCCGCTTCATTGTAGGGTTGCCAAGTTTTTCACAACACGTCTACGAAATAAGGTTAAAAGTCGCGGCGTTGCGTTTTATAAACTTTATAATAACGGTAACTCACGAGTTCATGCATTGATGATACTTACACTCTAAAAAATATATTTTCCCTCTCTGGACAGTCGTATAAAAGTAATTGAAACTGATATTGTTATTAAGGATTTTTTTTATTAAGTTTAAGTTCATAATTAAAGACGCTGACCCAGTTAAAAATAGTTGAAATGTTAGCTGATAAAACCGACATGTTGGGTTTTTTCTTGTTTAGTAAAGACTGAGAACTTACATTTAGTAAATTGACTTTCATAATTTTTCATACTGTATATGCATTAAAAACATACCAATGGAAACAGTTCCAAAATCGTCTAAATTCTTAGATATTTTGACTAACTAATTTTGCGCTCGGCTGTATCCACTGGTGTAGCTTTAAACAATAGCGGCCTTACCTAAAATAATCTCGAATCTCTTAGTCACTAATTAAACTTCTCTGTCCTTTTCTAGCACGTGCAACTTCACGTCAGAGAGAAGATGGCAGAGCATCTTAAGCAGTGACTAACGTTTGAAAAGTTTTTTTAAGTAAGGCCGTAGATGTTTAATTTAAGTTCGAATGTAGGTCCAGTTAACCAATTATAAAGAAATAAATTATTAGGTCAAGTGGACCCGCGGGTCTAGTAGCGAGCAGGTCCAGCTCATCAAAGAATCCTACTTAAATGTGATGCACTCAAATTAAAAAACTACATCACCAGCCAACGAAGGCCACCACACCGCAACACTGAACGACAACCTGTCATTTGCATCCACCGGTACTCTGCGACTTTCAATGTCGTCGGTCCACCTAGTGGGAGGCCTCCCTACGCTGCGTCTCCCGGTTCGTGTTCGCCACTCTCAAGGACCTTTCTTCCTAATCGGTTTTTGGTTAACAGTCAAATTAAAAAGCTTATTTTTTTTAAACTAAATTTGATTGCTAATTAAAAAAAAACGCGTATTGTCAATAAACATTTGAGTTTTATAAATATTTTTTTTACAGTAGCTTTTAACTCACTGCTGATTTTTTGCAATAAGTAGTGGGGATTAGGGAACCATACCCGAAGACTGTCTTACGGGTACCTAACCTTTGTCAAAATCATTATTATAGTTTATGCGATGGTACGGAACTCTCGGTGCGGCTCACACTTGACAGGTATATAAAAAAAAGTTGTCTACCTCGCGATCTAATGGTAACTGGCCACCGCCACATCTGATTCCCATAATACAAGCTTTGCGTAGTTTAGGGTTAAATGGCGCTGTGTGAAATGTCCGCCAATATTTTATTATATATGAATTATTTGACAAATACTACAATAGCTGTACTTAATAGAAATGAGGGCCACAGTCGGGACTCCGACAGCCGACCGACCGCCTCGCCTCCCCATTTTCCCGGGTCAAACCCCCGCCCGCTACGCAATGTCAAGGGCAATGAGAACGATACTAGATTCCAGACTGCACTCCGACCCGCGAAAAAGTTGCCACGACTTTATTAGGGCCTGACTAGAATTGACTATGACTTAGGTACTATGTGTGAGTTTAATAAAATCGAAATATTTAAATACTTATGACACTGGCAAATGCAAAAAGCGCGACGCCATAATCCTCTTAGGAGGAAAGAAGAAGAAATAGATTGAACAGTAAACCCTCCTTACTTCTTGTTGTTCTGAATTAAAATAATCAGTTCCAAATTCGAAACAGTAAACCGGAAGATCAAGCCATATTTGCGGGCCGCGGTGTTTTCCCCGCGGTTTTGATTGTGTTGTGCCAAATTCGCCGGCGTATGTCGCTAGTGCCACAGTGTAGCATCTTCACTCATCACATTCATAATACAGTGTCTGGAATTTTGTTTGGCACGTCGTCGGGGACAATGCCGAGAGATTCCGATAGTTTGAAATTTGTATGGCGTATCTTATACGTTGTTGGCAATAGACGGTATAAGATTTCGTTACTACAAAACACCGAAAAATGGCAAGCGTAAGGTCATTTCTTGGTACGCCCCTAAGTTATACATTTTCTTTTTTGTTACTACTATATAGGTACAAGTACCTATATAATAGTAACTATAAACATACTAGTTTAGTAATTAGATAAAAAAGGTCTTACAAAATCCTGTTAAAAGTATTAATAGGAGCGAAAGACACTAGATTTCGCGACACAGGTCTACCTAGTGCAAATCTAGGGTCGTCGTCGTCGTCAGCCATAAAACGTCCACTGCTGGACGTGGACATTTGTGTAAATAAATAGATAAATAAGTAAAAGTTTATTGGCTGCGCTGTATGAAACGGGTCAAAAGAGAGATGCCATTTGGCTGATGGAAGGACGCATAGGTTTACTACTTAGTAGGCTTTGGATCGTGTTGAACACTTTTCTTTCACTTTTTGAGTACGGAACCCTAAAAATGTATGCAGTAGAATTAAAATACACTACAATAGTTTATTGATAACACCAAAGTACGTAGTAACATAACCTTCTGATTTATTTTTTCTACCATGAGTAGCTACTGGTTAAATTATCCGTTCTGCCTTTCATTTCACTCTACTTCCCGACGTGCTAAATAAAAATCCGGATACTGTACTGCACAGAATATAATAACACCGACCATGCAAGACACTCGAGGAGTTTTGCCGGGAACACGGAAAAATCATGTCGTTGCATTCTATTATTTTCTTAAACTTGTGTATTTTCGCGAATTAATGATTAAAAATGGTGGTGTTTTATTCATTGAGTGTTGAATTACATGCACGAGTGTGGGCAAGTGATATAATGTGGTGAAACATGTCTTTTTGTGTTGTTTTCAAAACTCCGTAGAAGCTCATAGTAAAGTCGCCACAACTTTACTAGGGCATGACTTGGACTCGACTATGACTAATTTCGTGTGACTGACTGTGATATCATTACATATTTGACTTGATTTACATATAAATATTTGAAAAAATCATAAACTTGACACTGGCAGAATGCACAACGTGCGATGCCAAGAACTAAGAAAAAAAAAAAAAGACACTCGAGTTTTGACAGGACCGCGGAAAAAGCATTTGTGAATTCGTTCGGGCATTGTTTTGTTTTCTAAATCTTGTTTTTGTTGAATTGTAATGGGTATGTGTCGTGTGTGCAAGTAACATAAAACATATCTATTCGGGTTTTTTAAGTCTCCCTTGAAGCGTGCAGATAAGTCTCCACTAATTCGCTACCACCTTTGCGTGGTTTCGACTGTGACTTGCAAAACAATATGTATTCCTTGTCTGTGGAAAATGCACAAAGCGCGATGCCAGAAACGAATAAAAAAAAACACAGCAGGAAACGCGTTGGGCGCGCTTGGTCAATGCTCACGCAAAAGCGTACCTAACCTACTTCGGTGCTCACCTAAAAATAGTCCACGGAATGGGCGTCGATTTATCACTTTCGATCCTAAGCGAAGTTTGTTTTCATTATACATTACACAACAGTCAGTTATGAGATGATGTACATATTTATCATTATACGAGTCATATTATACGAGTGAGTACATTATGAAAACGCCTGTGTGAATCATGATAGCACAAAAGTGTTACCATTCAGTGGCGTTGCCGCGTAAGATTTGTTAGGAGGTTATTTTGCGGGATTAGTGACAGGCATAGGTATTTATAGTTTCTATTGTTATAGTTACCGTTTCTAAGTTTATTGCACTTGGAAAACGATTATACGAGTATCAGTGACGATATCACAACATATTACGAGGGCTACACTAAAAGTATCGGGAATGGAATATTTCCACTGTTTCTGTCATATTAAAATCTTTTTAATTGAAAACTCCTTGGTTTTAAAAATCGAATACCATTTATTTATTTAAAAAAATATTCTCGGTCTTGTCACAAGGTTTTGTCAAACTTGTTTAGTCGTTGAGAAAATGGAATTGACTCGAGAAAATTCAAGAGCGATGATTTATTATGACTTTCGAAGTGGTTTAACACAAAAACAGTGTGTTGACCGGATGATTTCTGCATTTGGTGATAAAGCCCCATCCAAAACCACAATTTATCGCTGGTTTGCTGAATTTCAACGTGGACGTGTCAAGCTCAGTGATGATCCCCGTCAAGGTCGTCCAAAAACTGCAGTCACCCAAGAAAACGTTGATGCTGTGCGTAAGCTGATTGAGGAAGATCGACATGTGACATACCGCGAAATTCAGGCAACTTTAGACATTGGCATGAGTCAAATACAAATAATCTGGCATGAAAAATTAGGTGTAAAAAAGTTGTTTTCCCGATGGATACCGCATTCGCTCTGTGAAGAGCAAAAAGCGGCTCGCGTTACTTGGTGCGTCAGAACTCTCGAAAGATTCCACGCAGGATCCTCAAATGCTGTATACAACATCGTATCAGGTGACGAATCCTGGATATACGCGTACGAACCCGAAACAAAAAACCAGTCACGAGTTTGGGTGTTCGAAAATGAGTTAAAGCCAACAAAAATTGTTCGTTCACGGAGTGTTGCAAAAAAAATGGTGGCCACGTTTGTCTCCAAAACCGGCCATGTTACGACTATTCCTCTTGAGGGACAAAGAACGGTTAATGCAGAATGGTATGCTAGCATTTGTTTGCCACAGGTCGTTTCTGAACTCCGTAAAGAGAACTGCAACCGCCGCATCATCCTCCATCACGACAATGCGAGTTCTCACACCGCGCACAGAACAAAAGAGTTTTTAGAGCAAGAAAACATAGAATTATTGGACCATCCGCCGTACAGCCCCGACCTAAGCCCTAATGATTTCTATACTTTCCCTAAAATAAAGAATAAATTGCGTGGACAGAGATTTTCATCACCTGAAGAAGCTGTGGACGCCTACAAAACGGCCATTTTGGAGACCCCAACTTCCGAATGGAATGGTTGCTTCAATGATTGGTTCCATCGTATGGAAAAATGTGTCAAATTTCGCGGAGAATACTTCGAAAAGCAATAAATATATTTTTAAATAGTAATGTTGTGTCACTTCCTTGATTCCCGAAATTTTCAGTGCCGCCCTCGTACTTAATTTTTGTCTGACCTTTGGTCGACTTGTTTTGATATTCGATATATTATGTTTCGGTTTCGGTAGAAAGATTAACAATGGGAATATTACGGCCAAAATAACAACATTTTCCATGGCGGTCATTTCTCAATATGTGGACGCCTAATGGAATAAAATCAATGTTAAAATATTTTATTTTTTTACATTTTTAGATTCAGCATCGCGTTCTGCTAAAAGCACTTTTAATAACTAGAAATAAGGTCTAGTTTGACTGTAACTTGCGATCCGATCCGATCTTTACGAAATATTGTAAGCAAGTAGTACGTGCAAATACAATTATCCAGTTCGAATATGAGCGAAATTGATCAAGGGGCTTGGAAGAAATGGGTGTCGCGAGATCTCAGTTCGCTCCAAACTATACACAGTGTTATTTAATCGGCTAGGGAGCGACTGTGAGGATGTTGTATACAAGATAACAAACTTTTAATTTAATTATCTAGAGCTTTATTGAAATATGTACCTACCGATAAACGTATTTAGAATTAATTTACGTTGCACTCGATACACTCAGATGCCTTTGAGGGTTTAGTGTGCCCTTAACCGGTTACCGTAACCCTTAACCGTAACCGTAACTTAACATACTTTAATTTTAAAAAAAAGTAAGTTCGTATAGGCTGAGGCGCCAGCCCTAGTGTCAGTGTTAATGTGCCGCCCGAAGGCCTCTGACATGGCCTCTCTATGTTAATAAACTTAATCTTTATATCCCAGCACTATTTAAATTTTGCTAAAAAGTAACAACTCAAAATGTCAGTTTAGTCCGTCTAATAATTATGAATTCGACTACAGCCCCAAACAAAGCGAAGCTTGAACTAGAAGTTGTAACTAGTTTTCTGTGGTTTTCACAAACCACGGATATTGATTGTCAATCGTTTTGGACAAAGCTATTAATGCACGGTTACTTCGCCCTTGTGTTCAGGGACTCGTCCTTGAATTTTTTTTCGATTTAATAAATCTGATACCTATATTTAATCCAACTGTAGTGCTATCACTATTCAAGACTTACTTAAAGTTTATATTAATAGTTGCTAGAAACATTTTTAATTGTGCAAGCTTATTGGACAGAGTATAATAGGTATACATACTATACAGGGCTGATTTTAAAAAGCATGAATGCGTTAATTCCTCCCTTGAAAAGAGTTTCTCGGTGAAAAAGGAACCAATCGGAGCCCTCCGAATTTTGCACCTACAAAACATTAAGCTAAATACGTTTTATACAATATCTTATAGGTGTAAGCTACCACAAAATTATAGCATATTTAAAAAAAATAGGGTTCCGTACCTCAAAAGGAAAACAGGAACGTTTATAGGACCACTTCGTTGTCCGTCTGTCAAGACTCAATACCCTTTTTCTCTAGAACGAGGAGAGGTAACAAGTTGAACCTAGAAACGTTCCAAGGTAGGGGCGTTCACAGCACGTTAGATTTACGAAGCAATAAAAAAAAAAGACCAACTGATAACCCCGACGCACCGTCTCGTCAAGTCGGAGAGGTCAGTGTATATTTTGATCCCGCGATCTACAACCGTATACCACCTTCCATTCGGGATGCTCCTTCCACCGGGTGCTTCAAAACCAAGCTCAGAGCGTGGTTAAAAGAGAATTTGTTTTATGACATTGAAGCTTATTTTAAAATAAGAGATTAATAACGTATTTTTATAATTATTATTTCATTTTATTAAGTGATTATTTTTTGTGGCATACTTAATGAAATTTGACGTGTAACTTTGGTGTTATCAATAAACTATTTGTATTTGTTGTAATAAATATCAAATACGTAAGTCCACGGTGCATTGGAGTTAACAATCAAGGTCTAAGTCAAGCACCATTTTTAAACATTATCACGAAATAATACACGTTTTAGAACGCAATGAAAATAATACAATGCAGTGACATGATTTTTCCGTGTTTTCGCCAAAACTCGGTCTCTCGCTGGCTTTCTAGGTCTGAGTTTTCTCCGTAATTTTATTGTGTTAAAGTTACAATTGGTGATGTGATTGAAAGTGGAAATTGAAAGTGAAAAGTTTCGTACCCAAAGAGAACCCTACTGTACCCTGTTATTAAACCGCCTACCGTGTCTGTCTGTCCGTCTGTCTATCCGATCTTAACTGACCTTTATCTCGTGCGTCGTAATATGTAGCCGGTTGTTCTCAGAATATTCGTTAGATACTATCGCGGATTACCTAGTACTTGTGGTACGGAACCCTACCAACCCTTTGTCCGAGTCTTACTTGACGGTTTTATTTAACACCCACGCCACTCGACTGGAGTACGCATCGCATGAAGATGACATTATATACTCGATGGCTCAAGAAAAAATGAACGAACATAATGAAAAAATAATGATGAAATTAGCTAAAATCGTTTGCTGTTTTTTTTTGTAGGGCATATGTCTAGGCGACCTATGGTTTGCATTTCAGTCGCGTAGCGCAGTCACTCGTGGATATTTTCTTTAAGAGTGCGACAAATGCCAGAAAAATAACAGATTTCACCCGCGAAAAGAGTTACGAGACGTAAATAGCTTGATACAATTGATGATGATGATGGCATTGAGCAATTTAGGTGGGATTTTATTGAATTATTCTAAATGTAGGCACTGTGCTAAAACATTGGTTTGGCTATGTAATTCGTAAAAAATAATGTGTTGATGTCGCTGATAATTTAGAGCATTTGAATTAAAACAGTTTTTTTGTTGGTAATTTGTATATTTTTTTTAATAAACCTGATTATTTTCCAAAATTCTATTCGGTTACTCGCTTCTTTAGGTTTTTCCCCTACCTGTAGTATTTTTTTAATCTGAATATTTACGTTCTTTATCATTAAACTATGTGTTTAAAAATACACCTTTTACTTACTTTTGGCATTAGTCGCCCCCTTAAAGAAAGTCGTCTTACACTACTAAATTATACTGCGTTATAAAGTTAGGGTGTACTTTAGCCGAAAGGGGTCTTACATTAAAATGGCTAAGAGTCGATAAGTTTTTTTCGAAACAGCAGATATTTTTACTCAATTTCAAGTTGTGCACAATAATAAACAATGACCTCCTTCTGGGTTATTAATACCGTTATGTGTAAACCTAATAATATTGTACTTTGTTACGACTTTCAGAATAAAACCAAATATATGCATTTGGTTTTATTCCGATTTGTATTATTATTATTTAATTCTTTATTGCACACATAAATACATTAATGTACAAAAGGAGGACTTAATGCTAAAGCATTTTCTACCAGTCATCCCCAGTCAGTATATGTCCTTGACTTAACACGGACTTAACCATAGATCTAGTTAAAATGTTAACTACATTTTTTACAAATTAATCGGATGCTGGTGCGGTTACCAGAGTAACTTAGAGGGCTGACTCACTGTCGGGTCCTTAGGTCAGAATGTAGTTATTTCAGAGCAATATGTGTAATTTCAAGTGCACTTTGCAAGCAGGGGTTGTCTAGTGATATGTGTCATTGAATTGGTGCGAAGCGGATGTTAACGTGGACATCCGTGACGACGGACGGCACAAAGCGGACGCTGTCGTAGCTAAGCTCTCAGCATCTACTTCACTACAAAAGCGCTAGGTATACATTGGTATCTTGCACTCGCTCTGTACCTGAGGACGTTTAGGCGTCGGTGGACAAAAGCAGGTATAAAAACCAACAGAGATCACCCTCTCTTTCTTTAGGATAAATATAAATACTTAAGTACTAAGAAACCTTAATTTAAAACGCTAGTTGAAGTTAACTGACGTTCATAACTTTTTTTTGGTGCTCTTCATTTAAATGACTTTTGTAATTTGTTTGTTAGTGTTTTTAAGTAAGACTCTGTAATAACTTTTCAATACGTTTGCTGTAATTATAGTTAGTAATTAAAAAAAATTGTACACACAATTACACACGGTCCTATGATGTATCCCCATTCGCGTCGTACAAAGTATTAGGTACTCTACTCGTGCAGTTTTTTTACGTTATATTTCCTTTAGAATTCTTGCAGAGTTTTCCTGTTTTCATAAATATCTATCCAGCTCATTGATTTAGTAATCAGCCATCCAACTGGAGAGTTTTCCGAGTGTTTTGGCATCGCTCTTTAAGCATCTGCAGTGTCTATATTTCCAGTTATTAAGATGCATCAAGATTTATTAGCAGCAAAGAGTTTTATATGACGGCCACAAAAATGTGTATTATTATCAAGAGGTCAAATAAATTATTACCTATAATAAGCAGTAAGAAACATTTTTGACATATTTATTAAAATTGTAACAAATTGTAATTAATTATCTCGTGTTTTTCAAGATTTGAATTGTAAAGCAGTTTAAACAACCGCTTTACTTACATTTCAGTGCCCAAGACGCATTTGATTTCATTTCAGCAAAAACTTGAAATACTTTGACACTGGCAAATGCACAAAATTGCGACGCCATAATTCTCTTAGGAGAAAAGAAGCCGAAAAAGAGCTTAAAATATTTTTCGGTTTATTGTATTGAGTTTTGTAAGAGCTGGAAAGGTAATTCTTAATAAACCTATAAATATATTTAATTTATTTTGTAGTGGTAGGACTCTACTGCAGAGTCCGCCTAGGGAAGTACCACACATTTGCCAGTTATTCAACCGTCAAGCAGTAGTGTGCAAGCATTACTGTGTTCCGGTTTGAAGGGCTATGTTACCAGAGAAATTACTAGGTATGAAGAGATTTAACATCTAATATCTCAGGGTGACGAGCGCAGTGCAGTGCGGCGCAGGTTTGTGTTCGCAAGTTCACAATTCTAGCACTGCTACTGTTAGTGGCAGGCGTGACGCTTACCACCAGGCGAACGTCTTGCTCGTATCGTCACTAGAAAGCATTAATAAAATATATATATTATAACATCATTATTACCCCCTTGCAATTTTGCGCCTGGCGCGCGTCGTCCCGGAGGAAGAAATTAATACTTTATATTTTAAATTAAATGTTTCCAAATAGTCTGTTCCGTTTAAGTCGTAATAAATTACATACAGATGATTAACGGCCTTACTTAAAAAGCTTCTCAACCGTTAGTCACTGCTTAAGATGCTCTGCCATCTTGTCTCTGACGTGAAATGTAACATGCTAAGAACAAGACAGATAAATTTAAGCAGTGACTAAGAGAATAGAGATAATTTTAGGTAAGGCTGTTAATATCCAATCTAAATTTAGATTATTTAAGACTAGACTCAAAATGTGAGTACCTTATGGTGAATACGTCTTTATAAATATCATGACATAACATTGATATCATGATTGATATATGATTGGTATTTGGTCATAGTATAGTGACCAGATACCTTAAATAAATACACAAATTCATTAATACATTAATGACATATCCCCAACAGAGTTAATAAACCTATCTGAACTTATCTCTTTTCTATCCCATAGTGGTTGATCGGTAAACAGCAATTTTGAACAATTTCTAGTGAAGACTTCAGATAAACATCTAATACAGACTGATTCAAACTTAATGGCGGCTGTGAAGTGCGCTGCAAGCGAAACTTTGCGATTGTACGCACACCGCACGCCTAATTTTCGCTGCTGCGCAGCGTCTCGCGCATAACTTCACATGCGCCATTAAGTTTAAATCAACCTGTACTATATATCTTTGGGCCCTAATTATTTATGTCTGGACCTTTGTTGACTTATAAATTGAAGGAGCCTAAAGTTTTTGTCGATACGATACCGATTTGCCTGATTTTGTTTTGCTATTACACCTTGTTATGTCTAACTGGTCTGACTTCACAAGAAATTAAAATATACAATGATAGGAATAAGTATTTAATTATAACTATTTCGTAATTTATTTACTCTTTACGTTTCTATTTTGTCTTCGTAATAAAAATACCAAACAATATTGCTCAACAAAAAATTTGAAAGTATTGGCCGATGTTTATCTTAAGATGGAATTGTAAGTAGGCGCATCGGGACCTTATTAAACTTAGGTAATCTGTAAAGCTTTTAGCTTATTAAGTTATTAAGTGTAAAATTAAATTAATAAAATAATGTAAAATTTGACAAAAGGCACAGACCCGCAGTCCGTGGAGATAATAAACAATTATACAAAAAATACGTAGGTAATCTGTCTACTCGTTTAACTTTTCATCATCATGCACTGCTGAACGAACCCCCTTAGACCACCACACTGTACTACAACCTGCCATTAGCATCGCGTCTTCCGGTTCGCGGTCGCCACTCAAGAACCTTTCTTCCCCATCGGTTGTCAGTTCTTCAAGCGATGTGTCCTGCCCATTGCCACTTCAACTTGCAAACCCTGCGAGCAATGTCGGTGACTTTGGTTCTTTGCGAACATCCTCGTACCGGATTTTATCGCGCAAAGTATCTCCGAGCATAGATCTCTCGATTGCCCGTTTATTAATGTTTGACTTTTATTAACAAATAATATTGTGTAAAATCAACGTCTTTTTCTTTATTATGACCTTTTATATAGACGCAAGCTCCTGAAATAATTTACAGAACGTATCGTTTTAGCAGTATTGTGACGTTTATAAATATTGACATGTCAAGTGGGGTGAGTCAGGTCGCACTTCTAAAGCTGGACGATCAGTATCCAAAGCTTGGTAAACAACTCGCGTACTTTAGTTTTTCGTCTCTATGTCTGGCTTATACAGTTCGTTTTACTGTGCTCGAGATAAGTCGACTTGGAGATCAACGAAGTTACGCAACTGACGGTCTAACAAGTGTCTGGTCAAGCTTGGATTTTTCGGGTATTTACATGTGAACGCTACGGTACGTCAGAAGACACGTTAATCCCGATTGTTTGTCTTAAAACATATAACTTTTTTTCTTTTAAGATATCTTCTCATTAAATGCCTATTAATTATTTACCCGATTAACTCTTATGTTAAGGCTAGCCACTCTGTCTGTAGGAACTGACTTTTTATAAATTTCTTACTGGGATAAGTTCTACCATAGCGGAAGCGGAATGCGTCATCTAGGCTTTAGCTTATGAATACCTGAAGGCCATAGAAAGAAAATAAATTGGAAAAAAGTAGCTTTCAATTACGCTGAAAGGGTTTTCCGTTTCGCTAAACCAGTTTTCTTAGATATTCCTATAGTTTAAATACGTGTATCTTGAAAATCTTTGCTGGAGTCCCGGAACAAATACGGAATACGTACTTCTCGAAAATCCATGCTTCCCGGAACACATATAGAATTCAGTTTGTACGGACGATGTAATGGTATGGCTAGACTAATAGGGAGTCAGACCATTGCAATGTTCTGATCCACCGAGCAGAATACTGGAATATCTGTTATATACCCAGATAGAGGCTAAATGTAATTCAGTTAATGGTATATACATACATATAGGCGTTAGTATCAAAGCGTTGTACTCGGTTCATGGGAGAGCATAATTTGCAGCAGTATCAGATATGTACTACACTTACAGCATCCTTACATCCGATATAAAAATAATGATGCGACATTAGATAATTTATTAATATAAGTTAATACCTATTAATCTTCTGTCTAAATAAATACCAAAAAAACAATTACTAAATTTAACCCAAAAAACAACAAGGCAAGCTAAATAAAACCGATGAAAAAATATGTAAATTTTTTTTATGAAAAGATTTTTTTGAGGTTCCGTTAGTACGGAACATGTTATTTCAACAGGATTTTTTATATGAACTTCAGAACTCACGACTCAAACGATAGATATACGTCGTTTTTTTTCTTTAAGACATGACAACGTCTGTCTGGTCAGTTAGTTAATATAACTATTCTCATTACCCGACGGGACGCTTTCCTATTAGTAGAAATAAAACGGGTCCTGAGAAGCTTCACATCATGCTACGGTGTGAGCTGCCCTAGTGTGTATCTCTTTAAAGTGATTAGGATCAGGGCGTCTATCAAAAAACTAGTTCACTAGTTCCCGTGGGTTGGATTGTCACTTTCAATTGTCGGTCCCGGTTATTTGGAGGTAATCCCGGGCCCGTATATCACGAAAGAAAGGCCCTTGTGTGACAAATCGGAATGCGCAGCGTAGGTAGCGACGACATTGTGAAATTCGCGGCAATCGGTGGATGCAAATGACAGGTTATCATAGTGTGGCGGTCTAAGGTCATGTCAGGGCTTTTGTTCAGCAGTGAATGTCTCCGGGCTGATGATGATGGTGAAGATTCGATAGAATTTCAGTTCGATCGGTCAACTGGTTGTTCACTCCCTGTGAGTTCGCGATTCTGATTTATCCCAGTATATTCACAGATCGGATGAGATCTATTTTAGAGATGGCTATAATTAATTAATTACTATCCACTGACAAGGTATTTAATATCTATCAATCTATGGGCTACCAGAGATGACTGATTTACTGAGGCGAATGTAATCTGTCAAACAGTATGAACCTTTTGATCCTTTGTACAATGGCTGTACGGTGCAATTGCATACGCAAATGGAAAGCACTCACTGATTAGAAAACAGTGATGTTAGTAGTCCACCGTTGTTGGCATGCCCAACCCGAATTAAGGTAGATAATTATGCTAACACTATATCCAAAATTCCAGTAATATTTTTTATAAAATATAGTAATTTGGGACGCAGTACATTACACACACACTCAAACAAGTGAACGAGCGAGGAGCTCCTTTGTAGAAATGCAATGTATCGATCGTAAGTGTTTCCGACTCGCATTTAGCCTCCGTTGGCGTAACTAAGGCTGTTTCCCAATGAACGGCTCTCTTTTATTACAGTCTTACGAACACCGGTTTAGGCTGAGCGTTGTCTGTCAGTCAGGACATTGATTCTTATAGTATTTGATATAGTCCCTATTTATTTAATTTATACAGAATCCGCACCTGAATCTGGGTGTCTTCAAGTCGCGAGTGAATCGGTTTCTTTTAGGCAACAAAAAAAAACAAGACCAGGCTATGACTCTGTATACGCCTGTCTCGTTTTCGCAACTAAAGCCATGGCAAAACTTTGTCGCTAGGCATGGTAAGCCTGCTGGAAAGCCCAGTGAAGTGTTAGAAGGAGCGCTGCTACCATTTATTATTTTTCTTAAAAATACGCCGTAATAAGTCTATTATTATACGTTATTACTGCCACTTGACTGCAGCGCTGCTCCTCCTACTTCTAAGCTTTTCCACCTACATCCCTTAAGCTCTGCAAATTTTAACATCATCCTCGTAGTAAAACATAATATATTTTAATCAGCTGTTTGTTGGCCTGACGCTTTTTATGGACTTGGATGGCAGTTAAATAGTAGTTTTAGAGCCAATTCATCCCTTCAATTTAGTTCTAAGTCAACACTTACCGCCGGCGCCATCAAATTAACTTTGAAAGCGTATCTTGGAAACATGGTCCTGGTGATTTTTTCTCATACAGACTTGTTCATATTAAACGATTCATATAGGTTTTATGAGTGGCCGCTAATTGACGTTTCCTTGAAGAAAACCAAGATGGAGGACAATAAGCATGCCAGGATCGCCATGTTTCATGCTAAAAACATCTTCAAGGACTTTTTAGACATTTTATATCTCCTGCGCCTTTGATACGGCAACAATAATTGGGTTCAGTCAAGCGCTAGATGATGTCGATAGAAGACTAGACTGGCATCAAGGTCATCTCCAATTGCCGGATAGCATAGCGAATTTGCATTACGTTTGTATGCGACCCTCAACAAATGAGTTGGCATTTCAAGTGCAAGCGTTGCACGTGTAACGTAAAGGGTTAATATTAGAGACATTACATAAAAATCTGTAAATATTGCTATGTATCGTGATTTGATACGGAATTCGAATATTGATAGATGTAAATGTGAATCTCGACACAAACATAAATTTGAAAGAAATCCAATCTCGCAAAAAAAGTTGCTAGTACTCGGGTAACGGCTTCGCTAATAATAGAAGGAAGATCTAAATGGATTCCTACCAAGTTCAAGTTCGTTAAATCATATCATAGCTCCTGTTATGCATAACGTTTTTCAATAGCGTTAAACGAAAACGTGTTATTTCCTTTCCGTGAGTGTGTAATCAGTCAATGATAATATTGTTATTTTCGGACGTCATCATATTGTGAATCATAATCAGCCATTTTAATTGTTCACTTCTGAACTCCGGCCTACCCTTAAAGGGCGATAGGCCATATTCACCACGCTGGCCCAGCAGGCTAATCATAATGCTAGCTAATCGGGATCGCGATTCGGATACGAGTTGTCAAAAATAGTCCCTTGTCACTGTCCCGCCAAAAATCATTTGACCCTGCAGGGCAGGACGAAACGCCAAAAGTCCGACGGATTTGCTTAACTTAATTAAGGAAATCAATGCATTCGTTCGATAACGATAGCGAGAGAAATCCCTCCGTGATACCGTGAAGCTGTTACAGTGACAAGTGACTATTTTTGACAACTCGTATCCGAATCGCTGTCCCGAACAGTTACATGATTAGCCTGCAGTTGCGGGTTGGTGAATTCACATACGCCATTGAATTTCTTCTCCGGGCTTATGCAGGTTTCCTCACAATGTTTTCCTTCACCGAAAAGCCAGTGGTATGAGTATCCATAAATAAACTGCAAAAAGCTAATTGGTACGGGCCTGGGTTTGAACCCGCAGCCTCACGATTACAAGTCAAGCGGTCTCCCGATTAGACTACCACGGCTAACATTGTGAATATGATGAGAGGTTTTTATTCAAATTAGAAGATTCGAAAAAATACAAGTGTGTACGTGGAATAGCTTTTGAGTTACGGGGGGTCGAAAGTGGCCCTGTGTCGGCGTATTAATTTTATTATAATCCTCGGCGGTGTGCCGCCTTGCTTTGCGAACTTAGCTGACACAATGTCGTGTGTCTAGATTAGTGGCTCGAATATAAAGTAGTGGATAATAAGCAGATTATTATACTAAGTCAGTGACTTGCTGAGTAGGTCTAGGTACTTGGTTTCTTCAAACATGATATTATGTATTACAATTCCATAATTTTATTTAAGTACGTGTAAGTTACGGGATATTTGCCGTGGTTACGTTATAAAACAAAAGTGTGTTGTATTGTTGTTAAAACAGTGTATAACTTAAATGTAGCGCTCGTGGCGTAGTTTGTCTAGGTGATTCTAAAACGAACGGACGGTCCGGTCAGTCTTCGGATGGGTGACCGTGAGTGGCATTTATTTCTAAGCGCTACCGTGGGTCGGATGACACGTTAAATTGTTGGTCCCGGTAGTTTGTTCTAGTTTCTATAACAACAACCGTCAGCCATGTCAGAGGCCTTCGGGCGGCACATTAACTCTGACACTAGGGCTGGCCACTCAGCCTATACAAACTTACTTACTTACTTAAATGTCATACCCTGTTATTTGTATCATATAAATAACATTTTGGATCGGTTAAAGTTAACCATTAAGCATGAATTTACTCGAGGAGGCAAGGGCACCACCCTCGTGAGTCGAGCTGCCCCCCTTGAAGCTAAATATAAATTATTATGAGCAAAGTATAATTTTCAAGGTAGAGTTTTATTTACTCGTGAAAGAGTCTTACTAAGCTAACCTGATATCTGGGCCAAGACCACAACGATGTGGACTCTTAATCCTAATGCCAAAAGGCCTATCGGCAGACCCAAAAATAGCGATGGCAAGACGAGCTTAAATCCCACTGCATTGACTGGACTATTAAAGCTTTCGCGTGAAGAAAATAGCGTGAAAAGAGGGAAGGGAGGTCTTTGCCCTACAGTGGGACAGTTAGGGCTAAAAATAAAATTAAATAATAAACCTGATCTATTACCCGAACACTCCTTTAACGAAGTTTACTTTACGGCTTTTCTTTCAGTTAGTAATGAATTTTTAACTCGCTCTAATGTGTCTGAGCATTTCAAATCTTTAATTATAGCCAAATTAAATTTACTATTAATCTGAGTTTTTCAAAACTTTCGGCGGTCAAAAACATGAACTTTTGTACTACAGAACAGTAATACTAAACGGAAAGGAGGTAATTGTGCTTATCGGATGGTTTCTATTCTATTGTTTTATGGTTTCGGAAAAATATCAACAAAAAAGCTACTACTGCAAGGCAGACTTAACTATAACTTTTTCGCTTGAACTTGACTGTAATCTTGTTCAAAAATGCATTTTTGTTAATATAAATTGGATAACTCGATGTTTTAATTTTTTTTTGAAACACTGACACTGGCAAATTCAGTGCGGCGCCAGGGAAAAATGCGAAACGGGATCAATTCAATTTTATGTACGAATTTCACTACTTATTTATATTAAATATACTTACAATAACGTTGACTTCAATTCTAAGCCTCTTAAGAGAAAAGCAGAAAAAACTTACCTATCGACTCGTCGCAGGGTTGACTGAGCGGCCTCCTCGAGGGAGAGGTCTTGGGCTGGTACTGCGGCACAGGCTTCAGGACGTGGACAGGGACTGAGCCTTCCTGCGGAGTGTCCCCGGGCAACCTCACCAGCCACCAGTCGGGGCGGCCGGGGCATGGCTCCACCACTTCCACCTGCTGACCCTTGGACACGGTAAGCTCACCGGCGGCCGTCGCGGTGTGCTCGCAAACTATCCACGTCATCTCCGGACCAGCCTGCAGACAAAATACAACCTTCAACAAGAAGTTTAGGAGGGAAAGCGGAAAAAATTGCTGCATTATAATATTTTCTAAAACTCCGAGAAAGCGAAAGAGGTCAGGATCGTTGCTAATCAGTGAAATGTTAGAGGGAGAGCTATCCCTAACTAAACAGAGCTAAATCCTCCAAGAAGTTAATGGTACACTAATGGTTTTAATGCTAAATTTGGATTTTGTAGACCAGTTGGAATTAAAGAAATGGCCTTAGATTATTGCATATTTTAATATTTTACGGGCTTTACGTGCTGGCTGGCAACTCTTTCTCTATGAGATTGGCTTAATGTTCACACCCGTTTTTTTAATAACTTTTGCCGTTACTTGTTAGGGTCAAACGTTTTATATGCGCTCACTGCCTACAAAGCAGAGAATATAAAAGTGATTTCAAATATTATAAATAATAGACAATAGACAATCGTTTCAAAATAAGTAACTGTCAATACAACTACAATCATAATACCCGCCCTACTTATGTTCGAACCATTTCTGTCCGTAAACTACTATTATCCAAGCATTCAGACGAAAACATTTCCCTCTTTATGTAAACGAGAGATTTCAAATTATGGTAAGACGATCGTTTGAAAAATACCCTTCGTATAAACTCTACGGGGAAGGACAAATGGGCTACAAATGCAGCCGAATTATAAACAACTATTTTACTCTATCTCTCATGCAACGCACACATGGAATTATGTAATTTTTATGTCCTACTTTACAGCTTTTGAAAAAAAAATGGCGTCACCTTGTCAAAGAGAGATTAACCATAATGGACAGAGGACAGAGTTATAAAATATCACATTCATAAGAGTGAAATTTGCATTGGATTATTAGAATTAAAAATCTGTCAAGTGCTTGCCTTGAATTTACAGAAAATTGTTTTGTAGTTGTAGGTCTCTACTGCAGAGTCCGCCTGGGGAAGTACCACACCTTTGCCAGTTATTCATGCAAGCATTATTGTATTTCGGTTTGACGGGCAATGATACCAGAGAAGTTACTGGATACGATTAGATTTAACATCTAATATCTCAGGGTGACGAGCGCAGTACAGTGCGGCGCAGGATTGTATTCGCAAGTTCACAATTCTCGCACTGCTATTGTTAGTGGCACGCGTGACGCTTACCACCAGGCGAACAACTCACTCATCTTGTCACTCGAAAGCAATTTATCTCAATGCTCGAAAGCAATAAAAAAATAAGTAAATTATCAGGATAGACGCAGAGAGCTTACCTAAGCTGTTTTTTCCTGTTGTACAAATCAGTTAAGAGTATCCAGTTTGACCACGAGGAGGAACCCCCTATACTTTGCTTACCGCTAAAATAGCAATAACCGCCAAGGCGATGTCACCTAGTTATACAGGGCTAGTTCTAATCAGTTAGCATCCTTTTAAGGGCATATTCTGTGCATCAAAACAAACAACTTTTACTATGGGGCCGTAGTAGAAGGACGTTCACCGGTTTTTCCTTAATTAGACCAATTTTGAAAATTGTTTGTTTGAAATTGTATACTAACCGTCTTATGCATAAAACACTAAAACCTCTTTTAAACTTATTTTAGTTAAAAAGTGTTTTGTCAATTTCTTTCGAATTACGAATAGAGTTTGAAAAACGAAGCAAAACACTTTTTTAACTAAAATAGGCTTAAAATATGTACGTTTGTGATTTGTGCATACGACGGTTATAATATTAGGTCTTTACCTATGAAATTGCCGTTTTGTATGGAATAAGTGAAAGTACTTATTTTTTTAAACATTTTTTATTTCTGTTATTCAAAGTAATCACCCATGCAATCGACGCATCTTTGCCAACGAATTGGCAGTTTATTGATGCCCTTCTTGTAAAAATTAGCTGGATGGGGTGGCAACAAACTCTTCAAAGGCATTTTGTACTGCCTCTCGGGAATTGAATTTTTTACCCACTAAAAAGTTGTCTAAATTTTGGAAAAAGTAATAGTCGGTAGGTGCAAGGTCTGGTGAGTATGGCGGATGAGGGAGAGCTTCCAACCCCAGCTCTTGCAGCTTGGAGACTGTCTGTAGCTGCAGCGCGACGCAGGTCTCGACGCGTAAGTTGCGCTGGCGATCGTAAAGTTCGTGGGGCACCCATCTATCAAGTTTTTTTACCTTGCCTATTTGTCGCAAATGGATCAAAATTGTTTTGATGCTAACATCAAAATCTGCTGCTAGCTCAGCTGTAGATTGAGTTTCGTCAGCTTCCACAATCGCCTTTAATTCATCATTGTTGACCAAAGTCTCCGGACGACCAGGAGCTTCATTTTTCAAGTCATCATTTCCAGAACGGAACCGGGAAAACCAATAACGGGTTGTGCGTTCGTTTGTACAGTTCTTTCCGTAAACGGTTTTGATGTTACGTGCCATTTATGTCGCGTTGGTGCCACGACGGAACTCATATTCCATAATTACACGAATTTTTTAAGTATCCATTATGACGAAAAATGTTCAAATGTAATGAAAATACAACGCTAATCAATAAACAAAAAACTGAGTTTGTAAAAAGGAATGTCATGTTTTTAAGACAAAATTAATTTGATATCAGAATACAAAGCCATTCCAAACTTTTTTTCTATTTGAAATGACCAGTACTGAAGAACGGCAATTTCATAGGTAAAGACCTATTATAAGATGGTGGTCCCATTATAGTTTGAAGGGTTGTTTTTTTATTGTTTCTGTTTTTAAGTATTTGTAACAGTAATGGGACAATAATACACTTTAAATAAAAATATACAACCGACTTCGAATACCTGGATGACATTTTCATATTTTCTAGTATTTTTATTATTTAAAAACCAAACTACTAAACCGATTTCGATAAAATGTATTTGGGACCACCTCTGAAATATTAGAAACCAAACAAAAAAATAATCATCAAAATCAGTTTTTAATTGGCGGAGTAATCGCGTAACATATAAATACAAAAAAATAAATTAGTACTTCCCTTTTTGAAATCGGTTGAAAATAACCCAGCAGAATTAGCTTTTAGCGTTATGGCCACGCATTACACTAGAATTTTAACTGTTCTTGCCTTAGTACAACTTCTGGTATAGGTAAACATTGTGGTCGATTCTGACGGTTTTAGTTGACAGTTCTAAACTAATTAAAATATTGCTGTTACTTTTTTACTAGGCATGTTAGCTAAGGACAGCAATACTTTAATAAAGTTATATTATTATTAACGGGATATTTACCGTGATTATGTTATAACAGAACTTTAGTAAACAACCGTGACAGTTTAAAACAGTGTTTTGAGCAATACTTTAGTTAGTTTAGTTCTGTCAACTAAAACCTTCAGAATTGACCACAATATGCTGTTAGTCCGTTCACTCATGACAAGATAGGAAATGGGTTGGGATTGAAACAACGGGTCAAGACATTTCCCGTTCGGCCTAGGTCGTCATCGCGGGCTGACTTCTACGGAGATTAACGTGTCAACAGATGTATTGGTACGCAAATAGCCACAAATGACGTCCCTCAGATGAAAGGCGTAGGTTCAGGGCGAAATTCAAGGACCTTTCCGTTATCTTGTCTCGCTACATTTCTAAACCTGTGGGTGCTCAATTTATTGGTGCTCAATCGGGAATACCCCGTCAAATCTCAATGTTCTCCATTTCCACATCAGATTTGTTTTATTACCCGACTACGCGGAAAGTAGGGTTTTGATTTTAGCAGTCTGTTTATTACAGGGTTATTGGCAACTTGACAACATTTTAATACTAATGTTAATTGAATTAAATCATAAAATATAAATAAATAAATTAATAAAATGTTACTGCAGAGTCCTCCTGGGGAACCACACTTTTGCCAGTTATTCAACCGCCAAGCAGTAGTGTGCAAGCATTATTGTGTTCCCGTTTGAAGGGTAATATTACCAGAGAAATTACTGGGTATGACGAGATTTAACATCTGATATTCTCAGGGTGACGAGCGCAGTGTAGAGGGGCGCAAGATTTTATTCGCAAGTTCACAATTCTAGCACTGCTACTGTTATGGGCAGGCGTGACGCTAACCACCAGGCGAAAGTCTCGCTAGTCTCGTCACTTAAAAAATTTATTTAAAAAAACTTGCTGCAATAATAGCATAAGTAAGTACATGACTTTTAAAATGATCGGGAAAAAACTGCGGTTTCATAGTATCATTATGTCAATTTACATTCAGCTAAATGTATGGAACCCCTGAATTTTCTTCCCGCTATTTCAAGTAACATAGTTTCGCAAAAAAGTCTTGAAATGGGAAACTTTTTTCCTCTCCTGACTTCGAGTCATTGGAAGAAATTCGTCAAATCAGCTTCCTCTACTATTCAGGGTTCAGAGAATTTAAAATATTTTGCGATAATGGTGCCCTTATTAATGTCTACTATTCAATAATAAATCATTAGCATATTATATGAAATATCGACCCGCGCGTGTCGGAATACGACCTATATCCACCCTTTGAGGGATAACTTCTGCTCATTGACTAGCAGTCACATTTCCTGGAACTAATATTGAAAAAAAGTATATTTTATTTCGTCTTTCTCATTCGCGTCATTCATCGCGCGTTATTTCGTCTTACTCAACGTCGATAATCAATCTCAATGTTGAAGTTTGAACAGTGCCTACAAACTTGCAAAGGATATCTTTCAATTGGACCTTCGTTAAGTTTCCTAAAGTAGGTATGTTCAAGGCTCAGACCAAGATTCTTTGAATCCAAGGTCTAAAATCACATTACAAAAAAAAACATCTTCATACAATTTTTGGCAGGGCAAGTACAAAAAGTAAGTAACACAGGCATTAAAAGTAGAGAGAGATCGTCCATCCAAATATTTATATTGAATTTATATTTATTTGGTACTATTGTAGATTAGCGCCATCTGTGTCAATCACAACTAACTACGTCGCTTCGCATTCAAGTACGATGGCAGTATATTTTTATTACCAACGAAGTGGGTTTGCGATCGGACGACCGACGGCTTGGTTGAATTTATGCTTCGTCGGCCAACTTATTTTTGCCCTTTTCCCACATACTGAATTAACATGGTAGGTAAATAAGGCCACAGGCTTGGCAGACGGCTTGGGGATCGCAGATAGGTTCTTCCGTCCTCCGGTGGTTATGTGCTGGGTGCAGTTTTAGTTTAAAAAATGTTTAAAAAATGTTTAAAGTTGTGTTTAAAATGTTTGCAGAAACTGACACAAGCCAAGCAAATTTGAACTTTACGCCGCGCCGTTGGAATAATTACGTGATTTAATTACATGTTTGTGTTTACATGTTCTTTTCTTTCAGTTAACTCTTTATTTCTTAATAGCTTTTTTTAGTTTTTTTCGTTTTATTTAAGTATCTAAAGCACTGACCTCTATTATACAAGTACGCTTGTATAATCCAAATTCAAATTTTATTTATTAAGATAACTGGGATCCAGGGGTTAGTAACAAAAGGAAAATAATAATTAAAAAAATACAAAAAAAAACAATAATAGAGGTCAATGACCTAAAGTATTTTTTACTTTTACTACCCAAATATCAATTTTCATCACTATAACTTCATAGGCTATAGATACCACATACGTGCATTTGCACGTATGCCCGGCTAGCGCGACGCGTCACTTTTCCGTTCTATTCACTTCTCTCTTTAGTGCATAAATGCCTACATTTAAGGAACGCTAACATTTATATGTCACTTACGATAATCTCCACACGAAATGAAATGTAAACAATGCATAAAAGAAGTAGGATTTATTGATGACGTAGCAATTTTATTTAGAAATAATGTAAATATTTTTCTCGAGTTGTTCAGTAAAACGTCTAACGCGGAGCATCTGTTTGTACATATCGTGTCTAAGTGTTTACGGGGAATGTTCTTTTAGCACTCGACTGACATCTTTTACTGCCGGTGTTGGTACTTAGGTACACACAGACACACTACACTTGGTACATACATCTAATCTAACTCTGTAGTTTATTTTCCTCTTAGGACGAGAATTATGGCGTCGCACTTGTGCATTTGCCAATGTCTAGAATTTAAGAGTGTTATTTTTTTAATGAATTTCAGTCTAATCTGTCTTTGTCACAATCAAAGTGACACATATTAAATCACGGACAAGTCCTACCATGCCCTAGTAAAGTCGTGAATACTGCTAGTACACATGTTTTACCACATTATTTCATTTTGCCTACACTCATGCGCGTAAATCGGCACTTAATTAATACTACGCCACCACAATGTCTAACGCCTCCTAGTTTGTTTTCTTTTCTGTCCAGCTTATTCGCTCCATGCGCCTCCAACACCTCATTTCAAATGCTTTCATCGAGGGGAAAATAGAAGCAAAGCGAGGACCCGGAAGACCGAGGAGAAGCTTTGTTGATCAAGTCAAGGAGAGGGTCATAGTCATGTCATACAAGGAGGTCAAAGGAGTTTTGGCGGGAACACGAAACAATCATGTCGTTGCATTCTATTATTTTCTTAATTTCGTGTAACTGACTGTGAGTTCATGACATATTTGACATGATTTTAGTAAAAAACTTGAAAATTCATAAACTTGACACTGGCAGAATCCACAACGTGCGATGCCAACTAAGAAAGAAAAAAAAAGGAGGTCAAATAACTGGCCGGAGATCAGCGTTGGTTTTCGTAGTATAATTATACTATTTGTACCATTATTTCATAGTGTGTAGTATTTAGAGTATCGTAATGCCACTATACTACGCGAAAATAGCATAATTTGAACTTGAGGTCGACCGACTTGTATTATTGGTCCTTGTACTCTTTAATGTTTACCCTGACTCCCTGATATTTTCTTGTGATTCTGTAAAAGAAAGTAATTCTAATAACTGCATAGAGTAAATGCCGTTGACAACATTTTACGTCGTGTCAATGCTAAGGACGAAGTTCCGATTGGCGAATTAGCCGAGATCGACGTCCACTTGCCTGATCTTGACTAATATGCTTAGGATTTCGTGAATATTTTTGTATAATACTGAATAAAACATGTTTTATTTAGTAAAACAAAAGCTTAAAACTAATTTATAGTTGGGCAAGAGAAAGCAGGCAACCTTTATTTTTTCAATTCCTCGTGTTATATTCTCTCGACTAATGCTCGATTTTCATCAATAACAAATCGGGGAAATTGATCAAATAAGTTAATTGAAATAATAATATTGAATAGTAATGGTCCGTGATTTAGCTGTTCCATTCATTTTGTCGAAGATCGATTAATGTTTTTGTATGGAACAGCTGTTTTTTTTCGTGATTTCATGGTTGGCCCCATAGTGAAAGTTGCTCATAATGATGAGTACAATGATATCCTAGAAGGATAACGGTGATCAAACTAACACCCTGTATTATTGTCTAAAATCTCAAATCAAATCAATCATCAAATAAAAAAATGTAATCATGATAACTTGAGAATAGGTTAGATGACTGGTTTTTTTTTATTGTCCAATTAAAATGTGGCCCATAAATATAGCTGATTAATGAAAATAAAATGAAAATCTGATCAAAAATAAGCAACTTAAGTATAAGCATTTTAATATCATGTTAGACAGAGAGAAGAAACAGCAAATCCTGACGTCACTTCTCTGTACGCCATATAAATTCTATTCTGACAACTAAGGCGTGACGTCATTTTTTGTTTTGTGGGAAAGGGACAGAGTTGTCTCTAACAAAAACTTTAAGCGCTCATATATCAGAACATTATTAACCGATTTAAAAAATTTTTTCAATAAACATACTATTTTTACTTAAATTCTTCATCAAAGCTATTGGTTTGAACGATATAAACATCAGTCATCTACCCTATTGGCACAATGCACAAACGTGCTGTGACCACTGAACAAAGGAAAGAAAAAAAAAGATAAGGTTATATATTTCATATACCGTATCTTAGGCTAGTATATTTACCATGATTATGTTGTGAATCGAGCTCTAGATCGAACGAGATAAGGCAAAGCAACATTCACAGTGCATTTTGTTATTCTTTGAGGAATAACTTTAATCGGCTAAGTTAACAATAGATTATTTTCTATTGAAAATCCCGCGCTTTGCGCTACCGCGCTCTTGGAGAATTTAGCGCTCTCTCCCTCCGCGCTTCAAAGACAAACTTGCAAAGCTGTCAACAATGGACAGATTTTGCGGTTCATTCTGAGCGCGTTCTTGTTGTGTGTTGTCTACCTTCCTCAATGCATATTTAGCCTTTTTAATACTCCACTGCATGACATAATCTCACCCTCAAAGGGCGATTGTGCTATATCCACCACGCTGGCCCAGTTGCGCGATGGAGGATTTACAAACGCCTTTGAATTTCTCCAGACATAAGCAGCTTTCTTCAAGATGTTTTCTTCAAAATCGTCAGCATCGCGGGACGAACGTGAACTAGAATAGCTCAGGACCGACACGTATGGCAGTTAGAGAAAGGCTTATATCCAACAATAGGATTAGAAAGTAAAAGCTTTGGAAACCTTAAGTAATTTAAAATTGAAGTTTTGTAATAAAAATTCGTCTTCACGACAAACTTCGAATCGACAAATGTATTGTAGTGAAGGACGACCTGAAGCCTGAAGCTTCATGGACTGACGAAAGACGTAAAGCTGTGACTGAGCGAATATCAGATCCATTAGAGTGGCGTGTATTAGGAAAGGCCTATATCCAACCGAGGACGAAGGTGGACTGATGATAATGATGACTACATACAGCTTCAGCCAGAAGATGTCCACTGCTGGACGAAAGCCTCCGGTAATAATAATGGCGACTTAATTAATGAGGGCTACCGTTTTTATGCTCAGTAGTTGGCGCCACTGGCGAGTATGATCCTATAGTATAGCTGATTATAGCTGTTATCGACGTTTATAAATACGTTTGTAAACAGTAAACACACAGGGACCAGGGACATATCACATACTAATTTTTGAATTAGCTGTTGTTTCAGCCCGGTTAATTTTACGCCACTTTTTCTTAGCTCCGTTTTTAAATCACTGATATTCATTGACCCGAGCCTCGAGTATTGCAATATATTCATAATTAAACGCGTGCAAAGACTCGTTGCAAAATATTCCAATTAAACCTGCACAAAAGCCGGGAAAATAAACAGTGACAGTGTTGGATTCCTAAAGCTGCGTTGACACGATCCGTGTCATCTCGGTCCGATCCGACTCGGATACCTACACGGACGCCACTCGTATTGTGACTACCGAGAATCCGAGCGCACTCGAATGATGTTGACCGATCCGAGTAGACTCGGACCGCTCTTTACTTTTCCGAGCTAGCTCGTATACGAGTAGTGAAATAAAATGGCGGATAATAGAAAACCAAAGTGGTTTGACAGTGACACAACTAGATTTGGCTGTGAGCAACAACGAAAATAATGAAGAAAACGATCCGAGTGAACTATGTAATGTCAACAGCAATCCTAGTACACTCGTATGAAGCTTACTCGTACGAGTGCGATCGGACCGAGCTGACTCGGATCGTGTCAACGTGGCTTAAGGCCTCACTCTTCACTAGCGCCTCTATTGGCGATTTTAAACGAGTCCGCATTGGTGAAAGAGAGCCCTCGTGGCGTAGCTTGTCTAGGTGATTCTAAACGATCACCGATGTTAAGCAACGGACGGTCCGGTCAGTCTTCGGATGGGTGACCGTGACTGGCATTTATTTCTGAGTGCTACCGTGGGTCAGATGACACGTTAAATTGTTGGTCCCGGTTGTTTGTTCTCGTTTCTATAACTACAACCGTCAGCCATGTCAGAGGCCATCGGGCGGCACATTAACTCTGACACTAGAGCTGGCCACTCAGCCTATACAAACTTACTTACTTATTGTGAAAGTCTAGTAATTTCACAGACGGACTCTACGGAGTCGAACTAATCCAAGTCAAAATTAATACTTTTTCTTTACTAGCTGGCTTTTCACTATGAGATATAATATAAAGCTCGAGATATAAATGAATATCTCTCACCGTACTTTTAAATGGAACCGTTCACACTGAGATGTAATATATATTACATCTCTCTGAAGGCCAATTACGGGATATAATTTATATCTCAGGCTTTCAATAACTCATAGTGTAAAGCCAGCTTTAATACGACGACGCGACGAAGAGTAGCTATTAAAGACGATAAGAAGATAAGAAAGTCTCTTTTAATTAATATCTTGAGAGTTATTATGAGAGGAGCTTACTCATTAAATCGATTTCATCCAAGGGATGCATCTATAGAAAACTATTTAAAAAAAACAATCGACTTCAAATCCGAATATAGGTCGCGTCATGTAAAAAGAACGCTGGAAGAAAGTAGAGGGGGTGTGTTTGCGCATGTGTACACTTGCGCACAAAAGTACTAGGCCTATTGTTTTAAATAATTATTAATTAGCCTTTTGCTCGCAGCTTCGTATATTGGTTATTGCTAGGTACCACCTCATACCACCAAATATACCGATAAATCGCCTACTGCGCAGCTTAACCGACAACGTTTTTTTTACATGACGCGACCTGTACCTGGATGACATCTTCATATTTTCTAGTAATTTTGATTTAAAAACCAAGCTACTGAACCGATTTCGATAAAATTTATATGGGACCACCTCTGGAGTATTACCAATCAAACAGTAATCGCGTAACATACAAAAAAAACATACCGTCGAATTGAGAACCTCTTTTTTTGAAGTCGATTGAAAAAGTAACAGCGGATGTTATGAATACACATCAGTCGTTTTCACTGTCAGTCAGTATTGGGTTATTTGTACTAGAATAGTATGGTAAGATATTTGTCGGCCGCTGTTTTTTCATATAATATAGTGACGAGACGAGCGAGACGTTCGCCTGGTGGTAAGCATTATGCCTGCCTATAACAGTAACAAAACGAGAATTGTGAACTTGCGAAAATCCTACGCCGCACTGCACCGCGCTCTAACTCTGCGAAATTAGATGTCTATTCTCTTCATGCCCAGTAATTTATCTGGTAATTGCCCTTCAAAGCGAAACACACTACTGCTTGGAGATTTAATAGTTGGCAAATGTGTGTACTTTCCCAGGCGGACTGCCCAGAGAGACCTACCACTACAAATCTGTCTGGATGTAATGTAAATAAATAAAATCTACTCACGGTTAAAACGAACTAACGAGTATAATATTGCGAAAGGGACGTTTTGTGTGCAGTAGATATTTTAGGAAAGACACATTCTGCGACGGAGCCTATTGTCTAAGCATACCTGCAGTAGACACATTACCTACACACACCCTTCGTTCACATTCGTAACTAAAAATTCATTACTAAACATGTATAAAGTCAGAAGGCACAATATGAACCACAGAAGGAATAGAATAGCCGATATAGATAGATGAGAAGAGACACGAAGCGTCAAAGAGGCGCTTCAGATGCAACTAATTTAAAACTTGCGCTACCGACTATCGAGTCAGTCCCAGAAAATTAGACAGTCATCACTGTCTGATTTAGACAGTCATCACTGTCTGATTTAGACAGTCATCACTGTCTGATTTAGACAGTCATCACTGTTTGATTTTCTCTATCATCATTCTTTCGCAATTTCTTGCGTAAGGGTTTTTTTTTTATAGTAGGCATGAGTTTCACATTAACTACTTTTAAAGAATATTATTCGTAAGACAAATATGCGTAATGTATGTGAAAACCAAACAAATGATTCTAAAATCTAGCCCCAACGTCTTTAATAATCTAACGTCTGAGATAAAGCCTACATTATTAGTAAGGGACCTTGAGCCCATATTACTTTTTAAAATTTAAGAGCTTGGTTCACATATTGTATATTACGTCGCAATCAAATAGGCATGATGACTACAATTTTTTTATTACCTCATAAGAAAGCTGATCATCAATAGAGCCTATTAAGTAAATAAAGTAAAAAAACTGAAATAAATTGATTTAACTTTTTCTACTTAATTCATAAAAGTAACTAGGTATCAAATAAACTATTATTTAGTTATAGGCTCACGTTTGTCTGCTAACTCGCCTGATGTTAAGGGAAGATGCGGTCTAAGATAGAGCACGCTTACTTGGAGGTACCGATTCAAACGCGACTTGAAGACACCCAGATTATGTCTATCGGGAGGGGAGGCAATAATGTACGGCATGATATTGTACAGCATAATAATGTACAGCATGATAATTGGTGTGCAATATCATGCCGTACATTATCGGCTCGGCTCAATAATGCACACCCCGATTTTGTACAGACTGATATTTGATGATTTTATTTTCTCGTCCAAAATCCCTCAGTGTCTGAAGACAAGGGTCTACGACCAGTGTGTGTTGCCAGTGATGACATATGGAACTGAAACGTGGTCTTTAACTGCTGGCCTTTTGGAGAAACTCAGAGTCACGCAACGGGCAATGGAGAGAACTATGCTCGGAGTTACTTTGCGCGATAGAATCCGGAACGAGGATATTCGCCAAAGAACCAAAGTTACCGACATAGCTCGCAAGGTTTGCAAGTTGAAGTGGCAATGGGCAGGCCACATCGCTCGAAGAACTGACAACCGATGGGAAAGAAAGGTTCTTGAGTAGCGACCGCGAACCGGAAGACGCAGCGTAGGAAGGCCTCCCAACTAGGTGGACCGACGACATTGTAAAGGTCGCGGGCAACCGGTGGATGCAAGTGGCAGGTTGTCGTACAATGTGGCGATCTAAGGGGGAGGCCTTCGTTCAGCAGTGGACGTCTCCGGGCTGATGATGATATTTGATGTACAAGTACACGAATTCCTTATTTGTATAGCAGTTAGGTTCAGGATTTTTTAAATGTCAACTTGAGAAATATATTTGGATTATTGGCTGTACAATATAGGGCCGTACTTTATAGACACGAGCCGATAATGGACGGCCAGTATTATACGACATGGATTGTACAGCATGATATTCGATGTACATGTACACCAATTATCATGCTGTGCATTATTATGTCGTACATTATCGTGTCGGCAAATATCATGTTGTATATTATAGACACCCTATCGGGAAAGACCCACTCGGGAAGCGCATTCCAATGTTTAGCAGTTCGCACAATAAAAGTGGAATCAAACCGTTTTTGGTATGTCAACCAAGAAACGAAACATTTACTTTGATGTTGTTTTTTGTAGATTATGATATATTATTACTTAAATTATCAAACCACCGCGATACACATTTATTCATGGAGTCTACCCCAGAGGCGCGACCGCTGCCGTAGGCCGCGTTACTGTGGGCCGGCTTTTGTTTACAAACCTATTTCGAGATAATTTTACAAATAGCAGACAGGACCTACTTGTTTGTTCAGTTATTCTAGGCGAACCATTGTAAGGCTAAAGGTACATAACAGGCTAACTACATAAAGTAAGTGCCTTTATTATTTAGTGATGGGCATTTTCTATGAGTCAATATTTAAGTACACAACAATCAGATCATACTCGTAGTTCTTAATTGACCGAGCGCAACAGTCGATTCTAGTTAAGGGGAAAAACTACTGAATAGAGAAGTAAATAGAACGGAAATGTGACGGGCCTCGCTAGCCTGCATTAAGTGCAAATGCGCTTGATGACAGTTCTACCAATATTCATGTTTTTAAACTGAGAATACTCAAAAAGACAATTTAAATAGACGCGTAGGAAACCAAACTACATTGCATCGTAATTAGATCAATATTAAACTGTTCCAAAATGGCATTTCGAGCGTTTTACTTCAGATGTGCGACCAATGATTGTAATTTTTACTTCGTAGTTTCTATACAAATAAGTGTGAAACTGGCGACAGCGGTTTTCCATATAATTGCTGTAGAACATTGTTTTGACAGCCGTTCTTACCTAACAAGTAGGGCTTTCGCTTTTCTGTGGGAAAAAACCGATTGTATACAATATGGTAAGTGCAATATAACATTTGGGCGGCTATATGTTGTGCAACCTGACCCGGGGATGTCCTAAAACTGAATCCAGAACCACTGGAGGACTGGCAGCAGCAACCTCTTGGTTAACAGTGAGCATTCTGCGATCCCCAAGCCATAAACATCGTGTGGAAATCTGCAGTCCGGAGAAGAAATTAAATAGCGTATGTGAATTCAACAACCCGCTACTGGTCCAGCGAGGTAGATTTAACCAAACGTCCTTCGAGGGTAAGCTTAAGTCCAGTGAACTGTAAGTCTGGCCTATGTTTGACTGTGTGTCGTCGTCGTCAGCCATAAAACATCCACTGCTGGACGAAGGCCTCCCCCTTTATAGAGGGGTGTTGCCATAATCCCCACGCTTGGCAAGCGGCTTGGGGATCGCAGAATGGTCACCACCGTTAACCAAGAGGACGCTGCTGCCCGTCTTCCGGTGAGTCTGGTTGCAGTTTAAGGACATACCCAGGTCCACAGGTTGACTGTGTGTACGGGGTATCAAAAAGGGTGATTATGTGAAGCTGTGCATCACTAATTCCATCTTTATCGAATTATCTTCGCCCCGAAGAGAGACTTCGCTACTCCAATATCTTAATAAATATATTTATATACTAGCTGAGCCCCGCACTCTCGATTGTTGGGATTAAAAGTAGCCTATGTTTTATTCTAAAGTATAAGCTACCTCTACACCAAATTTCATCCAAATCCATTCAGTAGTTTTTGCGTGAAAGAGTAACAAACATCCATACATACAAACTTTCTCGTTTATAATATTGGTAGGATTTATATATTTTTTAATAGTTTATATTGTTAGAATCCGTACATCGTCCCGTCTGACAAAGGCCACAAAAAAAAATTGCGGCTTTACGGCGCCATTTACAAATGTGATTAAAGGAGATAAAGATTCATTTAGAGATTCAAAAATATTTCTTTTATTCTTTTTTTTAGTTCGTTTATAGGCAGGGCAGTCGTGTTTTTTTTATTTCTTATTTTATTACAAGTTATAGAGTGGCAACCAGAGGGCGGTCATTTAAAAGTAGTAATTTGACTACATACTGTTGGTTTCGCAAGAGGCAACATTGGGATGATGCATAAGTCACCCAGTAGCGTGTCAATGAATGTCACAAGTGGACGTCACTGCTCATATTTATAACGCGTAATTTTATTCCTGTATAACCATATTATGGTTTTATGTATAAAATACATTCCTGTATGTTGTAGGTACGTATTACGCATAACACTGCAACCGTGAAAGGGATATTACACCATATAATTTATATAGAATAACTTGTTAATTTGCTTTGTCCTCGTAAATAAATACTGAAATACGTTATATCTGCAGTAATATGTAGTTATATTTAGCTGTTAGTGCATCGATGTTTACATTTAACATGCCTAACGTCGTCACACTAAACAATGTGTAACAAAAAGGTTCAACAATACTGAAGGGTATTATAAAAAAAAAAAAAGGGTATTATGTACTCAGTATTATGAACAACTTTTACTACGGGGCCAACCCAGAAATCGCGAAAAAAATATCAGCTGTTCCATACATTTTGTCCAAGGTCAATGAACTTTTTGTATGGAACAACAAATAGATTAGATCAGCCCTAGGGAGAATCACTTTCAACTGACAGTAACAGTTGACAAATGAGACACGCAAATTATTAAAAAAAAATTGTTCTATTTTCACATAAATTTGTATTGAACCATGTTCCATATTTTTTTTCCCTCATGGGTTTATCAGAGTCCCGCACTTCTCGTGCTTTCCCAGTGTCAGTTCATGTTTTTTTGGTTTTATTCCTTGTATTCGTAATGAAAAGCACAGTGTTTGCCTCGGGGTAAAGACTTATTCAGTCCCTCGAACTGTTACTTTCACCCCTAGGATAACAAGGTGCTATTTTTCGTGATTTCAAGGTTGGTCCCATAGCAAAAGTTGTTCATAATGATAAGTGTATAAGTATCGTATTCTTGCACCTTTTTGTTACATTTTGTATATCACACTAATTATTACAAATTCGAAAGATTTTCGGTATGTGTGTAACTGTGTATATTTGTTAACTCTTCACTAGTTTATTCAGGAATATGCGTATATACGACTTTTTGTCATCGCCATCACGCGGGTCAAACCGCGGGGAGCAGGTAGTATACTATCAGAATTAAACATCTGTACAGTACTGGCATACCAATTCTTAATCAAATCTGATCATCAAAGTGAAAAACTTTGAAAACACTAGATTGACTAAATTCGTGAAAAAAAAGTGCGTTCATACAATAGTACATTATGATACGAGTGTGCTATGTTGGTCATTACACTAGAGGCGGTATTATGCGCGCGAGCCGCAGGCGAGCGCGATAAGGAAGCCGAGAGCGTAATGACTAATAGCACAAAAGTTCCATACGACTGTTTTCGTCACACTTGCGAGGAAAAATCTATTTTTTTTTGATAATAATCAACCACACAGCGAAAACATCAACAAACATTTGCGGAAAATGGCGCCCAAACCAGCAATGCGCGCGCAGGTTGACATTTACTTCAGCGGCATAAGAACTCTTTGTTGGTATTACAAAAAAACTGTAAGTATTACCCGGCTATATTAAGAGTCCTTCGTATACATACGTCTAATTGCAGTCACGTACAAACTTGACTTTACCGGGTTATACCTATTATAGTACAAGTGCCGTAATGTAAAGTAAAAAGCACAAGTGTGTAATAGCTTGGATTATGAGCCTAAAACCGATGCAATAAGATCCACTTTACGAGCAAGTGTGATGAAAAATGGATTACGTAATTGAGTGTTTGAGAAGGCATTTTTTTCCTCGAATTTACCTAACTGTTAGTGTTCTAAAAGTTGGACGAAAAAGAAAAGAAAAGTTTTAATAGCAACGAGCAATTCTCCTAATAAAAACAATAGTTTGCTAAATACTTGGAAAAAAATGTGGCTTCATACATAATGGATAATTTTTTTCTCGTCTTAGCAAACTCTACTGGTTCTAAATAAAACACATTGAAATATGTATAATAGGTAGACGAACAAAAGGTTTAAAGATGAGGTGGAGAAGTAATTCTCATGAAAATAAAACTACGCTTTTAAAAAAAACGACCGCCTTCAATTTCGATTACGGATAACATCTTCATATTTTCCAGTTATTTTGATTTATTCCAGTTATTTTGATTCAAAAACCAAACTACTGAACCGATATCGATAAAATTTATATGGGACCACCTCTGACATATCACCTACCAAACAAAATCAGAATCATCAAAATCGATTCATAATTGGAGGAGTAATCACGTAACATACATAGAAAATAAAATCACTCTGTAGAGAACTTCCTTCTTTGAAGTCGGTTGAAAAAGTCTACGAAATAACCACATTCTAAATACACCGGCCAAGAATTTAATTCATTTCCAAACGTAATCCCCGGTAAGCCGAGTGTGAGCCCGGTAATCGGTTTAATTAAAGGGTCATCAGGTCAATTGAAAAATTTCTCTTCTCTTCACCGGCTGGTGGTATCTTCTGCTAGATAAAGTATGTAGGCACAGTTAGCAGGCAGATCCACTCCCATAGAAACCCCGTCCAAACGTAGATATGCCTATAACCACAGAATACATAATAGTACAAGTACTAATTACAACAATGTCATACTCAGTGCAAGCTAATTTTCGCTTTAGTTGTATTGTACAGAGTTAATTTAAGACTGTGTATCGACTTTGATTGCAGCGCTTGGCTCGTTGGCTGCGCGAGCGCTTCTGCGCCACAGTCAAATATCGTCACTTTTATATGACTTTTTTTTTATATTTCACTTTGCATTTCCATATGCAAATAGAGTACAAATTAGCTTGCACTGAATATAACAAGCCTTTAGTTATTGTGGTTCAAAATGATTGGACGCGTTTTTTATGGGAGTGAATCTTATTTACGTAGTATTTGTTTCCTGTGTAGCTAGCCCATTACCGATTTGCCTCTGCTAAGCCAACAAGACTAAAACCTATTTCTTTAGGATCCTCCACATTCTTTCCGACGCAAACAGGGTTGTTATAAGGTTAATTTATCGCGTGTTACGTCGAGAGTATTATTTTTATTTATTTTCATTTGTTTATTGCAGCGGAGTATAAGCGCCATATTTTCTGTTGATACATTATCTTTAAAAAAATAATTCAGAAGATTTAAGGAGTCAGGAAATTAAGCATAATTGAAAAAAAGCAATGCACATGATTTTTAATTTGCGAATTAATAACGTATGAAATTCGCCGTATTGGATTTATTGTGACGTCACAATATCAAATGTTTAGGCATATTCCAGGACTTAATGAGCATATGCATGTGTTTTAATTATTAAAAATAATAGAATAAATGGATAGTTTAACTAAGTCTGATGCATAAATCGAAAAAAATTATTTAATCGGCATGAATCATGAAATATAAGCGTTCAAAGTATTTGGGTGGGAATCATTTGTCCCTTCCTAGCAAAACACGTGCTAGAATAGAATTTGTTTGTCGTGGACTTTGACGTCATTAGCTAGTATAGTGCTTCCTGTCTAACATGAAACTAAAATGTTTATAACTTCGTTATTAGAGTACATAATCATATTTACAATATTAATATTTACATACAAATATATTTTTTATATAAAATATGTTTTTAAATATAAAAAAAATATTTTCAACGCGTGGTTTTGTTGCGAGTCAGCTCTTTGGTGATACAATTTAAAAAAAAAACATGAATATTCCCTAATTATTTCAGTCAAAAGTATGAAGTGGCTTAAGCTATTATTAAATATGTGTCGTGGCGTTTATTTATTTGAAATATAAAATAATATATTTTACTCATAATCCATACCTCGGGCTTTTTCGGTTCTATTCTGCAGAAAGTGAATGAAGTGACCTTGAGTTTGATTGTAACTTTGCGACCCCTGTTTATCTTCACGACCTCTTTACCGATTTTCCCCATATTCGAATACTAAAATTGTTTCATAAACTTTATGAAGATCGTTAATCCGATCTTTTTCGTTAGGTCAGTTGATGGAGAATGCAATTTTTATTATTTTTATTTCCTTAACGTTCTTGGAGTATTTGAGGTCGTAATCGATGTCCCTAAATATCTCGCCGTTTCTTTTCTCAATATTGGTTTCATTTCATGTGTCACAAAGAAACGTGAAGTGCTGGAAACATAATTAAATATATAGCTTGTCGTCGGCTTATCTACGAGTGGGACATATTCCACGGACTGATAAGATAACTTATCGAACCTCGAGCAATTGATCTGACGGGTTGGATTGATTTCTACCAACAACAATCACCACGACGAGAATAGTTTCGGGTACTAGCGACCGTGTTCCCGGCACTAGACTCGAAGTGAAGTGAATGCAGTGCGTTCGGTAATCAACATTACGGCTAACAGATGCAGGCATGCGGGTGAACTTAAAAAAAGATACGAAGAATTGTGCCAATACGAAAATAAAACGGTTGAAATTGTGTGATATAGACTAGAAGTATTTCAAGAATCGGAGTAGATGGTAGATCGCTGAATGAATGTAGCATCGACCGGCTCACACGGCTGGCATGGTAATGAAAAAATAACGACACAATTTTTCGTACAATAATATTTATTAAATTCAACAAAATGTGCACAATATAATCTAACGTGCGTTCTCACATCACTCGACTGAACAAAATCTCAAAGACAAACTAGCGAGGACAATGAACGTTGACCTTTACAATTTTACACTGCAATCTCGGACAATACAATAGTAAAAGCATCGTTTTAGGGCTGATGGAAGCTTTGTTATAAGTAATGAGTGCCGCTACGGATGGAGCCGGACGCCGCCCCTGTTTGTTGACAGGCGCATCTAGGTGGTGGATGCAGGCGGGTGCAAGCGCGGGAGAAGCCGGTGCGGGGTGCGGCCGCGCGGGGCGGGGGAGGGGCAGGTGGCGCGCAGGTTGCATCCGAGTGCAGGCAGACGCGACCCATCACCTGTCGCTGGCGGTTGCCTCTCAGCAGTCGAGCATGGAAAGAGCTCGGCGTGTCGATCGTGTGCTGCCGCGAAAGGGTCGCGTGCGGCGCGCTCACGGAGCTCTGTCGGAACCATGGCAGCGATATCTTGCGGCGGCTCTTGTGCTGTTTGGGCGGTGCTGGTTCCATCGCGGGGCGGGCGGCACGCGCCCGGCGGATTATCGCGCGCCGACTGACGCCGCGCGAGGCGCTCTCGCCACTGGCGCGCGGGGCCCTCTCCCTCGCAAAGTAAACGCGGCTCGCTCACTACGCAGCCTCCGTATCGAGCTAGGATACCCGAATTTTGGCCGAAGGGTCCCACTGCGGTCGAAATTTCGACGCTTGCAAAGGAAAGGACGCATCCTGAATGCCAGAGCGGTGGGACCCGCTGGTTCAGTCAACGCCCACTTCAAGGCTAGACAGGATGCAATCAGTACGAGATGTTGCCGTACTATGCAATGTACCGTTTATCACCATGAAATGTTATACCCATCACAATTCCTCAATTTGCAATGCAAATAAACTTTTTACCATATTTAGTTAGGTTGGACCGAACCGAAGTAGACCTAGGGTAGTAAATATGTATATAGATTCATGCGCACAGCTCAACGGTTCGCCGCTAGAGGAGAGAGATAACCTACACTTCCCCCAGTCTACGCTGGCAAGGTGCGATGACCCGTGTCAACGTATCATTTGCAGGTGTTGCGTATTGCGACCTAGATTGAGAACAAATATGTGAATAAAACATTGATGAGACCTAACGTAACTATTAGGAAGGCGCAATTACTTTTTCACTCAACACATGCTAAGTAGATTGAGAATAGATACGAATAAGCGTTACTTTTTTTCCTAGGGCCTACCTGAAAATTTATGTAGCCGAGTATCCTACAGTCATAGAAAAAATAAATAGTAAGTAAGTACTACTGTCCACTTCTAAGTTTTAAACAAGCATATTAATATAGTGATCACGTTGTCCATAGAAGATAGATCTAATATTGTGTAAGGAAACAGTTTATAACGACCCCATCAAAGGAGGTTTTTTTTTATACATTCAAGTGACTAGACGAGCACGACGTTCGCCTGGTGGTAAGCGTCACGTCTGCCATTAACAGTAGTAGTGCCAGAATTGTGAACTTACGAACAAAATCCTGGGCCGCACTGCACTGCGCTCGTCATCCTGAGATTTTAGACGTTAAATCTCTTCATATCCAGTAATTTCTCTGGTAATATTGCCCTTCAAACCACGGAACACAGTAATGCTTGTACACTACTGCTTGGCGGTAGAATAACTGGAAAAGGTGTGGTACTTCCCCAGGCGCACTCTGCAGTAGAGTCCTACCACTCGCTAGGAACTATACCTAATTTACAACGTCCCGTTGCTCATATCCACCAGTGCCGCAGTGTCACTGGTGCCAGGCGAACGTCTCGTTCGCCACAACATTCAACAACAAAAAACAAAAGATATCCGTAGTTTTCATCATACGGATCCTATGCCCTGGACAAACGGGCGAAAATCGTGGACTTAGCTAGAGGCAACACAAGCCAGTGAATAGGAAATCCGATTACCCTCAAACAATAGATAGTCTTTAAACACTTCAGCCGCGATATTCCGAATTCTTAGCAAATAAAACTGTATTCGCAATTAGTTGTACCTTTTAAATTTTATATTTTCATGTCAATGAGATAATTAGATATATAATTCAAGTCTATTTCAACCATACACATGACTACTCACTCACTCACCAGCCAGAAGACGTTCGCTGCTGGACGAAGGCCTCCCCCTTAGACCGCCACACTGTACCACAACCTGCCATTTGCATCCACCGGTTGCCCACGATTTTTACAATGTCGTCGGTCCACCTAGTGGGAGGCCTTCCTACGCTGCGTCTTCCGGTTCGCGGTCGCCACTCAAGAACCTTACTACTTAATATACGTCTTTGACCTGGGTATGTCCTAAAACTGCATCTATAACCACCGGAGGACGGGCAGCAGCGTCCTCTCAGTTAACGGTGTAACCATTGTGCGATCCCCAAGCCGCCTGCCAAGCGTGGGGATTATGGCAACACCTCCCTTTAAGGGAGAGGCCTTCGTCCAGCAGTGGACGTCTTCCGGCTGTTCAATATGATTCGTCTTAAAAAACGAATTACAATAAAAAATATTCTGGCGCCATCGCTTGGCAATTTTGGGATGGCAAATCCCCCTTAGCCCATAACCCTAATAAATCTGCTGAGATTACGAGCGACAGAAGCACTAAAAAACTTAATTTTCGCTAGTAATATCGCGGCATGCATTATTCCATACTATAATAACTTCCATTACAATGAAAAGTACTGATTATGTCGGGTTAACTCCTTCCTAATAACCTTGCATTTGCATTGAAATTGATGCTAACAAACATCACTGTGAGAGACGTTATCAAAATTATGAGAAGGATGCTTAGCACAGATTGACAACTTGGAAAACTACAGGAACTGAGGCCAATGTATTCTTTACAGTTTTATGATTATTTATCAGATATTCACCGTGATTATGTTGTGAAACGAGTACCCGATAAAACAGTGTAGTATTCGTAAAACATTATCGTCAACAACATTTGATGGAAAACATATTTATCTTTTTTTTTCGTGTTTTCACTGTTGGCCAGTTGTAAAACATCTTTAAATTTTTGATGTAGAGTACAATGATTTCGGCTTAGTAAAAAAAACCTTTACGTATAATATGATAAAATTGCTTCTATTAAAATATTGAAACTCCTATTTTACTGGTTTGGCGGGAGCTAGCTTAAATGGATAAAGTACGACGCCATAATCCTCACAGGATGAAGAAGAAAACAAACCCTATTTTTTCTATCACTACAAAAAAAAGATTACAAAATGAAATTATAAAAACTTGCACTAAAATAATTTTGCTGTATTCTGTGAGTTTTTATTTTCTTAAACGTGTGTTTTTTTGCGAATTGATGATTAAAAATGTTACATTCATTGAATGTTGAATTACATGCACGAGTGTGGGCAAGTGATATAATGTGGTTAAACTTGTCTCTGCGTGTCTCTTTTCAAAACTCCGTAAATGCTCATAGTAAAGTCGCCACAACTTTACTAGGGCATGACTTGGACTCGACTATGACTATGTCTGACTGTGATTTCATGGCATAATAACTAACTATAACTATATTAACTTGAAAATTCATATTATACTTGACACTGGCAGTATACACAAAGTGCGACGCCAATAATTAAGAAGAAAAATATTATTCTACCTCCACAAAATTAATGTATGATTGCCTTACCCCCATTGTAAAAGTTGTTTATACTGAAGTACAATACGTTCATTCGGCTTAGTGCACGAGACCGTTCCGCGAATTCGATCTATGTGCTTGTTCCTTACTTCGTCCATCATAGTCACAGCAGTTTTTAAAGAACAAGGATAACAATAGCATCGCTCTTTTCCAAACATCGATTATCTTAAAGGCTCAGGAAATTTTCTAAACGCATGTACAAATTTACCATAGGTACCACCTTGTATGACCTAGGCCAAAATCTCACATGCGTTTATTAGAATAAGTTCATCGAGGAATTTTATCATGGAACCTCATTGGCGGAGTAATCGCGTAACAAACATTAACCTGGCAAATGCGCAAAGTGTGACGCCGAAACCCTCTTAGGAGTAAAGAAGGAAAAGAGTTCAGTGGAACTTTTAACTCTATTCTTCCGTAATCTACGAGTAGTATCTGAAATGTAAATGTACGTAAATGACGTAGTACGCACGGGCGTAATGTAGCTCTCGCCCGTTAAATGAGATTACGTAGATATGACGTCGATGGAACCAACTTTGTGTTGGAGTGATTCCTTATAAGACGAATTTTCTTAGAAATATTTTACCTTCAAACTTTGCAAGGTTCAGATATATGATTGGGACCGGAATAAATAATTTAGCCCTGAACATCCGTATTGCTTTAGGCGTAGTCGTAAACAACACATCCTTGCTATCAAGCAGTCTGTTATTTTTTTTTTAACTTACAGCTATACTCAGACTATTAAACAAAATTGCTTACGCACAGGGCTTGGCAATATCTAATAAATCATTATCCTAAGTCTGAGTGTTATTTTCCACGTCTAACGCTGCTAAGTTATTAGATATTAAGTTTCAGAAATGACATAGTTTCGGTAAAGACTATAGCAGTGAATAGAGACGAACGATATTAATACAAGAAAATCATTTTCAGTAAACTACACATTTGAATACTTGCGGAATACGGTATGATGAACAATGCTCATATTTTAGACATTTATGCTTTAAAATATAGAAATAACCAAAGTGTGGAAACACTTCATATATATTCAGACCATTTATAAGTTGTTTGTAAGTCACGCTACGATGATGCTATTTAACAATGGCATTTTGCGATCCAGATTTTCGTTTCTAGGATTAGATAATGCCAGGGCATTTAGAGATCATGACTAATTAGTGCGTTTTCAACAGACTTCAATAAAGTAGGTTCTCTATTCGACTGTTTTTTTTGTATGTATTTTAAGCGATTACTCCGGCAATGAATTGATTTTGAAGACTCTTTTTTTGTTTGATAGGTCATACTTTAGTTACATTTTATCGAAATCGATTCAGTAGTTTGGTTTTAAATTAAAATAACTGGGAAAAAGATGTCATCAAGGTTGTTTTTTAACGTTTGGGCGATTTTGTCGTTTAGCTTTGTGTGTATTCTGGTTAAATTATTTTTGTACACGTTAACTTTGATTTCAATCAATATAGTACTTATAAAAAGTTACGCGGAATGGTATTACTAAGCCTGAACAATGTACTTATCATTGTGAAAAACTTCCACTATGACATCTGTAATCATTGACCACCATGACTACAGCTTAGTATCTATACCGTTACGCGTAACCCTGTTTATTTATAAAATAGCACTCCTATAACGTGACTTGTGTCACATGAGGGACATTATTATGGTGATCAATAAAGGATGTGAAATCTATTGATACTTATAAATATAGGCATTTTGGCCTAGTTCATACAACGAAGTATGGGAAGTTTGTAGGTACCACTAGGCCACCTAACTATGTTAAATGTCCTATCCTTTATCTCGCATAGAAAACCTACACTGAATAAAAAAAAGTCTTTTAGTCAATAACCGATTACAAAAGTTTTTGTCCTAAACGACTGAAGCTATGTAGTACATCCTGTATGTGGAAGAGTTTCTCCGAGACCACATATTTGCCTGCCTAATGAAACGGATAGAATGCCCAAATACGAAAGAAATACAATTTTACGAAGGAATCGATAAAGGCAGCCAGAGGTCAAAGGTCAACCTTTCTTACATCTTTTCATTTAAAGGCTTCCTAGTGTTCGCGGCTTCGACATTTTAAGTGAAAGCTACAACCGAGGAGCAATACAAAAGAAATTACTGGGTATGAAGAGATTTAACATCTAATATCTCAGGGTGACGAGCGCAGTGCAGTGCGGCGCAGGATTGTGTTCGCTAGTTCACAACTGCTACTGACACTGCTACTGTTAGTGGCATGCGTAACGCTTACCACCAGGCGAAAGTCTTGCTCGTCTCGTCACTTGACAATATAATATATATATATATATAGTTTAATAAAATAACACCAAAGTTACACGTAAAATTTCATTACGTAAGTATGTCATAAAAAAATAGTCACTTAATTATAATAATATCTTATTTTAAATTAATCTTCAATGACATAAAACAAATTGTTTTAACCATGCTCTCAGATTGGTTAGGAAGCACGCGGTGGAAGGTGTATCCCGAATAGAAGCTGGTATGCGGTTGTAGTTAGATCGCGGGCTCCAAAATATACACTGACGTCTCCGACTTGGCGAAACGGATCAGATCATACCTTATTCATCTGATCTAATTCATCTCATTAGATCTGAGATCATACCTTATTCAAGTCCCGAGTAAATATTCACTTAAAATATTGCTTGCCTTCGTTTTCTATGTAACTACACAGTTAATACTTGAATTGACGTATAGTCAAAATAGAGAAGGCAAAGTAACTTAACTTCTTACTAGCTTAACACCATAAGTCACTTTGAAGTAACTTTATCATGCCTAACCTCAACCTTGAATTTGTAGTTTCACAGTAATGGAGATACCGAAAACTTATAACAGATTCGGAGACCCGTTAATATTTAATTCGCGTAATGGTTTTGTGGAAGCGTCCTATAGCAACAGGAAATGGAATCATCTCCCAGAGAAGATTCCTGGAATTTTGTTCCTCTCAATGTGGTGTTGAAGCTTCATTTTGACAGCGGTCAACTGAACAAAGGTCAAGGTGAGGGGAACGTTATGTCTACGTAGCGACATTTTATTCCGGTACAGTACAGTTATCTACCGAGAAAGATTTTATATAGGTAATTAAGTAATAACCGTGTTTAACTGTCAAACTTTTGCGATTTGTAATCTTTTTTTTTTTAGAGAAACTTTGAAGGTTATATAAATAAGAATAAATTGTTTTGTCGCGATCCAGGAAACAGCAAATGGGACAAAACAAGACAATAACATTAAACAATTTAAAAAAAAACAAATCCGGCATAATATGTGGGCACACAATGTTTGGTGAAAGCAGAAGTAGTTCATTCAGTCAATTTTACAGCTGAAATTTCATCTAATTCATAGAAATAGAAACTGTCACAGCTTTTCCTTTCTTCTTTCCTCCTAAGAGAATTATGGCGTCGTGCTTTGTGCATTCGGTTAACGATGGTGAGCATTCTGCGATCCCCAAGCCACCTGCCAAAGCGTGACCTGGAGACGTCAGCGGTGGACCCGGAGAAGTCAGCAGACGTCTCCGGGCTGATGATGATGATTTGTGCATTTTCCAGTGTCTAGTATTTTAAAATAGTCGTTAAGTTTTTGCGGAATTGCATTCAAGTGAGACACAGTCAAAGTCACACACAGAAAATCAGGGTAAAGTCCAATCATGACCTAGGAAAGTCATGGGAAAAAATTGCGTTTCTGCCAAAACTCCTGTCAAAACTATTCAAAAACAACTTAACAACTTTGTTATTCAAATCAATTGGGTTATCATATCATTATACAGTATACTATAAGTACTCAATCTTAATTGTGGTTTAGAAATTATTTACTCCGAATTACAAATTGCCTTTAGTATTTAGTATATTATTATATGAGAAATTAAACGAACACTTTCCTTATTAATTTGTTAGGAATAATTGCGTCTGACCAAAACCGCAATGAGGCTTTCTAGGATGGAGTGGAATATAATACTCTTGTAGTAATTATTACGATAAGGATACTGCCATCTCTGGATTTGAAGATAGCCACGTAATTCTTTACTGGGAATACAATTTCCGGCAAACAGTAATTTGTGTAAAAAGAGGTACCAAAAGCGACCAGAATGTGAACTAAGATACCATTTTAAATAGCATTAGCCCTTCTGACTAAATAAAATATCAAGTCAGCTTTTGGAGTTTTGGCGGGAACACGGAAAAATCATGTCGTTGCATTCTATTATTTTCTTACACTTGTGTTTTTTCGCGAATTAATGATTAAAAATTGTGGCGTGTTATACATTGACAGCCTTACCTAAAATAATCTCGATTCTCTTAGTCACTGCTTAAACTTCTCTGTCCTTTTCTAGCACGTGCAACTTCACGTCAGAGAGAAGATGGCAGAGCATCTTAATCAGTGACTAACGGTTGAAAAGTTTTTTTAAGTAAGGCCGTGAGTGTTGAATTACATGCATGAGCGTGGGCAATTGATAAAATGTGGAGAAACATGTGTTTTCGTGTTGTTTTCAAAACTCCGTAGAAGCTCACAGTAAAGTCGCCACAACTTTACTATGGCATGCCTTGTACTCGACTATGACTGGTTTCGTGCGACTAGTCGCAGTTACTGTCAAAAAAAATTAGTCACAGTCATGTCTTAAATCTTAAGTGGTAACTTTGCTGGAAGCTTTTTGCAGAAGTTTTGAAGACAACACTAGATGACATGTTAAGTACACCGCATTATATCAATCGTCAACACTTATGCACATACCGAAATTGTTAATTAGAACAAGTAACTTTTAAACAACAACAGACTTCAAATTAATATAGGACCACCACGGGAGTATACACTTTCAAATAAAACAATAATTTTCAATATCGGTCCACACTTAACGGAGAAATCGGTGAACATAGACAAAAAAAAATACTTACCTACATACCGACGAACATAGAACCTCCTAATTTTTTTAAGTCAGTTAAAATACCACATACCACAACCACTTCCACATGCATATTTAACATAATACGTTTAAAAAAATTATACAAAACGGCATGATTGTTCTTTCCTATAAAACACAAAACTTAGTTGTCTACATTGATAACCAACAGCCTTACCTAAAATAATCTCGATTCTCTTAGTCACTGCTTAAACTTCTCTGTCCTTTTCTAGCACGTACAACTTCACGTCAGAGAGAAGATGGCAGAGCATCTTAAGCAGTGACTAACGGTTGAAAAGTTTTTTAAGTAAGGCCGTAAAGAAAATAGGTAAAGGCTTAGAACATTTCCTATACGCAGGTGGTCTAGTGGTACAAATTTCCCATATCTACTTGTATGAATTAGGCCAAAATGTCACAGGCAATCCCAGTTTTTTTTATACAATCAAGTTACGAGCCGAGCAAGACGTTCACCTGGTGGTGAGCGTCACGCCTGCCACTAACAGTAGCAGTGCTAGAATCGTGACTTTGCGAACACAATCCTGCGCCGCACTGCACTGAGCTCGTCAACCTGAGATATTAGAAATTAGTATCTCTTCATACCCAGTAATTTCTCTGGTAACTAATACAATCTAAACATCTGGTAATGCTTGCACACTACTGCTTGGTGGTTGAATAACTAGCAAAGGTGTGGTACTTCCCCAAGCGGACTCTGCAGTAGAGTCCTACCACTACACACAGTTCTTTGCACAATCTCTGTTTGTACGTGAGGAATGTCTAGCATGTGACGTTTTGGTCGCTTTTTAATGGTTCATGTAATTAGACCATGATAATAAGAGATTACCCATTGCAGCGCAGTACTTTAAATGCCATGATTACTTTTTTTTAAAGGACCACCTTGAATTTCTATTTCCTGGATGACATCTTTATTCCAGTTATTTTGATTTAATAACTAAACTACTGATTTCAATAAAACTTATATGGGACCACCTCTGAAGACCAAACAAAAACAATCAACAAAATCAATTTATAATTGGCGGAGTAATCGCGTAACAAACAAACAAACAAAAAACATTAATTCTAATTGAGAACCTCCTTTTCTAAAGTCGGTTGAAAATAGGTAGATCAGTCATCTACCTATTTTACCTCTTAATAAAGTCGATCTTAAATGTTGATAAAAACTATTAAGGATTTAATTTTACTTCACACCAAAAACGGACATTCTACACACATTAATATATATATAGAAAATATATATTCTACACACATTAGTATAAATAGTAAAATATAAAGTCGGGTTAGTCACATCATTTATATTACAAAAACGGCTAGACCGATTTTTATGATCTTTGAATTGTGTCATTTATCTCCGCCTCCGTCCCATATACATTTTATCGAAATAGGTTCAATATTTTTGTTTTAAAATCAAAATAACTGGAAATAATATGTCATCCAGCCCGCCTAGCACGCGAGCCGTGATAAACGTCTATCCACTCTTTTTTCCCCGCGAAAACGAGACAGCCGTATCCATATTCTAGCTTTATCACTTTCCCGCGCGGGGAAAGACCAATTAGTCCTCGGCGCGTGCTAGGGAATCCGGGGGCCAGGGAATCGATATAGACAGTTTTTTTTAATTACTAGTAAATACTTGTTACAATAATCAGTATCCCTGGATTGCCGAGTAGATTGGATGGATACATTACGGGAATGAAATCCAATGTATGCCTACACACTCGATTCAATTTAGGTAATTAATTTGAAAGCATACCTTATTCAAAGGCAGAAGATCATAATATATGAACTTATACCTCCACAGAAAAGCGAAGGCCCTACATTTACTTCTTCCTTAAGTGTATACGTCTGTCGTGGTCTTTGCTAAAACTAAGGAAGGATAATGAGACGCAACTTATTATATTAATGCACCTATTTAAAGAACCGAAAGGAACTTTTTACCAGACAATTTTAAATTTAAATTTAGGCAGTACATCATTATTGATATTTACGAGTTGCCAGTCAAACGCAAGCCTATTAATACTAAAAAACAAAAAAAATACCATTTTCAGATTAAAGTTCAATAACTGGATATTCAATTCTATGTTATAATGTTTAAACAGTAAGAGAAAAAACCTAAGTATTAGGGAAAATATTTGTGTTATAAAAATTTACAGATAACACCAGCAACGCTTTAGTTGATAGTTTAAAACAGTTTGAGAATTATGACAGGTAACGTCTTAACTTCTGTAACTTCTTAATTGGCAAAGCAGTTGGGACAGAAATCCATTGATTGTTCGTATGATAGATAGATAGATAGATAAACTCTTTATTGTACACACCAAAAAAAATCAAATAATAACAGTCATGATAATCACAACAGAAAAATGAACTTAGCACTAGTGTAACAATTGGCGGCCTTATCGCTAAAAGCGATCTCTTCCAGGCAACCTTGTATGCAGGTTCATGTCCTGCCAGAGGTCATAATTTCTCTAACTGATTAAACTTTAAAAACATAGAAATTCCTAAATCAAGGAAACACTTCATGTAAAAACTAAAAAACTAAAACTACCTAAAGAAAATATTAAATATCTATTATTAATCGAAAAAATAACGGTGTCCGTGTGGTAAGGTCCCAAAAACGCTGGCTACATTCCCGCGTTGAATTGCTAAAGAAATTATCTGCGCGAGGAATGAGCCAGCTCTCTTGTCACCAGTGGCGTCGACCAAGCGTGGTGATATATATTTAATACTTTTTTTAGTTGCTGGACCCCATGTGCCAAAACATTCAATTTTTATTTCATGTAAAAATATTCAATGGATATTAAATTGATCAAATATACATGTAAGTAACGTATAAGTATGCACAATCATCAACAGCCAGAAGACTTCCACTGCTGGACGAAAGGATCCCCCTTAATAGGGAGGGTTTTCCATAATCCCCATCCTTGACAAGCGGCTTGGGGATCGCAGTATGCACACCACCGTTAATAAAGAAGACGCTGCTGCTCGCCCCCCGGTGGTTCTGTATGCAGTTTTAGAACGTAACCAGGTCCTAAAACTTCACCCTGCTTGGTAACTGTATTGTTATTCATGTATCACTGACCTTATCTGAATCGGTGGTGTTGCCGCTACCAAAAGACCGCAGCGAGTTTCTGTCCAGATTCTCTGTAGTTTCGTCTAGTAGCGTGTCATCGAGGTCCCTGAAACATCAAAACTTATTATCACCTATTCATAGGCACGAGTAAAGGCCGTCACATATGATGAAGAAGCATACAAAACAAATGACGAAGATAATATAGATATGGTTCAAAATTGTATGGCGAGCTATATTTTACCTTAACATGAAACATATATAGCATCTTCGTAGTATGTGACGGCTCTTAGTATATACATATACACATAAGAATTTTAGTCACGCAATCCCAATTAACTTACTTAATAAAACCGACCAAGTGCGGGCGGGACTCGCGCACCGAGGATTCCGTATACACGTAACGGGATTACTAAGCCGAAAGGTCATTCTACTCATCTTTATATATGAGGCTAACACTGAATTCGCGACTTAAATATCAGCTGTTCCCTAGAAAAATATCATTCACTCTTGATAGAATCTAGCTAAAGCTGTTCACAATAATGAGAACAATGACCTATTTCCAGCTTAATTATACTATTCTGGGTAACCATGTACGTTGCGTTCACTATAAATTGTATATTTTTGCTCTATTCGGAATCAGTAGTAAAAGCCTGACTGGCACTTGGCCGGTTTTTATTACTTGGTGTTATTTGAGTTTCGTCTATAATTAATCATACCAAACAGTCTTTCATGTAAACAAAAAAACAATTAAAGGAAAATGATGTCATGTTATTGAAACTGTAACGCATTTTTTGTGAAATATTTTACCGGCTACTTAATTACGTTTCAGAAGATACAGGTCATACAAGGTTGAACGGAGAGACGGACAGACATACAAATACAAACGAAGTAGGTTTAATAATAAGGTCTCGTTGGATATCCTTTGGTCACGGAACTCTAAAAACGCTAAAGGTAACGATCCGTCTCAAATGTACAATGCAGCAAGACGTCCTTGTGTCATAAGCGACATAACAATACCTGCTGTTAAAACCTCTGAAAAATATTTCATTATAAATATGGTAGATAATGACAACAGAGTATAAATCCGTGTTTGTCAATTTAAACAGCGTTTTTAAACTTAAAAACACTGCCTATAGTTAATTGACGTTATTATGACAAGATCGTTTACTTATTACGGGGCGTCCATTAATTACGTGATGTTATTTTGGCGACCCCCTGGTAAGATGTTATGAGATATAGCTCGACCTCCTCCCTCCCCTAGTCTGACGTAAAATTGCGTATTTTTAGATTATTTATAGATTTTCAGTAAAAATCATCTTGAACCTCGCTCTGATTTAGTCAGTTTACCTCCCCTCTCTCCCCCCACGTGACATTGGGCGAGATTCGATCGATCTCTTCCCCTCTACTTTCATTTTGCGACTAAACGGTTGTTCAATCCGAAACAATAAAGGGCCGTAATTAGGATAATTCTTACCTGCTGGAGCGCTGGGAGCTAGACGGACGCACCCTCACGGGACTCCCCGGGTGCAGGGAACCCAGATAAGTTTCCTGTAACAAACCACTCCGTCATATTAACAAGAAAGGAGAACATTATTAATTAGTTTAACCTATCTTCGAGTACAATAAAGACGAATGGGCTCAGACCGTTACTGACTGGTGTCCAAGACAAAATAAAAGAAGGATAGGAAGGCAGCGTCGGAGATGGGAAGACGGTATTCGAAACAGGCGTTATACGGAAGAGGAATCCCATAATCGTGAGGAGAAGCAAAGCAAGACAATCTCGACTTAGGTGTCAAATAAAAGTTTCATATTCAAGTGTTTAAGATTGTTGCATAATATTTTATTATTATCTTCGAGTACGTAGCGTATACAGTAATCGTTCATCAAATCAACAGCCGGAAGACGTCCACTGCTGGACGAAGGCCTCTCCCTTAAAGGGAGGTGTTGCCATAATCCCCACACTTGGCAGGCGGCTTGGGGATCGCAGAATGTTTACCACTGTTAACTGAGAGGACGCTGCTGCCCGTCCTCCGGTGGTTCTGGATTCAGTTTTAGGACATACCCAGGTCCATCGTTCATCAATCAACGTAATTTTGGCCGAAAATTAACGAGAATTACGGAGTACGTAAGCATAATCATAATCAAGCCTGTTAATAGTCCACTGCTGGACATAGGCTTACCCTCGAAGGGCGACTGGGCCATATCTAACACGCTAGACCAGTTGCGGGTTGGTGAATTCACATACGCCATTGAATTCCTTCTCCGGACGTATGCAGGTTTCCTCGCGATAATTTCTTTTCCCTGAAATACCAGTGATAAAAAAATCCGTAAAACTCCAAAGAGCTCATTGGTAGGGGTCTGGGTTTGAAGCCGCGACCTCACATTTTCAAGTCGAGCGGTCTTCCGATTAGTTTACCACGGCTTGTACGTAAACAATAGTAGTATTTATGAGAATAACGGGTTTCCACTTACACCCGATATACGCGCTACGCACTTTCGTTTACGTTCATGCTATTAAACAATCATCATCATGCATTTAGTGTTGCCACCTTTAATCAATATTGCCTCAATTCTCGTAAACACTGAATCGGTTTCGTAGTTAGGCTATGACTAAGTGCGCGAAGTTTCCATACAGAAATAATAAGGCGTAATCCCGAGATCTACAAATCTACTTAGCGTTCCGTTTCAATGCTTCGGCTCAAATCAGAATTATGGCTTTGTAGATTACGTCATCGCTCCAAATCTGCACGTGTTGTTGGTTTTCCAACATGACATAACTTTTATTCGCATTTAGAGGCTAGATATAGAAGCGAACTTTTATATGAATGATAGGATAAGTTGATCACATCTCATCTGATGAAGATGAGATGTGATTTTTGGACGAGTTCGTTGAGAGAATGATTGAACTACAATAAGTACATTACCATACAAATACATTTCTTGGGCATGAACTTTAACAAATATAATAATGAATTAATTGGCTCCGCACCAGTACAATTACCGTGTTTCGGAAACCAAAACCGTTTGGGAGACGCTATGAGAGACGATATGAGACTTAATAATACAAATTTTCTAAAACAATAATAAAGAATACATTTAATGTATTCATTTTTGAAATGTGTAAAGGAAATGAATACTTGAAAGCTTAGGTTTTCACATTATGGATATTTAAAATATAAACCCTGAACCTAGTGAACCTGAGACAGGGCAGGGCTCAAGCTGTCAGAGGTTAGGGCTGAAGAGAGAATCCTGATAACGCCTGAAGTGTCAAGTATCGTGGACATACATTCTAAGCCCAAGTGTTAACATATCAATTATCCTGCTAATATTTATAAATGCGAGGGTCTAAAATTAGGAGAAATGTAGCCAAAAACCTAGCCTCTCAAGTTAATAATAAAATCATCAAGTGAAGTTAATAAAGGCGTGTTAAAGGAAAACAGTACCTGTATGACCTCCCTAAGGCGTCGTACCCAGGTCTGCTTGACCTCGAGGGAGGGCGCTTTGAGGATGATCCGGCAGTCACTGGCCATCGGCTCGCGCCCTGTCCACACCATGAACTTGCACTCGTCGCCTTCGATGTGCTCCGTCACGCCCAACTCTGATGTCTGCACAACAAATCAAAGAATAAAAATACTTGTATTAAAAGTAAGTAAGTTCGTGTAGGGTGATTGACCAGCCAGAGTTAATACTAATATTGTTTATTTTTATAAAATGGTTTGACGAGACGAGCTAGACATTATCCTAATGGTAAGCATCACGTCTGCCCATAACAGTAACAGTGCCAGAATAATTTGTATACAAATTCCTGGGCCGCACTGCACTGAGCTCGTCACGAGATGTTAGATGTCAAATCTCTTCGTGTCCAGTAATGTCTCTGGTATCATTGGCCTTGGTGGCTAAATAACTGACAAAGGGAGCACAGATTTTTAAGTACAAGCTATTAGTAGAAACCCGGAGCTAATCATTTATTTGTAACTTTAGACGTTATTTAAGTTATTAGCACAGCAATGTCTCTGGTAAAAAAATTGCTACTGTGTATCAACTTTTTGTACTGTGAACTTATTTCATTGGTTAATTGTCTGTATTTAGCCTGCTAAATACCACCGCTCTCTCGCCTCTCTAAAAAAGGTTTAAATACTTCAAATTCACTTTGAAGACGTATACTAACAAACAAGATCAGAAAACATAATGCCCTAAAGAGTCACGATACGAAGATATTTGTTTAGTGAGCTAAAGGTTATATTATTATAAATTCAATTACCTCCATTATTATGTTCGTAAAAGTGGTGTTCGTAATTTTTCTAGGTGCATAATTTTGTTTTTAACCGACTTCAAAAAAAGAGGAGGTTCTATTTTCGACGGTATGTATGGTTTTGTTTTATGTATGTTCACCGGTTTCTCCGTCAATTGTGGACCGATATTAAAAATTCTATTTTTATTTGATAGGGTGGGTATACTCCCGAGGTGGTCTCATAATTGGTTTGTTTTTTTTATACCTTCAAGTGACGAGACGAGCAAGACGTTCACCTGGTGGTAAGCGTCACGCCTGCCACTAACATTAGTACCAGTGCCAGAATTATGAACTTGCGAACACAATCCTGCGCCGCACTGCACTGCGCTCGTCACCCTGAGATATTAGATGTTAAATCTCTTCATACCCAGTAATTTCTCTGGTAATATTGCCCTTCAAACCGGAACACAGAAATGCTTGCACACTACTGCTTGGCGGTTGACTAACTGGCAAAGGTGTTGTACTTCCCCAGGCGGACTCTGCAGTAGAGTCCTACCACTACAAACTTGAAAAAAAATTAAGTTGTTTGTTTTGGTGTTGTAAAAGTTAGGTTAGGTAAGATTTGTTATTTTGCTGTATAAGTTTGAGCAATCTGCGATCCCCAGGCCGCCTGCCAAGCGGGGGGTTACGCGCGCAGTGATGTAACTTGTGATAAGTGGTGATCGATGTAGGAAGTGGTAAGGCACTGATAAGATACCGCAGAGCAATGTTTTTAATTGTTTTGTGATAGAGATAACTCTGACTCACTAGTCCCAAATATGCGTTTAATGTGATGTTTATTGTCTAATGTTTGCGTTACTAGCACCAAAGTTAAGTTTTTTTTTACTTGATCATATGCTTACGTTTGACCACTTTTCGTCTGATGCTAAACGAAATGCGATCAACGATGGAACATTTGCCTCGTAGAAACATGTAGCTGTCATTTTTTTTTTTTATACAATGAAGTGACGAGACGAGCAAGACGTTCGCCTGGTGGTAAGCGTCACGCCTGCCACTAACAGTAGCAGTGCTAGAATTGTGAACTTACGAACACAATCCTGCGCTGCACCGCACTGCACCCTGAGATATTATAGATGTTTAATCTTTTCATACACAGTAATTTGTCTGGTAACTTTGCCTTCAAACCGGAACACAGTAATGCTCGCACACTACTGCTTGGCGGTTGAATAACTGACAAAGGTGTGGTACTTCCCCAGGCGGACTCTGCAGTAGAGTCCTACCACTACAAAACTAAGCCTTTATTTAAATGTAAGTTTATCGAGTACATCGAGTACATGAGTTGAAGTACATTATATTGGTTCTTGCCATTGCAGAATATTACGATGATTGTTAACAACCAACTTTTATTATTTATCATAAACAAAATACACTACTTATCAGTCATGTATTTGTGCAAATAAATATCTACTAAACCACCACCACCACCAGGGGGGTGCACTCCGCAGTGTAGGCAGCGACAATGTTAAGATCAATGGACGGGAAATAAGCGCACGGATTTTGAAGACTATAATGTTGAGCGCCGGCTCTCCACTCGCTACAGCCATACTCTGCCTTTGCGACATGCGAGCCGTACGATACGGCAATACAAACTTCTAATACATGTACATGTGTTCTCTTTTTGTCATGCAGTAATTAGATTCGCTATCTCTATTTTCCGGCAAATGTAATGTGCATACTTTTAGCTAGGTATTCTTGATTGTGTTGTCTTGTTAATTTTGATCGATTTGCAAGCGCTGGGCCCGTCCATTCCATTATCACCGTCGCAGAGTTTCGGTATGTTCGGCCGGCACTCCGCTCCGAGAGGACAATGCAAGGCTGAGGTCAGTGGCCGCCCGCACGCTAGCCTCGTCGCACGTAACTAAGCATACGTGATAGAAAGAGAGCGGTATATCTAGCGAGCGGTATCGCATATTGCTATGCGAGTTGAATTGCTACTTTATTGCCTAGTAGATAGAGTCCTTATTTATTTCAATTCCTTTGCAGAGTGAACTTTCTGTACGTAGTACTATTATTTATTCTGTGCCACTACCTCGCGTTCTATGCATTGGTTTATTACCATGCTTACACATAGAAATGTCACTGAGCCTAACCATATTTCTACAACTACTTACCATAAATTTAGTCTTGTATATGTACTTCGCTTTCCCATGCGAGTCTTTGACTTCCTTGGCAAGGAGTAGATGCAGGTCAAACAGGAAAACCCTCCTTTCACGTCCCTTCTTGATGATCTGCCGTAGATCCCACACCTAGAAACAAAGCATTATATAAACCTGGAACTAAAGTTTTATTTATAAAATGGAAACTACAGGTTTATAGTTTATAGAGCTAGAATCAAAGCTTCATATAGAATAGACTCTTTTCTGACCATATTACGAATTAATTACAATTGATTTTTGCTCACGTCAGATACATTAGAAAAATACTTATCGATTCAAAAACGACACTCTCTGTATCCGTCATCTGGAATGGGTAAGACGGAGATGGTATGATCTTTGATCGAATAACCTTTGCGGTTGAGTTCAAAATTCGCGAGCAGATGGTCGCTGAGGCCGTGTGAGCAGTCAAGTGTCAGAACAAACCTGAAAGGAGTCCTGGAGGACCACCTCGCCCAGGCTGTCGGTGGGCTCGTCGTGGGGACACTCCAGGAGGGAGAGGTGCATCGCATCGTTGGCCTTCTTCGGCACCGACTGCATGACTTCCAGACCGTCCTGTTCCAACAAAAAAATGCATTAAGAATCTATTTTGCAACTTTGTATGGGCAGCGAGAGGTTATTGCTAACGTCAATTGTAACGTCGACAGTTAATGCTTTTTAATGCAATATATTAACAGACGCGCGAGACGATCGCCTGGTAGTAAGCATCACGCCTGCCTATACATATAATATAAATGATAATAATATATATATATATATATATATATATCGGTGGACATTACACACGGCGTCATCTAGCCCCAAACTAAGCAAAGCTTGTACTATGTAAACCAGATAGCTTATAGAATAAATAACAGCAGTGCCAGAATTGTAAATTAGCTAAATAATCCTGCAACGCACGCACTGCACTGCGCTCGTCACTCTGAGATATTAGATGTCAAATCTCTTCATGCCCAGTGAGTTCTAATTGAAACACAGTAATACTTAATACCATAACACACACAGAGTAATGTTTAATGTTTTATGCTAGGCGTACTCCTAATTGCAAGGAGTGACCATGACCATGACCTTGCAGCGGTAATCAAAACCACCGATATAATATAAGTAAAAAGCTATGAAAACTCGGTTCCAGGTCGCTAAGCGGAAGACGGGACACTCATATGGCTTGCAATTCTTATGACAAACCTATAATTCTAGTAAATTATTACGAACCAACGCTTCCTCGAAATACGTAAGTAAACAGGACCGTTAAATATCCTAGCCTACTTAATATAAATATAACATTAATTAATAGTTGTGGTACGACTTTATTTCTGCTTAAAGGCAGTATTTTTTCCAGGAATTTTAAATAATGCCGACCTCCAAGTTCTGGTGTACAAATATTACTGTATACTGGATTAAAAATTTACTACAGTTAAGAGCGCAAGCATCATAGAATAGGCCTTTTAAAATGAAAGTGAAGCTTTGTCAATGCGTTGGCTACTCTGCAGGCCCTGAAGAGTGGACATTCCTGAACGCTGACACCCTGAAAACCAGAACTTCATGGTTAGGATTAAGGGGGAGCGACTGGTTCTACCGCACTATAGGCGAAACACGTTAGTGGCCACACGGGACATTTGACGAAAAAATTTAAGCAGCAGGGTGGTAAAACAGTCTTTGCAGACTTTCTTGGAAATTGGTAGGGTTTCCTAGAAAGGCTGCATGGACTGTTACACGAGGGTGAAATTCGAGTAGGATGGAGTTCGAACGGAAATTGATCTTCAGGGCCTGAAGTGTAGACAACGCCTTAACAAAGTTTCACTTTCATTCTAGAATGCATATTCTGGTATTTTTAACCATAAGTATTAATAATCCAAGCATATAAATAGATTTTTAAAAAAACACTGCGTTCAATCCAGTATACATTAATATGTACACACTACTGCTTTGAGGTCGGCAGTATCTAAAACTTCTGACAAAAGTGGGTTACGAGTCCTATTGGCTGCATCATTTTCTACAGCCTTCCTTAACCCATTGCTAGGTATACACATTCATGTCTTATCACTTCAGTCAATATTGCAGCTATAATTAACGTAATGAGTTAGTTTAACCAAAGATAATATAATACTATACTAACAAACCCTTGATAACTTAGAATATCAATTAGACAAATTACTTACTTCAGTTGCATAGAAGTGCACTAACTTGAGTAATAATTATGAAATAACTAGCGCTGTTAATTTTTTAGATGTTTACGCGGACTTTTACTTAGCAGAATAAATAAGAATATCAGTGAACAAAATTGTTTTATTAATACGTAATAAATAAATATATAATTTAATATTTTGTACTATGAAGTGTTTCTACAATTTAAATTTTTCTATGGTTTTAAAGCTTAAACAGTAAGAAAATGTATGACCTCTGGCAGGACTCGAACCTGCATACGAGCAAGCTGCTGCTGTTTTTTTTCTTACTGCTTGGGCTCGAAAAACTTAAATACAAACACAAAATCATCAGACATTTTTCACACAGCGCCATCTAGATTCAAACTAAGCAAAGCTAGTAATGGAATCTAGATTGCTGATAAAATACTTAGACTATTTTTTTTTATACATACTTATAATACGTACAACCTGACACAGAAAAAACATCTATGTTCGTGACATAAATATTTGCCCTGAGTAGGGATCGAACCCACGCCCTACAGCTCTGAAGGCAGACATGCTACCAACTGAGCTATAAGGCAGTCAATAATTATTTTCTTAGATTAAGTTACTTTGGATTAGTATTCGCAAAAGCTAATGCGCGACTTATGTCGAGGGCTATAAACAAAGATTGCAAAGTTCTTTTTTGATGATAACACTGCACTTAAATAGATCTCATTTAGCTGTGGCGTTTTACCCACATACTCATTCTGAATGCAACATATTGAAACAATTTAAAATAAATATAGATCATTCGCTTATAAATAGTTATCTTTGTTAAAAATTTGTAACATTATAATATCGTATACCCATATTTATAGAATAATTATGTACATCGCAGTAAGCAGGTTAAGCAACGAATAACAACGCCAATTGGAAAATAGTTGAAATATGACTAACGTCTGATACATACATAATGCTTCGTCCTCCTCAAGTCCTGAGTGCTCAAAGATATAGGTCCTATACGGTTCCCTCTCGAGTTGATAAAATACTTTAACATCATGATCACTATCTCAATTCGTCACTGTTACACAAAAACATCACAATTCCACAACATTTTTATTTAATTTAAATATATGTAAAAACACACGTTATGCAGTCAATGTTACTCCGGGAGTACTGGCTGGTGACTCAGGAAGAATGAGGAAAATTTGAACGAAATCAGTAATTACCACTTAGTGGACTATGATCGTTGAAATGTTTAATCACAAACAGCCCTGCTCGGCCACCGCGTTTGGCACGAAACTAAACAAAACTTGATACTGCGCTGCGGTGATTGTACTCAAATGAAATAGTGTCTCCAACCTGTACATTGGCTGCGTCCTGCGGTTCAGCCTGCCTGTTTCCTGATATATACAGCGTGTAATATACTGGTGTAGGAATAATTAAGAGTATTGTGTTGATCTTCACATAGTGAACAGCTTTTAGAACACAAATTCCATAATTTATATACTTGGGAAACTACGTCTCTAGTCAACTCGTAGGTCGCTGAGAAACGATAGAGCGACACTATAAGTAAGTTATTGGGAATTGATTGGAGTTAAAAAGGAGAAAATTTGGATGAATGGTGTGAATTGGGCTTTATGCAAAGGTGGATTAGGTCGGCTGATGATGATGATGATGACTAAAAGGACATGTAGAGTTGCTTTTTAAACGAATGATTTTCACGTGGCTATGTGTCAAGTGTGGCACTTACTTATTTATTTGTTTATCAACTAAAACGGCTATAGCCAATAAAATTATTTAGTTAATTAAATTATATAAATCAAAAGTTCAATAATGTCACCCTTAAAGATAAATGAATTTCAATAATCTTGTAGTCATTAAATGTCAAAATTGAGTAATAAGTCAATATTACTTACAAACTTCAAATAAAATTTAAAATATTGTCTTAAAAATACTCATGACCAAAAAAAAACAAGAAAAAAAACTATCAGGCAAGCAACCTGCTTTAGACTTCAAGCTTACTCAATTTCTCAGAATGTCGTAATGAAAAAGCTTTAGTCATAGATAATATCGTAAACCTCTATCGGAACAAAACAATCTGGGCAAACCTAGTAATGTATACTCAACAAACAAAAATCATCCGCACAAAATGTGGGACACGATTACTCAGCGAGTTGTTGTTATCTTTCAATGTCACGCCAAATACGGTCCAAAAGTTCCCGTGTTTCCTGTTTACTCAGTTAAAGACTTTTTATGAATTCACTCGTTTACAATATTGAGATTGCTTGAGATTACTTTGTTGTTATGTTGAGGACGTAGATCTAAAATATAGAACCATCAAGGACTAGGCAAGTAGGTAAGTTCGTATAGACTGAGTGGGCCAGCCCTAGTGTCAGAGTTAAGGGGGCGACTAATGCCAAAAGTAAGTAAAAGGTGTATTTTTAAACATAGTTTAATGATAAAGGACGTAAATATTCAGATTAAAAAAACTACAGGTAGGAGAAAAACCTAAAGAAGCCGAGTAACCGAATATAATTTTGGAAAATAATCGAGTTTAATAAAAAAAATGCAAGTCACCAATAAAATAAACTGTTTTCAATCAAATGCTCTAAATTATCAGCGACAGCACCACATTATTTTTTATGAATTACAAAGCCAAACTCATGTTTTAGCGCAGCAGCCGTTTATTTTTTGTATTTAATACCTACATTTTGAATAATTAAATAAAATCCCACCTAAATTGCTCAAAGCCAATATCAGCATCAATTGTATCATGCGATTGTCGACTCTAAGATAATGCAATATGCGCGGGTGAAATCTGATATTTTTCTGGCATTAGTCGTACTCTTAAAGCGCCGCCCGAAGGCCTCTGACATGGCTTGACGGTAGTTAATGTACGACCTACAGAAAAGCAAAACCGAGTACTTATTGTCCACCCAAGCTTTACTTGCCTTGACCTTGAAGGTACCGATTTCAGTACTCTTGACTTTACTTCAACATTTCACGCCAGAACAGTAGCTCTCATTGTACCACGCACAAGTTCGGTCGTGCATGGAATACTGCTCACACCTTTGGGATGGATCAGCCAAGTGTCAGCTTGAGACGTTGGAAACAATCGAGAAGGTTTTTGACGGGAACACGGAAAAATCATGTCGTTGCATTCTATTATTTTCTGAGAGTTTTTTCGCGATTTAAAGATTTAAAATGGTGGTGTTTTATTCATTGAGTGTTGAATTACATGCACGAGTGTGGGCAAGTGATATAATGGGATGAAACATGTATTTTCGTGTTGTTTTCAAAACTCCGTAGAAGCTCATAGTAAAGTCGCCACAACTTTACTAGGGCATGACTTGGACTCGACTATGACTAATTTCGTGTGACTAACTGTGATTACATGACATATTTGACTTAGATTTAATATAAAAACTTGAAAATTCATAAACTTGACACTGGCAGAATGCAAAACATGCGATGCCAATAGCTAAGAAAAAAAAACAATCGAGAACGATCCAAGAGAATCATAAGCAAAGTAGTAAAAAAGAAAATATGAATTTAATTACGATAGTTACTAGTGTTAAGAAATACGCTTTATAACTGCTACGATTGCACTGTGGCGCATACCTGCACTCCCCACCGCTCCGATAACTGATAATAGACGCTCGCTGCTAGCACATCGCTTCGGTCAAAACAGACTTGTCGCCTAGCGTAAAACTGATGAATGTAGGGTACTAAGGTGTATAAAAATACCAAAAAAAATACTAAAAAATTAATAGGTTGTAAACATAGTTGCATTTCTTAGAACAAGCTGTACCTACTTTCCACTACTTTTAAGTATTTAAGTCTGTCGAAGCATATTAGTTACCTACGTAAGTAATTTATTTCTCACATAAGTGAAATTTTATGTAATTTCTTGTTGAGGAAATAAAAATTCTTTAACCCGAAGCAACGACTCCCTGCAGGGCTAACATGCGCACCGCGAGAAAATTTTGTCGTGTCTTTATGTCGTGCGAAAACGAGACAAACTTATACAGATTCGTAGCCTTGTCCTGTTTTGTAGAATCGAGAAAATTTTCTCGCGGTGCGCATGTTAGGCGCTCTGGTTCGGACTAAGCTACAAAGTCTTGATCATCGACGTACACGTAAAGTAGCTATATAGCCTATCGGTATTTAATCGGTTACATTTCGGAGAGTGTGCTTCGCATTTGCATGATCGTATTCCCCCAGGCTCATTCTTCTATCGGACGGCCAGGATGTTTAATATGCGACACCGTTTACCATATACCAAAAACTCGCACGAAACGGTTTGATTCTCCTTTCATTGTTCGAACTGCTAAACAGAGGAATGCGTAGACCGAGTGGGATAGTTACAATAGGCATGATGACTACTATTTTTTTATTACCTCATAAAAAAGGTAATCATCAATTGAGCCTATCAACGAAAACATAATTTAAAATAATTCAGAAATAAATAAGTTCTACATAAGTACAACCCGGTCACAATATCTGTGCACCTGACCTCGTGACGTCATATCGGCGGTCTGGGTACGGTGTGAAAAAAAGTATTTTCGAGAAATGTGGAGGTAAAAAAAAATTACTATCCTTTTCAAATCAATTTATTATTGATGAAGGGTTTGTTATTAAAAAACAATAATATCAAAAATAACAATAAAGCGAGGTGCACAGATATTCTGACCGGGTTGTATTTCAATTTCAAGCTAGACAGAGAGCGCGCTATACTTTGCTATGACGTCAAGCCTCAGGCGCGGAATACAAATGCTATACTAACACGTGCTTTGCGAGAAAGGGATAGAGCATCCCCTCTCTTTCCCCACCTAAAACTCTAAACGCTCATATCTCAGAGATTTATCAGCCAATACAATTGATTTTATCAGTATATGTAATGTATTTAATTATATTCATCACTAAGCCTGCTATTTGTCAAATATTAAACATAAGGCCACACGCCTATTTGGTTATCTTCAAGTCGCGAGTGAATCGGTTTATTCTATAGGAGCTTACTTATAAGTAGTCTGTTATTTAGTCTCTGCTGGACCTAAGGACGGTTGAACTATATCTACCGCTACGCTAGCGAGTTACAGATAGGTGGATTCACCTACGCCACTGAATGTCTTCTCCGGACGTATTCAGGTTTCCTTACGATATTTTTGTTCACTGAAAACCCAGTGCTATGAAAAACAGTACATAAACTCCAAAGAATGTATGCCTCGCGCCCGGGATTTAAAGCCACGACATCACAATTCCGAGGCAAGCGGTTTACCTACCAGGGTTTTTACCTGTTATATAAAAAAAATATAGGCTAGATGACTGTTTTTTTTTATTGTCCTATTAAAATGAGGCCCATAAATATAGCCGATTAAAGAAAAGAAAACGAAAATCATGCTAGGCAGAGAGGCGAAACAGCAAATCCTGACGTCACTTCTCTGTACGCCATATAAATTCTATTCAGGCAAGTAAGGCGTGACGTCATTTTTTGTTTTGTGGGAAAGGGACAGAGTTGTCTCTAACAAAAACTTTAAGCCCTCATATATCAAAACCTTATTAACCGATTTAAATTATTTTTTCAATAAACATTCTATATTTACTTAAGTTCTTCATCAAAGCTATTGGTTTCAACTATATAAACATCAGTCATCTACCCTATTATACTCAACTCCTCAGTATCGTCCTCATAGTCAATGTGCAGTTATTTCAGGGTCGGTCCAATTGTAAAAAAAACACCCGTGACCGCGGCTTACTAATGCCATTCGCGTAACATGGTATAGCCTAGGTAAAACATGGTAACAACCAGCGACGGTGATAATGGAATGGACGGGCCCAGCGCTTGCAAATCGATTAAAATTAACAAGACAACACAATCAAGCATACCTAGTTAAAAGTATGCTTATTACATTTGCCGGAGAATAGAGATAGAGAATCTAATTACTGCATGTCAAAAAGAGAACACATGTACATGTATTAGCAGTTTGTAATGTCGTATCGTACGGCTCGCATGTCGCAAAGGCAGAGTATGACCATAGATTAAGTATATTAAGGGGGCGACTAATGCCAAAAGTAAGTAAAAGGTGTATTTTTAAACACATAGTTCAATGATAAAGAACGAAAATATTCAGATTAAAAAAATACTACAGGTATGGGAAAAACCTAAAGAAGCCGAGTAACCGAATAGAATTTTGGAAAATAACCTGGTTTATTTAAAAAAATATATATAAATAACCAACAAAAAAAACTGTTTTAATTCAATTGCTCTAAATTATCAGCGACAACACCACTTTTTTTTACGAATTACATAGCCAAACTAATGTTTTAGCACAGTAGCCGTTTATTTTTTTAATTTCATGCCTACACTATGAATAATTAATAAAATCCCACCTAAATTGCTCAAAGCCATCATTATCATCAATTGTATCATGCGATTTTCGACTCTAAACTAATTAAAGACGCGCGGGTGAAATCTGTTATTTTTCTGGCATTAGTCGCACTCTTAACGTATGACTGAAGCAAGTGGAGAGCCGGCGCTCAACATATAGTCTTCAAAATCCGTGCGCTTATTTCCCGTCCATTCATCTTATCATTGTCGCTGGTAACAACAGCCACTAAACTGCCTACCACGAGTTAGGCAATATCTAAAGTACCGCAAAGAACCTTACCAATGTACATAAGATACGTATGGTTTTTCGGGGTAGTTTATTTAGGGTAATCCTAATCCGACTACTAACAAAATTGCCTGGCAGCAAACAATAAAGAAATTCTTTACCACTCCTTGACACCGGCCTTGAGTAGCACTGTCCGAAATAACACGCATTACTATGCAAATGTTGTTTACGTCTGCGAACTACGCAAATAAGTGTTTTTGGAGCAGCTTACTCGTATTTATGGACATGAAAGCTGCGTAAACTAGATACTTTATATTGTATACTTATCGAACCACGACTTCGCGACCGGTACGCGACTGTCTACCCACTAATATAGTGTAAACGCAATGATATACTCGTACAAATACATACCTGAAATGAATTTTTGCCCTGTAAATTCAAAGTAATACTAAGTAAATTCACGTATACCCGAAATAAAACTTTGCCCTGTTTATTCTGTGCAATACTGAAAGGATTCAGGAATAACCAAAATAAAACTGTGCCCTGTTCATTCTATGCAATACAGAAAACATTCACGTATACCCGAAATAAAACTTTTCCCCGTTCATTCTATACAATACAGAAAGCATTTCCGTATACCCGAAATAAAACTTTGTCCAGGGGCCGTACAGTGAACCGCTTATAGCGGGACCGAATACGCTCAACTGCTGACGCTGTGCGACTGTGAATTTTATCGCCTCGCATTAAGGTTCGCGGTCGCGCAGTGTCGGCAGCTGAACCTATTCGGTCCCGCTATAAGCAGTTCACAGTACGGCCCCTGTTCATTCTATGCAATACAGAAAGGATTCACGTATACCCAAAATAAAACGTTGCCCTGTACATTATATGAAAAATGAAAACGGAAAACGATACCTTTGGGTATTAGGTACTTACCGTACTTAATAATGTGTCAGGAAACGTCTTACTTTTAATGGATTTAAATTGAATAATTTTATTATTGTACCTACGTTTTTTTTCTTCACCACTGACATGAAAACTATATTTTTATCACATCTATTCAAAAATACCTTTTTTGTTCCTCGCAAACAGGGCAGTAATGAGCAGTTTTCCGCGCAGAGGGCGGAAAAGTTCTTTTTATCACATCTATTCAAAAATACCTACCTTCTCTGTTCCTCGCAAACAGCTCATTTCTGCCCTGTTTTGAATTTGGAATGTGGATATTGTTAGTAAAAGTTCCAATCACCAAAGAGTTCAACCACGGACATTGTAAGAACAATTAACAGGCTGTTTGAAAAAGGAAGGCGCGCCAAGTGCATTCCGCCTTCGTTCGTAATTGTTTACTCAAATTCGTTTCTTACTTTGTTTTATTTTAACTCAGTGTATCTTCCTCAATAAAAAGTGAGAAGTGAGAGTGAGTAGTGAGAATGAAATAAACGTAGGTACTATTCTTATTCATAATTTGCACTTACTTATTTTTTCATAGAGGGTGATAAAAACCAGTATCCACCTCGGAGTCAACAGTCAACACTATTTTTAAGCTAGCGAGTACTTTGAATCCCTCCCTCGCTCAGGACTCTACTTTACAGTAGAATCCTTCACTACGCTCTGGATTCAAAGAAACACTCGCCTTAAAAATAGTTGTTTCCTCTCTTGGTAAACAATCCACTATTATAACTTGCATTATTCACTTAGATTTTCACATATTTCACAATTGCAATCATATTATACATTTCACGAATACGAGGATAGCAACGTTCCAATATTACTGACAATGACGGACGAATGAACGGGCACAAGGTGAGCTAACGGAACGTACTGTTAAAAGGTTTTTATAAAAAAATCACAAAATGGTTTAATGGTGTTGTAACCGCAATAAAAAGGAATGTAATGTCGTTTAGGACGTATGTTAGTGGTTGATGGCTGTCACTATAATGATCCCGCTAACATTCGGGTGTAATTACTGAGGACTGTTTACTAACGAGTTTAACCTAGAATCTATGATTGAAAACTTAGAAGCAGGGGTCAAAATCCGATTGAAATCTCTGAGATTTCACTTTTTTTTTAATACTGTCATTTGACGAGACGAGCAAGACCTTCACCTGATGGTAAGCGTCGCGCCTGCCACTAACAGTAGCAGTGCCAGAATTGTGAACTTGCGAACACAATCCTGCGTCGCACAGCACTGCTCTCGTCACCCTGAGATATTAGATATTAAATCTCTTCATACCTAGTAATTTATCTGGTAACATTGCCCTTCAAACCGGAACAGTAATGCTTGCACACTACTGCTACTGTATTATTTGAATGTAATTTTATTTATTGGTCATTTAAATTTATAAGTATAGATATTTTTAGTTATTAGTTAATTGAAATGTAATTACTGTATTTGCCCTTAACAATAATTTATTTTGTGCGCCTACATCCCCATCTCTTTAACCGCGGGGATGACTGGTAGAAAATGCTTTAGCATTAAGTCCTCCTTTTGTACATTAATGTATTTATGTGTGCAATAATGAATTAAATAAATAAATAAAATAAATACTGCTTGGCGGTTGAATAACTGGCAAAGGTGTGGTACTTCCCCAGGCGGACCCAGCAGTAGAGTCCTGCCACTACAAAATTTTAAGACGATTCGTTTAGAATTTCATTTCCTTCTGACGATACCCGCACACTCTACCGAGTCGCTAGATAAAAAGCTATATCGATAAAGCTATTTGCATATAACGATCGTAGGGCATACCTTGGCCATATTTATTTATTCTTATGATAACAATTTATTAGACAAGCAAGGCGCTCTCCTGATGGTAAGGAACGTATTATGATTGATAACACAGCACCTGATCACACCGTAAAGGCTGAGTGATTAGTCTCCAATACGTCTAGTAATTAGTGATCTCTATGTTCAAATGGTAAAACACAATCATTTGAAATGGAGTCTAATTGATCTTTACTATAGGAACTTATATCACTTACTGCAATGCACGGTTGTTGCTTCATTATGTCTCGGTATTTTAGTAAAGAGCCTAAAATCATGTTCCAAAAACATCGGCCCACATTTTTAACGTATGTCATTAAAAACAACTTAAAACGTCGCGATTAAACTACAATAACGTATAATGAATGTATAAGTGTACCGAACTTCTATGAATATTTACGAGATATTTACCGTACCGAGATATTTACTGCTGGTCTTTTAGAGAAACTCAGAGTCACGCAACGGGCAATGGAGAGAGCTATGCTCGGATTTACTTTGCGCGATAGAATCCGGAACGAGGATATTCGCCAAAGAACCAAAGTTACCGACATAGCTCGCAAGGTTTGCAAGTTGAAGTGGCGCAGGGCAGGCCACATCGCTCGAAGAACTGACAACCGATGGGGAAGAAAGGTTCTTGAGTGGAGACGGCGAACCGGAAGACGCAGCGTAAGAAAGCTTCCCACTAGGTGAACCGACGACATTGTAAAACTCGCGAGCAACCGGTGGATGCTGATGGCAGGTTGTGGTACAGTGTGGCGGTCTAAGGGGGAGGCTTTCGTTCAGCAGTGGACGTCTCCGGGCTGATGATGATGATGTCGATTTACCGTGATTATGTTGTGAAACGCGCTCCCGATGATGCTCGTAAAAAACGTGATCATAGAAAAACACAACATAATACATAATTATAGAAACGTAATGAACAACCGTGACAGTTTAAAACTGTGTTATTATAATCAGTATTCAAAATAGTAAGATATGAATTAGTAAATATAATCATTTCTAATGATAAAAATATATAGTTAAGTACCTGTAATGATCTGACAAGGCACCAATCACACGTCGCAAACGTTGTATAACGTTCAATCGAGGTACACAAATTCTAAAAAGTATTATTATGGCATTTCCAATCACAAGTCACTAAATAAACTGCATTAGGCTTAAAATGTTGGTCACTTTTAAACACATATTAGATCAAAAAGGGTATTAAGTTATTTAACCCCTTCAATAAAACAAGGTTTTTAAAACGTACATTTTCAAGTTACTTTTTCATCATGTCTGTTTATTAATTAATGACAATATATGATCACAAGTCACAAAAAAAATACTCGTTGGCTTTAATTTGGTCACTAGATCACAAACGACGATACGTGTACGGCAGGACCGTAACAAGCTTAAAATCAATGTTCACTCTTTTGTGTTACTGCAACTTTGAAGAATACGAGTTGTAATCTTTGTTACGTCGTTATCTTATCAGCCATGTAGTTAATCTTAGCGTTAGTTTGTGATAAAACGTTGTAAGCCGGACGTGTGTACGCTAGTTACCTAATTATGTATAATGGCTGATAACGAGATTTTTATCCGACTACGCAAAAAGAGGGTTATGATTTTAGCAGTGTATAGTAGGCATGTTGGTATATTGGACCTGGGTATGCAATGGCAATGCTTAAAATGTATAAATGTTAGTAAGTATGTGAAAATAAATACTTAAACATTTGTTAATTTTTCTATATTTGCCTATTGCCTTGAAATAACGAAAAAAAACATTCAACCTCCCCAGAATGTATGAAAAAGTTGAAATTTTTGACGATTTTCTGATTGAAAAGTTGTTCACAACAATGAGTACAATAGCTTCCTCTCGGCCTAGAACTACCATTCTGCGAAACCCCTTGTAATAAACTATATCAAAATCATTCACCCTCCACAGAATGTATGAAATAGTTGATGTTTTTTGACGATTTTCTGGTTTAAAAGTTGTTCACAATAATGAGTACCTACAATAGCCTCCTCTCCGCTTAGAACTACTATTCTGCATAAGCCCTTATAATAAACTATATCATATCCTAAATAAGTGCAATGTAGAATAGAAATAATTGAAATTAATTTAGCTTTGAACAACGCACTATTCAGTTATGGTTTGCACTTTCCCGTCCCTGAAATATAAGTAGGTAAGTACGTATAACATAGATGTCCCAGGATTGAAATTGTAATAATTCTGTAGCCGCTGACGGTATGATAGATATGTCATAAACAGGAAAACGTAGGATACATAAAGAAACTGTTATACCTACACTGCCCTTTATTCGTACTTACTAGGAAGGAGGAAAAAACTATATAATACAAAAAGAGTATTATAGGCATTACAGAACAACGTCATTTCTAGCTTGGCAAACGAGAGTAGGAATTATTAAAGGCGCCACTATAGCAAAAAAATATTAATTATAAATAATAATTAATATTGGTGGATATTTCACAAAGCGCCATCCAGCCCCAAATTAAGCAAAGTACTATGAGAATCAGATAGCTGGTAAAGCACTATATATATTAATATATTATTTTTGTTGTCAATACGTACATAAATAGTTTCAATAGCAATCCGGTTTTTTCATTTTGATCCAATCATCTTGCTTAGATGTCTCAAGGCTAAGGGTTGCTAGTATTTAGAACTATTGGCGACAGTGGCGTTTCAGTTGGCGTTTTTTATTAAAGCTCAGTTTGCCAAGCTGTTAGTTCATTCTGGTTAAGATCCCTTGTCAGCGACAAAATAATCGATTCTCGTTCCGTACTTGCACTTTAATAGAATTATTTACCGTGATAGTATAAAACAGTGAAATTAAACGCCACTTGCCTTGATTTCTCCCTGCCCTTCCGCGCAGCAGGCTTGCAAGTCCTTCAGGAGCAGTTGGTACTTAGTGATCCTCTGCACTGGCTTGATGAGGTACGCAGCGAGGGGATGCTCGAGCTTTTTCTTCCGTTGAACCCTGGAGGAAAACCTCTTATGAAAATAACTTAAAATTAATAGTAAAAATATTTATTAAATACAATCTTTTATCTTCTGGTGCTGACACCCTGACGTGCTGTTTGAAATCCTGGCTGGAAATAAAGAAAGAAGAAGAAAGAAATACAATTTATTTTGTAACATCAGTAAGGTAATATGTATAACTCAAATTATTTGACAATCCTGGGATGATGTCACAAAAAAGGCTTCAACTCAGCATAGTGCTGTTATGTTGTGTATATCAATCTAACAGCGCTGATATTCCGTTGAGGCCGAGCCAAATGAGGTCACGACAGGCTTAAAACGGTGAAACGTTACGTTTCTTATTTAAAATTATATAAAAATATTTATTTATTTATTATTATTAATTAAAACGGCAAATACACCACTTACAATAATTAATTAAAACTACAATACAATTTAAATTATTAAGATTATTATAACTGTATGTACATATCCACATTCTATGTTATTAATGTTTTATTTTACGCAATAAACAGAAACATTGAAGTCACTCTCATAGACAGTCCAATCAATCATCAGACTCAACTTTATAACTTTAAATAACGAAAACGTTTCGAGTAATTTCGAATAACGAAATTACTTGAAATAACGTGTGCATGGCTAATCTTCCACCTTTATTTTTTTCCGTCAATGGATTACGCTGTCATTTAACTAGTTTTAGGATAAAAAGTTGTTTAAGCGTATGCGTTATCTCGTATATTATGACATTCTAAGCGTGTAACAGAGGAAAATGCACTCCGTACAGAATGTGGATGTAATTAGCTCAATCATGTGGGAAACGCGTTGTAGGCTCGAGGCCACTACGCTACCTAGTGACACAAATTCGTTTTTTTCCGCTCTGGAACAGTTATCTTTTTATCCGGATTTAGTTTCTAGTTTCTTATATAATAATGTGCATAACTGATAGGTGGCAGCCTATGTGCTGCACGTTATATGAGAATTTAGCTCTACCATCTAGCGACGCATATCCGCAACTTTCCGGGTTGGATAGTTAATTTACGCACTGTCAAGAAAGACAGTGCATCATCAATTGTGCTGCCAATCTGCCATCTATCATTCCTGCATGTTATCTGGGAACGTTCTCGCCATCTAGTGACTCATATTGGAATCTTTTCTGTTTGGACTGTCTCGATTAACGGTTCGTGTCCTGCCACCTAAAGACTAACTGGGAACATGCACTAAGCAAGCTCTGCCACCTAGTGACGCGTATTCGAATCTTTTCGAATTGTGTAATTTCTGTTGCTTGTGTCATATATATGTTTATACATATGATCCCCAAGCCGTCTGCCAAGCGTGGGGATTATGGCAACACCCCTCTATAAAGGGGGAGGCCTTCGTCCAGCAGTGGACGTTTTATGGCTGACGACGACGTATCATATATTGTGCTGCCACCTATAACTCTTGATAGTAACCTCGAAACGTGCTCGAACAATGATATGCTATCTTATGGCGCATATCTGGTAAATTCCGGTATGGATAGTTTTTTTTTTAACCCGACTGAGCTTTCTTGTGTCCGCTATTGTGCTGCCACCTAAGTTCCTGCACGTTAAGAGTAGACAAGTTGGTCACTTCTCCATAGAAACGCGGTAGTATTACTACTCCACTATGTAATTTTGTAGGTCCAAGACTAAGTATTATATCGATTAATCTCTTCATTATTTAGGATAGTAAATTATTACGAAAGTAAAAAGTTAATAAACATGAAAGTTATGAGCCAGGAAACATCCTGTATTTTAGCTCAATTTTAACGCCACATTGGACGTAAATAAATAACATAAGGAATACGAAAGCTCTAAAATAATTTATCAAGCGGCATAGTTTAGTCCATAAACATTTCAAATAACTTAAGCTTAAGTTGGAATAAATTAACTCAGAGTTTATTCAACCACATTACTGCAGCCAAAAATCGACAAAAAAAAATTGCGCGCTCATTTATCTTTCTTTCTCCCACAGTTTGTTTGATGAAGAGAGCATGCTTTTTAGCCGCGCCCACCGATGAGTTCGAGCCGTCAACTTGTCGATCCTTAACAGGCTTTGCACATACTGTTACGAAAGTTTATTATTTTTTATTCTTTATCCGCACTGTTTCTTGTGGCGGTTACTGTGCTGCCATCTTTTAATTGTGCACATCCCTTATTTAAACAAACAAAAATGAAGTAAGTTTATAAATAAATAACTGAGTTAACTTTTCTCCTACTACAACGCTCATCGATTTATTCTAGATGGGGTAGTCTATGCATGCCGCAATCATCAGCAGAATGCCAATGTAGTGACGAGACGAGCGGGACGTTCGTGGTAAGCATTACGCACCATGCTAACAGTAACCGTGCTAGAATTATAAATTTGCGAACAAAATCCGGTGCTTACTGCACTGCGCTCGTTACCGTGAGATGTCAAATCTCTTCATGCCCAGTTATATCTCTGGTAACATTGCCCTTCAAGCCGCAACCCAGTAATGCTTGCACACCGCTTAGCGGTTGAATAACTGGCAAAGGTGTGGTATAGGTCGCGTCATGTAAGGAGAACGCTGGCGGTTAAGCTGCGCAGTAGGCGATTTAGGCGATATCTTATGTATTTTGCCATGTACCTAGCAATAACCAATATACGAAGCTGCGAGCAAATGGCTAATTAATAACTATTTAAAACAATAGGCCTAGTACTTTAGTGCGCAAGTGTACACATGCTCAAACACATCCTCTACTTTCTTCCAGCGTTCTTTTTACATGACGCGACCTGTACTTCCCCAAGCGGATTCTGCATTAGAGTTCTACCACTACAATATTATATTGGCTTAAGTTACCTTTCGAAGTAGTCGCCGGCGTGTTGCACCACGGCCGCGTTGCTGTCGGGCTTGTTCCTGCAGTACGCGACGTACATGTCGAACTCGCGCGCCCACGTCACGAAACAATGGCCGACGTCCTCGGGCATCGTCTCGTACTTGTCGAGCTCTCGGAGGAATACTCGCTCGTGGAATCGGTGGATCTCCTCTATATTGCCGAATATTATGTCTTCCTGTTGGATTACAATTTGATAAGACACAATCATCGAGCTATAATCCTACAGAGACACAAACTCTAAATATAACAATTTTAAAATATCTGAGCTGCGTCATATATACCTACGTATCAATGTATATGGTAAGCAATACCAAATGTTATTCCAATTTAGACGTTATATCGCTGCAACAGTGCTTAGTGTCTATTGCCCGCAATGCCATCTTAGTTCACGTGACGTGGGGCCTACGTCACGCATTGACTGCTCAAGAAGACGCGCGTGAAGGCTTTTATCTCGGACATTTTATCAGTCTGTTTTATACATTCAAGTGACGAGACGAACAAGACGTTCCCTGGTGGTAAGCGTCACGCCTGCCACTAACAGTAGCAGTGCTAGAATTATGAACTTGCGAACACAATCCTGCGCCGCAGTGCACTGCGCTCGTCACCTTGAGATATTAGATGTTAAATCTCATCACACCCAGTAATTTCTCTGGTGGTTCGTGTCTCTGTAAGATTATAGCTCAATTGACACAATACAATCATAAAGTTTCTAAGGTAGCATGTTCAGATCACAGGCCCTAAAGTGTATAATGACGCGGTTTCAGATGCCGGTCTCGTACTACTGGGTCCTTCACGGAGTTCGTGTACGGATTCTCATATCACTGACATTTCGGTGGGAAAACAACATGAGGAATCCTTCGAACCGGAGAAGAAATTCAATAGCGTATGTGAATCCACCGACCCGTAACTGGGCCAGCGCGCAGAGTGGTGGCAATAGGGTAGATGACTGATGTTTATATCGTTGAAACCAATAGCTTTGATGAAGAATTTAAGTAAATATAGTATGTTTATTGAAAAATAATAATAATCGATAAGTAATGTTCTGATAAATATGAGCGTTTAAAGTTTTTGAGACAACTCTGTCCCTTTCCCACAAAACAAAAAATGACGTCACGCCTTACTTGTCAGAATAGAATTTATATGGAGTACAGAGAAGTGACGTCACGATTTGCTGTTTCTTCTCTCTGTCTAGCATGATATTAAAATGCTTATAAGTTGCTTATTTTGATCAGATTTACATTTTCTTTTCATTAATCAGCTATGTTTATGGGCCACATTTTAAGAGGTCAATAAAAAAAAACCAGGCATCTAGCCTATTATCCGGCTGAGCTACACGTATGATTTTTATTAGTATTCTGGGATGGTTCTTAGTTCTAAAGCATGTCAGAAGGCTTTGAGGGGGTTTGCCCCGTGAGACGTTGTATAATCAAAAATACAGACGATCGTAGTACCTTACATGTGCACCTTTTAAGCTCTACATTTAGTTGAATTGCTTTTGGCAACACTTCAATGGAACATCCCGCCTTGACCAGATTGATGGCTAGTTAGTTTTTGTATTTTGTTTTAAGTAAGTAGTAAATAGATAGGTGGTAAGTTTGTGAGAATGGCATTTTTTATAACTGTTTAGCACGACTAAATTTCTAGATGCGTTCTACATTTTCCGCTAATTCATTTAGCTTAGTAAACAGTAACTTTCGAAAACTTTTTTTGATAACGAGCCCGTTTGCAATTTTTAACTGCCATTGGATATTTCCTTGCGTTTTTAGCTAGAATTCTTTATCTTTTTAGTTGTTGATCTGTGTCTATGGTAATATTTAGTAAGTAAAAGCCTTCGCACCTTTCCTTGGAGCGCCGACGGCACCGACGCAGGGTCGGTCCGCATTTCTCTCAAGTAACACGTGATGCATGTTTCTAGATCTTTCACGTAAGCGCGCTCTGTTTGCAAAAGTTCGGCCATTATAAACCTGTAAAGAAAAATATGTTATGAAAAATATCGAAATGATGATGAGCAAGTTACTTTCCTTTTCATTATAGTTCTATGATTACGGGACATTTGTCATGTTATGTGGTTGTGCTGTGTACAAATTAAATGACTCAAATAAACTCTTGGACCTGGACCAGTAGTTTCAGAACCTGGGTATGTCCTGAAGCTGCAACCAGCCCCACCGGAGGACGGGCAGCAGTGTCCTCTTGGCTAACGGCGGTGAGCATTCTGCGATCCCCAAGCCGCCTGCCTGCTGTTTTTTTTTTGTAGGTGATACTTTAAAAATGGTCATATAAATTTTATCGAAATCGGTTCAGTGGTTTGGGTTTTAAATCAAAAAAAACAAAATAACTGGAAAATATGAAGATGTCATACAGGCAGTCGAAATTGAAAGCTGTTGTTTATTTTTTTTAACGCGTATTATATTTGATCTGTACGTACTCTTTCCTACGCGCTGAGCGTCGTTTGTCGTCGCCGGCGGAAGCAGGCGCTGGTTCGGAGCGTTCTGTGTCAGCATGGGAAGACGCGAGCGAAGTTCCCCCCGATTCGCTCTCCGGCTCGCTTTCTCCGCCTTCCATCGACCCGCTGAACTCTGCATATCTGTAACAAACATACACACACACAAACCGTCAAACTTTCGAATTTATAATATTAGTGTGATATAATGAAGAAAAATTCACATCTCATGCAAAACGTATTTATTTCTATAAGACATAATATGGTAGACGCTTTACAACGTATGTCGCAAATTTTTATTAACTGTCATAAAGCGATTAACATAATGCATTGAATATAGAGATATAATGTGGTCAATTTTGAAGGCTTAATTGACAGTTCTAATTAAAACAATGCTGTCACATTTTTACTAGGCATGTTAGCTAGGGACAGCAATACTTGAGTTAGTTTAGTTCTGTCAACTTAAATCTTCAAAATCAACCACATTGTCGAATCTAATATAGTTCCGTACCTGGCGTCCACAGCGGCGACCCACTCCTTGATCTGGACCGCGTGCGGGTGTCCCTTCTCGACCAGCCCGTCAGCTAGCTGGGCCAGCAGGCGCACGCGCTCGCGGCTCTCCCTCGCGACCCCGGCCGCGGCCGCTGCAGCCGCCGCGCCGCACCGCTCCTGAGTCTCCCGGATCCACTCCACCGCCGCCCGCGCTGAACGCTCGAATAGAGCGAACTGCTGGCATTGTTCTAGACGTTTCTTGCGGACCGTCCAGTGTTCCAGTACCTGTGAGGGTTACAATTACAACTCAAAAACAAAATATTTGGTCACGTAGCGGCACATTTTTCAATTAGAGTGTGTAACTAATAGAGCAAAATCCCAGGGCAATATGGGATGCTGGAAGGCTGGCTAAGCGTCTGGCAAAAATTACCGCCGACGGGACGTGTCTGGCAATATTGATTATGAATTATTAACAATATTCTCTAAAACACATAAAAATCAGCACTCAGACTTTTAAGTAATGTTTTTATGTACTTTTAGTACCTGATATCTGTAAACTGGCCGTTGGCTCAAGCTAGCCGGTATACGTACTCTCAAAGTACATACTAACACTACTCTATCCCACACACTAAATCTAAGTAGGACTTTCGCTTTTCTGTGATCCCACACATTTCGTTACTCAGAAAATAAGGAACGTCTGGTGGGCCCTGGGATTTTGGACTATATGTATCCTTATAAAGCAAGGTCCGAATGTTCCGCACGAATACATCATTAATTCATTCATTTATTTAAGAGCACACGGCTCTTGTCGGTGGAGTGACTTCCATCTTTCTCCGGCCAGTTCTTTGACCTCCTTGTATGACATGATTTTGGCCCTCTCCTTGACATGATCAACAAAGCCACTCTTCAGTCTTCCGGGTCCTCGCTTTGCTTCTATTTCCCCCTCTATGATGTTTTTCATAAAAGCGCCATGTCGCACAAGGTGGCCAAAACACTAAAACTTTATCACTTTAATCTTGAACTGATTACAAGAGAAAAGAGTTTTTAATCACTAATAGAATGATATCACTTGAAAAACCGACAATACGCGGGCTGATTTCGTTTCGCATATTTTATAGTGTCATTTAGCTAAGCTTTCGAATCTAAGTTATGAATGCAATAAATAACTTTACTATGTTCTAAAATTTTGGTATATCATTAACAAAGCACTGAAAGGACACTGTAAAGTCTTTAAAAACCTAAACCACGCACCGGTTGCACGAATGCCGCAAATAAGTTATGAAACATCGTCGCGCAGTGAGCGACAATGTGTGGAAACCATGGCGCGGGACCGAGGGTCGGCCTCATGGCGACCCTGGCGATACCATCATCCTTTGTCCGCGGCACTGACACTGGCAATCTACTGGAAATTATAACCTGCGCCTACCGCCGGCCACGCTACTCCAATACCACTCCACGCGTTGTTTTGCCTTATAATAAGCACACACAATTACATAAGCCACGTATTATTGTTTCATAACGGCATGAAAAAACAACAATAAAATCTGATTACTATCTGTATTCATTCAGTTATGTCAATACATCCTGTGAAAACAATGAATTTAAAAATAAATATGTTTGGACTTGATAGACGAACGTGTTGTAAACCTCAAGAGACGCAGTTGTGTTTTTTTTTTTGTTTTTTTTTGGCATTGTCTTTTTCTGTAGTTATTGAACTTATAACGTCACTAGTTTTTTTGTATTGAGATTATGTTTATGGTAATGTATTACTGTTTGTTGTCAATGAGTACATTTTGAAATGAATAATGTCGAAATAAGGAATTGCGATTTGAAATGTATTCCTTTCCTCTAGGTTTGTAGGTGCTAATATAGAATTTTCTTACATTTTTATGAATAAACCTATGCAGCGATTTTGTTTTTTTTTTTTATAATTAAAGTACTCAATTCAAGTATGTAACAGAAATCAGAAAACTCGATTTAGTCTATTTTGAGTACTCTCGTATTCAATAATTATATCGAAATTGCTCGGTGTAATACACGGAAGTCTTGGCGACATAAGGTTGGACCAAATCAATCCTGCTAAGAGACCTCTCCTTGGTTTGGTCCTTCTCGGGTTTGGACCAGTATTGACAGATTCCACTCATTATGAATACTTAGTTCATTAATAATAACGTCGAAAATCGCGCGCTTTAGCTCGTGGTGCGCGATACAGGCCGCAGTGGTCAGATGTAAGACATGCGCATATCGTGACTTCTAGCAGCATTTCATGAAATGTACCTTGTTTTCCTGCGCAAGAAGAGCGTCAAGAATCGCGCGAGTTTGCTCGTGATGCGCCTTGCTCGCGGCGGCAGTCTGTCCGTGCACTTGCGCCGATCGCGCCGCGTACTTGAGAAAAGTCTCGGCGGTGCGCCGCGCAAGTGTGCACGCTTTCAGGAACGCTTCCTTCTGCTCTCCGTGTTTTACTATCAGAGCGGCCACCTAGAATTGAGACAATTATACTTTTAGCTTTCTGTTTACAAAATACTAGTGATCTGAGCAGACCTCGTATAATATACAACGTGTAACAAAAAGGTTCAACAATTCTGAAGAGTATGTATGTACTCATCATTATGAACAACTTTTACTATAGGGTCAACCCGGAAATCGCGAAAATAATATTAGCTGTTCCATACATTTTCTTCAAGGTCAATATGAGCTTTCTGTATGGAACAGCTGATATTTTTTTCACGATTTCAGGGTTGGCCCCGTTATTATTTGTTACACATTGTATACATTTTAGCTCTGTGGAGCAGACAATGTTCGTCTTGTGAGGCTTCTGACATGGCTTCACAGTTTTTATTTTTATTTTTACGTGCCTGCGGGTTTAAAGTGGTTACATTAGCCCCGCTATGCGAAGCGAAAGGAACCGCTTCCTCCCCGTACCCCCCGTCTCCCCGGCACGTAAATCGTACACACCACGGGAGCAAGCAAAGAAGCCTCAGATCTCATGTTTGTCACCCTCGCCCATCAGCCATTACTTTTGCTCCCTAGGTGAGTATTAATCTGCTATTATGCAATGGAGTGGTGAGACGTGGAGGCTTCACGCCTGCCCATAACAGTAGCAGTGATAGATTTGTTTGTAAACTTTGTAGTTTGAGATGTGATTATAGAAATATAGACAAGACAACCAGGACCGACAATTTAACGTGTCATCCGACACACGGTATCGTTCAGTTGTAATTGCCACAACCGGACTTTCGGTTGCTTAACTTAGGTTATCTCGTAGCAAGATATGGACATGCTACGCCAAGAGTGCTCCAATAAGATTTTTTCTTCTTTTGGCATCGTACTTTGTGCATTCTTTTAGTATCAAGTATCAAGTTTCAAGTATTTAGCCAATAGACAATAGTTTATTTGTGTTTTTTTTTTAACAAAATAACAAGTACTTTGTACAAGGAAAAGAATAATAGAAAAAAAAATGATTTTACGTTTGCCTCAAATTTGTCAGTGTTAAGTCAATTAAGTCTTAAAATCACAGTCAGTCATACAACATAAGTCACGGTCAAATCCAAGTCATGCCCCTAGTGAGCTGTGGCGACTTCACCACGGAGTTTTGAAAACAAAACGAAAATACATGTTTACGCATGATTTTTCCGCATTCCCAATACTTGGTTAATGTGCCTACCTGAGCAGCCTTGTCGACGGCGGCCTGCGTGAGCTCGTCGTTGGGTGCGCTGGCGGAGCCACACCAGTCCTCGTCCCGGCGGTATTCGCGCTCCAGCGAGTCCAGCACCGAGCACACCTGCTCTGCCGTCTTGTAGAAGTTGAGAGAGGCCGTCACCAGCTTGTGGCGTTCCTCGGCGCAGGTCACCAGCCGCTGCCACCGCTCCGTCACTTCCTCCGATATTTCTCTGCAAATTATAAACAATACTCCATCGTTATAAAATGAAAAAAGTGAATATGTTCGTGTAGTTTGTTCTGTATCGAAACACAGAACATATAATATAGTTCGCCATTTTGGATTTACTATATGACGTCATGCTCGCCGACACATTTTTATAAAACGCATCGAATGAGGCTTTTAGTCAAAATATGAATAGTAGTTTTCGTAGATACGTACAGAACACATAAACATAAATATCCTGCTTTCCAATTTGGAATCTGCTTTCTGCAAATTATAACTTTCCTTTTTTGTGTAGTCGTGTAGTGGTAGGACTCTACTGCTGAGTCCGCCTGGAGAAGTACCACACCTTTGCCAGTTATTCAACCACCAAGTAGTAGTGTGCATGCATTACTGTGTTTCTGTTTGAAGGGCAATGATACCAGAGAAATTACTGGGTATGAAGAGATTTAACATCTAATATGTCATGGTGACGAGCGCAGTACAGTGCAGGATTGTGTTCGCAAGTTCACAATTCTGGCACGGCTACTATTATGGGCAGGCGTGACGCCCTTCCACCAGGTGAACATCCTCGCCAGTCTCGTAACTCGAATGCATAAAAAAAATAAGCTATCATAAACACTCACCTGATTGTGTGGGGATCGTAATGATTGGCCGCTCTGAGCGCGTCAGCTCTGTATTTGACCTGAACTGCGCTTGCGTGTGTCTTCTCCACAGCAACTTGGAACTGATCGTGCTCTCTTTTCAGCTGCTCAGCTTCAGACAGCGTTCCCGGGATAGAGAAGGAGGCGGCTAGCATCGCCTCGCCGTTACGGATCCAGCTCACAACCTGAGCTGCGTCCTTCTGGAACTGACCTAGGAATAAAACTGAAAATGTATATTTGTTCAAACACGAGAAGGGTGTATCTTCAGAAGCTTTGATATTGAAATGTGAACCTTGATTATGCGATTTAGGAATTAAAGTAAATGTAGTGTAGGTTTCACGGCACAAAGCAAAATTTTTGTGCTTTGAAAATGGAGGCCTGGTTTTTACTTGTATTTTGTTGCAGTCTGTCTGAAATTCGAAACTGTTCACGTTTCGGATATATTTGCAGTGTTTTTGTTCATGTGAGCAATCTATGAAAATGCTATGAAGCGAAAATAGATACGATACGGCACGTAGCGATAAAAATAGCGAAATTATAAGCGTTAGTTCTAAGAGTAAGCTCTTGTTTTTCGCCACAAACTCACATATCAATCATGTATCTCTGTCTTAATTAAAAGTGAGTTCGTATAGGCTGAGTGGGCAGTCCTGGAGTCAGAGTCTATGTGCCGCCCGAAGGACCTCTGACATACTCGGACGGTTGTTGTTATTGTTTTAGATCAAAAGACAGGGATCGAAAATTTAACGTGTCATCCGACCCACGGTAGCGCTTAGGTATAAATGTCACTTAGGATCACCCATCCGGAAACTGACAGGATAATACTATCTTAGCTTTGATGATCTTTAAGGGACACCTAGTCAAGCTATACCAGCGCTACTTATTCAAGCCCTAATTATGACAGTTCTCTTACCACATAGAGAACATTCCATAGAGAGGCCCTAAGGACTGGTTCAGTCCAATTGAAGCCACTACATGTAAAAACTAAGTTTAGCTTTATATTTGTGTATAATGTACGTATGTAGTATGTAGGTAATGAACTTTATTTACTTACTTACTTACTTATTTACTTACTTACTTACTTACTTTACATTCATTTTTATAAACAACTACCGGAGAAGGTCGATATCTTATAAAAAATTGTGTGTTTACACGCTAATCGGAGACGCGACTATCGTTATTTTATAGCTGCATACAATAATGTAATGAGGATCGCATACAGTTGAATCAGTCGCCGAGTCATTGGGCCTATAGCACTGTCTAGTCTAGGGACCTGGGTAAGTCCAGAATCACCGCAGGACAGGCTGCAGCGCCCTCTTGGCTAACAATGGCGAGAGTTCTGCGATCCCCATGCTTGCTAATCGTGAGGATTATGGCAACCACCATGGCATACAGTATTATCCCACGGCCCCGAGTCCCCGGTAGCTCCTAAAAGTCGCAGGGAACCGATGGATGCAAACTGGCAGCTTGTCGTACAGTTGTTGTTCTAAGGGCCTCCTCCTTTGTTCAGCAGCGGACGTCTCTGGGCTAATGATGTGATAGCATTGTCTGTTTCTTACCAAGCTGCACACACTGTTCGAAACGCGCGCGGCGCTCCTCGGCGAGTTCTTCCAGGTCCAGCTGCCGGTCGTGGAGGAACTCCAGCAACAGCTGCACTCGGCCCTGAGCGTCCAGCGGCGTCGTCTCTGACCCTTCCGACCCACTGGACGCCATTACGTCGGACGCTTCGGCAATCGCTGATGCCAACTCCTGGCCCTGCTGCACCACCTGGGAATCGTGTATTTTTATCACTAAAGTATAGTAAGTATTATATTATCTTTGGTAATACGTAAACGACAATTAAATTAATGAAAACTGGAACCCTGTCGAACGTAAATGGAAACTATATTTTTCCATACGTTTTACCATCGTATACGTGGCACGTAATTCTAATAATATTAATGCTGATTTAGCCTTTAAAATGAACTGTCATCTGCTGCGTTTGAAGATTTGTAGTCTCAACTCTAAAACATGTCTACACCAACGGCTAACAGTTCTGCGACAAATATGACCAACCTACTACCACTTCACTGCCACAACAATGAACTGAGCTGTTCTTCGTAGAACGCAGTGCGTTCTACGCTTTGTTGCAGTGGTGCTACGACTGCATGGAGTGACGATATAGGTACTTAACAGAGCAGTAGTGCGAAAATACGAAAATTAGGCTGAATGGCGTGCCTTGGAATAGGTATTTTTGTCCATCAGTGGCTATGGTAGGCTGATTATGATGATTAATACTGGTATCATCAAGGTTTTATATTATCGACAGCCAAAAGAAGAAAGTTACTGCCAATAAATACAGATGTAGTTTGTAACAAATAAAATTAGAAAACCTTCATAAAAAATTAAGCTTTTATAAATACGACAATTGATGGTTTAGCGCCATCTAACGAGTTAGGCGCGTCAATATTAGGAGATGTCGATACATGAAGACATAGCTAACTAAGAGGTACCCACCATTCTACCTAGATGTCGCTAAAATCAATCAACTTAAGAAAGAGCGAGACAAAATTATGAGAAATTAGATACATGTGGACTGTGGACACGGTAATGTAGTGTTTTATTCATATCCAACTTAGGCATCCAACCTGCACCCCGGAGGAGTACTCATACTCATGTCACTGAATGAGCGCGCACACCCTTAATTTGATGTTACAAGTTGATATCCCTTACAATTATCACACAACAGTCACAAATGACAATTGCCCCAACCCCTCTTTCCTATGTACCTGCAGACCTACACTATAGAAACAGACACTGCGTTTACAAATTATTTCTCGAGTCTCCCATTTTCCTTAACAATCGTTCAAACTATTATCTTGGGCTGCTTTTACCTGAGTAAATGCTCAGTGGATATAATGATCCCGGATTTAAACAACCGCTTGGCATGGTTAATACCGGGTGTAAGGGAAATTTTCCCGAAAACAGAGACAGCTGTAGTAGTATAATACAATTCAATTAGAAGTATTTTTTTGTATTTTTATCACAAAACCAAAAAACATAAAAAAATACTAACTTTGAGGACTTGATTACAATTTTATTGCATTATTTCCCCGTTTTTATTTTAACTGTTGTTCCCAGCGAGCTGAGACCTCGCGGCCCTCATATCTTCTAAGCCCTTGACCAATTTGGCTCATAATCGAACTTGATAAATATATTAGCACGAACTACTTGCTTACATTACTTTTTATATCAAAGATCCACAAATTATCGTCGAACAAATATATATACAAACGCCAATATATTTTAAACAAATTTAATTTTTTGTAGTATTTTTTTTTTACTAAAGAGTAATAAAAAAATATATAAAAGCGAGCATATTGTAGATTATACATAAAAAACTGCTTTTTCTAGAGATTAACGAACGACCTTCGTTCATTGACTTCTAACGTCAGCATTTTTTTGTATTGTATCGTAAGTATTAATAATCGCCTGTACTATTATACAATTTCTTGTCTTCGTTTTCAGGACCATTTTCCTCACACCCGGTATAACACGCCTCAGGCCCTGTTATAATGAGACTGCATTTATTTTACCTGGGTAAGCGACAGCTACTTTTTTGGCGTTGTTTTGTTAGTATATGTGACGTGATTTCACAAGATACCTATTTTATCTATAAGAACAGGGAAAAAAAACAAACACGAATTTACGTCAACATCCGCTAGCCCGACCGAGTTGATTGTATCAGGTATATTTGGTTCCAATGACAACAAAGTATGGCATACTAGCTGTTTCTCGCGGTTTCACCCGCGATTATTGGGATAAAAACGTAGCCTATGTTTTATTTCAATCTATAATAAGCTACCTCTATGGACCTGGGTATGTCCTTAAACTGCATCCAATACCACCAGAGGACGGGCTGCAGCGTCCTCTCGGTTAACGGTGGTGAGCATTCTGCGATCCCCAAGCCGCCTGCCAAGCGTGGGGATTATGGCAACCCCTCCCTATTAATTGCTTCGTACAGCAGTGGACGTCTCCTGGCTGTTGATGTATGATGTATGATGTATGATGATAAGCTACCTCTATTCCAAAAATCCGTTAAGCCGTTTCAGTGTGATGGAGTAAACTTACACACACACACCCACAAACTTACACATTTTGATTTATTTATTATTATTTTAATTTTCGTAGGATTATCATCTTCCTGACCCTATCCTACTAGGTGGGGTCGGCACAGCAACCTACTTCCTCACATGCTGTAATAGTCCTGGCTTTGGTTTTATGCCGTCTACCTGACATAAACCCTTTTTGAGAATGTATTCATTTTGGTGGAATTATTATCTGCCACCATAGGAGATATAAGATGGTACGCCACCAAGATAGTCACTGTCAGTGTCAGAACACATCCAGTTAGAGGTGTACTGGTTACCTGCGACTCTCCCTCAGACGGCCCTTACGCCACACGTGGGAAGAAAAGGAGCAGTCTTCTCTAAGCCGGGATAGCACGGCAATCAAGGCATATAAGTAGACAATAACTAGAATCGAAACTACGCGTGATCTTGACAGGCAAGATGTTTGACCACTGCTCGCCTGGTCTTAAGTGACAGTGTGGAAGATGATCGAAGATGGTAAATACACCTGGAAGGAAACTGCTTCTCAAGTGAGGCTGCCAGATCCCACCGTTAAGCTTGGCGGTACTTTACCATTTCTCTCTACCTATCCATCTCTCTTCATCTCTCTATCTATCTAACTCTCCATCTCTCTGTCACTCTCCCCCTTTCTCACCCCATCTCTACCTCCCTAGCCCTCTAACCCTTCTATCTATTTACTGTACAGTACTCGCAGTAGTGTTAGACGGTGCAGACCTGGTACGTGGCATGTTGCATCCGCGCGACGCTCTCGGTGTGGGCGGCGAGCGCCTGCTCCGCTTGCTGCGGGTCCCGGGGCGGCTCCGTGCGCTGCAGCTCGTCGCCCCACAGCTCCAGCCGAGACGACACCTGCGAACACAAACACTTGTATCATAAACTAGATCAACATCTTCTATGCGAGACAAAAGCGCCTGGTGGTCAGTGCCGGTAATATGGTAGTGCCAGCGGTGCCCATCAGGCACCGGGCGCAGGTCCTGGAGGGGCGCAAAAATGACCAGGGCCAAGTTTTGAATATTTTTCTTTTCAAGGGCACAGTTATAGAAGCTTGCACAGGGCGCATAAAAGGTTAGTTACGGCAATGTTGGTCATAAGCATCACGCCTGCCCATAACAGTAGCAGTGTCAGAATTGTGAACTTTGCTAACAAAATTCTGTGCCGCGCTGCACTGCGCTCGTCACCCTGAGATATTAGATGTCAAATCTCTTCATGCCCAGTAGTTTCTCTGCTAACGTTGCCCTTCAAAAACACAGTAATGATCGCACACTACTGCTTGGCGATTGAATAACTGGCAAAGGTACTTGCCCAGGCGAACTCTGCAATAGAGTCCTAACACTACAAAGATCATTGGTTTCCATCTACAAGAGATGGAGCATCCAAAGTACATCTGCGCTCGTGACTAAATAAACCTATTCTGGAGCAGAGACTCGAACGATGCGGTCACATTTTTTGCAGATGTATTACGAAGCAAGTTGGCAGTTGCCTATCAGCACTAAAGTGTCTTATCGCACGCTTATAAGCTAACCTATCAAACAAGGCATTATCGTGAATACATATACCGTCCGCAGTAACTTTTCTCCAGCCACCGCGGACATACGCAACTTCCTCCCAGCCGTCTACCTCAATATTGAACCAGGATATGTCGCGTTTAGCTGTCCTTAAATCTCAGTAGAGACCGACCAATTGCTCGCTTGGCATGTGCAATTTCTCCGATAAGGATCTGCCTCGGCAAACCACGTAATCTCCGTTTGATTCATATTGCGTTGGATTGACAAACTAAGCAGAAATGGAGCTAATTATGTTGGTATTTCCCTACGATTTGCAGCAAAAACTCGTTTATCTATATATATAAAAGGCTCTGTCCTGACTGATTGACAGCCTGACTGGTGTTTGACTGACTGACAGACAACGCACAGCCCAAACCACTGGTTGTACAGACTTGAAATTTGGAGAGTGTATTATGCATATATGTATATCTCGATGCGTAGGGGTGTACTAAGAAAGTATATTACGAAATTCGGGCGGGAAAGGGGGGGGTGGAATGTTGTATGGAAAGTTCTTTGTTTTAGAAGTTATAGTGATGAAAATTGATATTTGGGTAGTTCATTCAAGGTGGGGGGAGGGGCGGGTGTAGTGGGGGGGGGGTAGAGTTGGGGGAGATGGGGGGGGGGGGGGCTAAAAGTCGTGGGCGACCTCTAGTTTAAACTAAATGTCCTCAAATATTATCTTTTAAAAATCATTCCTACGTATAGTAAAACCCTTCGAAGTGTAATGTACAGATTGTCTGGAACGAAGCCAGTTCAGTGTTGGCGACTTTATCGGCTAAAAATAAGATAAGAAAACTGCTAATTGTTTACACGAGAAATGCAATACATGTACCTACTTATAGCTGTGCTTATAGTAAAGCACCACACCTTTGACAGATATTCAACCGCCAAGTAGAGTGTGGAATCATTATCGTGTATTCCACCAGGCGAACGTCTCGCTCGTCTCGTCACTACATTGCATAAAAAAGGCCTCTTTTGACCGGGACTCATCCCTGTCCGCGCCAGTATGGCCCAGATTTTACCGCAACCAGGTTCTAACACACCCACCTGTGGGGGTTATGGCACCCTGCCCCCTATGCAAGCCTGGAATCCAACCCTGTGTGACCATCCGGGATCTCGCAGCACAGCGCTGAGCGTTACCCCTATTGCCAAACTACTAATTATGTTGTTTTATTGTATTGTTGTTCCTCGTGTTTTTGGCAATAAATATATTTTTATTATCAAGGTCTCCCCCTTTGTCCAGCAGTGGACGTCTTCTGGCTGTTGATGATCTACTGTAATTTTAACAGTAGGATCTGCTCGCAGCATCCGAATGATGGAGACTTACCTCTAGTGCGTCTCTTTCAAAGTGCCTAAGCTGCAGGGTGAGCTCCAGCCGTCGCTCGCGGTCCGACCACAGCTCCTCGAGCGCCCCACGCGTGCCCCGCAGCCGTTCCAGGGTCGTCTCCACGGCAGCGGTGCTCGCGGCGTCCGAATCGCCGGACGACCTGGATGAAATACAATATTTTAACACACTGGGATATGTTGGGTTCTTGGAATATAGGTACATATTTATGCTCTCGAAAAGTCCAAAATCCCAGAAGTACATTTATGCATTTAATATTATACAATATGTAGTAAAAAGGTTCAACAATACTGCATATACTCATCATTATGAACAACTTTTACTATGGGACCAACCATGAAATCGCGAAAAAAACCAAGTGTTTTCCATACATTTTGTCCAATAAATAAATATGAGTGGAAATTTCACACAGCGCCATCTAGCCGCAAACGAGGCAAAGCTTGTATTTTGGAAACCAGATAGATGACAGAATACTTATATATACCTACTTTGAACAATGAACTTTTTGTATGGAACAGCTGTTTTTTATTACGCGATTTCAGAAAGAATTCTATGGGGCCAACCCCATACTAAAAGTTGTTCATAAATTTGAGTACATACATACCCTTCAGTATTGTTGAACCTTTTTGTTACACATTGTATAGATATTATTATGTATTTCTTTCTCATATTGTGTTAGCATGGTCAAATATTGAGCCTAAGTTTGGGTAAGTAAACTATATTTTTTGCAGAGGGTCCTTAATATTAAAATTACAATACGGAAATAATACTTCAGTCGTTCAATCCCCGTCTACTGTATGAATACATAATATTAAACATGAATAGCGTCTTCTTAATATTTATTGTTAAGGAAACAGACGCCTTTTCGTGTTTTCTAGAGCCAATCGGTTTCACGACGATAACATAACATTGACTCATTTACGCAAGAATTCGACACTTGTCTTTGTTTCAAACTTGAAGTACCTACGTGTTGACGTCCATGAATTTCGAGGTTTCAAACAGAGTTTTTGTAAGACCGCACAACCGAATGGGAGAGTAACTCGTTGATGGCAAGTTGAAGGAGAGTCTATTTTAACGGCCATCTTTTTTTTCATCACGTTAGACTCGGTATTTTAAACGCAATCGCCATTGTGGCACTTATATGGAGTACGTAGTCAATAATTAGGTTTAGGTTCAATGATTTTTATTATCAACAAAGACGAATTGTCACTTACGTGATAACATTGTTAAACAACAAAATTTTAAGGCGTTCGTCGCCGCATATAACACAAAAAACAAATATAATCCGTTCTGGTTTAACAGAAATTAACTAAATTAAAAACAAACATAACATTCAATGGACCCAATCAATTAAAACAGCAATCAAAAAATTGCATCGACTTCAATTTAAAAAAAGAAGCTTTTTTCAGTAATTCTTGCTTGTTTTAAATAATTTACCTATCTTATTTATTTATTTATCTGTAGGGGTATTCACAACTCAATCGAAAAGGTTTCCGATCGGATCCGCATTATCCGTCCCAGTCATCTGACTGACATTCAGGATGAGAGAGACGAAGAATGTGAATCCGAACGGAAACGATTTGTGAATACCCCTGCTGACAGTGTGATAGAAGACATTCATACGCAACTTAAAAAAAAAAACGCTGAAGTAAAAACTACCATTCATGCAAATTGTTTTCATTTTAAACTAATCTTTAAATATAAGGCGGCCACTTGTGGCAAAGGTTCTAGTTTCTATGTTCAATTTAATTTCTGGTTAGCACTGTTTCTTTCTATCTATCTAAATATGGATATGTGCGAACGAGACAGCTGAGTCCCAACTTTCCCATGTCAATATTAAAACATTAATAGTCTTGGTTAGAATCTAATGACCTGTGCGTAACAACGTACCTCCATCTTAAGCACTGCACTGGAGACTTATGCCTGTGTGAACGCCGATGATATTTGAGCATTTTTCACAAAAATGATCATTTCACCGACACAATCGGAAGCTATCACAGTTAACACTCGTTAATCAACTGGTTAAGTTTCGTTTAAATCACTGTCACTAGCTGGAGAACCGGCTGAGGGTAAACAACGGCTATAGCACAATTACTATAGGAGAGACAACTTTTAAAAGAGAACGAAAGACGACCGTTCGGCTTGAAGACCGGTTCTTACGGCCCTACTTAAAAACACTTTAAAATTAAATAACGTTATTTAATTATGCATATAGTTTTTGAAGGTATCTGGATTGTTTTAAATAAAAGGACAATGCAACGCATTGACATGACAATGCTCCGGGTATCGTAAGTGTCCTAAGTCGGCGGTGACCACTTACCATCAGGTGGCACGTCGCTTATTTGATAAAAAAAAGTTTAATGACGTTTATTAACTTAAACAACTTTTTTTAGATCTTACTGGAGCAAATCGGAGTTCTCCTATCGGATTAGTACTACCGTCATGCGTAGCCCCATATATTTGTATCCAATGATAATTTAAGGTTTTTGTTTTAATTGAGTTTATCTGTTTTGCAAGAAAGGGTTTGTATCAACAAAATGTTAAATATACTTCGTCGTCACTGAAGAGGTGTTTAGGCGGAAACGCGAAAATATCGCCCCATTGTATTATTAAAAAAATAGTGGCGTTTTATTCAAGCGCATGAGTGTAGGCAAACGTTATAATGTGGTGAAACTCACGAACTACGAAGTTTTCGTGTTGTTATCAAAACTCCGAAGTAGCTTGTAAAGTTGCCACGACTTTGCTATTGGACTTGCCCGTGACTTGGACTGTGACTAGGACTTATTTGACAGGAGAAAGAAAGATTTACGAATAAAAAAAGTATTGCGGCTGAAGTACTTGTATCCATAGCCATGAACAACTTAAAATAAAAGCTATTATATAATAAATAAAAATTTCTTTAAATTTCTTTGTATAATATGTTGAAATAACAATTCATTTTGACATTTGTCAGAAGGAAGCTATAGGGTTACTATTTAAAAAATCGTACTGTTAGGTTTTTGGCCTCGACAGTTATAGGTTTATATACATAAATTGTCCAGTTAATAATGCACACAGTGTATTCAAAGTAATATAACTGACTTTTCTAGTCCGATACAATGGCCGAGCTAGGGAACCAGCAATTAAAATCCTACAGTAGTCACGCGCTGTGATTTCCGTGAGATACTCTGACGTCAACAATAACAATAACATGTCAATGGCACATTGATGGGTCGGAGAAACTAAAAGCGCCAATAGCACTTGTTTTTCTTATTTCCTCCTAAGAGGATTATGGCTTTATGGCGTCGGACTTTATGCATTTACCAATATAAGAATTTTATTTTTTCTAGTTTCTATTTAATTCCAGTCAAATGGGTCTTAGCCATAGTCAAAGTCACACTCAGTTAGTCACGATCAAAACTAAATCATACCCTAGTAAAGTTGTGGCGACTACTACTAGAAACCTTTACGGAGTTAAAAACAAACACGAATAGACATATTTCACCACATTATATCACTTGCCCACACCACACTCGTGCACGTGATTTGGCCGTCATTGAATAAAACAAAATCATTTCTAAAGATTAACACGCAAAAAACGCAAGTTTTAGGACATAATATACTTATTATACTATGTGGGAGAGGGGTCCTAAATCCCAGCAGAGGGCCGATAAAGGCTGAATGAGATCGCTTAGTTTACCAACTCGCCAGTTGGTAAGCGACAATGTGGTCCAATAATGAACCACACAGATTTAGAAGATACATTTTCACTCTGACCTTGAAAAGGCATAGATTATGTCTCAGGAAACAATACGACGACAGTTTGTTCCATTCCTTGGCCGTACTGATTAGAAACGTTGAATTAAGTTTTGTATATCTGCTTTTCAAAGAATATCTCACGCGTGTTTAGAATATTTCCGTATAGTTTATTTAATTCAATTGTTTTATGTTATGACTAGTTATAGGTGTTTTTAAACTGGCTGGCAATTGTTTTACCATCAGATAGCATAGCGTTAAAAATATGGATAAAAATGACTATAGAATAGAATAGAAAAGACTTATAGCGATTGTTGTCTATTCAGAATACTTTAAATGAATAGTTTAATAGTTTAAATGCATCATGCATGTGTTTTTTTATTGATGCAGAAAAAAGCTGACTGGCACCAAAACAAATCATCGAAAGTTTTTTTATATGTGCTCTAATAACGAAGTTATAAACATTTTAGTTTCATGTTGGACAGGGAGGGCACTATACTAGGTTTATGACGTCAAAGTTCACGATTCCAAACACATTCTATACTACGCACGTTTTGCTAGAAAGGAACAATTGACTCCCTCCCAAATACTTTGAACGCTTATATTTCAGATTTTTTCCAGCCGATTTCAATTCGTTTTTCGACGTAAGCATTAGATTCAGTTAAACTCTTCATTTATCCTATTATTCATATATTTAGGCGTGGGCGTCGCCTGGGGTATGCAGGGAGGGGCACCTGCCCAAGAGATAAAAAATGCAAAACAACCGAAGTTTTAAGTCCATTTGACTTGCTTGACCGATAATTCCTGCACTTGGAAATTAGAGTGAAATCACTAATTCCACTCCAAGTTTAGTATTTCGCGCTACTATTAGTTCTTTCGCCAATGCAGATTTTCCCATCCTACCATATATCAATTTGCCCCCCTGGGCCATTGGCTGGCGACGTCTTGGGAAGAGGTGTATTTATTTCGCGATTACAAGGTTGCTCCGATAGTAAAAGTTGGTAACAATTATGAGTACAATGAGCTTCTTTCGGCTTAGTAATACAGTTACGCTTGATAACCCGGTACAAACTGAACACGGTAAGTAGGTACCTATAATTTTTAAACTGAAAAAAAATGAGATAACTGGAATGTTAGGTACAGTTCTATGATAATTTACGGGATATTTACCGTGATGAACAACCGTAATAGTAAAAATCCGGAATGTCATATTACAGCCGCAGCACAGCACAGCTAGTCTGATACGCAAAACAAAAAGTCTAATAGTAGTACATAGGTAATTACGACATTGTACTTTTTTTTTGTACGGGTTTTTAGGCTAATTATTATTTTAATTAAAAAAAACGAATCACGAAAAAAAACAGTTGTTCCATACAAAAAGGTTCATCGATCTTGGACAAAATGTATGGAACAGCTGTTTTATTTCGTGATTTCAGGGTTGGCCCCATAGTAAAAGTTGTTCATAATGATGAGTACAATGATAACCTAGAAGAATAACGGTGTTCAAACTAACACCCGGTATACAAAAGCCTCATAGTAACTATAGTCTAAGCTATGGCCTTCGGTTTCGTAGTCGGCTGCCACCGGGAAGCAACATCCCGCCTTTGTCGTAAGTACAAGCTAAGTGGGTTACAAATTCCAACAAAATAATAGCTGTTTAGCGTATTTGCAAGGTTTAGTGACAGTTGCAATCGGCTGAGTATTTAAATTCAGAAGGTTGGAACTGTTATCAGCGTGGAGTTACGGAAATAAAAATAAACGTTAACGGTTAATTAAGTACTGAATATAAAAACAAAGTAAATAGACTTACACTTTCTTCTGTCTAAATAGGGACATATTGCGAAAGGGACATTGTGCGAAAGTGACATTGTGTGGAAGGGACGTTTTGCGTGCAGTAGACATTTTAGGAAAGGGCCATTCTGCATCGGAGCCATTAATTTATTCATTTAGATAGAGAGGTGCTTCCTCAAAGCTTTCCTATATACTTATACTTACCTAATTTGAATAACATAGGAAAAGAGAATAGCATCTAGATTAGCAATATTCTATTCTCTATCAGGCAAAAAAATTATGTTATGTACTGATTTGAAAAATAATAACCTACCTCTATACTAAATTTCGCCCGATCCCTTTCCCTTTCGGAGATACATGCATGGAAACATATATACTAACTTTCATGATTAGCTCATTTTCTCTACATAGTACAGGGAGACATTGAATTCATAGGCATTATCTTAGTCTTATTCATTAAACTCATCGTAATGAACAAATGTTTACTACGAAATCAACACGGAACTCGCGAAAAATCTGCAAATCTGCCAAAAAATCTTACATATTATATTTTGTCGTTCGTACTATATCTTCCATATTATATTGAAAACAAAGTGGTGCATATGGGAAGGAATAAAATTGAGTGATTAACCCAGCAGTATAGAAGATACGAGTATTTGGAAGCCGGCCGAATAACTTCCTTACGCGGACCAAGTCGTTATATATATTATTTTATAATTTAACTTTTGCTGTTGGCCTCAGATGGCCTCTACAGCGTCACCGGACTTTAGGCAAGCGCAAATTGCGGTAGGCCTAGTCAAGTCGTGGGCGACCTCTAGCTTTCTATACTATAGGTTTCTTTTAATGTTCATCGATTTCTTGGTCAAATGGGGACCGATTTTCGAAGTATTTTTTTGTTCTAAAGGGTATAGGTACTCTCGAGGTAGTTCCATAGTTATTCGAAGTCGGTTGATTTTTTGTTTAAAAGTTTGTTTAGTTTTGTAACATACGAAAAAAACTCACGGCCTCGACATTTCATGAACCGAAAAACAATAATAAAAAAAATGCCCTTAAAATAACACAAAATATAATATTACTAGAAGTGCTCGTTGTTGGCGCGGCATACTACTCGGTCGGTCAAAAACCTTTAGCGACAGCGGTCCATTGTAAACCAACGGACATTTCAAGTACTAGGCAAGATCTAGTTAGTTTTTTATCCAGCGGTACTTGATTACTACGAGTACGGTACTCGAAGAACTTAGGCCCGAGACACACGAGTGCTTCGCTAATATATATAGTATAGCTTGTCAATAAATAATAAACATTCATAGCAGCGCCACTATCACAAATGGTTTTAATTTTTTATAATATGGAATCTTGTAGTACGTTTGACGAACGCGTTAGGATGAATTCACCCACTCTGTCACACAAAGTCCGTTTGAAGACTTTTTACCAAGCTGTAACCTGGAATTTAGAGCGTCGTGACCAACGAATGAAATAACTTTAACTTTATTAACTCCCGGTTGTTTGTTCTAGTTTCTATAACAACAATCGTCAGCCATGTCAGAGGCCTTCGGGCGGCACATTAACTCTGACACTAGGGCTCACCACTCAGCCTATACGAACTTACTTACTTACTTACTTTAGCGCAACGTCACGCCCGTATAGGTATTAATAAAAAAAGGCGAGACGCATTGACGTATAAACTAAAAGACTTATTAATTAAAATGTGCTATACCTACCTACTCTTTATAAAAAAAATACGACATAAACATTTTATTTTAATATTTCGGGCCGCTCCGCATGACGTTGTTATACCCTTACAGGGACTTTACAGACCTGGGGCCTTATTTTTGAATCGTACGTGAAGTTGCGCATGTGAAAGGAGCCGACTTTCAAACTATATTGAACCTTATTCCAGTATCGTTCGAAGGTCAGCTCTTTTCGCATGCGCTACGCTTGCGTACGATTCAAAAATAAGGCCCCTGGATTTGTCAATAGGCCGTATAGGCCGCGGCCTAGGGGCGGCAGCGTCCTAGGGGCGGCAATGTATAATAAACTAACTATTATTATTTACGGAGTATTTACCGTGAGTATGTTGTGAAATGAGCTCCCGATATCAAAATTAACTGTATAAAAAAAATACGCGTCGAAACACTTCGACTTCATTATTAAGAGTAGACAAGTTGGTCACTTCTCCATAGAAACGCGGTAGTATTAATACTCCACTATGTAATTTTGTAGGTCCAAGACTAAGTATTATATCGATTAATCTCTTCATTATCTAGGATTGTAAATTATTACAAAAGTAAAAAGTTAATAAACATGAAAGTTATGAGCCAGGAAACACCTTGTATTTTAGCTCAATTTTAACGCCACATTAGACGTAAATAAATAACATAAGGAATACGAAAACTCTAAAATAATGTATCAAGCGGCATAGTTTAGTCCATAATAATTTCAAATAACTTAAGTTGGAATAAATTAACTCAGAGTTTATTCAACCACATTACTGCAGCCAAAGATCGACAAAAAAAATTTGCGCGCTCGTTTATCTTTCTTTCTCCCTTTCCCATAGTTTGTTTGATGAAGAGAGCATGCTTTTTAGCCGCGCCCACCGATGAGTTCGAGCCGTCAACTTGTCGATCCTTAAGAACCTTTCTAATTTTGTGAAATTTATTATTATTTATATTGATATGTATAATTGTTGAGTAAGTAGGCTAATAGTCTTAACCTTTTTTACAAAGTAGCTTGCTGGATACAGATAAAAGACGGATTAACTATTCCGAGGCTGCTCCACGTTTATTAAGGTTAGTGTATACTAGTCATAACCGTGATCGCAAGTTAAGATAACATAGCCTCCGCAATCCGCATAGACGCGAGCAGCGTGCTTAATTCGAAGAAAGTCCCGACAAATCCTATATTTTGCGAGACGAAATTACCAGCCAAGCAAGATCTCGTATTCGAGATCACGACTCGGACTGGTTTATTAAACACGAAGCGATCTTCGAATCGGCAGTTGAATTTATGTAACCTTCAAAACAGAAGAGGTATCTTAGGACTAGACTATGGAATTATGACACTGATTAGCATTATCAGTCTTTCAGTCCACTTCTGGCCACTTAAGATCCACTTAAGGCTACCCTCGGAGGGAGGTCGGGCCATATCCACCACGCTGGCCCAATTGCGAGTTGGTGGATTCACATATGCCATTGAATTGGTGGATTCACATATATTTAGAAAAACCTAATAATAATGTATATCACCGCGAAACAGTTGGTGGTCCATGGCATGACAAAAATTCAGCCAAATGGTTCTTCGTTACTATAAGGTTAAGAACCACTGTGCTAAACCTATAATAACCTAATAGAATGTAATGTATGATGACGCGCAAGGGTAGCACTAAAAGGGGGTCATTGTACTCATCATTGTGAACTAACAATGAGCCAAAATATAGCATATAGTTCCATACATTAAATCGAGGATGAATTACAGATTTCTATGAACGAGCTGTTTTTTTCGCGATTCCGGTGCTATAGTAAAAGTGGTTTGCAATGACGAGTACAATGACCCCCTTTCGGGTTAGTACAGCCGTGCCGCATAACCTATAAGATACCCAGTCTGATGAGTCAATGGAGAATTCTAAACGAACCGTTCGGTTCCCTAGTGTTTACAATGGAAACTACGAAAAGTTAACCTGTCGAGGGACATACCACGTAACACAGCAGAGGTATCCGCTACAAATTATGCCATTCAGATTTTGTAACATTATACAGGATGTTATTGAATTCATGAGCAATCCTGTGTTTCGGTTTGAAGGGCATTGTTAACAGAGAAATAACTGGGCATAAAGAAAGAAAGAAAGATATATAATTTCTTTTTTTAAAGAGATTTCACATCTAATATCTCAGGGTGACGAGCGCAGTGAAGTGCGGGTGCGGCGCAGGATTTTGTTTGCAAGTTCTAATTCTGGCACTGCTACTGTTATGGACAGGCGTGACGCTTACCTGCAGGTGACGTCTCGCTCGACTCGTCACTTAATGACCTACATAAAAAAAAATCGTAGGTGTTCATTGAAATCATCACAATTAACAACTTTTACTATGAAATCAAAGCGGAAATCATGAAAAAAAACATCTGCTCCATACATTTCGGCGTGCGTTAATGAATTTTTGTGTGGGACAACCGATTTTTTTCTCGATTTCAGTGTTCGTTTCATAGAACAAGTTGTCCATTATGATGAGTTTCATGACCCCCTAAGATATTGCTCATGAATTCAATAACATCCTGTATTTATAATTTTCGTGTCGTCTTCGTTTGGGAAAAGTTCGTCACGCGATGTTCGGTTTATTTAGTAAAATTTACTAACGAGCAGAGAAGAGTAATTTTCCTGAAGGTTAAGGGTCACACCCCGATACCCCGTCGCGTCCCCAAGACAGAGCCTTCCAGAATCCAGAGTCGAAAGAATCAGAATGCGTCTACTTCGCTCGCGCCTAACTGATACCATGGTTAATCTTGCGCTCCCCTTTTCCCTTGTAGAAGAGGCTTCTAACGCCCAGGAGTAGCTGACCATCCTCACCTTCCTGGCCCTGAATAGGTACTGAAACCATTCAGAACGCTTTCGATTCCAAAACTACACTCTCACTAACGTAAATTCTGAATGCAGAACACATAGATAGTGAGGATAGTTTTCGATTCGATTTTGGTTTGATTGGGCCCACCCCATGTGCGGGGGCAGAATAGACCATGCATTTTTTTTTACATTTATTCTTATTTTATAGAAATCAAATTTATTGAATATAGTTACGAAAACTTCAATCGGTGAACTTGCTACGAATAACATTATTTTTTTATTAGTTGTTTAGCTCTACGGGTTCCGGGGTCCGTTCCTATTGCCAAATTTTTTTTCAAAAAAATTTTTTTACTATTTAGTCATACTGTTTAGTCCAACTGGTTTGACCACGAGGAATGGTCTTTCCTCGTAGTCAAACTATAAAATGATCCTGCAGTAGTTATCATTGTCAAGTTAAAAATGTGTACAGTCGCTTTGAATATAATGATTATCCCGATTAGGCTCATGTAAGGATTAAAAGCAAAAAAATATATCGTTAGGTATATTAAAATATAACCTATATTATTGCTCAAACACATTTTTTTAATAATAACCTTTCCGCGTAACCTCGTATATATAGGAAACCTAATGTCAGAATTATTATGCCACACAATTACTTGTGGTCATCTATCTACTAAACAGATCGTTTGATGCTTACCTACGGTAATCTTTAAGACTTATTACTATGTACTGCCTGGGAAAACTAGAAAACAGCCGTACTAATTTATGGGCGATTATACCGCGATAGGCGGGATGCGAGCATTCCGACGCTCAAGACCGTTTCGATGTCGCGCATTCTGCCGACGCAGCCGTCCAATCGGAACCGAGAGATATCGACATCCACCATCCACTTTGCACCGTTCAAACTGCAAATGAAGCATGATGATCAATGGGAGAAAGCTTCGTGTTTTGGTGGCGAACGTTAATTATTGATTTATTTAAATTAAAATAATGTATATACTTAATTTAAGGACCTGGGTTTGTTTTAAACTGCAACCAGACCCACCGGAGGACGGACAGCAGCGTCTTGGTTAACGATGGTGAGCATTCTGCGATCCCCAAGCCGCCTGCCAAGCGTGGGGGGGTTATGGCAACACCCCTGTATTGGGAGGCCTTAGTCCAGAAGTGGACGTCTTATGGCTGACGACGATATACTTAAATTACACAAAAATAATTGAATCTATAAGAATTATTTATAAAACCTGGCTTAATAGTGCACTACAGTTAAAAACCAGTAGTTTTCTCGAGATAAGCAAGTTTTTATTTGTATATAGGTATCTCTTTACAATTTTAATTTAAAAGACTATTTGCATATTGTACGATATGTAAAAACTTTCATATATCCAGGTACTTAGTTGAACGAAATTCTAAACGGCTCCGGTAAAGTAGGAAATGTAATGGAAAGCAAGTGCCAGAGAAATGTTGCCACTCCAGAAACATACTGCAAGCCACGGATTTACTAACCTGCCAAGAGGTAAATTCTCCAAGCTGCAAGCCAAAAAAGAAATATAACTTTATAATATACGGCTAGTTTAAACCTACAGTTAGCCGCCTGGGGTTTAAAAAATTACTTAGATTTTAATATAGCCGTATATTTTCCAAATCAGATTTTTGTAAAGCAAATGATGATATTTTTTGCATCAGTTTATATTCTCAATTTATCGTGTTCCCGCCAGAACTCTCAGGTTTTAGTGTATTATGTGTAAGACGGTGCCTTTGATTATATACGAGAGAGAGAGGGCTAGATTCTCCAAAGACGCCATACTGCATAATGTGCATGAAACCTTTTCTTAAATAGATTGTAACTTTTTTTTTCTTTATATACTTATCGATTGTCTTTTGTTTTCTTCTATATCTCATTAAAAAAAAATTGGCTATGAACATAGGTTTTCTGGTTAACTTTTCTATTTTCGGTTTTGTAAATATTTTCTATTGTAAAAAACTAATAGGCTTTTTTTTAAACCACCAACTTCAAACTCCACTACCTGGACGACATCTACATATTTTCCAGTATTTTTTAATTTAATTTCAGTAATTTTGTATTAAAAACCAAACTGCTGAACCGATTTCGATAAAAATGAATATGGGACCACCTCTAAAGTATCCCCTACCAAACAAAAAAAGAATCATCAAAATCAATTCATAATTGGCGGAGTAAACGCGTAACATTAATTTAAAAAAAACCTCCGAATTGAGACCTCCTTTTTGAAATCGGTTGAAAACAATGTAATATTTGTAAGTAAACATATTACGGAATATCATTCTCACGTGTTGGTAAAAGATCCAATACATGGAAAACTAATTACAGGTAACACGTAAAACACAACATACCTACCTAAAGGTGCTGATATTTATATTATATGTTTATAAAGCTTAAGCAGGAAGAAAAATTATGACCTCCGGCAGGACTCGAACCTGAATACGAGCAGTCGCTATGGGTTTCCGTCCCAACAGCTTTGCCAATTAAGCTACAGAAGTCTTCTGCCTTAGATGCCAAATTTCACAAACTGTTTCAAGCTACTAACTAAAGCGTTGGTATATATATGGTATAAGCGCTGATATTTATAGTCCAACGCGTGCTAGTTATAATAAAATTTCGGGGCATCACCCGTTGCATTCATGTAATGAGCGTTTAATTAAGAGGCCAAAAACAATATACGAGTAATAGAGGAAGACATAAACAAAACGATCGTTAATGGCGTTCAACGATAACTGTGAATACAGTTGTTATAGAAAAGTACGCCTGCTGCGACACGGCTCTTAATAATGTTATTATATTGTAATATAATGATCGAAGTATCCCAAACTTAAACAATATTGTGTCGTCGAGTTAGAAAGAAAATTTGACACGCTGATTTTCATACGGTTTTAAATATAGAACAACAGCGTGCAGATAGAATAAGATAAGAGAAGCAAGTGAAGCGGTTATAAACTAGCCAAGCCAATGAAAGATAAATTCACTTTGTTTTTCTCTATGTGGCTTGTGCAACACAACAGTGTATCAGGATTCAGGACTCTAGATAAGTAGTGTAGTAAAATAGGTGCAAATCAAAGACTACGTCTTTGATAATGACATATTATACAAGAAATATAACTGATGTACTCGTAACTGATATCGAACTGCATTTCAGGTATGATCATTTGATCGTACGTAAGTGGTTAAAAGTGAATCTGTAGATGTCCTAGCATAATCCCTCATATCCTGGGCAAACCCTCGAAGCTCATACCCTGGATTGGACCATATTCTACCACTTCTGGCCCAGTTGCAGAGTCCATGCAGAGTCCTATTCCCTCGTTAAGGCTATACCGTGGCTAAAAAGCATACTATTTCATCAATCAAAATGTGGGAAAGGGAGAAAGAGCGCGCATTTTTTTATATCTACCTGTGGCTGCAGGTTTTTTTAATGAACTACATAACGAATTTGTTCCATCTATAGTTATGGAACTGTTAATGGACTAAACTATGCCGCTAGAAAAAAATTATTATAGATTTAAAAATTATTTTAGATTTTCCATACTCCTTATTCCTTATGTTATTAATTTACGTCCAAAGTGGCGTTGAAATTGAGCTAAAATACAATTAGTTTGCTGTCTCATAACTTTCATGTTTATTGAATTTATACTTTCCTATTTAAAATTCTAGTTAATGAAGATACAACTCGGTATTAATACTTAGTCTTGGACTTACAATATTACATAGTAGAGTAATATCTCTACCCCGTTTCTAAGGAGAAGTGACCAGCTAGTTTACTCTTAATACTAAAGAGCCGTATCCAAGTTCATTGTAAGCCATATTGCACTGTAAGTGGCACCGTTAACACTGTCCAATTTTATGAGCACAAGTCTCGTAAAAATTGACGTGACGCTAACAGTAGCCCTTCTAAGGACCAGTATAACAATTAGGCCTCAGTAGTTTTATGAGCAGTTAAACCGTAACCGTCCGCGACATTTTATATCCGGTTTTATTGAAGGGATTAAAAACTAGCCGGGCGCCTTCCTGGATTCCGCAGTACGATCACTGCTCTTACCTGCTACATAATCGACAGTACTATGCGTACCCACGCTGAATACTGTATATGCTTAACCGCCGGTAAAACAAGACAAAGCTCGGACAATTAGGTAAACAACCATGGCCAATTGGCGTGTATGGGGTTAGAAATCAGCGCAATGAACACACAAATGTGTTGTAATGAGCCAAAATGTCGTTTAACACCGTTAGAAAGTGACATGTGTCACTTTTAAATTATAATTCGAGATGTTGAGAGTTTTGGGGGAAACAAGGAAAAAATATGTCGATGCTTTTCTTGACCTTGTGTTTTTTCGCGAATTAATTATTGAAAACGTTGTCGAATAACTCGCACGAGTGTAGAAAAGCGATTTCATGTTGTGATTGAGATACGTGCATTTTCGTGTTGTTTCCAAAACTACGTAAAAGCTTATAGTAAAGTCGCTACAGCTTTACTAGAGCATGACTTGGTCTGACTGTGACTAATTTTGTGTGACTGACTGTGATTATAATATAAGACTTATTTGACTTCATACTATAAGAACATGAAAAAATGCTTAAACCTACTTTATACTGGCAGAATGCACAAAGGATGATGCCAAAATGAAAAAAAAACGATACGAGAGTCACAGAAAAACTAAAGCCCTATTGAGTTCCATTAGTTCTACTATTTTATAATTTAACACAACTATTCTACCATTCATCGACCCATCGGGCTTTTGGAGCACTTAGCTCTCTCTCTCATCGGGCTGATTAATCATGACAATATGGCTGAAGTTGGCCTAAGTAAAGTAATGTCCTGGCTTAAAACTAATTTGTTAACACTTAACGTAAGCAAAACAAAATATTTGACATTTGCTAAATCCATTACCGGTCAGCCAAAACCTGGTGACACTGAAATACGAGCGCATGATTGTCCCAAACTAAATGAACATCTAACTTGCTCTTGTCTGCAACTTGAGAGAGTTTCCGTTCTAAAATACCTAGGAGTAGTTGTGGATAACTTGCTCTCCTGGCATGATCATATCCAAGCTTTAGTAGGTAGAACCCGCAAGCTGCTGACTGTTTTCAAGCGTTTACGGAACATTGTTGATAAAAAATTAATTATAAATATATATTACGCCCTTAGTCATTCCTTGCTTACATACTGCACCATAATTTGGGGAGGCACTTATACAACCTATTTAAAGCGAGTCGAGGTTGCGCAAAGAGCTGTTTTTAAGGTTATGCTCAATAAACCCTTCAGATATCCGACAGAAAGTTTATATTCTGAGTTAAAAATCTTAAGTATCAGACAGATCTATATCTTAAAAACAATTTTGATTATACACACGGATCCGAAAATTGATCGTCACAACCTTCAAGGAAAGCGCCGACAGAACAGGCCAGTTCGTTTAGAAACATTTCACTCAGCCCTTGCAACCAGACACTACTGCTTCCTTGGGCCATTTTTGTATAATAGATTGAGTGAAATCTTGCCTTTGTCAAGTTGTACTGTCCATAAATGCAAGATAGTGCTCACAAACTATTTACTTTCTCTTAACTACTACCAAACTGAGAATCTTCTAAGTATAGTCGAATAGTAATCCCACAAAATAAGAAAATTATATATAACTTTTATAACTACTTCCCCCCCACACACACACACACCCATACGCACGCACACACCTTAACACGCACACACACCCACGCACACTCACACATCGTACGCTGCACAACTAACCAATACCTTTCTCTAACCCTTCCAGATTGCATGCTGCATGTAATACTAAAAAAAAACATTTTTATTATACATAGGTTAAATAATTACAAATCAAACAGTAATATATTAAAGTACTTACCATTTACTTTATCAGCTACATTGCTGTACATTGTAAATTATTATTATTAGCTATATTATTATATTAATCATATCAAATAAATCAAATCTAAAAAAGAAGTAGAATAATTTTATTTTGTTTTATTTTATTGCAACAGATAAATACGATGAAGGAAAATCTAGTTGGTATCTAAGGAACTTTAAATTGCTTTAAAGGTACTTACCTGTTATATTATTATTTGGTTATTATATTGGTTATATTTTATTTTATTATAAAATATCGACGATAATAATTAATTCTATTACAACTTAGCTCCCCTATAACTTAGACCGAACCCACAATACATTATGCTTACACCATTCACAAAGACAAGCATATTCACTACTACCCTACAAAATAAAAATAAAATATTAAACTAAAAACCAACTATGGCAGAGAAGCATGACACCTGGGGCCGTACCGTGAACTGCTTATAGCGGGACCGAATAGGTTCAGCTGCCGACACTGCGCGACCGCGAACCTTATTGCTAGGCGATAAAATTCACAGTCGCGCAGCGTCGGCAGCTGAGCGTATTTGGTCCCGCTATAAGCAGTTCACGGTACGGCCCCTGGGTTTTATTATACATCATTTTGTTAGCATCAAATACCTAGTTTACTTCTCTTCCCATATGAATGTATACTGAGCATTGAGCATGCAGATTGAATCTACTAGATACAGAATTTTGTACTTTGAAATTAAATTGTAAATTATGATTAATAATAATTATAGGACAGCCACCGGTGGATGGAATCGTAGCAGCCGTAACACAGGGTATCCTAGCACGGCTGCTAACGTGACCAATAGATGATTAGTGCAATGTTAATAAAAGTTAATTTCTATTTACTAAGTAAGTTAATCAAGGTTTCCAAAATAGATATCTTGGAAACAAAACTTTTTTATTGACCGAGTGAAGGTTGCGAAGTTTTGCAACTACCAGCGACGTTGATAATGGAATGGACGGGCCCAGCACTTGCAAATCGATCAAAATTAACAAGACTACACAATCAAGCATACCTAGCTAAAAGTATGCATATTACATTTGCCGGAAAATGGAGATAGCGAATCTAATTAAATACTGCATGACAAAAAGAGAACACATGTACATGTATTAGAAGTTTGTATTGTCGTATCGTACGGCTCACATGTCGCAAATGCAGAGTATGACTGAAGCGAGTGGAGAGCCGGCGCTCAACTTAAAGTCTTCAAAATCCGTGCGCTAATTTCCCGTCCATTTATCTTATCATTGTCGCTGGGAACTAATGTATTTTGAAAGAAATTACACTTATACCTTTTTTGCAAAGATTAACGCGTAAGCCGAACTTAAAACCTACCGCGTCGATAAAATATCGACAAGCACTTCGATACTCGCCTGCTGTTTTTGTTTATTCGATTACACTTAAATAATCGATTGTTTGAATATTTACGCTATGGCATGGCGTGCAAGCTATTGTCTCGCACGGGACGGCGCGGCGGATACTTTTTTGATAAACATATGCCGTATTGCATGCTTGCATTGCCCATTATGTCAACAACGCGTCAAGGACATCTGATATGGATCACAAAGGGTAGAGCCTAATTTGGCACAACAACTATAATTAATAGGATAGACGACATATGATTGAGTTTAAAAAAATAACAGGCATTGTGAAAAACATAATAAATATACTTAATACTGTAAGCTAAGTATTCTAAAGAAATAATTAGGATCGGCTTATAAATTCCGACATTGGCGCTGAAATATTTTATGGGGATATTAACACAATAGTAACACTCACTTTGCGGCAAAGGGACAAAGTGAGTGTTAGTATTACATTTATACGGAGCAAGAAGAGACGTCTTATCTAGCTCACTTTAAAATGGTCATACTCATCATTTACGAACGGATTATAACGGTGTAATGTAAAACGGAACATATATGAAATCTTCTTTTATAAATTCGGGATGTTCTTACTAACACCAAATCTAACACCTAGCTAACTATTAGCTCTCATGCACTCTCAGTAATTTTATGTATATTTAAAAAGTTAAATTTGCGAGTAACACAAATTTTGATACGTCGAAGTAGGTACCTTAAGCTGACTTAATTCTTGGAACCAGTTCCCGCGACTCTATAATTTATTTATTAGGCTCGGAAGCTATCGAAGACACATTAATGTCGTTGTGCGGATAAGACTGCGTTTTAGACTTCAGCGGAGCGGCGCGTGCGAGGCGGCGTTGAAGCCCGACCGCGGGTCATTAATTAGTACGCTTATTAAATCGCAACAATATTTTTTATAGTTGATGTTGAATAAGCAAGCATTTGTGTAGAAGTCTTCTCGACGACAGCGAAGCGCCTCCTCATAAATGACGTGTTACAGAAAGCATAATAGTAATTCTTACAGAAGATTCACTCCCTCTAAACGAAGTTAAACCACTATGTCAAGCTAATTTGAACTCAGTTTGTATATAACAGTGTATTGGTATTCCTCTGTACCGCTTGGAACTTTGACGTCAAGCCGCCGGCCGGCTCACATAATTGGTTCTCTGTTCCGTGGGATGGCTGTGCCAGCGCCTCAATGACCGGCAGTAGAATAACGAAACAGTACACATCAGCCAGAAGACGTCCAATACTGGACGAAGGCCTCCCCTTAATCCATATAAAAAGGGAAGTCAAGCGTGGGCATTATGGCAACCGCTCCATAGTGTAGGTAATTATACCGGGTGTTAGTTTGAACACCGTTATCCTTCTAGGATATCATTGTACTCATCATTGTACAGCTGTTTTTTTTTCGTGATTTCAGGGTTAGCCCCATAGTAAAAGTTGTTCATAATGATGAGTACAATGATATCCTAGAAGGATAACGGTGTTCAAACTACCACCCTGTACATAATATTAAAGTAATTACCATAATCCCCACGCTTGGCAGGCGGCTTGGGGATCGCAGATTCTCCGCTGAGCACAGAATGGATGTTTAGATTCTGACCGCAGAATCGAAAGACTATTAAATAGAGTACAAATTAACTTGCACTGAATATGTCTTATGATTGTGGTTATCTATAGGTATATTGTGGTATTCGCGCGATTTATAACGTTTTCTATGGGAATTATTCTACTGTACACACTCGTAGTACTATTATGTGTCGTTGTAGGGCCGTCGTTCCCTATACGCTACCCGTTGAGGTGAAAAACGAGGCCTAATGAAATGTCGATGCTTGTCTGGAATATGTAAATGTCTTCGAAGGCATCTCATTAAATTATGCTCAAGTTTTGCTACTAAGTATGCATCGCAAAGAGGGTCTTATAAATCGCTAAGTTCGGACTTTAAAATTTATGTTCAAAAGTCACACATGTTTAAGAATCAATACGTAGGTCATGACGAATTTATTTGTTTGATATGGAACCTCTGTAATCTGTACTCATACAATTTATATTATATTTATAATAATGTGACCATAGTGAGTGCAAGTTTTGCAACTGTGTGTTTACGTATTCGATCGCGTGGACGAGCAGCTCTATCTAGTATCAAGATTTGGCACTATTTTTATTTCATATAAATCCTAATTATATTATAGTATCGTTCGTGAGACCCCATCGTAAACTATAGCTTAGCTTAGATCGTTAATTAACGCGATCGAAGAGTTTTGGCGGGATATTGAAATACAAATCATGTCGTCACCGTATTGTTTTCAAAACTTTTTTTTAAAAATAAATGTGTAAATTAAATGTGATGGTAAATCACTATAATAAAATTACTTATTTATGTTTGACCATAAGTATTGGTAAATGATTTAATGCAGTGACCTTTTTGTGTTGCCTCGCTACAGCAAAGCTTCCATAAAACTCCCTACTTACTGGGCATGACTTGGACTTGACAGTAACTAGTTTAATTAAACCTGACACTGGCAGAATGATAAAAGAGTGAAGCCAAAATAAATAAAAAAGCTATTGAATACATGGAAACTCGCGCTCGGCACTCCGGTATGTCACGTATTCGCAAAGATTAACTTTCTACAAGCGCGAGCGCTCGCGTGACAAGCGCCGCTAGTGCCACTACCGTTGGTTACTATTAATTAATCTGTGTCAGTATTGTCGGCGGGATCCGTCGCACTCAAACACACATGCAAACCGTACATGCAACTCTACAATAAACAGGCAAATATCTTGCAAGATTTATAGGCGTGTCATAGCTAATTAATAGCTTAAAAAAAATTACATTTATAAAGTATTAACTAGCTTAGTTAGTATACCTTCGCTCTCTGCCTTGGTAAAGGCTAGTTTTTTATAAAGGTTTACGCAGTTCTGTCTGTATATTGTCTAATATGACTAAACGGCTGCATCGATCTTATCAAAATTTGGCAGTAGATTGCCTCACGAGGATATATACACGTACATTGATAACTAGTTAACGAAACAACCTCCTTCTGTACAATTATTTTACTGTTCTGTGTACACAAACAACTTTTGCTCTATCTTAAATCTGTCATTAAAAGAATTGTCAATTGTTGTTTGATTGTTTTTATGTTTGTTGCCTTTGTTGATTGTTTGTTGTTGTTATTTTGTTATTTGTTGGTTGAATTGTGTTGTTGTTCCTTTACAGTCGGCATAGCATAATTATGTACTTAGTTGATACACAATTCCGAAAAAATACGTTAAAATTGGAAATAAACGAGCTTAAAACTACTGAACGCAACTGGCTCGTCCATGACAACTTGATATCATTAAAAACTTAGAGGATTTAGCTCTTTCTCATCTAAAACTTGAAAATATCCAAAATCTCGACACTGGCAAATGCATAAAGTGCGACCGAAAAAACAAAACAAAATAGAAGAATAAAGAAGTTTCTTTATGAGGAAATCATCGTTCATAAAATATCAGAACTATTACATTATCTGTGGCAACTGGCAACAAAAGCTGAGAAATATTACACCACTTTATTGTGCTGTGGCAATAGTTGCTGAGAAAACTAATTGATGTGAAGTATGTATCATGGCTTTTTGCAAAAGATTTCTTTTTACCACCTATTTCCTTGGTTGACAATAGTCAACGCATGCTTTCTCCATACTACGCGTCTATAGTTGTTTTTCAAGTCGCACTGCACTTATCTAAGAACCAGCAACTTCACTGTTCAACGGGGATCCACACGCAAATTTTTCGCAGATGGCGCCAGCAGCGATCTGGACATGCCAAATGTCAACAAAACCAACTGTCAATATATTTTTTCTTTTCCGTTATTAGCTACGTGCATTCTGCCAGAGTCAAGTATAAATGTATTTTTTAAGTTTTTATTGTATCTAGTCAAATTACTACTCAATACTCAATTTGTTTATTGCACACACTGTTTTAAACTATCACGGTTGTTTACTAAAGTTCTATGACTACACACAAACACAGACACACAATTAACTTTTTGTATGGAACAGCTGATTTGTTTTTTTCGCGATTTCAGGGTTTGCGCCATAGTAAAAATGTTCCTTATGATGAGTACCTACATACATAGACATACCCTTCAGTATTGTTGAACCTTATTGTTGCAGTATATTTTTATTATAGGATTCGAAATAGCTTATTCATTAGACATCCACATGCTTGCCACTACCATCTCTACTAAAAGCGAAGATACAGTCTCAAATCTTAATAGCCAAACACATTGTAAAACTCGTCTATGTACAAACGATTTCAAGTAGCTCGTTATCTGTTGTGACTCTAGGGAACACCCCACACAGAGCTCGATTGACAAATCAGTTCATCGTACGAGCATTAAAATAGTCGTAAAAGACATCCTTACCAACTTGTACCGGTACCGCTCAGTGCACTGTCTTAAACCAGAAACCATGCACCGCATGAATGCACTTTTATGAAGGCAAAACAGCGTGGGAGCAACCAAGCCTACAGAGCAAACTATAATATTATTATGTTTTTTTTTTAAATCGATATCGGTATTCTCTTTGAAATTATTATCGTTATCGTTTAATATAGGATGTTTTTTTTCCCGATTTAATTGTTACCGACTCGAACTTGGTAGTTTTTATTATTAGCTGTAAGGCTGTAGAGTTTGTTCTATAATCACTGTAAAGAAAGACGCTTTTGTGTATTTATTTCACGATAGTGCAACAAAAAAAACCAAAGGGAGTCCAAATTTTTTTTCTTTTAATTATTTGTTAGGCAATAAGTCATTAAAAAAAATCATCCACATCCTTCTTTATCCTACTGGTTGGTATAAGCCTCTCTTCTATGCCAACTGCCTGGGTCTGATCTTGTCGAGGTTCGACCTGCGAATGTGACGATAGCGTCGACCTATCTTGCAGCTGGACAGCCACATTCACTGCAAACATTTCGATCGGCTATTGCGATACGAAAGATACAAGTCATTTATGGCAGGACAGGGGCCGTACCATTAGCACCTATCCGGGACCGAATAGGCTCACCTGCCGACGCTGCGCGTCTGTGAATTTTAACGCCCCGCAATAAGGTTCGCGGTCGCGCAGTGTCAGCTAAACCTATTTGGTCCCGCTATAAGCGTTCATGGTACGGCCTCTGGTAGGTTTTGCGGACTAATACAAAGCGTATTGAAGTTTGGAACTTTCTCCCAGCAACATTATTTCCAAGTTCATTATGATCTTTAGATCTTCAAAACGAAGAGTGTATACGTATCGCCTGGGCAAGCGTGCTCCACGTTAGTCCAGCGTTAGTAGTGTCTACGCTTCGGTGAGACCATGGTATAATAAAATACTGCGCCAGGTATGACAATCCCGAGTGGCAAAGGTCACGTGGGTGACACAAGCCTACGTCATCGACGGGAAATGACCAGTATAGCAAATCATAACTCCCCATTCTCCGTATATTACCTGTGGTATTCCCATAAAACTATGTGATTTTGGTAGAAACTATTAATTCGTGTTTAACTTGAATGATTTCGCTTGAGCGCACACGGAATGACAATTGAAACGATTTGTGTATTTTATAATTAATACATTATTAACAGATTTGATTCCCAATTTTCCAATTTTGTTACCATAAAGTGGCAACTGGAGTGACGTAAGCAAGTGTCACTGTAGCAGACCTTGTTTTATTGGATCATGGGTGTGACAAGGTCAAACGCGAAACCCTTTCATCATTAAAATAAAGTTTTAATAAGTTATTAAATTTCAAACATTTTTATTATTACTAAGATAATATTTAAATTATACAATGTGTAACGAAAAGGGTCAACATTATCGAAGAGTATGTATGTACTCATCATTATGAACAACTTTTACTAACGGCCAACCTCGAAATCGCGAAAAAAATATCAGCTGTTCCATACAAAGAGTTCATTGACCTTGAACAAAATGTATGGAACAGATGATATTTTTTCGTGATTTCGGGTTGGCCCCATAGTAAAAGTTGTACATAATGATGAGTAGGTACATACATACCTTTCAGTATTGTTGAACCTTTTTGTTACACATTGTATAGTCCTGACTTCATTACAAACAACGTTCACAATAAAAATAATGCTTTATTAGCTTTGCCTACAAAATAAGCCTTTATGATCAGTCTGCCTATTAAGAAAAATGCCTGCAAATGATGTCTAACTTGCAAATTGCCTACGGTGTAATATGTCTTAAGAGCATAAGGTAATGCCTTAAAACCAAAAAAAACCCTTAAAGCATATTATTGAAAAAACCGGCACAGTGCGAGTTGCTCACGTATGGAGAGGGTTCCCGTAGTATGAATATTCTTTGCATATTACGAAGTAAATAAATCAATATGAAAAAACTCAATTTATATGGGACCACCTCTGAAGTATGATCTTGAATTGCATAGTCGAGTATCGTTGATAAGCTGGAGTAATCAGTTAGCATCCTTTTAAGGGCATATTCTGTACATCAAAACAAACAACTTTTACTATGGGGCTAACATTGAAATCGCAAAAAAAATAATGAGAAAAAATTTATGAAAAAAATATGAAAAATATTAGTATTTACTTAATAGCTTGGTCCTAATACTACATATTGCGCAAGAAATATTGAAATTGTGGCTCGCTTAGGTCTTGGCTTGCAGAGCTTGCAGTGTTTCGTAATTATTTTCAGATTCTGTAGGCGACCGGGCGTCTCAGGATAAGACCATTTTGTTCCGAGGGTCTTTAGACATCGTCAGAGGGGGCGTCCCACAACGTCCTTACGACCGGAAGACCCGATTGCAGCAATTGAAGTCACTCTCAGACCAGTTATTCACTTCCCGACGACAATCATCCTTTTCACGGAACGAATAGTGACATACAAATCATCCAACATAACCTAGTAAGTAAGTAAGTTCGTATAGGCTGAGTGGTCAGACCTAGTGTCAGAGTTAATGTGCCGCCCGAAGGCCTCTGAAATGGCTGACGGTTGTTGTTATAGAATCTAGAACAAACAACCGGGACCAACAATTTAACGTGTCATCCGACCCACGGTAGCACTCAGAAATAAATGCCACTCACGGTCACCCATCCGAAGACTGACCGCATCGTCCGTTGCTTAACATCGGTGATCGTTTAGAATCACCTAGACAAGCTACGCCACGAGCGCTACGCGACGGTAAGCAGTATTAAAAAAACGGCTAAGTGTTTGCAAAAAAATTACTAGAAGACGCCTAAAGTCGTGTCTTTAAATTACAAAACAATGTTTAATTATTCTCAAATCAGATTCTTCTCCGAACGATGGGTAAAGTTCAACATTAAAATAAACAGAATATTATGCAAGTAATTGCTAGAACTTGCATAAAACATTTTTTTTCGTAAGTTTATTGTCGAAGCAAATCGATTAGATGTAGAGGCGGCATGTGAACAGTGGTCAATATTAATTCTGATGGCTGAGAACAATGCTAACGATGGAGTGGAGTTGGCTTACAGCGATTTGACGGGAAAGTTTATGTTTTTTTAAGCTATTTATTTAGACCGAAATGTGATTTTGAGCAGATGGGTTGAAGACAAAATTTCTGAATCGTTCGAATGCATTTACGCATGAGTGAGGTATCCTCCATCATCATCAGCCCGGAGACGTCTACTGCAGAACAAAGACTTTCCCTTTAGACCGCCATTAATACTGTACGACAACCTGCCATTTGCATCCACCGGTTGCCCGCTACTTTTACAATATCGTCGGTCCACCTCAAAGACTATAAATCCTGTTGACTGATCGTCCGACTTCCCATCACACGAAAATTAGTAGTTTAAAAACCACTGTTTGCCACTGCGAGTACGTCAGAATTTCATTGTATTTCATAACTCAGATTGCGTCATCCCAGTGATTGGCCAATCGCAACCATAGAACATTACCTCGCCCCCTGCCCGCAACGGTGAGTTATGTTTGTAGGTGAAATTACGTTCACGAGCCATCAACAGCCTATATGATCTGTGGTCCACCTAGTGGGCTGTGGAAGGTTCGCGGAGGTATATAAAGTCGGTAATAAATATTTATGTCAGAAAAATCATGCATAAAATACGCGAAACACTTTTATGTTGACGACGATTTTTGAATGAACCCTTCATTCAATTCATTTCCTTCTTCTTCTTAATATTTTTTTCTCAAAAAGGGAGGTAGTTTACTGCGGCTCCATTTATCGGCAGATTTTGATAATATTTGGCAAAAACATTCAGTATTTATACTCATTTGCAAATTTTTTTGTTGTGCAATAAACGATTTGACTTTGACTTTGATTTCTAAGCAAGAACACAATCCCTCGTGCTCCAACATCCAACATCAGACGAGATGGCAATCAAACGCAAGCAAATAAATGGTAAAAAAAACTAAAATGAGAAAAATGGCGCCGCAGAAAAAAAAAACCATTTTGGGGGGGGGATACACTTCCAAGCAACAATCGCCAACGACATCGCCATGTATCTATTGTTCGTAGTTCATAACAAGAAAACTCGTACCTAATTGTAACTTTTGAGTTTTGGCGGGAACGCGATAAAAAACATGTCACTCCATTGTATTATTTTGCAAAACTTGTGTTTTTTACTATTAATGCATAAAAATGGTGGCGTTTTATTCACTAAGTGCTGATTTATGCGCACCAGTGTGAGGAAGTGATGTAATATAGTGAGAAATGTCTTTTCGTGTTGTTTCCAAAGCTCCGAAGAAGCTTGTAGTAAAGTTGGCACGACTTTAAAACGGCATGACTGGCCTTGACTGTGACTTACTAAGTTTAACCTTGACAGTGTCCAAGACTCATTCGACTCGAAATTCATCGAAAACTTGATAAACTAATATAAATACTTGACACTGGCAAATGCACTAAGTGCGACGCCATAATCCTCCACGAGGGAAAAAATAAAAATAACATTGTAACTTTTATTGAGTAACCGAATGCACTCACTGGCTAATATTGACCGACTGCCGAAGATAGCTTTTATAAAGAGGACGGTAGAGGCCAGGTTTTGCTAGCAACAAACAAATCACATCTGTTCTATATTCCTCGGGCGACCACAATGTCTTTTGTGATCTGCAGTCTACTTTTATTGGATGAGAGTTGAGATGAAATTGCTTTTACTAAAAAGGGTAGTGACTAATTTAGTTATATTATTTCCTGACACCATCGATGGCGACAACAGAGTACATTTTACATTTCAAACGATCTGACTAAATAGAAAATCTAAAGTCCGCGGCGGACTTGGAAGATCTAGCTCAAAGGCGGCGGAGCAGCACTTTAACAGTGTACCCTACCTATTTGAAAAACGGAAACGATAAAAAAGTATGTAAACTGGAGCAGACGTCATCGGGAATAAATGAAAAGGCAGAGTTTCGGCGGGAACACGGAAACATCATGTCGCTGCATTCTAATATTTTCTTAAACTAGAGTTTTTTCGCGAATTAATGATTAAAAATGGTGGTGTTTTATTCATTAAGTGTTGAATTGCATGCACGAGTGTGGGCAAGTGATATAATGTGGTGAAACATGTCTTTTTGTGTTGTTATCAAAACTCCGTAAAAGCTCATACCTAGTAAAGTCGCCACAACTTTACTAGGGCATGACTTGGACTCGACTTTAACTAATTTCGTATGACTGACTGTGATTTCATGATATATTTGACTTGCTAATACTACACAAACTTGAACATTCATACATACTTGACTCTGGCAGACTACACAGCGTGCGATGCCAAAAACAAAGAAAAAAAAATTAAAAGGCATAGGACTTTTTCATTATGCTGGCGGTAAAAACTTCTTTGACTGGTAAAAATTTTCCATACTTCCTTCTCCTTGTAAGGCAGTTCTTTGTTGTAAGCACTAGGCCAAAATGTCACATGCGTTTACTTTTTTCTCAGCAACCGAAACAAAAAAAGGGTCTACTAAGCCAAAATAGGCATGTACAGCGTCGTCATCATCGTCACGTACTACGTATTTTTCTATTGTGGCTGTGCTAGGGACACGGAGTGTTCTGGCCTATTTCTGGCTTCGTTTTCATAATAACTGCCTAGCAAACGATAAGCAAAGATTTTTTTTATTTTTTTTTATTTCATAAGTATACATAATAGTTTGGACAATAAGTATCGAAAAACTAAGATGTTTGTATCGATACTTAGTTTCACTACACGCACTGACACAATCTATACTTAAGTATAATGATTTATAAATAACTATACTACACCTAAACCTTTACTAACCTGTTATATAATTAATAATTTGACGAGCAAGCATCTGTTCATCCTGGTAACATAATCAATACAAATAAACATAAATAAATATTTTGATTTGTGATAAGAGTGTCACCTACCTAACTACCTCACATGCAATGTGAAGTTTTACTCATGGTATGAAATACTTACCCATGGTATGATTCTTGTTACACGAAAAATAAAATACTGCCAACCAAATTAGATCCATACAAGCCTGAATAAGCACTACTAGCACAAAACGTTTAAAAATACATAACCTACATATTCGGTAGGAAAGAAGGTTTTACTCCCGATGGCTCACTTTCACAGTTTTCACATATTTTTTTATAGAACTAGTATGAAGTATTTTTGAAAATGTTGTGTGCTAGGCGTACGGCAAACAATTTCAGCGTACAGCACAGTGAAAGCTAAGTGCTGTTTGCACTATAGCTCAGCTAACAGCACTGTGAAGTGGGGGAAAAGGGTAAAAAGATGCATTCAACCCTCGCTTAATGCTGTTTGTCCGAAAAGCCAGCCAGCCGATTAAAGCACCCGTTGAAATCCCCTTGAGGCCACAAAATGGGTAACTTACTGGTTTTAATGGCGCTTTAAAATGTATCAAATATTTGTTTTTTGGTAGATTGCTTGACTAGGGTAAATATAATCGAAATGACCGACAATACAAGTCGGTTGAATCATACAGGGTTAATTTACAACCGCTTGCAGGCAGTTTTCCCATTCCTACTACATATAGTTTTTATTCTACAACTTTTCACAACTTGTTAAATTCACCGAAAACAACAAGTTTGTATTACTTAGTTACCTAATTTGTATGCAATTTGTAAGTGCCAAAATCTGGTTCTGAGCCTGGATCCCCCGCATTCCATCTCAATCGAGAACACGTATAGCTATCGTAATTTTAATCTAACTACCTAATCTAATTAATCTACTATACTAGAAAATTTTATCGTTTATATACCGATTAAAGTCTACAGACATTCTACAAAGCTCAAGTCCATACCCAGTCGGCATGTTGGCAAGCACTATGCTGGCGGCATTGAAACGATGAATGGCAATGCTCACACTCTTAGATAATCATCGATAGCCCTGTATAACAATACATACCAAACTATTAACAGAGGCTGAATAGAAAGATGTATCTAGAACTAAGCGTTGACAATTGTAGGTGCCTGTGACCTAGAATCTAGATAAAGCCTCGTAGGAAATGAACAGGAAGGAGCGCGCGGGATGAAAGAAGCATTCAGGCGACGTCAGTGCCAGTGTTTCGTAGTAGATAAATAGTTGCAATAAATAGGTCGCAATAAATGTAGAAAAATACACCTACAAATCGGGACGCCACCATCACCATTTTATAAATAGGTACCTACTGTGAAATGACTTAAAAGCCGTGCCAGTTTTACAGAACTCAATTTTTATTTAACCATTCATTAAGGCTTGTATTTTCCAAATTTGCCCCTCGTAAAATCAAATTGATTTAGTCAAATTACTATATTTAAAGCCCAAAAATACAAAATGTTACAGAAGAACATCCGTGTTAGTAACTTTTGTGGTTGAAAACACGATTGATTATACTTTCCTCGATAGAAAAAAATACCGAAACAGTGTCTATTTTTAAACCATTTTCAGTTTTATGTCCTATTTACAGCACATAGTCGCATTAAAAAAATATGTATTACTAGCTTTTGCCCGCGGCTTTGCCCGCGTAGTAATGTTGAATACTGGAATTCGGTTAAATCGGGGCCCAACTCTATTGAATCACTAAAATACGTATATTATTGCATTTTTTCCAAGCCGCTTGCAAGTCTTTAAGTTTTCTTGAGGATGACCAAATTTGGCATGTCGCGTTTGCAATACTTACTTCAAAACAAAGCCGTCTTGTTGAATTTTAAACAGACAGACAGGTGGACATGACAAACTTATAAGAATTCCTCGTAGTACTACGGAACCCTAAAAATGTCTGCTAATGACGCTATAGTTGCCGGGGCCTTTGACCCGAAAGATTACAATATTTCTTTGTAGACAATGTTTTTGATTTTTTTGTTGGAAGGTGCTAAAATAGCCAGGCTTTCAGGGGAGCTAACTCGCGAGCAAGCCACATAGAACTGACCATGCGAAAAACAGTCCTGCCTTTCAATACCAGCGTATTTTAAAGTTTGACCCTGAGCCTTATTGATGGTCATGGCAAAACAAACTTTTAGAGGAAATTGAAGCCTTTTGGAGTCATAAGGTAAGTCACTGGGAATCATGGGAATACGCGGCACAAACACTGTTTCGCCATGGGCACACCCAGTCAAAATGATGGCCTCAACCAGATTACGATGCAGCATTTTTACTTGTAACCTGGTTCCATTACACAATTTGGGTGGTCTTAAATTCCGAAGGAGCATGACGGGTGTACCTTTCTTCAGGATAAGCCTCTGATATGGTAGCCCCGCTGGTCTTAATGAATTTAAAAACTCAACTGGATAGTTTACAGCATCGTCATTATTGCATACCGTATCAACAGAGTCAATGAAATGAAATAAGCTTAAGCAGAAAAAGTATGATAACAAAGAACGTAAAAAGATTACCAAAATATCGCAAGAATTACGAAACTTCGATAAAATACAGTGCTGCACTGATCGCTTAGGTAGACTCGGTGTGGGTTTGGATTGGGGCGCGCTCGAGGTACAGCGCGTCATACTCGGGTTTTAACTTATCTGAGCAGACGCGGGATGGACGTTTCGAAAGCGCTGTGCTTGGTGCGTGCACCGGATCAAGTACATGTGTTTAAAATATTTATCTTCTTACGCATAGACACTCGATTATCTAATCTATAAATATAACATTTTCTTTCAAATGAAAAACTGACCCGTGGCCTTCCAGTTTTGAAATTGTTTGAAAATTCTGAAACATGTTTATGTTTATTTTATCTTATCTCTTAAGTCAAAAAACTTAACAGCCTTAAATGAATGGTTTCGGCAAAATGGTATTTTAATGATACATTGAACCCCTTGCGAATTTTTCAAAATCGTTGCTGAGTGTGCGTTTCTCTGGATCAGCCCTTAACACTAATGGTATATTGGCCTACCCTGATTGGGCCATATTCACTACGCTGGCCCAGTGCAGGTTGGCGGATTCACATACACTATCGTATTTCTTCTCCTGAAATATGAAGGTTTCCTCATGATGTTTTCCTTCACCGAAAAGCCAGTGGTATTATCCATGCGTAAGTTTCAAAGAACTAATTGGAACGGGCTCGCCCGGGTTCGAAACTCGCGACCCCAAGAATGTGAGTCGAGCTTGATCTCACTGAAGCTACCACAGCTTGAGCTGAGTGTAAGTTTACACCACTCAAAATTTAGTTTAGGCATTTAAAAGTAAGTTAATTTAATATTAAAAATTAATTTAGCAGCTTAGGCTGTACAGTATCTATAATAATTATGTCCGTCAAACAGCCGTCTGCGTGGATCTACAAAAAAATAGCCTATGTCCGTTTCCGAACCTTATGCTATAACTACCTATCCAAAAATGCAGCTCCATCTGTTCAGCCAACCAATAAATACGCCCATCCCCGTCCCCATTCTCAGCCTCATCCCTTTAAGCGCCCCCTTCCCCATCCCCATCCCGATACCAAATGTCATTTTAATATGAACACGCCCATCCCCGTCCACATCCCCGTTCCCTCTCTCATCCCCATCCCGAACCCCATCCCATCCCCACCCCCATCCCGATTTCAACTTTCATCTTAATATGGACACGGCCATCCCCGTTCCCAGCCTCATCCACATCCGCATCACATCCCCACCTGTCCCCACCAAATCCCCACCCATCCACACCCCATCCCCACCCCATCCCCATCCCCATCCCGATACCAATTGTAATCTTAATATTAACATGCCGATCTCCGTCCCGTCTCCGTTCCCAGTATCATCCCCACCCCACCCCCATCCCCACATCTATCCCCATCCCTATACCAAATTTCATTTTAATATGTACAGCCGTTACAAAGTTAAGGAGAAACAAACGTACTATCACTAAAACTTAGTTTTTTTTTTTATACTAACGGGAGCTGATTTTGAAAAAACTGTGACACCCGTATCTTCTTATTTTTATAGTAGAATACGTATACCAAGTTTTGTATCAATCGAACCAGAGAATAAAAAGTTTCATACAAACTTTAACACCCCATTTAACCCCCTTCGGGGTTGATTTTCGAAAAATCCTTTCTTAGTGGGCGTTTACACCTCGCCAAAAACATACCCTTCAAATTTCAAGTCTCTACGTTTAGCGGTTTGGGCTGTACGTTGTCTATATGTCAGTCAGTCAGTCAGTCAGTCAGTCAGGACATAGTCTTTTATAGTTATAGATTAATATAAACACGCCCATCCCCGTCCACATCTCCGTTCCCTCCCTCATCCCCATCCCGAACCCCATCCCATCCCGATTTCAACTTTCATCTTAATATGGACACGCCCATCCCCGTTCCCAGCCTCATCCACATCCCATCCCCACCTGTCGCCACCAAATCCCCACCCCATCCCCACCCCATCCCCACCTCATCCCCACCCCATCCCCACCCCATCCCCATCCCGATACCAATTGTAATATTAATATTAACATGCCTATCTCCGTCCCGTCTCCGTTCCCAGTATCATCGCCACCCCCACCCCCACCCCCATCCCTATACCAAATTTCATTTTAATATGTACAGCCGTTAAAAAGTTAAGGAGAAACAAACGTACTATAACTAAAACTTAGTTTTTTTTTTTATACTAACGGGAGCTGATTTTGAAAAAACTGTGACACCCGTATCTTCTTATTTGTATAGTAGAATACGTATACCAAGTTTTGTATCAATCGAACCAGGGACTAAAAAGTTTCATACAAACTTTAACACCCCATTTAACCCCCTTCGGGGTTGATTTTAGAAAAATCCTTTCTTAGTGGGCGTTTACACCTCTCCAAAAACATACCCTCCAAATTTCATGTCTCTACGTTTAGCGGTTTGGGCTGTACGTTGTCTATATGTCAGTCAGTCAGTCAGTCAGTCAGTCAGTCAGGACAAAGCCTTTTATAGTTATAGATAAGTTAATAGTATTTTGGAGAGCATTCTGTGGTTCAAAAGTATTTAATTTCTATACTTTTCAAGTAATCTGAGAAAATCTTCAAAAATCGAAGTTTGACACGCACGAATCTGCGTAACCGCCATATTTTTGCTCCGCTAAATGTGACCCTACCTGATACAGCTTTAGACTAATTAAAAATGTGCTTGAAACGTGGAATACCCGGCCTTAAGCTACAACCTGTATGTATGTTGAAAAACTGCCTAATAATAGTGAATCAACATTTTGTTGTAGAGGAATATTGATAATTAGGTAATTAATTAATCAATACTCCTCTATAATAATTATTTGGGGGGAAATCGAAAGATCATTGAGGGATATCGGTTTTGAAAGATACCCCGCTGGTGTTAGGGCGGACCGGTCGTTTGAGGCGTAGGTTTATATACACAGACGTACACGATTACCGCGTACCATAGAGAGCAAAAAATAGGGAAATATATATTCTTTGTCTTTCATTCATGTGGTGCGGCAGTTCGTCGTACGTCGGACGTTGGTCTACGCAACCAAAACCCGCAAGTCTGAATAAATTTTGAAGATAAATTTTAAGAGATGAGCCTGAAGACTCGGGACTAGAATTCCTTAGTGAAGCTACTGTATGCACCAACTAAGTTTAAGTATTTTTTAAAGTTTTTTATTACTGGGCATGAAAAGGTTTTTACAGCTCATCACAGGGTAACGAGCGCAGTGCAGTACGGCACAGGAATTTGTGATGCTGAATACCTGGCGAAAGTTTCACTCGTCTCGCTCTCCGTTGTATAAAAAAAACTGTAAATGCGAATGCGATGTACCTTTATTATTTAAAATATACATTTATTTAAACACAAAACTACTGAAGAAAGTCAAAATTGTAGTATAATTCGTCCGTTAACCTCGTCTACCACAGATAAATAAAATTTGACTTGCTTACGAAATGTTCATGCAGGTGCAGGTGCAGCGCTTCTTCTGGCCTCTCTACTGAATATCATCTCTGTGGTTAAAACTATTAGGTAAATCAATGCTTTTGATCCTGTACTCTCAAAATGATACCCTAATAAAAAGTAGGGTTAGGGTGGTCGCCCCCGTAGTACCTAATACTTAATCTGTGCCCTCTAACAGGCATCTAAGTAATTACAAGGTCTGTAAGCCTATTCTGAGCCAATCTATTCCCGCTGGAGAATAATCCGTTATTAATACAGGAATTACGTCAACCTAGAAACGTTTTGATTAAATGCCTCTCCTGGGGCTAGCTCGCCTGCCGACCGTGGGGATTATGGCAACACTTCCCTATTAAAGGGAAGGCCTTTGTCCACCAGTGGAAGTCATCTGGCTGATAGTGTAGTGTGGGGCTAGATTTTCATTCAATAATTTTAGTGTTTAAACGGAATTGATCATTAAGTGTCTATGTAGGAAGGTCTATAATATGTATAGTATTTAGTAGGCTAAGCAGATTAACTAGTTGTAATCGCGTTTACTTGGGTAGTTTTATTACCTAAAGGCCTTACGACAAAAATATGAAACTCTACTTTGCTTTATATGGCATAATAGATTAGTTTAATAGATTATAGGCTTGCGTTTTTATTGTGTGAATATATACCTGAGCGCTACCGTGTGTCGGATGACGTGTTAAATTGTTGGTCCCGGTTGTTTGTTTTATATTTCAGTAAAATTAATAATTAAAAAAAATACAATTTAAAATGAAATGATGATGACGATGATGATGATTAGAAATGAATGAAATGATGATGTGTTTATTAATTGAAATAGTTAGTTCACTAGGGCTGGCACAGCCTATCCTAGAATATCTATGTAAATAACCCGTGTACCTATAAGTTAACATATATTGAGTTATAAGTTTATTTATCGCTAAAATGTCAATACCTACTCCTACATACTCGTAGTAAATAGTAATGAATATGAGAGTCGATGTCTGCCTACAAACTGCTATGCAGTTTGGCAGAGTTATAAAATTGAGCTATGTAATTAATTCCCTAAGACAAAATAAAAAAAACTTAATTTAATGATAAAGTTACATTCACAACAATTTTATTAACAATGGCGTTCCATACTGCCCCAGTACCCAATGACATATTATGAATGTTCCTATTATAAACTCGTCACATAAGAAATAACAATTTATTCAAGAATTATTCTGTACGTATTAATATAATTGGTATTTTGCGTTTCCCTTAGAAAACCACAATATTGTGAATAGGCATGCTTTTGACTGCCATCTTGACTCATATTAACTCTGATAAGACAGCCTGTGCGAATAATACATTTTAAATAAACTGATTGGCTAGAGCACTATTTAATAAGAATACACACAAAGAATAAGCATAGACGAATAATTAATAGGTAAACGTTCTAGAGTGGTAATAAGGTATAGGTATAAAATCATTGAACGCAGTGACTTCACAAAGTACAACTTTAGCAGGCAGTTCATCTAATATTGATATCAGGTATGCAATAATGAAAAATATCCAGCTTTATAGGAATGCTACATACGGTATATAAGCATTCGTTTCGCTTGCCTACACACAAATGATTAACTTGCAAGTTTTTACTAAAATAAATTAAAAACATTCTATTGCTTGATGATAGGGTTCCTAAATCAAACACTAAAATATTACAGCATTTACGGCTAAAGGCTCAAAGGACTACCGTGCAACCGTGCTATTTTAAAAACCGAAGTAATTCAAATACATACGGCCTTTCAAGTACGTGATACTCTCGCAACTTAATTGGGCGTAAAATAATAAATACGTAGTAAATAAATAATTTTCAAAGTAATTAATCGCCAATCATACATAATTATTTTAGTTTGTTTAAATCGAAATTCGCTAATTAAGGAACAAAAAACACTAGGCACTTTAAAAAAGTACACAAGCTCATCAAAATGAGAAATACTGGCATCGTATAATAAAAGTGAAATGAATACATTCGAAATTCAAATGTTCGTGAGGCGCGAAAAAATTTTGAGACGCGAGTCGCGAGCGCGCGGACGTCGCGCCGCACACTTTCCCGAGCGAATACTGAGGAGCACAGAGCGAGCAACGGGCCGGGGACGCAGCGTCGCCGTTCGTTGCCAGCGACGCGAGACTATCGCCATGGAATTCCTCTAAAGCATGCTCCAGGCTCACGTTGAGAAGGTTTACTGAGACTGCTCGCAAATACACGGTTGCTGTTCACACTATGTCTAGTTCTCTACGTTCTCCGAAAACCCCTTTGAAGCGGGCCATAGGACACTGATCGGAGAACACGTAAGCGCGAGAATATAACGGTGAGAAACTCATATTCATGCTTCTTGGATGTTCTCGGGGCTCCTCTCTGTGAATGTAGAGGCACTACACACAGAAGGCCGCTTCAGATGAAATGATTCGCCTGAGGCGCCTGATCTGAGCAAGTGTTTTAGCGCAATGTGTAAAAATCAAGTCGTGACATGGTAAGTACCTAATAATTTTTCAAATAATTATATATTTATATTTATAGGAATATTGCAATACAAAAATATATGATTACTTACTTACACGAGTGACGACAAGTATTACATTATATACTGTGATGAAACGTGTCGTTTTGTTTTGTTGTAAGGCCTCTCCGACACACTATTAAGCGATGACTTGAACTTGACCGTGATTTTATTTACTTAAAGGCATGTGACATTTTGGCCTAGTTCATACAAGGAAGTGTGGGAAATTCGTACCACTAGGCCACCAAGCCTTTTGACTGACTTAAAGGTCAAAAATATCACGGAGAGAACCACCAAGTGTAGCTCGTATATTGGCATAAGTATTTTATAATCTCCTACTCTTACGAATAGAAAGCACTATAACAAAACCACGCGCTGTATTAAATATGATAATTTACCTAATTATGCTAATAATTTTCTAAAACAAGGCGAAAACGCAAGGTCAGGGCTTTGAAAGGGAAATCATTGGTGTTTATGTAAGTTATATTACACATCTATGTAGGTAAAAGCAAAACCGTAATAGTACATAACGCAAGATGCGAGCAATACTGCTAATTACGAATGAAGAGAAATTGCTTATGATTATTACAGTTTTACGACTGTTTTTAGAACCTAAGTATACACTTGAATCTTTGTTTTAGGTAATATAGATGTCAAAACTAGGCACATCAATGAGGTGTTTCGTTATTCGAATGTAGGTTTCTGAATCGTATGATTTGTTTCCGTCAGTGACAAAGGACCTAAGCATTACATTTTTGTAGTGGTAGGACTCTACTGTAGAGTCCACCTGGGGTACCACACCTTTGCCAGTTATTCAACCGCCAAGCAGTAGTTTGCAAGCATCACTGTGTTCCGGTTTGAAGGGCAATTTTTCCAGATAAATTACTGGGTATGAAGAGATTTAACATCTAATATCTCAGGGTGATGAGCGCAGTGCAGTGCGGCGCAGAACTGTGTTCGCAATTTCACAATTCTAGCACTGCTAATGTAAGTGGCCGGTGTGACGCTTACCACCAGACGAACGTCTTGCTCGTCTCGCCACTAGATAGCAGCATAGAATATTAAATAAAAACACTTTCTATATCGAATAAGTGTTTGGAATGTTCTACGTACGCCGGCGAAACGAGCACTGCTGCTCCTTACTTCATCACCATCATCATTAACCATTTTAACCACCTGCTCAGTATAGGTCTCTTCTGCGTGCTAACTTTCCCGATCCTGTGCCACTCTCTTCCACTCCTTTGCCGAATGTCGCCCGGCCAGCCAGCTGATGGTCTGCCCAGCAGTCGCTTTCATTTCCGCAGATACCATTCTAAGAGCGTTTGTCCACAGCCGCCGTCTCCGAGACGGCGTGCTGGGGACAGGCGGCTATAGTAATCTGTGTTCCGTTACTTCGGTGACGTCGTCTCGGTCTCGTTGACTTCTCGATGACGGCGGCTGTGGCAAAACGCTCTAAGGCTGATTTTAAATTATTTAGTTATATACCGTCTTACCACAATAATTATTTAAAGCAACGCTTAGACTTCTGTTTAGCTAGACAGTGTCTGAAAGTTAGATACCGTTTAAACATATGTTTTATTTATCTTACCACAGAACCATGTTTAACATGTGTTGTTAAATTAATTTCACAAGCAAAACTGATTGAAGTAAAATGATAAAACTGAGTTAGACACGTCTTAAACCAAGGTTAGGCACTGTTTAAATTAAAACGTGTGGCTAAGGCACGTCTATCTTTAGACGAGTGCTAGGCGCGGATTTGTGGTACGAAATTTGTGAAATATCTGTTCAACACGTGTCTAAGGCTTGCCTAAATATTTTATGGTAAGACGGATAGACTTCAAATCTAGAGTAAATAGGTTCCTTCTAGGTTGCTTACCATCAAGACTGCTTACCTACTTAAATCGCTGTCTATAAGTTACTGCCCGAATTTAATGTAGCATACTTTATTGGTATTACGTTAATTAATTAAGTCCCATATAGAACCAACAGTTCCTTTCCATTCCCATGGTCCCATGGGTGGTCTGCTGAGAGAGTTGTTGCTCTAGCAAAAAACCAGAGTCAAAGTACCCTATACACCCAACATAATTCTATAGATGAATAAGTAAAGTACTTATAAGTAATTAAATTTAGTCAAAGCGAAATCGTACTCATATTATTTAAGTGCCTATATTGTGTTTATTTGTAGACCTAATATTATGCTAGAGCATACAACGGTTCATAACTGGAGGGTGACTCTTTCCCCTCGATAAAAGCAGAACAAACCTCAACTGCTTTTCAAGTACCGCCGTCGTCGGCAATAAATAACAAAATACAGTCTTACAAGAATCTAAATATACATTTAGAATCTGCCGACGCTTTTATCGTGGTGACATTAGAATTTGTATAGTACTTTTATAATTTTTTAACATAGAGAGACGTGGACGATTGAACAGCCTCAGCAATAGTTTGAAGTATCTCAAATGTGGTAGAGGTACTTGGGAGAGATTCCCAATACTAAGCTAGTACGATGCACAATACTAACATATTCCAAATAGAACAAAAACTTTTATCCCACCACATAGGCACCTGAACGAAAATGACTTTGATGTGAGCTGGTCTTGGAAGAGTTAGCTCTTTAGTAAATCCACGGAGCAATAACATGAAAAACTCAACAGCAAAAAAAAAAAGTCAATCGGCTTACAAAATAGGTAATGTCAGCGTGACTGCTGTCCGTAGGTTGGTACATGATAAAATCGTCGCTTTGGTGGTAAAGAGAGTCAAACCCATACACACACATTCAATTGCAAGTTTCGAGATATAGAGCAAGTCATTGCGGTTATACAACAAAAAAATACAATAACTTCCAAACTGTAAGTTACATTTTAATAAGATTTGTGTCGCATTAGCAAAATATGAGTCTTGTTTATTAGTTAAAATAAAAAAGAATGTTATTTAACTGACGTTAGTGTTAATCATTGTTTTGCACTTAGCTCTCTTCACCACCAAAGCGACGAAATGCGGAGCGAAGTAAAACCCATCTTTTAGATGACTACAAATGTATTTGTACTATCATCTACGTATACGCTTTTTTTTATCCACCTTCAGTCAGAGTCTTGTCGTGCTGTAGTAGACCGAGCTTCCATATTGAACTCAAGTGGGTATTTGTACTCTGAGATCACAGTGCTTCCGAGATTATTGTAATGTTAAATTGATTAACAGCCGTGTCAAATGTATAATCCCCTTAGTACGTAATCAATAACCGAGAGCTTACAGAATGTATGATAAATCATAAAATAGATTTGAGACAAAGGATTACTAACTCTAATTACGTAAGACAAATCCATGATTAACGATGAACCATTAGGTAGCAAATATATTTTTATGTAGTATTTTTCCCTGAATGCCTTTTTTACAAAATTCAAGATAGAGTAGGATATGTTTTGCGTCTCTTGCTGTGTTTTAATCGTAGAGTAACGTACTATTCCTTCCTGCTATTAAGAGGGCATCCGGTCTGCGATTCCCCATACAAATGTATTCCCCTATTTTCTCCCTGGATAATGCCTCTAGAGCATTCATATATTTTTTTTATTAAATCTAGGTCTACTGTAGACATTTCTCTGTTATTTCATTTTTTAAGCAACTAATTGCGAAAGAAAATATAATCCCCCAAATATTTATTTTAGACCTAGGTTTAAAAAAAATGCTCTTGACTCTAGAGGTATAATACCCTAGAAGAAAATAGGGGAATACATTTGAATACATGGAGAATAGCTGACCAGATTCCCTCTTAATGATTTTCTACGGTTGGCAATAGATGAAACAAGCTTGAGTAAAGAAACTATCCAATTATACTCGACGCTAGCTTTTTTCGCATTCTGAAAGTGGTCTTTACTTCTTCGGCGTAAGACGTGGTCACAGAATAAAACATAGAAGAACGGTTACTTGCAGCACAAAACAGTAGCGATGTGTGATTAAAGCTAATCTACAGCTTGGCTGAAAAGGAAACGAAATCTCTTTTTTTCTCTTCTGGCAATTCTGTCGGTAATCTTATTTGTGGGTGAATTCCCATGTGCTGTTCCAGGAGTAATTGTATGTGTACAGTCCCTCTGACAAAATTACCCATATTTCGTTAGAGAACTGCAAGAAGCTGGCATGAGACTAAGTTTGAGAGGAAGTCGGTAACTACAATAAAAAATTATTCAGTTTCCCTGTCCTCCGGAGTCATTCTACGGCTTTTCTATACTAATAATAAAATTGGACAGTGGACCCGTGGGTCCACTGGCGAGCGGGTCCAGTCGACTAAAGACTCCATTCAAGACAATGAGATGCATGGAGCTTATTATAAAAATTGGTTTTTAATCTTATTATGAAAACTGAGGCGGTTTTGACACATTTTTGTAGTATACGGGATTACTCACGTTTAATTAAGTCGGATACTCCGAGTATAGTTTCGGTCAACGGAGGTGACCTTTTTCAAGGACTGAAAACAGAGCCAGGCACGAGTGCGGCCGCGTCCTGCTTCGCAATGGTTTGATTTATAGTCTGCGCAATTGCGCATGTGACTTAGTTAAAAAAATTAAGGGTAATTCTATGTGGTAATTATCTCGATTCTCTTTTTTTACTATGTAGTTAGACAGAGACCGCTGAAGCACGGAAGATCAGCAATTTTCAGGCTCTTTACGAATACGGAACCTGACCATGTTGACCCCAACCAATTTTGGAAACATACATAAATAATTAAATATCGGCGGACATTTCACACAGCGCCATCTAGCCCCAAACTAAGCAATGCTTATACTATGGTAACCAGATAACTGATAAAATAACAGTTAGTGTGCTGCGAGGGTTTTAATCTGTGGCATTCCCAGTGGGCCCGCAGGACTTCAGCCACTTTCCTGTTACGGGCAAGGCGACTTACGGCTGTGATTCATTGTGTACGTACCGAGAAACTGTTTATCATACCAACATACCTGTTTATGATACCAGTACTAAACATGCATAGATATGCGGGTTACGCGGAACGTCTGTGCTCTCTCGAAAGCAGCTCATAGTACTCATCATCGCATCGTGAAGAACTTTCACTACTAGAACGAGTATGGAACTAACCCCTTTCTTTAATGAAACTAAACCTTATTTCGATTGCAAATGAAATTGTAGTATGGAGAACAGTATTTTTTTTATACAGTTAAGTGAGGAAACGAGCAAGACGTTCGCCTGGTGGTGAGCGTAACACCTGCTACTTACACTAGCAGTGCCAAAATTGTGAACTTGCGAACACAATCCTGCGCCGCACTGCACTGCCCTCATCACCCTGAAATATTAGATGTTAAATCTCTTCATACCCAGTAATTTCTCTGGTAACATTGCGCTTCAAGTCGGAATACAGTAATGCTTGGCACTTGAATAACTGACAAAAGTGTGGTACTTCCCCAGGAGGACTATGCATTAGAGTCCTACCACTACAAAAAATTTCTTTTTCGCAATTTTATCGAACTTAAGAAAGTATCGTGTAAAATAAGAACTAAATCAATCAACAGCAAAAGCTCAAATACACGTTACTTTAGTAATCGTCAAACAAACATACCTACTATTTTACCTTTTAATACTAAACCTCAAAAATTATTACTATTAATATAAAATATAACGTTATCTTTCATCTCGACTTGGAGGCATCTTCCTTCGGCCAATTATCACGCACAGATACCTATTACTACATCCAAAACAACACATAAAAGGCGTAACTAATCGTCTCTCGTAATACTAAATGCTCAGGATTGTGCGTCTTGTGTTTGATGCAACTAATGTCAATCAGTTGCAAGAACGAATCAAACACTCGGCTACCGTATCGAATGTAACTATCGCAACAGTATCTCACGTAGATTTTTCACTGAGTGGCATGTGAGTCTGCAATTTTGTATTGCAAACCAGCTTGAGTCATCGAAATGGCAAGTTTTTCACGCGTTGAGTAAGAGGCGACGGAAACGCGCCGAGTTCTGCGACCTTTTACGGGATCGCTGTTTATAGTCTGTGGAACAGGCCTGTCGGCTCCTGGTCGCATGGCATGTTACCTCCAAGTCTGAACTTAGACTTACTTATGTCTTAAATGACTACAAGATGTGGTTTTATTATCAATGTTATTATCATATATCATAATTATCATATCATATTTTACAGGGTTAGTTGTAGTCAGTTAGCATCCCTTTAAGAGCATATTCTGTACATTAAAAAAAAACATTTTTTTACCATAGAGACAACATTGAATTCGCGAAAAAATATCAGCTGTTCCATATAAAAAGTTCATTGACCTTGGGCAAAATGTATGGAACAGCTGTTTCTTTTTTGCGATTTCAATGTTGGCACCATAGTAAAAGTTAATTGTTTTGGTGTACAGAATAGGTTAAAAGGATGCTAACTGATTACAACTAAAGTCAGTGTTGGTCTCAAGGAAAAGTTGTTCATAATGATGAGTACAATGACCCCTTTATTTTATAATTAGATTGAGTTAGCATTAGATATTCATAAAAAACTGGTGTAATAATAAAAATAAATAAATATTGGTTAACGTTTTTCACACAGCGCCATCTAGCCTCAAACTAAGCAAAGCTTGTACTATGGGAACCAGATATAAGATCCAGTGAACCCAGATAGCTGATACAATACATACAGAAATGGTGTAATGAGTGGATAACCATAAAATACCAACAGATAGGATATAGGACTAGGGAATGCAATCCCGTGTCAAGAATGCGAGATCGGCAACCCGAGATCTTGACTGATAAGAATTAACTGGAGATTGGCCAATCGAGATCTAGCCCGACTACCTGGCGAGATCTCAATTAATCTCGATCATTTCGAGATTTCACCTACTTTTTAAAATAATGCGTTATTATTTATCAAAAATAAGCTAAATTTCAATGAAAATGAAAACTACGTACTTAGGTAGGGCATTGCTGGAATATTTTGTTAATTAAACGACATTAATATAATCTTGAAAAAAAAAAACCAATTAAGAAGTACACAACTAATCAGCACAGACGACGAACTCTAAACTTATTTATTATTTTGGAAGAAACTTCAAACGGGTTTGCAAGTTGAAATGGCAATGGGCAGGCCACATCGCTCGAAGAACTGATAACCAATGGGGAACAAAGGTTCTTGAGTGGCGACCGCGAACCGGAAGGCGCAGCGTAGGAAGGCCTCCCACTCTCCCGGTGAATGCAAATGGCAGGTTGTCGTACAGTGTGGATGTCCAAGGGACAGGCTTTCGTTCAGCAGTAAACGTCATTTACCCGCTCAGTTTCGAAATCTCGATCGTATGTTCGAGATCTCGAACAAGCTATCAAAAACGTGATTGCCTTCCTACAAGATTGAATCTCGAGAAATGGCTCGAGATCTCGCGACGTCTTGAATCTTGAAATTGCACTAGGAATGCAAAGGACGTATTAATAAAATAAAATTGTGGTGTTAAACCCCATCGTCCACAGCAAACAAACAAATACAGAGAGAACAGATGCGAATAAAACAACAGAACTCGAAGCACAAACTTCATCAAATACACGTACAATGTTGAACTTTCTAGGCTTTAAAACTATTGACCTGAACTAAATAAATCTAACAAAGTTCTGAGTATTCACTACGGATAATTTAGTTAACGATTTGTTTACTACAAAATCAACTTGCAGTATCTGTTTAAAATCTATCTGTTATAGACAGTCTAGACCGGAATTAGGTAGCCTAAAAACTTACTTACCTCTTGGGAAACAGACGATTAATCTAATCTAAATTCTGTTGAGGTTAGTATAGTATTATATTATCTTTGGTTGGGGTAAAGAAAACAAGTACTTAAAAAAAAATATTTACCGACTTAAATTTCCTATACTTGGATGGCATCTTTTTCAAGTTATTTTGATTTAAAAACCAAAATACTGTACAGATTTTGATGAAATTTCCATTGGACCAATCTGAAAATATCCTTTCAAATAAAAAATATTTTTTTAATTCGGTTTACAAGTAACGGTTTTGACAATAGACAATAGACAGTAGTTTAGTTGCGACAAAAAACATAGCACACAAATAAAGGAAATTAGGAAAAACAAGAAATTGTACTCTTTCGGGGTATATATATCTTCGTTTTGAGGTATCAATAATTAAAAACATGCACACCCGAATTGAAAAACTCCTACTTGTACAGATTATATACAATGTGTAACAATAAGGTTCAACAATACTAAAGGGTATGTTTGTACTCATCATTATGAACAACTTTTACTATGGATCGAACTAATTGCGGAAAAAAACCTGTTCCTTACTAAAAGTTCATTGACCTTGGACAAAATGTATGGCACAGCCGAGGTAATGCTAGATGGAATAGCTAGACGCTTTACAAAGTTATGTCTTCAAATTTCTATTAGCTGTCAAAAATTACGATTTACTTAATGTACAGATTAGCTCGCACATATCAACAATGAAGATTAAAGATAATATAATACTATTAAAGATATAAGACATTAAAAATAGTTTTAAAAAAAAGTTCGAAAAATAATTCGTATTGAAAAATCTTAATAGGTGAATTAACTAAGAATAGCATTACAAATGTTAAACAATAAAAATATTTTCATACAAACAAGTTTTGTTTAGATACAGAATTTTGTGTTTTTACCTATATATGAATGAAAAGTTGTTTAGAACACTATATAGCTTTTATTTACTACCCACTAGAGCAGTGTTTTTCAATCGTTTTGATTTCGCGACCCCTTTAAGGGTTGAAAAGTACTGGCGACCCCCTTACAATGTACAAAGAAATAATTAAATTAGAAGACTATAATACTTTAAAGATTTTACTTACTTTGATACATTTATTCATTATTAGGAACTTACAACTCTGCAAAAAGCCGCGAGTTTTGAAAGTAAGTACGAGGTAAGTTGGATTACCCGCGACTTTAACTTGGATGCCTTTTTCTTTTTGCCCGCGCCCCCCGATCAAGGCTTTGCGACCCCCCGTTTGAAAAACACTGCACTAGAGCATAACGTATGTACATACAGGGTGTTGCTGTTCCATGGCAAGTTGTAAATCACCATCGACGAAATATTACGGATGAGCTGTTTTATGTCGGGATTTCAGAGTTGGTCCCATATTAAAAGGTGTTCACAATGATGGGTACAATGACCTCCTTTCGGCTTAGAAATACCGATACGCAGAACCTTGTATATTTCGGTGGATTTATTGCGGCCGATATGTCAGGGCTGCTAGATACTAGCATTCTTATGCATAAAACAATAAAAAGCATTTCAACCTATTTTAGTTAAAAAGTGTTTTGTCTTTTTTTTTTCAAACTCAAATAGTAATTCGAAAGAAATTTGATAAAACACTTATTAACTACAATAGGTTTGAAATACGTTTTAGCGTTTTATGCATATGACAGTAGGTATTTTAAATATTTTTCTCAACCTTTATACATTCAGAATTCTCTTTTCACATTCAATTCTAAGATCGATTCAAGGTATTATTAGTTCATTGTCATTATCTATGGGAAATCTAAGACAATTGTCATAACTATCGCGAGGTATTCAAATCAATTTCATTCCATTCGACTAAGGTCATACTTGTTAATAGGCTTTATAGTAAGTAACATTAACGAGGTATATAGCTACTACGTTCACTTAATAATTAATTTAATCTGTTAATTACCTATATAGATATAAGTATTGAACAGTAACAGATTGGCAGGCCTAGCATGAGGACTATAGGAGGTGAGGACGAGGATATTCTGTCATGAAAAAACAGGACAAGGCTAAGACTCTGTAGAAGTCTGTCTCGTTTTCGCATGACATAAAGACCTGACAAAATTTTATCGCGAGGCGCATGCTAGCCCTGCTGGCAATACAGAGGTTCATCATCATCATCAGCCCGGAGACGTCCACTGCTGAACGAAGGCCTCTGTACGACAACCTGCCATTTGCATCCACCGGTTGCTCGCAACTTTTACAATGTCGTCGGTCCACCTATATACAGTCGTGGTCTACTAATTAGGGACTTTCAAGATAGTGAAGAGCAATAACCGGTTGTGTCCATATAAATATAAAACCCTATTGATTTCTCAGCACCTGTTAATTGCATAATTTGGTCCGATTATTATGCTATAAATGGCTGTAAATAAAAGAATAAATAAATAGAAAAAAGTATTTAATATCAAAGGTTGAACATGTATTCAATTTTAAGTTATAATTCTGTAGCTGGACATTTAATTAAGGACAGTAAACTATAATGAAAAATAGAGTTAAACAAAACTAATAATCTGCAGTATTATAATATCTTTAACAGCTCCATTTTATTACGTGTAAAATCAGTACCCAGTAGCAAAACCTTTGTTAGTAATTACCGCTTGACACCGATTTGGCATAGACATTATCAGTTTCTGGCATGTTTCGACAGGAATGTTTGCCCATGCCTCACAAAAAGCTTCATTAAGTTCATCTAAAGTTGTGGTACGATAAGTGGCAACTTTTTTCTTGATTTCGTGCCAAAGGTGCTCGATTGGGTTAAGGTCCGGGCTATTTGCTGGCCAATCTAGCACCGATACTGACTGACTGGTAAGAAACGACTTGACTGAACGGGCGGTATGTTTCGGGTCGTTATCATGCTGAAACGTCCATAGGGAGATGCTCCTCAGCATAGGGAAGCATCGTTTCCTCCAATATTGCCTTGTATTGATGTTGGTCTAAGTTACCCTGAACTTTCCTCACAGGTCCCACTCCACGTCCAGAAAATTAACCCCACATTTTAATGTTTCCACCGCCATGTTTCACCTGTTTTTTTGTGAATCATGGATTCATTTCCGCTTTTACTGGACGCCGTACGTATTGCCTTCCATCTGAAGAAATCAAATTAACCTTGGTCTCGCCAGAGAATAATAGATATTGCCATTGGGCGTAGGTCCAATGTCCATATTTACGTGCAAACGCCAAACGAGCATTTCTATGTTCTTTCTTCAACAACGGTACTTTGTGCTTCTACCAGACGTCGTCGAACGGTCCTCGCTGAGACACCGGCTCTTTCGTCTGCTCCAAACACATCGTGTTTAATTAAAATAGAGCCTAGAAACGGATCTTTCTTAGCTAACCTGGTTGTCATTCTATCTTCTTGCGGAGTTGTTTTTCTCGATCTTTTTGTTCTGGGCACATTTAAAGCTGTGTTATTGCGTCTGAAATGTTGCACTGCATTGTATACCATAGTTTTTGAACAATTTAAATGTTCTGCTATCCTTCGGTATGACCAACCATGCTCGTCAACAAACTTCATGATAATTTTTCGTAGTGTTGGATCGCAACTTTTATTTTTGCCCATTTTTTCTTCAAAATATTTTTCAAAACTTAAAATAAAAATCGGGATTGCCGCCAAAACTACCACGAAACAATAAGAGTAGAAATAAAGAGTATTGAGATTCAAATTTTGGAAATAGAACGCAATATCTCAGTGTCCCTAATTAAATGGCCAGCCAGCATTATTTGAACAAATAGCACTATGATAATCTATCAGCTATACTGTAAAGAGGTTTAATGTTTAAGAAGTTGTTATTGTTTGTATAATCGGGCACATCAATGACTAATTATACTTACATGTAAAAGATATGTAATATTGTTAAGACTCGTTGAAAGAAAAAAAAAGTCACAATTTGGCTTAACTAGTTGTTGTTGTCCCTAATTAGTTGACCACGACTGTGTATATAGGAAGGCCTCCCACTATATCTTCCCCCTCGGTTGTCAGTTCTTCGAGCGATGTGGCCTGCCCATTGCCACTTCAACTTGCAAACCTTGCGAGCTATGTCGGTAACTTTGGTTTTTGGCGAATATCCTCGTTCCGGATGCTATCGCGCAAAGTAAGTCCGAGCATAGCTCTCTCCATTGCCCGTTGCGTGACTCTGAGTTTCTCCAAAAGGCCAGCAGTTAAAGACCACGTTTCAGTTCCATATGTCATCACTGGCAACACACACTGGTCGTAGACCCTTGTCTTCAGACACTGAGGGATTTTAGACGAGAAGATATTACGCAATTTCTCGAAGTTTACGCATCCGAGTTGGATTCTTCGGGCGACCTCTTTGTCGAAGTAGGACCTACCTAACTGAACAATCTGTCCAAGGTAGTTGTAGAGGTCAACCAACCGAGAGTATCGTTCTCAACGACACCCGGTACGGGCAATACAGAGGTTAATCGCGTTAGCTATCTACAGGCCTAACATGCGCACCGCGAGAAAATTTTCTCGATTCTACAAAACAGGACAAGGCTACGAATATGTATAAGTTTGTCTCGTTTTCGCACGACATAAAGGCACGACAAAATTTTCTCGCGGTGCGCATGTTAGTCCTGCTGGTTTCCATAATTACAAGTTTTGCTTTGTATGGGGCTAGATGGCGCTGTGTGTAATAAATGTCCCCCAATATTTTATTTTATATTTATATTTAGTGAAATCAACCAACGGGTTAAATTCATCTTCTTCTAACGTACAACGGGGTTGCTATTTAGAACTATTTGCAATAGTGGATTAGTTTGTATGATTTTCTGCTAAACTACAATGAATACAGATGAGGAAACGATGCTGTTTTCTGGATGGATCAAGGAATGTTGATGTTCTTGGATGGAGAGGGTCTGGGATGAGCGGGTGAGAACCAGGGTCGGCTGGACTGCAAGGAAAAAATAAAGTTATATGAAAATCCGTACATACACCCCAAATATCTCATTGGTACGGTCGGGTTGGTTTTAGAATGGCTAGATCGCAAAATGACGTCATGATTCAAAGGCCACATCTCAATATGTCCAATTCGCAAAATGACCACATCCCTGCTAGTCAAAATCACAAAAAAGTACAAGTATCAAAAGTCTCACCTCGTAAAATGACTACACCGTAAAAATTCTGGAGTCTTTTATTTATTGCATTGCATGTACTATAATACTCTATTAATTTTTTGGGCCCATCAACATCTTTTTACGTAAAAAAAGCCTTGACACATAGATAAAATCAAAAATATATATTATGTAAAATATCTAAAAAAAAACAACTAAATAAACATCTCGTCATAAAATATAATTAAATTATCCTGACAAGAATTCTTATACTTATACTTTTTTTTATGTTGACTAGCAGCGATGTGGTCATTTTACGAATTGAACAGATGAGATTAAGTCAAATTGCAACTCGGATATTTTTAGATATGGCCTAAGTGAGATGAAGTCATTTTGCGGCTAGCCATTCTAATACTAACCCGTACGGTCACGTGATTTGAAACCGCGAAAATACAATAATTTCAAGTCGAGCGTTCTCCCAATTAGGATACCACGGCTTGCAATGTACGCGGAACATAGTGTTCACTAAAACTTTATGACGAGTGAAGGATATAAAATAAGCATTAGTGTATATCAGCGTACTCGTACCATGGATGAAGTAACATTGATGTGTCATTCAGATAAATTCACAAGCAATTTCATCTGGTCGAGGGGATGAGGTAAGTAGTTTTATCATTGGCCAGAATAACGGTTATTCAAGCTATCGACGTCTGTTATTGGCGCGGAAGATCTCAGTTCTATCAGTACATGCGTGTCATTCGCATGGATTATTTTTCGCTTATTTTTGGCGGGGATATAGAAACTAACATTCAATATGTTTTCTTGTCACTGACTTCTATAAAAACCACTGGGCAGTGAAATAAAAAAAAATAGTTTATTTAATTGACTTCAAAAACAGGTAGGTAGGTTTCTGACCATGGATGATAAGGAGTTGCAATGAGCGACTTGCAGCCGCAGATCCTATTTTGCGGACGGAGTGTGTGACGTCATATTTGCTCAGTGTGCTCATGTCCGTCACGCGTAACGGTCATTCAAACTTACATATTAGACGCACGATTTTTAATGTTTTTACCCAGTAACAGTAAAAAATTAAATAAGTTGCTCTGTTTCTTTATGTAAAAATGACCGAAGGAAAAATTCAGATGACATGATTGGCATCTAACTTCATTCGTAAGTAATTTTATTTCTATATTTAGTGATCCGTTCTATACAATTTAAAAACGCGACACCTAGCGAGATATTAACAGTCTTACTTAAAAAAAACTTCTCAACCGTTAGTCACTGCTTAAACTTCTCTGTCCTTTTCTAGCACGTGCAACTTCACGTCAGAGAGAAGATGGCAGAGCATCTTAAGCAGTGACTAACGGTTGAGAAGTTTTTTTTAAGTAAGGCCGTAAGAAATTAAGTGTTAATTCAGCTAAGTGTTCGTTCACTAGTTCTTTTAAAGCTTCCTGTGTTTAATAAACAAGACTTGTAAGTACAATAGTACACCGATTACGGAACAGTTTTTTTTTTTATTATACAGATTCGGATAATAACAAAAACTAATCTAAAGTTATTTGTACCGATCCTAAATCGGAAGCTAGACGTATGCATTATGCAACCTAGAAATAATAAAACAACGGTATGCGACCCAATTTCTAGGCGTGTGTCGGATAGGCCGTTTTCAATGAAACTGGCAGCCGGCCGGGCTCAATGTTGCATACAATATGTGGTATGTTTTATTTATGCACCTCAATGCGCCTCTGATTGACTTGCGATCGAAGCCAGTCCGCCCGTCGGCCCGTTGTGCAATTTCACTCTGACATCATTTGCACAGGTATTAGGTATAGGTATATTAGATAGGCATAGGTATTAATTGTTTTAGAGAAACAGTCTCATTGTTATTTGTTATCTCGTATTTCGCTTTCCGTTTTTATTCCTACGAATGGCGGATATATTATAAATGTTTGTTCAGTGTTATATGAAGTTTATTCCGGCGAATAATAAACTAAAGATACAGTGGCGGATTTACCAACAGGCTGAGTAGGCTGGAGCCTAGGGCGGCAGATTTAAGGGGCGGCGAATGTGGGAGCAATATTTTTTTTGTTTGACAAATACTAACATACTTACATATTTATATACTTACCTAAGTGAAAGTGAAACTTTCAGGGTTAACACATTTTTCCTCCTCATTGATAGACTCGTATCTATCCGAATTAGAAAAACGGCAGGATATAGACCAATGTTTTCAGGTTCAATGAAAAGTTTGCGTTTCTGACCTAAGTGAATTGTCATCATCAACCACTATGACATGATTGTGAATAAGGGTCATATTAAGTTTCTGTGCTAGGGCATTGAATTGCAGACATCGGTAGGGGCGGCAAAATGTGTTTAGCCTACTGGCGGCAAATGTGTAAATCTGCCACTGTAAGATATGTACCTCGTACAGGGGTACAAGGTAAGTAGCGGCACCCTGCAGATTATCTACAATTATCTAGTTGTAATAAAAATTGCGGGCATTCTAAGTCCGATCTCAAAGCCCTCTCTCCTTCCTTGCCAAATTTCATGAAGATTAATCTACTTGTTCAATCGTAAAATCCACTGAAGAGAGAAGTGAATAGAACGGAAATGTGACGGGTCGCGCTAGCCGGCATTAAGTGTAAATGCGCTTAATGTCAATTCTACCAATATACATGTTTTTAAACTGAGAATACTCAAAAAGACAATTTAAATACACGCGTAGAATTCCATACGACATTGCATCGTAATTAGATCAATTTTAATCTGTTGCAAAATGGCTTTTCGCGAGCGTTTTACTTCAAATGCGCGACCAATGATTAGCATTTGGTCGTCGTAGTGACAATACAATTTTGTGTGAAACTGGCGACAACGGATTTCCATACAATTGCTTTACAACATTGTTTTTACAGCCGTTATACCTAAGAAGTAGGGCTTTCGCTTTACTGTGGTAAAAACGTATGTAATTTTCGAACTATAACAAACAAAGCTAAAACAAAATTTCATTCTATGGTGACATTGCCTCAGCCTAAACCTAAGCCTAAATGACACAACATAATACCAAGTAAGGTTTTCTGTATATAAAATAGTATTATAAGATAATTTTACACTAGGCTGTTTGAGGCTCGAAATGTAAAATAACTTTCTATTCGTATCACGAAGGTCTTGACAAACAATGACGTCGATTGAAAGGAGAGTGGAAACCTTTTATATAATACTTCGACACAGCTAGGCATTCAAAGCGTGAAAGAAATAATAAAGTAAGTAGCTATGAAGAAATGTAGATATATGTTTTTAAAGCTTAAACAGGAAGAAAAATTATGAAATTTTTTCAAAAATTATTAAGCTTTAAAAACATAGAAATACCATAAGTGTGGAATCACTTCATACAAAAATATTCAAAATGTAGATATGTCTAGATATGAAAGTAACAATATTTACACCTAGCGCAATTTTTTTTTTTATTGACTCACAAAAGAGCCGACTCACAACAAAACAACTCATCGAAAATAAAATTTTAATATGAGCACAAATAACTAAGTTTTAAACATTTTAGTTTCATGTTAGAGTCCCTCATAAATACTTTGACGCCAACAGCTTTTGATTTCAGGACCAGCGAATTTCAAAACTTTTTTCGAAAAAAAAAACTTTTACACTAAAAACCGACAACACACCCCCCCCCCACCCCTCCCCTAAAAACTTTTAAAAAAAATTTTTTCATTTTTTGCAATTTTTTTTTTCTTTAGTATATTTTTTTTTCATCAGAATTAAGTGAAACTCTACACTTATCCTAATATTTAAAAAAATTAAAACACATGCATATTCCCCATTGTTTTACAGCTAGTTTCTCACACAAAGTCTGAAAAAAAAACTAATAATATTATGTAATACCCATCCGTAAACTATAGTACCTAATAATAACGTTTTAGTACATTATGATACGAGTGTGCTATGTTGGTCATTACACTAGAGGCGGTATTATGCGCGCGAGCCGCAGGCGAGCGCGATAAGAAAGCCGAGAGCGTAATGACTAATAGCACAAGAGTTCCATACGACTGTTTTCGTCACACTTGCGAGGAAAAAACAATATTTTTTTGATAATAATCAACCACACAGCGAAAACGTCAACAAACATTTGCGGAAAATGGCGCCCAAATCAGTAATGCGCGCGCAGGTTGACATTTACTTCAGCGGCATAAGAACTCTTTGTTGGTATTACAAAAAAACTGTAAGTATTACCCGGCTATATTAAGAGTGCTTCGTACACGTACGTCTAATTGCAGTCACGTACAAACTTGACTTTACCGGGTTATACCTATTATAGTACAAGTGCCGTAATGTAAAGTAAAAAGCACGCGTGTATAATAGCTTGGATTATGAGCCTAAAAGCGATGTAATAAGATCCACTTTACGAGCAAGTGTGACGAAAAAAATCTTTTTTCCCAAACTTTTGTTAATCGCATTGAGATAAGTTTTGTATACAAGTAAGAGTTAGTATAAATGCTCTTTAATAATAACAAAATCAATAGTTTCATAGTAAAAATCGAGCAAGCAGCTTAAATCTAGTGAAACGTTAAGATAATCCTTTCGTGTGGATAGATCCAAAAGAACAGTCGCATTGTAGAAGTTTAATTCAGAATCGTGAACAAAAGGCAAACCTCACCTACAGTTAGACCTACATAGAGTCCGCGCTATAGTAAATACTGGACAGTTGGAAACAGTTGGTGTTATTCACACGTCTCACTGAAAAAAATCCAACTGTGAAACTTGAAAGCGCTTGACAGTTTTACTTTACTCTTTCATATTGTAAGCAGTGTTTACAATCGTAATAACTACGTAGAAAATGTGATAACGTTTTATGTCTAATTTCGGTAGGGTTTTACGTCGAAATTTGAAAAGACTCGGCAATAGTTATATTAGCCGAAGGCAAGGTCAAACGCGAACCCGGTCATAGTAAAAAAATCGTATATAATCGCACTGCTTATAATGCTAGTGTACCAGCTACTACGCTAAAGATGGCTGTGGGTGACACTGTAGTGGGTTATATTTGTCAGATAAATCGTGATAAGGGAGAAATTTGCACAGCAAGTCGTGTGTTAATCAGGGCCGTAGCTAGACCTGGATTTAAGTAGGGCAGTTGTTGTTACAGGTAAGGCGGTTCACGGTACTTTGTTTATTTTAAGGTAGGGCATTGCCCCTCAATGCCCCCCTGGCTACGGCCCTGGTGCTAATAGAACGTTTGTGACTCCGATACAAAACAAAAACATAGTAAATTGGCAGCACAGAATAAATAATACTGCCTGGCGTAGGTAATAGTGGCAGCTACTCTCTGACGTCATAGTTCATGGACCGTATACCTATCACTCTAGAATTTACTTTTGGAAGTTACATAAAACCCGAACAAGTATCCTGTACTGGCAAACTTGAGAGAAATATTCGCAAATTGAGAGAGATATTTCAGTTAGCTTAAGTCGCGCAGGGTGCCGACGAAGTAATTCGAGAAATGCACTTTCGGAAGTGTGCCGTGCCTTAATGGAGTTTCAAAGCTTATTTCATTTAGTATACGAGAGTTGCATTCAAAGGAAACTTTTATGAGAGAGGAAGGGTAATGCTAAGTATTATTAGGGTTATTACCGGTAGTTGACAGCGGAAAATAAACGGGAAATTTCCTTTTGCATTGTAGACGAACACAACTTTTTATTTGTCAGCTTTAACAGCTGGTTTTATATTCTATTAATTCTCAGTGGTGACTAACAATAGTAGATTACTCACCTAGGGAGCAAAAGTAAAGAATATCTCAGATCTCATGCATGAATTTTAAAACTCTTTCCACGCTAGCGGACAAAATGCACTTTTGCACTCAGATTTTGAATGATAAACAGAATCTTACGGAGCTTTAAAGGTGAAATAGTAGATTGTATACCAAGGGAGCAACAACTATTTTACGGGCGAGTGTTTCTTTGAATCCAGAGCGTAGCAAAGGATTCTAGAGTAAAATCCTGAGCGCAGCGAGGGATTCAAAGTATTTGAGCTTAAAAATAGTGTCGAGGTGGACACTGCCTTTTAACACCCTCTATGAAAAAATAAGTAAGTGCAACTTATGAATAAGAATAGTACCTACGTTTATTTCATTCTCACTACTCACTTTCACTTCTCACTTTTTATTGAGGAAGATACACTGAGTTAAAATAAAACAAAGTAAAATCCGAATTTGAGTAATCAATTACGAATGTCCGTGGTTGATCTCTTTGGTGATTGGAACTTTTACTAACAATATCCACATTCCAAATTCACTTCATTCAAATCACCGCCCGGAACAGGGCAGAAATGAGCTGTTTGAGAGGAACAAAGAAGGTTTTTTTGCATAGATGTAATAAAAAATACATTCCTGTTCGTATGAACGCCCACTGAAACAAACACAATGGTAATGTGAACACTGACCATATACCTTGGAGGAGTGCGCCTTGGCTCGCCATGTCCAATGGTATAAGATCAAAGGCACAGGCTATAGGTATGCACATACCTCAAGTCTTGTAAGAGCGCCTCCCCGTGCGATATGGTGGCGGCGCACGCGTCCAGGCTGGCGGCGCGATGTTGAGCGCACTGCTCGAGCGCGCGCCGCGCCGCCTCCGGCGTGTCGTCGGTTGCGCACACGCCGCCGCCGCTGCGGAGCGTTTCCAGCCATTGGAGGAGCTGCAGGGAAGAATCTCGTCAACTTTTATTTATTTATTATTTGGAAAACAAACAGCTATTACAAAAACATATATAGGACACTGAAAAGTATGAACAAGTAAGCCAAAAAAGTTTTCACAAATAGCAGATTGCGTACAATCCAGTTTAAAGTAACGAAATAAAACAGATCTAGTAGTAGGTACATAGTCGATTGCTATCGAACGTAACAAAATATTATCCATAACACATAAAAACACAAGAAGAAAGAAATAAAAGACATTACAACAATAACGAAATGTACCATGTGTACCATATCAATATGTATATAATAAATAACTTTAAATTAAAAAATTACATATACCTAGTACTGTTATTAGAATATATAAATAGAACTAATCATCGCTGAAAATTTTTTTACTGTGTACTTAGAAAAATTTGCATTAAAGTTGTTACATACACTTACATAGAAGGAATTTTGCCTGTACTTTGTATATTTTGTATTATTATTATTTGTATTTTGTATTACATTTTGTTAAACCAAGGGCCTTTTAATAAGCGCGGCGTAGATTCTTTGCTAGTTACCTCGCGTGACATTTCGGGAAAGAAAAGATGACCGAACTGTATTTTTTCAAATATATTTTATGTATCTCATGTAAGTACTTCATTTTAAATTATAAATATATGCGCCGCTACGAATGAGGTTTCACATGCAACACTTTTCGCAAATGGCGCCAGCGGCGGTCCAGATGTGGCAATTTCAAGTTTTCTTGTTAATCATTGCTTATCTATCTATCTCTTGATGAGGGCGTTGTCGATTATCTAGTACAAGGAAAAATACTGGATACTGTGCCTTGTTAATAATCTATCCAGCTATTGACGGCCTGAAAATAGTTTTATTGGTTAGATAGTTGTTTACATTTTATATTTAACAGAGCTTCAATTAACAAGGAAAAGGATTGCTATAGAAACTAGTACATGCAGATTCTCCCTGGTAATCAGAGTCTAATACGAGAAAAACCATTAAATTGTAGAAAAAAAAATTGAATGAAATTGACAATTGACTATCGCCGCATCGACGATGCGCCACCTAGCGCAAAAGCGATGAAAGCGAGACAGCACGCAGTATTGTGGAGTACTTGTTTTTTTTTTGCTATTTCTTTTTCGTTCTGCGATCGGCTGTGCCATGAGCAGAAGTGACTGCGTGTTGGTCTTAACTATGTTCTGATCTATAGACAATAGACAATATTTTATTTGTAGAAAAAAACACATCTCCCTTTATTGCGTTTGACAAGTCACATTTCGATCTGTCAAGTTACGTCTGAATATCAATCCCCGTTTAGGTGTGCTGACCTCCTTTTCGTGTGTATAGAGCAGCACGGCCAGGTCGAGCCTGCGCCTGCGGCGGTCGACCCTGGCTGCGAAGGCGGCCACGTGCGCCTCCAGCTCCCGAGCCACTCCCAGCACCTCCTCTGGGTCGCACTCGCCCGACCGAGCCAACTCCTCAGCGGCGCCGAGAAGCTTTTCCGCGTTTGTGTACGTGTTCTGTAGACATAAAATAACCAATTGAATATTTTAGCCAGAGTGACATATTTCGTTAAACCTTGGAACCTGTAACGGCTCCGGTTTGAGTAAATATTTATGTTGCAAAAATTTACAGATGGCGCCGTCAACGCTTTAGTTTATAGCATAAGTACTAAACGGAACACATGTTTGACAAAACGACAATAGTTTAAGAATATTGCGAAAAAACGTGCAAATAATTGGCAATAACTTACTTGTGCGACATTTTCGAAATGTTCATGAGATTTCTGATAAACTCGAGCTTTATGGAGATTCCTTCCTATTCCAGTATTTTTTTGTAGAAACACTTCACCGTGATTCGCCAACCAGTCCAGCACCTAAAAACAACAAAGCTTGATAACAAAAAAGTTTTATAAATACTTAATAAAGAAATAAAACTTAATGGTTTAGATCATATACGGTAAAGATTATCTCAAGGAGAGAAAAAGAGTCGCGCTTCGCTTTTTCAACCACGTTTAGCTTGCCCAGCAAAGGCGAAGTCGCTTATGAGGTCGCCGAGCAAATATGAGTGACCGGCTAAAACCGAGGTCAGATTTAATTCTATATCGAAGAGATGATATAGAATAACACACCTCTTACCTCTGTAATATATATTATAAGTATGTATTTACATATGTTTTTTATTCATGATAGGCTTGCGTTTGATCACAAGTATATATAAGTATTCTATCAGCTATCTGGTTTCCATATTACAAGATTTGCTTAGTTTGGGGCTAGATGGCGCTGTGTAAAAAAACCACCGATATATTTATTTGTGATAAAGTTAAAAGTGTATGAGGGCTGACCTGTCGACAGTCCTCCTTGTAAAGCAGTAGGGCCAGCCGCTGGTGTAACTTCAGCCTGGCCTGGTGGTACCGAGCCTCGAGCGCTCGGTGGTGGCCTAGTATCTGGTGTATCACTGCCAGGACGTGGTTCGCGCCTGAGCTGTAGTCAGCCGCCGGATCGCCGCCGCTGCTGCCGGCACTGCTCACCGTGCCGTCGTTCTGAATAACAAGCATTATTGTTATAATATTGTCTTCTTTCACAGGACCTCATCATTTGTTAAAATATACGCACTAAATAATAATATCGACGTATTTAACAATAGCGTAAATGTTATACGCTCGCATTTAGCTTCCGAATGTTTTCATTTGAGAATGAAGGAATTCAGAACCTTAACTTAATTTTTGACAAATAATTATACTAATCCAGTTTCATTGTTTGTGTATACGCCATACTGTTGCTTTGCTACGCAGTATAAGGTGTAATCTATAATTTAATCTTCTATTATAATAAACTAAACATTGATATACATGTATTAAGGCTGTTCGTTTTCCTAAAAATTTAAAATAAAATAATTATAAATAAATAAATATCAGATTCATATAATTAAACTCACCATATCAGCGGGGTCTGTTTGATGGCACACTTGAACTAGATGATCTAGCTGGTACAGCAATTTCTTACTCGTAGAGTGGACCTAAAAAACAAGAATGTTTTATTCTGTAATGTATGTTTGTATAATATAAAGCTTATTATATATCCTATGTGAATACATAGGACCCTAAAAAACTAAATTGCCTTAGTACCAAAAATTTTGAGTAACTAAACAAAATCGCTTGTTGTGTTCAATTTCAATTTATTCCAGTAATTTTAATTTAAAAATCAAGCAACTGGGTCCAGTCTGGGTCTGGATTTCGACAAAATGTATATGGGACCACCTCTGAAGTTTCACCTACCAAACAAAAAAAGAATCATCTCAAAATCTATTCATAATTGGCGAAATAATCGCGTAACATACATACAAAAAAAATTACATACAGTCGAATTGAGAACCTTTTTTGAAGTAGGTTGAAAACTCTCATTCGGCAATCTGGTATAGTGTACCTAGTGGTACCCAGCAAAGTCCAGTCCACCTATCAACCCCGCAAACATGTGCACACCTGACTGATCAATGTCACTATACGTGAAAACCTATAGTTAGTTTTCTGTTTAAAGGCATGTGACGTTTTGGCCTAGTTCATATAAGGAAGTATGGGAAGTTTGTACCACCAGGCCAGTTGTGTATAAGAAATGTCCTAAGCCTTTAGGCTATCAGAAGTTACTATTGCTGTTGTTTTTCCAATACCATAAATGATAAGAAACATGGTCTAACCTCAGTGTAAGCCTGGCACATGTGTTCATAAAGTTGACGGTGCCTCTGCGCGTGCTGCTCCAGGGCCCGAGGGTCGTTGCAGGGCGCTCCGCCCTGGCCCGTCGCCAGTTGGAGCGCCACCGCACACTGGGCGCCCCACCCTCCCACGGCCGACGCATACGCTTCCGCCTTGTGGTGAAATACAACCGACAGGGACAGAACCGCTGATCGCTCTTCCAAGCCTAACAGAAATATATCACAATGTTAATCGTTTAATAACTTTTTATTGGTTGACAGTACTTATATAGTTTCTAAGGAACAGCTGATATTTTTCTCCCGCGAGTTTTAACCAAATCCACGTGCCTATAAAGGATGTAAATGTTACTAAAAGCTGCGAGTGTGTGAAACTCTCTGCTGGAATCTGCGTTCACCGATAATTAGATTATAAATGTTTTGAAGTCCAGAGTAAAAAGTTGGCTTTTAGATCAGCCTGTAATATTTTAGATTGCATTGCTGCTATAAGTTGGCGTATGTAGGCGGGTCTCGACGCAAATCTTAAAAAAATAAGAAAAAAAATTTTATGTAGTTACCTCCTGCCAACTGCTTATATGCGCGCTCTAAGCGCAGTGCGAGCGCGGTGATCTGCGACTCTGCGTAATGTCGCTTGTCTGCGAGGCGACGAGCCGCCGTCGTCACCCGCGCCACGCTCGGCCGTCCGCCGCCCGTGCACGCTGCCGCGAATCTACGCCCGAAAGTAGAACACAATGACAAAAAAAAGACAATGGATCTAAGACCGGCAACAGTCTAGACCACAGACTCTAGAGAATCAATTTAAATTACAATAAAGTTAAAGATGTTTCTTCATCAATTAACTTACAGCCTATTTTTGATTTAACTAAGGGGCCTTAATAAACCTATGTCAGTAAGAAATGTGAATTTTTCACATAATGATATCTCACCTGGCGTGTTCTTCTTGCAATCTTTTGGCTGCCGCGCAAGACCTGCCTATTTCTACGTACGTCGAGAGAAACACAGTGCGGTGGTTCACAATCCACTCCAGCATCTGAAAACGAAAAGCAATATTTCTTCAATACTCTTTCTTCTCTAATTCGTGAAATGCTGTTTAAAACACCTTCACTAAAATACTCGACTGTTTTTTCCAATTTAAGCAAAAAAACAGCCAAAGGTTGTTCACTTTGATGGGTAAATCAACATCTTTAAGCTAGCACCACTACACCATTCTAAAACACCTGTATCTATGTTTCTAAAACAGAGAGATAATTTTTTTTAACCATTGAGTGTTGTACACAAAACCTTGGTAATTGAAATGGCATACCTTCTCGCAGTCCTGCTCAAACAACCTGAGCTGAAAACACTGATCGAGCTGCATCTTCTTGTGTTGCCAGAGTTTGTGAGCGTGCGCGTGCGCGGACCGCACGGCGGCGATCTGAGCGCGTACAGCGGCCGGCGAGCCGCAGTGGTACGCCGTCGAGTCGGCGCCACTGCCGCTCGCCTCCGAACACGCCGCGTCTGCCGCATCGAGCCGCTGGAGAACGCGCTCACCTAACGGGACACAAAACAAATGCTAATAAAAAAAACCTAGACCCCGGACCTGGGTATGTCTAAATTGCACATAGAACCACCAGAGGACGGGCAGCAACCTCCTCTCGATTAACGGTGGTGAGCATTATGCGATCAAGCGTGGGGATTACGGGAACCATAGTAAGGAACCATAGGGGGAAGCCTTCGTCCAGCACTTATTCCGGCTGATGATGAATAAAAATCCCATGCCACTTGCTTTCCGGAGAACATGGTAAAGAAACCTGCGCAAGTTCGAAGAAGAAACTTAATGGCGTATGTAGATCCATCAACCCTACTAAGCTAGCGTTGTGAAATTACGACCCAATCGCCCTTCGAAGCTAGACTTATGCCCAGCTGTAAGATATTGAAAAGACTGATGCAGAACTGTGATACAAAGGTACGGATTTGATAAAACATATTAAATATGAATACTATGTATATCATCCTTATTTCCTTTACTATGCATGTAAAATGATGTATCATTGTCTTGCTCACGCAACAACGGAAATGGATCAGTGATTTTATATAAACATAAATACGGATTAAGAATCGGAGAGTGACTGATATTATTCTACATCGCTACGTAGGTAAAACCGCGGGGCGCAGGTAGGTAGGAGTTGAAATAAACTATTGAATTTTGGGTGCCGTCGCCGAAATCCACTTGGAAGACGTTATTGTTAAAATAGAAATAGATAGATGACTGATTATATATTTATTGCCTCATTAAATCTGGGCGTAAGAAAAGACTACATAAACCTGCAGGTTAGGTATTTAAATTTCGTGCTAGACAGCGAGCTAGAAAGCTCACTATAAACAGACATTCATCGGCAATTCTACTCTATATACATTCTATACTAACCCTCGCTTAAAGGGAGGATATTAAACGTTCATCCTCGTTAAAATATTTGACACTGGCAAATACACATATTGTACGACGCCATAAAAAAAGAAAACACGTAAGGAAATATTATTCACAAACCCATGCCGGTCCGTTCTGGCTCGCATTGTCCAAAACAGTCGAAGCACATTGTTGGACCGCGCTCCAAGACGTTTCCACCTCAAAATGCATAACGCAAGACTAGCCCGCGATTCGCATCGGACCAGCGGGCGTGCATTATACAATACACTGCCAACAACCGACCGGTATCTCATGAAGTTAGAACATTCGCAGTTGAATGGACGCAAATATATTTCACACAAAAATTTCCGAAATACTAAGGTCTTATTAATAGTCGTGAAGTGAGCTCGGAATAGTTAATCCGTCTTTAGGAATTAACGCCTATGCAGTGATGCCTCCGACTTAGTTTTGTTACTTTAAGATGTTATTGTTTATGCAATGGAGTCACGAGGCGAGCGAGACATTCTGGTGGTAAGCATCACGTTTGCCCGTAACAGTTGCAATGGTAGAGTTCACAATTCTACCACTGCCACCGTGCACTGGTAGAATTGTGAACTTGCGAACTAAATCTTGCGCAGCACTGCACTGCGTTCGTTACCCTGATATATTAGATTTCAAATCTCTTCATGCCCAGTAATTATTTCTCTGGCAACATTGCCCTTCAAACCGAAACACATTAATGCGTGTACGACTTTACGTGTACCTAAGTCTGGGTACGGCTGTAACGGTCATGGGCAGAAGTTATTTGTTAGCATTTGCTAAAATCATAACCCCCTCCCTCCTTTTGCGTAATCGGGTAACAATCAGTCTTGTCTATTGCCGTGCGAACCAATTGCAGAGAACGTTATTCGCGAGTATAGTTTTGTGCAGAAAAAGAATTGCCGTAGGAGAGCGCTCCTGTGCTAAATTCCATTTTTACGACAAACTATTTATGCGTTTGATCACGAGCTCAGCTGATGGCAAGTGATCATGTGATCGAAGATGAAGCACGGTATTGGAAGTACCTAACAAGATTTTCTTAAACAACCCCGTATGGTACCTACTTGATCAGGAAGACAGACGCTGTTAAAGATAAAGAGCTCCACACGTCTGATGCTTTGCTTACCTTTTTATCCGGCTCCAAAAAAGGAGGAGGTTTTTATTTCGGCTCTTTTTTTTAATTCCTGCAACCTCTAACTCCGCCAATTATAAATTGATATGAAAAAATATTTTTTTATTGGAAATGGTATACTATCAGATTGGTCCTATTGGTCCCATCGAAATTTCATCAAAATCGGTTCAGTAGTTTGGTTTTTTAAGTCAAAATGACTGGAAAAAATATGTCATCTAAATAACCGAAATTGGGTATTTTGCTTTCCAATCTCTATCTTTGTTTCTGTTCAGTGGTGTTTAAGCACCACATAAATCACCTCATTAATGAGGTGATCCCATAATTGTTTGAAAAAGTATATTTTTTTACTAGCTTGTTTTAGTTTGCAACACCATAGCAAAGCAATGTCGTCATGAGTTTTGGCGGGAACGCGAGAAAATCATGTCGCTGCATTGTATTATTTTCTAAAACTTGTGTTTTTTCGAGTGTTAATGCATAAAAATGGTGGCGTTTTATTCATTAAGTGCTGATTTACGAGCAAGAGTGTGGGCAAGTGATATAATGTAGTGAAACGTGTCTTTTCGTGTTGTTTCCAAAACTCCGAAGAAGTTTGTAGTAAAGTTGCCACGACTTTACTAGGGCATGATTGGACTTGACTGTGACTTGGACTGTGACTACGACTCATTTAACTGCAGAAAGAAGAATCAATGAAGAAATATGTATTCGGCTGAAGGACTAGTATCCATGGCCAGGAACTATTAAAAACAACAACAAAAGCAATGTTGTCATAACAACCGAGTCAAACATCTGCCAGAAGGAAGAAGTACGTTTATTAAACCTTTTTGGCCACGACACCTCTTCCTGCACAGAATTATATTCAACTACCAATCACAGACAAACCCGCAGGCCGGTGTTACTAAAAAATATAACAGACATCCCGCGAAAGGCGAATTAATGTTTTGCTAATCCTTTCACGCGTTATTAAGCACTTGTTCCGCGAGTGGAGCGCTTCAATAATTTATTTCAGTTACACTATAGCACAAGGTTGGTAATATTACGTACTAGGTAGCATTTGTTATACAGTATTACGGGTTGGAATTCCAATCAGACGAATACTGTACTCGTAAACGCGAAAGTTTGTGTAAGTGTCAGTATGAGGCAAGCCTATAATGCATACTCTTTTGATTATGTACGAGTTGCTTGGAGAGCTCTGAGTTTGTGTTGTACTTTACAATAGTTTATATACCAAAACACGACACAGGTGTTTTTTTTTATAGAACTTTGATTTAAGACAGAGAATTTCGCAACGGCTAGATGTATCCCACCTAAAACTGTGACAAAACGTACATCTGCAGCAGTTTGCATGCAATTCGTCCGGGTTCCGCTGTCGTGTCACGTGACTTTGCATTTTTATTAACCTACTTCAAAAAGGGTGAGGTTCTATGTTCGACGGTACGTGTTTTTTTTATGTATGTTCACCGATTTCTCCGTCAATTGTTGACTGATTTTGAAAATTATTTTTTCATTTGAAAGGGTATACTCCCGAGGTGGTACCGTATCAATTTGAAGTCGGTTTTTTTTTAAAGTTACTTGTATGAAATACCATTATTTACTTATTTTTAATCTTTATTTTTTGTGGAACTTCATAATTGTTTACGTTATCCGCTTAACTCACAGTTGCTATTTATTAGTGTGGTTTAAATATGCCACTATTTTCGCATTTCATCTACGGCTTGCGATATCCTCTGTTTCTTTGATCGATGGTATTGTTCGCGCAGCAAAATAATGTATAAACTTCGTTCTTTTATAAACCGAATTTTGTTTCTGACGAAGAATTTTATTGTGTCTCTGTTTCTGATGTTATTTCAGATTTCGCAACTGGGCTCGACGGATCTACACGTAAGAGATCAAGTTTTGTTGAAACCAGTTTTTCTAGCGCAGCATTTGAGAGAGGCTCTCAATACATACAAACGTTACATCATAAAGAAGCATGCAGGACCGGCCAGTCGCACAGTTAGTAGACTGAAACATCCTAGGAAAATCGACTACAAGCAATGAGTCAAATATATGGATAAAGTCACCATGAAATGGCGTACGTATTAAATCAAAGTTTGACCACTATCTACTTTGTTTTTTTTTATACTATCAAGTGACGAGACGAGTAAGACGTTCGCCTGGTGGTAAGCGTCACGCTTGCCACAAACAGTAGCAGTGCCAGAATTGGACTGCCCTGCACTGCACTGCGCTCGTCACCCTGAGATATTAGATGTTAAATCTCTTCATACCCAGTCAATTCTCTGGTTTCTATAGATGTTGTAATAATTCAGTTGCAAATGTTGGTATAATTTGTCTGCCATACATTGTTCATCATAAATCAAAACAACTACGAAAGGGGGGGGGGGGGGGCTTTTTGCGTAGTCGGGTAAAACAGTAGCGTCAAACTCACCCTGCGCTTCGAGTTCGTCCACGGGCACCTTGGCCAAGCGTTTGCTAATATCCGCGTGCGCGTCGATGGCCCGCCTCGCGCCCGTGACGTCATCCGCGAAGTCTGCGCGTGCGACGTCCTCTTGGAGGTCGTCGAGACGGTCGAGAAGTTCGCCCGCTTGCCACATCAACTCTTCTAAAGCCTGTGGAACAATCACTTGTTTTAATGTTTGGGCTCGCTGTGCGCTTGGACCTGGGTATGTCCTAAAACTGCATCCAGAACCGCCGGAGGACGGGCAGCAGCGTCCTCTTAGTTAACGGTGGTGAGCAGTCTGCGGTTCCCAAGCCGCCTGCCAAGCGTGGGGATTATGGCAACCCCTACCTATTAAGGGGGAGGCCTTCGTCCAGCAGTGGACGTCTTCCGGCTGTTGAAGTGAAGTGCGCTTGTTTTGTACTGAGCTTGTTTTAAAGTGAATTGTTTCTTGAAGGTGAACGGGTACTTTTTTTTAATAGAATCAAGTGACGAGACGAGCAAGACGTTCGCCTGGTTGTAAGCGTCACGCCTGCCACTAACGGTAGCAGTGCCAGAATTGTGGACTTGCGCACACAATCCTGCACCGCACTGCACTGCGCTCGTCACCCTGAGATATTAGATGTTAAATCTAATATCTCATCAATATTCATACCCAGTAATTTCTCTGGTAACATTGCCCTTCAAACCGGAACACAGTAATGCTTGCACACTACTGCTTGGCGGTTGAATAATTGGCAAAGGTGTGGTACTTCCCCAGGCGGACTCTGCATTAGAGTCCTACCACTACCAGTACAATATATTCTGTGAACGAATCGAATATAAGTGTATATTATGGTTTCTGTATTCAAACAGGTAAATTATTACTTACGGGTTATTTACCGTGATTATATTGTGAAACGAGCTCACGATATTTCGGCGCAGTTGCCTGGACTACTTTCTTGGGAAGATTCACAACATAATCACGGTAAATAACCGGTAAATAATAATAACAATAGAACTGTTATGAAGAATCAAAATAGTTTAAAACAGTGTAACTGTATTCAATGCAAAATAAACATTAATTAATTAATTAGATTAAAGAATTAGCTCAATTCGCAGTAATTTGACACAATTATAATTCAAACTCAAGCGGGATGGTTTTAAATAGCAATTTCATTCCATCTGGCAATTATCAAACTTTGCAGTAATGTCAACATTGCTATGCTACGGTATTGCTGCCTTAACAAAATGGTAACTTTACAGCAGCGCCCTTAATTCCTACTACAGTTATCTTTCTGCACAAACTATCCCATAATTTTATTGGAAAAAGATAAAACAAAAGATAACTCACCAATCTAAGGTCTATCCACTGTGTGTGGTCATATTGCAGAGTACCATCTAAGTCTGCAGTGAGTTGCGAGGTATCTATTAATTTTGGCAGTGCTTCTAAGCTAATCATAGTTGTCTGAAAAGATAAAAAAGTTATTGAGACAAGAACTTCTTATAAACATAAGAAATTATTCTCTATAGCTCGGTAAAAAGTCTAGAAACAGAAACATTTTATTTTCTCCTGGCAATATATAATCACGTCAGTGGGTGAATTCATCCAATCATCTTCCATCGAGTTGTTATTTTTAATAGTTCCTGGCGATGGATACTAGTCCTTCAGCCGAATACATTTTTCTTCATCGATCCTTCTTTCTCCAGTTAAATGAGTCGTAGTCACAGTCCAAGTCACACACAGTAAGTCACAGTCAAGTCCAATCATACCCTAATAAAGTCGTGGCAACTTTACTACAAGCTTCTTCGGAGTTTTGGAAACAACAAGAAAAGACACGTTTCACTACATTATATCACTTGCTCACACTCTTGCTCGTAAATCAGCACTTAATGAATAAAACGCCACTATTTTTATGCATGAACACTCGAAAAAACACAAGTTTTGGAAAATAACACAATGCAGCGACATGATTTTCTCGCGTTCCCGCCAAAACTCCCATCTTCCGTCGACGTACTACAGTGTTGCCAGTATTTAGAACTATTTGCAACAGTGGCGCCTTTAATTTTCTTCTCTTTTTTACCAAGATATATTAAACGTTAATTTTACTAGGAGCCATCTAGTACGACTACAGATTAAATAATAGTAATGGGCACAATGTCAAGTGAAAACTGTGTACAGACGACATTTTTATGTGACGAGCATTCGACTCGCGTAGCGTGCATCTAGCGCAACCAATAGCGTACGAGACATCAAGCGCATTGTCGGCGCGTCGAGCGCGTATAATTAGCGAAACTGTATAGCGACAACTGGCAAGCAACTAGAGTATGTGCGTATAAAACGCGCATCTCTTATAATTATAGTAGATTGTATCATAAGGGAGCAAAATAATATTTTTACGGCGAGGCCGCTTTTTTGAATTCTTTAGTAGAATCCTGAACGTAGCGAGGGATTCAAAGAACGTCGCCCGAGCCAAAAATATATTTTGCACCCAAATGATACACTCTAATTTTCATCACCCACTATGAGAAAATAAAAGGCGCCTCATATTTTATTCACTGTCACTTGAACTAATTTTTCAAAACAAAACCATGAATTTCTAACAATACGTGAAAATTTACGAAAACGCGGGCTGTAGTTCGCGCGTTTTTAATTAGATTTCTTTTTTTTTAGTCAGCTGGCGGCGCGACTATGGGCCGTCGTACCACCCAGTCTTTATTCAAACAATATTTGCGTTCGATATCTTTGGCGCTGAATAATTTTTTTTTTCCTTTGTTTTGTGGCCACTGCACGTTTGTGCATTGTGCCAATTCTCAAGTTATCATGTTTACATTTTTTTTTTAAAGATGTTCTAAATTCAAAAAGTGCGCGGCAAAGATAATTGCGGCGCATATAAAGAGGATTAAAAACTCATTACTGCCCGCTAAAAGTTTCTTATAGAAAATACCACCTTTGGGTACACTTAAAGGCGTACCAAGTCGTCCTTTTCGAATAATGGGATGAAAAAAATATGACGCTTTCGCTTACATATTGTAACAGCGGCGCGAGTACCGTTCTATGTCGCTAAATTTGACGTGTCGGTAGCAGATTTATCAAGACGAATTTGAGAATATATCGAAATTTACCGATTCAGATGTCAAATATACGAATTTAAAGTCAAATATAACGATCGTCAAGACCGGTACTCACGCTGCTGGTCAGAGTCACTCGGGATAGGCAACTTATAAGCATTTTAATATCATACTAGACAGAGAGGAGATTTTAACGTCACTTCTCTGTACGCCATATAAATACTATTCTGACAAGTATGGCGCATAGAGGCGTGAAGTCATTTTTTGTTTTGTGCGAAAGGGACAGAGTTTTCTCTACCAAAAACTTTAAACGCTTATATATCAGAACATTAATAACAGATTTAAATATTTTTTTCAATAAACATATTATATTTACTTGAATTCTTCATCAAAGCTATTGGTTTCAACGATATAACCATCAGTCACCTAGCTTATTATGAATACCACTTCTATGGCCTAAGTGTCAGTTGTTATTGTCTTGGAATCCTATTATGGGGCTAAGAGTGTAAATAATTGCACAGATAGTCACCTCAAACTTATATTTATGTGCTCCTATAGTAGTGCGTTGCTTCTGCCAGAAGTTGTCTGGCTTGACAACCAGCGCCTGGTGGACGGATGATGGGAAGTGCTCCTGCAGGACCTTCAGGATTGGCTTGATGGCTGCCCATGCTGACCCTCTCATGTCAATCAGTATGGTGAAGCCATGGGACCGTACTGTGTCACTGGAACGAAAAAAAATCGGTTAACCTTACCATATCGAAGCCAGAACCAATTACTATTAATAATAAAATTAAAATAATAATATTGGTGGACATTTTCTTGACACAGCGCCATCTAGCCCCACACTAAGCAAAGCATTCGTAGTTCGCAGAAAATTAAAACCTCGCGACCCTCATATCTTCCAAGCCCCTTGACCAATTTGGATCATATTACAAATACACACACACACACACACACTATATATTATCTATTATATGGGCCCGCGTTTATTAAGTAACTCCTGTTTGCCTGAAATAAACGATTATTATATAGCAGCCTTATAGCTCAGTTGGTAGCATGTCTGCCTTCAGAGCTGTAGGGCGTGGGTTCGATCCCCACCCAGGGCAAACATTGCTGTGACGAACATAGATGTTTGTTCTGTGTCTGGGTGTAGTATGTATTATAAGTATATATTTACGAAAAAAAATGTATATAAGTATTCTATCAGCTATCTGGTTTCCATAATACAAGCTTTGCTTAGTATGGGGCTAGACGGCGCTGTGTGTAAAATGTCCGCCAATTTTTTTAAAAATATTGTATTTTCACGAACTACTTGCTTACAAAATTTCATAACATAAAGATCTGATAAACGATTCGCAAGTTATCGTTGAACAAATGTACATACACACACACATGCAATCGCCAATTTGTCCCCTTAAACTTAGAGACCTTCGCTTCGCTTGGTTCAACAATATAAGAGGCAGGTGGCATTTTTTATTGTAACAAGTCGCGTACGATAGATGGGAAGAGGATGGCTGCCTGGAAATGGGAGCCAAGTAGGCCAAAGAAACGCCGGCACACTGCTCTACGCGTTCCAAGCAAATTCATATTGAAGCCTCAGAGAAATACAGTGTTGCTTTTTATCGTTCTAAGATGTGTTTGACATTTGACCACACGATAGAAAACACGTCTAGGTTCTAGCCGGATGACAGGTTTTTTATTCTACCACTTGTCCACCAGTGGTGGAAAACGGGAATCATTCAAAAAGTTGTGACGCTGTGTTGTACACTGGTGGACAGGAGCACAACTTTTTCAAACTTGTGTCGCTGTCCACCAGTGGGGGACATGCAGGTGGTGGACCACAGGAATAATCGCTATAGAGGTAGTTTCGTTACATAGGTATTTTCATTCACTGGCAACATTGTTGATATTAGAATTCATGCCCTGCGGTGTGAACCTAACGCGCTAACCACCAAGTTACAACAGCAAACAATAATATTAAAACATATCGGCACGCGTTCTATTTCAAGTATTTCGTGTCATTAAGCTTAGCACAAATGAGAATCTCAACAGCCAGAAAAAGTCCAGTGTTGGGCGAAGGCCTCCCCTTAATAGGGAGGGGTTACCATAATGCCCACGCTCGGCAGGCGGCTTGGGGATCGCAGAATGCTTACCACCGTAAATCGAGAGGACGCTGCTGCCCATCTTTCGGTGGTTCTTGATGCAGTTTTAGGACGTACCCAGATCCCATAGGCATCTCACGCATACTATAAACGTGTACGATTGTACAGGTGCATATAACAATCATAGCAAAGACCTCTTCATGTAGAATAAAGTTTATATTAAAGTTTACATATAATAAAGGTTAAGATTAACTCTTTATTATTCACACCAAAAATAACACACAATAATAAACAGCATAACTACTAGTGTAACAAGTGACGGCCTTATTGCTAAAAGCAATCTTATCCAGGCTACCTTAGGATGGAGAGGTTTAAGTTATTTGTAAAAGACTGGGTGTGCTAACAGTAAAATATGTGAATTGAAAATAATATACAATAATACATAATTGTACATAAAATACCAAAAAAAGGCAAAGAAAAAAAGAAAACTACACCCGTTGTACCAGGATAGCATTGCTCAACAAGCAACAGCTTTAATTGGTATACTTCGTAAAAATCTGTGTGTTGTATATTTTTTGTATTGTTTATTTTATTTGTATTTTTTTTAAATTGATAATTCTCTTGGGTTTGATTGCTAGCTCGCCTGATATAAAGCGAAGCTGTATTAATTAATTGTTAATTTCTGTGTTCACTAAACATCCTGCATGAAGCAATCTACTCTAACATCAAACATACAATTTAATTTCACGAAGGAATCTGGTATTAACATTCGCTCAAAAACAATCAACCTTTGAGTACGATGAAGAATGTAGGTATAATCAATCAAGGAATACAGTACGTCACACATTGAGTGTTGTCGCAGATAGATATGGTTGTGAGCACCCATTGTGTGCACTGTGCACGGCCTGTTAATTACCGCGACATTGGTAAGTGTTGATATAATAATAGTAAGAGCCATAGCACATTGGGTTGCGTTCAGCAAGCCTTTTATGCGGATAACATCTGTGAACGATATATAACATCTATTCTACTCTCGTTGTCAAGGGCAAAAAGGATGGCAGTAAGACAGTAACCGTCACATGTATAAAACGTATTTCAAACTTATTATAGTAAAAAGTGTTTTGGCAAAATTCTTCCGAATTAATATTTGAGTTTGAAAAAAGAAGACAAAACACTTTTTAACAAAAATTGGGGTGTAATACTTTTTAGAGTGGTCGCACATTGATTCGGCACGGCACCCGACAGGCGCCGGACCGACCGAAACACACTGCGCAGAATTAACTGGTGCGAGCGAGACGGGCGTCTCGAGAAATTTCTTACGATGTGCGGGACCTAGTACAAAATGTATGCACGGAGCGCCTTCGGGCGAAACCGGACGGTTTTTCTCGTCGTATGCGCCCGGCCTTAGTGTTTTATGCCTAAGACCACTGAAGAGAGAAGTAAATAGAACGGAAATGTGTCGGGCCGCGCTAGCCGGCATTAGGTGCAAATGCGCTTAATGACAATTCTGCCAATATACATGTTTTTAGACTGAGAATACTCAAAAAGACAATTTAAATAGACGCGTAGGAAACCAAACCACATTACATCGTAATTAGATCAATTTTAATCTGTTGCAAAATAGCATTTCGAGCGTTTTACTTTGAATGCGCGACCAATTATTGTCATTTTTTCGTCGTAGTTTCTACACAACTAAGTGTAAAACTGGCGACAGCGGTTTTCTATACAATTGCTTTAGTACATTGTTTTGACAGCCGTTCTAACCTAAGAAGTAGGGTTTTCGCTTTTCTGTGCATAAAACAGTTAGTATACAAAAGTATACATACCAACATACATCTGTCCCATTCCCAGTCGATTAAGACTGTAGATAAATAATTGGGGTTTAATGAGTAACTGTATTGTAGATTCGTGCTGCTGCATAAAGCAAGTACGTTCATCAAATATTCCAAGGATCAAAATATACAAATATAAGTTAGAAAAAATTTAAACCGACTACTTCTTCACTATATCCTACATGTTTTATAACTTCACTTTAAAATACAGATGGAACATGCTGAATGTGTTGGATCTTTTGAAACAAAACAAAAGATTAAAATTAATAAAATGCTTTTTTTTTTAGTATATCTGTATAATATACATATCTGTATAATATTATTATCACCTATCTTAAAATATCTCTAGATCGTTCTCTCTAGAAAAACTAAAATGTACGAGGTGCATAAGTTTAATCATAGTACTATTTAAGTTCGTCATATTGTATTGACTGTGACGTCATATTTAATTTTTTGATACGTTCAAGTGAAGAGACTAGCAAGACGTCCGCCTGGTGGTAAGCGTCACGCCTGCCACTAACAGTAGTAGCAGTGCCAGAATTGTGAGCTTGCGAACACAATCCTGCGCCGCACTGCACTGCGCTCGTCACCCTGAGATATTAGATGTTAAATCCCTTCATACCCAGTAATTTCTTTGGTAACATTGCCCTTCAAACCGGAACACAGTAATGCTCGCACACTACTGCTTGGCGGTTGAATAACTGACAAAGGTGTGGTACTTCCCCAGGCGGACTCTACCACTACAAAAACACTACAATATTATACCCTATGAGAAGCGGAGTTTTTTTTGTATAACTTGCAATGTCCCTCTGCTGGGCAATGGTCTCCCCCAGTTTCTTCCAGCTGTCTTCATTATTATTTTTTCCTTTTTTTTTGCTCTTTTAGCCCGCAAAATGCAACAACGCACTTTGAACTTTAAAACGCTGTTTTTTATTTTTTTTCGCTAATTGACAAAATAAATTAAGTAGGTAGTTCAAGAGACACCAGAGAACACAAGCAGCTACCTTAGACTGTGTAGACGGGCATTAATGTTTGTTACGGAAACCTGTGTGCAAATATTCCGTGCGTTCCAAGCCCTAAGAAATATGAGAAGGCACACAATGTGGTTAAGGAGAATGAGACTCGCCAATTGGTACTCCCTGAGACAAACGTGCTCATACAGCTGATGTAAATGTAATAGGAATATTAGTTGAAGCAATTTAGTACAAGAAAAATGTTACGGTGATTCATTGATTTGCAAATTAGTAGCGCCATTACAGCACATGTAGTATTTTCTAGTATCTTTACACAACTACGCAAAAGAGGATGTCTATATAATGTTTTGCAAATATGATGTTTTGAGAATATGATGATTTGCGAATATAATGTTTTGCTATTATGATGTTTTGCGAATATCATATACGGCGACGGAGCGGTCTTCAAGTCGCTAGCGAATCGGTTTCTTCTAGGCAAGCGTGCTCCATCTTAATTTAACAGGCTTCGTATCAGAAGGAGTAATCAGGGTAAATGACGATGTTTGTAGAACGTCGGCATTTACAACGTCTACATGGTGACGTCTTGAGTGGGAAACGACTTACTAGTAAAACGTCCTAAATTATCAGACGAGATGGCAGACAAACGCAAGCCAATAAATAAAAAAGGAGCTTAATAACATATGGACTGGTATCACGAGATAATCGCCATGTGGGATGTTAACTAGACATTGTCTAGTCAACATAACATCCCACATCGCACATTCCCCACTGTGCGGGGCGAATTTTATTGCCCCTCAATACGGTTTGCGGTCGCGCAGAGTCGGCAGCCGAGCCTATTCGGTCCCGCAATAAGCGTTCATGGTACGGCTCCTGCACATAGCTACACCACTCGTGCAATGTGCATATCTATTTCACATCCGCAGCTCCACCCCCCACGCTGCTTTTCCACCATAGATGTGCTAAGCTACGTAGCTGTAGATGTGTTTGACATCTACCAATAAGAAACCTTTATTTCCATAGCTTAGTTTAGCACTGATGGAAACGGGTTCAACGAAGCTATGATTTCTATAAAGAAGAATGCATGCTAAAGATGTGTGCTACGGGTTTGGCACAGCTTGCGCTTACGGGTACAGCTTTGGATGTAAGTTAGGAGTGCGCGAGTGGTGTAGCTTTGTGCAAATCCAATAGCTCGATTCGCGCATCAAACGTAACTAACTCGCGCAACGCATCTTCATAGAGCATCTCACCATCAGGGCTAGCATGCGCACCGCGAGTAAATTTTGTCGTGTCTTTATGTCGTGCGAAAACGAGACAAACTTATACAGATTCGTAGCCTTGTCCTGTTTTTAAGAATCGAGAAAATTTTCTCGCGGTGCGCATGCTAGCCCTGCTGGTCCGCTAACGGTCACATACCACACAAAGTTTTTTACTTTAGCTTTACCTCATTCATAGTGTAGCTGCACACACACAAAGCACATCTCTAGAAGGAAAGCACCCTTATTAGTGGATGTCATATACAGACACAGCACACAGCGTAGGACGTCGCTGGTGGAAAAACAACCTAATAAATGCTTGTGTAAAATTGTGTTCTATTTTTTAGTAAAGACTGTATGAAAATAACATAAAATAAAATAACAATACGAGTTAATTAAACAAATACTCACGTGGGTATACTGATCAAGTAGTGCAGCAAGCGCCTATAGTCATCTGGCGCGATGCGGTCCCGGCGCGAGTTGGCCGGGAACCATATGACGGGGCCGCCGCGCCGGTCGCGCCCGCCGGTCAGCGCCGCCACTCGCTCCTGCAGCAGTGGCAGCACGTCCAGGGCACGCGCCGACGCTTCCATCCTGGACGACTGTCACCTGCCCAACGTGGTTAGCCTGCAACCAAAGACATCAAATTAAACTCACTGCAGGTATTATAAGGTCCCGGAACTGACACAACAATTTAGCTGGTGCCTCAATGGTGGATGATGCTGGAGTGAGAGAGGACTACATAAAGAGCTGACATCTGTTGGAAATTAATATATGATACAGTAACCATATTGAAGGGATAGAGTCTAAAAATAAGTCTTTATTGTGAGGTGAGGATGTGATAACCTGTATATACAAAATTCAAAGTCCTGATTGAGCTATCAACGCACAGCCTAAACCGCTGGTCCTAGAAACATGAAATTTAGACCGTGTGTTCTGTGGTGTGGGTATGTACTAAGAAAGGATTTTTAGAAATTTCACCCCTAAGAGGGTAAACAGGGGAGCAAAGTCCGTCAATTTCGAAGTAAGGATCTTCTAATTTTGTGTTTAGTATGACGGTATAAAATTAGTTTATAAGTGACTCAGCGTTTTTATAATTCAACTTCCGAAGGGGTGAAAAAAGGGATGAATGTAAAAATTTCAATATTTATTATTTAGGCTTAAGGTTGGAAACTAACGCAACATTTATCGTTGTTTTTTTTAAATTTCCTGCATGGAGAGGGTGAAATGTGGGATGAAATTTTTAATATAAGTTGTTCATTACTAAATTTTGTATTCAAGTACAAATAAAGAGCACATGTATTATTAAGGATTTACTGTTACTATATATCAAGAAAAACTATCTATAAATAAGTGTAATGTGACACAAAACTTTAAATGAGTAGCAAGTCAACGTTACTGCAAAACTTGGCACACTACTGTAGCCAAAGATGTAAAATTTAGACAAGTTTTCTTTTATAATATATCAAATATAATTAATTTCTCTAACAAATATATTATAACAACAGTATGTAAACAGATATTATTTCTACAGAGCAATATAACAAGTATTTGAATAGCCCCTGACTTTTAATTCTACTGTAACTGATATCAACAGTAAATTTAGATATCCCTAGATCACTATATCACAGGTAGTTTCTAGCCAGTGAGTTGTATTGCAGTCAGGGACTGTAATATCGATATTTTTATGGTATCGATATCGCAATATCGATATAAATACTGACAATTGGGTATCTGTTATCGGTATTGATACTGATACTTTATTTCAATACATTGATTTAAATTTGGTTTCATTCATTTCAAATCAAAATGTCTATAAACACGGTTTTGTCTTTTGCTCATAACTATTCAATTTTTTTTAAATATTTTATACGGTTTTAGACGGTCAAACAAAACGTCGAAGCTCGAGGGGCAAGCCGTGCTCAAATAAAAAGAATCCGTATGCTATGGGTGCTGTTGCCACTCTGCACCACAAAGCTGAGAAATCTGTCGATGTCGCCACCGTATGTACACGTGGTATCGGTATAGAGTATTGATAAAATTATAGATACCTTTATAGCAATATTTGAAAAAAGTGGGTTATACATATCAATATGTTTTAGAAGTTTCGGTACAGTTATCGATATTTTTCTTTTATTGATATCAGTCCCTGATTGCAGTGAAAATATATGACAAAATTAAATGAATGCAAAGGATGAGTTGTAGAATATTTTTCTCTAGGAATATGCCCACAAACATCAACTAACACTAAAGATGCAACGCAGCAAAAATGTAATAAAGAAACACCTCTTGATAGTAAGTGAGATTTTCAATATTATAAAATAATCTGTTAGGTTGTTATAATGTATACATAATTATTTGCCTAATTTTTTTATGCAAGATATATTTTAAAATAAATCCAGTAGGTACTTGATAATAGATTACACTATTTTAACAAAAATACAATTGTGCATTTTTTTTGTCCAATACTTCTTCCAATGTTTCTTTGTTTAAATACTTTTTCAGGTTAAATACCTACTTAACTTTTCTAGTGAGTGCAAGTATTCATCCCTACAATTACCACTTATTACATAATCAAATCGTAACCACCATATCCATGTAAATCAAAAATAAAAGAATAGAGACATTCAGAAATAAATACATCAGGGTAAACATGCTGGAGAACTCTGAAGAAAATACTATAAAAAAGTATTGTGTGTCAGTCTTTAATGAATTGCTGGGAATACATAGTGAAGTCATAAGACAAACTGAAGAACTGAGTTAGTTATTTAATACCAACATATTTGGAAAAATGACTCACAAGCCTGTGGCAAAGTAGTAGTAGTGTAAACTCATACCAGAGGAGTTCTTTAAAACAATTGAAGGCACTGTATTATGTATTGTTTATCTTGCCTAGTGAAGTCTGGAGTTTCTACAGTATATATTATAATACATATGAACGAGTACAGTATTTATATAATGCTTACAAGAAAAAATATAATTATAAACTCTAGACAGATTGTTTTAAATTATTGTTATGGAGCCACATGTTTTTAATCAAATATTAATTTGCAAGACATACCACCTCTGTTCTGAGTAGGTATGCTCTCTGTGTTTAGTTCTTCACGATTTCTTCATGAAAACAAAGAATAATTTCGAATGTACGTATTCTTTGAATCAGAATTATAATTATAGTGAACGAACAGCATTATTTATAACCGAATATACAGAATCACCCCGTAAACAAAGAGTCAACGAGAAATTGCAAATGCTTCTTTGTAAAGCTAACGACCAACGCCAAAGATGCCCAGGCTAGTTGTATTGTCACAAAAAGAATGAGACGTCTCACATGATCCAATCGACACACAATCCTCACTTGAACACCAGCTGAAAGATAACACTCAGAGGCATCTAAAGATTTATGAAATAAACACTATGTAATGCAAAATTAATAGAGATAAGCTGTTAGAGGAGTGTCACAACAAATAACCTCAGCTCAGTCCGTTTGAACTAACCGTGATGACTCAAAGATGCCAATAATTAGTCAGATATAAAGGGTTCGGCACGCATTATTGTCAATGTTAATATTTTCACTAAAATACTGCTATAAAATATATTCATTCCTGTCTTATAACTTGCTAAAAACACGAAAACTGATTATAAAAATGACACACTAATACACAGACCACCACAATGGCGCACCAGGGTTGTTTTTAAACTGTCGAAAAACGGAATCTCTAAATAACCGGTAAAACCGGATATTTTCCGAAAATAATGTTGCACTTATTTTGCATTAAAACTACATTCAATGAAATCTACATTATCGATTTTATAAATGCGATATTTATATTGTTTGAGTTAGTTGCTCCGTGCCTAGCCGTAGTCTGTCGCAGCCATGGAGTAAGTAACGTAATAGTCGCAGCGCAGCTTCAGTACATTTTATATGGATCAGTCTGTCGCGGCTTCAGTACATTTTGTATGGATAGGCAGGGCGGGGCAAAATTTTAATATCGCCGAACATTCTCGCCATGATGATGCCCAGAGACCCGGCTGTTACATCTCTACCAAAGAGTTCGGAAGCACTCAGTCAACCAACCTCATACGTGGTGTCAATGTATCGTTGAGCTGTCTTAGCTGTCATTAATAAATATGAATCTAACTTAGTAATGCGTGTATTTATTCATATTTCACCGGCCAATCAAAAAAGGTGCGTGCTCCCAGTAACTTTACTCATGTACGTGTGTACATGTACGTACGTGTGTACATGTACGTACGTGTGTACATGTACGTACGTGTGTAGGTGTGCACCTCTAAATTGGCCGGGTTATAAGGTTTCGGTTAGTTTAATTACATCCTCTTTAGTTACGGGGTGACTCGGCGATAATGTACTGCCGGCATAATGATAAATCGTCATTTGTTTTGCCGCCAACATAAGACCGTCGTAATAAAACAAATATTTTATTTTGCAATGTGAAATACTGGTATGAACAAGTTTAATTCAGTAAAAATAAACTGTTTAGCATGTCGTGTGCGATAAATAAGGACAATCGAAAACAATGTTTAACAGAAACTGTGAGATTTATGTGGACTGAAGACGGGAAGAAAAGACAGGCAAAACATAACATCTCAATGAGAAAAATGGGTTTTTATTGCTAGATTTCCTGAGATGCAGGTCGGTAAGTAGGATGTGTGAAATATTTGTTCTGTTTTATTACTATAAGGCGTTGGGAGCACTTAAATTGCATATAGTAGCATAATTCTAAGAATTCGTTGGAGAAATAGTGTCAAAGTCCATTTCAATAATCATTTATCGATATCGATAAAAATACTTTTCGGCACAGTGACATAAAATATTAGGATACAAAAATTTGGCTTACGTACTAATAGGAATATAACACCTGAGTAGAGCTTATACAGCTTTACAGGTAATTCTACTTTTATGTAGTTTTAGCTTTACTTCATTGTAAATATTTTGCGTGAGCAAAACATAAAACTTTGAAAGAAAATACTCAGTTTCATTTAAACCCACCCCTTGGAACCAGATTTGCTTGTTGGATATGCACCAAGCTACACGAGGCTTCCAAATACTCTGTACGCATTGATTATTATTATTTAATTTATTCATTATTCCCACCCGTATTTCGGAGGAGGCTTTTGTCCAGTAGTGGACGTCTTCTGGCTGATGTCTGTGTGTATTTATTATTAACATTAGTAATTTATTTTCTTTTTACATTGTAGTAATCATAATATTAATGTTTCAGTCACTCGCCCAATGGCAAATTTCGTGAGGTGCAAAATATCTTCCCTAGTACAATAAAGGAAAGTTATAAGGATGAAAATACATCCGCATCGATAATAAAATCTAGCATTTCATTTCTCTTTAGAGTCAAGTGCAAGAAAATTTATCATCATTAAATAATAATTTATGAAAACAATAACAATCTCATGCAGGTGACATTGATTGATTGATTGATTAACTCTTTATTGTTCACACCAAGAATTACACAGAAAAATACACAACCACAAGGTATCTATAAATATAATAAAAGCTTGGTATTTTGGATATTTTGTATTATTTACCTATATAAAATTATCTCAATGTTACTGGTTTTGTTTTGGTGGTTAAAAAAATACTTTAAATTCATACCTAACCATCAAAACAAAATCGGTAACGAATAGCAATAACTGGCGAATAAAAAGTGCACCAGGCATGAAAATTCTTCGATATCGATATTTCATGGCGGTACAGCACTAAGCTCTTTTTGTTCATGTTGGCACTACTGGTTGTATGACAGTATGGTAGATTTTTTTTTTCTTTTAAGTTCGGACTCTTGTGTATGTATTATACGCTGCCATTCTCTTTGGCCTACTGTGCCTACCCTATAGCCCCGGGCATTGGCAAAAAGGGTAGAAATTACTAAGGGCCCCACTATCGCAAATAGTTCTCCTTTTTATAATTATTGCTCTCGTGTGACGAGACGAGCGAGATGTTCGCCTGGTGGTAATCATCACACCTGCCTATAACAGTAGCAGTGGCAGAATGGAAAGTTTTCTGACAGCTGTCAAAACGTAGTTCTACAGCCAAAGGATAGTCGGCGCTGCCTAGATATGACCCCCTTTTTTAGCATTTTTCTTGTGAAAAGCAGTTTCACTGCTTCACTTCACAGTTTGCGTTCGTTGGTGAAATGCTATTCTTAGTTTTCTTGTATCATTATGTTGAAATTTTGATAAATTGTTATTGTTATTACTTTTGTTCATAGTAGTTACTATTTTTATTGATAGTATATAATTAATTAATTGGCAAGGCGTACTTACTAATTAGCGAGGAATAACGAAAGCTTAAGAAATACTATGGGCAAGTACTTTGTTATACAAACAATAACCACAAAAACGCATGACAGACCTAATATATATGAAATAAGGTTACTTTTTATTTTTTGATCTTTTTACTTTGCTTCATTCGTTTAAAATCTTCAGAACCACAGACAAGATAGTGAAGAACAAGATAGTTAAAGAAGAAGACAAGAAGAACTGTTGAGGGCCATGTCTCTTCATTGCCATCAAACGAATTTTTATGAACTATATTTTCTTTTTAAATGGCTGTCAGAAAATTGCCCACTAATAGTCCTACATTAAAAACAGTTTTTTTTTTCAAATGAACTATCCAAATACCATTTTTCATGACATATAAGTTCAAAAACAAAGGAGTTTATACAAAAGTTTTAACCTATTTTTAATTTTTTTTTTAATTTCAACCGAGATGTTTTATCTCTTGATGATAGATAAAAATCATTCGTTTCAGGTTTCAGGAACCTTGGTTCTCAGACATTGTGGGATCTTGCACTTTGCAAACGCGGATGTCAGAACTTGTCTGGTGTTCGTTATCCCGTTGAGAATCACCCTAAAACCTATTTTTAAGTATTCTGGAGCTGTTTGAGCATAGTCTAGAGGTCAGCAAAGTTCTCAGCTAAGCTAGTCTTCTTCGAAACGTAGATGCGTTTTGTGTATACTATTGATATTAGAACCTCTGTCACTCCATTCAAGAGTCTTCACTAAGTCATCTAGTACGTTCGTGAAGAGCTTAGACCTCAAAGTCCACGCAATTCATTCGCTTTATAATTTTTACTTTCATCCTTTTCTTTCATAGGACCATCGTAAGAAACCTCTAGAAAAAAGAACTAAACCTCGAAAACCTTCTATTCTATTACCTTATCGAAATAATAGTGAAAGTTATATAATACAGTTTTTTCAACAGGCGTTTACTTTAGGTATTTGATCATGTAAATAAAAATATAATACTTTTATGAATATTAAAAAAAATATATATATTTTGTTATTTTTAGGTTTTATTTTTCTGGTATAAACTCTGTTAATTAGATAACTGTTGTTGTTTTTCAGGCGCCAAATTCAGATGAATATGCAAATAAAAAAAATATTAGTAGATTACTCACTGCTTAACTACTTATGAGTTGTTTGACCATATTTACTATAAACTGAAAACATTTATATACCTACTTGATACCGGAGTATTCAAAAATAAGAGTTGTCACGTCAAAACGGCATTAGGAAAGAGAAAAAACTAGATACATACATACTACATTTTATTTAGACTTATAAAAGCGTGGCAGACAGACGAAAACCGGTTTTTCATTCATGAAAACAGTTTAAATATATATTAAATTCCAGCACAGGTGAAACGTTAGGCATGTGCATTGTACACCCTGCCTATGAATGCCATTACGACACTTTCTGCAATCCCATATACAATACCTGGCGTAATGGATGTGACGTAAGCCTGCCAGTCGGGAAACTGATCAAAATTACACCTATATCAAAGCAAATTTTGAACATACTATTACTACTTATTCTAAATATAAATAATTTAGGACATATGACTACAAAAACTTTACGTCAAACAGTAAGTATTAACTTCAAAAACGCCCGTTCGTAAAGGAACCAAAGTTTACGACGCGTGACGGCGCCACTACTTCGGACAGTTTTCTGGCTAGACTGCTGTGCCGTGTGCCAAAACAAAAACGGCGGCTGTCAATGGGATTACAATGTTGTCATTTGTCAAAATAAAATCTTTTATTGGTAGTTTTTTATTCGAACTTGGTCAAACACGCCGTGACGTTTTTAAAGAACGAATTTTAAAGACGGCAATGACTTGTAATTTATTTATGTTTTTAACTCTAGCGGCCTTGTGAGTAGGTTGAATCTAAAATCGGTGACATACGATCTTTTCAAAAAATCAATCGAATCAGTACCTAAGACTAGGACAACAATAAAAAAAAACTCATGAATGAAACATCACGTACATAGGGGTGGACACTCGAAATTTGCTATATTTTTATTTCTCTTTGCATACCTTTTTATTCCAATTTAGATATAACAGCTATTATTAATGTAATTATCATCAGTTTAATAGTTATTCTTTCGCTATATTAAAAAAAACGTGCTTTGAAGCAATGCATTGGTCATAAATCAAGTCGGAAGTCGTAGGACATCAATGATTTCTATATCTAGATACGCCTGAGTTATGAACACTTAAGTCTAATTTCTCTTTGACAAAAGGACAACGCCATCTCTAGGATTTCGCGTTCACTACATGCAGCGCCAGTAAGGCGTGGTAGAAGAAACGAAAACTGTACGAAACTAGAAACGACTTACCCAAAAATAATTTTTATTTTGTGAAAGCAAGTATAGTTTAACATTAAATGTTGACTTACTAGTAATAAGAAACACCTTCTTTTGGTTACTGCACTTTGAAAAGCCCTTCACCACACAGTTTGGCATTTTATTCTCAAGTAATCACGTCGGACGTTCGTCGCAGACTGTGCCGGCGTCGGTGTCAATGCGTTTCTTTGACACCGACGTATGGCTGACATTTCAAAATGGCGTCCAACCCGTCCCTACATATGTATGACTATGTTGGACATGGTAATTTTCAGCGGACAACTTTCTATAAATTCGCCCAGCTATTTTCTTGTACACTGGTAGGGACAAGTTTTATATTTATTAAAACCGGTTAACGGTTTTAGACATTTGTCCCTTCACTAACTTCCGCCAAAGTGTGACCATATATAGCAAAATTCTGTCTTTTTAGCTAAAATGTTTTTAAATTTTCACTAGAGAAGATAAGAATATTCTTATAATTATTAAAATTCAACAAAATATCTAATGAAAGAACTTACTTGTTTCTTATAATTAAATAATTTATTGTTTACTACGACAGTGTAGAAATGACTGCAAGTTAATAATAATAATAATATAATAATAATAAAATTTATTTCAGATAAGTCCATAATTATTACACTAAAATATCAAATTAATTAATTAAATTATCAATAGGCATAGGAAGAACATAAAATAATAAAGAAACAGCTAAGACACCACACAGTTATTTTTGACAATGACGCCACGGCAGCACATGTGTCTTGAGCCAGTGACTCAGGACAGGCCCGTCGTTCCTATCTGCCACTACCCTCAGGTAGCTGTTGTCGCTGCCACGCACCCGCCGCATCAGGGAGGCTACTCGCTTACGTAAAATGGCTGAGAAGCCGTCTGTGTGAGCCTCTGCGAACATACCTGATGCACTGCAGAAACGGGGCAACCCCAACAGCATCCTGAACGCATTATTATATTGTACACGTAAGGCACTCACAGCTCTTTGAGTATAATTGATCCATAGGCTACAAGTGTAAAAAGCTTGACAGTAGGCTCTGAACAGAGTCAGCTTCACATCTGTCGAGCACCTTGCAAACCTACGGATCAACATGTTACTCCGGACTGCGAGCGCCCTACGCTCCCTCTCTATATCCATGTCGTCCTTGAGCGACTCGGTGACCCAATGCCCCAGGTACTTAAAGTGCGAGACCATTGTGAGCGGAGTCCCGGCTAACATTACATCAGGCACACACGGGTAATATTTTGTGCCTGCCTTAAACTCCATCAACTCACTCTTACTTGCATTGTACCTGAGGCCGTGGGCCTCCGCGTACCGCTCACAAATGCCCACCAGTGTTCTCAGGGCACTGATTGAGGGGCTCAGTAACACCATGTCATCGGCGTAACTAATATTATTAATAAACTTTCCGTCTATGGAGCAGCCTACCCTGGAGTTACTGAGCTCCTCAATCAGCTGATCTACATACAAGTTAAAAAGTTTGGGTGAAGTTAACCCCCCCTGCCGCACTCCACATTCCAACCTATACGGATCCGATAGCGAGTCTGCCCACCTAACTACGTTGCTCTGGTGCCCGTACCAGTATCGGAACAGTTCTATCAATTCTACAGGTAGTTCTGTGTCATGATATAGCTTCTGCCACAGAACATTGTATGACACTAAATCAAAGGCCTTTGACAAATCCAGATAACACGCAAATACTGGAGTTTTTCTAACGGTGTAGTAACGAACAGTATGCTTGAGGCAAAGAACTGCAGTTTCGGTAGAAAGTCCGGCTTTAAAGTCGAACTGTGCATCCTGCAATGTTAAGTGTTCCTCAAGTTGCTTGTCAAGCATACTGTCCAGTACTTTAGCCACAATGGTCGCCTATGATATAGGCCTGTAGTTTTTAATGTCTGATGCATCGCCCGTCTTGTTTTTCGCTAATGGCACCACTACAGTCTTCGTCATATTGTCCGGAAGGTATGAATGGCCAACACAAAAGTTAAACAGCAGGCTGAGCACCCGCGGCAGATGGGTCCCGGCATGCTGCAAGTGTTCAATGCTGAGATTGTCATAGCCGGGTGATTTTCCCCTCGTCATCGTCCGCACGACAGTAGCAATGCCTTTCGCAGTGAACACGTGCAACACCCCCGTGGGCCCCCTACCTCTAGGTACATCACCCCGCGACTCTAATGACGGCTGCACCCGAAAATGGTTTTTAAAAAGCGCAGCGATATCGGCAGAGCCACTAGCGCCCTCGACACACACGGGTAGGCTCGTCCCGGGGCCCAGCTTTTTGGTTTCTTTCCAGAATTTACTAAAGTTTTTCTTGGAATGCAGATTAGCTAGAATGTCCATTTTAATTTGTTGTTTGTGATCTTGACACCATTTTAATTTTTGTTTAAAGGTTTTTCTCTTCATTATCATATAGTTATAAATAGGGCCAGTCCTTGGTTTACCGTAAAGTACCCAGTTTTGAAACCCAAGACGGGCCTCGCCGTGTGCTTGCCTTACATATTTATTCCAGCCTACTACAACTTTTTTCTTATATACTAAGGGAGCATTGTTATAGCTATTAGTAGCCGCGTCACATAATATGTCAATAATTTTATCGTACAATTTGTCAATAATTTTTCTATGTCCTAAGTCATTACACATTTTGCCACAACACCCTTGAAATTCTATTGGAAAATCTATGTCTCTTAATTTACTATTACAATAATTATTGTATGCTATTATTTGGCGACTGTCTCTTTCACCCCATCTTACGGTGCTATAATTCATGGTCTGAAAACTAGTCCTATTTCTTAAAAAATGTACATCACAGGTAATCTCAAGCGGGAAGTGATCCGACCAGTAGGTACCGTAGAGTATATTAGCATTTGTTACTGTCATCCATGCCGCTTCTGACACTACGCAATGGTCAAGCCAGCTTCGAGTACCGTGCGCATCACTCACGTATGTGTACTGGTCTGCCGACAGACCTAGTAGCTCAATGTCAGCGCACCGCCAACTTAGCTCTTCGCAAAAGTTCCTCATTTCAGCGCCGAACCGCGCAGTAGGGTCTGCGTTAAAGTCACCCAGAACAAACACCGAGTCTGAGTTCGTTTCTTCTACAATAGCAACAACCTCCGCCAAACATTCAGTGAATTCGTTCAGATTATCAGCAGTTTCGCTACAAGTATCTGTCGGCATGTAAACTGAGAACACCAGGAACGAGCGCTGTGCTAGTGAAACCTTAATTGCTGCTATGCGCACACTTGCGCACTGTACCACAGACACTGAATCGAATACACCTTTTCGATAAAGCAATCCAACACCGCCATAAGGTCTCCCCCGTAGTAACTGGGCGCCTGTGTCAATCGCTGACTTTCCAGTGTACTCGAAATCAGGGTGCAAAGTTCCCAAAAATGGTACCTCATGTGGTTGGACCCACAATTCTTGTAGCGCTATTATGTCAGCTGATCCACATAATTTTCTTATACAATCAGCAGAGCGAAATACTGATTTACAGTTAAAACTCACGAGTTTCAAGTTTTGCAAACTGTGATTAGAAATACTAATATTATTTCTTATATTATTTCTTGTTTGTTGAATATTCATTATTATTATTCGAGTTAATTATATAGTATATATAATAAATTATATAATAAATTTACAAGTATTTTATCTGACTAGTGGAAACACCTGTCCTAAATCAGTCTCTGCTCTGCAGGCTGTAGCATTTATTTTTTGATTGTACACTATACAATTTTACTATCATCGTTAAAAATTGATTTTCATGTTGATATTGTTATTGATGGCAAAAAACTTCCGATTTCCGATATATCGTTACCTTCCACATTAAAAAAACTTTAATCCCTTGAAAAATATGTTTTTCGTATCGATATCGTACAATCTTTAATGTAATAGTAATAATTTTTCTGATGATCTAAGTTTATTATAGTTGGTTTATTACGAATTACGGATGCACCACTCAATTCAAAATAATTATTTATAATCTACAGAAGTTCGATCGTTTAGTCTAAACCAAGGCCTATGTTTAGAAGACCAAACACAAACGGACTAATAACTTTAAAAACGAAAAATATATAGATTCGTAGGTAACACTGTATTTTTTTTATGACAAATTGGAATGGTTTGCCATATATGGAGTCATACAACAGTAGGTTTATATTGTTTTCTTATTCTTATTACAATTTGTAATCTCTGTCGGTGTTAGATGCAGGTGTTGTCCTGAATAGGAACAAGATTCTTTGCTTTCTTTGTCTATTTGCAGAGCTAATATACCTAAGGATCTTTATAATGTATTCTGCATTGTTTGCAACATTATTTTGTTAGCGAAATAGAAAAAGAAACGGGTTTTCATTTGTATACTAACGGCCTTACCTAAAATAATCTCGATTCTCTTAGTCACTATTTAAACTTCTTTGTCCTTTTCTAGCACGTGCAACTTCACGTCAGAGTGAAGATGGCAGAGCATCTTAAGCAGTGACTAACGGTTGAGAAGTTTTTTTAAGTAATGCCGTAACTCTTTATAAGTTAAGTTGTACAGTTTTTAAAACATTGCAAATTTGGAAATTCCGTGTCAGGAATACCGTGGTTTATCCACAGGGATTATCACGTCAGAGGACGGAATTCATCCAATCATCTTTTTATATGTTTAACAAGGTTCCTTTGTTTCAGAAATATTTGTGATAGTGGTGGCCACCTTCATTTATTTCTGCTCATATTTAATATTGGTGTTGATTGCAGGCTAACCATGCAACTGTTCGGGATCGCGATTAGGATACGAGTTGTCACAAATTGACACTTGTCACTGTCACAGCTACACGGTATCACGGAGGGATTTTTCTCGCTATCGTTATCGAACGAATGCATTGATTTCCTTAATTAAGTTAAGCAAATCCGTCGGTCTTTTGGCGTTTCGTACTGCCCTGCAGGGTCAAATGAGTTTTGGCGGGACAGTGACAAGTGTCAATTTTTAACAACTCGTATCCGAATCTTGATCCTGAACAGTTACATGATAGCCCCGCAGCCCCGCTGTTGCACCACTCACTAAACTAAACTAATCTGACAGGACTAAAATTATACGTGTCTTAATTCATTTCTATTATGTTAGAAAAGGATGTCAACATATTCGTCCAGTCAAATTAAGTTTAGTTTAGTGAGCGGCGCAACAGAATCCTCACCATTGTCAAGCTTTATGTAGAGGTGGCAAATTTTGGCAGTTTTTCATCCCCTGTGTGACAATGTGGCGAATTTCATATTTTCCCAATGGTCACACTCTTCCGTCAAATTTCCTCATTTTCCTCATATCTGTTTGCTTATTGATTTTTCTTTCAATGACAAGATGATCACAGTTCGCGGAATATTCGGTAAAGATCAACTGGTGCCGAACTAATATTTTTGTTTAAAAGTGATGTTAGATCTGCAAATGATTTATTTGAGCTAGTAGGTATCCACATAAAACAAAACACTTCCTAAATTCATGGCGTGTTTTTGGGGAATATGGCAAAACAATATAAAAGAACCAGCTTTTCCAGCTGTTCAAGTAGAGCTTTCCAATAAAGCTATTTTTATTGTAAATGTGTTACTAGAACAGTCCGCAGAATTTTCGATCACAATCCTTTGGAAATTTTATCAATATCATAAAGTTTTGTGGTACTTTAAAAGTTTGCGCGTAAAATCTTATATGCAATGGCTGATACAAAACGCTTTTATAAATAAATTTAAGTCGATTCAGACTTGGTGGATTGTAGAATAACTTATTAATATATCGTATGTTGAAAATAAGATCGAATTTAAAAAAAAAATACTTTTAGGACTCATTTAAAATGAATTCTAAGATGGAAGTACCAGAGCTGAGATGTATGGATCCAGAGAATTATCGCAAGTGCTTTCGGGCGCTTTGCTGGAGTGGCACAAGGTGAGATAGTCTACCTACATAGTCTACTTCTACTAATATAAGTAATGTCATGGAGAACATGATATTTAAGTCTTATATATCTGAGATATTTGCAACAAAAAACATAGCACACAAACAAAATAAAATAGGAAAAATAAGAAAATTTAATTGTTTTTTGCCTCAAAACTGCCGCAACTCAGCATGATGCCAGTTGGTTACAACCGGCGCTGGTCTTCCGTTGGAGCCGGCAGGTGACGTCACGCACGAGTATACTTAACACACACACAAACACATTCATAGCCAATGACATATTGCTGATTACGGTTTCACCACTATAATAATTAGGTAATAATCGAAAACAAAACAAGCCTTAAATCTACAACTTATAAAACATCAAGACCTAGCTCTAGTCGAAACACAATTATATATTACTGACGAATGTGTTATAATTAAGCCTATATAGCTGTTTTAATTTTCGCGCAATGCCAAAGAGAACACAGAAGAAGCTGTAACATTTTATGTTATGAAAAAATTGCTAGCCATGCAGTCCAGTGGACTGTCTATCACACACAGCGAAGATATTATTTTTTCATCCTACAGTATCTCAAAAAACAGCTTGTAGAGTATAATGTAGAATGATATGGATATTTTATCCTAGAAACAAATTTATTTATAAGGTTAACCCAATGTTTGACTTTTTACTACTGCTGCCATTGCAGCATTAATAAGACATTTGTCTTATTATTAAATATATTGTCACTCCACCAAGTTTTAGGATATTGCACACTTTGCTTGCCAATCACTGGTTTTTTATCTAGAATGTGTCTACTCCAATAGTTATCAGTTTTTTGTCAAAATAGATGGCTAGTCCACAGCATAAATGTTCCGGACACAATCCTTAAGATAAATACCCAAGCATATTTCTTTCCAAAGCTTATTTAGTGACTTGCGAACCTCTCCAACTAAATGTCACCATAACACCACTGCAGGTCATATCACTAAGCGATTACTTTATTATAAATAACATTTAATAGTATCTCTACTTAAAATGTTCTACTTTACTAGTTGAGTTTTATACATGGTTTTTATTAATAAAGCTTAGGCACAACTACTTTTCTGCCAATCTTTTGAAAAAATAAATTCTATTGCAGGAAACTAGAAAGGCCTTACAAGAGAAGAGGCAAGAAAGACAGACTCCGCCGTCCTAGATCGGTGAACCCTCTAGCAGTGTGCTATGCCCCAGCATTACTCAACAATCCATCTCAGTTCTCGGTCTATGCAACTGTCCGTAAATCTATTCTGGCGAGGTGGAGGCACTTGTATGGAGCACCGTCAGAGAACTCGGATGATAGTGACACCGAAGAATTGCATCCACAGATACCAACTATCAAGGTTCCTAAGGTAAAGAATGATTACTTTTTTTATCAGTCTATCAGTGACCCTATCCACTATCCTATAGGTCAAACAGTTTCTTTGTACTAAGAGTTTTATTACAAAACTGGCAAAGCCCTGCAGCTATCCTGCAATAACTGTATATCTTCACAAGAATAAAAGTAATCCAAGGTGAATGTTACTTCTAATTAAAGAGCTAGGTAGTTTTGCCAGTCTGGGCATTATTAAAACAAGGCGAAAGTTACTTCTAAGTGTAGATGTAATTTTGCCAGTCTGGCATCTACTGGACATTATTTTAATGCCAGCTGCAAATGAAAATTTTCGTTACACTCACAGATTCCTTACTTGTCACTGGCTTTAGTTGTTCAGACTTATTTGTAACTTCATTTGTTAAATCTCTAGGTGCCCAAGAAACAAGCTTTGTATAGTTAGGGGTTCACAATATAATCACTGCTGTGTCAGTTAATTTAATATACAATATTTAGGTAACAAAAAGATTCAACAATACTGAAGGGTATGTATATACTAATCATTATGAACAACTTTTACTATAATAATAAATAAATAATAAATATCGGTAGACATTTCAGCGCCATCTAGCCACAAACCACAGAATAAATAATACTGTACTACATACAGAAAGTTAACTCCGCAAAGGAATTGAAATAAATAAGGACACTATCTACTAGGCAATAAAATAGCAATTCAACTCGCACAGCGCTGGATACCGCTCGCTATATTCACCTAGATATACTGCTCTCTTTCTATCACGTATGCTTAGTTACGTGCGACGAGGCTAGCGTGCGGGCGGCGACTGACTTCTGCCTTGCATTGTCCACCCGGACGGAGCGCCGGCCGAACATACCTAAACTGCGGAGTGACCCCCCCTGCCCAAACTAAATAAAGCTTGTAATATAGAAACCAGATAGCTGATAGAATACTTAAAATACAATATTTTTTTACTGTGGGACCAAGCTTGTAATCGCGTAAAAACCCAGCAGTACATTTTGACCTCAGGTCTATGAACTTTTGGAACAGCTGTTTTATTTTCGCTATTTAATTTTTGGCCCTGTAGTAAAAGTGGTTCATAATGATGAGTACATACCCTACAGTATTGTTGAACCTTTTTGTTATACATTGTATATTTTATTTAAGCCTTAAGCCATACTGTACATACCTAGTAAATATTCCAGATTTTTTGAGTGCTCACGATTTAACATTTTAAAATATGCAATGTGTAACAAAAAGGTGTGATAATACTGAAGGGTAGGACTAGGTATCGTATTTATGTACTCATCATTATGAACAACTTCTAACTATGGGGCCAATCCTGAAATCAGGATTTGTTTAGTGTATTTTTTTTGTTTAACTTTATAGGTCATAATTAAAAACATAATATTATTTAGGTGACTGGAGTAGGATTGCGCACAGTTTTCGAGCTGCTGGGAAATGAGCGCTATCACAACGTCCAATTGTGCGAAAATGCTCTCTCGGCACTGCTTGATATTCTGCAAGGTTTCGCTCCTGAAGAACTGGCCCAAGAGTCTCCTGAGGTAAGCTTAATTTAAGAAGAATAAATAAATATATATATATAATATATATATAAAATTTATAGATCGATTAAAAATAATATATTTACAGAATTGTTTGAGCTGTTGCGCGTAAGCTATGCTACAAAAGCTTTCATAAAGAAAAATAAAGGCAGAAATATTCAAAAATAAATCTTGAATTAAAAAATATATTATATTTATTATATTATATTATATTACTAGCTTTTGCCCGCGGCTTTGCCCGCGTAGTAATGTTGAATACTGGAATTCGGTTAAATCGGGGCCCAACTCAATTGAATCACTAAAATACGTATATTATTGCATTTTTTCCAAGCCGCTTGCAAGTCTTTAAGTTTGCTTGAGGATGACCAAATTTGGCATGTCGCGTTTGCAATACTTACTTCAAAACAAAGCCGTCTTGTTGAATTTTAAACAGACAGACAGATGGACATGACAAACTTATAAGAATTCCTCGTAGTACTACGGAACCCTAAAAATGTCTGCTAATGACGCTATAGTTGCCGGGGCCTTTGACCCGAAAGATTACAATATTTCTTTGTAGACAACGTTTTTGACTTTTTTGTTGGAAGGTGCTAAAATAGCCAGGCTTTTAGGGGAGCTAACTCGCGAGCAAGCCACATAGAACTGACTATGCGAAAAACAGTCCTGCCTTAAATCAATACCAGCGTATTTTAAAGTGTGACCCTGAGCCTTATTGATGGTCATGGTAAAACAAACTTTTAGGGGAAATTGAAGCCTTTTGAAGTCATAAGGTAAGTCACTGGGAATCATGGGAATACGCGGCACAAACACTGTTTCGCCATGGGTGCCCATGTCAAAATGATGGCCTCAACCAGATTACGATGCAGCATTTTTACTTGTAACCTGGTTCCATTACACAATTTGGGTGGTCTTAAATTCCGAAGGAGCATGACGGGTGTACCTTTCTTCAGGATAAGCCTATGATAAGGTAGCCCCGCTGGTCTTAATGAATTTAAAAACTCAACTGTATAGTTTACAGCATCATCATTATTGCATACCGTATCAACAGAGTCAATGAAATGAAATAAGCTTAAGCAGAAAAAGTATGATAACAAAGAACGCAAAAAGATTACCAAAATATCGCAAGAATTACGAAACTTCGATAAAATACAGTGCTGCACTGATCGCTTAGGTAGACTCGGTGGGGGTTGGAGTGGGGCGCGCTCGAGGTACAGCGCGTCATACTCTGGTTTTAACGTATCTGAGCCGACGCGGGATGGACGGTTCGAAAGCGCTGTGCTTGGTGCGTGCACCGGATCAAGTACATGTGTTTAAAACATTTATCTTCTTACGCATAAACACTCGATTAGCTAATCTATAAATATAACATTTTTTTTCAAATGAAAAACTGACCCGTGGCCTTCCAGTTTTGAAATTGTTTGAAAATTCTAAAACATGTTTATGTTTATTTTATCTTATCTCTTAAGACAAAAAACTTAACAGCCTTAAATGAATGGTTTCGGCAAAATGGTATTTTAATGATACATTGAACCCCTTGCGAATTTTTCAAAATCGTTGCTGAGTGTGCGTTTCTCTGCATCAGCCCTTAACACTAATGGTATATCGGCCTACCCGGATTGGGCCATATTCACTACGCTGGCCCAGTGCAGGTTGGCGGATTCAAATACACTATCGTATTTCTTCTCCGGAAATATGTAGATTTCCTCATGATGTTTTCCTTCACCGAAAAGCCAGTGGTATTATCCATGCGTAAGTTTCAAAGAACTAATTGGAACGGGCTCGCCCGGGTTCGAACCCGCGACCCCAAGAATGTGAGTCGAGCTTGATCTCACTGAAGCTACCACAGCTTGAGCTGAGTGTAAGTTTACACCACTCAAAATTTAGCTTAGGCATTTAATAGTAAGTTAATTTAATATTAAAAATTAATTTAGCAGCTTAGGCTGTACAGTTTCTATAATAATTATGTCCGTCAAACAGTCGTCTGCGTGGACCTACAAAAAAATAGCCTATGTTCGTTTCCGAACCTTATGCTATAACTACCCATCCCGACCCCCATCCCGATTTCAACTTTCATCTTAATATGGACACGCCCATCCCCGTTCCCAGCCTCATCCACATCCACATCCCATCCCCACCTGTCCTCACCAAATCCCCACTCCATCCCCACCCCATCCCCATCCCCATCCCGATACCAATTGTAATCTTAATATTAACATGCCTATCTCCGTCCCGTCTCCGTTCCCAGTATAATCGCCACCCCTACCCCCACCCCCATCCCCACATCTATCCCCATCCCTATACCAAATTTCATTTTAATATGTACAGCCGTTACAAAGTTAAGGAGAAACAAACGTACTATCACTAAAACTTAGTTTTTATTTTTTTTATACTAACGGGAGCTGATTTTGAAAAAACTGTGACACCCGTATCTTCTTATTTTTATAGTAGAATATGTATACCAAGTTTTGTATCAATCGAACCAGAGAATAAAAAGTTTCATACAAACTTTAACACCCCATTTAACCCCCTTCGGGGTTGATTTTCGAAAAATCCTTTCTTAGTGGGCGTTTACACCTCTCCAAAAACATACCCTCCAAATTTCAAGTCTCTACGTTTAGCGGTTTGGGCTGTACGTTGTCTATATGTCAGTCAGTCAGTCAGTCAGTCAGTCAGTCAGGACAAAGCCTTTTATAGTATTATATTAAATATTAATATTAATATATTAATATTAATATTATTATATCTCTTCTTTCTTATATTTTTTAATTTAAGATTTATTTTTGAATATTTCTGCCTTTATTTTTCTTTATGAAAGCTTTTGTACGAGGGCGGCACTGAAAATTTCGGGAATCAAGGAAGTGACACAACATTACTATTTAAAAATATATTTATTGTTTTTCGAAGTATTCTCCGCGAAATTTGACACATTTTTCCATACGATGGAACCAATCATTGAAGCAACCATTCCATTCGGAAGTTGGGGTCTCCAAAATGGCCGTTTTGTAGGCGTCCACAGCTTCTTCAGGTGATGAAAATCTCTGTCCACGCAATTTATTCTTTATTTTAGGGAAAGTATAGAAATCATTAGGGCTTAGGTCGGGGCTGTACGGCGGATGGTCCAATAATTCTATGTTTTCTTGCTCTAAAAACTCTTTTGTTCTGTGCGCGGTGTGAGAACTCGCATTGTCGTGATGGAGGATGATGCGGCGGTTGCAGTTCTCTTTACGGAGTTCAGAAACGACCTGTGGCAAACAAATGCTAGCATACCGTTCTGCATTAACCGTTCTTTGTCCCTCAAGAGGAATAGTCGTAACATGGCCGGTTTTGGAGACAAACGTGGCCACCATTTTTTTTGCAACACTCCGTGAACGATCAATTTTTGTTGGCTTTAACTCATTTTCGAACACCCAAACTCGTGACTGGTTTTTTGTTTCGGGTTCGTACGCGTATATCCAGGATTCGTCACCTGATACGATGTTGTATACAGCATTTGAGGATCCTGCGTGGAATCTTTCGAGAGTTCTGACGCACCAAGTAACGCGAGCCGCTTTTTGCTCTTCACAGAGCGAATGCGGTATCCATCGGGAAAACAACTTTTTTACACCTAATTTTTCATGCAAGATTATTTGTATTTGACTCATGCCAATGTCTAAAGTTGCCTGAATTTCGCGGTATGTCACATGTCGATCTTCCTCAATCAGCTTACGCACAGCATCAACGTTTTCTTGGGTGACTGCAGTTTTTGGACGACCTTGACGGGGATCATCACTGAGCTTGACACGTCCACGTTGAAATTCAGCAAACCAGCGATAAATTGTGGTTTTGGATGGGGCTTTGCACCAAATGCAGAAATCATCCGGTCAACACACTGTTTTTGTGTTAAACCACTTCGAAAGTCATAATAAATCATCGCTCTTGAATTTTCTCGAGTCAATTCCATTTTCTCAACGACTAAACAAGTTTGACAAAACCTTGTGACAAGACCGAGAATATTTTTTTAAATAAATAAATGGTATTCGATTTTTAAAACCAAGGAGTTTTCAATTAAAAAGATTTTAATATGACAGAAACAGTGGAAATATTCCATTCCCGATACTTTTAGTGTAGCCCTCGTAGCATAGCTTACGCGCAACAGCTCAATCAATTCTGTAAATATATTATTTTTAATCGGTCTATAAATTTTAAAATGAATAAGAAACTAACTAACTTGTAAATAAAGTTGATAAAAAAAATATAATACAAAGATATTACGATTATCTATAACTATAAAAGGCTTTGTCCTGACTGACTGACTGACTGACTGACTGACTGACATATAGACAACGTACAGCCCAAACCGCTAAACGTAGAGACTTGAAATTTGGAGGGTATGTTTTTGGAGAGGTGTAAACGCCCACTAAGAAAGGATTTTTCGAAAATCAACCCCGAAGGGGGTTAAATGGGGTGTTAAAGTTTGTATGAAACTTTTTATTCTCTGGTTCGATTGATACAAAACTTGGTATACATATTCTACTATAAAAATAAGAAGATACGGGTGTCACAGTTTTTTCAAAATCAGCTCCCGTTAGTATAAAAAAAACGAAGTTTTAGTGATAGTACGTTTGTTTCTCCTTAACTTTGTAACGGCTGTACATATTCAAATGAAATTTGGTATAGGGATGGGGATAGATGTGGGGATGGGGGTGGGGGAGGGGGTGGCGATGATACTGGGAACGGAGACGGGACGGAGATAGGCATGTTAATATTAAGATTACAATTGGTATCGGGATGGGGATGGGGATGGGGATGGGGTGGGGATGAGGTGGGGATAAGGATGGGTTGGGGATTTGGTGGGGATGGGATGTGGATGTGGATGAGGCTGGGAACGGGGATGGGCGTGTCCATATTAAGATGAAAGTTGAAATCGGGATGGGGGTGGGGATGGGATGGGGTGAGGATGGGGTGAGGGATGGGGATGAGGGAGGGAACGGGGATGGTGACGGGGATGGTGACGGGGATGGGCGTGTTCATATTAAAATTACATTTGGTATCGGGATGGGGATGGGGAAGGGGCCGCTTATAGGGATGAGGCTGGGAATGGGGACGGGGATGGGCGTATTTATTGGTCGGCTGAACAGATGGAGCTGCATTTTTGGATAGGTAGTTATAGCATAAGGTTCGGAAACGGACATAGGCTATTTTTTTGTAGGTCCACGCAGACGACTGTTTGACGGACATAATTATTATAGATACTGTACAGCCTAATCTGCTAAATTATTTTTTAATCTTCTATTCTATATATTATATTATATAACTATAAAAGGCTTTGTCCTGACTGACTGACTGACTGACTGACTGACTGACATATAGACAACGTACAGCCCAAACCGCTAAACGTAGAGACTTGAAATTTGGAGGGTATGTTTTTGGAGAGGTGTAAACGCCCACTAAGAAAGGATTTTTCGAAAATCAACCCCGAAGGGGGTTAAATGGGGTGTTAAAGTTTGTATGAAACTTTTTATTCTCTGGTTCGATTGATACAAAACTTGGTATACATATTCTACTATAAAAATAAGAAGATACGGGTGTCACAGTTTTTTCAAAATCAGCTCCCGTTAGTATAAAAAAAAACGAAGTTTTAGTGATAGTACGTTTGTTTCTCCTTAACTTTGTAACGGCTGTACATATTCAAATGAAATTTGGTATAGGGATGGGGATAGATGTGGGGATGGGGGTGGGGGTGGGGGTGGCGATGATACTGGGAACGGAGACGGGACGGAGATAGGCATGTTAATATTAAGATTACAATTGGTATCGGGATGGGGATGGGGATGGGGATGGGGATGGGGATGGGGTGGGGATGGGGTGGGGATAAGGATGGGTTGGGGATTTGGTGGGGATGGGATGTGGATGAGGCTGGGAACGGGGATGGGCGTGTCCATATTAAGATGAAAGTTGAAATCGGGATGGGGGTGGGGATGGGATGGGGTGAGGATGGGGTGAGGGATGGGGATGAGGGAGGGAACGGGGATGGTGACGGGGATGGTGACGGGGATGGGCGTGTTCATATTAAAATTACATTTGGTATCGGGATGGGGATGGGGAAGGGGCCGCTTATAGGGATGAGGCTGGGAATGGGGACGGGGATGGGCGTATTTATTGGTCGGCTGAACAGATGGAGCTGCATTTTTGGATAGGTAGTTATAGCATAAGGTTCGGAAACGGACATAGGCTATTTTTTTGTAGGTCCACGCAGACGACTGTTTGACGGACATAATTATTATAGATACTGTACAGCCTAATCTGCTAAATTATTTTTTAATCTTCTATAACTATAAAAGGCTTTGTCCTGACTGACTGACTGACTGACTGACTGACTGACATATAGACAACGTACAGCCCAAACCGCTATACGTAGAGACTTGAAATTTGGAGGGTATGTTTTTGGAGAGGTGTTAACGCCCACTAAGAAAGGATTTTTCGAAAATCAACCCCGAAGGGGGTTAAATGGGGTGTTAAAGTTTGTATGAAACTTTTTATTCTCTGGTTCGATTGATACAAAACTTGGTATACATATCTATTTTCTATAACTATAAAAGGCTTTGTCCTGACTGACTGACTGACTGACTGACTGACTGACATATAGACAACGTACAGCCCAAACCGCTAAACGTAGAGACTTGAAATTTGGAGGGTATGTTTTTGGAGAGGTGTAAACGCCCACTAAGAAAGGATTTTTCGAAAATCAACCCCGAAGGGGGTTAAATGGGGTGTTAAAGTTTGTATGAAACTTTTTATTCTCTGGTTCGATTGATACAAAACTTGGTATACATATTCTACTATAAAAATAAGAAGATACGGGTGTCACAGTTTTTTCAAAATCAGCTCCCGTTAGTATTAAAAAAAACGAAGTTTTAGTGATAGTACGTTTGTTTCTCCTTAACTTTGTAACGGCTGTACATATTCAAATGAAATTTGGTATAGGGATGGGGATAGATGTGGGGATGGGGGTGGGGGTGGGGGTGGCGATGATACTGGGAACGGAGACGGGACGGAGATAGGCATGTTAATATTAACATTACAATTGGTATCGGGATGGGGATGGGGATGGGGATGGGGTGGGGATGGGGTGGGGATAAGGATGGGTTGGGGATTTGGTGGGGATGGGATGTGGATGAGGCTGGGAACGGGGATGGGCGTGTCCATATTAAGATGAAAGTTGAAATCGGGATGGGGGTGGGGATGGGATGGGGTGAGGATGGGGTGAGGGATGGGGATGAGGGAGGGAACGGGGATGGTGACGGGGATGGTGACGGGGATGGGCGTGTTCATATTAAAATTACATTTGGTATCGGGATGGGGATGGGGAAGGGGCCGCTTATAGGGATGAGGCTGGGAATGGGGACGGGGATGGGCGTATTTATTGGTCGGCTGAACAGATGGAGCTGCATTTTTGGATAGGTAGTTATAGCATAAGGTTCGGAAACGGACATAGGCTATTTTTTTGTAGGTCCACGCAGACGACTGTTTGACGGACATAATTATTATAGATACTGTACAGCCTAAGCTGCTAAATTATTTTTTAATTAATCTATAACTATAAAAGGCTTTGTCCTGACTGACTGACTGACTGACTGACTGACATATAGACAACGTACAGCCCAAACCGCTAAACGTAGAGACTTGAAATTTGGAGGGTATGTTTTTGGAGAGGTGTAAACGCCCACTAAGAAAGGATTTTTCGAAAATCAACCCCGAAGGGGGTTAAATGGGGTGTTAAAGTTTGTATGAAACTTTTTATTCTCTGGTTCGATTGATACAAAACTTGGTATACATATTCTACTATAAAAATAAAAAGATACGGGTGTCACAGTTTTTTCAAAATCAGCTCCCGTTAGTATAAAAAAAAAACGAAGTTTTAGTGATAGTACGTTTGTTTCTCCTTAACTTTGAACGGCTGTACATATTCAAATGAAATTTGGTATAGGTATGGGGATAGATGTGGGGATGGGGGTGGGGGTGGGGGTGGCGATGATACTGGGAACGGAGACGGGACTGAGATAGGCATGTTCATATTAAGATTACAATTGGTATCGGGATGGGGATGGGGTGGGGATGGGGTGGGGATTTGGTGGGGACAGGTGGGGATGGGATGTGGATGTGGATGAGGCTGGGAACGGGGATGGGCGTGTCCATATTAAGATGAAAGTTGAAATCGGGATGGGGGTGGGGATGGGATGGGGTGAGGATGGGGTTCGGGATGGGGATGAGGGAGGGAACGGGGATGGGGACGGGGATGGGCGTGTTCATATTAAAATTACATTTGGTATAGGGATGGGGATGGGGAAGGGGCCGCTTATAGGGATGAGGCTGGGAATGGGGACGGGGATGGGCGTATTTATTGGTCGGCTGAACAGATGGAGCTGCATTTTTGGATAGGTAGTTATAGCATAAGGTTCGGAAACGGACATAGGCTATTTTTTTGTAGGTCCACGCAGACGACTGTTTGACGGACATAATTATTATAGATACTGTACAGCCTAAGCTGCTAAATAATTTTTTATATTAAATTTGATCATCCTCAAGCAAACTTAAAGACTTGCAAGCGGCTTGGAAAAAATGCAATAATATACGTATTTTAGTGATTCAATTGAGTTGGGCCCCGATTTAACCGAATTCCAGTATTCAACATTACTACGCGGGCAAAGCCGCGGGCAAAAGCTAGTACGAAGTATTAGTTTAGTTTGCATTGAAGAGCAATAAAATTATATTCCATAATATTCATTCTCGTAGGTTTGTCATTCAATATTGAAATATTCGACACCCAAGTGGGGTTGGCAAAACGTAATGTTTAATTCTTAACAGTTTATTTACACTCTTAAGTTTGCGTTTTCAAAAGATTTTTAATTCTAAAATAATATACAATGTCTAACAAAAGGGTTCAACAATACATAAGGGTATGTATGTACTCATCATATGAATAACTTTTACTATGGGGCCAACAATGAAATCGCGAAAAAAGAATACAGCTGTTCCATACAAAAAGTTCATTGATCTTGGACAAAATTATGGATCAGTTGTTTTTTTTTCGCAGTTTCATGGTTGGCCTCATAGTAAAAGTTGTTCATAATGATGAGTACATACATACCCTTCAGTATTGTTGAACCTTTTTGTTACAATTGTATATAATATAATAAAGTTTTTGGTGGGGATTTGCTGAGGATTGAAGGCGGCATGCTTTAGTCTCTTTCTCGTTAAATACCTTGGTGTTGGTATACCAGCGTTATTTATGTTTGCAGAAGCTTCCAAATCGTGCCCCTATAATATATGTATATTTCAGATATTGGCAAATCTTCGTAAAATACTAAAAGAGTATGCTCAAGACGAACGAGCTGATCCTAGGCTGATTGCGTTAGGAGTGTCCTGCTTGGCCTCTTTGGCCGTAGCGAAGGGCGAAGTCGAGCTTATTTTGGATGCTGTGGCCACACTTTTGGTGATAGACAAGAAGGAACTGGCTACGCAGTTAGTTAAGGTAAGACATTTGTATCATACTCATTATTCGCAACCTTTTTTTAAATGTCACAGATTCTTCATCAAACGAAACTATAATCGCGAATTTCTTTGAAACTTTTGTGATGTTGTTGATGTTATGATAGTTAATTACCACTTACACTTTATAAAAAGTCAGTGATTTTGTTTCTTCAATTCTGTGTAAATATATAGAGAGAAAGCGATAACCGTGTAGGTAATCGCTTTAAAGTCGCTAAGAAAGTTACGAAGGTTTTTTTTGTCAGCCTTCGTTTACTTTTTTTTTAATAGGAAAAAAAATTAAAAAAATTGTCACGTAGTATGGGTATGTTCCCTAACTATGACACAAGAAAATTATGTTTTGGTTTAATAAAATAAAATAACCAATTCATTGGATCAATATAGGATAACTGCCGCAGCTACAATCTAAACATTTTATTTCAGATACCATTAAACGTAGTAACACTTCAACGAAGCGTCCACTCTGTGATACTCGGTCCACCGTCAAGGAATCGGTGGCTCAACTATGGCGTCCCTCTTCAGTCCTTAGTAACTAGTTTTCCAGTAGACTTGCCCGCGGAGCTGGCGGCTTGGTCTGGCGACCTTATCGTTAGAGCCCTAGTGTCTGACGGGTGCTTTCTCTACGTTTACACTTCGCGAGGATTGTTGAAGATCGGATCTGGATATGGGAGTTCGATAAAGCAGCATGTGTACTTGTATGATCCGTACTTCTTTCCGAGTGATCGCCACGGCTGGCTTGGCGTATGTAATGTAAGTACTCCCAAACTAAATATTTTTTTCCGTGTTTACAGCGTGATGGTTTTCTAGACCGTATCCTTTCAGCACACGCTTAATATGGTCTTGGACTATCTTTTAAACAAAATATTTGTTCAGCGAAATTTAATGGCTTCCGAGATAAAAAAATAATTGAAAAAAAAAAAAAAGTCCGTTTCGTATCATATACAGATGATTTTTGTAAATACTGCTATCTCCGCCCTGTGGGTTGGAAAACTAAAACACTATTACTTGATCCCACGCCATATTTTGTTTGCAAACCATATTTACAGGCTTAAATTACGTATTTACTTACTCTATGCTCATTGCGCACGTACGATCGCCCTTGGATCGCCCAAGGAGTCGAAACCGCGGTATTATTTTCCACCAGAATAACGTGCCCGCTCACATGCTCCATGTTCCTAGCGGCCGCTAGGAACATGGACTATTTGACCACCGCGGGCGTCCAATTGTTTCACCATCTACCTTACAGCCCAGATTTAGCCCCGTGCGTTTATTTTTGTTTTGATAAAAAAAACCTTCGTGGAAAAAAAAACGGCCACAGATGAGGCTGTCGGAAGAATTTCGGCGACAATTTTTTTGACCTCTTACAAGACATCTATTTAAATTGCTTTGATAGCTAGTTCAACCGAATGAACAAATGTATAGAACTAGCAGGAGAGTATTTTGAAAAACATTAAATAAAAAAAAACCTGTACACTTACTAGTTTTGGTTTTAGTAACAATTTACGGAACAGCCCACATATTACACATTTTTGGAATATGACAATATCATATTAGCGTTATCTCTCACCATCATAACGAGTCTTGCTTGTTTCATTACTTCTTATCATAAGAATATTTAATTGGTCAAGCTCTTTGATTTCATACAGGACTATGTATCCCTTTTTTGCATATTATGTTCTGTCAATGTCTCGTAGAGTAAGTGTTAGTTTCTTAATTTATTTTCAGGATAAACTATTTCTAAGACAAGGAAGAAAGTCGACTGAGATTTACGTCCTAGACAAAGACGCATTTACTGTGCTAAACCTGCTAAAACTGGACCCGGGCAAGCCGGCGCCTATAGAGCCCAAAACAGCAGTGTTTACTGATGGTCACCAACTCGGAATGGTCATGCTCACTGATTACGTAAGTTTATCCGCCTTAGCATAATCAGCCTGTTCAATAGTCCACTGCTGGCCTACCCTCGAAGGGCGATTGGGTCATACCCACCACGCTAGCCCAGTTGCGGGTTGGTGGATTCACATAAGCCATTGAATTTCTTCGCCAGACGTATACAGGCATGCGCACGTATATGCGCATGCGTATGTTGTTTTTTTTTGTCACAAATAAGTTAATGTCTATTGTCTATATTTATTTACTGCCGTAGGACAACCTAACTATACGACTCTATGATGTGGACAAGATCTCGGAGAGGTTACCCGAAATTGTTGTCGTGAAATCACGGAAAGAGCTCACCGTGCCTCTGATGAGGCGAAGGACCCTAGCATTCGGTCGTGCGATATTTGAAGAGGGTATAGCGCGTCGAGGGATAGACCCTGAAGCTCCAGCGGCCATGCAACTAGATGATAATGAGGATGACCCTCTCACTAGCATCTGTGGCGGGCAGGATTTTGCTTTATTGACCACCGCTTCTGGGAAGGTAACATTTTAAAATCTTCTAATTCAAATTCTTAAACAAAATCTTTTTTCATTCTTACATATCACTTTATTGCGTTGTTTTTTTTTGTTTAGTGTTTCTATTCTCGTGTCTAATCGTATGATCAACTAGTTGAACAGAAAGTTGAATAATATATTGTACTAGAGGGTCATTTAATGATAGGCATGCAGTTGAGGTAGGTGAATCATGGCATGGCATTGGAGAAGACCAGCCTCACACCTCGGACCCGGAAAGAGTTCTTAAGATTAGGCTGCTATCACACTAGCAATTTCCGAACGAGTTTCGAGCGACGCTGTTAGTGAGTGTGTACGTCGCGAGCGCGCGGCGCACTCGTCTCAAAACTGTGGAGTGGACGCCATTTTGTATAATCGCGTGCGCTGCGCACAAGACTAAATTTTTGTGATTTGTTGCAATTATTCGTTTTTGTGTGAAGTTAACTTCAATTATTGGTAACCTACGGATAAGGTATATTATTAGTAGTTGATAACCTACCTTTCGTGTGTAATTATCAAACACAATTATCCGATATTAAGTTGTTGATTTGTGACTAAACGATAATTTTAATAAGTTGATTACATATTAAACCTGTCTGAATTATCCACATTATTACGACGACGTCATCGAAGCAACAATGCTAGCAACAGTGTTTTCTTGTCTGAATCCATTGTGTTACTGAATGTTGACTGTTCAAAACGCTGATATGAGAGCGTGCGCGATGAACTCGCAACGAACACGCTGCGACCACGTTCCCGACCAAACGCTAATAAATGCGCGGGTGGAGTCCGCGCCTCTAGTATCGAACTAAAAGTCTCTAGTCTCTAGTCCAATTTTTTATATCTTCGAGCTACTGAGATACCAAATTTTTAGAAGTCCGATCCTCGGACTAGTTAATCGGACTAAAGGTCTCAGTAGTCCGATGCTAATAAGAATCGGACTTATTAATCGGACTACTGAGACAAGGCTCTAAACGCCTCTCGCGATACACATTCGCAAATCGCTAGTATGACAGAAGCCTTAAGGGTTATCTGGTGAGCGATTCTCCATACAAACGCATTACCCTAATTCCTTCCTGGATAATGCGTCTAGAGCAATCATATTTTTCATAAAGTCTAGTTCTACTGTAGACATACATCTCTATCAATTTTTTTTTGTGATTAATTGCTAAAGATAATATAACCCTCCCAAAGATTACTATAAAAATATTTAAAGGATAATATTTATTTTAGCAATTAGTTGCTAAAAAAAAGAAAATGACAAAGATGTATGTTTACAGTAGAACTAGACTTTATGAAAAAATATGATTGCTCTAGAGCAGGGGTTCCCAAACTTATTTTGTCTACTGCCCACTTTAAGAATAAATTATTTTTTAGCGCCCCCATTTATTCACCTACTTAAAAACCACTATAACTTCAAATTAAATAAATCAAATATTGTGAGCTATATTAGCGGTGATTAAACATTTATTCTAAACGAGACTTTTACTATAACTCTACTATCTACGAAAATTACCTATCTAGGAGTACTAATATCTATTAAAATGCGAAAGTATGTCTGTCGCCTTTTTATTTGTTTATTTGTGTCTACTTTCATTACGAAACGGAGCGACCGATTGACATGATTGTTATTTTATACGAGTATATTCAATAAAACAGGACAGATATATGAACTACGCGGAAAGAAATATCGAACCGAGTTTGAGCAATCTCTTAACTAATATTAGATGATGTTCTCTAGTTGTAGTTGAGAGTCGAGAGCTCATGCAGTCGGTGTCTAAGAGGCCTCCTAGCTATATGAAATTACAAATCACCCCCCAAGCCTCTACACAACGCCCCCATTTTTTTTCTGGATCTCTTACCGCCCCCCTTTAGACCTGCAGCGCCCACAAGGGGGCGTTATCGCCCACTTTGAGAACCCCTGTTCTAGAGGCATTATCCGGGAAGAAAATATGGGAAATACGTTTGTATGGATATTCGCTCACCGGAGTTCCTCATAATGTAGGAATATTTGGACACCTTCAACTACCCTGATAAATTGCTATTTTCATGCATAAAAGAGAACTCTGTCCATTTGTAGTTATTTTTTCTTAGGTCTATTACACTGGCAAAGGTGCTAGCCTCGGATTCAAATTAGCACCACCGAACACCGGCCGCTGGACTATGATAAAGGAGACGCTTTTCAACAAAAACGATACGCCCAACATGAAAAAATACAAAGTGATTCAGGTATGTTTCGTAGTGGGAGTTTTCAGTTATATAATTAACCAGTTCAGTATGACCCACCCCGAGCATGATTTTTGTCGTGTTCTACAGACCTATCTACCTGGATGTTCCGCTCTTCTATACAATGATGTGATCCTTCCCACAATGTCTATTATTTTGTAAAAATATACATTCAAAACGCCCTGCGAGGGACTTATTTCAGGGAGAGTACTTTTTACACGACTGCCCAAAATAAGGAGTGTATGTAATGTTTTCAGGGTTCATGTATCTATGTGAGTTTCTTTGTTCCACCATAACTTCTAAATGCCAGGACAGATTTGGATTTATGGGGTATCGTTAGAATCTTTACATAATCCCGAGTGACACAGGCTATATATTTTTTCATTAGAAAGAAACAAACATTTATTGAAAGTGCTATCGTGTTTTTTTTTTAAATTATGTCTTGTTTCTTCTATATCTACGCATCGACTTACCTATCTACCTTTAGTCATATGATGCAGTAATTTTAATAATGTTTGGTTGTTGAACAAAACAGTGATCACCCCTGCTGGTTGTTTCTAAGGGTTTGTAGTGGTAGGACTCTAGTGCAGAGTCCGCTTGAGGAAGTACCACACCTATGCCAGTTATTCAACCGCCAAGCAGTAGTATGCACGCATTATTGTGTTTCGGTTTGAAGGGCAATTTTACCAGAGAAATTACTTGGTATGATGAGATTTAACATCTAATATCTCAGGGTGTCGAGCCCAGTACAGTCCGTCGCAGGAATGAGATTTTTAATACTATACCTTTTTATAACCGGGTGAACTCTTATAAGCTTATGTGATGAATAATATTTGATGTATTTGAATGATGTTAATGCTGAATATTGTGAACAAAAACTAAACTCACAGTTTCGGTTATCCTCGCCACGCGAAAAGGTGGGTTGATAAAATGAAGTCGTTTTTTATGTAATTTCGTGTGTTGCGATGATAAGTTTGTTTGTAGCATGTATTATTGACCCCTTTCACCGTAATCGTATGAAACGTAGTGACGTGGTCAAACTAACAACCAAAAAATATCTTATTATTCTGAAAACAGATGAAAACTTGAAATATGTTTCCCAAAAAAGTTTGTTCATACAGACTAAGTATGCGAATTTGTTGCAGACGCCCTTAACTTGTTGCGCGCACAAGCCTAGCATTTGTTGCGCACGCAGCCAGCGCCTCAAGTCGTGGGCGGAGCGATCCGAAACTTGTCGGTTTTGCGACGAGCGCAAAGGCGGGCAGTGTCCGTGTAGAAGGCTCCAAGTAAGCACGTGGTTTGGGAACGCGATGAGTCACGGGACGCAACGCGCGCACGAAACATGTTCTTGCTTCATAACTATCTACACGCGGCATAATGAACGCCATAGAGATTTATAGAAAATATTTACGGTGCACATCAGAAAATTATTGTTTCTTACAACATATTTTTGTTTTAGGTCGCCGTAGGGCACGAAGGTGTGCACGCGATTCTCGTCCTCGACAATGGCTCGGCTCTCTTCACCGGCATTGCGCGCCGCGGCGAAGATGGGGACAACAGCAAACATCGTAGAGCGCCGAAACCTACCAAGCCGAAGAAGATGTTTCGGGTAAGTCAATAAAAAATATGATTGATTGATTGATTGATTAACTCTTTATTGTTACAAACAACTACAACAACAACAACTTTATTGTTGCTCTTTATTGCGTTGTCTTTGTTGTTGTTGTTTCTTTATTGTTTGTTTAACATGGGTTTTAGTTAACTATATTTTTTTCTTTTTTTCTCTTCTATAAGTTAATTTGCAGAATACTGACTGACCCGACGTTGTCTTGTTAGAACTTTAATAAGTAAGTAAGTAAGTTAGGCTGAGTGGCCAGCCCTAGTGTTACAGTTAATGTGCCGCCCAAAGGCCTCTGACATGGCTGACGGTTGTTGTTATAGAAACTAGAACAAACAGCTTTAATAAACTAACGGAAAAAAGTACTAGCGGTTTCCCGCGAATTTTCTAGTTTTCCGGGCAACTTTCCTTAAATGACGAAAACAAGTAGTCATTTTCCCATACTATCAATTGTAAAAAGAAATACTTTAGCAAGTTAGAAAACGTTAAAGAATAACCGTAGACCGGAATGTGCACACCAAAGCAAGTAAATGTATTTGGTACATGGGCAACAAATAAAATAAAACTTAGACATAAGGCTAAAGGTGAAATCTCTTATTTGCTTTGTTTTTGCTTATTATCCATCTTACCTTCTGTCCATACGATTCTGATTCTGCGCGTCAAATGTTTTTGATGGAAAATTGATTAAATGCCGGAAATAAAATTACAAGCTTCACAAGTTAAGTTTGGCGCCAATTAGTAACGATTACTACTAATTGCTCGTTATCTTTGCTTTTCATGAAAGTAATAGGTTATTCAAAAATGGCGTGAACCTAAGTAACCTAAAGTTAGTTAAAAAAATATATTTATTAAATGCAATTATTTTTTTCGATGATGGACTGGGACATGGTTCTGTGATCCAATTATGAAAATAGTTGGACCACTGCTCCTAGTAAAAGACCCGTAGTTCAACTAGTTGGACAGAGTAGTTGGGCCACGACCCCGTACCGAATGCACATAGGTACCTAGCTGGTCAACAGTTGTGTGACATGCCCGGGAATATATCGATCAACTTAGACTTTTCAATGCGCAAGTGCAGGATTAAAAATATCTAGATACAGGCGACCTGCAATATTCCCGGGCTGGTTGCTAAGTGCACTAGCATATAGCATTAGGCTCCGTACCCGAAGGGTGTCAATCGGAACTTAGTTAATTAGCCTAATCCAATTGCTGTCCTTGTTAGCCGGTTGAAATGATCAATGATTTTTTTAAATTGTTAATTGTGGCGAATCTCTTAGTGATAAGTAAATTAGGGTTGCCACTTACAAAAATACAGTTGCTTCAATATTTACTAGCTGTGAATATAATTCAAACTAAAGTATCCTTAAACCGGCCAAGTGCTAGTCGGGCGCGTACTAAGGATTTCGAACTAAACTAAAGAGAACAAAATCTTGGTACACGTATTATAGTTTTTTTTGTTGTGGTGCGGAATCCTCAGTACGCAAGCCGGCTTCTCACTTGGCCCGTTTTCTTTCTATATTGCCAGTTAGTGCTTAAATACTTCAGTGATTACTATCGCAGGTAGTGGACGTTGAAAGACGGCATTACGCATGTCCAAAAACCTAAGTTAACAGCTAAGTCAAAGAACAGGTAATTTTTATGGCCAGTTGACAAAGCTCTTGTTAGTTCGGCAAATTCGTCCAACATGGCTGTGATTAAATGTGAGTAAAATAAACAGAGACTTTCGTTCTGGTTGTTGCAATACAACAATACAATACAAAATAATTTATTCAAAACAAATAGACAGATACACACATACATGAAAAGCAAAGATAAGCGTTAGAGACCCTCTTAAATATCTGATCAACCTGTGTGATATTCCACATTTCTTAAATCTATCTATCTATATTTCAATCTGCCTTTTTTCCGGATTATAAAAACCGACACTTGCTTGTTTGATTCTGATCCATTAAAAACAGCGAGTGTTTTTACAAAATCTCCAAAACGGTCTCTTACAAATATGAAGAAAGATGGCGTTGCCCGCGGCCCGGAACTTCTGATGTTCCTTATATTGTTGTAACTCTGACTCGAAGCATCATCAACAGGTTGATGGTCAGTTCTCGTTTATCGCGTCACGTCGAATGCGCGCGCATTACCCGGCCGTGTGGCCGTGCCGGCTCTCCATTTCAGAGATACTTTTTATTCTTGTTACCAATATTGTCTCGAAGAATCTGCAACAGGCCGATGGTCAGACTTCCTTTATGGAGACGCGTCGCGTGTGCGCGCATTGCGTTTTACGTATGGCCTTGCATAACAGCGTTTACACAGAAGTGACCGGCGGTTTTAGACATAGGTTTTTATATGGGCGCGGCCATGAACTGATTCAAACCATTTTCAACAGGCGGATGGTCACTATGTGGTATACGCGGCTTGCAACTACGGGTCCACGGCGCTGGTCACTCGACAAGGCACTCTACTTATGTTCGGGAAAGACACTCAGCACTGCGACTCAAATGGCGTCGTCCAAGGCTTGAAGGGCGAAAAAGTTGTTCAGGTTAGTTCATCCCTTACCTATCTACGTTGTCACCAATATCTGCCTATTTTACGTTTATTCAGTTTTCTCTTCCTTCTTTTACTTGTGTTTTATAGGTAGGTACCAACGGAACACCTAATTGAACTATTCGACACATTTTAAAATTAAATTATTTTAAAACCAAACATTGCGTTCCGGACACCAACCCTTTTACAAGTTTTCATAGTCCTTCACAGTACCCATAAAATACTAATGTCCACCTATTGAACTGTTATCTCGCAAATGTGTTGAAAAACGTTGTATGACACACGTGCGAGAATTGACAATTAGAAACTCGTGACTATGGTATTTGTCTACTCGTTTGTAAAAACCAACTACTAATATCATAAATAACTATTACGACTACTTTTACAACTCATTCCTTCACAGCCTTTGAAACCTCCTTTACAGCTATTTGACAGAGCTATTGCGGTCATCATCTAGCAAGCTCCATGCGTTGTCTCCGGACTAGGTAGCATAAAATTAATTTTTTTCACCTTTAATAAATTTCACGCTACCTAAATCGCAGATTTCGCACGTTTTTTTCACCGAACGCTAACTTACAACTAGTTAAAAAGCGAATTTGGGTATGTATAAGTTATTATTAGCGATATTTTCTTTAATTGATTATAATAATACTACGAAGTGCTCACTCACAGGATTTCTTCTCCCGGATTTATTGGTCGTATCTTGGTTTTTAAATATTCGTAAGTCCTAATAGCCGCTGTTTTTTTTATGAATTATGTACTACGATAATTATTTCATGAAACCTTCATTTCGTTTATATATTTTAGAATATAAATGTAGATTTATTAACTACTAGCTGACCCAATGGACGTGGTCCTGTCTTATACCAATCAACCCATGGCAAAAGGCGCTTGCATTTTTCCAGAATTTTCCTATTTTCTGAGCAAGCTAGATCATTTTCTAGTCACTAGTCATTTTCAAGTGCTCTTCCAAACAGCTATTTTTTAAATGTAACATGTAACAATAAGGTTCAATAATACTGAAGGGAATGTATATACTCATCATTATGAACAACTTTTACTAGGGGGTTAATCCTTAAATCGCCAAAAAAATAACAGCTGTTCCATACAAAAAGTTCAATGATCTTGGACAAAATGCCCTTCAGTACATATTGTATAAAAAATAACATTTAAAACAACTGACTTAATTTTTTTATGGTATCCATCTCGATAAAGATTGAGTACTTATACCCTTTAAAATATTCGAAATCGGACCACAATTGACGGAGTAATCGGTGAACATATATTTTAAAAAATACATACTTACTGTAGAACATAGATCCTCCTCCTTTTTTGAAGTCGGTTAAACATGTTAGATACCAGCAGGATGGGTCGTAGGCGACACTTCGTGCAGTAGATATGTACAATCTTTGTACACAGTTTCACAATAAAATGTATTGTATTCTATTCTATTCAATTCAGATTTTCCGTGGGATCCGTACCACTGGCGTAGGTCGTCGTAGGTGGACGATGCTTTGAACATTTTTCTATTATTTTATTTATTGAGAACAGATCAGTTCGTTTTCCCGCTAAAGCCTTCGTACGTAAACAGCCATTGTTAACAAATAAGGAGCTTATTTTCCTGCTCGTATTATATTGTCCTGAAATAGCGATCGGTACAACATACATAAAGGCTGCGAGATTTCTTTGTCCTTAGACATTTGCTTCCCTATACGGTAACAAGTATATTTCCACGTAACTGCGAGTAGTAACGAGATTTATGTTGATATAAGTCGCGTCATGTAAAAAGAACGCTGGAATAAAGTAGAGGGGGGTGTGTTTGCGCATGTGTACACTTGCGCACAAAAGTACTAGGCCTATTGTTTTAAATAATTATTAATTAGCCTTTTGCTTGCAGCTTCGTATATTGGTTATTGCTAGGTACCACCTCATACCACCAAATATACCGATAAATCGCCTACTGCGCAGCTTAACCGCCAGCGTTCTTTTTACATGACGCGACCCTTACCTTTGCTTTTTTGGTCGCCGCCAGGAAAAAGATCCCGAGGGATTAAGGCGCTTCCAAAATTACGAACATTTAAATAATATAAATTCAACTTAATTTTAAACAGTTTTAATTGACAAGCAACAGTATCGCGTGCCGCCCTTTCAGTTAGCACGCAATAAAAAAAAAAGTGAGAGTTCGCTGTAGAGGCGCTTCCGAAAGTTAATTTGAAAAGAGTTTAGGAAATGATAATTTGAAGATAATTTAAATTCTATTAAATATTTAACAGCTGTTAATGAACAGCTACACAGCCCCGCTGGGCTGTTTAATTTTATTTTACCTGTCTTTTTAGGCTCTGTAAAAAATAGATAATTCAATAATTACATTTTCCCCCGTTTTTTCCCCTTAACTCGGAAAATATCAATCGCACGAAATATAATGTAGACAATTGAATAATGAACATGAAATATTATAGTGTGAATGATTTTTCTCGAATATATTCAAATGGCCGAGATATTGCAGTGCCCTATTAAAATCACGATGGCAGCTAAGCTAACGCAGCGTTCGAATTTGGCAGCGATTTTGAATTTACACTCCGAGTGACCCCTAAAGGCTGGTGGAATAAAATTTTGGCCTAGAGTTTTTTTTGGGCTAGGTTCTTTTTTTTGGCAACCCGACTGGGCTAACAGCAGTATAATTTTTCTATAGAGCTCTATAGAAATAATATACAGAGATATATCTTAGAGAACTAAATAAATACAGAGAAATGAATCGTATGTGCCCACGACACATACAAAATAACGTGTCTGGGCAGATGAAAGTGGCAAGGGATTACTAGGGTTTAAGCCTTTATCAAAGCGTCAAAGACATCTTTGTTGGTGGAGCAAATGGAATTATACCAGGCGCTTTACTCGTATTACTATACAAATCTTCTCAAACAACTGGAGATTATCATAATTAAATGAGAATGAGAAAAATGAAATGCATAACCGCCCAAGCCATTCCTAATTTGCAACCAAATTCTGTTTTTAGCGTAGATGATGCAAGCTGTACTAGGTCCCGTACAAAATGTATGCACGGAGCGCCTTCGGGCGAAACCGGACGGTTTTTCTTACGGTTTTTCTCGTCGTTTGCGCCCGGCCTTACACTCTCCGCCAACCAACACAACCAACATTGCACCACAATCTTGTATCATAATGTACGAGTTTGTTGAGCTCGGATCGTCTGTCTCATGTGAAATAATTAGCTCTGTACTGAATACTGAGTTGAGGGTGAAATGAAATGAAATGAAATGAAATATTTATTGTCTAAAACTGTGTACAACGAGATGATAATTATTTCATGGTATTAAGTACTTGAGAACAGTTTTGTCCTCGCGGACATACAATATTTAATATTTAAAAAGTGCTAATAACATTAACTGCATACCACCACCAAAACATACCTACAATTGAAGCAACGTCAACCGAGCACAACTACCGACTGCTACTACTACTACAACTACCGGGCACAACGACCGTTTCCGAATTCAAGAAAAACCTAAATATTCATTTAACGAGTAGAAACTTTTTTGAAGCAACCAGACCTTCAATTCTTTTTTAAATTTAACCTCTGGCAATGATTTAATGGTTTCAGGTAGTTTATTGTAAATAGTAATAGACATTGTCATACAACACTTTTCATAGCGTGCTGTTCTGTTTATGTATGTTCTTACTAATCGGTCTACATTTCTGGTACCGCGTTTATAGAATTCCAGCGCTGTAGTGTACAAATGTCTGTTTTGTTTTACAAAACATGCGATGTCGTAGATATATTGACATGGAAGCGGTAATATATTTAACTCTTTGAAAAGAGGTCTACATGAATCTAAGGGTGCTGCGCCACATACAGCTCTAATACATTTTTTTTGACATATAAACGCTTTCCCAAATTCTGCACCTCTTCCCCAAATAATTAATCCGTACCTTAAAAGTGACCCTATGTAGCCATGGTATGCTAACAGTGCTGTGTCGCTGTTAGCAGTTTTACGTAAACGGTTTAGAACATATACATAGCTGTTTATTTTTTTGCAAATTTTATCTGTGTGCAGTTTCCAATTAAGCTCTTTATCAACTATTAATCCCAGAAATGATGTTTGATTGACCCCTTTTAATGATTGACCATTGTAATTTACTTGAATATTTATATTATTGAAATTAATGTAGCAAGTTTTCGACAGGTTTATTTTTAGATTATTCATGTCCAGCCATTTAACTATAGAATCAATTGTATTGTGAATGTCAAGTATATGATTAGAAAAATTTTGATTAGCCTTTTCAGTTGTCACTATTATAGAAATGTCATCAGCAAATAACACAGACTGGTATGTTGTTGCACTAACTATATCATTAATATATATTAAGAACAGCAAAGGCCCTAGAACACTGCCTTGTGGGACACCGAATCTATTAATTTTTATATCAGATATATTTGATGTTGATGTTTTCATGATTAGTGAGGGCGTTGCTAACGCCCGATATAATGATGTTTCATTGGTATTTTCCTTTCCTTACCCTTTGTCCACTAATTAGTCGTCATCTCGACATCTCGCCTTTCACAGTTTTTTAGACGCACACGTTTATTAGACATCCGGCTAACGATGGCAATGTTTTGATAGCTATAATTGGATATTGGGATTATTGGTACCTATGGATATAGATTATAGATTATACTAACATATAAACTATTAGAGTTATATCGCATAATTATATCGAGCCGCAAAAACCGAAATTCTTTCTTACGCCCATGCAAAGGTTTTTCAACCTTAAGCGAGTTTCGTCAGCCAGAAGACGTCCACTGCTGGACGAAGACCTCCCCCTTAATAAGGAGGGGTTGCCGTAATCTCCACTCTTGGCAGGCGGCTTGGGGATCGCAGTATGCTCACCACCGTTAACCAAGACAAAATTTACACATTACTAGACTAGAATTCGCTCCGCGACTACGTCTACGTAAAGAAGAAATTCGTCCCGCTCCCAAATATTTTGCATACCGCTGGGTTAATTAAATTTTTTATCCCTCCCCATTTCCACCAGTTTAGAGCAACCATATACCAATTCCTTAGCAGCTTCTAGTTTTTCCGTAAAACCTTAAATAATAGATTATATACTATGGGATGAAATAAACTGAAAAAAGTGCGAATATATTTCGATTAACATATTTAGCTTTTCATTTTAAATGTTAGTTTCTTTTTTCCTAATCAATTAAAAAAACGTTAAGGTTTTAAATCAGCCGTTCATAACCAATGAAGACGTTTGAAAACAGATGTGTTAGGATATTTCGCGGTTATGTCAAAATTATGAATGAAGTTAAGTTTCTTTTAGTACCGCTGCTCTCTTAGTTCTTTGAAAAAAATATACATTTCTTTGTAAACCATTAACGAGTGGGCGTTATGTTATCTTTTACCTTCACGAGAGCGTCCTCTTTCATCCCACATTACTTCTTACACATAAAATCCTATTGTGGAAAATCTAAAAATAAGTCTGATACATGAAATTTCTTTTAGTACTGCTGCTCTCTTAGTTCTTTGAAAAAAATATTAATTTCTTTGTAAACCATTCACGAGTGGGCGTTATGTTATCTTTTAACTTCACGAGAGCGTCCTCTTTCGTCCCACATTACTTCTACTTACAAAAATTCTTTTCGTGGAAAATCTAAAAATAAATCGGATATATGTTTTTTTTAAGTACCGCTGCTCTCTTAGTTATTTTTATAAAAATACTAGAGGTCGCTCGCATACGGAAGAAATTCAGCCCGCTCCCAAAATTCACCACTTTAAATCATCCCGAGCTATTTTTTTAGCCCCCTGTCTAGCATGATATTAAAATGCTTATAAGTTGCTTATTTTTGATGATTTTCATTTTCTTTTCATAAATCAGCTATATTTATGGGCCACATTTTAATAGGACAATAAAAAAAACCAGTCATCTAGCCTATTGACGCCGCCTCGCCGCGACGATTCCGCATTGCGTTTATCTCGGGCATTTTGCGTCGGGAAATTCGGCCTTATACAACAAAGTATAGAGTTCACATGTCACTGTGGCGTCGCGTCGCTGGTTTCGCGCTAGCGTTATCTCCACATAGCATAAGGCTCTATTCTAATTCTAGATATACCGTGCAGGCGTATTTATTTCTTTGTGAAAATGCTAGAGTATCTTTACAGGTTGCGCTTGGCAAAGCACATGGCGTCGTTCTAACCAGCTTAGGGCTGGTTTACACGCTTGGAATCAACAACAAGGGCCAGTGCGGTCGCGAGTTCGGGTACACCAAGGAAAGTAAGTTGTAGATTTTAAACTTAGCTCTCTTTATTTTCATCATAGTTTATAACGCTCGAATTGGCTTTTTCCGTTTTCGGTGCTTAGACGTATCTCTTGCCTGTACTAAATATTCGAACGAATTCTATGAGTTAGAAAACTTATGCCTAAGACCTCAAACAAGGCTTAACGATTAGTTTTTGTTGTAAGAGAAACAATTTGAGCTATAAATTGCTCTTGCTACACGTCTTATGGTTTCGCTCAGTTGTAAATTACATTAGGTTCTTAACTCCCTAAAGATGCAGTTGTACATGCTAATGAAAACGAGACAGTAGCTTTTGTAAAAGTAAAACAAAAATGTAAACTGATTATTGATTTCTTTGGATTCATAAATCATCATCATTATCAGCCCGGAGACGTCCACTGCTGAACGGAGGCCTCCCCCTTAGCCACACAGTACGACAACCTGCCATTTGCATCCACCGGTTGCCCGCGACTTTTACAATGTCGTCGGTCCACCTAGTGGGCGGCCTTCCTATGCTGCGTCTTCCGGTTCGCGGTCGCCACTCAAGAACCTTTCTTCCTCATCGGTTGTCAGTTCTTCGAGCGATGTGGCCTGCCCTGCACCACTTCAACTTGCAAACCTTCCGAGCTATGTCAGTGACTTTGGTTCTTTGGCGAATATCCTCGTTCCGGATTCTATCGCGCAAAGTAACGCGATGTGGATTCATAAATAGTTTGAGATAATATTGAGGTGCGAGACGAGTATTATCAGGTGACTCGTTGTTTGTCAGGCGTTTTTAGTCATACAGGATGTGGCGTAATAAGTGGATATTTGTACCAACAGATGGAAGATGATCTCTTCCATCGGTGATTAAGAAAATCAAATGAAAAGTTGCATAGTTATCGAGTTATTTCACATTTCGAGTTATTCGAGTAAGGTTCCAAATTAAGGAGTTTTCTTGATCTGTTTTTTGGTTATATGTGCTATCAAATTTTTAATGCCATTTTTGTTCCGCGAGTATATTTTTTGTTTAAGAAAAATATTTAATTCGGTTTAACTCGAAAATTATGTGATCTTTATAGAATTATTTTTTTAATTTACTGGACCAGCACGATATCATTTATCTGTGGATAAGGTTATCCACTCATTACGCCACACCCTGTATAATCATTATATTTAAAAAACAAGCTTTTTATTCATGTGGCGGACATTCATTATTAAAGGTGAGTAATGATTTTCACTTTATATTGAGTTTTGGTTGGTAAATTGTGTATTTTAAAAATAATATAAGTAAGATGCATCTCATAAAGAAATTCAAGTATTTTGATCGTAACTAAGATTTTAGACAGACATGTTTTTTTCCAGATATCTTGGCAAGTTTGTATCACATGATAGTGGTACGCAATACGCTTGGCTTAACATCGGTAAATGAATGCAAGAAAAATACAAAATGATTATTAATTAGTTTGGTTGAATTGTTTGATTATTCATCTGTTTTGGGTAGTTATATTATAATGATTAAAATAAAAACAGTTGTTGTTTGTAGCGACGTTTTATTTTTAAATTATATCCCTACCTTTATTGCTTAGCAGTTTATTGCGTAACATTCCAAAGTTTAATAAAAATTGAATAAAATGGGTTCCCAAAATGGATGACAAATATTAATAAAAACAAAAACTCAGGAATCATTTAGGGTCTTTTGTAGAACTTATAAACTTCCCCTGAAGGCAAAAAATACCATTGAAATTGCAGAGAATCCTTCATCTGGTATCACTGGTTTTACAGTATCAATTATTTTAGAACACTTCCCGCGTCCTCAACCGGGCGACGAGAACAAGGATTTGCGGTTCTGTCTGGATGGACACTCATGGGTCACGGACTATTGCCGAGTTTGCGTGCAATGCAGGGAATGCACCGGGTTTGCGGGCGCTTGTCACCTCTCTACGATACCGGACAGAGTACTGGGCGAGTACGTAACATATTATTACCTTCCTTAGACAACCTTACGCAGATAAAGGGACTTTCTGCTTCGGTTTTCGGTATGACATAGTGCGTAGGGTGAATCGTTGGGAATTTTGGTGTGGAGGTGAAAAAACTATTTCTGACTGGCTACTGACAGCGAAATAAGGAAACTCGTTCTTCTATCGCAACGACATTACAGCAGAAAGTCTCTGGCTCTCACGTAGAATTATTCTCCCAAGCACGTGCGGAGATTATATCGATTCTTTACTATAACTACTAAATAATTATATCGATTTAGGTTCTTGTCGTGGTTTTAGATTGTATTATTTTCCAGAACTTGTGTTTTTTCGGGTTTTAACGCATACAAATAGTGGCGTTTTATTCATTAAATGCTGATTTACGCGCATGAATTTGGGCAAGTGATATAATGAAGTGAAACGTGACTTATCGAGTTGTTTCCAATACTCCATAGAGCTTGTAGTAAAGTTGCCACGACTTTACTAGGGCATGACTGGACTTGACTGTGACTTACTAAGTGTGACTTTGCCTGTGGCTAACTTGACTTGAAATTTATAGAAAACTTGATAAATTTAGATACTTGACACTGGCAAATGCACAAAGAGCGTCGCCATAATCCTCCTAGGAGGAAAAAATATATTGGCTGTAAATTTCGGGTAAAACAAAATTATTGACTGATTTGTAGTAAATGCGGCTGCGGGGAGGGCGACGCCGGTTGTAGCGAGTGCGGCATTTGTCGCCAGTGCGCGGACCAAGCACGTCCTGAAAGAGACGCTGACCACGCCCCGACTGACGACGAAGACACGTCTGGCCGCGAGGACGGCAAATTTGAAAGTGAGATATTATTACAGATTAAATAAAAGTTATTTTCATCACACTTGCTCGTAAAGTGGATCTTATTACATCGGTTTTAGGCTAATAATCCAAGCTATTACGCACGCGTTCTTTTTACTTTACATTACGGCACTTGTACTATAATAGGTATAACCCGGTAAAGTCAAGTTTGTACGTGACTGCAATTAGACGTATGTATACGAAGCACTCTTAATATAGCCGGGTAATACTTACAGTTTTTTTGTAATACCAACAAAGAGTTCTTATGCCGCTGAAGTAAATGTCAACCTGCGCGCGCATTGCTTGTTTGGGCGCCATTTTCCGCAAATGTTTGTTGACGTTTTCGCCGTGTGGTTGATTATTATCAAAAAAGTTTGTTTTTCCTCGCAAGTGTGATGAAAACAGTCGTATCGAACTCTTGTGCTATTAGTCATTACGCTCTCGGCTTCCATATCGCGCTCGCCTGCGGTTCGCGTGCATAATACCGCCTCTAGTGTAATGACCAACATAGCACACTTGTATCATAATGTACTATTTCATCACACTTGCTCGTAAAGTGGATCTTATTACATGAGTTTTAGGCTCATAATCCAAGCTATTACGCATGCGTGGTTTTTACTTTACATTACAGCACTAGTGCCATAATATAGGTTTAACCCGGTAAAGTTAAGTTTGTACCAGACTGCAAATTAGATGTATGTATACGAAGCATTCTTAATATAGCCGGGCAATACTTACAGGTTTTTTTTGTAATACCGACAAAGAGATTTATGCGGCTGAAGTAAATGTCAACCTGCGCGCGCATTGCTGGGTTGGGCGCCATTTTTCGCAAATATTTGTTGACGTTTTCGATGTGTGGTTGGTTATTATCAAAAAAAGTTTGTTGTTTCCTCGCAAGTGTGATGAAAACAGTCGTATGAAACGCTTGTGCTATGTTGGCCATTACACTCTCGGCTTCCTTATCCGCATAATACCGCCTTTAGTGTAATGACCAACATAGCACACTTGTATCATAATGTACTATTTTTATATATTACCTTAAAGCGTTCACTACAGTAATCGCGCGTTTGGACGAAGACAAAATTGTAGAGAAGTAACTATTCGTTTCATGCTGACTCGGAAGCTGAGCTGCTTACGAAGTTACCTATATCAGTGTGTGATTACACACTGATATAGGTACACACGTACATCGGACTGCAATTAAATTCGCGAGTAGCGCAGTGGGTGCTTTGCAGTCTATTCTACCAAGTAGGTAGACCCGGGACCACATTAATATAATTTTACAGATAAAGAAGGATCAAAATACGAAGGGCAAGCGTCCGGATCGGATATCGAAAGAGACGCGAGTAGAAAAGTAAGCTGTTTACCACCAGCAAAAGTTGCTATACCAGGCTCGCACAAAGTCACTTCATTGGCTTGCGGCCTCCATCATACCGTCCTACTCACTGAAGCCGGTAAGTTGTAGAATATATTACTCTGGAAATGAGCAAATAAGCTTTTGCATCCCTACGAACGAACCCTAGTTCCCTTCTTTTTTCCTACAGGTGAAGTATTAACATTTGGATCGAACCAATACGGACAACTAGGTGCGGGTGACATAATAGCGCACCACCGCATCATTCGGGTGCGAGTACCTCGAGCTTCGGCCGTGGCGGCGGGCAGCAACCACACCGCTGTACTCACTAAAGAGGGTGAACTATATACCTTCGGGAGTTATCAGGTAAAGTACGAAATTAAGGGCAAGTATTCAACTAAATATGGCTGGACGTACCCAGGCGTCCTAAAACTGCATCCAGACCTGAACCACCGGAAGACTGGCAGCCGCATCGTATGGATCCCCAAGCCGCTTGCTAAGCGTGGGAATTATGGCAATATTAAGTTTATTAATATGGTTTTTAAGGGTATTAGAACTGTTATCTTTCGTGTATAACGTCGATTCTGTTGTTTTGGCAATGTCAGGCGAGAAGGTCTTGGGACCTTATTTTTGAAACATACGCAAAGTTGCGCATGCGAGCGGAGCCAATCTTCGAACGGTATTGTTTGGAATAAGGTTCAGTATCGATCAGAAGACAGCTCTGTTCGCCTGCGCATCTTTGCGTACGATGCAAAAATAAGGCCCCTGATTGTAGATCCGTACACGGAAATTAAAACGGAAATAGTCCATATTAGCTGTAGATGGGCTGTAAAAATTTCAATAGATAAGCTCAATAAAATAATCACACTCTGCTTTACCCGAATATAATCTAACTTTCCAATATTCTATACTAATTCGATATAACCCAACTACTAGCGACAACTTTTCCAATATTTCTTTTCCGCAAAAGTCTTATGCGGAGTTATGAAAGTTTAAAATTGGCCTAATTAGTTCAGCACTTTTCAAGAGATGCGCTTACCAACGAAGAGCATTTAATATTTAATTACATATACCTAGGCCCTAGGTCATTCTTGTAGAGCGCTTATTAACATCCTAGGAGTTGAAAATGACCCGACGACGCGACGGCGGTTGTGTCGCTGTAGGAGGAGCTTACTCGATTGTGCCGCACATGAATTTTAGGTAATAGTAAAGCCATCTGGGACCTATCACAAATTATTTTTAATGGTGTATTCCCGTTGACGCTTATCGGACAACGGGAAGGAAATTTTAATTTCTACATTTAAAAATACTTTTTTGCTTCGCGAAGTGGTGTATGAATCGGGCAAGGACAACAAGACTGGCGAGATAAGTTTTCACATGTAGGTAAGTACCTTGCTAATTCTAAATTAGGTATTTTTTTTATATAGTAGAGTAGGTGGTGCCAAAGTTACATGAATTTTTCAACACAAAAGAAAATATTTCTGTAATTTAAGTCAGATACAAGAATATGTGTCTTTTTGTAATAGGAATGGCGTTACGTAAGTTGTATGGGTTTTATTTATTTTTAGAATTTCCAGAAGGTGAAAATAACATAAAAGCCATAGACGAATGCGGTTCATCTAAAAGGCAGGAAGATAAGTGTACTCGGAGCAACACATCTATATTATATTCTATACACATTAATAGTAATGATTTATTATAAAGTAATGTACCTATGAAATGTAACTTGTTAATGGCTACGGCTTGTGCCACTAGTTTCATTTCATCTAATGTTCATAATAAAGAATTTATGTACTTGTGCCAATACTTAAACATGTTGTAATCAATGGAAATATTTTGTTTGTGTGTCTTCATATGCACACATGTAAATGTAAATGTGTGTGTATCTTATAAATTTCAATGTAAATTTGAATAGTGTTATTAAATAAATATTACTTATAAATATTAGATAGTTTTTACTTATGTAATTATCCTATGAATGCCACAGACAAAAATATATATTGAAAATAAATACAAAATCTTTGTTCTTTCTTTAAATCCTCTTCATCCTAAGGTTGCCCGGAATAGATTTCTTTTAATCATAATGTCGCCACTGTTACATTAGTTAAGTTTGTTTCATTCTTTCTTTGTAATTCCTAATGTGAACAATAAAGAGTTAATCAATCAATCTTGTTTCTTCTTCTTCTTTAATCTTTTTAATTAAGTCGTATTCTCCTCAAATCAAATATTTTGACCAAAGCAATTGCAGTCCAGTAGAATTACCACAGATTTGTTTTTTTTTTGTATTTTACAAGAATAAGAGGCGGCGTCGCAAGTTGAGGTGCTTTGAAAGTTACATTCTACGTTAGAATGTATCATCTGGAATGGTTGTAATTTATTTTCATTTATGTGTTTTTTGTAATGAAAACATCTTTTACAGAGTATTTGATCCGCATTTTCGCCCTTACTTAAATTCTTAGAAGTAAAACGATTATAATTCCAAGAAAAATCATTAAAAGTTCATAATTATGCATTGATGAAAGACATGACAGAAGGTTAGTGGTGCAATTTGGACGCTGGAATATTAATTTCATAATTAAAAAGTCTTTTTTATTTCTTGTTTCTACAGAGATACATTATATACAAGGCTCAGAATAACGCCGATTGTCAACCGGAATACTTTAGTAAAAGAGCTCAGAGCAGCAACAACCGCTTTGACAGAATTGGTAATTTGCCGTCGAGTTTCGCTTATAGGTTCTATGAAAGAGTCCTAGGTATATGTTTTATGTGCTTACTTTTCTAGTGCAGGCCAGTAATGAGATAATTATATATAGGTAAAATTCGATGTAATATGCCAATTCTGAAGTCCTTTTTTTTTCAATTTCAATCCTAAATTGTTTACTTTTGTACCACAGAAAGGCTCTCTTGGGCGTCCGCCGCTGGATGAGTCGAGCGATGTCCCGGACACCGACCGTCATGATTGGTACGCCACTCCCGATCGCGTGCCCAACCTCGGCAATCGCCACGCGTGCAAGGCGACCTGGCTTAGTGCCTCTGGAGACCAGACATTCGTTCAAATATCGCAGGCCCTCATCAAAATCGACTGCCTCTTCAGCGCCACCATCATAGCTAACAATAACTCGATATGTAAGCTTTGATTAGTCTCGAAAGTGGGATAAGCTATTATCTGCGCCATCCCATCGTAACTTAATTTAGTATACAAGTAGCGCCATCTTTTGAAGAGTAATGAAGATGAAAAAGGGACATTCAAATTCAACTAGACGATGGTGCAACCCGAGCTATAATTTGCCTGATTTTCCTATTGAACAAAACGTGGCGCCACATTATTTGATAAGAACCTCCACTAAAATGGGGGTAGCTTAAGTTAGCAGACAAGTTGCTCCATCTTTTAAAAAGTAGACCACAGTAGCAACAAGAGACCGTGGCGCCACGTTGCTAGCCCAATGTGTCAGATTTTGCTACTCAACGAAAGACGGCCCCACATTATTTGCAAAGCGCGTCCATCAAAATATGGGTGATAGACAGCTGACAAGTAGCGCCATCTTTTGAAGATTAGTGAAATATACAACTAGAAACGGCAGTGCCACATTGCTTACCCTGAGCCACAGAGCTAAAATGTATATTATGTCTGTGCCCTGAGCCATAATGCTTTGCTACTCAAAAGGTGACGCCACATTATGTACAAGGTGCGTCTGCTAAAATGTGGGATATAGCGATTCTCTCACTCTTGCTTATGCTCATCCTTTACTTGTTCGTCGATTCGATGATCAAAATTTATAGATATCAATATCATCCTTAATAAAAAATAATAAAATAAATATCGCAGGACATTTTTTCACACAGCGCCATCTAGCCCCAAACTAAGCAAAGCTTGTAATATGGAAACTAGATAGCTGATAGAATACTTATATACATTTTTTTTTTTGTAAATACATACTTATAATACATACTACACCCAGACACAGAACAAACATTTATGTTCGTCACATAAATGTTTGCCCTTGGTGGGGATCGAACCCACGCCCTACAGCTCTGAAGGCAGACACGCTACCGCTGAGCTGTATGGCAGTCCTTGAGTTCTGCCAGTATTGGCCACTGCGACTTTTTTACTGTAATGTAAAAATCGTTGTCGTCCCCGTCGTTATGGCATATTGACAATATTGAGCAGCGTGTATTATACCAAAATGTGGTTTTGTGATGGCGTGAACGCTTAGCTTATATATTTGCTTTTGAGCGAGAATTTTTTGAATGACCTATACTTCTAATAACTCGTTTATCTTTTTAGTGATCCTGCCCAACCGGCCAGAGCACACATTCAAATGCATAACCATAAACAAAAGCGATGGAAGCTGCAATTCTTGGGCTGGACCAGAGCAAGTAGACTTTGTAAACACTCTGGCTTGCATCGATCCTCATTATGAGGTTCTCTGGTGCTACCAACCGCTCATGCGAGTTATGAAATGCTACAACATTCTAGCATTCGACTCTCATAAACTACAACGTTGCTGTAATCCAGATTTAGACTACGCAGAAAACATGGAATGCTTCTACCCAAATGTCGGCGCAATGAGACGCCTGGAGGAATTCAAAAACATGGAAAATTTCGAAGTAGTCTGCAATAACGAGGAAAAACCTGCTGATAGCGTGGCTTTGTCTAATATATCGATTTTAAATCAAGAACTGGCCGTACCTGTGACGCATGGCAGCCAAATCAACAGAATGCACCTGGGTCTTCATCTGTTAGGGTGTTTGGATTCTCTGACTTATGCTCATGATAATAAGTACGTATTTATAATACAGTTCTAGCTCAAAAAAAGTACCAAGTGGAACACTATTGCTGTCGTTTTGTTTAGTAGTAAAATTTGTTTATCGTATTTTCTGACGCAACTTAGCACTTGCTTTTCGGATAACCTTGATTACACGTCGATTTTTAAATTTATAATGAGCTTTTTTAAATTTTATTACTTTTCAGAATAAACATGATAGAGTGTAAACGCGAGACAATCATATCGCCTATTGCACCTCTGAAGGCGGACTATCTGACAGTGACAAGATTTCAAAACCATGGGGGAGGTTGGGGATATTCTGGCCATTCAGTAGAGGCTATCAGATTCATGTGCGATACCGATATACTTTTAGGTGAGTATGTCCTTCTTTTATCTTATCTAATTTCCAATTATTATTACGTGTAGAGTTTGTAGCTCAGGATTTATAAAGAAGATTTACTAAAGACTGGCTTTGAATGTTTTTCGCTGGTAGTAAGTTAACCCATCCATGAGATACCTAAGTTATGTTCACAAAAATTCTTGTGTATTTTATGCAAAAATGGTCTGAATTTTTAGGTGGTTACGGTCTGTTTGGTGGTCGAGGCGACTATACGGCTAAGATAAAGTTGTTTGACATCGGCCCCGATGGTGGGGACCAGGAGGGTGACGGAGAGCTCATAACGGAGAGTGAAGAGGTGGTCTATGAATGCGCGCCTCGGGATCGATTCCCGGTCATGTTCGACTCGCCTATACCTATACTTGTAAGATATTTTTTGTATCTAATTATAATTATTTCTAACAGCTATTTGAAGTCATTTTGAGAGGACTAAGAGTTATGTTTGTCCTATACTTTGTTAATTATGACATCTAAAACTTGTTAGGCCCAAGTAGTTCTCCTATACCATATACCTATACCTATCTCCTATACCTATACCATCTTTAGTGTAACTTTAACACAACGTGTTTAACACACTGTGAAACCATATCTTTATTAAAACATAAAAATAACTGCTACCTTAGCTTATTTAATTCGAATGTGATTTACAATCCATACGAGAACAATCAACCTTTATTATGGTTACGAGAATAGTTAATAAATACTTTTCGTAGTTTTCATGCGCCTGGAAAAACAGCAGGAGGTAGCTGTTAAAGCTGCCACACCCTGCCACAGACCAAAACCATCTATAACAGATAATATATATATATATATATTTATATTTCAGGCCAACCGTTGGTACGTGGCGTGGGCTTGTATAAACGGCCCCTCATCCGACTGCGGTTCCGCCGGCCAAGCCATGATCATAAACGATGACGTCGGATTCCACTTCAAGACGTCCAAACGATCCAACAACGGCACCGACGTCAACGCTGGCCAAATACCAAGCCTGATCTACAATCTCGCCGGGACAGATCACGCCTTACCCCCCAGGGTCGTAGAACACGGCGAACCAATCATCACACTCAGCAGAAACATATCGAGAAAAGTCACCGTCGCATGCTTCAAGACCCTCCTGTTGATTCTTTCCTATTGCTGGGACACCCTACATTTCATGCTTTTAGACACTAACGGCTTAGTCCCGATAACCTTTTGGAAATTGGCCGAAATGAAAAAACAAAAGCGATTGGTGTACATTATCCGAGCAAGCCTGCGTTTAGCGAAATCTTACATCAACGAAATCTACCCTCAAAACAATAAAAGAAGAAATTCTCACGAATACATGCATTATTTTGAGTCTATAGGGGAGATAAAGCTGTTTATTCAGTCGCTGCTGGGGTATGAGACGCCTACGTGCGCTATGTTGGAAGACCACCCCGCTCGGGCTAAGAAAGCGATGAACTCTAGGGTCTGCTACGTGCAGTTCTCTCTCGAATTAACCAATTCGATTCTGAAAGAGTCCCAAGAAACGTTCACCTCGTGCTTTTATGCGTTTTGCCCGACGCCTTCGCTTAAGTGGGACCATTTTGTCGCACTCCTACATAATGTCAAGGTAAATACTAAAACAATAACGACTAGGTACTTTCTGGACCTAGGTATGTCCTAAAACTGCATCCAGAACCACCGGAGGACGGGCAGCAGTGTCTTCTTAGTTTATGGTGGTGAGCATTCTGCCATCACCAAGCCGCCTGCCAAGCGTGGGGATTATGGCAACACCCCTCTATAAAGGGGGAGGCCAACTGCAAGTTGTGGACGTCTTCTGGCTGATGAATGAATGAATGAATGAATGAGGTACTTTCAAAAAATTACAATTACACCTTTTGTGTACTATGTTATTTTTAAACACATTTGAGGCTTTTTGTGAGTTGGCCATTTTCGAAAATCAGCCGTATAATTATTACGAAGAAGACATTTATGGAGAGAGCTATGCGGAACAAGGATATTCGCCAAAGAACCTAAGTCTCCGACATAGGTCGCAAGGTTTGCAAGTTGAAGTGGCTGTGGGCAGGACACATCGCTCAAAGATCTGACAACCGATGGGGAAGAAAGGTTGGCGACCGCGAACCGGAAGACGCAGCGTAGGCGCGGCCTCCCACTATATATACTTAATATAGGTATATAGGTGGACCAACGACATTGTAAATGTCGTGGGCAACCGACGGATGATGGCAGGTTGTCGTACAGTGTGGCGGTCTAAGAGGGAGACCTTCGTTCAGTAGTGGACGTCTCCGGGCTGATGACCTGATGAGACATTTATGCTCAAAGTAGTAGTAAATATGAGGCAGGCAGTGGTCATCAAGTTATTAAACTTTGGTTGATATGTAATTGTAAGAAGTTTTTATATTAGACATTTTTTAACTTTTATATTGCCGTCATCTCAGTAGTGATCTGAAGACTTTAGAATTTTTTCTTTTGACCGGTTCTATTTGAAATAGACTTCAATGAGACAACGATAAATATTCAATCGACTAGCCTATTGTATTTCCAACTTATTATGAATATTAAAGAATTATTAATATATCTAACGTCTCTTTGTTCTAGTATGGTAAAGTACCACCAGGAACAATCAGAGAGCTGACCGCAACTTGCGCCGCCATGTGTTCGTCGCGAAGTTTACGCGACGTGTTACAATATATCGTGCCTATCACACAGAACAGCATGATGAGCGAAGAAGCCAAACGACCTGATAGCAAAGTAAGTGGTTATAAGAATATTATCACAAAAAAACCGGCTAAACAAGCCTATAAATAATAATAAAAAAAGGTGCAAGTCAGAGTCGCCGTGCCACTAACATTGTAATTTGTATGATAAAACGGCTAGCGTATGATCGAAACTCATTTAACGCTAAATAAAATGTGGAGATGTGGTCTGAGACAGAGCACCATTGCTCATTTAGGATAAGGGTTTATTTTGTACCAAACCCATAATTTAAACTTTGTATTTTCTTTCATTCCGAACGGGACCCCAATTCAAACATGGTCGGTTTTTTAGCATTTGTTATTTTACATTATAATTTTACTACAATTTTCAATCTGGGTAGTCGGTTAAATTACCAGTCTTTCTCGACTTTGGTGCTAATACAATAAAGTCTTTTTTCAGGTGCTGTCTGCAAAAGACGTGCCATCAAAATCGGCAACAGTACCACGAGTGTATCACGGATCCAAGCCTCCTCCGATCCCACCTAGAGCTAACCAAAGGGACAACCAAAAGGTTCGTTTATAGTTAATATAGTATACGGTTCAATTTCCAGTGTAAATAATGATAAAGTTGAATAACAGGGGCTAATTCCGCTGAACATTTTATTCATCGTTTTATTAGAAGTGTAATTACAAAATTTTGTTGCGCGCGGCATAGACATCGCTACTTAGCATCAGTCTCCGTATTCTATTCCGTATTCCGTATTGTATTCTATATTTCTTGATTTTTAAATTTCTCTCACCATCTCCGTCTTCTGTATTAAAGACGACGGAGACAGTATCCGAGTGAAAACCATTCAGATTGGCTTGATGGTGCACTTCCACAAAAGTGGTCACCACGGAGCGGAGCCATGAAAGAATAGACCAATCAAAGAAGTTGAAATAAAATTGCACCTTTACTTGCCCGCCCGTCTCCGCTTTAGTGGATACAGAGCTGTAGGGCGTGGGTTCGATCCCCACCCGAGGCAAACATTTATGTGATGAACATAATGTTTGTTCTGTGTCTGGGTGTAGTATGTATTATAAGTAAGTATTTACAAAAAATATGTCTATCAGCTATCTTGTTCCCATATTACAAGCTTGGCAAAGTTTGGGGCTAGATGGCGCTGTGTGAAATGTCTACCAATATTTATTATTAAACGCACCCTTATACACGGTAATAGGTGTGGTAAAAGGTAAGCCAATAAAAATGACTTACGCTCCCGTTGTTCCAGCCGTCTACATCCAAAAAGCATCCAGCAGCTGATTCTGACTGGCACCTCTTAGACGTGATTCGCTGCCTTCTAGACATCGTGATGATGCCGATAAAGGAACAGATGATGACACGCCAGCGTGGGCAGCCGCATGACCACGGGGAGATTAGACTGCAGGAGCAACTAGCCGATTACTGCTGCAAACTGACCGTCAGGATCATCGCAGAGTTGTCTTATAGCGCTACTAATATTAGGGTACGATTGTCTACTTTTCGGAGTTCTAATGGCTAGTTAGCAATGTAAAGCAGGGTAGTCGATAGAGTGTACAAATGGTCCACTCTCGCGGTTTGCCAACGAGCCATTGAGCGCAGTATACTGGGTGTAAAGCTGCTAGATCGCATTAGGAACTCAGTATTGCGCTCCAAAACACAGAACATTGACGTAACTCAAAAGGCTGCCTTGCTAAAGTGGGACTGGGCTGGACGCGTCTGCCGAATGCCAGAAGAGCTATGGGAGAAATCACCACTGGGTCCCGGCAGTTAAACGGCCGCAAGGCCGGCCTAGAAGGACGTGGAAAGACGAACTCGATGCCCATAAAAAAAGTAGTTCTTTTAAATATTTGATATGTTCAAAACAGCAAAATCCGATTCAGGCTTGCAAAGATATAATGTCAAACTACTACTATAAAATGTTATCAATGCAATGTTATGATTCATGTTATGTGTTCTTATTTATCTGATTCTCAGGACATGGAGAGCATGACAATGAAGCAACTAGTGACGCCATCTAGGTTCATGCGCATGAACCAGTCTCGGTCCTGGAACACCGGCAATGGAAGCCCGGACGCGATCTGCTTTACCGTCGACCGGCCTGGAGTCACCCTCGTCGGCGCGTCCGTCTATACTGGAGCCGGCAACTATGAATATACTCTGGAACTGTTGCATGACATGCGGGTAGGTTTTTCATAGGTGCTTCATATTAATATTGTATAGGTGGCAAAAGGCTGGGGGCATAGACAGAGAAAACAATGGACGCAGTCACATTTCCATCTCTTTTACTCCGCAGCGAAACAGCTATATGAAAAAATTGCATGCTAGGAAGAGAAATATTTATGCATTTTTATTTTTGTCCTTGTAACCGGTCGACTCCAAGCTTTGTATGGAAAGTGTCAAACATTACCCATGACAGAGATTTTTGTGTTTTTCGAAAATATAACATTTATATTCAAATCTAATTGTTATCGCGTGGTGAAGAGTTTTTGACATCGTCACAATGGTGCAGTGATGTATTTTGGGTTGTCAGAACAGAACAAAACAAGGTTTATGTCGGAAATATCTCATGACCGGTTACAAACTATCGACCAATCGAACCAATAAGGGTCTAATGGTTTTTCCGTCTACGGCTGGGGGGGTTACAGAAATAAACTTTCCAGACTGGATGATTCGGTAATACGCCGCTAGATGGCAGACCTTCTGTCGTGCACATACCTAATTATTGTGCAGGAATACTAGGTGACAGTACAATAGTCGACCCACAGCGCGGAAAATTAAGTTAAGGATTGTATGATTGGGATCTGCTTCACTAGGTGGCAGAGCGTCCCTCTTGCAACCTCCCTAAAAGCTGAATTTCACAATTACATAGTAGTCATTCTGTAGGATATCAGTATAGATTTGGAGACCTTGAACCAACAAGGGGGGCTAAAATGGTCGCGTTTAGCAATTCTGCCAAGGGTAGGACCCTTGGCAGAATTGCTAAACGATGATTCATTAGAAAAATCTTAAAACGGTCACATTCATACTACGATTTTGCAAATGATTCTGTTACGGAATTCATTAGTTCGACAGTTTTCTATAGAAAGGCGTGAAATGGTCGATGAAAGATAAATTCCATAAAGTCAATTTGCAGATTCGTTAGAAGTTACTGGATAGCAACTTTTTACAATTCATTCTGCTAAGAACTCATTACATGAACTGCTTTTAGGGGGAATTGCTTAATGCGACCATACTAACTAACTGCGAGTTAACTTATATTAATAAAAAAGGTTTTTTTTTGTTTCATATTTATTTACTTAGGTGTATCAAAGGATTTTTCTTTTGAAAAAAATAACACAGAGTTAACGTAGTCATTGTGTTTTAGCAACTACACGCAACTACCGAAGATTCGAACCCGGCCAACTGTTGGGTCAGCATTGACACCGTCAGCGGTACTTTCAACGGAACCGATTGCCAGCAAGACATGGCTCAACTGAAGTTTGAAAAGCCTATCCCTTTGAAGGTATTTAAGTGTTTTGTAGTTTGGTTTTTGCGTAGTTTTCAAATTACTTGGCCAGGTTAGGCGCTCCACACTTCACCTCAGTGACAGCGTGATCGAAGGATTCTGGGTTGAAATGGGTTTCGAGTTGAAGACTTCCAGATCATTCTTTTAGGCACTTGGAGATGGATTGTTAAGTTGAGAGGAACCTTCACTGGCTGTTCAAACTCATAGTTATCATGGCTGCCATACATTTTAGCCTTTCACATACATATTTTTATGCATTGGACGAGACGTGCGAGACGTTCGCCTGGTGGTTAGCATCACACAGACTTATACCAGTAGCAGTGCCAGGATTGTAAACTTGCAAACAACGTCCTGCGCTGTACTGCACTGCGCTCGTCACCGTGAGATATTTGATATTAAATCTCTTATGCCCAGTAATTTAACTGGTAATATTGCAATACAAACCGAAACAAACTAATGCTTGCACACTGCGGTTTGGCGTTGAATAACTGACAAAGGTGTGGAACTTCCCCAGGCGGACTCTGCAATAGTTAGCCAACTGCACTACATAATCTGACCCGGTTTTATATGTGATCACCATATTTCAGGAGGATCTCCGGTACGCGCTACGCCTATGCAACCACGGCGGCAGAACAGCCAACGGTGACTGCGGCTTGCCGTCGGTCAAGGGAACTGACGGGACTACCTTCAGATTCGCATCCTGTTCGTTAAGTTTCAACGGCACCACGCTAGCCAGGGGGCAGATACCTTGCCTTATATACCATGCGTATGTACTTTTACTTTTTTTATTGCTTTCGAGTGACGAGATACTCGCACTGTGCTCGTCATGTTAAATCTCATCATACCTAGTAATTACTCTGGTAACATTGCCCTTCAAAACGAAACACAATAATGCTTGCACACTACTGCTTAGCGAATAAATAACTGGCAAACACATCTATTTCCAAAACATTGTTTCCTAATTTATACTGTTTGCATTATATTAATAGCTTTTTGACAGCTCATGAAAAGTTGATGACAGAACATTGTAAAATGTCTAGCAAATTTTATTATGGAAATAAATTCGTTTGATCTAGCTAAAGTTATTTCATCTGTCGACGTAACATTGTAAGGTGGTAATGATAGATCAAAGGTTTCAATCATAATGAAAGGTTTTTTTGTGTGGGATACAATTTGCTAGACAGTCTACAAAGTTATGTCGCCTTGCATGAGCTGTCAAAAAGCGATTGACAAATAGACAGAGTATACAGTCAAAAACCGCGTGTCTGGCAGTCAAAATAAAGACGCTATAGTTCTCGCCCGTGACTTTACGCCATAAGTAGGGTCTCTAATCGCCAATAATAATAATATAGTAATAGAGTAAATATTTTTTACAATGGACATGCTTATGTCAATCTACATGGCAATGAATGGTGACAGGAATAGTATCGCTGATTCTACGGTAGCCCTACTAGATAAACCTAGAGTAAGAAAGACAATCTTGCGGCCAGCGTCAAGGAAGATCTTCATATTTCATGAATTTCTTCAATGAAACAATTAACTTTTTAGTTAGCTTAACGTCGTTAAATTAGTAAATTTTTCTTAGGTCGCAATCAAGACCGTTCGCGCATTCTACTGACAGCGCTGATGCGATGATAACAACACTCCGAGCGATCACACTACGCGTATCGTCGTTCATTCTCGAACGAACAGTGGAACTGTTTTACACGCTAAGGAACGAGCTGACTGCCGAAGACTTGAGGAGAAATGCTTCGGTGTTGCAGCAATCGCCGGCTGTCAATACATTGCTGCCATATTGTTTGGCGAACTTAGATGGAATGGACGATTCGAAGGTTAGTTTTTAGTTATTTGGCCCTGAAGAAAATTCGTCTGTAGCTAAAATTCTTCATTTAAATTTAAACCCTATATTTTGTTTCGTACGGTAGTAATTCAAATGACAACCGGGATTTTATTTTACAAACGACATTTCGCGCGGCTTTGCTGATTTAAATTATTTAATTATGCTGTATAGGATTATAGGTTATATTACAATGTAAATGACAATTGCTGCATATCTTGCAATAGATTTTAATTGAAGTTCTTTAAGTTTCTTTAAAAGTTGGTCAAAACTTTTGTTTCAGAGCGTAATCAAGTTGTTGGAGTTGATCCATAAGCTGCTTCCCCACGTCTCTGCTATGAATTTACTAGTCCCGAGCATAGAGGAGTTTACAACCACTACTACCATCTACTACGCGTGGGTAGAGAGCGAACACCCCTACAACCAAGCTACTGTAACCAACAAGAGGTAAACACTAGCGAGTTTCTCTCTAGGTTCAGGTATTCGGTTAAGAATACCAGTCTAATAAAAAATAAGAGTAAACTTTGTCTTATTTCCTTTAAATGTTGCGAAGTTGATATGTAATCGATATATAGTCCAGTGTGGATTAACCGAAGCGGAGAACAAGAAGAAGAGAAGGCAAAAGACGACTAAGTGGCACAAGAGAGGAATGCGTGACTTATCACTCAGCAGTGGACACTTGGCTTATTCTTATTTTTTTTTCTTAGTTATTGGCATCGCACGTTGTGCATTCTGCCAGTGTCAAGTTTATGAATTTTCAAGTTTTTTTTATTCAAATCAAGGCAAGTATGTCATGAAATCAGTCACACAAAATAAGTCATAGTCGAGTCCAAGTCATGCCCTAGAAAAGTTGTGGCGACTTTACTATGAGCTTCTACGGAGTTTTGAAAACAACACGAAAAGACATGTTTCACCACATTATAGCACTTGCCCACACTCGTGCATGTAATTCAACACTCAATAAATAAAACACCACCATTTCATTAATTCGCGAAAAAACGTAAGTTTCAGAAAATTATAGAATGCAGCGACATGATTTTTCCGTGTTCCCGCCAAAACTCTATTGTCTTATTCTTAAACAGTGTGAGTGATAAGTCCAGGGGGTCTAAAATGGCCGTATTAAGCAATTCCCTTAAAAACAGTTCATCTTATGAATTCTTAGCAGAATGAATTGTAAAAAGTTGCTTTCGAGTAAATTCTAACGAATCTGCTAGTTGATGACTTTATGCAATCATCTTTCATCGCCCATTTTACGTTTTTCTATAGAAAACTGAAACTAATGTAATAGAATCATAAAATTCCGTAATAGAAAATTTGCAAAATCATACTATGAATTGGCGCTTAAGTGACAGTTTTACGATTTGCGAAATGAATCATCATAGGATCATATGCAGAATTGCTAAACGCGACCATTTTAGCCCCCCCTCTGATTAGATTTGCACTGACTTCCCGCGGGGAAAATGCACCCCGTTTTGTGCATTTCCCCCGCCAGCGGCTACCCGCGCCAATCCAGCTCCGGAAGTACCGGAGCGAGGCTCTGGGCCGCTGGCTTAGTAGCTTAACTGGAAGCTTCTGAGCATGTTAGATAGTGGTCGTAAAGAGTACGCTTGCTAGAATAGATCGGTTCAACCGCAAGTTGAAGTCATCCAGACTGTTAATATGAATATGCTGGATCGTCCAAATGCGCCAAAACAAATGTTGCATTATTTAAAAATGTATTTGCTCTTCCGTTACTTTGATGTTGTCAATTTATTTGATCTGTAGAATTTCAAATGATAAGCAGGAAATGTATACTCATTAAAAATACACGTTGTTAATCTTAAAGGGAGATTTTCCAGCACCCTTAAAAAAGAAGCTCATTGTAGATGGCGCCGACCAGAGTTGTCTGTCGTTGTCAAGTTTTTTATTGTGTGTGTCACATAACAAAATAGTATGCTGTGTTTGACTGGCAAGTATAGTCAGCGCCATCTATCGAGTTGATGAGAACTTTTTTTTTTTAAACATGTATGGAAAATCTCCCATTGCCAACAGCAATGTACGGGTAACGCTCTATCCTTTTGTATATAGGGTCCTGTTTCCACCGAACGTGTCGTGGATCGTTCTCGAAATGGATCCCCGCAGCGTGACGGCCCAGCCCGAAGACACGCTTACCATTTACGCGGTAGCTGGCACGCCGAAGCAGCGCTGTCACTGTCAAAACGAAGCCCGTGTGGCTGACCCGCCGTTTCGTAAGGTATACAAGGTAGATCGCATATCCACTGATTCACGTACACGCTTTAAACTTGCCTCTTCTGTAACTCACTGTGCACTTAGCCGAAATAGGCAAACATACAGGGTGTTAGTTTGAACACCGTTATCCTTCTAGGATATCATTGTACTCATCATTATGAACAACTTTTACTATGGGGCAAACCCTGATATTACGAAAAAAACAGCTGTCCCATACAAAAAGGTTCATCATTCTTGGACAAAATGGACAGCTGTTTTTTTTTCGTGTTTTCAGGGTTGGCCCCATAGTAAAAGTTGTTCATAATGATGAGTAAAATGATATCCTAGAAGGATAACGGTGTTCAAAGTAACACCCGGTATAATAAAGTTTCTATAACGAATTACCTTACTTCAAATTTTTTTTACCCGCTTTCTTACCTTGTCACCGAAATCTGGCTGTATCGCGAAGGTAATATCGGATAATTCGTAGTAATTAATTATAAATAATGGGTGGTATAATGTTATCTATGCCTCAAACGCGGCGTAACAATAGCAGATTTGAATTATCAGGGCTGAACTCTGTTCAGAAGGGTCATACTTTTCAGCGTGGACCCCATTCCTTTCCAAATGCATGACCTATTCCTCAGCTTTTTTATCACGCTAAATTACATCATTTATTTAATAATTTTTGGTCATAGACGCACGCACGTGCACGTTTGATGGACACACGTGTCTTTTTATCAACCGACTTCAAACAAAGGAGGTTCTCAATTTGTCTGTATGTTTGTTACGCGATTAATCCGCCAATAGGCTAGATGACTGGTTTTTTATTGTACTATTAAAATGTGGCCCATAAATATAGCTGATTAATGAAAAGAAAATGAAAATCTGATCAGTAAAATAAGTAACTTATAAGCATTTTAAAATCATGCTAGACAGAGAGGCGAAACAGCAAATCGTGACGTCACATCTCTGTACGCCTTATAAATTCTATTCTGACAAGTAAGGCGTGACGTCGTTTTTTGTTCTGTTGGAAAGGGACAGAGTTGTCTCTAACAAAAACTTTAAACGCTCATATATCAGAACATTATTAACCAATTTAAATGTTTTTTTTTTCAATAAACATACTATATTTCTATGTTATTAAAGCTTAAACAGGAAGAAAAATTATGACCTCCGGCAGGACGGCAGAGACTTCTGTAGCTTAATTGGCAAAGCAGTTGGGACGGAAACCCATAGCGACTGCTCGTATGCAGGTTCGAGTCCTGCCGGAGGTCATAATTTTTCTTCCTGTTTAAGCTTTAATAACATAGAAATACCATAAGTGTGGAATCACTTCATACAAAAATATTCAAAATACTATATTTGCTTAAATTCTTCATCAAATTTATTGGTTTCAAAGATATAAACATCAGTCATCTACCCTATTATGGACTTATTTTCATGATTATTTTTTTGATTTGGTAGGTAATACTTCAGAGGTGGTCCTATATCAATTTTATTGTGTACCGCTATACCCTTCCTTAGCTTCTACTTACCTAATATGGCGATAAGAAAATGAAACTAAGATATAGGTACTCAAAAGAATAAATTTAATAAATTGATGAAGTTAAGTTATAAACAAAAGAATAGGTCAAAATTTAGAATAGTGAATTTACCAGGATTTAGCTCAGAAGGAGGCACATACAATTTATAGGGTCGTGGTTGTTCGACCTGAAGATTCGCTCTGTTTCCACTTCCGTAGCGCAGTACTACCCTATTTTGTGAGTCCGGTCGTAGATGGTAGGTGGCCTCAGGGTCTGCAGTGGAGTGGCCACGGCACTAGGACGCGCAGCGAGGTCGTAAATGTGAGGTGTGTAAAATTTGGCCGCACACGGGTCGCACCGGTGGTAGCCCCCCAACTCGACTACGCAAAGTGGGAAGATGTCCTTCCGTGAAATTGTTTCCTGAAATCGATAAACCAAATAATTACAATTTGGCTCATCTAATTTCCGTTCTGAGGGCCCACCACGGCATCACAAAAATAATGTGGGTAGTTACATGCATAGTTATTTTGTCGTGGTGGTAATTAATATCAGAACGGAGTTGCATTTTAATAGCTATAATAAGCCGAAGGCTAAGGGATAAATAAAATGAACAATAAGATATACTTGGAAATGTGAAAGCTTTCTAAATGTGTAAAATTAGTAAATTTGTAAAAAAAAACAAGATAGATTATAAAAATAAAACGAAGTGATTTGAATGGAAATTTCCAAGAAATAAGCGAACTACATTTGTGAAATTAAGTACAGTGCAGAGGAAAACTGAAATAGAATATTTTAACACAATTATACACAGTACAGATATGAATAAAAGCAAGACATGATTTATTTTTATGTGCCATTCAAAACTTACCCTATAACGGGAAATCACTTTCTCTGAGGCGCACACAATAAAATCAGCTAGATTGCTGGTCTGTATTATTGCGAATTAACTTTAAATCCCTTGTCCGCTAATACGCTAAACAAGGCTCAACCGTCTCAGGAATTAGAATTCTTTGAATGACCGCTAGACGCGCACTCAGCTGGCTTGCTCCCCTCATACCTCAAGTAATGCCCCGCCGGCCGTGAGTCATACAATCTATGCGACATGCGAATTGCACAGCCGCGTTCGGATTTAATTTAGCTAAATGTATTTCATTTGTTTTGTTTTTGTAAATAATTTAAATTATAATTGTAATGTTTTTTTATTTTATTTTATTTTTATATTTTGTAATTTTAATGTTTAAATAAATATGTAACGTTTTGTTTCGTTACAATTGATTTCGGTTCAGTAGGTATTCAGGTATTCAAAGTTGAAGTCGGTTGTATTTTTTTTAAACAGTATTATTCTGTAGGCTTTCATTTGACACGCACAATATTTTTCTTCACATTTTGGCTCGAGCAGAATTTGTCAGATCTTACTGTTCATGCCTCAATACTTATATCACTATTTGAAGTGCATGTCAACGTCGGTAGATTTTTTATCTTTTGCTATCTTATAATGATATCATTCTTCTGCACGTGTGATGGTTACTGAAGTCTTTCTGTACAGCTGGACCGATTTGAATATTTTTTTGTATGCTTTTGTGTTTCCTGGATGGTTTAGATTCACATTTGGAGCAGCTGGCGCTGCAATCGGGTTTCAGGTTTTTTTTCATGACTAGACGACGTCTGCCATTATACTCAGCTCTTAGATTCTATGTCGAGGCCTCTGGACTAATGGATCACAGACACTTGGACAATTAAGGCGCATCGCACAAAATAATGAAGAGTCGAGGCGGCGTCGGGTTGGATGCGCGCCTCTTCTAGCTTTTATTTACAGGGTTAGCTCTAATTAGTTACATCAACATCAACAGCCGGAAGACGTCCACTGCTGGACGAAGGCCTCTCCCTTAAAGGGAGGTGTTGCCATAATCCCCACGCCTGGCAGGCGGCTTGGGGATCGCAGAATGGTTACCACCGTTAACTGAGAGGACGGTGCTGCTCGTCCTCTGGTGGTTCTGGATGCAGTTTTAGGACATACCCAGGTCCATCAGTTCTAATCAGTTAGCATCATTTTAATCTCTTTTTTTTTTAAATCATCATTTTTATATTTTTCATATTCCGTCCATCAAAACAAACAACTTTTACTATGGGGCCAAACTAAATTTCGAAAAAAGGTCGATGACTTTTTGTATAAAACAGCTGGTAATTTTTTCGTGATTTCAATGTTGGCCCCATAGTAAAAGTTGTTTGTTTTGATATATAGAATAAAAGGATGCTAATTGATTAGAACTGTATAACCCTGTATAATCGAATCGGTCAGCGCACACTGCCAGAGTCGCGGCGCAGTTGGAGCTGGGTGGCACGGCGCGGGCACTATCGCTGCCATTTTGTTGTCTGTTTTCAGGCGTAGATCCTAGGCTCAGCCATGGTATAATAATATACTTCGCCAGGTATGACACTACCGAGAGACAAAGGTCACGTAGGTGACAAGCCTACGTCATCGACGTGAAATGACCAGTAGCGTGAAATCATAACTCCCCGTTCTCCGTATATTACCTGTGGGAATCCCATAAAACTATGTGGTTTTGGTTGAAACTATGTTAATTCGCGTTTAACTTGAATCATTTCGCTTGAGCGGACACGAAATGACAATTGAAATTGATTTGTGTATTTTATAATTAATACACTATTAACAGATTTGATTCCCAATTTTCCAATTTTGTTGCCATGAAGTGGCAACGGGAGTGACGTAAGCAAGTGTCACTCCCGGAGTAGCAGACCTTGTTTTATTAGATCATGGGCTAAGCTAAGAGCGTCCGCCTTGACTCTTCTACCATGCCGCCACTTCGACGGCATCTTGACTCTGGAGTGTGTTATGCGCCTATGCATTTCCTGAGTAGATATGTAAATCCATCATTCAAATATCTGCTTAACCAAGTAATCAAATTTGGGCCTACCCGCTGATTAAATAGACCACTGTGCTAAATCGGTCATCATCGTCTTAGTTACAATTAAATATTTGTATTGATTTGTGCATGAAAATGTTGTACAAACTATGTCACATTATTTTTATATAGCTTGCTCTTCTGTTTCTCGCTTTCGGTCGATGTTATGCAAAGGATTTTACACTTTCTGTCTACACGTTATAACTGTCAATTACCCTTTAACAGCGGTTAGTGGTGTTTTCGCCTGAGGGAGAGCTAGAAGAGATGCCCGAGGAACCGGATGAGAATACTTGTATGCATTACAACTGCACTTACGTTAGTGTCACGCCTAAACTAGCTAATGTGTGAGTATTTTCTATACATTTATTGTTTCACTAGGTACTCGTAGTATCACGCAGCGTCAAGAGATGGCGCTAATTTCTGCTATCATATCTTTACGTTTTAACATCTAGAAGTCGTTTATAGTAAGCAATACTTCTATTATATTTATAAATCTGTCAACAATGTTCATTAGCAAATTAATTACATACGATAAAATTAAAATTTGATACTCATGTTAATCTACATCATAAAAAGGATGGGTCATTAAGTTTGAGCTTTGCTTTCAGCTTGATTTAGAACCTGCAGTTTCATGACAAGTAACGTATGATGAGACGTATGATAATTTTGGTTTCTCAGACTACATGTCATTACAGAGCATCTGATTGGCCACAAAACGCCCTGCTGGTACCTGGGAACGAAGTCATCTTCTCATTGGAAACTGCTTCGGATTACCTCACAGATTACAATAAGACAACTGCGTAAGTATACCGTAGTTTTAGTAGCTAAATGTAAATTATCCTACCAATGCAAAATATGTCTTAATTATAAACGCTCTCGTCATGTCGAGATTGGTGCGCGTCTTTGATTAATTCGCATCTGCTCCATTCATGTCTCATTTAGATTAAAATTTAAGAGAGGTTAATAAAAAAAATTTAGCTTATGAAAATTATACAACTTAATCAACACCACTGAAACTAAGATTTAATTCCTTTGTAGGTAGTACTCAGGTACTACCGCACATACACACGCATACACATTACACATATCAGCCAGAAGACGTGCACTGCTGAACGAAGGCCTCCTCTATATAGAGGGGGTTGCGATAATCCCCACGCTTGGCAGGCGGCTTGGGAATCGCAGAGCTCACCACAGTTAACCAAGAGGACGCTGCTGCCCGTCCACCGGTAATTCTCGATGCAGTTTTAGGACATACCCAGGTCCACCGCAGTTATTCGGTCTACCGCATTTTCAGATAATCTGCCACCAAGCAACTGTCTAGGCTAATCATTACTTTGTGTTCCGATTTGAATGGGCTTATTTGCTCTATGTAACTCTATGTACAAAATTACGAACGAAACTAACTATAAAATGACTCAAGTAATAAACGTAAATGCATTGTTGGTCCAGAATTTTGTTATGTTATTTAAGCATTGCTTTTTTTGTTTATGTTATACAGTGGGTTCAGAAAGGCTTATAATAAAAACAAAAAACAATTTCCTAGTGAAAACCCTTTTAATGGAAATAGATATGTGCAAAGTATTTCTTGGTGGCCACGAAGAAGTCTGATTTTGAAATATTCTTAGAATTATTCCTAATTAATGATGCCAGCAGTGACTCGGTTAACAACCTCAGTGCATATTGCGGAATAGGCGATTTGCCCTATATGTTGTGTATTATAACAGTACCTCTGAATAGACATCTGACCCACAGGCACACGCCGAGGACTAAATGGTCTTTCCCCGCGCGGGAAAGTGTTAAAGCTGAGATGTTTTCGCGGGGAAATAAGAGTGGATAGACGTTTAACACGGCTCGCGTGCTAGGCGGGCTGTAGGCTTTATCTCTTTAAACGACGAGAGCGATTTTTTCGCATATAAAAAATCTAATAGGTAGACTTTAATGCAAGCGCTTGTCTAATTGTGTTTTGTAATGCTATAATATTTTAGAAAAATAAAATTATTTTTCTATTATTGTCGTAGAAGCGACGAAAACCGGTTCGGGTTCCGCTGCCTATGCGCCGGTTACAAAGACACCCCACTCACGTCACAGAGACAAGGACTCGTCGCGTTAGAAATGGAGTTGGTGTACGCTGGTGCTTCGTACGCTTCCAAACTACTGGCGCCTGACATGGACATACCACCCATGGTGTTCTGTAAGTAGCTGCATTATTTTGTGGCCCCTGCTTTATTTATTAAAACAGTTTGAATAATAGTTACAACTGCAATGACTCGTTGTTAGAAATGAAGATGCTGAACTCTGGTACTTCAGACGCTGCTAGAGTACTGACGTGTGACTTGGACATATTGCCTATGGTGATGTGCATCCTGCATTATGAATGACACAGATTAAACATAGTTACTTCGGCAATGATAATGTTAGAAATGGAATTGCTGTACGCTGGTTCTTCGGACGCTGCTAAAGTTCTGGCGTGTGACTTGAACATATCGCCCAAGGTATTATGTAAGTGACTTCATTATTTTGTGCACCCTGTATTATGTATGTCACAGTACAAACATAGTTACCAAGCAAATTACTTGCTTCGTTAGAAATGGAGTTGTTGTACGCCGGTACTTCGTATGCTTCGAAAGTACTGGCGCCTGACTTGACATATCACCTATGGTGTTCCGTAAGTTGTCTTATTATTTTGTTAGAGGACTTCTAGGTACGAGCAGATAGTGTCGCATTTTGAACGATAGTTACAACGGCAACGATTGGTTTTCGTACGATCGCTTTATAAACGTTGTTGGTTTGCGCTGGTATATGGTGTTCTGTAAGTTTCATTATATTTTTTATGACAATATCTACGGACAGCTGTGTCACAGAGTCACAGATCGAACATTAGTTAGTCCGCCTAGGTAAGGTTTCTTCAAGATCGACGTGCTCCATCCTCGGCTACACCATCCCTTCCCATCACGCGAGTGGTATATTTTTGGACAAAAGTAGACCTATATCGAACCGTGTTAGGAATGGGACCAAAGTCCTAATTATTATAGCGCTTTAAATGGTTCTTTGTTCGAACTTCTAGTTAGAAACCAAACGAAGACTATAAAATATAGGTATAAGTAAATCGTAATGTTAAACGCGTTTAGTTCGTGATCAGAATGCATCGATGCAGGTGTTGCGAACCTATTGTTATCAGACTAGCATATATCACATACTATATTAGTTGCTATAAACCATAGTACGGTAGATGCCTTACGGCATACCAATACAACAAGGCCTTTTATGGTCCCCTGACCCTTTGTTCTGCATAAGAGATGAAAAGCTACACTTTAAAGCTACACGCTGCAAAGAAAACCGTTTCGCGATGCGAACTGGTTTTCGCATCCAATCAGAATGGCATAAACTCATTTTCATCACACTTGCTCGTAAAGTGGATCTTATTGCATCGGTTTAGGCTCATAATCCAAGCTATTACGCATGCGTGCTTTTTACTTTAGATTACGGCACTTGTGCTATAATAGGTATAACTCGGTAAAGTCAATTTGTACATGACTGCAATTAGACGTATGTATACGAAGCACTCTTAATATAGCCGGGTAATACATACAGTTTTTTTGTAATATCAACAAAGAGTTTTTAAGCCGCTGAAGTAAATGTCAACCTGCGCGCGCATTGCTGGTTTGGGCGCCATTTTCCGCAAATGTTTGTTGACGTTTTATCTGTGTGGTTGATTATTATCAAAAAAAGTTTGTTTTTTCCTCGCAAGTGTGATGAAAACAGTCATATGAAACTCTTGTGCTGTTTCAATACACTCTCGGCTTCCTTATCGCCTCTAGTGTAATGACCAACATAGCACACTTGTATCATAATATTCATAATGTACTATTACGCGGTAATAACACATTTGCTCGAAAAATGCATTTACGAAGCCTGTATACATCGTTCGAAACTTGAAAACTACGCACAATACAACGGAGCGTGCGGTAAAATAGGTACTATTGATATATAACATATTTAACCGCACGCCTAGTTGTATAGCGCCGAGCATATCCTTTACGGTATTTTTTTAATTTCTATTAAAATATGTAAGAATTCCACTAAGGAGTTTCACATTACGAGAATAAATAAGCTGAATGATCGAACCTCTTGGTACCGCTTTTGCTCGATACGTTTGTCTCACGTTAATACTAAAGAGAAAATGAAACGAATGATGTAGTTCTAATTTTCACCACGCGCACGTGGCGCCATTTGCGTATTCGCGCCGTTTTCATATTGGAAATATATCAAAGAATTTTTCTCTTCTTTCCTCCTATTAGGATTATGGTATCGCACTTTGTGCATTTGTCAGTGTCAAGTATTTAGTTGCGACCTTCTGTCTGATATTTATAAACAAAATAATAAATTTTGTTTCATTATGTATCCATTGTATTGTTTTCTCGCACATGTTTTGTAAAAACATGTTTTTTTTTGCTGCATTTGGCGGAAACTTATAATTAGCCCAGTCATAGTACCAAGTGTTAATATTCATTTATTTAGGCTGTTAGTTTTCCTAAAAATGTAAAATAAATAAATAAAATTTTGTATGACACACATGCGGAATTGGTTTTTACTAACTCGTGACTATGGTAAGCATTCGTCTACTCGTTTGTAAAAACCAACTTACCGCACTAGTATCATAAATAACTATTATTGTAGGAGTAGAAACTTTTTGATATTATCGCACTGAGTCGCATCGCATTGCTGCATTTGTCGCTCACTTTGGACAATGCCTGAGCGACGACGCTGAGATTGCTAAGATAGCCATGTATCACATAGCGTGTGGTCTAATCTTAGAATTACTAATCTATTGTCAATAAAATAACAAGTGATTTTGAAAGTACGAACAACTTTAGATGAGTGATATAATAGTACATTATCTCCTTGCCTCGGATGTCATCTGTCAAAAGTTGCCACCTTTGGCTCGGAACCAAAATGGCGGGCCGTGCGAAAAATTCGCAAGTGTTTAAAAAAATTACGATATCTCTGTGACTACTACAAGTTTTTACTTGAAATAAAAAAAAAGCTTTTGTACAATACAGTAGTGTTGTATTTCTCTATGATTGCAAATTGATTTATTTTCTTATTTATTTGAAATTTCTAACTAAAGAAATTAACTTGGAAGAAAGAAAAAAAATAAGAAATGTTAATGTTAACAAATGTTTTTTGGAAATATCATGCAAGTTTGAAAGATTTGTTTATGTTTTTTATAATCTTGAATGAATAGCTAACAAACGTGCATTTATAGTTTTACGTGTTTCATACAAAGTTATTACGATAATTGCCTACGAAAATGACGGTCCCTAAGTGACAATTACGAAACGAATGTTTACAAATGGCAGCATTCGGAACCATAGATACGGAGTCACAAGTATTATACACCAAATTGAAGAGCAAATATTCTTCTGTATTTGTCCCATACAAACCATAGACGTACGGAAAGAGAGGGTTACAATAAAAAATACTTTTTCATTTGGTAGCGTATGCGTATAGATTCATACGCATTCCGAGTATACGGTTGGTCGGCGTTCTCCGTCGAGTGTGCTATGTTGGTCATTACACTAGAGGCGGTATTATGCGCGCGAGCCGCAGGCGAGCGCGATAAGGAAGCCGAGAGCGTAATGACTAATAGCACAAGAGTTCCATACGACTGTTTTCGTCACACTTGCGAGGAAAAAACAATTTTTTTGTGATAATAATCAACCACACAGCGAAAACGTCAACAAACATTTGCAGAAAATGGCGCCCAAATCAGTAATGCGCGCGCAGGTTGACATGTACTTCAGCGGCATAAGAACTCTTTGTTGGTATTACAAAAAAACTGTAAGTATTACCCGGCTATATTAAGAGTGCTACGTACTTTAAGTTTTTGTACGTAGCACTCTTGACTTTAAGTTTTTTTTGGATTATGAGCCTAAAACCGATGCAATAAGATCCACTTTACGAGCAAGTGTGATGAAAACAAATTTATATCAGCACAGAGGTGAACTAAGAAAAGATTTTTCGAAATTCAACCCTTAAAGGGGCTAAAATGGGTTTTAAAAAAATGAAAGTCCTTTATTTTTGAACTTTTAGTTGCGAAAATTTGTGTTGTGATTGTTCATTTAAAATAAAATATGGTGCTATCAATATTTTTCGTTAGTGAGTGAGCGAGTAAGGGGTTAAAAGAGCAGATAAAAATTTGTTTTTTAAAGTTATAGTGATGAAAGATGTGTTTATTTAATTCACTAACTCTGGCACTAGGGCTGGCCACCCAGTCTATACTACCTTACTTTTTGAACGTTAATTCTTGTGAAATCATCGCTAAATCGGCTCCTTTTCCACAGCAACTCTAGTTGACGTCCAGCTGATGCCGTACAACAGCTCGGAGGGAGAAGACCAAGACCAGAGCGAAGCCCTGCTCCTCTCGAGAGGGCTCGAGCTGTCTTCACCGCTCTCCGTTCACCAAGTACTCGATGGTCAATCCTTGCTCAGGTGAGTTTGAGTGCAAACGACTCGTAGATAGAACAGGGTAGAATCACTGGTATTTATTTTCGAAAATATAATGTATGGAAAACAAGGGCGCATCCAGCTTTTAAGTTGATGGAGCGAGGGGGGGGGGGGGGGGGGGAAATAGACGAGTCGAGGTCTAGTTAGCACTCAGGCTCCAATTCCATTACAACTAGAAAAGCTATCAGTAGTCGACCCACACCCATCCCAGGGGGGGGGGGGGCATGACCCCCGTGACCCACCGCCCTGGATCCGCCCTTGATAAAAAAAAACTTGAATAATAGAAACTGACTGTGGTGTTGACGGGTTTTTGCTTAGCATCCGGATACTTTGAGTTTATTTTTGGAGTAGAGAGTGTGTTTCAGTGCGAAATGAGATAACGACACGAGCGCGCTTTGGTTTTCATTCCATGATAAAGATCACCAAATAGGATCGAAACAAAGTTTGAGTATCCGTACTTAAGTATGATTAAGCCGGTGTAAATAAAACAAAAATATGGTTAAAATGTTAATGTACATATATGTTGTATAACATTTTAAAGAAATTATTTAAATCTGATATTAATGTTGTGAGATATAAAAGTACTTAATTTTTTTGTTCCCCACCAAAAAAAATTCATCCCCTCTTGATCGTGATCAAGAATGAAAGAATGAATTTATCTCTCTCTGATGGATCTCTTTCCTGCAAACGATCATGTTTCTGTGTAATCTTGCACATAGTTTGTGGATTGATATTCATGTATAGTGTGTACTGCAGTGGTCAACGTAGACCCACGTTGAAACAAACTATAACCTACGCAGCAAAAATGCGCCGCGTGGTGCTGCGCAGTGGGCCAACGGCTTTTATACATTAATGCAGTCCTCTTGACTATTACAAGGCTTGCTGCGCTGGCGCTTACTTAGTACAGGCGCTTTTATTTGTTAGAAAAAGAGTTACCTTATACCACCATCGATAGAATGGCACATCTGCCGAACAATATAAGGAGTTTTTATACTATCGTAAAAACTCCATAGATTTTTTTCTCATTTAAGACCTAGTATTGTAGATGCTGGAAAATAGTAAATCGATGTAGATGTAGGTATTTCATTATACGGGTACTGATATTTTTTATACAATGTATGGTAATTTTTCACGATATGTAAAACGCTAATTTTTTCATAGAGCATTCAACACTAGAATTATTTTATTTATTTTGTCAACTTAATATTCCACAGGCGCGGTCGTGCCAGCTTTTTATAATAAATCTTTTGTTAGTCTAATCTAATACATCAGAGGCCATGCTGTTGACAGGGTTGAGACGGAAAGAGAGGGATGAGTCTTGAGAGATTAGGCCGACCACATCGTACAAAGTATATTACCCTCTTATTCTGATAGGTTTTCGCATGTCTCTCATTACTATAAAGTAAGTTATTAGAACATACTTTAAGACAGGCTTAGGTATGGAGATTATTACGTTTATTAAGTAATAATTATAGAAATGGAAAAACCCCTGCACTGCTAAAGAGGTAAGTTCAAGATTACAGTTGCATTGGCCATCACAGGACTAGCGCACACAAGGAACAGTAAGTAATTATTTATTTGTAGTCTTATTACACTCTCAACACACACTACAATACCTATACACACTGTTATTTACGTGCCTGCGGGGCTAAACTGGCGACTTTAGCCCCTCTACGCGGAGCGAAAGGAACCAATTTCACCCCACGGGAGCAAGGAAAGAAGCCTCATTTATCTCATGTTGTTTTAAAAATGAATATAATTTTGTGGCGTTTCTTAGGTTATGCCGTGAGTGGACATTTCACACAGCGCCATCTAGCCCCAAACTACGCGAACCTTGTACTATGGGAACCGGTAATCTGATTGCATACTTATACATTTTATATTTTTTTAGTAAAATTAGATAAAGCGTCGTGGACCTGGGTATGTCCTAAAACTGCGTCCGGAACCACCGGAGGACAGGCAGCAGCGTCCTCTCAGTTAACGGTGGTGAGCATTCTGCAATCCCTAAGCCGCCTGCCAAGCGTGGGGTGTATGGTAACACCTCCCTATTAAGGAGGAGGCCTTCGTCCAGCAGTGGACGTCTTCTGGCTGCCGAGAGAAATAAAGCGTCTGTTCAAAAAAAAGAGTAGGAGTGGCCAAAAAGTGAACTAACATTAAGATTTGTAATTTATAATATTATTGAAGGTGTATTTATTTGTACCTTATTTGTGATCTAGTTATTATTTGATTTGTATATTTGTAATTTGTAAAGTATGAATATGGGCCGGCCACGCTAAAAACAAAATGCTAATTTAACATAGCGGCAGCGGCACCCTCTCTCACGCCCACTCTCGTTTTGAACAGACTCTATCATTTATTTATTTACTAAAAACAGTTGTAACACCTCATCGTGGACGTTTCAACCAATTTTATGATTGAAGTGTCAATCGCTTCATGAAGTTGTGCTTCTTCACAGATAATTATTGAATTATGAGGTCATAAATAGCTACAACATGCCATATACCTAAAACCGTCTTATGCACGTATTTAAAACCTATTTTAGTTAAAAAGTGTTTTGTTTTCTTTTTTTCTATCTAAATTCGTAATTCGAAAGAAATTTACAAAACACTTTTCAACTAAAATAGGTTTTAAATACGTTTTAGTGTTTTATGCATAAGACAGTAAAGGTATAATTAAATAGGTCTTTTAAAATTTAAATAAGGTTTAGTAGATCGTGTTATAATCAAATGTACCGTTTACAATTATGATCCGCCAAAGCACGCTAGCTTATTGTTCCATAAAAAAAAACAGCAAACATTGCCCATTTTGTCAGATGACGTCATGTTACATTGATCAAATGCGAACTACCTGTCAACTTACAAAGGACCCATAATTTTAGTGGCTTCTTGTTTTTCACTATCGTAAAACCTGTAATACCTAGAAGAGTAAAAAGTATGATGATAATAATATTTCTACATTATATCGCTAACAGGACGAAGATGGAGCGAGACCTTTTCTTTGTGACAAAATACGGCTTTGGACCACAATAATTACCTCCCAGTTCAATAAGGTCACATCAGATTGTGTAATTTATAAACGGTTAGCACATTTCAATGGATACGTCACAGTATTCTGTGTAACAAAATAAATAAATCAATATTCGGGGACACTTTACACACAGCGCTATCTAGCCCCATACTAAGCAAAGCTTGTATTATGGAAACCAGATAGCTGATAGAATACTTATATACAATTTTTTTTTCGTAAATACATACTGATAATACGTACTACACCCAGACACACAACAAACATCAAGCAAGCAAAAGCAAGTAAGTCAATGTACAGCAAGCACTAACTGCGTATAAATAATATATTTCACGCTTATATATGACTATTGGGAATTTGTGTATAGTATACATTCACTGCATAGCACTAAATTGAGCCACAAGTAGGTCCACGGTCTTAATAGAGTTACATTACATCGAAATTGCAATCCAATCGAAATTTACATTCGCATCGGCAGATTCCATCGTGAATACAGGTCAACTCTGTTGCAGTGTCCATTTCGCAAAGGCAATTATTTTGTAAATGGAACCGCTACTGATGTACTTTCATTGTAACACGGATTTATAATTCAATGGAAGGGATGTAGGGGCCGTACCAGGAACTCTAAAAACCTTAAATGTTAGATTTGTTAGGTTCAGCTGCCGACGTTGCGCGACCGTGAATTTTATCGCCCCGCAATACGGTTCGTGGTCCGCAGCATCGGCGGCTGAACCTAAAGGGAATGGATTTGGCATGATGCGGCCCCTGCTCACCCGACATTCAGTTGAAAGTTTTCGATAGTATTTTGAAAAAGTTTTAATGTTGATGATCTCATGACCATATAATCATAGAATAAGGTACAAAAAAATATTTAAAGTTGTATAAACTTTAATATGACTAAAATATTGTCATGGTATGAAAACTAAATGCTAGATCAATTTAGTAGCTATTCACAGTCATTGATTTTACAAGTATATCTTTATTAACATAGAAATTTATAAAATAATTATAAGACAACTTTAAACGCGAAGTGAAGGCACCGATGCAAGTAACAAAACAAAAATATTTGCGTCTCTTTTACACTAACAAGAATATAAGAAGGTTGAAAGTGAAGAACAACAGCATCGTCTTATTTTCTTCTGCCCACAGTTGCATAAGCCTGGCACTGTATTTAACATTCGCAGAGCAACTGAACACGTCATATTCGATATGAAACCTAACACTATAAACAAAGATAAGAACTCTCGCTCTAGAAAACAAATACCTTGTAACAATGAAACAAGTGTATCGTCGTATTTCTTTATTACTCCTACTGTAACAGAATAATTTACTCGATAACAAAATTGTTCGTTCAACAAAACCGTCCGTATCACCTAGGTAATACTGATCAACATAAAACTAAACTTGGCACAATTTTTACTGACGAAACAATGAGGTAGCACTGAAAATAATGAAAGCACTTCACAGTATGATGAATAAACGTCTTATTGAAATATCTAACTATATTAATATATGTACTTATGTCATTGCTTATCGCACGCTCAACAGAGTTCAATTGACCCAAAATAACGCGCGATTATAAGTCAGTAGTCAGTAGTTCTGCTCTTTCCACAACTATGTGGAACTCAGTCTCTCGATAAGTCTTCCCATCCGGCATTACTATTTGCACCTTCTTCTTCTTTTCATTCTCCCGCCGTACTATGAAGTAAATGACTATTGCCACTATAAGTAGGAGGAGTATCACTCCTATTAGGACAAATATCCAGAAGCTTTGCTTGAATGCGCCGCAGCGGCTGTCGACGTAGGTAGGCAAGGATATGTAGTGGCCTTCCAACTCGTACCAGCAAGAAACTGAACCTCCTTGGTCGTTCATCATGAGCCGCCAGTTCTCGGCCATTTCGCACGTGCAACTTTGGTTTAAATTTAACCCATCCAAGCGCATCGTGAGTCTCGTAGTGTTGTACATAAATGATCCTAAACCCACGTGTGTTACCGTATTATTGTCTATCAATAGCTCCTGTGCACCCATGGACCTCGCTACCTCCAAATCGACGGTAAAGCCGAAAAACGCACCCTTTCGTAATTCAGTCACGGTGTTATTTCTAAATGTGATCGGCCCCTTTGTCGTTATGTGGAAGCCGTCGCCTTCTAAAGTCTCTATGTTATTGCTCTCTATGAGAACTCTCTTTGGTCCGTTGACAAGAAACGTTAAACTATACAAATACTTGATTGTTACTCCTTCCATGCGGAAAAGGTTCGTCACTTCCACGTCTGAAAGGAATCTGCTTGGTAAAATTTTCACTTGTCCCCCACGCAGTAAAAAGTTGTTCGTCGTGAACTTCTTGAACGCTTGTATCTCTATGTAATCGAACACATTGTCTGTTAATTCTACGGATTTCACTCCGGTGAGACTAGAGAAGGCGAAAGGTTTCGTGTTAGATATCCTGCTGTTGCTGATGATGATATCGTTGACGCGTCCTTGGATGGCGTGCGATGCTATTTCGTCGACGGTACAGTTGTCAATGACGATTCGTAGGCCTGGGTTCATTTCGCTGTCGCGGTGGAAAGGAGACCAGGCGAGAGCGCGCTCTTTGATCACCACGTGTTCTACGTTCCTCAGCTCAACTTTACGAAGCTGGATGAGATGTCGCACAGTATCGGGGAGGAACGTGACTCGGGCGCAGCCATCGATGATGATGCCCGTCGCCGTCGATGGAACTCTGTATGCTCCGTCAGACCTCAGTGTCAGCTCCTGCGACAATAATTTAACTTTAACGCCAATTTAAAATACTAAAAGATGAGACGGAAGGCCACGTAAAAAATGTTTTATAATAGTAATTCATTAAATGATTGGGAAGTAAATCAAACTAAGAAAGATTTAGTTTTCAGCTATCTGGTTCCCATATTACAAGCCTTGCCTAGTTTGGGGCTAGATGGCGCTTTGTAAAAATTGGTTCTCCCTTGTTTCGTATTATAACGTTTCCTATAATTTCACTTGATATAATTTCAGTTCATATAACATCAGTTCGCATTATTATTCATTTCACCTAATATTTATTTACTTTAATATTATATAAATGAACATTATACCATTTGAACATTAGCGCAACTGTTGTTATATCAAACAAACAAATGTTATTTAAAATAAAAATTATGTAAACTAAAAATATGCAAAACGATTATTATACGAAACGTTGTTAGTTCAAGTGAAATTATATGAAACGTAGTTATATGAAACGGCAAAAATTACCACCCAATATTTTTTAGTATATGAAATTATAGTGTTTGCAAAGCCGTGAATTGTAAAAATACAAAAAAGACTTTAGGCTTACGTTACCCCGTCCGATATAATTTCTTAGGATGGCGCACGTTCGCAAAAATCAATTCGCGATTTTAATACGAGGGCTACACTAAAAGTATCGGGAATGGAATATTTCCACTGTTTCTGTCATATTAAAATCTTTTTAATTGAAAACTCCTTGGTTTTAAAAATCGAATACCATTTATTTATTTAAAAAAATATTCTCGGTCTTGTCACAAGGTTTTGTCAAACTTGTTTAGTCGTTGAGAAAATGGAATTGACTCGAGAAAATTCAAGAGCGATGATTTATTATGACTTTCGAAGTGGTTTAACACAAAAACAGTGTTTTGACCGGATGATTTCTGCATTTGGTGATAAAGCCCCATCCAAAACCACAATTTATCGCTGGTTGGTGAATTTCAACGTGGACGTGTCAAGCTCAGTGATGATCCCCGTCAAGGTCGTCCAAAAACTGCAGTCACCCAAGAAAACGTTGATGCTGTGCGTAAGCTGATTGAGGAAGATCGACATGTGACATACCGCGAAATTCAGGCAACTTTAGACATTGGCATGAGTCAAATACAAATAATCTTGCATGAAAAATTAGGTGTAAAAAAGTTGTTTTCCCGATGGATACCGCATTCGCTCTGTGAAGAGCAAAAAGCGGCTCGCGTTACTTGGTGCGTCAGAACTCTCGAAAGATTCCACGCAGGATCCTCAAATGCTGTATACAACATCGTATCAGGTGACGAATCCTGGATATACGCGTACGAACCCGAAACAAAAAACCAGTCACGAGTTTGGGTGTTCGAAAATGAGTTAAAGTCAACAAAAATTGTTCGTTCACGGAGTGTTGCAAAAAAAATGGTGGCCACGTTTGTCTCCAAAACCGGCCATGTTACGACTATTCCTCTTGAGGGACAAAGAACGGTTAATGCAGAATGGTATGCTAGCATTTGTTTGCCACAGGTCGTTTCTGAACTCCGTAAAGAGAACTGCAACCGCCGCATCATCCTCCATCACGACAATGCGAGTTCTCACACCGCGCACAGAACAAAAGAGTTTTTAGAGCAAGAAAACATAGAATTATTGGACCATCCGCCGTACAGCCCCGACCTAAGCCCTAATGATTTCTATACTTTCCCTAAAATAAAGAATAAATTGCGTGGACAGAGATTTTCATCACCTGAAGAAGCTGTGGACGCCTACAAAACGGCCATTTTGGAGACCCCAACTTCCGAATGGAATGGTTGCTTCAATGATTGGTTCCATCGTATGGAAAAATGTGTCAAATTTCGCGGAGAATACTTCGAAAAGCAATAAATATATTTTTAAATAGTAATGTTGTGTCACTTCCTTGATTCCCGAAATTTTCAGTGCCGCCCTCGTACAACGCTGGGTAGGCACCGGGAACACGGACTTATGCGCATTTGCTACAATTCGCAATTATTTCTCCTTATTTCTTTTGGGTGGATCGGGATGACAATATGTCAGTTTTTTCATTCAGCTGTTATTTGCTGTGTACATTATATTGCATAATTATGTCTTATATGTGTAATTTGTATTAGTGGACCTCGGTATTCTAAAACTGCGCCCAGAACTACCGTAAGACGGGTTGCAGCGTCAATTCCGGTTAACGGTGGTGAGCATTATGCAATCCCCAAGCCTCCTGCCACGCGTGTGGTTTATGACAACCCCTCCCCTATTAATGGCTTTTGTCCAGCAGTGGACGCCTCCTGGCTGATGATGATTTGAGCAGCTCGCATAAGTAGGATGAAAATGTCTCGTGCGGACTACTCACGGTATAATCGCTGGTGCAGTTGCAAATGACCCTAGTGAAGGAGTCGCAGCGGCAGGCCTCCTCCTCGCAGACGGTGGGGGTGGGGGCCTGCGCCAGCGCAGGCGCCAGCAGCGCCGGCAGGATGTGCCACCACGCCGGCCAACGCATGCTGTTTCATCACGTCACCATCGCACTCGATTACTCATACCCTGGAATTAGCACAAACACACACCTTTTAACCGTTGCGTGTAACGTCTCAAAGGGAACGAGATTCCTTGTGACCAAATTTACGATTGACTTTATCAGTGATCTCATTCTCGCGGTTTTATAATCGCTAATTTGAATAAAACCGCACTAAAGAGATTCTTTATCATTTTGTACCTAAACATGGACTTTTGTATTAGAAACCACTTTTGCTCCAGTGGGCACTTTTGTCCAGACGCGTATTTCTAAAACCAACGTGTTCGAGTAAAATGTCGACGTTAGTCAACTGTACGCCGATCGGCGGTTATCGGGCGTGGACTTATCAGATAGGTAATCAGATATCGCGCGCACACAAAGACAGTAATAAGCTCGTATAGAAGTGACACAAATATACTAGAATTAATGATGATTAGATGGAATAGAAACATGAAGACCAAAAAACTAGAACAGCAATAGAATAGGCTAGATGACTGGTTTTTTTTATTGTCCTATTAAAATGTGGCCCATAAATATAGCTGATCAAAAATAAGCTTTTTAATTTCATGCTAGACAGACAGGCGAAACAGCAAATCGTGACGTCACTTCTCTGTACACCATATAAATTATATTCTGACAAGTAAGGCGTGACGTAATTTTTTGTTTTGTGGGAAAGGGACATAGTTGTCACTAATTAAAACTTTAAACGCTCATATATCAGAACATTATAAACCGATTTAAATTATTTTTTCAATAAACATACTATATTTAAGTACTAACATTTTTCACCAAGCTTTTGGTTTCAACGATATAAACATCAGTCATCTACCCTATTGTCTTTTTCCAGAGTTCCCACTTTTAATTTCCTCACCCGTTATGGATACGCTTTTTAAGAAAGAGGCCGCCACATTAGTCCCTATCGTGTAGTTTTTAAATTCTTGGGACGCTGACCAGGGGCGTCCCACATCGCTCACCATCACCATCGTTTCATAGAGTTTATATGTGTCTGAGTCAGCCCATTACTTTTAAACCTAAAGGGACGGCATAACTATGTTAAGGATGTGTGTTTTCGTATTATTTAGGCTTGCTTTTTATATACAGCAGTCACCATCTACAGGGTACCTAAATTACCCCAATATTTGACTTTCAGATTTGCCCAAAGAGATACACATAAATAAAGCGATTGTTTTTCTCTCTTTTGGCCTGCACTGGACGGTGCAAATTACGCGCAAGAAAATACCAAAACTTAAACATGGTTAAGTTGCCGTAGAACTTTGAACAGGTATTACTACCTATTTATATTTACGATTTAAACGCGGAAGGAACGGTTTAACGTTCACCAACTCCAGTGATACGGCGCGCTGCGTAAACAAATTCTTTACGCCCATGGAAACCCCATAATATTTCCATAAATAACTGAAAGTTTTTTTATAAAAGCAACGTTTTGATAGTGAGTAGATAAGATTATTGCTAAAATATTTTTTGACAGCTCATGAAAAGTTGACGAGTTTATTTTGTAAAGAGTCTAGCAAATTATATCCCATAAAAATACGTTTTATCTAGCATTACCTTACTATGTTACGTCGACAACTGTCAGCCTTGTAAAGAGGTAATTTGATCTGCAAACGAATTTATTTCTATGGGATATAATTTGCTAGACGCTTTATAAAGTTATGTCGTCAACTTTTCATGAGCTGTCAAAAAGCGATTAACATAATGGACAGAGTATAAAGTAATGTATCCATATTTGAAGAATAAACGTATTTATCTACCTTTAACCAGTAAATGTATTTCCATATCAGTTTTTAACTCGGAATGTTTATGAATGTTTCATTCCGGGCGGGATGCGTCTGGGCACGCTAATTGCGACGTACTTGAGTTATTTTCGCTAAAACACTAGTGAATTATGTCTGCCTTCCTTCCGATCGCATCGGAATAACTACGCTTAGTATGATTTACTCTTTTCATACTGAAATTACCTCAGTTTAGAGAGGTTTTTAAGGCTTCGTATCTGGAGGATGTCCGTAATTCTATCAGTGCGATCTTATGTATACCGCATGTTTACTAAACTAACGAAATTTAACCTACTGTAATAATAGGTAGCAGATTAAAATGTTCACAGAACATGTCTTACTACGATATGTCGGATTACTTGGAAATTGATAACAACAAAAAAAGGTGCCCATAATTTTAGAAACATGTTTTTATGGTCGTCTGTTTTACGGAACGGTAGTATAAAATCGATAGGAATTCAATCAAATCAAATTTATTTATTTCAGACAATTAAAAGTCAAATTTCGTTAGTAAATAAAGAACTTAAAAGAATTAAAGGTTAGTAGTTAAGTATGCAACAGTACATAATGCTTCACAGTATCTCCACTTGGTGGTCGTCAGCCACTACTTTCAGGATGCTGTTGCAACTTCCCCGCACCCTCCTCATCAATGTATTTATCTTTATAAATAACTTTTACAGTGACTCTTAACTAAATATCACGAAAAACAGAACGAACAGATCAACGAACTATCGTCTTTTCTGGGTTTATACTACACACTACTAACAGAACAAACAGATGAACGAACTATCGTCTTTTCTGGGTTTATACTATAGCAAAAGTTCAATGGTCTGTATCGTGACCTCCGCTAAGCACCTAAGGGTGAGTTATAGAAACCTCATTTAACAGCCAGTTTGCACTCCAGGCTATGTGTGTTCACCATCTTCGACCACACCGGCATTCGACATAAAGTGAGCTTTGGTCAAACTCCTAGCCATTAAAGCATTAAAAATTGTACCAACAACGGGCCGTGCGATCCGGCTTGTACTTTCTTAATTCTGATGATGACCAAACCGTGTATATCTGTATTTGAAATAACACAAATGTGTTTGTTTGCAAATTTGCGTTGGGCTTACTAAACGAACGCGTAATTTTTTTTACCATGACTCAAACCCACAGTGTACCTACAGAAAATGAATAATAGTCCTCATGAATTAACCGTGATTTGTCTCCAAGATCAGACCTACTACAGTTTATTTATTCATCTTCATTTACTCATTATTTTGTCCTTATTTCTTTGGGCGGGTTGGGTTGTCAATAAGTTAGTTTTTTCCATCAGCTGTTATTTGCTGTATTCATTATCTTGCATAATTATGTCTTATAATATGTAATCCGTGTTTGTAGACCTGGGTATGTCCTAAATCCAGAACCACCGGAGGACGGGCATCAGCGTCCTCTCGGTTAACGGTGGTGAGCATTCTGCGATCCCCAAGCCACTTTACACTATGAGTATGTTGAAGTTAACTTTACACTATGAGTATGTAGAATTTAACTTTACACTATGAGTAAGTATGTCGAAGTTAACTTTACACTATGAGTAAGTATGTTGAAGTTAACTTTACACTATGAGTATGTTAAAGTTAATTTTACACTATGAGTATGTAGAATTTAACTTTACACTATGAGTAAGTATGTCGAAGTTAACTTTACACTATGAGTAAGTATGTTGAAGTTAACTTTACACTATGAGTAAGTATGTTGAAGTTAACTTTACAATATGAGTATGTTGAAGTTAACTTTACACTATGAGTATGTTGAAACTAAATTTTAATCACAATTGCTCGTAAAGTGGATCTTATAACATCGGTTTTAGGCTCATAATCCAAGCTATTACGCACTCGTGCTTTTTACTTTACATTACCGCACTTGTGCTATAATAGGTATAACCCGGTAAAGTCAAGTTTGTACGTGACTGCAATTAGACGTATGTATACGAAGCACTCTTAATATAGCCGGGTAATACTTACAGTTTTTTTTGTAATACTAACAAAGAGTTCTTATGCCGCTGAAGTAAATGTCAACCTGCGCGCGCATTGCTGGTATGGGCGCCATTTTCCGCAAATGTTTGTTGACGTTTTCTCTGTGTGGTTGATTATTATCAAAGAAAGTTTGTTTTTTCCTCGCAAGTGGTATGGAACTCTTGTGATATTAGTCATTACGCTTTCGGCTTCATTATCGTGCTCGCCTGCGGCTCGCGCGCATAATACCGCCTCTAGTGTAATGACCAACATAGCACACTTGTATCATAATGTACTATTACACTATGAGTGTGTTGAAGTTAACTTTACACTATGAGTATGTTGAAGCTAACTTTACACTATGAGTATGTTGAAGTTAACTTTACACTATGAGTATTTTGAAGTTAATTGTTTCGCAGTGTAGGTTGCAGTACTGGCGCAGAAAACATAATAGGACCTACTTCGTAGTACGAACGGATGATTCCCCTTCATCCGCATTCATAACTAAAAATTCATAACCAGGATTAACTCCCATAGAAAACGAGTCTAAACGTAGATACACCTATAACCAAAGATAATGCCCTTAAATATACATAAATATTAAGTTAAATGTGCTCTTGATTTTTTGTTCTAATTAAATTTATGTAGTTTAGTATATAAATATACAAATTACGGTAACTAAAAGTGGAGATATATCGTGTTAATATTTTATTTAGTGTTATTGTAATCACAGTTCTCAAACACTCGAGCTCGGAACCCCATATACTATACGATAACTTGTTAATTTTCTGTAATTTTTTGTCGGAATAAAATATTTGATATATTTGATTTGATTTAAATATAACACTATACTATTAATTAAGAAGACAATGACGATTAAATGTCGAATCCCTTAATTATAATTATTGTATGACGTTCTTTAGTAACGTCCAAACGTGAGATACTTTTGACTTGTAACGTCTTTAGGATTCAATCTAAATAATTTTTCAATTCATTTCATTTCACCGATTGATTATTCGTTATGATTACAGCCAAGGACTGGAACAAGTTGCCAGCTTCTTGTTTCCTGAAAGATATATCTAGATCTCTTCAAGGTTAGAGTTAATATGTATCTTCTAATTCTGCGTGATTGGTCTCACCCATACAGTCGCTTCAAAAGGCGAGTAGGACATCAAACGCGAACTTATCCGTGTGAAAAAAAGTAAGAACATGTAATGCAAGCTAAAACGCGTTTTCTATGGGTGTGATACTTCTGGTCGTATAATAGTAGTGTTATGGCTATCTGCGGTCTCGGTGACTGCACCTCGGTATGGGATCTCATATTGCATTTTATTAATACTCCCTACTTCTGTTCTCATGATTTACCCTGTGCAATACAGTGCTCCAGAGTCCAGACACGAATGTATGTACACATTTTATTTGTTTTGCCTACATTTTTTTCTCATATATTATGTGCTAAATACAAATATTTGTTTTTTGAAATAATCTTGGCAAACTTTTGGCGTTTTTAGTAAAGTTTCTAACATATTTCAAAGTTTCTGTAAGTGATATTTGTACAATTTTATGAGTATCTACTATATACATTGTTTACTCGTACCACCCAACGATGTGTTTTTCCAAATGTATTGTTCTGTGTGTGTTTTATTAACAGGGTGTTTTAACTCGGCGTGGTAGTGTCCGATTGGTGAGGGTGCTATACAATGTGTAATAAAAAGGTTAGATAATACTGAAGGGTAAGTATCTACTCATTATTATGAACAACTTTTACTATGGGGCCAACCTAGAAATCTTAACAACCAAATTTTCTACTAACCTAGGTCAAAATGTATGGAATAGCTGAATTTTTTGTAAAAGTTGTTCATAGTGTTAAGTACACATCCTTCAGTATTATCCAACCTTTTTGTTAAACGTTCTACATGTATCGATATATATATGATTCTGTTAATCCTTTGTTCAAAAATAATCATAAAAATCTACCATTAAATCGAATTAAAAATATTGATGACCACCGCGACCATTATCGGTCATTTATGTGTTTTATTAAGGCAGTTTTAGTGACAAGTTACTCGATTACCGTGTATTTCATAAGATATAAAACAACTTTCGGTTGGATTGGATTAAATATTTACTTGATGAACATGATAACTTTCACTGTCATGCAGTTTCCGTAGTTTTGCATTGCAGCTGTTGTTAATTTGTCTCGAACACTAGTGTTGTGAACCTGGGTATGTCCTAAAACTGCATCCAGACGACTGATGGAGGACTGGTAGCAGCGCCCTCTCGGTTAACGGTGGTGGACAGATTCTGCGATCCTCAAGGCGCCTGCCAAGCATGGGGATTATATAATAATAAATTTATTCAATCACAAACAAAAATCTACAATATCTTGGTACTAAAATTAAATTAACTTAGTAAATAAAAAAAAAAACAAAAAAAATAATTGATAATTTACTTTTATTAACATTGTACATCTATTGGTCACGTTAGCAGCCGTGCTAGGATACCCTGTGTTACGGCTGCTACGATTCCAACCACCGGTGGCTGTCCTATAATGATTATTAATAATAATTTACATTTTTATTTCAAACTGCAAAATTCTGTATCTAGTAGATTCAATCTGCATGCTCAATGGTCAATATACATTCATATGGGAAGAGAAGTAATAGGTATTTGATATTTGATTAATGGCAACCCCTTCCTATTAAGTGGCAGGCCTCGTCCAATAGTGACATCTTCTGACTGATGATGCTGCTGTTGTAACCTGCCTACGTATTTTAGCATCAGGATCGCGGACCTGCTGAAATAATTTCCTCTTTGACGCGAACTAATTAACAAAAATCTAGTTGTATCCAACTAGATTTTTCATTTTAGGCAACAACGTTGTTTATGAAAGAAAACATGTCAGCTATTGCACAAATATAAAGTTTGAGAGATTATTTCAAAGAGATTGAGATATAACATTTACGAAAATTACAAATATTGTTATGCTGCCCCTGATACCGTTCGCAATTTTATTGCCAAGTTACAAGGAAAACACGATAAAATTAAAAATGTAATGAGCTCGAAAATAAAGTAGAAATTGACAGCAGCAAACAGTTCTAAATACTAGCAACCCTGCTGCACTTAAGAGGAAGATAATTGGACCAACTGGACCCACTGACGTGTTATTGACTTTATTGTCGGGAGAAAAAAAGTAGATTGTTTACCAAGGGACCAAACAACTATTAAAGGCGATGGTGTTTCTTTGAATCCAGTGCGGAGCGAAGGATTTTAGAGTAAAGTTGAATCCTGAGCGAAAGTACTTGTGTGCGTACTCCTGGCGGAAAAGTATCGATAATCTAATTTTGGTTATGGCAAATAATTAGATCATGACGTCGTGTAAATGTTTGTGGTAATTTGAAATTTGTTCATCCAGCCATTTTTGAGATATTTTCAAAATAGAGATTCCGCCAGGGGTACGTTCCCTCAGCTGCACTTTTTTCTAAAGAAAGGACTATCGAGAAAAAAAAAATGCCACGAATTAGATAAAATTTGTTCGTAAATGTTTGTGCTAGAATGGAATTTGTTTGTCATAAGACCTCCGTGATATTCAAGTTTTTGCTGGGGGAACGTTTGCGCATTTGCTGGATTTCGTAAACGGTTAGGCGCACAGTTATGATTTTATTTTACACATATTATATTTTTTGACACATATTGCTATCAATTTGTTTATAATGTTTGTGCAAACAGAATCCGAAAAAACAACACCGTTTGGAAGAAAAAAAATATTCGTAAAACAAGGATTTTAGGTTCTAGTACTTAAAATATATGTCCTAGAGTCTAAATTTCAATGTCATTATATGCCTTACAACTGCTTACAACGTCACGCCAAGTATCATTTGTGTGATGTAAGTAATTAACGAGTTATTATGAGTTAAGTGAACTTTCTGAAGGACCGGGTCGTCAATCGTTAAAGACCCGGGTCGTGATTGATCGACGCGCGGCCCAAGTTCCGCGGCACTTGCCTTCCCATTCATAACGATCTTCCGATCTGCGACCGACCGAGAGACCGAGACCGAATGAATGACCGGCGATTGATACAACACCAAATTGCTCGGTGAAATTGCGTACCTAGCAAAATTCAACTCTATATTAATAACCTTAAGCCTTATTTTTATTTGAAGGTTCTCGAGACCGATGAACGACGTTTTGGTCGAATCTTTTTGCTCGGTCACTTGGCTCGTCGGTTACGAAAGATCGAGATCTCCGAAAATGACCGACCGACACAGGACTAATTTACACGACGTCATGATCTAATTATTTGCCATAACCAAAATTAGATTTTAGATACTTTTCCGCCAGGAGTACGCACACAAAGTACTTCACACTAGCTTAAAATAGCTGTTGATGAAATAGATGTTGCTCCCGAGGTGAACACTCTACTTTTTATCACCCTCTATGAGAAAAAAGTAAGTGCTAGTTATGCATTCTACTTTAGAATCCCTCACTACGCTCGGGGTTCTACACTACAACCTTTCGCACCACTCTGGATTCAAAGTAACACCCTCGCCTTTAAAATAGTTGTTTGCTCTCTTGGTAAACAATCTTCTATTACGTTTCAGGACTTTTTTTTGTTCAGTCTATATGGACTTCTGAATTCTCTACAGTCATTATTTTTTCGTGCTTACTGAGACACCTTGACGCCTCTTGCCGATCGGACACCTATACCTAAACATGCTGTACAACGTGTAATAAAAATGTGTGATAATATTTTAGAATTTTCCTAGGATCCTAAGAGTTATAAAAATATAAAACATTAATTTCATATACATTAGAAGCTTCAATCGTCACACTATGCACCCCGAAAGAACTAGCTCCAATATTACATCGCTCATCTTTTAGGTGCGATTGAGGCGGTAATAATTTAATTTATTTGCACCTTCTTCGCACCCAAAATGTGTAAATGTACTATCACTGAACTTTTACGTTGACGTCTGCTGATACGTACGCAGACACCATGTTATAATATTGATGTCGTGTCTGTGATATCAATTAAATTTAAGAAATCTGTTATTACCTAAAACATAATGATATTTTCATCACACTTGCTCGTAAAGTGGATCTTATTACATCGGTTTTAGGCTCATAATCCAAGCTATTATGCACGCTTGCTTTTTACTTTACATTACGCCACTTATGCTATAATAGGTATAACCCGGTAAAGTCAAGTTTGTACGTGACTGCAATTAGACGTATGTATTCGAAGCACTCTTAATATAGCCGGGTAATACTAAAAAAATGTTTGTAATATAGCTAGCGGCACGTATCTTTAGCGCTGAGCGAGGGGTACCTCTCTTTCACTCACCCCACCCTTACCCTATGCGAGAAAGAGAGTCACCGCTCGCTCACCGCTAGACTTACGTGCCGCTACTTATACCAACAAAGAGTTCTTATGCCGCTGAAGTAAATGTCAACCTGCGCGCGCATTGCTGGTTGGGCGCCATTTTCCGCAAATGTTTGTTGACTTTTTCGCTGTGTGGTTGATTATTATCAAAAAAAAATTGTTTTTTCCTCGCAAGTGTGATGAAAACAGTCGTATGGAACTCTTGTGCTATTAGTCATTACGCTCTCGGCTTCCTTATCGCGCTCGCCTGCGGCTCGCGCGCATAATACCGCCTCTAGTGTAATGACCAACATAGCACACTCGTATCATAATGTACTATTCTATAATAGCTGCAGCCTGGCATCTTCCATAATAATTCCTAATATCATGATTCTCAAGTCAATATAGTTATAAATCATAATAAATGATTCTATAACTGCCTATATTTGGTTATTTCTGCGTAACTAGTTCTTCTGGCAGCTATGTAAGGAAAGCTACGTAATTCGCGCTTCTGTTCATTCTTCCAAAAGGCGGTTGTTGGTTACCAAACATATCATAGTTTGGTCCCCTCCAATCGTTCATTGGTAGGCATGTATTTTAATATTCTCCATCGATGTCGTCATGCCACATCTTCACTTCGATCTTCTGAAATAATGCACCATTCCACAAGCCGCTTGATAGGGAATCAAACTTTTCATTGCTTGGTCCCCCATCAATTGGGAAGTGGAATGCGTGTACGTACACACAATCACTTTTGCCGTCGTCGTGCAACATCTGGACTTCGGTCTTCTGTGAATAAATGTCTATCAAAAAGTTTGTAATCCGGGATCAAAGTCACGGGTCTTATAAGTTTGTTCCGTAGCTAGCCGTTTGTACGATTATAATTAAAGGTTTTTGTATTGGTCTTAATGACAAATATCTCAAAATGATGGCGACTGTTGGGCCGCTATCACTATATAAATCGAGATTTACTATAAGCATAATGATGCAAGTAACTCTGGGAAAAGCAACTTCTAAATTAAATTTTTATGTGTGAGATATTAGTTATTTGCACTCATGATTTGTATAAGATGCAAGAAAGTGAATCGTTTGCGTGAGTAATTTCTGTAACTCAATTCAATCTAATTTAAATCTACATAAAGCTTAACTTAAAATTCAAAACCCTTAAGATGCGTATAAAGTAATATGGGGTTAAAGAATTCGTATTTTACCTTTTGTAATAATATTAATTCAAATTCAAATTGTAGTAAAATTACCCAATTTTGGGAAGTATATGGCAGCGTTCCTTACATTAAATTTCTTTGGCTCTCTTCAGTGAAGAAGGCCAAGCTTGGTGTGATATTGAACCAACGGCATCCTTGCAATAGTTTTACACCTCTTGTCCAAAAATTGCGTATATATAGCGGAAAGAGATAATCGGTGTTGTTGACATTGCTAGGTACGTGTATTCGTTAGTGTCGGTGTATTTAGATGTGTGTGTCGATGTGCATTTTGCATAGCTTATGTGTTTACTCGTATATCACAGCCATTTGTCATTGTCGGTGTATTCATCCAGTGTTTGCGTCTCATAAATGTGCTTTTCATAATGTAATTCAGTTTCAGTGACTGCTGACATAATTATATATATCTGGGACATTCTGGTTTCCGTTGACGAAGATTTGCTAATATTTTTGCAATCGATTTTTGAGTTCTTTTGGTCACGTTTTTCGGGTATCTAATTCCCTAGATCTAATGGTGAAAGAAAGTAGGTAACAAAATTATAACATGACCTCTTCAATCCTGAGGTCAATTCTTTTGACAGATCTGACCTTATTTGTTAAGTGAGATGACTTTCAACCCACGCGTCCCTGTTCGTCACACTTCTTTTAATACCAATAAACTCGTGAATAGTGAGTAAAGATTTTAGACATAGCATAGAGGATTAGGAAACTTGTGTTCACATTGTCAACCGTTAAGTTACACAAATTAATGTTTATAATTTCACCTGATCCTTTACTTTTACATGATGTAGCAAAAAATTGTGGAATGTTTGTTTGTACAACTGCTTGGCGTACCTATTAGCCCAGAGTTCACCGGGTTCGTGGATTATGCCCCCAATTTCTCTTGATCCCGAGTTTATTGCCACTGGTTCCAATAAATTTAATATGAAGTTATTTGAACTATGTAGAGTTGGCAACAAAAGATAATATTTTATTATATCATTAATAATAAAAAAAATTGTAACATTTACATTAACATTAACTCTGACACTAGGGCTGGCCACTCAGCCTTTACGAACTTACTTACTTTTTACCATTAAAAAGGTATTCATTATAATTATTTAAGTGTAAAACCAGAAGTTTCACACAAGAAAAATACATATTGTAGTAATACAATATGTATTTTTATTTATATTCCTTTTAATAGCCGATTTAATTTTTTTACTTTGTTGTTTGAGTATATTGATATAAGAAATAATATATTTAAATAATTTTAATTTAAGTTTTCTTAGATGGAAAAATTCTTTTTTTTTTAAACTTGTACGTTTTCATGTTAACATTCTGTCGATAAAATTATCTTCAACACATAGGACACTTAGGAGGTCTTTTGTGTGATCTAATTTATTTTTTCTGATATAGATAAAGTAAATAAAATTGTTAAACCAAAACTTTCAGTTATTTAAACTATTAAGTAGATACACATCATTTATCTAAAGAAATAAAAAATAATAAAGTAGTATAAAATCACTTTTTGTGTCTTATTTTTTATTAAAAATAACATTTAAGTGACAAAAAAATTGAGTGTGGCCTATAATTCCGGGGGCAAAGGAAACGAGCATTTTCTACGGACTTAGCTCTTTCCATATATATTAGTCAATAGGGTTGATGACTGATGTTTATATCGTTGAAACCAATAGCTTTGATGAAGAATTTAAGTAAATATAATATGTTTATTGAAAAAATAATTTAAATCGGTTATTAATGTTCTGATATATAAGCGTTTAAAGTTTTTGGTAGAGAAAACTCTGTCCCTTTCCCACAAAACAAAAATTACGTCACGCCTCTGTGCGCCATACTTGTCAGAATATAATTTATATGGCGTACAGAGGGGTGACGTCATAATCTTCTCTCTGTCTAGCATGATATTAAAATGCTTATAAGTTGCTTATTTTTGATCAGGTTTGTCATTTTGTTTTCATTAATCAGCTATATTTATGAGCCACATGTTTATAAGACAATAAATAAAATCCAGTCTCCTAGCCTATTGTAAAAATCTAGATCGCTGAGTTTCGCGTCTGAATGAATCATATTTAAAACCAAAACTACTAATGGTGCAAACGATACAAAGCAGTTGCATCTGCACCACTGATGGTGCAAGTCAATGGTGCAAACGGTACGTCGGAAAAACCCTTATTAAAAAATTATTATTTAAAAATACACAAATTGTAGAGACCTTACGACAGATAACATTAATCAGAGAGCTAGTACTCTACAAATGATTTTTATGGAAAACGTTGGCTTTGATATTGCACATGTTATTGAGTTATGTTTGGTAATATTGGTAAATATGGACGCGAAATGCGTACTTTTTAAGATACTGGTCTGCTGACAGCTATTAGTTACTGTTTTACCTTCCTGTTTATTGAGAAGTCAATATAAGAACCGCAAAATTGAGTTGATTGCTCATGAATATTTGTTAACTGTGCCTTTATAGATGCGGCCGCATTAAGTATTCTCGAAATCTCTCGAAGCCTTGTAATAGGATGAAAGGGGCTCTTCTTAGTTATTTCACCTTTGTATTCATCTGAATCATCGCAGCGTCAAGCTGTTAGTATTTAGGGAAGAATCAGTGATGAACTAACCAGTTTCATCCCTGATCTTGATTCTTATTCTTGATCTGTTATATCAACAACCAGCTTATTCATAATACTAATTTGACCATCTATCGTGTGTTTTGTTCTCCCATCAATAGTCCGTGTAGTTTCAAACTGATATTATAACAATAATATTAAAATTGTTCATGTACCCACCTAAACTGCATTTAGCCTTAACAAGTAGCTTCCTCAGTCGTCCAAGCTCGTTTCTGTATCAACGTATGTGTTCAGCATGCTTATAGTATCATTGTTCTTCCTCATTTTATAACCTTCTCCAAATTGTGATTCTTATTTTCTCCATTAAATTGCTTCAGTGGTTGGAATGACCTAATGATTGACAGGTTCGACTCTGAATGATTATTTTTTGCATAAATAATTGAGATTCAATGTTCATTTCCTCATTAACTACCTTAAATTACCATATCAGAAACCCTTGTAAGCATGCCGCCACTAATGCAATAATGAGTTACTTATGGCCAAATTAGTGAAAGCGTCTGAATACCACATTTTTACCAAAAATAAATTTGCAGTTGATTTTATTCTGCCTTATATTGTTATTTGCGTAGCTTATGATCGTTTTATATTTCGCTCTCGTATTTCACCATTTTCGAAGATATAAAATCACTGAATTATGAAAACGAAAAATAGGAGTTCGTGAAATTGCTGAAAATAATATTACAAAGATTTAGCAAAAAAAAACATTCAATTTGATTCAAACAAGTTTTAGTACCTAAAAATGGGATTATAGGTTATACCGAGGTTTATGAATGAAAACTTGCTTAAATCGTTTTTTTCTCTAAACCTCTGCAAATGTCTGTCTGTTATTTATGATTTTTCATATCTATAATGCAGTATATACCTACTTAATTTTATATCTTTAAAAACATTTATAAATGCGCAAACGAGATATCGGCGCGCAGGATTTGAGGCTTAAGTACTTAATTATGTTTATTATTATAATATTTATATTTTAGATGATTGGTATCGGTCGTCATCTGCTAGGCCTTTATTTTGCTTTAAAATCGGCTAACCTCTGCTGCATACCACGATTAAAAAAACTATTTTTATATAACAAAAGTATCTAGATTAATTTTATGCTTATGTAATGTAAATTGCAATAACACATCATAAAAAAAACATAACTGATATTCAGCAATCGCTGTGGGTAATATAAATTTAAGAATAATCACTGTCGTTGTCGGTAGTCTGTTATTCCATTGAGATGCTTCAGTAGAGCTTGTGGCGTCTCTTTGATACCGATTGTAGTTTGAAATTGATATATTGTGCTCTGCAGCATTCCTTGCGATCAATGTGATCAATTCGAGTATCAGAAGATGCCTGAAGATCACTATATAATCCAAGGAACAATAATTCATCAGAAGATACTTATGACTTAAAAACTTATGTGTCTTCTAGATTACCACAACAAAAAAAATGGACTGCTAAGTTTGATTCTCCTATAGTCATGATAAAGCTTCTAATTCGCCCTACCTACTAGAGATGAAACCATGTTTCACGTTCATGTTTCGTTCCACGTTTTTTTGGCCTTGTCTCAGTAGTCCGTAGTCTAAAAGTCTCACTAGTCCGATTTTTTATATCATCGGACTACTGAGACAAGGCCGTTTTTTTTCACTCACTAGGTGCTCGCTGTGTGATTATATTATTCGCATATTGCTCGGGATGTGAACTCTGATACACTTGGGTAAATAAGCGAATACATTTTTTTCTCTAGTGATCGACTGAGAGACGTGGGGCGATATCGCCATAACAAAACGGGATGTGTCTTTTATCGCGGTGTCATTTCTAGTACTTACGTACGTACGTTTCAATGGTTACGCCACAAGTTATACACAATGTGGTCGATTTTGAAGGTTTAAGTCGACAAAACTAAACTTAAGTATTGCTGTCCTTATGCTAACATGTCTGATAAAAAAGGGACAGCGATATTTTAATTAGTTTAGATCTGTCAACTAAAGCCTTCAAAACTGATCATAATGTGATGATAATGTGTATTAAATTAATATCTCCCTCAATACCGTTCTCTACCATAATGGTGGAGAGTACACTTCAATGTTACAATGTAGTCATTTATATAGAAACCGTCAATCGCCTTTTGTTTATTCCGGTGTCTGTTTACACAGTGATGGCTCTTAAAAAACTCAAAACCCGGCCCGCGACTTGTTTGCATTAGGCTAGGTGTCTTGTGACAGGTTAGTCTTATGTTGACATCATAACTGTGCTAGTCATAATGGAACCTTCTACGTAATCAGATAAGATTAGAGATGAGGTCGTGCATGAGAACTAGGTAAAATAGATGCTTTAATCGCCTGATCTCTGGAATTACAACATACTCGCAGCGAATTACTATAATGGGATTGTCGTGAAATTAGATGCATGGTTGTGCTTTAGATGTTAACGTCACGTTTGAATACTATTAAGACAAACCCGCTTTTCTCTGAAATTCCGTGCGAAGATTCGTGCGATTCAGTTTCTCATAAAAGCGTTCATTCAAAAATGAAGCAAATATAACGTATGCATTCATTAAAATGCGTGTAAAAATGTTGTAAGATATCGCACGTAAGGAATTTTTCCATATACTACATTAAACATCATATTGCACTGGGTACAAAATAATGTACCTCAAAGCTGATTCATAACTAAAATTGCCATTTTCAAGAGCTCGCTATGTCGATCGTACGCCAACTACGAGTATTACTCCTACTACACAATTTACCAAACAATCGACAAAAAATAAGTCAATATTTACACTTACCTCATAGACGGTGGCTTATTAGAAATCCGTGTAGAATTGCACTCAAATTACGCACTGTTCGTTGATTTCATATCGGGAACTTATAAAACGGCTTTATTTGTCAAGGAATAAAGTTTGTAATTGTCTGAACGCGAGGGTGATGGGCGGGGAGCATGCGTGTGCTAGTCAAAGTGCCGGCCACGCGACTGCTCTGCGGTAGAGTAATGTCGAACCGAGAGGTGCGCTCGCGCATGCGGCCTTCAAATCTAGCTCTAACAACGCTCGCTCGCGGCAACGACTTTATACTCTATAGACATTATATTAAAATATACTGTTTTAGACAACACTAGCTGAGGTGCGCGGGTATATAATACTGAACTTTAAGTGGTCTGCTATCAATACTAGCATCTTGCTGTCGAAGCATTTATAAACAAAATAGAAGCCAAATTTCTGCCAGTGTCTTGCTTGATACAGTCAACACACTATCTGAAACTGTGGTCGTTATAAATTTATAATGGTTTTGGCGGGTGTCTATAGGATGGAAAGTCGTTGGTTCGCTGCTTTGAATCGAGTATTAGCAAACACGAATTCTTACATCTTCGTACAAATTAATATGTTTTACCTATATTATATGTTTTTCGAGCATATACTATTGGAGATGCCAATGACGATAATTTGCCTACATCATTTTCTTCACATTTCCGGGGAACGAGGTAAACAGGCATTTCCAAATTCACACTAATAAAACTAGTAAAAAAAAAAAAACTAAATCTAATAAAACTAAATCCTGTTCTTATGAACGCACACTAAAACAATCTCAAAACACTGCCAAAGGCAGAGGGTACATGTTGGCTTGGCACGTCCAATGGTGTATGCATGTAGTTGTAGATATGTTAAACAATTAAATTTGCTGTATTTCTTGCTATTATTATGAGCTAAGCACTCACACTAGTCAGTAGAAAACTAACATATTTTAAATTATATAAAAAATTACATATCTATTCTAATTGCAAAAAAATAATTATGTAATTGTAAGATAGTGACCTTAATGCAGTTTTTTACCTGTAGTTTATAGTTTTGGTTAGTTCAGGATAGGTATTTAATTTTATTATTTTGTTTTGTATATAGTTCTTAATTTTATTGTTTTAAATACTCTGTTTCAGTTGAAATAAACTGTATTTAATGTAATTGTGATAATAACATGTTTATCTACTTTTTTAATTATAAGATATATTTATTTGTAAGTATCTTATCCCTAGTGTTAATATTATCTCTTTAACGATTTATTATACTATTTTATGCTTGTTAAAACATCCAACGTTCGCACATAAATTATAGTAACGAATAAACTGTATTTAAAATATATAACATAAGAATATTAGTACACTTTGCTTTTTATATATTGTATAAATAAAATCATTAAAATATGCTTCGCTCTATCAGCATAGCAATACATTAGCTAAATTAGATACACTAAGATACAACCATGTCCTAAAACTGCATCCAGACCCACCGGAGGACGGGCAGCAGAGTCCTCTCAATCAACGGTGGCGTTAATTGAGAGGACGCCGCTGCTCCAATCCTTAGGATTATGGCCTTTTACATATGATACATATTACATAAATATTTTCTTTGTATCTTACTAGACGATCCGGTGATCTTTGTACTACCACCAAATTTTTGTTTCTATCATTGGCCCGTTTCCATCTACAAGAGATGATTTATGTAGCGCCCTAAGTACATCTGGGCTCGTGGCTAAAATAAGCCTATTCTGCAGCCACGTGCGGTCAAACTTTTTGCAGATGTACTGCGAAGAGGGTGGCAGTTGGCTGTCAGCACTAAGGTCACTGCCACTCCCCGTGTTGTTTTCTACCCAGCATACCTGTAGTGCGTGAAGTGACCTTTTCACGGAGGCTACATCGCCTGGGACGCGATTAAGGTAACGTAGGTATGCCCAGAACCTACGCCAATCTCTCGACCTAACCGACAGGACCCACAGGTGTGAAAAGCCGTGTGGTGCTGGGTCAGTTGCAGAACCTAGCTCGAGCCTCACATTAAACTACATTATCATTCCGGGTTTGTCTCGAATTGTCCATCTCTGATCGTGATGGTGTTGCAGATTGTGATCTACAACACCATCAAGCATAGCAGTCGACTCTTACGACACCAGGTACCACAACCTGGTACTACAGAATAATTAACAGTACTACGTTACGTACTGGTACTGACGGGAAGTATTATTCTACTCCGCCGGTACTCCACACCATTTTTACATCCCATTTTTTCTATACTAGTTCAGTATTAAGGCGGACAAAGCTAAAAAAAAGATATTCAAATCGGTCTAGCCACTTTCGAGATATTGCGAGACTAACACATATGAAGATTAAAAATAAAAATTTGGAGTGCGTAATTTCCGACTAAGTACGTCGCGTCGCGTCGGAGCGTTATCGCTTTTCTAAGTAGCAGCGATAACCTTTATCTGTAGCAAAATAATAACATCCGTATACTAATTAAATTTAATCGCTTTTAATCAGGAATGTCAATGCAAAAGTCATTCAATGAGAACATTTAATTCTAACTGAAGGCTAAACTGGTATAAACACAATTTTTTTGTTATATTTTTTTGAAATTAAGATTTTAATAATGATTTTTTGTTTACTAAAAAGTTAATATGCTACAAGAAGTAACAAACAGTTATATCACGTACCTAAATATTCACTTAACAAGTAGGTACTTACTTTTAATAAAACTGCCGACTTCAATCGCGTTTACTTGGATGACATTATTCTTTCCAGTTTATTTTGATTTAAAAACCTAACTACTGAACCGATTTTGATGAAATGTCTAAATGTAACGGACAAATCTGAAATTATATAATTATGCTTTCAAATTCAAATAACATATAATTTTACAAATTGGTTTATAACTGACGGAGTTCTGAGGGAATAAACATAAAATAGTAGGTACAACCGAATTAAGTTTTTTTAATCATAAAAATCATTTTTATATTCTGAGAACCGTGAAACTTAATTCCTTAAGTTTCACTTACTTCTATTCTTAACTATATGGCAACATCGTCTATTCTGAGAACCGTGAAACTTAATTCCTTAAGTTTCACTTACTTCTATTCTTAACTACATGGCAACATCGTCTATTCTGAGAACCGTGAAACTTAATTCCTTAAGTTTCACTTACTTCTATTCTTAACTACATGGCAACATCGTCTATTCTGAGAACCGTGAAACTTAATTCCATTATTAACTATATGGCAACATCGATCTTAATTATTATATTATCTTGATTTCGGTAACACGTATTTATTTTATCTATTAAGTATTATTGATTGTTTTTATGGAAAAATATCCTAAAATAAAAGTAAGTACTTTAATTTTAACAAGACATCCATGGATCCAGTTTCACGTAAACATATGCTAAAATAAACAAAGCACAATAAATTGCCAAGGTTTATTAACATTGCCGAGTCGATTACGTCATTTAGTTGAGATTTTGACCTACAGACGTTTACTATAGATAATTAGATATATGCATATAGAGGTCGATCTACGTTTATTTAATCATCATGTAAATATACACTACCAATAAGTATTTTGAGCTTTACGGAGGTTTTTATTTTTACTATACTAATCTACCTAGCGGTTATCAATTTTTTCGTAGATTTGTTTCGTAGGTTTCGTAGATACATTTTCAGCATATTCGTTTTTTTGCGTTAAAAATAAAAATAAAGCTTACATGCACAGAGATGCTATTCCATGGGGGTGCCCAAAGACTTAGCACTTAATTGTATGCACTTATGTATCTAGCCTTAATCTCCACGGGCGTAATTTCGCGCCGTGTGTAGAACATAAGGAACTAGTGTAGTGATCCTGACGAGCAATTAGTAGGATTTGCGTCCAAAACGCCACAATGTCAATCCGGTTGCAGGACGAGAGCACGAAACCAATCCAATTGCAGAAAGGCGTGAGACAGGGAGACGTTATTTCTCTGAAACTGTTCACGAACGCATTGGAGGACGTTTTCAAGCTCTTGGACTGGAACGGATTCGGCATCAACATTAATGGCGAATACATCACTCACCTTCGCTTTGCCGATGATATAGTCATCATGGCAGAGTCGCTGAAGGACCTCAATACTATGCTCAGCGACCGCAGTAATGTTTCCCAACAGGTGCGTCTTAAAATGAACATGGACAAGACAAAGATCATGTCCAATGTCCATGTTGTGCCTGTACCGGTTGTCGTTGGGAACGATAATCTCGAAGTTGTTGACCACTACAACTACCTTGGACAGATTGTTCAGTTAGGTAGGTCCAACTTCGACAAAGAGGTCGCCCGAAGAATTCAACTCTGATGGGCAGCGTTCGGGAAATTGCGTAATATCTTCTCGTCCAAAATCCCTCAGTGTCTGAAGACAAGGGTCTACGACCAGTGTGTGTTGCCAGTGATGTCCAGTTGCATATGGAACTGAAACGTGGTCTTTAACTGCTGGCCTTTTGGAGAAACTCAGAGTCACGCAACGGGCAATGGAGCTATGCTCGGAGTTACTTTGCGCGATAGTATCCGGAACGAGGATATTCGCCAAAGAACCAAAGTTACCGACATAGCTCGCAAGGTTTGCAAGTTGAAGTGGCAATGGGCAGGTCACATCGCTCGAAGAACTGACAACCGATGGGGAAGAAAGGTTCTTGAGTGGCGACCGCGAACCGGAAGACGCAGCGTAGGAAGGCCTCCCACTAGGTGGACCGACGACATTGTAAAGGTCGCAGGCAACCGGTGGATGCAAGTGGCAGGTTGTCGTACAGTGTGGCGGTCTAAGGGGGAGGCCTTCGTTCAGCAGTGGACGTCTCCGGGCTGATGATGATGATGCGTCCAAAACGCAAGTCGCTTATCAATACATGTATACTTCAATTTTACAATGTACTTACTTGTTTTTTTATTGACGTGGTATAAGTTTACCACAGTTATTATTAAGATTGTGTTTTATCATCATCTTTGTATATTAAAGCACCTCACCTATAAACTATTTAATAAGTTGCTATCATCCAAGATTAAAAAAAAAATATTTCGTGTTCTAAGTACTAACATATAAATAGAAAAAAAAATGCGGATTATTAGAAGCACTTTTATTTCACATATAATTGTATAGTAACACCACAGTTGTGAATAACAGCTTAATTCTCTAAAAATAACCTTGTGCTAAGCCTAAGTAAAAGCCTTGGACGTAATCTTACAAAACCACTGTAACAAAAAATTAAGTTAAAAAATTCAACATGACCTGACCATTGCCGATAAAACTTTATTTAGAATGAAGGTAGAGGATAAGAGGATAACCCTTAGATAAACTACGTTGCACCCTACACCCATCAAAGCGCACTTGCCGGGAGATCAAGTTAGGTTATCGTAAACAATAACTAAGGGGAACACAAGCAATGGCAAGAAGGGCGGGCTAAGCGTGTCTTATGCCGACTTAGCCTTTTATATCACTTTTTTGAATACTGAGTCCATAGAGTATTTTAAAAATCAAGGACACAAAAAAACAACCGACTTAAAACAATAATGGGACCACCTTGAGAATTATATGAAAAAATAAAATACATACTATAGAAATAATTTTAAAAATAGAATGGGAAATCGGTGAACAGACATCAGAAAACATACATATATTATACACAGTTGATCATAGACGGTTAAAAACAAAAAAAAAACTAACATATTGTTCCAGCCAAAATACTATAAATAAAATAAATATCGGTGGTCATTTTTCACACAGCGCCATCTAGCCCCAAACTAAGCAAAGCTTGTGCAATGGAAACCAGATAGCTGAATACTTATATTTTTTTGGTAAATGCATACCACAACAAGAGACAGAAAAAACATCTATATTCGTCAATAAATGTTTGCCCTGATCGAACCCACGCCCTACAGCTCTGAAGGCAGACATGCTACCAACTGAGCTATATGAATCACCTCAAATATTGTTTCTTTACTAATCATCAACAGCCGGAAGACGTCCACTGCTAGGCGAAGGCATCTCCCTTAATAGGGAGGGGTTGTCATAATCCGCACGTTTGACAGGCGGCTTGTGGATCGCAGAGTGCTCACCACCGTTAACCGAGAGGACGCTGCTGCCCGACCTTCGGTCCTCGGGTTTCTTTACTATAATCATTTGTTCACTCACTTCAGTACTGTTCAAGTTCAATACAAGTTCCTGACACAGCATCAACCGTAAATCAGGGAGACGTAATGGATTGTTTTCTGCTCGTCTCTCCGCTCAACTCCGCCTCGGTAGAAACGCACCCTAATGGGTAATTTGAATCCAACATACATGACCACATAATAATGTTTATATAATTAATAACAAAGAAAGTGTTAATTACACTTTTTGAATTTTCTGTAGACTATTCACGTCTTCCTTATTATAAGCATTTGCATTTATTACGTACAGTACTAGCTTGAACGAGTATTTTCTTTTAAAAATTAAATGTTTGAAAGAAAGCTGGCATGATATAACCGTCGTAGTTTTTTGTATGTGCGTCAATAAATTTCGCGTGTCATACTTTCATCGCGTTACTTTTACCGAGATTAAATCATTTCTTCGTTACCTATATTGGGTGTAATCAACTTTCGTAAATTAATGAAGACGTGAAACTTGCGTTCATCTTTTAAAGCGGTGACAAGAATCAATGCGAGCACGTTTTTAGGATTCCGTAATTATGAAAAATGTTCGAATGATATTATAATAATAATATCAAGTCAAAACAAGTCAAAGTCACGGTCATGTCGCACACCATGCCGTAGAAATGTGGTGGCGAATTGGTGGGTGGAAGCGGTAGGCGGTTTTGTAGTGGTAGGACTCTACTGCAGAGTCCGCCTGGGGAAGTACCCTACACCTTTGCCAGTTATTCAACCGCCAAGCAGTAGTGTGCAAGCATTACTGTGTTCCGGTTTGAAGGGCAATGTTACCAGAGAAATTACTGGGTATGAAGAGATTTAACATGTAATATCTCGGGTGACGAGGCGCAGTGCAGTGCGGCGCAGGATTGTGTTCGCAAGTTCACAATTCTAGCACTGCTACTGTTACTGGCAGGCGTGACGCTTACCATCAGGTGAAAGCCATGCTCGTCTCGTCACTTGACAGTATAAAAAAAAAAGTTCTACGGACATTAGAAAATACACGTATTATCATAGTATTATATTATCACCTCACGTAATCGAGACTCTAGCGTAATTTATAAAAACGGTAAATGACACCATTTTAAACATTATTAACATTATTTATAACATTAATATTATTATTAACGGTATATTCACCATGATTATGTTGTGAAATGAGCTCCCGATATTTCGGCGCAGTTGCACCTGCAACTTTAGTAAACAACCGTGATAGTTTAAAACAGTGTATATTATTATACATAAGTTTTACAAAATAAAATAATATCAGGCATGTTCAGCATTTCCGTTAATATACTCAATACAATGCTTAAATACCTCGTTACTAATTACTAAATACAGGGTTAGTTGTAATCAGTTGCATCCTTGCAATTTCAATGTTGGTCCCATAGTAAAAGTTGTTTGTTTCGATGTACAGAGTATGCCTTTAAAAGGATGCTAACTGATTAGAACTAACCCTTTATATATAATTATATCTGATAAATTAAATATAAACAACAGCATTAATGACTTAATAAAAGGATTTGAATAAATTATCGAGAATATGTACTATTACAAGATATGAACAGGGTTACGTTGAAAAAAATATTGAAATTAGTTTTGTAATACATTACATTTTTCATTAAATACCTATTTAGTTACATTCATGAATTTCAGATAAATGAGCCACAGGTAACCCAATTTATAAATGCCGACTTAAACCTGTTCCGACTTCCGCTTACAAACGCACAGAAGCCTAAATAATTGACCTCAAAAATAAACTAGTCAGTCTTTCTCCACAGCAAAACTGATTCTTGAGCCGCATGTCTCAAAGTCTTATTTCCGTCAAAAGTTGCGGTCGCAGTGTCGAGAGTAATAGAGAGATTATCCAGAGACTTCAGACTGTATATTTGAAGTGAATCAGAGTGTTTGTATAATACTTAGTCGGTTTGAGGATCGACGAAAACTTCCGCTGATTTTTAAGTGTGTGTTCGCATTCGACTTACTCTCGATAAGGTGTATAACCATAACTATTTGCAATATTTTTTTTCTATTAGAGGTTAAGCTTGTCTTTGTATTGAGTTCTTAGTTGCCCTCGGTGTAACTGTGGACTGTAATATTTTGTTAAATTTAATTTGTACATAATAGTACTACCTACTGTTTTTTTAAATTTCAATTCGTGTCCAGAATGCTGCGCGCCCAATCTCGCTCTCGCATTTCAACATTTTTGAATGTATAAAATCAGAATATAGTTATGAAAAATCGCAGTCGGTGAAATTACTGAGAATAACATTACAAAGGTTTAGAAATAAAAAAAAAAACAATCCAAGCAAGTTTTCATTTATTAAACTGGGCATAACCTAATACCTTATTTTTAGGTAAGTACTAAATCTTCTTTAATCAAATTGATATTTTTGCTGGACCTGTGTCATGTTATTCTCAGCAAATTCACAGACTGCAAGTATTCAGTGATTTTAAATCTCCATAAATGCATTCTGGACCTTAAACAAAAATAAAAAATAGTAAATTTGTCAGCTCATCCCGCGGTTCGAGTTTGATGCGGGTCTAGTTGACATATGAGCCGAAGTCCTTGAATTCGTTTAATTAAACATAAACATAATATTAAATGGGCTAGCGTTTGATCACAGCTTACCTGATGGTAAGTGACCATGCTCGTCCTTCTAATGTCATTCATCGACATACAAATACCCAAGTGCAGCGACAATGATAAAATGAATGGACGGGAAATAAGCGCACGGATTTTGAAGAATACGAGGGCGGCACTGAAAATTTCGGGAATCAAGGAAGTGACACAACATTACTATTTAAAAATATATTTATTGCTTTTCGAAGTATTCTCCGCGAAATTTGACACATTTTTCCATACGATGGAACCAATCATTGAAGCAACCATTCCATTCGGAAGTTGGGGTCTCCAAAATGGCCGTTTTGTAGGCGTCCACAGCTTCTTCAGGTGATGAAAATCTCTGTCCACGCAATTTATTCTTTATTTTAGGGAAAGTATAGAAATCATTAGGGCTTAGGTCGGGGCTGTACGGCGGATGGTCCAATAATTCTATGTTTTCTTGCTCTAAAAACTCTTTTGTTCTGTGCGCGGTGTGAGAACTCGCATTGTCGTGATGGAGGATGATGCGGCGGTTGCAGTTCTCTTTACGGAGTTCAGAAACGACCTGTGGCAAACAAATGCTAGCATACCATTCTGCATTAACCGTTCTTTGTCCCTCAAGAGGAATAGTCGTAACATGGCCGGTTTTGGAGACAAACGTGGCCACCATTTTTTTTGCAACACTCCGTGAACGAACAATTTTTGTTGGCTTTAACTCATTTTCGAACACCCAAACTCGTGACTGGTTTTTTGTTTCGGGTTCGTACGCGTATATCCAGGATTCGTCACCTGATACGATGTTGTATACAGCATTTGAGGATCCTGCGTGGAATCTTTCGAGAGTTCTGACGCACCAAGTAACGCGAGCCGCTTTTTGCTCTTCACAGAGCGAATGCGGTATCCATCGGGAAAACAACTTTTTTACACCTAATTTTTCATGCAAGATTATTTGTATTTGACTCATGCCAATGTCTAAAGTTGCCTGAATTTCGCGGTATGTCACATGTCGATCTTCCTCAATCAGCTTACGCACAGCATCAACGTTTTCTTGGGTGACTGCAGTTTTTGGACGACCTTGACGGGGATCATCACTGAGCTTGACACGTCCACGTTGAAATTCAGCAAACCAGCGATAAATTGTGGTTTTGGATGGGGCTTTATCACCAAATGCAGAAATCATCCGGTCAACACACTGTTTTTGTGTTAAACCACTTCGAAAGTCATAATAAATCTTCGCTCTTGAATTTTCTCGAGTCAATTCCATTTTCTCAACGACTAAACAAGTTTGACAAAACCTTGTGACAAGACCGAGAATTTTTTTTAAAATAAATAAATGGTATTCGATTTTTAAAACCAAGGAGTTTTCAATTAAAAAGATTTTAATATGACAGAAACAGTGGAAATATTCCATTCCCGATACTTTTAGTGTAGCCCTCGTATATATTGAGCGCCAGCTCTCCACTCGCGTCAGTCATACTCTTCTTTTGCGACATTCGAGCCGTACGATATGACAATACAAACTTCTAATACATGTACAAGTGTTCTATTTTTGTCATGCAGTACTTAGATTCGCTATCTCTATTTTCCGGTAAATGTAATATGCATACTTTTAGCTAGGTATGCTTGATTGTGTTGACTAGATAATTTTGAACGATTTGCAAGCGCTGGGCCCGTCCATTCCATTATCACTGTCCCTGCCTAAATGTAATTCTTTGAGCCAATGGCGATAATATGCGTACATAAATTCCTGCCTCTTTTTGCGGTGGACGAGGTTAACACGCATGGCACACATTCAAGCATGCTTTCACACTAATTAAAACAAAATCCTGTTTTTATGAACGCACACTAAACAAACTTACAACACATACAAAGAGCATATGGTCACTGGTAATATACCTTATGGCAGAGGGCTTGCTTGGCTTGCCACCTGCATTGGTATATGCTCGAAGGGCAATATCAATAATTTACACCGGTTTTTGCCACTTTTGTGGGGGGTCAGGTAAGAATAGACTGATTCAAACTTAATGGCGACTGTGAAGTGCGCTGCAAGCGAGACTGCGGTGTGCGGTGTACGCACACCGCACGCCTAATATTTGCGTTGGCGTCTCGCGCCTAACTTCACAGCCGCCATTAAGTTTAAATCGGCTTCTACATGATTCCAATAAACTCAAGTCTAATTATAACGGGGACACATCCGTTTCGGTTGCTTACATTGTTACAATATTGCACATTGCGTAATAGGTATGTAGGTACAGCGAAACTTTATTTTTGTAAGAGCTGATTTGCGCACCCAATCTAATAGTATCAGCCAGGCGTACCTACTAAGCCGAAAGGGGGTCATTGTACTCACCATTGTCATCAACGTATATACCCTATATTACAAGTTGTTGATAATGATGAGCACATTTTACCTATATTATAGGGTAAAAATATTTTTATTTGCAGTTCCATTCCAGTCAAGAATCAATGTACTTATTCTATAAAACAGCAGTATTTTTTCGTGTTTTCAGGTTTTTTTTAAAAGCAATGGAGTGATTAGACAAGCGTGACGTAGGTATGCCTAGTGGTAAGCATAACGCCTACGGATAACAGTAGCTGTGCCAGAATTGAGAACATGACCCAAAATCCTGCGCCGCACTGCGTAAGTCCTAAAACTGCATCCATACCCAGGACGGCCATCAGCGTCCTCTCAGTTAACGGTGGTGAGCATTCTGCGAGCCCCAAGCCGCCTGCCAACCCTTCCCTATTAAGGGAGAGGCATTCGTCTAGCAGTGGATGTTTTCTGGCTGATGAAGTATGGTATCGTAAATACGAGAGGCTCAATTTTCCATCACTTTTTTTTAAATAATGGAACCTCTATCTCTTTGTCGACGCGTGCTATGTTACTCTTCAAGTCCGTGGTCGGTATTGTCGATGTTCCGCACATCTGAACGACGTGCGGGTAGGAAGCGCATCATCTATCTCCGTGACGTTCATGATCATTCATGTGATGGATAGTGTCGTGTAGTGTTAGGACGACCATGTGGTCAGCATAAGTTTCTCGTGACGCACGAAACGTTTGATGAATTAACTTCCGTTGCAATAATACAATTTAATCATTTCAACGCGCTGTTCAACTTTACCTATTGCGACTCATCTTGGTAAATGCCGAACATTTTAATGACTCATCTGACAAAAATACGCGCCAAAAGACAATCTAATAAAGCCGCCATCGGCTATCAAAGATGTTCCCATTGAAAAACTCTATATTTCAATATTCACCACCATTTGAGAAGTACTTATTGGGTCCAAATTTCACATCTCTACAACAACCGGAGTAAGTATATTTTTGTTTTATTTATACGGGAATCCTCACGCTAAATTAAATCGGATACTCAGACGGAAAAAAACACGGGTGGTGATAAAACAAAAATGTGTCAAAACCACGTCAGTTTTCATAATAAAACGGAGTATAGTCTAGGCAATGATTCCTAAAAAATGAACTTGCTTTTAATTAAGATTTTTAAACAGTTTGCCTCGTTACTTTGCGATTTTTATGTATTTATCTTCTTCTATCTATAACTATAAAAGGCTTTGTCCTGACTGACTGACTGACTGACTGACTGACTGACATATAGACAACGTACAGCCCAAACCGCTAAACGTAGAGACTTGAAATTTGGAGGGTATGTTTTTGGAGAGGTGTAAACGCCTACTAAGAAAGGATTTATCGAAAATCAACCCCGAAGGGGGTTAAATGGGGTGTTAAAGTTTGTATGAAACTTTTTATTCTCTGGTTCGATTGATACAAAACTTGGTATACATATTCTACTATAAAAATAAGAAGATACGGGTGTCACAGTTTTTTCAAAATCAGCTCCCGTTAGTATAAAAAAAATAACTAAGTTTTAGTGATAGTACGTTTGTTTCTCCTTAACTTTGTAACGGCTGTACATATTAAAATGAAATTTGGTATAGGGATGGGGATAGATGTGGGGATGGGGGTGGGAGTAGGGGTGGCGATGATACTGGGAACGGAGACGGGACGGAGATAGGCATGTTAATATTAAGATTACAATTGGTATCGGGATAGGGATGGGGTGGGGATGGGTGGGGATGGGGTGGGGATTTGGTGGGGACAGGTGGGGATGGGATGTGGATGTGAATGAGGCTGGGAACGGGGATGGGCGTGTCCATATTAAGATGAAAGTTGAAATCGGGATGGGGGTGGGGATGGGATGGGGTTCGGGATGGGGATGAGGGAGGGAACGGGGATGGGGACGGGGATGGGCGTGTTCATATTAAAATGACATTTGGTTTCGGGATGGGGATGGGGAAGGGGCCGCTTATAGGGATGAGGCTGGGAATGGGGACGGGGATGGGCGTATTTATTGGTCGGCTGAACAGATGGAGCTGCATTTTTGGATAGGTAGTTATAGCATAAGGTTCGGAAACGGACATAGGCTATTTTTTTGTAGGTCCACGCAGACGACTGTTTGACGGACATAATTATTATAGATACTGTACAGCCTAAGCTGCTAAATTAATTTTTAGTATTAAATTTGGTCATCCTCAAGCAAACTTAAAGACTTGCAAGCGGCTTGGAAAAAATGCAATAATATACGTATTTTAGTGATTCAATTGAGTTGGGCCCCGATTTAACCGAATTCCAGTATTCAACATTACTACGCGGGCAAAGCCGCGGGCAAAAGCTAGTTAACTTATAAATAAGTGCAATGTTTCTGTATAATAAAAACTTAAAAGTGCAATTGCTTTATTATATTCGTTCCATAAAGGATTTACGGAAATAACCTGATGGTAAATGGCGGTGATATTGAAAATCGTAAATTCACTGATAAATGGACCTACGATTCATATTTTTTCATAGTGCATTTAAGGACGGGAAATAATAACCACGCCACACTGTTAACATTTATTTTTAAATCACATCTCTACAAATAATGGAATAAATTTATGTACTTAAAGTCGAAACTCCTTATGCATTTTAACTTTATTCAATTTTAGGACTAGGTACCTAACATGTATACAAAACAGGTATACATTTCTCATATTGTCATAGTTTGCTAAATCTACATAATCATAGCGTGTAAATAAATGTTGTTATCGCTCAAAAATTCCGGACACCAAATAAAGTAACACGAATGAAAAGCTTCGACCTATTGTATTCTAATTTATACAACAATTATTTAACTAACATTTAGTGAAAAATTGACTAACTTTTATATGGCTCAAGATACATTTATTAAACATTTACAACAAATGTCAACTTTTGTTTAATTCAAGACAAAACGGAAAGTAGCGAGTATATTTCATATTGCAAGATAAAATAATAAAATATCGCTGTACCTAATGCCAATCCGTAAACTATAAAAAATTCAGATAATATACTCAGCATCTTAATTTTTAATCATCATGATTAAAAACATATTTATACATATATTCGTGTATGGGACTCAGAAGTTGACACACGAGAGACCTTTAGAGAAGACAGAATATACAGATATAAAAGTGCTAAAGACTAGAGTGACTTACACAAACGCGGACTTATACGCGATAAAAATATACAAAAACATTTTTGGTACCTACTTACATAATATAAAAAGCTTGTGCACTTGAGCTTGCAAATAGCGGAAACGTACATCTTTTATGACAACGATCTACTGAATACAATCAAATCCTTCCAAACAATCGTGTAGAAATGCTTTAGTTATACATATATGTAGAATTATACACACCGTCAACAACTTCACATTTAGCCACTATATAGACACATTATCCAACATATTTTTTTTTATTAATTGTATATGCATAAATACGATATAATACCTGGACAGTAATGTTAAGTGATTGTAACACTAAGAAACTAAATTGACACGTTGCGTTCCTAAGCGATCATAAAGTAACACATACTTTTTTTTATCTAGAAACAAATGCGTAAAAGCGGAGTAAATAAATCCCAACACTTAAAATAAAAAACAGAAAGTAATCATATGGCATTCTTCCTTCGCCATATCTCCGCTGGTCCAAGGGTTCGTCGGGCATCCCTCCCCTATCCGTATCATGGAAATTATCCACCTGATTATTTTCGTTAATCGTTTGTAAAAGCTGACGTAAAACGAGATGACGATTTCTCCGTCGCACTCCATGATCAGGATCTCGTCCGACATGCCGTTCTGGTTCACGTATAAATATTTCAGGTTCGGGCTCATCGAATGGCCCGAAAAACCAATCTCAGCCGAGACTGAAATGCTGTTCCACACCTGGCTCAGATCGACTAAACCGTCCTTGAGGTCTTTCTGGCAGCGGCCTATACATCATTTTTGTTGGGGTGTTTGAAGAATGGGATCCGCTTTGCGGAATCATCTCTGAACTAGTTAGATATCTTGAAGGACTTGAAGTGTTATTAGGCGATAGCACTGCCTGAAGATATGGGCCCCTAGGAATAGACTGTTCAGCAATTACATCCGGAATAGCTCCTATCATATTTAATTTATTGCCATAGTTTGCTATTTCAGCATAGAGATGCACAGCTAAATCTTGTGGTTCAAAGTACTCATGTGAAAGCGCAATTTGCCTGTAGTATGGCGACAAAGGCATAAGCTTGTCCAGAGACGGCGCTCTGGTACCAACACTGACCATATTTTTCTTATAAGGACCAACTTTATTTAAAGTATTCTGATATGGTAACTCATAAATGTTTTCTTCCACGTTCGCTGGAGACGGCATCATGGAGATAATTTCAGGAGCTTCATCGGTTATTTTAGTTAAAGCATATAAATGCTCGATCATCTCTCTTGCCTCGACGTAGTTTTCAGGATTGTCCAAACGTTCTTTGAGATTGTCTAAAAGTTCTTTGGTTAGTTCTTCAGGCAATGTTTGAGTAAATTTTTCTTCAGTTGAGACATTTACTTCATCTTGAAAACTGGATTCTTGCATTATGTCTTGCGCTCTAGACTCGTTTAACATATGTCTTTCAGAATATTCGTTCACGCTTAGCTGTGATATCGACCTTGCGTTGTCAACGCCTGCCTGAGGTGTACATGTACATAGCCTTCCGCACATCGAAGCGCATGCGGTTTTAAAAGAAATGAATGTTGCTTTTATATTGGCACATCCTCCGGTGCCGCGTCTCCACCACTTGTATAAGCTAAATAATATTGCTACAGCAGCGCAACCAAGGCATGACACAATCACTATACCTATAACCTTCTTATTTCTAGCGCTTAATTCTTCGTTTTTATATTTATGTGGAAAGCGTGGATTTCTAATTTCTATTTCGCTTTCAGCTTTCGTCTTGATCTGTTCGCATTTTATCGATGCACTTTTTGCGCAAACATTTTTCAGAAACTTCTTGACCAACATGTTTTGATCGTGAACATTGAAGCATCTTGCTAAAACCTCGTTGACTGTGCAATAACTATGGGCTTCAAAGTCTTCACTATCTTCAACGTCAAGTACTAGTTGTAGCCAATGGCGGATATTACAGTGGCAGGTTTGTCCGTAGAAATTATTTAAATAAACTATCTCCCTAGTCGCGGCTTTCCCAATAAACGACAGACTTTTTGGATGCATTGTTTCAATCTCGTTGTTGCTAAAGACTAGTTTGTGAATTGAAGCAGCAGGAGCAGCAATGGCGTTGGGCGGCAGCTCGTCGAAAGAATTGTTCTCTATTTGTAAATTATTCCATGAGGACAACTCAAATCCTTCCTTCATGAATTGGTGGAACTCATTGTTCGTAATTTTTACAGTAGCCACAGTCGTGTTGATAGCGCCTGTATCTACCTGATGGAACCTGAAATTGATTAACAACTCCGTTATAATTAAGGTTATCTTATATATTGAATCTGATGATATAAAAACTACAAATATGATAACATGTCTCTGTCATTTCCAGCAACTACTTGTAAAAGAAAATATAACTCTTTACAAAATCTTCTGTGAGTTTTTGGAGGTATTTATTTTCTTTAGTAAGAGACATGTCTACAGTAGATGTAGATTTTATAAAAAAAATTGCTCTTTATGTATTATCCAGGAAGAAAATAGGGGAATACGTTTCTACGGAGAATTGCTGACCAGATTACCTCTTAACTCTTACACTACGTGTATTAAATATATATTATATTTATTTATAGTATTTATTGTCATGTAAGTATATATATTATTATTGTTCTGTTATGTATCTTGTATTTAATAGTATTATTTTATTGTATTTATTGATAAGTGTTATGCATCTCCCGTCTGTTTTAGATGTAATTTATTTCAAATCCATGGTTGCCTGGAAGAGATCGCTGTTAGCGATAAGGCCGCCACTTGTGGCACTAGTTCTTAAGGTTCTTTCTTTTATTGTAATGTTATTTTTGGTGTGCACAATAAAGTGTTTCTATCTATCTATCTATCTACTACGGCTGGCCACTCAGCCTATACGAGCTTACTTACTGCTTCTGAGCTTATTAACTGCTCCAAAATATCAGCTCATTTCACAACATAATCACGGTAAGTAACCCGTAAATTATCATAGAACTTTAATGAACGACCGTGATTATTTGAAACATTGTTTTGCAAAACTAGATTTTACCTTGAATGTATAATGTTGATATCAGCGATCGCTGACCGAAATGCTCTTGTCGCCAGTTGCTGGATCTTGCACCCGTCCAGGGTTAAGTAGTTTATTAAAGACTTCTCGGAAAAAGCCTCTTCTTCTACCAGGTGTATAGAACAGTTTATTGCTTGGACGATATCGTACGTGTTTGCTGAGAACGCGCCAGTGCGAATAGCTTGGATTTCTACCAGTTCGAGGTACACTCTTGCTGCCGAAGAACCAAAACATGATCTTGGAAATTCTGGTATTGTCGTATTTCTTAGCTCAACCTGGAACAATAGTACGATATTATTGTATTTTGGACTTTGTTAGCTTTGTCATATATTTTTGAGTACATAATTCGCCATAGCAGTTTTCGCAATGCTAAAGTCTGGCTAACGAAAGTAGAGGCTGACAAACGGTGGCACATTTAAAACTCAGCATTGTTTTTTGGAGCATAGTAATTTTTGCACATTGATATTTTACAGGTTGTTTATATACTTAACAATAAACCTACCACTTAGCGTGTGACAAATTTATAGAAGTTCAAGTACCTACTACTACATAGTCAAATTAAATTGCCTAGCGTTTGTGCAAAAAATAATAAAAGTCACTGTTGCTCACTGCCAACATTTTTTAATATTTTTTAATTGTATAATTACTATCGCTAGAACCACTGTTGCTCAACAGTATTTCTAGTGATAATGATTATAAAACTATCATTAGTCAGATTAATTAATTTTAATGTTTGTTTTTATTTTGAACATGCATGGCATGATTCTTTTATCACTTTTTCCAACCCCACTTTACGCCTTTTTACAGCATATCATCAACCTCTGCTACATCTTGTAGATTTTCTGTTAAAGAAAACAATTTGTGTTAAAATTACAATGCAACATCAAATAGTTACCTACTATTTACTAACAACTATGGTATATAATTCAATTAAAAATAGGCCTCGTCTCTGTCACGTCATCTTTTCCGGTCTTGTGCGAGCACAATTTGGATGAAAATAACGGAAAAGTATTTTTGTAAAGAGAGCACAAATAATAACGAATTCTGGCAAACATAATACAGTCATACTAACCTAGGAAATAACTATCAAACGTAAACAACGTAATTTTTTATCAAATTCTGCGTCTTTTCCTTGAATTACGCACTCCACTTTGAATCCTTTTGGTAATTGATAGACGCGTATTACGGGTTACGCGTATCGGCATTACTAAGCCGAAAGAAAGTCAGTATAATTGACATCGTACTTGCCATAAAAGTCATGAAAAATGGCAAAGCTATCAGTGTTGATGACTCAATAATGGTGAAAATTAGACAATTTTGTCTTCGGCTCTATTCAACAACCCCTTAAACAATCAAGGATACCTGAAATCTGATTCAAAAACCTATCGACCCATATCCTTTTTATGCCTCTCTTTTCGACTCGTTGCTCATCCCCGAGCTACTGAAGCTTCAAAAAAAAGCTGTCAAAGCATGCCACCAGGCCACCATCCAGACATCAAAGCTTACCTACTCAGTTCAAATTATACTTAAATAGAGATTCGAATTCAAGTGTGGACGTGGATAGGCGTCGTTTTTATGGAACTTTCCGCTGTCTATGCCACAGCCAATATCAAGAGGTTACTTTTAAAAGTCAACGAACTAACCAAAAGATTCTGGCTATTTTAAAATTCTGCGCGCAATAACCGCCCTGTTGCCAAGTTCATCTGCACCGTGGCAAAAGTAGGCGGCGCTGTCAGAAAAACGGGATTCCGCAAGGAAATGTGCTAGCGTCAGCTCTTTTTAACATACCTATACTATATGAACTTTCTCCTCTGACGATGAGCGTGTATGCAGACCGCCTTGTGCTAGCAGCTAAATCACCTCGCTTTGAGGAAGTGGAAGGGAAGCCGAAGATCGCATTGGACACTCGAGGCAAATTTTATGACGTCTACGCCCTTAGGCCTGACCTCTTTAATAAAACACAGTCATACGTATGCCTCAAGCCCAAAGAGCTAAGTACGCTATACTCTCTGGTTGGTGTTGCTCCACTCTACGACCAGCATGCAACGTAGCCAACCCTATCGTAAAATTAAAACTTCCTTTGCTGCTCTACATCTTTAAAATCATATCCAATTGAGACAAGATGCGAACTATGGCATGATCCGAAACGATGATGATGAATACGTGATCATACCAATCTAACATAACACCTATGGTTATATGATAATACTAACCATCATACCAGGGCCGTGGTCTCCCACATTAGCGGCGGTAGGGTCTAGACTAAAAGATCCGCTTCCCAGTGTAAGCTGGCGCACGTTTGCAATCTCCATGTTCAGCAGCCAGGAGAACGTATCTCCTGCCACTGACACCGCCTGGCAAAATGTTATATTCACCGACATCGGACCTGGAACCAATGTCACATTTTTGTTACATCGCAATCTTAGCTTCTGTAGTATCTTTCACCAGCAGCGTCCCGCTTTAAGCTAAGAGATTTTGTTCATTTCTTCCTATCAACAGCGCCCATTCCTAAACATATTTGCTCGGAGTGGCGCTATAATAAAAGAAAAACGTTCTTATGTATAACGCGTAAGCTCTTCATGTATTCGCTAAACTCGCAAATAAAAGTCTGTCGCAGAAAAATAAAACAAATGAAAGAGACATGGTTATCGCTCGAGTGCTTATTTCGCTAGCAGTGCGTTATCAATTTGAAAAGGTTACAAGTGTATTTGCGTACTTAGCAGAAATGTGCCTATTGCTCACTGTCATTCGTCATTTTTTGTTTTAAATCTTGACTCCTCATGAGTCATTATCCTGTGAGGCATGAATGCGAGTCGGGGAAACCGCGTATTTTTAGATGGTAAAGCACGGATGGACGCAGTTGCGTACACCAAAGATGTCCTAATTAGAAATTTTCATTGATTTTTTTTTTTGGTTATGCTTTATATTCCGATTATTGTATTACAATAGTCACATTTGTATCTGTTATGATGGCAAATGATTTTTGTTTTATTAACATTTACTCACGAAAAGCTAAGTATCAAAATCGTGTCCGTTTTCATAGAAAATACGATATAAGTAGGTATTAAATGAAAAGATTAATAACCTATCTATTAATTCTGTCCTACTACCTGTGCTATTTCAGCTGAACAACATAACGTAACGGTAAATAAGTTCAACCGAATGGATCTGCTGAAAACGCGACCATTCCTTCAGAGCTCTCCCTACAAGTTATCAATTGAGAGTTAGCACCGGAAGGTTTTATATCAAGGGTTCTTGTAAAAGTGGCCAACACATGAATCGAATAAAAATTGCATCGAACCGACAATGCGTCGTTATAACTGGGCTTTATACCTATAAAAAACTTACTTACTTTATATTTATACTTTCTTTCAACAATTAGTTCCACAACTTTATGAATCCGTACTTTATGGTTCATTACACGTAACGTAAACGTAGCTCCTTTTTGCGAAATCGGGTACAACTGAGGTTCTAACAGCACGCGCCGAGGACTAAAATTTAGTTTTTCCCCGCGCGGGAACAAATGATAAAGCTAGAATATGGATACGTCTGTTCGTTTTCGCGGGGGAGAAAGGGTGGATAGACATTTATCTCAGCTCGTGCTAAGCGGGCAGCTTGCGGCAGGATAATATATCATGGTAAGGGCTTTAAATGATTTTTGGTACATTATGGTATTAATAGTATAATTGTAGAAACTTGAGTGGGAGCTTAATCAACTTGTTTCAATTAACTTTAACCCCTGGACGCAAACAGGGTGCTATAAGTTTAACGTGTATATCTGTGTGTCTGTCGGTAGACTCGTGGCATCCAAACGGATAAACAGATTTTGATATAGGTTTTTTGTTCGAAAGGTGACTTGAACGAGACTGTTCTTAGCTACAATTCTAGAGAGTCGGTTTTTTTAATTAGTATTATATTATAGTACACAAAAGTTGATAACAGATTTGCTTAGTTTGGGGCTAGATGGCGCTGCGCGAAAAATGGCCTCCCATACCATTTTTTATTTATTTATTTTATTTTAACATTGCCTGGCTTCGATAGAAATATAATAATTATATTACTTTCTAAAATTTCCTTTTAATAACAATTCACATTTTATGTTTCACTGTAACACACCTGATTCCTTTTGTTTGAAACGCAAGGCGTTATTATGTCCAGTGTAAATACAAAAGGTACTGCGCTCATACGCACACATACCTTCCTGTGCAGATGTGAGGACACAAATATAGTTTAGTGTTAGTCATCGGTCCGAGCTACTTGCGAACTTGAGCCGGTGGAACTAAGCAGATTCAAAGATAACACAATAGTACTGTGTACAGAAGATTTCATCATCATCAGCCTGGAGACGTCTACTGCTGAACGAAGGCCTCCCCTTAGACCGCCACACTGTACAGAAGATTTACTCCCATAGAAAATCGGGGCTAATCAATAGGCCTTCGTTCAGCAGTGAACTCAGTATACTTTAATCATATCATGTCATATTACTCTATTTTTATAAGTGTCAAGTGTGTAGTGTGTAGTCTAAGTGTATAAGTCTCATAAGTGTATAAGTGTATAAGTGCATAACTGTCAATAAGTGTTTATAAGTGTCAAGCTTACTCTATTTAATATAAGCGTTGACATTCCACTATAATGCATAGGCCTGGGTGCCACGTGTCGTCAACGAGCCTCGTGCTTCAGTGGAAGAGCAACACTCTGTCTAAAGAAAATAGAGTAAAAATTGCTTGCACTGAATCCGGCATTATTTTAGTTAAGTATGGGTATATCTTCAGTACGATAGTACTATTATTTTTCTGTAGTAGAGCGAAAATGGAAATGGACAACAGGGTTATGGCCTTTAGCAGTCTATGTATGTAGGTATGTAAGTATTCATCTGTTCCCACGTATCTCCCGAACTATAAATCTTAAGAAACTTTCAAGGTAACGATTTGAATGTACCTCTGTATTGGTTTATGGTATTATATACATGGTAGAATATATTTTTAAACATTCAAAATCTTATGTTTATTTGCGATTTTTCATATCTGTATTCAGTTCTTTTTCACTGAATACATACTAGTCTAATATAATAAAAGGCTCTGTCCTGACTGACTGACAGACAACGCACAGCCCAAACCGCTGGTCGTACAGACTTGAAATTTGGAGGGTGTATTTGTCTCGATGCGGAGGGGTGTACAAAGAAAGGATTTTTCGAAATTCGACCTCCAGTTGGGGGGGAAGTTTGTGTGAAAGTCCTTTGTTTTTGTACTTTTAGTCACGAAAATTTGGATTTGGATAGTTCATAAAGATACAGAAAATAAAAAAAGGCAATTAAAAAAAAAAATACAGGGTCGAGGGGCGTGGAATGTTGTATGGAGAGTTCTTTGTTTTTGAAGTTATAATGATGAGAATTGATATTTGGGTAGTTCATTTCTGGGGCTAAAAAAATTTGCTCGGGATGATTTAAAGTGGTGAATTTTGGGAGCGGGCCGAATTTCTTCCGTACGCGGGCGAAGTCGCGGGCGACCTCTAGTCTATATATATATATATATAGATACTAGCGGAGGTTTCAACCCGCGATTCATGGGAATTCTTGGCCTGTGTTTTATTCCAAGGTGTAAGCTAACTCTGTACTAAATTTAATCCACATCCTTTCAGCCGTTTCAGTGTGAAGGAGTAACATACATACACACACACACGCACACACACACACACACACACACACACACACGCACACACACACACGCACACACACACGCACACACACACCCACACACGCACACACACACACAAACCGACAAACTTTCAAATGTATAGTTACTAGGATGAAAAATCGCAGACCTCAGTAATTATTTTTTTGTGTTATTTCTGATCTATATAGTTTTAGTACCTAAAGTACCTAAGCGAACGAGATAGCGGCGTTCAACACTGAACCTTAATCATTAGTTCGTAATATCCGGCTATGCGGTGTCGTAAAACTTCAATTATGCATCTCATCATCATTATGATATCTACCTAGATCTTAACCTTCCCCGATCTAAGTGCATTGTTCCAAAGTTAACTTTACGTTTGGTTTGCAAAGTTTGCTTTATTTTATGGTTTGGTTCATGATTGCGTAAAGCATTATACAATCAAGTGCTGCAGAATTTCTACGACTATAATACACTTTAAAAGAAAATACAACCGACTTCAACGTACATCTTCATATTTTCTAGTAATTTTGATGTAAAAACCAAATTACCTAACCGATTTCTATAACATTTATATGGGACCACCTCTGAAGTATTACCTACCAAACAAAAAAGAAACATTAAAATCAGTTCATAATTAGCGGAGTAAGCGCGTAACATACATACAAAAAAAAACATACAGTCGAATTGAGAACCTCCTTATTTGAAGTCGATTGAAAATGCAAAGACGCACGAAAATATATCCCCAAGAACCAGAGCTAAACAAACCTGAAGCCGTTGATTATAATCACAAACTAGACTTAAGTTCGATTTGGATTTTTGTGAATATTGCTTATTTAAATCCTGGACCTAGGTATGTCCTAAATCTGCACCCAGAACCACCAGACGACGGACAGCAGCGACCTTTCAGTTAAAGGTGGTGAGCTTTCTGCGATCCCCAAGCCGCCTGCCAAGCGTGGGGATTATAGCAACCCTCCTATTAAAGGGGAGGCCTTCGTGTAGCAGCGGGACGTTTTCTATACGTCTTCTGGCTGATGATGTGACTTGCAGGCGTGAAAGAGTGATCTCGTGATCACGTAACAAAACCGGAGCTCATTTATAAATTGTTCGAATGAGTTTTAGACAACACCGACTTTCGAACGATAACTCGTACGAAAACTCATTAGGTCGATAAAAAATAGAGCCCAAGGTGCTTCGTTAGTTTTCTTAGATTTGCACACTATCATTTCCCGACAAGAAGGTATTTGTTTGAGTAAAGCTATGGAACTCAATGCTTTAAGCTCCAGCTTTTACATTTTGTAATAAATAATTGGATTAATTTCTATACAATACAATAAATAGTTTATTGATAACACCAAAGTGAAACGTCAAATCTATAACTAATAATAAAACTGGTAAAAAAGTCGCACATTTCAAAATATAAACTGGTAGTTCCAGAAGCATGGTGTTTACACACGAATTCCTTAAATGACGTAAGTGAGCTCTGAGAAATGATTTCTGAAAATGATACTTTGGATACTTTCGCGATTTGAACATATAATTATGTTAATTATGTTAATCACCGGCACGTAATCACGCATAATAGTACATTATGATACAAGTGTGCTATGTTGGTAATTACACTAGAGGCGGTATTATGCAAGACAAGGAAGCCGAGAGCGTAATGACTAACATAGCATAAGAGTTCCATACGACTGTTTTCATCACACTTGCGAGGAAAAAACAAACTTTTTTTGATAATAATCTACCACACAGCCAAAACGTCAACAAACATTTGCGGAAAATGACGCCCAAAGCAGCAATGCGCGTGCCATGCCATGTACAAAGAATAAAATAAGCCTAAAATACCCCATAACTAGGTTTGAGTTCCATACCAATATACTTTGTTTGTCACTTTATTTCTGAAAGCTCAATAAATAGAAAAGTGAAAACTAGGAACTCAAATAACTGGATCAATTCTAATAATGATTGGGTTCGATCCCCACCCAGGACAAAAATTTATGTTCACGAACATAGATGTTTGTTCTGTGTCTGGATGTAGTATGTATTATAAGTATGTATTTACGAAAAAAAAATTGATTTTATTTCAGAAACATCAGTATTCTATCAGCTATCTGGTTTCCATAATACAAGCTTTGCTTAGTATGGGGCTAGATGGCGCTGTGTGGAAAATATCTATTTTATTTATTTAATGCCCCAAAATTACGAGTGGATGCCAGACGTAAAGTATTCGCTTTCCGTATCTATAGTATGTATATCATCTGTGTGAACAAGGCAATGCTGGAAGCCGAACCGCGGCTTGTTTACCGGTGTTTGTACCGAGGCTACACCATCGAGGCCGAAGGCCGCGGCCATTAGCTAATTATGATAATACAAGATGAACGTATGTAGAGTTCGGAATAGCTCTACCAAGTCTCGGTGCATGACTTTCATAACCTAAGAATAACTTTATTGGCACCTAATTAGCGGTCAATAGGGAATATGCATGGTTTTTTTTAATGACTCACTAAAGAGCTGACTCGCAACAAAACAACACATCGAAATTAAAATTTAAATATGTACACAAATAACGAAGTTATAAACATTTTAGTTTCATGTTAAACAGTGAGGGCACTATACTAGCAAATGACGTCAAAGTCCACGATTCCAAACAAATTCTATACTATAACGTGTTTTGTTAGAAAGTAACAGATGACTCCCTCCCAAATACTTTGAACGCTTATATTTCAGGACTTTACCAGCCGATTTCAATTTTTTTTCGATGTAAGCATCTGATTCAGTTAAACTCTCCAATTATCATAGTCTTATTATAATCAAAACACATTCATATGCCCTATTGTTTGGAATTTAATATTCAGGGCTATAAGTTTGGGTTCGACTAATTCGAAAGCAGGTCGTTGTACTCAACATTGTACGAGTAAATAACTTTTACTTTGCAGATGAGATAATTTTGAGCCAAGAATGGCATATTTTGTATTGAAAGAAAATACATACTCAATGAGCACAACATTTCAAATGTTATTATTCAAGATTCAAGATACATTTATTTGTCATCATCATCGTCAGCCTCAAGACGTACTATTGGACGAGTGCCTCCTTATTAGGGGAAGGCCTTTGTCCATAATTTCAAATATGTATAAATAAAAAATGGATTAAGCGCAAGCAAAAATATGGTGTGGCGAAAAGCAGTTAAAGCATTTTAGTTATCCAGACAAAGTATAAATCTTGCTATAAACAGTTACAATTAACATAAACAATTAAATAGTAAAAATATAAAAATACAAGCTTTTATGTTGTTGAAAATAAATTAATAGTTAAAAATAGCCTGGGTGTAGCAGCCATATCATGAAGGAGCTTAGAAATGGCTATCACAACTAAATGCATTTACATAATTTCGAGCCTTTTCGCCGCTGAGGAGTTCCACCATCCACTATCTTGACTTCGTCATCAGATCAACTCGATGGTATCAGATTGTTGTATTGTCACCGAACTTATGTATACAACATTTCAGCTCAATCCAATGACGATAAGTAATTTAAAAATTTCTTGCAAGATTTGGTTACAGACAGACACCGGGAAAGGTGAGTCTAAATAAAAATTTTTAATAAAAGAGTTAAGTTACTCGTACGCCTTTCAATTTGACATTACACCTTACACTTGTTGCATAATCATGTGATACAGTTATTATAATTACTCATAAACGTTTGGGTTACATAACGTAAAATCATAATTATATTGCAGTAAATATGTCAATGTTGAATAGGCTAGATGACTGTTTTTTTTTATTGTCCTATTCAAATGTGGCCCATAAATACAGCTGATTAATGAAAAGAAAATTAAAATCTGATCAAAAATAAGCAACTTATAAGCATTTTAATATCATGCTAGACAGAGAGGCGAAACAGCAAATCGTGACGTCACTTGTCAGGACGCCATATAAATTATATTCTGACAAGTAAGGCGTGACGTCATTTTTTGTTTTGTGTGTAAGGGACAGAGTTGTCTCTAACAAAAACTTTAAACGCTCATATATCAGAACATTATTAATCGATTTAAATAATGTTTTCAATTACCATACTATATTTACTTAAATTCTTCATCAAAGCTATTGGTTTCAACGATTTAAACATCAGTCATCTAGCCTATTGAAAGAGTATATCGCCAGCTCACCAGCATATTGCTTACCTCGCAGATTTTGAAAAGAATTCTTCTCGAATGACACCACGTTGCATTTATGAATGTCCAAGTAAAGGTGCAATACGCTGAGATCCACGGCTGCGAATGACCGGAAAACCACGATCCCGGAGTGGCTGACTCGAATGCGACGCAAATCCGCGATGCTGGTCAAGACTCCCGCTCCGAACATCACTCCTTGGCCCCCTCGGATGTTCAACTCCATCACATCAGCCGGCAAAACCAAGTTGAAGAGATCCAAGTTCTGGAAATAAAAATATAACAACACATTATCCAAACAGCCTTGTAGCTCAGTTGGTAGCATGTCTGCATTCAGAGCTGTAGAGCGTGAGTTCGATCCCCACCCAGGACAAAAAAAAATGTGACGAACATAGAACAGACAGAACAAACGTTCTGTGTCTGGGTGTAGTATGTATTATAAGTCAGTATTTACGAAAAAGAAGTATTTACGTATATATCAGCTATCTGGTTTCCATATTACAAGCTTTGCTTAGTACTGTGTGTAAAATGTCCCCCAATATTTATAAAAAAAAACAAGGTTTCGTACTTAGTGTTGCAACCCAACCAACATGATTTCAATAAGGTTGTCGAGATTTTAAATAACTAGCTTCACGCATGTACTTTCATGCCTATATTCACGGGGTTGGTCACTTCCCCCTCTCTCTGTACATGTATGTACAAGTCAAGTTTGTATGTAAGTCCTTTGTTTATGGATTTTTGTCACGAAAATTTGCATTTGGATAGATCAATAAAAATAAAAATGCTGTACAAAATTTTTTTTGTACGTGTAATATGTTGTATAGAAAGTTCTTTGTTTTTGAAGTTATAGTGATGAAAATTGATATTTGGGTAGATTATCATCAGGGGAAAAAAAATTGCTCGGGATGATTTAAAGTGGTGAATTTTGGGAGCGGGCCAAATTTCCTCCGTACGCGGACGAAGTCGCGGGGGACCTCTAGTGTTATATATACAAGGAGGCAGTCAACTTATAAACTCCCAACTGAGCCCCCAGCACTAAGCACTAAGTAAAACAGAGCAAAACGTAAATGGGATGTTTTGCTCAGCTTTATGTATGAGCTACATTGAGCTAATATCTAAATAATCTCAATCTCTGAGTGAAAACAGTCAAAATACGTCCGAGTGCTGTTGTACATACCTATACGTGCATTATATAGTTCGCAATTGTTCGAATTTAGACGTAATGTCGTTTGTACAGTGCTCAATGTGTGCTTGAGCGCTTGTGTCTTATCGTAGTTCAAGTCGTTCATAAAGTCGGTGCACTGCATAGCGTGCGCCGAGTTTTGGCGAGGACATTTTTTTTGTACGTTTGTGAATCTATAGGTATTAGCTCAATGATGAGCTAGAATCAAAATTATATTTTTGCTAAACATTAATTATATTCTTCTTAACAATTTTACTAATTTCTATTTGTGAGTGAGGTGAAATGTGCGATCAAATTTTCGCGGTAGTCAGACTTAAGAGTAGACAAGTTGGTCACTTCTCCATAGAAACGCGGTAGTATTACTACTCCACTATGTAATTTTGTAGGTCCAAGACTAAGTATTATATCGATTAATCTCTTCATTATCTAGGATTGTAAATTATTACGAAAGTAATAAGTGAATAAACATGAAAGTTATGAGCCAGGTAACATCTTGTATTTTAGCTCAATTTTAACGCCACATTGGACGTAAATAAATAACATAAGGAATACGAAAACTCTAAAATAATTTAATAAGCCGCATAGTTTAGTCCATAAACATTTCAAATAACTTAAGTTGGAATAAATTAACTCAGAGTTTATTCAACCACATTACTGCAGCCAAAGGTCGACAAAAAAAAATTTGCGCGCTCATTTATCTTTCTTTCTCCCTTTCCCACAGTTTGTTTGATGAAGAGAGCATGCTTTTTAGCCGCGCCCACCGATGAGTTCGAGCCTTCAACTTGTCGATCCTTAAATAAAATATCCCATACTTATGAGAATCTACCTACGATTAGATGTAGAAATAGAGTGTTTCTACTCAATGACTAATTAATACCTCGTTAAATGGACAAAGCATAGAAAAATAAACAGAATATGTGGGCGAAAAATGAAGATTACGTAATTATGTTTAACGGGATGTCTATGACTCAAACTATATTTAGTTGTTCTAAGTAGTACAGTGAAGAAGTTTATATTTAAGTAAGACAATACTGAGAACCATAATATAGATAACATAGTTTCAACAAGAGTACAATGAGTTTCTACACGTACAAAAATTATAAGTTGTACAATTATAAGTCTAGTATTTAAGGAGTATAAAAAAATATTGTGATTTAACAAGTAATACAAGGGGTTGGGGACTTTATTTATCAAGGGTTGCGCGGAAACTTAGTACTATACCTAATGGAGCTCATCGAACTCATAATTTTGAGCAAATTTTACTAAGCGTCCAACTTCGAAATCGCTAAAAGAGTCATGCAATCTGCGATGAAATATAGGGTAGATCGCCTCTAGAAAACGGCACCGTCAAAACAAGGCATAAATAGCGTAATATGCCTTGTCTTGCTCTCAGTTGCGTGTGACCACGCCAGTCGTGTGACGTGCTACGATGCCGAATGTTTTACACGCTCACAAATATTTTACAACGCTATAACATCCGTATAGCTGTAGAGGTATGATATCTGTATAAGTAAGCATTGGCGCGGGGCCACTTTTGAGGTTTGATTTTCATAGACACTGTGTATAATGTATATTATATAGTATATTTGATCCAAGCATGCAATGAATTCCTTTTGGCTCCTTACTAAAGTTCTGTTTAACCCTTATTTTTATTCAATGTGGGGGCGATAAGTCCAGCACAGAAAACTGTATGTTTTCTGACTGTCCCGCCAGCGTCTACCCGAGCCAACCCAGCTTCTTGAAGTACCGAAGCGAGGCTCTGGCCGGCGGCAAAGTAGCTCCAGTGGGTTAGGTAGAAGTGTACATGATGACGATGATGATGAAAAGCGGTCACGCCGTTGCCGAGATAAATTTGCCTCAAACAATCCGGTTGCGATTCTCGTTAGTTCTGTGACTTTGCACTGCTAGAGCACATGCTCTAATTGTCCTGCCTGCATGCAGCCACGGCATTACGGAATGTTCTTGGCTCGCATAACGGACTGTCCGTGCCTCCTGTTCTGTTTAACCCTACAAGAGGACCTGCCTAAGCGGTTTGTGGTGGCACAGAGGAAGGAGTAGAGCTACGATCAAAAACATTTTATTGAGAATTAGGCGTGATCGTGCGAGTAGGGTTTGCGGGAGGAGTGTAAATCTCCGTCTATTACTCAGATATCGAGTAGAAAAGAAAAAATAAGTCGGGATAGTTCCATCGTTTATAACTCAAGTACAGCTGTACCGATTTTTATGATCTTTTGACATTTCATTTGTTGGTATTGTCTCCGCCCCGAATAGCAATTTAACTGTAAAACATCTAAAATTAACAAAAAAATAATTGTAGGCGGTACGAAGTTCGCCGGTTTAGCTAGTATTAAGATAAAAATAGAGGACCCCTATTTCTAATTTCTAAGTTCAACTATTTAACGATGTAGCGTTTTTAAATTATAAATTCAATGCGGGTTTTTCTAGGATAAACAATGGCAAAACACAACTGAAATTACTTTAGATACGCCAGTAGTGTCATAATCGGAAAGATTTCCACGACATTGGGCGATTTTCTGACAGGCAATAAAAAAATGAAGCTCATTGTAGATGGCTCTGACTTTGCGCAGACCAGTTGTGGCTGTCATTGTCAAGTTTTTCATTTTATTTCATGTGCCACATAACAAAAATACTCGTACTTGTTTTTGACTGGCACGTTTAATCTGCGCTATCTGTTGATTTGAAGGAAACTATTTTTTTAAATCATGTTTGTAAAATCGCTACTTTTTATAAAAAAAGTAGTTGTAACTAATTTTTTCCACTATTAATGCGTAAAAACACTAGTGGGAAGTTTACTGATAGCCGTCAAAACGCAGTTTTACAGCCAATGAATAGATGGCGCTTGACGAGACATGATTCACTTTTTTTCGCATTTGTATAATGAAAAAGCAAACACTACTAATTACTAATCCGCTCTTACTAATTTGTGTTGTGGAAGAACAAAAGCATAGGAAACCATAGGCGTACTTTGTTAGACAAACAATAACCACAAAAAAGCATGACAATACAGCAGGGGTATTCACAATCACAACTCGATCGGAAAGGTTTCCGTTCGCATCCACATTATCCGTCCCAGTCCTCTACATTCCGGATGACAGAGACGGAGAAAGTGGATCCGAGCGGAAACCTTTCTGATTGAGTTGTGAATCCTCCTGATATAAATTAAATAACCTTTTCTTTTTTTTTTACCTTTTGACTTTGATTCATTCATTTAAAATCTTCAGAACCACAGAATAGGAAGTGATTTGTTCCCATAATAGCAACAAGCCAAAATGTTGATTGGTGCTATTTTGGAAATATGCTAGATGCTCTTTTCATTGGTGCTCAATCGGTAATACCCCGATACTATTCAGAATCATGTCTCGTCAACGCCAACAAACGAATTTCTATGTTTTTTTTATTGGCTGCCTGAAAACCGCCAATTGAAACGGGCAACAAGTTACTAAAACGGTGACGTTGACTAAAATGCTGGCATCTATTTTAGCCAAAAACTTAGCATTGTCATCCATAATGCCGCCAGCCACGTAACGCCGCCAGCAGCGTTCTAATTGCTTTTCTTTCTACTATTGAGTTTATACATTAGTTTTTTTGTTTAGTGGCCATAAACAATTTTGAAAATTACAGGAAAGATCTTTCTACCCAGAAACATAGAATAAGCTTTAATTATATGATGTATATTTTTAATTTTCATATAATTTGCAATAGTAGCAATTACTATTATTATTTTATTATTTGTAATTTAGTTTTGTATTATAAATGATAATACTTTTTTTTTGTACATTAACAATTTTTGTAAATTTTAACGAACATAATTATGTATGAGAATAAAATCTTTTCTCCAATAATATTTTAAGGAAATAATACCAACCGACCTCATTTTCGACTACCTGTATGACAGACATCTTCATTTTTCCATTTATTTTGTATGAAAACCAAACTACCGAACCGATTACGATAAAATTTATATGGGACCGCTGAAGTATGGCCTACCAAACAAAAAAGAATCATCAAGATCAATTCATAATTGGCGGAGAAATCGCGTAACATACGTAAAAAAACTTGTAGTCGAATTAAAAACCTTTTATAAAGTTGGTTGAAAATAAGTAGAACATTTTTAACCGTATCAAAGCGGCCACTTGTCCCACATTGTTTGTATTATCTCGATTATTAGGATAGTCCCGGTGGTCTCGGAGGGGATACAAGATACAACGAGCGGATACGGGCAGCTGATTAAATTACGTACAGAGTACGTAAACCGAATAGGAACATCTACCGGCAGGGCATTCCCTTGCATCTATTAATAACTAGCAGCTCCATCCTAATTAAAGTACTGGCCGGTGCACTTTCTAAGTTTCTTCTATTGTTCTCTTCGGACCGGCCAAAATTGTGTCCGTTTCCTTCCACTGTCTCTAAGAATACAACGTTATCAGAGTAACTGTGGCTCCCTGTGTTAGCTATTGTTATTATCGTAGTACTCGTATTCGTGCCCGCAGATAACGTGGCGCATAGCGATAAATCGAACAATGACTGCTCCTTCGAAAATTTCATAGATGATAACGTTTGCCCAATGCTCATGTCGATCGCTCTTCATAACGCTTATACGAATCAGTTTGGAATTCCATTCCGTTTCCAAACTTCTCGTGGACTAAAACAAGGATATTATGTATAAAAACTACAAAAGAAACTCATGGATGACACGTCCGCTGTAGCGTACGCGACGCGAAATAAAAATAAACTTGGTTACAGTCGGCCGATGCCAATTGGGTCTTTCTAAATAAGTGTAAAGTTCTCTAATTCCTATGCCTATTAAGAGCACATGTTTGTGCTTTTGAATTTAAATTTTTAAACCCTTACCTACAGCATGATAAAACCGTTTCGATGGAAAAATATATAAATAAAACCCCGGGCTTGTTGTTATATTACTGTAGACTAGTCCACAATAAATTCTCTCGCGTAGTTCAGAAACCGAGGGAACGAACGGACACAATGGTTAGACCATATTCGCAAATAGTATACCAAACTAGTATACTAAAATATCAGGATCTTACTACATCTTTAATTTCTGTATTGATACCACAGATTTATCTAATTACACGACTGCCCATACAAAGCAGTGTAATGTTTTCAGGGTTCATGTATGTATCTGAATTTCTTTATTGCCATATTTGATAGAAAGATAGAAAGACAAGAAAAAATATTTATTTTGTAACTTTGTCTTTAACGTTTGGATGTATGGGATATTGTTAGAATCCTTACATCATCTCAAATGACACTGGCTCATTGCACTAGCAATGTTTTTTTGGCAGGGCAGTTGTGTTTTTATTTTAATTATTACAGATCATTTTGTTTAGTTTTTAAAATCATTATTTTGATGTAATTAAGGACAAACATATTTTATGTTAAAAATGTCATTTTTGTCAACGACACATTGTATGTCTTAAAGCCTAGAAAATGAAACGAAATATAAAAAAAAAATTGAAGACAATTATGAAATATTGTATTTTATGTAGCTATAAAATATTTAAAAATGTATGTTCCATATAACAAGTTGTTTCGTTCTTCTTTCTAGACTTGCGCTATGTGTCTGCACTGTATCGTTATAAAACTGATACTTTAGGATTCAAATCCAATCATCCTTTGGCTGTTGGCTGATTCTGTTTTATCCTTGTGAAATACGCCACTGGCTGCGGCTTACTTAATTATTCCTACATCATGTCTTTTACAGCATTTTTTACCGTAGAATACTACGTCGCGTTGCCAGCACAAAAAAAGATTAACCGACGGATTTTTAGTTTGTTATTGGATTATCTGCTGTAAGTACGTGAAACTTCTATTCACATTTCGCATAACAACGTATTGAACATTTTGAGAGTTGTCGAATTTAGAAATTGCTGTAAATCGGATATTGTTTCCGTACCACGGTGAATGAGAGCTCTAGACACATCTATCCGGGCCCGGACGACTCCCAATCAAATTGAACAGGCACTTCACAAAGTTTCCTGGGATATTCACAGTAGATTTTTAAGCAAACGAACAACAATGAAATGGTTATTTACTAAAGGTCCCCGCGACTTCGTCCGCGTGCGGAAGAAATTCGGACCGATCCCAAAATTCTCCACTTTAAATCGTTCCGAGCAAACTCTACCAACTCCCACTCAACTCCAACCCCCATAAACCCCCCCAACCACCCCAATTTCCCCCTTTGAATGTACTACCCGAATATCAATTTTCATCACTATAACTTTTAAAACAAAGAATTTTCCATACAATATTCCACCCCTTCTTTCCCCCCCCCCCCCCCCTTAAATCGTACCTGTAAAAAAAATTGAAAACAGCATTTTTTATTTTAAATGAAGTATCCAAATCCAAATTATGGTGACTAAAACTCCTTAAACAAAGGACTGTCATACAAACGTTTCCCCCCTTGAAACGATGAAATGGAGCGAATTAACAAATGGCGCTCTGTGCGCGTGGTGAAAATTAGAATTACATCGTTAGACTCATTTTCTATTTAGTATTAATGTGAGACAAACGTATTGAGCAAAAGCGTTTCCAAGGAGGTTCGATCATTCAGCTTATTTTATTTTCTCGTAATATGTAACTCCTTGATGGAATTCTTATAGTAATTAAAAAATACCGTAAAGGATACGCACGGCGCTATACAACTGCGCGTGCGGTAAAAGCTTTACCGCACGCTCCGTTGTATGGTGCGTAATGTTCAACTTTCGAACGATGTATACACTCTATACAGGCTTCGCAAATGCATTTTCGAGCAAATGTGTTGTAAAAAAATTAAATAGAAAAACCCATTGCAGACGTTGCTTGCTGAATCTTTTCTTTGCCGTGTTTTGGTAGCTTTCCCGCTCCATTTTTCGTAAGTAAATATTTGCAATGATTATGACTGATTCAAATGGAATCGTATTCAAATGGAAATGATACACTTTTTTCGTAATAAAATAAAAGGGTGCTTCACAAGTTTCCCTTTTCACATATTTTTACACAGAAACAAATCTCGACTTAACATAAGTTTCACTAACTAAAACGTTTAGTTATTCATTAATAAGCTGCAATCATTATTTTTACGCTAAAACCGAATGTATTTGCGGGTCTGTATTTGTTCTTATTACAAGTTTAGTTACTAGCTAGAGACCTTCGGGCGGCACATTAACTCTGACACTAGGCCTGCCCACTCAGCCTATACGAACTTACTTACGGCTGAGTGGCCAGCTCTAGTGTCAGAGTTAATGTGCCGCCCGAAGGCCTCTGAAATGGCTGACGGTTGTTGTTATAGAAACAACAAACAACCGGGACCAACAATTTAACGTGTCATCCGATCCACGGTAGCGGTCAGAAATAAATGCCACTCACGGTCACCCATCCGAAGACTGACCGGACCGTCCGTTGCTTAACATCGGTGATCGGTTAACTTACTTAGTTACTAGCTGTGGACTACAGCGATAGGCGTGATCTCTCACCATCACGAGAAACGTCTTGGTCGCCTTATTACTTGTTACTGTTAAATATATTTTTATCAAAGTTTAGATGTAGATAATAATGTTCGACTTGTGGTGCAATAATTGGCTTACAAAGAACAGTTGAAGTTCATATGCGCAGTTCTTGCACATTTACTTCTGAGTCAGCGCGAGTTGAGTTGTTTTGCAACCTCCATTTTCGCCATGTATGGGTAGACTCGCCACAGAGGCGAGATAACATATTTTATATTCTGGATTTTCACTTTATTTCCGATCGGCAAAGCTTCGTATGCGCGTAAATAAAACAGATGAATGGAGCTTTGGAATTCGTAATTTTTCCGTACCGCGACGGAATCTTCAAGGAGCGATGTAAACACAACTTTTTTTATGTATCACATTAAGTTTTTTTTATTAAGTTGTGTTTACCAATATTCCAGTAATTGTTTTCTTCTAATATCTGCAGTTTTGGTTTTTTGTGATTTTTTTAGACTTTGTTATTTATGTAGTCTTAATGCCTGGTATTCAGTTTTTTCCTACCTAAAGATTTCAGAAATACATACAAATTAACCGCTGTATAATTAGAAAGAGAGATCTAGATCCTCCAAGTATAATTACAAAGGTTAAATTATAAGTATTAAAAAAAAAGTGGGTGAGCTACTGTTTTTTTTTTGGCTGACTACCCCCAAAAAATCAGGTGCTCTTTATATTCCCGGTAACTTTTTTATTAATAATTATAATAGGTAATTAGTGTTTCTGAAAGTTCAATAGATAGAAAAGTGAAAACGTGTAAGCAGGTCATAGAACCGAGTCTAAGCAAAAAATAATGACTATAGGATTTAAAGTTGAAACAAAAGGACAGTAAAAGTTATTCACAATGATGTTTTTCTTTTCAGTGATTATTCACCTTCTTTCGGCTTAATACTTAATACTTTTCCGTTTTTTCCGTTGTTTAGTTTTTTTTACTAACGCCGTATAAAGTTGTTTGCAATTCTCTTAGTTGTCTGCTATGATTATGGTCCGCGAATATAACAGAAGTTTTTAATATGCGTAAAACCTGTTTGGCCGAGAGTTTGCGTTTACCAACCGGCCGCTACGCGAACGTGTTTTACTCATTATATGGGTCGTTAGTGCACAGTGTAGACGGTCGACCGTCACTTTATCTAATATCACATTACCGTGCTTTAACTGGCTGCAAATGGCGAGCTGCTATTTCGCTCGCAAATCCCAAAATTTTCGTCCCTTATTTAGACCTCAACCTCTTCACAGAGTTATAAGTACCTCTTGGAATCAGCTTCTGTGCAGCATAGCATAAAACTTTTATTACAATAATTTAAAATTATTAAATGTTTAGTCTCGTTAATTTATAAGGTAAAAAAAATAATCTGCTGTTCCGTAAAGAGTAAATAAACATTTTCTATTAAACAGCTGTTTCTTTCTCTCGTAAGTTTTTGAAGTCATTTATTTATTTATTTAAATGTTACACCAACAAAGCCAACCACCAATACAAATTCATCAACTTAGATAAGCACACAATTCACATGATAAGTGCCGCTTCAATTATAGGTATAAACCTCATGCTAGATAGACAACAGCAAACTTATTAGATAAAATAAAATAAAATATTAACCTTAAATTAATTAACAGAAATTCGACAATATAATTATGATGCAATTAAAAATTAGAATAGTCATGGTGTTCGGTTCTTTGTCTGTTTGTTGTTATGCTGTGTAGTAGCTGATCATAAGAGGTTGTTGGCTAGCTTCTTAGTATAACCTTGTACCTTCGCATTCCCCGGACGGCCTGATGCGCGACTACGATTCTTGGCGCTGTTTTCTGGGCCTTCAATAAAGTACCAATTTTCGCATAGAAGTTATCTAATACGCGGTCATGAACTGCTCCAATCCACATTTAGACAGCCGGCGGAAGACGAAACAATACCCGGAGATTTTCCCTTCAATCCGATGGACCATAATTCAGAGAACAATAGATGGGCGCGAGTGCGATTCGTCGATCTAGGCTATCGGAGCAATTGAGGTTTTGCAGAGTAAATATAGAAACGTGCTTTCCACTGGTGACCATTTTTTATATCTTTTTAATATACTGGCCGCATTTGATCGCCCGCACGCCCAACGTGATTGACGATAGAGTATCTACCCTTGTATAGATAAAATAGATACGTACCCATACCCGTTACTCGCGACCCCAGATCTAGCAAATCTTCAATTCAGGCAGAACATGCCACTGAATAACGTTTCGCATAATGAAAGTGGAAACAAAGATATAGTTTTATGGACATCAAACATCAAACCGACGTTGCTTAGACATGCTACGGGCCGTACTTTCATATAAAGGGCTAGTTTTCATTGGTTCAAGGGGATAAGTTTAAACAAAGAAAACCTATTATAAAAAAGACGTCTCGATGTCTAAGTGGTAAAACTGGTCATGACCATCGTGAAGAGTTTAATATTACTAAGAAAACATTCTAAAAATATGTTCTGAAGAAAGAAACGATATATTAAGTACCTATGTGTTAATATTATATTGAAATAAATGAAATGTTTAACAATTAAATAATATTAAAAATTACATAAATACAATAATTATTTATATAATTATGTCAACACCTATACTACCTATCTGTAACCACTCGCCCAAGTCTAACCATCAGACTGGCAGCGTTCACGCGTTGTATGGTCAACGAAATATGTTGGGCCAAATATTGACCCGAACGTGGGTCACGCTCTCTGCTCCGCAAGCGGCGCCCCAGATCGGCCACAATTTTTTTTGCTTCCGAGCACCACGGACCCGCTGTCTCTACGGCAAAAGGGACGAAGTCATACCCCGATTCTAGGGCAGCATATTTATTGTGCTTGCCTAAAGCCGCTGACTCCGCACCCGCGCCGGCCGTCTTCTCTGTGGCCGAAAGGTGACAGGATGAAAATGTACTGACGCATGTAGCGTCCCATATCAGACACCGACCCTTCTGCCACGGGACTAGGGTGAGTCCGTCTGGTTGGTGGTATAATGTTAGTTACATTTTTGTTATTTCACCAATCTAATCCTACCAATATTATAAACGCGAAAGTTTGTAGGTATGGATGTTTGTTACTCTTTCACTCTGAAACGGCTGAACGGATTTAGATGAAATTTGGTATAGCGGTAGCTTATACCTTGGAATAAAACATGGGCTACTTTTTATCCCAAGAATCGCGGGTGAAACCACGGGGCGCAGCTAGTATAATACCTATATAAAATAAAAATTTGGGTTAGTCACACCATTTAGAACGTCTGGACCGATTTTTATGATCTTTGATTTGTTGGATTTGCTTCCGCCCCGAATAGCAGCATAACTAAACTGTTAAAATATAGGGAAACATTATGAAAAATAAATATATATAGTCGGGACGAAGTTCAGCTGCTATTTATTAGTTTCTGAGGTCAATTTTAAGTAGGTCAGATGGCATGAAACTAATACAATATCTATGATTCAATTCCCCTTATTCACAAACACCTGGTTAACTTGTATAACAAGACAAGTGTTTTGTCAACTTTTCTCTGACGAGACGTGTTAATCGCGATAACGGGACAAAGCATGGCTGTAGGATGTTTATGATTAATATCGTAGGTATAACCCTAAGACCAGTGGCTATTCACCTCTCGCACATTGAGCGTCAATTAGCAGAATTCATATCTGAGTACTCTGGGCTCATTAGTCGTATGAAACTAGACTTATTGACAACGCTTTAAAGTTTAAATTATTTTATTCGATGAAGTCTTAAAACAAGAGTGTGACATGGTTCAAGAGTAGTCGAAGCATTTGAGTCACAGAATCGAGTTGGCTCTTATTCGCAATTGCGTTCACTTGTGCTGTGATTTCGCTCAGATTGCTTTATGTGCGTTCAATGTAACAAATGAAACCGTGCTAAGGCGCTGCAACAGCAAACTTATTGGTATTTTTGACTGCTGCAAAATAGAGTTCAATATCGCGATTCGTTTGATGTTAGTTGAATTGAAAGACTACATTTTTCGCAGTATTATTTTGTTTAGACATAAAGGAACCCAGATTAGAGAAAATTGTATGTCTTTACTTTAGTATTTTTTTCTAATTACAAAAAATAAGTAGTAGTTTTCGTTCAAAATAATGAGAAATGCGACACGGAAGTTTTTTTCAGAAGTTTTATTTGCGATTTTTTTTATCAAGTTGCCTGATAGATTTTGTAAAATGTTATTCCATACGACTTTGTGTAAACTCTTAACTATGCACTGTATTTTTTCCAAGTGTGTATCAATAATGGATATTGCATAACTCTCGTCAGCCATAAGACGTCCACTGCTGGACGAAGACCTCCCTCTTAATAGAGGGGTGTTGCCATAATCCCCACGCTTGGCAGGCGGCTTGGGGATCGCAGAATGCTCACCACCGTTAACCGAGAGGACGCTGCTGCCCGTCCTCCGGTGGGTCTGGTTGCAGTTTAAGGACATGCCCAGGTCCAGGTATTGCATAACTGTGCGACGAAAAACAGGACGTTTTACGGATTATGTCTTTGTGCAGCGTGTTAAGATGCTATAAAATCCAACAAGCTGGCTAGATTGTCAGTATCCTAAAGTATAATATTTATCTCAATTTGTAATCAAACCTCACGTTGACTGTATTTGAAGAGACGCTAGAGAAATGATGCCAAAGCTTTAAAAAAAATGTATGATTATGCGGCCTCTTTCTTTTAAAGCATCTCGCTGACAAGTGACAAAATGAGATAAACGATGTTTCGAGTAAAGCGATTCTATTGCTACCCTTCTTGGTCTTTTGATACTGAACCAGACACTGGACACTAGAACTCTGGAACTACCAAACTAACTTTAAGTACCGGTTTAGAGACCCGTCGCGTTTGGGTTATTTATCATAGGCACTTAAGTGCGATAAATTAGTGTTTACTTATTAGTTATCACAAGCACTTTAATGCGAGAAATTAAATCGTGTACTAAAGAGATTATTAATGCGAAAATTTATTTTTATGTAAGTTTAGACAATTGCAATTTTTTTTTGTGTTGTATTATGATTCGATGGAATTTTGAAGACTGATATAAAATTGTAATGAAGAAATGTGTATCAATTAGGCATTAGTTTATTTTTAATTTTTAATATTATATACGTATTATGTATTACGTAGGAACGTACACGTTTGGAACGGCCTTGCGGAGGACAATAGGCCGGTTTATATTTCAGTTCTAGTTTAATCTATTAAAAACAACACAATATTAGATTACGTGTCGAATGTTGAATGTATTACTTATTTATTATTATTTATTTATTGAGCAACAAGAACGGCTAGCGCCAGTTACACTTATTGTTACATGATAAAAAACACAAACATACAATCATGTCATTAATTATAAAATACATGTTAGTCAAATTATGAAGAATAAAATAAATTATATACACGTCAATAGTAATACGTCACTTACAATTAATTTAAAATAATATGATTAGTTAATTAATAAATGTATATAAGTCAAAAAAAATAATAATCAAGTTGTGTATTGTTCGCAATAACATAAAATAAATTTCAGAATGGCATGCCACTTGTCACAAAAAATGTCACATTCTGGGTATTTCTTAAGGAATGCGTTGAGAGCACAAGTTATACGGCATAAAGGCAAAAAATTACAAATAATGTAGAAATTAAGGAGTGTGGCTATACAAATAGCATAGATATGAGTAAAAAAACAAAAACTAATTTAAATCGGCCAAGGGCGAGTTGTACACGCGCACCGAGCTAGGATTTTTTCTCACTACGACTTTTGTACAGAACATAAAAGTAATTTCCTCGAAAAATGTCCCATTGCAATTTCCCTAACAACACACTGTGAGAAACGACGAAATAAATGTATGTATCTCTTTTATTCAAGTTGTCATCTCGTCCGTGATATCGCTCTTGCTCTACGAATTAGCTATTATACGAATAAATGTATCCATAGGTACTCCACCTACTTTTGGTAAATTACGTCTATTTTGCTCAAAATAGAGACAGCCATCAAAGTCTAGACGTAGACGTAAGAACCCTTTTCAAGAGAGCTCTAGTGATGACACTCGCAGCGTTTAGCTTTCGTGATCAATTTTAATATTAGACTGATTCCAAGAATATTTCGATAGAAAGCCGCTTTAAGAATGGACCGGGATTATGTTTCCGAAATAGTCCTGTTTGTCGAATGCCACCCGCTGGTCATAGCTCGTGTCCTATCGGAATTCGTCTGTTTTTCGTACTGAATTTATAACGATTTTGCCGGTCCACAATCTTTTAGGGTTGTAGAAAATTAAAAAAAAAACTAAGAAACTTTTAGGATCAGCTTCGGTACAGTGTTAAGGCCGTCACATACGATGAAGATGCTATAATATTTAATGCTACTTATCTTAGAAAACTATCTTAACTTTAATCTTAGAACTTTATCTTTGGACCTGGGTATGTCCTAAAACTGCATCCAGAACCGCCGGAGGACGGGCAGCAGCGTCCTCTTAGTTAACGGTGGTAACATACTGCGATCCCCAAGCAGCCTGCCAAGCGTGGGGATTATGGCAATCCCTCCCTATTAAGGGGAGGCCTTCGTCCAACAGTGGACGTCGTCTGGCTGTTGATGATGATGATCTTAGAACATATTTCAACATCGCTACTCATACATTTCATTGACAGCACAAATGACGACGATAATATATATTTCCAAATTGTATGGAGAGCGATATGATGAAATGTTATAGCATTTTCGTCGTGTGTGACGGCTTTTACTCTTGTATAGCGACTTTTGAAATTGTCGAGAGAAGTTAATTAGCTTTCCTATTCCTATTTTACTCCCCATTATTGTGAATTTATTGAATAGGATTTATTGAGGGCGCTGCAGAGACGTCATCGGCAGAAATACCTTTCTCATATAAATCAATACAAAGCAACAAATCCGTTCGCTCCGAAGCTAGCGCAGTGGAAGCGCAGCTTAAGGCAGCATTTTCTTTTGAAACATTTCCGTAACTAAATAATAAGATACTTAAACTATGTTCCGATGAAGAGAATTCTGTCGATATCCTTGTTCCCCGAGGTACCGTATGCAGTATTGATTTGTACCATCTATTCTTTGCTCGTATCTACAAAACCTATTGACGTCAAAGGATGTCAACTTTATATGTCAAATAAGTTAAATGGAAAAACGTTTTGTTTGGCGGTGGAATGCATGTGGAATGACTTGCGAAGGTGCAGTTGAGGTAGCACTTCCTACTACCCCAAAAAAATTGCAAAAGAATCTGCATATTTTGTGCTCGGGGCAACCAAATTAAATCAATATATTGAATCCTATAAAAAACTATAACATTATTTATCTGTACAATACCGTCTCTGGATTGTATCGTATCAAACAATTTGAAGTAATGAGCGAAAGGAGTGACGTAAGTAAAATCTGGCTGTCTCTCTGGCTTAAAATAAATTGCTTACATTACGTAATTATACTATCATACTTTTTGTCTTAGTTTAACACCGTATATATTCTGACTAGTAATGGCTACAGCTTTCCGCCTCCTGTTTTAAGGCTAAAGGCCGTCACAAACGACGAAGATGCTATAATAGTTCATGTTAAGATTATATATCGCTCTCCATACATTTTTGAAACATTTATTATGTCACTTGTTCGTCATTTGTTTTGTATGATTAGCGATATTTAAATGTGTTCTAAGCTCACATGAAATATTATAGCATCTTCATCGTGTGTGACGGCTTTAAGAACTTATTTTATCGCCAACGAATATTACGAAAGTGTTTGAAAAAATAGAAGACGTCAATAAAGTTTAATTAATATTTAACTTTTGATAAAATAAATGATACGTAGCCAGGGACGATATTTTCGCTATGGTGTGACGGCTTAGCGAATCAGGAGAGGGCTCCTAGCCGAATCTTCGTAATATAATAAATGTATTTGCCGATCTCAGAATCGGGGCGGATCACTACGGCGCCCCTCCTTTCTACACAACAGAACAGAATAATCCCCATCTAGTAATTTCATTATCTCGAATATTTTGTATCGTAACTAATGTAATACGCTTAAGTGTTAACCCGCTAGATGTGGAAGGCAACGGATTTAATTGCTTTTATTACTTTAAGACATTGCCGAGCAGTGCCCTCATTGCCCTCGCTAGCCGCTCTGCCCAAGTAAACATGTGTATGTCTATGTGCACATTGCCCGTTTCAACCGTTTATAAAATAGGAAACCAGAAACATACACCGGACGGTATCATTTTTATTACTTTTCAAACAAAATTTAGCTTCGCGAGACATTCGACCCGGAACTACTAGTCGGGTGAAATTTCCCATCGATAAACACGTGAAGACAAAAGTTGATAATATTTGTATGAAGTGTTTCCACGTTTGGGTATTTCTGTTTTTGATGCATAGACTATGAAATATTTATCATTATCATCATCAGCCAGAAAACGTCCACTGCTGGAGGAAGGCCTTCCCCTTAATAGGGAGGGGTGGCCGTAATCCCCACGCTTGGCAGGCGCGGCTTGGGGATCGCAGGATGCTTACCACCGTTAACTAATAGGAAACTGCTGCCCGTCCTGCGGTGGTTCTGGATGCAGTTTTAGGACATACCCAGGTCAAAATGAAATATAAAAAATCATGATGTCAAAAATATCAAATGCAATTGTGTGTTTCAATTCCGACACTCTAGTTAATATAGCCCGAAGGCTTAGGGCTACATTGATATACATGTGCTTGTGCCCTAAACCGTTTCATCCTATAACTTCAAATTGTAAATTGAAGAGCTGGTTGTTCATGTTCCAAGTAGTAAAAAATATTTTCTTTGACTATAAAAAGATTGAGTCTGTGTTCGTGCTTTAAAAAAATACTGGATTATCCCTTATACTGGAGTAGGTATTTTCAATGTTTACGCCCCAGGGTCCGTTTAATTTACAGGACAAAGCATTATCACCGTCGCTGGGACAAAGTAGAACGGTGCTTCTTATTAGAAAATAAGAGGTAATATTAAAAATCTCTCTGGAATTCGTTCTATTAATACCTACATAAATGTTACGAGAAAATTTTCATCCCATTACATCATTTTCGAATATCTTAAAAATTATCGTGGCGATAAGAGATTTTAGGCCGGTTCGCGACAATTGAAAATTTTCTTGAACTCGTGTTACCAACTTGCAAGCTTAGAAAATAAATATTTTAACTATTGCGAACAATTAGTCCGCTTTGACTGGATACACAGAAAAATAATAAATTTTTTACTTTAAATTAAATTATGCCTATGAAAATCTAGCAGCTTCCAAATAAGTCCGCTAGCATGTTTATAAAGTAGCTGTAATCGTGGCTACTACGCGCCTTTCTCAAGTTCTACTCGTGGTGTGGCAGAGAGAGGCCTAGCGCGTCGCAGGAAACGATATCTCATTATGTTTTTTTATGGTTTGTCCGTTGCCCCGCCACTGATGCGCTCTCCATGCATGGTAGAGACAGGCTTATGTGATTATTGATCTTTTTTCTCACCGAATCCGACGATTTGGTTGTTTTAGTGCCGCGTAACGGGATCATTGATTGATTCTCTGTGAAACTCGAATGTTTAGGTTTATTGGATTCTGAATATTTTGAGATAAAAGCGAAACGAGAGATTTGTTTTCTTTGTAAATGTTCATAGGTTGTTAAAGAAAAGGGAGTAGTTACTTATTTTGAGAAGGAAGATTTTATTTTGACAGTTTTATGTTAACTGTTTGAGATTAGCGACATCATTCGGCGTGTCGTTTAAAAGCTTCCCTTAATGCTTATTAAGTTGAATGCGCTGACTTCAAATCACACTGCACTCAGGCAATTTCTTCGTTGAGCGAACTTGGCAAAGACTTCGGAGAAAACATATCGAGGTCTAAAGTTCGTCGTAAAGTTTGATGACAGCCGGGATTCAAGAGATGCAGCAAAGGTGCTTCTTCAAGTTCCTTGATTAAGTACCTACAACTTTCTTCGCTCAAAACATTGACAATCTACTTTACGGTAATTATTAATTAACGTGCCTCTGCAGGCTTCGTCATAACTTACGACAAAGTTAATAAGTACTCCAAAACAACGTTTTTTATGAAGTATGCCAAAAAAATGGTTTGTATCTTGTAGGTGTAAAACCCAGTTCCTAAACTTTTTTCGGACTACTGGGTCACTTATCTTTGAAAACGCATTCTGTTATATATCATTTAGAGCCTCATATATATCTTATCTGACTGACTGACTGACTGACTGACTGACTGACTGACAGACAGACAACGCACAGCCCAAACCGCTGGTCGTACAGACTTGAAATTTGGAGGGTGTATTTGTCTCGATGCGGAGGGGTGTACTAAGAAAGGATTTTTCGAAATTCGACCCCGAAGGGAGCGAAAAAAGGGGGGGGGGGGATTTGTATGAAAGTCCTTTGTTTTTGGACTTTTAGTCACGAAAATTTGGATTTGGATAGTTCATTTAAAATAAAAAATACTGTATTTAATTATTTTTTGACAGGAACGATTTAAGCGGGGGAAAGGGGGTGGAATGTTGTATGGAAAGTTCTTTGTTTTTAAAGTTATAGTGATGAAAAATGGATATCTGGGTAGTTCATTCAAAGGGGGGAAGTTGCGAGGGGCAAATTTGGTAAATACAAGCCTTAAAGCTATAATCCTGTATAGAGGTCGGTGTTGGAGTGAACAGAATTAATACGAATATGGACTTCTTTTCAGGAATGCAGAGAAATAATGTCGCTGCTCATTATCCAACATATCTTTTTTCGAGAGTTAATAATGGTGACGTTTTATTCATGAAACTAGCGCCGAATAACTCGCTAGTGCAGTAATACACTTTTGTCATCCATTAAATTCAGTAAATTTGCATCCAGTAAATTCGCCACTTAGGGCATGACATAAATTTGATAGTGACACACTGTGACTTTGACTGACACTCATATTAGGACGCAATATTCCGGAAATGTATTCCTCCCTGTTAAGGGGGAATCCGGTGAACGATTTTCCATACAAACGTATTCCCCTATTTTCTTCCTGGAGCATGCCTATAGAGCAATATTTTTTTTAAATAAATTATTTGTCTACTGTAGACATGTCTCATTCATTTCCTTTCTTTCAGAAACTAATTGCTAAAAGAAATATAAATCTTTAAATATTTTCTTTATAGTAGTCTTTGGAGGGTTATGTATGTATTACCAGTGTTACTCAAGAGTGTAGTTAAGCTTTTTACTAGCTAAATATTTTTAAAGGTGTAGCATTTTAGGATTTTTTACAATCAACAAAGACCTAAATAGACGCCTCTTAAATAACGTTTGTTAACTTATACGACGTTTTAAAATAACAATCTCCGTGAAAACATGGAAATTTACTTATCCATATTTATTTGCAACTGATTAAAAAGCTTTACTATTTCTCTATCAAAAACGTTACAAGCTTTGTCCGTGGTCACAAATTTTTCGAACAAGAATTCTACCCGTTACATCCGAGGGATTGGGCCACCCCCCGCACTTGTTACTACCACCTATTCTGTACCCCGGTATCGGCAGTAAACGCAACAGGTGCACTGTTAATCTTTTTATGGCGCTGTTCTTCGTCTTGCTCTCCCGTTGGGCCGTTCTCACGGCCCCGGAATAAATCGGGGCTGTAGCTTTACGCTTTACACTACCCCTTTGAAACCTATCTAGATTGATACGCTCTTCGAAAGCATCGCAATGTCAATTCAAAATTTAATTTTAGATTTTTATTTTAACGTAATTATAATAGTATTGTATTATCTTTGATTAAAATACTTCTAAATTGATAACTTTGAAAAATTCGGAATGGCTTGGATCATTTGCCAAATGCATGTTGCCTAGTGGTATGGATATCCCATTCCTCCACGTATAGTGTGTGAAAAGAAGCAACCGACTTCAATTTAGATTAACGGGGTGACATCTTTTTTTTCAGTTATTTTGATTTTAAAACCAAACTACTGAATCGATTTCGATAAAATTTATATGGGACCAACTCTCAATTATGACCTACCAAACAAAAAATAATCATCAGAATCAACTTATAATTGGCGGAGAAATCGCGACATAGACGACGTAAAAAACATAGAGTCGAATTGACACCCCTTTTTCTTCTTCTTTCCTTTTTTGAACTCGGTTGAAAAGTGTAATGGAAGAACTTTGTATGTATTGGAATTTTTGCTTTTTCGTTCTCCTGGCCGACACCGTTCCAAATCCACAGTGACCGTTCCATCAGTGCAAGTCAAATTAATTCAACTATTGGGTTTAAATGAAGTCGCCGCGAGTTGCTTGTCCACGCACGCCCACTCATACCATACGTTACAACATTAAAATGACAATAGCTCACCACGGACACTAATAAAGCTTCCTGTTTTACGTGTCTCGCATCGGCCGCTATTAGTTACATTTAAGCCTTATATGTATTAGATAGAATACTGCGCGTGCGTGTATTAGAATGCTGTGCTGCGCTCGCGCATATCACCATTTTTGAAGATATAAAATCACTGAATACAGTTATGAAAAATTGCGTCTGGGTAAATTACTGAGAATAACATTACATTAACCTTTGTTTACATTAACCTTTGTTTTTCGATCCAAGCAAGTTTCATTCATAAAACTGGGCAAAACACTAAATCCCATTTTTAGGTACTGAGTAAAATTTGTTAAGGTCAAACAGCAATCACAACAAACACAATTCACAGCAATTTCACCGTCTACGATTTTTCATAACTATTATCAGTGATTTAAAATTATAAAAACTTGTGAAATTCCTTTCCGAAACAGCGACTAGCAGCATTCTGATCCCGCTTGTTCCATTATAACTTTTATAACCCCTCGACTCGGATAAACCGTGAAAAATGAATCAAATACATACATAATAATATTTGTCATTGTGTCAAAAAAAAATACGCGCAAGTCGAGTAATTGTTCTTTGTTATTCGAGCAAAAATAAAAATAAGAATTAGTAGTAGGTACTTCGTAGAAATATTTAAGTGGCTTCCTGTTCGTTTAACTTTGTATTCGTGAGGGAAACTTATATTTTGAATTTCCGAAAAACATTGAGTAAACCAATTCAATCAGTCCATCGTATGTTGTAAGCCTGGTACCTACTATATTTTTTCTATCTACTTGTCGGCAATTTAAACAGATGTAGCACCATAATTAAACATCATAGTAAGTCATTGTTCCTCATTCAGTGAAGTGAACTGTGTTACCATCATTATAGGTTAGTTATATCCGCCAACAGTAGAACCAAACGGTCAATGACACACGCAATCCCGCGTATTTTTGATTATTTTGAACGGCAGCCAACGTGTCTGTTGTATGACATTGTTATTATTTGCCTTGATCTGGTGAAAATATGATTAGAATTTGCGTCCAGGAAATTCATTAAACTATAAATTAAAACTAGGTATATCAGACAAAAACTAATAAAGGATATTAGGACATTTATCGGTCGGAAAAACATGAAGCGAAAATAATGTTCTGCCAGAAAAGGCCATATAAAAGGCGTTACTCGTAGCAAAACACAGGAGGTAATAAGTTTTTTTTTTAAATTTCGATTACCTGGATGACATCTTCATATTTTATGTAATTTTGATTTTAAAACCAAACTACTGAACCGAAATCAATATATTTATATGGGACCACCTCTGAAATATTACCCACCAAACAAAAAAAAAACATCAAAATCAGTTCATAATTGGCGGAGTAATCGCGTAACATACATACAAAAAAACATACAGTCGAATTGAGAACCTCCTTTTTTGAAGTCGGTTGAAAATAGTTCTATCCATAAAAGCTAAATTAAATGCAAAAATATAAAGGTTTAAACAAATAATGTTTCAATCGTCTTAATGCAAACTACTGAACAAGAAATTCTAATGTAATTATGTAAATAATGTTATAATATAAACTATTAACACCAAGACAGAAAATTACAGATTTTGAGTAAAGAATAGAATTACGATTTTGATGGTACACTCGTACCATGGTTATTTTCTAACGTTTATCCTACTTGCGTACGTTTTCCGATTCCTCACAGTAGATAATGATCTAATTAAAGCACCTAATTGTTTTGCTGGACTCAAGTTGCGCTAATCTGGAATTCGTCGAAATACACTTGCGAAAACTCTGCTAGGTATAATGTATAAGCTGCTTTATTTATGATGTAGGCGGGAATTTAGCTATTTAGGTGGCGGTGGTCGCAAATAGCTGGGTCGGGGGAGCGACCGGTAGGGCAATACAGACCAACCAACCGATTTCGATGGATACAATCTTAGACGTCTGACTTAGCGTCGACGCTTGAACCCGCAAGTATGTTTACTCCGGCGGTAGACTAATTTAACACTTTATGAGTTTAATTAATGAACGTGGATTAGGCTCGTAATAGTTAATCCCTCTTTTGTAATAAATCAACAAGTTACAAACATTTTAAGAATGAAATTGACAATAATTGGATTAACTAATACTTACCAGGATACTCAACTTTTATTAATAAGGGGTATTGGCATTATGATATACCAAAGGCTTAGGATATTCTCATAACCAGGTGGCCTAGTGGTACAAATTTTCCATACTTCCTTGTATGAACTAGGCCAAAATGTCACATGACTTTAACCTAAGCGCATCTCTATTATTTTTATAAAAAAATAAAACCCACCTCTCGCGTTATGAAAACTATTTTCTTCATATAGTTCCAACAATTGACTTAGGTAATAAGGTCTTCAGCAAAAGCTTTGAAGCTAGCTTTTAAGCTTTGCGCTTTGACATAGTTTGTTGCTTGATTTTTCTTAGTTGCTAGGTAAAATGTATCCGAGCAACGGTTAGTTTCTTTCAATTAGTACAATAGGTGTTTCACAGCTTGTACAAAGCTATTTTTATTCCTTTGTGATGGTTTTATTTGTTTACGAATATCATAGAAAAAGTTAAAGAAGTTCCTTCTTTGATTTTACTCCATATGCTTACCGTCTTATGAATAAAACGCTATAACGTAACTATTACAAACCTATTTTAGCTAAAAAGTGTGTTGTCTTCTTTTTTCATACTCAATTCGTAATTCGAAAGTAATTTGTCAAAACACTTTTTAACTAAAATAGGTTTTAGCGTTTTATGCATATGACGGTTACAATTTAAATGTTAAGAATACAAAAAATATTTGTGGTTAAGATGGCTATGTCTAGACTTTCATTAGTCCATATTGGTCCATATGCATTTTTATCCAAATTTAAGTTTTTGTTTGTTTGTTATAGTTTAATAAGATAAAGTTTAAGTAATTAGATCATAATGTTTTGTTTTGGTACTAGACGAACTGCGATTTTTGCTTTTTGCATCCTCAATGTGTGTTTTCACTTTTGCAACCATTTTGTTCTTATGCAAACTTAAAAATTGTATTAGATATAATATTTACGTAAGCACAAACAATTACAAAGAATAGTGAACAAAATCTATTTAAATAAGTAAGAATTTATTTTTTACCGACGATAACTAAACAAAAAGAAAAAATTAAACACTAGAGACCTAATCTTCCCTTCGTTAATACCACATGTAAAATTCTTATGAAACATTTAAAAATCGTCTTTACTGAAAATATGAGCGACCGAAAAGTTCATGCGTTTCTTGAGACCAGTTTTTGAGTGAGCTTACTCACAGATTATATGTTCAGGTGAACTTTTTGTATGTTATGGTTCTCTGACAATGAAGGGTCGACCGGCTGTGCCAGGTAGTCTTTTCCTTGTTTATAAACAGAGACACAGTCGAAACCAAACGTTTCAAAACAGATTCTGATGCAATGTATCAAAAAGTCTTAGCATTATTTATCAAGTAAACGCGAACAGATGTAGACATTTTGTAGCCATGTGTATTTTCTGTTCTCTAGAAGCCACTTGTTGCATAGGCATTCAACAAGTTGTCTGGATTCAAACCGAACAATTTCCTATTTAACACATAGATGTTTGGAGCTATTTTGGAACGACTACGACTGCACGAGCGGTACTCCACCTGGTTATTATTTTTAAAGTATATTTCAAATTAGGCCTCGAAAAGCGCACCGCATGAGTTTGGACGTGCTTCGAATCATAATAAAATAAACAATTCCTTCCGTACTCTATCGCTTCCTCTCTCAACAAAACTGTTATCTATAGTTTGGTTTATAAGACAACTAATTTCCTATTCGTTGAGCATAAATTCGGTACATAAAACAATAAGCCACTAAACAAAGAGAGTTGGTATAGGTTATAGCTAAACATTGCATCAAAATACACAGGTAATCTAGAGTGAATTTACAAGTTCTTTCGAGGTAAACTTGTTCCTCCTAGATTACACCATTGTTTAACATCTGGTGAAGTGTGGTCAAAACACAAACCTGTTCCTAATTAAAAAGATATTAAAAAAATATAATATATACTCACAGTATCCATGGGTACGATGCAGTTAATAGATGTCCGGTCTGGATGTATTTCATTAGTACATTCGCAAAAGTCTAAGTCACAAAGAGTTTTCGTACGGTTGTATTCGGCGGACGGGCGAGCAGCCGCGATCGCAACTAGTGCGAACAGCACTATCAGTCGCGACATACCGCGTCGTGCCGCCGGCGGGCGGCAGTGACTACTCGGTTCGGAAGCTGGTCGCGGACTGCTGGCTGATGCGCCGGGGTGTCGAGCCGTGCTCGTGAGACCGTCTTGCCCGCCCGCCACCTCCGCCGCGTCTCGCCACCTCTACCCACTAGTGATGCCTGTGACGCATCTGCACCACTAAATATCGATGATGCTATCTCATTTGACCTGTTAGCATATTAAACGCTAAATGTTATCGCCATTCGCATGAATACTCGTTCGATGATTTGATAATTTGTTAAAAATGTACTTAGCTAGTTAATATGCGATCACTTTTCACACATTACGGTTATTAGAGATTTTTTATTTCCTTGACCTATTTTATTTATTATTTTATTTTATTCTTTTAGGATAACTAACAGTTTTAGGATAATTAACACTTAAATAACACAATTATATGAGTAATGGATCTATGACCGATGACATTATTTAGTTTATGATGAAATTAGAATGTCTTGACTTCTTATTATAATAATTAGGTTTGCTCATGTTAAACTAATTAGTAGGTAATACTTTAAATTAACTTCATACTTATCATTCATATCACGGATTCATTATAAATCGTTTTTTTCTGTAATTATAAAAACATAAGAATGTACAATATACTCGTATGTATTGTAAACAGCTGCTGCGCCTAATTATTAGATGCCATAATTAGGTTATTGGGTTTTTTGCTTGTAAACTTCGTAGATAAAGGTGAGATAAAGAACAGCTTTTTTCTTCTATTTTATATATTTTTTTCTTGATGTCATGTATTGATATACAAATTGATTTTCCCACGCGTTTGGGTGCCTTAACTTTAAAGTTCCGGTAATGTGGCGCTATAATAGATTTCGAAAAATATATACTTAAAATAATTTTCCATCTTTTTCATAATTATAATAATTATTTCATAATTATGACATGCCTTAATATATATACCATAGGAAAGTTCTTGAAACGTACGTACTATCTATTTATAACATACTTAGAGTCTAAATAATTAATTATCAATAAAATATCTCACCTTTTTAATAGTTTTTTTACGCATTTCTGGGTTAAATACCGGGTGTTAGTTTGAACACCGTTATCCTTTCGATTACCACCCAGGATAAACATTTATGTGATGAACATAGATACATGTTTGTTTTGTGTCAGGGTGTTGTAGGTATATGTAATATATACCGGGCGTTAGTTTGAACACCGTTATCTTTCTAGGATATCATTGTACTTATCATTATGAACAACTTTTACTATGGGGCCAACCCTGAAATCAAGAAAAAAAACAGCTGTTCCATACATTTTGTCATAGATCGTTAAACTTTTTTGTATGGAACAGCTGTTTTTTTTCGTGATTTCAGGGTTGGCCCCATAGTAAAAGTTGTTCATAATGATAAGTACAATGATATCCTAGAAGGATAACGGTGTTCAAACTAACACCCTGTATACTATTTTACCACACGACATTAATTATCGTTTTCTCCTCAGAGAAGAAAAAAATTCTCATCGTTTTCACAAATCACACAAAATGGCCGTTACTCTGACCTATGAGTCATTTCCGTCGGACCGCTGCGCTGCTTAAATATTTTTTTTGTGGCTAATTGACTCGTTTTCCAAGTAATATTGCATTAATTCTGTTGTTACTCAAGCTAGTAATAAACAAGTACTATAATTTAGTCGGTTAATACCCATGGCAGTGGAACAATAGCAGATATTCGTTTACGCCGGGCCGGACTGCGGAACGCACTTCCCGCCATTTTTTTTTAACTAAACTTGGATTGTGTATCGCGCTCAAGGGGTTTAATTAACCCCCCTACGATACTCGCATGTTTAGTGAATGTCAAAATGATTTTTTATGACGTGTATTTTTCATCCCAGCTAACAAATTCCTGTTTATTGAAGCTCCACTTAACAAAGAGTCAATAAAGAGTCTGATTAAGAACTTCATGGAACCCATTAGTAATCTATACCTAATAGGATGAAATAAAACCAGTTACTTACTAACTTAATAGAAGGAGACACATAGTAATGGGTATTGGATACTTAAGGTTAATTTAAATAGAATTTCTTTTCCATTGTACGTTGAAAATAATTTTGGCGAACTAACTATATAACAAGTAACTTGGTAAAAAAAAAATTGTTAGATTCATTTTGAATTTTAAGTAATGGTGTACTTCCTATTGTTTCGTGAACTATAGAATTTTTTTGGTGGTTTAACTGAAATTATTATACTTAACTTTCTGGGTTCTTTTTGGGAATTCTTACCGGTAAAATTATTGGCAATTAATTTCCTTTACAGCTTCCGCTTACTAGTAGAATAACTTCATATCGATTTTATGTCTCGAAAAAATCGATACATCGATCCAACCGCCAGCCACACCCAACACTATGAGATTAGTCCAATAAGTCTGTATAGTTGTTTTATCCGATTGCCTAGAAAGAGGGTAATAATTATCGGGTAAATATACGTAGTATAGCGTTCATTATAAAGTGAGAATGAAGTAGAAACTCTTTGGAACCGAAAAAAGTAAATACTGGCTGGTACTGCTAGAATATTGATAAGATAAAAAAAGGAAATATTTGTATATCTTTTGTTTTAAAAAATGGAAGGCTTTTGTTAAACGTAGTGTTAAATTCTCTTTGGTTTGCTGTCTGTCGTAGCGTGTTGTCGAAAATGGAAAAATTTAATTGCGTGCGGTTATTAAGTATCTGTGCATGAAAAATTTCACTACGGAACGAACTAATCAAGCCTTGCAGGATACTTTAGGAGCAGATGCACCACCTTATTCTACAGTTACTCGTAGGTGTGCCGAATTTAAACGTGGAAGAACATCCACCAAAGATGACCCTCGCCCGGGCCGCCCCATAACGGTAGTGACCGAAAAAATGGTTAAAAAAGTCGAGAACATTGTTTTAGCAGATCGTCGTTTCACGGTACGTTTTATAGCCGATGAGATGAAACAAAGATTTCGACTGGTAGTGTGCATAGCATTTTACACGAATGCTTGGGGATGAAAAAAGTATCCTCGCGCTGGGTCCCCAGAATGCTTACCGATGCACAAAAACAAACCAGGCTGAAAAAACAAACCAGGCTGAACATTTCTCGAGCTTCATTGGAAATGTTACAACAAGATCCTGATCGTTTTTGTCGCGATTTATAACAATGGAGGAAACATGGCTTCACCATTACGATCCTGAAACAAAATTACAATCTATGACTTGAGAAGACCATCATCTCCAACTCCTAAGAAATTTAAGGCGAGTCGTTCCGCCGGATAGATCATGGGCTCTCTTTTCTGGGAAAGTAAAGGGGTAGTCATGATATAATATCTCGACAATGGAGCTATTGAATATTTTTTTAAGATAGGAGTTTTAAGCTAAGAAAAAAAAACCAATCGAAAATAAAATAACATTTAATAAAAGTTACCGGCAACATACTCACTCTCACTTTTTATTGAACGCACCTCGTTATATGCAAATACGAAAAAGTATATGGATGAATAATGTCCTACATCATATTTTGGAGTCCGAGGCAGGCCTGTGGCGCATTATGAAGTTTGTATGACTAAGACTCTGCATGGCCGGCCGTTCCCGCGCACTAAAGCGCCGACATTCACTAGCCAAGCGGTGCAGTGTAATATCGACACTGTTTACAAAGTGACAAATTAGTTTATACAGCTTATGATTGTAATTATGGATATATTGTACTACTAGTACTACCAGTAGGTTTCAACGCATTTTCTATGAGAGTGAAAGTTCTGTACTTATACAATAATATAACAAAAAGGTTCAACAATACTGAAGGGTATGTATGTACTATGTACTCATCGGTATGAACAACTTTTACTATGGACCCAATCCTGAACTCGCGAAAAAATCAGCTGGTCCTTACATTTTGTCCAAGGCCAATACACTTTTTGTATAGAACAGCTGTGTTTTTTTCACGGTTCCGCTCCATAGTAAAAGTTGTTCATAATGACGATTACGTACATACCTTTCCGTATTGTTTAATCTTTTTGTTACATATTGTAGGTATAAGTATTATTATATTTTCTGTGTCCGAAGTATCATTTTGTCTTTATCACGTATTTATCCGGAGTGTCAAACTGGTTTTTTTTTTTTGTTACAGTCTCGTAACGAGCAAGCCGTTCGCCCGGTGGTAAGCGTGCCGTCTGCCAAAATAAAAATCGTCACGCGAAAAAACAGTACAAGGCTTTTCTTTCATACCAGAGATTTTAAATTAAGTGACTTCATAACTAAGTGAAGTTATGTGACGTTTAACTGTTGGCTTTTTGGAGAAACGGGTGGTTTGAGTGGCGGTCTAAAGGGCAGGCCTTCATACAGCAGTGGACGTCTCCGGGCTGATGATGAAGTGACGTTATAGTTACCACACTTGCATATTGTAATTTTTTTTATATTTGATAAACAGTATAATAGTTACTATGAGAAAGTTTTGCTGTTTCTTTAGTTATAGTATACATGCAAATACACCTTCTAACAGGATTTCGAGGTTAGCATCATGAAGACATCATGAAGACATCATGAAGGCATAAACATATTTGAAGATATATGTTTCGCTGGGTGCATTCAGAACTGCGTAAGCACGATGTGAATTAATAATCGGCTTACGCAGTTCTGAAAGCTTCCACGAAAGATTATCAACAAAGAAGTAATAAGAAATAGAAGACAAAACTCGAGAAGAAACGGCAACAGCATGGCCGTCGGGAAGATCACGAGCTCGCTGGTCGGGTGTTGTTAAGGCGGTAGGAAAGCAGTCAATTGGCGATAATTCTACCATCCTACAAAATTATGTGCATCATCATCATCATCAGCCCGGAGACGTCCACTGCTGAATGAAGGCCTCCCCCTTAGACCGCCACACTGTACGACAACCTGCCACTTGCATCCACCGGTTGCCCGCGACCTTTACAATTTCGTCGGTCCACCTAGTGAGAGGCCTTCCTACGCTGCGTCTTCCGGTACGCGGTCACCACTCAAGAACCTTTCTTCCCCATCGGTTGTCAGTTCTTCGAACGATGTGGCCTGCCCATTGCCACTTCAACTTGCAAACCTCGCGAGCTATGTCGGTAACTTTGGTTCTTTGGCGAATATCCTCGTTCCGGATTCTATCGCGCAAAGTAACTCCGAGCATAGCTCTCTCCATTGCCCGTTGCCTCAAAAGCTCTCAGACAGAACTTTAAAGCTGATGGAAGACCGGACAGAAATGAGACTGCAATCTTCAGCTGATATGTCGGAATATGGTAAGCTTAATAGACGAATCTCGAAATCTTTGCGACATGACTTGCGTTCCTATTACTATATGTATTAAGGACGCAATTGAGCGGAACCAGGGCTCGAAAGTGTTCGCAAGGAATTCGTCTATTGGGCAAAGCCAAATGACGAAGCTGAAGATCGAAGGTGGCAGTATCATTTCGTCGAAGCCACAGATTCTGAGAGAGCTCGAGAGGTTTTATGGACATTTGTACACCTCAACACGGCAACCCATTGTCAGTAATGCTCGGGACACAAGAGCTAAACTGACCCGACACTACACTGAGGACATCCCAGACGTCAGCCTGTACGAGATTAGAATGGCTCTCAGACAGCTTGAGAATAAAAAGGCGCCAGATGAGGACGGAATAACGACAGAACTACTGAGAGCGGGTGGTAAACCGGTACTTTTAGTCCTCCAGAAGTTGAACTAAATTGTGCATGCAAGCATTAGCACCGAGACTGACCAGAAAAGATAGCGAGAATGCGTTGAAGAGGAGACCTAAATACCGCATAGTGGGTGGAATACTTGATGATGATGAACATAAATGGTTCTTGCTCATAAAATTTATTTATTTCACATTCACATTTTGTAGACGACCAACTCTATTGCGAATATCTCTATAGGGTATTATACCGGTGTTAAACAACAAATTATTTTTTAATTCTATTACTTATGAAGATTGGAATGTTTATTCAGATTTGCCTACTGATACCTATTAGTGTCAATTATTTATTATGTGATAGACCGGGGCATCCGCCCCAGGCGGACCGTTTTGTCCCGTTTCAACCATTATATACAACCATTTGTAATATATTTTTAAGTAAGTAAGTAAGCTTTTATAGGTAAGCTTACTTACTTATATATTGTTGAGCTTTTAAGTAATTTATCTCAAACGCTGGAGAGCGGGGGCGCCAGTATCAAGTTTTAGCCCCTGTTAAAAAATCGTAGATCCGGGGCTGAATTATCTAAAGCTGACTGTACCCCATCAAGCGTTGCTATGATAATTATTATTACTGATGCAATTAGAGGTTTAAATCAGAAATATATTGCCTATATTATTACTCAGTGATAGTGTAGCTTTATAGTAGAGGAAAAGGTTTTGTATTTTGTAAGGTTTTGGGTGTAGTATGTATTATAAGTATGTATTTACGAAAAAAAATTGTATATAAGTATTCTATCAGCTATCTGGTTTCCATAATACAAGCTTTGCTTAGTATGGGGCTAGATGGCGCTGTGTGTAATAAATGTCCCCCCAATATTTATTTATTTATTTATACCCTATCACTTGTTCCGAAGATAATCTTGAACAAATGAACATACAAACTTTACCTCTGTAAATATTAATTGAATCAATTAATGTCAATTTGTAATCATAATGTGATGCGGCGTAAGGCAGAGTCGGTGTATTTTTTTCAAGCTTGTTTTTTGAATGAGAATGTAAATGGCAAATCAATAAGCTATCGTGGCTTTTGCGTTGTCAACAGGTGCGTCTCGACGGAGAGGCAGTTCCTCATCGACTTCATAGCGGGCGCCGAGAGCACAGCCGGAGGCAGGCTCGCGCGCTGGCTGGCGCCCACTCCTCAGGTGGAGCCAGCCAAGTGCGAGATCAAAGGCCCACCCCTCGTCGCCCATCCCAACACGAAGCTCACGCTGCCGGTCCTAGTCAGAGACCAGTATGGAGACTCAGTTGCCTGCTCTTCTCTCAAAGTTGAAGTGAGAATGAGTTGCTACAGATTTTTGGACAACTTTTCTTTATTGTTAGTGCGTTTCTCGAAGAGACAACACACGAAACTGCACGACAACTGCAGTTCAAACGTGTCGTTGTGTGAGAAAACGGTATGGCGCTCGGTATCGTCACTGTAATAATTTACGGTGTCGTGTGTCGTCTCGTGGAAAAACGCACTTAGCTCCACGGACTCCAGGGTTAGTGCATTTTATGACTTACTCAGCCCAGCTCCAGACTTGGATAATTTGAAAGTACAAGTAGTTAGTACTGTTTTTTTTTAATTTGAAGCTATGTTGGCGTGCTTGGTGTGTTCAAGTCCCAAACATAAGTTATAACGTGTACTATACTATATTATAGTACACGGCACTTACTTTCTACAACTACCTAGCGGCCTTCAAGTTGAAAACATCGAGTAGCGCTCGTGGCGTAGCTTGTCTAGATGATTCTAAACGATCACCGATGTTAAGCAACGGACGGTCCGGTCAGTCTTCGGATGGGTGACCGTGAGTGGCATTTATTTCTGAGCGCTACCGTGGGTCGGATGACACGTTAAATTGTTGGTCCCGGTTGTTTGTTCTAGTTTCTATAACAACAACCGTCAGCCATGTCAGAGGCCTTCGGGCGGCACATTAACTCTGACACTAGGGCTGGCCACTCAGCCTATACGAACTTACTTACTTTTTTAGTTGAAAACATGCCGCATAGTACTTAACAGTATGCCAGCCTCACTTGACAGGCTAAGTTTACATATTCCAAATGTGCAAAAAGCTCGAAACACACACATCCCTTATGTTATGAAGCTCCTTTTGAGCATGCCCATTTAGCAGAACTCACAATCACAATGAAATTCTTGTGATTTTTTAAATAAATATTAAACAATAGGATAAAACCTATATTCTAAGTGAAATGTGGGATTTTTACTAAATGCATTTCAATAGTTGGATAGTAAACTCCTGTATTTCAGAAAGCTCAGTAAGAGAAGTTGATTATGCAGCTTGAAGTGTTTTAAGCATTTAGGCTTAGTAATATTTAAAACATGACATGTCTATAATATTATAAATGCCGTTATTTGTTTGACTAAATTCACGAGTGCGATGAATGTACGCCTGATATCAAAGCATATAAATTATTATCTAATTATTTAATTAGTAGTCTAGTATTATCTAATACTATAAGAATCAAAGTCAAACTGACTGACTGACTGACTGATAACGCATCCTTAGCCGCTTGTCGCAGAGACTTGAAAGTTGGAGGGTGAATTTGTCTTTATGCATAGAGGTTTACTAAGAATTTTTTTCTTGATATTCACCCCTAATGGGGTAAAAAAATATGAAACTTATGTATCAAAGTTCTTTGTTTTTGAACGTATAATTACAGTGAAAATTTGTATTTAGATAGTACATAACAAATGTATTTTCAATATTTTGTTACAGGGTTGACTTAAGAGGGTTAAATGGGGGATGAAACTTTGTGTAGAAAATTCTTTGTTTTAAGGATATAGTGATGAAAATTGGTACTTATCAGATAGACTTTTTAAAACAAAAACATTAATATATTTATGCCGGGGTTGATTTAGAGGGGTGAAAATGGAGAGGAAAAAATAAGTTATTAACCTAGCGGTAAGGAATATATTTTGGGGCGGGGCGAATTTCTTTCGTATGCGGTAGGAGTCCCGGGTCGATCTCCACTATAGAAGATAGTGGCAGTAGTCCCACCACGGGATAACTCGATGGGACTAGTGGGTTAGACACAATGATATTCGTAATCTTTGGATAGACCCTATATAGCACTTGCCCTTTTATCTTTCCGCGTAGCACCGTAGAGCAAGCGTTTGTTGGATTGTTTGGGCCCTGTGTTGTTTTTTAGAACAATAGGATATGACCGGCGTGCGGCATGGCGAAATACGATTTTATTCCGATACAGACAGTTCAAATTTTTTGAAGGTCAAAATAAAAGCACGTGATATCAGAGGCAACCCGATACCTTCAGTGAAACATTCCAATAATATCTTGCTTTGACATTGGGGAAAAGTTAAAATACGAGTAACTTAAATGAAACGGCAAAATTCGTTCAATTATAGTTACTTATTTGGCTTCCTATTATGGAATTTTAACGTTAATATGAAAATGTTAACTCCGATAATTTTCTGTAAAACCTTGATTTTTTAGGAATGTAGTTAAACAATAGCTAACAAGCTATAAATTAGTCTGTCACGGTTTTCGTTTCCTATTTTCACTTGGCAACAGTTTGGGCGGAATACTTGTATTCGACCAAGACGTATCACAATATAACACGGTAACATTCCGTGAATAAAATTATTAAGCTTTAATGAACAACCGTGTTAGTTCAAAACAATGCTGTATACTTTAGACTCTAAAGTCTAAAGCATTGTTTATCAAAAGTGTAGATAAATAAGTATAATTCAGAACGCTCGAAACTGTCTAAGCTCTGTTGGTGTTCTGCCTTTGTTTAGCTACTAAACACTGTACAATACATTTAGGCGACTGTTACAGTGATATGATATTCCATATTACTGTCTTTGATCTCCATATTACTGTTAGAGTGTTCTACGTTGTCTATGTAATGTTATGTTCTAGGTAATAGTACAAAAGCTGGACGAGCCCAGCTGTCGCTTAAGCCGAGCTTGCTCCATCGACGCGTACCGGATCAACGTGCCCGACCAGCCCTTCCAGCCCACCGTCAAAGAAACTATGAGATTCAACAGCATCACCATGATGAAGGTACGTTTACAAAGTGACATGAAATAACATTTTAATAATGAAGACAATGACCGTCTTACCACAAAAATAATTTAAAGCAACGCTTAGACATCTGTTTAGCTAGACAGTGTCTAAAAGTTAGATACCGTTTAAGCAGATGTTTTATTTCTCTTACCACAGAACGATGTTTAGCATGTGTTGTTGTTAGATTAATTTCACAAGCAAAACTGATTGACGTAAAATGACAAAACTGAGTTAGAAAAGTCTTAAATCAAGGTTAGGCACTGTTTAAATTAAAACGTGTGGCTAAGGCATGTCTACTTGTCTATCATTAGACGAGTGTTAGGCGCGAATTTGTGGTACGAAATTTGTGAAATATCTGTTCAACACGGCTTGCCTAAATCTTTTGTGGTAAGACGGTGAAGGTCTAATTCTTAAAACCTACGCTTTAAGGTTCCTTTCCCCAAAAAAACTCTTTTAACATTGCTTTGTTATTTTTCTGTCCAAGCCTCCAAGTCTAGGCCCTTTTTTTATACCATCGGACTTAATTATTACACGACTGCCCAAAAAAAGGAGTGTAATGTTTTCAGGGATCATGTATGTATGTATGAATGTGAAATTCTTTATTCAACCATATCTTCTAAATGCCTGAACAGATTTGGATGTATGGGGTATCATTAGAATCGTTACATCATCCCGAGTGACACTCGATTTTTTATTTTATTTTTTAGTTTAAGTTTGTATATAATATAGGTACAGTCTTGAAATAGGTTTATGTTTTATTTTTAATGAGATTTATGTGTGTTTTGTTTACGCAACGCTCCTAAGAGTTTAGTTGTGGATATGAACAAATAGTGTCAAGCGCCTGCAGATGGGGGCGAGTGACATTCATAACGTCGTCTATGTATATATTTTTTGTAGGTTTTTCAAAAAATGCACAATCAATTTCGATAAAATTTATAAGAGAGATCAGAGGTGGTCCTCTGAAGTATGACCTACCAAACAAAAAAAGATTCATCAAAATCGGTACATAACTGACGGAGTAATCGCGTAACATACATACAAAAAAAACATACAGTCAAACTTAGAATCCATCTCCTTTTTTGAAGTCGGTTAAAAAGGAGCCTATATGTAGCAGTGGCAAATTCAAGACAACAATGAAAGAAAGATATTTTTTTCTATTTTTCAGTTTAGGAACCAGCTCGCTGAGGCGCTTGTCTCACTAACGACTATTTTAACGCAATACCCAAGATGTGTTACTGTTTTCATGCCCTATGTCATGAAAATAATCGTCGCTACTAAGCCGTTTGATGCTAATCTGTTATCGATGCTATGGAATGTTTTATTATTATCAGTTAAAATGGCAACAGTCAATATGTCCATTTCTCTTTCTCCTGCTCTCATCCCCTCTTTACGTCCTTGTCGCATCCTCACGCATCTTCGTACGGATTGCGGTAATGCATTTTATTAGAAATGCGTAGTCCAAAGTCAATGGTCGCTAACCGGTGGTGCGCTGGAGTTTATTGCATTAATACCTATTTTACTTTCAATTATAGTGTGACTCCTAGCATATCAAAAACATAAGCTTGTGAAGGCATTCAGTGCACTGTGAAGTGGACGCTTCTGAATGTTTCGTTGCAGAACGAGAAGCGTGAGTCCTTCCCTTCATTTGATTATTGTCATAAAATATTGCAATAACTGATCCAACGCGCATACAATACACGCTCTCGACTTCTGATAAAGTTGAGACCAAGTTGTCCCAAATTTCTGATTTGTTCGTGACCGCTTTATGACGAAACGTAATGTAGGAGCCATTTGATTTCACTCCCTGAAACAAAACCTTATGTTTTGTGCTTCACAAGATTGCAATATACACGGCTAAGTTAATTGAAAAATCTTTTTCCATGACTGTTCAATAGTAAGTACAAACATTTACGCGATAAATGGTTATTTAAAAATAGTTACTAAGTGAAATGTAAAAACACATTTTAAAAAACAAATATCCTATGATTACATTGTTTCGAACACAAAATAAAAAATCGACTTAATCTCATAAATTTTTATACATTCGCACTAGTTTAATTGAAAAGTTCCATGATGGAACAATGCGATTTTTTTCCGTGGAAGTGATGGGCGTTAGTCTCGTTGTTTGTGGTGTGCAGTGAAAAGAGTTGCTATCAAACATAGATCATTAACCTTGTGCATTGAAAAACTTGTAAATTACAACAGGGCTACCAAGGATTCTCCTTTGAAGAGCTGCGACTGGCTAGCGGTGTGTGGGGCGATGCAGTGACAGCTGTCAACAGTCGCATCCCGGCTGAGCGGCTGGTGGTGAGGCCTCAGGCTGACAGCTGCTATGTCATCAGCTGGACACCAAAGGTGGCGGGAATGTACGCTTTCCGCTGCACGATTGATGACCTGCCTATTTCGCAGGTAATTAGACGATTTAGGCTAGAAGTACATGCTCATTGCCGCTTCCGCTCGTCGCATATTTGAATTTTTTTTCGAAACAGGTGGCTTCACTGTGCACCTTTTTTAGGTTTAAAAAAACTCTTCGTCGTTTATGATTTTCTCGTTATCATAATGTACTATTTGGGAAACATAGAATTTCCACTTCTCAAATATAAATAACACCACTCCACAGTTTGTCAACATGCTAAAACGTTTGCCTACAGCTTATCTGATATTAAGTGACGATGTGATTGATTAACTGGTTGTGTTTATTACTTTTGTGTGGTCGAAGATGGTAAACATTCCAGGTTCTATTCCTTGTCTGGAATGGGAACATGCTCTGGAAAGTGAGGCTGCCAAAACACACTGTCAGGTTCGGGTAATATGCATGCGGGGCAACACCAGAAAACGTCTTTAATGCGTCCGTGGGTCTACAATATACGGGTGAGGTATAAGTCACGCTAAAGTTATTTGTTCATGTATTTCAGGAGTTATTGGTCGACGTGACGGATAGTTTGACGGATGCAGCATCCGATTGCGGCGTGCAGACAGCGCAGCCTCCTTCGCCGCCGATCAAGATACGCCGGTTCAACTTGGAGCACAGCGCGGGGCTCCGCATCCGCGCCAGCCCGAGCCTGCAGGCTGAAGAGCTAGGCAGAGTCGCGCCGGGAGAGAACGTGGCGTTTGTTGAAGAGGTATGACCTTCATGACATCGACATTGACATCACACTTTATGCATTCTGCTAAATAGTGTCAAGTATTTTAATGCTATCAAGGTTTTTAATTGCCTTGTAGGTCAGTTTGTAGTGTCTACCTGGAGAGTTGTAGGGAGTAGGTTCGATTCTCACCCAAGGCAAACATGTATGTGACGAACGTAGATGATTGTTATGTGTCTGGGTGTTATTATGTATTTACAAAAAAGTATACAAGCATTGTATCCTGGTTCCCATAGTACAAGCTTTTTTTTTGTAGAGCTAGGTGGCGCTGTGTGAAATGTCGGCCAATATTTATTTATTTATATTTATTTAATTATATCGCAGTCGAAGTGTGTTTATCTTAGAATCAGCCATCTCCATTCCGAAAAACTTATAGTCTAGTTTACATATATAATTAGAACAACATTCTCCGGTAGATACAGACAGACAAGTATTCAATATAAATGATGCACATAATAATATGCAAATGTACTTATAACAGGCTATAATATTTAAAAAATAAATTAAATGCGGACGTGCGAAGCGCCTACCTCAAAATTAAGAGCAACGTAACCCTCGTCTCACGTGCGATTATTAGATGTGAAGGAAATAAACCGACCGTGTATACTTGTTTTCTGTGTGTGAAGCTATACAATACACCCCCGTGTGTAAGTTACAACTCTCTGCGCGCGTGTACACTGTACATACATCTACCCATCTATCTTCTTTAAATTTAAAACAAAGTCGGGTTAGTTACACCATTTATAACTCAAGGACGGCTGGACCGATTTTAATAACTATTAAAACATAGGAATATACACGAATTTTATCTTTATGCGGTTGCGGCAGCTAGTAAAGATATATATATAAAAAAAACAATATACTTACATGTATAAAAAAAACAATTGCCTTGCGTTAGTTTCGCAAAAACTTGAAAACGGCTCGACTGATTTGAATTAAAAAAAAATGGTGGTACAAAGTACACCGGGTCATCTATAGTATACTTATACGGCCAGTGACAATTTTGTCAATTTCAGATGACGAACAAAGATGGCACGTGGGTTCGTTTGAGTGCGTGTGCCCTCGCACTGTTCACGGATGGCGCGGCGCCGGTGGCGTGGTGTCTGGCGCACCACTACCACCTAGACCGCACGCTGCTGGAGCGAGTGGAGCCGCGCACGCCGGAGGAAGAACAAGAGGTAACGCCTGCCAAGCCTCACGAGATAACCCTAGCAAGTTGGATCGGTCAATAGCATAAGTCGCTCGGTGAGGTATTAAAGGAGCTCGGCGTCCCCACGCTTGGCAGGCGGCTTGGGGATCGCAGAACGCTCACCACCGTAAACCGAGAAGACGCTGTTGCCCGTCCTCCGGTGGTTCTGGATGCAGTTTTAGTCCATACCCAGGTCTCATCAATCACCTCGGAACATCGGCAATCAATGAGTTGCTATTTGGCTCCGTCGCCGAATGCCCCTTTTCTAAAATGTCTACTGCACGAAAAACGTCCCAGTCGCACAATGTCCCTTTCGCATAATGCTATTTTCACACAATGTCCCTTTCGCACAATGTCCCTTTGCAATATGTCCCTTTCGCACAATGTCCGTTTTCTCTGGCAGTAGTGTAGTGGAGCCCCAACAAAATAAAATAAAATAATAAATAATGAGTGTAATGTGTGTGTGATGAGTGTGTGTGTGTGTGTGTGTTTGTAATGTGACATTCTTATTTAATTTTATTGTTTTGTATTTAGATAATTTTGTATAATTTTAAGGAATGTTTTTAATTAATTATATAATATCATTAGTGTAATTGGCCTTAAGCCGTACTAATTAAAATAAATAAATAAATAAATTGGGAGCCCCTGTGATCTTTTCACCTCCGTTTCTTCTGGTCCCAGATGGACGTGTTCCGTGCTCTTTGGTCGGATGAGAAGCCAGAAGGCGTGGAGTCGCCGCCGCCTCCCCCCGCGCCCGCGCCCGCCCTTCCCCTCGAAGCTGTGGCCAGCGCTGATGAAGCAGTGGCCGGACCAAGCTGTGGCGGTAAGCTTAGATTTTAAAATAATACAACGTGTTAAAAAAGGTGTAGTAAATACTGAAGGGTATGTATGATTGTATTTATGAACAACTTTTACTATGGGACCAACAATGAAATAACGTAAAAAACTGATGTGCCATACATTTTGTCCTCGGTCAAGAACTTTTTGTATGGAACAGATGGTACTCATCATTATGGAAAACTTTTACTATGAGGCCTTAAAACTTAAACTTAAAATAAAGAAAAAATCTGCCATTCCATACATTTTGTCGTAGGTCAATGACCTTTTTGTATGGAACAGCTGATTTTTTTCTCGATTTCAAGATTGGCCACATAGTAAAAGTTGTTCATAATAATGAGTACATACATAGAACATACCCTTCAGTATTACTACACCTTTTTTAACACGTTGTGTACACTAAAGAAAGCGTTAGAGTACTATTGATGCGATGTGATTGCTGCTGTTGCAAATGTATCCTTAAGCTGAGCGTGTTTAAGGTACTTAATTATGTACTTTTATTCACATTCATTTATTACTCATGATATATATTTTTTGTTAAATAATAGGGTTTGCCTTAATCCTGCCTCTTTAATATTTTTTTAATATTTGCAGGACCGGTAGATAAAAGTCATGGTCCGTATGCGCATCGGCGTGATTTCCTCGAGGTAAGTTCAAAATCAGTGCCCGAAGACAAGAGTCTTCAACCGGTGTGTGTTGCCAGTGATGACATATGGAACAGAATCGTGGTCTTTAACTGCTGGCCTTATGGAGAAACTCAGAGTCACGCAACGGGCAATGGAGAGAGCTATGCTTGGAGTTATTTGGGCGAAAAAATTCGGAACGAGGATATTTGCAAAAAACCAAAGTCATCGACATAGCCTCCAGGTTTTGCAAGTTGAAGTGGTAATATGGGCAAGCCACGTCGCTCGAAGAACTGATAGCCGATGGGGAAGAAAGTTTCTTGAGTAGCGACCACATACCGGAAGACGCAGCGTAGGAAGGCTGATGATGATGATGATGATGAAATTCAAAAACTAAAATATGTAGCTAGTTTCATATACGATTTTGCGCAGAAGCAATTCAAGCTTCGTATTATGACTTACTCAACATTTTGGGGTAAGCATTTCGGATGACTCATTGGTAGAATAACGCTTATGTGAATCATCGCCAATACATCCACCGCCTGTGCCGGCTTAAAGTCCAGTGAAGCTGTAGAGGCCGTCTGAGGCCAACTGCAGAAGTCATTAAAAAAGGCTTGTGTTCGCGGATCATTTCCTCAGATGCCGTAAGTCTATTCCATTATACTAGTCCACAGGGAAACAAACTTGGTAGGTCTCATTAATCTAATATTTTAAATATCTGTTTGTAAAATATAATAAGTACTAATTCTACACTTGTTTACTGAGTTAAAATTATATGTTTAATATAATATAGTTAAACGAATGTCTAATAACAGCGCATGTTTTTGACGTTTTATAAAAATTCACAAAAAGATTGTATAAACCGTTAGTACTTTAGATCATTTGCGATTCACGAGCTCTATTTTTGAATTAGTATTCGAAATATGATCTGAATTCGACCGATGGCCTATGTATATAATTAAAAAATTAAGAACCCCGATTAATTCAATTTATTCTATTATTAATTTCTATTTTATGTTAGTCTTAAACGCTCTTCTGTTACAGGACAACGAGCCGGATATTTTCGTTTTTCCGCCGGAGCCGAGCAAGCGAGACAGACATATGCGCAACGAAGCAGGAGCGGGGTATGCAGAATCATTTTTAATACTAATTAAGCCTGGCGGGATTAACTCGCATTTTGTCTAGATACCGAAAATACTAAATAGTATACACAGTTCATGGCTCAGTGGCTGCATCCAGAACCACCGGAGGATGGGCAGCAGCGTCCTCTTAGTTAACGGTGGTAACACTGCCATCCCCAAGCCGCCTGCCAAGCGTGGGGATTATGGCAACCCCTCCCCATTAAGGGGGAGGCCTTCGTCCAGCAGTGGACGTCTTCTGGCTGATGAGTGACACAGTTCATGGGCTTTGTATCAAGACCATAGAACATTTTAACCTAATACGTACAAATTAATACGCGGTAGTTTAACCACAAGGGTTTTCTCATTTACGTGTTAAACTTTTGTTAACCTAGCAATGGGACCCATTCATCATCTGTCTGCCCTTATCCCGCTAGGTGGGGTCAGCGTAGCACGTTCCCTTACTTCAGTTTATCATTCGTCGCGTCTACATTCACTCCCTTCATACGCATATCACCTTTGACACGGTTTGTTCAAGCCTTTGTAATGTGCCCGCCCGTTGCGGTTTTACCATAATTTCTAATGTGAATCATTAATCCCACATGCCGCATTAAAGTATTTATGCAATCACGTTATAATTATGTGCATCAATCCACGATTTTAAAGCTTCGATTTGGGTGAACTGTTTAGGTGTTAAACTGTTTTAAATAAATATCATTACTGCTTAAAAATACCCTTCCCCTTAATAAAGATAAATATAACTTAAGCTAGCAAGTATGGTATATTTTATTGTTTGACATTTGCCATCGACAAAATCTGTTTTATTGGGTCCAAATTCATTTTTGTTATATTTGATTGATAATAATATTATTTTGTCTACCGTTACAGTCACTGTAAAATTTTGATGATCAGTACACGATACACTGCTGAGCCGTATAGAATGACGTCATTTCAGAAGAAGGAGCAACGGCAACGAATGGTGGGAGCCGGTTCGACACCGACCCGATAATGGCGCTGAAATGGAAGAAGACATACAAGAGGTAATTTAAATATCGACTGCATTTTTCAAAGAATCAAAGAACTTGGCACGCCGTAGACGCAATGCGCTAATAGTGTACATCATAGATACTAAACATATGGAAATTCTAAGCTAAGAGAATAAAGCTAGAAATAGGAAGTAAATGTTCGTCAGGAACCGAACTTGGCCGAATTTCACACAAACTGCTGCCGCAGCCTGCAGCCTGCAGCATCGCGTTTTGGCAGACTTTTAGATGGGACGCGGTCGAGTGGTTGATGCGAAATTCTCTGTCTTCTGTTTCTTTGTTTGTTTGCCCCAGCCGTGGTCCAATACTTAGCATTTTCCAAACAAACTTTTATCCATATTTAATTCATACACTAAGTAAGATCAAGCCCTAATCCAAAGCCGTTGGGACTGAGGTAGCGCAAAATGTTTTTAGGTATCTGGCAGGATAGTCTTAACACTGACATTAGGGCTGATCATTCAGCACTACTACTTTAGTTGCAGGAAGAAGTGGAAATGGCCGATCCCATCCCGACTATGTCGTCGAGCGCACGGCGAGTCTACTCCGCGCTATGCGATAAGAAGTCCGGCGCGAGTCAAGACGTGGTCCCCCACGGATTCTACCGGCCGATAGTCCACGAGCCGGGTCGGCCGAAACAGGAGCCGGGTCGGCCAAAACACGAGCCGTACCGGCCCATGCGCCGGCCCCACTGCATGCCACCCGACTCGCCAGGACCGGAAAAGTCGCCTGTGCTACATGAATTACCAGGCAAGGACCTTTTACCAAAAACATTTCATCATTAGTCAGAAGACTGGCTAATGATGAAATATTTATGGTCGGTCTACCGCTGGAAAGCCTCCCCCTTATCCCCAGCAGGCGGCTTGGTGATCGCAGAATTATCAGCACCGATAACCGAGAGGACGCTGCTGCTCGTCCTTCAGTGGCTTTGGATGCAGTTTTTGGACATACCCAGGTCCACCAGCAATATGTATTGGCTATAAATAACTTTCTTAGTCTTTAAACTTTACTTTATCTGAGTTTATTTTGTCGCGACAGAAGTTTTTCCAAGTAATTTATTTCGCGATAAAAACTCGCAAAGGGCTATTCAGGTATTTGCTAGGTCACCTCCGGTAGATTACGGTTTTATTGAATAGCCCGCACCAAATTTAGTCAACCTTTCTGTGATCAGGACTCAAGCGCGAGTCGCCGTCAAGTAGCGACGAGCCACCAGAACTGCAGCCTAAGATGAAAATCAGAGAACCCGGGCCAAGTTCGAGTCGACCGTTAGAGGAAAAGCCGCCTGTGCTCCGAGATCAGAAACCTGAGCTTCCTTTCCGGGAACGCCCAATACCGCCTTCGCCACGCATACAGCCTAAAGAACATGGACCAAAAGACCGCGGATTTAAAGACTTTGGCCCAAAAGATAACGGAAGTAAAGATCTTGCCACGAAAGATCTTGGAAGTAAAGATAGTCCGAAAGACCACGGCAGTAAAGATTTTGGCCCGAAAGATCAAGACTGTAAAGAGTTTGGTCTGAAAGACTTTCATCAGAAAAGCCACGGCTCTAGAGACGAAGATCCCAAAGAGCACCTAGGGTCGCACCCGCGTCTTGAGAAGAAACCGGATCCGCAAGTTTATCGAGAAATTAAGGTAATATAAAGAGTTTTCATTACGTGTCAGGCACATTTTTTATTCAATGTTGTGACGTGACGGGCAGGACGTTTGCCTGGTGGTAAGCATCACGCCTGCTCATAAAAGTAGCAGTGCAAGAATTATGAACTTCCGAGCAAAATCCTGCGCCGTGCGCTTATATTGAACGTTGGCTCGCTCGCTCACCCATAGAGTTAACTAAGAACAGCGGACGTGAGGTTGAAATTAATTTATTTTCTGTGCCAGCATGAGCAAAAAAATAATATCTTATTGTTTTACGATATAAGGATACAACTACAAAAGTGTATAAATTATTATGTCTATCTCATTTTCGTACTACAAAAAGAGTAGGCAAAATGTATCGGTTGCTGGTTTTCCTTGTCAGCATGACTAGTAAAGGATATAAGAGATGTTATCAGATAGGTTAGTAACAAACAAATTCAGCTGTTCCCTAAATGTTGTCAAGAGTCATTGAACTGTTTCTTTTAAAAAGCAGACTTTCGCGATTTCGGTGTTGGCCCCATAGTAAAAGTTGTTCATAGCCATGAGTACAATTACCCCCTTGCGACTTAGTACACCCCAAGCGTATAACCGTACCCACGCTTGGCAGGTGGCTTGTGGATCGCAGAATGCTCACCGCCGATAACGGAGAGACGCTGCTGCCTCTCCTCCGGCGGTTCTAGATGCAGTTTCAGGATATACTCAGAATTCCTTCTTATGACTGCATGTTATTGGCACAGAAGCCGGAAGCAGCGCAGCCTGACCCAGAGCCGTCCGGGACAGTTGCTGCGTGTACGCAAACTTCGCCCGACAGTACCCGGAATGTACGGGACTTCTACCTCAATCTGGCCAAGGTTAGTATATATATAATCAATTCAGTATATGTGTCGCAGGGAAATGAGGATACCAGGGATTTCGTGAAACCCCTAGGGATACCACGAAATCACGGCAAATGACGAAAATTCTTCTCATTTACGTCTTCTTACTAAAAAAAACTAGTGATATGACAAAATACTAATCCCTGGTATCCTCATTTCCCTGCGACATATGCATTGATTTACAGGATTATCATGGATTAAAAAAACTAAAAAACACACTTTATTGTCACATAGGCAATATTGTAAAAAAAAAATTTTTTTTAAAAAAAATGTAATTAAAAAAGACACCTTTATAAAGTAGGATTAGATCCGACAACTAAATCCTCGAGAATTGGCTGTATTGTACTCGTACTACGGGTCTCGCCGAAAAAACTAAATAAGCCCAAACTCGAGAGGTCTACTACAGGCATAGCGCTTGACTGAGTTGGTTCCTGATAGCAGATATATCCAGTATACTAATACCTTCGTGAAATTCTGTAGCTTACGACAGTAAAACCACTTACAGACAGTAAAACTTTCGCTTTTACGATATCCGTGGACGTTCAAACATACATCCCGCTTGTTTTGAAGTCTATTAAAAAGGAAACTAGTCTACAACCAACCTCCCAATCGAAGCGCCCTAACCCCTGCGCCAAACACTATTGTAGTCGTAGGACGCTATTGCAAATTTCCCTGGGAAAATACACCTTTGCTAGTTATTCAACCGTCAAGCTGTAGAGAGCAATCATTTCATTACTGTGTTTCGGTTTGAAGGGCAATGTTACCAAAGGAACAAACTCGTTCACACATGTTAGCATTTTAGCATAGACTAATGTCTATGTATTTGGACACAGCAAGGCACACAAACAGGTATTATGTAATGAAACGCGCATAAGGAAAATAACATACGTAGAACTAGGTACCAACCAAAATCTAGGCCAGCGCTAGTCGCACCGCGGATAGGGCGTCACTCGACTTACATATCTAGACCTGCACCATTGTTGCAAACTAACAAACGGTGGACACAGCTTTTTCAGGAGCATATAGAACATGCGACTGCAGCGCTGCATTCGAGAGACAAATATTGTTTAGGCGAACATTGTTTACTGCGCCGCTCAGGTCATTCAACCAATCTCTCGGGCTGAGGACAGAAGTACCTAGATAACATGCCAGCCCACAGGCTGTGATTATAAATAAACTCAATTCTGCTAGTCTGCTAGTTGATTTCCACTCAGCTGGCTTTAGGTGGAAACTTTGTGGTTAAAACATTATTATTTTTTGGTTTAATTGCCCTAGCGACTTAATTATCTTTGTTATTCAGGTATTTCTATTTGGCTTAATTTATGCAATGTGTGATACATATCCCGATGCTGCTGCGACTGTTTACGCACATTAATTAGCAATAAGAATGCACTATTAAAATTTTGTAGATTTTTTTTCGTGGCAACTCTGATAGCATCTGGCACCTATGTTCCCATTACAGCAAAACGGAGTCCTTCACAAAAAGAAGAAAGCCTTCTAATTGTGAAATCCCATTACAAAAATGAGGTAGTTACTCTGCTCGCAACTCGACTGTTTCTGGTTTATTCGCATAGATCCTAGATTTCACAAAACCCCAAAGAAAGAAATCACACGGCGTTAAATTCCATGATCTTGGTGACTAATTGATTAGACATTTTTGAAATGCTCAACTTTTTCCATTTTGTAATGGGTTTTTACTATGCTAAGCGCGTATTACTTTTGTGTAGCGCTCCATACTAAATAATTGTAACAATTCTAAGTGACAGCTGTTAAATACAAGAGTTGCCACGTGAACGAAGAAAAAAAATGCCACAAAATTTTAATAGTGCATTCTATTGAGAAAATTATATAATGTGTAAATTCTTATCTTATAAGGAGAGTAATGATAATTCATAAATTCTTATCTTAAGTGTTTGCTAAACTTGTCGATCTTACTTGTACGAGGGCTGCACTAAAAGTATCGGGAATGGAATATTTCCACTGTTTCTGTCATATTAAAATCTTTTTAATTGAAAACTCCTTGGTTTTAAAAATCGAATACCATTAATTTATTTAAAAAAATATTCTCGGTCTTGTCACAAGGTTTTGTCAAACTTGTTTAGTCGTTGAGAAAATGGAATTGACTCGAGAAAATTCAAGAGCGATGATTTATTATGACTTTCGAAGTGGTTTAACACAAAAACAGTGTGTTGACCGGATGATTTCTGCATTTGGTGATAAAGCCCCATCCAAAACCACAATTTATCGCTGGTTTGCTGAATTTCAACGTGGACGTGTCAAGCTCAGTGATGATCCCCGTCAAGGTCGTCCAAAAACTGCAGTCACCCAAGAAAACGTTGATGCTGTGCGTAAGCTGATTGAGGAAGATCGACATGTGACATACCGCGAAATTCAGGCAACTTTAGACATTGGCATGAGTCAAATACAAATAATCTTGCATGAAAAATTAGGTGTAAAAAAGTTGTTTTCCCGATGGATACCGCATTCGCTCTGTGAAGAGCAAAAAGCGGCTCGCGTTACTTGGTGCGTCAGAACTCTCGAAAGATTCCACGCAGGATCCTCAAATGCTGTATACAACATCGTATCAGGTGACGAATCCTGGATATACGCGTACGAACCCGAAACAAAAAACCAGTCACGAGTTTGGGTGTTCGAAAATGAGTTAAAGCCAACAAAAATTGTTCGTTCACGGAGTGTTGCAAAAAAAATGGTGGCCACGTTTGTCTCCAAAACCGGCCATGTTACGACTATTCCTCTTGAGGGACAAAGAACGGTTAATGCAGAATGGTATGCTAGCATTTGTTTGCCACAGGTCGTTTCTGAACTCCGTAAAGAGAACTGCAACCGCCGCATCATCCTCCATCACGACAATGCGAGTTCTCACACCGCGCACAGAACAAAAGAGTTTTTAGAGCAAGAAAATATAGAATTATTGGACCATCCGCCGTACAGCCCCGACCTAAGCCCTAATGATTTCTATACTTTCCCTAAAATAAAGAATAAATTGCGTGGACAGAGATTTTCATCACCTGAAGAAGCTGTGGACGCCTACAAAACGGCCATTTTGGAGACCCCAACTTCCGAATGGAATGGTTGCTTCAATGATTGGTTCCATCGTATGGAAAAATGTGTCAAATTTCGCGGAGAATACTTCGAAAAGCAATAAATATATTTTTAAATAGTAATGTTGTGTCACTTCCTTGATTCCCGAAATTTTCAGTGCCGCCCTCGTAGTCTCAAAAGAAGGGCTTAAAAATACTTATGTATGATTTACAATTAGGAACATGGTTTGGTGTAAGGAAATGAAGGGTTTTAGTTTTTCAATCCATGTCGTGAACTTAGACCAATCTAATAAGACGTGGAGATGGTAGGTAGCTCAGGGGCTACCGCGTCCGGTTCACACGCTTCAAATCCGAACCACGAGCTTGTGCTGCGCCAGTTATATAAGGAGTATGTCTTGAGGAAATCCATAGCACTTGCTCAAAGAGAACTGAAGAAAGAAAGAAAGAAAGAAAGAAATTATTAATTTTAAGTTTTAACTGCTAAGATTGTTAAGCTTTTTAACCTGTTCATCAAGTATAACAAAAAAACTGTTGCATTAACAGTTTTTTTGTTATTTCGCGAATTCAGGATTGAACCTAAAATAAAGTGGTTCACAATGAACTCCATTTAGGGGTTTGTTTCATAGTATAATGGAACATATTTCAGTGAATTCTTTTTCTTGTGAGTATGGTCGCTGTAAACTCCAGAGCTGCCGCAACGTTTGGCTCCGATTGTAATGGCGCTACAAGTAGGGGTCGCACATGCGCATTGGGGGACTAAGGGAAAAGGCAGACGAGACGAAACTTCCCTTCAGAAGTGGCTCTGCTCAACGCCATAACGGACGTTGAGCATTTCTACTTTTCCATAAACACTTATCAAGCCTCAACAGAGGAAGGGTATAGAGGGACCGCGGTTACACGTTTCTCCTAAACGTTATTATAAATAATCGTTTATTATAGTTTTAATATTAAACCAGCATTAATTAAACATCATTATTTTATATATAAAAAAATATCTAAATTATTTTATAGCACACGGATAAGCCGAATTATATTATATTAATTATAGTAACGGTATCACAATTAAAATGTTATTATAGGATATAGTTTTTCTTTACGAATATTAGATCCGTATTATTACGCTCGGTGTAAGCGGACTAAAACTTCTCCATATTTTATTATGCTCTAGTGCATGAAACTTTACCTGGGTATTTAATAATACCCATAGATCAGGGTTTTAAATAACATAATCGTTTTTTTAAATTATTGGCACACTTTGTGCATTTTCCAAGTTTTTAGAGTATCAAGTCTAATATGTCACAAAATTACAGTTATAGCCACACGAAATTAGTCACGGTCGAGTCCAAGTCATGTGGCGACTTCACTATAAGTTTTTACGGAGTTTTGAGAACAACATGAAAAGACATGTTTCACCTCAACATATCACTTGCACAAACTCGTGTAATTCAACACGCATTGAACAAAACACCACCATTTTTAATTATTAATCCGAAAAAATTAATGTTTAAGAAAATGATAGAATGCTGCGACATGATTTTTCCGTGTTCCCGCCAAAACTTGTATTTATCGACTGGAAATGTTTTGCACGAAAAACAATATACTTACACGAATATATTTTCAAAAACCGTGTAAGTACCTCTTCTACTAAATAAGAGTCCACTAACGCGGAGGAACCCCACTAATCCCACATTTTACGCATCGGACGAGTCGGATCGCTACAAATTATTCGTACTTAATTCTCACTAAGCTGTGGTAACTTGCACAGATTAGTAAGTAATAAGTACGAGTTTGTAGCAATCCGATCATTGAAGGTGTCAGCTATTTATCATCGGAGCCTCGCGTCGCGTATGATGTGGACAAATAGACGCGTGCTCTAAATATCCATCAAATGTCGATGTCATCGCTCACCCCAGAGGGTGAGGCAAAAACTAACCCACGGGGCGGGGCCCCGTATCCTACCACCCTTAGGCGACCCATCCCCTGATAAGGTTTAAGTGAAAAGCGACTTTATGCACACCCTTACGTATACTGCGAAGGTCATGCCTTAAAAATGTACTCGCTACCTTTTTTAAGTAGATTTTAGAGCTTTTAGGCTTTCCGTATGTCAAAACGAATTGAAAAATATACCGACTTATATCCTAGTTTTTTAGCCCGTCGAAATAATAATTTACCTAACATCGAAATAAGGTAATAAGGTAGGACGTAATAAGATGTATGCTTGTATAAATGTATAAGTACCTAAATTAAATATTGGAGGTATTGAGATTAACTCTAACACTAGGGCCGGCCAATCAGCCTACAATAACTTAGTATCTCTAGGAATTATAATTATCATGAAATAAACATCCACTTGGACATACCCAGGGTATGTCCTAAAACTGCATCCAGACCCACCGGAGGACGGGCAGCAGCGTCCTCTTGGTTAAAGGTGGTGACCAATCTGCGATCCCCAAGCCGCCTGCCAAGCGTGGGGATTATGGCAACACTGTCTGATTTCCCCCCTGGGGGAGATATAAGGATTTTTCAGTCCTGGTGTCCCAGGCGCGTGAGATATAAGAACTTACTTTTAAAATAATATTTTGAGTACTCCTGTATCCCATCCACCCCAGTCAAGCATTAGATTGAATGAAACCATGAAAATAATTCAAATGTCAAGAAATCGTACCTACGTATTCCAACGTCGACGTCTTAATTTTGTTTTTGTTTTTTGTTAGTTTATATTTACGAGGGTTTCGTAAAATTCTGGAAATTACGCCCTGAAGGTATAAATGTTTTGAAAATTTTCTATTATGAGCCTGCGTCATGGCAACACGAACCCCTCGTTAACCTTGTTTACCTTTTAAGAGGAAAATTCTGGAAATTTGCCTTTATATTTTTGCTACGAAAATGTTCAACATTGTAAATAAAATTCTAAGAAGAATAAGTTATTTGGTGCCATCAAATAAGGTCAAGCAAGTAGCTTTATATGGACCTGGGCATGTCCTGAAACTGCACCCAGAATCACCAGAGGACGGGCAGCAACGTCCTTTCGGTTAACGGTGGTGAGAATTACCAAGCCACCTGAGTGGGGATTATGGCAAACCCCCTATTAAGGGGGAGGCCGACAGTAGACGTCTGGCTGTTGATGTTGAAGTAGCTTTGTTGGAGCATATCATGATTTAAAAGTAGTACATTAAACCAAAAAGCGGCATGTCTAGTAAAGAAATCCGTCATTTACGGGAGCCACCCTTAATAAGCATACTTATCATATTTTTATTATTTATAATGTCCATTACTAAACCGTCGCTCATTGTAAACAAACATAAATCGAATTTGACGTTTTGGCCTAGTACCTAATCTGTTCTAGGAGCGCAGTTGTTTGTCGCGCTCGCTATGGCCTGGATCTCAGTTGAGCGACCGATGCGAAGGTCTCAGGGCATACTTCTATTTATCTATCATAATTTGGCATCGCTTCGTATTCCTAGCTAGACTATCAAATGATCTGTGTGCTTGTTTGATGTTGAGACCATAGTTACGAAATGTTCTAGGACTCTCCCTAGGATATTGTCAATGGTATTATATATAACTATAATATATGTCATATCGCGCCCTCAAATGGCCCTGTGAAAACAGTCCCAGGGACCCTTGTCTCGCCTGTCTGCGCTCACCAGGGCATGATGTACCGGTAAAAATTGTATCGTTACCAGCGGCTTGATGCAGATAACGTTAATTAAAAAGTATCGTTATCAAAAATAACGATATTTCTGGAACATTTTATCGTTAAATATACTTAACGTTAACATAGGTGTTACCGATACTTTTACCGTTATGAGTAAGTTTTGTTACCATCCCACTCGCTCGTCCAATCTCAAAGATTGTCAGATCAGCGTCAATGCAGTGATGCTGAAAGGGTGTGCCTCGGCATGGGCAAGAGGTCGCGCGCGCGCCATCGGCGTGCTGCAGCGCAGGCCGCTTCACCGTAAAACGGCAACGTCGCATGACATATCGTTAAAAATAACGTTAAATTGGTATGCTTAATTTTTAATATAGCGTTATTTGTTAGCTTAACTTTCAACGTTATATTATGTTATGTTAATAAGTATCGCTACCAAATCATACCGTTAAGGCCAGTCGGTTTCTTTACGAAAATAAAGTTATTTACCGGTAAATTTAATGTAATGTTTAAGGTAACGTTGTCAAGCCCGTGCGCACACTAAGCGAGACGCGCGCTATCTCTTTTGCTGTCATAAAAGTCCTATCTTCTTTCGCACTCCGGCGCAACTCGTATACATGACGGCACGGGAGTCATTTTTTGAACGTTGTTTTATTACGCGATAGCGCATCTTTTGTAATCTTTGCATATTGTCAACACAATTTGTGGATTTCAAAACAATTTGGACAAAATCTGTTGATTACACGGTTGATACGAGTATGCCTAACCGCAGCTCAGCTGACGTTAAGGATGGTGTGGTTGAAGGTAGTGTACCTACTCAATTAACCTAGAATGGGTACTGAACTGACTCTCAAGTGATGCTACCGGAACATAGCCAGTAGGTGCTTAGCGGCAGATGTTAGACTAAATACAAACAATAAAAAAAATATTTTGATAGCACAAAAATTCATTAAGAACCTAAGTGAGAACTCAAATCGTGAGTTCCTCGCCGCTCTTTAGCAGCCGCCGCTCGCAGAACTACTAGTAATTATATCTCATCAACAACAGCCTGAAGACGTCCACTGCTGCACGAAGGCCTCCCCCTTAATAGGGGGTTTGCCATAATCCCAAACAGAGCCACATTTATTATAATAGAACTTATACCGACACAACGTGGCTTCTTCAATACAAATAAAATAAAATATAAGTATAATAAATTTCAATACAAAGTGGTATAGGGGATATACTTGGCATATATTACTTCTTGCTGCTAAGAGCTTTTATAAAATTCTATAATAATTGCGTTAATGTCCTAAAATAAAGGTCGTAGTATTGTCGTCTATGCCTGAGTTGAAAATAAAATACAAGGATTATTTTGCAGGGCTGAACAAGGTTGAACTGGTTGGCTAAACCTACGTTAAATAAGGGATACGCTGAAAAGGGGTATTTATTTTCACATAACAACTTAAAAAACAGTAAAATTAACCAAAACGTAAAATACTAACTTAAAACTAAAACTTAAAATAACTATTTAAAAACTTAAACTAAAAGAGTGGAGTGGAGGACATTAGTGGAGGGAAAGGTTTGAATGGCAATGCTCAATTTCTGTCCTAAATAGAAGCCAGCATTCTGAACGCCCGACGCCTCCACCGATCGCCTGGCAAAGTCCCGATAAAGACCTAAAGCGGCCGACCCCCACGGACATGGACCCATCGTCTCCACCCCAAACGATGTACACCCGGTCAAGGTGCGCATATTTGCGCCGCTTGAGGTTTTCGGCTTGGGCAGCGGCAGCGCCGGCCCTAAATGAAGTTGCGGGAAGGTGAGACGGAGCCATTGTGTCTACGCATGTTTCATCCCACACCAATGGCTGCCCCACCTTCCAAGGTATGAGGGTCATTCCGACGGGTCTTTTGCCGTCGTCTCGCATCAGTCCATAAGGTTCCAGTACTGACGGGACGCCGGCACTGACAAAAGCTCGACGGATGACATTCAGGGAGGCGTGCCGGGGTATAGGGATACGCTGAAAACCAGCCCCCTGTTACCTTTCGGGATCAAGCAGCACAGACGAAAAAGACCAGTGTGGCCAGTTTACAATAGTGGAAACTAATTGTGACGAATGAACTATATAAAAGTAGGACTATGACGGGTTTACACGTTTTTTTATGTGTGGCGAATTAACTTTGGGGTGAGTTTACAATGAGGCCGCTGAACGTACCCCTATTGCCAAACATAGTATCTTATTAAATAGCATAACAATAACTATTGTAGTCCCTGTTGTTGTCGTATATTGTTGTGGTTTCATTGTATTGTATTTCCTCATGTTTTGGCAATAAATATATTCTTATAATAGATAATGTCTGACAACCCTAACTAGATGTCATGCTCACGATGCATGCCCGATATCCGGGGAGGTTTTGATATGCGCGCGGCCTCAGTCCTGCGGAGTAGCGGGCTTGTGCAGGTCGTGCGCATAAGCTCGCCACTCCGCATGACAAATAGACAAATAACACAGTAGAACTCTCTGGAAAATCAGAAATAATCTAAATCTCAATCTAATCTAAATCTGAAGAATCTTTAAATCAGAGGCGCAGAGATGTTATTTTTTTCAGGTTTTGGTGTCGCATTTTGTGCGCTTTGCGCCTTTGATGTATCTGAATATTTTTAAATTTCATTTTATTCATTAAAAAAAAACTTACTGATAATTAGTTCACCTAGTTTGGTGGCTATGGCCACTGAACTTTTATTTTTCTGGTAATAAATACCATTTTTTTAAGTGGGGTGAGTTTTGTACATGATCAACTTTTCGATCTAAAATATAGGCAAATATTTAAGATAGACATATAGCTCAGGTGGTATAGTATCTTTGCCTTCAGAGCTGTAGGGCGTGGGTACCCAGGATAAACATTTATGTGATGAACATAGATACATGTTTATTTTGTGTCAGGGTGTTGTAGGTATATCTATATCTATAAAAGGCTTTGTCCTGACTGACTGACTGACTGACTGACTGACTGACATATAGACAACGTACAGCCCAAACCGCTAAACGTAGAGACTTGAAATTTGGAGGGTATGTTTTTGGAGAGGTGTGAACGCCCACTAAGAAAGGATTTTTCGAAAATCAACCCCGAAAGGGGTTAAATGGGGTGTTAAAGTTTGTATGAAACTTTTTATTCTCTGGTTCGATTGATACAAAACTTGGTATACATATTCTACTATAAAAATAAGAAGATACGGGTGTCACAGTTTTTTCAAAATCAGCTCCCGTTAGTATAAAAAAAAAACAACTAAGTTTTAGTGATAGTACGTTTGTTTCTCCTTAACTTTGTAACGGCTGTACATATTAAAATGAAATTTGGTATAGGGATGGGGATAGATGTGGGGATGGGGGTGGGGGTGGGGGTGGCGATGATACTGGGAACGGAGACGGGACGGAGATAGGCATGTTAATATTAAGATTACAATTGGTATCGGGATGGGGATGGGATGGGGTGGGGATGGGGATTGGGTGGGGATGGGTGGGGATTTGGTGGGGACAGGTGGGGATGGGATGTGGATGTGGACGAGGCTGGGAACGGGGATGGGCGTGTCCATATTAAGATGAAAGTTGAAATCGGGATGGGGTGGGGATGGGATGGGGTGAGGATGGGGTTCGGGATGGGGATGAGGGAGGGAACGGGGATGGGGACGTGGATGGGCGTGTTCATATTAAAATGACATTTGGTATCGGGATGGGGATGGGGAAGGGGCCGCTTATAGGGATGAGGCTGGGAATGGGGACGGGGATGGGCGTATTTATTGGTCGGCTGAACAGATGGAGCTGCATTTTTGGATAGGTAGTTATAGCATTAGGTTTGGAAACGGACATAGGCTATTTTTTTGTAGGTCCACGCAGACGACTGTTTGACGGACATAATTATTATAGATACTGTACAGCCTAAGCTGCTAAATTATTTTTTAATCTATAACTATAAAAGGCTTTGTCCTGACTGACTGACTGACTGACTGACTGACTGACTGACTGACTGACTGACTGACTGACTGACTGACATATAGACAACGTACAGCCCAAACCGCTAAACGTAGAGACTTGAAATTTGGAGGGTATGTTTTCGGAGAGGTGTAAACGCCCACTAAGAAAGGATTTTTCGAAAATCAACCCCGAAGGGGGTTAAATGGGGTGTTAAAGTTTGTATGAAACTTTTTATTCTCTGGTTCGATTGATAAAAAACTTGGTATACATATTCTACTATAAAAATAAGAAGATACGGGTGTCACAGTTTTTTCAAAATCAACTCCCGTTAGTATAAAAAAAAACTAAGTTTTAGTGATAGTACGTTTGTTTCTCCTTAACTTTGTAACGGCTGTACATATTAAAATGAAGTTTGGTATAGGGATGGGGATAGATGTGGGGATGGGGTGGGGGTGGGGGTGGCGATGATACTGGGAACGGAGACGGGACGGAGATAGGCATGTTAATATTAAGATTACAATTGGTATCGGGATGGGGATGGGATGGGGTGGGGATGGGGATTGGGTGGGGATGGGTGGGGATTTGGTGGGGACAGGTGGGGATGGGATGTGGATGTGGACGAGGCTGGGAACGGGGATGGGCGTGTCCATATTAAGATGAAAGTTGAAATCGGGATGGGGTGGGGATGGGATGGGGTGAGGATGGGGTTCGGGATGGGGATGAGGGAGGGAACGGGGATGGGGACGGGGATGGGCGTGTTCATATTAAAATGACATTTGGTATCGGGATGGGGAAGGGGCCGCTTATAGGGATGAGGCTGGGAATGGGGACGGGGATGGGCGTATTTATTGGTCGGCTGAACAGATGGAGCTGCATTTTTGGATAGGTAGTTATAGCATAAGGTTCGGAAACGGACATAGGCTATTTTTTTGTAGGTCCACGCAGACGACTGTTTGACGGACATAATTATTATAGATACTGTACAGCCTAAGCTGCTAAATTAATTTTTAATATTAAATTTGGTCATCCTCAAGCAAACTTAAAGACTTGCAAGCGGTTTGGAAAAAATGCATTAATATACGTATTTTAGTGATTCAATTGAGTTGGGCCCCGATTTAACCGAATTCCAGTATTCAACATTACTACGCGGGCAAAGCCGCGGGCAAAAGCTAGTGTAATATATACGGGATGTTAGTTTGAACACCGTTATCCTTCTAGGATATCATTATGAACAACTTTTACTATGGGGCCAAACCTGAAATCACGAAAAAAAAACCAGCTGTTCCATACAAAAAGGTTCATCGATCTTGGACAAAATGTATGGAACAGCAGATATTTGTTTCGCGATTTCAAGGTTGGCCCCATAGTAAAAGTTGCTCATGTACAATGAAATCCTAGAAGGATAACGATGTTCAAACTAATAGCCTGTATAAGTATGTACTGTTTTAAACTATCACGGTTGTTTACTAAAGTTCTATTATTATTAATGGGATATTTACCGTGATTATCTTGTGAAAACCCAAGCCGCCTGCCAAGCGTGGGGATTATGGCAACCCCTCCCTATTAGGGGAGAGGCCTTCGTCCGTAGTGGACGCCTTCTGGTTGATGAGTGTGATGTTGTGAAATGAGCTCCCGATACTCGTGAACATGGTGCATGCAACTGCGCCGAAATATCGGGAGCTCATTTCACAACATAATCACGGTAAATAACCCGTTAATAATAATATAACTTCATAAGTATGTATTTACAAAAACAAAGTATACAAGTACTCTATCAGTTATTTGGTTCCCGTAGTACAAGCTTTGCTTAGTTTGGAGCTAGATGGCGCTGTGTGAAATGTCCACGAATAGTTAATTTAAAAAAAAACGTGTGTTGCTGAGTTATTCTTACACCCATAAATAATTCTCAATGTTTCTTTTATTCAAATAATGCTCGAAAAATACTCGTGATTCATACGTTGCAACAAAAAATATCGTTTGCATATTATTACAGAGCGACCAAGAATCCTGTATCCTCCTGTAACATCCTGTATGTAGGTATGTCCCACCTATTAATGATGAAAAAGATGAAATACTTCTATATCTTATTTCAGGTAGGTATAGGTAAAGGAAAGTCATCAAGTGTACACTGATGTACCCATATTTGAAAATAAATGAATCATGGGAGGTCGCCATGAGTTTTAGAAATGTTTTAATATTTTCTTGAAATTTTCAAATATATTATTTTCTGGGTTCTGTACCTGAACGGTGCACGATTTCATATTTATTTTCGAAAGTCTGCATCCCAAATTCCCAATGCGCATGCCTAATTTTCGTGGAGGCATTGATCGGAACGCAGTGTCATTCCCGCATAGTCGCGGGCTGGTGCAAGACGCGCATAAGCTCGCCCCTATGTGTGTGGCCAACTACACCGTAGAACCAGCGATAGTGATAATAGACGGACGGGCCCAACGCTTGCAAATCGTTCAAAATTAGCAAGTTAACACAATGAAGCATACCTATCTAAGCTTTTTAAGCATACATATTACATTTGGCGGAAAACAGAGATAGCAAATCTAATTACTGCATGACAATAAAGATAATACGCTTTAAAAAAAATACAACCGACTTCAATATCGAATACCTGGATGTCATCTTCATATTTTCTAGTAATTTTGATTTAAAAACCAAACTACTGAACCGATTTCGATAAAAATTATATGGGAACACCTCTGAAGTATTCCCTACCAAAAAAAATTAAGAATCATCAAAATCAGTTCATAATTTTGGCGGAGTAATCGCGTAACATTCATAAAAAACTTACAGTCGAATTACAGATACAATGAACCTTCTTTTTTGAAGTAAGTTGAAAAGAGAATACACGTTTGTCTATTGCTCTCGAATCTCGAACATTCACGAACATTGACGAAAGATTCTCGAAGTCTCTCTGTCTCGTATCATTACGATCGCCTCAAAATGGCGAGATTATCCTAACATATTTATAGAAAGTAATTGCAGTTTGAATATTAGTACTGTTCTTACACTTGGGGAATGAACGCATGGCATAATTTGGATTTATTTGTATTGTCGTATCGTACGGCTCGCATGTCGCAAAGACAGAGTATGACTGACGCGAGTGGAGAGCTGGCGTTCAATATATAGTCTTGTAAATCCGTGCGCTTATTTCCCGTCCATTCATTTTATCATTGTCGTTGCGTAGAACTATGACTTTATAAAAACAAATATTGCTCTAGAAGCATTATCCAGGAAGAAAATAGGGGAATACATTTGTATGGAGAATCGCAGACCGGATTCTCTCTTAAATTTGAATTTGGTGAAAATTTTGAAGTCGCAACATGTTATGTTTATGCCAAAGCAGAGCTCTGGGTGCATATTATCTCGGTACGAAGAGTAATATTGCGTATTGCTATTTTTGGATGTTGTGAAAACATATGCCATCACTTATATAATAACACTAGCTGTAATTGCCCGCGGCTTTGCCTGCATGGGCTATACGGGTAGGTGCGGTATTCGAATTTGGCCTATAACCACTTCGCTAATAATTAGGCTACAAAACCCATGGTAGACTAATTGAGATACCGCTCGACTTGAAATCGTCATGGGAGGTTCAAATCCCAGGCCCGAACCTAAAAGCTCTTTGGTACGGGTTTAACCCTTGTCTACCGTTGAAACCATGCGTGTTTACTTCGTTCTCCGAAAAAACTGGCAGAAAATTGTGTATGCTGATCGCCAACGGCTTCTCCATTGATATATGCCCTAAATTATGTAGTATCATATGCCATAATTTAAAATTATATTACTTTTTTTTTAAACATGCAACTTCTTTTTGACTACCTGGATGACATCTTCATATTTCCTGTTATTTTGATTTATTACAGTAATTATGATTTAAAAACTACTGAACCGATTTCGTTAAAATTTATATGGGACCACCTCACAAGTATCACATAACAAACAAAAAAAAGAATCATCAAAATCAATTCAGAATTGGCGGAGTAATCGCGTAACATACATAAAAAAAAAGTAAACTCGAATTGAGAGGAAGTTCGATTTGATCAATCGACGGCCTATTTATCAATCGACTTTTGAAGTCGATTGATAAATAGGCATTTAGGGAATTAAAAAAAATATATGTATGTACCACCTGTGTGTATCTATACCACCCATTGGTAACTATATAGCCAACAACCTATACGGATCAGTTTCTGTACAGCACAACAAACAAATTTAGTTGTTTTTAGAAGTCGGTTGACAATAACCGTCGTTTTGACCATAATTTTAAAAATAAATACGTTTCCTACGTGCGTATGCGCAGGACTTCTAGTCATTCAGTAAAATATATATAAACCATTCGGTCCATTTGATTTTCTCGCCCTCTGGTTGACCGCGGCGGCGGCTATAAAAAGGCTCGGCGCCCTGCATCCCGCGCCTGTTCCGTGGGAGCCCGCCGGCAGGCAAGGTGACGGAACGCCGCCTTCGCACCACTAACCGCTATAATAAACTCGCGCCGCGCCTGCCGGCGGGTTTTATAACCTCACTCTCAGGGAATGTGTTATACTATTCAGTGAAAGTGCGACATACGATTGAGGCTTTAAATATTATTTTGCTCTACGGTCTGGGCGGTCCTTGCCTTTTGTCAATTTTATAAATTTTTGTTAACTATATTTTACACTTAATAACTAAAAAGCTCAAGGCTTTAAATATTGGTAAGTGAAGAAAACTTTACGATTTTAGTGTGAATTTTCGTTAGGAAAATGTGAGAGCTGTGCAGTTATAATTTTTCTGTTTTTTATTAGTTTTTATTTAAGAACGATGGCGGGCTTTGCTAAACAAACTACAATAATTATCTTATTATGCATTTCAGTTATTATTTAGCAGGTTATTTATCAGTTAGTAATAAATTTAATGGCGGGCTTTGTGGAACAGACTGCAATTATTACTTTTATTTGAATTGTTTTATTTAATTATTATTTTGTTATCTTTTTTGCAATTTTAATGTTTCCTTTTTGCATCTCATTGCATTAATATTAAGTTTTATTCACTCCGACTGCGATTTTATTTTTCTTGCATCTCCGAAAGTTGGCATGAAATTTATGAAACAAAACTTTTGTCATATTATATACAACGTGTAACAAAAAGATGTGATAGTACTGACGGGTATGTATGTACTCATCATAATGAATAACGTTGGCTACGGGGCTAGGGATACCATCTATGTAAGGGAGGATGACTGTCCAGGTCATACAATTTGCCTGTTTTTTCAGAAAAATGCGTGTCTATTGTAAAAAACTGTACGCCTTAAAATAAATAACAAGCACCCGATAGTTCCAAAGGCTAAAATATTTAATTCAAAATGAAATGAATGTACTACATACAAGTACATTCATACTTATGTGCTACATCATTTATACGTTTTAAAGTGTTCTTATGTTATCTTACATTTTACCCTACCTGTTAAGTTGTTATTGTTTACCTGTAGTAAAAATACAGCCTTTTTTTAATGTTACTATTAATAATTATTAATCATAAATAACTATCGGTGGAAATTTTTCACACAGCGCCATCTAGCCCCGAACTAAGCAAAGCTTGTAATATGAAAACCAGATAGTTGATAGAATACCTTATATACAATGTTTGTAAATATATACTTATAGTACATAATAACGCTCTAAGCGACGCTATTATGATACCGCGGAAATAAAAACCTGGGACTTGGGAATCCCCAGAATTGTGAACATGCGAACACAATCCTGCGCCGCACTGCACTGCGCTCGTCACCCTGAGATATTAGATGTTAAATCTCTTCATACCCAGTAATCTCTCTGGTTTCTGGCAGGTTGTCCTGCCTGGCGCTCTGTACAAAGAGATTGGTGTGGAGTTTGTAAGTTCAATATTGTCTTTGAGTTTATATGGTCAGCCGGCATATTTCTAGTAGAAATTCTATGCGTTGTTGCTCCTTCAAACCTTGAAGGAGCCAAGATTTTTTGTGAAAAATATCAGCTGTACTTATGCAATACATTATTTTGTTCGCAAGTTCACAATTCTGGCACTGCTAATGTTATGGGCAGGCGTGATGCATACTATATACCAGATGAAAAATTCGCTCGTCTTTTCCCATTGCAAAAAAACATCTGAATCGAGATTCTATTCCATGGCGTTCGTTGAAGAAGCAGCTATAATATAGAAAAAAAAGAAAGGAAGGTTGTTTTGTGATCAGTTCGTGCCGAAATCGATTGGCATGGATTAAACTCTATCTCAATAGACTTCGGCGTTCGCTGAACGATGCGTAAGTTTTATTACAGAAATTATCGAAAGAAATAGAATATATAATAAAAAGAAAAAAGAAACAAAGAGACGTTGTTTTGTAATCAATTAGAAAAGATAAAATAGAACAATGTAGATATTATAACATTTTCTTGAATATGCACAACTTCGGAAGACTCTTGCGCTTCCGGATTATGTTTTGTTTGGACCCTTATATCAACTTTAAGGTATTTTTTTTGGTATTTTTTGTTATATGTGGCCACATAAACTTGTTAAGGCAGGTATTTTTTTCACCCCTTCTTATATTCCTCGTGGTACGACAGATAATGTCTGCCGGATGACACTACAGAATAGTATCTTTCAGACTTCCTATAGTATCGTTCATGTTGGCAAAAAGTACTCACTCAAGGGCAGATCCAGCTTTTAAGTCATCTTTTGGGGGGGGTCATATAGTCGAGTCGAGGTCTATTTAGGACAGGCTTCATTTCGAAACAACTAGAAAACAAACAGTAGTCGACCTGGATCCGCCCTTGCACTTACTTCAGTGCTAAATATGTTTCTCGTTGTTCTCAGGAGGCGTTGTCGACGCCTCGAGGACAACTCAAGGAGCGGGTGACAGCGGCGCGTGCGCTTAAACGTGCGTACACATCGCCGCCGCCGCTCCCAGCGCGCTCCGCTCCCGCCCCGCCGCCGCCCAAGAAGCATGCCCTCAGCCCGGCGCAAGCGGAATGTCTTCGGGCTATCTTCGCTGCTTTGTTGTGGCATGAGGGTAAGAGACGCTTCTTTTGCAGGTCTTTCTTACCAAATTGGATTCGACTTTGATGAATCATAAATAAGTAAATAATGTTTATAAGTGTGTATAAACATTATTTACCTTTTTTACGCGACACTTTTATAAAAAGTTTATATCAAAGTCAAAATAAACTTATTAATCTATCTAATGTGAGCATGTGAGCAAGGTTCGAGAAATGATTACTTGTTTAAGGAATAATCTTTTCATACTATTTAAATAAGCCTACATTACCTATACGTCTATAGATACCTCTTAATGGGTTTTGTTTTTTATACCGTAATAGGGAGCCTACGAGGAGGAACCCCAATGTATATATCTATATACATTGGGGTTCCTCCTCGTAGTCTAACTGGATAATCTAACTGATTTGTCCAACAGGAAAAAAGACCTTGTGGGCAAATTGGTTTTGACACATACAGTGACTGGTACAGTCATTAGAACAGTAAAAGATAAAGTACATGTGTAATAAATATGTCTACAGAACCACGATAGGTTAACTTCGTAAACCAAAATTCTATGAGAAATTCGTAGTGACAGGCCTCATCCTCGCCTACACAGGTATCGTGCATGACGCAATCGCGTGTGCAGCTTTCCTGAAATTCCATCCTCAACTTCCGAAGCAAGGAGCGCGGGTTGTGACCCGACCACCACACGACGTCACGCCCACTAGGCACCAACGTCATTCAGTGGAGGTCTCCAATGCTGGTAAGTTCAACTTTTGAAGTCGAACGCGTAGGTTCCACCCAAACACAACGTTTGGGTGGGAACCTACTCGTTATAACATATCACGCCTAGCAGAGTCTAACGTTATCTGATGCAGGATTCAGGTATCTAATTGTTGCAATGCCAACAAAATTTTCAATTATGAAATACTAATTTACCATAACATACATTGTTTACCGCTGAAGTGGTGCACTTTCGTCCCGCGGGCATGTAATAGTTATTTATGATATCCAACTCGTGACTATGTTAAGCCCTCGACTTCGTCGCGGGCTAACGTTCGTCTACTCGTTTATAAAAACCAATCCCGCACGAGTGTCATACAAAATTTTACAACAAATTTGCGAGAAAACAGTAATAATCAAACAAACTTTATTATTTTGTTTATAAATATCAATCGGAAAGTCGCAGTTAAATACTTGACACTGGCAAATGCACAAAGTGCAATACCACAAGGAGGAAAGAAGAAAAAACATCTTTGATGTTTCTAATATGAAAATGGCTCGAATTTGCAAATGGCGCTACGTGCGCTTATTGAAAATTAGAACTACATGTTTCGTTTCATTTTCTCTTTAGTATTAAACTGAGACAAACGTATTGAGCAAAAGTGTTTGCAAGGAGGTTCTATCATTTAGCTTATTTATTCTCGTAATTTGAATCTCCTTAGTGGAATTCTTATATATTTTTTCATCACACTTGCTCGTAAAGTGGATCTTATTACATCGGTTTTAGGCTCATAATCCAAGCTATTACGCACGTGTGCTTTATACTTTACATTACGGCACTAGTGCTATAATAGGTATATCCCGGTAAAGTCAAGTTTGTACGTGACTGCAATTAGACGTATGTATACGAAGCACTCTTAATATAGCCGACTAATACTTACAGTTTTTTAGTAATACCAACAAAGAGTTCTTATGCCGCTGAAGTAAATGTCAACCTGCGCACAAATTGCTGGTTTGGGCGCCATTTTCCGCAAATTTTTGTTGACGTTTTCGCTGTGTGGTTGATTATTATCAACAAAGTTTGTTTTTTCCTCGCAAGTGTGATGAAAACAGTCGTATGAAACTCTTGTGCTATGTTAGCCATTACACTAGAGGCGGTATTATGCGCGCGAGCCGCAGGCGAGCGCGATAAGGAAGCCGAGAGTGTAATGGCTAACATAGCACAACTGACCAACATAGTACACTTGTATCATAATGTACTATTATGGAAATTAAAAAAATACCGTAAAGTTTGCGCACGGCGCTATACAACTGAGCGTGTGGTAAAATAGGTACTTAGCTGAGAGTACGTACTGCGGTACTGCGGTACCTAGAACATTAAGTAGTAAAGCGAATGTTACTTTACCGCACCCTCCGTTGTATGGTACGTAATGCTTAACTTTCGGACGACATATACAGGCTTCGTAAATGCACTTTTTGAGCAAATGTGTTGTAAAAATATTTTATCGTGAACTATAATTTTTTTTTTGAACTAGACGGAAATTGTCTATTAATGTATAATTTTTTTTGTGGCAGTCACGGTGGTATCGGTTTTATGGCCAAACCTTGTTCTAATCTACTGTAGAAATGGAAAGATATTGACAGATATCGTCATCACAGGTCACTACCTACGCATCCATCCGTCAACGCTGGAAACACTAACACGATCAGGCGTGGAGGCGAGCGCGAGTCGCGCACGGAAATCTGAACTAGTGGACGCAATACGAGAAGAAGACGGCCACGCCAATACTCATGAAGCTGGTAAGTACCCACTTATACAATAACGTTTTGACCGCCACTGTATAATAGGCTAGATGACTGTTTTTTTTGTCCTATTAAAATGTGGCCCATAAATATAGCTGATTAATGAAAAAAATATTAAAATCTGATCAAAAATAAGCAACTTATAACCATTTTAATATCATGCTAGACAGACAGGCGAAACAGCAAATCGTGACGTCACTTGTCAGTACGCCATATATATTCTATTCTGACAAGTAAGGCGTGACGTAATTTTTTTGTTTTGTGGGAATGAGACAGAGTTGTCTCTAACAATAACTTTAAACGCTTATATATCAGAACATTAATAACCGATTTAAATTATTTTTTCAATAAACATACCATATTTACTTAAATTCTTCATCTAAGCTATTGGTTTCAACGATATAAACATCAGTCATCTACCCTATTAAAGGTATGAAGTGACGGGTGAAGTCCTGCACTATTGTCAGCCGTATAGCTCAGTTAATAGCATGTCTGCCTTCAGAGCTGTAGGGCGTGGGTTCGATCCCCACCCAGGACAAAGAATTATGTGACGAATATAGATGTTTGTTCTGTGTCTGGGTGTAGTATGTACTCGTATTTACAAAAAAAAAGTATATAAGTATTCTATCAGGTATCTGATTTCCATAAAACAAGCTTTGCTTAGTATGGGGCTAGATGGTGCTGTGTGTAAAGTGTCCCCCATTATTTATTTATTTTATTTAGTTTTTCAGTAACTTCCACACCGCGGCCTCCCGCTCGCGCTTGTACTGCTTGGAGGATCTAGCTCTCTCTCTCTCTCTCTTGTACTGGCATCGTACGTTGTCCAGTGATCTAAAAATCTTTGATTTGCTACTAAAATTGTTCGTGGGTTACGTACTTGCGGATCAATGATACCGGACCGGCACTTCTTAGGCGAGGGCAAGCAAACTTTTCTCAATGTAAGTCTGAGCCGCTTAAATTTTTGTCACTTAAAATGTAGCAACGCACAATTTTATCGTATTACTTATTATTAGAACAACATAACACAAAACAACGAAGCCGAGGCGCAGGCGGCGGGGACGAAACGGGAACATCACATGCACATATTGCGTGCGCGTACGCCCTAGGACAGGAAACTGGCACGCTCGCCTATTATTGGCTAATAGGCTCGCAGCGCAACCCTGAGAGTGCATTGGCCGGTGGGGGCGGCCGGTCGAGGTCACGCAGCACCCCGCGTCACGCGAAATAACGTTCAATGCTGACGAACTAGATTGAATATGATTTCTGAAATTTTGTACTATTCAAAAAAATTTTTTTTTGTTATGTAACGTTTTGCTAATAACGTTATAGATTGCGTGGCATAAATTTGCGCATTACAATTTTCTTAGCCTGGTACAAATATCCCTACCAAGGTAGGGATAGGTGGGAAAAAACACACACTTAGATCTACCGGTAGCGATAAGTGGAAAATTCTGAAGAGTCCATTTATCCCTACTAAATAAAAATAAATGAAATATTTACATTTGATTGTCATTACAATTTTTTTTATTACATTTTTATTGCCGTTTAATGGGTACAAAAAGATCTTAACAATAAATCCTGATTTATCCTGTACTTATGCACAATCAGCCTGTTAAGGGTCCAGTGCTGGATTCACGATTGATAAAAAATTTAAATCAAACAAATCAAAATATCTTTATTAGAAAAACTGTTTTTTTTTCTTAGTTTTTGGCATTTGTGCATTCTGCCAGTGTCAAGTGTATATTCAAGTTTATTAAGTATCAAGTCAATGGGATGTTTTCCCACAGCTGTCAGAACGTAGTTCTACAGTCAAAGGAAAGAACGCGCTGGCGAGTTATGGTCCACATTTTTTCGCATTATTCTTGTGAAAAAGCAGTTCACTCACCTACATTGCTTCACTTCACAGTTCACGTTCGTTGGTGAAGTGCCTTTCCTAGTTTCCTTGTATCATTTTGTTGAAATTCTGATAAATTGTTATTGTTACGTTACGTTATTGTCATTATTTTTTGTTGATAGTAATTGTTATTATTATTGAAAGTCATTAATTAATAAATTGGCAAGGTGCACTCACTAATTTGCGTGGAATGACGAAAGCTTAAGAAATACTATGGGCAAGTACTTTGCTAGACAAACAATAACCACAAAAAACGCATGACAGATATGATATAAATGAAATAAGGTTACTTTTTATTTTTTGACCTGCTTAGTTTGCTTAATTCATTCAAAATCTTCAGAACCACAGAGTAGATAGTGAAACTCTTTTGGGCCATGTCACTTCATCGCCGTCTAACGGATTTTTAACGGAGAAAATCGCCCATTATTAAGGTCATAAACACACAGATAGTCACCCAAATTTAGTTACAGTGGACTACGTCATGCGCAAGTAAAGTTGTAGCAACTTTACTTAAAGGCTTTTACAGAGTTGTGAAAACAACACGAAAAGACATATTTCACCACTTTATGTCACTTGCCCACACTCGTGCATGTAATTCAACACTCAATTAATGAAACACCATAATTTTTAATCATTTATTCGCGAAAAAACACAAGTTTAAGAAAATAATAGAATACAACGACATGATTTCCCCGTGTTCCCGCCAAAACTTTAAGAAATATTGTAATTAGACTTTTTGCGTTGCATTGTGTCGCGACTTCATTTACTTTAAGAGTTAAAACTATGGAGGGTGAAAAAGTGTCCAGCCTTATGCTGTAAATAACAATTCCAAAACCTCCAGAATGGCGCTAACGTAGTTAAAGATTTGATATTAATGTAGCAGTAATTGTAGACCAATAATGCGTTATTAGTGTTTCTTTTGGGTTTTTTTTATAATAAGAGAACAGTAATGACCAATTAAAAAAAATATTTAAATGTTGTGAAAAGAACACCGTCATACCCAAGCGGAAGTTTAAAATACTAGTTTTGTAGAGCGCAGACTTAAAAATTGAATTTCATTTTCTCCTAGGTCTATTTAACATCGATAAATTTACTGATTTCGATAAGTAAATTATTTTTATCACTTATTTTTATAAAATTGCGATGATTTATGGGATTGGCCCCCTGGTAAAAGTTATTCACAATTTTGAGTGCAATGACTTTCTTTCTTTCTTCCTTTTCTGCAAAACCCTGTATGAGTTAATGAAACCACCATTCCAGTAAAAACAAGACTGATTTATTATAATGTAGGCATTGTTTGTGCAAAAACTATTTACTTTTTTTTTTATAGCAACCCATTTTTCCGTCGTCATCATCAGCCCGGAGACGTCCACTGCTGAACGAAGGCCTTCCCCTTAGACCGCCACACTGTACGACAACCTGCCATTTGCATCCACCGGCTGCCCACGACTTTCACAATGTTATCGGTCCGCCTAGTGGCAGGCCTTCCTATGCTGCGTCTACGTGGTCGCCACTCAAGAACCCTTCTTCCCCATCGGTTACCAGTTATTAGCCCGATGTGGCCTGTCCATTGCCACTTCAACTTGCAAACCTTGAGGGCTATGTCGGTGACTTTGGTTCTTTGGCGAATATCCTCGTTTCGGGTTTTGTTGCGCAAAGTAACTCCGAGCTTAGCTCTCTCCATTGCCCGTTGTGTGACTCTGAGTTTCAGGGTTGAGGTTGAGGGGGCAAGTTGTTATATGGAGGATGGGAAAAGTCTGTATTGACGAAAAAACGAATAGACTAATAGCAACGCGAAATACTGTACTTAGAATGGAATTAGTGAATCAAACTTAAATTTCAAAGTGCGGGAATTATCGGTCAAGCAACTCAAGTGAGTGGATTTACGACTTCGGTTGCTTTGCATATTTTTTAATCTCTTTGGGGCTGCCCCTGAACACCCCTGGCGATGCCCATGATACAAAGGTCTGGTTCGCAGGTCCATCATCGACTCCAGGGGTAGTAAACGTGCTGCCGCCGGCTCTCCGCGCTCTTGTAGCGCTTTGGGACGCCCTCTACGACTCCGACCAACTGTCGGCAGCTACTGACAAGTAAGTACAAGATGCTTTTTTGTCGCATTACACCATTTCACGGGTTTCAGAAATTTTACTAATATAAAAGACATAGTTAAACACTCAAAGATAGAAAAAATAGATAAGAAGAAGATAAAGAAGTTAAGATGAGCTATTATAGATTAGCAGATGCTATTGAGTTGGTAATTTAATTTTGACGTTGCTTTTGCTGATCTAAATTATTATAATTGATATTTTTATCTACTATTACTATACAATTTTTATAACTATCATGGTTGTTAATTGACGTTTCTAAATGCATGTATAATATGTTTACAGAATAAAATGAATTGAATTGTATTGAATTGAGCTTCAATCTTTCGATATAAATGTAACCGCCAAGTAACAAAAACAATGTTTTTTTGTCACTCTGTAATTTAAATAATGTTTGTAAAAAGGCTGTCATTAACTAACCTATGTATTGATCCAGATTATAGTTATGATTAGGTAATTCTATATTTATGTCATGCCAATTTATTCATCCTTGAGGAGTTAAGTAGCTAAAAACACATTTTCACACAAGGTAAAATTTTACCTTTCTTCCGGCGACTTTATAGATCTTTGTTTTTAGATATAAGAAACCCATCGAAGACGTCGCAGATGTGGACGAGCCGAAAGTTGTTAGTGAGTCAAAATTAGTACGCGGAGCTACTCCTAAGAAGGTTGAATGGAAAGCTGGATTCATTTCATATAAAGCACCATACGCAGGTATGTACCATACAAAATGTTTGTTGTAACTTGCAGCATCAGCTAACAGCATACCCTCGGAGGTGATGCTGTGGGATATGATCTAGATGCCTCGATTTTGCAATACTCCTTCCCAATGATATTATATATATAAGGAGGGAGATATGTCATATCGCGCCCTAAAATGGCCCCGTGAGAACGGTCCCAGCGAATGTCTCTCCTGTCTGCGCTTACTAAACGAGACGCGCGCTATCCTTTTTGCTCTCATAAAAGTGCTATCTTCTTTCGTACTCCGGCGCAACTCGTAAACATGACGGCACGGGAGTCATTTTCAAACGTTGTTTTATTACGCGACGGCTCATCTTTCGTAATCTTTGCTCCTTCCTATGTGACCAGATGTGGGTCGGCAACCCGCTTTCACATACATCGTTGAATTTATTTTTTTCTTCGGATATAGGAAGGTATATAAGTTTCCTCACGATCTTTTCCTTCACCGAAAATCAAATGAAGTTATTGTACGTAAATTTCAACCACCCACGACTTCATAACGGGTAATCATTCGTTATTAGGTAATGTTAATGATTTTGCGTTCATATAGTAAACATCTGCATAAAGCAATAGTTTATACAGGGCTGTTGTCAGTGTAAATATTGCGTGTACAGTACGGTGCGAGTTATGCGGGGGAGCTTCGGTCCCGCCGCCGCTGGCAGCGCATATGCGCCACCTACACCCGGGGTGCCGCGCCCCCTCACAGCGTGGGTACGACCGCGCCGGTATATATAAGCGCGCTGAGCCGCCACCCACGCCCGCCCCTACGGACATGCCGCCGTCTACTTGCGGACAGCTCGCACAGGGTAAGATTAATCTACAACTTCAAAAAACAACTGTAGGTATTGAAGTAGAATCGAAACCATTTCAAACTATATTATGCGAACCAACCGCATCAAAAAGGGTATGTCCATGTGTTTTATTTATGTATAAAATGAAACACAGGCACATTAATAAAACAAGAGTTTAATTGAACCTGATGTTTACACAAAATAAATAATTGAAATCGACTGGAAAATTTCTAAAATAAAAGCGTTTAAATAAAGAAGGAAATGATCTGTCCCTTTCTAGCAACATACGTCCTAGTATGGAATTTGTTTGTAATGGTGATATCTGACGTCATTGTCGACGATAGTGCGCTCTCTGTCTAACATGAAACTATAACTAGAACTTCGTTATTTGTGCATCGCATGTTTAAATTTTGTTTCCGATGATTGATTTTGTTGCGTGTCCGATTTTTGTGCATATCCCCTATCTCTCCATCTCCCTATCGCTCTGGTGATGTCATAGTAGGTATACCTACCTACTGTGTCATCACCAGAGCAATTCAGTACTCGGCTTCTGACAAAATATCAGGTTTGAGACACAAAATTTGACACGCAAGATAGGTGAACTTACGACATCTGCTAAACAGGTGTGCCATCTTGCTCAGTATTTAAGATTTACTCTTATATTAGAGAGATGTAATACAGGCAGGCGATATCCTTGCAATTGGCTACGCTCATCCTGCAAACTAGGCCCCGATGAAAGATATTTTAACAAGAGTTTGAATAAACATAAAATTAATTTTGAGTCACCCATTTGGACAGAAAACACTCAATGCTCTAGCATTTGCCGTGCTCCAAATAACACAATAGCAGTAACCGTTTTAGAATACCTATATATATATATTTTAATCTAGGACGTGCCATGGTGTAGTAAGCAGGCTCTGTTATTTGTTCTGTGCCATGGTCCCTTTGCAATGTATATTTTTATAATATATCATATCTACTAATGGGTAATTGACTGGTTTTAAACATCCCAATAACAGATATGTCGCCAGCGTCATCCCTCTGGTACGTGTACTGCGAGCGATGTCGCGACAAGACTATCAAGGCGGCTTCCGCAAAGCAGTCAAAAGGCAAATCCGCTCTCAACTCCAACGACGGCGGGGATTCAACGTCATCGGTGGACCATCATGTAATGAAAGAAAACGCAGTCTTCCTACTAGATTTGGCACCGCTAACCAATTCAGGTAACGTAAGACACACTGTGTAATACAGGTACATACTTAGCACACCCTGCACAAGGTAGGTATGCGTAGAGTTTGGGATTGGTTTTCGAAATGCGTTTCAGAACATTTGATTCTTATACTTAAAATTTGATCTTCTGTCACTAAAGAGAGTAGACCAAACATAATCGCGCAAAATAATTCAAAAACCAATACCAAATGCATACCATTTAAAATTAATGAATTTTCAGGTTATAGAATTTGTTGCATACTGATGTGGTTGTTTTCTTAACTCTCTAATTCATGTTGTAACAGAACCTTTAACCTCGTCACCATGGTACGAAGGATCGGGCCGAAGCCCTCCGACGCCGCCCGGCAGCGTGTGGCAACCAGCTCCACCTTTCCAATGCCTGCCTGCCCTGGGCGCAGCTCCGAGGACTAACACGATGGTAGACGCAGCGAGATACCACTCGCTTGGTCGACCACCGCCTCCGCCAGTTGCGCCTCTTGTACGTACCAAAACAATTGAAAAGACATGCCCACAGTACGCGCTTTCTTAGTTGGCCGGAGTGAAGTTCATTCTTAGGGGCGATCGCAACCTTAGTCCCAAGTTATGTTCACTGCGACGCCATTTGCGCTGAACTTCACTCCGGCCAACTAAGAACGCGCGTATTGTATATTTTCTCATCCTATCTTTAAATTAACTTATATACTGGGTAAGACAGACTTTGTCAAGCCGGAAGGAGTCTAACCTTTACTATAATAAAGAACTTTAAAATGAAACAATGAGTAGTATAACTAACTAAGGACTAAGTGATATTTGTTTTTTTTTCTCTAAATTTTGGAATTGAATGTTTCTCCATAGATATCCCAGCATGGCATCAGCGAAACGACTCACTACCCGCGCGTTCACCGATCCGTATCGATGGGTCAAGCGGGAGGACGGGACCTGGCAAACGCTGCACGACCACCTCTTACTAACATCGTTAGGGAAGACGATCATGATGCATTATCTGGTGCTGGGTCGTCTTTGTTAGCGCAGCCAAGCGCTGAGCTACAACGCTTGGTTGGATGTGGTGATGCGAGCAACGCCTCTGTCTCAGCATTCGAACCACCCAGGGTAGACCCTGATGCGCTGATGAAAAGTCCTGTCCTGTCGTTTGTGCTAGCGAAGCGAGACTTGCCGGTGTACAGGCAGAAAATGGATGCGGCTGTAAGGATTAACACCGTGCGGCAGTACGCTTTCGAGGTAGGTTTTCGTCGGGTCATCTTAGCAAAGTAGATTTATACTGTTGGAGGTAGGCAATTTCCCATTTTAGCGTAGGCGTATTTTCCATATTTTTGCAATATTAAAAATGTATATTTTTAATCTTCTACGGCTTTTTACGCCGCACCTAACCAGAGAGCCAGATTCGTGTTGATTTATAATTATTTTGTACTAGCAAATGTTACATAAAATTTATATGGCGATTATTAGTTAACAGTATAAAATAATTGGTAGTTTGAAGCTTTGAAGTGTTCATTTGTGATGCAGGCGATGAACTGGCTCCTGCGCTCGACTACACAGCCCACGTGCGTCCATGACGTTATGTGGTGGTTCTGCACTGCCCTCGACAAGTACGCTCGCCTCGTACCACCGCCAAGCATTCTTGACGACAACAAAGAGGTAAGATAACATCGGTAGAGACTAAACGATAACTACATTTACAACACATTTGCTCAAAAATTGCATTTACGAAGCCTGTATGTATACATCGTTCGAAAGTTAAACACATAACACCATACAACGGAGCGTGCGTTAAAGTAGATACTTCTAGCTAAGTACCTAGTTACCGCACGCTTAGTTGTATAGCGCCCTGCGTAAACTTTACGGTATTTTATTTAATTTCCATAAAAAATAAATATAAGAATTCCACTAAGGAGTTCCACATTACGAGGATAAATAAGCTAAATGATCGAATCTCCTTGGAAGCGCTTTTGCTCAATACGTTTGTCTCACTTTAATACTAAAGATATAGTTCTAATGTACACCACGCGCACGTGGCGCCATTTGCAAATTCGAGCCATTTTCATATTAGAAACATCAAAGATTTTTTCTTGGCTCCTTATGGCGTTGCACTTTGTAAATTTGCCAGTGTCAAGTATTTAGTTGCGACTTTCTGGCTGACATTTATAAAGAAAATAAAGTAATAAAGTTAGTTTAATTATTACTGTTTTCTCGCAAATCTATATATATATATATATATATATATAAATGAATTGCTGTTCGTTAGTCTCACTAAAACTCGAGAACGGCTGAACGGATTTATCTTATCTTAGTCTTGAAATGTTCGTGGAGGTCTAGGGAAAGTTTAAAAGGCGAGAAAAAATCGAATAATTTAAAAAAAAAAAATACTGATTTCAAATATTTTTTTGACAGTGTACGATTTAAGGGGGGGGGGGGGGGGGGGGTGTAATGTTGTATGGAATGTTCTTTGTTTTTAAAGTTATAGTGATGAAAAATGGATATCTGGGTAGTTAATTCAAAGGGAAGGGAAGTTGGGGGGGAGTTGGTAGAGTCGGTCGTGTCGGCAGAGTCGATAGAATCAGTATAGTTGGTAGAGTTCGGGGAGTTGTGGGGGCGGGCATAAAAATTGTTTGGGATGATTTAAAGTGCTGAATTTTGGGAGCGGGCCGAATTTCTTCCGCACGCGGACGAAGTCGCGGGGGACCTCTAGTACTCTATAAAAACATAAAATCTAGTAAACATTATGAACAACGTGTTAAAAAAAGGTGTAGTAATAATACCTTGGGGCATCTAGCTCTGGGTATATTATCACAGAGTAATACTGAAGGGTAAATGTTATGTGTAGCATTACTAATATTTTTATTGTGGGTATAATTTTATTACTAGTGTGTTATAAAATTTTGTGACTTGTGACTAGTGTATGGTGAGTCCGAGACGAAGTCGAGGAGTTGGTTTTTACAAACGAGTAGACTAATGAAAGCCCGAGACGAAAAAAACCAACCAAAACCAACACCAACTTATCGCACTAGTATCATAAATAACTATTTCCAAATATATTTTTTTATCGATAACGTACCCATTTTAAGGTACAGGACCTCCACAATAAACAGATTTCTTTAACTTGACCTGTTTGTTGTTGTTACTTTGGGTCAAAAGTAATTGGCATTTTACCCCCTTCCTGTTGCCAGATTGATCTGATACTTGGTACACCTTTAGTTCTGATGACAACACAGTTTTTTTTATTTTAAGTTTGCATTTTTGATTTGTCAATAGAATGTAGCAAACGAGGTGAACCGTCTGGTCACCCCTACTGCATCTACAGCCGCGATCTGCCCCGGGGGACGGGCCGCCCGAGGCGCCAGAGCCGCTTTCCACGCGTTTCTCGGCTCTGTGAGCGCCCTTGCGCCGTCTCTGTCACCGGCGAGCGCCGCCAGCTTGCAAGCTGTACGCTGCTGGGCGCTACACTATTCGCAGGAAGATCGAGCATTTTTGCACAGGCAAGTCTATTATAGTAATAATATTATAAAGAGAAAGGAAGAGAGAGAGTGTGTTATCATCATCATCATCCCGCAGACGTCCACTGCTGACCTCCCCTTTAGACCGCCACACTGTACGACAACCTGCCATTTGCACCATTTTTTTGCCATTTTCCACCGGTTGCCCGCGACTTTTACAATGTTGTCGGTCCACCTAGTGGGAGGCCGCGCCTACGCTGCATTTTCCGGTTCGCGGTCGCCACTCAAGAACCTTTGTTCCCCATCGGTTATCAGTTCTTAGAATAAATGTGTGTGTGTTGAGTTTTTGATCAAAGTGTTTGACCGCTACAGTCATCTAATAATGTCAAAAAATTTGGCTTGTTATAACGTAAGAATTTATAAATTATCGATAACTGACAATGAAAATAAAAAAGATATAGTACACTTTTTGGTGCCTTAGCGTACAGAGCACGGCTATGCAATTATGTCAGGGCGGTCAAAAAGTTAAAGGCCGGCCGGTATTTACGAAGCTTAACCTTGAACCTGGCTGAAGTTCTAAGCTTGAGGGGTAATACGAAAACGTGCGGTGATCGCTAGCAAGCCTGGCTGATTTTATAATTTACTAATGGTTTTAAATTATCTGTTCCTACTAAATTCTAATTCTGAAGTTTGAATGACTGGGACGTCTGGGGTGAGATGGCTTTGGTTGGATATAGAAGTAAAAACCGACACGATAGCACAGAATAAATAATAGTACTACGTACAGAAAGTTAACTCCGCAAAGGAATTGAAATAAATAAGGACTCTATCTACTAGGCAATAAAGTAGCAATTCAACTCGCACAGCGCTGGATACCGCTCGCTATATTCACCTAGATATACCGCTCTCTTTCTATCACGTATGCTTAGTTACGTGCGACAAGGCTAGCGTGCGGGCGGCGACTGACTTCTGCCTTGCATTGTCCATCCGTACGGAGCGCCGGCCGAACATACCTAAACTGCGGAGTGACACCCCCCTGACGATAGGTACTTAATTCAAGCCGAACACAGATTTATCTAATCACCTTAATGTCTGTTCATGCTGCATCCTCGGATTAGATCCCAAGTTTTCAACGTCATCAGCAAAATATTATCCCATTCAGAGGATCTAGCATATGACGATGATATTGTAGGTGCCATCCACGAAAGTCTACAAAGTTTCCTAAACAAGGTTAGTGAAATCCATAGAAAAAAGCAGTCTGAAAATTATTTGCATAATTTCTTTCCTATTATTTTTTTGCTAGAAGTTCGTTTGTTGGTATACTTACATACTTGGGACTTGGTTGTTTATACTCTGTTCGCTGAGAATGTCTAATAGGGAAATCGTCGAAATGCACGTCATTGGTAGCAGATAAGGAACATAGCTATTACCGTCATAGCTTGTGCCGTCCTTTTCACTTACCTACAATTGTGCGAGAGAGAGCGCCCTATATTAGACATTCTGAGCGAACAGAGTATAAGTACGCCATTCTGTTTTTTGTCTCTGACATAATATGATGGACAAAGGTCCTCCCATTTCATTATCACGGTTCGTTGCCAACTGGGACAAGTTCCGACAAAACTGAGGCTGAGGTTGTCTCATCTTTGCTTTAGAACCCCTATGGTCTAAGCCCGTCTCGAGGCACCATTCTGATAATTCATGTAAAATTTACGATCTCGACTGATTCTGCGGGTGAGCTAATCAGTTGACAGGTCCAGAATATTTGAGTCGATCTTAAGACAGGAGCGGACTGTTACCTTGTGTTTTGGTGTTCAAATACACATTGCATTGATTGACCGTCTTTAGTATCGATATTGCGTATTGATAAGCTTGTTTTTTTTGGTAAATATTTTCTATTGTATTTGACCATACATCCCTACAGTAGATTACTCATCTAGGGAGCAAAAGTAAAGAATGTCTCATATCTCATGTATTTGTATACAATGCGTAACAAAAAAGTTCAACAATACTGAAGAGTATGTATGAACTCATCACTATGAACAACTTTTACTATGGGGCCAACCCCGAAAACACGAAACAAAAACCAGCTGTTACTTACATTTTGTCCAAGGTCAATGAACTTTTTGTATGGAACAGCTGATATTTGTTTCGCTATTTCAGGGTTGGCCCCATAGTTAAAGCTGTTCATAATGAGGAGTTCAGTATTGTTGAACCTTTTTGTTACACTTTCTATATATGTAACATGAGATCGGAAGCTTCTTTACTTGCTTCCGTGGTGTGTATATCATTTTACGTGCCGCTGCGGGGAGAAAGTGGTTCCGTAGGTCCACAGGACGTAAAAAAAATTACTTTTCATTTCTAATTCTATACCTACGAACACTCAATGATTTGTCAATTATATTCATCGCCTTTATAAACCGTGTCATTAATTGTATTAGAATTAAGTCAGCCAGTTTTGTATGTACTATTTAATTTCTTAGTGAGGGCACATGATAGGTTACTCAACACCAAATAGTAAAAATAAAAATTTTCTTCTAAGTATTTTTTTTTTTATAATTCTAATGACGTGTACAGGAACATTACGTTTGGGCTTGCCCCGATGTAACGGGATGGTGTGACCTGACAGTGTCCTCGCGAGCTGGAATGTCTGGATCTTTGATCGATGGTAGCACTGAGACCTTCTGGGAGTCGGGAGATGAAGATAGGAACAAAGCCAAGTGGATTCAGGTGGCCTTTGCTGGGGGAAGCGCTGAAGACCGGCCGAGCATCGTCTGCGTGCATGTTGACAATACGAGAGACACTGTGGTAAGTATTTTTACAGTAATGAGGTTCCACAGGCAAAACAGTTTGCAGATGGCGCCAGCGGCGCGGCGGTCCAACAACATCAGCCAGAAGTCCGCAGAATGCCCACCACCGTTAACCGAGAGAACGCTGCTGCCTGTCCTCCGGTGGTTCTGGATGCAGTTTTAGGACATACGCAGGTCCGGATGTGGCTTAATCAAGTTTTCTTGTTAATCGTTGCTTATATGTATCTGTTCTTCATGAGGGCGTTGTCGAGAATCTAGTCCAAGGAAAAATACTTAGTACTGTGCCTTGTTTTAAGTAAGAATCTATGCAGCTGCTGACGGCCTGAAAATAGATTTGTATGCTAGATAGTTGTTTACATTGATTGCTGTACAAACCAGAATATGCAGATACGCCCGGGTAATCCGAGTTTAATAAGAGTAAACCCATTAAATTGTAGAAAAAATCAACAAAATGTATGAGATTGACAGTTGACTATGGCCGCGACGATGCGCCGTCTAGCGGAAAAATATCGCAGTGTGAATCCCCATTGTATTGTCGATTAGTCGATATTTGCTCTATTTTAGGATTTGATACTTGATAAGTTTACAGAACACTTACAGGACATTACTAAACCTACCATATCGCAGGTAGCATATTGGGCAGCCTGAGAAAAAAGCTCTTGGCAAACAGACGGACGGATAGCGAAGTGATCCCTTGAGCACTAACCAACACCCTAAAACATTCTTAACCATTTCCTATGTTTACTTGTAAAATATAAAATAAGAGATCAGGCTCATCAATTTACCTTTAGGTAAGTGAGGCTAATACGATAACAATCCGCCAATAGAACCACTACGCGTTGTTTGTGGTAGTTGAAGCAATTTCATTGGTCTATTCCTCCTAGCTTCCCCTAGCCACCTGTTGATTTATAAGTAACCATGAGCAAATTAATACTCTAATTTTCATACCTTCTGTGAGAGAATAAAAACCCATATATACCCATAATTAATTCGCTTGGGATTTTCATGTTACTTTATATCCCTTGGGATATGCCTTGCTTTACGTTAAGATTGCGTAATATGCCACCTGTTTGAAAATATATGTTTCTTGTTTAAGATGCGTAATATTCCAAACAAAGGTCATTCCACAGGAGCGTGCATTTTATAATGTTACAACGTGCATTTTCCCATATTTTCGCAAATAACGTCTCAATGTCGTACTGGATACCTAGATGCATTTATTTAATCAGGGGTTAATTTAAAGTGAAGTTTCGGTAGCGTATTATCAACCAGAGGAAACCTGCTTACGTTGGGCGAAGAAATTCTATGGCGTATGTAAATTAACCGATCTGCAACTGGACCAACGTGGTGGACATGGCCCAACGCCCGTCGAGTGTAGGCCAGTGTCCAGCAGTGGACTATATAACAGGTTGATTATGCTAAAGTGACAGCTGTATGGATTGGATTTTTATCGAGAATGAGTGGCAAGATAAACAGCCAAAAAAATATATTAAACGAAAGAAACAAAAACAAGAAAAAAAAAGGACAAAAAGATAGAAGATTAAAAAGAATTTTGTGGAAATGAATTTTGGATTGTGGTTTATTTTATAACACTCATTAGGTATGTACCTTTTCTATTCTATTCTATAAACATGAATCTTACATTGCTTTTAAAATTTGTTTTTGATTGCTTTAATGGGCTAGATGACTGGTTTTTTTTTATTGTCCTATTAAAATGTGGCCCATAAATATAGCTGATTAATGAAAACAAAATGAAAGTCTGATCAAAAATAAGCAACTTATAAGCATTTTAATATCATGCTAGACAGAGAGAAGAAACAGCAAATCGTGACGTCACTTCTCAGTACCCCATATAAATTCTATTCTGACAAGTAAGGCGTGACGTAATTTTTTGTTTTGTGGGAAAGGGGCAGAATTGTCTCTGACAAAAACTTTAAACGCTCATATATCAGAACATTATTAACCGATTTAAATTGTTTTTCAATAAACATACTATATTTACTTAAATTCTTCATTAAAGCTATTGGTTTCAACGATATAAACATCAGTCATCTACCCTATTAATAATTTATTTTAACTTTTACGCAATTTTGTAGTAATTCACACGTTTTAGGTTTATTTTTGCATCAAAAAAAGACTACGCAGCACTACGGTTTAGCTATAACTGCTATAAGTTTATACGGACCTTGCGCACAGCCGGCGGTGTCGGTGCGTCTGTGGCCGGCGCGCACTAGCCAAAGCTACTCGATGTCACGTGAAATTAAACGCTCTTTGAGAGGGAATCCGGTGACCGATTCTCCATACAAACGTATTCCCCTATTTTATTCCTGGATAATGGTTGAAGAGCAATATTTTTTGTATATAAAGTCTAGGTCTACTGTAGACATGTCTCACATCAATTTTAAGGTAGAGCTCTACCAACAAATAGCTAATCCTTTTTTCAGCAACTAATTGCTAAAACCCTCTAAATATTTTCATTTTAATCTTTTGAGAGTAATATTTTCTTTGGTAATTAGTTGCTGAAAAAAGGATTAGCTATTTGTTGGTAGAGCTCAACCTTAAAATTGATGTGACTCGTTGGGATTATTTTTGTAACTTTTTGAGAAAATTCCCAACGAGTTACACTGTGACTGGTTTTGGTGTGACTATGTGACCAATATGACTTATGATTGTAGCTATGTAGAAGTATATTGTGGTTTCAGCCGGTTTTACGCTTTTAATATGGTAGTGAGTCTTCTGTAAGAATGAAGTAAGAAAATACTGTACGTAGTACTATTAAATATTCTTTGCTAAAATTACCATAGTTTTATGGCACTTTTTCTGTACAGACGGAGGAACTACTGTCTGGGCCGAGTTCCATGAGGTAGAGCGGTAAAGGCGGGGCTCTCCCTTTGCTCAATATTTTAAACGTTTTATCAGTTATAGCTTGGCAAACTTGTGCGTGACCTTCCTGCGGGGCGACAGACGCTGGCACGAGGGGACGAGGTAGTCTAAATGTTAGAGGGGGCGGGTTGTGTTGCGGGGAAGGGCAGCTCCGCGCACCGCGAGTCGAAACTGGCAGTCGGCACCGAGCTCTCGAAGCGGCTAGACGGGTTGTTAACTCCATGATCATATCTAAAGGATACACACGAGGTTCTCTATCTGGCAATAATTTATCTAAAAGAAAGTCACACAGATGACAGAGAAGATGAAGTTAAGCAAAGATATGAATGCGATATACCAACGGGATGTTGTTAATATTGAATTTGAATTAAAATCCGGTATTTTTATTCTGTAAAATTGTAGCCGTGCCATGAAATCAGACGTACTATGTTATATTCTAATATGACGTGCTACCTTGCTTCCCCCAACGTCAATCGCTCCGCAACTTAGCAACGCCATGCATGACCGCACGACCTTGCCAAATTATAGTACAAATCACAGAAAAGCGAAAGTCCTACTTCTTAGGTTAGAACGCCTGTCAAAACAATGTTGTAAAGTAATTGTACGAAAACCGCTGTCGCCAATTTCACACATTCAAATGCATAATTCTATTGTCACTACATAAGACGTAGTGCAGTCATTGGTCGCGCATTTGAAGTTACGCTTGAAATTACATTTTGTAACAGTTTAAAATTGATCTATAATTACAGTGCAATGTGTTTTGGTTTCCTACGCGTTTATTTGAATTGTCTTTTTGTTTTTCCCCGTCTAAGAATATACATAATTATATAGTAATATATATATATATATACCTACCATACGTGCATCTGCACGTATTCCCGGCTAGCGCGGCGTTCTATTCACTTCTCTCTTCAGTGGTACAAACGCCAGTGTTTCCAGACACACAGAAATGGGCGGATTTCTGACAGTCAATTAAGAAAAAATATATTTCATAAAAATCCGTTAGATGGGGTTGACGAGAAATAATTCTGAATAGTGTCCTACCTAGTCGGTGGTTCTGATTTCAGAATGAATGAATCAAGAACAAAAGGTCAAAAATAAAAAAGGTTATTTCATTTTCATTATTTCTGTCACTTTTTTTGTGTTTATTTTTTGTCTAACAAAGTACTTGCCCATGGTATTTCCTATGCATTTGTTCTTCCACAACACAAATTAGTAAGTTCAGATTATCAGTGTGTTTGCTTTTTCATTAAATAAAAAGAGAATCATGTCTCGTCAGCGCCATCAATCCTTTGGCTGTAGATTGTAGAACTACGTTCCGACAGCTGTCAGAAAACTTCCCATTACAGTATATTTACTGTAATTTTGAACTTTTCACTGTTTACTTTAATGAAAAATACAATGTAAGGATATGTTGACCTCACTTGAATCGGCATCAACGGAAGATCAGCGCTGTTTGATAAATAGCACTATGCTGAGTTGAAGCCATTTTTTGTGACACCATCCCAGGTTAGTAAATATATTAAAGTAATTTGTTACAAAATAAATTATATTTCTTTCTTTCTTTCTTCTTTATTGTAATTAATTTCATGGTAATCACAATCAATGCGTAAACCAAAACTAACTTACATTACTTTCTAGGTGGGAATCTCGCTGAATCAGTAGGTACTCCACATTGAGTGGAAGTATAAACTAATAAAATCTGGTAGGTGTTTTTGGGAACGCTTTCTGGCAAATGTATAACATATGAAGCTTTGAAATTAATATATCATGTAACACATATCTTGAAGTTATATGTACGAGATCCAAATGTTTGAAGTTAGTTATAGGTAGCACTCTAAGCACTCGGAATTACTTCGAAGTACAAAGATTTTAGATGCGTTTTTATCGGTTTGCCAGTACCATACTCAGCACAGTTGTTCTCATAGTTCGTACCTTTCATAATAAGTTCCACTTGTTTCGATCAGTAATAAAAAATAAGGATTTTTAACGTCAAACCGATTTGCGCCTACTAAAACGTAACATTTCACGAACGTGTTTTGCTCGTAAATTCGCAAGGTCTTTAAACGCGCTTTGTACCAAATTAGTCTATAATAGCCATTATCACTTACTAATTATACATTTTCTATCAACAAAAACGTGTTTTTGTTGCTTCCTTCGACCACTTTCAGACACCAATATGAATCTTATTAGAATTATTTCACATTCACACCACTATCAGATCACCCTGATGTTCCTTGATAAACTAGTTATAAGCTTGAATGCGTAAGAAAACTTTACTACGAAATATGTAGCACAATAAAGTCAACAAAACACTGTGGCGCAATCACATACATTTACTGGCAAAATGATTTAAAGTTCGAACGTTTCAATTTTATCATTAGGCAAAAGGACAACTTTTAGTAACCTCTTGAACTGTTTATTTTTTTGTAGTTTTATCCAGTTTTTCTTACCGTTTTCTCCTCGACACCGTTATAATTTCACTTTATTTGCACACGACGACGTGTCAGCGGTTAACGAAAAAATATACATCATGGCGGATGTCGCACTTTTCGGTCGAGTCATGGGATATTTTATTGTTTTCTGTTGGCTGTGGAATCGTTTAACCAATTAAAAGCCCTTCATTCGATTCGGAATGAAGTACTCCAAAATGTAGTGGATGTGATTGGACGATGGAGCACTAGAATCAATCACAGACAAGTTCTTAAACGTTGCCCTATGTTTAGCGCGTTTGGTCACTTTTTATGTATTGCACCTTATACGTAAAGGTAACGTTTAGCGCACAAGACGGTTTCTTATGCATAAAACACTAAAAAGTATTTCAAACCTATTTTAGTTAATAAGTGTTTGTTATTGTTACTAAAATAGGTTTGAAATACGTTTTAGCGTTTTATGCATATGACGGTATGGCTACAAAAAAAAATGTAGCCGAAGGTGACCACAAAAAAAATATGAAAAATATGAAGAAAAGAACATTTTAGATTAAACAAGTTAATGAAACAAAATACAGATTGTTTTTCTTTCAATACCTAACCGAATACTTTGGACTGTAATATTTTGTGCTTCACCAACTGGATACACGCGTGAACAGCCCCTCGAGTCCACTTGGTGAATAACCCGTGATACCAATGTATTCAAATTTAATAAACTACCTACTTATATTTTTCTGAATATACTTATTATTTTTGCTGGCATTACTGTAATTTTACTTTCGCGATCTGGAAGCACTGGTTAATACTGATAGAACGTTTTGAGCAATCTGTTACGATTTGTGGGCTCCTAAAGCCGCAAACAAACTTTGAACGCTTCTTCAGCGAAAGGTGTGCTTCTGCTACTTATAATAACTGTAATTGTTTTCTTCGTATGGTACAGATGGTGTGAGATAAATATGTATGATCTTTCGCGAGTTGATTAGGTATGTATGATATCTAGCGAGTTGATTAGGTATGTATGATATCTAGCGAGTTGATTAGGTATGTATGATATCTAGCGAGTTGATTAGGTATGTATGATATCTAGCGAATTGATTAGGTATGTGTAATATCTCGCGAGTTGATTAGGTATGTATGAGCTTCGCGAGTTAGGTATTGGTAAGGTAATTGGTAACCCTGTAGACACTGGTTTTTATTTTACAGATGAAGGCGACCTTACTTGGGCCAAATGGACATATTTTCGGAATTAAACTAATAGTAAAATTCAAATTAACAGTAACACTACCTTCATAATTATTTAACAAAACTAATTTTAACGTGTTTATTATGCATTTCAATAAGTACCTACTATTAATAAGCTATGTATCACGTATGCCCATAACTCCAATATTGTATGCCATTTGTGTATGTCAATAAATGATTTATGAATAAGTAAGTTCGTATAGGCTGAATGACCGGCCCTAGTGTCAGAGTTAATGTGCCGCCCCTCTCTAAGAATGAATGAATTGGACTAAGTGCGACAATCAATCAATTTTATTGACTAATCTTTAATTGACACAATTATTGAATTATGAAAATGCATTAATGAACGTTAAGACGAATGTTGTTTTAATTCAGATATAGAAAGAAAAATATTACATTACTCAATGTTAAAATAAAAAAAGGAAAATTAAAAATGATTTATTGTTGCAAACATCTTCCTAAAGACATCCTAAAGGTCCTAAAGTCAAAAGTATCTCATGTTTGAACTTTACTTATGTACGTCATACAATATTAATGGTTTCATAGTATAATTTAGTTATTGAAAAAAAAATGTTATTAAATAAATTTTATTGCATAGTGTTATTCAATGTCGTCTTACATTAATTACCCGCCACGCATCCATATGACCCGCCACCTTAGACATAAATACAAATATAAATTAGTTTATTTCCTTAAGGTATTAGGGTATTACAAAATAAAAACTTGTAGTACTCAGCAAAGTTGGTAAAGCTCAGTATAAGACGTAACTATTCCAGCTCTGAAAAGTTACGCGGTATTAATCTTATGTATCTTAAGTAGAGGTAAAAGGTAATAACGTGGGTGGGTGGGTGGTTTCAGAACAAGACGTTGTTGGTTTCGTTCCTGTACAGCGGCAGTTCCGGGGAGATGTTCCACATGCACGACATGGAAGTGGATCCGAAGGTGGCCACCTGGGTGTGCTACACTCTGCCAAGTAAGTGTTACTCACCACTCATCGCGCTATAGCATTTATATGGGGTGGTCGGAGGGACAAAAATGTATGAATGCAAGGAGACACGTAATAAAGAAGCTCAAATACGATATTATATAATGGGAAGTTTTCTGACAGCTGTCAAAACGTAGTTCTACAGCCAAAAGATAGACGGCGCTGGCGAGATATGGCCCACTTTTTTTTCGTATTTTTCTTGTGAAAAAGCAGTTCACTCACCTTCACTGCTTCCCTTCACAGTTCGCGTTTGTTGGTGAAGCGCTTTTCCAAGTTTTCTTGTATAATTTTCTTGAAATTCTGATAAATTATTATTGTTACGTTATTGTTATTATTTTTTATTGATAGTTTTTGTTATTTTTAGTGATAGTCATTACTCATTAGTTAATAAAGTGGCAAAAGCACTTACTAATTTGCGTGAAATAACGAAAGCTTAAGAAATACTATAGGCAAGTAGGTACATTGTTGCACAAAAAATAACCACAAAAAACGCATGACAGATCTGATATAAATGAAATAAGGTTACGTTGAATTTTTTGACCTTTTAACTTTGCTTCATTCGTTCAAAATCTTCAGAACCACAGACGCAGAAGATAGTGAAACTGTTCAGGGCCATGTCTCTTCATTGCCATCGAACAGATTTTTATGAACTGTATTTTTTTTATTGGCTGTCATAAAATCGCCGATTGTATATGTCGTATAATTTTGACAGCCATTTTTATTTTCGTCGCATGCTAAGGGGGGTGGGGGTCCGGATTTCCTAATCCCCTATGTACGACTATGTTACACCATATCATCAGCTAGAAGACCACACTGCTGGACGAAGGCCTCCCCCTTAATAGGGAGGGGTTACCATAATACACACGCTTGGCAGGCGGCTTGAGGATCTCAGAATGCTCACCACTATCAACCGAGAGGATGCTGGCGCCTGTACTCCCGTGGTTCTGTATGCAGTTTTAGGACACAACCATACAGGTCCAGTAAGTGTTACTGACTTGATATTATTACCGACACGTTCATCTTCAGCCCGGAGACTTCCACCAACCAAGGCCTCCTTTAGACCGCATTACTGAACGACAACCTGGCATAAATTTGCATCCACCGGTTGCCCGCGACTTTCACAATGTCGTCGGTCCAACTAGTGGGGGACGTCCACGCAATGCGTCCGATACGTTACTGACTTGATATTATTAAATCTACCTCATGAATCCATTAATCTGTTCTTTTCAATCTTTATCAATGCTGTTTCTCAAGAAGTTGACAAGCGCTCAGCTGTGGATGCTATATACACCGATTTCAGCAAAGCGTTCGATCGCGTGAACCACCAAATCCTCCTCCAGAAACTCTCTGCATATGGAATCGCGGATCCATTGCTGAGTTGGTGCGCATCCTACCTTTCAGCCCGGCAGGCCATGGTTGTGGCTTCTGGCTTCTCTTCTGACCGTTTTTCAGCGCTGTCTGGCGTGCCCCAAGGGTCCCATCTGGGTCCCCTATTTTTCAACGTATTTATTAACGACATCAGAGATTGTTTTCTCCATTGCAATCATTGCTTATATGCGGACGACTTAAAATTATATAAAAGTGTAAATTCTTTATCTGATGTCACACTTACACAAGAAGATCTTGACCGACTTGTCGCATGGTGCTGCTGCAACGGTATAGATATCAACATATCCAAATGTTTTTCAATTCATTTCTCCAGGTCAAAGAAAGCTAGATCACTTTACACTATAACATAAATAACATTAATCTAAAAGAACTGGACAGCATTAGGGACCTTGGTGTGGAGATTGATAGAGAATTAAGGTTTCACGTTCATATTGATAAAATTTGCTCAAGTGCGTTTAAATCTCTCGGATTTGTATTGCGTAACAGCAGGGATTTTAAGAACCCTAAGACAAAAATCTTACTTTACAATTCTTACGTCCGGAGTAGCCTGGAGTATTGCAGTGTTACTTGGAATCCTTTTTATGAAGTGTATAATAAGAAACTTGAAAGTGTACAGAAACGCTTTATGTGGCACCTTGCTTTTTCCTGCAATATTGCCAAGACTGTTCGTAGTTACCCAGCAAGACTAAAACATTTCCACATGGACTCCCTTGCGGATCGAAGACGCTTGCTCGACTTAATGTTCCTATATAAACTTGCGAATGGAGCGCTTGATGTCCCTGAACTGCTATCTCTTGTCAAATTCTCTGCGCCAACGACGTGCACCAAGGCTTCGAGATTCAATGTTTTGAAAATTTTTAAGTACTATACCAACCTTGGCATGAATGCACCTCTTAACAGATTAATCACCGAATTTAATAGCTTCAATAAGATGTATTCATTGGACCTTTTCAGTAGTAGTATTAGTAGTTTTAAGCGGGCTATCAGCAACATTAGTTAATTAAATTGTATTTTTCTTTTTGTCAATATAATTATAGTAGGTAAAGTTAAATGTACTTGTCTTATATAATATAACTTAAGATTAATTTATAGATACCGCTCGTGTCATTATTGCATGTTGTCGGTGCCTATAATTGTATCAGCATCTAGTTTCTTTTTACTTTCATGTGTTATTGATAATGTGTTGATGTATGGTATGTTGGTACCCAATAAATAAATAAATAAATAAATCCATTTATTAGTGATCCATTTAACGTGTCTTTCTTACATTTTCTTATTGTAGACATATTTCCAACATAAAAGTGGTTCAAAACAACCAACCACAGAATGTCACCTCCCGTATTATAATATTAATAGTAAATCCTAACACCACACTTTATTGGGCTGCCTTTAGAGCTGTAGAGCGTGGGTTTCCCACCCAAGCCAAATATTTATGTGACGAATGTAGATGTTTGATCTGTGTCTGGGTGTTACATGTATCATAAGTATGTATTTACTACAAAAAAATATGTAAATAAGTATTGATTCAGCTATCTTGTTCCCATAGTCAAGCTTTGCTTAGCTTGGGGCTAGATGATGCTGTGTCGAATGTCCTCCAATATCAATTTATTAATTAAAAAAATAAGTTTTTACTGTTTGGCCTTATGTGACACTCATTAATAAAATAAGTTCGTACTGGTTGGCCTTCATCGACAGCCATATAACGTACACTGTTGACGAAGACCTTCGTCTTAATAGAGGGGTTGGCTGTTTCGCACACCCCACGTTTGTCAGGCGGCTTGGAAATCTTGGTTGGCCTTATGTGACAATAATTAATAAAATAAGTTCGTACTGGTTGCCCTTATGTAACACTAAGTAATAAAATAAGTTCGTACTGGTTGGCCTTAGGTGACACTAAGTAATAAAATAAGTTCGTACTGGTTGGCCTTAGGTGACACTAAGTAATAAAATAAGTTTGTACTGGTTGGCCTTACGTGACACTAATTAGTATATTTCGCTTAGCGTGTTACCCGGGTGCGGGTAGTGGGTCCCTGCGGGTGCGCTGCGAGCTCCGCGGGCCAGAGCCGGCGGTGCGCGTGCGTCAACTGCGCGTACTTGGCGTACCCACGCCGCTCGCCAAGCCGTCACCTCCGCCGGCGCAGATACTACACACCATGGCAGAGGCGGACACGCTCAGAGTCTTTCGCCTGCTCACATCTGAGGTATCATGTCGTGATCATCATTGACAGCTTATTCTGCCCACTGCAAGCCATCCTCTTTCGCCAATTTGCCCTGTTTATTACTTTGAGAGATGACTCATTGTGCTTATAACATTTGCAGCACCGCATTATTGTCTGTTATAGGTGTTCGGGAAGCTTCTAGAATGGGAACGATCTGGTAGCGAGTCCGGAGAAGGACCAGTAGACGACGCGCCGGCGGACGACAGTGACTTGCGAGAGCATGTCGTTGGTATACTGTTTGCTGGACACCAATTAACTTCCCTCCAACGAGAAGTAAGTCTTAATTTTAAAAATATCGCTCTTCTTATATTTTTCCCACTTGTCTGGTAGTGCCTATGTATATGTCATTCTCATTGTCATCTGTCATAAGTTTAACTAGTTCTCTTTGCTCCATTTATAAAATAGAAACAATTTTTTTCTTACTGATGAAAAATTTTGTTTAAATTATTTAACTCTACTTTGTATCCTATATTCAACTACTATGACATAATTAATTACGCGAATTAGCATTTAAAAAGTTAGCTATGTTGAAGTGCGCACAAGCTCTGAAAAAGGAGCTGCAACAATGCTGGTGCTGGTGGATGGTCAAGAATTGCTATGCTGTTCTGTTAATATGTTGTTATTAAGTGTCTTTACTAGCTGAGTATGGAGTGAAGACCGTGTACTCACAAGGTCCGTAAAATAACAGGTAATGACACACATCGTGTCAGCGATAGGCGCTGAAGCGGCGCGGGTCCGAGACGATTGGGAGACAGCCCTGCTTTGCGCTGAGGCCGCTGAAAGAGCCGACCAGCTCGCTCTGAGACCTATTGTCCACCAGCAAGACAATTACTGTTTCGAGATGTTGTCACTGGTAATATTTATAATTCTTCTTGACTTTGGTCAATCTGCTTTTATTACTGTTGCTGTGAAGTTCTATGAAGCACGGTTAAAATAATGGTCTGCAATAGGGTAGATAACTGATGTTTATATCGTTGAAACCAATAGCTTTGATGAAGAATTTAAGTAAACATAGCAGCATACCATCATCGAAGCCGTGGTAGCGTAATCGGGTGACCGCTTGACTTGAAATCGTGCGACAGTTGAACTCGCGACCTCGCGATTTCTATAAGCTCGCTCATACGCCCGAAAACGTCCACTGCTGGATGAAGGCCTCTCCCTTAATAGGGAGGGGTTGCCATAATCCCCACTCTTGGCAGGCGGCTTGGGGATCGCAGTGTTACCACCGTTAACTAAGAGGACGCTGCTGCCCATCTTGTGGTTCTGGATGCAGTTTTAGGACATACCCAGGTCCAATAAAGGTCTCAATAAGCTATTTGGAGCTTATACATGCGGATTTTGACATCGTTTTTTATATCGTTGAAACTAATAGCTTTGATGAAGAATTTAAGTAAATATAGTATGTTTATTGAAAAAATAATTTTAATCGGTTAATAATGTTTTGATATATGAGCGTTTAAAGTTTTTGTTAGAGACAAATCTGTCCCTTTACCACAAAACAAAAAATTACGTCACGCCTTGTCAGAATAGAATTTATATGGCGTACAGAGAAGTGACGTCACGATTTGCTGTTTCGCCTGTCTGTCTAGCATGATATTAAAATTCTTATAAGTTGCTTATTTTTGATCAGATTTTCATTTTCTTTTCAATAATCAGCTATATCTATGGGTCACATTTTAATAGGACAATAAAAAAGTACCAGTCATCTAGCCTATTAATTCAGGATAGATTACTACTCATATGTCCTCTTCATAACATGCTTTACTATCCACGGAATATTAATAAATATCCCAGGGTGGTTAAAAATACTCTGGGTGTGTGGGGGTGGGTGTGCCATGGTGTATAATATATGTTACGTTTCAGTTATTAGCGTTGAGTGGAAGTCAGGTCGGCAGATCTTTGCTGGCACAACAGACTGAATTGCTGGCGGATTTGCTGGCTCTACTTCACACGGGAAGCGAAAGAGTTCAGAGACAGGTGAGGTCACTTCTTCTATCTTTATTGTAGTTAAGTGTATACTGGACGCAGTTTCCATTGCCATTAAACAATTTTTGGGATATAATAGTTTGTTGAGTTTTTAAGTCCACTCTCACACACGACGAAGATGCTATAATAAAAATATCGCTCGCCATACAATTTATCTTCGTAACTTGCGCTGTCAATGAAATGTATGAGTAACGATATTGAAATAATTATGTTCTAAGATAACATGATATATTATAGCATCTTCATCGTATGTGACGGCCTTTAGTCTGAGTATATTATTAGTGTAAAGTGTATTATATTATCTTTGGTGTAAAGTAAAATATTGATTGCAATAAGATGACTGTCTGGCTGATTTATATATTGTTTTAGGTGATATCTCTACTTCGAAGGATTATCTCGGAGATACCACCCCAAAAAATGCTGGCTGCGATTAACCCAGGAAGCGAGATCAGTCAGAGGTAAAGTACTTAGACAAAACACGAAATACAAAAATACAATGTATCTACTGAGTTGCTTAGAATAACTCATATGTAATAAAAAAAAAAAAAATTAGTGAATTTATGAATATGAGACTGACTGAATCTTCATTCTTGTATGAAACTAAATAATAGTGAGACATTGTTATAATTATGATTTACTATGACCTTTCATTTATCTAATAATTTTATTCACTTGACATTGTAATTATTTTAATCATGTCGTACTACATGTTCACAATGTTTTAAACAAAATTTTAAATAATTTTATTTTTGTTTTAATTTTATGTGGAATTGTAATTTGACTTGTCTTGCCTTTGATTTGCTTTAACATTTGTAGTTATAAGGCCAATAAAAATATTCTATTCTATTCTATTATATACGGTATGGACCTGGGTATGTCCTAAAACTGCAACCAGAACCACCGGAGGACGGGCAGCAGCGTCCTCTCAGTTAACGGTGGGAACCATTCTGCGATCCCCAAGCCGCCTGCCAAGCGTGGGGATTATGGCAACACCTCCCTTTAAGGGAGAGGCCTTCGTCCAGCAGTGCATGTTTTCCGGCTGTTGATGTGATGATGATGTTGATGATGATGTTGATGATATACGGTATAGTTTATCCGTGCATTTTCTGTTTTGAGTTCTATCATAAACACAAGATTATTCTGTCTAATTTACATCATTATAGTGTTAAGTTTTCTTTGAACAGGATCACACTGCTAGACCACTTACTCTGCTACCTGGGTAAAGCGATCACAGTCCAGATGAAGGTCAAAGGCACCGGAGGATCGACACCAGGGTCGATAACCCTCGGCTACAGTGTCGTACAAGGCCCCAGCGCCACTTGGTTCATGAGGGGAGAAACTACGAAGAAGCACGCGCACTTAGTAGCTAAACTACTCTCCGACATGGCAGAGGTGAGTCGGCCAGAACAGGCTTTTTGAGAGTCATCCATTTAGCTAGCTTTAGATTGACGAGTCTTTGATTTTGGTAGCCTTAGATTTGTTATGCTTAAAAACGAGTCGGGATTAATTTGGGCTTGACTTGAATGGTTTTAGAGCTGGATAAAATAAATAACTATAGGTGGACATTTTAAACAGCGCCATCTAGCTCCAGACTCAGCTAAAACATACATACAGTGATATCAAAGATAATTATAATACTATACTATGTAGCTTCTAATACAAAATACCAGGCATTTGTATATAATTTTTTATAATGAAATTGTATTTTTTGTATTTGTAATCGTCAATAAAATGCTTGTCCTGGCTGGGAATCGAACCCACGCCCTAAAGCTCTGAATGCTGGCATACTACTGACTGAGCTACAAGGCAGCCAAAAAAGCTATGAAAATACTATGGATAGCCTTCTAAAGTTAGATGTTAGGTAAATTTGAACCACCCAGTGGTTATACCTGTATTATACTGGCCCTGCAGCGCGAGTACCGTTTTGTTTGTCGCTAATTTGACGTGTCGGTATAGCTGATTTGTTTGACGAATTTGCGAAAATACCGAATTTTACCGATTTACATGTCAAATTTATCTATCGTTAGGAACGGTACTCGCGCTGCTGATTAGTTTAAACGATTATACTTACTTAACTCAAGCTTATAAGTTATATTTGATGTCAGTAGTCTAGGATTTACACTCAATTATTGGATTAGATTAATATAGAATTTGGGTAAATGCTAATGTTTTCATTTATGCAGGAAAAAGTGTCCCCGACTTGGGGCTTGGAGACCAGAACCGCTCTTGCCAACTATGCCGCACAAGTGGCCCAAATTAACGAGACTGATAGACGTCCGGACAGGTGCATAACGTTGCCAATCATGTGGATGTCGCTTGCTGCCCTGTGCGTTTGCGAACAAGCACATATTGAGCTGTAAGTTTTTTTTATGACACACCCCGTAACTAAAAAAACATCCCCACAGATTTCGAAATAAAACAGTCCGCATTAATTCATATTATGATTATTCTCAACTGTTCTAAAATTCAAATTCAATGTTTGCTTTCGTTAGAAAGATGTTTGACTGTTGATATGCGATTTAAAGCCGTCACACACGATGAAGATGCTATAATATTTCATGTTAGCTTAGAACACATTTCAATTTCGCTACTCATACAAAACAAATGACGAACAAGTGACGAAAATAATGTATGTATCAAAAATGTATGGAGAGCGATATTTAATCCTAACATTCAATATTATAGCATCTTCTTCGTCTGTGACGGCCTTTAGGTCCAAATCTGAAATGGGCAAATGCAGTGTTCGATCACATGAAACAGCTTGTGTCAAAAAGCTTCCGGCAACCCACTTGGGAATCTGTTCCCGTTCCACACTACCACCATCCCTCGTTCTCGCTGCTAGACTAATACGTCACTCGATGCTAAGCTATCCGTAGTCGTATTCCTAATCAGCCAATCTTAAAAATAACCCTTTTTTGTAGATTAAACGGTGCGGAAGGTCGGGAGGCCCGAGCACGCGATTCTAATGCAGAGCCCCGACCGTTTTGCGCGAATCACGATGACGGCACAACAACAGCCGTGATAGAATGTCGCACTTGCGGCGCCCTCTGCGCCGAATGCGACCGTTTTCTGCACCTCAACAGGGCTACGAGAGCGCATCATAGACAGGTTAGTTAAAGTTTGTTTTATAATTCGAAACAGATTCGTGTTATTTTTTTATTGTTTTTGTTTGGTCTGTTTGCAAATTGATTGATTGCGCGACAGTTTATCTTAAAGTACAAGATATACTTTTTTTCCGTCAGAAGTTGGAAGTTCTTTGAACCTGAACTTAGGGTCTAGAAAGAACTCTTAATATGCGTTTATAGAGAATAGGCTAGATTACTGGTTTTTTATTGTCCTTTTATAACGCGTCCCATAAATATAACGCGGCCCATAAATATAACTGAAAAATGAAAAAAATATATGAAAATCTGATCAAAATTAAGCAACTTATAAGCATTTTAATATCATGCTAGACAGAGAGGAGAAACAGCAAATCGTGACGTTACTTCTCAGTACTCCATATAAATTATATTCTGACAAGTAAGGCGTGACGTCATTTTTTGTTTTGTGGGAAAGGGACAGAGTTGTCTCTAACAAAAACTTTAAACGCTCATATATCAGAACATTATTAACCGATTTAAATTATTGTTTCAATAAATGTACTATATTTACTTAAATTCTTCATCAAAGCTATTGGTTTCAACGATATAAACATCAGTCATCTACCCTATTACTTATATACAAATAATTTTCCTATTTTAAAATATCACGGTTGTTCTTAACAATTAAAATTAAAATTATTTACTATTTAGATAATTACCCCACCTGCGGGTATTATATCGAAGCGAGCCCTCTGTTTCAGTCTTATGTTTGCTTGCACCTTGCAAGGGCAGAATTCTGACATAATCATTATTACGTGAATATCCCGTCAGAAAATAAGCCTAGTAATTTAAATATTTTCCGAACAGATATGCAAAGAAGAGGAGAGTGCCATCCGAATAGATATACACGAAGGATGCGGTCGCGCGAAACTTTTCTGGCTCCTCCTATTAGTAGACCGAAGGACCCTGAAGGGACTCGCCGAGTTCCGTGGCATGGATACCGGAGTGAGCGAGGGCAGGACAGACCCGACGACCGGCGCTGGCACGTCAGGGCTGGCCGGTGTCTGTCGCTTCTGCGGCGCGAGGGGGAACTCTGGCCTGCTGGCGATCGGAAATGTCTGCGCTGACCATCAATGCCAGGTATGTACACTTTGTATACTTCTGCACCTCAACAGGGCTATCAGAGTGCATTAACGACAGGACAGTTATAGTTTGACCACACCCAGCCCGATGAACGTTTGTCCACGATGTCACTGATTGTTGATATTTTCATTAGATTGTAAGTTAATTGCGCGGCAGTGTATCTTTTCTTACGCATAAATTAACTATTATAACTATTACCATAAACCATGAAAATAACCTGTACGTTTATCACGATTGAACTGCTTCATTGATTCGTGGTTTTATAATGAAGTACTTAGGTATAGTTTGCGCCACGAGAAAGAACAGTAAACGTGCTCGAATAATTTAAATTCTGACTTTGACTGGACCAGATTTGTTTTGTACCAAACTATTTAAATGGATTCTTAGCCATTCAATACAAATATAGCGATATAGCATTGTTCTCAATTCGGTCGTATCTTGGTTTTACCAAAGATAATTATAATACTATGTTTTGCTGGGAATCATAGAACATTTCATAGTTTTGTGTGAAATACTCGATGGGTAGGGCTGGCCAATACTGACCATGTCAGCCAAATGCACCCGAGAAGACGTTTTCTTCTAGATAACAACACCACAGGTTATCTCCCGACACTAAGGAAATACAACTTAAATAACGTTGAGCGAAAATGACGTTTTGCGAAATTAATATTATGCGGTAGTGATCGAATGACATTTAGTGAAAGTTACCACTATGCAATTTATTTTTTATTTTTAGAATAATGACAAGCGACAAAAACAAAGGAAACTTTGGCCCAGCTATCCGACGACATACCTAAATTAAATTTAAAAAAAGCTATCTTCAATAAATATTTTTCTCTTCGAAGGAACATGGTGCCCAGGCGTGCAACAGGCTGCTGCCGTGCAGTCATTTGTGTGGTGGTGTCCGCGGAGAAAGGGCTTGTCTGCCTTGCTTGCTTGGTTGCTCGGGCGATCCGACCTTGCGGCAAGACGCTGACGATATGTGCATGATTTGCTTCACAGACCCTTTACAGGCCGCACCTGCTATACAGGTTAGTGTTTAATTAACACAAAAAAAAATACTTCTAATTTATTTATTATTAATTTTTCATACCAGAAATTGGTTAATATTATACAATACAAATATATATTGGTTATCATTAGCCGCCCGACAAAGTAAAATGCTTTGTCCAGCGACAGGACTGTCCTAGCATCTAATTTCTTTATTCGTTTTTAGTAATCACATTATTGTTTGTTTAGCTTGGCTGCGGACACGTGTTCCATCTTCACTGCTGCAAGAAGGTGTTATCCAGCAAATGGATCGGCCCTAGGATCACTTTCTCATTCGCGCAGTGCCCAATATGCAAGGTAATATTTTCCATATAACTTTTATAACTACGATTAGCAACATTGAACTTTCTTTGGTTATATTTCCCGTTTAGTTGGTGTATACCGAAACTGTGTCCAGAACCAACTGAGAACCGGTAGCAGCGTTCTCTCCGATATCGGTGGTTAGGTTTCTCCTATTCTCAAGCCGCCTGCCAAACTTGCTGACACCCTTCAAGGGGGAGGGCCTTGGTCCAGCAGCGTACGTCTTCTGGCTGATTATGTAACTGATTTTTCGGATACTTTGAAGTGAGCGTTCAAAATAAAGAACATTCCTCTAATGATAATGCCCTTGTAGTCGTAATGATTGTAGAAAATTAGGCAGTTTACTTCAACAAGCGTGTGGTCACGTGGCGACGTTGTATTGTTATAGGAGGATATGGGCCATTGGACGCTGTCAGAGCTCTTGGGGCCGATGAACCGCCTCCGGGAAGAGGTGCAGCGCAAGGCACTGATGAGGCTCGAGTACGAAGGCCTCGGCGCACCGGGCGCCGCCGGCGCGCACTTCGACCCCGCCAAATACGCGATGGAGAGATACGCGTACTACGTGTGTCACAAGTGTGAGAAGGTAACGTACGAACCACAGATATGATATAGGCAAAGACGCAAGGCTTGGGTCAACTGTATTACCAGGGTAGGTTCACCCTCATGTAAATATTGGTATATTTAGACGGGCTTTCTATACGAGAGTGAGTCTTCTGAATGTATTGCTATTAAGTTTTCTGTGGTATTACTAAGAAAGAAGAAAGAAGGTCGTTACACTCATCGTTGTAAACAAATCACCACTGACACAACTTGTTTTCGATAAGCGTATTAACGAACGAACTTTTATTTTAATGTCTACTTTCTTCTATAATATGGAATACGCATGAGTTTAAATCATTAAAAATAATAGGATAAGTGGAGAGTTTAACTGAATCTGATGCTTACTCGTACATCAAAAAAAAATTGAAATCGGCTGGTAAAGTTCTTAAATATAGACGTTCAAAGCATTTGGGAGGGAGTCATCTGTCCCTTTCTAGCAATACACGTGCCAGTATAGAATTGGTTTGGAATCGTGGACTTTGACGTCATTAGCCACTATAGTGCCCTCCCTGTCTAACATGAAACTAAAATAAAACTAAAATATTCTTAACTTCGTTATTTGTGCACATATTAAGTAATTATTAATTTATTTTATTTTTATTTATTATAATACTAATATTTTTAATTATTTCTGAAAGATTTATTTATTTATTTATTTTTGATTTACGATTTTGTAAGTCATATAAGTAATTACAGCCTGGTACGAGTATAAAAGATTCAGATTAATTAGTTTACCCGTACAGTAGGATAGTGTTAGTCAAATTAGGAGACAGGTGGATACTTATTCAATATGAATTACAAACAAACAAATTATGAATAAAATGTATATATATTCTATTTATGTATCAAGTTGTCCAACATAAAAAATTAACCAATTTCAAACAATTATGGGACCATCTCGACAGTATACACTTTCAAAATCGTAAATCAAAAACATAATTTTCAAAACCGATCCACAATCGACGGAGAAAACGCTGAAAGTACACAAAAAACCTATGCATTGCATGTATTTCCTTTGTTGATTCTTGTGTATTTTTTTTTAACTTGTAATATCAGTTATTTATATCTGTGTCTAAAAATACATACAGTCGAACATAAAACCTCCTCCTTTTTTGAAGTTCGTTTAAATATGTTATTTTCTCATTAACAAGTAGTAAGTATGTATTTTTCAGGCGTATTTTGGCGGGCTCGCTCGCTGTGAGGCGGAGTCGAACGGGGTTTGGGAACCCTCGGAGCTTGTGTGCGGCGCATGCAGCGACGTGGCCAGCGCCAAGACCTGCCCCAAGCACGGCGCCGACTTCTTGGAATACAAATGTCGCTACTGCTGCTCGGTACGTCCTAAAACTTTTACCTGGATGTGTCCTACAACTGCATTCAGAGCCACCGCGTGCAGGAGCAGCGTCCTCTCGGTTAAAGGTGGTGAACATTCTGCGATTCCCGAGACGCCTGCTAAGCGTGGAGATTATGGCAACCCGAAAGGGGGATTGTTAAGGGAGAGGCCTTCATCCAGCAGTGCACGTCTTATACACACATCAGCCGAAAGACGTCCACTGCTGGACGAAGGCCTCCCCCTTTAGGACTTCGGTTTGGACCTGCATAGTACAAACACACGTCCGGGACGTGTTATGGCTGATGATAATACTGCTGCTCTACATGACTATTGGACCTGGGCATGTCCTTAAACTGCAACTAGACCCACCGGAGGACGGGCAGCAGCGTCTTCTTGGTTAACGGTGGTGACCATTCTGCGATCCCCAAGCCGCCTGCCAAGCGTGGGGATTATGGCAACACCCCTCTATTGGGAGGCCTTCGTCCTGCAGTGGACGTCTTATGGCTGACGAGGAGGAGGAGGAGGACATGACTACATCGGTAAATGCTTGCTTTCGTCCGCAGGTGGCAGTGTTTTTCTGTTTCGGGACGTCGCATTTTTGCAACGCTTGCCACGATGACTTCCAACGTGTTACGAACATCCCACGGCATCTACTGCCACAGTGCCCGGCCGGTGAGCTCATAGACATAAATCATCACTTATATATAGTAACACAGAGTTTCCTGTTCAAACGACTTGGCCATTTCTTTTTGTTTTTTTTTAATACTGTCAAGTGACGAGACGAGCTAGACTTTCGCCTGGTGATAAGCGTCACGCCTGCCACTAACAGTAGCAGTGGTAGAATTGTGAACTTGCGAACACAATCCTGCGCCGCACTGCACTGCGCTCGTCACCCTGAGATATTAGATGTTAAATCTCTTCATACCCAGTAATTTCTCTGGTAACATTGCCCTTCAAACCGGAACACAGTAATGCGGGAACACTACTGATTGGTGGTTGAATAACTGGCAAAGGTGTGGTACTTCCCCAGGCGGACTCTGCAGTAGAGTCCTACCACTACAAAAACAGAATTCAAATAAAAGAAAAAATAGATTCAAGACAAATTCAGAACATTACAAACGCATATATACACCTTTTGTTTTCTTATCCAAATAGTATTACAACATGAGAGCCACGTTGTAAACTTTGCTGACTAGAAAGAAATTAAAATGCTTAGGACTTTCTTATGATTTATATTTTTCTCCATTTAAAAATAGGTTTTTCATAAGCTTAGGTTTTTTACACATTCTTTAATATAGGTACTACAAGAAGACTTAATGCTTGTGCGTACCAGTCACCTATGTGTATTGAAAAGATGGTGATTTATATTTTATGGGACAATATAACATTCAATTAGTTTTTGTATTTTACAGACTGGTACAGTCCGCGAGGTATAAGCTGAGCTTTGCATTAGTGTGAGTGAAGTGAGACAAGAGGTGAAGTGCGGCAGGAGCGCGGCGAGACAGAATGGCGCCGCGCCTAAGGCCGGTTATCACACCTACACTATCCATGTACACTCACACAAATGCAAAGCTCAGCTTATACCTCGCGGACTGTACATCGTAATTTAGGATTAAGTGGAACGGTATTATTAAGACGAAAATAGGTCATCATGAGGGGGGATCGTATTCATCACTCACAGCTTTTTCAGCCCATTGAAAAAAATATACAGTCCAAAAACATAATGCAGGGCATAAGCCTTCTGCCTCTTTCGCCAATCTTCCCTTTTCACTGTTATTAATAACTGTTGATCACTTTAACTAGGGCGCCAATCAACAACCTGAAAAACAAATCAGGTGTATGTACCATACATTTCATCTTAGGTAAAAGAAAATTTTCTATGGAAAAGTAAATGTTGGCCCTTTAGTAAAAGTTTTTCACAATGAATAGTACAGTGAACTCCTTTCAGCTTAGTAATGATGTTGCCCGTAACCCTGCATAAATGGTACCTTTTTAAGAATAAGAAAAAAAATGCCAAAAATACGAGTAGAAACGTTTCAACGTAGGGTCGTTCAATGCACGTTAGATTTACAAAGCAATTAAAAATACAACTCAGCTGCTTAATCCATTGCACCGTCTCGTCAAGGCAATGTACCATTAATATTTTGGGGCTCGCGATCTACAACCGCATACCAGCTTCCATTCGGGATGCTCCTTCCACCGCGGCCTTTAAAACCATACTGAGAGCGTGATTACACGCGAATTTGTTTTATGACATTGAAGGTTATATAAATTAAGATTTTATTAACGTATTTAGAAAATGATTTCATTTCATTAAGTGATATTTTTTTGTGTCATACTTAATGAAATTTGATGTACGTGTAACTGGTGTTATCAATAAACTATTGTATTGTACAATATTCTTTCGTAATTTAGGACCCAAAGGGGAACAGCTGCCTGGCTCAGCAGAAGAGTGTCCCCTGCACGTGATCCATCCTCCGACAGGTGAAGAGTTCGCGCTGGGATGCGGCGTGTGTCGTCACGCACATGCGTTCTAATCCACTCCGTCGCTGAAACATGTCTGATGTCCATCAAACCCACAGAAAAGCGAAAACCCGTTCTTAGGTTAGAACCGCTGTCAAAACAATGTTGTAAAGCAATTGTGCTGAAAACCGCTGTCGCCAGTTTCACACATAATCCTATTGTCACTACATAAGACGTAATGCCTATCATAGGTCGCGCATTTGATGTAAAACGCTAATTTTGTAACATTTTAAAATAGATCGAATTACGATGCAATGTGGTTTGGTTTCCTACACGTTTATTTGAATTGTTTTTTGAGTATTCCCAGTCCAAAAATATAGTATACATATATAATATATCACTTACGTGCATTTGCATTTTGCACGTATGCCCGGTTAGCGCGACGCGTCAATTTTCCGTTCTATTCACTTCTCTCTTCATTAATCAGTGATCAATCGTTATCGAGGGTCCAGCACCACATTACATATTCATTATTAATTAAAGTTTAGTATGTCGGACTATTTTTAATCCATGACCTTTTTCTGTTTTATTGTGTTTTAAATCGTTAAACACCCAATGAACACGTATAGTGTTTAAATTCTAAGGTTTTATCGTGTGATCGTGTTTCTATTTTATCATACCTTATTGATTGATGAAATCTCACAATTTTACTAAATTCCAGCTGCTTCCAGAATGTGTCGGAACAAAATATGCTCTAAAACAGGTGTTGTGCTGTACCTATAGACAGATAAAAGAGACTTTCTACTCTGTATGTTGAGCATAACTGTACTCAGTCCACTACGTTAATCACTTTTTAACATCTAATACAAATTTTACGATAACATAGTAAAGCGTCTAGTCTATAATATTATGTTGAAAAAATACGCATTAGATGAGCACCTCTCTATTAAAAGATGCGTTCCTAGATCAAACGTATGGAATATAATTTCAGGACGCTTTACAAAAAATAATATTTTTATTAGTTATGTCGTTAACGTTTTATGAGCTGTCACAAAGCAATTAATATAATGAACAGACACAATGTATTTAATCAAGAAATGGTTCACGCCTGTTGTTACCGAAGCTTATTGTCAGAAAGCTCTCACGGGACAGAGTACCCACAAGTAACAAACTAAGCGTTGAAAACCCGTGTCTTGCCTGTGGTACGGCCCCAGGTACTGTTTTTTGATTATAATTATTTTTATTTAGCATTAAACGCCAGAAGCATTTACCCGCGTCGACAATTTATAGGAACTGTTCATATAACTGTCCAGCCTTTAACTACAACCCAAGTAAAATATCATGCAATTTTTTTTTCTCTTGCTTTTTTTTTAAGGTAAATACACGCAAGTAAAACTAATAAACCAACAGACGCAATGTCACCATTACGATAGTAGTAGGAAAGTTTATCATATCGGTAATCATGTACTAATTATTTTCGTTTTATTATTTGGTTGTATCGTGAGAATCCTTACATCATCCCTAGTAACACTGGTTAACACTGGCAGGGCTGTGTTGTGCTCGTGTTTTTTAATATATTTTTTATTAGATGTCTTGTTTCCTCGTGAATAGGGCGTAAGCTTTTATGGCGTCGCACATTGTACAAATTGCCAGTGTTTACCCTTTTAATTAGGTAGCTTGCTTCGATTTTTCTGCCATGTCTATGACTTGCTGACCCAGTTCAAGATCACGGCCGTCGAAACATGGTCGGAACTTCGAGGTGGGAACAAATCGCGATAGTTCCAAAGGAAACTAAAAACATCAAACTTGCCGATGCCTGGAAGAGTTAGTTTTTAGCATTGAGGCCGCAATGGCATTGGCTCATAAAGCTCTTATTGGTATCTTTTCTTTAGGTGAGAAGGTACAATAACTAGCTATATGTACAGGTTTTCACTGTTATTAAATTTTAATCGTTTACTCAATCACATTAACTATGCTCAGTTTACTATTATAACTCGAAATCCTTTTAATAACTTATTTAATATGCGACATGGATGTGCTTTTTGTGTATTTAAATACAAATCTCTTAAAATACGTTTTTTTGTTACTCATTCCATTTCACACTTCTTGCTCCTTTTAAAATTCCCGGTTCGAGTTTAGGTATCCTTATAGTTTTGTTTTGACCGTAGCTCAATCTATATGTCCCTATCCTTTCATTTTAAACATATGAAGGCTATCCGTCCTATGCATAAAACACTAAAAACTATTTCAAACCTATTAAAGTCTTCTTTTTTCAAACTCAAATCGTAATTCGAAAGAATTTGACATTTAACTAAAATAGGTTTGAAATACGTTTTAGCGTTTTATGCATTAAACGGTATAACTATAATACTGCTATAATATAATTTAATAATGCTTGGCATGCTAGGTATGTGAACGCAGTAATTGATCTGATGTTTTGCGACGGTACAGTCAAAGATGGTTAAACATCTAGCCTGGGATAGGAACTGGCTCCCAAGTGATGCTGCGAAAATACAGCGTAGACAGTCAGGTACTAGAAAGTAATCTCCACCATGCTGTGGTTTCCTCATGCTGTTAACCCTTCACGGACAGCGCAAGCTCAGTTGGGATTTTAACTTATACCCTGCGGCATGCGAACCGATCCGACTAACAACAGATATCATCGCTACACGATACGCTTAACTAGACACCACACCTATCAACTAATAGTAGATAGGTTAGAACCTCCCGTACTAAAGCACATTATTTGCTCAAAAATAATAATTAAATAGCAATCCAGTACATTTTTATTATACTTCATTAAATTTAATTTAAATTAATAAATACAATTTCTGATTAACTTTATTGGAGCATAAGGGTTTATTCAAGTTCGTAGAGGTCCTAATAAACGTGGTTTAATTGGAATTTTACAATCTTTTTCAAATGGTAAGAAACAAACTGATACACCTTAATCCAACTTGTCGAAAATAAACTGCTAATTTATTTTTCTTGTAATCTTTCTAATAGGTTAAAATAAGGTCGGGTTAATTACACCATACAGAACTCAAGAACGGCTGGACTGATTTTTATGATCTTTTGATTTGTTGGATTTGCCTCCGTCTCGTATTGAAGAATAACTTTTAAAATATCGAAAAAAGCAAACCGAATAAAAAAATACAGACAGTACGAAGTTCTCCGGGTCAGTTAGTATATAGACGAGTACGTTGGCTGTTCCGTAAGTTTTTAGCCAAAGAGGTTTCATGCGTGCCAGTAAATTCTAAAGATAATTTAAATACAAACCTCCTTACTAAAAGTCACTGGCCGAATATAAGTAAATACTTTTATTTTTACTTAATTTTTTCGGCAATAATATCTGTCTTCATTTGTTCAAAAGGGAACAGCGTCACTTTCGTTTCGTATAATCTAATAATGAAGTATTTCAGACCATTCAGTCTGCTTGCTCATAACATTTTTTTACGTAAATTATTATAAAAAATAATAATAATAATTTAATTATTATTATTATTATTATGTTGTGTTAATGTGCTAATTATTTGAATTGCTTGCTAGTACCAATATTAAATACACTTATGTAGGTATACGTACACTTAAAATTTTGAGACAGCTTGTTAGAGACGTTTCTACAAATTTGTTAGAGATACTCACCTCGATAGATATTGTACGTGTATTATATTAGAATCTTATACACTCTTGTGTATTATTATAACATACATAAATGTATGTTTGTCTAAATATGGCGATTACACAAGTTCGGATCACGGGTTAACTTAGACTTTAAAGTGTTTTACACTACGCACCTACCTACTCAAAAATCATAAGAAAAAAACGAATTTTAAAAGCTCTAATTAAAGTGACAGTTCCTGTAACTTTGTCCAGGCGGAACCGCTTTCTGCGGTAAGCGGCAGAAAGTACTTTTCTTATACGATTGCCCAAAAAAAGGAGTGTAATTTTTTCAGGGTTCATGTATGTATAGGTATGTTAGTTTGTTATGTTTAGATCTGTCATCTATTTTTAAGTAGCATTTTTAACTAAGGACGTGTGTTGTATAGTTCAGAGTTTGTAAGTAATGAAACATAGTGGTGGAAAGATAAAAACAACTAAGGGGCACACGAGTGTAAAGCTTTTCTTTAAATAATTCAGGGGTTTCAAAGTATATACAAAAGAAATCCCCTAGCGTTTGTCTAGACTAATTCTAATGGCGCTATTAATTTTATTTTGTATTGTGTTGTAAGCGTAATTGCCCTGAATGCGAGAATAGCTTTTTCCATTAAAATGGATGATAAACATGAACAAATAAACAATATGTTTGAGCAAAGATGTAATTTAATAAGTTGGCGCATCGACCCAAAATGCCTCCTGCTTCCGATACCCAATTCAAAATCGAATCATGAACCATGAATTATTAAAGACCTAGAAACCCAGTTTTTCCAGTAATTTGAAATATTTTGTATAGCAATGAAATTTTATTGAAGGGAACAACTCTGGATTAATAACAAACTGGTTATCAACTAGGATAAATAGAATAAATTGGTCTATGTTGCCCGTCACTATAGTTCGTTTACGTTAAATAGACGTCTCGACACTATGTATGAATATTTTTTTTCGATGGCGTGGGCCTATGTTAACTACAACATACTACTAGTTATACTATATTTTATAACTGCTTGTGTGTTTGGTCTATTTATTGTGAGTTTGTTTTAGTTTTCGTTCATACGAACAGGAAATTCTCCAAGATTACATGCGGTTCCCTACAACTGGCTAGCGAACCTCAATATCAGTTTGACAACATTTTATTGTGTATTGACAATTTGTTTAGTCTTTAATTCTAGATATATAAAATTAATATTAACCAAACTGTCGCATATTAAATTTTCCTTTCTACCGTCGAATTAATAATTTTAAGTCTTTGCATCTATGTGTGACATTGGACGTCATCATATGTATGTAAGCAGTGCTGTATGATCACCATCTTGCTGAAATTAAAGAGGTCTTCTTTACATGACTAAATATTGAATACCTATTCATTTAAACAATAACTTTAATATAAATACTATATATATATAATTATTTTTATTGATGCAAGTGTCAATTAACGTTAAACCCTATAAAGTAGCATTGTCTTTGTGGTTGAAATTTATCTCTCTGCACTTTTTTATGATTTAAGGAATGTTATAATATATTAATATTTATTTATATTGATATTTATTTATATTGATATTATTATTTATTAATATTAATATTTAGTAACATTTATATTAATACTATTATATTACGATATGTGTATTATTATAATTTGATGTCTATTGTAGATATCTTAAATTATTATTTTAAAATAGTAATACATGGTTTGTTGATAACTTCATCTATTTATAAGATTAATAAACAAGATAATAATAGTACAGGTATCCTTAAATAATGTACAAAAATCTAGTCGACGGAGATTTGGATGGTAGTAATTCTAGTCGATAGTTGAAATTTTAAATTTTTATTTTAGTATATAGGTATTCTCTATAAGTTTCCATGTTGTAGTTTCAGGTTAAGGTTACTCTGGTAGACGCGATTCATCCGCATTTTGTTTGTTGGTTTTTATATCTTCCACCATGGATACTCATTGCACGAGTAGGGGGAAGTGTGGAATACGTCAATCCAACGAAAGGCAATACGATTACTTCCTATTGTTTCTACTAGAGAAAAATGTTCGGGACAAATCCGACGAGCGCGTCTCCAGTTTCTATCATGACATTTTAGCTTTTACAAGGCGTAACAGCAAAATATTGTAAGTCAATATTATAATATTGTAGGTATGTCTTACCGTAGAAAACTTTATTTTTAAGGTTTTAAGGCCACAGTGTACTCTAAGTACTAATTCTTAATTTAGATAGTTTTAATTATAAGGGCACTTCTAGGTACTACTTATTAGGTCATTGCGCCTCTGTACTTATTATTAATCTAGTTTTACCGTAGTTGTATTATTTTAAATTGATATCGCACCTAAAACTTAAGAAATAAATGTTGTGTCCGTGATTTGGTTTGTTTTCTTTTGTCTTTTCCTAACTACTTAGTCCATAGTACTTAGTCTCGATCGCAGTCGCACTCATTCAAATAATTTAGAATATTAAAATAACTGAGTATAAATTCCAGCGCAGCTTCACTAGATGTTCTTCAAAAGTCAGTAAAGTCTCTCTTCAGTGGCATTAACAACTGAGCGCTACGGTTAGTAAGATATACAATGTGTAACAAAAAGGTTCAACAATACTGAAGGGTATGTATGTAATCATCATTATGAACAACTTTTACTATGGGGCAAACCGAAAATAGCGAAAAAAACAGCTGGTCGATACACTTTGTCCAAGGTCAATCAACTTTTTGTATGGAACAGCTGTTTTTTTAAGTACAGTGTTGAAAACACTGTTGACAAACATTGAAAACATTGTTGGGTTTTTTGTTGTGTTGAGGAACAAAGTGAAAAAAAAACCAAAATGTAAAGCGTTTCGGCGGTTTTGGGACACAAATAAAAATTACGTTTCTTGAAATGACCCCTGTAACTTAACATGTTAGCTTTTAACCACTGGCTTTTCAGTGAAGGAAACCATTGAGGAGCATATATCCAGAGACGAAATTGAATGGCGCTATTTAATGCACCAACCTGCAAGTGGGCCAGCGTGATGGATATGGACCAATTTGTAACGGGGACAGTCCTATTTATAGCAGAGATCTACTTATTCAAAGGCTGGTTATGCAAGTACGCTCCTTATGTATAGGTAGGTATCGTCCAACTAATTAGTAGTTTATGAGAATACAAGGATACTACATTAGGTTTGTACATACATAGTATGTCGAACGTTTATGATGAAAGCAGGCTTTTGATCAAGAATCAGAAGAAGACAAAACTATTACTTAAAATTCATTGATTTTATCATACTTACTCTACAAGTTCTGGTTTTTGATATTTATTATTTCATTGTATTGTTTTTCTCACTTTTAATTTTAAAAAAATGGCGATAAAAATATTCTATTCTATTCAGGTTTAACATAACATTAGTAAGTATTAGAAATAAAATGATCTTCTTACTAATTAGGTTTTTGATCAAAAACCATATTGCATCATAAACCCACGACACAAATACCAAGATCGTAACCCACATCGTGCCATAGTATGTCAACCACAAAAAAAGACTGGAACAAAGATGAGTGATTCCAATATCTGGTGATAAGGCCGTTGGTCCACTCGAGAGAGCTGATAACTCCGCTTCAGATCGATTTTGTCGCACATCCGATATCAGTTTATCTGCAGGTTATCTACGACGTTGCAAAATCTCGCAGTCATGAGCTCCGTGCAATTTGTCAACATTTGTATTAAATTATGTTTAAGACGCTGTAAGTAGCCGGAGTTGCCATGGATATTGAGTGAAAGAAATGTAACATTGCTTCGAGCTTTATTGAAATGTTCCAGACCTCCAAAATATGGGTATGTAAACTGTTTATTAGATAGGTATTACCTAAATGTTGCGCTACGGGTACAAATAATTACCAGCCATGTGGAAGGTACCTATATGATTATTCTGATCATGGAGTTCAGAATTATGTGCAGATAGACATGATTTTTATATTTTAAAATATATACAGTAATTTATCTATTTTCTTTTTAATGGTTTCTGTGAAAACGTGAAAATTAGGTATCGGAAAAAATATTTTTAGTTGTGGCGTGATTCTTGTTGTTTTAGGCGAACCGCGGTAGGTTAGGCCAGCGACAATGATAAAGCCGCGGCCAACTGTTTATTATTCGTAGCATTCTTTCAGCGAAACGTGCTGTCGGTAAATAATGTTTTCGTAATGTCGTTCAACGGTGACCCGTGCTTAGGTTCACTATACAGGTTGTATCTTTCATGGTGATTCGATTAATCTCTCACTGGACTCATTTTTCCTACATTGGTTGAAATAGAAAGAAGCTGCGAATGCAGTTTGTCATTTAAGCACAACAAAATTTATAGAGTAGGTAAGCAGAGAATTTCCTCACGACGTCCATGTCCGGATTGCTGGTGACAGTTTTTTAAATTCTATTTTTGTACAGGTACCTAGTAAGGCAGAATAGTATTGTATACCTACCCATTTATACCTAGGTATATTACTTTTATTTGAAATGGGTGCGAGTTTAAGGCACCTGTCTATTCTACACTATTGTCCTCACTATAATGATCAATATAATATTTTTCGTGGGTCGAAGCTGGACCAGATTAGCACAGGACTGCGCCAGATATAGCAAGAGAGCTATATATACTCTACCTATACCTAGAAGTGGGATAAAGAAGGTTGTGGATGATGATTGCGATACTTTTTGGGGAACGCCTGTGTTCCCCAAAAAGGTCTGGTAAAGCGAGTTTCATTGGACTGTGCGAAAAAAATTAAACACAGAAGCTTCTCAACTTCAACCTACGATTTGAGTGCGTTTGTCTAAATTCTAAATAATTCTAGTTCTAAATCTAATTCTTTGTTAAATTCTAACCGCCTTAGGCATAAAACACAAAAAAATAAATTCAAACCTATTTTTGTTAAATAGTGTTTTGTCTTCTTTTTTCTAACTCATTATCGTAATTCGAAAAAAAAATACTAAACACTTTTTACCTAAAATAGGTTTGAAATATGTTTTATGCATATGACGATATATGAACATGCAGGGATAGGTGGAATCAAGTTCTGCAATTCTAGGGCTTACCCGCAAAAATATCTATAGTACATCTATTGCTAGTACTTATAGTATCTATTATTTAAGCTCTGTTAATGCTTATATAGGCGCCTTAGCGAAAAATAACAGATCTAGGGTAGTTTTTTTTTTTAAATTACTTTCAAGTGACGAGACGAGCAATTCGTTCGCCTGGTGGTAAGCGTCACGCCTGCCCCTAACAGTAGCGTGCCAGAAATGCGAACTTGTGAACACAATGCTGCGTCGCACTGCACTGCGCTCGTCACCATTGATTATCATTGACAGCCATAAGACGTCCACTACTGGACGAAGACCTCCCCCTTAATAGGGAGGTGTTGCCATAATCCCCACGCTTGGCAGGCGGCTTGGGGATCGCAGAGTGTTACCACCGTTAACCAAAAGGACGCTGCTGCCCGTCCTTCGGTGGTTCTGGATGCAGTTTTATACACCCTGAGATATTAGATGTTAAGTCTCTTCATACCCATTAATGTCTCTGGTAACATTGCCCTTCAAACCGGAACACAGTAATGCTTGCACACTACTGCTTGGCGGTTGAATAACTGGCAAAGGTGTGGTACTTCCCCAGGCGGACTCTGCAGTAGAGTACTACCACTACGAAAAGTATAGGGGCGCCTTAGCGAAAAATAACAGTTCTATAATATGTTAGTACCTATACTCGTATAGGCGCCTTAGCGAAACATAACAATTCGAGAATACTACCTACTGCCTTGCGAAATTTATTTATTTACCTATATGGTAATACCTATATCTTTAGGAGTTTTTTATTTAGTATTTATTATTATTTTAGTAAGTATAACTAACAGCTAGCACGTAAATAACACAATTATATTTAACTTGAAAGTTAATTATAAGTTACTAGGTACAAATAGAGCAAAACATAGTCTATTCTAACTATATTACTTTTTAAATTAAAATTAAATAATCGATATCAGGGACCGATTAAAGTATCAATAGACGACAAAGCTTTTTAATCTAAAGCCATAGTTGAAAAAAAGATCTCTAAATTAGGATAATGCGCCCAAAATGCTGGTCCCGCTGGATTGCGAGCTTAATTTCATGCCCCAAATAAAAGCCCTTAGTAATTTTTCCTGTTACATTCCAGGGCTTAGTAAGTTGGCCGGTGATCCGAGCCCATGTTTGCACTCTCGCTGTGTCGCTGACATGGAATGGGATCTGGAAAGTGCCTCGAGAGGGGTTCCGACACGGGGGACTGACTTACGGCCTAGTGCTGACTGCGGCGCTGGCGCTGGTCGCGGCGCCGCTCACGCTGCTGCAGCTGGCTGTGGGACAGCTCAGCCAGCAAGACGCTGTCGGGATATGGAGAGCTGTGCCTTTCTTTAGAGGTAACTTCGCGCTAATGGTCGTGGTTTTTTTATTCTTATTTATTGGCATCGCACGTTGTGCATTCTGCCAGTGTCAAGTTTATGAATTTTCAAGTTTTTTTTAAATAAAATCAAGTCAAATATGTCATGAAATCATAGTTAGTCACACGAAATTGGTCATAGTCGAGTTCAAGTCATGCCCTAGTAAAGTTGTGGCGACTTTACTATGAGCTTCTACGGAGTTTTGAAAACAACACGAAAAGACATGTTTCACCACATTATATGACTTGCCCACACTCGTGTATGTAATTCAACACTCAATAAATAAAACACCACCACTTTTAATCATTAGTTCGCGATAATAAACAAGTTTAAGAAAATAATAGAATGCAACGACATGATTTTTCCGTGTTCTCGCCAAAGCTCCCATCCGTATTTGTCTCCTTTCCATCCCAAGGTTGCCTGGAAGATAATGTTTTTAGCAATAAGGCCGCCACTTTTTCCACTACTTAAGTTTCTTTAATTATTACTATGTAATTCTTGGTGTGAACAATAAAGAGTTAATCAATCAATCAATCCGTATCGCCTTCGATCATTAGGAATTTATTTACTTTACCTGCTTTTGATGGTTTACTCATTTGGCACCAAATAGTTGACCTTTTTCGATAGTGTTATCGATACTATTTACTTTTGACAATACCTACTATCGATATCAAATAATTGCCAATATATAGGATAGATACTGGATTGATCCTATTGGCCCTCATCGTAGTATTGCATCAAATAGGTAGTGTCGATACACTAGTATAGTATTATAATTATTATCTGTTTTATCAACACACATGCCGCGCAACTGCATATGTACTATGACCCTTTCAAGAATAAGACTTTGGTAGGTAGTAAAGTGAGTCTCAATAATAATAATTTTATTTAATAGATAGATAGATAGAATAGATTATTGATTATTATTGTATTTTATTTTCTTGAATTTATTGATATAATGTTTTAGTATGAATCTTATTATGGACTAAGTCTGAAAATAAATTATTTTAATTTGAATTTAATATAAAATTATCAATAGTTTTACTTTAATAGCTAGCGTAGTACTATTTTCATTACTTGCCAAAGGTGAAGTATTAAATGGTTCAAACATAATATATTCATTTTCATCACACTTGGTCGTAAAGTAGATCTTATTACATCGCTTTTAGGCTCATAATCCAAGCTATTATACACGCGTGCTTTTTACTTTACATTACGGCACTTGTACTATAATAGGTATAACCCGGTAAAGTCAAGTTTTTACGTGACTGCAATTAGACGTACGTGTACGAAGCACTCTTAATATAGCCGGGTAATACTTACAGTTTTTTTATAATACCAACAAAGAGTTCGTATGCCGCTGAAGTAAATGTCAACCTGCGCGCGCATTACTGATTTGGGCGCCATTTTCCGCAAATGTTTGTTGACGTTTTCGCTGTGTGGTTGATTATTATCAAAAAAAATGGTTTTTTCCTCGCAAGTGTGACGAAAACAGTCGTATGGAACTCTTGTGCTATTAGTCATTACGCTCTCGGCTTCCTTATCGCGCTCGCCTGCGGCTCGCGCGCATAATACCGCCTCTAGTGTAATGACCAACATAGCACACTCGTATCATAATGTACTATTCCGGTGCAAAACTGTAATATTATTACGACGATATGTTCAAAAGTACTTGCTGGGCTTACTTACATCAACTTTTGTAAACAGCCAATATAGTATCATAGTAAATAATATATAAATATATCACATAGTCAGATATATCTGTGTAGTATATCATATATTACACAGACAGTACCTATCGTCAGTATTGACTTTGTACAATACCACAGAATAAATAATAGTACTACGTACAGAAAGTTAACTCCGCAAAGGAATTGAAATAAATAAGGAATCTCTCTACCAGGCAATAAAGTAGCAATTCAACTCGCACAGCGCTGGATACCGCTCGCTATATTCACCTAGATATACCGCTCTCTTTCTATCACGTATTCTTAGTTACGTGCGACGAGGCTAGCGTGCGGGCGGCGACTGACTTCTGTCTTGCATTGTCCACCTGGACGGAGCGCCGGCCGAACATACCTAAACTGCGGAGTGACACCCCCCTGACAATACTATACTAAAATATTGAGTAATTCTAAACATCGAGTATTACATTTTATAAATAGTATTTTTAATTTAACTACCGATACAATTGAATTTGAGCAAATTGATTTGATTTTAACCATCAATAGTAGCCCCTTTTTCATACTCTGACACAGGAGTTATGAGTCTTGAGGTGACTCATGTCGCTGAAAAACTCTATAACTCCCTCAGAACTTAGGATTAGTGAGCTTTCAATTTAGTGTGGAATCTTTGCAGGTGTTGGATACATTAGGTTGCTGATATCGTTTGTGGGAGCAGCTTACTCCATGATCTACCTGTCGCTCACTGTCGCATATTTCCTCTACACGGCGACTCATAATATTCCTTTCCCGGACTGCATACAGCTTGTTGAAATGGAGGTAAGTAAGAAAAACGTACCCATTAAAAAAAAAGAGTTAATTTATTCATCAGCTGCATTGTTTTTTCCAAGGATGTTACCTCACGATGTTTTCTTTAACCGTAAAGCTAATAGCATAAAAATCCGAATCTCCAAAGAGCTCATTGGTACGGGCCCGTGATTTGAACCTACACGTAGCCTGTGCCGACATCACGACTTCCACATTGATATTTGATACAATAACTCTTCCCCAGAACCCAATTAAAATAAATAGACCGTACTTACTTATAATATTAAATACCTTGGTGCTGACTTAGAAATAAAAAGATAAATTTAAACCTTGCGTACCGAAGTTAATGGAACGTAACCTACGTAAGGTTCGACCACTGAAGTCAGAACTGAATAGAACGGAAATGTGACGGGCCACACTAGCCGGCATTAAGTGGTAATGCGCTTAATGACAATTCTACGCGTAGGAAACCAAACCACATTGCATCGTAAATAAATCAATTGTAATCTGTTGCAAAATGGCATTTCGAGCGTTTTACTTGAAATGCGCCACCAATGATTGGCATTTTTTCGTCGTAGGTAGTTTCTATACAACTATGTGTGAAACTGGCGACAGCGGTTATCGATACAATTGCTTTACAACATTGTTTTGACAGCCGTTCTACCTAAGAAGTAGGGCTTTCGCTTTTCTGTGGGTTTGACTATGCTTTGTAAGCTTTTTATGTTTTAGACGTTTGACCGCCTACTAATATGATGAAAAATTATGTTGCTTACGAGTCTCTCGTAAGTTTAAGGATTTATGTAAAAACGGTGCTTTTAATTTCAGGAAGAATTTGTAAACGTGGTGAACGCTTCAGAATGTCTAAGGTACGACATGAACAAGCGTCCAAGCGTAAGTTATTAAGGTCCAGAATACGACAAAGCCACGACTCTTTCACGCTCATGCATTTCTAATTTTTTAAAGATATAAATAATATATATAAAATCTCCGAATTTCAATGTTAATTAGAATACTGAAAGCTTAAGCAAAAATATAATTTTGGTTTGAGTCAATTTTCATAAACAGATCAGTGCAAAATTTATATACCTATTTAGTCCCAATTTTAGCATAAAACGCCGCCACTGAGCTGTAGACTCCCGTTTTCATACATTTTAAATGAACTCGCCGCACACGGTAGTAGTGGGAGTCGCGCGCTTCCGCTTCTCCGAACCCATTTCTAGCTTCAGGCGGCGGCCTTTTACGAGTATGGCTGTGGCGCGTGTCCCGTGTGCTAGTACACTTAGGCTAAGGACTCACGGAGCGATTTTTACTTGAGCCCGCTGCGATGGCGGAATGGAGTTTTATTTTCAAAACTCACGAGACCGGTTGATTTTCGCAAGACGGTTGCAAGACGGGTCCCCGCAGCCCACTGCGGTCGCCCGCCAACCGATCGCAGAGCGCGCGGCTGCGGGCCCGCGACCCGCGCCCGCCGGTACAAGATGATCGCCGGTGCAGCGGGACCCGCAAACAATCGCACACGCCGCGGGCGTAAAACGCGTCGTGAAATGTGCTTTAATTTTTTACATAAATATCTGTATTCTACAAAGGCTGCGGGCCCGCAACCGCGGCGGGCGCGGGTGAAAACCGCTTCGTGAGTCCTTACCCTTATCGTCGCTTCGTCAAGTACTCGTAGGTGTATTTCGTGGAAATCTAAACCTAAAACTATTTTCCAGATTAACATTCATGTCTCCAGTTAATGAGAGCCCGGAATATTTCATCGCCATCGGCCTAATAACATCAGTAATTTGGATCGCAAGTCCTTTTGTGTGAGTATTCGATTAGTCGACAGACTATTCTAGGATATTATTGTGGTTCCCTTTATTATAAACTACTTTTACTGAGAAGTAATACAAAACCTAAAAACTTCAAACCTTTAACGGTCAAAATATCAAGAATCTACGAAATAAACCAATCAGCAGATTTTTCTAATTGATTTCGTAGTAATAATGTTGACGATTACTTTCAGTGTTTTTTTTAAATAGCGTTGCGTTTGACCTGTAACTCACAGAACACGCTTGCCTAGAAGATACCGATTCCAGATTATAACAATCGGGAAAGACCCACCCGGGAAGCGAATTCCACTGTTTACCAATACGGGAAATCCATAAATAATATCTGTCCCCTTGTCATGATATTTTATGTGATTTTTCTCTATTACTGATTAAACTTGAAAAAAATACTTGTACCTATAGGTATATTCATGGGCGTGTATAACAATAAAATAAATGTCTAAAATAATTGTTAAAAATAATACTTTTGTACATTGAAAATAATTTTCTAATCTGGTTTTATGAATTACGATAACTACTGTGGTATATATTAATTATTACTCTTTTTTTAAGTTATCTAGTAAACACTAAAGATGGACAAATGGCACTTGACACGGGTGCTCAAGAAATTGGTGCGCAAACAGGAATAGCCCAAAATGTATACGCTACCTTGTTCGCAGGTTTTACAGCTCAGTAAAATTAATGAAACGGATCATGTATCTCCTGGTACCGGTTATCATACTGCTCGGCGTAGTGATATTGTGTTGTATCGGGGACAAGTCTGGACTGAGCTCGTTCGCAGACAGTGCGGATTGGAACGTGTTCACGGACCCGTACGTGTGGATCGGCGCGGTGGTCCAAGCGCTCTGGAGTAGCCAGGTCGCCGGTGGATTTTTGATTGTTGCCGGCGATACGGTGTATGCAAGCACGAATGTTCAATGGTATGTGACCCAATTGTAGGTATTTGAATATATATATTTGTTTTATTTATATGAAATGACTTATGTTACGTCACGTTTGTAAATACTTTGTAAAAATAGCAGAAACGGTGAAGGAAATAATTGTGCAACAGCTGCATTACTTCCGAGAAGAAATTCATTGGTATTTTGAATTCATACCAACCCCAACTGGGCTGGTTTTGGATATGGTTCAGTCGCCTGGTAGGCCTAGCAGTAGATTATAATGTAAAGATTTGTAATAGCTACTTTGAAAATAAGGGTTTTGTATAGCCTGAAAAATTCTGGCTAGCCTAGTCCGACTATACATAGTAAATGTCTAATTTCCTTCATTCCACATCTCGAGGTCGAGAGCTAGTCTTTCAAAAATCTAAAACGTAGGCATATTTCTTACCAGGACATCATTAGCTATCACAAGTGCAAACATCGTGTCGAGCTGGTTCTGGCTGGTGTTCTGGTTCGCGGTGTCTCCCGCTGGGGAGAAGGACACCAGTGCTGCAGCCGTCTTGCTGCAGATCTACCAAGCGGCTGACCAGCGCCTGGACCTGGCCTGGCCGCTGCTCCTCTACCTCACTTTGGTACTGGCTGGAGTTATTACAATGGTAAATGTAGTTGCATTCCACCAAACATCCACCCCTGGACCAGCGTATGTCCTAAAACTGCACCCAGAGCTACCGGAGGACAGGCAGCAGCATCCTCTCGGTTAACGGTAGAGCATTCTGCGATTCCCAAGCTGCCTGCCGAGGGTGGGGGTTATGGCGATATTATAGGTAGGGAAGAAAAGAATCGCCCTAGGAAGATAGGCATGTGTCAATAAGGCTTTTGATGGCGGAAATAAAAAAACTCTCAGCTTCATACAGCTCAGAACAAGGAAAAACGAACGGTATGAAAGAAAGATGACTTTTTAGCAAGTTTTCTTCAAAATCTGTAGTTTTATAATAACAAGTGAAAATTGCTATGAGAGAGGCTTGTATAAAGCAGCAGACTAAGGCATGCTAATGATGATGATTTTTCCTCAAATAGTTATACAGAGAATTGAGCACGGTCACTGCCTCAAAAATATTTTAGCTAACTTAATGTTTGCTCTGTGTCTGGGTGTATGTATTATAAGTAGGTAATTACAAAAAAAAGTTGGTATTATATCAGTTAAGTATCTGGTTCCAACAGTATAAGTTTTTCTTAGTTAGAGACATGATAGCGCTGTGTGAAATACCTCAAACTTTCCAACTCTAATGCAAAGGTAAATGCGAATTACCCGTGGACTAGTGGATGAAGCCGGTGCTTGGACGGGTCGTGCGTGACCCAACATTTATTTGATTTAACCTTGTTTCAGCTGACTTTACTATACCCTATGTATGACCGACTTCGGCGCATCGGCGGCGTCAAATGGCGATTAGCATCGTTCGCGCTCTCGCTCGCTGGCGTCGGCGCGTCGCTGGCAGCGCTGACTGGCGGTCTGCCAGTCCTCATCCTGCTCGAAGACCTAGCCGTGCCACTTCTTATCTGCGTCGCTTCCCTTGTGGAGATTCTAGCGCTAGGTTTCATTTACGGTAAGAACATGATTAGCCAGAAGACTGCTGAACGACAGGGCCCTTAATACAGGTTGCTATAATTCCTAAGCTTGGCAGGCGGCTTGGGGATCGCACAAGGGTCAAACAATCACGTCAAGCAAACTATATTCCTTCAAAATGTATTCATTGAATTTTCTTATTAAGTAACAATAAGCATAGATACGACAATACAAATATTAAAAAATATTGAATTCTATGGTCCCGCCGATAGCGCGGCAGGGTTCAAGCTGCCTGTGGTTAGGGCTGCAGCGTGAGGAATCTCCTGACAATGCGTGCCGTGTCAATGATCACTGCCGGCTGTCAAAAAGATATGATCTTTGATTATTTTATTTTATTTTATTTATTTACAAAATCCACAGCTCTTAAAAATAATACAATGAGACTAATAGTGAAACTGACAGCCAATAAAGGATTTACATTTTATGAATTTAACTTATACAAAAATAACGACAATCACTACATAAACACCTACATAAAATAATCCAAAAAAGTACTACTAACTCATAGACATAATACATTTGAACTTTGAACTTATGTTCATTGATAGACTTATAGACCGGTCAATTCAATTTCTATATTGAATAGCTCAGTATTATCTAGTTTTTTATAATTGTGTTTTTTTTGTCCTCAAGGCAAATAGGTATGCGAGTTCCTAATCGTAAGAGTTCACCGTCATCTATGGCTATTTTTTTTAATATCTAGGGGTTTTTTTTTTCCAATCTTTTAGTACCTATTCGTTCACTATTAACCAATAGTTGGATAATAATCTCCACTAATCATATAGTATAATAACTAAGTGGCCATTTCGCAATTAGACAATATACTTTCTCGGTCGACAGCACTGCGTTGACACAGGGTTGCCACAACGTTGACCCCATTGATTTCCTGGTTGACCTTCACCTTGGTCTTTACTTAGTTGACAGCTGTCAAGGTGAACCTTCAACACCACAACGAGTACCTACAACAAAATTCTAGGTTTGTTTCCGTGAGATAATTCCATTTCCCGAATTAAATATGAACGAGTTTCCGAACGTTATAAGTTTTTGATATCACACAAACAAACAAATTCAAAACTAACTATTGTCAAACTAAAAATTCAAGGTTGAGGTTAATCAATCATGTCATCGTTTATCCTTATGTACCTCTGATCGTCTGATAAAGAGTTATTTTACGAGAATAAATTTAAAACCGTTTTTTGTTCTAGGCTGGCGAAATCTGGTGGAAGACGTAGAATTCTTAATCGGAGGAGAACTTATCAAGTACTGGCTGTGGGGATGGTGGTTGGCGCCGGCAGCCATCGCTCCGGTGCTTGCGTGGTGGCTGACCGTCCTCTTCATCACACACCCAGGAGAGACCTGGGCGGAGGTGGAGGAAGCCAGCGCGGTGCTGGCGACTGCTGTGATAGCAAGCGCCATCTTCATACTCTGTGCTGGCATTGCCGTCGGGAGACAAGTGCAATATGATTTTTTTGAAGTAAGTTGGTTGAGGGCCTTGCGGGATATTACCGAAATTTCGAGATTACTTCTATTACTCATTCAAATTTGATGAAACGGGAATAAGGCTGAAACAATTTCAACATCGATTTTTGAAGAGATCACAATCCAGTTTAGGTCACATAACAGTGTTCAACGACCATCCCATCCTAACGTTGAACACTAAGCCTAACGCTCCAATAGTAGGTATATGTCGGTGCGTCTGACCTGTGACCGATTATTATATCGTGTCTTCCGAATCATATGGGTCCGATTGAGAACTTTTCTTAGAATATGTGTTACCTACTTATGACAGATTACCTTTTATTATTTATAGGGGTTTATCGTAAACGTCTCGCACGCACAATCTGAATAATGAGGGAGACAATAATGTATTGTCCAGCCAATAATACGTGTATATGACTTTGTTCCCCGAATTGTGTGACTAGGTTCAGGTTGTTAACATTTTTGTTGAGAAACGTCAGTTATTAAATAGAGAGAGGAGCTAAATCCTCCAACAGAAACGTAGGTACTCAGATTATTGGCTGTACAATATAGTGACCCAATTATGACACCAAATCATAAAAGACTCTTTAAACTCCTTATAAGTTTCAACAAAACCGTGTCCGTTTTCATATAAATCAATTTTTTATGTTTATCTACAGAAACTCAAGTCATCGTTCCAGCCATCTAGACACTGGGGCCCACGAGACCCTATCACGCACTACTACTGGTTAGCAAGACGAGAAGACATAGACCGCGGTAACATGCCAAGAACTCGCTACAACCGTCGAGAGTTGGGACAATTCTCACGACGAATCAGTTTTTTGACAACTTCCGGGTCGGTCCAGTCTAAAAACGCCTTTAACGACATAAAACAACGGTCTAATTCCGACGACTGGTTGTACACTACAGGAAGAACAGCAGTTATTAATATAAACAGAGTTGATGACAGAAAAAGATCGAAAAGTCTAGACTGGGATATGCCTAAAAAAACTTTAACACATAGGCCGATTAGAGACCAAAGAGACGATTTCTCAAGAGAAGACAACAATAATATTGTAGGATATAGTTACTGTACTAGGACATAGTACTGTCGCGGATGAGAGACAAAAACACTAATAAGATATTTTTTATTTACTTAGGTACTGATGTATGTTTATGTTAAGTCATTATTTTGTAGTAATTAAAGGAGGAAGAAAACAAACATTAGCATGTTTTTAATTTACCTAACGTTCAGAACCCAGTTCTTTAGTACTTTTTTTTTAGTTCGTGCAGTTATATATATATTTACTGGGTTAGTCTTAACCTTATCAGTTAGCATCCTTTTGCTATGGGAAAAGAAAACGCTATGCTATACTTTGCTTTGCTACTAAATAATGTAGTAAAGTAGTGTTTTAAAGGCCATAGTTATAGAGGGCTAATTTTACACGAGCAATTAATTTTATTTTGCAATCAACTTATTCAAACATTTATACCAAAGATAGTAATAATATTAAATAACCACTTTAACTTGTTAAAGAAATTTCGTAAAACAGCAAATCATTCGTAAATCAGAGTTAACAAAGTATAGGCATTCGATTTAAAATGTAGGCCTTAGCATTCTCTATGAGCTCATTCAGCCTTGAAATGCGTACAAGCGCGATAGAGATACACTGGTATAATGCTCGGAAAATGCTCATTTTAGCGAAAACTCTACATATACTTACAAACACAAACTATATAACTAAACTAACTAAACGGACCAGGGTGATTGCCGCGGGAAGCTCATGGCGGGGGACTTGTTCACGCGCAGCTGTGCCGCAATAGCTTTTGCAATTACAACTTTTTTGGGGGGTGCCCGCTTTGGGCCCCGCTCCCTTACGTATTCATTTCCCTACAATGTGGAGACACATTGCTTCTATCTATCTATCTTTGGTTATGGCCTCTGCGGTATGGCCGCAATTTCGCCAGACACACTGCTTATTACACTGCGGCCAATGAAAGAATGCGATCCTGAAGTCTGTCAGTTGGTCATGACTAGTGATGGGAAATAATTAATATCGTTAGTTTTTAACTGGCCCAATAAAAAAGTAACCTAAGTTTCATTACCTATATACTTGTTTGTCAGGATTCTAATTTCAGAATGTATCTAAATTAATAAAGTAAATAAAAATGCAATAATAAATATCCAAAATATTTACTAAAAATATAACAATATCTTGAAAAAGACTTGCGTTTGAGTTGCAAACAAACAACAAAAACAAACAACAAACAAACCATGCATGTGTCCAGTTGGTGAAATTCAAAATAGGTATAGGACTTGTTATTTCTTCATCTAGACACGCTAAGAATTTAACGCGCGTCCAGCTCGCATCTAGCGAAATTTTATGATTCTAGGTCACCGGGAAGTAGGTACCTACTTAATTAATCAAAAGTTGGAGTTTTGATTTACTTGCAAGTGTCAAATATTTATTCAGATATGTTAACAATTTGGCATATATTTTAATTTTTCTGATTGAAATTTTCATTCTCTGAAAAATGACAGTCACTCTCGAAGGTTGTAATAAAAACTCCACTCCATAGTAAAAGTGGGTCACAATGATGAATACCTAGTTAAAATTACCCCACCTTTCAATGTAGTAATACCAATACGCTCAACCCTGCGCGTTCTTAACGATCGATAAATTTGACGAAAAATCGGTACTAGGTATTTTCTCAAATTCGTCAAACAAATTAACTACCTATAGGTTAAATTAAGCGACATACGGTACTCGCACTGCTGAGTCGCATGCATGGGAACTGCGCCCTAGCCTGGGTTACTCTAGCTTACACAACAGATAGTATTGGCACACCTGCGGCCTTGTTTATGCAAGTTTTGCCGACATTCATGCTGGGCACACAAGTCTACAAGGCACACCCTCGCTACTTGACCAGTTTTAAAAACTAGTGCAGTTCATTTCTAAAACTCCGATCCGACCACTCCTAGCAACAGGAAGTATTCCGTTTTTGGTATAGGCGCCGGTTACCAAAGGCACACAAACACGCACCGACCTCGCCGGCGAGGTCGAGGACCTGTCGGAATATCGGTTAGATTCTCTACAAATAGTCAACCAGATCAACCTACTAAGGCCCCAGGGCATAACCCTTCTATAAGCCAGGGCAAGTCTAACCCCACTCCCGGCTACGGCCAAGCCGAGGTTCGTACCGTCTGAGGTGCCATTGAGCTAGTCGTCTATAACCTAAACTAGACCGAGCGCCATTTGCGCTTGCCTAAAGTCCGGTGGCGCTTTAGAGGCTACCTGAGGCCAAAAGCATCAATCATTAAAAAAAAAAAACACTATAACTAATTTCACACAATGCACCTGGGTATGTCCTACAACTGCATACATAACTAGTTACCGACGGGCAGCAGCGTCCTCACAGCGGTGGTGAGCATTCTGCGATCCCCAAGCCGCCTGCCAAGCGTGGGGACTATGACAATTTATGAGGAGGTCTTCAGCAGGTGATATTGGCTATATATGTGTATAATAAGCAAATTACTTATTATTATTATATTAATTTCTTTCAGACACATTTAGTCCATAATTATACATACTTACATTGACATTATTCATACACATTAAAAACAAAACATCAACATCATAATAACAGTCATAATATGTGTGTATGTGTGTGTAATATGTATATATGTATGTATGTAATATGTATGTATGTATATGTTTAATATGTATTCTTATTATATTCGTGATGACCAACCAGCGTCCCTTGAAAGAGTTCCATTTTCATTAGGAAAACATAGGCGATGTGGAGTGCCACCATCAGCTAGATAACTGTCTAAAGGTAGGGGCCAGCATTTTGGTCAAGCGTGGCGCCGATCAGACGAGATACAAAAAATGAAGTAGTGTTGTTACTTGTTTTGTACAGGCTGGCCCAAACGGTGACGTCAACCCGTAACATTTGCATTACTCGTATGTACCAAGGGCTTCACGAAAATACCCCATGTGTGGCATTTTGTTCTACGATTTTTCATAGTTTTTCAACCACAACAACAACAACAACAACAACAACAACAACAACAACAACAACAACACACAACAACAACAACAACAACAACAGGGGTTTTTTTTCAACCGACTTCAAAAAAGGGTGTTCTCAATTCGACTGTATTTTTTTTGTATGTATGTTTCTCTATTTCTCCGCCAACTATGAAATGATTTTGATGATTATTTTTTTGTTTGGTAGGTAATACTACAGAAGTGGTCCCATATACATTTTGTCGAAATCGGTTCAGTAGTTTGGTTTTTTATTACTTACTAGTTTTTATTAATTACTAGAAAATATGAAGATGTCATCCAGGTATTCGAAGTTGTAGTCGGTTGTATTTTTTTTTAAAAAGCGTTTTATAATTAGGGTGGCTTTTTCGATGTGGTTTATTTGTAGTTATTATCGTTACCGATGGTTCATTCGTATATAAAATAATGATTCCTCAACATAAAAATTTGAAAAAAAGGCTTTTTTTTTTAAACTTTGCAATAGTCTAAGGTTTGATAAGAATACAAAGAAATGGGTACCTTACAAGTGAGCTTAGCTCTAAGCGGCTGTCAAAGTCGACGTCGTGTTACGATGCGTGAGCGCATTCTAGAGTCAAGACGCTCGCGAAGTGGATCGCTTAGCGGTCACAAGTCACGCCCGCATTTAGTTCAGAACATTTCCCTTAAATTATTTATTCGTATTTCTGACACTATGTTCTGTTTCTCATTAAAATTCTGACCTAAAGTGAAGAAGTTAATTTTTATAAGTAACCGCGCTGCTCATCCAGTTTTAATAATTCATTTTTATAAATTAATTGATTGGGATTGGTTTGTTTTTCGTGCTTGGCATAGTTAGCGCAGTTATTCCAGGTTGAAGTTAGTACTATTATAGTAAAAGTAGTGTGCTAGTGATGCCGAAGGGTTGGTCCCGGCTTAGTCGACAAGGCGTGCTTGCGCCTGTGGCTTTGGCTGCGTGTATAAATGCTTCGGCGACTGTTGCGCCGGAGGCGGGCGCTATAGTATCCACTGTCCTAGAGGATCTCAGTAAGGCGTTCATGCTAAAGAAGTAAGTGCCTTTATATATTAGGTCTTTACCTATGAAATTGCCGTTTTGTATGGAATAAGTGAAAGTACTTATTTTTTTAAACTTTTTTATTTCTGTTATTCAAAGTAATCACCCATGCAATCGACGCATCTTTGCCAACGAGTTGGCAGTTTATTGATACGATTTAAATGTTGATATTTGTTATTTTTATAACGATCCTCAAGAACGGTACTCGCGCTGCTGATCCGACTGATGTACGTTGGTCTAGGGCAGTACTATTATTTATTCTGTGGTCTAGGTTTGTTGCTACGAGCAACAAACCTGGGTATGTCCTAAAACTGCATCCAGCACCACCGGAGGACGGGCAGCAGCGTCCTCTTAGTTAACGGTGGTAATATTCTGCGATCCCCAAGCCGCCTGCCAAGCGTGGGGATTATGGCAACCCCTCCCTATTAAAGGGAGAGGCTTTCGTCAAAAGAATAGCAATAATAGTGCATAGTGCAGAGTCCGCCTGGGGAATAAATGGCAAAGGTTTGCCAAACCTTTGCCATTTATTCAACCACCATGCAATGTGCTATAGCATTATTGTATTTCGGCACAGAAGAAAGAATAGTATTACGTATCGGTTTGAAGAGCAATGTTACCAGAGATATTACTGAATATATGAAAAAATAAATAAAAAAAAAAAGTAAAAAAAAAATCATTCGACTGAGCATTCACCGGCGTGAATCGCCTATTACCACCTTTATACCTTAAAATAAAATGAAATGATTTATTGGCCATCACATTGTGCTATCATGCATGGGCTTAAAATAATTTGGTTTAAATTATATTGATTATTGATTTTCGGTGGTCTTCTAATTAGGGCGGCCCCAAACTTACCATAAGCCATTATACATATTCGTACACGTACAAACTAGGTGCAGTTTCGAACCAAGTGATAAGTGGGTCTGTAAACACGACCTAAACATAAACAAACACTTAACCTGGCCCAAGGTTCGTGCAGCGGCCATTTGGACCAAGGTTGTGGGATTTTTAACTATTTAGGTACGTACTAAAGGTTAGCTATTTATTTTTTAGTAAGGTCATGTTATCATCTTTTCCTCCTAAAGATAATCTTTATTGTGAATAAAGATCTATCTTATGCTATGCGTTCTCACTTTATCGAGTCTGGGGTTTCACTCACAGAAAAGCGAAAGCCCTACTTCTTAGGTAGTACGGCTGTCAAAACTATGTTGTAAAGCAATTGTATGGAAAACCGCTGTCGCCAGTTTAACACGTAAGTAATTGTATTGTCACTACGGCGTAAACATGCCAATTATTGGTCTCGCATTTGAAGTAAAACGCTCGAAATGGCATTTTGTTACAGATTAAAACTGATCTATTTACTATGCTATGCGGTTTGGTATTTACGCGTCTATTTAAATTGTAATTTTTTTGTATTTTTAGTCTATAAACATGTATATTAGTAGAATTGTGTACTTAAATGCCGGCTAGCGCGTCCCGTCACATTTCCTTTCTATTCACTTCTCTCTTCAGTGGTTCCACTCTATCACTACTAAGGTATCACTTTATGGAGTCTCAGATGTCTATTCATCAACTATCCCAGTAAACTTAAACTGAACCAAGTGAACTTATCGCGGGTAAAACAACACTACAACGGTTGAAGCAATAGGTGGCAATGTATACCAAACCCTTTAATATGTTATTGTTTAATATAGAAACGCCGCTTTAAAAAAAAAAGTAGTGGCTAGACTCATCGTTTTCGCAAGTGTCTTTCTTTACAACCGACTTCAAAAAAAGTGGTTCTCAATTCCACTGTTTCCATCAGGAAAATATGGAGATGTCATCCTGCCGGCCTAGAATGCGAGCCGTGATAATCTTCTATCCACTCTTTTTTCCCCGCGAAAACGAGACAGACGTACCTACCTTGATGGCTTGCGTAACCAGCCTGAGTTTAGAAGTCCCTCGTAAGTGCACACAACCCACGCACTGTATTCCAATAAAAGATGATTATTTCCACATCCATCACAGAAAATGTTCACACGATGCATACTATAGAGTTAAACATACATAGCTGCGCTTGCGCAAGCTACTCAATTGTCACTATACATCATACTCTGGCTTGTATTTTTCATAATACATTATTTATAAGTAGTAGGTATATAGATAGTAACGATTGTTAATGGCTCATTGTGTCCCAACCTTAGATTTCATTTGGAGGCTATTGATTGTAAATTTAAGTAGTTAAGCACTTCCTTTCAGGTACAGTTTTATATTTTTCAATGTATATTTGGAGAGCGACATAAATAATACAGCGAAGCACATCACTAAAGAGTAAATATTGATTTTCCGTAATTAGTCTCGTGTTTAATTTATTATGATTAATAAAAAAACGAGGAACATAAAATTGTCATTTTCTATAAAAAGCCTTACTCAAAAACGGTAAGGTTTTGGATAGTCCCACGGTCATGGTTTGAACAGTCATGGTTCCCATGGCCAAGTTGGTCAGTGGTGATGTGTACCAGAACCCCCTTAAGGATTTAAGGATGTCGATTTAACCAATAATCCTGTATATTACTTTAATTAGAAAGTGTTCCTTTACCGGCTCAAGCAGTTTAAGATGGAGCACGCGATAGTAACGCACTAGCCAGTGGTATCATCGCTACAAAAGCCCTTTGTTCCAGGTGGTTCCACGGCGTAATGTCAGCGCAGGAGGCGGAACAGCTGCTGCAGCAGAAATGCAAGGTTGGCTCGTTCTTAGTCCGGGAGTCGCGCGCGCGGCCCGGACAGTACGTGCTCTCGGTGCAAACACGCGCACGTGTCACACACTTCGTGATACGTAAAAAGGTAATTATTAACCAACTTCAAAAAAGAGGAGGTTCTCAATTCGGTTGTATTTTTTTAAATGTTTCAGCATAATCAGCCTGTCATAGTCCACTGCTGGACAGTGGACATAGGCCTCTCCCAAGCACGCCACTCAGCCCGATCTTCAGCTATCCGCTTCCAACCAGTGCCCTTATCATGGACGTTCGTGATTCTGATTGCGAGCGTGCGCGAGCAGGATAGCGCATGGCGCGAGTGGTTTGGTACGAGCAGGATGGCATGCTATCGCAATCGGAATCGCGAACGTTCATGATAAGGGTGCAGCTCACAAATCCAGCTCGCTTTCAGCTTTTTTAAAAAATGTTTGTTACCTTAAAACTCCGTCATTTATAAATCGATACAGATTTATTTTTTATTTGAAAGGATATTTTTTAAGATTGGTGCCGTAGAAGTTTCGTCAATATCGGTTCAGTAGTTTGGTTTTAACTGTAGGTATATAGTCCGCACGTTCCGAATTGCTCTTTTTTGTGTCATAGAAAGAGTCGATACTCATTTAAGTAAATGATTTTGCGGAGTGTATCTTCTGTACATGAACTTCTTATTATTTCTGCTGTGGCATAACTGTACCCTAAAATACATCCTCGATGAGAGAGAGAGCTAGATCCTCGAAGTCCTTGATACAATTAAATTGTTTGTAATAAATACTTACCTTGTTTTGTTCTACTAGGCCACCTACTTATGGGAAATGTCCTGAGCTTTTATGTTGTAAAAAAGAGTTCTAGAAAACACCTGGCAGCGTCGCTTTAGTTGTTAAGACAGACAGGATAATAGCTACCTTTATACTTAGATAATAATCCTTGTGGAGGTCAAATCATTCCATCATTCAAAATACTAAAATCCTTCTTATACACTGTATAATATACAGGGTTAGTCCTAATCAGTTAGCGTCCTTTTAAGGGCATATTCTGTACGTCAAAACAAACAACATTTACTATAGGGTCAACATTGAAATCGCAAAAACACCGACAGATGTTGACCGTACCGTCCTTCATGATATATTTTCTGTAGTTGATCGTCTTGATAACTTCATCCGCAATTGCAGAGACAAACCCCTCGGTTTCCCCAAAGAAGTCCCCGAAGCGCAACCAGTTCACCGACGCGAGCAAGGTTCACATCGCGGCCCGTTAAGGCCCGATAGAACCGACCGTGCAGCTCCTTGCTCTTCCATACTTCCTTGCGGTCGTCGGTGCTTATCACCGATGGTTTGCGCCAGTTCTCGTTTGCCAAGGAGAGCGGCGTGAGCCCCTTGTCAACTGTCACTACATCGCGATGCATCCCACACTCATTGTTAAGGAAATAATCCCTAAGACTGCACACTTCACGATTATGGAGGTTCTTGGCGTTATTATTATTATTCACATTATTTATTTACTTTCTTAAATCTAAGTTTTTTACAATATAAATTTAAAAACATAAATATTATAAAAAACCTAAACCTAGAGTGCCGCCGGCAGCGGGGCAGGGCTCAAGCTGCCGGTGGTTAGGGCTGCAGAGTGAGGAACCTCCTGACAATGCGTGCCGTGTCAAGTACCACTGCCTTTTGTATCTGACCCTTGACCCAACCGTCTAGCGAGAGCCTCTTGAGGTATTGGTCGAGGCTCTTCGCTATAAGACCGTTCGCCGAAACGACTATCGGGACAATAATCGTCGAGTCAACATCCCACATGGCGGTTATCTCGAAGGCTAAGTCAAGGTACTTGCTGAGTTTGTCCTTCTCGGCCTTTACGAGATTCTCGTCATGTGGGATGGTGACGTCGACGAGCACTGCCCGGCGCTGGGACCGATCCACCATCACGATATCAGGCTTATTGGCGACAATAGTCCTGTCCGTGATGATGGAGCGGTCCCAGTAGAGCAAAGCACGACCATTCTCGAGAACTGGAGCTGGTGCGTACTTATAGTACGGCACCTCCGACTCGACAAGGCCGTATTGAAGAGCAAGTTGCTGGTGGATGATCCTGGCCACTTGGTTATGCCTGTGCAAATACTCGCCGTTAGCAAGATGCGAACAACCGGAAATAATATGTCGGAGAGATTCCCCGGGACGGTGGCATGCCCGACAGATGTCGACCGTACCGTCCTTCATGATATATTTCCGGTAATTGTTCGTCTTGATAACTTCATCCGCAATTGCACAGGCAAACCCCTCGGTTTCCCCAAAGAGGTCCCCGAAGCGCAACCAGTTCACCGACGCGAGCAAGTCCACATCGGGGCCCGTTAAGGCCCGATAGAACCGCCCGTGCAGCTCCTTGCTCTTCCATACTTCCTTGCGGTCGTCGGTGCTTATCACCGATGGTCTGCGCCAGTTCTCGTTTGCCAAGGAGAGCGGCGTGAGCCCCTTGTCAACTGTCACTACATCGCGATGCATCCCACACTCATTGTTAAGGAAATAATCCCTAAGACTGCACACTTCACGATTATGGAGGTTCTTGGCGTTTAAAAAGCCACGACCCGCCCACTTCCGTGGAATGTACAGTCTCATAACAGATGAGCGTGGGTGTAACATGCGATGCGCAGTGAGCAGTTGACGGACTCTTCTATCCAGGGCGTCCAGCTCAGTCTGAGTCCACCTAAGTATGCCAAAGGAGTATATCAGTAGAGGCATCACCCAACCATTGAAGGCGCGCGCCTTGTTGCCGCCAGACAAAAGACTGTTGAGTACTTTTGTCAGCCGACAAAAGAAGCGCTCCTTCACTGATTTTTTGATGTCCACTACTGATATACCCAACGACTCTGACATACCTAGATACTTGTAGGTCTCGGCCTCAGAGAGAGATCTGAGAGTCATTATCTCAGAAAGTTGTAAATCCGGAGAATTTACAACTTTCCCCCGCTGCACACGCATGACCGCACACTTGTCAACACCAAATTCCATCCTGATGGCGCTGCTAAAAACCTGTGTGGTTTTTAGCAACTCCAACAAGTCTTGGTGTTTTGGTGCAAACAGCTTAAGATCATCCATGTACAGAAGGTGAGAAATGATTTCACCCCCCCTTCGAAGCCGATAGCCTAGTCCTGAATCCTTCAGCAATGTGCTGAGAGGGTTCAGTGCTAGGCAAAACCACGATGGACTCAGACTGTCACCCTGGAAGATGCCTCGCTCAATCCTTATCAAGTCCTGCGAATCAGAGGAGCCATTTCCACCACCTGGCTGACGAAGAACTGTGGTCCACTGCCTCATGCATGCGCCTAAGAATGATTTAACAGTTGTATCAATTTGATACAACTCTAAAATCCTCTCCAGCCATGAATGAGGCACTGAATCATAGGCCTTCTTATAGTCGATCCAGGCAGCGGAAAGGGCTCCTTTGTTCCGCCGAACTTGTTGGCTAATGGCCATGTCGATGAGGAGGAGCTCCTTAGTACCACGGGACCCAACCCTACATCCATTCTGAGCGGGGGCCAAAACATTGTTCGCAACAATGTGCGCGTTAATTTTAGTGCTCAGAATAGATGTAAGGAGCTTGTAGATGGTAGGCAAGCAGGTGATGGGTCTGTAATTTTTGGGTTCCGTGGTACTACCGGACTTATGGAGCAGGAAGGTGACACCGGTTGTCATGAAACTAGGGAGGGAACCGAGCTCGAGAGCTTCTTGGAATTGTGTCGCCAAACGGTCATGTGAGCACCGAAACCATTTAATCCAAAAGTTGTGCAACCCGTCCGGCCCAGGACTTTTCCAGTTCTGTGCCGTACGAATCGCACAACTAACGTCTACGGGGTCTATTAAAATAGACCCCATGGGTTCGATGGACTCACATTCCCGTTCGACAACACGCATCCAATCACCCTCGGTGTGCTCAACGGGCACCGACCAGATGCCGCGCCAGAAATTAGTCATGGCGCTAGCATCTGGTAGCTGTCCGTCACTCACACGTTGCTCGGTTCCTTCCCAGTTTCGGTACACCTTCCTTTGATCGCTTTGGAAGAGGCGATTTTGCCAATATCTATCCACACGCTCTCTATAGCGGCGGATACGGTTTGCCCACGCATAGACTTTCTGCTTCAGATAGTCAATGCGTTCCGTCACACTAGCCATATATTGCTGGGGCCGAATACCAGTCCCCGCAAAGGCCTGAGTCACGAAACGCATGACTCGGGGGCGATTATTCCCCCGGCTGAAGCAGATCAGCTTTGCTATGAGAGTCCTGAACGTGCTGATACGCCGCTCGATTCGTAGTTGCCACGCGGGCACATCTCCGGCGGGTCGCGGTGCACGGTTAGTGTCCGGAAACTTAACACGTGCAACACGACACGCCGCGATAGCACCGCAGTACAAAATCGAGTGGGTATCAGTTAGGTCTTCGCTAGCCCGCAAGTACGGGGCTAGCAACGCGTTCAGGGCTCCCATAAGCGCTAAGTTACGTCTATGAGTAGGCAAACGCGGTAGTCGCGGCCTAGAGTTGAGTGCGAACCTATATTGGCCAATCGCGTCCTCCAAAGCCCTCCTCAATTGCTCACTCACCTGGGTAGACACACTCATACCCGTACAGTCGCCTTCATCGAGTACGGGATCGGCAGATGTCGCTAGTGTCGCCGCCGACGTTGGCACTGAAGCCAGTGTCGGGGCTGACGACGCGACATCCAAGTCCCGCGTCGACGCAGGCGTAGGACGAGCAGACTGCACCTCCAGGCGGAGCCGATCAAGCAAGGGCTGATCCAGTAGGTTGAGCCGCTGGATAGCCCGCACTTGATCCGATATTCGCTGAGCGGAAACGGTGACGGTAGGTTCAAGGGTCTGGAACAAAGACAGCATCCTAACACGGTACGCCGTCAGGTTAGTTCCCCCCTCTGTAGCCCCATAATAGGCGCGCATGCAGTTCTCATTATTGGTCTGAGACCATCGCATGCGACGCACTACACCACCGGCAGCGAGAGCCGGACGCGAGGCAGGTTGCCCCGCAGGCCCCAGGCGTGCCGGCAGCGGCGGACGTCCCCGACGTACAGGTATTGGCGGCGTCGGTGTCCGCGGCCCGCTCACGTCCTCGCTCGACGAGCTCGTGCCGCAGGTGTGGAACTCTTCTTCTGACGGCGACGATGAGCTTGGAGACGATGACGGGACGGGCGGAGGTGTTGGTCGTGCGTGTTGGACCGCTGCATTCCTCTTCTTAGACCGTGTAATCATTATAAAGTTTTCATTTTTTCACTTTTCACAAAATTTTCTTTGGTTTGTGTTGACATTTGGCTGTCAGGTTTCATATTTTTTCGTATTATTTGCAATTAAATGTTTTTCAATGTTAAAATATAGGTTGTGTTGTCTGGTAAAGTTTTTCTTTCAATTTGTGTGGTAAATGAATACAAAACAAGCTTAAAAATGCAATAAAACCATTAAAAATTACACAACAGAAAAAAAGGACGTCTTTTAGTTGTCAGCGGTTGACGTTTTTTTATTATTATTATTATTATTTTGCCCAAGGTCCATGAACGTATTGTATGGAATAGCTGATTTTTTTATTCGCGATTTCAACGTTGGCCCCTTATTAGAAGTTGTTTGTTTTGATGTAGGTACACAATAATGCCCTTAAAAGGATGCTAACTGATTAGGACTAACCCTGTATATTGTAGGCATTTTTATTGTATTATTATTTTATTTTAGTGTGTAGGTAACTGAAATGTAATGATTAATGTTTGTAAACAACTAGTAACCTATCTTATTCATTGCTGTGTCAAAGGTTAAGGTGGATAAGTTGGAAACGCGCCTGAAATACCAGGCGAACAAGACTTACTAGGTGTATCCGATCAATAACATTTTTATCGTCCCTCTCCCACCTAGGTCATCTAGACTACCGCCTCCCTTGCACGTCAGCGTGGATATCCTATAATTCAAAACATTTCATTCGACGCAATAATTTTCCTACTGATGGCTAACAACGCATCTTGAGAGACTAAGTACATATTGTAATCGAATTGTAATAAATTGTGGTAGCGATTTGAAATATTGGAGTTATATTAGTATTTTGCACCCGACTGAAACCTCGCTCTCCTCGCGACCCCCATATCTTCCAAGCCCCTTTGAACATCATCATCATCATCATCGTTTTTCATCATCATGCGGGTGAAGCTAGTAAACCTACTACTACCTATCATTAATCTTCAATGTTGTCATTGTCTGACATTAAATATATCAATATTTAAATAAATAAAATAAATAAATAGGGGAGAGCAGGTAGCATTCGTACAGCGGGAGCATTCGTACAGTAGTCATATCTACAATACTAAATACGTCGAAGGGTTCGTATTTGTCTCCGTCGAGTCCTACCCATACGTACAGGCAAACCACGAAGTGGCGGGGCAGTGCGGCTGCTGGCTTATATATTAGGTTTTTACCTATGAAATTGCCGTTTTTTATGGAATAAGTGAAAGTACTTATTTTTTTAAACTTTTTTATTTCTGTTATCAAAGTAATCACCCATGCAATCGACGCATCTTTGCCAACGAATTGGCAGTTTATTGATTGAGTTCTTGTAAAAATCAGCTGGACGGGAGGCAACAAACTCTTCAAAGGCAATTTGTACTGCCTCTCGTAAAAAGTTGTCTTAATTTTGGAAAAAGTAATAGTCGGTAGGTACAAGGTCTGGTGAGTATGGCGGATGAGGGAGAGCTTCTAACCCCAGCTCTTGCAGCTTGGAGACTGTCTGTAGCAGCAGCGCGAGGCAGTTCTCGACGCGTACGTTGCGCTGGCGATCGGTAAGTTCGTTCTGGCACCCATCTATCAAGTTTTTTTACCTTGCCTGTTTGTCGCAAATGGATCAAAATTGTTTTGATGCTAACATCAAAAGCTGCTGCTTGCTCAGCTGTATATTGAGTTTCGTCAGCTTCCACAATTGCCTTTAATTCATCATTGTTGACCAAAGTCTCCGGACGACCACGAGCTTCATTTTTCAAGTCAACATTTCCAGAACGGAACCGGGAAAACCAATAACGGGTTATGCGTTCGTTTGTACAGTTCTCTGTAATGTTCGATTTGAGAACTTTTCCGATAATTCCGTAAAAGGGATAGAATTATCATACTTATACACACGAACTTATTATACTTATATAATCTTATTACTACGAGGCCTAACGTGGCGTTAACTAATACATTGATTCTAGAGTCCAATATTTGTTAATAACACTTGTAACACTTCACTATTATTTAGCGCAAATGACTCACTATTCAACTGATCTCGTGCATATTCAGTGCGCTTGCACTTGATAAACTCGCGCTCGTCGGATTTCTTAGCGCCAAGTTGAACGCAGGCAGCGGTGACACATTGCTCATCTCCATGCCATGTAGGCACGATGATGATGAATTCGACGTCACATGGCTAGTCGAGTCTTATGACGTATGTGGAAACTGAATTTATGGAAATTCATCACCACCTCGTTTGGTCAGCAAAATCTTCAAACTCGTAGAGTATCCAATTTTCATATTAATTATGTGATTGACTCCGACGTTACTTTGCGGAAGTTCATCAACAACAGTTGGATTCATATTAATTTAGTGGACTTGAGTTTATTTTGTAGACGGGGACAGTTTGCAGTTGGTGAAGTCGTTCTCGTACTTTAGGAGTTGCTCCTCGCAGGTTGGTCCGCTCTGCAGGGCTATGTTGCCGTCGTTGCAAAGGAACTGGTCTCCGGTGAGAGGGCGACACGGCCGATCGGTTGTGATCGGCAAGTATTTAATTCCTTTCGCCAATAGGTAAGGTTATTTAGGAAATGTAGTTAAGGTTGAAGGGTAACAGGGGTGTACATATTGAAATGACAGTATGCAATAATTAACAATAGTAAACGTGATCTGGTTTTTCTTTGTAGGTACATACCTAGTTTCCTCAATCTAAAATAATTAAGATTCCTCTGACTAAATATTACGATTAATTATTTTCATGTACCACATTTTCAATATTAGATTACTAATTTCAAATGATACAACAGTTCAGTAGAGTTCACAATGGACATACTTAAACTAGAATTTGTATTTGAAGCTTGTGCGGTCTCAATGTTAAATAATGAATATATTTAATACGGAAGTTACTTATAAATACACTATACGATTCAAATACATATGTAAAATAAAGGATAATAAGGATACGTTTCATCGGTTGGGCCATTTTTAGATAGAGTAATGAGCAAATAGAGGTGACACGCAATATTTTTTTCACAATAATGTAAATTATGTCAGATGCACTAGAAATTTGAGAATTGAACACAAAATAATGAGTATCTTAAAAAAAATATGCTCATGTAATTTTTTTTAAGATGTAAAAATAAAAATGTTTTTTTTCTAAAACCTTTTTTCAGATATATTCCTAAATAACACTTAAATTCATACTAAATTATAAAATGTTTGTCAATTAAGAGACCATCAATTACTAATTTTAATAAATCTGGTCAATTTTGAGACCTAAACACAGTTAATTCTACAGTTTTGGTATCTTTTATGACCTTCAAATAATTATACCTAAACAATTGTGGTCAATTTTGAGACCTTATAACATTAACTTAAATAATATTGTGGTCAATTTAGAGACCACAATAAATTTATTTTATTTTAATGAATAAATGCTATTCTACATTAGCTCTACTCTATACTTTTAACTTGAATTCTTATCACTAGGGACAAAACAGAGTTTTATGCTTAGTTACCAAATCGTTATAATGAGCAAAGTCTTATCTCAAAAATAACAATTCGTGGATGGAAGGAATGGCGAAAAGTTTTACTCACCAACCGACCGTTTCCGTTTATACCACTCGTCGGAAATTCCGTTTCCCGACGTCGGGACGAGTGGAATAAACGGTTAAAATTTGTCAAGAACGGGTTCTTGACAAATTTGTTTGTTCGAAGGATTCGCTCGCACCACGATTCCTCTATCAGGCAGATTTTGATACCAATACACGCAACTAACGCAGTAGATGATGAGCGAATCCTACCGGCTGCGCCAGTCAAATTTCGGGAGCACTTACATATTAAAATAAAACTAAGGTGTTGCCGATTTGGAGGCTTCATTAGTACTGATTATATTATTACATCTTAAACCTAGCTTACATCGATATACATCGGTGGCGCGACCACCGATGATGCGCATTCAGCAGTCCAACACTTAGGCTTCATAAGTACTTACCTCTAAATACGAAATTAAATCGAAACGGTTCAATACCTACGTCTTTATATGATCTTCGCTGTTGCCTAATAAAAACATATGAGTAGCTTAGTAATTAAAAGTCTATTCAGATTGTAGTGATTGGTAAAAAGTTGCACCCTTTTATGCATTTATTCCGCGTTCCGAAGATGAGTAAACAGAAACACTATCCCGCTTGCGACGTGAAACAGGGCATGGGAGAAGTAGGTATATTGCACTTTCTGATACTGCCCCGCTAAGAAGCCGTTAGCAACATGATGTTATATTGGAGGAAAACTACCAGGCTTGCATAAACATCAACAAGATATCCAATACAGTTTGCGTTCTCTTTGTGAAGTTAATAAGAACGATTCAAATCGAAAGGTGCGCTTCGAGTGCATCCACATTTTACAAAACCGTGACGTGAAGAAAATTAATAGCCAGTAGATTGGTACACAAGGTTAGTTAGGTAGGGTAGGGTAGTTGATGTTTTACACACGAGATATTTTCGCCTTTGGCGCTATTAGTTTCGAGTGTGTGTGATCACATACTCGCGTCTGTAAATAAGATTATATTTAAGACTAATACTTTTCATCAGGTCTATATTGGAACGCATAAAAACAAATGTCATAATGTCGTTTAGCATTACAACTTTACGCAGGAATATCTTCACGCATAAGGAGTAAGCCGCATAAATGCTTACGCATAGAGTATTTCTGCATAACAACTATCACCATATATAATCATAAAAAAGCATAAAATTTACTTAAGGATAACGATAAACAACATTTTGCCGTAGTAATAAATTATAATTGTGCATAAATTTCAGAACACCACTAAAACAGCAATTTCCGCTCCGCAACATATCCGACTCTGATCTGTCACGAATTATGAAGAATTCTGAGTTGAAATAAAAAAATCTAACCCGATGCTATCTGAGACAATTAACAATAGGTACATACTAACAATAAATGATGACTAATAAATCACATGCTAAGTAATTTAAGGCTAAATAATAAGTACCCATACCTGAAGACTTATACTGTAAACAAACCTTTCTGCTAAGATACCATAATGCAAAACAAAATGGCAAAAAAAAATCCGCCATACCATTATACGAAAAAAAGTGTCTGCTTTTCAAGGGGCACACCTTTTCATCACTAGTGTAAAGTAAGAAAAAAATACTTGAAAACAGAGAAATTTTACTAGAATTTCTATGTTTGAAAACAATATTTAGTTACCTATATTTCCCAGCTCTCAACTCTATCTGAAAATAGGTAGGTACTATTTAAAAAGTTACGCCTTGAGAATTTATTGACACATTGCACAAACGTGCTGTGGCCACAGACAAAGAAAAAAAAGTTTAATTTTTTATTTCCCGCCAAAAAATGCTAATCTTCAGGTTCGCACCACACAGGTTACATAATTGTTAACACAGAGTAAAACATCATTCCACAGAGTAAAAAGTTCTGAAATGGTACGGACCTAAAACGTAAAAGTAAAAAAAATTAGCTCGTCGTTCGCTAGTCGTATCTTACGTAGTATTTACTTACTCTATGGTCGTATCCAGAGAAATTTACTAGGTCGTATCGTATTGGTTTGGTATTTACAATAGACATGAGCAAAGAGAATGGCAGCGTATAATACTTATACATGAGTTCTGAGACATTCTTTACTTTTGCTCCCTAGGTGCCTAATTTATTACGAGTATTATGATAAAGAGGAGTCAGTCCTCTTAGATTTTTCTCCTCCTCCTACTCGCAACGAACGTTTGATAGTGACTGAAGCAAAGCATAAGCATCCGATCTCGAGCGCAATACAATCTTGCTGCAGCCTTGCACCAAGTAACGCAACATGCAGCGTTATAATGCACTCTGTCACCTGTGGTACCAGGATCGCAGAAATCTATAGGAGCTTGACCCTTGCACTGGCAGCTGCGCATTACGGTCATTCTCTAGATATAGAAACAAGTAATAATAAAATCTGTAAACAATACGCCATCGAGTCCAAATTAAAATTGAATTGTTATCAGAGCTTTATTTATGTACATAATTATAACAATTCAGTTATAAAACAATCAGTTTGTAAACTCAGTGACGACGAGAGAGCTAGATCCGCCAAGGTGGACGACTGCCGTGCATATTTCTAACCTCTTCAAAATATTTTTGCGGCGACATTTAGTGCAATGGTGATTGGTGCAGTTCTGAACTTCTATTTGTGTTGATCTTGTGGGCGGACGAAGTGAGTATTAGGTCATATTTTAATTGATCGAAGATAACTCATTATACTGTTTTTACCTTCTCCATATGAAGGCTGTTGGTTGTCCAAATAACATAAAATAAAATAAAATAATCAATCAGCTGATGAGTCGTTATGCGAAATATAAATAAATAGAACGGCAAGATAGCTACGGCAAGGCTATCTTATTATCGCCGTAGATTACCAATCAGTCGTCGGTAATGTCTTATGAAAAGACAAAAATTCACAAACATTAGGTACCTACTTACCTCTCCATAAAATTACTTTTCTAATAGTGGGAAATAAAACATACCTATAGGTACAAGTACAACCTATACCATACAATGTGTAACAAAAAGTTTGAACAATACTGAAGTGTATGTAGGTATGTACTCATCATTATGAACAATTTTCCATACATTTGGTCCAAGGTCAATTAACTTTTTTTATGAAACAGCTGGTTTTTTTCGCGATTTCCAGGTTGGCCCCAAAGTCAAAGTTGTTCATAATGATGAGTACATACATATCGTTCAGTATTGTTCAAACTTTTGGTTACCCATTATATAAATACAAAATAATTGAATATATATAGGTACACTGTAAACATACGTATACATACTTATTTAAGCTGTTTGGTAAGACATTTAGGTCCATGGGCCTAAAAATTTATTTGGCCCAACGTATAAGCATTGCCATTCAACATGGCCATTAGTCGCCAGCTCGCCAGGATACTGGGTACGCTGCCGACACGTTAAGGATTTTTCATCACACTTGCTCGTAAAGTGGATCTTATTGCATCGGTTTTAGGCTCATAATCCAAGCTATTACGCACGCGTGCTTTTTACTTTACATTACGGCACATGGTGCTATAATAGGTATAACCCGGTAAAGTCAAGTTTGTACGTGACTGCAATTTTATTTCACAGGATCTGAAATAGAATTGTTAACAGTGTAGTATCCTCTTCGGTATTCGATGGTATCGCGATTCAGAGCTAAAAAAAAAAGATATTTATGCTCTGTGGTTATGATGATGGCAACCCTGATTTGACACTTCTTTTTCGCGATTTCGCGCGGTATCGTGTATTTTTCGGTTTTTTAGCTCAATAAACAGAATGTGTGTGAAAAACTGTGAAAATATGGAAGAAAAGATAAACAAATATCAGGAACGTCTAAAACGATGCAAACAACGTCACAACTCACTAAAAATCAAAGCCCTTGAGAACTTATTATGACTGTCCTATTGAATTGATTCGCCTTCACAAATAAACAATTATTGAAGATTATAATCGCTAACTATTATAATACAGGAAGAAGAACATAGTTGACATGTTAGTTACCTACACATCTTCCTTATTCCGCCTTTTCCGTATGGGTACGTGATACTTTAATACGAAGATCAATTGTTATACGAGATGTAACCTTTGATGTTAATATCATCCTAATGATATTGTGCTCAATCAGACAAGGTGCGTAGTACCTTTATGATTGTTTTCTGTGCGCGACACAGTTGCACTCAGGCGATGTACTATAATGAAAAACTGATGTTAATATATCATTAGATATTGTGCTCAATCAGACAAGGTGCGTAGTAACTTTATGATTGTTTTATCTGTTCAAGACACAGTTGCACTCAGGCGATGTACTATAATGGAAAACTGATGTTAATATATCATTAGATATTGTGCTCAATCAGACAAGGTGCGTAGTACCTTTATGATTGTTTTCTGTGCGAAACGCAGTTGCACTCAGGCGAGGTACTATAATGAAAAACTGATGTTAATATATCATTAGATAGTGTGCTCAATCAGACAAGGTGCGTAGTACCTTTATGATTGTTTATCTGTACAAGACACAGTTGCACTCAGGTGATGTACTGCAAATCATTTGCATTTCAAACAACATAACACCTACTGTCAAGGCACCAACACAAGACAGGGATGATGACCTTCTAGAGCAGTGAATTACTAAGAACAAAAATAATTCAAAGGTTATTCTTGAAGATATTGAAAAATTGCTTGCAATATTATAGCAAAAATCAAAGGAAAAGATTAAAGACATACAAAATACTTGGAAACTGTAGCTTACTTCATGTTTAAGTACTTTTCTACAGGAAAACTCTAAACACGGACAAATTCCATGGAGTATCTACAGCAGCAATTGGGCCTAGCAACAGATATAATTGGAGAGGGTATGTCTAAGATAATAATAAAACAGTGATTTTAAAAATGTTCAAATCCCTAAGTGTAGCTACAAATTTATTATAAAAACTGAAGTGGATTAGTCGGAGTATCCGATTTAATTAAATGTGACTGTTCCCATACAACAAAAATGATGTTACAAAGTTATGAAATGATCTGGCAGTACACTAAAACAAAGGAGTTCTTATCTCTCCCCATCGAAGTAAAAGCATCATTCAAAATGACTGAAAAATAAACAGACCAGTACTTGTATGGCGGAAACTTAACAGAGTTAATAAAAACAAACAAACAGATGCAACAATTAATTCAGTTTTAAATGCCTGCCTGAACCCAACCTCATGGTCAAATGTAAAGACCAGACCTGTGTAAAACAAAAATGGTCCACCTCGTCAGAACCCGCAGCATCAACCACCATGAGCGATGGCTTGGGGCGAGCCCAGAGGCCGTGGACAGCCATCATATCAGCAATGTCGCCCAGCGCATACAGCAAGGTACCCAGCGAGGTGCTTACCCAGGCGCTAGAGACTAAACAGGTAACTGCAGGTAATTTTAGCAATTACTTACAGTGTTGGATATCTTTAACAAATGACCCTCAAATACTAGAATGGGTATAAAATCCCACTCATTTGTGAACCAATTCAAACAACTATTACCATGGTGCAGTTTTTTCTGGTCATTAATATTCAAGAAATTATTTATGATTTATTGAAACTGGGAGCTACATTATCATACAACTACACAAAGGGTCAGTTTATTTCCAAAATTAGTCTGTTACCAAAGCCTAATGGAAAAATAAGGTTCAACTAAATCTGAAACCTCAGTAAAATTAGAACTTTCCCAAATGGAAGATATAATAACAGCCACTGTATTAGTAAACTACAATCATACCATTGATTTTAAAGAATCATATTTATTAATATAGCTCGGACCCATCTATATGACCTCTGCTTTATATTTAACAACCAATTGTATGAATTTACAGCTCTGCCTTAGGTACAGCACTTAGTGTTTTTAGAAAATTACTGAAACCAGTAATATAGCTACCTGAATAATACCTGAGAAGCTTATGGCACATGTCTACCATTTATTTACATGGTATATTTATGTATAGGTTGTACACACCGATTGTTTGAAACTGAATTGTTTGGAAAACATGAATGCTGTGTTAAATATATTCCATAGCTTAGGATTATTATAAATTGGGTGAACATGTAGGTAATTTGGTACCCACAACACATTGTATTTTTTGTTTTGTTTTATTTAATTAAATTTTTAATATGTTCATAAGATCTGTGCCTAGAGCTACCATTTGGAAAACATATAAGTATTATGAGCTTAGTTAACAAAAGTCTAGAATACTAAAATGTTGCAAGATAAGAAAACATGCAAAAATCGTACATGCCCTGCAGTCCCATTGTGGAATAATACACACAACATTCATGGAAAGAGAAATATTTGGTACTTTAATATCAGATGATAACTATGGTGTAAACATGCAAGTTCCTAGAAGCATCCTGCCTGATCTCCAGTGGTCATCTGATAACATTATGTACACTAAGAAAACATGTTTCTCTAAGAAGTATAATAGCCTATAGATTTTTACAGATATAACAGTAAACAGCATCATACATTAAATCAAAAATCTACTTATCTAGAAAACATAGAACTTGAATAGAAACGAATTATGTAACGATAAATATATAAAAAACTTGGAGAACCAACTATTGACTTGTTTACAAGCAGATTTAATGCAAAATGCGGATAATATGTACCTATCTTGGAAAAAAGATCCCTATGCATATAAGATACATGCATTACAATAAAGTGGTAGAGTTTTTATTTTATTTTTCTATACTTTTCCACCATTTGCATTAATTACTAAACAAATACATAAAGTAAGAAATAACCAGGCCTAGGTTATCTTAAATTTCTCTCTGTGGAACTCACAGCCATGTTTTCCCCTTGCTAAACAATTGATTAAAGAGGAACCATAAATATTTGAACCTAATAATAAATTAATAATGTCACCATTCACAACAGAACACTCGCTATAGAACCAACTTCCCTGGCTGCAGTGGCTGCAGCCTCATGTGCGGGATGCATTCAGATGTTTGGCCACATAAGTCATTAGATATATAATGCTAGCATCAATCACTGAAAGTACATAACAACATATACAATCTAGTGGACATTTTGCAAGACATGCTGTTTAGATATGTTTCAGGGATCCATACCTTATAATATAACTTTTAACAGATATATTTGAAGCAGGTGCTCAAAACAGCACTTTGGACACGGTAAGCTCCACACTATCTTTGCTCAGAAGAGAGAAAATAGGATTAAAGGCCCTTCGTATATGTAAACCTGCAAGACCTAGATATATGGGAACCTGGAATTCACCTAGAGTTGTTAATGTCATAAGAACTTGGCCTGACAACATAGGTCTAAGGCTAGAAAAGCTCACCAAAAAACTTGTGTGCTACCAACCAATGGAAATATTACCATTGCTATTTCTGACCTTGTACAAATTTCTGTCAGCATTAGAAAACATCTTACCTATTAATTTAGCTTCCAAACTGCCATTCTTTATGCAATAGCCTTAATGATGTCCTGCTGTAACACTTGAAAGCTATATTTAGGCATCAACTCTCATTCAAAATAATGAAACATACCTCCAACCAACATTTAAAAAACCCAATAATGAAAGCCAACCAACAGTCAATTTAGTAGGTGGATTGGATTTTTATTTTTTTTACCATTATAGTTTATGTATGCCATGTCTTGTCATTGGCTGTAAAAGTTAAGCATTAACATAAGTTTAACATTAGGAAAACATCAGAATGGACATCTGATTCTTTGATGTTCGCCAGATTTTATGGCATACCTACCAATTAGTGATAACACTTTGGATAGCACTTATACCCAAGCAGTATTAAATCTAACTGCAACTGATTAAAACTTAAGGTTAACTTAGTTACCATTTAAACTAATGGTGTTAAGACTGATTTATTACTTACTTAATAATTGATACATCATTATTACATCATCATCATCATCATCCCGGAGACGTCCACTGCTGAACGAAGGCCAAAGTTACAAATAATAACTATATAAATGTGTATATAATAACTATTATAACAATTATTGTTCTTATTCAATGTGGGGGCGATAAGTCCTGAACTGACGCCCCGCTTGGGGTGTGCATTTTCCCCGCCAGTGCCTACCCGAGCCAACCCAGCTCCTTGAAGTAACAAAGCAAGACTCTGGGCCGCAGGCATAGTAACTCCAGTGGGTTAGATGGAAGTGTACATGATAATGATGATGATAATGATGATGATAATGAGAAGCGTACAACAATTATTGTTATTATTTATTGTTTTATTAGTATCTGTAAACAAGATTCGAATAGTTTAGTTACAATTTTAAAATGGTTTTTATATAATTATAATAATTGTTTTCATAATTATCTGCTAACAAGATGTTTATTACATTTTCAAAATTCAAGAGGTTTAATTTGGATTATATCTTGATCTTAGATTTTCATTACTACTATGTAATTGATTGTAATACTTAGGTATTAATCTAAGTCGTTAGTCGTTATTAAGACATATGTCTGTTTTGTGATTGCCTGTCATAGACTTAATATAAATTAATGTTATAAGTATCTTGATTATGATTGCAAAAACCTAACTGCCTATTACATACCTCTAAACATCTACACTGTTAACAATTCTATTTCAGATCCTGTGAAATAAAATTGTAAAATTAGACAAACTTACCTTAAGTGAAAGTCTAATTATAATTTTATGAACAGTGATCTGAAATAGAATTACCCTCCCAACCCGATAACATGATTGTTATCAT